>JAROYE020000004.1:50849815-55649815 GCA_029619315.2 Dynastes maya | reverse complement strand
GACAAATTACAGGTTATCATCATGACAAATAAATCGAAAATAAAGACAGCACGCCCTTTTTTCTATTTCTGTGTTCTTCGGTATTTACAGAGTAGAACAAATCCGGAAAGTCACAGATAAACTTATTGACTGTGCCAGCAAAGGGTCGTTTTTTAGTCTTGTTCATATATATTATATATTTATAACGAATAACATGTAACACAAAACACAACACACGCTCTCGTTTCCCAAAATGAACGAAAAATAAACAAGCGGACGCTGACAAAGCGAGAATCGATTTTTGCAGAGAGCCGGCTACTCTGGTGAAACGCCTATGTATCGCAGACACGATTACCTCGCTCTTGTCATTTACCATTTCGTGCAACGTCTCTTTTCTTTCTCTCACACGCACATCGTCTAAAAAGGAGAAAGTTTTAAGAGGATTTTGTCTGCGAGGGTATTAGCAGCTACCACCGCCCCTGGGAGATTCAAGTTTTAATTAACCGTAAACAATAATATTTGATCTTGGAAGTAATTGCCAAGAAGGATTTCGTCGAAATAGATCTATTTGAGGGGGAATATGTTTACTTATTCGTCTTTATGAGATGTAGGGAAAGTTAAATTGCCGCCAAACGAGTGGTCTGATGATTTAAATTTTCCACGCTTAATTAAGTAATGTGTCAATAAATTGGTTTTATGACGTTAAATCGTGTAGAAAATTTAAAAGGGTTCGATATTTTTCACATTCCCTCTCGATATTTATTAATAAAGAGATATAATAATAATAACAATAATAATAAGGTCTTTATTTCTCATGTAAATCACACTAAACAAGTTTTGCAATATTCACTGTAGACTATAGTATTCATCGAGAATTAGTCCACATGAGAAACTTAAAGGGGTGGCTCAGGTGAACAGCAGAGTACTGCTCTCTGTTCTACCTCCATGTCCTTTGCAATCTGTAACCAATTCTAAATTGAGAAAATGCCTGGTTCTATAAGAAAAGGTTAATTTAAAACTACCGCGTCATTCTGCAATGAACGTAAGCAAGTACGATTCTGGCATATACAGATTGTTAAAACCTGTCAGGCCGCTATTGCTAACTTGCTAACGACGCGTTGTCCCAACGATTAGAAGATGGAAAAAAACAATACCGAGGATTGCAGCCGATCAAAATAAAAGTCTCCTTTCTATGAAATTCCAAGCTTTCGCATGCCTTATTTATACTTCATCAGACAAAAACAAATGGGAGGCATACCATCCAACAAACAAGAAAACGTCAGATTAACATTAATTTAATTAAAATAAAAAGGTTCCAGGACAACTATAACCCATGAGGTGAAGACGAGGTTATGTTATACCTCGTCTTCACCTCATGGGTAGCATAGTTTGAATATTTGATGCGGCATCTACAAAACTCGAATTGTCGGTCCATGTTTTTATGAAGGCACTCTTACAGCAGATATTCCAATCTGACGTGGTGTGCTAGAAACATTTTTAGGCCGTGGTCTCACTGATTAATCGCCTACGATCGTGCGCAAGCGAGTAAATTTTGAACAAATGTAATTCAATGCAGATGGTCTTATTGCTAATGTCAAGCGCCATCGAATGCAATTGTGTCGTGTAAAGCAGTCCGATTTTCAAACCTGTCCTAAATTTTAGTCGATGTTCGATGGCAGTCATTGCTGGTGCGCTTGCGTTTCATTCAAGCAAGCGGTTGTTCGCTCGCAGCTACTCAGCTTCGGTTGTAATTTACTCGCTCTGTATTTTTATTAAATATAAATACAATATATTAATATGTATACGATAGGACATGTATTAACCCCTAATAAAATATATTAGTAAATATTAAATTTATTGTTGGTTTATTCTTTCGTCTGGCCAGTCTACTACACCATTACTATAAAAATAATTTGAAAACTGATCTCGCCAACTGCTCTAGCCAACCGAGTGGATTGGTTAACATTTCTTTGAGGTCTATGTACTCTCATTATCTCAAAGGCACCAGCGTTTATTGTTTCAATGTGTTCTTGAACAACTTCTGGATTTTGTAGCATACGTATAAAATTGTGCAGTACAATAGCTGCATTGATTGCCTTTGTCTGGATATACTGTAATGGCAGTGTGAAAAATCCTAAATTTTGCTGCTAACATGCTAAACGTACATTCTACTTGTTGTCTAGCATGAGATAAACGATAGTTGAAAATTCTTTGTTTACGGCTAAAATTGCGCCTTGGATATGGTTTTAATTTATTTTCATGTAATCTAAATGCCTCATCTGTAATAAATACATATGGTAATTCTGTACCTCCTTCAGTTAAGACACGTTTCCCAAGAGTACTGAAGAAACCTTCATTGAAAAGTCGTCCAAAATTAGAATTTTGAAAAATACCTACATTATTGTTCTTTCCATAACTTCTTATATCAACTATTTTAAAACAATAATTTGCATCAACAATGACAAGCAACACAACGGGATGATATAACTTGTAATTATAGTACTAAGATGCTTCATTAAACGGTTTTTGTATGCGAATCTGTTTCCTATCTAGTGCTCCAATACAATTAGGAACATTTTTCTTGTTAGAAAAATCGTCTGCTATTTTAAAAAAGTTTTGTTTCGTAGGAAATCTTAAATATCGGTTCTTTAAACCTAGCTACGCAGCGAATGCTTCGTTTACAATTCAATGTCGGCCGACACGGAGCTGTTCCGAGTCGTAACACAATACTCAGATGGGTCGAACACTTCAGATCGACTGGGAAATAATGAATAAGAAATTGCCATCCCCCAGAAATGTTGAACCGTGATGCAAGATTTTGAGAAGAGAATTGAGACGTGCATTCGATATGATGGACATCAGCTCGACGACATTATTTTTCACACATAAGTCTGTTCTACATAAAAATGGCAACTAGTGAGCTTTAATTACATGCCAATAAACATGCATTAATTTGTGAATTTTCTGAGTATTCTTTTATTAAAAAACGTCCTTCTCCCGTGTGTCACCCTGTATGATTAGATTCACTAAACGCTTGATTGTTGAAACTAATAAATTCCACGAGCCTTTTGACATCCTATAATAACCAAAAAGACTTTTCGTCATCCTCTTCTAATTGTCTTCGCAAATGATGATATTTTCCAAATGTTTCTCTGCAGAGAAACATATCTATAGCCCACACCTTCCTCGTTCGTTTTCTTTTTTTTGTCTGCATAATGCGTAATAAATCACAATAAAATCAGTATCTGTTTCTGAAGACATGTTGGCATCAGCTTTATTTTTTATATTATAGGTTATTGTAAGTTAGGTTAGGATTCCTAAGTTTAACATTTTTCACGTGTACAGTTGAAAGCGCTCGACGCAGTGAGACCACGCCTAAATGTTGTACAAGCTTGTGCGTGATTGTCCTCGATTGCACTCGATCGCAGTCGTTGCAGTGAGACTGCAGCGCTAGACACTTTAAATCTAAGGACAAAAATGGTGAACCTTAGATCTTACAGATTTCCTTCAAGTTTCTTCGAGATTACTCACATTTCCCAGGAACCTATAAAGTGAATTTGGTTATGTTAGGTTAGGTATAGATGTCGAAGTTGTAACCTGATTTTAACAATATTCTGATACTCACCAATCTGTGGCAACTATTTTATAATTTTTGTTATACAGAAATTTTAACGTTAGTTGTCCAATGGTAAAAATATATAAATCCATTATCCTACTTACCTATTATTTTCTTCATTTACATCTCACCGCTGACGAACCACCATCACATAATCTAATCTAGCACTAGGATTGCGATTGCCTCGTTCACGCAGCGGAAATTGCCGACGACGCACGATTCCAACATAAGTTTGACTCAGCAAAATTATGTTAAATAAAACCGTTTGTACAATCAAACAAATTCAATCTGTTGTTTTTAAAAAATGTGCTTTCACTCAAATAAACCCTTGCTGAATTAAATAAATAACTTCAAAGATATATATATATATTTGTTTGATTCAAGAACTTTTTTTCTCTGTGTATACAATTGTATTTGACCTAACTTTAATTCGGAAAACACCACCAACTCCTAGTTTACTTTTATTATTTTTTTTATTTATTTTCCGATGCTGTAACACACTACCACTATTACGAAACTATTTTTATTGCCTTAATCCCTATTAAGAGATACTGCAACAACAAAAACTCTGACGTCCTACTTGTTCGTTAGTAGATTTTCCGGGGTAACATTGTAATAAATATCCCGTATAGCCGATATGGCCTAGAAATTTACGAGAAGCTTGGTAAACTTGGCTCTAGCGCGCATCGCCCTATTCTATGCGGCACGAAGAAAAGATAGAGTTAAATATATCCCTGGCTGCTAGCGTACGATGGAAGCGCTATATGGAAGCCTTTTTTATCTATGATGCGAGCGCGAATATAGGACGTCGAGGCAGCTGCTGCTTCGTCGTAAAGGAGCCTTTTCCCCTAAATCTTCGAATTAAACTTAAACGTAAATATTTTCCCTGCATAATGGGAAAGTGTAAGAAGGGCTGGTAGGGTATTTAATTTAAAAGTTTTATAAAGCTTGCCATCGTTGGGTCTGTGTATGTGCGGGCATCTTTTTTCTAACTAGACGATGCAAATGGGGCAACACTTCTGATGGAAGTGAAATACGTTTATTTGATCAAAGGAATATCGAGCGAACGGTACATATTGAGGCTTTGGTCTTCGATTACTTCAGGCATTCCTATCGTTATTCTCCGAGGAAATCCCATTTTTCTTAAAAAATTTCGTCTTTTTCGTAAATTCTTTATTATATAGCTATCTACACCTACACTTCTACATTGTATTTGTTTTTCTCTGTATGGTATTTTTATCGATTTTTATTTATCCCAATATTTCTTTTTTTTATTTTTATACCAATTTTTAAAATAATAATAATAATTAGAGCAACGCAAATTGCGCTGAAAGCCAGTGGCTGACGCATAAATGTTTACACAAAATAAACACGCCTGGGACAATTCGGTATAAGCGTCAGTATAACTGCGACTCGAAAGCCGATCTGTTGTGTATGCATCTACGCTGTCGTGTACTATATCGTAGTTCTACGTTCGTTTTGAAAATGTTTCCTACGTCGCGAAAACGACCAAAGTTGGACACAATAAGAGAGTTTATTGCAGAAATGCCTGATTTAAAGTGTGATGGCGCTAAAATTCAATGTGTAGTGTGTAAAATAGATTTAATGTGTTGGTCGAAAAGTGATTGTCTACGGCATGTAAATAGTGCAGGGCATGTTTCAAAAAAAAATTCCACACGAGATTATGACAAATTTAAATTTAATTTATGTGTTTATTGCATGTAATTTACCATTTCATTTACTAAGGAAGAAAGCATACGTCTCGTTTTGGAATGAATATTCGGACTTTAAGTTACCAAGTGAGAGAACATTAAAGTGAGTTGTGCCGTCTGCTCGTGAGCATGTCGAGAAAAGGATTAAATCGGAGTTGCAAGATAAAAAACTGTGGTTATGTGTGGACGAAATAACAGATCGTAAAAAAAACATTCTGTGGTTAATGTAATGGTACGCACAATGGAACCACATCGACCGTCACCCTCAATCCTACTAGCTTCTAGGCGAATACAACAATCCACTGCCGAAGTAATTTCAATGTTGGTGTTAAATACATTGGAAAAGTTTGAACTTTCAACAAATCAACTGCTGATGTTTATGAGTAGAGCAACGCAACTGCGCTCAAAGCCAGTGGCGGACGCATAAAAGTTTGCACAAAATAAATTAAATGTGATACCTGCTCAAACACTTACCGTTTTAAGAGTCCTCCGTGAAATCACAAAGTGGATAATGTCTATTTAATATTTGTAACATTAGATATGTTTCCAAAGTTGTTTCGGCAAAGTGAGTGCGGCGTGAAGAAAACGTGTTTTTGTATGCCGAAAACGAACGTTCTACATCTAGTGACGTTATATTTGCGTAAGTAAAATAATCTTTCAAATAACTTAACGGTTCTGTTGACGCACCTTCACAAATTTGTCTTAATGTGCCAAAATCAGAATCTTTATCTAAAACACTTTCAAACCTTTCTAAAACACAAACATTTCTTGCGTCTTCTATCGCGCATAGTTGTGCGTGAACATGTTGCACTATTTGCAAAGATTCCACTAACCACACCGAAGAATTTTGTAGTTTTTCTATCGCATCCCCTAGTCCCACGTAATTGTTCTGAATAATTTCCAAATCTATTTTAACTTGACTATCCTGAAATTTCAAGCGGCTTACCTTGATAGCCGCAGCTTCCTTTGGGTCGAATTCTAAAATCACGTTCTTTATATTCTCAAAATATTTAAGATAATAAAATGCAGCCTCTAACCATGTTCCCCAACGAGTAAGAATAGGTTGTGGTGGTTCAGGAATACCGGAGCATAGTCTATGAAATTCCCGAATATGTTTTGGGGATTTTACAAACACAGTTTTTGTATGTGTTCTTAGAGTGTCTACCTTGGGATAACATTTTCTGATACTATCTGCTACGAGACTGAGAGTATGAATTTTACATGTAATATGCAACAAGTTAGCACAATGTTTTTTAAGAGATCGACCTACAGCAAGCATGTTTGCGGAATCATCACTCATAAACATCAACAGTTGATTTGTTGAAAGTTCAAACTTTTCCAATGTATTTAACACCAACATTGAAATTACTTCGGCAGTGCATTGTTGTATTCGTCTGGAAGCTAGTAAAATTGAGGGTGACGGTTGATGTGGTTCCATTGTGCGTACCATTACTTTAACCACAGAATGTTTTTTACGATCTGTTGTTTCGTCCACACATAACCACAGTTTTTTATCTTGCAACTCCGATTTAATTCCTTTCTCGACATGCTCACGAGCAGACACACAACTCTCTGTAATGTTCTCTCACTTGGTAACTTAAAGTCCGAATATTCATTCCAAAACGAGACGTATGCTTTCTTCCTTAGTAAATGAAATGGTAAATTACATGCAATAACGGTAACACATAAATTAAATTTAAATTTGTCATGATCTCGTGTGGAATTTTTTTTTGAAACATTTCCCGCACTATTTACGTGCCGTAGGCAATCACTTTTCGACCAACACATTAAATCCATTTTACACACTACACATTAAATTTTAGCGCCATCACACTTTAAATCAGGGATTTCTGCAATAAATTCTCTTATTGTGTCCAACTTTGGTCGTTTTCGCGACGTAGGAAACATTTTCAAAACAAACGTAGAACTACGATATAGTACACGACAGCGTAGATGCATACACAACAGATCGGCTTTCGAGTCGCAGTTATACTGACGCTTATACCGAATTGTCCCGGCCGTGTTTATTTTGTGTAAACTTTTATGCGTCCGCCACAGGCTTTCAGCGCAGTTTACGTTGCTCTAATAATGATACACTAGGCATTCTTTAGGAATTCTTAATGCCAGCGAATTTTCCAATTAACTGGTAGTAATAGCTTTTTTTTGTCTAAATTCAATCAAATTTATATTTAATTTCAAAATCTAAACTTTATTTTATTATAAGAACCGATTCATCAAATTTGTAATATCCCATTATTAAAATACCTTCTTCCATCCGTTATTCTTAACGCTTAATAGAATAAAACGTCGCTAAATTATATTTAAACAATTTATCAAATTAAACCGGCTATAAAAGTGTCAACGAAGATTTTATGATCATCATGGCCGCTTTTTGTTTGTTCGTCTAAGAAACGTCTTCGCGTTACCCCAAGAAATGTAAGATTTACATTCTGCGAAGCAATTTTGTTCCGGGGTGAGCGGAATGGCAACGGTTCCTTTAAAAATTAATTCGTTAATGGATTTTCGAAACAAAACGTTTTGTTGTAATTTATTTACCTCTCCCATAGGTATTTGTGTGCAAGCGATCTGGACGGAGGATCTATTACTGGGGGAATTTCACAATTTCAATTACAACTAAATAGTAAGTAATGTACTTAAATTGGCAACTTGTAAGAAATTCCCTAATTGAAATAATTATTCGCACCTTCTCGTTTGCTATTTCTAGATTATGTTGATAAACAAATCGCTCTCTGTCATATACGCACAATTGCAAGACGTTTATAACGTAATTCGCGGACAAACAGGCAGCAAACATGAAAACAGCTACCTATATGTCATTAGTAGAGTTGACACTTTTAGGCGACGCGCCAGCATCGTAATAAATATACAAATACGTACCAACAAACAGCGCGACGACTGTGCGAAGCGAATATTAACATCGACCGCCGATCGGAGATGCATATTTACCATGTATATATATTGAAATGTTCTAGATGTGGGAAATTATTGAAAAAAATAAACAAATTTTCGTAAATTAGTTAAATAATTGTAGGAACTGAGTGTTCAGAAGTGTTCTAAAACTCTTTTTCGGCAATTTAAACAAATTTCAATATTAATTTATGGAATTTAGCGCAAATTAATACTGGAAATTGAAAACTAACTTGGATTTTATGAGGATGTCGTATAAACTCTATGTTTATGTGACATTTACAGGAAACCTGTCTACTCATAACCACCAATCTTCACTTCTACCTTAAATTTATAGTACGATTTGGAATATTAACCACTTTGAAACTTGGAACACAGTCAGACACGTGTTACCTTGATGAAAACTTGACTCAACGTCAGAAAATTAATTGGCGTCCTTCTATTCCTTCATTTTAATCGCGATGCCGATTGTTCTACCCACAGCAAATTTTGATAATTCTCTTCCAAATACAATTTGACGATGAATTTTCGATAAATAAATCATCTTTGTTGATAATGGAACCCAAATAAGAGATAGATGATTTGAAAAATTCACATTTCTTCAGATTTAGCTTCATGCTTGCGTTGGTCAGACTGGGGATGACTTTGGTAAGATAATCTTGAAGGGATGGCTCGTCTTCAGAAAATACGAGGACGTCATCGACGTAGTGAGAAGAAAATGCAGAATAGGGATCGAGAATATTCTTCATTGCGAAAGTAAGGGCACTGGAATTTGTTGGTAGACCAAATGGTACACAAAGGAATTGGTATGTTGTGTCATTTACGGAGAAACCACTGAATTTACGATTCGATTCTGAGAGTGGAATGAGCCAGAAAGAACTTTGCGGGTCTAGCTTGGAGAGAACTCCTAAATTAGCAACATGAATTTTTCTAATCAAGAAAAGCGTGACATATAATTGAATGTTACATTTTGTGCCATAAAAATGCCAGGTTTCTTTAACTACCTTTAAGAGACTGTATGATAATTTGGGAGAGTATGGATCCTTCCGTAATCTAAATAAGATTACAAGAGGCATTAATGAATAGACGGAGGTAAACGTAATGCAAATACCGTCGATTTTAACCTTACAAATTTCAACAAAAGCAGGTGCGGCATTACATGCTGTTATACGAGTACTGAACAACCATAGGTTTCATCTCAATAAATTACCAGTTGCACAAGGGGTACACCCTGGTGATTACAATAAGCGTACTGAACTTTGTACTTGGTTTATCAATATGTGTGAAGCTGTGCCAAAGTCAAAATTTAAAGTTTTGTGGAGAGATGAAACACGATTTACAAACTGCAGCATTTATGAATAGTCTGGGCAAATAGCGGTAACACTCAGTGTAGTAGATATGTGGTGCGGAGTCGGCGATTATTTATTTCACGCATTTACAGCGTCAGTACTAAATCGATGCTGTATGCGAGTAGTTCTGTGTATATGTAGGATGTCGTAACTTATTTCGTAATTGTACGCTTATGTTTGCTTTAAAAATGTCGCAGTTAGGTATGTACCGAAAACGACCAATGGCAGACACAGTTAAAAACTTTATAGTGGACATACCGGACTTAATTTTTGATGGTGATAAAATTCGATGTTGTCAACGTCACATCGAAAGCAAACAGCATTCTTCTCCAAAAAGTGGCATACGAGACCAAGAAAAATTTACATTTGATTTATGTGTTACTCTTATTTTATGTAATCTATCATTTCGTTTACTAAACAAAGAAGCATTTGTCTCCTTCTGGAATAAATATGCGGACTGTAAATTACCTAGTCAGACATCGATACGAAATGTAGTGCCATTTGCCCGTGAACATATAGAAAAAAGAATGAAAACGGAATTGAAAGATAAAAAACTGTGGTTGTGCGTGGACGAAACAACAGGTCGTCAAAAACATTCCGTGGTTAATGTAATGGTACGCACAATGGAACCACATCGACCGTCATCCTCCTTCTTACTTGCTTCCAAAAGAGTTATAAATTGTACTGCCGATGAGATTTTAAAGGTGGTATTGAACTCATTGAACAAATTTGAAGTTTCAACTTTTAATGTACATGAGTGATGGTGCCGCAAACATGCGTTCCTTGGGCCGATCTCTTAAAGAACACAGTGGTAACTTCTTACATGTAACGTGTAAAATCCATACTCTAAATCTTGCGGCATAAACGATTCCTACATGTTTTCCAATAGTAAATGCATTGATTGCTAGTACAAAGGCAGTTTTTCTAAAGTCCCCGAAACGTATCCGACTATTTCACAAACTGTGTCCTGATTTACCTGAACCACCACAGCCGATTGTTACACGTTGGGGAACATGGTTGCAGGCTGCGTTTTACTACAACAAATATTTTGATCAAGTAAAGAAGGTAGTTTTAAAATTCAATCCAACAGAAGCTGCAGCAATCAAGAAAAGCCAGGAAATATTTCAAGATAGTCAGGTTAAAAGAGATTTACAACCTATTCACAACAATTACTTCGGACTAGCGGAGGGAATAGAAAAATTACAAAATGTTTCGATGTCGCTAGTGGATTCTGTTCAAATTGTAAATGATGTTCACGCACAGTTATGCGCTGTAGAAGGCGAAACAAATTGGTTTGTAATACGAAAATTTTAAAGGTGAGTATGAAGATGCATTAAGTTGTTTCAAAGTCGTTTTAAATATGCAAATATAACATCGCTAGATGTCGAACGGTCGTTTTCGGCATTAAAAAACATTTATTCCGCACGTCGTACTCACTTGACTGAAACAGCTGTGGAAACATATCTAATGATTCAAATATTTAACAGATGTTCCCCAGTTTGTGATTCACGGAAGACTTTAAAACGGTAAGTGTTTCAGCACGTTTTATAATTTATTTCTTACCTTCTATTTTATGTGTAAACTTTTATGCGGTCGCCACGCCTCTAGCTGTTACTGCATATTTGCCTAGGTTATTTATGAATATCATTATTGATCTAAACTCAGCTTTCTAGACATCTAATTTAGCTTGTCGTTTCTGATATTAATCTCCAGTCAATTCAAATCAAACCATAACTATTTACTTTGAAAAATGTCAAGTAAAAAATGTTTCAAATACATCCTGTTTATTACTTACAACGGAATGGTTTCAAATATTCCTTAATATAATCATAAGTTCCGACGCAAAATTTATTAATACTGGCTTTACACACTCGTAATATATATTTAGGTCTAACCCCAGGCGTTTAATCTAGCATTCCTTCAGAGAGCGTTTTTCGCCTCTATACACACAACCTCTAGATGCTTTCGGTTACGCTTCGGCGGGTAGAGGGCGCGTCATTATCCCGGTAGACTCACCGGACAGATGGCATTAAGGTCATTACGGAATTAACAATAGCGGCATATTCAGCTTCAATGTTTCTTAATGTTCCTAGCATCTTAAATCTTTTTAATTTCGTAATGGAATTTTCGAGATTTAATAAGGGAAATATAACAGAGACGCAATGCTTTTCAATTAGATTTATTTGCGTCGTCTTGTTGTGGGGTAATTCGGAGTAATCTGCAGTAAGTGCTTTGAGTCAAGATTTTTGTCTGTAATACTAAATTGATTAGATTTTTTTTTAAGTTATGCCATAACAAAATGGATTCCTTCTTTCTAGGGAAGTTGAAATTGAAAAGCGTTTGTTTTTTTAGGTGTGGTGACAGCCCTACGGGGTATACAAGCTTTGGAGCTTCTCATAATGCTACAAGTTTCCGGTTATCTGTTTTGTCGTGGATATATTGTAAGAACTGAAAGGCCGTGGTTTCAGTGGAAAGATTCTTGCTAAATCCGTGCTGACTGTTGGATATAAGACCAAGCTTGTTGATAGAGGCAATAATGCGATTATATACCGCGCGTTCGAAGATTTTAGATAAAACATGGAGTACGCTTATACATAGGTCTGTAATCATTCAAGTTAAAAGGGTCGCCTTTTTTCAATACTGGTGTTACAGCAACTCACTTCAACTTTGTTGGAAAGACCCCTACGAAAACCGACATGTTAATTAGGTAACGAGGAGGTTTCAACATTTCGAAATCAACAGTTTTGAAGAACTGTGTTGTTAATCCATTCGGGCCCACAGCACTAGTGTAGTAGTTTTTGCACAATTTTGACGATCTCGTAGCATTCCGCCGGTGTATATGTTACAGCCCATACACGAAATACCGCCATTATTCATAATGACCGGCCAATAATTAGTACAGACTTAACTATGTGACCAGTATTTAAAAAAAAAAGAAAGTATAAGAGTTTAGACCCGCCAGTATTAGTAATATCAGCCTTACTCTGGCCAAAATGTATAATAAAGTAACTAAAGGTTGTCTTATATTAACTTTTATTAATTAAGCTCCGATTTTACCCTAGGAAATAAAAAAAAAGTTACGGTGGGCCAGGTCGGGCGAGTACGGTGGGTGGTCCAACACGGTGATGCCGGATTTCGCAAAGAACGCCTTCACAGACAAGCCGGAATGGGCTGGCGCATTGTCTTGGTGGAGCATCCAGGATTTGCTCTTCCACAAATCGGGTCTTCGTCTTCTCACTTGTTCACGAAGGGTAGTTAGAACCTCGTGTTTCACAAGAAACTTGAGGTTAACTCGTTGCTCGATCTGAACACTCTACATTTTTCCGAGCGTAAGGACTTGAGCGTACGATTGATACGGCGAGACTGAGCGACATACAACCGTGCCCATCGAGCTCAGGGTGGAGGAAGTATCTACAAGCATAGACATGTTCAAACCTGCCGTGGCGTGCTCGCTGTTTGCCGATAATAGCAGGAGTCCGGTTATTTAATTGCCACACCTCGTATGTATGTATTTCTATTAAACTTTTCTTTCATTTTCTCCAAATTATAGTCAATTCTGTTAATCAGTACGCAAAACTATATCACTAGTGCACTAAAATATCTACTTCTAATAATGACCGCGTCACTGATGTCATTACGCATAATGGCGGGCGATAAAGCTTTCGACAAAATAATTTCGGGTTATCACAATGTGATTTGGCTATTTTGGGTAAGGGCCGGCCAATTCTGATAATGTCCAGCTTCGAACTTTGACAGTAGCATATACATCATAGAACCCACAACAATTGAAGTGGTTGTGCAGATTTGTGACTTCCAAATTTTTCCCTAATTTCCTCTTCAACGATATCTGAGAAATATTTACCAAATTCACTCGATATGGTTTTTGGATCCTCTATTATTTCCTGATCGATGTAGTTTATTGATCGTGCCTCTGGGTTCCCTGTTAATTTGATTGTTAATAAGAATCCGCACTGCCTTTGTTTTATTAATAGAACGTTCCAAAATCAAATGGTTGTAGCCGCTCTTAGCAACAGAAATCATGTTTCGGTATTCCTTCTTCTTTGCGTCATACGTATGCCTTACATCAGGAGATACATTATTTCGCAGATCTTGATTGCGGTTAGCAACTTTGATTGACCTCTGGATAGTACATATCCAAGTGCCAAAGAATGTAATGAAGGAATTGAGTATGTTTATCCAAGATCAATTCAATCAAGTCAACAACTTCAAATAGGAGTTCAAAGAATCGATAATAAGCAATTACCTCTGAAGTGTTATTCAAATCCTGTATAATGTAATCATATTTATCGCCTACGCCAAACATGTTCTTTGGTCCATAAAATCTCGGACGTTAACTGACGAAATGCAAGTAAAGGAAATAGAGGAAGAAGTCAAGCATGCAATAAATCTTCCTAGCTAGACAGGGATTAAATTCAATTCGTAGATCGAGCTGTATGTAAAACGAACGCTGGATAATAGCGCTACCATTGAGAACACATTCTATCGATGGTATTGCTGCTGCAGTTACTGCTGCAGTTTGTGAGCTTGAGGAATTTATATTGACCGAAAGTCGTCCCATCAAAGTTTCTCGTTCGTCTGAAGCAATTTGAGACGATCTAGCGTCCGAGAAACGAATGGCCGAGTTGTTTCGAGGATTTCGATTTTGAAGCGCAGTTCTGGGCGTTGATTTATTTATATTGGATCGTTATATATCGTTTGGTGGTGCTGTTCCAAAGTAGACGTTAAATGTCACATAGATTACCTATTCGGGGATAAATCTGGCAAGGATATTTCTATAATGAGAAAAGTATAGGCTATGGTGTTTCCTTTCCGTCAGTGGTTCTCAACCTTTAAGTATTGACGACCCAATTTTGAATCGCAATTCTCGTTGTGCTAACGACGGTTGTAACTATAGTAAATTATTTAAAAATCAGGAGTCTTTTCTGCACTTTGTAAAGACATTGGTGCAGTACATTTATCGCTACTATTTTATTGCGAGACAAGATGGTTATCACGTGGGAAATTTTTGCAACGTCTTTATGAATTAAGAGATGAAATCACCATTTTTCTAGAAGAGGAAAACCGATCGGAAACCGAGAAGTTTCGAGATGATTTATTTGTGATGAAATTGAGCTACTTGGTGGACATATTCGAGAAATTAAATATCTTAAATCTACAACTCCAAGGAGCAAACACTTATGTTGGATACGAATGATACAGTTAATGCTTTTTGTAGAAAAATGGAATTGCGGAGCAGAAATGCACCAATAAATGATTTATCTCTCTATCGTTTTTATGTAAAGTTGGTTTAGGATGTAAAGGACTCCATTTTTTTGTAATAGGTTCCAAAACAAAGGTGACGTCAGCAACAGCAATTCATGTTTCGGTATTCTTCTCTGCGTTACTACCTACATCGAATCTTATTTCCAGATTCTTGATTGCGTAGCAATTGAGTGACTCGTAGTCACATATACCAATCCAAAGAATTATGAAGGAATGATATTTTCTTGCAAGATCATCAATCAAGTCACACTTAAATAGAGTTAAAGAACATAATAGCAATTACTGAATGTTATCAATCTGTATAATGTAACCATATTAAGTCCTACCAACGTTATGCTTGGTCCATAAATCTCGACGTTAACTACGAAATGCAAGTAAAGGAAATAGGGAAGAAGTCAAGCATGCAATAATTTTCTAGCTTACAGGATTACAATTCAATTCGTAGATCGAGCGAATGTAAAACGAAGCTGATAATAGCGCTACCATTGCATAACATTTACGATGGTACTTGATGCTGATGTTACGTGCAGATTGTAGCTTGAGAATTATATTACCGAAGTTCGTCCATCAAAAGTCTCGTTGTCCGAAGTCAATTTATGACATCTAGCGTCCAAAGAGAAACATGGCCGAGTTGTTTCGAGATTTCGATTTGAAGCAGTTGGCGTTGATTTATTATATGGCAGTCGTTATATATCGTTTGTGTGCTGTTCCAAAGTAGACGTTAATGTCCATAGATTACCTATTCGAGTAAATTGGCAAGGATATTTCTATAATGAGCAAAGTTGGCTTGGTGTTCTTTCCGTCTGGTTTCAAACTTTAAGTTATTGACGACTCAAATTGAATCGCAATTCTCGTTGTGCTAACACGTTGTACTATAGATATTTTAAAATTCACTCTTTTCTGAATTTGTAAGACATTGCTGCATACATTATCGCTACTATTTTATGCGAGACTAAGGTTATCACGTGGAACATTTTGCAACGTGTTAGAAATTAAAGATAAATTCACCATTTTCTAAATGAGGAACAGCCGATCGAACGAGAAGTTTCAGATGATTTATTGTGATGAAATTAGCTACTTGGACATTTCGAAAATTAAATACCTAATCACACTCAGGAGCAACACTTAGTTGGAATACGAATGAAAGTTAATGCTTTTGTAGAAGGATTGCGGAGCAATGCACCATAATGTGTTATTGTCTATCGTTTATGTAAAGTTGTTAGGGAAGGCCCAATCCTTCTTAGCGCTAGGTTATCAAAGAGCTAGGCAACGTGTCACAGCTTATCTTCAAAACGTTCCTGTTACTTACTTATCAATCCTCATATGCCTCCACATTCATTGAATGCATTAAATAATCAGTAGCCATATACATCATAACTATGGCAAATGATTATGCTAGCATATACAACGGGTTTAAAGTAAATTATAAATACATACATGCTATAAATTAATTTATTATCCAATAGAGTCCTACCAGTAATGCGTAATGTGATAAAATCAAACAAGGGCCAATGGTATTTTTCCCGTAATCCGTGTGTAATTTATGTTTTTTTCCTTCAACTACACAGACTTATATGCGCGAATAAACTGCTAACAGCTTTGTGTGCCTAAATTGTAACAGTACGTATATGAGCTTTCGTATCAGATTGTATCATGATAATGTACCCTATGTGAAAATAGTAATTGCAAACTGTACTGGAAACTGACGACAAGATTATGCATGGTTTTGATAAATGTTGTAATCTGGGTAGTGTTATAACCAATATATGCAGAGTATTATTTCCATATCATTGCGAAGTAAAAGAGTTAACTTTTCAACTGCGCAATTTGTTGTTTAGCTCCAAATTGAGTTATATAGTGCATAAACAATCGCCAAAGATCGTTGATTTACATAATGAAAAGCAATGCACCAGGAATGAAGCCTGAGAGAACCCCACATCCCTCTTTCACTACTTGAGATTGTAGGTTGTTCCATTTTATCAACTATATTCCCTAGTATTCTGCATCATTTAGTAAAATATCGCGACGAAAAGTTTTAGCAATATTTACTTTTCTATAGCCATGTTGGTGTAGAGTAAGGTACTGCTTGCAGGTCTGCATGATATAGCTTGCTCTAATATTTGTGATATGTCAAGTAGAATGATGATAGTTTTTGAAATTATGGGCTAGGAAATATTTTTTGTTCTCTACTTCCTAGAGATGATCGCTAGAGGTGTGTATATTCCCTTATGTGCTTCATTTATGTGTATATAATACTCCTGTATAATATTTCATAAACAATGCAAAAGTAACTAGAATTGCAGTTGAAATGAATCAGAAAACGGGTGAATTTGATGGCTTACGTGCATTGCCAAATTCATTGTCAAAACTAAATGAATCAATAGAGGATTGAGCATTTGAACTTGTACAAAGTATACGACCTAGCCAATCGACGATATATTGTCCGATGATTTTATGATCCCGTCGCCTATAAATTCAACCGCAGAAAGGAGAAATGTTTGTTCGCCTTTCCCGCTGCGGGACGTGACCTCGGCGAGCAAGGTTCTTCAACGTCTCGTTCCGGTGATGCGGTGAGGAAGGCTTTTACCAGGTTGTATATGTGAGCGGTTTCGTAAATAAGGCACTGCGCGAAAACATTTTTCCCCTAAAAGCCGAAAAGGGAAAGCCCCAGCGTAATGATTAGATTGATCTTTGCCCGGGCGGACGCTGTGTTGGAAGATGGGTGGGTATGGGATGCCATCGCCGCCAACCTGTCTTTTCTGATGTACCTACTTTCTTTTGGGCTTTATTTTTGTCGACTTTGCCGTACGACGGGGCATGGTATTCCATGAATATTTCGTGCTTTATTACCGAAGTTTGATAACTCATGGTTTGCGGGTGCAACAGCGAGCGCAGTAAGTGATTGCATGGAATGGGAATTTTAAAAATTATACTTTTGTGGGAGATGAATGTATTGAGTTCTAACGTGAAGTTGTTTGTACTTGTCAAAACTATTCTACTATTATAAATGCTCAGTAGTTATTGCTTGACTGTCTTTTATGTCAGTTTATGTTAGTTTTCTCGTAAAATTGGACAAGTTGAGAACTTAAGTACGCTCAAACCATAAGCGATTCCAATATACAACAATCAAATTCCTGATTTTGGATCTAGTTAGACAACTTTGTATAATAATAATAATAATAATAATGCTCTTTACTTCGTCTAGGTTATCATAAGTGTAGTTTGCTAAAGGCTAAACTTATTCTAAAGGAAGCGGGGACAATTTTATTGGCATGAAGATGAAAACGATTGTTTATTGCAATAACCAAGGAATTATGTAGATTAACTATTAACACAGGACAGTGCAAAAATTCCATCCAGCTTATTAGCTCTATGGAATTTTACTACACCTGCGTTTTTTGCTATTTTTCTTCATTGAATATAGGGATGCTAGACGTGGTTGAAAAACATTTTTATTACCATTTCAAAAATGTAAAAGTCCAATATGACGCCTATAAAACAACAAAAGTTGGGTACAAGCGCAAAGAACCCAATGAGTCTAGAATGTGTCACTAAATTTAATAAATAACTAATTTCAAATCATCCAAATTGCGTTGACTACTAGATAAAAAAAAAACCCTCGTATCTTTTTTTATCGACGCGGTGCGACTACCACGTTTCCAGACAACCAAATAAACACCACTACCTCCAATCGAAATTGAACGAAAATCTGTGGACCTCTCGGGAATAGCGAAAACTTCTTTGGACATAAAACGTCTCGAATACGTGCCGGAAGAACCGGTAGGGAATCAACTTCCTCGGGTGTTGGGGGAAGAAAGGAAAAAACTCTAATAGCCCCGACTTAACGGGGTCGAGGGGTAGCGGGACCAATTACGGAACTTGTTCTGCGAATACGCGGCCAATATACTTTCTTTGAGTTGTCGGCAGCGCCTGATGGGGAAATCGTATTATATGGAATTGGAATCTACGGAGGAAAAGATGTATGCTACTTTAGGAAGTGTTTACCTACGATTATGTTTGTGGTATATGGGTTATGAATTTTGTATGATATGGAGTAGGATCTAGGTTATGGTGTTTCTTCTAG
Source organism: Dynastes maya (assembly GCA_029619315.2). Lineage (NCBI taxonomy): Eukaryota > Metazoa > Arthropoda > Insecta > Coleoptera > Scarabaeidae > Dynastes > Dynastes maya. Next base: position 55,630,864 of record JAROYE020000004.1, on the reverse strand, counting down.
ATGTACACCATGGTGTCAAATAAGGATGCTACGAAAAGATGAACCGATCTGTTTACGAACTACTAACAAATACAATCATGTTCAACTAATTACAATTCTGTCTTAAATCTTACTTTGTTGGCAGTTGTCATTGTCGTTGTATTTTACCCTAATCCCTTGGAATTGCATCTTCCCAATCATTTGCAAGGAATAAGCAACAAAGTTGTAACTAGCCTAAACTTATTTGCATACTGAAGACATCAGAAGAAGTATTCCTTAATTTACTTAGATGGATGTCACAGATGAACGTCTCAATAAATTTGGTTTGGATTGCGATGACGTGAAGGTGCTTTTGCTTATTGAGTTTAAGCGTACGAGGGTAGTCTGAAAAGTTTCAAGCCTCAACATGGAGATGGTGTTACTTGTCAAAAATACTCTGATAATTGAGCATGCGTTGGAAGATATTTTTTTAAATTTCAGCCATATTAGACGCTCATTTGTAGTTTAACAGTCGTTTGCGTCAGACGATGTTGGTGTTTCTGTAAAAGTAAAGAAAATCAAATATCGGGCCGTCATAAAATTTTTGCATTTGGAAGGCAATCTTCGCAAATCAAAGTTGAGATAGACGCTGTTTACGGGGACTGTGTACCATCTTTTGCTCAGTGCAGTTTTAACATGGTCGTCCCAGTTTTGACGTTGATTAATAACTCTAGATGAGAATTGGGTGCACCAGTGCACTTCTGAAGCCAAGACACGGCTCCAAAAAAGGCGAATTCATTTTTATTGAATTACAAGTGTATAAAATTAAATCAAAAAAAACCAACAAGAGAGGAAACAAAGTCAATAACAATAATAATTAAAGAAAAATCAAAGGTACATAATGCTATGCAAGTTGAAAATGAAAATTGCATACAAGGTGTTACATTAAGCAGCAACGTATTCGTCAATCGAATAGAACATACTGTCTACTAAATAACATTTCAAGTTTTTGCGGAATGATTTGAATGTCAATGCAATTTTAATGGAAACAGGTAGGTGATTGAATATTGTTACTCCCAAATGGTAGGAACTACGAGTCGCAACACAAAACTTGTTGTGCGTCAGATGATGAACCTCACAGCAGCATACCGTATTGTACCCTTGTCTGTATTTCAGCATAGTACAAAGACCTCAAGCAAGAGCCGAAATATCGGAGCGCAAGGTTTTAAATAAATAGGCTTTGCTATGCAATTTAGACGCTGTTGCTACAATGTTCAGACCATTCTAACGTTGCCTCAACCGACACACCAAGAAACTTTACACTTTGTGAAGCAGTTAACGAATTTGGTCTTTAGGTTTCCACGGTCGTCAATAATACTATTCTCTTGGTGGAACCGCGTCGTTGTCGCATCTTTAGCCGACGTTTCGTCCACACTCATATATGACATCTTCAGGGTTGTACTGCACACTGACAGTCAGTGTCCAACCCGGAAACCAAGAGAACAGTTAACCAATGATTGTCTAAATGCATATTTAACGGTGTAATAAATTTCTGACGATTTTGGAAAACGATGTATTTTGTTTTTCGAGGCTAAGAGCAAGTTTGTTCTTAGAGAGCCAGGTTCTCAAGACAATCATTAGTCTGTTACACAGGTCTTCAATGTTGCAATCAGTTATAGGAGATACAACGAGAAGAGAAATATCATCTGCGTATAGAGTTACATAGAATTCATAACAAAACAATGTCTTTAATATATAGACTAAAAAGCACCGTCCCCCAGGATAGATCCCCGAGGAACGCCGTGCAGCACCGTAAAATAATAAGATTTTATGATTTTTGTCTCACCATTCGAATCTGTGAACATCATCTTCACAAATTGAGTTCTACCAGTGAGATATGTCAGAAACCTCTGAGCCACGTTCCCCCTGATGCCGTTCAAATTTAAATTATCTATTAAATTGTTGTATTGCACACAATCGATTCTGTAAATCACAGAATATACCAACAGCAAATCTATATTGATCAATATTTTTCATTAATTCATTATAAAAATTTATTAGAGCAGTTGAAGTTGATTTGCCTTCCCTGAAGCCATGCTGGCAGTCAGTTATTATGTCATATTTGTGTATAAAGGAGTTTAATCTCTGTGGCATGCAATACTCTAAGATTTTTGAGAACACAGATAGCAACGAAATAGTTGACATTCTTCCTATCACCCTTTTTGTATACAGGAATTACAGCAGATATTTTTAGTATATCAGGAAATATTCCGTCAAAGAAAGAAGCATTTATCAGATGAGTTTAAACATCTATCAAGTACAACTTAAACTTTTTAATTTTAGTTGCAAAGAAATCGTCTGGACCAGTGGAATTCTCATTTTTCGAATATATTCATGATATTCAACACCTCATTGGATTCAAAAGTAAGTAAAAACATGGATTTTTGATTGATCTTTACAGATCGGGCAGCAGATACCAGTCCAGAAGACACAGTCTGAAAGGAGGAATAAAACGCATTGGCTACAGATCGCTTATCACCATTAGTATCATTCAAGATAGATTTCGAAAAGAGTGGGGACTGATAATGGATAAACCACGACAAAATATTGGTAACAGTAATGACGGGAATATCGCTAGAAGATTTTTCGCTAATCCGGCATGTACAGCGGATATAACTGGAGTTGATGAAGAGCTTATTTCCAAAAGTCATGCGGTAGGCAGATTAATTCCTAAAAGTTTGGTCAGTATGCATTTGAAACTGCACAATTGTATGTGAGCAAATATAATTAGTACTATATGCTCTCATCAGTACATAAAGTCCTGATTCATGGGGAAATCATAATTCGCTATAATACAGTTTTGCCACTCGGACAGTTATCCGAAGAAGCCCAGGAATCGCGCAATAAAGATTACAAATTATACAGATTACATCATGCAAGAAAATGTTCGCGTTACGCGACGAACGAAGACATTTTCAATACCTTACTGTTTACATCAGATCCTTATATATCCAGTTCCAGAAAAGTATCCACGCCTGTAAATGTTGAGCTGGACGAGGAAGCAGTACAATTGTTTGAGTAAAAGCATTTTCCGTTTCAGTGCTCTTCCATTATGTAAAACAACGTAATTTTCAGTGAATATTGCTAAAATAAGATATCAAAAGTTGCTGTATTTTATGCAGATTTCGTACAAACACCTAATTGTTGTTATGTAAATATGTACTGTTATTTACCAACAGATAAATTTGCTTTTATTTAATAAAGAACTAATTTCACATGATTAAGCTGTATAATTAAGATAATAAATTAACGTTTTTTAAATGTAGATATCGTACGAACACTTAACTCTTGTTATTAATTGCTATTTACCAATAGAAAAGCTTATTTCGATTTAATAAAAAATTGATTTCGCATTATTATTAAAATGACCATAAATTAACATTTTTTAAGCAAACAATCGTAGATTTTTTGTGGAGAATTTTGTATTCATTTGAGATCTTATACATTTCTGTACATGTCTGCCAAATTTCACTGCTATATTTCTATTAATAAGAAAGTTACAGAATTTTGACCATCGCAAAGCAGTTTTTCCCCATAGTGCAAGTCTCACGCCTCATTGGCTGCCATTGTAAAAATTCACGAATTGGGATTCGAATTCTGTCTTGAATTTTCTTGATTTTCTAGCCCTACGAAAATATTTATTTAATACAAATAAAATTTAAAGGAAATTATTTTCTCATATACATTTTTATAGTCTTGAATTAAAAATATCTTGAATAGAGACTGATTTCTATGTTCTTGATGCAAGAAACCATTTCTCTGCGTGTGGTAGCGGGAATCGTCACAGAAAAGATTTTGATGATTGCAATAAGAGATCTCAACGTAAACGGTTAGCTGCTTTATCTAATATAGATGATTCTGACATTAATTCGTTAATATCAACCTCTAAACACTTCTATTTCGCATATTAGCACGGACGAAGTTCTTTTTTTCACGCAGCAAAATTACGTTAAATTGAACAATTTAAACCATTTACTCTTATTTAAATTATGTTTAAGAAGTTTCAACCTTGCTAATTATTGTGTTAAAAATTGATTTGATTAAAGTTTTCTTCAAGCGTAACATTTAGTTCCATCCGTTAAAATTTGGATAAGTCGTCGGTGTGTATATCAAACACACCCTGTAACATTACGGCAAAATTATTATTATTCTGATTCAAATTGTTGCGAAACAATTCAAGCATCATACTGAGTATTTGCCTTACACGCGGTAGCTTATACCCCAATGCCTTGAAGGCATGTTTGTAATTAAAGCAATTATCCATTACTTCGGTCGAACGTCGGTTATACCTACACGTTTTAAAATTTCAATTTCATGCCAGTATAAAATTCACTTAACACTGTTGCCCCTTATCCTTACCTACGTATTTGAACAATAGAACGTTGAGCAATTTGCCCAACGGCGTATTACTTTATTAACATGTTGAAATAAATTCAGGGCAACCGTAATCCGGCCGGAAATTAAATTTTCACTTTATGTCTGCGAGGGAGAGATCATTGCCGTACGGCCGAATTTATCGGGATGTATGTCGGGTTGTATATACGCTGTGTTTGCGGTCGGCGAATTTATCCTGAAAATAAGGCAACAATTATACGGACTGCTTAGCTTTTCCGATTACCCTGTTTTCGAGTTGCAGGCTATCCGGTCACGGTTATCAACTTTTTAATAACCATTCGAGAGCCGCAATGAATTATTTATACGTTGTTGTTTCATTATTTATTAGTTTTTTGTTAGTTACGAGAGGTCGCTGAATATCAACTTAATTATTATCTTTACGCTAGACCAAACGGAAAATTTTAGTGGGAGGTAGTATACATGAATGGGTTCTATGATTTCAAAAGAGTAGGAAAATGTATGTAAATGATAATTGTACTATTAAGTATTGGACTTTCGTTGAATCTAGTAGGCCCTTTAGCGCGGGGGTATTTCTAAGTGTGCGTCGCGGCGCTCCAAGGCGAAAGTACTGAGTAGATGGGGCGGCTAGCATAAATACGGCACCATTTCAGCGAACCAGTTCAGTTCCTAAATAGCAATCGAAGAGTAAACATCTGAGAAGGAAAGTAAACGGTTTTAAGACGCCCACTACCAGAAGAGCGCCCGCTTTGTTTCAGTGTGTTGCTTTGTGTTTTCGTAAAGTCGTAGGAAAATGGAAAGATTTTTATTAAATAAGCAAGTCGACAGTTCAAGTGAAAGTGATCAAGCATTGATAAGTGGTGGGGAAACAAAGAAACGGGAATATTGTAAATATGTTTAAAAGTTCTAACGACCGAGTGCGTGCTTCTAAGCAAGCTAAAGCAACATCTCGAGACCAATCATTCTAACACGGTTGAAAAATCGCACGAATTCTTTAGTAGCAAGTTGCAAGATTTTCAAAAGCAAAAAGATGTGTTTACTGAATACCGCCAATACCAAACAACGCACTGCTAGCATCTTTTAAGGTCGCATACAGTGTGGTGAAATGCAAAAACCTCACACCATCGCAGAAGAGCTTATTCTGCCGGCTACTCTTGACACCGCTAATATTATGCTGGGAGAATCGGCCTGGAAAATTAGTTTCAAAGGTACTTTTGTCCAGCAATACTATTAGTTGAACAATCCATCATATAGCTTTGGATCTCAATGATCAATTAATAGAGAAAATGAAAGGCACGACATTTGGTCTACAACTTGATGAGGCTACTGACAGTAACAGACGCATACCACATTTGTTATGTACGCTTCCTGGATGATAATATTATCGTTGAAGACCTTCTGCTCTGTAAAAGCATCATTGGAAGCGCAAAGGCTCAAGACTTATTTGAGATGCTTGATAAGTTTATGGCCGAAAATTATTTGGATTGTGTCCTGATGGAGCTCGATCAATGTCTGGTCGCTATGGAGGATCGCAGGCGCTTATTCGCAGCAAATTTGGGCCATGTGGACCTATGTGGACTCATTGCATCATCCATAGGGAAGCACTTGCATCAAAGTCGATGAGCTCTCAATTGAATTTCGTATTAGAACGTGTCGTAGGCGTAGTAAACTACATAAAACGTACAAGAAACGTTTTAAACGCATTAAAATTTATCCATTACAGTAAAGATGCCCAGGTACATCTGTTCCTTTTTCTCGAACAAACGCCCCAGGGCTACTATCCTATTAATGCAGTAGAAATGCTCTACCTTTTATTTTTGTGGTATACGCGCAAAACAGTAATCCTGCCACACTTAACCCATCAATTAAATTCTAGCTTTGTTCTCTGGACTTATCCATTGCACTAAATATAACTTGATATAAGACATAAGCCTACTATTTCCAATTAACTCACAGATACTTAAAGAACTACCACTTCTCAAGTGATTCAGAAACTATAATAGTTGGAGCATCTGTCCCAGTGGGGCAACTACCCCGGAATTGCCTTACAATTAACTATAAAGCATTGTGTCAGAATGACAACTAAGTTAAGAAGTAATTAATATATTCATTAAGAATAATTTCGCCTGTTTTCCTCTGAAATTAATCGAATTCTACCAGCATTAACCTAACCAAATACGGTCACACATAAAGCGATTTAATAGTATTCATTTATTTCCTTCACGTTTCGAAAAAAGCGCGTCATTCTCCCCTGACATCCATTAATACGATTGCCCCTATTTCGATGGTTTTAAAAGCCACCTTTTTTTCTCTCGAACTTCGCAACACCATTCATTTCCCGCACTCTGTTACCGCTTCTCCCCAAACAGCTCACGCAACGCGTCCCTTCACTATTTGGTTCCAAAAGCTCCCACCGAAAAATACTGCAAAAACGTTTTACGTCCTTGCCAACTCTTTGATGTACTATCTACTCCCCTTTCACATTCCTCTCTTTAATCGCGGGATGGGATCGTGGATGAATCGGGCGATTAGTGACCTGTAATGTGGACCGTCGAAATAGCGTCGCAACGCGGCGCCACCGTTGCCTGTTCTACGGACATACAGCGAACAGATGGCGCTGTGTTTCCGGAGAGCGCATTGGAAGTTGTTGGAGCGTGGCGGCGGGACGTCGTGTCAACGTTACGCTCGACGACGCGCAATCTAACGGGAAACGAACGTACAGTAGCGACACCTATCGTACTATATTCTAGGGGAACTGGTTTTGTATTAGTTAGCATTGGAAGATAATGAGAGAAGCTGGGGGGGTATTTGACGTTGTTTATTTTTGATGTCTGGCAAATGAGTGGTGTGGTTTTAGAAGAATTTAAAGGAATAGAACTAAAATTTATGATTTGATTGATAAAAAATACTTCTGGACTTTTTCAACATATTTCAAGCAGAGATTTCTGTTTTAAACTTGTGCGCCATAAAGAACCTCGAGAAAGGGATACGCGGCGCAACTATTAATATATTCAGCGACAGTCAGGCAGTTCTAAAGGCAATTAAGGCCTACACATACGAATCTGCTCTGATACACGAATGTGTACATAATTTACAAAAACCACGTTACTTTACGGTGGGTCCCAAGCCACCAAGAGATCGAAGGAAACGAAAACGCAGATAAGCTGGTCAAAGAAGCAGCGAATATGCCTTTCATTGGTCCTAATCCCTTCTGTGGTCTCCAAAAGAGACACATAAAACAAGTAATCAAGATATGGGAGGACAATCAAAAGGCCTCGTACTGGGATAATGTTCCAGGACAAAAACAGGCGAAAGCACTCATATCAGGCTCGCCAAAAACAGCAAAAATAGCGCTATCGTTCAGCAAGGGGGATCTCAGATTACTGGCAGGATTTCTGATAGGCCATGTAGCCTTAAAATATCACCAATCAATATCAAGATCAAATCTGCCCTCTATGCCAAGAAGATCTGGAGACGGCAGAACACATCCTATGTGAATGTGTTGCCATCAGTCGCACACGACACCAACACTTCAGTAGGCCACTCCTTCCACTTAATGAACTGAAGGAAGCAGATCCTAGAGTAGCACTAAGGTTTATTAAAAGCGCAGTGATTAAAGGCATGTGTGCCATGGCCCGACGAAAATAATAAAAAAAATAATGAAACTAAAAATATGTACAAGAAACTATAAATATGTGAGAATGAGAAATGTGTCCGTAAACATAGCAAGATGTGTAGATACGCGAATTATTAAGCCATAAAATTATATTAAATACCTGCTTATTGACAATAATACTGTTTCCCAGTAAGAATATATAAGTATGTATACGTTTTCTCGAATATTCCTTTAACATCAGGAAAAAATAACTGTTTTCCTATTTTTACTCTATTATGTAAGTAGCACTAACAGTATTGTAGTATATGTAACCACAGTAAGTGACTACAAATATCTTTTTTCACTACAATATTTCACTCATTGCCATATTGCGTGTTCGTAAAATTTACTAAAACTACAAAAAATTAATTTGAGCTACGTTTATTATAGTAAGATCTACGTATATGTTTGCTGCGAGAGCAATAAATGTATCCCTTACCATTACATTTCCCTCACAAGCAAACTGACAGAACTGTAACTCTCCGATTTCGATGAGACTTGGTAGACCCATATTTATCTTAAGGGAGTCTAGGGTGCGTCTGAAATTACCCCCCAAAACATAACTTCGGAGCCACGCAAGCTACCGGGGTGAATTAAAAATCAAAATGTTCTACTTCAAAGGGGCTTCAATGGGATATGAATACGTGTATCTGAAAATATTCTGAAACCGAAGCCAAAATATACGTAGTTTACTAACATTATGACGCACTTTAATATATTTTCGTACTGTATTATATAATCCCAAGTTTTCTTATTTTTTTCGCTATTTATAGTCACTAGAAATAAATCGAAATGCAAAATTTTTCACTGTCTAATAGATCGTTCATGGTAGATGTCAAATGCACATAAATAGTAAACGGAAGACCAATCGAATAGGTATAATAACGCTTTATAAAAAATATTTCCTCTATTATATGTAATCGAGGAAAAAAATGCAAAAAAGGTAACTTTTATTTTTAAATGTAGTTTGTGGAAAAAAATTATGACCTGTATAGGGCGAAAATTAAAGCCAGGGCGGTGAAAAAGAGGTGAAATTTTTCTCCCCCAACCCTACTAAGGGGGGGAGAGCATTCATCTATGGTCCGTTTAAAAGCCCCTTTGAAGTAGAACATTTTGATTTTTAATTTATCCCGATAGCTTGCGCGGCTCCGAAGTTATAATGAAAAATGGGTTTTTGGGGGTAATTTCAGACACACCCTACACCCCCTTAAGGTGAATATGGGCCGCAAAAAAAAATGCGTGTCCTTTACTTTTTGAAGGTCTACCAATATACCAAGTTTCATCGAAATCGGAGAGTTACAGATCTGTCAATTTGCTTGTCAGTGCAATAACGTTTACCACAATTCTACCTGATGCATTCATTTCTCGTTCGGACTAATCCAAGAATAATTCTTTCCTATACTAAACTAACTTTGAAGAAACTGCTATGTTACAATCTGAAATTTAACAAAGCAAATTTTGGCAATAAAACTTTTTCTTATTTTTTTAGCGTGTTCCCGATGAGATGGAGGAAGTCGTAGGTCGGTAGTAGAAAAAGTACTTTCAGTTGACAAAAGTAAAAAACATAGTTTTATGTATGGAAGCAGCTGCAAAAATATCTTTCGTATCTTTTTGGTTTTAAATAATTGCAAACTCAAAATATAAAAGAGAACCCTTGAAGTTTTTATTAATAACAAATGACAAATGAATACAGAAATAATAAAGGAATAGCTTTAATTAGAACTGAAATTGCACCCATCATTATTTACTAACACCCACATATTCAAACAGTATGTCAAGCGTACATCGGTAGATAAACATTCCCACTTGTCTTGTGCTTATGTTCGCAGTTGGTGGGTATGTAAAACATATCACCTACTGGAATAATACATCTGTATGTATAGCTTTGTTGATTCAAGTAAATAAGAGTGGCTGGAAGTTATTTTCGAAAGGGCATATTTACTGTTACCAAGCTATGTGTTAACGTACAAATACACTTACTCCAAAAGTAAGAGTTACAACGTATTTTAGTTATTCATCTCGGTAAGGGTTAGACATATTCTAGCTTATTCATTGACAAATGTGGCATATTAGTTCAAACAGTTGCGCCAACGTTATTTCGTATGTAAATACGCCGTGAAGTTTATTGTTTATGGCGAAGATTTGAAGCATTAAATTGATACATGTGGGCTAGGGTAGAATAGCAGATATCTTTGTGTACACAGAAATATAATTTATGGTATTTGTTGTAAAAAGGAAACTGTGAAAAGGACAGCAAATTTTGCTTTCTATTTACAAGGAAGTTGCAACCGCCCGTGTAATTTAAATGAAACTGTGTGAGTTTGTATTTAATTGGTGAGCATCAATTATCCACATTTTCTTGTTAATTTGGGAGTTTTAATCTTTTTGGGTGAAGGCCTTCAAGGTTACTGTTTACCGCAAATCTCTGTTTCTGTGTTGCTCTAAGATTAAAATATATTACTAATAATTAGTAGAGTAGTAGGCTGTGTGCAAAAATCGATTATCGCTTTGTCAGCGTCCGCTTGTTTATTTTTCGTTCAGTTTAGGAATTGACAGAGCGCGTTGTGTTTTGTGTTACGTTATTCGTTATAAATATAAAATAATTAATTTAAAATGTGTAATGTGAATAAGATTAAAAAGCGACCCTTTGCTGGTATAGCAAATAAGTTTATCAGTGACTTTCCGGATCTGTTCTACGACGGTGCTAAAATAGTTTGTAAAGTAGTTGTGTTGGAGGATAGTCACAAAATAGTAGATGATCCTAACGTGTTATGTGAGCTGTTCAGCAAGCACTTTACTATTTCGGATGCTCCTCAGTGTAACTTTCCCGATGGCTGCAGCAATTTTAGCTTTCCCGGCTCGCTATACCTTCACCCTTCCACTGAAACTGAAATATTTAACATAGTATTAGAAATTTCTGGTAAAGCATCCGCTAGCTTAGATGGGATACCTTGTAACATTTTGAAACATGTAGCACATTACATTTGCAACCCTCTATGCTTTGGATTGGCTGTCATCATATTTGACTGACCGTTCGCAATACACTTTGGTTAGGAGTGAATCACCACAGCCGATTCTTACACGTTGGGAACATGGTTGCAGGCAGCTCTTTATTATGGTGAATATTTCAAACATGTACAAACTGTTATTCCATATTCAATATTACACCAACCGAACACAGTTTAAACCCAATAAATTCATGTCAATCTATTGTCAATATCTCGCTTTAATACGCTTTGACGATGGTTAGGTAAAATGAATTTTTTCCTCATATACATGCGGTTTTTCGAGTAATTTTGGAAAGTTTAAATTGAAATCGTAAAAGTTGAGGATGCGGGAGCGTTTTGACGGGACCACAACGTAGTGGGGAGCTTCGAAACTTTTCATATATGTGGCGGTTTACGAGGTTATGTAATCTGTCCTCCGCACCCGATTTTATCCGATATCGATATTGAAAAATACGCAATCCTAAAAGTTGACAATTTTGCGTATATTAGCGGAAGTACAGCGGTTGTTTGAAACAGACCGGGACATCTTTTTGGTTGATTATTGAAAGGTCTCGGAAATTTGAATCTTGCATCATATAAGTAAATATATTTAAAGATCTTTCGTCTTATTCTTATCCCAAGGAAATATTATTTAAAGTTGTAAACAATAAATATATAAAAAGAAGTAATTACATTTTCTGTGCAAGACAAAATAAGGTTTAGAAAAATTTCATAGATTCTTAGAGAATATATCTTTTAGAATGCCTACAGTAGAAATTAATAACAATATCTTTTTTCTTAATTGCTCTTCGTGAAAGGCTTTTTTCTGTCGCTTCTTCAGAAATCGATGGACGCCCCTCAGTACTATTTTAAAAACGAAGCAAAAGCAGGAAGTGTTACCTTTTCTCTGATCCGAATTTGTATTGAATATCACATACAAAACGTAGGGCCTTGCTTCCTTATTATAGAAGAACACACATTCTGATTTTATCTATAATTTAAAAAAATCAAACGCTTCCAGTGGGGATCGAACCCGTTTATATGCATACATAATCTTATTCAAAAACTTCGTGACGAGAAATATTTTGTGTCTTCTCTATTTTTGCATATACTGTAATGTTATAAAATTTGAAAAAAATTGTTTTCGGCAGTTTAAAAGAATGAGTTACAAAATAATAACGTGTAACAAGTTAAATAAATCAGAATTAATAGACATCCTAACATGAAAATTACCAGAAAGTATCTGTGAGTGTTTGTGTCTAAAATAAATTTCTGGGACGAAAGGTAATCGTAAATCTAAAGAAATTTTTACCGAGGCTGAAGATTTTTATTCCTGTAAATCTAAGGTGGATTCAAAGTTAGTTTTTTACATGGGAGAAAGACTGTTTGGACTAAAGGATTTGATTAGAGTAGAGAGGGATTAAAAATAATAAAACACAACCGCAATGAGACACGTTGAACATAGCGGAAGATGCAAATATTGCGACAGCGCTCGCTTCATCTGCACAAGAAAAGGTACAAAAACGAGACCAAAATAATGCGAGAAAGTAAGAATACAGGGAGCACCAAAATAAAATCAGATGATACAAACATGAAATCCAAAAAGATTGACAAGCAACGTGTAAAGTTGCAATTGAGAACGCATGGAAAACTGTTAACCATAAACTCCGTAAAACTACATCAACATTTTTACGGAGGTCCTTGTCATCCTACGAAGACGTAGCTAAGGACATTAACAGAAACCATAATCTGCGACTGAAAGTGTTACCAGTGTAAGTGTTTTCAGTATAGATATTCAATGTTTGACAAATAAAATTAACCCAATGTATCCACAAATATAAATCAATTTGTTTGTGTTTCTGTGAGCATTGAATGACTTATAAAGACGAAATTGATACTATCCATATCAACAATTTTGTACTGTTAAGTTGTTTTCTAAGACAAAATCATGGTGTTTTAACCACTTGTGTTAAACGAGATCTCGCCTCATTATGCAAGTCTTCGAATGTTATTGATGAGATTGCTGTTGAGGATGTCATTGAGTGCATAGGGCTATTGTTTGATGGAAGGTTTTGCGCTGCAAATATTTATAGGCCCCCTTTGGGTGACATCATTGTTTTATGATCTCTCATCAATATTATCTTTGATGCGAAATACCTTGAATATATTCTGCTTTGTGGGAATCTAAATATAAAGGGGTCGGAAAGCAGTTTCCAACACAAATATATATCACTCTGAGATAGGTTGCCGGACCGCAATTGGCTGAACGTCACGATAGCGATTTTATATCTTGCATTTTGGACATGATCATACATATAAAGAAATGTGTGCTATTGTTATTTATTGTAATATAACATATTTGTGTACTATGTGTCAATACAAAATAAATATTAAATGAAATATTTCACTTTTTGAGTGAAATAAATAAGAATATTTGGATTACAGGTTGGGATAAATGCGCCATATCCTTCGATAGCACCTTTACTAGTGGTAATAGAAAAAAAACTTTTTATTCAAAAATTATAGATGTGCACAATCCAAAATTATTTTGACATACAGGCTGTCCCAACATTTTGGAATTGTAAAATTACGACTATTGTATAAATAGTGGAAAGCTGAAACTACCGTGTGACATAATAGACCTCATAGAGTATCCTCTGAAATATTTTCATATATACAAAGTGATCGCTAAGTGGCGCACCAGGTACCTACTTTGTTATTTTAAATGGAATGCCCTGTATATTATTACGTTTTTGGATTCCCTATCTGGAAATAAATCAATGTAATGTAGATTTCATATATCTATTTCTAACAAATTTTGGGAATTTTTATAATTTTGTCCTCAATCGCCTAAATTTAGGTATACTTATTCCCATTAAAGAATCCGAAATACAAATGCATTCTACCATATTTTTTTAAGGGATTAAATTGCATGCTTGCGTCTATCTAGAGACGGTATTAGAACGTCTTTAAAGTACATAGGGTTTTCAGTATTGAACATCAAACTTTGGCAAATTCAAATACCAGAAACATAATTTTTTAAATAGCAGCATGTGACCACCATATTGGAAATTGACATCTTTAATGTTTTTGTATAATTTTGGACATGTCTGACATTGAAAGTAAAAGAGATATTTACAGTTAGACGCGAATTCTGCATTTGGGTATTGCATTTAAGTGGTTTCTGGCATTAGTATTGCTTGGTTACCATGACAATAGTAAAAAAAAACACACATGTTGACATTGCTGTTCTTAACTACTGCCTTAAGATTTTAAGCTTAAGTAGCTCCTTGCAGTCAAAAGCGAATCTTATATTTGGAAGTTATATTCAAATGTCTTTTTATGTTAATACAGTTTGGTTACCACGACAACACCAAACAAAACATACTGACATTAACGATCTTAAACCGTTCATTCAAAATTTCAAGCTTAAGCAAGGAGGAGTTAGGTAATAGGCGAACCAAAAGAGCCAGAAGGTTAAGCTTGTGTCCATTCGAAAGCTCCTAACTGGAAATATCTGGTGGTGAATTTGGCAAAGTTTGGTGTTCACTACCGAACACTCTCTATATTTCAAAGGAGTTCTAATATCATGTCGAGATAGAGACGAGCATGTAATTTAACCTCTTAAAAATTTAGGGTATAATGTATTTATTTGCTTTTCAGATCTTTTGAAAGAAATAGGTATATCTAAATTTAGGCGATTGAGAGCAAAATTATAAATATCTCAAAATCTGTTAGAAATAGATATATGAAATTCATATGTAATGATTTACTTCCAGATAGAGAACCCAGAAACGTAATAATATACAGGACCATTTAAAATAACAAAGTAGATGCCTGGCATGCCACTTAGCGATCATCCTGTACATATGAAAATATTTTTAGAGAATACTCTGAGATCTATTTGTATTGCTGTTTTTTTTTTTCGACTTATTTCAAACTTTGGTCATTGAAATAAAGTTTATTATTATTATTATTATTATTGCGTCATCAGAAAATGTTAGCTTCCTACTATTCATATAATGGGCGCAATTTTACAATTCCAAAAGGCTGGGACGCCTGTATACAGGGTTCAATTTTTACAGAATGGCGTTCCTACTTATCTCTTATATCTCTAACCCAATTAAATCAAATTTTAATAATAAAAAATAATTTTATATAAACAAATTAATTACCAATAACAATTTGTATATCCTTTATAATTAAACTAATTGTATTTTTTGGCGGTCCTTATCAGTGACCTTGAATTACATATTTTCAAGTTGCAATAGATTCTGTTTCATGTAGGGTAATAACTAAAAGGAATTATTTGATTTGACTATTTTAAATATTTTGCTTATATAATGTTCTTGAGCAGCCTGTTAGAATTGAAGATTTCTTTATTGCATTTAAATTAATTCAGTTACAATAATTAATTATTATCAAACTGTTTCGACATGCATTTTAATGTACATTGTAATTTATGCTAATATAACATACCCGGGTATTCTTAACAGCTTCGTAGTTCCTTTGTTGCTTGATTAGCTTGGAAAGTCTTTGAGCGCGTTGAGCAACAGTCAATGGACCATTTTGTTCATTATCAAACATTACCAAGTCACTAAAACTACCATCTAGCATCGTAGCTGGTTTAGGAGGACTATGTTTGGGTGTCACTGTTGACAGAGGCACCGTACGCGCTATAAGAGTCTCACTTCTCACGCTCCAATTACTGCTTCCATACTTCTTTTGATTCATGAGATCGCCGATGCTTTCAGCTCTTTCGGTTCTTTCTCCAATCCTCGTAGTATTTAGATAGGATCTCGAAAGATGGGGAGTTTGCGGTAAGGAACTCGGCGATAGAAAATTGTTCCTATTGGTCGTGGATTTTACGACATCCGGAAGACGATCTGGAGCCAATTTGTCGATATCGGACATGCTGGAGCCGCGTCTCATTTTCGAACGCGAACATTTCGAAAAGTCTTTCGTATCGCGCTTAGATTTTTTCTCTGCGGATTTCGTACTGCACTTCATGCCGATCAAACCCGCTTTCAGCGGGAAGAGCAGAGCCCACTCGGTGCTTCGATTATCTGAATTCATATCGCGAATTATCCAAACGGTGCACGCATCAAAACGTACAACAACGCAATGAAACAGTAGGAGATTCAATTTTTTTTTTTGGGAGGAAATAGCGCGATAAGCAAAGGAATAAAACTAAGATTAACTGAACGTTAATTGACCTATGTATATATTGTAATTTCTTCGTAATGTGTAACAAACAATAAAAGCTAAGGTTTAAACCGATAACCGCCGTACCAAAAATACATTTACAATTAACTAACTATGATTGTTGAGTAACGTGTATATATATAAAGTTTCCTTGTTGGCATCTTCTTTTGTTTCGATTTCGTTGTTTATGTATCTAGCGCAATGTCAAACGGGCCCGAAGGACCTCCCGAAGCCGATGGTTTATCATCGGCAAAACGTGTAATTATTTAGGTCAATATCAGCGCTTATCATAACACCTAGAAATTACACGCGTTTTGGGACGGCGGAAATCATAGCTTCCAATGCCGTTTCCAATGCGGAACGTTATCTACGACTTTTCTGGTTTCCAATTTCTGCCAAATGACGTACAATTATACGGAAAAGTTCCACAAGCGAAAATTCTTTTAAATAAAGCTGTACGGTCAAATTTTCTTTACCGGAGTTTTTATTATATTGGAAGCCTGCAGAACTTTGATTTAAAAATGGTCGATATTTAAGCTACAACTTTCTAACCAAAATAATGCTAATATGGTTCCTCATAGTATTGACGGAATCACTGACGGCAAAAGCAATATACCTAGCGTCATCAGCGTTGCTCCGAGTACGTTTCTCTACCTCACATTGCTATTTGTTCCGCCTGCCGTCTAGAAAGCCGCGACAAAAAGCTGGTACAGTTCCCAAACCAGCTCTCGAGCAGTCCTTGGACTGCTTGACTCAAGATGGCGAGCACAAGAATGCGCTGAGTAGTTACACATCTAAATGATACCTCAGGCTTACCAGGATGTGTTAAAAATTCATCAAAAAATGCCTAGTAACAATAACCAAAATAATGCTAATATAGCTCCTGATGGTATTGAAGAACTACTCGAGGGTCGGTTTGGGTACTGTACCCACTTATTGCCGCTACTTTCTAGACAGCAGGCCTGTATTTTTTGGTACTAGATGGCGCCGGAAATATACTGTTTGCTATGTTAGAGGGTAGTGATATATGTAAGCCGGTAGGCAAATAGCATTGTGAGGTAGAGAAAAGCACTCGAAGCAACGCTGATGACGCCGGGTAGTGTTGGCTAGTGTTTTCTCTCCTCACATTGCTTTTGCCGTGAGTGATTCCATCAACACCATGAGGAGCTATATGAACTTTATTTTTGTTATTGTTTCTAGGCATTTTTTGATGTGTTCCGCCATTTCCTAGTAAATATCTGGCGAATAGAAAGCTTGCTCAAATGCATTGAATGAAGAATTTTATAAAATAATCTTTAATGTTCACCGGGAAACCTGGAGGAAGCAGGTCTCATTTTCATCGTGGGTTTTTCATGATTTAAACTAAAATTTCTTCAAAAATAGAATGCACTATACTATCTTTTGGTCTTGGTTACCCCGTTGGAACGGCGTCGCGTGAAAATGCCCCATAGGAGTGTAGACAAAAATCGGTAAAAGTAATCACAACTACGCAGTTCTAGTCCGGAAATCAAGAAGATAGTGCAAGTGAGGATCGTAGAAGCCTACGTATCAGAACACATTATAGTTTTCTTATGACAAGAAACCCTCTTGAAATGTAAAGTTCATAAATTTCATTAAGAAAAGTTGTCCAGAATTGTCTGAAAACAAACCCTTTTCAAATGTAAAGTTCATAAATTTCACCCAGAAAAGTTGTCCAGAATCGTCTAAAAAGGTACTTTTTTCATGTGTATTTTAATACATCATGGTAAGCCTCAAGAACCACTTATGTGTATAGATTCCATAATGCTTAAGCGTAACGCCGTCTTGCGTTAAGCAGAACATGAGCTGCTCGATAGGTTGTGAGATCTGCCTTCCGGTTTGTGTTCGCTACTTTCTGGGCGGCACAATTATATCTCTTGGCACCAGGTGGCGCCAGAAAATATTTCAATGCTATTTTTGGAAATTAGTGGCGTAAACTGAGAGGCGAACGCAATGTAGATAGCGAAGAATGGCGCTCGAAACCACGCTGATGATGCCGGGTAGACAGAAACATGTCCGTGAGTTAATGCTATTTTCTCTGCTTACATTGTTTTTGCCGGGAGTAATTCCACCAATACCATGAGCTATATTAGCATTAATTTTTGGTTGATAATGTTAACCAAAAAGGCATTGAAATTTTCTCGAAGTTAAGTTAATTTGAAATCACCGGACAGCTATTTGACAATTGGTTTCAATCGAAAATGGTATTTTCAGATTTGTAACTTCTTTAAACAAAATATAGACATTTTTAATTTTAATGAAACCTTGCACTTATGGTTTTTGGAGAATTCTCAACAACTAAAATCCCCAACAAAAAGTGTCTAACACGATTTTTGATTTTTTCGGTTCATTTTGGTACGGCAGGTAGGTTTGCACTTAACCCTTTCCAGTCTAAATTACGCCTAATTGATAAAAAAATTCTTTCGTCGATTTTTAGGTTTCAAAAAAGTCAATGAAGCGGGAAAAGACCTTTTGTTTATGTTTATAAACAATTTTTTAATATGTTACTATATGATAACATTGGGATAAGAGAAACTGAACTAAAACTATGTGTTGAAAAATAAATTTATGTATACAGGCTGTTCTGTTGGAACCCCGTTCTACGGGTAACTTTTTTGTTTCCAAAGATACAAGAATTGTTTAATTACGAAACAATTGGATTTTCCCGTACATTCAGAATCTTGTATCAGAAAGTGAATTGACTGTATTAGTTCACCGGAAATAACCCCAGCTTTGATCTTTTAAATGGAACACTTTGTATATTTTTATATTTTCGAAATCTACGTCATTCTGCATTTGAATGCATTACTTTAGTAATCAAATACATTCACTTGTCTTTACTGTATTCAAAAATTAAGAAGCATAAATTATAACAGCAACAATAGCAAAAAACAACAGATAGGTAATAACATTCTAATGTAAACGTATTCTTCAAAAGGTTCACTATTATGAACTAAGCACAGATTAGCTCTTCTTAAAATGCTGTTTCTTACTTTTTCGTAAAATTCGGCCATCAAAATTTAAGAGCAAATTTTGCAGATGATTTTTTCAGTCTTCAGCATTCCCATGGGGAGATTCATATATCTGATTTTTAATGTAACCTCACAAGAAAAAGTCCAAAGAAGTCAAGTCTGGCGATCTCGCAGACCAAACAAATGGTCCATGCGTTCCTAGCCAAATTATTCATTTACAAACGTTGCAACTCGCTCTGCATTATGAGTTGGGGCGCCATCCTGCTGAAATGTGAGGTTCCTCCGTCCCTTCCAAAATCTCATCGAGTTTCAGTCTTAAGAGCTCTAGGTAGCGTTCACTGTTAAGCGTACCTTCAAAGATATAAGAAAAATATCTTATTTTTTACCGCACCAAACATTAACACTAAATCTATGTTGAAAACGAACATCTCGCACAATTAAGGGATTTACTTGTGACCAATAGTGACTATTTTTCCGGTTGTACATTCCATTACTTGAAAAATTACATTCGACCGTCCATAATACTCTATCCACAATACTTTGAGATTAAATTCAATAGCCAATTGCATTCTGAAACGCCTTGGTAATCACCTGGATGTAAATACTGTGCTGGTTTAATTTCATAAGGTTTAAATTTGTTTTTCTTAAGATAGTGATGCACTGTCCTAATGCTTAAACCTAACTCGGCTGCAGCTGCTCTGATTAATGATCTTTGATGGACTTTGAAGTAAGCCAATACATTAATTTCGTTTTCTTCCTTATCTTGGCAATTTCCCCGCATTTTAAATGCATTTTCATTGACTCTCAGCCTCTGCTCCAACAGTTTTTTCTGGAACTTTTCTCTTGGGAAAACGTTGCCTATACAAATTTCGAGCTTTCCTCTACATTTTTATTGCAAGTACATTTCTAACACATCCACTTTTTCATTATGGGCACTCGATTCATCCTGTTTTAATGTGGAAATGAATGTATCAAAATGATAATCGCCTAGCACAAATTCACAGCGTAAATAGTGTTTGACACACT
Organism: Dynastes maya; assembly: GCA_029619315.2. Classification (NCBI taxonomy): domain Eukaryota; kingdom Metazoa; phylum Arthropoda; class Insecta; order Coleoptera; family Scarabaeidae; genus Dynastes; species Dynastes maya. The sequence continues at coordinate 55,610,630 of JAROYE020000004.1, read as the reverse complement.
ATATTCTGTTTTTCACAGTCACGGCACACTTCAAACAAAAACATCGCTATTATGGTCCACTAGTCTGAGACTTTTAACCCGCTCTTTGAAAAAAAGTAGTGGAAGTATTTGATAGCTAAAATGATGCATTTAGATGCAAAATGACTTGTAGATTCCGAAAATGTAAAAATATAATAATAATAATAATATCAATTAATTCCATAATACACAAATTGTATAGAATACGTCACACTTATATAAGAATAAAGTACATCGAAATATGCATGTATAATCTACACCATATTTGTCGTTAAACGTAAATAGAAAAAGTACATACAATATATAAAAAACACAAGCAACACAATCAAAATACACATTAAAAAATAATTTAGTAAAAAAAAATTACCCTACAGAACTCTTTTAGTAAAGAATTCTTAGTAGAGTAAAACATTCACGATCAAAATTTTTTTAATTTTTTTTTGTGTTGTTTTTAAGTGTTTCTGGAAGGTGATTAAATATTTTCAAAAACCAACGGTGGAGTCATTTCTGGTGAACTGGTATAGTCAATTGTTTTTCTGATACGAGATTCTGAATCTACGGCAAAAAATTCAATTGTTTTATAATCTAATCGTCCTGGCATCTATAGAAACAAAAAAGTTACCCATAGAACAGGGTTCAAACTGAACACTCTGTTATGATTAAAAATTCCTGACAAATTCATTTATATTTAAAAGCGTTAAAGCTGTAGAAACTTTTTCGCAGCATGGTACAATTACGCAGGTAAGTACATCGGCTTAACAAGCCCGATCAATTCCTAGAAGTTGTTACATTACAAATACACAGACATGCGCCATTTCCGATAATGAGGGGGTTTGTTGAAAACATGTTATTGCTGTCATGTTTACTGCGCTTTTAACAGTGCAATGTTTTTTTTTAGTTCGAGAGCTTTTCATGATACTTATTTGTAGCTGTCTATGTGACGTAAGCTTTTGATAAACATGGAAAAATGGTAATAGAAGATATGCGGCACTCGCCTACGCATTTTATGCACATACATGTGAGAATTGTGTGGGGATATTAAAAGGTGTTTCTTTTTGAGTTCTGAGAAAACGACCTATAAGAATCCAGTACACAATTAAGGAAGAAAGTTAGAAAATCTTTTGAGAGGAGGATATCAAAAAAAGATGTATGTAACATTGAGATCAAAGAAGTTCTCTACAATTACGAACAGAATACCGGTCAATGCCTTTCGAATAAAATACGTTCTATATGACTTTAGTGTGAGTGTAAGATTCTTGTGTGAGCTATACATGCTAGCACCTATTAACACCTAAGCAACACACCCTTTACCCTGAATTCCTTGAATAAGGCATATGCAGCTATTTTGAGCATGCTGTATCCCCACAGTACGTCTTGCAGTGTCGGACAATGCAATTTTTTCAACGTGAATATAACTTTTATTGTTGCTTTTGTTATTGAGAGCGCTAATAGGAGAATCTAAAAATTATCGAGATTTTAAGCATTGATTTCACCCCTTAAACGTTGAATTCCACCCGAACAAAAGGCTTTTGCTACACTACCAAGTTTCATTCAAATCGGTGAGTGTCATTTTACAAGGTTGCTGTTTGAGTTAGTCTCATTGGCAGATTTTTAGATTTTTTCGATTCATTTTTCAGATTCTTCCTAGCTAATTCCGTGTAATATTTAAACTACGACTCCCTAATCAAACAAAAAAAAAGTATAGAGAAACTATAAATATTCTTGGCGAATGCACATTATAGCCGTATGCGATAACTTCTACAAGAATAAGAAATTAACTGCACCGTAAAACCACTTCCAAACTATCGAAGTAGAAAATTTTAGGGGGAATAAAAATCGTAAAATACACACTTCACAATCGCATTACCAAAACACAACAGAGTCTAATTGGATAACGCACGAACTCCTCAAATTTCATCAAGCACCCCTTCTGCCTTTCGAACTTTATTGGACCGCGCAAAAATCCAAACTGATGATTGAGGAGGCAAAGGATTGAAACGGACCAGACGAAGAGAGCAAGTGATGCGAGTGTAAATAAAATACATAAGCTGTATATACATATTGATGTATATATATACTAAAAAGTGTTAGTATAGTACATACAACGCACACTATTTCGTAAAGTACAATACAGATACAGAGAGAGTGAAAGACTTCATATAAACAGCCCCTCACCCGCCGCGTCCTTTTATCGCAAGCCTCTGAAACCCATTCGACTACGACTAATATCGTTAACATTAACCTAGTCGTGTCAGTCGGTGTACTATGGCTTGTATCGTAAAGTAGGTTCGATTGAGGGGGGTCCGTACACGCCGCTTTTGAAAGGATGGTGTCTAAAACAACCGACTCGGCTGGAGGTTTCCGGGGAAGCGAAGAAGGAAGATTAGGTCCGGATTAAACAATGGACGACGGACAGGAACTTGACGTTTACGACATTGGAATTGCTTTGAGGTCGATCACAAACAACATCTAATGGTTTCCAATATTAAATTAAATCTAATTTCATAACGAATCTGATATGACGATCAATATTTCTTCAACGTAGAAGTAGTTTTCTATTGCAGTAATTCCTTATTGATATAAAGTTTGTAAACAACACTAAAATATCGGTACATCCCGCACTGTATAAGCTATTAATTAATCCGGAACAGCTGTTTCAAGGATGCGTGGATCCCCATCATCAACCGTATGACCGAATGATGTGAGAAAAAACTCTAATTCTAACATGCCTGTTCTTTCCCTACTCTCGAGAAGATATTTACATGTCCCTACTTTTGCCGCCTATACACCCTAAAACTAAAACATGCGAAATATACAGAAAAATAGAGGGGTCTCTTGTCGTTGTAGCAAAATTTGATGAGTAAAAAGAACGGACAAATTTTGTAAGTAGTTTCGAAAGCGTCTAATTTCCGTGGCGAAGTTACATTCTTAATCAATTTCAGGTTTTCTAATTTAATACTATGACTGATTTCGTTTATGTGTTGTACTACATTTGACGATTCAATCTTCCCGTGTCTGTAGCACCTGATGTGCTCATTGAATCTAGTATCTATCGCTCGTTTCGTTTGACCAATATAGGCTTTATCACAGTCACTACATGCAATCTTATAAATGCCCGACCTTCCTTTCATGTCCGGTTTATCTCTCGGATTGCTAAGAAGAACTACTAAGAAACTACTACTTTTAACACCTTTCGATATTCTGTGGATGAGTTTCACAAATTTCTTATCGCCAGTTTCTGCCGGGATTAATGCCTATGTTGGACTTTCTTAAGAATGCGATCGACGTTTATAGAAGAGTAACCATTGTAAATGGCTACATTATGAATTTAAATTCTTTATTGTACCTATTTTTATTAACTAAGAAACTAATCGCGGCCATTTTGTGTTGTATACAGTGGTTAGAATCTGTCATAATGTATCCACTAGTGTTTGTTTCCTTTCTATAGATGTCCATTTCCAGTTTCGTGTTGTTTCTAATTACTAAACCATCCAGGAACGGGAGTTGCTTGTTCACTTCTTCTTCTACTGTAAATTTAATAGTTTCGAATCTTGAATGTATGAAAACATTATTTGAAATACAATGTACAGCAATATAAATAGAGGTCATCCAGCGACCTCTATTCCTCGTCCCACCCTACTGTATGTTTTTTTTTATAAAGTTTTATTCTTTTCACATTAGATTAAATTATCGCGAAACCAGCATGCTTTTCACCTCCAACTGAGCAATAAAAGCTTATAGGACGTCGCCGTGGACGAGAAAACAGTTCAAGGAGAATGGATCTCTTTCGATGCTTCTATACAGTAGTGCACCATATAAATTAACAACCGATATACATTTATAACGTGTATGAATTAGAATATGCTAAAGATATTGCACATAATAGTTTGCATGTATTAATTTCGTCATTTTATCACCAAAATTAATTGAGTCAATGTTATTCTCAATTGAAATATTTTCTGAAATATTATATTTTTGTAACAATCCATATTCTAGAATCCTAGGCAATTTGTTGTGTAATTTATTGATAAATGAGACGCAAAGGCATAAAGAAATAGATGACGAGCGATTCTTTAAATTTCTGTTGTGCTACGGTAACATGTTAAATTTTTACAAGGATGGCGCTATTGAGATTTGACATTACTATTTTCGTAAAATTTGACATTAACTATTGTTGTTGGTAGCATGGAAAACAGCTGAGCGATTTGTTTACAATGAGCGTTTAGAAAAAAGCAATTTTGCGAAAAAATGAAAATTTTACACGAAGGTTTCCCTTGGATAATTTTTTACGATCTTAGGTAAGGCCTAACACAGCAACAATGCCTTGAATCGCTTCGTTCAACTTTTGATGATGAAGCGCCATCTTGAAAGACTGGTTACAACTGGCTTGTAGAATTTCGTCGTGGTCGTACTTTTGTCAGTGCATAGAGAAAAAAAGTTCTTGAACCAAAAAAATATATATCTTTGAAATTATTTATTTAATTTAACAAAGGTTTATTTGGGTGAAAGCACATTTTTAGCAGATAGATTTGTTTAGTTAGCAATGTGTTGTTGTTAAGCATGAATAATGAGATAAAAAAGATAATGGTTTAGTATTTTGCCTTTGACGTCGTCTAAATTCGTATGCAGATAAAAAACACAGGGTAATCCAATATCTGTTTGTTAGATTAGGAGATTGTTCGGTATGAAACGATATCGGCCAGCAACACCAATGTTAACAATTTAAATAAATTGCGATTCAATTCACCACATATTTAACAACGCTTTAATCTTTCCGTTTTCGTATTTTCTAACTAATTATTAGTATATTTCCTCCTTTTTTGATATAACAAGTATTTTAGCAGAGGCATGTGATACGAAATACAGTACAGACTCTTTAATCCCAACTCATCTTAATTCGAACATCCAGTAATCTGAACTGACGTAGCCCAAATCGATGGTCCGAACAAGACTCTATAGTTCGAACAAAGTACGGTTTAACGAACGTCGCGTCGTTCGGATTGTAGAGTCGCCTGACAAAATAAAAGTACCGCTAGGAACAACGCGTGGTTAGCTTTATGTGGGTAATTCCCCGGACGTTTCGGGGAAATCCCTTTTGTAAGCCGAAAGTATCGTTCCTAGTTGGAATACCGTGCAAACATGTCGCAAAAAAGAAAGCACCACACGTTAACCCTACTGCAAAAAGTAGAAATTCTAAATAAATTAGATGAAGGTGAATCCCGATTATCTAAAATTTATAACGTCGGAAAATCTACTATTACGGATATTAAGAAACGTAAAGAGAAAATTTTGAATTTTGTCGCTTCTACTTCTGAAAACGGACCTGGATGAAGAAAAACTCTGAAATCATGTAAACATCCTAATATGGAAAGCGCCCTTTATACCTGGTTTTTACAACAGCGTGCTAGAGGTACTTCGATTTCTGGAGACATGCTATGTGAAAAAGCTAGGTTTTTTTCTGTGAATCTACGTATTAAGGACTTTAACGCCAGTTGTGGGTGGTTGCAGAAGTTCAAAAAAAGATATGGAATTCGCCAATTAAGTGTCTCGGGAGAAAAGCTGTCTAGTGATTTTAGGGTAGTAGAACCCTTTAAATTAAAATTCTTAAAAACAATTGAGAGATTAGGCCAAACTTCTGATCAAATTTACAACGTGGATGAGAGTGGTCTTTTTTGGAGCGTGTTGCCCAAAACAACGTTGGTTAATAAATCTTAAGGATTTGAAAGGATAACTTTCATGCCATGTGCAAACGCGTCAGGAAGTCACAAAGTACCGTTATTTGTTTTGGGAAAGTCAAAAACGCCACGTGGATCTGTTTAATGACTGGTTTTATTCGCACTTTGTGTCGTCGGTAGAAAACAATGAAGGAATTGGGATTACCTAAGAAAGTTATGTTACTTTTGGAAAATGCTCCTGGCCATCTCGATGCTTTAGAGTTAATGAGTGACGATTGTAGTAATCCGAAAATACCGGCAATCTGAATTTATCTGTTTGAACCCGTGTTTTAATTAGTTCGGATTAAAGGAGTCCGTACTGTACTTGCATTTGATTGCATGCATAAGTTTGTTGAGGTATCTGCTGTTCTATCTTCTACTTTTTTTGTTATAATACGTAGCACCTTTGAAGCACCTAACCATATAGTTACCCTGGCACTCGTTCGCGACTCTCGGTTTCCTACGAAATTACCTATTAATAATAAGAAAAGTTTACACCTATGTATATTTTAAACCATATCAAAATTTTATGCAAATAATTGAATAATTCAATAAAGAATCGATTTTTTAGTATGTTCTCATTTTGAGAACGTTCGCCATTAAAAGGTGAAATCGAATAAATGGTAAAGAAAAATATATTTGTTTCAAACTGACAAAGTTCTTTAAAGGAAGGAACTGTACTGTTGAATCAAATTTTACGTATATTAAATCAAAATGATATATTTTCAAATCAAACTTGATGTTATTTGTTTCAAGAGATCATACGTTTGAATCAAATAACGATGTCAAAGAAATTATTTCTTTAAATTAAAGAAATATATCTTTGCCGCCATTTAAAATTACTAAAAACCAAATTATACCATGGATAAAAGGAATTAAATCTAATCTAGTGAATTCGGCACTCGTGCATCCATACATCACAAGATGGTGCCCCACCTCACTTTGGCCAACAAGGCCGTTATTATTTGAACCACACGTTTCCCGAGAAAAGTAATGAACAAAGAGGTCAGATCGAATAGCCTCCTAGGTCCTCAGACATGATTCCAATGAACTTTTTCTCCTGGGAACACTTAAAAAGTTTGACATATATTAATTGGGCAACGATATTAGAAAATTTAGAAGCTTAGATTTAAAAAGTGCCAGCATTTCTTGCAGAACACCTTCACCATTCATTACAAGCTTTTCTAAGCTTTTACCAGGAAGTGAACGGGCACTATTTTTGTTTACAATAATTTGTATTTCTCATCGATTTCTTTTTATTATTTTTCAATAAACAACTTTATGATATACTTTTCTATATTTTTGGAGTCAATATCTTTCAAATGTTGCAAAGTTAAACCTTTGTCCTTATTAAAAGAAAAACAAGATGGCGGCATCCTGTAAACACCAGTTGTACAAAGCAGGTGAAACGTATCAAACATGTCCCCTCTTTCACAATGAAAAAATTTATGTTTCTACACCAGCGCGAATGTTCGGATGCCCTAATATATCAAATACGTTTCATATTATTTTGTGGCGATATTATTTCGAGTATTTTATGCAAAAAATATGAATAATTTGTAAGTAATGTTAGAAAGTTATCTAAATACGATAGCAAAGACATCTATATGTCGATAGAACCATTCGTATTACATAAACCTGTAATTCTGCGAGGATACCGGTATTGATTTTTTGTCCGAGTCGGTAATGCAGGTATCTCAGGAACAAATATGGCTATTAGTGTAATATCTTATAACGTAAATCTATTTCAGACTGAAATTCCTAGTACCTTCTTAGGGCCGTCTGACACAATTAAAACTTTTCTATCAAACTTGATACAGATTGATAGGAACAGACTACGACCCTAAGTGTTTATTTGTTTTTGTGGTGGTTCTCTCTCATTTCATAACAAATTTTTCCTAAAAAATGTTGCCGTGTCAGACCGTTACCACCGTAACTAGAAGGTCTCACAGCTCTTCGATGACGTCACGCTGTTTAGGCGATGCATCGCCATGTACGATATTAGCCTAAGTGGTAAAAGAATCGTTTTTTTTTTACTTTCTTTTTAAGTTTTGAAGGGTTTCCAGTTTAAAGAGGATGCCAGTCGTCAACTGAACCATTCTCCGCATCCCATTCGATTTTATTTTGGAAAAAACGAACTTTCGAAGCAAAAACCAAACTCGTAACCGAGCACCGTTTTCGTGAAAGATGTATTTGTGGTGGGTGTTTAATCGACTAATTATTATTATTTGTAATTGTACATGTATTTGGACGAATCTAAGGTTGAAATGATACAGTAATTGCAATTTTATTCGAAATTTTGTTCAATTTCACGAGAATATTTACAGACATGCTATTTAACCAAGGTCTTAAATTTCCTATTATGTAGTGTTTTACCTAATCTATCATTACTTTTCCCACAATCATTTTTAAGTAGGGTATTTGTAGAACAGGTTATTATAATTGACATTTACATATATCAGTATCCAAATTGGCTACGTTACGAAATCCAAACTGTTTGCCCGGGAACGGGTTAATATCTGTCAGTTTGTCTTTTAATCGACTAAGAGTAACTGCTTCTAGCAGCTTGGCTGTTGGCAGAAGACTTATGGGGCGGTAGTTCCCGGGGTGTAGAGGGTCTTTACCGGGCTTCGGAATGGCCACCACGGTCGCGTGCTTCCAGACATTCGGAAAATAACAGAACTTGAGGGCCGCGTTGAAGATCAGCACTAAAATCATAATCACAGCTGGTGGAAGAGATTTTAAAGCTCTATTGGTTATATTATCAGGACCAGGGGGCTTGTTGTTTGGCAATTGTTTGATAATTGCCCCCAGTTCAGCTGCCGTAGCTTCCATCAGCGGCTCGTCGCCTCTCCCGCATCTCGATCCATCACCGATACTCTCGCCATCGGTCTTTTCATCAGATACATCACCCCGCGCCCGTCCCGCACATATTCTCTCTAACAGACACGCGTGAACCGCTGCTTTCTCCTGTTCCGTGTAAACAGTGCCCGTCTTACCCTGAAATGGTTGCATCTGGCAGCCGCCCTTTTTCCTTAACGCTTTAGATATTCTCCAGAGAGAATTGTCTGAGGTTGTAAGAGACCGGACTTTTTCTTGCCAAAGTTGGCATCGATGTTCGGTTAATTTGCTCTTAATTAATTTGAAGTATAGATTAGCTGTAGTTCGGTCTGAAGGGCATAAAGTTAAGTTAGCTCTTTTCAGCGCTCTCCTCCTAAGGCCGATTAACCTTAACAAGTAACATTACATTAAGTAATATTACCGTTTGTTCTTTTTAAGAAAGAAAGAATTAATAATCTAAATGATTAAAATGCCAAAATTGAATGATAATTAAAAATAATTCAAATTCTATATTGAATGAAACTTTGATAATTATTGGATAATCACATTAAAATAATAAAAATTAATGAATTTAAGCGTAAGTGTTCCCACTTCACCCAAATATCCCACTATAGTAAATTAAATTCCTGCTTACAAATTATAAGCATATGATTTTCTAACAGTAATTCAAAGTGAGACATTTTTAAGTGCTTTATCCGTATAAATCTATTCTTAAACATATGTTGGTGATTTCTAAATAGACCCTGCTATGTAATTCTCCAGGATAAAACATTTTATGACGTAAAATTCGTCCATATATAGTTATAAGTGATTAGAATAAGTGTACTTACATTCAGCTGCATGACGATCTTGTTATACGCCCACAACCACCTTTGTTTCGCCGTCGCCTTCGGCCTTGGTGCTTTCACTTCTTGTTGATGCTCGAAAGGAATGTTTTTTGGCTCTTCAATCTCAATCATCGGCACCAAGTCGAGAGATTCTTGCACGGGCAAAACCGGCGAATGTCTGACGGAAGCCCTACGCGACACACTACCCTGATATATGTCCACCGCGGAGTTCTTTCTAGATATCGGAAGCGCGCCCACGTATTGCTCTTCCATCAACGAATCGTCATAAGGATACCGTTCGGGTCTATGCGGTGAAACGGACCTATAGGGTTCCAAAGAGGCTCTACGCGAAGAGGGAACATTGTATGGATCAACTACAGTGATTTGAGAGGATCCTCGTCTGATTTCCAGCTCATCATCTTCGTAGGCTTCGACATGTATCACAGAAACTGGACTTTCACGAGTTATTGCTTTGTTATTGTAATCAACGGAACCCCCGTTGGTTACAGTGCCTTCTTCGGTGAAACTCTCGAGGGATTCTTGAGGATCCAAGTAAGGTTCCTCTTCGATTATCTTATCCCCATACTCGATTTCGATGGTGTCATTCAAGTATTCACTGTTTAAAACGTCTTCTTCGGCCGGGTAATAGATGCTATCGATAGTGTCTTGCTTGAGGAATCCTTTCCTATTATTATTGACCACTGTGTTATTGTTGAGGATGACGGAAGGCGGGGTTAGTTTTGCGGAAGGAAGTATTGCTTCTTTAGACGAATCCATTGTCAATTGGTCCCTTTGAATCGTGTATTGCGCTTGCGTAGAGTTAGAGGAGATCGTCACGTTACTATGGTGCTCGTTATTCTGGTGATTGATTGTAGTGACAACGCTAGGTATGGTGTCTATCCTCCTATGGTTTTGAGGTTGCTGGTTCTGTTGCGGTTGGAGTAAGGTGCTACTTTCTCGCGACGATAATGCCGTTTCGAAAGAATCTTTGAGTTCATCGTCGCGTGACTCTAGACTATCAGTGTTTTGCTGGTAATAAGGACTAGAATTCCTTTGCCCTAACATCTTTTTTCGTCGATTTTCCAACTCGAGGTTTTCAAAATCGTCATTGTAATAACTATCTTTAGACGTCAGATATTCGATCTGCTGATGATATGAATTCGTATTATAATTCGCGTTGTTTCTATTAACGTTGTTATCGCATAGCAACACCGTCATGGTGTTATCCATCGCTTCCTCTTGTAGAGTTAAACTAGTCGAACTCTGGTAACTAGGATTGTAATAATCATCATACATATCCCTAGCGCTCATCGTACCCGATCTGATGTAGTGATTATCGTAGCTATCTTGATCCGAATAATCCGCGGAGCTCGTCCGTTTTATTAGATGATTCCTCCTCAACTTGGCACTGCGGTGGTGTGATAGATGATTGGGATTCGGTAGTTGCCGACCAGGTGTCGGCGGAAGGCTGTTAAATGGCTTGGGATGCGCGTTCAGGCGTGCTAGCACCTTTGACGTCTTCGTCGGCGTCGCCGGTAGACTAGCGCCGCGATGTGAGCTATTCTCTGGCGTTCGATAGCCGGTGTCGTCGTTAATCGAGCTCTGGCGGCTGGCACTTCTCCTTGTCGGTATCTGCGGCATTTTCCTGCGAGCCGTAGGCGTCGGCGTGCAATTGTTGTAGTAGGTGGTGGCGGCCGTCGTGGAAGAGGTGTCGTCTTGCACGCTGTTATAGGAAGGACGTCGTTTTTGAACGATGGGGATGGCGGGTAGCTTCTTTCCATTCGGTTTGTTGTAATAACTCCCTCCAGAATCCCATTGGCGGTCTTCCTCGTCTTGGCCGTAGCGTTCGTCCTGGTAGGTGTAGGATGATGTGTCGTAGTATTCGTCGTAGCTTCGGTTTTGATTATAAGATTGTCCACTGGAAATATAGGACGGCATTAACATCAAAATTAAATGAAGAAATTACAATAGATATATAACTAACTATAGATCTGACATTAGTTTTGTTGTTGTGGAATTGTCCAAGGATCTATTATTCTTAGAGGGGAACCCTAGAGAACACATCTGAGGGACGCTATGAAAAAAAGAAGTACCACAAACACTAACTAAAGCAATCCAGAGCCTATATGAAAACACACAAAGCTAGAACAAGACAAGAAGAATCAAACTTATTTGAAATAACATCAGGTGTAAGAGAAGGGCGCGCACTGGGCCCGTTACTGTTTTCACTGGATCTAGATGAGGCACTGAAGGAAGCAAAGCGAGAAGTTAAACCTTATGAAGTGGGTTACTGGAACATGAAACCGATTAAAATAAACGAAATGTGTTACGCAAACGACCTGGTTATCATAGGGAAAGATGCAAGAACCTTGAACGAAAACTTGGAAGTATATAAAAAAGTATTAAAAAAAGATTATAATAATAGGAAAAGAACAACAAAAGCATGGAAAATATGTAGGAGGTGAAAAATTGGAACAAGGCGAAAAATATTTAGGATCAATAGTTACGAAAGACGAGAGAATGGACGAGGAAATAAAGGAAAGGATCACAATTGGGGGAAGAAACAAAGGTGCAAATTTTCAAGGAAGCTGTTACTCCCATGCTTACATTTGGGGCAGAAACGTGAACTTAACTGAACATCAAAGAAACAAAATGATGGCTATAGAAATGAGATGTTTAAGAAACTAAAAGTAAAACCAATACAAGAAACAATAGAAGAATATCAATTAAGATGGTAGACAAATATATGAGGCAAAAAGTATGAAAAAGAGGCCAAGAGGAAGACCGAGGACCTGGATTGAAGATGTGAGAGGTGCACTGGCGAAAAGAGACATTTCCTGGGAACAAGCGAGACAGTCTACACAAACACCACAGTGTTGTTACCAATGTTGCTATAGGCATATTGGCGTTAAGAAGAACTTTAGTAATATCCATAGTGTACGTGACCACAACCTAAAATCCTTTGTGAATATCATGCTTAATGACAATATCACTACTCTAATTTTTGGCTGTTTGATAGACATTAACATAAGTGACGTAAACAATCTGAATGACGCAAATGAAGACCATAAATGGAAAATTATATAAATGACAACAGTTGAAGCCATAGAAAACGAAATAAAGTATCTAAAATGGAACAGAATTCCGCAAATAACGTAAATACCAAATAAAAAGTAAATAGCAGCAACATTTATCGTTTGATGGATACATATTAAGTAAAAGATCTATTTCCCTCATTAAGAAATCCAATGTTATGCATTATACCTTTGAATAAGCTTCTTAGAAGTACATTTTTGCTTAAGTTATTTGCAATAGCTTTATGTTCATATTCATGCATTCATATTCATACTAATTTACTTTCAACAGGTTACAAACCCAAGTACAGGAAACCTACAATACACTAAGCTATGTGCGTATACAAATTATATCAATAAAAAAAGTTATATGTATTGTAATATTTTTCTTAGGGGATTTTTGGTTAAAATGTTAAACTTTCTAACTTAAACTAAATTTTACAATTCTTAGTCGGTTCGGGAGTATCCCTAGATATCCCTTTGACAATTTTCTAACGAATTTCCAAATTAATAAATCGAAATTAACAAATTTTAAAATTACAAATGTAACTAAACTTGAAATTCGAACGATGCCAATGTTATATAAACTATCTCTGTTTATCATAACCTCTACAGTAAACTGCCTGTTCTAGAATTTAACCCTTTTTCTCTTCGAATAAATACTTTGATTTCACTATCGAACACTTTAAATTGGGATCGAAGTTAAGATACACTTAAATTCAACGAAGGCTGAATCAAGATTGATAAAATTATTGGCGTCGCTCATCCTTCCTTTATTTTAAATCGCGAAAGACCGGCGATTGTTTTATTCCACAGCAAATTTTGATAAAGCAACGCAAATATAAACTTTTATGTTGAATTTCGATGAAATTAAATTATTTGTAAAAGAATGTAGCGTGGAAGAACGCATGCAGGAACGCTACCAGCTGACAGTAGGCAAAATCTATGACCTAAAGCTATCTGACAAGTATTAAACGTGAAATATTTCTATCGATTTTCTTAATAATGTTCGGAGAAATGTTTAATTGATGAAATAATGTTTAAAATACCTTGCAATTTACGCTGTTGCTTGTTTTAGACGACTTCTATATTAATTTTGACGATTTACAAAATTAGAAAAGTTAACTGAAGAGTGGATTTGTCCGTGTTATCCTACGTCGTTATTTAGACTTAACTTTAGTATTTAACGTCAACGCTACAAGGCCAGTTGGCTAGGGGAAAATGGCGACTGGGAAATTTCCATTTCTAACCGCAAGAGGGATATTTAATTACCAACGAGTGGCTAACCTGAAGCTCCTACTCGTTCAGAGGTTGACAGCGGATGCTGTAATTGTCATAAATATTTAACATTACACTATATAGTAATATAGAATCTCATACTTCATAGAAACAACCGAAATCAAATTAAATCAGAAGACCTTCATAAATCTGTGATAATTGTGGGAATATGTTCGAATGAATCGTAGCGAATATCACAGTTGACATGGGTGAATTAGCTAGCATATTAGTTTTGTTTTTATTACGATAAAACATTAATTACGATCGAGATTCTAATCTAGGAACACTGAAGTTAATTCTGTTTAGTAAATAAGAACAGTCGATGCTGTTATTTAACAATTCATACAGAAATTTGAAATTTAACACAACACGTCCCTTATACAATGATACGAAGCTAAATATTGATAGCATACACTTGTAACCAGATCCTCTACTTGGGTAAATACCATCAATCTTGAAGACTAGAAACTTGAAAAAACGTTTCTGGATGTTTTCGATGATAATAGTGATAGAATGGGTGCATACTCCACTTTAGATCTTACAAATACAAAGTATAATAGCCTCAAGCATTTACATTGCTACAGTTGAATTTATGTGAACGGTGAAAATAAGTCAATTATCAAAAAGAACACCTGAATCTTTAACATTTTAATCCCGAGTAAGTGGTTCACTGTTCATCATGTATCGAGCTAGATGTAACTATTTCTGCGATTATATGAAACTACCTTACACTTGTCCATTCTCAGAAATAGGTGGTTTCTTGTGCACCAATCAGTAGCTGTTATGACACTCTGCAATCTAAGACGTCTTTGGATGTTATGGAACGATATATTTTTACGTCATCACAAAACGTTCACTGCTAATTATATTGGTAATATTGCTGATAAAAAGCAGGAATAAAATTGGACCAAGATTTAAGCCCGCAAGAGGAATAAAATGACAGATCGTACATTATTATACTCCACAAATTGCTTCCTTCCAAACAAATAGGATCTGAAAATCGTTATTAAGAATGGTGAAAATCCCATGGTTTACAGCGTCCATATGACTCTATCGAAAGCGTTTTGGAAGTCAGTGCATCCGACCTTCGGTCAACCTAACACTCAGACACCTACTGTGTGAAGCAGGTAAGGTTAGTGATTGTAGATCATCTAATCGTGAAGCTATGTTGTGCCAAATCACCTGCAATTAAGATTCTATAAAACATATTTTGAAGAAGAACATTGGTATTTCCAAACAAATTAAGAAAAGTAAAAGAAGACACTAATATTACCACCAGAAGAGTAGCTACTGAAGTAAATATGAATCTTTATTTAGTCTTAAGGGATGTCTTTGAGAATAGCAACGATATCTCTTGTTGCCCATGAGGCAAAAGGCATTTGACCAAGTTGACCGCTATATACTACTTTGGAAACTACAAGCTATTGGCTTTTCATCTTCTTTGCTGGCGCTGTTTAGATCTTCTTTAATTGGGAGAAAACAATTTGTAGAATACTGCCATGTGAGATCCAATACATTTTGTGCATCTTCTGGATTGCAAAAAGGATCCAATCTTGGTTCAATTCTATTTTTGCTATTTATAAATGACATCACCAACGTTTATTAATAGCGAGCACTTAATATTTGCTGATCTGAAAATATTTCGAGAAATAAGATCTATTGAAGACTGCATTAAACTGCACTGATTGATTGGTGGGTATAATCATATGCAACTCAACATTAACAAGTGTAAAACTGTGTCATACACGAGGAGCAACAGGTATATAGATTTTCCGTACAAGTTAAATTGTGAAAATCTCCAACGGTTTCAGACTATTAAAGATTTGGGCGTAACCTTCGATAATAATCATATAACATATGGTTTAATCTGTACACTGTGACTGGTTTGTTTCACTGGTTCACTCTAATTGCGACCAATAAAAAGTAAAGAGTTTCAAGTTACAATACACACCTCGTAGTAACACAGGTCACTTGCGGAATATTTTTGGAGGTATATGGTGTATACGTTTCGGGGAAGTAATTAGCGTCATCGTATAATGTTATCTGGCGTTCTAGGCTTGGTCTTCTGATCTCTAAAACATATCAAAGTCAATTATTAACATCCATACCATTCTTATAGGGTTATTATAACCATATTAAGAGAAACGTACCTTTTGCTTTCTGTGTAGACGTCTCATCGTAGTAACTATATTCAAACGGATACTCTCCATCGATACTACCGAGATTCTTCTGATTGTAATTGTTGTAGTTCTCGTAGTTATCCCAAACATCTTGGCTGAAACAATAAACTTGAAGCTAGAAAGAAACCAAATACTTTTTCAAAGGGAATTTTGTTGAGATTATGGTAGCTTTCTTGAATCGGGATGAAACGTGCTATGATGCACTTGCGACATGACTGTTCTAAAGTTCTATAATAGTCGAAAAACTTTCGATATATACAGAAATGAGTCGACTGAGGAAAATGTAGCTTTTTGAATTTGAATCATGCCGTAGATTATATAAGGTTTACCTGTCGTCGTCCCAAGTATATTTCCTACGTCTGCTACTAAACAAAATAAGAAAGAAAGACAGATAGAATAGTGAAAATAAAAAGAAGTAGTGGTTAAAGAAGTAATTCAGAAGGGAAAAAATCTTTGATTTCTCTTTGTCAATGATGGTCACCCCAATAATAATTATTGCTTGGGAAATTGTAACAAAAACGTTAGGATTGGATATGATAATTTCACTTACCCAGGATACTCTGGCTTATTCCTTGGCCTACTATTGTACCACAGCTCCAAATCGACATCGTTATCGTACTGTCTCATGTTTTGACTAACATTCGGTGACCCGTAACCGTAATCTGTGTTTGGTGAATGTCTCTGCAAATTAAAAAGGAAAATTAATGAAGATGTTAACGACGACACTTTAAGAGTCAGAGAGTGCACACAAAGTACATATACCAAACACACCATAGGGAAATACAACAGTGCAGTCAATCATTTCACCAAACATAAGCATTGATTGATTGATACATTAATGTCTTTCACCATATTTGGTATTGATATTGCTAAACGACAAACACAAACACAATGAAAACTTCTTGTGAAATGAGTAAGTAGTATAACTTAACAGCAGCTGTTTTATTTTTATTTTAAACAGTAATAATAAAAATATATTTGGTCCTATCGATAACAAACAGGATATTGGACAAGTCAGTATTGCATCGTGTACATAAAACAGAAATATAAATAAAATTGACGAAAGAAACGTACAAGTTATAACAATTAATCTATAAATAAAACCAACAAGTAAGAATACATTGATCTTAATGAAACTAGTGGTACAATTTTGGTCCAGAATACTTTGTTGAGTGTCCTGCAATAATTCTCTACGCTACTCTATACTCCTTCCTGTTTTAGGAATACCTGCTGAGCATCTGATATATGTCCTCAACGCAGTATTGCATGCGTTAAACTCTCTACCCAAAAGAATTGCACTAACCGACAGGATTACAGTAATTCTTTTTAGCATCAGCTGCGCATTGTCTGATAAATACAAGTCCACGATTTCATCTTTCTAGCTCAATTCTTTCTATGTGGTGCAATTTTTTTGGTGTAGGTATAAAAATTTGATATTTTTGTTATTAAATATGTTTTAGCCATAAGAAGACCAATTGCAGTTATTTATTAATTCCACTTGTTATTAAAATAGTATGCTTTTGCAAATCAGTAGAGAGAGTTCATAACATAAACATTCATTATGATACTAGCTACGTGCTCTGTTTAACTCAAATTCAGTAAAGATGACTTATTAGGGCCGAGCAATATTTTGCTGTACAGAAGAACGACCTAGAATGAGGTTAGAACATAGAAGAAGATCCAAGAAGGATAAAGGATTGAGGCTGAAATATCATACCAGGACAAAGCTATGAGAATACATTTCAAGCAGAGATTTTTGTGTCAAAAAGAACCTCGAGATACAGACATTAAGGCAGCACACTAAAGGCTCTCAAAGCCTGTATATATAGTAAGGCCCTAAAGTATAGGACCAATTCTGCATGGTTCATGCCAAAGCCATCATAAAACTAACAACACAAAAAACCTACAAAGCAGGCGTATTGTTTATCAAAACCTAAGAAATTTAAACAAACCTGTCATAATAATTAGCTGCAATAAAGTTCGATGAAGTAAAAAAGTAATAATAATTAACAAAATAAGTTAAAATCAGCGAAAATAACAACGAGAACAAAGGACGAAAGCATGACAAATGGAGGATATAAAAACAATAAACAACAAGAATAATTTAAGCTTTTGGAATTGAGATTTGACAGTTTGCCAATTTTTATGATTACTTTACATGGTAACGAGCTTTTTGAGTCAATCTGACGTTACAAGAAACAATTTGGCGCTCTTTCCTAGCCAAGTTTGCGTAACAGACAAAAACAATTACTAAAACCTTTTACTGCATATCGTCATATCAAGTTAAAGTATAATATATGTGGTATTGCTGGATTCACCTTCCGATTGTCTTTCCAAAAACGTAAAAATATATAGGGCGTTCTATTTAGAATAAGAAAGTTTACGTCACTTCCGATGACACCGAAAATGCTGATAAGGGCAAAAGTTAGTTCACAAAAAATATAAATGGACCTATTTTTTCTAAAAACGCTAGCTTCTGTCGTTAAAAAGTTAGCATGTGGGGGGAATACTTTAGGACCACTATATATGGATCTGACCTGATGAATGTGTTCAGAATCTAAGGCAATTAGGATGCTGAACCAGGCTACTTTACGGTGAATTCCAAGCTACTAGAAAATCGAGGAAAGTGAAGAGGCCTGGCTGTAGAAAGAGCGAATATGCCTTTCATAGGTCCAAACTCCTACGTTAGTCTACAAAAGGACCATCTAAATCAGGAATTTAGGAAATGGGAAGAAAAGACCTTCCTGGCAAAACATACCAGGCCAAGTATTCATACCAAGCTCGCCAAAGGCAGCAATAGCGGTGCTATTTTTCAGCAAAAGGAATGTCAGAGTACTAGCTGGCTTATTGATAGGTCATATAGCCATAAATCACTTACATAAAGTAGGAAAGGCTGAAGATCAATTTTATCGTTTGTGTCAAGATGATCTAAAAATGACAAACGGCATTGACATCGCAGTACACCATTCCTAATACCCACTGTTTTGAAGGAAGAAGATCCTAGGATAGCATTAAGATTCATCAAAAGTCTCCAATTATTCCAGCAGATATAATGACATCATTACAATAGCAATAAGACTAACGGCATCAACACCGTCGTCCAACTCAATAGTAATAGCAACAAAAGTCAGGAGCAGGCATTAATATCAACTTCGCCAAAGATAGCCAAGCACTAACCTCTCAGCGAAGGGTATCTCAGAATATTTTCAAAGCTACCGACAAGGTTTGCAGTTTTAAAATCAAAATCGAACCTGCCATTTACGTTAAGAAGATCCAGTCTAGTCTCAACTTGCGTAATTTAATAACTGGATCTCATCCAACTGTGTAGCTTATTATCTATGAATACGAGGATTATATCAGAGGTACCCGTGTTCGGAGACAGATGGCGCTTTGGGTCAAAATTTGCATTACCAACTGTCAGTACCATTCTTTAGTTGACATCTGTCAAAATTTCGGGGAGATTGATCGAGTATTGTTATTTCGAAAGCCGTTGAAAGTGAGCAAGTTTATGTATTTGTGACACCATGGAAAAAGAACAACACCGGTCAGTGCTTCGATTTCTTTTTTTGCATGGGAACATGACCGAACATCCGTCTTTGATGAGGGGTGGCCAGGACCTCCCATTGAGGAGACGACAGACGATATGATCAATAAATATAATATTAGCGGACCGCCGGGTGAAGATTAGAGAGATGGCTAATATGGTAAACACCTCAATTGAACGTGTGCAAAACATCCTTCACGAAAAATTGAGTATGAGAAAGCTATCGGCGAGATGGATACCACGTCTGCTGATGATTGATTAAAAACGGAATCGTGTGATAACTTCAAAGCAGTCTTTGGACGTGTTTAAGTGCAATGCGAGTGAGTTTCTGCGGTGTTATGTGACTGGAGATGAGACATGGATACATTACTACACTCCAGAGACCAAAGGGCAGTCCGCAAAATGGGTTTTTCCAGGCGAACGTTTACCAAAGATGATTTCACCAGCCGGAAAAACTTATGGCGACGGTTTTTTTGAGATTCGCAAGGCAAGATCTTAATTGATTTTGTAGAAAGAAAGGACAATCACGGGACGATACTATGATGATTGGTTGAACGGATTCGACGCTGAACTAAAGAGGAAAAGAACCCATTTAGCGAAAACATACATTCTCTACCATCATGGTGATGCCCCGGCCCATTTATCGACAGTTGCAACAGCAAAACTCGTTCAGTTACGGTACGAATTGGTGCCCCGTCCACCATATTCGCCAGATTTAGCCCACTGCGACTTCTTTCTTTTCCTTGCAAAAAATGGCTTGGTGGAAAGCAGTTCACGTCAAATGAAGAGGTCACTGCCGTAACAGAAGCTTATTTTGCAGAATTCGATAAATTCCATTATTTGGATGGTTCAAAAAGTTGGAACATCGCTGGATTAAGTATATAGAGGATTATATCGAGAAATACATTTATTAAATGCGAAACAATTGCGTTGTCTCCTTTAACACAAGTATTTATCGTATCATGTTCATAAATACCATTTATTATCAACAGACGAAAGGTATTTCTGGCCAGTCTTATTATTATCATTACCTTCAATACTTCTTTCGCTTCTAACTTCTAAACCTAATATTAAAACCAACTTCTCAAGAATTATTTCCAACTTTCAATATTCGAACTGGAATAATTTCTGACCTCAATTACCCAGCGGTTAGAAAATAATTATATACCAATTACGTAAAGCCCTGAAGAAGAAGTCCTCGTCGTCGTAATTACTTCAAGGCTAGTCAACAACTATTACTTAACAGCATCTAGCGAAGTTATTAAGATTTCGCAAATTCATGTCAGAATTTAATGAAGCTTATAAGGCCTGGCCGTTCTTAGGGTTCCTATGGGAGATGTCGTCATCTCGGGCGAATCGTTACGGCTTACTTCGAATTTCACTGTACCTACAACTTACAAGTTCGTCTCCGTAAATCGATACATTCTTGTTGTTGAAATACCTCATTATTTGCCTCGGTATTACGTATGAGGGAAATCTTTTACGATTGAATTAGTGAAAAAGAGTCACGGTACTAAGACAAGACCTTCGTATATAACAATTTGGAGCAATGTTTATTGTAATTCGCAAAGTAATGGAGAAACAATATAAGAAGGAAATTTAGAGTTTCCTATCTACATTTTAAAAGCAGTCAAAAATACATAGCTATGTACTTTAGCAATGATCTAAGTATAGAAAACAAGAAAAGATTTCCTGACATCGAAATTAAAGGTAATCTAATAAGTTTCTAGTCTAACACTCAACATACTCTCCTCGTAAGTCTATACACTTTTCCAAGTGATGCTCCCATCTCTTTAAGGCCCCCAAGTAGTGGTTAGCATCTTGTTTTGCAAAATAGGCGTTTATGAACATGATGGCCTCCTCATTCGATGAAAATCTCTGCTTTACAAGCGAAACTTTGAAACGATTGAAGAATGCTAGGATTTCATTCACCTCCTTACCAGTAGTTCCTTTGAGAAGATATCAGAGATCTCAGAGCCTTTCCCTCGAAAGGAATGCATTTTGGAAGTTTTGCCTTGACCACAATTCAGCTTCAGTCTCCTCCATTGCCTCAAATCTTCGCCTCTGCAATTTCATTCTCATTTCTGGAAGGAGAAAGAAGTCGCAAGGTCAGGCGAGGTGGCTGGATGAGGAATAACGGCCATGTTGTTTTCCCTGTACCATTTCTTAGGACGTCACGATAGAACGCATTAATCGCCTGACGGAAGAACAAATTCTTTGTGGATAATCTTGTTGATGGTCCTCCGGAATTGATGTTCGGCCAGTTTTGAAACGTTCAAACCACATAAGTTTCTGTTTGTCCCAAAGCATCGTCCCCAAATGCGTTCTTTAACATTCAGTGTGTGTTTTTTATAGCAGTCTTACTGAGATTAAAACAAAACTTCATACATATACGCCATTCCGTCCAATCAGCTGTTGAAAAATTGTAAACATAACTTTTGGGTACCACTTCGTATAAAGTGCTTTAAGTGAAACAATATTTACGATTTTATAGTGAAGTTTAGTGCAGATTCCAATGGATAAAATATGCTCAGACAATTGCAATCATTGATCAAACAACAACACACCAATCTTTAAAAAGACGCAAATCATTTCGCAGAGCTTCGTAGTTCCGAATTCTATAGCATTCCTGCATCCACAGCGGCTTTTCTGTGGTACAATAGGATTAATCTCCAATGGAAGTTTGAAATTCGGCCACATTATGGCCGGACTTTTTTAAATTGTGGTGTTAGATTATCTTTTGAAAACAACTCTTTTGAAGAGTGAAATTACGCCACCCCTACTGCCACTAAAGAAATGTAACTCCTCTAGAATATTTGCTTATATTCATTGCTTATTGTATCGTTTTTAGGCAAAAAATCCACAGTACTCATTGAATCTAGTTCTCTACGATTCTTTCCTACTTAAGCTAAAGGAAAGTGTTTTGATAACTTCAGCAGAATTCAGAAGAAAATAACAGTAGTGAAATTCAATTTCAGTAAATGATTGCACATTTAAGTTTTTCAGTAAATGTTTGAAAGTTCCAAAACGTATACAGTGTCATACATAAAGTCCTCATCAGATGGGAGAAAACGTTATTAGTGAATATAGGTAAAGTGCTTCTAAAGATAAGGCGGCATAATTAAACATGCCATGATAGATTACATAAATCAAAGACTTTCCATTGAAAGCAAGAAGGAAAGAAGGAAAGTCCAGATCCGGTCTGGGCGATTGCTTTTTAATTATGAACAAAAATCGGGGTATGCCTTCTTCTTGGCTAAGATAAGTAAAATTGTAGGCTCCGTGTCAATACGATGTTTGGCACGTTAAAAATCCCTGCCGGAGGTTGGAACACCTCTGGATTTGGCAAAATTCTAGTAGGGTTGGCTAATGGTCACAGTAATCGATGTTTAGAGATGTAAGGTGTATTCCGTACCCCGACAGTTCGCCCAATAATACAACAATAACAGCAACCAAGTTCAAGGTACGCTGTGTAGGGTTTCTGTACCCTTTAGTTATCGCTGAAAAAGAAAAAGCAGAAAAACCCAAGCTAGGTCTTCAAGGGAAAGAATATTTTTTTTTTGTAATTTTAGCGTTTCCATTTATGTTTGGTTAAATAAAGATATATCATATGAGCTATCATGTGACTTTTTAACCGCCAAATTTGACGTTTTCTCTAGAAAATTACAAAATATAGTTTTATTTTTCAAAAATAAAAATTAGTAGGTTGTCCTAGAGTGTTGAAAATTGGCAAATCGGAAAGGAGTAGAGGAAAAAGGAACTTTCTGTTTTGATGTTTTACAAACATTTCAATAATTGAGCCATATCTAGTAATTTTCAAGAGAGAATGTCAAATTTGGCAGCTAAGAAAGTAAATTTCAAACATTTTTTAGGTAAAAACTAATGGGAACATTCAAATTTATTAAGATTAATTAATAAAAAAGGTTCCCATATCATGCGATCTTCACATGTGATACTGTATAAGCTTCACATTACCTTTAAAATCATTTAAACTACTATACCAATAACCAATTATTAAAGAAATAGTTAACGTAGGACCTTCCAACCAATGATGGGCATTTTTTGTATTTTAAATTTAGTATATTGCTAATTTTTTCTATAATTTCTTTGGCAATAAGAGCCTCAGAAACATTTTAAATCAACCCACCTGCTGCAAATGCCTTTGCCTGTGCGACCCGGGACTCAAATGGTGTTGATGGGCCATCGGTTGCTGTAAATGCTGACCAACGACTTCATCTTTTTCGTACGAATTTTCCCTGGAAGTTTCTAAGGATCTTTGTGGCGTATTGATCTGGTGTGCGGCATGCCTATATTGAGACGCCGATGAATTAGCGTGCTGACCCACCGGGTAATTCAAATCGGAGGTATAGTCACTGTCCTCCGAATACCCCGCTGAAATGTCATTGTCAAACTGATTATAATTCGCTGAAAAAAGGAGGAACAAGATAGCAAAAAGTGCATAACAAACATTCAAACATCAATATCATCGAAACAATAGGATAAATAGAAAAGTAGAGAAATTGGGGGAATTTTGACGAAGATCATTTCAAAAAATAGTGTTTCTGATTTAGGCAATCGAATAAGAGTACAAGGCATGCTTGAGTTTCGGATTTGGAAGGATATTTACAGAATATTTTGGAGTATTAGTCATGAAAAAGTATAGATAAATTTAGAGAACACTTAAATAATTGAATTTGATAGTTATTGCAAAAATAATCATGCAAATATTGTGTCAACATTTAGAGGGTAATAAATTAACAGAATCTTATAGATTTTTGTAGATTTTCGCAGCTTATTGTGGTGCCTTTTAGATATTGTCCTGGTCATTGAAGTAAATTTCATTGTTTTTTGCTAATTATTTTGTCAACTTCTTGAAAAGCATTCGATACAGAATTTTCAACAAAAAGGTGATAAAATAATAAACACAATGTTAGGTTCAAATCAAACACCACGATAAGAACATACAGGTGTCGAAAGCTAATAGCTCAATATTCTCAACATATTTAGAGGAAAATCGCCTTGTATGGAAATTTGTCCTAATCTGGAAAGGTCAGTTATTTCCCACAAGGATGTGGTGCTGCTTATCACTACATCATGTGACTTATGGAACAAATGCAGATGATTTCACCTAACTATTTGAAATTGAACTTTTGTGAATTTTATCCAGGTCATCAAAAATTTTCAGTTACCACACTAAGATAAGTGATTATGGAGACCCGGCAGGCTCCTAGTTTGACGATCTCCATATTAGGAGCTTTTACTTTTCAACCGACGATTTTTCATAATTTTCTCTGGTAACATATAAAATTCTTTCTTATTTGCGATTATAATTTTAAATTCAAAGGATATGAGGTGATACCAAAGAATAAAACTCTGTTATGCCAACATTTCAGGAATTGGTACCAAAAAATAGATTCTCTAATGAGTTATAAAATTAAAAACTCATTTGAAAACATATTAGGTGTGTTAAAAAATTAATGAGTCCGATTTTTTGTTTACCAAAATTTTTATTTTTTTCAAATAACAATATTATTGGGCGGCTATACATCGGCGGAGTCGTTGTTCCCAGTCTTGGTAGCAGCGCTGGAAGGCTTCAGCCGGTATGGCCTTTAGCATGTCCGTTACATACTTTTGGATGTTCTCCAATGTCCCAAAATGACGTCCTTTTAAGACACTTTTTAGTTTCGGGAAAAGAAAAAAGCTGCAAGGACTGAGATCAGCTGAATAGGGGGGCTGAGGAACCACAGGGATGCCTTTTGATGTCAAAAACTCCGTGATGGAGATGGCCGTGTGACGTGAGGCGTTGTCATGATGGAGCATCCACTTGTCTGCAATGCCTGGTCTCACACGAATCATCCTTCTTCTGAGTCTTTCAAGGACACCTTTGTAAAAAACTTGGTTGATAGTTTGCCCTGGAGGTACAAATTCTTTGTGAACGGTACCCCTACTGTCAAAGAAGCAAACCAGCATTGATTTGCTCATTCGAGCTTTCTCCGATCGGGGAGAATTCTCAGTGTGCCACTCCTGGCTTTGCCGCTTTGTCTCAGGGTCGTATTAAAAAATCCAGGTTTCATCATCTGTGATCACGCGAGTGAAAATATCGGGGTCTTTGGCAATTCTTTCAAGAAGATCGAGGCACACGTTTTTTCGAATGTCCTTCTACTCAATTGTGAGGGTTTTAGGCACCATTTTGGCACAGACCTTTCGCATGTGCAATTCTTCAGTTAAAATTTGATGAACGGTGAAACTGTTCAATTGTAACTGGTCACTCATCATCCTTATTGTTAAACGTCGGTCTCACCTCACAAGAGGCCTCGCACGTTGGATGTTTTCATTGGTTTTTGAAGTTGAAGGCCTCTCTGAGCAAGGTTCATCTTCCACCAGTTCTCGCCCACCCAAAAATGATTTGTGCCAGCGAAAAACTTGTGTTCTTGATAAGCAATATTCCCCATAGGCCTGCTTCAACTTTTCAAAAGTTGCGCATTCCCCAAGTTTGACACAAAATTTAATGGCATAACGTTGCTCCAAATACCGCTGCTCCATTCTGTGTGACACACAACAAAAACACAACTTCACTGATAACGCTCTCAATAATCACATGAACTGAGCGTCTGGAGCGGACTAACAAACATGCCTAGTGAGGGAGAACAACTACAGCGTTGCCAGATCGCTCGCAATGGTGCCAGTCTCATTATATTTCTAACACACCTCGTATAAATATTTGACACAGCAATCAAACAAGTTAGTATTCTTTATTTCCTTAACATTACACATGGTTTTAAAGATAAAAACTTAAGCTATTTTTCGAAATAATCGCCATTTCTATCCAAGCATTTGCAGACGGTGCTCCAACTTCTGTATCCCCGTGTCGTAAAATTCTGCCGCCACTCAAAATCTTTTCAATTGTGGTGTTGGAAATCTCAGGAATCCGAAGAGCGAGTTGACGAATGGTGATCCTCCGATCTTCAAGCAGTATGCTCTCGACCTTTTCAACGATTTCCTCTGAAACTGATGGTCTTCTGCTCCTCTCTTCATCGTGAATTCCCGTCCGACCTCCAGTGAATTCCCTACACCATTTGCGGACGTGTTGAACAGCCATACACTTTTCTCCATAAACTTCGGTTAATTGACGATGAATGTCTATAGGTGAAACCCCTTTCGCGTTTAAAAAACGTATCACAGCGCGAATTTCGCACCTGGCGGTAGCGGCGATCGGGAGTTCCATCTCGTACGGCTGCTTAGCCAACACTGAGAGGTGTAGCGAGACGGGAGTGGTACGTATATAGAATGGGAGAGCTGCTGCACACGCCAATGTTGTCGGATTTCGCCTAACACGTCTTATTGCTGCTGTAGGGCTTTGGGAACCTTATTTTACGATCATCCCTCGTATTTTTATTTAAAGACTATAAAAATATGTAATACATATAAGAAAATAATTTTCTTGGAATTTTATTTGTATTAAATAAAATTCCAAGAATTCGAAAATTTCTGAGAGTTAGAAAATCCAAGACAGAAAAATGTTTCTTCCAAGCAACTCAGTTAAGAAAATATTCACATTAAAGATAGGAATAAAAAAATGGTCCAGATTTAAGCGACTTTCCTCTATTATTGGGGCTGCGAATGAAACTTTGAATATATGGTTCTCTTTAAGAAGTTCCTATCATATTTGATTGAATCTTTTTCATAATAGGACAGGCCATGCATATATAGGAAAATTTTGATATAAATTATATGGTGGTTAAAGGGATGCCTATTTTACAATTTCGTTTGGACTAGAAACGATTTCAATAAAATAATTTGAGAAAAAAGGAAAAACGAACTGGATACGTACAATGTCCCAAATAGTGCATCTGCCTTCTTGCTTGTTCGGCTCTCGCTTCTTGATCCATAATATGATTGAGCATCTCAAGTTTACGCTGCAATTCCGAAGCCCCTATGTTTTCCGGATCTGAAAATTCATATGTAACAGTTACTAAACAACGCCGACAAAATTTCTTTAGAAAACATCGAAAACGAACTGCCAAAATAAATAAAAAAAGGTAATCAGTTGGTGCTAGGAGCCGAGTTGGCATGTAATAGTAAAAATAGTACAGTGGTGACTCGTGTTTTTGTGTTGGCGGTTCAACATTCTGTGTAGTTTTTATTCGTTTATTCTGAACAAGTGGGGCGTGAGTGAGGAAATTTATTCTATAGAAAAAATGTGTGTTTTTTATATGTGCTTTTGTGAGGTGGCGTGTTTAAGTGGTGTTAGTTAGAGAAAATTAATCTTTGCTGTTTATTTCTGGGTGTAATAGACGAGACCGTTATTAGTGCTGAGAAAATATAAAAATAGGGTTCATTCTGTATATGAAATGTTTCATTTTATAGATTAGATAAATAGGTAGTACAAGAGGAAAATATATTTTTATAAATCGCAAAGAATTTAAGCTACCATAGAACTACTTATAATACAATACATATTAACAAAAAATAGATCCTACTTAAAGAACGTTTAAAACTGAAATGAGTAGAAACATCACTTACAGGGTTGAAAAAGTGTCTTTGACAATGGTAGATGTCATATGATATACTTAGAATTATAACATTTAATCATGTAAATCAATAATACGGGTTTACACTTCAAAAATCTTGAAAAACAAAATCTTACAAGAATAACTTGTTTAACCAAGTTTTGTTTTCGACGTAGTAAACAATATGGGTTAAGGTTTTAGTGATATCATGATATCATTTTGGTTGTGTCGTCGTAACGTCTAATATTAGGGACATAATTTCTTTTTACAAACATTAAGGAACTCTCAGAATGTATGGAAACGTTTAAGCAAGCGATTTCATCGAGAAAAACAACATGAAGGCATCATTTTTATAGTATCAATATGCTATTGTCATGACCTGTTCAATTAGTAAACCAGTTAGACTCTAAGTTAAACGATTTATATCAAAAACGATCAATATAAAAACAATTGACCCGGAAAGAGTTTAGTATTACTGCTGAAGATGATAGCTAATCCATCGAAACGTACATCCGATTTTGGTGAAATGTTACACTAAGCGTGAGAGTATAGTGTTTTAGCGTTCCAGCGCCGTAGGGTTCGCGTACTTCATTTAAATGAGATGCATAAGTATTTTGTTTCGATGTATATCATCTATTTTAGTGGTATTAATAATTTCCGTAGAGCGAGAAGCTAATTCTAAAATCATTCAAATGATCGAGGGCCAAACAACATTAGAGGCGCATGTCCAATTGTTGAAGATTTACTCTCCGAAGGAATGAAGAAAAATCTATGAAAATGACGGAATAACAAAAGAAGGAGAGGATGAAGCAGAATGCCAAAGGGAAAATAAAGTCGAGGAGAAGATAACAAAACTGCGGAACAGGACCTGGAGAAGATGGAATAGAAGCCGAGCTATTATAAAATGGAGGAAAACAAGTGAAAAGGAAATCTACCAGATAATCAAGCAAGTTTGGAGGCAAAATAAGATACCAGAAAACTAGAACATTGGGATAATAACACCAACATAAAAAAAGAGATGAAGACATTTGCAAAAACTATAGGGCCGTAACACTTCTCAACATTACGTATAAAATACTAGCCAACCTAATAAATAGAAAATTAAATCATACACAGAAAACGTACTGGGGGATTATGAAAATGGCTCCAGACCAGGGCGATTCACAATCATGCAATTCACACAATAGACCAAGTAACTTAAAAAACATGGGAACACAACAAAGACATACATACACTCTTTGTAGATTTCAGAAGCGCATTTGATTCAATAAACCGACAACAAATGGTAAAAGAGCTAAGAACATTCAGAGTACCAAAAAAGTTAAGGAAATTAATAGAAACGATACTGCAAAATACAAAAACAAGAGTACGATTTCAAGAACTTTTAACGGAAAAATGAAACATTAATAAGGGAGTCAAATAAAGCGATTCAATCTCTCCAACACTCTTTAATATTGTCTTAGAAATGAGAAATAAAAAGGTAGATAATAAGAACATCATAACCAATCAGATGCAGGTGATAGCTTATACAGTCGACATAACGATAATAGCAAATAATAATGCCGATTTAATAAAAACAGTCTATATGAAGATAGGAAGAGAAAACGAAAGAACCAACTACGAGGGTAAGTCAAATATTATCTACACTTTCGCCATGACAAGCTTTGAAGGTTATCGTAGTGGCGGCCGCTTGCGCATGCGTTGAGTTGGCGCCTCTATGGTCGTGTGCGCGGAATTTAACCACGATCGCGTCATTTATCTGCTAGCTACAACAACATAAGCATGCCAGTCCCGCTATTAGTTTGCGCCAAAGAGGAACAACGAGCACTGATCCGATTTTTGTGGTCAGAGGCTGTGAAAGGTGCTGAAATTCACCGGAGACTTGTCACAATACGGGCATAGTGCTTTATCGCGTAAAAGCGTTTTTTTGTGGATCGAAATGTTTCAAAGTGGCCACACGAGCGTAACACAAAAAGAGGGAGCTGGACGGCAGTCAACCTCGACCAGCGACGACAACATTCAACAAGCTGGAGAGATGGTTACAGCTAATAGGCGAGTTACCGTAGGTGAGATTGCATCTTCTTTAAACATTAGTCACGGTTCTGCCTATCAAATTATTTACGATGAACTCAAATTTTGTAAAGTGTGTGCGCGATGGATACCACTTACCGCAGAAAACAAAACCAAACGTTTGGGCATCTGCCAACGCTTACTGGATCGCTTCAACGCGGAAGGCGATGCATTTTAAAGCAGAATAGTGACCGTTGATGAAACGTGGGTTCATCACCACGAGCCCAAATTGAAACGCCAGAGTATGGAATGGAAACACCCAGGATCCCCTAACACGAAAAAATTGAAGACCTCGCCATCGGCTGGGAAGGTGATGCTAACCGTGTTTTGGGACGAAAAAGGCCCTATACTGGAGGACTACTTGGACAGGGGGACTACCATAAATAGTGCGAGGTACAGTGATTTGTTGGCGAATAAGCTGAAACCAGCAATTCGAAACAAACGCCGTGGTCTACTCTCAAAGAAAGTTTTGTTGTTGCAAGACAACGCCCGTCCGCACACCGCCCATAACACCATAGAAACTATCAGCAGGTTGGGCTTTGAGACCCTGGAACACCCTCCCTATGGCCCTGATCTCGCTCCTTCAGAATTTCATCTCTTTGGATCGCTCAAGGAAGCTTTGAGAGGTCGTCGATTTGCCTCAGACACAGACGTTCGGGATGCGGTGCAAAGGTGGCTTCACGACCAAGCGAAAACCTTCTACCAGGAAGGCATACGGAAGCTTGTGGGCCGCTGGACCAAGTGCATTGCTAAAGGTGGAGACTATATCGAAAAATAATGTATCTGTTGTACACCTATCTTTGTTTAATACAGTTGTAGAACTAAACGTGTAAGTAATTTCTGACTTACCCTCGTATTTCAGAACACATGGATATACATTTGAAAGGATCCCTTCCTTTAATTTTCTAGGGGTAATAGTAGGACGAACAACAAAGGAAAGAACATTTGGAAGAAATTAAAAGCTCTTAACGAGGAAAAATATAAACAGGAGAAACAAAATTAAAATAATAGTAGGGTCAATAAAATTGGTCAATTATTCACAAAAATTCGTTTGATATTTTAAAACAGTGCTACCAGTTTCGAGCAATGCTCATCCTCAGGCACGAATTCTTACTGTATAATACTAGGATCGAATATCACAGGGGAAGGAGATAGAGGAGCCAAAAAAAAAATAAAGAAATAGAAGAAGAACTGGGAGGAGAAGCTATAATAAGGTACATAAAGACACAAAGATTAAACTGGGCAGGACATATAATCAAAAGAAAAACGACAAAAATGATGAGAAGAATAACTCAGTGGATACCGTTATGGACAAGAGATAGATGCAGACCGAGAAACACTTGGCGAAACCAAATAGAAAAGGATACACGAACCTTAGGAATAGTCGATGGGAAATCAAAATGCCGAAATGGAAAAGAATAGAGAAAGACAACGAATGCAGCCAGGACTAACAAAAAGCTATAGCGAATGAACTGGAACAAGTAATCCACCCCAATAAATGGATTTTAAACGCACCAGCGTTAGTCATTCAATGGATTTAACGGCTTAATGATGATGAAATGCTTTGTCCAAGTTGAAGACTCCCAGAATCCATTTCCTTCGTGGTGGAGGTACGGCGATTACTTTGAATATTTTGAAGGTGACGGAAGTTAATGTAATCTTGGTATTCTTCAATTTTATCTATCGCCACATTTTGAGAACTTTTGAGTATTCCAGTGAAAACTTTAGAGAAGTGCTAAACGCTTTAAAGAAACCAACTACCCTCCCTAGCTACTTTAAATACTTTTGCTATTAAGGTGTCTGCTCAAAATGCAGACGGGATCAACAGTTACAAACTTTTAAATATAAAATTTTAATCCTAGATGCTCATAGGACTGACGTTTTTCAACGGAAAACATAAAGGATCTTGTAGATGTCATCACACAAAACAAATAAATCCAATTTTAAAGAATTAAAGCCACTTATTCAGTTACATTTCAGTGTATATGAATTTCCACCTTGAAATGGACTGGAAATTAGTATCAATGATGAGTCTTTCCTTTTTTTACTCTGGATGGTGGTAATACTGCAAACAATCAGGATTATTATAGCAAATGATGTAAAAATATTGATGAAATGCATTTTCCAGGATACAGAATAATTAGGAAGTATCGTTTTAGTTCTTTGTAGGCTATTTGATAAAATTAAATATTATTCTAATTTTGTAACTGGTCTAAATAGTTACCCAACACTCTTGCTTCATTCTAAGTCCTTTTGAAAGAAACATCATTTCCCAATACGATTACATAGATTGATCAAAAAAATTACCACACAAATCAGCATTCCAAACAATTCTGGATTTAATGACAATTCGTTTAACGCGACCTATATTTCCCGCAACATCATCTAAACGTATTACCCCATCGGTGAGAGCAGAATTGATTCGCTGTGTATGTGATGGTGTTCATCTGTGAATATATGCGATAGAGAACCGGCAATCGGGTTAATTGGAGATGTAATTTTATACCCAACTATCACCAGCGCTATCGTAACAACATGTACTCCGCCTAGCTTGTAGTTGATAGAATTAGCAGCTCCCTTATAACGAACGTACGCCGCATTAGTGACATGGGCTTCTGGTAGGTAATCTAACCGGGTGGGAAAGTTATAATTGACGTTGAAGTCGTTGATATTAACGTCTGGTTTAATTAGTCCAAGCCGACCGAAACATCACAGAAAAATGATCATGATGGTATCATGGTAGAAAGCATAGGAACCGCGTGATTCGGATCAATTTGTACGTAATATAGGCGGCAATTTACTGCTAAATGGATTGTCCGGGATGAATATATGTAATATACGAGCTTCCGTATAAATCCTATTACGTAAATTTATTTGGGGGGAGATTACTATTGGGTATATTTCTGATGCTCCAATTTAACATGTCAAATTGAATTTGAGCTTTCGTCATGTCAATTCTATTGTATACTGATTATTTTTCCGTGTATTCAGAGCGATTATTGATGTCTATTGGAAAAAAGAGCTTGGGAAGTAACATTTTGACGGATAATTATTACGAAACGAATAGCATTTGTCCCGTGAACCATTGTAGATAGACTAGGGCTTCATATATTTTTTTTGTTCAAAGTGACATCCTCAATCACCTCTAGTACTCTGTCGTAGAATTTATGGATCACCCTATACAGTGTCACAAATAAAATCCACATGATATAGAGAAATTCATAAATCAATATAGGGCATTTGTTTTTGTTTAAAAGCTAGTATCAAACGATGTGCATTCTGAGAATAGGTGACTTTTGGTAACTGCCAAATTTGGAAGATAAAGAAAAAAGTTGCTTATTTCTTACTTCTTACCAATTCACCTTCTCTTCAACACTATTTTGAAGGTGACTGAAATAACTGAAATCCTAGTATTCTTCAATTTTATTTCTCGCAACGTTTCGGGAACTTTTGGGTACCAACTCGTACAATGAGAAGGTTTAAATTTTAAATAGGTCAATTTCTTAGCGTTTACTAGCAATAGCGTTAAACAAGTCCATTAGTTCGAATTCAAATACTGTAAGGTGTACAAATAATGTAATAATAATAATGAAAATGTAATTATGATACATAAAACACATTACAAAAGAATTTCCAAGTAGAATATAACAGCAACAATACGTTCATTTTCTATTACTCGGGATGTATGTTTAATAACAATTTGATATTTTGGGGATATAATATAATGTTAGTCATGCATATTTAGGAAATATATTCCGATATACTGGATGTTTCATAAAAAAGGTGGCACAGTAAAATTAACTTCCTTAATGGAACAGCCTGTATATTTTTACATTAGTGAAAATCCCTAACTACACTCTATTCATTCCCAGATTATGAAAGTGACCTGTTTTGTGGTTATCGAGTTACAACTGTTTTTAAATAGCTGTAGGCTTTCACGGCGGGAGTCTGAATTTGCACTAACACTATGTCTTTCCGCGCTTGTAGGCCGTCGTCTTGAAATAGTAGAAGTCGACGTTCCGCCAGGCACTGCGGCCAGCATCTTCAGGACGATGTTGAAGGTGCACTAGTCGTCTGAGGAATGGTGACTAGTGAACCTTCAACATCGTAGTGAAGAATTAATTTAAGTAATTTTTTTTACGAAGAAAGAACCCATCGTCCTCTTTTTCTTTAAATTAATTCAGTTAAAATTTGTTTTAAAATAGAAGAAAAGTTTGAATATTGGAATTTTAATTATTCTGGATTATTGCAGAAACAGCTAAAAATACGTATTACTGAAAAACCTAATATGGATTGATGCAGAATTTAATTCTGCATCACTTCTAGTCAAAATATTCCATTTAACAAAGTCGAGAAAAATCATTTTGCTATTGGTAAAGTCAATACCTTCCTGATGACCATCCTGTACATCCTGTGATAAAAACAATTTACTGACATCAATTTCAACCAATCCACACAGTAAATTTTATAGTTAAATTTAAAAGCGTTTGGACGTAGGAATACTTTCTCGGATGATATGTCATTTTTCAATTTTTTAACAGAAACAGTTGTAACTCGAACACCATAAAACAGGTTACTTTCATAATCTGGGGATAATTGGAGTGCAGTCAGGGAGTTTTATTGATGTCACAATATACAGGCTGTTTCATTTTAAAAAGTAAATCTTACTATGCCACCTTTTCTATAAAACATCCAGTACATCGGAATATATTTTCTAAAGATGCACAGTTAAGATTATATTACATCTCAAAATATCAAATTGCTATCTGGGATACAGCCCACGTAATAAAAGACTGACGTACTATTGCTGCACCCTGTATATGTGATTAGAGCTTAATGGATTAAAGTACATAATGCCTATATTTCGAACGTTATAC
The DNA here is from genome assembly GCA_029619315.2 of Dynastes maya. Classification (NCBI taxonomy): domain Eukaryota; kingdom Metazoa; phylum Arthropoda; class Insecta; order Coleoptera; family Scarabaeidae; genus Dynastes; species Dynastes maya. Next base: position 55,575,697 of record JAROYE020000004.1, on the reverse strand, counting down.
AACGTTTTACTATACAAAAAGGTTTAATTAAAAATTAAAGTATTATGTAGAACATTATCTTTATAAGCTACTATTATGTCATTGAAATTTAAAGTAACTATCATCTGCATTCTAATTTACGACTTCAACAATATGCTGGGTCAAAATCTATTATCTCATTTTTATTATTTTTACATATACAAGATGTGCAGTGTGTTATCAAGCATGCAGAAAATTAGCTAAGTACAGTAGATGCAAGCAATTTTAGAGAAGAATTTATATAACTTATACAAAAGTAATACGTACAAAGTAGACAGATAACAGAAATCATGAAAAAGAAATATGATGGCATGTACATATGTACATATACTACGCACCAAAATTATCGAATAAAGCCCTTAAATTTGAAGCAATTTGTTTTCCCCAAGAAATGCTCAGACAGGTCAATTCTATGTTTAAAAATAAGCATTCTTGCACGTGGAAAGAATGCCTAGTAACAATAACAAAAAAATGAATGCTAATATAGCTCATGGTATTAGTGGAATCATTCCCGGCAAAAACAATGTAGTAGAGAAATTAGCGCTAACACATGAAAATGTTTCTGCCTACCCGGTGTCATCAGCATGGTTCTGAGCACAATTTTCTTCTGTTACAATTGCGTTTGCCTCTCGGTCTATGCTGCTAATCTCCAAAACAGCACTGAATATGTCTTTCGGCGACACCTATCGCCAAGAGACACAGTCACGCTGTCCCAGGGGGTAGCAAGACAAACTGGAGTGTAGATGTCCACCACCTATCGGGCAGCTCCTGGGCTGCCAAACGCAAGGGGCGTTTGCCTAGGCCAGCGACATCTTCGTGCAATGATCCTCAGGTACTATGACTATACAATTACATGTGTAAGATGCCATACTACATAACAAATTTGCTATTCCAGCTCAGGTATTCGTGAATACATTCCCGGCAACAACAAATTGTCAGAGAAAATGCGCTAACACATGAACTGTTTTGCTACCGGTCATCAGCATGGTTCTGGCACATTGTCTGCTTAAAATTGCGTTTGCCTCTCAGTTATGCTATCTCCAAAACACTGAAATGTCTTTCGCGACACCTATCCAGAGGACAATACACTGCAGAAGTAGGTTATTAATAACAAAAACCAAAGATAAATGCTACTATTATTTACTTAATCCAAAACTCATTTTGCCTTTCGGTGTATGAGTGTAGGTGTTGAGTAGGGTCCTATTGTGGTTTGTCCTGGCGTAGTTGTTTCCATAATCTTTTCTATTTCTTCCTGTCCTGTGCCAATATCTTAATGTTATTCGTATCCATTCCCCTGTCCTTGGCCGTCTTATCCACCTTTCGTATCCATGATTTTCGTGGTAGTCTTTTAGGTCTATGTCATATTGGTTTTGCTCCATAAATCTTTCTTGTTATTCTATCCGGGTTCATTCTTTGTAGGTGGCCAAACCATCTTAGTTGACTTTCCTGGATTATAGTGCTAACTGCTTTCGTTTGTAAGTTTTCTCTGAAAGTAATATTTCGTATACGGTCCTTTCTGGTTTTATTTTCTTTTTTTCGTAGGAACCTCATTTCTGTACTCTGTGTTCTGCTTTTTGTTTTGTTATCATCGTCCATAATTCACTTCCGTGTGTTAGTGTGGTAACCACCACTTTTAAAAGCTTCCGCTGTTACTTGTTTTGGTATTTGTTTTCTTCCTAGAAACTTTGTCTTAATCGCGTTATATAATCTTCCGGTTTGTGCAATTCTGTGACATATTTTCATCTGCATTCCCTTGTGCATTAATAATATAATCGTTCCGAGGTGCTTGAAGTTTTTCACTTTCCATACCTTTTCTTTTTCCTTTTTTACTAAATTTTTCCGTTTTTCCTTGTATTTGTCGTAATTTCCTACTGCTTTCGTTTGTAAATATTTTCCGCATATTTTTTTTGTTTAATTGCATTCTTTATAATATCTGTCCACCATGTCGTTTTTTAAATATTTTTATTCCATATTTTTATCTTTCCACTGCAAACGGTTGCTGCTTCCTATAGTTTTTCTTTAAAATTTGACCATTCTTGTTCTTCGCTTTTTCTTCGTCGTGTGGTTCTTGTAGCATTTTTTAAAATATCTTTTGATATTTTTCTCTCACTTTCTCCTCTTTCAGTCTATGGGTCCTTATTGTTTCTTTTCTAGTTGTTCTTTTTATGTACGTTTCGTGTTTATCACTTAGTATCTCCAGAGTTAGCAAGTGATGGTCACTACCGATTTCCGCACTTCACTTGAATTTTCTATCTTTGATAATGTGCCACAGATTTCTGCTGATTAAAAAATAATCTATGACAGATTTTTCATTTCTGGAGGTGGCTGTTCTTGCAAATTTGTGTATCTTTTTATGTTTGAACTTTGTATTTGCTATTATTAAATGATTTTCCATACAGAATTCAATGATTTTTGTGCCGTTCGTGTTTTTTGTTACTTCTCCATTTTTTCCCATCCATCTTTGTTTTCCTTTATCTTCTATTCCGACTCTTCCATTCAAATCGTCCATAATTATTACATTTTCTCCCTTTCCTTCCAGTCTGACGGTCTCCGTCAGTTCTTCTTGTAGGTTTCCCAAAAACTTCGCCTTCTCTTCTGCTGGGGTATTTTCATTTGGAGCATAAGCTATTATTAACGTTATTCGTTCTGTTATTTAAGAAATGAAATGATTGTTTCCTTTAAATCGAAAGTTCGAAATGTCATTCAATGGGCTCGTGACAATAAGCAAATCTATGAACACATTCATTTTGTACATTGCGAATGACTTCAGAACTAGTTCAACTCATTTCATACCTATTCCTACATTTCAAATCTTCTAGATCTTGTGGTCAATCAACATAGAATTTTGATTTTAAATACCCCTACTGATCCACCTTCCACGAAACAGTTGTTTAAAAGCTCCCGAAATAACGCCATTTGGTAAGTCAGGATCATCTTAATCTGGAAAAATTTGTACAAGAGCAGATACAAGTACATCCCTCAAAAAATCCAGATATCGCTGCCCTGTAGGAGTTTCGTCAAACAAGAAAGGACCAACGATTCTATAGTCAACTATCCCCACCCACACATTAAATTTACGAGAGTGTTGAGTATGTGTTTCAGTAATTCAGTGAGGATTCTCTTTACTCCAGTATGTGCGATTTTGTCGATTTACTGTTCCATTTAGGCAAAATGAGGCTCCATTCGAAAAGAGAATATGGCGAATGTAGTATGAATAACGATTGCATTAACCCTACATTATATCATAAAACTATATCCAGCGATCAGGGTCATCTTTATTAAGTTCTTGCAGTAGTGTTTTGTAAAGATGCTATTCTTCTGTTTTTAATACATGCAATACTGATCGTCGAGAAACTTCATTGTTTGCTGCAATTGATCGAGATACGCCATGAGGATTCCCACCCACACTTAACAAAATATCAAGTTTTCTTAGGACTTTCTTAGGACGCCCTGCATTTGAAATGTGTTTGACATGCTCAGTTTCTCTAAACTTTCTCTCGATTTTACTCACTATGGACGGGTTGATATTTCTAACTGGATATTTCCCACTAAACAAATTGCGCACTTCTTGCTGAGTCTTGATTTTATCGTCGCATCCAACAAAAATTAACATTTCTAGACGCCGAGCTTCACTTAAATGATCCATACTTAGTTAATTTCCAGAAAATGCTTTTTATTAAGAATAACGAGTATTTGGCATATGCCAGTGTATAAAAATGATTATTCTGTTTTTTTTTTGGTGGATACCCACTTGATCTGTAAAAATTTTACTTTTTGCTAGGCTTTTTGTTAGAGTAAAATTTATGAAGAAGTGGATAGCGTTTCGAAGATTTGATTTAAAGGAAACAATCACTTCATATCTTGAATGATAGCATTTTTTTCTGCTTTTTGGTTTTAATAAAATTTGTTTTCCGCTCTTTAAATGACTTTTATTCGAAAATTTTTTTATGTGAGGTATTAACATTTTGATGGTACCATTTAAATAATTAAATGATCTACGAAAATAAAAAAAATCGGGAGTTGTCAATTGAGAAAATTGTTGAAGACGTCATTACTTGGTAATCGTAAATAGGGGACACGCAAAAATGTTTATTAAAAAAAAATAAAATTGGCCTGTCCCAGCATTTTTTCGAAAAACAAATTGCTTCAAATTTAATCATTTTATTCCATAAGTTTGCCGCGCACTATAAAAGTATAGATTTCGAAAAATAGAGTTAACTATATAGCAATATAACTTTAATTTTCCCACCAAAACCGAAAAACAGCATGTACGATTATCTGTCCAAAATAAACTTTAGTAATGACGATGAAATCCAGAAGTCAACTGCCACTACACTCCCAAACAATAAAAGATCAGAAGAACAAAAAACCGAGCAGTTTACGTTAAGTAATAAAAAATACTACCCCATAAAGACGAGATTATACCCGAGGAAACAAAGTTCATACTAGAGATTCTTTATTTCGCGAGTATCTTTGGGGTTGTTATATAATGGTGTCATTTCGTAATATACGCTAATATAAAAATGTTCCGGAACGTACGAGACAGATGCAATCCCACTTTAATATCGCCCGATTTCAAGTTTGCAGATACTTCTCTGTAGATGGCATATTCGTGAAATTAGTTTCGGCGTGGACTTTTCCTTGTTTTTTTATTTGAAATTACGAGTATGTAAACATTCGAAATTGTAGAAAATATCTTGATATATCAAGTATATTAGGTAATGAAGTTGACACTAACAAGTACGAAAATCAGTTGATACTCGGTAAGATGGACGTACGTAAAGCCAAATTGAAAATTTTACATAAAGGCGTAGCGAAAATGCGGGCACAATCTTTCACTAAAAAGCAAGAAATATTATCTTCGCCAGCTGTTAATTAATTTTTTAATTTCTTGATAGCACGGACTACGTCATCCACCGAAACAGAGAGTAAGCATAATAGTGATAAATTTGAGTTAATATCAGGTAGTTCAACGTTCAATGATTCTGGCGAGAAGGTACTGGAAAATGTTGCGGCGAACGCATTAACAATAGACAGGATCTTTGTACTCACTGTCTGAATTATGAACCTTATCAGGAATTCTAGTTATACCCTGCTTAGAACGAGCAAACTGCCAGAAAGCACGTGGATTAGTAATTAGGTTCGATTCTGTGCTGTGAATATATGAGATGTACGCAGAATTAATGTAAGCCTTTACATGTCGGCGAAGTCTCTGAAACTCAAGCTTGGAATAATCGTTTTGAGTAGCTTTCCATTGTCTGTGGTAGTACGAAGGTAATGACCTCTATGATTTGAATGAGAGATAGGAACAGACTCATCGAATATAGCATATATTTTATTAGGAAAATTATCAACGGCCGTATTCACATTATCATGAGTAGTCTAGGCAAACAGCGGTAACAGTCAATATAGTAGATATGTAGTGCGGAGTCGGCGATTATTTCTTTCACGCATTCACAGCGTCAGTACTAAATCGATGCTGTATGCGAGTAGTTCTGTGTATATACAGGCTGTCGTAACTTATTTCGTAATTGTGCGCTTACGTTTGCTTTAAAAATGTCGCAGTTAGGTACGTCGCAAAAACGGCCAATGGCAGAGGCAGTTAAAAACTTTATAGTAGACATGCCGGCCTTAATTTTTGATGGCGCTGAAACTCAATGTCTAGTTTGTAAAATCCTTTTAATGTGTTGGTCCAGAAGCCATTTTCAACATCACATCGAAAGCAAACAGCATTCTTCTGCAAAAAGTGGCATACGAGACCAAGAAAAATTTACATTTGATTTATGTGTTACTCTTATTTTATGTAATCTATCGTTTCGTTTACTAGACAAAGAAGCATTTATCTCTTTCTGGAATAAATACGTAGATTGTAAATTACCTAGTCGGACATCGATACGAAATGTAGCGCCATTTGCTCGTGAACATATAGAAAAAAGAATGAAAACGGAATTGAAAGATAAAAAACTGTGGTTGTGTGTGGACGAAGCAACAGATCGTCAAAAACATTCTGTGGTTAATGTAATGGTACGTACAATGGAACCACATCGACCATCATCCCCCTTTTTACTGGCTTCCAAAAGAGTTATAAGTTGTACTGCCGATGAGATTTTAAAGGTGGTGTTGAACTCCTTGAACAAATTTGAAGTTTCAACTAAGCAACTTTTAATGTTTATGAGTGATGGTGCCGCAAACATGCGTTCTTTGGGCCGATCTCTTAACGAACACAATGGTAACTTCTTACATGTAACGTGTAAAATCCACACTCTAAATCTTGCGGCACAAACGATTCCTACATGTTTTCCACTAGTAAATACATTGGTTGCTAGTACAAAGGCAGTATTTTTGAAGTCCCCGAAATGTACCCGACTATTTCACAAACTGTGTCCTGATTTACCTGAACCACCTCAGCCGATTGTTACACATTCGGGAACATGGTTGCAGGCTGCGTTTTATTACAATAAATATTTTGATCAAGTAAAGAAGATAGTTTTAAAATTCAATCCGACAGAAGTTGCAGCAATCAAGAAAAGCCAGGAAATATTTCAAGATAGTCAGGTTAAAAGAGATTTACAAATCGACATCGCTAGATGTCGAACGGTCGTTTTCGGCATTAAAAACATTTATTCCGCACGTCGTACTCACTTGACTGAAGCAGCTGTGGAAACATATCTAATGATTCAAATATTTAACAGATGTTACCCAGTTTGTGATTTCACGGAAGACTTTTAAAACGGTAAGTGTTTCAGCACGTTTTATAATTTATTTCTTACTTTCTATTTTATGCGTAAACTTTTATGCGCTCGCCACGCCTCTGGCTGTTACCGCATATTTGCTCAGGTTAATCATGAGTGTCAAGAAAACACCAATTCGTTGTAGATAAGTTTGAGTAGAGTTTAATGTAATTAGCCGTATCTGGAGTTGTTAGAAGGGAAGGCGAGGGGAATAAGTGGTTGTGAATCGTATATGACCTGAATTTCATTCATAAAGTAGGCCAAAACTAAATCTAATGTCCTGTTATTAGAATTGAGAACATAATTAAATTGACGAAAGTTTAAAGATTCCATAAAAAATTAAAATAAGTTAAATTTTGGATCATAACAAACCGGTTCAAATACAAAGTTAGGCAGATTAAGATCACCTACAATAACTACATGTTTACCCAATATGAACATTTCAACCAAATCAAAAAAATTCTCCAACTTTAATTTCATTACCCGAAAACATTGTTAAATTTCTGGAACATTCATTAAAATCGCCAAACCTGGCAACGGTGCCTTAGGGGTTTTGTTTGACGTTTCAAGTGACAGGTTTAAAGCTGACAATCAGGAATATCAACACAAAATTTTCAATTTACTGCCAACCTAACAACAAAAAAATCAATCATTTATAGTCTTTCCTAATTTTACATTGTTCGTTTTGCGATTTCAACAAAAGTTCTAACTTTTCTATAGCATTCATTTAGTTGTATAATTACTACCTAAGCTAGAGGCTAAACAAGATCTTTGTTGGAATGCGCTGTAGCGTGTTGTAGTTGGTGTATTCAAGTCCATTGTACAATATACATACATATGTGTTTACCAATTATTTACAATCAATCAGAATCAGATAAAAAATGAACTAAAATAAACTAAAAAGGTCACACCAGTGCGTGCTATAGCTTGCTGCGTTTACCTAGAGAAGCGTATGGTTTGGGAGAAGGATGGTTCCTACTACATAGAGTGGAACCCTTCAAGATGGTCCGCCATCCGCTTGGGGGTTCGCAGCGCCCTGCGACAACGAGTATGCATTGCTACCAACCTCTATACGCTACATAAAAATAAGAACACCAAACAAGCTTAAACGTACAGCGTTATCATATTCAAATGTTCTTTCACCTTATTAATTCCTTCAAAATTTTTTATTCCAATATCCATTGTCCTGAAGATAATATAGATCTGATCTAAATATAATTCAACTAAATTAAAAAAACGGAAAGTTTGTCCTAAATGTTTTTTGCATTTCTTTTATTTGTGTAAACCAAAAGATTGATAGGTGTGTAATATATCCTATGTATAATATAAAAACTAAATAAAATTCAGAGATTCACATATATTAATGCAACATGACAACACTGTACGCCACAATAAACTGTATGGTTGGTTAAATCAAAAATCAGGTTTGTTTCTCAAAAAATTTAACATTAAAAGGATATACAAAGAAGGTTACAAATACTGTAAAAGGCTTGGGTGATGCAAGGTTATATACAAAGAGTAAATTGTAAAAAGGGATATGTTTACAATAAGTGAACATCAAAAATCTTAGAAAGTGCATAAATTTAATAAGACGTGAATCGTAGAATTTTGTGAAAATCTGCTTTCCATTCAAAAAGTGATAAATTTGGAGTTGCATGGAAATTTCACGAAACTCTGATTATTACTTTGTGTTAATTTCGAGATCTTAAAGACTACAAGTATTTAACGCTTTTGATTTTCAAGTTCAAATAATTCATGTATTAGACTTGCAACATACGATAAATCTATTTATTTCACTATTTCTACGAACTAACTTTAATATTTGAGGTTTTATATCTAAGAAATACACATTTTGGAACGAGTTCAAACGAGTTAAAATTTGATTTGTAAATTTGTTTACCAGCTTGCCAAATATTTTCCGTGAAATATATTTGCGTAGACAGAATATATCGAATATTTCAAATCCAAGGTTTGTATAGAAAACACTGACATACTCTTGGGGATTGTAGAGATTTACAAAACGAAAATTGCTTTTTGAATAATTTTTCTTAGGAATTAAACACTATGCACCCAACATTTTATCTTCAGAAATGTATCTGAACTTAGTAATATTGTCTCTGGTTATCTTTTTTCTCATTTGGGCCTGAAATTAATCTTTAAGCCCAATATTTACAATATACAGTGTGTTTGGCGAGGAATAGGAATCTTAGGAGCAAATGAAGGTTTTAAAACTTTGAGAACACCACTATAAATATTCTTTGGTAATTTTTTAAGAAATTAATTGCATCGCCGCTAGATAAGTTGGGTAATCTTTTTTTTTTAAATCGAATGCCCTTCTTTTTATATGATTTTTACGAAGTTTTGGGCAGCTGAATTGAGACGTGGTCGTACCAACTTGGTTGACGGTGAAGGTTGGAAAGGTAGCAGAGACTGTGGACATCTCGAAAAACGTATTTCTCACATATTGACTGAAAATTTGGGTATGAAAAAGCTAACCGTGCGTTGGGTATCACGCTTGCTCACTTAGGACCAAAACCACATTCAAATAAACATTTCCAAAGCCCTGCTGAAGCAGTTTAAGCCAAATATGTCGGATTTTCGGCTTCGATTAATAACTGTAGATAGAATTTGGATACACCAGTACACTCCTGAAGCCAAAGCACAGTAGAAACAGCGGACCGCGGCTCCGAAAAAGGCGAAGGTTGTTCTATCAGCCGGGAAAATGATGATGACTGCTTTTTGGGATAGTCATGGAGTTGTGTTGGTTGACTATCTTCGAAAAGGAAAAGGAATAACAAGGACCTATTACTCATCATTACTTGTCAAGCTGAAGACAGAAATTGTGAGAAAACGGCAAAAAGAATTTGCTCTATTCCATCATTCCTTTTTGCTTATTCTGTTCAGACCGGTAATTTTGAAACAAACCACTTCTTGATTTTGGAGCTCTTTTTCATTAATATGTCCATCTCCTCCTCTCCAATTTCCTAAATGTAACATCATTAATGAATATTTTCAGAGGCTTTTGGAGATTTCCTCAGCTCGTCTTCAAGAATCACGTTTTATCGGATAGTCAAGGAGCTTGTGTTAATCGACTATCTTGAAAAAGCTGAGGGTAGAAATTGCGGAAAAACACCCGCATTGGAAGAAAAATAAGGTTTTGTTCTGTACCGTCTCACACTTCAGTGGTCGCGATGGCAAAAATTTACAAATTGGGGTTCAAAGTGATAGACCCTATTCACTGGATCTAGACCCCAGCGTCTTATTTTCTGTTTCCTAGGTTCAAAGTTTCGCTCGGAGGACAGAGATTTTCATCGAATGAGGAGGCCATCACATTATTAAACGCCTATTTTGCAGAACAAGACGCCATTTACTATTTGGACGGATTAAAGAGGTGGGAACATCGCCGGAAAAAGTGTAATATGAAGCAGATTCCAAAAACAGGGACATACGATTTAAGAGAGTTAAGCTAAGTACCGCCATCTAACGGTGATGCATATATTTTTTTTTAATTTACCAGAGAATATGTGCCCCAACGGGCATTTATCGTAAAGTTCTCAAAATTTTAAAACCTTCATGCTTTCTTGAGATATCGCGTTATCCTATTCCTTGCTGAACACACTGTATAAAACATTGCAGATATTTCTGAAACCGTAAAATCCCTATTACTTGTTGCAATTTAATTTTTCTTTCGGGTAAAAAGAAAATTACTTCTTGCTACCAGGAGAAGATAGCATTGTTCCTTGAAAATTATCCGTAAAGGATTTAATTTCTCTAAGCTGCTTAAGAAATTGGTCATGTCGGAAGCTATATTTGAGAAATTCATTTTTGAAAGTCTACGGATTTACAAATAAATAAGAGAGCATATTAAGAAGCCCGTATAATTGGTAAATATGTTACTCTTGTAGACAAAATGTTAAATACACCCCTAGATTTTGTCGAAAAAGGCTATTGATACAATTTTTGAAACCTTACAAGGTGTTGAATATTTTGTAAACATCTTAAACTGATCCTTGCTATTTTTATAGTTACTTTATTACAAAAGCTGCCAAATCACATGAGCGAAGTAAAAAAGTGTAGAGTTTGTTTCCGGCTGGATTTCAAGAATTCTCAATGAAACGTAATACAAACACTTTGCGTAAATTCTAACTGTACTATCCCACCAACACACTTTCCAAAGATTATCTGAAGCATGCTATGCTCCTCAGAGAAGAAGATTGATATCCAACGCCTAGAAAATAATGGTTGCTCTCAACAGCAAGCAGGAGAAATAATGCACTGCTAGTTGGGATTGGAACAAAATGCCCTGAAAGACAAGATGAATCAAAAAGACCAAAGGTAACCACAGAAAATAACCAGAGTATTATTTCCGCTAATTGTAGATTTGTCTAAAAAGATCAATTTACATTTCCGACTGGATTACTGCAGGAAATAAGTACTAGAAAAATGTTTCGTAGATCAGTAGAACCATCAGTAGAACCTGTTCGACCACTAGCAAAGGTGTCTCTTCTTGGGTGTTGACTCTATGCTAGTTTACTGATACCAGCTAATTAGCCGTAGTTAAAACTAGCCCAAAGGAATGTGTTGGAATGTTATTATTATTATTATTATTATTATTATTTCATTATTATTTTAAACGGGCCATAGCACAGATGCCTTTAGTCACTGCGACCTTACTATTAAAAGTCCTAAAGATCTATATCTTTAGGACTTTTGATTGTCCTCCCATGCTTTAATTGCTTGTTTTATGTGGCTCTTTTGGAGACCACAGAAGGGGCTAGGACCCACAGAAGGCATATTCGCTGCTTCTTCGGCCAACTTATCTGCCATTTCATTTCCTTCCTTATGTTGGAATGTTGGTCCTAAAGAAAAAAAAAACAGTCGATATTTGATTAAAATGAATGAAGTTGCTGAGGGAACTAAAATAAATAACAGCTACAATGCCGCAGAAAGAATTGGGAGAAACTTTAAAGAAAAACACCGGCAGAGACAGCTTTGGAATAGAGAATGGATCAGAAAACACAAAAACCTTAGTGTATGCAGCAATTTATTGAAGAAGTTAGACTCTCAGATCCGCACACATTCATCAATCATTTGTAACTCTTGAAAATTTTCTCTAATAAGGGCTTGTACCTTCCAGATTGGGGTGTCATTGTTGGAAACGATGCTCTCCCTCTAAAAACGTACTTGAAACCTTACTCAAAGCAAAAATGTCCCTCGCAGAAAAAGCTTTTAGTTATTGTCTTTCGAAAACATCTCGAGGATCAATTTAGCGTCCACATGAAATTTTTTTTTGGAGTATCGAAATAGACCCAGATCAGGTTGGTATAACTGTAAAAGTAACATGTGCTTTATATAATTGATTGCGAAAGACTTCAGTTAATAATTATACGCCACCAGGTGTTACCATGACCATGAAGACGATGATACTGATACTATAACAACTACTTCATGTAGAAAAGAAATATGAAACCGTCAAATATGCCAACATCGCGTCAACATCTCTTTACTAAAAAAACTACATCGTCAACCCATTTACATCGTAGCGGAGAAGCAAAAATCGTGAAATATGTCCCGGGATAACGATTCATGATACTCGAAAAACACTTAAGCATGGGGGGCTGGTAGGATCATGGTGTGGGCAGCACTCTCGTGGTATGGTGTGGCCTCAATACATTTGATTGGCATTGTGACAATCAAGAAATATCTTGGGAAGCGTCATGCTACCGTTTACAGAAGAAAATATGCATTTGGTTGGCTAGTTGAACTTTAGATACAAAACACATTAGAAAGCTAAGAAAAGACTGAATACGGGATCGAAAGAATAGCGACAGTAGTCGCTGAAATTGACACCTCTGGAAAATTTATGGAAGTAAATTGAGAGAGGGTTTATTAGCGTAAATCAGGAAATAAAACGATTGTATTTTATGTTGCAGTGAAGAAGAAGCGAAAATGTAACACATACTATACAACATGCCTCCAAAGATTGCTGTAATGTACTGTAATGTTATATTTCGAAATTTGTATCTATTGAAAAGATATTTTTCTATCATAGATTAGGATGTATCAGCTAGATAACCCGTCGACAGTTTAATGGAATAAATCCATGTAAATAACTTTTATAAAAGATGAATTAATGACACAAAAGGAACTAACCCTGAAACTATGACTCTCTATGATAGCGCGCCACGTAAGAAACTCCGCATTGTTTTAAATAACCAACCTCGATTCAAACTCGAATTTGAAATCAAATTTAAACACTGTTGACATTGAAAATTACTTTGAAAATACAATATACAACTAATAGGTCTTCTCTCAAACACAACTCGAACTAAAAGGTCTCGATTGTCTTGGCGTCTCTTCATCCATTTGTTCGTAAGTGACCCTGACGATTTATTAAATGATGATATTTGATTTGAGAAACTTATTTTTTTACCAACTATACTTATTCCCTATGTATTATTGTTATTGTCCACAGGAGGAATTAAAGACCTAGAGAATATAGAGCGGAGATGAGTTAGGTTATCATTTCCCTGGAATTATCGTTAGCTGGAGGTACAACTGTCTACTGAAACCCTGAGGGCAGAGGGGTCTCAGCTGTAGAGGTCGCTGCAAAATCGAGAAAAGCGTCGGAAAAACATCACCCTGACAGATCTTTCCAGAATGCTTGTGGCTTTACGGTATTCGCCGTGGCGCTAATGACAGTGATATTAAATGCGACATTTTCAACATTACAATACATACACCGCTACTTACAAATCATTGAAAGCTGCAAAAATGGCCATTTTATACAAAATATAACGGTGTATTTATTTCTTTTTGTCCACAAGTGTACTTGCATGTTAATTTGTCTATATTTCTTTGAATACCGTGTCTGTGCCATGTTACTACGTTTAAGTTTAAGTTATATGTACCTAAAAATGTATATAATTTGTGTGTGTTAATAAGACAGAGAAATGAAGAGATGGAGAAGAAAATTGCAGAGCCAATATTAATATAATCTGCTAAAATACAAGCCAGATATTCTACAGTTAGCGCATACTAGAGTATGTAAGATTTTTCAAAAAAAAATCTAGTAACTAAGTCTAAGAAACGAATAAATGAAGATCTAAAAAAAACAAAAGAAGAACAAATGTCAAAACTTACCGAACGGCAACTCGAATCGACAGTCCACCAACAAGGAATGCCCGGTGGGATTTTTTGTACCAACCACTTCACCATCTCTCATTACTAGTTCGGCTTCCAGCGACAACCATTGTCCACTACCCTCCTGCAAAGACGGCTGTGCTAACATTTCACTAAGATCTACTACTCGAATGAAAATTATTTTCTTTTTTTACGTAAACAATAAGCCACAATTGAGCAGCGAAAATAAAATAAAAATCTGTACGTTCACTACTAATAATGATCTTCAAAAAAAATAATGTCGATATAAGCTTCGACAAAATCGCAAAAATGAAAGCTTGTATTTCGATGAGATGATGATTGACACACACAAGTTGGTTATTGGGTTATTTTGTTGAATATTTTTTTAAAATAATTTTTAATTATCAATAAACGGCATAAAATTTCATTAAAATCAGTTTTCTTGGGAATATTATCAGATAAATGAGCAAATATACTACATGACATTGTAACGCATTCTGCTTGTAAGACCCTGGTTTCGGATGCCAATGTGATAACTTGCGCCGACGCTTGCCCATCTTTAGCAAGTAACGAGAAAATTATTTGTTTCAACCTCTAATCGGAAGAACCGGTCAAATGTAACACAAGTGTTACCTCTCAGGAGAGATTCGGCAACTATGTTAACTAATAAAGCGTGAATAAATAATTCACCTTAAAATTCTCTTTATGTTTTATGCGGAGAAAATATGCTTGCGGGCTTAGCAAGTTAACTGATGCATCCGCTCATAGATGTCGCCTTACAGTATCAATGTCGAAACACTTGACAGGTGCTTGGAGATTTTGAAGTTCGCAAAAACAATGTCGGTTTTAAAGATCTTAGTGAAGAATTCAGGCGTCTGCAAACATTACTCTATCTGTGCATCGACCAAGCTACATTCTAATGATTGAAATCAGTAGATAATACAGTTTCTTTATTATCCGAAGTTTCTGAATAACATATTCAAAACAAAATTGATTTCTGTTAACTACATATTTGAAACAAAATAAATTCCAAGAATAGCATGACAACATTCAATGTGAATTACAAACTGTTTCCAGTTAGGTGGCTTAATTGGCTTAAAAAATAAAACAGTCTCGCGGCGATAACAGCTAATGGCTGTATTTACAGGGGTGCTGGAGATGAAATATTCCGGAATTGTCTGCTGACGCCGACTACTTTCGGGATACCTTCAGACTTAGAAAAATAAGCTCCGGTTATCGGCACAAGTCCGACTGCCCGAGGAATTTTTCCCCAGACTCGACTTAGCCGTGATCTGCCTAAAACACCGATCACAACTTCGCAGAGTCGAAACTGTTATAGCTTATGATCCCTAGCCGGCGACCTAGCATACTCAGTTTCTTGGAGTCACGATAAGAGCGACTTGAAAGGCAAATTCGGGGTCTTTATATATCGTTTGAGAACATTACGTCACATGTTCTTGTTCTATGACGTTCGTCGGCCTTGTACGTGACGCGTACATGCTACCATTCATTATGTCACAATTCCAATCGACTCTAATGAAAAACATACACAGGTTGTCCAAAAGTAGTATACAGGGTTTTCTCAAAAATGAATTTACAAGATACAAATTAAAATTACTTATTTGAAATTAATTTGATCACACTAGAATTGAATAAAACAGCGAAATAATTTAAAGTAAAATATTCATTGGATTTAAAGTGAAACTCTAACACAAACCCCATAGGTTTCTTCATCGTCATGTTCTTGAACCATATCCGACAGTGGACCAACATTTTTAAAAACAACCAATATTGTGGAATTTCATTTGCAAGGATACCTGATATCGGAGGTTCTTCCTTCTTTTCTTCTATTTTAGCTTTGTTATCAAGATCCTTGCTTACTCCTTCTGCATCGTTAGAAAGCCACTGACTTTCTTCATCGTTTGGCTCATAAGCACCGGTTATATTAAATCTCTTCTCGTATAGTGGAGGGTACAATTTATGATATTTGCATTCGAAATCATGAACTTCACCAAAAAATTTCGCTTTAACGTTAGTTGATTTTAGTTGCAACTTCTTTAAGACCTTAATTCGACGTTTGACAGGTGCAGGAAGAGTTTGTAATTTGTCTATTAACTCAGCGGTCGCAAATAAATTGGAAAAATTCAAAATTTTTTCGACTCTATACGCCTAGCCTCTTCTTCCTCGACATTTGCCATCTCATCTGAGCAGTCACCAACACGTGCATTTTCAGCTGCAATTTGCTGCTATATAGGGATGCATGACCACCGCATCAGGGTCAGTCGAAGACGTGGAGAACATTGCGATATTCAATTTTCCGTTGAAAGGCGAGTGCACCGAACCATGGAGGTTATGGTATGGGGTGCTATAGCATATGGGAGCAGATCTCAGCTGGTGTTCATGAGGCACCATGAACACCTAGCGTTAGGTTGATGAGGTGGTGGATCCCCATATTCTTCCATGTCCCCACGCAGCGAGGACTTCTCTAAAGCGGTTCGAAGAGGCCCATGTCAATATCTTACCATGGTCACCCAGCTCTCCCGACCTCCTGCCAATTGAACACGTGTGGGACATTATGGGAAGAAAACTTAGCGAATACTCCGCAAACACTGGAAGCTCTCCGGCATGAATTGCAGGTTGCTTGGGACACCATACCCCAAGTGGATATCGACCATTTATTGGAATCAATGTCACGAAGTGTGAGGGGGTGTGAAACTAATAGAGGTGATGAGGGGGTCAACACATTATTAATAAAAATAAAATTAAATTGTGTTAATCTTTTGTTCTTTTTTTTAAATTATAATCAGTTATTACCTTTGAATAGTTATACGTTTCTGCCAAGCTTGGTCAAAAAATTCGCACCCCTTCTTGGTGTTGCAATTTCCATCTCATGTAGTGTATAAATAACACTTATGCAAAGTGACGTGCATTAGCATTTGTGAAAATTTAATAGTGTTCTTTCTAAGGCAGATTTTTTATTATTACGTTGAAAATTAATTTCCTCTCTATTGAAATCAAAGATTTAATTCGTTTTACTTACATTGACACTAAGCAGTTTAATATGTCTTAAAAATAAGCTATGAAAACAAATATTCTTCAAGAAAATCAATTATTTAGGAACTCTTATTACATATCGACTTCATTTAAACCTCATAATCACCTATTAAAAGGGAAATTCCCCTTGTATACGCGCCCTAATTACCATATTTCATTCTCGACTTTGACAGTCTTAATTATGCAGCTGTATTGTATAGGTATTTATGCGTTTCATGAAGGCAAACCCCTAGATTCGTATATCCGTATAAATACATATACATATTTAGTGACGTTGAACGATATCCCAGCGCGGTCTACTAAAATATATGAGCCCATTCTGTCGCTAGTTAGTTAGTTGTTGCTGAAAACGCGACAAAACGTTACTTCGGGCGATACTAATAGCGAAATCGTATAATTTATTCGTATTTAGAAATGAAATGCGGTTAGGCATTGTATTTCATACACATTTGCATATGTTGAACGCACTTACTGTCGGTTGTCAATGCAGATATTGTGCAGTAGCTACCTTCACACATCCGGTTGTAAATATCAATGAAAATATGTGTAATGTACACTTTACGATAATTACGCCAGTCATTAATTAATAAAATACGCATCAAAATGCCCTGCATTTTGTTGAAATTATTACTTTAAAGCGGTAAACATTATATAATTGGATGGAAGTTCGAATAATCCAACACGATGATGGAAGGGAATCGTAAATATATCAATCGATATTTCCTTCAACATGATGTTATTTATGTAACTGTAAGCGTTTTAAAATTGTAACGGGTTGTTTGGTCGAAATTTTGGAAGGAAATATTTTGAAGTTGGTGTAATAATCGTGATAAGTGAACTGCTTAGCAACGAAATTAAACTTTGCTAATAACGTATCCCAAAGTTTTCAGATAATTTTCAAATAGTTTGTAGTTGCATCAAACGGCGTTTAATTAAGACGTTGTTGGAAGTGAAATGTCACAATTATCTTGTGTTAATTAAGACAGGTTGGCTTTTGCGATATAGTTCAGCAAAATGTTCCATAAACTAAATATACGTGACAGGTATTAGGCTAATCCTATCTTGTGAAGGTGCCTTTTTAGCCGGCAATGTACAAACAAAATTCCACAGCCGTGCGAAAGTCTGTTCTGGACAGTGTATCTTTTATCGAGAGATGAGGCTCAAATAATCAAGAATTTGCAACAAGCCACGTCTCTGTTTAACAGATTGCGTTCCTTTTTTATATAGATAGCTTTAAATGCGTCTAGCTCACGAGGCGAGGTTACGTTCTTAATCAATTTCAGGTTTTCTAATTTAATATTATGCCCGGTTTCGTTTATGTATTGTGCTACACTTGACGCTTCTGTTTTGCCGTAACTGCAGCACCTGATATGTTCTTTGAATCTAGTACCTATCGCTCGTTTGTTACTTGATTTTAATTATTTCTAAACCTGTAAATGCTTTAAAGTTTAGGCGTTCCGCCCAATCACCTCCTATTATTGCCTTTGTAATTGCAGGCTTACTTAATGTCTTTTTTATTGTTATTATTGTTGTATTGTTATTTGTATTTTGTGTTTCTTTGGACCATTTCCTATACTTTTGTAAGTCGTTGGAAATAAATGAAATAAATAAATTCAGGGGCCCAAAATTTCACCCTGGTAAATGATGGTGCAGAGTTCCCATAAATAGCGTCCATCTTGGCCTTAATTTTCGTAGGTGTATTACCTTTCAAATGCAATAATTTAGTGATGGCTGGATATTCGATTTTCTCCATTTTTACAGGAACACTAACATCAACATACACAAGCGACTGTTAAACAACAACTGAGCGTCCAGCATGGTAAAAATTTTCAAAAGTATCATCCAACGCCTACGCAATTATATTATCAGAATGTTTTTGACGAGTAACGCCATCTTCATGTTGAGGCTCGAAACTTTTCAGACTACCCTCATAATAACACTCCTCGACATGTCTTTACGCGATCGATGGCAATTATGCAATATATTTACCGTTATTTCTCTTCCATCATCAAGAGACGCCATTACCTCTTAATTTTCCTACAAAAAAAATTACGATACCTGCCAAAATGTTAAATAGCACTTTTATTTTCACTACATCATCTAAATCCAGCAAACGTTTAGCATATACAATATTTCACACCATTTAACAATTAGACACGATAATATGTCCTATATCAATTTCCTTATTATTCAAATACTTCGCACCAACATCTAAATACGTCTTCACCAGTAATCACCCTAAACATAGGTTACTGTCTACAGCGAAAGTAGGTTACGAATCTTCCACCTTCATAAGAAGCACTTACTAGTTCTCCGCGTGTCCAAATTATGTAGCTATTAGTGCACGCAATTTAATCTACTGTAGAGGTTTTCACTTCTGACTTGCTGAAAGTAATCTTCCATTGAGTTCCGAAACTTATATGGCGCGAGTGCTTTGCGTATGAGAAGAGAGAATTGTGGAGTAGAATCACGCTTAGAACGGAGGAAAATTTTATGCAATTTAACGTAAGTGTAGCAATTTGCTGCATGGAGTATGGGAGAACCCCTTTATTTTGTAGGATACGCCAAGATATAAGTGCAAGAGAAGTAAGGGTAAATTTCTAATGTCGAGGGGTCCTTTAGAAAGACTTGGCAATCTTATACACATACATACCTATACACATTTTTATGCAAAAATTGAGGTGAAAAGAATGAAATGAAATGGGGATAAGTAGAAAAGAAAACCTACAGAATAGCTTGGAGTTGTTACGAAAATTGGAAGAGCTTTTCTGTCCCAATAGAAATGGTAAGTGAATCATTAGAATTAAGGGATTGTAAAAAAGGGTGTTTGTGATTAAAGAAAATAGTAGTTTTCATCTTTAATGTGATGTCTTATAATTACAGTATTTTGGAACTTCAATTAAGTCACCAAAGGTTAATGAAAGAATACTGTTTGCAGCAAAAGTTTCTTTAATGACACGAGAAAGCTTATCCTAAAGAGCACAAGCTATAATTGGCAAATCGAACTGAAACAGCATTGTAATGTTGGAAAGATTGCAAAATATGTGTGTGGTTTTTAATAAATGATTTTGTAAATGATTTTTTGTCCAACACTGACAGTTTAAACGAATATGAATTAGTTGAAATAGCAGCATAGAACGTGATTCTTGAAAATGTTCGCTAACGGTTAGGTGTTACATTTAGAAAACTGGACAGCAGGAAATGGACATATTAAGAAGAAGAGCTTCAAAAGCGAGAAGTGGTTTGTTTCAAAATTTCCAGTGTAGTCAGAATAAGTAAAAAGGAAAGAAAAAATACAGCAATGCGAGGATGGTCTGAAAAGTTTCCAGCCCAATACAGAAACAACCTTCTTTGTCAAATTCAGTTTTATTTCTCAGCACAGTCTCCTTGTAAGTTTATACACTCTTCTCAATGATGCTCCCATTTCTTTAATCTGTCCAAAGCTTGAGCATGGGAAACAGAAAAAATCGCCTGGACCAAATCTGATGAATTTTTGCCATGGTGACCACTGATGTGTGAGTCGCGTTGTCTTAGTGGTACAAAACTTTCTCTCGTTTTCTTCAAATGCGATTATTTTTCCGCAATTTCTGTCTTCAGCTTGCCAAGTAACGATGCGTAGTATGCATGTTATTGTTTTTCCATTTTCAAGATAAATGTTTTTTAATGCCAAAAACGACCGTTCGACATCTAGCGATGTTATATTTACATATTTAAAATAATCTTCGAGACAACTTAATTCATCTTCACATGCACCTTCACAAATTTGTCTTAATATAAGAAAATCGGAGTCTTTCTCTAAAACACTTTCAAATTTTCGTATTACACACCAATTTGTTTCGCCTTCTACAGTGCATAACTGTGCGTGAACATCATTTACCATTTGAACAGAATCCACTAGCGACATCGAAACATTTTGTAATTTTTCTATCCCCTCCGCAAATTCGAAGTAATTGTTGTGAATAGCTTGTAAATCTCTTTTAACCTGACTATCTTGAAATATTTCTGGACTTTTCTTGACTGCTGCAGCTTCTGTCGGATTGAATTTTAAAACTTCCATCTTTACTTGATCAAAATATTTGTTGTAGTAAAAAGCAGCCTGCAACCATGTTCCCCAACGTATAACAATCAGCTGTGGTAGTTCAGGTAAATCAGGACGCAGTTTGTGAAATAGTCGGGTACGTTTCGGGGACTTTAGAAACACTGCCTTTGTACTAGTAATCAATGCATTTACTAGTGGAAAACATGTAGGAATCGTTTGTGCTGCAAGATTTAGAGTATGGATTTTACACGTTACATGTAAGAAGTTACCACTGTGTTCTTTAGGAGATTGGCCCAAAGAACGCATGTTTGCGGCGCCATCACTCATAAACATTAAAAGTTGCTTCGTTGAAACTTCAAATTTGTTCAATGAGTTCAATACCACCTTTAAAATCTCATCGGCAGTACAATTTATAACTCTTTTGGAAGCAAGTAAGAAGGAGGATGACGGTCGATGTGGTTCCATTGTAGGTACCATTACATTAACCACAGAATGTTTTTGACGATCTGTTGTTTCGTCCACACACAACCACAGTTTTTTATCTTACAATTCCGTTTTCATTCTTTTATCTATATGTTCACGAGCAAATGGCACTACATTTCGTATCGATGTCCTACTAGGTAATTTACAGTCCGCATATTTATTCCAGAAGGAGACAAATGCTTCTTTGTCTAGTAAACGAAACGATAGATTACATAAAATAAGAGTAACACATAAATCAAATGTAATTTTTCTTGGTCTCGTATGCCATTTTTTGCAGAAGAATGCTGCTTGCTTTCGGTGTGACGTTGGCAATGGCTTCTGGACCAACACATTAAAGGGATTTTACAAACTAGGCATTGAATTTTAGCGCCATCAAAAATTAAGTTCGGCATGTCCACTATAAAGTTTTTAATTGTGTCTGCCATTGGTCGTTTTCACGACGTACCTAGCGGCGACATTTTTAAAGCAAACATAAGCGTACAATTAGGAAATAACTTACGACCTACATATACACAGAACTACTCGCATACAGCATCGATGCAGTACTGACCCTGTGAACGCGTGAAATAAATAATCGCCGACTCCGCACCACATATCTACTACACTGACTGTTACCGCTGTTTGCCCAGACTACTTATAACTTTCCCTGTCACAACAGGGAAAGTCTACATATGATGGAAGGGACTACAATAGTAGCGCCTTTCTCCATATATTCAATTAACTATATCCCTTTTGCATCCCAAAACATCGCAGCCATACGTTTTCCCGATGCGTGCTTGCTTTTTTTGGTGGCGGATATCCCTTATGAACCCAATGCGTGGATTCTTGTTTTGTCGGTGGGTGCCAGTGATACACCCACATCTCATCACCAGTTACAATTTTTGGAAAAGGATCTTTGTCGTCAGTTAATGCCGCCAAGTTTTCCTTACAAATTTCTTGTCGATTCAGGAATAAGCAATTTCGGAATCCAACCTTCGAACACCTTATTCATCCCTAAATTTTCATGTAAGGTTTTTAAAACTGTAACTTCTGATATCCCTACTTCAGCAGCAATCATTGAAACCCTTATTCTTCTATCTGTTAAAACCAGTAACCTCATCTTTCTTGATGTTGTGGTTGGTTCATGCTTCAACAGGTCTTCCGTATCTTGGGTCGCCTTGAGTTGATTCTCTGCTCCATCGAAATTGTTTACACCAAAATGTCATCGTAAAATATGACGCCGCGTCTTTCCCATAGACATTGATCATCCCGTAGTAAATATTCTTGGATCCACTTCCCTCCTTCGTTAAAAACTTAATAACACTTCTACATTCTAGGTGAATTTCACTTACTGATTAAACCTTTATAAAAACAGCACAACCTTTTGAATATGAACGAATTTTAGTCAGGTTGTATCAAATTTCACAGCTATTTGACAACAACTCCCCTCGTATTGTTATTGTTCTTCCAGAATGTGCTGAAAAAGGTACGACGTCGCATTTGAAAAAAGAGAGTTCACCTTGCTATGATCTTTGCGGTTTTCTCTATAGCAGCAACAACACCGCCATCTAACGAAACCCTTTATTTGCCTAAACCTTTGTCTGGAGCTTTTTTTCGTAAGACCAATTGCTTCGAAGGTATTAAGGTGCTCCACTTAAAAAAAACCAGCTTGTATATTGATCCACATTATTCGATACCGTTCAGTAACCTATACAGCAACAATTGTTATTCACTTGCAATTTGAGGTGCTTGTGTAAAAACACTTTACAAAACATCCATAATGGAAAACAGTAAACAGCAGCATAAATTTGATACTCTTACAGTTTAGTCATTACGGGAATGAAACAATAAACAAATCGGAATAATTTCGTTATAAAAACAGTCAATAGTTATATTCATTGCTGATAGTTCAGTTTCCCAAGGAAAATATACTTTAAATTATTTATGTGTTTTTCTACATTCACCAAATTAGGACAGGTAATATATTTACCTTGTTAGACCAAATATATTGGTTTACCGTATTGTAGACCATTTCCTCTGTTTGTTTACTGCAACATTAGAGAGATAGAATTTATAGCTACTGGACGACAAAATGCTTAGGGATGGGAATTGTTTTTAGACCTTGCGAGATAAATAACTAACCATAATTTGCCTTGAAAGTTCGAAGACAGTTTTAAAGGTGTAATACTTTCTTCTAATTTGTGAAGGACATATAATCACGCCGATAATTATATTGACAATGGAAAATGTTACCTATTTTAAATACCAACAAATAATTAGTTAGTGTTAGTATTGTTTATGACCAAGAAGAATACATATTTCAGAATTTTTATTTTGAATTTCGATTGTTTGTTTATAGAAATGGTCCTTCTAGTAATATCAATTTGATACTCCAGCTTTATATCGTGTGGAGCCTCCCCTAGCTATCCGTAGTGTCCTCACTCTATTCAGCATTCTTTCAATTAAATTGTTAATGAAAGGTTGAGGAATGTTTTGCCAAATGCTTCGCAAAACATTGGCAAGCCGCTGTAATGTCTGGAGTCCCTGTTGTAGACGGTTAAATTGTCTTGACATTGCAGCCCAGACATGTTCAATGCAATTCATGTCCGGAGAACAAGCTGGACAATCCATTCGGTCAATACCATGATGTTCTGCAGTATTAAAGTAAAATTTTCATCGATGGCAGCAGCAGTTGGTACAATAATTGGTTCTAGAACCATGTCACGGTGCCCTACCGGTGTCATGGTCGCATTAATTAGGATAACGGAATCTGTACGCCTATCAAAACAAATGCCTCTCCAAACGCAAACTGATCCTTCATCGAAATAAATAGCTGGTGTCGTGAAATGTTCATTATATCACTGTCCTCGTGCTCTCCTCACCGAAATTCGACCATCGGAGTTATAAAAGCAAAATCTGGACTCATCAGAGAAAGGACGTGATCTCATCTTTGCAGGTCCCAATTTAGCTTTCTTAGCTTGCTGAAAGAAGTTATTAATTCTAGATGGTATGAAGTTGGGTTTCTTCGTGCAGTAAGGATTAAAAGACGATCTTCCGCAGCAATTGCAGCTCTTTTTCTCTTTCCACCACGAGTATATGCGGCACCCCCCGTACTTCTGTATCGATTTCAGTCTCAACTAACTGCACATTGAGAAACATTCAACCGATTAGCAACTTCTTGTTGAGTTATGCATTCGTTTAAGTCGTGCACTAATTGTTCAAGTTGGACGACTTCTAAACGCATTTTAAAGCAATAAAGTTTAAGCCACAAATGATAACAATCAATAGAAAATCTGTCAAACATCCCACCATTGAATACATGGAGACAAACAAAGGATATTAAAAACGAAAGTATTGGGTTTTATTTAAAAACATTGACATTTATTATTTGTCTACTCAACAAAAATTTTTGGAGAATATTTTTTTTGTTTACAATAGCTTGAGATATATAGTAAAACCCAAAAAGCAACAAAAAATTATTTTTGTTTAAAATATCCGTTTCAATTTTTCATTCTTAGTTTTTGGTAAAACACAACGTGAATAAAACTTTAAAAACTAAAAAAAAATAAAAAGTAATAAAATTTTTATTACTTTTTATCATTAAAGGGATTATCTTTTAATGATAAATTTTGTGAACTTATTTTGCAATCACTTACAGAAATTCCTGTAATTATACTTTAAAAAAATAGGTATTAGCAGCTATGAGAAAGATAAGACCTATTAATATCATTTATTATACCCTTTATTATTTTAAGGGCAGTGAGATTTTTTAAAGAGCCACCTTAAAATTAAGAAGGCAATTGGTTCAGCGTAAAGGCGCAACAATCTATCTTACGAGGGTAAGTCAAATATTATCTACACTTTCGCCATAACAAGCTTTGAAGGTTATCGTAGTGGCGGCCGCTTGCGCATGCGTTGAGTTGGCGCCTCTGTGGTCATGTGTGCGGAATTTAATCACGATCGTGATATTTGTCTGCTAGCTACAACAGCATAAGCGTGTGAGCTCCGCTATTAGTTTGCACCAAGGAGGAACTACGAGCAATGATCCGATTTTTGTGGTCAGAGGGTGTGAAAGGTGTTGAAATTCACCGGAGACAACAAACGCCGTGGTCTACTCTCAAAGAAAGTTTTGTTGTTGCAAGACAACGCCCGTCCACACATGGCCCATAACACCATAGAAACTATCAACAGCTTGGGCTTTGAGACCCTGGAACACCCTCCCTACAGCCCTGATCTCGCTCCCTCAGACTTTCATCTCTTTGGACCGCTCAAGGAAGCTTTGAGAGGTCGTCGATTTGCCTCAGACACATACGTTCGGGATGCGGTGCAAAGGTGACTTCACTACCAACCGAAAACCTTCTACCAGGAAGGCATACGGAAGCTTGTGGCTCGCTGGACCAAGTGCATTGCTAAAGGTGGAGACTATATCGAAAAATAATGTATCTGTTCTTTGTTTAATACAGTTGTAGAACTAAAAGTGTAAGTAATTTTTGACTTACCCTCGTGTATTACCGAAATTACACAAATGGCGTATATTATCTTACTATGGGAGTTTTAATATATATTTTGTAACAAATTTTAAGTTAAAGTAAAGTATTATAAAAACTGATTATACAGTAAGGTCCTAAAGTGTCCCCCTCCGACCTATGTTAACCCTTGAACGACAGAAGCTAGCGTTTTTAGAAAAAATAGGTCGATTTCTATCTTTTGTGAACTACCTTCTGTCATTATTGACAGTTCAACTGCATTCCTGGTGTCACCGGAAGTAACGTCAACTTTCTACCAACACCAGTATATTTCAAAGGAAAAATATTCAAATTATTTGGTATTATTTCAAATGAATAAAAAAGAAAAATTCTAATTCAATTCCAAATCATCCATCTCTTGTTTAGAAACACATTTTACGTTACCTAGATGCTAAAGCGCGCAGTTTCTCCGCATTTATCGAAAAATTAAATCAAAACGAAAACAAAGCAACGTAAACAGGAAAAATGTAAGAAAACAGTCTCTCGAGACTTCGCCGCGGTAGAATCTTACAACTCAACAACGGTAACGGACAACAAAGAAAAAAGAAAATCTCTAATTTCTCTACACATCTCGACGAGTGCTTCGAAGTGCCGGGCAATCTTGCTCCGCCGCCACCTTTCGCATTAAAAGTTCAAACGGGAACGGGCGCGACAGTAAAACAAGTGAAGAACGCGACGAGAACAATCCAGGCACCGACCGGGGAATCAGAAAGTGGAATTTGAAATGTACGGCTTTAATATTGTCTCGCGGAATTGCATCCGTTCGTAAATATTCTTTTATAGCTTCGTGTTTTTTTCTTCTTTTTTCTTGGCCGTAGAGTAACGGTAATTACTAAAAAGAAAGATGAATCGTTGACGTGTCCGTACAGCTTTGTGTCTGTTTTGGGGCAAGTTTAAAGCATTTGTTTAATCAAAAAGTAACTATAGACATTATTTCTATGTTAAATACTTGTGAATATGTTATCTGAGTAGCTCTTTTTTAGATATTAGAATCACATGTTGATTCCCTAGTTTTACATCTCAGAATAGGATCGGTGTCATGAAAATTATTGGTATTTTCTTGAGTTTTCAAGCTTGATCTTCAAAAAATCAACGGAAAATCTACACTGGCATAATTTCTAAACACAGCATCGTAAATACCTGAGGAGATTGAAGAATTCCGTTCTTTAAATTTCGATTGGCCTGCATTGAATGAAACCTGTTTTTGGATGAGGAGATTATTTCGTTCGAACTTTAGTAATCACGATCATTAGATTTCGATTACTTTGTAGAGCTCTTCTTTGCAAAATATCCCTACATCCCTGACAAACTTTTACCAGAAAGAAGGTGCTAGATTCATCTGCACGTCAACTAATTGCTGAACGTTATAGCATCGTTCAAGAAAAAATATCCCCGATCAAAATTTTGGAGAGTTCCATGAAGCTAACTGTTCTTAATTTTAACAGATCTGGGAATAGTTGGGAGCAGCTGCATTATGGTATTGTTCCATTAATTCCTTTAGTTAATGAAAGCAGGTAAACATAGTCAAAGACCTTGGGTTATCACCGCCTTTGCTTTTTAAGTTACAAAATACTGCATAAAATTTCCTTCATTTAGGTCCTTTTACTTATAGTATTTTATTTTAACGAATACATAACGATGTGGAGGGTGAAGAAAAGTCTACAAATTTTAATTTGTTCATTGAGAAAGACCGACCAAAATAATGTAACTGAAAAAAAAACTAACACAGAATCAAGTATTTTTTATCAAATTCAGCTTTATTTCTCAACATAGTCTCCTTGTAGGTCTATACACTTTCCCCATCGATGCTCCCATCTTTTCAATCCAAAATAATTGCGAAATAGGCGTTCACGAATGTGATGGACTCGTTATTCGATGAAAATCTCTGTCCGCTGAGCGAAATTAGTCTAGGAAACAAAAAAAGTCGTTGGGGGCCCCGTCTGGTGAGTAGGGTCATGGCGACCACTGGGCTGTGTCATGGTGCATAAAACCTACTTTTTCTTCAAGTGCGACCATTTTTCCAAAATTTCTAACTTCAGCTTGTCAAGTGGTGATGCGCAGTATGTCCCCGTTATTGGTTTTTCTTTTTTCAAGATATTGATTAACACAATCCCTTGACCATTTCGCCAAATAGGCGCCGTCACTTTACGGTGCAATGGAAGAATTTTCGCCTTTTTTGGAGCCAATTCACCATTCGCAGTACATTGCTTCGGCTGTGCTTTTGCTTCAGGAGCATACTGATGTATCTAAATTTCATCTACAGTTATTAGTCGACGCCAAACCTTCGACTAATTTTGCTTAAATTGCTTCAACAAAACTTTGGAAATAAGTGAGCAACCGCGGTACTCAACGCGCTGTTAACTCATTCATGCCCAAATCTTCAGTCAATATACATATACATGACAATCGATAGAATTCATACTTCTTTGTCCGAGAAGAAAGAAGCTGCGGGAATGTTCTTAGACTTATCGAAAGCCTTTGAAAGTGTTGACCACGAAGTTTTATTAAGCAAACTAGAGTCACTAGGCTTCAGGGGAGTGATCCATAAGTTGCTCACCTCTTATTTAGCGAACAGAACATAGAGTGTATCAGAAAATTGTGATAATAACGAAAAGCGTTCAAATTGGACACAAAGAAAGCGCGGAATTTCACAAGGATCCATATTGGGCCCCTACCTGTTCCAGCTCTATGCAAATGATCTACCGGAGGTTGGTCATCAGTTCGTTAATATGTTCGCGGATAACACATGATTATTCAAAAAAGGGAAAATGAGTCATTAAATCAGACTATCGTAAACGAAATAACTCTATTGAATAACTGGTTTCAAGAAAATAAGTTAGCACTAAATGTTGAGAAAACAAATTTAATAAAATTCAATCTACAAAATCCAGAAAAACTAGAAATAATATACAATACACCTATAACTTCAACAGAACACACCAGCTTTCTCGGATTAGAAATAGATCGCCGCTTAAACTGGAAAGATCATGTTGCTTTATTAATTACTAAAGTATCTGGAATGGTGTACGCTCTGCGAACGATTTCTCTTCAAGTAAATGCCGAGGCTGCTCTCGCTGCATATTACGCTTACGTAATGTCTTTGATTTCTTACGGAATTATCTTCTGAGGAAATTCTGTGGAAGCCACAAGGATATTTGTGCTTCAGAAGTCGTGTCTTAGGAGTATCTTCAACTTGAAAAAAAGGGAAAGTTGTAGACTAGTATTTACTATAATACTCACTTTACCGGCTTTATATATTTTTGAGTGCGCGTGTTTTGCAAAAAAATATTACAATGAGATTCTAATCCACTATGCAGCTAAACATAACTATAATACTCGTGATTGTGTAAAAGCTAACTTACAAATTCCACAAACATCAATAATGATAGCAAGGACTGTGGGGTAGTATGGCAAACAAAATATTCACGACACACTCTGCACCACACAAATTATTAACTAACTCAGGAATACCTTTTCGGAGGCACATGGGTCAACATCATCAGCCACGTACCGATTGATATGAGAGAACATATATTAAATCTAACGAACCTGCTACGTCCCTTTTTTTCAAGAAAAAATATATGCATATAAGTACCTGCTTTTGCCGTTTAAGCTAGAAAACAAGTTAAATAAGGAGAAAAAAAGATTTGTGATCACGAACCCAGACATATGATGGTCATCATACCCTAATGAAATTCGAATGACACAACGATTATGTCTTTTCTGTTGGTCAAATTTGTGTTCTTTCCTTCTCTACTTTTAAAACTAAAGATGTACGGGAGGATCGATGTCTCTTTCATAGTACAACCATAAATCAAAAAGGCCTCTACCGTAATAAATCGAAAAGACATGAGAAGTGCAGAGGTCCCTTCTCTTTATTGATTAGGTTTGCATTCTTATTTATGTAAATAGTCTCATAGGCGTCCAGCCTAAAACACGTTTTGAATTAATTTTAGATTTTCTAACTTAATACTATTGCCTGTATCGTTTATGTGTTGTGAGACACTTGACGACCCTATCTTCCTGTACCTGTAACACCTGATGGGTGATTAAATCTGGCACCTATCGCTCGTTTCATTTGACCAATATAGGCTTTATCACAATCACCACATGCAATTTTGTAAATTCCCCATCTTTCTCTCATTTCAGGTTTATCTTTTGGATTGCCACGAAGGCTTTTGAGTGTATTTCGTGAACTGAAACACACGTTTATCTCTCGTTCCTTAAAAACTTTATCAATACCTTTCGATATTCTATGGAAGGAAAGTTTCACAAATTTCTTAACGGGGGATCCCGCTGGGATTAAGGTCGTGGAGTTTCTGACATAGAGCCTATGTTGGACTCCTAAGCATGCGATCGACATCTATAGAAGAGTAAACGTTGTAAATAGCTTCATAAAAAATGTAGTGTAATTACTTTATTTCAAAAGTTCTATGTCACTGTTCTTGAAATTGTGACAAGTATTTAAAAAATGTAAAACTAATGCGGATTTTTCGATAGTTCTGTTTCTAACGTGTAATTTATGTTCGTACAATCGCGTTTCAAGATTTCTTTGGGTCTGTCCAATGTAACAAAGTTCACACGTTAGAAACAGAAATATCGAAAAATCTGCATTAGCTTTACATTTTTTAAATACTGGTTATAATTTCAAGAGAACTTTTGAAACAAAGTAATTACCAGGACCTAAATATGTTGGAGGCAATTTTTTATGAAAAAGCACCAAAATCATTTGTTGAATAATGATCTGTCTTCAATTAACAATAATATCCTGCTAGATTTAATTTAATATTGACACATTTTTAAGTGTTTTTGTCAGACATATGTTTATTTGACATTTATATTTAGTAGTAATTTGTTCTACTGAAGATGCGGTGCAAAATGTACATATATGTTTTAATAAACTTGATGTTTTTCTGCGGAGACGGATTTTTATTTCCTTTTATTTTTGAAGCATAAAATGTTTAGAGGTCAATAGTAGTATTTTTGAACATTTATTAAAAGAACGTTATGATTAAAAATAATGTTAATGTATGAAATTTTGTTTATTTGTAATTACGCTATAATTTGAAAATAAATGAAAATCAGACAAGAACATATGAGTCTGTTATTTTCGCGTGTAAAATACATTCCTAGAGTGTAGAAGCATCCATTTGCAAAAGATGCTATTATTCAAAATTTTGGGAATAATTTCATATTATCTACTTTGTCCTATTACAAAGAAAGGAGATAGTGCTTTTGACGAAAGAAACAAATATTTTTGGGATGTACAGGTGACCGACGGGAATCTGACGTTTTTGAAATGAACAGTACACAGTTATTATTTACGGAAATTTTTATTTTAATACATAAAATTGTTTGTCATTACATGCCATTTGAAGTTGAATATCACTTGTGAAAGATTGCATCGGGTAAGTGGTGTCCATACTCCTGAATGCAATTTTCCAGCCTTTGCAGAAAATCGGCCATCACACGAATCATCAGTTCACCATCGATTGTAGCCACTTTTTCCCTGATTGCCCCCTTCAGTTCTGCCAATGTGCGGGGTCTGGGAGAGTATACAGGTGATTTCAGATACCCCCACAAAAAAGTCACAAGTGCTTAAGTCAGGTGATCTCGGGGGCCATTGAATGTCGCCAAAACGTGAAATTAACCTTTCTGGGAACATGCCTCAAACCACTTGGATGGACAGACGAGCAGTGTATGCGGTGGCACCATTCTGTTGGAAAAAAACATTTTCCAAATCCAGTTGCAGTCTGCGCAGTTCGGGACGCAAGAAAGTGTTCAGCATCTGGCAGTAACGTTCGGCAGTCCCTGTAACAGTTGCACCATTCTCGTCTTCGAAAAAATAGGATCCAATGATACTGAATGCAGTAGTTGCGCACCAAACCGTTACACGCTCTGAGTGTAGGGGTTTTTCGTGAATGATACGGGCTACTGAAACAACATCGAATGGCGAGACTAATGCTTGGTAATTCGGCTCCCTACTCCTCCTACTGGCAGAGTACTAGCCATCCCAAAAACGTCAGGTTCCTGTCGGTCAGCCTGTATGTAGTAGACAGAATGTTACTAAGAAAAATATAAACATTGAATGGGGGAGGGACATTTTTGAGAACTTCTTGGATTTGGACTGCTATTTTATGGAAATAACTACTAATCAATAACAACAGTCTTATTCTATGCATTTGTTGATTTTATTTGTATGTTTGGGCACATGCATTTACATTGTTAAATATATTCCACAATCAAATCCATTATACAGTGCTTCTTTAAACCAATTCCCATTTTCCAATTTCCCTTTTTGTAGTTACAAAACCTTTCCAGTGCCGCGACCAGTCATTCCCAGACGAAGCTTGACAGTCAAATAAAACACATTCGTAACGTAAGGAATCAAACCCACTCTAGTATAATTACCGCCCGATAGAAATTGTGAAAAAGAAAATATATAGCAGACCTAGGTCGAGACGTTGATAAATTAAACTCTAACTGAAAAGACCATGCCGCTTTATACGATAATCAACCTCTTGTTATTCTTTCCTGGAAAACGTTCTGTCGGGTAATCCAATTAACGTTTTCGAATAAACAAACATGAACAAGTCAAAGCGTAGCCTTTTTTTTCTCTTCTTTGCTTACTAAACTTGCTTCATGGTTTTATCCAATCTAAACCGAGCGATATACAAAACAAAAGGAACATCATCGCCTACGTAGTTTTGTTTAGAAATATTCGTGCAGAATGTTGCTTTACAGGTACTTAGTACCTGTGCACATATAAAAACGACAAAGACATCAAACACAGTGTGTGATGAGACACAAATAAAGTTTTACTACAACATGAGGTCACGAGTAGTAGTAGTAATAAACTTTCCTGCTGGTATAATAGTATAGAGGGGTTTTAAGGACGAAATACCTTTCTACATCAGTTTATGTATTACATAAGTGGGTGTATAAAGACTAGGGAAGGTCGCGATCCACATCCACGCAAGTAAATAGAAAAGGCAATTTGGTTTATGCCGGGTTTGAATAGAATTTACCTTCTTTCCTTGTATTTGAGGTCGAGACACAAGTATCAGTACATTTTTGTTATGTAAATCGTACCGAATATATTAAAAAATAAATAGGTACCTGATAATTTATATTCATTAATCATATGAAGAGCATTCAAGCTCAACGAATGCATTCCATCTAATTTTATGAATGTCTGAATATGAGATTTATTTTGCTATGTAATTGTCAAAGCTCGGTATTCTGTATACACGCAGGGAAACGTTTACTTGTATCAAGACTGTCCGCCTCAATTTAAGACAATTACTATTTCAATTATCCACAATACAATTACTGTTTTAAATCAAAAGAAATATTTTCTTGGCGTCTTTTTCTTCACTTAAGAAAAGTGCATACTTGTAATGAAATAATTGTATTTCTTTGTTTAACACATTTGTTAACTTGATTCAAGAAAATCTTGCAAAAAATTTGAAGAAAGGGATTCTTAGTATAAGTAAACAGCGGCTATAATACAAAAAAAAAACAATATTTTTTAAGGATAGTAAATAGTTTTCTTAATTCAAGAAAGCGTTTAGGTGTTGTTCATAAATCAATAGCTTAGAATTCTTGAAATGCGTATTATTTATATCCACATTATTATTTGCATACTTACCGTGTTTAAAATAGTACGATATATCCGTACATAGGTTTTCTACTGAGCAATATTCAAACAAAAGTGAACTTTGATGTAGGAATACACGTGAAAAAAGTGCATGGAAACAATAACCAGGATAATGCTGTTATATAGCTCACGGAATTGATGGAGTCACTCCCGGAAAGAACAATGTGAGAAGAGGAAAGCGCTAACGCTTTTTGCTCCTGCCCACTTTGCTGTTCATCTCCCAGTTTATATCACTAATCTTCAAAAATAGCACTGAAATATTTCCTGGCACCACCTAGTGCCAAGAGATATAGTCATGCCGTCCTAGAGAATAGCGACAGAGACCGAAATACAGATGCCATACTTACCCATGCAATGATATAACCCTTAACGTACAACGTTTCATAAACATTTTCAAAAGATACCCGTCAGTGTAATAAGAATATTTCCTTAACTTAAAATTAAATGATTTACTTGGAAGAATCATTTTTCTGTCTTGAATTCTTTTGATTTTCAAACCCCAAGAAAGTATTTATTTAATACAAATAAGATTTCTTATATTAAACATTTTTATAGTCTTGAAATAAAACTATTTTCTTGAATAGAGACTGATTTTTGTAAGAAAATCTAATTTCTTAATGCAAGAAACCATTTCCCTGCGTCTACAGCTTCCATTTGACCCAAAATTGGCTCTGTTGAACTTCGTACGATTTATTCAACCACTATTTCAGTATAGGAGTCCGCGGCCGTTATCTGATGTGGAACAATATTCCGCGTGTTGCCGTGTTGTTGAGTTTACTTCAGAATGTTTCTAAAGTCTGAAGTTGACAGTATGATCAATGATGAAACGACATGGCAACACGTATTTGAAAACAGGTGTCACTTTGTGCCAAAATCTGTATTACCGACTGTGAGTACTATTCCTTACTCAACGCCTGTCAAAATTTCGGAGAGATTCATCGAGTAGAGTGGTTTAGCAATATCGGTCAATGGTTCGATTCTCTCTTGGATGGGAAAACGTTACAGAAATAAAAGGGAAGTTGGATGCAGTGTATAAGGAACGTGCATCTTTGATGAGTACCATCAAATACTGGTTTAATGAATTCAAGCGTTGCCGAACATCCGTCTTTGATGAGGAACGGCTAGGTCATCCCATTGAGGTGACGACGAACAATATGGTCAATAAAGTTCACGATATCATGTTAGCAGACCGCCGGGTGAAGACTAGATTGCTAATATGGTAAACATCTGAATTATTGAACGTATGCAAAACATCCTTCGCAAAAAATTGAGTATGAGAAAGCTATTAGCGGGATGGATGCCACGTCTACTGACGATAGATCAAAAATGGAATCGCGTGATAACTTCAAAGCAATGTTTGGACATGTTTAAGCGCAACACGAGAGAGCTTCTGCGGAGTTATGTGACTGTAGATGCCAAAAACCAAAAGTCAGGCATAATCTGAACTGATTATTTGGAGAAGGGAAGGGCAATCACGAGACAGTACTATTATGATTTATTGGACCGGTTCAACGGCTGAACTAAAGAGAAAATGGCCCCACCTAGCGAAGAAAAAGATGCTCTACCATCATGATAACGCCCCGGTCTACTCATCGGCAATTGCGACAGCAAAACTGATCCAGTTACGAATTGCTGCCCCATCCACCACATTCGCCAGATTTGATCCCTTTTGACTTCTTTCTTTTTCCAAAGTTGAAAAAATGGCTTGGCGGAAAAGCGGTTTACGTCAAATATAGCGGTCATTGCAGAGATAGAGTTCGACAAGTCCTATTATTTGGTTGGTTTAAAAAGTTGGAACATCGCCTTTTAGCTCTCCCTGTATACTTTGGTAACTCATTCGAGCTCATTAAACAAAGTGTGAAGAAAATTGAAAAGAAATTGAAAATGGTACGGACATTTTGATAGAATTTTTAAGATACACTAATTACAAGTCGTCGACTCAAACGTACGATACATGTGCACATAGACCTTGAATAGCTTCATTAATGCAAATTAATACGTATATTATTTATAACATCCACCTACATTCTCTTGTTCATTTCAAGGATAACATATAACCCCCAGATCGCATTCTACATATGTTATACCTTATTTTAGCATTATTATTCATGATGAAAAAAAAATATATGTACGCGTATTATGAATATAAAAAGAACCGGGCTCGATTAAGGATATAGATTGTAGCTCGACGGTCTATAATCCTGCGTAAGCAACGAATTTAAATAAATTTAGCGGCTCACGCGAAAAAGTTATTACGTCGGGTACGACAAGAAAGTTAAAACGTTGTTCCTTTAACCCCGGGAGGAGAGCGAAGCTCTTTTGTGGAGGGTTTTTCGTGGATTATGCATGGCAATTCTTGTGAACCGATCGAGGTACGAAGAAACGGAGTCGGCAGTGGAAGGCTTGTGGAGGAAGCTATTGCTAATTCCGCGAAGGAAGTAGATATAAATACGACGATTTAGGAACACTGCTTATTTATAGGTGCACGATAGAAGGAAGAATAACAACAATCCCTATAGGGACTAAGGTTTCTTGTTATTCATGAAAGGCTGGCTTGCAGTTGCTGGTTTAATGATAGGAAGGGATATGGATTAGTCTGAAATCGTTTATTTGGACACTAATCAAAATAATGTGTTACGTTTTTTTTTAAGCACAGTGTAAGAAGAGTACGCAATTCTTTCTGAAATCGTACAAGTTATCGTTTTATTTTGAAAAGTGACAAGCTCTTAAATTCCAGTCACACTGTATAGTTTCGCTTACCTTAATTTCTTAAATCTTTTTGTCTATGTTTCCCTTTAAAATTATCGGTTTAACCTTCTTTCGCAGCCCTCGTTAGGTTTTTGACATTTTAATTTATTGCGATACTCTTGTATGCTCCTGTCGTTGGAGATTTTATCTATTTATGGCATTTCCTTTTAGTTATTTATCCTTCTATCACTCTTTCTGCTACTTTGGGTCCAATGCGATGACCTGCTTTCCACATTAATGTTAATTATTTTAGAGTTAAAATTAGTCTTTTATTTTTCTTGAGGATCTACTCCTGTACTGTGTCTTAGTAACCCTTTGTGTCTTTTCTCTTATTATTTTCTACTCCAATTGGAAGTGTTTGCATTTAGTAGGGATTTTCGAGTCAATCAGCTGATTGCGAGATTGACAGATGTTAAGTGCGTTATCCAAGTCCTTCGAGCAGTGTATTCGTTAATATTGCGGGCATGCAGGCTTCTGTTGTTTTTGGTCATTTTACTGCTCCCAGTTCTTTTGTTATGTTTGATTCTCCTTTATTTGATCATTTATATTCATTCAACCTTATTGCTCCATTTTAAATCTTCCGTTCAGCATCTTCCGTTATCATAACTTAAGTGTTTGTTCTACATTGTTCTATGACGTATTTTCGAGTGGGGGAGAATTATATTTTCCATTGTATTTCCGGCCTTTTGTCATCAAATTTTATCACTTGTGGCCCGATTGTTGAGACGTAGTGCTAGTTTGTAATATTTGGAATTAATCACGTTGAGTGGATATTTTGGAAACCTATCTGTATTTTCCGTTGCCTTTATTTGGTTCTGATTATTGGATTGGAAATATTTAAGAGGATCGCTACGGGTTGCTGCTATGCAGGATTTGAATACGACGTCTCTAACATCCATCTTGGACTTGCCACGTGGGATCTTTATTCGTCCCCATCTTATTGATCGTTTTCCTCGTTTTAACGGTGTTTATATTTCACATTGTAATTTTGGGATTTCGTTTATTTCTTTCTAGGGGTTCTAGTCTCGGGTACATCGTTTCAGTACCTCGTTTCGGAGTTTTCTGTTTTTGGATATACCTGATTTTGGCCTAACATTTTTGGATTATTACCTTCTTGAAAATTACTTTTTGGACGTAGCTATTTTGGATTTACATGTGGTCTCACCTTTTTGGCATTGCCTTTCTGAAATTAATAATTCCTTTGGGATGGAGAGAATTTAGGAGCAGACACCGCTACCTTTGTTCAGTCGGCACCTTTCGTGGAACAGCTATGTGTTACTTGTTAAGTTTTTTCTTTTTTTTATTATTTGCTTTGGTGAACCATAATTTAGTAAAATTTAGTTTGATAATATCGTTCTCACATTTCATAATTTAGTAACCTATTTATTTAAATTTCTTTTTAAAGTATTCACTTTTCAATTCTAGACAAGCAGGTGACGCCTTGTAAATTATCTGATACTTTTATTGGTAAGTAGTACCGATCCACTCCCTCGCCGACGAGCAGGCTGGCACGCTGGATGAAGGTGTCGCTCTTGGAAAGTTTTGGGGAATAGTTGCTTGCGCGGAATTTAGTTATTTTAGTGTCTTTTGTCTTTTTTTTCCTTCAAGGCGCTAGAACATAGCAAATAATATCAAAGACTGTAGTATAGCGAATGCTAAGGTATTGTCACACTGTAAATTTACAGTAGCAGAAGAAGTGAACAGCCAACTTCAAAAAATTGGAAATCGACATCTGTAGAAAAGAAATCAACACTAATGGATACATTATAACAGATTCTAACCACTTAATTAATCAAAACGATCTAAGGCGTGTGTGAGTGATTCATAACTAGAAAGAGGTGGTAATGATGGTCTTATTTTCACAGTAACTCTTTAATAATACAATGCTACCGATTTCGAATCAATAATGTGAATAATAAAACTTTCTAAGATGTGTTTGCATTTTATACATTGCTGTTAATGTTTTGTTCATAAAACGTAACGTATTCCAAGTGAAGTAGAGCTATTGGAGAGCTAAGGTCAAGGTTAAACTAATGTAAAACACAAACCGATAAATTAAATATTACAATTAATAAATTATCTATGTATTTAAGGTCTCTTACATCGATTGCTCATACAGTAAAAGTTCTATTCATATAGGAATGCAATACAGATATATAATTCGTATCTCTTCTCAACTTACGACAATAATGATTTATGAAAAGCACACGAGTACAAAGGGAGTACATTTAAAAAAGCAAGAACACTTTTACACAATAAGAGCTGAATAATTTACAGAACTTCTTCAGTGTCTTATTAATATATTATAGTATTTGTTTTTATAATTTAACATTATAGACCTTTTAGCTCTAATTTTATATTACTCTGTAAAATTATTGACCTACATCGGACTTATAGGCAACGCTTAATGTGAAGCAAAACCTTTTCCGTAACCAATTATGTAAGCTAAGCGTATATCGCTCACGCACCTAGAAATTTTTCATACATCGCCGATAATGTCGGTCTTAATCAAGTATTTTACATTCTCCTTAAAATTTAGTAGGTACTTTCGTACATTCTTTGAGTTGTAGAATAGCTATGAAACTATAGCTGTAATACAAAGTACAGTGCATATTAATATCTTCACCCACATTGGAAGAATGTCCGGAGGAAGGCGTACAATTTGATATTTTACACATTCAGTCTTCTGAAACACCATTGCAAAATCGCAGGAATATGTCGCATAGCAGGTTCATTTATTAATATGAGAAAATAAGAAAACTCTATTTGAAGATTCGCTGGAAGAATAAATGATACTTTTCTGCAATACTACGTAGCTAAACACGAGATTTATTATTTTTTAAAATTTATCTGACCATCTTGCGCAGACATTGAAGATGGCGATACCAAAAAACAATAACGACCGAATCTATCTAACGGCTGTTTATTTTTACTTACTTAGAACTTACGAAAAAGTTAACTGTCAAACGAGCTGCCTTCACTTTTTGACATTTATGATCAGTATACTCTGGCAAATCACCATGAATATACCCTCACTTGAATAACGTTACCAAATTATTCAAATTTATTTTGAAAATCAGTTATTGATTCGCGCAACTTACAAACGACTTCGTGATTTTTATGGCCCACATAATCGCTCTTCTGAGCAAGCCATCCGTCGAACGGTAGCTAGATTTTGTAGCACACACTTTCTACATGATGCAACAACACAAACACGTCGAAGGAATGCGCGTAATGAAGAGAATATCGTTACTGTAAACGAAAGTGTTGAAGAAGATCCAAATTTATCTATTCGTCGTCGATCACACTTGTCGAGGCTCTATCCGACCACTACGTTGAAAATTTTACGCAAAGGCATTGGCCTACATCCGCATAAGATCTAACTGGTACGGGAATTAAAGCCACGAGACCATCACCTGCGTCGTTCTTTCACCGATTGGGACTCAAGAGCAGTTGGAAACTGACCCGCTGTTTTATCACAAAATTGTGTTCAGCGTTGAGGTTCATTTTTGGCTTAACGGGTTTGTGAGTAGACAAAATTGCCGCATATGGAATGGGGTCAATCCACAAGAGACCTTACATCCAGAAAAATGCACTGTTTGGTGAGGTTTATACGCCGGTGGCATTATTTCTTCAAAAATGATAGCGGAACTCGCGTTACCGTTAATGGAGATCGTTACCGCACCATGATTAATGACTTTTTGTTTGTTGAAAATATGGAGGGCATTGATCCAGACAAGATGTAGTTTCAACAGGATGGCGCTATGTGCCACACGGCGACGGCAACCGTCGACTTATTGAAATCAAAATTTGACGTTGTTAATTTCGAGGAATAGACCTGTCAGTTAACCTCCAAAGTCTTCCGATTTGACACCTTTCGATTATGTTCTTCGAAGCTACGTGAAGTCACTAGCATATGTCAGTAAACCAGCAACAATTGACACCTTGGAAGCCAACATCATTCGTGTTGTTCGTGACATATGGCCGGCAATGTTCGAAAAAGTGACCCAAAATTAGACGTCCAGAATACGCTTTGTCAAGAACAGCCGTGGTGGCTCTATACCCGAAATCATTTACAAATGTTAATGTTATAAATAAATCTTTCGAATAGTACCAAAAATTTGATCAGAATTTAATTTTTCCTATTATTTTTTTTTTATTTTAAGTTCTATCGGGCTTAAAAAACACCCATTATAAACGGAAATACTGTGAGGATTCTCTCGTATCTTTTGATTTATTTTTGTGTAGAGAAGTATGGTGTGATGTATATGAATGCAACACTCCTGAGAGAGCTTTCAACTGTTTTGCTGACTGTCTTCCTTTTATATTATCTAAATGTTTGTTTTCCGTATAACATAAACTATTCTACAATTCTACCAATTTCCATGGGTATCGTACATGCAAACCGCATGCAAAAAAATCAAAACCTGATTAAATATTTTAGCAAAATTCAGATATTGCTCCACAATCAACACGGTTTTTATCCCAATAAATCTATGGATACCACTTTGTTTTACTTCTATCAAGCACTTGATTCTAACTACTATTCTCTAAGTCCTTCTAGTTCCCGCAGCTTAAGCGCTACGGCAACTGCACATACAAATGAGCCTCATATGATGTATAAAAATACACATGAAAAAAAATGCTTAGACACAATGCCACCTTGTGTTCAGCAGCCCATCAGCTGCTCGATAGATAACGGGCATCTGTACTCCGGTTTCTGTCGCTATGTTCTGGGACGGCATGATTGTGTCCCTTGGCGCTAGGTGGCGCCGGGAGATATTTTCAGTGTTGCTTTCGAAGATCGGTGGCATAAACTGAGGGGTGAACACAATGCAGGCAATAGTGCTCGAAACTCCGCTGATAACGCTAGGTAGGCAGAAACATGTCCGCGTGTTAGTGCTTTTTTCTCTGCTCGCATTGTTTTTGCCGGGAATGATTCCACCAATACCATGAGTTACATTAGCATTAATTTTGATTACTGTTACTAGGCATTTTTTCATGTGTATGAATATAAGTGCTGCATGAGGATTCCACATCCGCAATAAGAAATTTGTGAAACTTCCCTTTCGCAGAATATCGAAAGAACAAGATATAAACGGGAGACGGGCGATAGACATCAGGTTCAAACAACACATAACACATAGTTTATTTTTTGTGTCGCAAACTAGCATATTTTCCTTTATCAATATCACCCCTCATTCAATACCCATTTCCCATCACCTAAAATCAAACAGCGCTTATTCGGATCGGTTCAATTATCTCGAAAACCCCACGGTAACCAATCTCAGTAAACAATCGCTAAAACTACGAACCTGCCGGTCAATTAGTTAAAGCAAATTATATCGAATTCAATAGGCTATAGGCAATTACAAACGGAACGAAAGAGACAAATTTAAACGAGACATAAAATAACGTTCTACAGATTCTCCTTCTCTCTCATCTAATCGTCGTCATTCGTCAGAGTAAATATCGAGTAAATAAAGCCCCTTCGACCTTCGAAACGAAGAGACACAACATTCATCTAAAGAAGAGAAGAAGACGCTCGGGTCGGCTCGTCGAAGATGCAAATATTCGTCAAAATCTTGTTTGTCTTTGATCAGAGTTCGGGTAAACAGAGAATTCGAAACGTATATACCGTCGATGCCTGTGAGGAAGAGTCGCGAACTTCTTGCCTCTGGCTTCTTGAAAGGAAGATGAAAAGGAGGTAAACGTTGATATCTAAGAGATGGATATTTTTAATTTATTGTGGGTGGATGTGGAATATGTCGATATGTAGATGTATGTATTCTATCTGGTAGTTATTTGCTGAAATCGCATGATGTTTCAAGTTGTTTTTTCATATGAAATTGGTTTCCGATTAACTGTCAATATAAAACTGGATGAATATGTCATATAGCTTAGATCACATATGGAGAAGACATAACTTGAAACCTACTATAATAATAATAAAATCTTTATTTCCAAACCATGTCAAAATGAAAGGCATCAAGGAATCACAATGAACAAGTCATTGTAAACGTATAAATTATTTAAAGGTAAGCAATTGCTTCGGAATGAACTTCCTT
Organism: Dynastes maya; assembly: GCA_029619315.2. Lineage (NCBI taxonomy): Eukaryota > Metazoa > Arthropoda > Insecta > Coleoptera > Scarabaeidae > Dynastes > Dynastes maya. The sequence goes on along the minus strand of JAROYE020000004.1, from coordinate 55,533,248 downwards.
TTTGGATGATATACAAAAATTGAGAAACACTCCTACAGAGACAAAGCTCTCTAGCAAATTTATCGAGCAATAGAAATAGGGTGATACTTTTAAATAGGCCATCCGTTTATGTAATTCATATAAACATTGCAGAAGTTATAGCTGTTCTTTACGAGAATCTACAGCCTCTCCTACTCTCATTACACACGATGACGCAAAATGTCTTTAGCGAAAGCAATACGTGATCAATAAAGTTTTTTTAATGACGTATTGAAAACGTTCGCTAATCCTACTTCACCAGAAATTTTATTTTATATTTTTTTTTTGTCAAGCCAAGCAGATGTATTCAGAATTTAAAAATATATTTAGTAAGCTGTTCTTGATCACTAGGAATTATGGTTAGCAAAATATTCCCGGTTGTTACCTTTACTGAAACACCCTATACATCGCAAACTCTGTCTCTCCCTCTCTAGCCCATGGCTTTCACTAACCAATTTATTTCTGAACACCACTTAAAACAAATAAATAAAGACAGGTCAAGCTAATTGGTCAAATAGATGCAACCATTTGTTATAATGTGCTCCATTGTAAAACTAATTTTAGGACCAAAAATTTAAAAAGTGGTCCAAAATATTATAGAATCAAGAAGACAATTTTGAACATCGCTTAAAAAAGTACTCAACAGACAAAAGAAAAATGCAGAAAACTTTAACAATTTTTGAAAAACGGCGATTCCTTTGCCAAATATAGTTCTCCTAACTTCCATGAGACGAGTCTTTCTGTCTTCCACGAGTGCGATTCAAATTGCATTTGATGGTTAAATTATTAGGTCTTTTTAAGGAAAACGAAAATTGTTCATTATCTAGAGTCTAAAATTAAGATTCTTTCTTATTATAGAGATTGATTCATTTTTGACCCTCACCATGGCAATTTGGCAAAGTTGCAAAATTTTATTTTTGTTATGAATCGGAAGGGAAAATGGACCTATGACAAAAAACGAAAAATGGTCATTTTCTCCTTTTACCTCTAATACCTTTGTTTGGTCTTTGCAAAGAGCAACTAAAACCACATTCTCAAGGCCAGCTTCGATCTTCTATTTAATGGTGAACTCAAAATTTCTATATGACATTTAGGTTCATTCTGGCCGTCATCAACTTTCTAATTTCATATAGGCGCCATATTGGATTTTGACACCATCAGAAAGAGTTTTCTTTTCTGATGCCAAGAAAATTGATGATGACCAGAAGGAATTGAAACGTCACATAAAAATTCTGTGTATACCATCAGATAGAAAATCGAAAATGGTCTAGAGAATGTGGTTTTAGTTTTTCTCTGCAAGGCCAAGTAATGGTGCTAGAAGTGAAAGAAGAAAATGAGAATTTTTTTGTTTTTTTTTTAAATCTCGAACGTCATTTGCCACAGGCCCATTTTCGCTTCAGATTCATAACAAACCCAAAATTTAGCAACCTTGTCAAATTTAAATCTACCCTCTATCTGCAATAGCAAGCGAGATCCTCAGGGTGAAGGCCGAAAATGAATCAGACTGTGTTTTTTTTTTTTGTAGAAGGTAATAGAATTTTTATGGTGAAGGTTTCTAAATTATTGTAAAAATTGTTGAATATAAAATCGCCAATAAATCTTTTAATTAATCCTTTTACGTTAATAACCATCAAAATACCATGCTCAAAATACATCAATAAAAACGATTGTACATAAAAAGAATTTCACAAAACACAAAATTCTAACGTAACAATAAAATTGCAATCAAAACAAATATAAAAAAGATTACCTCGTTCGCATACTGCACTCCCTGGAGAGGAATCCAATGGTATCCCATGGCTCTATCCCAGATCATGCCCTTGCTCCAGACCTCGATCAGCAATCCGGTATTCAAATCATTCGTTTCGCTATAAAACAAAACATATTTACTCCAAACGTTTCCACTCGAAAAAACAAATGCTTAAACTCTAAAAAATACTTTCTATCCTAACGGTAATATTTTCAATCCTATTACTAGGGTGAAATTGTCATTTCCTGCGGGATTAGAGACGACACTTTTAGAAGTATTACGACGGGCCCTTAGTATTCATAGCATAGACGCCGAGTGTCATCCGCTCTAGATCCAATTGATTTATTGTTTGTAACGCTAGAGGGCGTCCGCAACAGCGTCAAAACGTTTCAAGTTTAATCCGGCAAATTTTATTACTAGGGTCGATTCGAGGGCAGTGTATAAATCAAAAAAGGGTTTCGAAGGGGTCTATTACTTCTAATTCTGTACGGGATATTGGTTTGAAGGTTCTATTGTGGTTCTAACATAGACATATAATGCGTCTTTAATAATGGGTTTGTTTCGTAGTTTTTTTAAAGGAAATTGTATAATAATAATGATACGAGGTGAGTTTTTTTATGTTATCTACTATAATGTTTCAAACGAGGGGAAAATTGAAGAAAAATCAATTTTTCGAAATTTATTAATTAATTGTACGGTCTGTAGGTCTGGGAGTGTTCCTAAACACTCTTTCGGCAATTAAACTAGATATCACTTAATGAAATTTTACGAGTATTAGAACTTCAAAAGAGAAAACTAGTCTGGAATTGTGATCCAATATAAACTCTACATACTGAAACCCTGCGTATTTTTAAATCACCAGACTTGACTTTTACTTCGTATTTATGGTAGAATTTAAACGCTAATCGCTTAGAAAATGGGAACCTGGGAAAATCTTACCTAGATGAATATTTTGAGTAAAAATGAAAAATTGATTAGCGTCCCTTCACTGCTTTATTTCATTCGCCATAGCGATTGTTTAATCACGGCTAATTTGGATAACTATACCTTTAGAAATGCAATTTGATAATAAATTTAAATCGAATATTCTTACTTTTTTTAAAATAGCATAATATATGCCATTCAGGGACGCAACTAGAAGACTGGTAGTCCGAAGAATATCCATGAGAGAATGGTGGCAGTGTATGGAGAAAATAGTCCCTCCTATTTCTAAGTCAAATATTGGCGCAAGCAGTTCAAATGGGGCAGGGAATCCATTCATGTTGGAAGCACGAACTGAAGAAATCATCAACAAAGTTGAGGATTTAGTTAATGACTGACCACCGAGTAAAAGTTTCAGTTATTGCTACAGAAATAGGAATATCAGAAACGAATGTTTTTAAAATTTTACGCGAAGATTTGAGAATCGACAAAGTGTCGGCACTATGGATACCCAGGCTGCTCAGTCCCGAACAAAAACCGTGTAGGCTACAAATTTGTGAGGAGTATTTGACTGCTTTGTCCAAAGATGAAGACTTCTTGTATAGAATTACAACCGGGGATGAGACACATGGACTCTCCCACGAAGCAAGAGTCCATGCAATGGCTTCATGAGGGCTCTCCACTACCCAAGAAGGCGAAGACGCAATTTCCTGCGGGGAAAATGATGGCCACAATTTTCTGGGACGCGGGGGAAACTCTCTTACTCGAGTATATGCCAAAAGGGAGTACAATAACGGGGAATGTCTACAAAGACACAAGTAGGAACTTGCAAGCAGCTATAGGTGAAAGAAGACCCCGCAATTAGAGAAAATTCTGATTCTGCACAACTGCATGGTGCTTAAAGCACGAATTGTTCAAGCAGTAGTTAATGAATGTGGCTTTGAGGACTTACAACATACACCTTACAGTCTCGACCTCGCCTGTGACTATCATCTTTTTTCAAAATTCAAGAAATACTTGAGAGGGGTTGCTTTTTATCGAATGAATTACCAAAAGATTCTTTTTTTCGAATGCGTAACGTTATTAGAAAAAAGTGTATTACGTTGAAAAATAACATTTATTTGTTTTCTAACTCGTTATTTTTATAGCTAGACAACATAAAAAACTCCACTCGTAATAATCATAAAAATATATTGAGGATATCACAACAAAGATACTAACGAAACAAGTCAGAGGTAAATGCAATAGAATAGAACCCATTACATGTTTGCAATAATATAAGGTTCGTCCCAACATACAGTTTGTGTGTCGTACACGTACGATACATGTATTGGTTAATGAACCGTTTTCTACGCGTGCGTTAAAAATGTATTACTTTCCGACCGATTCCGTATCATGGCGTGTTGGAACAGCTTACGGACATTTACTGAATTTCGACCTGTTTGTCACTTTAAGTTTACTTATAACTAACGCTGGCCACGAGCGGTACCGCGCATCGGCGTAGAATCAGTTCGGACCGAGAGGAACGGTAGTATTACTTCGTCTGCGGAGCAGTACGGACATTTTCGCTGCCGGTCATTTGCGCAATTGTTTTCTGTCCTAGAAAAATTATGATTTCGTCAGCAAAACGACCGCGGTCGGACAAACTTCGAAAATTTATTGCAGAAATTCCAGACTTAATATATAAAGGTGCTAAAATTAAATGTGTAATCTGTAAAATCCCGTTAATGTGTTGGTCCAGACAACATTGTCTACGACACGTAAATAGTGAAAAGCATGTATCAAAAAGAAATTGCGCACGAGACAATGAAAAATTTATATTTAATTTATGCGTTACGCATGTAATATACCGTTTAATTTACTAGACAAGGAACCATTTATCTACTTTTGGAATAACTATTCGGAGTGCAAATTACCAAGTCGAACATCGTTACGAAGAATTGTGCCATTTGCGCGCGAACATATTGAACAAAAAATAAAATCGGAGCTGAAAGATCAAAAATTGTGGTTATGTGTCGACGAAACAACAGATCGGAAGAAACATTCTGTTCTTAATGTAATGGCACGCAAATTGGTACCTCATCAATCGGCACCTTCAATTCTATTAGTCTCCAAACGAATACAACAGTGTACTGCCGAAGTAATTTCAAAGTTAGTGTTAAATACATTGGACAAGTTTGAACTTTCAACAAACCAACTCTTGATGTTAGTGAGTGATGGTGCTGCAAACATGCTTTCTGTAGGCCGTCTCTTAAAAAGCATTCTGCTAATTTGTTACACATTACGTGTAAAATTCATGCTCTCAATCTTGTGGCGGATAGTATCAGAAAATGTTATCCTGAGGTAGACGCTTTAGTAGCGCATACCAAAGCAGTATTTGTCAAATCACCGAAACGTATTCGCGAATTTCACAGACTGTGCCCCCGTATACCAGAGCCACCAGAACCTATTCTAACTCGTTGGGGAACATGGTTGCAGGCTGCGTTTTATTATCATAAATATTTTGACAATATTAAGAACGTGGTTTTACAATTTGATACAAAGGAAGCTGCCGCTATCCAGAAAAGCCAGCCGAAATTTCAAGATAGTCAGGTTAAAATGGATTTAAAAATCATTCACGACAATTACTTCGGGCTAGCAGATGCAATAGAAAAATTACAAAATCCTGCGGTGCCGTTAGAAGAATCTCTACAAATAGTGCAACATGTTCACGCACAGCTATGCGCGATTGAAGACGCAAAAAATGTTTCTGTTCCAGAAAAATTTGAAAGTGTTTTTGAGAAAAATTCTGATTTTGGCATATTAAGACACATTTGTGAAGGTGCGTCAACAGAATCGTTAAGTTATTTAAAAGATTATTTTACTTACGCAAATATTACGTCACTAGATGTAGAACGTTCGTTCTCTGCATATAAACGCATTTTTTCCTCATGCTGTACTAGTTTTGCCGCAGTTTTGTGTGCGAATATTTTAAGTGGGGACAAATATACGGAAACTAACTGGCGCTCGGGCACTTTTCACTTGCTTTGCAAAGTTTGGTTAAAATCTTTTATTTATGGATGGAATGGCTTCCCTGTAAGGATTGCGGACTTTGATAACTGGAACTTTTAAAGATTTTGTAGACCAAAGATCAAAATTGCTGACCACTCTCAAAATTCACCCAAAATTCTTTGAACTTCTTTCTGTAAGTTGACACCATTAAGGGATTGAACTCATCGTTTTCTACGCAGTTATATTTTATCTCTAAATTCTTAATATCACATCATTGTTTGCTACTGCAGGACTACTCTTTTAGAAATTTTGCGTCATCTTCTTTTGCTAAACGATCTCCGTGTACACTTCATCAGAGACGAACGAAGCATTTGTAACCAAGAAATTGATTCTTTTGCTAAATTGCAGCTGAATGACTAAATATGAACTTAATCCCCAGCTTAAAGGCTTGTGTACTACTTTAATTCCAAAGACAGTATTTTGTTGTCCGGGTAACAATCAGCAAATTATCCCCAAAGTTTCTTCTTGATTGGAGAAATTAGCAAGAAGATTTAAACTTGGCAGCTTTAAATGTATCTCCCATTTCCAATGATTTCTTCATGGTTTTCTATGCAATTTGAAAATCTATATATTTCTATTTAATTTTTTTTTCCCCAATCTTTTATCTGTTTCCATTTATTTATCTTATTCTTCGAATACGAAAGAGTCTCAAAAACAAATTCATGTCAATAGTTTTCGTAGAAAATTTATTATTTAAAGCTACTTAAACTTTCTCATTTTTCCATTACAGAAAAAAAAACCTTTTCCTTCACAGATTTTCTCATGAGAAAATCTCATCAGAACATATTTTTCAACACGGCCTATTGTTGTTTCTATTTTATTTGATATTCTTTCTGAAAGACAACTTTAGAAACATAGATAGTACATTCAGAACCCTGCAAGGAACATATTTCGTAATAATACAAACTAGAAGGGTGTTTTTGTCCGTTTTTTTTTGCAATACGTTACCAATCAGCTTTCCCGCGTATTTTTCCCCTAGAAACGGGAATGTATTTACTTTGGTCTCTTTTTCTTTCCGTACTTGTCTCCTCATTCCAAGGTCACTAGATACGACGTCCCTGTACGTCGCATTTAGCGATTTTCTTACTCGATCAGACTGAGTAAACAAAATAAAGCTTGAAATAGGTTTTTTTTTGCATATTTTCATGGTTTCGTTCGCTTCATTTCATCGTCTCTGCCAATAATATTTTTTTGTACATGTATGTGAAGTATTTAATAGCAGAAATATGCCAAATATGGTTCAACGATGATGAAGGAGATGAATTTAGGAAGGGTTTTATGTGCAAATTTTCTGAAATTGATTGATTGATTGAATAAGTTTTAATATTATTTCGATATTTTAGTTAATAGTAAGTAGTTTACTTTAATAAAATAGTAACATTTTTCTTAAACATTTTGAATTTTATACTAAAACATTGAAAAAGCATCCAAAGTTTGAAATGTTGATATAAGTTTACAATGCAAATACATTATTTTTTAGTTCCATGTAAAATAGGTGATTCTAAATACACAAACTATTATTTTCATTAGTTTGTGAGATATATATTAAATTTACAATATTATAAGGTGTATTAATCCTTGCAGGTTCAACCCATTTTTAAAAACAGCGTGAACTGGGGGAAGAGGGGGGACGACCTTTTATTTTGAGAATAAAATAGAATGGAAAAATTAAACAATTTTTAGTGCTGAAAAGTTTTTATATATTGATTTTCAAAAAATAATATTTGATTAGGACAAAATTTTTGAAATTTTAACAATTGCCTAAATCAATCCCTATCCAATTGCCAATTTTGAAATGATTTTCATTAAAATGTTTTTGAATCTACAAAATTTTTGAGATTTTTGGATTTACTTGCATTTATTTGGCCAAATAATGAATTCTGTACCTGCTGACTATAGTTCTTCAGTGTAAAGTTGCACATACTTCAACGTCCGTTTTGGAAAGTCTTGGCTCAAAGCCGCTCCCGAATTAAAACCAAATATCTTCAGATCTTGATTGGTGTTCATAATTTTGTTGTTCTACGATCCAAATTGGTTTAGTAAATGATGTTTAAACCATTAATGATGAATAGTTTCATATTTTATTGAAACTTTTTAAATTTATCCAAGAATTTTGAAATAAGTCTTGTCGTCGAAGCTTGCTTATCCCACCTTATTTTGTTTTCTCATTCAGATCCACAGTTTGCTATATGAATTAAATCAAATAATATCCTTACTAATACACGTAGAAAGAATGCCTAATAACAATAACCAAAAAATAAATGCTAATATAGCTCATGGTATTGGTGGAATCAATCCCGGCACGGTAGCAGAGAAACTAACGCTAACACATGAACATGTTTCTGCCTACCCGGCGTCATCAGCATGGTTCTGAGCGCAATCTTCTGCTGCTAATCATTACGTCTGCCTCTCAGTTTATGTTGCTAATCTCCAAAACAGCACTGAATATGTCTTTCGGTGACACCTATCGCCAAGAAACACAGTCACGTCGTCCCAGAGGGTAGCAAGACAAACCGGAGTGTAGATGTCCACCACCTATCGGGCAGCTCCTGGGCTGCCAAATGCAAGGGGGCGTTGTGCCTAGGCGCAGCGACATCTATACGTGCAAATGAATCCTCAGGTTTACCATGATGTATAGAAATACACGTGGAAAGGATGCCTAATAACAATAACCAAAAAATAAATGCTAATATAGCTCATGGTATTGGTGGAATCATTCCCGGCTAAAACAATGTAGCAGAACATGTTCATCTGAGAGCGTTATTTTCTCTGCTTTAAACCCGTGCCCCCTTGCGTTTGGCAGCCCAGGAGCTGCCCGATAGGTGGTGGACATCTACACTCCAGTTTGTCTTGCTACCCTCTGGGACGGCGTGACTGCTTTTCTTGGCGATAGGTGTCGCCGAAAGACATATTCAGTGCTGTTTTGGAGATTAGCAACATAAACTAAGAGGCAAACGCAATGATTAGCAGCAGAAGATTGTGCTCAGAACCATGCTGACGACGCCGGGTAGGCAGAAACATGTGTTAGCGTTATTTTCTTTGCTACATTGTTTTTGCCGGGAATAATTCCACCAATACCATGAGCTATATTAGCATTTATTTTTTGGTTAATATCCTTACTGTTTTAAAAATCCACCTCAAAATACTTTTCGTTTCCATGGAGATGATAATGACGAAATTGTCAGGTACGGTAAGTCAGAATGATTGCCATAATTGAAGTAACACATGTGAGTAGCTACATGTTCATCCATACACAATTCAATTGCATGATTTTGAAATGGAGTAAATTTGGTTTCTTGCACTAAAAGTTCTTTACTGGACTCTTTTTTAAGAAAAATACTTCTTGTTTTCTTATGTAAGACAAAGAAAGATAAAGTATCTGGGGGAAACTGGAGGGAAGGGACCACCAACATTGTTTCGTCTGGCAACAAAAGTAACTACAATTAAAATGTCAACAAAACACGATTTCAAACGTAAGTAAAGGAAGTACTATAACAATATATTAAAATTATATGCATAAATTACCTTTCGCATATTATTTTTAATGAATATCTTTAGAAAAACAAAAGTCTAATATTTCTTTGCAGCACTCTACACATGTTAGCAAAAAACTTCTTTGTATAACTTCATAATATTTCATTTAATAAAGAACGACACATTTTAGGTATAGGGAAGTGTTTAGACCAAAATTCTAGGAGCGTTTCTTTACCAAGTTCAGCAAAAAGAAAAGTTCCATTAATAAAAAATTGATATAGTAACAATCAAACATTTCGGACAAGATTTCGACTGCCAGCTTGTAAAAGCTAGTTGATAGAAATAATGTTTCAATGTATTTCCGAATACTCCAAGAAATACTTAATGAATAATATCTGAATCACCGCTGTAGCACGTAAAGAGTCGCCCGTTAAAGAAACAGCGCCATTTCCCAAAAATCTCAAATTTTGTCGGTTACCTCTGTAGAAAAGATAAACAGAAGCTGCAGAAGCTAAACATCCTGTATGCTTCAGTATAATTTTATGTTCTGCAGCACTTATCTCGGAGTATTTTTTATTAGAAGGCAAACTCTGGCCACCTTGTTAAAATGAAGGTAAGGTGTGAGAGAGAAAAGAAAAAATAATAGACATAGGCAAAAAAAGTCAGGAGAAGTATGATACGAAATATATAGAGGAGGGGGCCTAATGGAAGATACTGGTACGTTAGAAGGTGTCCACTTCATCATCAACATCAACGTTTGGTCCGGCTTAAAGGGAGCGGAAGGAAGGAGTGTTGGCGGTCCAGGAACTCCGTCTGAATTAAGTAGGGTGGAGATGGGCCGTACACTTCATTAAGCTTCGACCAGCCAAAAGGTTTTCATGTACCAAGGAAGAAGTATGATTGCCTCAGGAACTCGATCTGAACTGAGTAAGGTGGAGATGAGTCGAATACTTCATGGAACTTAGACCAACCATAGGAAGAATGTTGCTAGCTCAGGAATTCCGTCTGAATTAAGTAGGGTAGAGATGAGCTGCACATTTTAGGACTAATCGTGCGAGTGGCAAAGAAAGCGTTCCGAAGATTGCGACGAAGATACCTGTAAATTTCAGTTGAATGGTTTGAAAGCGTTTTCCGCCGGGGGATCCATGTAACAGAAATAGTTCAAATAGCGTCCAGTAATGTTTTTTATTGGTATCCATTCAATAATTATTTTTTCTATTTGTATTTGTGTTTGTATTTGTAATGTTCATTTTCGAATAACTAATGGGATAAGGAATAGGTTAGTAGCAGTGGAACTTTGGTGGACATACCTTTACTCTAACCTTAAGTATACCAATATGCTGGGGCATATTTTGCAAAGGGGAGGGTATTGCCACGGAAAGTTCCACTATCATCATCTAGATCACCGGCCGATGCGCCGGAAGTCAGATAGACGCTGAGACAGCATGCGATGTGTCTTCTAGCGTATGGATCGATGAGCTAGGGAGTTGTAGGTTAGAGTTAAGCGAGATAAGATACATACAAGACAGTTGTGATAAATAAAAGTAAAGTGAAACGGGTATTGGAGTATCATTGTAAAGGCTACCCCGCAACCCTCCCGCAAGGTAAGTACCAACACATATTTATGCAGGCTAGATTGATAGCAAGGTATTTACGTGACAATACATTAGATGGAAAGTGGAAAATGATGGCAGATAATATAAAACAAGCTACGCAAGATACAATATCTATTAGAAAATCAAACAAAAACAATCACTGGAAGGACGAAGAATGCAAAAAATTAGCAGAAAAAAAGAAAACGCTGTGGGACAAGGTGCTGCAAACGTAGAAAGAGATAGACATGGAAAAATATAGAGCAGACGAGAAAAACAAAAGAAAACATTAGGACAAAGAAAAGAAAAGCAATCGAGGAAAAAATAGAATACGTAGAAGAAAATTAGAAGAAAAAGGAAATAAACATTTCTGTAAAGACATAAAAGGTTTTAGATCAGGGTACCAGAAAAGCACAGGTTTCTTCAAAGACAAGGAAGGAAATATGATAGGGAATGACGATGATATCCTTGGAAGATGGAAATAACACTTCAAAGAACTATGAGGGGAAGAAAACAAAGTGCAATTATTAATCAAAGTAGAAGGAAGACAAGAAACGATAAATATTATGGGCCCAGAAGAAGAAGAGGTTCTGGAAATTATAAACATATTTTAACCAAAAACGTGCGTTTTTATTAAAACCAATTCGAAAATAATTTACTCGGAGTCTTCGGCTTCAGTGGAATTGGACACAGTGGAATATTGGACTTCTTGCTGTGCTTACCGCATACTTTTGGCATTTTGAACAAACTATGATTGTTTTTGCTAATTTATTAGACTTTTCTCTTTTGAATTTTGCAACATGAATGGCATCGTCCCTTTCCACGTTGGGATGATGTTGGAACTACAGCTTGGATAAGTTTGAGTTCGAGTATATTCTCTATGGCATGCAATACAAAATTCTGAAGTCCACTTAAATTTACAGTTCTTCTTACAATAACCTTCTTACAACAACCGACGACGGTTGCTCTTATTTTCATTCCAATATGGAGAATTGAGAATAAGTAGGGAGTACGCATTGATGGCTACAACATCCAATAGAAATGAAAAAAACTGAGAGTGGCCTTCTCCGCGTCGATCGCTGCGACGTATATTTTCTCGCCATCTGGTCTACGGTATCAACACCTCGTTTGGTCTCATTATAAACATGGTTGATATCTGATTTATGTTTGTATTCGTCGCTTACATCATCAGAACGCTGGATTAATAGGAACAGACGTATCTTTGTAGGCTTCTGACGAGTTACATAAGAAGCGTAACTGGTGGGTTTCCAGACTTTGGATCTGAAAATGCAAACATATTTCTATACAAATGCCTTCCTTCCGTCTTCTTAGTATTTCTGGTATATGCTTGCAATTCTGTTGGAGAGTGCTAAACTAAAGCCAGGCCAAAGTCTTTGCAAGCTTTACACAAGTATAATATCTGTTCGCTGTTACGTTACGTTTAGAATTTCGAATCGGATATAGCAATCCTTTTACTATTCCTTGCGGACCCCTAGATGCTAGTATACTGCCTTCAGATTTTCCTGCATAAATCTCCATGCGCAAAACGTAAGGAGTTGAACAGTCTACAAATATTCGTATAAGAACAACATATTTACCGGGCTTTTCTTTCGTGAAAACTTTGAAGAGGTATCTGCCTCAAAATAAATATACTACTACGATATTCATGCCTGGGGTAAAATATCTCAAAAGTGTATCGTTCAGCAAATGAAAAATGTCTCACAAGGGTGCAAACTTTGCCTGTTTCCTCTCAGCTCTGGTGGTTTTATTGTCCAATCTTGAAATTTTCGACTCATCGTGGCGATTTGCGATGATCTGCCGATATTTTTAGACCACAAATCGTGATAATCTAACTGACAGAAAATTCTAGTCTCACACTTTTATTTACTACAAACAATCAGTTATTAGTCAAGCATTTAATCTCCTTAATAAACGGTACTGATTATATTGATAAACAGGCTTCAATTTGATAAACGTAGTTAATTGATGTAATAAATTTAATACTTAATATAATCATTTTCTTGTTACTTTAACAAAACGAAGCCAATGAACACAATTTAATAAATTCATTTTTTCAGTGTAAGTGAATTGAAAACTCCCCCAAAAATCAAAAAAAAAACACGCTTCGAAAAAGAAGAGAAGCGACGCTAGAGAGGAAAAAAAATCAAATGAAAAGCACTCCTAAACAATAATCGAATTAAAATTAAACCCCATTAGATCTTCACTTAACGCGTGATTGAACCGAACGCTCCCTATTCAAAATACGAGTGCGTTTCGACCGACCCACGCCACCTCCGCCCGCGTACCGCTCGTACAGCGCGCCATCTAGCTTTAGAAATTATGACAGAGATTAATATTCGTGTGAAATACCTACAGGCTTCAAATACAAAAGCGAAAAATTCGTTCTGAAGCCCGCACTCCGAATATATCGACAGACAACGATATGACGAGGGGCGATGATGATGCCATTCATAAATGGGGACCCGGAGAAAAATCGTCGGCTCTTTCGAAATTAGAAAATCCCGCCGCGAAAGTATCGTGTAGAATGCGGCAGAACGAGACGATCGACAAACGGAATAAATGCGAGGGTGTTTTATGAGATTTCGGCTTTAGTATTTTTTGTCATCCGCCTACGAGATGGTTTGCTATACAGCGACGTGGTTTTGGATGCGTGCCGGACGTGTATAGTGGCAGAAATGCGGGAGATATGGGGTGGAATAAGCGCTATATATTTACAGTATTTAAAAATCCTTAAAAAACGTTAGAGATTCGGTATACGTGTTGAAAAAAATACACTGTTTTTTTTGCAGGAATTGCTTTTTGATTGCGCTTTGAGATGTCGCACGGGAAAAAAAGCAGAACTCGAGTTCAAATTCTAGTCTGTAATTTTCTTTACTCCGCTTTTTAGTGAGGAGAAGCGTTTTTAAAATTCAGCGAAAAAATTTGGTTCGCGATTGGCTATTTTCTCTGCAGAAATTACCATCTTTGAGAAAATTACTCAAAATGAACCCTAAAAGCCAATGTTTTTATATGGAAAAATCACACGATATTTTAACAATGTGTGTTAATACTTTGATGAAATATACAAACATACAGACAGTCAAACATTAACTCTAATGACCAAAAATTCTATAGACAGAAATGGATCTCTACTAAAAATCCTAAGTTTTATAAAGAGTATTGTAGATTAAGATATCTAACAAAAAGACAAATCTCCAATGCCTGCAAGTCCTACATTACATGTACAGAAACATCAATGAAATCTGACCCTAAGCAGTTATGGACCTTTGTTCATGCAAGGATGATCCTAAAGAAATTGTAGATGCATTTGCTTATTGTTTCGCCGAAACCTATTTGCCGATTGGGACACTGGATTTGCCTGAGAACCTCCTACAACTGCAGACGTTCAATATTTGTCCGATCTGTGTAAATGATGTAGCTAATATTATGGCCTCGTTTCAGAACAAATTAGCTGCGAATTTCTACATGCCAAGTATACTAATTAATTAACGTATTTTGGCTTCCGTCAATGAATTATGAAAATCTGTAATTTCCGACGTGATTAATTTGCTTTTTAATAGAATGAATACTTACAAAAGGAAATCTTGTTCCCAGCACGGCGACGCTCCTTTCACAGTGACAGTTGTAGATTTGACGTTCTGGAGTTTGAGCGTGACGTAGGTGTTAAATTGGGAAGCTGTGAAAAAAACAAGAAAAACATTTTTAGAGGAGATATTTATAAAATAGTGTTTTTTTGATAAAATAAACCAAGCACTTCACTTTCACTCTTACCACACGTCACTAAAGCTGGACGCACGTTTCGTAATAGGCAAGCTATTATTTTCAGCAGTAAAACTGAAAGGGCTGTGGTAAGGATGATAGTGAAGTGGTTCAGTGCTCCAGTGCCACAGAGTTTAATTATGTAATATAAAACAAATAAGATTTTTTTATGTTGCACTCGTTGTAATGGTGTAGATTTTCACCATTTTCATTTTGTTTTGGATTTTCGCTGTTGTTATCAACCATTATTTTCCTATGTACACCTTGTATAAAGTATTTCTCACGAATTCAGCTTATAGCTTTGTTATATCCTGTTGTAAATGTATTTTGTTAAAAAAAAATAAAAATAAAGAAAGGAAAGGAAGATGAGCGGTATCCTGGGAGGTGCGTTCGGGGCAGTGCTGTCATTAATTGGTAGTACTGTGTTGGCGCACCTTTCGCGGCACAAGGCCAGTGGCGTAACTACCAAATTTGGGCCTCCACGCAAGATCATTATGTATCATAACAGGAGTAAAAACATAGAAGATCGGAAGGCCCCTTGGACAGGTTGGGGCAGCCCCCTTGCGTTTAGGGCCCCTACGCATTGCGTGGGTTTGCGTGGGTGTAGCTACGCCACTGCACAAGGCATAACAAAGGTGGTAGATGGGGTACGACAATAATGATAATAGTTGATTGTCCAACAGAACAGAGCTCCATTAACATCAATTATAAGGCCTGCTATCAATTACTACTTCCTGCATGTTACACAATTAAAGCAAATTTAATTCGTTCCCAATTAACAAGTTACACGATAGCACACTTACTGCGCTCCAATATAGAAACACTTTCAACGCAATTTAACTTATAATTGGTCAAACCACCAATTCGCCCATTATTAGATATAATACTTACCACCCTTGGGCCCCGGTTCTACTTTATAAGCTACTCTCCCATCACATAGGCAACGAAAATAACCCACAAACACCCTCTCTTATTTCAGCTGTTGCTCTTTGCGCGGTCCCCTAATTTGCGTTCGCAATGTTGTGTGTACGGCGACGTGGAAGGGCTTACGACGCTTGGCCGCTTTACGTGACTTAATCAGCGATGCAACAACGCGCTTTGATAGATTGTTGCATGCAGGGGGTCGCGCTGACGGTACATGTAATCCTCTATACATGCGACAGATTGTGCTGCTGATTTCTGATTTTACACACGAGCGAAGGTAAATACGAATGTATCGTCGTATAGAGCTAGGATTACATGGGATCTTATAAATTGTGGGCTATAGATTCTATTCTGGTTTTTTGGTAATTCAAAATACCTAATTTCAACATATTGTGTTTAAATCAGGTTAGTGTTAATAATTATTTAAATTTTGGTTTGAAAATATCTCGGTGCGCATGTCTGTAGTAAATACAGTAAGATGTTAAACAAAAATAACGCTAATATAACTCCTCATAATATTCTCGTGGAAAATGCAATGGAGAGAGAAACACTAGTTAACGGACATGTTCCTGCCTAATCGGCGTCATCAGCGTTTTTCTTTACCTAACACTGTTATTCGTCTCTCGGGTTATACCACTATTCTTCGAAACGAAGAGCCAGGTATATCTTAACGCCATCTAGTGCCAAGAGATACACGCCTGCCATCTTGAAAGCAGCGACAAAAGCAGAGTCATGCGGCCTACGCATGTGTTAAGCAGTGTCTTGTGTTAAACAGTCCAAGAAGCAAGTTGCAAGTTCTATTGCTAGGTAAATTGCACAATTCATTTGTAGGATGCGAAATAAACTTAACTATACATAGCATGAAATTTCGAAAGAAATTATGTTGTTAACCCCAAAATAGCAGAGCAAAATAGAAAAAAATGCAAAAGTTCCGATTAACGGATAGGGAATTAGCGATTTCAATGGATTCTAACGCAAAGCTCACGTTTCGTCGAGTTCAAAACGGCCCTTCTTTTTGTTTAGGAGATTAGCAAGTAGATTAAAGTACCCAAAAATCAATTGAAAAAGCGATATTTCTAAGTTATGTTAGTAGGTGTATTTGACATTTCTTAACAAAATTTATGTTGGTACTTACTGCGTCTGGACTAAATGTTTCCTATGACGAATGGAAGGAAAAAACTGATGAGTGGTAATTTTAAATTTTGAAGACTACGGAATGATCTAATGTACTATCTCATCTTTTTTTTTTACATGCAACATATGTAAATAGAAAAATTTAGAATTTCAGGTGTTATGTAACATGGAGACTCGTGAATATTTCTCTCCCACTCTACTTGAATCACAAGCATTTTCTTACATATAACCTGTTTTTTAAATACTAGACTAGTCTAAGGCAGATTTAACAGCGAAACCTGATCGTCATGTTAAGCATTCTTGTGTTTAAAACCGAAAAGTATGAGTTTTGTGGTTAAATTGCACAAGTTCATTTGTATGGTAGTTAACTTCTGATGATTTGAGTTGGTTGAACCCTAAAAAGAATCAAGGACTGTAGAATCAAGTTATATAATGAATCATTCAAAAAAGTATTACAGATTATTGAGATTTGAACTTTCATAAGAAAGCTTTATTCCGAAATAATTTAGGAAAAGTGTCTTTGTTCGGAAAGAACATGAAGACTGACAGGATTTTAAGCTGAAGGCTTAGTCGAAGGTAAAATTTCAGCTTACAGCTCAGGCTAATTTTCTTGGGCTGAGGCAATGGATTAAAACATGCAGAAGTTATTTGGGGGATAAAGATCTGTTTTGTGTACATTTTTGCCTTACTTGGGGAAAAAGCAGAGCTCTCTAGATTGCAGCGAAAGGAAACAGAATTCCGGTCAGGAATTGGACGATAGAAGAATTAATAAGTATTGAGCAGTCAATATAGGTCAACACAGGCCCTTAAAAAAAGATCTTTGTAAAAATCTTTTAAACAAATACATCCAAATCTTATGTATTTTTTGGCGCTGAAACCGTATCTGGTATCAGATTTTTTGTATCACCCGCAGTTCTCCCTCAATATGACATCGATTATATTTTAACACGGGGAAAATTGGATATAAAAAAAATAAAAACATTTAACTTAAACTGTATTTTTATTTAATTAGGCTACAATTTTTATCTACCACAACAAATACCACATCAATACAAATATTTCAGGTGCATATTTTTTTGTATTTCCTTTCCCTTTTCTCTGTAAAGCTTCTTACATAGCTTTTTCTACGATGCGATGCATTTTGTTGTTCTCGATGAATTGACCAACAGTAATCACCCATCATGTCGATATTCCACCGTCCCTGGTACCGTTTCTCTATCACCTTTATGTCCCGATGGAATCGTTCCCACTGTTCTTCACTCACATTGCCCAAATTTTCAGGAAAAAAGTCAAGATGGTTGTGCAAGAAGTGTACTTTAAGGCTCATCAGACATCCCAAATTTTTGAACTTGTCAACCATATTAGCTACGATAAGCTCATAGTTTGGGTCTTTCATATTGCCCAAAAACTTAATCACAACTTGCTTAAATGATATCCAAGCCTCCTTTTCCTTTGTAGTCATCTTTGCTTCAAAGTTGGAATCGAGCATCATTTTACGAATATCAGGCCCAACAAAAACACCTTCTTCCAATTTGGCTTCTGATAAATGTGGAAATCTTTCACACAAATATTTAAAACATTCACTATCTTTAGGCAAGACTTTTACAAATTGTTTCATTAAGCCTAACTTTATGTGTAGTGGTGGTGGAAGAATCTTTTTTCGATCTACTAAAGGTTTATGCAATATGTTCTTCTTGCCAGGTGTTAAAGTTTTTCTTACGGGCTATTGTTTTGTGGACCAATGTCGATCCCTTGCTCTGCTATCCCACTCATATATAAAACATGGAAACTTTGTAAATCCCTTTTGTTGACCAAGGATCATGCAAAGAACTTTCAAATCCCCACATAGCATCCAATCATGAGTCGGATAGTTAATTTTTTGTAAAATCATGTCAAGATTCTCGAAAGTTTCCATCGTATGGATTGAATGAGCAACAGGCAGTGAAGCATAAGTATTTCCATTGTGTAAAAGAACAGTTTTTAAACTAGTTTTCGATGAGTCTATAAAAAGCCTCCAATCTGCCTTCTTGTACTCGATGTCAAATTCGTTCATTGGACTACCAATATCATGGCAGTAAACCAAATCCTCTTCCTGCTTGAAAAACTGACCAAACTGTTGTTCTATATTGGTAAATAGATGTTCCAGATGCCAATAAATGTTCTTCTTTCAGCCTAGAACCAAGCAATTCTGCTTTTTCCTTAGTCAAACCCAAATCTCTCACTAAATCATTTAACTCAGCTTGTGTAAACAATTGCGGTTTTAAATTTTCTGGAGAACATTGGAATTCATCATCACGCGGTCGACTTTCAGCAGATTTAGGTTCACTGGACTGTAAAACGTCATCAATAGACTGAGGTAACTTGGGGACAGGAAGTCCCGGTCTATGTCCTACCGGCCGAATAGCTGAATTAAGGTTAGGGTAAACAATTACTTTCTTATTTTTGGAGTTATACCCAGAAACATTAACGCTGCAAAAATAACAATCATTTGAATGATTTTTTTGCTCTCTCTATACCATGGGTACTGCAAATCTAAAAGTTTTCTTTTCTTTTTTAGACCATTTCCTAAGATCCTCTTGATCATCGATTTTTACACCAAAATATGCAAAGTATAATTTTTTGACAAAGTCAGTAATGTTTCTTTGATGTTTTTTAACTACAAACTCACCACATATATAACAAAAAGTGTTAGGAAAGTTTTTACAACCAGGGCTAGCCATACTTAGAGCACAGATTAATAATAAGTAAGTACTAAAACTTAGAGCACATGGGCCAAACACTGAAAAGTGAGGTTATATTGATTGGAAGAAAACAAACAACTGTCCCATTTACCAGAACTGCCACCCTAATAACATTTGATTTTACTGCCAACGTATTACGTTATACGTTACATTTGAATGAAAAAAAATTAACTTTTCGCGTTTTGAATATTAAAATGTGAAAAATTAGTGGGTGATACAAGTTTTTTATGATTATTTTCGGACTCAGCACACTCAAAAACATAAGAATTAGGTAAAATTAATAAAAATGTTTTTTTTTATCGTTGGCCTGTGTAATTTATGTTACGAAGTTTAAAAATAAAGTTTTATTCTGGCTTGTTATTTTAATATATGGATTAAATTATATACAAGTTTTAGTGTTTAGTAATTTTATATAAAGAATTAAATATAAAAGATATTTTGATTTAGGAATTTATGATAATGATAAAATTTGTGTCAGCAATTGCGGTTACACAAATAACGTGATTAAATTTTTTCGGTTAGTAATTAGTTAGATTTTGGTTTATTTAAATTTAAATTTATTAGGTGAAATTTCTAATGGCGCAGTCAGTAGGATTCTGTATAGCACCTTATTTCATATTTCTTATTGCCGATATTTCTTTATTACTCAATCGAAACTATCTATTCTAGCACGTACAATAGTACCTAAACAATGTTCCCTGTGCGTTTTCGTGCAAAGAATTACCTGACGAGTGAACTTTTACGATCGAACGAAGTAAATATTCAAAGCCTGGCGCATATTCTACCTACCCGGCTTCAGCTCAGGTGGAACGAGCTGCAATAAAGGAATACGAATTG
Source organism: Dynastes maya (assembly GCA_029619315.2). Classification (NCBI taxonomy): domain Eukaryota; kingdom Metazoa; phylum Arthropoda; class Insecta; order Coleoptera; family Scarabaeidae; genus Dynastes; species Dynastes maya. The sequence continues at coordinate 55,513,026 of JAROYE020000004.1, read as the reverse complement.
GACACGGAGCGGAATGGCGGTAAGAATAAGTCGACGCGATAATAGCACTACGCTAAAGGATGGAGAAAGATAGACGACGGAATTCTCGGGAACTCGACCGCGGTATTAAACAGGTGATTCGTATAGAACGTCTACAATTTGAAATTTTCACCGAACAAATGTTAGCGGTGGAAACTTCGCGACTCGTCGAAGGTGATTGTATGCAGGATGAATGGCGAAACGCGTCTTTAATTCAAAATAAGTGTGACGTGCATGTGTTGGTGGGAGACCTTTTGTATTATGAAATCTTTTGCATCAACGACTGAAGTAAATTAGAGAAAAATAAGAAAATCTACAAGACGAGGTGACGCATTTTAGTTGAAGTACGGAGGTAAAGTTTCAATAAAAGTCTTTCAATAAAGATAAGAATAACTTTTATTTTTGTTTTATTTCATTAACCAATAACGTTGTCGGGTTTCCTGAATAGATTTTTCTTGTGAACTCGAAGTGTGTTTACTTTCCAAATAAAATACAAGTGCACTTCGCTTGTTGATTAGATTTTGTCTCTTCAGCTTTCACAAGTAAGTCATTAGAACAATTGGTAGTGGTTGTTTAAAAAGGTAGCTATCCGTGACTTGTTTCTGACGCCAATAAGTTCATACTGTATAATTTGTTTCTTTCTTTAATTACAGTAACCGAACTAGTCAGAAATTCATAACCTAAGTAAACAAATATACAGACGGTTGCTGAATCAACCTGCTGAGATCCGATTTAGATTGAAGATGATCTAGGCTTTAGTCTAAACCGTTCTAAATATTATTAAGTCAATCCAACAGTTTCCAATTTGTTAATACTTCGCTGTGTACCTATGTTAACCTATAGTCCCCTGCTGAACAACGCTAGAGCTTTATTAGCGAATGTGTATCCACAAGTATTATCATTGTTTGGATGTTTTATGTTTATTTCAAACACTTTTTTCAGCTCCATTGGAATTCTCAGACTGACAGGCTTAGAATAGATTAGAATATATATTTATTTAATAAACACACAAAGTGTATATAAATCGTCATATGAATAAAATACAAAATTCTAACATAATTTGAACTTTTCAGACCGTTGTCGAGGCCTGACCGAATCGACAATGGAAGCATTGCTTATGTTGCATTGCTACGCGGCGTACCATGGCAGTCGCACATTACCGCAGTGGTCATCGATACGTCAATAAAAGGTAACAATGTATTATTTTTTTATTAATACTGTGTTTATTTTTGCGCGGTACGCCCCGGACGGTTCTACTAGTTTCTCGAACATTATAAATAGTACACGTACACCGATCAACCGATAATAACCGAACGTCCACTCGATTCCTTGTATGTACATAGTAAACACAGCTCCTTTCACGGCGCCTCTGCGCGTGCAACCGTTTGTCACACTTTACTTATAACTAACGAGTTTCGTGAAATACCATGAAAACAAAAGGATTTCTCAACAATTAAAGTAGTAAGACAACATTAAAGAACAAAAAAACAAAAGTTGTTCGACTAAACATTTTTGCTGTTTCAAATGTATTAAAATCTTCCTTACAACCATTCCAAATCCGATATAAATCTCACTCCTTATTAGGTCAATTTTCCCCGTCTCTTTCCTAATTCATTACCTATTCTCTGCTAGCTAATTTTAATTTATTGTAGTCCACTATACGCCTCGCAACGAGCAAACAAATCCCCATTTCACGTTAGGACGAACATCATTCAGCATACGCGTTACGTAAACACGTAGCGTATATACACCTTTATCGGACGTACAGCTCTACAACTCTATGCCACCCTATAAGGCGGTATGTAGTGGTAGACGCGCGGTGGATGGTGGATATGTGTCACGTCCACGGCCGGTTAATCAACACTCGTCCGACGCTCCATATACGACGCTGGCGAGAGAGTGCTTTCATTACGGTGTGCGGTGTCACATATGCGCTCGTGTAATTGAATTGATCCAATGCCCAACGCGATAGAACGCCATGTACACGTATAGAACACGTACTGGAGAGGACCTCCAATATTCGACCGCGATGGGCTACGGGAGAGCATTGTTGATGATGGTCGTGATGATGCGACCAGCAGACGCACAGAACGTGGTCGTTCGACTTCAACGTTGTGTACAATGTGGCACAGTCAAAATGCCCGGTCTAAATTGCAGTTTGAGCGTTGTGCTAGTATCCAAATGTAGTTTTGCTGATGAAAAAATTATGAATGGTAGAAATGAAAAAATCGTCCAGATCTCACAAAAATTAAACATCAATCGATCAAGTCTTTTAATCCGTTGTGTGCTCTCCCAATATACAATTTTATTTCTACAATTGTTCTTTAATTTACATGAGTAATACCAAGGTGAAATACGTTTGTTACATTGCAATAGTACGCACAATTATATACAATTATTTTAAATTTTGACACAATTTTCCACTGTTACATTTAATTCTGGCTTGATGATGTCGTTTTTCAACACGAAAGCGGTCGCCTAATTCCTTAATACAATTTTTGTGAGATTGAGACCATTTTTTCATTTCTACCTTTCATACTTCATCTCACACAGAGTCACTATGAATTATTTAAAAAATTTTGAAATTCTACAAGTAATTTAACCCTTATTCGGGCAAGGTAATTTCCTAGCATAAGCAGGTAGGGTGAGTCTGATGGATTCGCGCTGTAAATGCGAGAGTAAGTCAAATATTATCTACACTTTCGCCATAACAAGCTTTGGTTATCGTAGTGGCGACCGCTTGCGCATGCGTTGAGTTGGCGCTACTGTGATCATGTGTGCGGAATTTAATCACGATCGTGTCATTTGTCTGCTAGCTACAACAGTATAAGCATGTCAGCTCCGCTATTAGTTTGCACCAAAGAGGAACAAGCAGTGATCCGATTTTTGTGTATCAGAGGGTGTGAAAGGCGCCGAAATTCGCCGGAGACTTTTGTCACAATACGGGGGCAGTGTTTTATCTCATAAAAGCGTTTTTTTATGGATCGAAATGTTTCCGAAAAGTGACCGCACGAGCGTCACACAAAAAGAGTGAGCTGGACGGCCGTCAACCTCGACCACCGACGACAACATTCAGCAAGCTCGAGAGATGGTTACAGCAAATAGGCGAGTTACCATAGACTTTCATCTCTTTGGAGCGCTCAAGGAAGCTTTGAGAGGTCGTCGATTTGCCTCAGACGCAGACGTTCGGGATGCGGTGCAAAAGTGACTTCACGACCAACCGAAAACCTTCTACCAGGAAATGCATTGCTAAAGGTGGAGATTAATATCGAAAAATAATGTATCTGTTGTACACCTATCTTTGTTTCATACAGTTGTAGAACTGAAAGTGTAAGTAATTTTTGACTTACCCTCGTACATACATTAATTTTCATTTGACATGATAGAGGAGATTAAGGCTGAATTGCGGATGTGCTGAACACACAACAAAACAAGACCTCCCATTCCTTTCATGGAAGAAGCGCTGGGATCGGTGTCTGCACTTCCAAGGGGACTACTTTGAAGGTGATACAGGTGAATGAGATTCTGGTAATCTTCAATTTCATTTATTGCTACATTTAGGAAACTTTTGGATACCATCATATATAACACAAAAATGAACAGAATTTTCCTCCTTACGATTCAAACCAGACATTTTGACGGTTTGTTATAGTACGTGCGTATTGCAACAGATCGAAACGAGAGCTTTACATCCCGATAATTGGAATAAACACGGTAATAACGTGGTGCGAAACGTTCCATCTTCGTCCTGGAGAGAAGGGATATAACATGGGGATAACGCGCACCGGTTCGTTAATCTATCCGTACTGAAATTGGTTTGCGGTCATTCGCACGCTAAATATTGAGTTTTCACGACCGATGTTTCCGATAAGTTTCCGCTATGTTTGTTATGCGAGGGTAAATGTGTCTATGTACAAATCCACGAACAGCGAACATAGATAAGGCTGGAGAGCTTTGTTTGCCGCAATTCTAAATAGCCAATGCGCATAATAACTGTGTATACACTACCGCTGAATAGTTTAGAACTAATTCCAAGAGAGAATAAAAAATATTTGGCTGCGGATTCTGTATAAACGAGACAATCCAGTGTGTTTGTTTTATAAGCATTAGATTCACATAATCTGTCAAAGATGCGAGGGTAGTGTGAAAAGTTTCAAACCTCAACATGAAGATGGCGTTATTCAAAAATATTTTGGTAATATAATTGCGCATGCCTTGAAAGATACGTTTGAAAATTTCATGCATGTTGGAAGCTCAACGGAATTTAATAAAAAAGAACTTGTTTTTGGGCTATGGTGGAAACTTTTCAGACGACCCTCGTAATTCATTTTCTTTCTAAACGAGAAGCGCTACACAAATTTTCGACATATTTCATAACAAATTCATTACATAACACGAACAAAATCAATATTACATCTTATTAAACATGTTCCTTTTATGCTTCCATTATTTTTTGGTTTCACGTTCCATTAAACGTATGAATTTTTTCATGCCATCTGGTGATTAATCTTTAAATTAGTATCCAGCATCTTCCAAAAACGCTCATCACATCAGCAGAAGGACGGTTTCTGTAAACGTCCACTTTAAAGAAAAAGTCTAATAACTTTGAAACGCCTACTTTTAGTACATTTTACGTTTTTTCTTCAGAATTTAGCGAGGATATCAAAGTGCAGTTAAGGATAATGTTCTTAAGGGATAGGATAAGTTAGTGCAGAACTAATTTAGCTGTATCTCGTTTCTGAAACAGTAACGTGCAGCTGCTGTGCATAAAAACTACAAAAAGGAATAATTTCGAAAGACCTATTGGTCTTCAAATCGAATCTGTTGAAGAATTTGGAATTTACAAAAACTTAGGCCCATTAGATAATAAAATCGCTAGAAAAATCTTCTAAGTAAAATAAAAATTAGAAATGTTACATAAGAAATTTTGCACAGTATGTGAAGTCCTTTGCAGTTTTCAGAATTATACACAATCTACAACGATTTTGAGAAATTGATGTTTTTGGTATATGTAAAGTTTTTAACCAACTATGTCGTTTTTAACCAACCATCCACTGTGCGTTGTCGTAGCATCAATAATAACAAAGCTAGGAATATAGTGCTTTTTATCAAATTTATTAAATTACTAAATCAGAATATGAAGACTTAATTTTGGATGATGAAAAATGTACGTTAAAACTTATTTGGGATACTATTTTAGATTATTACTGAACAATTTAAGTCTTCTAGTGGACAATGTATTGTACTTCTTTAAATCCTTGTCGTAAGTAAGTATAACATTATTTTCTTCGACATTGGCATTATCTTCCAAGCATTTCGCAGATTAAACTTTGATTTTACACCCGGAAACGAGTACGAATGAAACCCAATCGCCTTCCACCTCCACCCCACGTCTTTTAATCTTCCTCTAAAAACTTCCCCTCGGCTCCGTAACTTTTACCTGTTGTTTGCTTTCCCCCTCGTTCCTCCTGCTTTCACACTAATATGATTACCTTCGAGAAGTCGAATCGCACGCTCTCAAGTTAAAGCAGTTAGAGTAATTTTACGTTTAGTTTTTCTCTGAAGGCCATGGATTCCGTCTCGCTTATATAAACTTACTTCCTAATTAATTTACAAATGCTCGGATGCTACCTGTAAAGTTCCTAGGGGACTCACCTTGAGCTCCGACGTAACGGGCCTTCTTCACTGCAACAGAAAGAAAGAAGAAAAAAATTAGTTAATTAGCTATATTGCTTCGTTTCTGAAAGTTATTGCAGTGTAAATAGATGGGGAAGATATTCGTTTGTATTTCGAGAAAATTACTCTTTAGAGGGTGTTTGTATTAGGAAATAGTAAGAACGGTTGTGAATCCTTCATTAAGGAGGTTCTTTATATACATTTTTTTCTACCATTCTACAATGCAAATTTAATGAGAAAGCTTTAAACTAACTTATAGCAATTTAATACAAATTAGAAGTCATAGAGATATCGTATCTTTTGGAAAATGCATTCATTTATTTTTATTATTAATGCCTTCTAAGAAAGTGAAACAGTTCACTAAAACCCTTACCACAACACTTAATTCGTACTGGACGCACGTTTCGATAGCCAAGCTATCATCATCAGCAGCAAGACTGAACTAACAAGCTAAGTGAAAAACTAACCTTATAAGGAAAATAAATTATGCAATATGTAAATTTGAATCGTAAAATTTAATGAGCCGCTTCATTGCACAGGACTATAAATAGCCTAAAGGTAAATGAGCCGAATGACGTGAGTTAATAAATCCTAGATTACAATGAAGCGGTTCATTGCACATGGTTAAAATTACAACTATAAATGATTAAACATGATTTAACAAAGGATAAAGGCTGGAATTTAGTGGTCCTAAATCTGAATTCATTAAGTGAGTTTTGTTTTTGTAAATTTCCATGCCTTCATAACAATTTAATTGAGAAGTACTCCTTACGTTTTTAATTAACTTTATATTATCAACATTATGGTTATTTTCAAGCATATGTAGGGCAACGCTAGATTTATCAAACCTTCTGAATTTGAGATGAGCCAAATGTTCTTTGTACCTAATTTTGATTGATCTTTTTGTCTGCCCAATATACACTTGATCACAATCTTTACATGAAATTTTGTAAATTCCTGATTTATCCATGTTATCCACTGGGTCCTTGGAATTTCCTAAAATGTTTTTAAGGTTATTGCTCGAAGAGAAAACAATCTTGCGGTCAAACTTAGAAAAAATTTTTTGAAGACTCTTGGTGTAACATGGATAAAAGGGTAATTTAACATATTTCTTATTATTACGGCCGTCAATGCGTTCTAATGTGCTTACATTTCTAATTCTTAATCTATTCTTATGTTTCCTAATAGTATTATAGACGACATCTTCAGAGAATCCGTTAAAGTTAGAAATATTGATGATTTCTTTTAGTTCGTTTTGATATCTATCTTTCGTTAAAGGAAAATTGAGTAACCGGTGCACCAAAAAGTTAATAGCCGAAAGTTTGTGTTCATATGAGTGATTAGAATCCTGTAAGATGAATCTATTATTACTAGTAGGTTTCCTATATACGTCTATTTCTAACTTATTTTTATTTCTTATTACTAACATGTCGAGGAAAGGAATCCTGTTGTCTTTTTCTTCTTCGTGGGTAAATTTGATAAAGGGAAATTTTGAGTTAAGTTGTTCTATGAAATCCGTTATTGAACATTTACTGATGTCAAAGATGCAAAAAATGTCATCGACGTATCTGATCCAAAGCCGAGGGAATAAGCGAAAGTATTCTTCAGGTCAGTTTCAAATTTACCCATAAAGAGGTTAGCCATAAACGGAGATAAGCTGTTACCCATTGCTGTTCCTTCCGTTTGTTGATAAAAAGTGTTGTTAATTTGGAAAAAGTTTTGTTTCATGCAAAGTTTTGTCAAAGAAATGAAGTTAGTAACTTCCTCTCTATCCATTTGGTTATCTAACAAAAGTGTTTCTAAATATTCCAAAGTTAAATCAACTGGAACACTAGGAACAATGAACTTACGTCAACGAAACTAAAATTTCTTTGTCAGTAAGCTCAATGTCCTTAGTTTTTTTCAATGAACTCGTAAGAATTTTTAATAGCCAAATCCGGAAATTGTACAGGTAACTGGTTCAATTTGTCAGATAACCACCTGGAAAGTAAGTAAGTTGGACTGTTGATATTCGAAACAATGGGTCTCATGCTTTTTCCGGGCTTGTGTATTTTAGGTAAACAATACATCCTAGGTAGTACTGGGTTTGATACCGTTAGTCTAAATCTTAAATTGTCGCTAATGACAGCCTTACATTCTAACATGGTCTTTTTGGTTTCTGTAATCATTTTAGACAAAGGATTTTTTGATAATTTTGAATAAGAACTTTGTGACAAAGTGGTGTTGACTCGACTAAAATAATCTTCTTTGTCTAAGATGACTACAGTGTTACCCTTGTCGGATTTTAAATAAAAACAATTTTTGTTTTTTAGTCTTCTAGCAATGATTTGATCTTTTCGTGCAATGTCAGGTGCATTCCTTTGCATATTTTCCAAAAATTTGACTTTTGCAAGCGGTACGAATAAAATTTTTTGTGTTATCATCAAAATTACTGATCGCGTTTTCTATGCCCACTATAATTTCTTCAACCGGAGGCTTATTAAATTTCAGGTTGTATTTCAAACCTTTGTTTAATAAGTCGATCTCTTCTTTGCTAAAAGACTCATGTGACTCGTTTCTAACTAATGCAGTTGGGTTAATTATCTCGGCAGGTTTCGGTTTGTTAGTGGTGACTAATTTGGAAAACTTTTTCTTGAGAACCTTTTCTTTATCTGAAACTTTCATAGCAATAACGTCTTCAATCCTGTTGAGATAATTAATCCATTCCAAATATTCTAAAATACATAGGTTGTTACAAAGTTGTAAATGTAAACTATATGCTTCTAACTCTAGTTGACTAATTTTAAAATACTGATACTTAATTTCTGAATTTAACCAACAACTTTTGGCCGAAAAAATAGCTCTATTAGCCGAACTTGATTTACTCTTGCAGTTAATTTGAATGAAATTCGGAAAAACATTAAATTTTCTACAGTCTTTCAGAAATTTAATATCAGCATTAACTAGACTAATCTTACTTCTTACCTTAAAGAAACGGTTTCTAAGAAAAACAATAATAAATATTGCAATGGCAATCAGCCGCCGCAAAACTGAATGAGTTTCGGTTCTAAATGATCTCACGACCATCTTTAAATCTTCAAGAATATTGTGTTACAGGAAAAGGAAATGCTCCTCACCAAATCATTCTCCTTAAGGTTGTTCATCTTTTTAATTTTTTTTAATTTTTTTTTTATATTGTGGCAGGTTTGGTGTTGCAAAAGGTGGGGTTAGTTATTTGTCGCTACCTCATCTAGTTTTTTAGAAAAAGTCAAGAACAATACGAAATTTTACGTTTTTTGTCAGTAATTAGAAACAAACCTGTGAACGTAAGAATTTTTTGTTTATGAGAGTTAAAAAAGATGGTCAGCAACTAGGTCGTACCGATTTCGAATGTATGCTAGGAAACGCAATTTGTTTGAAAATCAATTTCTAAGATTGCCTTTTTTTAATGTATTCTTCAATACTGTTAATTATCTAAATTGTAATTTCTAACATCGACATTCCCTAAGTATTGAGAATATCTACATATATAAACAAGAAATTAATGAAAATTGTTTTTAATTAGGGAGTAATTAATGACAGCAATATTTAAGCATTCGTAGAATACGTATCATTTCTTGCGTGATACACACCTTATCTCGCAAAGAAACTTTGCCGTTAGTGGTTAGTATTATTCGTTTTGTGAAAGAGTATAGTTTACCTGTGTAATACGAATACGAATTTACGAACATGACAAAGACGAAATTGAGGCCGTGAAGAGTGGCAAAGAAAACTTCGAAATCGAAATTAATGCAAAATTTAAAAAGAGCAAGGTAAAAGTCATTAATTTATCTATTCATATCTATACAGTCGGTGACTGTAGCAATGTTAATCTAAGCCTACATCCGAAGATTGAGATCCGTAGCGAAATCATTGACAAATTTAGTAGAGAACACCCAGGAAGCTGCACCTTCTGGAATTTATGAATCCTACAATAATTCTATTTTCATGAGGAATGAACCAGACATGGAGTTACTTTTGTGTTTGTTTTTAAAACTATTGTGTTTATTAACTACGTTTCAGTGTGCCTGATGAAAACTTTCTACCTTCATTGGAACGGGAAGTAGATACATCGCAAGGGTTAGCAGATCTTGTGAAAGGTTGCAGAATTGTAAATTTAGCACATGTGTTGCGAGAATATGAGCGAGTCTGTAATCATCACACATTCTGTAAAATATCGTTTATGAAAGAAACAAGAAGAGGCCTCGTTTCAAATTTACACTTTTATTGCGAGAATTGTGAAAAAGCATTTATTATTTGTACCGACCCAAAAACAGATGACAATAATTTAAATAAGGACGCTGTGTGGGGCTGCTTGTCGACAGGAATTGGTCACAGCCAATGTGAAAAGCTTTTAGGAGTTTTGAATGTTCCATTTTTCACGAGTAAATTATTTACTCGCCTGACATATTGCACTACAATCAATGTCTATTCATAAATTTGGGAAAACTACATGATTTATCAGATGAAAAAAGCTGGCGAGGAGGAAAGGAACATTACAGTTGAGAAAGGCGATGTTTTGGCAGATGGAACGCCATTCATAAAAGTGATTGTGGACGGTGGTTGGAGTAAGAGTACATATGGCCATGGGTATAATGCGGCTTCTGGAGCAGTGGGTTTCATACTTTGCTGTATACAGCATCAGTAACCACTTCATTGCAGGGTATTATAATTGGTGCTATCACAAAGAAACCGTTGCTCCTTGGTGTTAGGAGGAAAATGTGTTCTATGTGTTCTTTTTACAACAGCAGGGATATGCCAATCAAAGAACATGAATGTGTACTATACTATACTGGACCTTCAACAGGCATGGAAAAGGACATGATAGTGGTTTTGCAGAAAGTATCGAACAGCGTGGACTTATGTATAAATATATAATAGATATATTATAAGTAGGGATGAAAGCAAGACGTTGTATTGCGACTTGTGTACTTTTGTAATTTTACATTTACAACGGGTTTTTATTATATTGTGTAACTTTATTTGAGGTGATGGAGATTCAAATGTGTACGCCCGTATTATTCATTGCCCTTATCTAATTATAATATAATAATATCGAATAATAAAGATTGTACAAAAAAGCGTGCCATCGTTCGCTTTCATTTCATTGCACCCTTTCCCTGTGAGAGAACTAGTGTAGACCCGTTCTACACAAAAGAAATTCATCAGAATTCAACACCATCAAATAACGTGAATTCATTAAAATTCTTTTTTAATTCTCCTCTAAATATTTGTGGCTATTTGTAGAAATTGTTTCGTTAAAACATTTATCAATAAACTGCAGCTGATTATTTATATTAAAATGTGATACACAAACAAAACGCTTATCCTGGTATACCAATTACAACTTAATGAAAATAATTATTAATTAATTATTATTAATTGAAGTGACAATTCTGATTTAGCCGAATTGCAAGTTTCCTAACAATACACGCAATTGTTCCGTCTAAACATCGAAACATAGTTAGATAAACTTTCCAATGAATATAATTTTGTCCGAATGGTTTGGAGAATTTACCTGCCTCGGTGTCGGTTGTATATAAGAACGATGCCCGATAATGTCATATTTATTGCACCAATAAAAGGACGGGAAGCGGTATTCTAAATACTTGAGAGAAAATTATACCACTAGCGACGCGTAGCGGATTTAATTTGTGTCTACAAATTGCTGAACAACCTTAAAGTGCTGGTGATGATACATTTTAAAAGATAGGCTTTTCCAAGCTTTCTCAAAACATCCAAAAGCATTGAAGAAGCACCATCAAACACTATTCGCTGTATACCGAAGTGAAGCCAACATAACGTCAATTTTTTCACCCAAATATGACCTTGCCACCACCTCCCAGGTGGCGAATCGTTTTTGCTCTAAAACCACGAGAAATTTCACCGGCATCGTAACGTGCTTAATAGGGTTAGAAAAAGGATATATAAGATTATAATTTAATGAAATTGAACAGAAATAAATGAAAACTACGGTGCTATTTTATACTACAGCACTTCTAACACATAGCACGTTTTTATGGTCTTAAAAGGTTCAAATGCGCAAGATTCAATAGGAGGTGAAATTACGAAATACTCATATAGGACTGGATTTAAATATTTTGGTTATGTGTTGGCTTCACTTTTAAATGTAAACAAATGCTTCGGTTCCCCCAAATTCTTTAAGCAAGTGTAATTGATGAAGGCTGGGCAACGACTTGAAATTGGCGCAAAGATTCTCTTACTGAACTTAGAGGAAATGCATTAAATAACTGTACAGATGTTCTAAAAGCTTATGTTACGGAAGGTATGTATAATATAACGAAGGTCACCATATTTGAGAAAATAATGGACTAATCAGATTTTGCAGTGTTTATTTGTTTGATATAATCTCAAAGATTTTTATAACATTTCTCAGAGAATATAAAGCTACTAATACATAACTACGTAATCTTTTAATTATTTACATAATCAATTAAATACATTAATACATTAATCTAAAGTAATGTTGTTTGGTACTGCTTCCGTTTGTAATAACTTATCTAATGTATTTCAACTAAAAATTAACAATATACAATTGCCTGCAGTTGATAAAGCAAAAAGTCTTGGTCTAATTTTATATAGCACTCATAGACACCGCGAACAAATTACTAATTACACAAAAAAGGCTTATGTGAATTTAAAAAAAGCTATATCCGTATCGACATGTTTTTACGGAAAGTATTAAGAAGAATTTATGTGAAACCTTTATATTGTCTCAATTTTCATATTGCACTGCTATTTATCACCCTGCCATTGGCAGTTTTACAAAACACCGAATACAGAGGGTTCAGAATTCTTAAGGTATACATGAATATGGTATACGAAAGTTCGAACATAATCTTACAAGCTGGTAGCTGCTGGGTGGCTGAACATGGAAGGTAGAAGAAAACTTCGGTGTTTAACTCTTTATCATCAAATCATTTCATCTAAATGCCCACCATATCTTTATTAGATGATGTCCTCTATGGAATTAACTCATTAAAATCCAAAATGACGATGGGTCCCGATTCTGTTCCTGCCTTAATTGTTAGAGATTGCAAATATGTGTTTCAATTCCCACTTTCAACATGGATTTGCCCAAGGAAGATCAACTGCTACGAATTTGTGCTCCTTCGTTTATTTTGTTTCTGAGGCTATGGATAATCAACATCAGATAGACACAATATTCACCGACTTCAGTAAGGCGTTTGATACGGTACAGCGTACTATGATTCTTGATAAGCTGGACAAGTTTGGTATTTCCTTTGAACTCATTGAGGTGTTTGGTAATTACCTGGATGGTCGGACTAACTATGTAGAATACAATGGTTTTAGGTCCCTTAAATACCGTTCCCAGTCCGGTGTACTACAAGGTTCTGTGCTGGGTCCTCTACTTTTCCTTGTATTTATTAATGATGTCACAAATGCTTTTTCATCTGACTATCTTTTATACGCAGATGACTTAAAGATCTTCCGTAAGATTTCAACCAATGAAGATTGCAAAATCTTGTAGAATGACATAGCGTCCCTGGTGCGATGGTGTTCCGATAACGGTTTATCCCTTAACATTGGTAAGTGTAAAGTGTTGAGCTTTTCGAGGAGAGTAAATACAGTTACCTATCCATACGGGCTCTGTAATGTACCTTTGGACCGTTGTTTTTCCTTCACAGACCTTGGTGTAAATTTTGAAATTTAACTTGTAAAGAAAGTAGCGTGATTGTTCGTGCGCATGTCATTTGACATCATTTTTGAAGCAAAAACAAATGGCAAAGTCAAAATTTACCTTTCATGAATAACAAAAAAAGTCCGCATCATATGGGAAAATGCGGTCTCTATGTATGACACTTTATAACCCAATAAAAAGCTCGAATATTTCCAAGCCTTATTTTGTCTAAAACACAAACCATCCCTACGTTTTACTCTTAACATTTTGATGTAGGACATTTTGAATGCAGGTTACTGTACAATATCGAAGTAAATACGCAATTCTATCTCCTTTCCTCCCACTCCTTATTATATTTACAATTTGCGGCTATACCAAAGAAGGGTTGTTTACCATCAGCGATTGTTTGTCCGCATATAAGGTCGACGGTTTTTGTCCGTGAAACGAGAGGGTGAAAATGTAAAACGGAGCCAGCCGAAAATGATAAACATGGAAGTAGAGTTTGGGGGTCCTCAACGTATACGTACATACTTTTTAAGTAGCATTCAATGTAAATTTCCAACTCGCTAAACGTAAACAAGCCCAAGATACGTGATACGAGTATATTCTTTTTAGAAATCCTATAATAATTGCAATTTTAAAAGCCGCTGCGAGGAGATTTATGTACTTTATGGCACTATTTTATTAAAAAAGAGAAATATTAGCGTGTGTATGCCAATAGAATAGTGTATTCTATTTAATAAAGGTAGAGTATTTTTTCATTAAAATAGTCTTATCGATGTAGACGATCTCGTTTTTCATGACTATTTTTTGTCCCTTTTATCATTTTCAACGTGAACACGATAAAGTGGGCGAGTGTAATGGCGTGTGTAGCGAGAGCGTTGCAAAAGTTGCACGTGCATTTAAATCATGAACTAACCATTATAGAATGTCAACGTGAATTGTAATTTGCGAATTAATTGAAATTGGGAAAACCGCAAAGATAAGGTGGTAATGTGGATTTTGTGAATTGCTTTGATTGATTAGAAGGTTATTTACGATTCATTTCTTTCCTTCCTTTCTTAATCAAATTAATAATACTGTACATTCAAATATTGCCATATATATTTTTTCTTTAGATTCTGTTTGTTGTTGGGCGTTAATGTAATACTTTCTTTCATCCTTAAGGTTTGTTTTCTTTATGTGCATGTGTATTTAATTTTTGTCGTTTTGTGAATAAAATAGGATAAACTAACTTTTTTATTTACTTTATTTTCAATATAAATAAATCTTTACACCCGAATTTTGTTAGAACGACTCTGAAACATGTCTAAACGAAATGTTACCAACTAACCTGTGCTGAATTAAATGCAAACCCACGCGAAAAACAAGTTTGTGAATTTAATGTAGAGTGCTTTCCGGCGGTCTGGAGCACGGTGTTCATCAGCAATCTACCTGAGGTAGCTTTGGTTCGTGCAGAGTCCTTGGAATGAAAACAGGCATTATTTATACTTTGATTCATTACATATTTTACAAGAGAAACAGAAAAACAGACGAAATTCGGATTCAAGCAAAATAAAACTTAGACAATATAAAATTACCGTCAGCAAGTTAACAGAATTCAGTTGCTAGGTTGGTTCAATTTAGTCAGTGAATTATGATAACTCGGACAATATAAAAATACCATAAGTGAGTTAACCTGAACGGTTTTATATACATATTATCTGGGTGACGTACCGTTTCTTGTACATGATATAGTGAAATAAGAACAGTGTAAAAATAGAATATTACAACAAAAGAATATTACAACAAACAGAAGCTTTAGAGTGATTGATCGGTAAGTTATACACTATCGGTCCAAGAGATACATAAATACAAGGGTGTTGAAAATTATGTGGCAAAATAAAAATTTGACAAAAGTGAAAAATAATTTAAAAAATTGATACGAAATTACTCAAATAATAATTTCATTACGTTTCTTTGCCTTAAGGGTCTTTAAATTCATACGAATGGACTACGGTTCGTCAAAACATATACGTGCCATCCTTAATTTTGAGATATTTCGTCCATTTAGTGTAATTTTTAATATTATAAGTATTTAGAGAAATTTTCAAATTTTTTGCACTGATAAAGAGTACAATTACACTGAAAAAATTTTGGTGGTACAATAAAAAAAATTACCTAAACTTTTTGTCTTTCCTAATTCGTCAAGTTTATTAATTTTTATATTCCTATCCTAAGATCGATGCTTTACAACTAACGGAAGAGTATCTTATTATTATTATTCAAAACTTTTGATACTCATATCGAAAGAAAACGCTCACAGCAAAAATATGGCTGGAAACATTTCCATATGTCCAAATAATTTGAAACGCCGTGTAACGGCTGTGTAAAATCTCATAAATTTTCGTAATTTTCAACAAACAACGAACAAAAAATAAAACCCCACCAACAGAAATATAATTTTTATATCCATTAAACGACTGAAACGTCAAACACGACAGCATAAATACATACAAGCTGCTCGCTAAAAATAAACACACGGCGCTCTCGCGTATTACGGTTGGTACAGCTTTTGTCGCAAAATTCAATCCGTTCGTGTTCGCGTCAATCGATACGAGCGACGAGTACCGCGCTGTGTAGTAAACGCGAGTTGTAACGTACCGCCGCCTCCTCTCTCCACCAACCTCCTATTCCATATGTATTTCCAAGCGAAAAGAATCCATCCGCTTTTCCCGACTAGAGAGCCGGTCGAAAACCCCATTACCTTGATGCAGGACGATCTGCATAGTGGAACGTGCATCATCTAGTTTGCATGCAAATTCGAATTGCCCAGTAAGAATTGTCTATGCTACGGTATGGATGTATGTATCTAGGTAGAGAGGAGATATCTACATAGGTGCTTTTGTTAGTAGAAGATCGACGTGAATAGAGCTCTACAAAATGACGAGACTTTACGTTCATAGAATATAAATATGCAGCTTTAGAAAGAGGTGGTGAAAATACAAGAATAGCTAAACTATACGTTAGTTCTTTTGTGTGGAATAACTTTATTCTAGTCAGATTTTGAAAATCTGATATCAGCTTAATTTAAAAATGTGAAATAAAAACATAATTTCTTTGTTCAAAAAGAAATAATATTTGTTATGGGTAAGTAACATATAATGGTGTCCCAACAACAGCAGACAATTTAAATCTTATATAAATTATTACATTGCCGTGCACAACTTGCAAATTATTTGTTTTTAAATTCCACAGCGTGCCTTGTAGACCTAGGGGCAAAAGTTTAATTTTAAAATTCATTAATACAAAAATTTGTTTATATTTCTCCACTCTCTTCTATCCATTGCTTCTCTTTTCTAGTCCACAACATTCACCGGGGTTTCGGTTGTTGATATCCATTCTCACATCTCCAATACGTCTCCAAATCTAGTAATCCTCAATCTGGGCGTGGGTCGATCCTGAGGCACGCCCACGGTTCTAGACAGAAGCGGGTTGGTGGAGTCCTGGACTCTTCTTGGCGTGTTCCTCGCCAGCTCCCGAAAGTAGTTCTTAACACTTGGTATGCTGAGGTCTTCGCGCAGTCTCACGTTCTTGACATACCACGATAATTGGGTGATCAGCCTTAACGTTTTACTTTGGTGGGCCTCCAGTTTGGAGATGTGTGATGGTGCTGCCGTTATCCACGCGAGGGCCCCATACGTGATGATCGACCGAAGGCAGGACTTGTAAAGGAGCAGTTTGAGTTCTAGGTTCAGTGGGCTTTTGCCGCCCAACAGTGGCAGTAGCATATTTCTGGCGCGCGCGGACTTGGTCGGAATTGATTCAATGTGTTTCTTCCAAGTGAGTCTTTAATCTATATGTACTCCCAGGTATTTAGCGTCGGTGCTCCATGGTACTTGGCTGCCGTCGATCTCCAGTCTTTCCGGCGGCGCTCTCTTTCTTTTAGTGAGTCTCATCGCTGTACTCTTTCTTGCGTTCACAACCAGTCTCCAGCGCGTCATCCAGTTCACAAGCTCGTCCAGGGCGCTCTGCAGTCGTCTTACCATCATCCCCTCGTTCCACAGAAATATATGCTATACAAACCTGCGCGTGGGAGAGTCTGCGTCGGCGACCGCAGGGTGAGACGATGTGCATTCTCTCTGACAGTCAGGCAGCCTTAAAGGCACTAGCATCTTATCGCATAACCTCCAAACTAGTATGGGAGTGCCTGCAAACCCTAATGGCTCTGTCTAAACACAACAAGGTCACACTGGTGTGGGTGCCAGGGCACAGGGGCATAGCGGGCAATGAAATTGCAGACCAGCTAGCGAGGGAAGGTTCAAAAATGAATTATATAGGCCCTGAACCGGGTCTAGGTATTACCAAGAGTGCAGTGCGTGGTGCAATTAATGAGTGGATTATAACACAACACCAATTAAATTGGAAACATGCAGCTGGACAAAAGCACAGCAAACGGATGATGGGAAGACCGTCGCAACATCTGACTGCTGACCTGCTTGAATTAAACAAGATACAGCTTAGAGCAGCAACATGTCTATTAACAGGACATGGCTGTTTGAGAGGCCACTTGCATAAGATGGGGATCTACAAAGATGAGCCCTTATGTAGACTTTGGAATGAGGAGGAGGAAACAGCCTCTCACATTATTTTCGAATGTGCAGCGTTAGCTCAACGCAGATTCGCTATGCGAAGCACAATTGAACTACCAATGGAGAAAGATTTACTACATAGGCTGCTAAACTTGATTGCGGGAACTAACCTGTTTAAGTAAAACAAAACCGAAGCAGGAATAATACCATAAGCTATTAAGCTTCAGTGTTAGGGATGTAAAGACCAGCCCTGCTCTGGTAGAAAATCAATCAATCAATCAATCAATCCCCTCGTTCCCATCGGCGGTATAGATTGCAGTATCATCCGCGTAGATGGACAATTGAACTTGGGATGGCGAGGTATATCCGAGGTGTAAAGCATAAATAACTCCGAGGCAAGAAGAGACCCCTGAGGCACACCCGATTCGCTATTTTGAAATTTCGAACATTCAAGGCGCTTATGCGACTAATTTATTTGATTAAAGGAGACTATTAGCAATTCCATAGTACAAAGGAATGTCAGATTGTTTTCCGTACAACTCCCTACCTTGAATCTACATAATTTCCTAATTATTATAGACGTTGAAGATCCGTGTCTTATATTTTGCGAATAGGAATATTTCAAATTCATCTTGAATCTCTTTGAGGTCCCAAATTCCCCAAGAAAGCATAGTATCTTTGATCTATAGCCACCGAGAACGCTAAACGTTTAATAAATCCTTCGTCTTCAGGGTTTTGCTAATATGATTTATTACCTCAACTATTTCCGCTTGGCACTAACTCAAAATTATATGTTTATAATTGTAAAATTGCTTGTCGGTCGTACATAAATAACAAAAAAGAAATAATTTCTTACACGAAATGTAAATCAAATGCAAATAAGAAAGTATTATTATAGGCCGACTTATTTCTTTTTACAATGGTGGTGATTTATTTTAAATCACGTTTCATAATTACATCTCCCTTCATCATAACGGAATGAACTCGAGATTTTATTCCGATAGGATTTCGAAATTAAATTCCGTCTATTTACGTTAATTTCAAAAGAGAAAAAAATCAATTCCAATTTAATTCGATGTTGGAATAATAACTTCAAAGCTAAGATGAAGAATGGAAAAAAGTTTTGATTAGTTTCAAGCAAAGTTTCATTGCATGTTACCCGTCTTTCGTCCTTTTAAATTGAACGACTTAACCTGACAAATTTCGTTTCTCCCCTTTGGCGCTTCTGTTTAATAAACAGGTAGATTGTCTCTGTTTGTTTTTATATTTTTGAATTATGTAGAATTCTATGAAGCTATAATTCAATTAAAATACTCTAGCATATTACCCGTTTCTTCTATTATTCTATTGTTTCGGAAGATTCTAACGAATTCAGATACATATTTATGTGGATAAATTCTACAGAATTTATCCTCTTGTATCGTATAATAAACCTGTTATATTTCGTACATAATCCAGATACATATTCGTTTCAAATCTACTATTCCCTACAGCTAGACCGATTTTAACCACATACTCCACTTCACACACTGTTCTTCGCAATTTAACAAAATCGATACCTGGTGTGGCTTTACTGTAACAAATCGCCATAAGAATGGTGGGTATTTGCTCCAAATCCTTGGCTTGTATTTGAAACAGGGACCATTATAACGTTCCACAAAGCAACACTAACAATACGTGACTACTAAGAAAGAAAGAAGGGCTAGTATTGTTATTATGTTGGCAAAGTTTGGCGGTGAAATGGTAGCCTTAAATAAATAGCTGGATTGTAAGCATATAATTTAGCAGATTGCTTTTTTGACATTTAATTTTTATTCTTCACAGTTAAGAATGTTAGTAAATCTATCAATCCAAAAACGATATACAGGCTGGTTTATAAACATGCATTAATAATTTAATTCTGAAACTTTAGAGTTAACGATTATTGTCTATAATTTACTTAAGTAAAATATTTTCATGAATATTACACTTCCGGTTACACCGGAAGTCATTAACATCTTTATTGTCGTCGGCTATTGGTGTGATACAAGAGGTGTCTCAGGGTTCTGTTCTGGGCCCA
Source organism: Dynastes maya (assembly GCA_029619315.2). Taxonomy (NCBI): domain Eukaryota; kingdom Metazoa; phylum Arthropoda; class Insecta; order Coleoptera; family Scarabaeidae; genus Dynastes; species Dynastes maya. Next base: position 55,493,021 of record JAROYE020000004.1, on the reverse strand, counting down.
TTCTTATTTATATTATTTACGATCTTCACTACCATATTCCTGGTAACTTGTATCAATTTGTTAACGAACACTATTTCAGGAAGTAGTGAGCTAAATCTTAGTGAGAATGGTAACAATTATTCAAGCGCTATGCTTAATATGGTGTCGGGATAGTGGTTTGATAATAACGGTACCAAAACGTGCATGCTGTCTTTCCATTCTGCCTGCAATATAGTTAATAAGTTGCTGTTGGTACGACTAGGGCCCGGAGCGATTCCTGTAGTGTTTAGTACCAAGTTTCTGAGCTGTTCCTTTGACGAGTGCTTGATGTGGGAGGGCCATGTGACCCAGCTCTGCACTAAGTTGTGTTCTTTAGCACATGCAGTCAGTAGAATGGCGTGTAGTGTTAACTCTGAAAGCTTACTCATGTTTGTGTACCATGCACACGTTGCGTTCAGGATGAGATACGATGTAATTTTCTGGGGTCAATTCTTCTGCATTTCGCGCTGTTTTGTGCTGCAGAAAAGGATTTCACAAGTATACACGGTTTTGGACCTGAGCAACAAAAAATTAAGTATTGGTAAAGTAATTTGAGGCGCTCAATCCGAATCTCCAATCCTTTTTTAAAGATTGGTTCTAGTTTTCGAGATATTCAATAAAATAATTTTTTACCATTTTTGTCAATTAAAGGCCATTTTATTCAATTAAAAGTGATAAATTAAAAGTGAAGAGCGGTGGAATTGAGTCGTTTATATTGTTTGGGATCCGTTTCACGCATTAGAGTCCAACAGTAGTCGCTCATCATGCCATCATCCCAAAATCCTTGGTATCGTCTTTCTATTTTCGCCATATCTTTGTGTAAGCGTTCTCCTTGCTCGTCGCTCGTATCGCCTAAGTTTTCAGGGAAAAAATCGATATGAGAATGCAGAAAATGAATCTTGAGAGACATTCAAGCTCCTATCTTGGGGTAATTTTGCAACAAATTGTTGATTATTTGCTTGTAATCCGGCTTGCAGTTACCGAGGAAGCTGTGAACAACACTTTTAAATGATGCCCATGCTGCGGCTTCATCGGACGCTAACATTTTGTAAAGTTTCCGTCGGCCATTAATTTTCGAATATCAGGTCCGACAAATATTCCTTTTTTAATTTTTGCGTATGACAATTTGGGAAACGACTTGATTGAGTACTGAAAAGCCGGTCCTTCCCTGTTTAGTGCTTTAATGAAATTCCTTATAAGGCCAAGTTTAATGTGAAGAGGCGGCAGGAAAATGTCCTGTGGGTTCACAAGTGGTGCAGAAGAGACATTTTGTTTTCCTGGCTCATAATTCGTACGACTTGGCCAATCTTTTCTCACATAATGATGTTCAGTTGCCCAGCCATCCCACAGGCACAAACAACAGCAAAATTTGGTAAATCCAGATTGCATTCCAATCAAGAGACCGATCACCAATTGAAATAATATGTAAATCAATTAATGTTTCAGATTTACATAATTAATCTTCAAACCTTTAGATTGTCACAAATTTTCCATTTATGCTCATTGTATTTGATCTTGGCCAAGATTTTACGCACTGCGTCGTAGCATTCCTTCGTTGGATGGTTTTTTATTTCCATTATGTAACAGAGCGGCCTTCAAACTATATTTTGGACCATCGATGAACAAACGCCATTTATTTCGATCGTACGGTGTTTTCATCACATCAAATAAACCGTTGATGTTATCGCAGAAACACAACAGCTCTTCTTTTTTGAAGAAGGGTAGAAGCGCGTAATTTCTGTTTCTGTATACAGTGACTTGTGTTCGAGTGTCAAGATATTTCCACTCTTGCAACCGCGATGCAAGCAACTCAGCTTTTTGTTTTGATAAATTCAAATCACGAATCAAATCCCTCAGCTCGCTTTGTGAAATTAAATGCTTTTCTTGACGTAATCGCTTCCGCTGGTCGACGGTGATGAAGTCGAAGTTATCAGGGCATTTGTACTTGTACCTAGACAAATTAGCAATGGGTCATTACTCGTACATGGAACTGGCTTGGACACTGATGATACATCAGAATATTTATACTGTGTAAGTTTTCTTGAATTTACACCGACAACATTCATCAAACAAAAGTAGCAATCATCCACATGGTTTTTCGGTTCTCTCCATAGCATTAGTAATGAAAATGAAAAGTACACATTTTTACCAAGTGACCATTTGTACAGTTTTGTTCTGCACGCGTTGCAAAACAATTTCGGCACCTACGGATTGTGTGTGTTTGCTACAGAGTAACCAAAGTAATGTAAATACGCATCTTTGAGCGCTTTTGTAATTATCTTGCCACTTTTTCCAAGCATATAACATCCGCAAACGTAACAAAAACATTTTGAATCAACTATGCAACGCTGTTTTTGCATTTTCGAACACTATTGAAATGATTTTTCTAGCGGCGCCGTGAACTGACCGTCGCTTTGACAGCGCAAAACCTGAACCAACCTTGACAAACGGATTGAAGATTCAGATTCAGCGTATCAAATTACGTTAAAAATCGTTCTCATCTGCTCGGGTCCAAAAGTTGATCGGAATTTGTAAACTTGTGTTATTATTGCTTTCATTACACAGGAAGGATTCATGTCGTTCCATGTTTAAACGTTATGACACCATGATTTTTACTGATAGCGATAGATTAGCTTCCCAAGACTCCCCTCACTTTATATATACTTTCATAGCGGGCAAACGTTGCAACACTGTCCATATATTTTAGCGGTTCACTTTACTACGGAACTTTCTAATGCGGTTTATGCTTGAATAATTGTTAACTTGAGGTTGGTAGTCTTAGTGTGTATGATAATTAAAAAGAGTAACAATTTTAAACGCGAAAACCTTTATAAATAAGCAAAAATCTAGCATCAACCTTAAATATTCCATTCTAGCCAATAAATAGTAAAGTGTGAGACTTTTATCATGTTTATGTTAACATGGTGCCCGTTGAACCTAGTCGTGTGTGGATGGAGAATAACAAGCTTATTTTTTCCATATCAGGCCGAGAATTTATGGCGCCTACCTCGTATAGAATTTTATTTCTTTCACCTTAAACTGCAAGCGTTTAAATTGTTAAACGGATTGTACAGCAAAAAAAAATGTTTCAAACACTTCGAGTAAGTTGATTCTAATCCACATATTTTTTCATGTTAAATCAAAGAATTTTTGATAAGGATTCAATAATATTAATAAATAGGAAAACGAATCAATTCTAAAACTTTCTAAAACAAGTCGTTTCGCTAATGTCAACATACTAAAATTGCAACTTCTATATGCATGGCTATGCTCCAGCATCGCCTTTACGAAATAGACGTTGATAGCCAATTTAAGTTCCAAATTCAACGCGAGAATAAGGAAAAAAGGAAACCGCACTTCTACGACCAACTTTAAATCACTTCGCAACCGCATCCCATACACCATTGCTCCTCTGTACGTTGCGCGGAACGCATACACCAATTCCTGTCTCGTCCAACAGTTGGTGTTTTAGGGACAAAGTAAACACTCCTGGCATTTTAAGTTCAAAGATAATTGAGTTTGCTGAATCAGGTACGGCCCTCTGCTCAATTCGTTTTACGCGTCGCTCTCCATAACGGCTCATAGAGGGCGCTCGAAATGTTTACCACGGGAACATTCTAATGTGGGTGGTGAAATAGTTCTGTAATTGTGTGATACTGTGATGAAATGGCTTTTAAATGAATATGTGTTCAACTGCGCCCTTTACAGTCCCATATTGGTAACTGTGGATCGTGTAGAAACGTTCGTAGAATAAGTATACAGGGTGTACTTGAATTATGGAATGGAAATGCAGCAATAAAGTGGTGAAAACAGAACAGGCAATTGACAAAATAAAATTCGTTGGTAGTGTTTTTTTCCAGTGATTTCCCTATAATTCATAGAAAATCGTCTATGGACACATCGCCGTCGGTATCGTTTCTATTTCTACCATACAATCAAATCACTAACAAATATTACAATGATTACACATGAAAAACTCCTTTAAAGATAATTGCATAAATTATCAATTACAAATTCATGTAATTAATAAATAAATTAATAGTAGAAGACCAAGGTAAAAAAATAAAGTAATACGTTCAAGAACGATCCTCAATCATCATGGAAATCATTAATGATAGCTTCTGAGATTTTTTCATTCAATACCCAATTTCAAAGTGAATAGTATCACGATGTTTATTAAAAGCAGGAAACAATAATTAGATGAATATTTTCGGAAATATCACTCCGTAGCTTCTACATTTTCAATAAGAGCTACATCATTAAAAATGCAATCCAGTATTGCTTCTCCTAAAAATATCTTTGATCTTCTGAAGATTCTGCAATGTTGCTTCAGTTTATTCAATGTTTTTCTGCTACCAAAATTAGTAGGTAAACAACAGGCGTACGGGCGCAATTTCAAAGCAATTTTAATCGAGCTTTTAATCGAGAAAAACAATTTATTCAATAACAATGAAATTTACACTACTTTTCAGCCTAGTCTCCACCAACATTTAGGCACTTCTCCCACCGCTTTGTGAGCTTTCTAATTCCAGCGCTGAAGAATTCTTGACCTTGGTGTCCGAGCCACTTGTGTACAGTTTGTTTGACCGCTTTGTTGTCTTCGAACCTGGTGCCGCGAAAAAACTCTTTGAGCGGGCCGAACAGATGAAAATCGGACGGTGCGAGGTCGGGACTGTAAGCAGGACGAGGCAACGCCTCCCAACGCAAAATTTTGATCATCTCTCGCGTTTTCTGAGCAATATGCGGACGGGCGTTATCGTGCAGCAAAATCACACCTTTTGGGAGAACACCCTGGTGTTTTCTTCTTATCGCAGGTTTCACTTTATGTGGAAGCAAGTTACAATAGCACTTACTGTTCACAGTACGTTGTCCTTCTAAATAGTCACAAAAAATTGAGCCTTGAGAATCCCAGAAGACCGCTAACATCACTTTATCGGCAGACGCGAGAGTTTTGAATTTTTTCTTAGCGGCCGATCCGGATGTTTCCATTCAAGACTTTGCCGTTTGGATTCAGGTTCATAGTGGAGAATCCACGTTTCACCGCAGGTTATAACACGGTCTAGAAAGTCATTACCTTCCGTTAAAAACCGTCGTTTGAGTTCAGAACAAATGCGAACACGGGTGTCTTTATGGATTCAGTCAACTGTCTTGGAACCCATGTTGAACACGTTTTGCGATAATTCAGCTTGTCATGAATGATTGAAAACACAGTTCCAACATTAACATTCCACAAATTCGCTATTGTCACGATTTTGTAGCGCGTCGGCACTTCAACCGGTCGTCCGGAGCGATGAATATCGGTGACACTTGTTCTACCCGATTTAAACTGTTCAATCCACTTATACGTTTTCGCGGCTAAACACTTTTCACCATACTGTACATTCTCGAGTAAATTTCAGCCAGCTTCACACTTTCAGGTAACAAAAATCTTATCACTGAACGTTGCTCTTCTTCTGCAATCAGAGTTTCAGGTCTACCAGTACATAATGTTTTGAAAAATAGAATATCCAATTTGGAATGTAATAGCAAAGGAATTTATAACCAACATAAAATACAAACGAATAAATTTTGGATAACTACACAACTCATTTATTTCCATGTCTAGTTAATCACCAGTATGATCTAACATGTTCCATTGGCCACCATCATTATCACAAAACATGAATATAACAATTTCTTAGCTCTGCTTATTGTTACATAGCATGCACAGACTTTGTTAGCGACGTCGATTTTTTCATTGGCAAACAATTTAAATGTCCCCTCGTTTGCGAAAGGTTCAACGGACGCAAGTTGAATCGTAGACGTAGTTTCAAACTTCAACCTGCAATTTATCATCACCACACTATCGGCGTCCGTGAATCTCCCCATGAATTGTGTGTGTATGTGTTTGTCTGAAATTAATGTGAAATCAGCGTCACCCTTAATGCGTATATAATGATTGACTTGCGAGCAATGAGTGAATTTAATGTCTTTTCTGATTAATGGCACTCGATTGCGCGGTGAAGACAATGCTACTAACATGGTACCGACATAAAAATATTGTTTTGGTAGTAGGAATTTATCTGATTTAAAATATATAAGTGAGGAAAATGTGAAGTTTTAGACTCACCCTTGATTTACAGAACATTTTTTAACCCTGAGTCAAGTTAATCTCCAACCAAAATTTAACACGTTACATACAATTTTTGAGCCGATTTAACTGGTGATAACTAATTAGAACTAAAATTACATTTGGGGTGATTGGCGATACAAAAATGTGTTATCATGAACTAGCGGCTATATTTACATAACTAGCTGTTCTATTTTATATAAGTTCTTGTTAAATTTGCATAAATAACCGCTATTTCCTTACTGTTTTACTTTTTTCATGTTAAAATTGACAGATGTCAAACTGACATGTTTGTATCACCGCTTAAATAGTGTGATCGCTACGTGCTCTTTCTGAACGAAACTTCGAAACTTCAATACCTTGAATGTGAATTTTCTTAACCAACTTATTTTAAATTTATGATCAAAATGTAAATAAACTATTTGTCTCAAACTTTCCTCGTTTTAAGCGATATATTCTTACGCTTGTTGATAACAGGAATCCTATATTATTAGCTTTATAATATAGTTGTGCCTTCCGTCGCCGGATGTCCCTACGCGAATGAATACACCCATCTGTCTCTACAAACACAGCTGTGAAATAAATAATCAACATGTGCTTTCTGGTCAAAACAAAAGAAGTTTACAGGTTTGGTGGCTAAGAAAAAAGTGAGTGACTTGTGATGTTAATTAAGCACGGCGTCCACTAACAATTCTACCGGTGATAGCTCCTATATCCTGAGGTTCAACAAAGAAACAAAAAAAAGTAAGTAATACAATCAATCTTATTTACAAATAATTTAAACAAAATGAAGTTCTTGGGTATTTACAAATATCTCAATTACGAAAAATTACTCTAACTTCAGATCTAGACTTTGTGAAATGATTGAACGGATTTTCTGTTTTATTTAAAATTATCAAAGAAAGGATAAGTTAAGCTTTACGGATCTTAAATAAGGGATACGGACTTGTACGCGGTTTGAAAATGAGTGCTTCACAAAAGTCAACCTCAGGTCGCTCAATTGTGGAACATTGACTACTTTCTCATCCAAACTTCACAAAAGTCGCCGTCCGAATGCGTAGCGTGGGTGAGTTTCCGCCGGCTATTGTAAAAGCGGGCTTTAAAATGCCGCTCGATTGCGCCATTCAGAGAGGTTCCTTCTGCCCAGCTGGAGGCCATTGCAGTAGAGGCACAAGCTATGAAATTTAGACAGTTTACATACCCGTATCTGGAGTGACGTTGCACTTTTTGTTGATGACGTATTGCGACCTTGTATAGGTCGCGTACAAGCAAAACAATTTAAGAAAACATATCGCTTCACAAGTTCCGTAATGATTGAATTTACATAATATGTGCACGAAAGCTCAACATAAATAGCAATATGCAGCGTGTCCCCGGATTAACACATGGATAGGTAAGGCAGACAGAGAATTAATGAGTTGAAATTTCATCTTTTGGGATTCAGCTATGCTTGAATAGTGAGTAATTTATGCCATAATTTTATTGCCGAAAAATCAAGTACATCATGGAAATTTACAAAAAAGGAATTTTTTTCAATTAATAAAATGTATTTTTTACAGAAGATACGATAATAGGGATATTAAAAATAATGTCCAGAGTAATCAATTATGCTAGTATTTAGTGTGTAAGCATGGCTGGACCCCAAAAAGAAGAAAATTCAACTCAATAATTTCCTCTCTGCCTGACCTATCCATGCATTAATCCAGGGACACACTGTATACAAGATACACCTTTGCTCAAAATAATCGGTTCTGGTATTTGAAAAGTTAATTAATAAAAGCACACAAAATTGATACATGATTCAACAACTGATTACAAAAGGTAAAAATATAATTTTACGTCCTTTTACAGATCAAACAGTCTTTAAATCGGAAGAACTTCTGTGGTTCGCCACAATAGCGTTTAACAATAAATTAACTTAGTCGATTATTAAAGATGTTTTATAATTAATTTAACGTCATAAAATTGAGATAATTACAGATTAACGTGCTAATCCGTGATTAAATGTTTAATTCACTTTCTGTAAATCGGGTATTAGTCCTCCAATTGACTTCAATTGCAATTATGGATTTGTTTCTTTATTCAAGACGTTTGATAGATTACACCAACAATAGTTTCACGATGACCTACCAACATGAGAAATCCATCACTGTTACTTCAACCAAACTAAACAATTTCAAACGCTTTGGTGGCAATGGAGTAACATATCCCCGACACATTAGTGTCAATTTTCATCAGTCTCTATTAAAAAGGTATATAATCAGTATCGGTATTTAAATGCTGTTTCATTAAGAGGCAACAAAAAAATAAAAGCTAGCAAAGATTCAGACAAAACCATGTTGGTTGTTCAAATAATGGCTAGAGTCAAGCAAAAATTAGCAAGAAAATTACTTCCTTTGGAGATGAGAAATAAGAAGTCTAGCATTGAAGACCACTCAACTTTTAGCAAAAATGGATTGTCCTTCATCTTAGATTAATTTCCAACCACTGCTCTAAAGCACCTCGCTAAATATTTCCATAAATCATGTGAAAATACTCCACGAAATCGGTCTTCCATCTCTTATCCTTTTCGGTGGACACCGAAAACACTCTCCACCATTTATCTTGAATAAACTGCCCTACATTAACCTTTGGATAACCAGAAATACGTTAGTAAAACGACACGCGAGATATGTTTGTGCTGTTTTTCTTGGCGTTTTCCCGAAAAGCGATGTCCCCATTTACCGAGGCAACTTATCATCGTTCTGGGTTGAATGCTGGGTTCCGAATTCATTCGACGGAGGTAGGTTGGTAGGCCTTTTCTAAAAGGAATGCGGCGTGTTGTTTGAGTTGTATGTATGTAGAAATAGGGAAGGGGTAAAATACACATAATGGAGTGCTATTTCTGTCTTCGTCCTTGAGTTGAATGCAGCGCTAGTGTCTTATTCACGTTTCGCAGGTTAAGGGAGAAAGTTTTTGTTTATAATTGCAGACATTCTAAGTGGAGGGTCGCTACGTATATACAGTGTGTAAAGCGATGGGGTATACAAGAGGGAATTTTTTTTTAATATTGCTTTTTATATCGTAGACGAATACCTTAATAGACGTATTTTATTGTGTTTTCCTCTATTTTCTCTTTTTTTGTATAGACATGTACAAATATAGTATTTAATTAGATGTAAGATTGACGCATCAATCCAACCGGTGTTGGCTTTATGAATAAATTTCTATTATTATTATTTTTGGCTTCCTTATTTCATGAGCTGCGCTTCCAGGTTCTTAAAAGTCTGTATTATATTTTCACAAATTTCATTACGTTGTCGAATAAATCATTCAAAATTTACTACGTCAGTACATTCTAAAACCTTTTATTAAGCAAACGAATTTCTTCTTTATCCTCGTTTTCTCTCTTTTATCAAATAAAAATTGTATTATATTAAGCCGCCTACTAAACACCCAAATCCTTACCTTAGATCTTCGTTTGAAAACTACCTCGAGACGTAAGCAGCAGACGGAGGCCGGTTAAAAATTCATCCGCACTGCAGGATGACGGACACGAGGTAATTTATTTTTAATTAGTTCCTGTACTTTGATTATTTTATTAAAGAAAGGCAAAATACACCCTCGAGGAAGATGTTGCCCTGTTGTTGTTGTTGCCGTTGTTTTTTAGACAGTTGCCTAATTTGTTCGGGGTTAATTAAAAAGGCGACCGACGTGATAATGAAGATGATGGAACGTTTTAGAAGCTACGCACGACAGGACGTGGTATGATGATTTTATTTTCATCTTTTGTGTGTGGAATTTGAATGCTTTACTTGGTTTTAACGTTAGTAAATGAGCCATGCTTTTAATATAGGGGTAGGTAATTCTAATTCATAGCTTTGAAAAAGCTATATACTTTTGAAAGGGGGTAGTATTTTAATGAAATTGAATGCACAACACTAAATACTTCCTATTACACACTTGAAATAAGCTACTGAACGAGAAGAATAGTTACATAAATAGTTGATCTTAAATTGGAATAAATCTAGAAGAAAAATGTTAGAAAAATCCTTTTTACTACAGCATCCCATTATTCTATCCCGTTTACCTTCGAAGATCTGTCATCTCAATGTTAGACAAAAATTGATGTTTGTTTCATTTCTCAATTCTGAAGATCGTAGTTCATAATTTGTTAAAAATAATAAGGGCACCACTTTTACGTATGTCATAAAATACTCAACGCGGATTTTAAAATGAATTAATATACGATTCACGTGATCAAAATCAAATGAATATGAAATTCTTAAGTAACTTCAAGCGTATGTTACTGAAATATACGTCAAAAATCTCTTAAAGATTCAGCAAAATATATACAGTTTTTTCCGAAGCTTAGTATGGGAATCTCGGAAATTAGCGGAGACAGAGAGGCGATGAAATGGAAAAATGCAGCTCAATTGAATGAGCATTTTGTTTCCTGGAAAAGATATTTAGAAAAAGCTATTTTTTTTGTTATTTCATTCGATGCCTTTAGTTCTGTTATGATTGATTTTAGAAAAAATATGTGTGGTGGATAGTATGAAGAATAACAAAAGCCGAGGAAGAAACCAACTAACGACAGAATATAAAGTATGGAGGGGAGGTACTAAGGAAAGAAATAAAAGAACTTATAAGAGATATATGGTCTCAAGAAAGGATGCCAGAAAGCTGAAAAAAAGCAATAATCGTGTCACTCTACAAGAAGGGAGAAATTACGGAATGCAAAAACTATAGGGGAACTACGCTACTAGACGTATTATACAAAACGATGGCAACAATACTAAAGAGAAGACTAGACAAGCTAGCAGAGAAAACAATTGGGGACTATCAATGTGGATTTCGCGAAGGCAGATCCACAATAGATCAAGTATGCGGACGATGTAATCCTGATGACAAATAGTAGTAAAGAACTGAGCAGAGTAATAACAAAATTCATAGAGGAAGCAGCAATGATGGGCTTACAAATTTATATTCTTTGCGCGATAATCTCCCGTATATCATCCATAGATGGCACGAACGAGAAGTAGACCGTCACATGGTGAAATGCAATTTTGCTTAATAGAATATTTAGATTTCCATAAGAATGCAATCATTAATGAATAGGTTACAATACTTTAATTAAGATAAAACTTTCATATGTGAAGGCCATCTAGATTGAATTAAAACAATAAAATATTTAAAAAAAAAGCAAGATTCTTTACAGAGAATAATTTTGTCTATAGAAATGAAAAATCAAAAGCAAAAATTTGAATCAAACATTGAATTTTGAGCAGATTTGAACCTCACTTGCAAGCTCTCGAATAGAGAAGCCTTCACAACTACTACACATATTAACTGCCAAGGATTGCTTATGTTATCCTTGAAGAAATCTAATGAAAGAAGAAAATCTCCAAAAACAATTTTGACATAAACAGCAGCTGTAAAAAACTTTCCATTTTTGATCATAAAACCTATACAAAGCTTCTTTCGTAATATAAAAATATCTACAAGAATCTTTCTTTTCCAACTCCCAACAGTAACATCGTCTTCAAACCCTCACAAAATTTAAATAATCCATTACGCAACCATCGAGGAAAATTACATCCCACCCCTCCTGCGGACCGCTAGCACACGTGGATGTACTCTCCCGGATAGAGACACGTGAGTAGGTTACTGGTGTAGCCGCAATAAACCCTTCCTACCTTCTACCTTGAGGAAAGCGACCTGACTTCTCTTTCTCGAGGACCCTAACATCGAAGGAATGGCTAAAGAAAATCACCCTAATGAGTTTTGGCGACGTTGCCTCTCGCACACTTATAAAAGGAGATAAAAACGAGAACGCCATCTACGTAGTAAAGAAAAAAAGAAAGGAATTGCTTAACGCATTTAGAAAATGAGCGTAAGTGTATAGCAACGCATATCCTTTCCGTAGCAAGATAACTTCAAAGTAAAAACTTCGCGTTGAATTTCCAATAGCTACCCATGCTTTTAATTCAAAAATATTATTTCGAAAGGGATTACGCGATCCCTTTATATGGTACGGACCTGATATTCGAGTCGAGCTTTAAAACGAAACGAAATTAGAGTTGGAATCTCATAAGGAAAAGGAACGGTAAAGGTGCGAAGATGTTAACAGGAGAGGTAGATAGATGTAATTGGATTTTATATCGAATTGCAATGGAAGGAATAAGGTAATTAACTTTAAGAGCTGGCATTATAGAGAGAACACGGGTAGTCATTTTAAAATTCGAAATTTGCAAGGGAACTTTTTATTCTAGGTTCTGAAAGGGTGATTTTATCCCATTACATGGATTAAAAGTGCTATAAAATCAATTATTTTGTTAATAGCTTTTATATCAGTCAATATAAGAATTATATTTCTTACTTCCATATATTACTTCATTCCTGGAAAACAGAATACAGCTAGTTAGAATAAGGTTTCGTTCACATGACGGGAAAACAGAGTTGGCTGAATCCGCCTGGTTGCCTGTCGTGAATTCAAATAGTATTTTAACCCGTAACTGGTATGGTGGGGTCAATGAGACCCCAGCATATTTCGTTAACGTTATAATTTGAGCAGTTCTCACTGGGTGGCGCTAGCCGTCCTAGTACCTTTCAGGCAGTGTGCTGTGTACCGGCGAGGGTAAAGATTATGTACAATTCAGTAAGTAAACGGTTGTTATTCGGTTATTATTGTGGCGTGGGGTCCGTATGACCCCACCTTACCACTAGCGTTACGTTATTTTACCAAGCTTGATTGTGTTCCGTACGTTATTATTATGGCTTCTACTTCGCGTGAAGAGATTGGGCTCAAAGTATTTATGATGAACTTGAAAGCGATTTCAGCGGTAATGATCATAGTGATTTGGATCCTGATTGTATTAGCGATAACGATAGTAACTCCGAAATTGAAGACGATGAAGGCGAAAATCGGACGAACACTGATGACATTTCCCCGAGGACCACAGCCTATTATTTCGGAAAAAACAGATTTAAGTGGAGCAAAGACCCATCTCAAACTAATGTGCGTACAAGAAGTCATAATATCTCACCATCCAGGGGTTATCGGACCGACTAAAGGATTAGGGGCGAATTGTTCCGAAGTAAGTGCATGGGAATGCTTCATTACGTACGAAATGTTAGAGGAAATTATTTTACACACCAATGAGGAATTGGAAAGAATGAGGGATAGATTCTCTGACGATAATAAATATTTAATTGCGGACACGAATGTGACTGAGCTGGGAGCCTTTCTAGGCTTACTGCTGTATTCAGCCATTTTCAAATGCAACAATGAAGATTTGAATTCAATTTTTTCCACAGATGGAACGGGACGTGAAACTTTTAGGTGTGCAATGTCTCAAAAACGTTTCCACATATTACTTATAGCTCTAAAATTTGACAATAAAGTAACTGGGGAAGAGCGAAAAAAAACTGATCGCGTCGCAGCTGTTTCGTGGATTTTTGGGCCTTTTGTAAATAACTGCAAAAAGATTATTCTATTGGCGAATACGCTTGTGTTGACGAGAAGCAAATAAATAAAAAAACTTCATTTGTGCCTTACATTTTACGTTAAAGTATATATCCAAGATTACTAAAATCACACAACTACATTTATTTTTTTTCATTTTGAGTTGATTTCTGACATATTCTAACTTGGAGTCCGTGTGACCCCACCTTACCAACTACGTGAAGAAAAAACTACCACACCTGTTACGGGTTAATCACGCAAGTATTACATCCGTAAATGTCGAACGATCTTTTTCAAAATATAAATACATTTTTTCACCACGGCGAACATCGTTGCTGTCAACTTTCTACGACCCTTATCCTGTAGGTGACAATACTGACAATGGTACTTCCACTTTTAATGTTCGGTAATTCTTATGCAGCCCGCCAACCTACACTGCTCAAGAGGATGAGTGTTTCACAACTTTTCAGATATTATAATTCTTGATTGGTTCTATTATTATTATTCGATTTATTACTTATTTTTTGGTGTTGTACTTACTGAAGGAAACACACGCCTATGTCGCGCAGGGGCATTACCTCGCTTTAATTATAAGATATTAGAAAGACCTGGATTCACATAATCGTAGATATAACTTTATAACCCCTTCAGGGAGCTATATTTTGGTGTTTTTACTTGCACTTGTTTGATCAGTATAGTTAACCAAATTCATTGATGCTTCAAGATTATTTTGCAATAATTATGTATAAATTATCAAAAACAAAATATTATTTTAACTAAAACAATACTTATTTGTATTTTCATATATCGTTATTTCTTCCTATTTGCTGGAATTACGAAAGCGAATTGAAAACGCAAAACGAAATCAGCGCCATTGCTGCGATACGTAGATTCTATAGAAATATAATACCTTCTCTATATCCCTGTCAAGGCTATATTGATAATATAACCTCATTGTCGAAATTCAATTTTGCTATCGAAGAACACGTGACAGGTCCAAATAAAAATCTTCATTTCTACGAAACCTGCGAGCACCGGTATTAAAGAAGCGTCAAATACTTATCCTTCTTTTCTATATATCGCCATATCTTCCTCGTGTACTCCTCTCGATTTTATTTCAGACGTACTATTTATGACAGATATCCTATCTGACCTAATACTCTTACGGTCTCACTTCACCTTGGAGGCAATACACGTATTACGTGGTATATTTCAACGTCGCAGCTGTTATACGCCTTTGTGACGTTGAGAGGACCGCAGGGAAATTAACTGTTTTGAGGTAATACGCTTTAAATTAGAACGATTTCCGTTAGAAGCATTTTGTGGGGTGAATAAGTACTTGTAATGTTAGAATTTAAAGCGTAATTTGGAGGTATATAAATAAATCATTTTGGGTATTATAACAATAATAATATTTATCATGGTTACCAACTTTTGCATTAAATAATGTACTTGAGTCTGTAACTACATATGATATGAAATACATTTTGACATATATAAATGTATTCCAGATATAGAACTAGGTACTGGCAGCTGTCAACAACATATAAATTCGCAAAATAATACAAAATAACGCTCGAATTGGGACTTCTTCGGAGATTATAAATATTGTACTACAAACAAATTGTGAATTCAAACGTAAAATTAATTTGTAAAAACCCACAAATAAACCTAAATATTTAGAAAACTATCCTGAAAAAGGGAAGCTTAAAAATGAGCATTGAAAGTATCTTCTTCTGAAGAACATTCACTATAATCGGTATCTAAGAATCTGTCATTCATTGATTTAGTTAATGATGAGTTAATATACAAAATATCTTCTTTCTTAATTTGTATCAAAGAATCTTTTGCAAACATATCTTTTGAACAAGATGCTCTCTTGTAATATTAAAACTTAAACATCTTCTGTGTTATTATTGTTATTATTATTATTACTATTATTATGCAATTCAAACTGTTGAACTGGAATACAGTCCCTGGCCATATTACTTGAAACATGTCATAAATCAACCCTTTTACCTAGAAATTTCCATCCTATTATAGTGATATTCTTTTGCTTTCAATCCAATCGTTTAGAGGGGACTAGATTATTGTATCAATAAATGAAAATACCAGAGAAATGATATTCAGAAGAGTAAAGTACGTATATATAAATATTTCAGTTATCAACTTACATTTAGCGAGTTCACAGTTTAGAGAATGCATCGATATTTTTTAAAATATTTCGTCATAACCGTATAGAAGATAAGTTGTGGAGTATCGTTAAGTGTTTTGTGTTGATATATCGTTATTTCAAAGGCAAAATTGTTATTCTATCTCTCTCTTAATAATGAATTATTTGGAATTTGAAAAAAATTGAAATATTTGCGGTTTTTTGTAGAAAATACCCGGGAAAGATTTAACAAGTGAATAAAAAGCCGCTATACAAGCTCTTCTACAATCAAACAAACATTCACAACGAGAAATTGCAAAACTACAGAAAGTATCTCCTTCTTCTGTATCGCGTTTAGCTAGAAACTTAAACGAAGGAGCTAGCACATCGACACAAAGACGGGCAAAGTGCGGCCGGAAAAGAAAAACTTCGTAGAGATCTGACCGTGAAATTGTTCATCAGGCTTTGAGCAATAGATTTGCTACAATTAAAATGATTCAACAAAAATTTACAAGAGAGAGGAATAGAGATTTCGAGCAGAACTGTCAGGCGCCGATTGCGCGAAAATCGCCTAATGGACCGAAGACCTGTAAAAAAGCCGCGTTTAACAAAAAAAATGAAATCTGCTCGTCTCAACTTTGCAAGAGAATATCGACATTTCACAGACGAGAATTGGAAAAAGGTGAGTAACTTAACAACATGATTTTTACTGAATTAATGTTTGCATTATTTAATAGGTTTTCTTTAGTGACGAGTGCTCGCTTTGTGTGTTAGCGCACCGAGCACAATTTGTTCGTAGACGACCTGGCGAACGTCTCACAGAGTCCACGGTTCTTCGAACTGTAAAACACCCTCCGCAGGTAATGATTTGGGGAGTGATTAGTGGAGACGGACCCGACCCTTTGTATTTTGTAGAAGGTACAATGCGTCAAGAGCAGTACATAAATGTGTTAAAAAACACGTTATTACCGTATTTTAAGCCAGGACGTCGCATACCGACAGGGCTTATATTTATGCAAGACAATGCTCCTTGCCATGTGGCAAAAAAGGTTAAGAAATTCTTTGAAGACAATCACATACCTCTTTTACGTTGGCCCGGAAATTCACCGGACCTCAATCCCATCGAGAACATATGGAATCAACTAAAAAGTAAGGTATATGAAAGAGAAAACCCTACAAAGGAAATATTAATGAAGAATATAAAGGATGTATGGGAGAACGATGAAGATATAAAAGAGACAATAATATCTTGCATTGAAAGTATGGCTCGAAGAATTAAGGGTGTTATTAAAAATCATGGGTTATGGACTAAATATTAATTACTTATTTAATATTTACATATGTTACATACTTTTACAACATATTTTATAAATAAAAAATATAACACATGTATAGTTTATATTTTATTATGAAGAAACTACAAAATATTGAGTGTTTCAAGTAATTTGGCCAGGGACTGTGCTCTAGTTGATTCTAGAATGCTGCTAGCAGTAAGTACAGATAGGTTACAAATTGCACCTAGGTATACTTAGATAAGTGACAAATGCACTTAGAAACAGCAAGTGTTATCCATTATTTATTTCTACATTTATAAATATAAGAGAATTTTCCAACAGTTAGGACACAAAAATATAAAGTACCGACCATAATTATTTGCCCACCCAAAGAAATACGCATAAAAAAAGGAAGTGCTAACCGAAAAAGAAATTGTAGCTTTGCATTTAATAAAATACTCTTAAAACATAGAAATTGATAGTGTTTATTCTATTATAAAATTTATTTGACACAAAAAAAAAATCAAATATTCGTTTCATCGAAATGTCAACCTCGACTATTAATAATTTCGGCACACACTTACGACATTCTCTCTAACAATTTCGTCAGAGCAGCAGGTTCTATTTTAAGCCAGATTTCTTACAGTTGTTTCAGCAACGATTCATTGGAGGCGGGAGGATTTATTTTCACCTGCCTATTGAGTCCCTCCATGGGATAAGCATCTGGGTACTGAGGGAGCCATTTCATTATTTTGATATCGCTTTCGGGTTCTACCGATTCTAAATATTCGCAATACAGTTTAGTTGTGTGTTTTCGATCACTATCATGCTGAAATATAAAATATTCACAAAATTCCATCTATTTTATCCAAGTTTCCTACGAATGCGACGCCAAAACAACCGCAAACCATTACCGATCCGCCCCCATGCTTGACTGTAGGTACTACACATGATTCTGCTGCTCGTTCTCCTTTCGACCTTCGAACGAACGTTCTTCTTTTGAAACCGAAGAGTTCAAATTTTCATCGATCTACAAACCATTTTTCCACTGATAAACTGTCCAGTGTTGATGCTTTCTATCCCACTGCAACCGTTTTATTTTGTCTCGCTGGTGTAAGAGCCAGCCTCCTTCTCACGGTGGTTAAATCAACTCGTCTTTTTACGCTCAATACTTATTTCAGTCGTTATTTCAGCTGCAGGTTTTCATCTATTCCGTTTACTCGTCATAATTATTCGACGATCTTCCGCTGGTGTTGTAATTTTCCGTCGTCCTGTTCATTTTCTATTTAATAATGTGCCAGCCTCTTGATATTTTTTAACGTTATACTCAACGGTTCGGCGACTTAATTTCAATTTTCTTGGGATATCTCTGCTACTTTGGCCAAGATGCGCACAATGATTGTTGTTTTACATAAACAACAATCATTGTGCGCATTTCGAAAGGCAACTCTCTTGTTTTCGGCATTTTAATATTAATTTTAGATAATTTTATTAACGATATCACTCTTTAATACAATAACTACTAAATCTAGACTCGTAATTCTAGTTCGGGTAAATAAGGAATTGTCATCTTTACCCGCACTACATTAAATATTTATTAGTGAAGGATAATTGTATTACATTTCGAGTCATTTTATGGCCCTACCAGAACCCCTAATTATCGGATTAATGAGATTCAATCGCTAACTAAGTATCCGAGCAGTATATTGCGGAATCATTTAAGGTGATATCTTTCTTTTACTTGTAGGTAAATAAGTATACCCCCTAAATAACAATAAATAAATAATTTTCTAAAATCCCAGCAAAAATGTAGGTGGGCAAATAGTTATTGCAGCTAGTGTATGTTAAACTATCTTTTGTTCACTTAAATCCTTTAATTAAGAGCTTAACTAACGGAATGTATTCACGGTTAAAAGCCAGTCAGCTAGGTTCTGCCAGCATCTAATCACTGGAGGGCGACGATATAGCTTCAAAAACGATCTCCGGCTAATACAGAAACAAGTCTTTCTACCACCACTGTTCGGAATAGAAAGTAGACACCGTCTCATCGGGGAGTATAACACAATAACACAATGTAGGATTCATCCGATAAACTCTTTGAATGTAGAGGGCGTTGGTCGTCCTGATTGAAGTCCGGAAACGGGGACTAATTAGTTTAACCCGATGGTGGAAAAGTAATTTCCAAAGGGATTAGTAGCGGTGTAGAGTTTTGGGACCCATTTAGACTACCACTATCTTACCCTTGTCTCCCTTACATTCGGACGAGTTTTCGGAATGTATCACGTAAGATGACGGTTATTCTAGAGAAACGGAAGAGGAAAACTAGGTATAAGGAGTGGAATAGTTGAATGCCTTGAATGGTATCAGTAAGGTGGCCGCGAAGGTCTCGAAAACATGTTATTAACTTTTAATGAGGCAGCAAATTGGAGCAGTGTTGTTCAGTTTTTCTTTTTGGAGAAATTGAAAGGAATACTAATGAAATACCATTACTTGCAGCAAAGTTATTTCGTTTGTACTTTTCCGCTGAATTAAATCTCTTAGAAGACAATTAAGAGAACAAATTGAACCTGTACAGCCCTTTTTTGTATAATGAGCAAATTTTTCATAAGTTTGTGCACTAATAACAGGAGACTAAATTGAAAACTTCTACACATTTTGGCAAATAAATTACCATATACAGGCTATCCCATTTTAATCTTATCAGATGCATATCCAGAAAGTTCGTCATACCATTCTTTGTTCGCCTCATTGGGGACCACAAAATGACGATTTTAGTTTCAACGTAGATGACGCTGTAATGGGTAAAAATAGGGTAGCTTTATTTTTTACGAAAAATAAGGAACTTTTAGATGATTAGACTTGTAGATGGCGCTATAATTTAATTAAAAGATACGAAGATATTTCTTAGAAAGATTAATTGTGCTCTATTATGCAAATTACATCATCTTGGGTCTTCAAGAAAAAAAATAAACACTTATGTTTAGAACCGAAGTTACGTGGTCTGTACTCTAGAATCATAATACATGCTATACAATGCAAAATGTCCATTAGGGGTGTCTATTAAAATAAATAAAGGTAATCCTTTTCACCAATTACAAAGCCATCTACGAAATTAACAAAAGAATGTTCCAGACAAAAGTTACTTCCTTCCTTGCGTAAGTGTATGTAATAAAAAGTAGTACCCATTACAGCGCCATGTTCGTTGAAACTGAAATTGTCATTTTGTGGCCTCCGATGAGACGAACAAACAATGGTATACGGAGCTTTTTCGTAGGATTCATATTCCTCAAGATATTCCTCCGTCAAGGTTAAAATGGGACACCCGAATATACTACTTAATTTTTTCACCACATTGAACGTAATGTCATGTTTGATCAATATCTGAAACTTCGTATAATCTTGAATGCGATGTAGCTCCTTTGTCAGAATTGTTTCCTGTTATCTAACATCTTGAATGTATCTAATTTAGGATAGTTTACTACGATGTCCAGAGCTATTTATGTTGGACATAACTCAAGTTCCAAGGTGCATTCAATGTAAAATGAGCTATGTGCTGCTTGTAAATTGGCTATGGTAATCGTCTTACTTGCTCAAGATATTTCATGTTATATTCTTTATGGAATGCTTTAAGTAGGTCGGACTTCTGATGTACAATGTACATCAGCAGTCAATTTAGCATGTTCTAAAGGATTACTTATAGAATTAGATTTGTACGCTACGTAAATTTTTGGAATTAAAGGAAAATGCAAAAAAGTGTAATTGAAATAATAGAGATTACTTTACTTTAATTCTCAATTGGTATTACGGAAGAAATTCTGCATAAGAAGCCATTCATTTGGTTTTGAGCATAGCCCTTTTGTGGGAATTTTTAAAATGCAAACCATGGGATTTTGGAAAGATTTAGCTGTCTTAACAAAAGGTGAAATCGAGTGATAAAGAAACTAGGAGATAACGGAATTACAAATTGATAAAGAAGGACTGAAGGACTAAGGTGGATGGAGCATATCGTTAGGACAGAGGGCAAAAGGATTAAAAGAAAGTATGTTGAAGGAACGCAGAAGGAAGAAGGAGACAAGGTCTTCTAAGAACGAGATGGAAGGAGAGAATGACAAAATATATGGAAACCTATAATATTTCAAAGTGGCAAAAAGGCAAGGAATAAGAAAATAAGGAGGAACCTAAATCATCAAGCTTGGGGCAGATTTTGTCATCAACGTGTCATTTAACTCCATTAATACAATAAGTACTCTTGTTAGCATTAGCTCTTATTCGTTATTTTGATATAACACCAGCACTCCATCCTTCGAAATTCATACCCTTCCTCAACTAATTTTTCATAGTCGTTATACTGGATTAAGTTCTAGCTAAGCAATTTTTCCATTTTCTAGATTAAATTTTCCCCATTTTCTATAAATATAATGCCTTTTAAGAAATTCCATTTCATAAGCAGGAATAACCGCTTAGTATCTTTACTCGCTTATTCAAGTTTAATGGAACCAACCTCCTCCGATGCTAAGGACGACTCAACTATGGAAAAACTTAAAGTACTTTGCGGTAAGTTTCAACGCGAATCGATACTTCACACTCTGTGGGAGAGTGCTGAATTTCTCGCCTAATTAATTTAGATATCTGTTTCTTATACAGAAAATTTATTTCTAAGAATACTTCCTCGTGTATTAAAAAAAATGTATTTCAGGTACACACATTATGTTTGAGTTAATTACAAGACGAGATTATGTTTAAGATTCTGGCAAACAGTCTTAGGCGCTCTAAGGTTTAGTTTGTAGATGAATCCGGTTGTTATTCTTGTAGCTTCCGCCTTTATTTTGATAAAAGGACATTTAGCCTAGGGCAAGGTGCGTTGTTCGCTGATCCTTTAATTTTAATCCTGTGCTTTGGTATCTTAGAAAAATACGTTGGAGTTTACGTAGTATAGTAAGGATAATAAATAAATACGAAATGCAAGAGGTTGCCTGTACCATTGGGATTTCGTTTATTATTAGAGATAGACGGTAGATTTAAATTTGGCAAAGTTGCGATCATGGTGGAACGGGTAAATAACTTGTCTTCTGTACATTTTCTTCGTATCGCAAATTTTCTCTTTTAATAGAATATTTTCCTGTAAGAATTTAAAGAATAAATCCAGTCGTAAATTAAATATTTCTTTTCAAATTGAAATTCTAAAGCCATATCCTAATTGGCCATGACGAAACAATCGCTGTCGCGAACAAAGGAGGCAAGGGACGCTTATAATTTTCTCAGATTTAGGTTAAATTGTCATTGTATCTACACGTATTTGTTGAAGTGTTCTTGTACAAGTGTCTAGCGATTAAGTTCAACGTTAATTACGAAGAAAGAGTCAAGTTTGGCAATTTCAAAATACGCGGGGTTCGCGTATGTATAAACATAGCGTTTATATTGAAATGTCACAATTTGAGGTTAGTTTTCTCTTTTGAAATTTAGTTCTTTTAGAACGTAATTATTCGAGGTTAATTCGTATTTAAACTACGGAAAGAGTGTTTAGGGGGCACTCCCGGATCTTCAGACCGTACAATTAATTAATTAATTTCGATAAATCAATTTTTTTCCTCGTTTATAATATTGTTAGGTGTAGAGATTGTTATATCACTACAAAACTTTTATTGTTTTTAAAATGTTTATTTCTCATTCACTATTTTCCTTCACTGTTTCCTCTTTTGATAATGTTTCATCCTGGTTCCATGTTAGTCCCATGTACTTTAGTAATTTTGCCACTTTCTTGTCCCATGTTATCGGGGCCTTTCTCGTCTTCTTTGGTCTGTTTTCTTAGCCTTCCATATACTTTTAACTTGCCTGTGTTCCCCTCATCTGTTTATGTATCCCCACCGCCCCAATTGTGATATTCTAATGTATTTTCTGTTCCTAGTTTTCCTCTTATGCTATTATTTCGTTGCTTATCCGTCAATGTTACATTTGTCACTTTTCTAAGCATCCTCATTTCAACTACTTTAACTCTTTTTTGCAACTTCCCTGTGAGGACCCATGATTCACTTCCATATACCAGGGTATATCGTTTTGTATGCTATTTTGGTCTGCTGATTAATTTCCTTTCTCCGAATGAAACCTATCTTGACGCTATGGAATAATCTTATTGTTGCAGTTATTTTGTTGTTGACTTGGTTTTCATATTTCCCTGTGTTATAAATTACTGTCCCTAAGTACTTAATATTCTTAACCTGTTCTACCGTTCTTCCATTGATCTTAAGGTTTATGTTATTGTTTTCCCTTGATATAACTATGGCTTTGGCCTTGTTAGTGTTTATTTTCATTCCTCTGTATTTCAGTGTCTTAACCTATTTATTTACATTGTGTTATAAATTCTTCTCATTTTTTGCCACTGTTACAAAGTCATCTGCTGTTATATCCTACATGCGTCTTTTTGATTTGTTCGCTACTTTCCTTTATTAATTCGTCCATATCAAAAACTACAACGGGCTAAGAACTCCTCCCTGCCTCATACCTTGTGTGGTTTTGAATTCTTGAGATTCTAAATTATTGACGCTAATTATGATGTAGGACCATTTGTAATTAGCTTTAAAACATCCGAGTTATGTAACTTTATTCACATACAGTCTGTTAAACTTGAAAAAATTAAGTTTAAGTTCAACACAGCTAATTCAAGGGGTTTAGTGTAATTGAACTTTAAGACGTCCACAATTCCTTCCGATTAACTAAACAGTAATTATTGCGAAATTTCTTGGCACATGCAGGTCTTCGAAAGTGTGAATTTCAGCACGCTTTATATTCAAATTTACAAGCGACGGTAATTAATACTCCTCCAGTTCATCGCTACCGATTACCATACGAGATAAAGACGTCCGGGGGAGGGTGCATCAACAGGTCTCGAAATTTAATATATTCCCTTCTACTGACGGCAGATCCACTTTATTTCAAGATTCTTACACAAATATCTTGAATTAATGATGCCGTCGGCGGGTTGTGCGCTACAAAGCCGACCGCCAACTTGACTATTGATCGGAAAAGCGTTCAGATTTTCCGGCACCTCCGCCAAAAATGCGATCCGCATATATTCCAACGTCTACATAGCAGGGAAGGTAAGATCCAGTAGGCAAACACAACAACGGTCCATACGGTGTTGCGGCAACGTGACGGAAACTGCGGGGATTGGGAAGATGAGGGAGGCAATAGACGAGCGGCTTAGATAATTTAATATTTATACGTTACCCTCGCGGGATTTGGATACATTTGCATGTAAAACAGACAATTATCGAACTCTAGGCCGTTAAATAACGTTAGGTTACCGAATCCCTTATTCGGTTTCGCTGAAATTGCTGGCGTTGCACTGTTGAAGCTTATGAGAGAAGTTATTGAAGTTAGCTAGAGACGTGTTGATCTACATTAAATTAAATTTGTTAAACGTATCCAAATATAGTCTTATGAAATATCCAGTTATTATACTGGATAGACTGTGACTATGTATGTAATGTGCTGTGTAAGCAGATATTGTTACTAATTTTATGTTACCTATTCATTGACTTATTAAGAGTTCTTGATTGCATTTAGTACTAGATATTTTACGCAAAAATATAGAGAATAGGATTTAGGGGTTTGGTTCCTGACTAGATACAATCATATCTAAGCTGGGCACAATCGGTCTTCGCAACACAACCGAATCAGTCGCATGGGCCGCAGATTTTAAATAGTGTATGTGTGACTCACAGCCGACAGAAGTAATATTTTGACATCAGTACCCCAGCGTAAAAAATAAAAGCTGACGCAATCAAAATGTTTAGCTAATTTTTTTTGATTGTATACGGCACCGTAAAAAGTAAACAAAGTACTTTCTTCAAAAATCTGTTGTACTTAATACCGTAACAATAAATAATAATATAATAAATAAACGTAACTTCTTATTAGTGTGGATAGGATTGTTGAAAAACTTGCACCATCAGATATGTTCTTACATTTGTCTCGGCGAAGGTTATTCGCTGTGATGAAGCAAATGTTCTTATATTTCGAGAAAGACCGTTATCATCTATGAAAATAACACAGGCATAATTGAAATAATCCATAGAGTTAGCTAATGAATCTGCAGTTTTTTCCGTCGTTTATACCGTTTAGCAACGTAATAACTACGTCCACGATATGCACTGATTCTACTAACGACAACCCAGTACTTTGGTCTGGTAATCGTTTATTATTGTTGCTGATACTTTTTAAATCAGTTTCAACAGAAGTATCTAGAAATCCTTTCTGGCTCTCCTTAATAGCCGTAACTTCGTCAGGGTCGAATTGTAAAATCACAGATTTTACTTCTTGGAAATGTTCAGAGTAATAAAAAGCCGCTTGCAACCACGGTCCCCAACGCGTAAGAATCGGATGTGGTGATTCGAGAATACCGGGACAAAGCATGTGAAATGCTCGAATCCATTTGGGAGAATTGAGAAACACTTTTTTTGTATTTGCTATTGACGCATTCACCTCCGGGCAACATTCTCGAATAGTTTGTGCCACAAGATGTAAAGCATGAACTTTACACGTAACATGTAAAGGTCCCTCACACTTTTCTTTAAGAGAACGGCCTACGCTACACATTGTCGCTGCTCCATCGCCCATAAACATCAACAGTTGACTAGTTGACACTTGAAATTGTTGCAATATATCGAGCATTACGCTCGTAATTGCTTCGCCAGTACATTTTTTTAGTCTTTGGTTAGGTAATAAAATTGCAAATTTCGGTTTAACAGAATCTAGTACTCGTACTATAATAGTCAAAATAGAATTTTTTTACAATCTGTCGTCTCATCAAGACGGAAAGAAGAAGGAAATTTACTGATAAATTTGTCGTTTATTTTCCTTGCGTACGTTAGACATACCTACATACATACATTTACCTCTATAATTACGATTAACGCTGCGAAGGATTGATGAGAATCTGTTGCAATAAATCAAAAATCTCATTCGCTGAGATAGCCCGTGCCGATTCATCTGCACACATACGTCATACGTCGCATCGTGGGCGCGGCAACCTCACTTCTAATCTGGCGCGAAGCAACTACAATAATTACTAACCTTAGGAGCAACAAGTTTGACATAAAGTACAAAGTAAAATAAACACTAGATACTACCTTAGTTACAAATCGCAACTAATAAATCTGTTACCGTTTTTTACTGCTTTGAATGTGATGTAAATCCACATAGACTGACAAGGAAAGATACCCAACCCGCACTTTCAGAATTTAATAAAATTTGAAAAATCGAATGTATCAAGCCGTCATTTACAGAAGAAGGTGCCAGCTACTATTTGGACGGATTAAAGAGATAGGAGCATCGCTGAACAAGCGTATAGACTTACAAGGAGACCTTGTTGAGAAATAAAATTTTATTACAAAAATACTTCTTTCTGTGTTAGGATGGAGATTATCACCGATTGTAGGCCAATTTGTCCATTTAAAATGCAGCTGAGCGCTCATTGTCGAAATTGGTAATGATTTACTACGCCAAATACAAATGCTCTTGATATTTAAGCCACAGAATGCTATATTACTTCAATTCGTGACATTATACACGTATATATTTACATTAATCAACAAACAGTGAAATAGCGAGGACGCTATTTTTGTTATATTATTTTACCTGATAATATTGCTAAATAAGATTTGCAGCTAATGTTTTTTCAGATTTTTCCAATGTTATTTGTTCTCAAATTTTAAAAGAAACTACGTTTCACCCGACACGAAAATAGATATCAGATAAGGTGATATACGTAGCAGATTTCCAACTTCTCCCAGATTTTTTCTTTCCAACGTAGATATTTTTTCTAACAATATAATATTGAAACTCCTCTCGTCTTATGTGAGAGAAACTTGAAGAAGCTAAACCATTCCAAAGTTATATTTTCCAACGTTAGAGGGATTTTTTTTTCTATATTCCACGTATGGATTATTGATGTTCTTTCTTTTCCATCGACGATAAAAAGTGTAAGAAGTTCAACATTGATTTTATCTTTGTCGCAACTTCTGCCGCCAGCGTGTGTATAATGTACAACACGTACTTGTTTGGTTCTAATGGATAATCGTTAGTCCAAATCTGTTGTAGCGTGTTCCTTGACAATTATTGGAATTTGAATTTTTCCAACAAGTGTTTAAGTGCTCTTTAGATGTCTTTCTTGTTACTTTTAAATTGCTTCACGAGTTGTAATTTTTATCTTTTTATCTTATACAGTAGTATTTGAAGAATCTTGGGAAGTTCATCTCACCAAGGAAAGGTAATGCCAACTGTTTTTTTTTACTGCCAAGCTATATTCAATCGCAAAATGGTAATGCTGCAACAATTCTCGATCCTCTACAACAGGCGCTGCGTGTTGGAGGATATAATTTACGCCAGCTGCAATACTATGAATTCAAACTAGGGGCGGCTTGGAGTCAAAATGCATAGAATACCAAACCAAAGTGCTTTGAATTAAGTACTCAAATTCTGCGTCCTTGGAACACTAAAACACTTCATCATGAGATAGCACCAGACCTGTCGAAAAAACCTTCTAAATTTAAGATGAGTCAAACGCTCTTTGCACAGAATTTTGATTGAACATTTGGTTTGCCTAACTGGAAAGTTTCCGCTTTAAAATAGAAACAAGTTTTTCTTTGTCAAATTCAGTTTCATTTCTCAACATAGTTTCATTGTAAGTCTATACACGTTTCCAACTATGCTCCCATCTCTTTAATCCATCTGAATAGTAATTAGCATTCTGTTGTGTAAAATAGGCGTTTAAAAATGTGATGACCTCCCCATTCGATGAAAATTTCCTGTCCTCCGAGCGAATCTTTGGGTCTAGGAAACTGACAAAAAGTCGCTGTGGGCCAGATCTAGTGAGTAGGGTGGATGCTCTATCAATTCAAACCCAAATTCGCGAATTTTTGCCGTGACGACCACTGAAGTGTGAGACGGGTTGTCACGGTGGAACAAAACTTTCTTTTTCTTCAAATGCGGCCGTTTTCCCGCAATTCCTGTCTTCAGCTGTCAAGCAATGATGCGTAGTGTACCCTCGTTACTGTTTTTGCTTTTTCAAGACAGTCGATTAATTGAACTCCATGATTATCGTAGGAAACAGTCGCCATCACTTTCCCGGACGATGGAACAGTCTTCGCCTCTTTCGGAGTCGCATTCGTATCTGCAGTTCAATTGTACTTCCCGTCACCGGAAGTGACGTCAACTTTCCCATTTTAAATAGAACAGCCTGTATATTTTTACGTTTTTAGAAAGGTAATCGAAAGTCCAACGATACCACATGTGTTATACTTTAACTTAAAAAATATGACGATATGCATCAATAACGGTTTTGGTAATCTGATTTTGTTGTCACAAAGCTGGCTAGGAAAGAGCGCCAAATTGCTTCTTGGGACATCAGACTGATCTAAAGGGCTCGTTGCTAAGCAAAGTAATCGTAACAATTGCCAAACTGTCAAATCTCAATTCCAAAAGCGTAAATTATTCCTATTGTTAATTATATCCTGCATTTGTCATACGTTCCTTCTGTGTTCTCGTTATTATTTTCTCTCATTTTAACTTGTTTTGTTAATTGTTGTTATTTCTTTACTTTATTGAACTTTATTGCAATTAATTAATTATGGTAAATTTGT
The DNA here is from genome assembly GCA_029619315.2 of Dynastes maya. Taxonomy (NCBI): domain Eukaryota; kingdom Metazoa; phylum Arthropoda; class Insecta; order Coleoptera; family Scarabaeidae; genus Dynastes; species Dynastes maya. The sequence continues at coordinate 55,464,382 of JAROYE020000004.1, read as the reverse complement.
CTAAATTTGTTAGTTTTTGATACGCACAGTTTTTTATGTTGATGATTTTACAATGGCCTTGTTTATGATATACCGCCAACTACATCCGATAATATGAAAGACCGAATAAGAGCAGCGTTTCGTTCTATAACGCCAGATAATTTATTTAAAGTGAAACTGTCATTTTAAGAAAGAGTTCGCTTATGCATTGAAAATGATGGGCATCACTTTGAACACTAACCAAAACATTAGTTTTCTTTCTACATTTAAGTTTGTTACTTGTTCATTAAAAGTATGTATTGCTTTTATAGTTATGTGTCTTTTTAATAAGCATGAAAGAAAAAAATTGCAAAATTACTAAGAAACTATAAGATATGAGTATAGGAAACCTTAATACATTTTTGTAAATGGTTAAAATTAGAATCTAAATACGCTAATGAATATTCCATGTAATATAAGAAAGTTACTTTCGTCCAGCCTGTATAATTTTTAGGGGTCATTTTTATTTTATCAACAAGTCTAATGCTTCGACAAAAAGTAAATACAATTAGAAAATATCTAGCTCAAATACGTAAAACAGGCGTGTCTCTTAAATTTTGGTCTACGTTTTCAAGAGTTGTTAAATGTGTCAAAAAAGGCTTGAATTAGGTGTAGGAAACATAACAGTAACTTGCCTTTATTTAGCTCGCACTATCAAAATATGCAATAATATATAGGGTATTCCATCTAAATTTTCACAACTTTGGTGTGTAACTTCTTTTTGAGTCACCCTGTATATTTCAAAACAATTTTAAAACTTGCTCCCAATGAACGTACACAACACCTAATAAAAATATTTCAAAAATATTCTGCCGTTTTTCGTATATAAACCGACGCGGATGTGCTGCCCCAACCTGTATGTAATAAAAAGTCGATTTTGATATCTGTTTCTATTTCATGGAAAGAAATTTAGAATTTCATTGTTCCAGAAATTTGGCACTCAACATTTGCCAAAATTAAAGATGCAAACTATGTCATCAACGTGTCTGATTCAAGTTCGTGGAGAATACACCAAAGCATTCTTGAGATAGATTTCCAAAGGACCTACAAAAAGTTTAACCACAAGAAGATTTGCCATCTTTGCTGTTTCTTCAGTTTGTTGGTAATTATTTGTGAAATAATAACCTCTTCCAACAAACCACTAGGCTCATCGATTCCATATTGTATGCTTTAGAAGGTTTTAATAAGATACCAAACGTGTCAGAGGTAAATACAAGGAAAAAAATATAAATATAAATATAATAATAATAATATTTATATAAATATAAATACGATTAGAAGAAGTTCAATAATGTATATGGAGTCAAGTTAGAACCCAAGTCTAATGAAGTTGGTAAATTAGAAATAATTTTGATCAGAGAAACTACTCTAAATGTGGTGCAGATAATATATATTTATCCATAATCATTCGACGCGAATTTCAAACAACTTTAATACACTTTTCAAGCTTTCTAATTATTATTTACCATTCTCTATCGGATTGTTTCTCGAATTCTAATTAAACCGCGCCGCCGTATATAAAGCGGCAATTTCTCGTCTTCATTAAAATATTACCGCGTCGTTCCGGCCACCAGGCAGCCTGAAAGCGCCGTATTTAATTCCAAACTAGAACCGACAGTGAAAACTTTTAAATACAAATTAAATTTATGAGTTAGCTTCGTACAATACGAAGAAACTCGACGAATCTCGCTATTAAACCCGAGTAAATACGATGAGTTAGTAGCTGGAGATGTCTTCATCGTTGTTCCGGCGCCCGTTAGAAGAGAAATGGAAAGTAGTTTTGTCGGGAACTACTGCTTCGTCGAATTGGCAAACGGGCGAGAATTAATACTTTATTACGGTAATGCACCGCATCGCGGCGGTGCTTGCGGTTCGCTCAAAAACAGTTCGAACGACGTGGGTACAGTTATCCGCCCGTAACTGGTCGGGCGGATTTTATTTAACTCGCAGCTAGCAGGCAGTAACAGGAATACAAAGTTGGAGTTTGTTGCTTTGTTAAATCGATCGCGAAGAGATGGAATGTTTTTCACATTCTTTCCTTCTTATTTTCAATTTCATTTTCATTGATTCTTACGTCAAAATCTGCTTTTTTCAATTTTTGGCAAATTGGCTTTTAGTAGTAAAATCTTAAGACACCTTCAGACTGAGCTTTTCTGCATTGCAGCGTAGCAGAATTTAAATATTCCTGCATTACATTCTTAACGTTCTTATTCTGCCAAGTGTAAATGCAGCTACGTGCGATATTTTCTAATTTCCGAGGATATTTCCCGTAGTTCCATATAATTTTTGCGAACCGATTCTACCGCTGAAATAATTAAGCGACGTCTTATTGCCGGCGACCACGATAGAGCTACGGTACCAGCATTAGCGATTAAAAACGATCCATTCTTGCGAGGTTAGCATGACTTAATTGTCCTATTATTACGCTTTACGGGATAAGTCCGTACGATTATAGATTTAGATTCTCAATTAACTTTAGTAGTTGCAAAAGGGAGGGAAAATGGTACCGTTAATATTTATACGAAGGGGATTAATTTAACAAACATGGAGAAGAAAAGGGGAAATAAAAAAGAAAAGAAGAAGGAGAAGCAGAAGGAGAAAAAGAAAAGAAAAAAGGGGGAAGAAGAGAAGGAGGAGAAGGAGAAGAGGGAGAAGAAGGAGAAGGAGAAGAAGGAGAAGAAGGGGATGAAAGAGAAGAAGGAGATGTAGGAGATGAAGAAGAAGAAGAAGAAGGAGAGGAAGGGGAGAAGGAGAAGAGTGAGAAGAAGGACAAGAGGGAGAAGAAGAAGGGTGAAACACAAGGAAGACAACGATTAAATTAAAGTCGTAGCACTCAAATAATTAAATTTTTGTATTTGTCCATCAGTTTGACCGGTCACTAGAAACTAGACATGGGACAATCTCGGAACTCTGCTATGCCGATGACGTAGTTTTACTCGGAGAATCGGAGAGAGACGTACAAACCAACCTGAACATTTTCATTGAACAAGTTAAAAAGATCAATGTGGCCACAAAACAAACACACTAGTAGTAGGAAAACAAGAGGTCAAACACAGTATCTACCTGCAAGGACAGAAACTGGAGCAAGTCAAAAATTTTAAATATTTAGGCTCAATGATTAACGAGCAAGGGAACTTTGAAGATGAAATTAACGAACGGTGATGAAATTGCAAATTTATTTTATTATTTAGCTCTAGTTCCCAATGATATGGGAGCCATATCATTGGGAACGATTAGAGCACGATTCGGGTCTATAAGTGACACAAGGGTATTTATAGTTCTTGTGATATAGCAAACGACTTACGTCATCAATATTTGTGACGTTCAATGTAAACAGAGTTGCCTGCATTCGTTTTGTTGACATACGAGTTGTTTATGGATGAAATTGGGTTATGTGTCAGAATTGAAATACGATATGCAGAAAGTGTTTGTCACTAAAATGATGTTTTGAGAAAATCACAAGAAACACTTTTGCTAACTGATTCTATAGAAAATTGGAGTTAGTTCTGGAGTTACTTTGTAAAGATGCTGATTTATTCAGCAATAAAACAGGCATAATGTCATAATGTTTGTCTACAAAAATAAATATTAGGTAGAAATAGGTTTTGCATTATATTAAAATATTAAATATATTTAAATGGAATAAAGTATCACACAATTCGGAAATAATATATTACAAATATAAACATAATAATATTTTATTATTAATTATGGTCAGAAGTATTGTCAGACGAATCATCTTCCAAATCAATTATAATAGGATTAATATCTCTTCTGTCAAAGCCTATTTCATGATCCCACCATTGCTGTATATCTTTTTCAACGTGCCTGATGGAATTGGTCCACATTTCTGGAGTAATACGTTGCAGAGCTTCGTCCCACATATCCAAACATGGCTGTATGAATTTTCCACTTCTGCCGATGTGTCGATTATAATAATTTTTATTTATTCCCAAAATTAATTCAATCGCATTAAAATTGCAATGATAGGGAGGCAAACGTAATACTTTGTGGCCAGCTTCTTCGACTAAGCGATCCACTAAATATTGTTTCTGTGGTTTGTTTCTAAAATTCTCAATGAATAACGTAGTGTTTTGAAAAATCCAGGCATGTCCTTTACCGGAATGGTGTACACCACCTTACATAGACCGTGGAAACTCGAATACACAGACGATACGTCAATAAACTTCAAATGTAATTTGAATTCTCAAACGTGTCAATAAATGTCAAACATAATATGAAATTTCAATACTAGATTTAACTGCCAGATGCAATTGTAACCAACATAAACAGTAATTCAAAAAAATATAGTTCCCTCGATTACACGTTTTTATGAACATATTGTACTTATCCTCTGTCTCGCTTTGCATTAAACGAAACACTAAGCAAAGGAATATCATCCAACGGTAACGGCACAGCTCTTTTAAATGTAAGTCGTCCTTTATACGGGCATCCCGCACATCCAAAACGACCGGATGATATTCAAACTACAGTGGCGCGTAACCGTAGGCTGCGAGAATCTCTTATCTCACCGATGATAACCTCAAAATGAGATTCACCTTCTCACATGTGACAATCCCGCCGCGTAACTCTTGCTTCTGACGGGCGCTTTTGAGTTGGTCTAACGTCCTTATCGAAGGACCGGAGGACCTTTTCGAAGCAGAAAAAGGAGTCTTTCTCCACCCGCACCCTATTTTGCGATTCGATGCTTTCGCTCGACGTTGGCGGTTGTTAGGAGAACGGTAACGCGTTTTCTATGGTTCGGTTAAAAAGGGCGCCTGCCTACCTATATTAAAGAGCAATAATTCGAGTTTATCAAATTGTTGAGGTCTGAACGAGATGGTGGGACGATGCTTCAAGGGTGAAATGATGATGGGGAAAAACGAAAATTGTTTGGAATTTGATCAGGTTCGGGTTTTCTTGTCGAATATTCCATTTTCTTTGATGTTAGGTGATTTCAAAGGTGTGTAGGTTTAAAACATGATGCTTTGTTAAGTTTCCAATATAAACTGTAAAAAAATTCTCGTTTAAAATGAGAGATGAAAGGATTGAATATTAGGTAAAACAAGAAATTTATTCTTTTCCCAAAATTTTCTACTTAAAATCCCATTTCAAATAGTGGATAATTTTCGTGTGTATTGGCGTTATTGGTTGCTGAACTGTGTGTTTTTGTGTGTAACTTTGGATACGAATAGGTGCTTTTTTCAAAGCTAACATGTGCAGTTTACAATAACGTAGGCCAAATCAACGGTTTCAAGCATGTTCTTTATTAATTTATTTTCGTCCACACTGGATTTTCATATCAAAGCCTAGCATAGTTACGCTACATTTGAAAGATACTATCAGATATGTACATTTAAGAGAAGAAGGGAGAAATGTTATTTAATCAGTTTTATTCCATTATTAGGAAAATAAATTTTTATAAACTGAAGTGGGATGGATTAAATATAATAACTGGGGCCATTCAGGATGTGTAGTATTGTTTAAGTAATTGTTATGTTTAATAGCAGCGTTGTTACATTTGGTATCACATCATTATTATTGTCTATGAATGTTGTTTTCCTTTTCTAAATTCTGTGGGATGAACTGGTCCCAAAAGATTAGGAATGTAATCCCCGGTAATAAATTAGATTAGAAAGGAATGCTGGGATTTTGTGAAGTTGTGATAAAGATAAAAGGGCAAATTGACGAAAATAAATTAAAATTTAAATAATATACAAGACGAAGCCGAGAAATGATTGCTTCTTGAACATTTTCTAGCATAGCTGGAGAAAGTAAACGAATCTTTCCACGTATCCGTCCTGTTAAATCATTTGAATTATTCGACATCTTTAAGCACACCTTATCCCCACAAGAAAAGTCTAACGGGATTATGTCAGGTGACCTAGATGGCTACTCGATAGTTAGGGAAAGTCGCTTCTTGCTGAAACCAAATTAAATTATTTGGTAGGTCAGCATCCCCTTGACTAGGAAAGGCGGCAGCTAAAACGGGAATCAATTCCAACTGAAGAAACTCCAACTTGCATTTCGCGCACAACGTTCGTTCAATAAAATAAGGTACGGGAATTCCCGCCCAGACATTAATTTTTCATGGATGCCGGGTGTGTCCCACTTGCATCCAAAGCGGATGCTCTGTCGCCCAATGCCTACAATGTTGCCTATTGACAGAACCATGAAGAAAAAATGCCACAGCATCAGAAAAAGAACGATAGGTTCAATAAAATTTGTATCGTTGTCTTGTATTCTAATGATTTCGTCGCAGAATTGGTTTCTTCGGTCAAAGTCGTCTTCTAACAACTCTTATAAGGGTGGTACTTAACTACTCTGGACGTATTTGAGAAAGCTCCTAATCTAACACTATAGTCTTTCGATATTTCTCTCAGAGTGATGTGAGGATTGTCTTCAGCTGCTATGAGGATGTTTAGTATCTTTGGATGTGGTGGACCTTTAGATAGACACTTAATGTAATCAAGCTCTCAGAATTTGCTTTTAATTTTACATGCAATAGATTTGTTAATTGGCGGACGATCAGAATAAGTTTCGTTAAAGATGACTTTTTCCATTCATCAGTCATAGCTCCTAAGATGTACATCGTTGAGTTTTTATGTTCACGAGTTTGGGTGTCTACTTTAACTCATTTGTGACCCTGATGAAGCTTCAAAATAAAAGCGAAATATAGATAAAATTTGAAGGAGTTACATTTTTTCTGAAACCTCGTCATCCTGCCATTTTTAACCAGGTATCGCCAATAACCACCACATTAGTATCAATGACGTACAATATCACAAACCCTGGGATATTAATTGCTAAGTCGCTTATAAATATTACGAATAACAGTAGTTCCAAAATCAAACCCTATGGCACCCCCGAAGCAGTATCAGCGAGAATCGAAGCGTAGCACGTATTAACGTTTGTGCGATCGTGGGAAGAGCTGATCGCACAAACGTTAATACATTAGGAAATCTTCAATGGCGTAACTACCAAATTTGGGCCCCGACGCAAGATCTTTCAAAAATTTATTTATCATAATAGGAGTAAAAACATAGAAGATCGGAAGGCCCTTTGAACACCCTTGCGTCTAGAGCATTGCGTGGGCTTGCGTGGGTATAGCTACGCCACTGGAAATCTTCCAACTTCAATGAACCTATTAAAAATGTATGCAAGAGGGGCGCTGACGTAATCAATTATTAATTTAAAGATTTTAACCGGAATCTCGTCATAGTTTGTAGCGATCGTGTTATTAAGACCCAAAATAATAGATTTGATTTCTACCGTCATAACAAGAAGAATAAAAAATGCATCAGATTCACCAATACCTCTGAGACGTAATCCTACAGTCTGTTGAAAATTGAACACCAAGTAGTTTATATAGGATAGTTCGTGTAACTTCCCTGTCTATTTTAGAGAAAGTGATTTAAACTCAAAGCTAATTGTCTTTATTATTGAAGCGGGCTACGGCATTGATGTATAACCGTACGAGCGAGCGTATTATGATCCCCCGATTTTACACGAACTTAGCGCATCTAAACGTGTGCTGTGTTGAATGTCACTGTGGAATGTTATTTGCTTGACAAAACTGCGTAAACATAAATTCATTTGTGCATCTTGCTCATATTATAAACGCCGTATTCGTTCACGTACATGTGCAAGCCACGACTTCGCTCTTGCATTCCCGAAAACACCTTCCCCACGCTATAAACGTCATATTCGTTCAAGTACACATGTAAGACACGACTTTGCTCTCGCATTTCCGAAAAATGCCGATTATGCTGGCTGATCATAGTACGCTCGCTCTTACGGTATAGTTAATAGATCTATTGTAATAGTGGCATTAGTATGTGTTAGAATAGTTGGACGCTCTTGATGTATCGTCATTTTTAAGTTTAGCAGGTATTAGGAAAGGTCTACTGAGGTGTTGATGTTGTTTGTGACTGACGAGAACGAGTTGATCTTCATTTGTTGGTCTTTGTTATCTTTCGTGAATCTAATCTTGTCCTGGTATGTTGTGACTTTCTTCACATTTTCTAATTTTCTGTTTTAGTTGACTCTTCTTTGTTCGATTAATGAATGGCCAATGAAGGCATTCATTGATTCCTTGGCCACGTTATAGACTTTTTCGCTTCCCTCAATTCCTTGGTATATCCCCTGGATATTCACCATGAAATAAGGTGGCTTTTGCGTTCCCATTGCATTAGATTCTGAATACATTCGTGTATCAGGTCAGATTCATATGTTTATACTTCCAAAGCTTTTAGTGCTGTCTGACTGTATGTGAGAATGTGAAAAAGTTGCAGCTCGCATATCTTTGTGGAGATTCTTTTTGGCTCACAAGTTTAAGGCAAAAATATTTTCGAACTGTTTTAGTTCAGTGCTAGTGGTCCTCCGCTAAATTAAGATCAACAGTGAGACAGGTAAATAAAACACCTGTAACGTTGGGACCTTTGGGTCTACTGCAGCTGTTGTTGTAGAGTCTTTTAAGCTGTATTTGGCTACTACACCTGTGCGGCATATGTGACCATGGGTCTAATTATTGCTGCATATTATCAAAAGATCATTTCAGGCTTAAGACTTTAGCTCTTATTAAATAGCCTGCGGCAAATTAGTGATACCTTTAGCTCTTCTCCTTAAGTTGAATATGTAGGGATTTTACGTTAGCCTTTTGTCTACTGTAGCTCCCGAAACTTCCTCTATCGATGTAGTTAATTGTTTTCGAGGGGGAAACAAAATGGCGACATTATAAGTTAACCTTGTCCAAATTTTCAAAATCATTTTTGTTTTTTCAAGCAGATTTCGATATTTTTATCCCGAAATCTTAATCCATTGACAAGAGAAGTAACTTTTATTTACAATGTTTTTTTATGCAACAGGTTTTTGTTGTTTGTCATAAAAAGAAAGGGATCTACCACCTTTGTCAAGATAGAGTTAGGTTAAATAAAGCGATATGGGACACCTTGTATAGTACGCTACATAATGAAAGAAAATTAACCAGAAATTGAAATCTATTATCGTTGAACCAACCGTAAAATATCCAATTTCTCGACATTACAACGTACGCTTAGATAATTTCGTATTTTATGAAATAGAACACTAATCCTCAAACGTACCAAACCCTAATTCAACCTGATTACATTTCCCTCGACGTTATACACATACTACGTATATTATTCGAGAATTAACTCGCATCGTAGGGCATGTAATAACAACTCCTCCTCTATATCCACGGCTATTACCCCTTTATTTCTCAACAAATACCTTCACCTCGATAACATTTGAGAATACGTAATTATCTATTTTCCCCGTACGCGAACGCGCCTTTGGAAAGGAGAGTTCGAAAAACGCACGCCCTCTCGCGGCCGATAATAATAATTACGCTACCGTACGTCGCGTCGGTCGGTTATCGTTCAACGGCGAAATAAAAATAAATAGAAGCGTACGTTCTGGCGTTAAACGGGCGTCGTTATTGGCCGTTATCGGTAAAGGAGTACTGACAAATAATGGGTAGATTAGTCGGCTAATAAATTTCAGTGTTCCCGCTTCGGCGTAGGCTTGTCGCGTTGAGTTTATTATTTTATCGTTTATCTTCGATTGTGATGTATATAGGGGTGCGCAATGTAATCTTCTTTGCGATAATATTAGTTCTCATTACGTTATATACACATTGATCATTTAGAAGTGTTGACTGTAGCAATATTGTGCAATTGGCTAACTTGCCTGCTTCTAATTTTATTGATTATATTTATGTAGTGGTTATAATTATCTGAATCTTAACATTCACATCATCAACAAATTACTACATTGCATAAAATTTTGTTTAAATTTTAATATTCTTATGACAATGCTGCTGGACTTAACAGCTTGAAGATGCTGATAGCTGTTGCAATGGGCAGTTCGCCGAAAGCATAGTTGCTTCCGACAGAGCGAGCTTGAAGGTCCGTGGATTCCAGCGCTTACGATCAAATGGCAGAGAATATGAGCCATCTGCATGGCGCTGTTGACTGGTTTTCAATTCTCACCGAAATAAACTAAAACTACATGAAAAAACAATTGAGAAAAGATATCTTCATCGCACAACGCCGCTCTTAGTTTTTGTATTAAAAGTGTTAGTTAGTCTACAACAATTTATGGGTGATATCGAATTTTTTTATAAACTCGACACATATAAACTCTCTGACTGACTTCACCGTTACATCACTTTACTATTCGGAATTTTATTCAAGGATGCGCTACGGAATTATACAATGGGGCTCTTGCGTTGACGCAGATCGTATTTTTATTTTACAAAAAAGAGCGATTAGAACACTATTTGGTTTGAGACAGAGGGATTCTTGTAAAGAGGTTTTTAGAAATAATAACTTATTAACGTTTTATGATGTGTACGTCTTGGAAGTACTGTGTTTTGTTTTTACATTTCGTGACTCTTTTAATGTGAGTCTGCCACACCCTTATGGTACTAGAAACAGGAAAAACTCTCTGTTGCCACATTCACACAAAACATCAACCTTTCAAAGAAGTCTTACGTTCATGGGAACGAAATTGTTCAATGTGTTGCCTAACGAAATGATAGACTATCCTAATGTGTACATTTTTAAGCGAAAACAGTTATGTCTCCTCCAAGTTAATGCTTACTCGATTCAAGATTTTGAAGTACTTCGGTGTTCGTTCTTGATATTTTGGGCTCGAAGCAGCAACCGATTTATATATAATACATAATAAGGGCCCCAATGTGCACCCCTTCAGCATACCAGACTCAACGAATAGTTCAAAGCGACTGCAAATGTCATATGCAACGGTTTGGAAACTTACGCAAAACCCTAGAAATGTATCTTTATAAATTACAACTGTTGGATTTGAGGGAGATAAATTTGGTAATCAGGTACGATTTTTCTATACGAATATTGGGTTTAATTTAAACCTGAGCCATAGATTGAAATTAAACCCAAATGATTATTCTGAATGTTATGAACAGATGGGGCCCGTTTTCCTCTTAATGGTGGAGTCAGTACTCAAAATTGTTGAATATGGTAAACAGAAAATCTACAGGAATCATTTACGAAGGACATCATAACAAGAAAATCATGAAGACCTGTCATAATTTCATCATTGGCCTGTATTTTCTTGAGCAAATACAGAATGACGAGGTCGTAACAGTGACAGTTACTGGTGAACGATCACTGCAAATGCTAAGAGCTTATGCAATTCCACAGTTGCAAAACGAGGACGCAATTGAAAACATAATTTTTATGCAGGGTGGAGTATTCGCGTACACTTACCAACCAGTTAAAGGCTTGTTAACTGCTATTTTTCAAGATCGTGTTATAAGCAGACATTTTGAAAATGCATGGCCACCGCTTGATCTGAACGGACTTTTGGCTTCGGGATTATTTATTTTTATACCACTGCATGAAGTTTACCTCTTTCTACATTACTTCTATTCTAGTAAACGTGTGAACATGTGCCCTTACCCAGAAAAACCTTATCTTAAAGTGATATTTCTTGAGAGTCAGATGGTGCTCCCCTATGTCTTTAATCGTGAGGTGACCGGTAGTATTGGTTGAAGCTATGACACGCAACACACTTTGCGAATCGGTCATAATGCATCCTTGGTGTTACTGGTTTGAATGTAGTTTAAACGCTGCCTCCGCTGAGAAAATAGAGATTGGACACCCTATGTGGAAAGCATGTTTCTTACCTTTTATTATTATTGATTAGTGTAAATAATCCTTACTTGTCCGATTTGGTTGACGATAACTACAGTATTCTATCAGCCACGCTATCTCCGGTGTATGGAGGGAAAATGACATCTATGGCTTCCAAATTGTCAAAGAAATCGAAATTCAGTGGGTACAACTTTATATATGATATTATCGTACTTGGCAGCATAAAGTATGCATGTACCATATAATAACTTTATACATTTCCAATTTTCCTATAGGTAATTCTGTTGTATTCAGCACACCCTATATATTCGAATTGTACGTTTCTCGTTTTTCGATTGCGCTTTGCATTAGCGTTTTGATGGACTAAATATGCCAGATAGGAAAAAAACGCATTTAAATGTTAAATACTCTCGCTATAGTTCTATGCACTTCCCTGATTAAAAGTATATTGATATGCTTTGGGAATATAGACAAAGCGAAATTAAAAGTAACGCTTTATTCTGGAAGTAACTGTGTAGTAATTACATTACCTTAATTTATGAGTAAACATTTTATTTTCTTAACAGAATGTTTGCGAAATATTACAGTCAATAGAGATTCATCGCCTCAATGACTAACTACGACTAATTTCTTCCGTTGGCAAGATCATAACTAGAGTTGCTCAATTTGCGCCAACAGCCAGTGGCGGGCGCATAAAAGTTTACACAAAATAAATGTAAAAAAAAATAAAATATAATACGTGCTCAAACACTTACCGTCTTAAGAGTCTTCCGTGAAATCACAAAGTGAATAATGTCTGTTAAATATCTGCAACATTAGATATGTTTCCACTGTTGTTTCGGCAAACCGAGTGCGACGTGAGGAAGAAGTGTGTTTATATGCAGAAAACGAACTTTCTACATCTGGTGACGTTATATTTGCGTAATTAAAATAATCTTTGGAACAACTTAACGGTTCTGTTGACGCATCTTCGCAAATTTGTCTTAATGTACCAAAATCAGAATCTTTCTCTAAAATACTTTCAAACCTTTCTAGAACACAAACATTTTTTGCGTCTTTTACCGCGCATAGCTGTGTGTGAACATGTTACACCATTTGGAGAGATTCCACTAATGACACCGAAGGATTTTATAATTTTTCTATTGCCTCTACTAGTCCGAAATAATTGTTCTGAATAGTTTTTAAATCCGTTTTAACCTGACTATCTTGAAATTTCGACTGGCTTTCCTTGATAGCCGCAGCTTCTTTTGGATCGAATTGTAAAACCACGTTCTTAATATTCTCAAAATATTTATGATAATAAAACGTGGCCTGTGTCCATGTTCCCCAACGTGTAAGAATAATTTCTGGTGGCTCAGGCATATGGTGGCCCAGTCTGTGAAATTTGCGAATACGTTTTGGGGATTTGACAAACACTGCTTTTGTATGCGCTATTAAAGCGTCCACCTCAGGATAACATTCTCTAATACTATCTGCCACATGACTAAAACCATGAATATTACATGTAATATGTAACAAGTTAGCACAATGTTTTTTAAGGACCGGCTTACAGAAAGCATGTTTGCGGCACCATCACTCATAAACATCAACAGTTGGTTTGTTGAAAGTTCAAACTTTTACAATGTATTTAACACTAACTTTGAAATTACTTCGGCAGTACATTGTTGTACTCGTCTGGAAGCTAATAAAATTGAAGGTGACGATTGATGTGGTTCCATTGTACGTACCATTACATTAACCACAGAAAGTTTTTTTAAGATCTGTTGTTTCGTCCACACATAACCCCAGTTTTTTATCTTTCAACTCCGATGTAATTCTTTTTTCAACATGTTCACGAGCAGATGGCACAATTCTTCGTAACGATGCCCGACTTGGTAATTTTCAGTACGAATATTTATTCCAAAATAAGACATATGCTTCCTTGTCCAGTAAATTAAACGGTAGATTACATGCAATAAAGGTAACACATAAATTAAATTTAAATTTGTCATAGTGTCGTGTGCAATTTTTTTTTTGAAGAATGCTGTTTACTATTTACGTGACGTAGACAATCCCTTTTGGACCAACACATTAAAGGGATATTACAAATTACACATTGAATTTTAACGCCATCATAATTTAAGTCAAGCATTTCTGCTATAAATTCTGTAACTTTGTCTAACATTGGTCGGTTTCGCGATGTAGGCAACATTTCTAAAATAAACGTAGAACTACGAAATAGTATTTACGGCAGTGTATATGTATACACAACAGATCTGGTTGAGACTCGCAGTTATAGTGAGGGTTGTATTGAACCTCCGCCGCTGCCCGTTGGCGCTAGTGGGCAACTGTAATCATAACAGTTTCTTTTAGACGATCCAAGGCGACTCTGTGTGAGTGATTCCCAATTAGGGAAAGGTGATTATGATGGTTTTCATCATTCTCAGGCATACTGAAAGTAATCCATAGATAGTCCATAGTAAATTGCTCACCAGCTTATAGCATAAGTTGAGCAAAATTTAAATTACAATATTGTATTTTTTGTTGTATATATGGTTAGTGATAGTGAAAAGTAATTGTGAAGCAGCTAATTCATTATAATTCTAAGGTTAAATAAATTATTTAAAATGTATAATGTAAGATTATGAAACTAAGGTAGAAATAACAAATATTAAGAGTGGAGAATGAAAATTTCTTTGTGAAAAATCTAGAAAACATGTTTTTTTTGAAAATACTTACAGTATTTTGCACAATATACTTTACTGGGACCAAGAAGGTCACTTGTTGTAAAATTAATGTTAAATATTATAAAATTCAAGTTTTTGAATGGATTTTTCTGCTTGATTAAGCATTTATTATATGAACACATCATTACGTCATCACAAAACAATATTATATTCAGTGCAAGATCTCATTTCACAAGAAGCTGCCATCTACATCGTCAATTTCAAAGTTCTTGAACAATGCCGCCCAAATCTTGATCTGCGATCATGGGTATAATTTAATAAAACAAGTATAGGATAGCTTATATAACGTCTTTCATTTCCTTTCATTGCCTAGTAATTAATATTAAAGCAACCACGTTTTGTTATCACATAATACAGACACAACACAATATTGCAAGTGTATAGGTTCGTTATTGTAAAATCTTACATACTACGCATACAATAACAGTTATTCCAAAGACTAGCGTCAATATGCTAGCATTGTTATAGAAAAGCTACTTGCAAACCTTAATAATACCTACTATACATTCCGATTTTCCTGTAAACAATGCGTGCTAGTACAAACGTTTAGCGCTCGATATTCCTATTTACTTGTCCGCTCAAAACTAAGCTGATATGCTTCGCTTATGCAGGCAGAATAAAATGAAAAAATGTGTATGAACATACGTCTGTAATCTGTATATCTATCCTGTTTGTTGGTTAGATTGTTACAACGGCCTAGTTCACTCCTATCCGTCAGGAAATTAAATGACGCCGTTAAAAAGATATATGTGAGCCTGATGACTAGAGTAACCAAAACTTGCGGACTCGCATAGGCGTCGGTGTTACGGGTTAATATAAGAATACGAAAAATTCATAAATAAACTTACTTGCAAATTATTCAACAAATTAGAGGCATCAGGATGTGAACTACTGTAACTTGCATCATTGCATATGTTTCCACAGTTACTTCTTTAAACCTTGTGCGTCGACAAGAAAAAATATTCTTATACATAGAAAACGATCTCTCCACATCTAAGGAAGTTACATTTGCATGTAGAAACTGTTTTTCAAAATCACTTAAAAGTTCACTATTCTTACACTTACGCGGCCTCTAAAGTATTAAAATCGGGATTTTTCCTTAAAACATCTGCCAACTTTTGACTAGCGCATAATCCTGGCGTATCATTTAATGTGTATAATTTATTTTTTACACTCTCCACTATGTCTAATGATTGCTGCAATGACAATTCAGTACATTGTAGTTTTCTGATGGCATCTAGTAATACTGTATAATTGGTACATATTGTTGTTAAATCTTCTAAAAGTTGAGGGATTTGAAATTCTCTTTGACTTTCTCTAATTGCTTTGGATTAATTCCGATTAAATCGCATTATAACTGATTGAATTTGTTAAAAATGGATCAAATAGTAAGAAGCTGCTGTTAGCCAAGTACCCCATCGCGTTAAAATTGGTTCACGAGGTTCTGGAATACCTGGACAAAATTTACGAAATTCTTTTAAACGTTTAGGAGATTTACGAAACACTGCTTAGTACTTCAATCATCCGATCACGTTTCCGTAATGTTGTCGAACAACTTCACCAACTAAATGCAAAGTATGCGCACGCAGGTTATATGTATTAAGTTAGGAAATATATGTTTAAGGATCGCCCAACACTTAACATCGTTGCTGCACTATCTGTCACAATCATCACAACTTGATCTTGGGCAATTTTAAATTTTTTCAAAGCGTTCATTATCACTTTTCGAATATTTTCCGCGGTACATTGTTGAACACGTTTGCAAGCTAACAAAATATCGAGATGCTGTGTTCTCGCTAGATAAAACGCGAGCTATTACATTCACAATACTGTTTTTCTTTATATCGGTCGTCTCATCCACGGTAATCCATATTCTTTTGGAACACAAATCACGTTTACACACATTTTCTAGCATCTCTTTCATTCGCGGCAAATGATTCTGTAATTGTGTTTGTGAGGGTAATGGGTACTTTCGAACGTATTGTCGCCAAAACGTTTTAAAAGCTGCTTTTCTCACCAACGACAACGGAAGATTACAAGAGGTAAACATAATTAATAAATGTATGAGGAATAGTGTATAAGGTATTTCAGTTCTTGCATTTCTCATATGCTTAATACCATTGACGTGCCTCTGGCAATCAGTTCTGTCCAATGCAGCCAAACGAACATTGCATATTAAGCAAAAAACTGCACTACCGTCATATTTTAAATGGGGAAAAAGTGCCACATACTTATGTACATTTGTAGCAAATCTATTACGAGGCATTGTTTTCTTAGGTATGTAAATATTAGTTCTATATGAAACGATACACTAATTATGTACTTGGTACAATACTACAAGACACAAAAAACACCAGCTATATTTTCAAAAGCGACACGCAAGTACATAACCTAGACCGTTCGACTAATCTCTGCAACAGCTCAACCAGTACTAAAACGAAATCTCTCTCAGCGCGGTTTAACATGATTTATATTCAAGGTCGACACTACATGCCTGCTTCTCTACCGGTTTAGTTTATTTATGAATTTTTCGTATTCTTATATTAACCCGTAATACCGACGCCTATGCGAGTCCGCAAGTTTAGGTTACTCTACTGATGACTCTGTTGATAGTTGCATTGCAGCGTGTTACGCCGCGTAAAGGCTAATTAAAATGGAATTGTATAATATTAACGTTTCAAATGCAGGAAAAACACGGTTCTGGCTTGTGACTTTGAGATCGAAAATGATTGTAATTTTCCGTAGTCCACTTTCTTTGAACTTGCGTTACATTGCGAAATGTTTAACGAGGGTAATGATAAATATTATATAACTTTTATCTTTCGCAGGATGGTGTTAATTGTTTTCGAGTTCATTTCTAAGGTTGCGTAAATTGAGAAGAGGAAGAAATTAGCTTTTGTAAACTAGTTAAATATAGAATAGAATGAGCAAGCCGATGGTGATCAGCTTTATAAGGTGATCATTGAAGGCCGTACTGAGTGGGCATTCGGTAAGCCTCAATGCAAAAGAGGTATCCTGGCATGGTACACGGACGGCTCGAGAATAGAAAGGTTCGGAACAGATATAGGCATAAGTGGTCCTAACTACCATCTAAAAATGCCTACAGGACCCCACACCAACATATTTCAAGCAGAGATTTATGCTTTAAATCTGTGCGCCATAAAGAACCTCGAGAAAGGGATACGAGGCGCAACTATAGCTATATTCAGCGACAGTTAGGCAGTTCTAAAGGCTGTTAAGGCTGCCACGCTTAACGCCTATCTCGAAAATATCGCGCGAAAAAGAAGGATGGTAAACCTTCTGGGAAAATGAAGATGGTGGGTATTTTTATATACTCGAAACGATGGTGAATATGGGGTACGGTTCCCTTTACCCTAACCCAGCCGAAGATGGCGTGGGGATGGTAAGCGCCACCCTATTTAAGTAATACGAAGGGACCATCCTGTAGTTTAGCAACGCCAAAATAGAGAAATTCATCGCAGGATAACGAATAATAAAAGTTAGGTTAGTTTAAGTATGAAAACAACAGACTACTTGAACGGCCACGCAAATATTGTTACAAATATAATTTGACATTAATTTTCTGTCACCCTGTATGTTAAAAACACTAATACTAAACAATATGTACAAGAAACTATACACAACAACGTTTAACAAAATTAAATACCTATACTGAAATTAAAAACAAATATTGACATATAGTTAGAACAGACGTGTAAGCAGGTGTGTAATATATTTAAACAAATAACTATACCAATCGTAGTGACTGTAGTTGCGAAACAAAAAAAAAAGTAGACAAGTAAGTATATTCAAAATACGAAAATAGTAACCAGTAAATAAGTAAATAAAGGGGATGATATAATAACGTCTTTTCTAGAAATACGCGGGAATAGCGGTTATGCGAAATTGAACGTTATACAAAATTGAGCCTTATATACTCTGTCCCTAAGGATGCGTTCTGTAGCGCTATGACCAAATAAATTAACAAAAGTGAGAAAACTATTGCAAATACAGATAAACGAAATTTAGAAGCGCTGCAGGATGGATTATATTCGTGCATGAAAATATTACTGTCCAAAAATATCTTATAGTATACAGCTCCCAAACGTAACCACGCCCTGGTTCTCGGAAACTTTTCAGTGTCGTTCACGAGCCGTTCAGGGGGAACCTTCGGGATTGCACATACGCTTTTCGGGGCTCCGAAAGGAAACAAAAACGAAAACGCAATTCGAACGAGAAAACTTACGTGAAGGCGATATGACGTCAGCATGTAGCTCGGTACAATAAATTTCCCCAGCGGGTGAGTTTTACGACAGGAAATACGTTACTTGTTTAGGTGGGCAGCCTTACATTCCAGTCTTTTCCAACACGCAGCTCAAGCAAGACTCTCTCGAAAACTAAGGCTAACATCACGTGATTGCAACAGGTGGAAATGGGAATATCACATGACCGTTTTGATATAGTACTTAGGGATGTTTAAAACTAAGAATGCTTAATAAATATAAATAAATCTGAATTTGGCTTATAACTACAGCAAAACGTAATAAAATTCTATAATAGGGTTTCGAGAGCTCTACGTCAATCGGTATTAAAATAAATGTATATAACATAACGTAGGCCATGTACTGGCAGTAATATCAATCCACGGCTCTATTTGAATTTTTCGAGAAATTATGGTTTTTCCACTTTCTCACATCAGACGCGCCCTCTAGCGATCAACGAAACTAAAACTATTTTCACTCTTGGTCACTTTTATAATTTAATTTTTTTTGAAATCGCAAGGACTTACTATTGCTGAGATAGGCTCTGTGCAGCGGCTCGTTGCACTGTCCATCCTTAAACGAACACCCAGTATAAAAGCCACTCAAAAACCGATTGATTATTTATTACCAATAACGCAACTTCCGCGCAAACTCAGCTCTCCCTGTCGGCGAATTAATTAACAACAAATCCACAAAACCCCATAACACGTTAAGCCGAATCAATTTGTCCGACTTTTGATCAGCGCAGCCAATGCCTAAAATGTAAATAAAACGTACGTATCGGCAGCTTGGAAATACACAATTATCCCTAACCGAGCCGCCCGATTTGCATATTCGAGCGTTTTACACAACAAACGTACTCGGACTCCCACGCACTTGTACACTCCAGCGAATACATCCATTGAATAAAGATAAAGCGTTGAGACGATAATTCGATCTTCAATGCAAATAGAATCCGTACAGTGTCCTTTTTGTGAATATTTTTCGCGAAAAGGTGTTCGACGGGTTCGTTAGGTATAAATTTAGATCTAGTTACTACTTTTTGATGTTTGGAAAGAAGCCTTATTTATGATCTATTATCTTTCCTAATGCCCTTAAAATAGCTTCTATCAAACCTATTTTGAAAAAAGTGACAGACTATCTCCTGACAATCATCGTCCAATTTCACATCTGCCTTTGTAAATAAGGTATGTTGAAGAGACAGAACTCTTTTCTAGACCACTCTAGGATTATCATTTCCTTGCAACATGGATTTCGTTCTGGAAAATCGACCATCTCCGCATACATCAATCTTATAATGTTGTTCTTCAGTTCATTGAAGAAAAGCGCTTTCCCGTTGGTATCTTTTGCGATCTCAGTTGAGCTTTCGATTGTGTACCTCACGACCGCTTGTTAGAAAAATTATCAGCCTATGGAATTCGAGGAAGAACGGGTGAGTAGTTTGCATCCTACTTGGGTAATCGTTCTCAGTTTGTCGAGATACGTATGCATAAGGAGGGCGTCACTCATAAATCTGGAATCTTGCCTGTTACTTTAGGAGTTCCTCAAGGTTCGGTTCCCGCACCAATCTTGTTTTATCTGTATCTGAATGACATTGTTACCTTGTTAATTAACTTCTTTAAAATTATGTTTGCAGACGATGCATGATTCACCTGATGCCTCCCAATTTTTTTATGCAGAAACGAGCCCTTCGAGACATGATGGGAGTAAGATCTCGTGAAACTTGCCGTCCGCTCTTTGCTGAATTAAAAATTCTTCCACTGGCGTGTTTATACATACTTGAGACTTGTATTTACGTACGTAGCAATAAAACACATTTGAGTACCCAATCTTGTCATAGATATCCAGTGAGGAATACTTCTACTCTGTCTAAAAAGAATTAAGTTGAGCTCTCTTGAAAACACTACCTATTTTTTGGAAGTTAGATTATATAGTAAATTATTTTATTACATGATTAATTTAAGTTTAAGTAGTTTTAAGCTAAAAAGAATATTGTATCAATTTAATTTTATAGTGTTGAAGAATTCCTTAATATAGCTTTAGGTTAATGTTGTTTAAGCAACTTAAATATGTTGTTGACCTAAAACACTAGTGTTTCTTTTCAATAAACTATTATCATTATTATTATTTGGGATGCTGTGCCTTGAACAACATTTCACCAACAGAATATTTAATTAATACACATTAATGCATCTGCACATCACGAAATATTCAAATTTCGTTTTGTTTTACTTCTTTTCGACTAGTACCTTTTTTGTTCAGGGACCACTACACAAAAATAATGTTTGTCATGGACCACTCCTCAACAAACTCCCTTAAAGATTGTGGGGGTGAATTTTACATATGCGGCAATGTTTTTATGACTACTGTCTTCAAAGATCACTGATTGGGTTTTCACGAACCATAAGCTAAAAACCATCGGTCTAGTATAAAGGAAAATTCCAAATGCAGTGTAAATTAAATTTAAGTTGATTTGTTCCCATCACAGAGAAAGAGAATTTTGGCCCTCAACATTTGCTTCATCCGCTCCTTCAAAAAAGAAAGCTTTTTAAAATGAATTGTATACCTTAAGGGACCGCAACTTATTCTCCCGGTTTTAAATCAAACTTCTATCACATCAAACGTTATCCTCTTCGTATTGTACTCCCTTTCTCTCTCTGATATAATGAAGCATCAATAAAACCACTCAAATGAAATAGATACTTTTTCCCTTTCGGTAGAAACATGCATCATTATACCAACATATTTCTTCGGCAAATAGAAACGATATTTCTCCTTCTTCGTCTCCTGCTTCCTGCTTCCTAGCGGTCCGGAGATCGCTTCGAAATGAAAAAATGTCTACGCGGAAGATCCACACAAGATGGCATGGCGTGACGATCTAGAGGAGGGCGAGTGAAGTGTGGTGTGGGTCGAGGGTCATCTCATTCCATCGGAAATTACATCTGCCGCGTGTGCTCCTCCTGAAATCTCGACCTCGGGTACATCTGCTTTATTGAAAACGCGTGGCGGAGTCAGACGGATCCCAGAAGTTCGAACGCGCATTTTGAGCTTTCTCAACATTTTTTAGCTAACGGCCGCCGTCGTCGTCGACATCCAGCACTCGTCAGGGCCGCGTCAATATTTTTTTTGCGGAGAAGGCCGTGGTGGCGGCCTTCATATTGTAGAGAGAAAACCCGGCGGCCGACAAAAAAGTTTCTATATTGATATCGAGAAGCGATAAGAGAGAAGGTCGATGATTAATGTTGCTATCGAATTATATGCTAATAAGGTGATCCTTTTTACGCTGTTGTTCTTTTTGAAGTGGTTCTTTTGTTCGGCTATAAAAGGGGTCAAACAAAAGGAGCAAGATGAGCTAGGGGAGGGATTTTCTGGAGATAAATTAGATTTAATTATCGCAAGAACGTGTTTCACCTAATTTTAAATAAATAATTCCAAACAAACGAATGTTTTTGAAAATAAAAGGAATTTAAGAAGGGAAAGTATTGCGATTTAAAACATTAGCGAACAGGGTTATATACTTGTTTAAATCCTACACACATAAAAATGTAGTCTTGGATGAGGAATATCAATATATCCAACTTCAGATACTCATTTCAAAGTTACATATTATTTTGAAACTGTTGTATTCCGATAGAAGAACACAAGCGTTAAATTTAAACGAGAACAATGCATTTATACAGCACAAAACAGCTTGATATCATCCGCATACGCCAAAACAGAACAGGTAAGTGATTGCAAGAGGTCAATTATAAATAATTTAAAAAGGAGAGGACCAAGGTTTGATCCTCGCGGAACACCACTTGCGGATAAAACAATTTAATGACTCAAATCCGTTATAGAAAACATAGTTTGATGTACGTGTTAAATATGATCCTATTAATAAGCGCAATCTAGGAGAGAAACCAAAATAGTCTAGTTTATGTAAAAGAAGTCTGTGATCAATCCTATCAAACGCGTGAGGGAAGTCAGTGTTTGCGGTATCCACCTGTCCTTGATTATCCAAGATTTCACTAACATACTGAGTAAAGGAACATAAATTCGCCATTGTAGAATGGCCAGTCAAGAATCCATGATGATGTGGCGATAAGTATTGTTTTATATTGAAAAATATGGTACAGTACAGGTGTTACTCAAGAACCTTAGAGAAGTTATTTAAGATAGAGGGGGGCCGATAATTAGTGATGAAAGCTTTGTCGCCTTTCTTGTAGATTGGAACAATACTTGCTCGTTTCCATCTTTCTGGCAAAGCAGATATACTAATTGCCAAATTAATAATTTTGGCAATAGGCTTGTTTAATACGAAGGTACAGGGTATTCATCTGCAGTTGGTTTGTTCTGAAACAAGGCCATAATATTGGCTACATCATCTTCACAAATGGGACGAATGTTGAACGTCTATAGTTGTTAGAGGTTCTCAGGCAAATCCAGTGTACCAGTCGGCAAATTGATTTTGGCGAAACAATAAGCAAACGCGTCTACAATTTCTTTAGGATCATGCAAGTCAACTCTGTTTGATGAAAGTCGCGAAGAAATACGTGTACTCTTCTGACTTGCATGAATCAAGGTCCATTACTGCTTAGAGTTAGATTTCATTTTGGTTAGAGATCTTAACCTACAAAACTATAGAAATCTTTGGTCTTTAAACTC
Source organism: Dynastes maya (assembly GCA_029619315.2). Lineage (NCBI taxonomy): Eukaryota > Metazoa > Arthropoda > Insecta > Coleoptera > Scarabaeidae > Dynastes > Dynastes maya. The sequence goes on along the minus strand of JAROYE020000004.1, from coordinate 55,441,072 downwards.
CTCTTAACTTTTGATAAGAATCACGATGGAAAAGAAGATTTACTGGGTAAACAGTAATGTATAAAATTTATCAACCGCAGTATAAACATCAACACAGGAATCTAGAAAATTCCAGTGAGTCGCCAAGATTCTGAAAATCAGTTCTGCGAAAATTATATCGTGATGCCATACTATTGGGAGGAAAATTGGTAGACTTGACTTAAATACCATTACCATATACAAAGCAGGGTAGTACAGGAAGTACATAATATACATAGCTGAGTATATTATATACTTCCTGTACCACCCTGCTGCATTCACTTGCTTCAATTATGTAACATGTATCTGAATTTCTTGACCAAATCTTAGCAACGTGATGTATGGAACAAAACTGTAAAAAAAGATTACAAACATGTGTGCAAAAATGCTTCCTAAAAAAGGTACGCGCGATTTTCAAAATTGATGCAAGCAAATATTAAATACGGAGTGTAATTTCCATGGAATTTTCGACGTAATTAAGTATTTTAAAAATCTCGTCCCGGTAAGGAATTGAACCTAACGCGTCCCGCTTACTGGACGGGTGTGCTAACCACTACAGCACGAGGACCTTATGTCAGGAACGTTCATTTTTTGATACCTAGTTGTTATTTTATCGCAAATATATCATATTTCGACAGACAATTTTAATTCTTACATGCCAAGTATACTAATTAATTGATATAATTTGGCTTCCGTCGGTGAATTATGAAAATCTGTAATTTCCACGGGAAGCTTATGTGAGGAACCTTTCGATACATAGTTGTTAAAAAAAAGCGAACGTTCCTGACACATACTTGAATATTGTAAAATATTTATTAAGAAAAAATTATTTTGCCATTATTTCTACCATTAACATTTTCTTTATAATATTTTGACAGATTCTGGAATGTCAATTTCACTAAATCGCCTTGATCATTTAACTTTTCAAAGAAAACCTTCCATTTCATTCAAAATGTTCAAAATTCAAGACAACCGTACCAACAAGAGGATAGAATGGAGTCAATTTGATTCATTGTTCCGTTTTCACCTTCTTACCATCTAAAATCATAACTAAAGAATGAGGTTTTTCGATATTTGAAAAAATCAAAAACTCAGAAAGAAAGAGAAAGAAAAGGAAAGGAGCCTTCAGATTGTTCAAGCAGCTAAAATCAACACACAATAAAAAGACTTCCCCCAAACCAATTTTTTTAAATTGCGTCCCTCATCGTTTTGACTGAAGTACAAAGAGTTTGGAATACAACGGTATAAATGAAAATTGCATTCAATAAATATTTAATAGAAAATGATCAATAATAAATAATAAAAAAGTTCTTAGAAAAAGTTAAATAAACATTAGATAATTCATAAAATTAATCATTAAAATACATTGTTCCAAATGACCACCATTCGACGCAACACACGCTTCAAATCGACCAATTAATCTTAGGTTTAAAATCGATTAAGTACGTAGGCCTAGGAGAATACACAACTTCTTTCAAATACCATCACAAAATGAACCCATTCGCATTTCACGGTGGTTAAACTAACTCGTTTTTCACGCTCAACACTTATTTCAGCCGTTATTTCAGGTGTAGTTTTTCATCTATTTCGTTTACTTGTCATAATTATTCGACGATCTTCCGCTGATGTTGTCACTTTCCGTCGTCCTGTTCGTTTTGTATTTAATAATGTACCAGCCTCTTGATGTTTTTTAACATTATAATCAACGTTAATATATATGGCTTCCATCGGCAAATACTAAAAAATTGATGTTTCCCTGGTTTTACCGATATTATTAAATTAATTAACAAGAATAAATTTTTCTCATTAGACACCGGTAAGATTCGAACCTACGACTCCAGCTACACCACAGAGTCTATTGAATCGAATCGCTTTGTTTTACCTAGATGTTTAGATGGCTGCAGATGTATTGCAAAATCTCGACAGACATACATTTATTTGTGTCTGTCGATGTAACATCGGTAAAACCAAGGAAGTATGGGTTATAGTTAACAGTTTGGCGACTTAATTTCAATTAATTGCGATATCGCCGCTACTTCGGCCAAGAGTTCGTAAAGCAGCAATCATTGTGCGGATTTCTAAAGACAACTCTCTTGTTTTCGGCATTTTAATACTAATTTTAGACAATTTCATCAAGGATATTCACTGTTGAAAGGAACAATAACCACTAAATCTAAATTCATCGTTTTACTTCGGGTAGATAGGGAATTGTCATCTTTACTTGCACTACATTAAATATTTATTAGTAAAGCTGGCAACGAGCGATACCGCGCAGTAGCGTAGAGTCGACCAGGCCTCGTGTTCCACTAGAGTTATTCTGCTAATAGAGATGTTTGCTGCCGCAAATAATTTCGCTCATCTTTTAAATAAAAATTAAATAACACGTGCTCAAACACTTACCATTTTAAGAGTCCTTCGTGAAATCACAAAGTGAATAATGTCTGGTAAATATCTGCAACATTAGATATGTTTCAACTGTTGTTTCGGCAAAACTAGTACGGCATGAGGAAAAAATGCGTTTATATGCAGAGAACGAACGTTCTACATCTAGTGACGTAATATTTGCGTAAGTAAAATAATCTTTCAAATAACTTAACGATTCTGTTGACGCACCTTCACAAATGTGTCTTAATGTGCCAAAATCAGAATTTTTCTCAAAAACATTTTTCTAGAACAGAAACATTTTTTGCGTCTTCAATCGCGCATAGCTGTGCGTGAACATGTTGCACTATTTGTAGAGATTCTTCTAACGGCACCGCAGGATTTTGTAATTTTTCTATTGCATCTGCTAGCCCGAAGTAATTGTCGTGAATGATTTTTAAATCCATTTTAACCTGACTATCTTGAAATTTCGACTGGCTTTCCTTGATAGCCGCAGCTTCTTTTGGATCGAATTGTAAAACCACGTTCTTAATATTCTCAAAATATTTATAATAAAACGTGGCCTGTGTCCATGTTCCCCAACGTGTAAGAATAAATTCTGGTGGCTCAGGCATATGGTGGCCCAGTCTGTGAAATTTGCGAATACGTTTCGGGGATTTGACAAACACTGCTTTTGTATGCGCTATTAAAGCGTCCACCTCAAGATAACATTTTCTAATACTATCTGCCACATGACTGAAACCATGAATATTACATGTAATATGTAACAAGTTAGCACAATGTTTTTTAAGAGACCGGCTTACAGAAAGCATGTTTGCGGCACCATCACTCATAAACATCAACAGTTGGTTTGTTGAAAGTTCAAACTTTTCCAATGTATTTAACACTAACTTTGAAATTACTTCGGCAGTACATTGTTGTACTCGTCTGGAGACTAATAGAATTGAAGGTGCCGTGATGAGGTTCCAATTTGCGTGCCATTACATTAAGAACAGAATGTTTCTTCCGATCTGTTGTTTCGTCGACACATAACCACAATTTTTGATCTTTCAACTCCGATTTTATTTTTTGATCAATATGTTCGCGCGCAGATGGCACAATTCTTCGTAACGATGTTCGACTTGGTAATTTGCACTCCGAATAGTTATTCCAAAAGCAGATAAATGGTTCCTTGTCTAGTAAATTAAACGGTATATTACATGCGATAAACGTAACGCATAAATTAAATATAAATTTTTCATTGTCTCGTGCGCAATTTCTTTTTGAGACATGCTTTTCACTATTTACGTGTCGTAGACAATGTTGTCTGGACCAACACATTAACGGGATTTTACAGATTACACATTTAATTTTAGCACCTTCATATATTAAGTCTGGAATTTCTGCAATAAATTTTCGAAGTTTGTCCGACCGCGGTCGTTTTGCTGACGAAATCATAATTTTTCTAGGACAGATAAACAATTGCGCAAATGACCGGCAGCGAAAATGTCCGTACTGCTCCGCAGACGAAGCAATACTACCGTTCCTCTCGGTCCGAACTGATTCTACGCCGATGCGCGGTATCGCTCGTGGCCAGCGTTATTTATTAGTGAAGGATAATTGTATTATATTTCGGGTCTCTTTATGCCTCTACCTGGATCCCTAATTATCGGATTAAAAAAATTCAATTGATAACTAAGTATTAGAGGAGACTTTTGCGGAATTATTTAATGTGATATCTTTCTTTTACTTGTAGGTAAAGGATTATGACTCCCTAAATAACAACAAATAAATAATTTTCTAAAATCCAAGCAAAAATGTAGGCGGACAAATAATTATGGCCGGTAGCGTATATCTTTTAGGAATCTGCAAACCACTTTCCACGACACCTTGATCGATTCTATATCTCTACAAATAAGGAAGATACCGCTTGTAACATTGAATCCAGGACACTCGGTATATATTTAATAAAAATTTGACGTTAAGAACTTACATCAAACTTGACAGACAAGATTGCGCAATAAAAGGTAAATCCCTTCCTATCTTCCCGCGCAACGGAACTTTTAAAGACATTAACCCCCAATCTACTGCTACTAAATCTTCTCACGGTCTATACACCTCTGTAACTACATGGAGCTTATGGTTATTTATAACTTACATGCATCTGCAATACGCCGTATAACTTTTTCATAAAACCGGCAAATGCACCACCATAAAAGAGTTTATATCGTGTGTAATACCGTTTTACCATCCGTCCATATAACTACTCGACGGGACGATGTGAATTTTATATTCGTCAAGTGAATTAATTCAACGTGACGACACATAAAAGGTATATTTACATACAGCGCCCTCTTTAATCCTTTGATGTGGATTATGGCCAGGTGAGAGGCCGCTATTGTTAAAATGCTAGTAGCTCGCCAGCTACTGCTACTACTACAACTACAACCTAATTATTACTTCAAATGCAATTGTGAAAGGCGGTATGCATGAGTACAGAAGCAACATGTTCTTCGTTTTATGTTCTATCCGCTGTCAGTGGCTATTTTACATAGATCATCATCACTGTATGGTGTTTCAGTTTCTTTTAACTTGAGTGGAATATAAATCACAACAGCGGCGTATTATAATTTCCCTTTGTAAATTGCTCAGTATGTGAAGGTCTTTAATGAGCAAAGGAAACTGAATTAACATCGTATCTTTGAACATATATGCTTTGTAGAAAAAAATTAGGCCATTCAAAACATTCAAAATGTTTAATAACATGTTCTCTCTAAACAAAAATTCATTTGAACACTTGATGGTGGTTTTCCAGAAGAAAATTGGAGCAAGTGGATACCTTAAATTATGAGCTTATTTAGGTTCATTAGACAAATTGTTTTATAATTGTAATCCTTTATACATTGTTGCTCCACAGAATTCAAAAACTGGATATATATTGTTCAACTAAAGGTCTTAGCACATTCTTAACATTACCATACTAATTGTCTAATTTTTCTTCTTAAAACGGTCGAGGTACCTGGAAGTCAATCTTAGACTGTAACTCGGATTATTCGATTTTGTTTATTATAATACCATGCCGTGCCAAAGGAAACCCATAATCAAGACCACGGGTGGGACAAGATCCATTCAATTTGAAGGACAGGAACTTTAGGAACTTGCGCTGCATCTGCTCGAATGTATCAATATGCGAGGGAAGTTTTTTTGTTATCTGCCTAGCTATGTACTATCGCGACAATTTTCTTATGTCAAGTTTCTAACATTTTATAGTACCATCTCCAAGTTTGGTCCCAATCGCTTAACATTTGTCATTTATATCTCCGTTTAAAGAAACGAAGTAAGTGATTTCAATATTGAACATAGAAGAAGCGTCATGAAATTTCTATCGAAAGCCTGAAAAATATCCATGAGAGAATGGTGACAATGTATGGAGAAAATAATCCGTCCTACTGCCAAGTCAAATATTGATGCAAGCAGTTCAAATGGAACAGGGAATCCATACATGATGACTCAAAGTGCGAAAGACCTCTGGAAGCATGAACTGAAGAAATCATCAACAAAGCTGATGCTGACTGTCCGCCGAGTAGAAGTTTCAGTTTGCTAGGGAAACAGGAATATCAGAAACGAGTGTTTTTAAAATTCCACACGACGATTTGTGAATGAGCAAAGTGTCGGCACGATAAATTCCCAGGCTACTCAATCCCGAACAAAAACTGTATAGACGGTAAATTTGCAAGAATTTGACTGCTTTATCCCAAGATGAAGACTTCTTCCATAGAATTATAACCGGAGATAAGACCTGGGTACATCATTAGGACTCCCTTACGAAACAAGAGTCCATGGCAATGGATTCATGGGACTCTCCGCCACCCAAGAAGGCGAAGAGCAAGTTTTCTACAGGAAAAGCCACGGATTTCTGGGACGCGGAGAGGATTCTCTTAATTGAGTATATGCCAAAAGGGACTGCAATAACAGAAAATGTCTACAAAGGCACAATTAAGAACTTGAAAGTAGCTATACGTGAAAAAAGACCCCACAATTGTGCTTAGAAAACTCTGTTTCTGCACGACAATATCAAGGTGCATAATGCACCAATTGTTCAAGCAGTAGTCAACGAATGCGGCCTTGAGGAATTACAACATCTATCTTACAACCCCTATCTCTCCCCCTGTGACTATTATCTTTTTCCAAAGCTCAAAAAGCACTTAAGAAGGCGTCGCTTTTTGTCGAATGATGACTTGGAAAACACTCTATCTTCATCATACTTTATCGCTCTATACAGTATGTTTCTCTGAATCGTAGGGTTGTTTATAATCTTTAAACAGCAGGTGTTGACTCAAATTCTGCTCATTATTTTGTATTTGTTTCATAATAAAAATTTTATTTACTATCGATCTACCATTGGTAATGTCTCATTGGCATTCTTCTATTATTGTAGTACAATAGATATAAAAAATGCAGGACTATGCTTCTTTAATACATTAGTGGCCTTGTCCTCTTGATACCCAGTTTAGAAGTTATCCTACTAAGGCATAGAAATAATTTTTTAGCAACTTTTTAACATCATACGAGGGTAAGTCAAATATTATTTACACTTTCGCCATAACAAGCTTTGAAGGTTATCGTAGTGGCGGCCGCTTGCGCATGCGTTGAGTTGGCGCCTCTGTGGTCATGTGTGCGGAATTTAATCACGATCGCTCTGCTAGTTACAACAGCATAAGCATGTCAGCTCTGCCATTAGTTTGCACCAAAGAGGAACAACGAGCAGTGATTCGATTTTTGTGGTCAGAGGGTGTGAAAGGTGCTGAAATTCGCCGGAGACTTTTGTCACAATACGAAGACAGCAGACAGAATAGCGGAGCTGACATACTTATGCTGTAGTAGCTAGCAGATAAATGACGCAATCGTGATTAAATTCCGCACACATGACCACAGAGGCGTTAACTCAACGCATGCGCAAGCGGCAAAGCTTGTTATAGCGAAAGTGTAAATAATATATGACCTACCCTCGTACTTGGCATGACTTGTAACAAAAAGTAAAGGTCTTAACATGGATCTCTGTGGAATTCCTAATGAAATGTCGTGAACTTTAGATTTATATGTAGATATAAATACATTAGGTTCCAAAAACATCGTATACTACAACGACAGAATAAATTACAATAAAAGGATTCTCTCAGTTTTCCAGTAGAACAACTTTTTCCCTCTTAGAAAGAAAAGCAGGTACATAAAATACTTCCCGAATTAAGCTACAAGCTATAAGAAACCTCCGGTTCTAATTAAATGACCGTTTGTTGAGGTGGAAGGAAAGAATTAGCTTGGTCCTTGCTGATAACATATTTTCGTGCGAGCTTTATTTATATTAGAACAAAATAAGATTATTTCCACGTCGCCTTTCTTCTTACATTCGCGCAAATCCTTTCTCTTTTTCAACATATTCCAAGAAAACGCTAATAAAACAAAGCGTCACGTCGTCATTAGCTCTTAAAGATTTAACCGAAATACGTTTCTCGCGAAACGAAACAAAGGCTAAACTTTAAACTCTTTAGCACCCTCTCGAACCTCAAGATGGCTTTACATCTAGCGCGTTAATAAAACGAATTCCTCTCGTTTCTGTCGCTTGTAGAAGCTTAATTATTGTCAACTTGAAACTTTTTGACTTTTCCGATGTTCTCCCATCCCCATCGCAGTCGACTTTTCCCCCATCTGCTACTCAAACATCGAATAGCCATAACAATACGGTTATTAGGAGATGGGTAAAGTCGGTCGGTAAGTGGGCGCTCAACTGTACTGTCGATAAAAAGCCGTTGAACGGATGAGGAGTAGGTTACGGTTGTAAATTTAAAGGGCACGCTTTGATCATTATCGAAAAATTAGGTGCTCTTTTGGTTGCGTAATCGCTAAATTGACAGAAGGTCAATGATTGCTCTATTAATTAATTTAATGTATTAAATTTATTAAATTAGGATTCAATTCTTTTTTTAGAAAGGGGGGAAATTAATATGTATAATCTTCCCAACATTCTATTGAGCTATTAATAGAAAAAAAATTGATTAAATTTTTTCACCAAGCTTAATGCACCGTGATTATTTTTGTTCCTAATTAGGTTATTATTAACTTAATGAGCTTGATAACATCAATGTGACGTGTAAACGCATAACTAAATTTAAACCGGATTACCTTTTTTTTATTAATTAGCACAATGGGCTGCAAATAATTTCGAATTTACTGCATGTAGAGAATATCAACAAGGCTACAGTAAATGGAAATGCAATTTTTTTAATCCAATGCAGTTAGAGATTAGTAGGTAAACAACAGGCGTTCTGGATCACTTTAATCGAGCTTTTAATCTAGCTTTTAATCGAAGTTTGATTAAAGGCTCACGCTTTTAATCCGCGGGCGAAATTACCCGCGGATTAAAAAGCGCGACCTTGAAATAGCCGCGAAATTACCCGCGGATTAAAAGCGCGAGCCGCTAATCAAACTTCGATTCCTGGAAATTACTCGCGGATTAAAAGCGCGAATCAAAACCGTGTATGCCATCTTCGGCGGATCTTCGCTAATTAATCTCGTGAGATTAAAACCGCGAGCCGCTATACAAAAGCGCCTTTGTCTTCGATTCTGCGAAATTACCCGCGGATTAAAAGCGCGAGCCACTAATCAAACTTCGATTCCTGGAAATTACCCGCGGATTAAAAGCGCGAATCAAAACCGTGTATGCCATCTTCGGCGGATCTTCGCTAATTAATCTCGCGAGATTAAAACCGCGAGCCGCTATACAAAAGTGCCTTTGTCTTCGATTCTGCGAAATTACCCGCGGATTAAAAGCGCGAGCCGCTAATCAAACTTCGATTCCTGGAAATTACCCTCGGATTAAAAGCGCGAATCAAAACCGTGTATGCCAGCTTCGGCGGATCTTCGCTAATTAACCTCGCGAGATTAAAACCGCGGGCCGCTTTACAAAAGTGCCTTTGTCTTCGATTCTGCGAAATTACCCGCGGATTAAACGCGCGAGCCGCTAATCAAACTTCAATTCCTGGAAATTACCCGCGGATTAAAAGCGCGAATCAAAACCGTGTATGCCATCTTCGGCGGATCTTCGCTAATTAATCTCACGAGATTAAAACCGCGAGCCGCTATACAAAAGTGCCTTTGTCTTCGATTCTGCGAAATTATCCGCGGATTAAAAGCGCGAGCCGCTAATCAAACTTCGATTCCTGGAAATTGCCCGCGGATTAAAAGCGCCAGCCTCTAATCAAACCTCGATTAAAAGCTCGATTAAAGTGATCCAGAACGCCTGTTGTTTACCTACTGAGATTAGTTATGTAAAAAGTTTCTTACACAAGAGGAACTAATGCTTCATTTGATCCATGATCCACCATAAAAACCACATGAAACTTACTGCCATGGAAGAAATGGTAATGTCCTCATCCGTTGATAATATCAAAGCACCATTCTTTTAGGACTTTAATAGAAGATTTGGAAACAATTTCATGTAAATAATTATACACCAGTTGTGTTGTTCATATTTGCTAAGCATTCTAAGAGATTATAATTGAAGACCTTGGTGCAAGAAGGGGATGATAGGTGTAATTTTTTTCTTAATGGGATATTGACAGAGATGGGTGTCAAAAGGCGCTCTTTTAATCTGGTGTAAATATAGGGTATGTACTGTCGACACAAACTGAAATATAAGGTAAAATCAATCACTTATCCCAATGCAAGAATTAAATACGAGGAACGTTCAGTAATTAACAAGACAAACTGCATTTGCGGGAAAACTACTGAATATTATTAGATGAAACTTTCTATGGGTCAAGTTGGCAACCTTGAAGACAAATTAAGTCAGCCGTTTGAGAGAACTAAAAGCAAACATAACCTATTTTGTTCATTTCAAAATGTCGGCTGCTCTCGAAACGGTAGTACGTAACAACTTGTCAAAAGTTAATCGAATTTCTATTCTATTAAAATTTATTACGATATATAGAATGAGGGTAGAATTTTTAATCCTTAGAAATACGTTCCAATAGACAAATATGGAATAATAATTAACAGTACATAGATTATACAATGCAGTATTATGTCAACGCCATGGTTACATCAATTAGTTGGAATGTAAAATAGTGTTCTTTGTTGTTTTATACCATTTAACTGGCTATTATTTCTCCTATTATAGTAAACATTACATATAAGGAAGCAAAGGTACAACTTCGTTAAATTTAAGCCTGAGGAAACATTTGCACGTATAGATGTCGCTGTGCCTAGGCACAATGCCCCCTTGCGTTTGGCAGCCCAGTCCGATAGATGGTGGACATCTACACTCCGGTTTGTCTTGCTACCCTCTGGGACGGCGTGACTGTGTCTCTTGGCGATAGGTGTCGCCGGAAGACATATTCAGTGCTGTTTTGGAGATTGGCAGCATAAACCGAGAGGCAAACGCAATTGTAGCAGCAGAATATAGTGCCCAGAACCATGCTGATGACGCCGGGTAGGCAGAAACATATTCATGTGTTAGTGCTATTTTCTCTGCTACATTGTTTTTGCCGGGAATGATTCCACCAATACCATGAGCTATATTAGCATTAATTTTTGGTCGATGAAACTCTCTTTAGCTTGGTATAAAAAAGAGAAACAAATCAATAAGTAATGAAACATCCATCTTCTCTGTAAATTATACCTTTTACAATAACATAAGCACTCCAATTCAGAAAATACATATAAAATATACCTGAAATAAAACATCCCAGGCGAAAGTTAGTTACATAAATACATCGCTACAGCACTATATTAGCAAGTGTTACATTGTTAACGCTATACCGGCTCTACATCAAGTAAGCTACGTAATGAAGTAGTAAAATTTATGTAAATCGCACAACACATAACTTTGTCGACCGTAAAGCTGTTTATTACGCTCTTAGTTGTGAAACGAAAGAAGCCATTATCGTTGATGTATCGAATAAAAGTTGGATGTTTTAAGTAGCAAAGCTACCGCATTAGTAATACAGACATTACGGTTTCTTAAGTCAAAAAAAGAAATGTGGATCTGTATCTCATGCAATACACAACTACATATACACTGTGCGGCAAGATTGTGGAATAAATTCGTTAAATTGGAAGCAATTTGTTTTTCGAAGAAATGCTCCGACACATTTTCACTAATTTTAAATATCCTTCACTTCTGGTTTTCAAGTAATGACTATTGTTCGAATTATCTACCACAATAAAAAAAAAATAACTAAATCTGAGTTAGCAGCACGTATAGTAACGATACAACTGAAATAAAAAAATAGGAATAACAAGAGAAATTAGCATTCCTACAGCACTCGTCCGTCTATATTTCCTTTCGCATTTCGAAACTTCACACAATACCCAGTCGTCCCCATACATACTACACCACTACCAACAAATCCTTGTTTATGCCTTCGATAAGGAGAACTCCGGCCTAGTATCTGCCACATGTAATACATATAAGTATCGATATTTCAGTTATCACGGCTGACTGGATGGTTTCAGCGTACCGTTCGCGTAAGAATTGGACCAGAAACAAAAGCCGTTCGAAGTTCCGATGATATCGCGTTTTAATACGATTACGTTCGCAATGCTTGGCGCTAGTTCGCGATCCGGGAGAATTACCGATTGATATTGCCGGGACCGACCGGCATCATATGCAGGCTAAGAGAGGAGAATTATGAGGCGGAGGTTAAGGGGGTTGCAGAGCGAAGGGAACTGGGGGAGTGCAAGGCGATTACTTGGATCTAGTGTATCGATTTTAAAAATTATTGGTCTGGCGAGGCTAGTTAGTGGTAAATCTATATAGAAGCTATTGGAGGATGAACCGTATTTAATAAATTTAATGTATGTACATCTTTATAATGGTTGTCTCATGATGAACTGCATCGATCAATATATGAAATATACATTGGAAAATTCTGAAAATTTGGTAATATACAAAAAGCCTGACATAGATGTACTATTGAACTAAAATATTTTCAATTATCTAGGACTTCCGGTTATACCGGAAGTAGCTGCCTATTTTATTTTAAATAGAATACCCTATATATTATTACATTTTTTAATTCCTAGTTCAAACTTAAGGTTTGTTTGATATGACTAGGTTGCTATCTCTAACCATATTTAAAATATTTGCATTTTTTGAAAATTTTTGACAGATGGACGAGTGCATGTGAACTTTTATAAGTGTGAAAGTGTTTAACTTGGAAAAATGTAAATTTTGCAGAATTGTTGACCGTATAGAGTAGGATCATAAGCCGAATGAATTTTTCGAAAACAATATACAGTGTGTCCAAGAACTACGATTAAATTTTCAAATGGAAATGGCGTCAAAACATAATTTTTTAAATGTTTTACCTATTACCTATTTTTCTCTTTCTTATCAAATTGCTTTTACAAAAAAAAAAAAAAAACAATTCACAATATTCATTACCCATCTAAACACAAGTTGAGATATCCAAGTTAGGGTGTGTTTATAGTAAAGCTGTGATAGTCTATAAGAGCGATGCGTTAGCAAAACGGGCCAACCAACGAGCGCTCTATCTTTCCGTAACCACGGTTACAGAAGCGAGCTGTGATACTCGATAAGAGCGACGATGATAGCGAAGCAGTTGGATACATTGTTTATATGCGCTTGTTTGTGCTGGAGCTACACGCCATCTGTAAACAGCGATTGTGAGCAGATATAAGAGCATTTATAATCGAACTGTCAAATTTATTTATTCTAATCAGTTGTAGTTTTAATGGATATCGAGAACGTAATAAGCGAAATTTATACGAGGCCCCCAAAACGGGACCAAAATCAAAAAAGGAAGGCTACAATGAAAATATTTTGACAGCTGTCGAAGCTTCATAAATGCCATCCGTGATGCATAGTTTTCGACCCTTTTATCGCTGCTCACAACAATCCAGAATTGACAAGCGGTTGAATTGCCAACTCTCCTGGAAGTTTTACGTTATAAATACGTGGGAATTTCAATTACTCCAATGAGAATTGTACCGGTAAAGCAGACCATACTCATTTTTCTAAATATCTTGAAAAGTATCCATTTTAGAAGCGTAATGAATATGATTTTTTTTTGTTTTTTTTGTAAGAACAATTTGATAAGAAAGAGAAAAATAGGTAGTTGCACTTAAAAAAAGGTAAGTTCTTACACTTTTTCCATTCGAAAATTTAATCGTAATTGTCGAATACGTTGTACGAGGTGAATTCAAATTATAACACCTCCGATTTTTTTTCTCAGAACTGGATACAGATAGAAACATGCGGTTTATTTTAAAATAAGCGGGCACTCTTTGTCAATGCGTGACAGAGATGGCAGCACTGTACGGCACACACAATCTTTAGCGGCAGCGGCGAAAGTGAGAACTGTTATTAATACTTTAAATAGCGACTTTTCATTACAAGATCAGCGTGTAATCATTCGTTTTCTCCATTTGCGCGGTGTGACACCGATAGAAATTCATCGCCAGTTGAGTGAGGCATGTGATGATGGTGTCATGGATGTGTCTAACGTGCGTTCGTGGGTGCGATAGTTCAAAGAAGGCAGAACGTCGTGTGACAACAAACCAAGACAATCTCGGCCTCGCACAAGCCGGTCTGACGACATGATCGAGCGAGGGTTGAAAGTTGTTTTGGGGAATCGCCGAATGAGTATGGAACAGATCGCCACCAAAGTTGGCATTTCCGTGGTATCTGCGCACACAATCCTGCATGACGACCTGAAAATGCGAAAAGTGTCCTCCAGGTGGGTGCCACGAATGCTGACAAAGAAATAACTTTGAAGTGATTTCTCATGCTTTCTACTCACGTGACCTAGCTCCTAGCGACTTTTGGCTGTTTCCAAAGATGAAAGACACTCTCCGTGGCCGCACATTCACCAGCCGTGCCGCTATTGCGTCAGCGACTTCCCAGTGGTGAAAACAGACTCCTAAAGAAGCGTTCGCAGCGGCAATGGAATCATAGCGTCAACGTTGTGAAAAATGTGTACGGCTGCAGAGAGATTACGCCGAGAAGTGACACAAGTTTCATAGTTTTCGTAGGATTAGTTAGTGAGAAAAAAAATCGGAGGTGTTATAACTTGAACGCACCTCGTATAATGCCTTCGAAAAATTCAATCGGTTTCTAATCCTACCCAATATATTTAAGAGTCTTGCAAAATTTCAATTTTCCAAGTTAAACACTCTCACAGATATAAAAGCTCACAAGCACTGGTCCGTCTGTAAAAAGTTTCAAAAAATGCAAATATTTCAAATATTGTTGGAAATTGCAACATAGTTGTTTCATCAAATGAACCTTAAAATTGAATTAGGAATTCAAAAATGTAATAATATAGGGAGTGTTCCGTTTAAAATAACAACGTTGACAGCTACTTCCGGTATGGGCGGAAGTGCCAAATTATTAAAAATAATTTAGTTCAATAGTATATATAGGCTTTAGTGTACTACCAAATTTTCAGAATTTTCCAATGTATACTCTTTCATATATCGAACGGTGAGACATCAAATATCAAGAAATTTCTTCGAAACCCAATTTCTATTCAAAATACGCAAAGATATACCAAGTGTTCCATTAATAAATCTATTATTTTTGACGAAAATTACTATCAAACACAGCGAAGTAACAATATTCACACACATAGGAAAAAGGAAAAGATTTTATAAAAGTAAAAGGGATTTGTTGTATTTCTTTCTGTGTAAACTGATTCTCTAAAAATACTAATTAATAATTATAAATCAATAGTCAAAATATATAAATGTAATGAATAACGATGATATAAGCTACCACCTATCACATGCGCGTTTCACCATTTACGGCTCGTCAGTGTACCTTATGGAAGGTGATATCTATTCGTAAAATTATCGTATATATACGAAGTATCTGAAATTAATTTCGACAATTTGAGTGATTTGGGTATTAATATAATCTCATCTAACTTCAAAACATTGATTACAACGATCAATTAATAATTCTATACCCTTGTAAAAATCATCTAAAGTTTCTCCCTCAACATGTTGTATTACAGCTGCTTGCAACTCATTATCGTCTTTAAAACGACATCCCCTAAGGCCTTTTTTTAAATGAGACAATAAATAATAACCACTTGGAGTCATGTTCGGACTATACGATGTTCCAATTCTTGAAAGCCACATTCGCGGATGGCAGCTTGTGAAATAGCAGCAGTATGGACGGATGCATTGTCGTGAAATAATCGAACACCTTTTGTCAATTTTCCTCGACGTTTTGCACGAATATTGTCCCTTAATTTATGCAGCACAGACGCATAATATGTGCTGTTAACGGTTGCATTGTGCTCTTTAAAGTTAATAAGTAAAATACCCTCACAATACCAAAATATTTTGGCCATCATCTTCAAGGGATTCTTGCCCTAAACGGAAATATTCTGCCCACTTTTTTATAAGTGGAATATGAAGGAGATAAATCACCATAAACGCCGTTGCATAAATTGATTAAACGTATCACCTCGTATCCAAATTATCCAAATTATCTTTAGCTGAAAGAAAATATTATCCTGAAAAGAAATATTTGTAAACGTTATTATCAGGGATCCATTAAACAATCCATACTGTTACATACTTTTCAAACTTACACGCAGAGTTGGCAAGATTTCAAATTACAGTGTTATAATCTTCAACGAGGCAGAAATTTCCCATATTTCTATAAGTTTTATCTAATTCGTATATAACAACATCAAAATCAAATAATCTCTTGAGAAAATAGTGTAGAATGATATATGTGAGAAATTCAGAACTTAACAAACAACTTTTGCTAACTAAAAGGAAAAGAAAAAGGAAAGAATAATCACTTTAACTTTTTGGAGATTCACTGAAAATAGAATGAAAAAATAAATGGATCAATACGGCGAAGGCGGAGGAATTTATAAAAATGAGAAGGTTTCTTTAAGAAAATAAGCAACTGTTACTAAATATAAAATATGTACCTTGATACATGAGAGGATAGCTATTCAAATCTTTGGCAATATGCCAAATAGTAGAATACCAAAGGTGTATGCACCTACTGGTTTCTATGGGATAGATTTTGTTTATTTGTGCTACCTTCTTCAGTTTGCCAGGCAATATTTTAAATTGCCAAAAGCAGTAGCAATGTCTAAAAGTATATCACCAAAGAAATAACTGTATTTTATCCTAAACATGTACAATATATAACGCTGAAAAACTAAATAATCAAGTCCAGTTAACGACTTCTAGCTAAGCATCTCGTAACCGCAATACAAGGCACAAATTCAACTTGGGCAAAAGATTTCTACAGCGGCGATGTTCTTCTACAGCTCCAATAAATTTTCCTAACTCGCGATCCACAACGATCGTTTGGCGAAGTAAATCGCCGGCCATAATAGAGATGGATCTATTTTCCTAAAGCACCTAAAGGCTATGCGCTGCTGTACTTCACCAACGTACACATTCTACCGCATTCGAGCGCCGAAGATTTCATATTTCGTAAAGAGCAATCGGTTCGAAGGGAGAAGGGAAACAAACGCTCGCCCGGTTTCCATTTGTTCGGAAGAGCATCTCCTTCAACAACAGCATCGATCCGTACTATATTGTGTCAATATGGCCTGCTTCGATTCAATAAACGTTTTACGTAGCATCTCTTCGCAATAATGATGGTGGACAACATATTGTTATATATTCAGGTTCTTCCACTATTAGCCCAATGTGCGCTGTATCTTCAATTGTAAACGTAATAAGACAGTGGATGGTTTATTGATGGAAAGTGGATGAAGAGAAATTAACACATGCGACAATAGGCGCCTTATAAAAAAGTAATTACCTTTGCAAGGGTGGTCTGAAAAATTTCCAACCTAACACAGAAATAAGTGCATTGCTTGTTGCAAAAGTAACCTAAATCACACTTCAGCCATTTTAAATTATGCATGTTAACATGTAGTTTTGAAGGTCCTACGTCGTTTAGTGTAAAAACAATCCAAGTGACTACATTTCTTGTAAAGTCAGAGCTGAAAAAATTTTCATTTGCTGCAGAAACAACCTGCTGGACTTAGGTTATTTCTGCGCTAAATGTATAAATGATAATACTGCACTAACATGCTGTTTCTAACCTTTAAATTTTAATGCTGCTAGAGGCTCAGTTTTTTGTGGTTTTGTGAGAAAAATTTAGTGTTTTTGTGATATTGATTGTTATTATGGATAACAACGATCCAAAAACATCTAACAATACTAGTTTAAATTTTTATAAAATGGGTATCAAAAATGAACAGGACATTTATCTACAGGGACAAATAGCTATCAGGAAACGTAAACGCAAAGAAAACGCCAAAGATAGACTGCGTTATTATAAACATTATATAACAATGAAAAAGGTACACAAGAAAGTTTGTCAAAGAGCATTTCTAAGTTTATACGGTATCGGGCGTGAAAGACTCAAAAGAATTCAGCATCTTTTAGTTTCCGGAGAAATACCCAAAGATAAAAGAGGAACATTTGAGCCCCCAAGAACGTTAGAGCAAATGTTGTTGAGATAGAATCTAGAGAAACGATTAATAACTACATTCACTATTCAAGTCAAGATACCCAGAAATTGACATGAAGTACAGCTATTATTTAAAGATTTTCACGAAAATTTCCAACTTCACTTTGGAAGGCCACAAGTGAATACTTGTAATTTGGTTCGTAGGCTTCCGCGGTCGTCAATAATACTATACTCTTGGTTTCCGGGTTGGAACCGCGTCGTTGTCCTAGCTTTGGTCGACGTTTCGTCCACACTGACAGCCATGACAGTCACTTTTAATGTTTGTGAAGAACTGGACATTAAGAAAAAGAGTCCAAAATTAAGAGACGTAACAAAGCGAGTTGCTGTAGCTGAAAAGGTTGTTCATTGCCGTCGATCAAAGAAACTTTGCACTGATTACAGAATTCGGAGGAATAATGCAAAAAGCGCGAGGATGTGGCTGCAGTAAAGCTTGATTATATGCAGAATTTACAACTTCCCAAAATACGCGTCCAAGACCTAATTGGATAATTGTCCTGAACAAAACAAAAACCACTGTGTTACGCGAATGTGCTCAGCTTTAACACATATGCGGACGTTTGATAAAATATAGCATTTTTCTTCATAAGAGGACACTCCTTGCCATATGATCCTGGGTTTGGCTTGGTCCAAAAAAACCCTTCGACGTTTTGACAGAATTTATGATGTTCATCCTTACACAGAACTTTTTGCAACCACAAGTGCAAAAAAGGCATTCACCATAAAGGAAATTAAAGCAGAAGATGTGGACTTCAAGGAGTGGTGATATCAATATTATAAAACTACTTCTGTATTCACAGAAACTGAATCACTATAAGAAATTAACGAATGCAGTATACCATTTCTAAGTATCATCTTTTCGTGTAAACGTCCGATAACTTAGGAACCGTACACGCTAGCGAATTTATGGTTGTTCTGTAATACGTTTAAGCCAGCACATCCTCAGGAAAGAGAAACCAATAAGCTGCCAACAAGACAAGCCTATTCGGAACGACTTCCAATCCTTGATTCACGTGGTGGAAGCTCTCTATAAGCCATTTTTTTAAGAAATAATTGCCAACGGTGCCACAAAATCTTGAAAAGAGAAACAAAAGATGCAATAACTATTAAAATTTGTTTAGACTTACTAATGTTAATTTTTTCGAGTTTTGTATAGAATGTAATTTGAGTTCCAATAAAAATAAATAATAAAGTATTTTCTAATTGCAGAGTTTATTTCAGGAACAAGTCGATATTTTCAAATTTAAATTTTGGAATTTTTAGTGCTTTTCGTGGACTGTCCTTATAGATGCTAATTCCACAAGAGTATTTGCTTCTACCAAAAGTAGGGGCAGATCTGGCAAATGGGCCGGATCTATCAATTCGAACCTCAATTGAATTTTTGCTATGGCGACCACTGAAGTGTGAGACGATGCGTTGCATTGGTATCCTTTTGTCCGAATGCGGCTGTTTTCCCTCAATTTTTGCCTTCAAGATAGTCAATTACCGCAACTCCATGACTATTGTTACACTTTAATTGGCAATTCTGTCAAATTAATATTTCAAAGGTTTCAAACATCACTTTCGCGCCAATTCCACTACTCAAACATACTTCGAGATTGAACACCTACAAGCACGACCTCATCTTGCGTGAAGCACTTCCCGCCTTCTACTGATAACCAGGCATATGTCCACATGGGGCATTGGAAGTATACTACAATTTGGACTGGTGGATGTATTGGGCAGGGGCGGCGTTAGCGCGTATCCAGGAAATGCATAAATAGAGAGCTTTTGGCGCTAAATAATTAGTTATCTGGCAGCAGATGAACAAACAACTAGTTTAAATGTGGCCGTAAGTGGCCAGTAAAAAAGAAACCCTGGTACACCACGAAATTGTCGTCCGACATAACCCTTCTGGGTGATATTTGGTATCCGAGGTCCATTTCCCGGCGATTATTTGGTTTGCGAGCAGTCTCCATTCTGTCGAATCGCTTGGGATAAAGCACTAAACTGCGGTTTTTCCGTCTGCTGTCCGCCATCCGCTGTTCATTGCCGTTGTCCGGCGTTCCCCCAAATTCACCGCCGCCAAGATATTCTCATCATCGAGCTAACTAGCTGACCACCTACTCCTTCACCATGTCTACCTGAACCCCTCTTCTATGTATGTTAATTTAAGATATTTATGTAATTTTACGAACCATAATTAACATTTTGCTATTTTAGTTGAGCTGTTTGGCATAATTGGTGGTCATTCTCTTTGGTTAATTATAGTTCGTATCCAAGATTCAAGAACTGCGCCTCACGCAACTACTGCTGTACATTTAGGAAACGTGTTGATAATATTAATAATTTGGTTGTTTACTTAATATTAATACTTGAATATTTCTTTGGCGCACTTATTCCCATCTCTGTAAAATTTGTCAATGCTTATAGTTAACACTTTGTCCTGAGATATGAACAGATTTTTGTAATAATTTGTCATATATATATATATATAGTTTGATCTAAATATTTGCTAATTTATCCTTTAGCTGAATTGTGTTGTATATTTGTACAATCCTTTCTTACCTTTCCTTGAAAACACTGAATGGTTTCCAACGGAATTTAATCAACGGCCAGCGAGACGACTGAATTTAACAATATATCATTCAGTGGCGTCCTTTGAACATCGTAATTTTACCCAGGAGTTCGAATACCGGGTCGTCGTCTCTGTGAAGAAACGCACAAATGCCATTCACAACTTTAGCAACGAAATAAATAAAATCTTATCGACGTTGTTTTATTTACATCCTTGAATCCTCTCCTTATATCTTTTACAGTCACTACAAAAATTCTGAGCACAACATTTCTTTAACTAATTAATCTAATGGAATATTTGAACATGTAAAACTCGCTTGTATTATTTAATAACTTTCTTTTTTTCATTGTATAAGTTACAGTTTATTCATTTGTCTCATACTCTAAATTTAATTTAATAAAAATAACCGTAGCACTATTCCAAAAAATGGGTGCTAAGGTAAGCGTGTTAAACTCTCTAAACAATGAGCTACGTGAATCTGTTCGTTTCAGTTGGAAGATTGCGCTTATACATGTTTTTTGCAAGACGAATATTCTAGTTGCTTCTACAGCATTACTCCAGAAGAAAATTCCGTATTGAAGACAAGGACACATGAGTAATAAGCTTTTAGCGCAGTTTCAACACCCACATTTTGCGAAACCACCCTTAAACTGTGACAAAACTCAATTTCTAACTCTTCTGGATTTGAATTGAAAAGTAGAACATCAGGTTTTTTGGCATCGAGTTTAAAATTATAGACTGCACGCCATTCCTCTATAGACGTTATAGATTATCCTCTAACGCAATATTCGTTTGTTCACAGGTGCGCCCCCGTACCATGCAGGAAGTGTCATCTGCATATAAAATAGCGAAACTATCAATGTCTCTGGCAAGTTATTGATGCATGAAAGTAACAGGAGTGGTCCCAGTGTAGAATCCGGTGGAACACCGCAATTCGCCAGGTCGATGAAATTTTAGCTCCAAATAAATCATGAACCATTACTGATTGTTTAGTATCTCTAAAGCCACGCCTCTAACTTCCATTTTTTCTAGGTTTCGCAGAAGGTTAATGTTGAACACAGTCGAAGGGCTTGAACAAATCCAAAAGAGCACAAGCACTGATCTCCCTATTGCTTATGCCTGTCAAGATGTCTTCTAGGAATCGCAATGTTGCTCTCGCGGTTGATCGATCAATATGAAAGAAAAAGAATTATGACGGAATCTTGTCGAGACTATGTATTACTTTGCAACGCATAGAAGGATTTCATCAAATTTCCTTATTCACTAGCAATGATTTGAATATGCGTGCTAGTACAACGTTAGCGAGCTCATAAGCTGTATTTCTCAAGTAACCGTAATAACCTAATAATGTTGGTGTGGTGTACGTTGAATGGTTATCGTCAGTAATCAAAACGAATGGATGATTATACAAGTAACGAGTTCTTTTATGTTTTGCGTCGCTGTATCGGGGTTTATCGCAGATTTGCATATAATAACAGACATAAATGGATTTCCACTTCTACTATGAATACTAGAAGGTATTAACGCATAAAAGAATATAATACGTACGCATAAAACATTAATAAACACGAAATATTAGGTATCATAAAGGCATAAACGATATACGGCTCAAAAAACCTTTCCATGAGAAGTATTATTTGTGGAAATAAGCGTATACAATGCGATGATTTTGAGAACATTTTACATTATGGCTACGTTTGAAATATCCTTCCCAATTCGTTATTTGATGATGATGACGATGTGATTTTAAACTCCTTGTGGAGTAGCGCCACTCGTAGGCTGTCTATGCCCTTAATTTCGGGATGGGCCATATCCCTTTTCTACTTTATTTCACTGCATAGTCTTCTCCATTTTCCTCTGTCCTTCGCGACTTCTTCCGCATTCTTTATTCCAGCCCTGCTTATGTCGTTTCTAACTTCTTGTATCCATCTTGTTCTTGGCCTTCCTCTTCTTCTCTTACCCCCAGGCATCCAGTTCAAAATTGTTTTTATTACTTCCTCTTCCTCCCTTTTCCATGCATGACCTAGCCATTTTGCTCGTTGTTGCTTCACATTGCTCACTATATCCGTGTTTTCTAGTATCTCTAGTATCTCCTGGTTTCGGACACTTCTATGTTCATTCTCCCCAGTTTTAACCGGTCCTATTATTTTCCGTATCATTTTTCTCTCGGCCACTCTCAGTTTTTCTTCTTCAGTTTTTGTCATTGAAGCTACTTCAGCTGCATGCATCGCGATAGGTCTGATTAACGTTTTGTAAATTTCCACTTTGGTTTTTCATGTGAGTATTTTAGAGTGAAGAAGTATTTGCGTAAAAGGCTCTATTCGCAGCCACAATTTTCTCTTCGATTTCACCCGACCTATCTCCTGTATTGGATATTGTCACCTCTAGATACTTAAATTCCTTTACTTCCTCAAATTCCCTCTTTCCGACTTTAATCTTTTTACTTCCAGGTTCTTTCCCAATTTTCATGGTTTTTGTTTTGCCCATATTTATTTTCAAATCTATCTTTTCTCCTTCCGTAATAATTTCTTGTAGTACTTGTGCCTTTAGATCTCTTCTTTTTGCAATTATTACTAGGTCGTCTGCCTATGCCACTATTTGCTCTCCTCTTGATCTTATTGTCTTTCCATGGATTCTTCTGGTTACATATTGTAGTGTCATATTAAATAAAGTTAAGGAGTCCCCTTGTTTGACACCCTTATTGGTCGTGAATTCATTTGTTTCCCCTTTTTGTGTTTTGACACTCATCCGTGTAGTCCTCATTGCCATGCATATGACTCTTCAGTCTTTGGCTGCAATTCCCCTTACTTTCAATGCTTCCATGAGCATATTTCTATTTATGGAGTCGAATGCTTGCTTCACGAAACCACACTGATATTCCCCTATTAAATGATTAGATGTCTCTATTAGTGTTCTTTGAATAATAGCTGAAAGTATTTTATAGGCTGCATTGAGCCTCTGTAATTACTGCATGTTCTTTGGTCTCCTTTTTTTATGGATGGTTATTATTTTTCTCTCCTCCCATTCCGGAGGCATTTGTTCTTCACTCCAGATTTTTTTATTAATTAATATAAGCTTTCAATTAGTTTTTCTCCTCCATAGTTCAATGATTCTACATTTACACCGTCAATTTCCGATGCTTTGGCATTACGACTCTTTTTTAAAATTTAATTTATTTCTTGTAGTGTAGGTTTTTCTATGATTATTTCAGCTGCGTCTTCTGTCTTCATTTCCTTTTGTTTTCGTGGTTCATTCAGTAACCCTTCAAAATATTCCTTCCATACTTCTTTGTATTGATCTTTCTCCTCTATAATTTTCCCTTCTTTGTTCTTTATTCCACTAGCTTTATGTTTATAATTTTGATTTTGTTCCTTAATTTTTTGGTAGAATGGTTTCGTATTGTTATTTTACTATCCTCCTCAATTTCGTTCAGTTTTTCCTCCATCCAATCTCTCTTACTTTGTCTTATTATCTTATTATTTTGCAGTATTCGTGTTAGCACTTCTTCACTCATTCTCACTGAACCACCTGCTCCACTTTTTATGAAAATCTTTTCTGACCAATTCACTTAGGACCTCATTAAAGACTTCATTTTGAAAAAAAATATCACATACCACCTTAACAAGACAGGTTTGTCTCCTCTAGCCTCACGTTACAAAAAAAAAAGAAATATTTAAAGACAACATCAAAGATTAACTTCACTAGCCTAAACTCCACGAGGATCCGGTAGATGATAGATCGATACATTATTTAGTATCATTAATTCTTTGCGCGTTATACAGATGACAGTTTTTTAAGGGAAAAAGCTACGTCTTCAACACGTATAAGAATTAATGACCTGACGTTTGATTTCGGATGATTGATGGCGTCTCATGGTAGATTTACGCTATACAAACTGATATTTATATCGGAAGAACCGCCGCCGCAAGCTGTAAATACAATAACAGGAAGTAGGTAAATCATTTTTTACGTTGTCTTGAAAACGTCCAGAAGAAATGTTATGTATTCTAGATGTTTGAGGTCCGAGGTTCATAAATAAACGAATAAGAAACAAGCGGTTTATTAATGGTAGATTAAATTTGTGAATCTAATATCTTTAGGTCGACAAATACAGCACTTTAATAAAATTCTGACGATTTACACCCCAACGTGATCAATACAGTATACAGGTGTCCCAACCTTTCGAAATTGTAAAATTGCTCCTATTGTATAAACAGTAGGAAGCTAACATTTTCTGGGGGCACAATAGACATCACAGTATCTTTTAAAAATATTTTCGTATATACAAGGTGATCGATAAGTCGCGAACCAGACACTTGCTATGTCATTTTGAATGGAACGCAATGTATGCTATCACGCATTTGGTTTCTTCTATTACCTAACTCTTCTTTACTTGGGCTCGAAGTTTTGAGTTAATGATCGTCAATGTTAATATGTTTTGCTTACTATTGCCATGGTAACCAAACTATATTAACACCAGAAACCAGTTGAATGCAATTTCCAAATGCAAGACTTGCCTTTGATTGCAAGTAGCTACTTGGGCTCAAAATTTTGAATCAAAAACGTCAATGTTAGTATCTATTGTTTACTGTTGTCATGGTAACCAAGCAGTACTAACATCAGAAACCGCTTAGATACAATACCCAAATGTCATATTTCTTAAGTTAAAGTATAACATATGTGATATCGTTAGATTCGCCTTTTGATTACCTTCCAAAAACGTAAAAATATATATATATTTAAAATAAGAACGTTGACGTCACTTCCGGTGACACTGGAAATACAAATGAACTGCCGATAACGCCAAAAGTTAGTTCATGAAAAATAGAAATCGACCTGTTTCTTCTGAAAACGCTCGCTTTTGTCGCTCAAAAGTTAGCATGAAGAGGAACACTTTAGGACCTCACTGTATAATTAGAATATCATCTGGGGACAGAAAATTTATTCTCTAAGTTAATAAATAAAAAAAATTGTAATGCTATTGTTTGTTCTTCTCTATACATTAGGGTTGTTATTGTAGATATGCTATTGTAAGTAGTTCCCCCGGTATACCGTGTATTTGGTTACTAGGCCTCTCAATTGTTTCATCCACTTATTGCTAAGGCAACAATAACGGGCTTAATTATAAAATAATAGGCATTCATTATGTATGTGCACTATTATAACGGTATTATTCCTTAACGTCACAGAGTTGCCAAAATCGCGATTGATCGTACAATCGAATTAATTTATCCGTTTTTGGACCTTTATCAAAGACTCAATCATTCATCTAAATTTCCTTCCCACCTTTTTCACCCACACTTATCCGAAAACGTATCCATCTCCCCTACATGTGCCTTCCGTACGCGTTATCTCACTCTGTCTCCCTTTGATCTTTCCCTTCTCTTTATCTCTCCAGTTAACGTTCTCGTTGTCGATCGATATGCGAGAATTTAGGAATATAGGCCGACTGACAAGCCATGGGGAATAATACACGAATGCCAGACGCGTCACGGATAGTATCGGGGATTATTCTAACCCCCGAACCCGGAGCCTCCATCTACCGGCTAACTCTTTTTTCACCATTCCTCTTCTCTCCGCGCTTTCCACGGTCGACCTACACGAAAGCCGTTTTACACACATACACAACGCTCGTTCGCCTCTTTCGCCGTTTGTAATAGGAATTCCCATCCTACCTTTGATCTTCTCTTGCCCATAGCCACCCATGGCAATTTGTCAATTTCGGATCAACTCCTCCGGCCCCTAATTGATTGAAATCTTCGATTGTTTTTGCTTTCCGCTCAAGTAAAGAATTCAGGCATTTCAGAGAGGTCTAATCATGAGGAAGTAAATAGGGATGTGTCTATTTTTTTTTTAATTTCATATCAACCAAAACAAAACAGAATAAATTCAAGAAACAACAAACAAAAAATAAATTTAAAAATACACGAATTAGAATTTTTAAGGAACTTGAAACAATTGTAAGTAGAAAAATGATGGGAGTACAGAAGTAACTGAAAGAATCAAATCAGACAGAGTAGGTTAAAAATACTAGAATGCAATATCTGAAAAAAGATTTCTTTGGATCAAAATGACAAGTACAAAGAGAATTATAGCACTCATTAACCATAAGATAAGGAATTTAGTGGATAGAGAAGATATCGTGTTGGTATAACGAGGCAATAAACTACCAAACGCAGAGAGCATGACAAGCCCATAAAAGAGGATGTAAATATCTTGAGAAAGACAAAGTAATGGAATAATTATCATAGGTAGACGCAGAATGTCTTGGCTTAGAAACCACCGAGAGTGGTTTGGGTGTTCCCCAAGTAAGTTGTTCAGAGCCGCGGTAAATAAAGTGAAAATAGTCATGATGGTCGCTATCCTCCGCTAAGAGAAGGCACATTAAGAAGAGGAATAAGTTAAAGGGATACTATTGAAACCAATTTTATGTTATAATAATCTTTGGAAAAAACAATTGAAGTTTAATTCTGAGAAGATTACATTATTCCAAAATGATTACCATGTGAAAAGCTTCACTTCTGTGACACTTTCACGCTATTTCCTACTGTTATTCAATAAAAAATTGCCAACCTATACACTCAATAAACTATAAAAATATTCCATCTATACAGATATACATATAAATTTTGATTTTGCTGCGCTTTCTGTATTATACAGCATATCAATTACCAAGTTATATTCATTTGGTCAACTAAGCACGTGTGAATTTCAGAAATTTGACAAATTTATGCAATTACCCGGCACCTCCACCACAACCGTAACAGACTTTTTTAATTCATCGTTATGATCTATTACTTTTTTAATTATTTACTATTACCAAAATTTGCTTTAACTTATTAAATTAAAAATAATTTTGTTAAAGTTACTAGAACAAATAAATTAGTGTAACAAAGAATAAAGGTAGTGGGGTAATAGGGAATATAAAGTTAATGTATTGTAATACACGTGGAAAGAATGCCTAATAACAATAACCAAAAAATAAATGCTAATATAGCTCATGGTATTGGTGGAATCATTCCCGGCAAAAACAATGTAGCAGAGAAAATAACGCTAACACATGGACATGTTTCTGCCTACTCGGCGTCATCAGCATGGTTCTGAGCACGATCTTCTGCTGCTAATCATTGCGTTTGCCTCTCAGTTTATGTTGCTAATCTCCAAAACAGCACTGAATATGTCTTTCGGCGACACCTATCGCCAAGAAACACAGTCACGCCGTTCCAGAGGGTAGCAAGACAAACCGGAGTGTAGATGTCCACCGCCTATCGGGCAGCTCCTGGGCTGCCAAACGCAAGGGGGCGTTGTGTCTAGGCACACCGACATCTATACGTGCAAATGATTCCTCAGGCTTACCATGATGTATAGAAATACACGTGGAAAGAATGCCTAATAACAATAACCAAAAAATAAATGCTAATATAGCTCATGGTATTGGTGGAATCATTCCCGGCAAAAACAATGTAGCAGAGAAAATAGCGGTAACACATGGACATGTTTCTGCCTACTCGGCGTCATCAGCATGGTTCTGAGCACGATCTTCTGCTGCTAATCATTGCGTTTGCCTCTCAGTTTATGTTGGTAATCTCCAAAACAGCACTGAATATGTCTTTCGGCGACACCTATCGCCAAGAAACACAGTCACGCCGTTCCAGAGGGTAGCAAGACAAACCGGAGTTGTAAACAGTTTTTCTAACGGCGCTTCGTTACCAAAAATTTAACAAAGCGATACAATGTATTATTGTTGCGTTAGGCCTTTACTAAAATTGTAAAAATTCATCCAATTTTTCCACAGAGTTGCTTTTTTAAACGCTCTATGAACACTGTGAACAAGCTACTCGGCCGATTTCTATACTGCTACTGCTTCAACAATAACAAATGTCAAATTATACGAAAATAGTAATTTCAAATCCCAATAGCGCCATCTAGTGGTCGTTTGTACTCTTAGCCCTTTTCAAGAGATTGTCTTGAGGTCAAAAGAGAATAATCAGTAGTTACCAAAATGTGAGGATGTTAGCAAGATAATAACGAAGTCGTGCCGTAATCGCCATACACAAGTCGCGTCAGAATTTTATCGTGCGCGCGAATGCTGATCATTTTTGCAACTAATCCACTAATCATGCTCGTATCAAAAGGAAAATTTCATTTCGTTCGCCTCGTCATATGGCCATAATTACGGCGATTCTTAGGCGCGCTCCACCTAACTAATTAAGTTACTTAATTAGCGACAATGCTTTCGCCATTAATACATCTCTCTACTCCGTTCTGCTGCTGTACTCTCTCGCTACCTACTTCGATATTTCTCCAGCGCGTTGCCCCGGGCGCCAAACTCCATCTCTGAAACGATTATTTATTTCTCTATCGTCTTCTCGCACGGCTCCACGGCGCGGGTTGGCAAGCAAGCAAGCAAGCAGCCAGGCGGCAGCCTAAAATAAAAGGGCCTCTAATTTATTTTCCCAGGTTCGCGAAGCACATATAAGTATACGCTAGAATCTAGTTCGCAATTCGCACTGGTTGGTAGTGGAACAGCATTCTGGAGTACGACCTACTGTCTATACCCTATTCAGGAATTGCAGGTTGCAAAAGGAATTAAAGTTACATAGGTGTAGAGTAGTGTTTCCCAAACTTATTAACTTATTATCAATCCTAGCCTAAAAGGACAACATGAAATCAGAAATATTTAGGACCAACGAAGGCGTACGACAAGGAGGAGGCCTTAGCCCACTGTTATTCATTATATACATGGATGAGATTATTAAAGAAAGTTATAAAAGCACCAAACCAATATACATAGGATACAGAAATCTGCAACCAGTCGAATTTTCAGATTGTGCTTTTGCAGACGATAGGGTGATTGCTGCAAATACTGAGAAGAACTTACAGGACAACCTTATAATATGGAATAATGTAATAAAAGAGAAAGGCATGAAACTAAATAAATCTAAAACAAAAGTAATGATGGTAGAAAAAGAAACAGAGAAAATACACATACATATAGAAGGAATAGAACTTGAACAAGTAGACACATTTCAGTATCTGGGTATTGTGATTGAGAAAAATGGTAATAATGATGTCGAAATAAATAACAGAATATAAAAAGCAAATAATGTATACTATGCGATGAGTAAAGGGCTTATAAATGAAAAGGAAGTGT
This sequence comes from Dynastes maya, assembly GCA_029619315.2. NCBI lineage: Eukaryota > Metazoa > Arthropoda > Insecta > Coleoptera > Scarabaeidae > Dynastes > Dynastes maya. The sequence goes on along the minus strand of JAROYE020000004.1, from coordinate 55,411,444 downwards.
AAAAAAAAAACCAAATGACAGTATTTAAGACTATTTATAGACCGATACTAACGTATGGCTGCGAATCCTGGGTACTCAGTCAACGTCAAAAGAACAAGCTACAAGCGATTGAAATGAGGTACCTAAGAAGAGTGAGAGGAGTGACAAGAAGAGATAGACTAAGAAATGATATAATCAGAGAAAATCTACAAACGCAATCACTGCAAGATTTCATTGAGCAACGACAATTGAGTTGGTGGGGTCATCTGCAAAGAATGAGCAATGATATTCCAGTAAGGAAAATATGGGAAGCAAGAACTCAAGAGAAGAGAAGCAGAGGAAGGCCGAAGGAAACATGGGATAATGTAGTAGGAAAGATTATTCAGAAAAAGGGAAGAACATGGATAGAAGCAAAACAACTGGCTCAAGATAAGACGAAATGGTTTACGTTTGTTTATAATAATGTGAAATGAAAATATTAACCGCCAACGAATCATCGTATTTACGTGCAAGATGTGTTTCTTCTCAATTCTTAAATAAAATACTTAATATCGGTATTTCTCAGAATTACGCCGGGTTAAATACCTTCGTAATAGTCTATTCACACACATTATAACAGTTAAATTGAATTATATTAAGGACTCTATAAAATATTCATTAATTAGTCGTTTCATCTAGGAACCGATCGTCGTACGTACAGTTTCTATGCCGCCGGAAATCCTTATATTTCGTAGTTTACAAATTATAGGCAGTCTACTAATAGTCATTGTCTTAATCTTAATTTAAGTTTAATTTTATCCCCAGGTAATCACGACGTGACATTAGTCTTCATCCCGGATCCCGATTAGCACCCCGCAATAGTTCCAAGCCCTCATCGAAAGTACTTCCACCCGAAAACCGTCAACTTATCAACCGAGTCGAGCAGCATGTCAATCGCACCTTTGTTTATGTGAGTAAGTTTTTTGTATAACACCACGAACTATAATTAGGATCATTTGTTGTCAGTTTAAGCCGCGTTGTATGGCTATTTGTTGTCATTTCTAGTTATATGTGATCTTCAATTACAGTTCGTACCATTTTAATGCATATTTTTCGTTTGATCAATTTTAAACTTGTTAAATATTTTCTTACCCCTCCCCGAAAGACCCTGAATGGTTCTTAAGGAGACCTTTACCATCCAGCGAGGCAACCGATTTGCGTTCAGCGGCTGTCCAATTTACTATCGTCTTGTTACCCAGGAGTTCACATACTGGGTCGTCGCCCTCGTGAAGAATACGTGCGAGGGCAGACCACGACTTCAGCAACAATGCAACTACGTTGTTTTGTTACATCCTTGCTTAACCCCTCATATACATTGTAGTGTTAATAATCAAAATATATTACTAATATTAATCTTAAGCTGTATTCAATATTTTAATTTGTTTTGGGCTATCAATGTCCGTTAATCTTTTCATTGCTTCAACAATAAATGTATTATTATTTAACTACAGTTCTCACTATTTTATTTATGAAGGTATTTGTTCTCCTGTTCTAAATAAAGTCAAAGCTAACAGTGAGCTAGCTCATTTGGTAATCACGCTAATTGAGCTGGAGCTATAGTACCGTATTGGAGGAAAAGGACATCATGATATGTCGTCAAATTCGAGCAACGTTCATCCGAAAGTACCACAGATACAAATACAACATTCTTTGAATCCATACAGCCGTAAAATATTTATTTTCCACCTTACATTGGATTACAAAAGCATGATAGCCAGATTTGTAGAGAAATATTTTTAGATTTTACAACGATACAAAGAAAAAAACATTTTTTCTCTTCGGGTGCGACGTCTCAACTAACTGCATTTACAAAACTATAAGTATAACCCTTTATAAAAAATCAATAATTCTAACACTTGTTACAGTAATACTATTGCAACTTACTTGCTGCATAAAACCCTATTCCTATCTTATCTATAGTCTAATATTCCTGTCCAGTAACAAGTATACATGCATCTATCTAAATAAATAAGATAGCTTGAAGATTACAAATGAATTATTTCTGTCTCCTATCCTGGAACAAGGTATACCCCATCTACTTCACGGTATATAGCGTGTGTAATAATCTTCCGTCGTCCTAGTTTTCTCTCAACTCACACACGCCGTAACCGCTACACCAACGTCACTATGAAATCGATCCTTCCGTGTCTCTGAACCGTTTTAAAATTTAATTTACGGGGCTGTGCGGAAGCGAACACGCGGTAACGGACGAGAGGACGCGGCTGCGGCGATGGTTCGTGAAAAATTTAAGATGGAAAGCCGCAGAATGCCGACAAAGCTAACGAACTCTCTAAGCGCTGCAGTTTATTTGAACTTTAGGATAAAAGACTATTTAGTGTGAAAAACATTTCTTCCACCATCATTCAATTTTATCACACTAAATAGCCGTTCAAAAATTGTTTATACTCATTGCTAATAAATTGTTTCCTTAGACTTAGAACGAAGGATTTTATATCTATAATTGTCATAATAATAATAATAACAATAGTAATAATAATAATAATAATAATAGTAATGATAATAATAATAATAACAATGGAGTCCGTAGGCTTTCGCGTTCGTCAATGATTGTTTTTCTTTTTAATTGGTTATTTTATTGTCCTTTTTTAGTTTTCTAAATGTACAGCATACTGTTTTTGTATTTATTCTGTATGTCCTGTTACTGGAACTTTGTTCTGTTAGACAATAAACTATTGTTATTATTACACTTTTGGTTTCCGGGTTGGAACCGCGTCGTTGTCGTTTGGCCGACGTCTCGTCCACACTCTTATGGGACATCTTCAAGGCCGTTACTGCATACTGAATAATGAATAAATCCCCAATCAATGCACACTGACTGGTGCACTCAGTGTTTTTTTTTTAATAAAAAATTAATAATATAAATCATCAAAATGCCAGAATTCGAATAATAACCGAAAATAATCCGAATTCTGCAAATGCTACGTTAAATTGTACTCCCTCCGTCCGAAAATATGGTATACATTTGACATTTTTTAAAAATTAATGAGGCATTAGTGAAGCATTATAATGAAATATACTTAGTTGGCAATTCTGATGCTAGGCAAACAACTAATACATAGTTGGCTGCTGTCCGATTTTGTTTGTGTCAAAAATGTCAATAGAGGTAAAACGTCATTTCATGAAAAATAATTTTACACACGCCCTGTTCACAAAATGGCAGGTATTGTTATAAATAATGAAGTAAGCTTATTGAAAAGGGATTCCAAGTTCAAGCAATTAACCGGTGAGCAACGTCATGGTATATTGCAAAAATTGTTGCAGTTGAAAGAAGGCCAGAAGCTGAAGGATGGGAGTATAAATAAAGTCGCAGCTGAACTTGAGGTAACCCGTTTGTCCGTATCTAGAATTTGGAAAGTGGCCCAAAAACAGTACAGTGACGGTAAAATTTGTGCTGATGTTACTTCAAAAAAGAATGGTAAATGTAGGCGGAAACGTAAAGATTATTCTGAACAGTTATCCGAAATTAAAGAAGTTCCTTTCAATCGTCGAGGGTCAATTTGTAGTCTGTCTTTTGCTGTCGATATTCCAAAGTCTACATTGTTCGACATTTACAAACCAGGAAAGAAAATAAAGCGTATATCTTCTCCTGTTAAACCTTTGATAACAGATCAAAAGAAGTTAGAAAGATTAAAGTTTTGCTTGTTGAAAGTGAGACCGGATGGACGTTTTGAAGATTTATATGATTATGTCCACATGGACGAAAAATGGTTTTATTTAACGCAAAACAAGCGCTCTTATTACATTATGATATACGAAGAAGAACCCTACTGAAATTGCAAGAGCAAACGTTTTATAACCAAAGTGATGTTTATGGTTGCTGTCGCCCGACCACGTTACGATTCACATCGAAAAGAATTTTTTAATGGAAAAATTGGTATATGGCCCTTTGTATATCAAGAACCGGGTAAGCGAAACTCAAAAAATAAACCTAAATAAACTTTGATAACAAAAAATGTGGTGTCCGTCAATTCAACAGAATGTAGAAAAATGATTCTTGAGAACGTCATTGCGGCGATCAAGTTAAAGTTTCCCATAAGTCATAAGCAAAAACCGATATATACAACAGGATAATGCAAAACCTCATGCTTGTGAGGACGATGAATAACTTCTGGCTCATGGTTCTACAGATGGCTGGTCTATTTCGTTTAAATCACAACCACCAAACAGTCCCGATTTAAACGTTTTGGATCTTGGCTTTTTCAATTCCATACAATCTTTGCAACATAAAGCTTTGCCAAAAACAGTTGACGAATTGATCGAATGTGTTGAAAAAGCCTTTGACGATTTAGACAGAGAGACCCTTGACAATGTTTTTCAAACATTGCAGACCTGTATGGAATCAACTATGTTGGTTGAAAGAGGAAATTCGTATAAGATTCCCCACATCAATAAGGCAAAACTTCGGCGTGAAGGGCGCTTACCATCTAGTTTAGTGTGTTCCCAAGAAGCCGTAGACAAAGTTAGATCCCTCATCAAATAAATTTTATTCGTAATTATATTTAATAGGACTAATTAATTAAAATTGTAAATGTATACCATAAATTCGGACAAAAATAAATTCCAAACGTATACCATATTTTCGGACGGAGGGAGTAATACTTTACGAATATTGATATGAAGCTGATTGAAATTAATGTATGGAAGTGTCAACGGACGATCTTCAGGTGGGATGTCCCACTATAGTATCCATTTTAGATATGTAATGAATAGGAGATTTTTTTTGCAAGAGAAATTTGATAAGAAAGAGAAAAATAGATAGTTGTACTTGAAAAGATTAAATTTTGACGCTTTTTCCATTTGAAAGTTTAATCGTATTTGTCGGACACGCTGTATAATGTTTTCGAAAAATTCATTCGGTTTATAATCCTACCCTATGATGGTCAACAGTTCTGCAAAATTTTCCGGATTAAACACTTTCACAGTTATGAAAGTTCACATGCACTCGTCAATCTACCAAAAATTTCCAAAAAATTTAAATATTTCAAATATGGTTAGAAATAACAACATAGTAATTTTACCAAACAAACTTTCAAATTTATCTAAGAATTCAAAAACGTAATAATATAAAAGGTGTTATATTTAAAATGAAAACAGAGTTGACAGCCACTTCCGGCAAAACCGGAAGTCCTAGGTAATTGAGTTAGTTCAATACTCTTTCATATATCAATTGATGCAGTTCCTTGTGAGACACCTGATACGTTAAACTATTAAATTGGTTCAAATGCAATGATTTAATCTAAAAAATTGTAATTTAAGACTCTTCACATATTTATTATAAAACTGTCATGGTTTTAAATAGAACCCATAAACGCACATACCAACTATTAACACTAATTCCAGCTTTTAGAAGAGCTAAGAGGATTTCAACAAATTGCAGAATTTAATCAACATCCACCATCCACTAACGAAATTTTGATACCCAAGAGCGTTTCGAAAACAGAAACTCGATTAGGAAAGCGTGTAGACCCTCAGTAGATTCCCTCTATACATAGCCAACCTACAAGTTTTACTCGCTAAAAGTTTCGCCAACACATGCATACATAGTACTAACCTCTAATAGAAATTAAAAACGAACTATGTATGTACCTAGCAGATATCAGCGCGATAAAAAGCACACCATAAATGCATTCACCATTAACCTAAATTAAGCGGTGAGGGGGAATGGTTGCGATCCACTTGTCAGCTCCGGCAGCGGTGGTGGCCTGAAGTCATTAAAAGTTTGCCTCCCCGCGAGTCGAGGCGAGACAATGTAAAAGTTAGTTAATTTCGGTTTTGGTATCAGGTATCATTGAGAATTCCCCGTTCGTTTAAAAAGCTAGGATTCATTCCGTTATAATTTGATTTCGTAAAACAATTTGCAAGTTGTTCGGACGGTGAGGGAAAAAATCACCAACGACATTTTCGGTGAACTGGATGTTTTCTAACCACACAGTTCGAGTTAATTAACGTTGTATATTTTTTTCTTTCTCCTATTGAAACGTGGAGGGTAAATTCTATTGATTTAGGTGTAAATGACGGTCCTGGAGACTGGTTGTCGTGCGAATGTAAAGTCCTATGTGCAGGTAAAGAATCTACTCCGTCGAGAGTTAACATTGGTGTACCTCAAGGCTCCGTTTTGGGGCCAACACTTTTTTTAATTTACTTAAATGATTTTTCTAAATATTTAAATATACCTGCGACACTATCTATGTACGCAGATGATATTAACATTATTGTTGGACGTTCAACTTTAAATGATATTATTTTAAGGATAAATGAAACTTATAACAAAATTAAAACTTGGATGCATGTCAACAGATTAATTCTGAATCTAGTTAAAAGTCATTACATCCTGTTTCAAAACAGTATTAAGATTAATATTATCAACCTTTGTTTGGGTTCCAACCTTGTATCATTAACTTCGTCCGCTAAAGTTCTTGGAGCTCACGTTGATGAGAACTTAAAGTGAGCGCATCACGTGGATGCACTATGCACTGAACTCTATCGTATTTACTATGCTTTTCATAGCCTGAAAAGATCTTTGATGTTGGATGATGACTAGAATTGCTCAATTTGCGCCAACAGCCAGTGGCGGGCGCATAAAAGTTTACACAAAATAAATGGTCAGAAATAAAATATAGTACGTGCTCAAACACTTACAGTCTTAAGAGTCTTCCGTTAAATCACAGTGAATAATGTCTGTTAAATATCTGCAACATTCGATATGTTTCCACAGTTGTTTCGGCAAATCGAGTGCGGCGTGAGGAGAAAGTGTGTTTATATGCAGAAAACGAACGTTCTACATCTAGTGACGGTATAGTTACGTAACTAAAATAATCTTTGGAACAACTTAACGGTTCTGTTGACGCACCTTCACAAATTTGTCTTAATGTGCCAAAATCAGAATCTTTCTCTAAAACACTTTCAAACCTTTCTAGATCACAAACATTTTTTGCGTCTTCTACCGCGCATAACTGTGCGTCAACATGTTGCACTATTTGCAGAGATGCCACTAACGACACCGAAAGATTTTATAATTTTTCTATTGCCTCCACTAGTCCGAAGTAATTGTTCTGAATAGCATTTAAATCCGTTTTAACCTGACTATCTTGAAATTTCGACTGGCTTTCCGTGATAGCCGCAGATTCCTTTGGATCGAATTGTAAAACCACGTTCTTAATATTCTCAAAATATTTATGATAATAAAACGCGGCCTGTAACCATGTTCCCCAACGTGTAAGAATAGGTTCTGGTGGCTCAGGCATACGGGGGCACAACCTGTGAAATTTGCAAATACGTTTTGGGGATTTGACAAACACTGCTTTTGTATGCGCCATTAAAGCGTCTACCTCAGGATAACATTTTCGAACACCATCTGCCACATGACTGAAAGCATGAATTTTACATTTAATATGTAACAAGTTAGCACAATATTTTTTAAGAGACCGGCCTACAGAAAGCATGTTTGCGGCACCATCACTCATAAACATCAACAGTTGGTTTGTTGAAAGTTCAAACTTTTCCAATGTATTTAACACTAACTTTGAAATTACTTCGGCAGTACATTGTTGTACTCGTCTGGAAGCTAATAGAATTGAAGGTGACAATTGATGTGGTTCCATTGTACGTACCATTACATTAACCACAGAATGCTTTTTACGATCTGTTGTTTCGTTCACACATAACCACAGTTTTTTATTTTTCAACTCCGATTTAATTACTTTTTCAACATGTTCACGAGCAGATGGCACAATTCCTTGTAACGGTGCCCGACTTGGTAATTTGCAGTCCGAATATTTATTCCAAAAGAGGACATATGCTTCCTTGTCTAGTAAATTAAACGGTAGATTACATGCAATAAAGGTAACAAGGTTAATTTAAATTTGTCATAGTGTCGTGTGCAATTTTTTTTTACGTGACGTAGACAATCCCTTTTGGAACAACACATTAAAGGGATATTACAAACTACACATTGAATTTTAACGTAAAGTAAGTTAAAGCGATAAAAGGCATCAGAAACCCAGTTCTTTTATTATTATTATCTTTAGGGCACTAACAGGAAAAAATCCCCACAAACAGGCCAACATATAAATACAACAGAATATAAGTTACGTAATAATAATAATAATAACAATTTACATTTATTAACATTAACTCATGTTAAACATTCGCAAATAAATCTAGTTCGTTTTTGAATTTCGCGCTTATTTTATCTAAATTATTGGTTACTTTCAGTAAGTTTTACTTTTACATGCACCACTACCAATCGAAATTTTGTTCAGAAACCTCAAAAACACTTCGAACATAACCTAGAAATAGCACTTTTTAAACTAATTTTTAAGTACTTTCTATTCATTTGATCAAAGATGTCATTTTGAATTCCGCGAAACATGAGCTTTCTGCTAATGTACACTATCGCTCATAAGTATTTGGGCACCCTTGGATTTTAGATTTTTGTATACAAAGAATGTATTTAGGAAATACATTCCATCATTATTGAATAGTATGCTAATAATCAGCAGGATTCACTTAAATTCATTAAATAATATCGGTCCACTTACTTCTTTTGTCTATATGAGACAACGTAGAGCGTATTTCTTGAAATTCCAGGAAAAATGTAACAGTTAGTAATTTTACCATGAATCATGAAACTATAATAAAGCCATTTGAAGTAGAGTAATATCTTTAAATTACGGTCAGTTATCGTTCCATGTTAGTAGTGACAACATCTCTTAACGAATAGTGTTTATAATTTCGTTTAAAATGTTAAAACATGCCAAAAAGGAAAGAAATTAGTAATTAAACGCGTGCTCTGATAGTAGCACAACATAACTTATGCATAAGCAATCGTCAAATTGCTAGAAAATCACATTTAAATCCATCTATTGTTGGTTACAACATCAAGAAATACAGTGAAAGTTGCAGTTTTCTAAATAAAGTAAGAAGTAGGCGACAACATCAGCTCAAAATATTGCAATCGTGGTGTCCAACAAGCAAAATCGAAGAAAAATAGCTCCAGAAATCGCCGCAGAAATCAATACCGTACTTTCGAAGCCGATCAAGAAGCACGCCACGGATTTACTTTCTAAACAGTGACTAGCCGTGGGATATCGAAGCTGTATTTTTGCGATAATTACGTAATATAAATTTGAATAATTTTGATTATGAATTGAATTTTTAAACGAAGACGCGTGGCTTTACGGCCTTATGGACACACCGCCCCTGCTGGCATCAAAGCTATTTTTCTAGCGTAAATAACCATAACAACATTAACTAAATTCAAAATATTCGATTTTAAATTATTCAATAATATCAACTATAACAACTTTGGTTTGGGTATGTTCAGCGTTGTATGCGTTCGCTTACAAATTCATAATAATTTTATATGTCTTCGTTTAGAACTTTATATGGTACTTAACTGTTTGAATTAAAGCGCTATAGAAACTACCAGTACTTTGCCTTAATCTTTACAGTAATAATTCTCTATCGAAAAGGAAACCTTTCAACTGTAACAACTTAATATGACCTCCTCAATATTCTTTCTAAAATAACTATAGCATTAAAGTACTTCTCTTCCAAATGGTGCTCGTTTTCTCGATACTTACCATCGTTTATAACCAAGTTCTCCTTCTCCGCTTTGTAACACAATACATTATTCATTGGGCGTTATCTATTTGCAATAACGTCTATGTGACAGTACTATTGTATTACTTACGGTTGAGTTTCAATATATACGGAGGAGACAATCAAACAGCCTCCCCATATATGTATATAAATAACCCTATAGAACTTCGGGGAAAACTCTAGAACTCCCACACCTTCCACCTCCCACCTTCCTCTACTATATACGTAGGCAAATCGGTTATCTATAGGTAAGTATATTATTGGTTTCAGATTTAATATAGGTATTGTAATATTTTAAACAAGGGAAAACATTAAAAAAAAACATTTTTTTTATTAGTTAATTAATTGTGGGGTCTGAATGTCCGGAAGTGTTCCTAGACACTCTTTCGGCAATTTAAATTAAACTAGATATCAATTAATGAAATTTTACGAATATTCAAACTTGAAAAGAGAAAACTAACCTGGAATTATAACGTTCCAATATAAACTCTATGTTTATATGTTACGTACTGGAAACCCGCATGTTCTTAAACAACCAAATTTGACTTTCTCTTCGTATTTGTGGTAGAATTTAAACGTTGAACACAGAAAATGGAAACACAGCCAAACACGTGTTACCTGAATGAACATTTTTACCAAAAGTGAGAAATTGATTAGCGTCCCTTCACTTCTCTATTTTAATCGCGATAGCGTGGTTGTTTAATCGGGAATATAATTTTCGAAATATAATTTGATAATTAATTTCAAACGAATATTCTTATTTTTAAAATAGCATAATGCATGACATGCGGGGACGCAACTGGAAGACTGAATCTATGCTGCTCTATGACATCTGACACCACCAACAACTGTACAATATTAAAATTTACTCAAGATTACTTGACGAACGATATTTAATTTTCGAAATTATGCTAAAGATACAACTGAATTTATGCTGAATGAATTTATGTCAATGGTTGTAGAAAAATATTCCATCAACATTGAAGATTTAAAATGTGAAGAAAATTAATAGAAGGCAAGTTACTTATCCGTTCCACCATAATCGTCGTTAACTTAGGGTTCCTTTCTAGAAAGATAATGGAAAGACGTTATATTTTAACTCAGAAAATAGCACGATATACATCAATAGAGATTTTGGTCATTCCTTTTTGTTTTTATGTAAAGTTGGCTATGATGAAAGCTAAAATAAGTAAATTGGCATCACTTTCGGTGATATGATCGTCGTTGACTGGACTTAAAATAACCTCCTATCATACCCACTCCAGGGATGGGAAGCCATAAAAGGATTTGGAGCTACTGAGAAAGAGCTTATAGCTGTCAGAGGGATTTTGACGTTGGGCGAGTAGACATACTTAACTCACTATATGTGCAGCTAATGACAGCTACGTTCGATGTTGTAAATTATAACATTACAACACATATGTATAACAAAGGAAACTTTTCAATTATTGAATAGGTGGTGGTAAGAACATTTCAAACCGGATTTTGTACAACTCTACAAACAAATTTACTACATTTACCACATGTAGATGGATCTAGAAAGCATCCAGTACCAACCCCAACAAATTTAATTTCCCAAAAAATCTAAGAAAAAGGTTCAATCCGTTTGAATACTATTCAAGTAGATGCGAGTATTAAAATCACTCTCGTTGGATTCTCACTATGCCTATTAACAGTAAAGACCTGAGACGTGAGAAGCGACGGAGTTCTTCGCACGGCTAGACGTACAAAAAATACGTCGGGAAAGGAAACCCTTGTTATATTAGGACGGAAAAATTAAAATTAAATTACACGCCCGAAAGCAAACCTGACTACTGCTCTCAACGTGAATACGAGCTCCGCAAGAGAAGTTTATTCGCGGAATTTCATTTTAAGTTAAGATAAGCGAATTTCATTTTCTTATTTTGCGGACTGATCTTAATTATTTAGGGTGGATTTTATGAATTCATATTGTGTTTTTTTTTCAAATGGCATCGTATCTGTAGAGCACATTTGAAGATGTTACGGGAATAAAATAATAATAACAAGAAATGATGATTTAACAAGTATTAACCAAAAATTAATGCTAATATGGTATTGGTGGAATCATTCCCGGCAAAAGCAATGCAGCAGAGAAAATAGCGCTAACACATGAACATGTTGCTGCCTACCCGGCGTCCTCAGCATGGTTCTGAGCCTAATTTTCTGCTGCTACAATTGCGTTTGCCTCTCGGTTTATGCTGATAATCTCCAAAACAGCATTGAATATGTCTTTCGGCGACACCTATCGCCAAGAGACACAGTCACGCCGTCCCAGAGGGTAGCAAGACAAACCGGAGTGTAGATGTCCACCACCTATCGGGCAGCTCCTGGACTGCCAAATGCAAGGGGGCGTTGTGCCTAGGCACAGCGACATCTATACGTACAAATGATTCCTCAGGCTTACCATGATGTATAAAAATACACGTGGAAAGAACGCCTAGTAACAATAACCAAAAATTAATGCTAATATAGCTCATGGTATTGATGGAATCATTCCCGGCAAAAACAATGTAGCAGAGAAAATAGCGCTAACACATGAACATGTTTCTGCCTACCCGGCGCCCTCAGCATGATTCTGAGCCTAATTTTCTGCTGCCACAATTGCGTTTGCCTCTCGGTTTATGCTGCTAATCTCCAAAACAGCACTGAATATGTCTTTCGGCGGCACCTATCGCTAAGAGACACAGTCACGCTGTCCCAGAGATAAGTATTAGTTGAAACCAGAGGTTAAAACGATGAAAACATAACATTCTTAATTAACAAAAAAACTAAATTGGTCTTCTTGAAATCACTTTATGGGGGCATAAATTCGAGTCCTATTGATTGCGCCATGTTATGTGGGATTAAACATACAAGTGAAACACTTTATAGCTAATTGATAATATATAATTAGCTAATACAGCTCCTCATGGTATTGATGGTATCGCTCACAGCAAAATTAATTTGAGAAGAAAGAACACTACCCACCGGGATGTTTCTGCCTACCTGAGTGCTTCTTTACCTCACACCACTATCTGCCTCTCGGCTTATATCACTACCCATCGAAACAATAAGCAAAATACCTTTTGGCGCCATTTAGTGCCTACCGTGTTGAAAGCAGCGGCAAAAACCAGGTACAAGTTCTCAAACCAACTCTGGAGCAGTTCTTTGACTGCTAAACACGAGATGGCGTGCACCTGAGTGCTCTGGGTAGCTGCAAATGTAAGTGACTCCTGCAGGTTTACCATGATGTATTAAAAACACATCAAAAATGCCCAACAATAACCAAAATAATGCTAATATAGCTTCTCATGATATCGATAGAGTCACTCACGGCAAAAGCAATCTCAATTGTGGTGTTGGAAATCTCAGGAATCCGAAGAGCGAGTTGACGAATGGTGACCCTCCGATCTTCAAGCAGTATGCTCTCGACCTTTGCAACGATTTCCTCTGAAACTGATGGTCTTCCGCTCCGCTCTTCAACGTGAATTTCCGTCCGATCTCCAGTGAATTCCCTACACCATTTACGGACGTGTTGAACAGCTATACACTTTTCTCCGTAAACTTAGGGTAATTGACGATAAATGTCTATAGGTGAAACCCCTTTCGCGTTTAAAAAACGTATTACAGCGCGAATTTCGCAGCCGGCGGTAGCGGCGATCGGGAGTTCCATGCTTAGCCAACATTGAGCGGCATAGCGAGACGGGAGTGGTACGTATATAGAGTGGGAGAGCTGTTGCACACGCCAATGTTGTCGGATTTCGCCTAACATGTCTTATTGCTGCTGTAGGGCTTTGGGAACCTTATTTTACGATCATCCTTCGTATATAGGCTGTTTATTAAACATACGGCAAAGATTCAAGGGGTTATTCCATGAACTATTCTTAAAATATTTTGTACTTCTATGATTTTTTAAAAGCCCCTTTGTTTCGAAGATACAGGGCGAGAAAAATTTTCATTTATTCAAATTAAGGGCAAAATTAAATTGCATTGCAAAGCAAAGATTAGATAAATAATTGTATTTTAACCTTTTCAGGGTTCTCGACCAAACAAGAAATCTTTGCAATGACGCTCAATCAGCTAAATATTTAAAAAATATCTTATTATATTAATAGGAAAGATCTTGAATTAATTAAAACCGTTTTGACATTTTCCTACTTTACGTAAGTATAAATAAATAAAATTAGATTACAACTAGAACTATTACAAAAATAGAAAATATTTTCAAATTGCGACACAAATTTTCCGGATATTGCGATCAAGTTTCAGCTCACCCCCAGCATATCTTTACAAATAGGAAGATTCCCACTATTGACCTAGTTAAAATACATCTTCTTCCGCAGCACACATGCATATTATCTCCCTATACCGCGATGACACATACATACATATCCGCCAAGAAATCGAACCTTTAAAAATATATCTACTAAGGGGAAGCAAAGTTAGAGAGACGTATAAAATTCGTCCTCAAACATTTGCGAAAGTGATTCTATTTCCATGTTATTCGGGTTATTGGAATCTATTCAGAATCGCAGTTGATAATATATCGTTCTACCAGGGAGTGCATATCGACCCGTTCGGTTCGTTGGTTTCCTATAGAAGACGATGTGCCCCATTTCGTAGAAAGTGATATGGTGATCTTTTTTTTTGCTGTACGGATGTGTGTACATTGGCAGCACTCTGCAAACATGCTCTTTTCTTCTATATCGCGTTATACCTGAAAATAGGAAAAAGGGGAAAATTGTACGGTAAATATTTTCGATAAGAGTTCTTCAGCAATTACATCAAAATCAACCGTAAACGCTTGACGTTACAGTAAGTTGCTGTAATCTTAAATATGTCAAGCATGTTTACATTTTGCTAAGCAATAATGTAACGGCGATTATTTAAAAATATTAGTATACGAAGCTATCCCACTCTCTTACTAATCGATACAAAACGTTATTTATTAGTTGTCTCCGATAATGTATTCCACATCTGAGGTCTGGCCCAGATAACGGCGATATGTTCCGCGTTTCTTTTTTAATACGGAGATAAATTTTGAAAATACAGAAGCCCGGTAAATACACTTGCGGGTGACTGTTTCAAACGAAATTACGCCTATTTTATAGGAAAAATAGCCCTCGTTTTACCTAGCTAAATTGCAATCCTTCAGGGGGTTCGCTCTTTTTCGCGAGTCCCGTACAATTTGCTTCCTTTTGACGCTCTTTCCCGTCTCTCTCACGCCTACGGACGACCGATCTATAACCGAGGACGCAAGAGAGGTTACATGTTGTGGTCAATCACGTTATTATATTCTAATACTTTCATCTTTAGACACGCGCCGTCATTTAACCGTGCCAATAAAGACAGACTACTAATCTAGTTACCTTTCTCTAATACTAATACCAAAAAATGAAACAAGATTGGCGTTCATATAACAAAGACTTTTAGTGAAGTTAAGGATGGTAACACTGCCGGCTCTGGTGTCAAAATATTAAAAATTACATTTTAGAGTGTATGTGTATTAGTATTCAACTTCTCCTTGTAGAGAGTGTTAAAAAAAGTGTCAGAGACCTAACGAGGGGATTGTATATCCCAAAATATGCTGAAAAGAATATGGATCCGCATATATACGAAACATTGAGACGTGTACATAACTTTTTATTATGTACTGTAACGTTATAATTTACATAGAATCTAGCTGTTATTAGCGGCACGTATAGTGAGTTTAGTATGTCAGCTCGTTCAATGTCAAAATCCCTCTGGGGACTATTAGCTCTTTCTCGGTAGTACTTGCTTCTTTAATGGTCTCCTATCGCTGGACCAGGGGTGCTAGGAGATTACTTTAAGTCCAGTCAACGACGATCATGATAGAACGGAAGTAACTTGTCTTCTGTTCATTTTCTTCATTACTAAACCTTCAATTTTAGTGGAATATTTTAATACAACCATTGACAGCATAAATTCTGTATCTTTAGCTTAATTTCGAAAATTAAATATCGTTCGTCAAATAATCGTCTTGTTTATCAGTAAATTTTAATATTGTACAGATATGTCACAGAGTAGCACAGATTCAATCTTCCAGTTGCGTTCCTGCACGGCATGTATTATGCTATTTCTAAAACTAGGAATATTCGTTTGAAAGTTATTATCGAATTATATTTCGAAAAGTATAGTTATCCAAATTAGCCGTGATTAAACAATCGCTATCGCAATTAAAATAAACGAGTGAAGAAACGGTAGTTAATTTCTTAATTTTAGTCAAAATATTCGTCCAGGTAACACGTATTTGGCTGTGTTCCCATTTTCTAAGTGTTCATCATTTAAATTCGACCATAAATACGAAGTAAAAGTTAAGCAGGTGATTTAGAAAATACACAGAGCTCCAAAACATACCATATAAACATAGAGTTTATATTGGAACATCGCAACACCAGTACTCGTAAAATTTCATTAATTGATACCTAGTTTAATTTAAATTGCCAAAAGAGTATCTAGGAACATACCCGAAACTTCAGACCGTACAATTAATTAATTATTTAATTATGAAAAATTAATTTTTTCCTGGTATAAAACATTACAGTACAAACAAAGAAAGTAGTTTATAAACAAACAACAAAGGCGATGCCTTCCTTCCATTTCATAGCAGCGACGACATCTCTGAGCTTCGATCTCTTTCGAAAACCTATGTTATTTTGAATTCAGTGGTATCCTTGACCTACTCGTTGTTGTAGCTCTTCGGAGTCATTTGTAGGCGTAACGTACGTTGAAGTTTTCAAATACCTCAAAAGAAAAAAATCAAGAGGGTTTAAATCACCTTTGTCCAAGAGTTTCGTGTAAATGCTCTCTAGCGGCAATTTAAAAAAAGCGCCGGAGCACCATCGTGCTGGAACTACGTTCGTTGCCTTTGGTGCAAAGGAATGTCGTCTGAAAGATCATCCATTCTGGTCTGCAAAAAGTTTAGGTTTTCCATCATTTCATTCACTTGCTCCCAATTTTAAGTATTAACTATAGGTTTTTTTTCCATTATTATAATTTTTCATTTATTAGATACTCTTGCAGCTGGTGTGTTTTTTGTGTTTTTTGAATACGAAACCGGTCGCCTAATTTCTCAATAGAACTGTAAGATCTGGACTAGTTTTTCATTTCTACCTTTAATATGAATAATTTCTTCACTTAAAACTAAACGATTTATAATTGGAAGATAGATTTTTCTGTCTTGGATCTTCTAACCCTAAGAAAATATTTATTTAATACAAATAAAATTTCAAGAAAATTATTTTCTTATATTATACATTTTTTATGATCTTGAAATAAAAATAATTTCTTGAATAGAAACTGATTTTTGCAAGAAAAACTATTTTCTTGATGCAAGAAATCATTTCTTTGCGTGTAGTGCGCCGCAAAGGATTCCAGGTGTGGCACGAAGTAAGACAATTCCGTTCCTTCTTTCATGATTTGTTTAGCAATAGTTTGAAATAAAGCGATGATTCCCAGCAAACTTCGACGCGAATCACCCGCAACGTAAGCACAAACCAAAAGAATACTTGAAGATGCTAAAAAATAATTTAAAAATTCCAACAGAAAGGCTGAAGAAATTTCACTCGATTTCCGAGAAAGCGTAAATCGCAAATTACAAGATTGCCCAGCTTTTAGCAAAGAATAATAGCCAATCTTGGAGATTAGCACAATGATTAGTAGAGTTGCTCAATTTGCGCCAACAGCCAGTGGCGGACGCATAAAGTTTACACAAAATAAATGGTCAGAAATAAAATGTAATACATGCTCAAACACTTACCGTCTTACGAACACATTAAAGGGATATTACAAACTACACATGGAATTTTGACGCCATCATAATTTAGGTCAGGTATTTCTGCTATAAATTCTGTAACTTTGTCCAACATTGATCGTTTTCGCGACGTAGGCAACATTTTGAAAACAAACGTAGAACTACGAAATAGTATATACGGCAGCGCACATGTACACACAACAGATCTGGTTGAGACTCGCAGTTATACTGAGGGTTGTATCGAACCTCCGCCACTGCCCGTTGGCGCTAGTGAACAACTCTAATGATTAATGATGAAGTTCATAGAGCAATGTTATTTTATTGTTACCATAATAAGAATTTATTTATTTTTATTCATATTACTAAAGTACATATATTTACAAGATGAAATACAACATCCTTTTTAAAGTAGAGTAAAAGAAGGTTTTGTATTTCATTTTGACATTATAGATTCACGGACATCTGCAAGAATACAATTACATTTAATTTGGGAATTTTTTTTGGGTGCCCAAATAAATCTCGTCGACAAGCAGTAACTTAGATATTCCTGGAGAAAACTTCAAGAGATCGATCACCTTGTATATGACTTTAATTAATACAATCCTTAACATTTTGTTATTTTTGCTTTATTATTCAAAAAACTTATTTTCCTAACGGTTTTGCCGTTATAACCTATCGCCCGTAATAAATCCTGTTGTTGCTTGTTCCTTTTTTTGGGGGGGTTATGTTCCGTCCAATAACGTTGCCGACGAAATATAACCATGCCGAGATTGCGAACGCTTATTGTAAATTTATTCATGGTATTTGCATTCGCCAAACGCTGTACATACCTAATTTCGCTATACACTGAATGTATGTTAATAGTTTCCAATTTCAAAACATGTTTACCCGGAAAAATTTACAGAAATAGGTAGTACCAATTTGTCTGAATTACTAACGCGTTGTAGCTACATAGCTGCACGAAGAGTAATTGCATTTACGATTTAAAAATGGGAAATTAAGAAATTGGCGCAGTCAGTAGGATAGGGTGTGGGACTCAAAAAACTATGAAGAATGTACTGTGGGAGTGTACTTGCATATAAAATGGAAAATTGAAATTAATGGACTTTTAAAATCTACTGTAAAGGAATTGGCGCACTCAGTAGGATATATGAAGTAAACGACGACAATTTTGTATGTAAATAGAAATGTAAATACTTCGAACAGGATAAACAAACAAAATCTAAAGCGCTTTAAAAATGCCCAAACACAATCGATTTAACAACACGTTTTTTAAAGCTCAGCTTAGAAAAACGACCCTCTCTATATCAACCTATTTTTTGCCCGCTTCATGCTTACTGTTTCATCAATATTTCATGTACCAACCTTCAGGCCACAAAATAAACACCTTTATTTCGCGTCGTTTGGATGCCGTACGCGCTGCTACCAAGAGAAGAGGTTATTTTCACAAAGCGAACAGAAATACGAGTACAACCAGCAGGGGTGAGTGGATTTTTTTCGATGGAATGCTGGGAAATAACTGCAGCTGTTACTTTATCCAGAAAAAAAGCATTTTGAAATATGGCGAGGTAAGAACTTACCCGATGGGGATAAATTTGTTTAGTTGGTGTATTTTCGCTGAAAAACGAGGTATGAAATTTACATGACACTGAAGGAAATCAATTTTTTAGTCTAGAATCTACGTATTAAAAAGTGATTTGTTCCTGACATAGACCTTGTGGCGTAGTGGTTAGCACGCCTGTCCGGCGAACGAGAGATTTCGGGTTCAAGTCCTTACCAGGATTGATATTTTTCAAAATTTTAATTACGTTAGAATAACCAAGAGATATTTTATTGTTTATTGAACATTATGTCAATTGATCTAAAGCAAAAAAAGATCGCTGTTGAATGTTACGCTTAGCACAAGACTGTCACTGAACCTATGTTAGTACTAGACTGTCACTGAACTTATGTTAGCACTAGACTGTCACTGAACTTATGTTAACACTACGAATACCGGGTGCGCCATTAGTGTGTTGTCGGAGTTTAGCATGAAAACCACCAAAGATGGAGAAATGAGACTTTCTGTACGTATATAGTATACCGTAGCGCATTTTATAAAATTATCTGCAAATATACAGAGTGTTCTAAATTTCCACAATCCCCTTCAACTTTTTTATTCTAAATAGATTGCTGTATTTTTTATTGATTACTTTGATAGCCGCTTAAATTATCCTTTGCAATGATATACAGTTATGTGTACTTTCGATAATTATTTCCGGCTATATTGCAAATTTGAACATTTACAGGTCTGACATTTTAATACTAAAAACGGATAGTGTCGTGAGTTACTCTTTTGATATCAATTTAGAAGCTAACACTTTATACATTTCAAGGTGGTATAATGTAAAAATATATACAGGGTGTTAAATATGTCGTGCAACATTTATCGAAATTCAAACGCTTTTTCTTCGATTTATTTAAGTAAAACCTATAGTTTTTGATATTGCCAGCAATTTCCTTGTAAAATTACCTTTAAAATGGTACCAATAACGTAATACTTATTTCCAGTATTTTCGAAGATATTGCACACTTATGGAAAATACGTTTGTAATATCTGATGTGCGGGCATCTGGTAGATGGGCAAATAAAATCAAATATCTAATGGTGCCTTTGATATTACGCGCACTTATTGTCTTACTTACTATAAAAAATATTACTTTGTTTTATTTATTCCCAATACGTTCTAAGGTATCACAATTTTTCGAAATTTCTGACGTCCCTCTACTCCGTTATTTAATCGCGATAGCGATTATTTCATTCCACAGCAAATTTTGATGATTTCTGTCCAAATATAAATTACATAAAGAATTTCGATGAAAGAAGTTATTTATAGAAATAGCATAAGAGAATGAATGTGGTAACGCTACCAGATGACTCTATGACCTAAATGACGATTAACAAGGTTTAAATATAAAATTTTACTGACGATTTGCTTAATAACTTTAGGACAGAGATTTAATTTACGGAATAATGTTAGAAATGCCATTGAATATACCTTATTGTCTGTTTTAGAAGAATTTTACATTAATTTTGACGAGTTACAAATGGAGAAATTGCACAAAAGATGGGGTTTTATCTGCATTACACTAAGATCGTTGTTATCTGGACTTGTATAAAATTTATGATACTCCCGCTCCAAGACCAGTCGGCCTGGGGGGAATTTTGGCTACGAAAATTACCTTTCCTTAGTAGTTCCCAGAAACTTAGACATTTTTCTTTCAGAAAAGTATGGAATGAATTTATTGTAGTCGCAAATAACTCCAAGAGAACTTCTTAGTTTCTTAATGTTGCTTGACCTGAGGAAATCTTGAATGGCTTGTAAACGTTCTTCTTCGATGAATATGCCTTCTTTGTTGATGATATAGCCCAAATAAGAGATAGAGTTCTTGAAAAATTCACACTTCTTTAGATTTAGCTTCATCCGTGCGTTTTCCAGACTGAAGATGACTTTGGTAAGATGATCTTAATGGGAATCTTCATCTACGAAAAATACGTGGACATCATCGATGTGCTGAGAAGAAAATGCAGAATAGGGATCGAGAATGTGTTTCATGGCGAATGTAAGGGCACTGGAACTGGTTGATAGTCCAAATGGTACACAACGGAATTGGTATGTTGTGCCATTGATGGAGAAGCTACAGAATTTACGACTTGCTTTTGAGAGTGGAATGTGCGAGAAGGAACTTTGTAGGTCTAGCTTGGAGAAAACTTTTGAATTGGAGAATCTTGTCAGCAACGTTTCATTATTATTATTATTATTATTATTATTATTATTACTATTACTATTATTATTATTATTATGACATTTCATATAAAATAAGAAAGTTAAGTTAGTAATATGTCCTCGAAAATATTTCAAATAGTCTTTGTACAGTCGAATACCTACGTTCGAAAATTTTTTTATTCTACTTACTTCCTGAAACTATTTAAATTTTCCCAAATAAAAAAACTTTCTCGGCACGTACAACTTAAACACAACATAAAGTTCCACAAAGCCAATCCCCCGATTCAAATTGATTCATACGCAGTCCGTTTCTACCTGGGTAGCGCATAATATAATCCCATTTTGGGGGCAACCGAAGAACCAACTCTCCAACAATTTAACTACCACAACGGTGACAAATCCGTTACCAATACACTCAAGCGAATACCTACATTCCGCACAATACACGGCTGGAAGCCTTCGACATTCCATTTACCGTTCCCGGACATGGGAAAATTAGAATTTGTTATACTGCGTCTAGGTATCGGCACAGAAGGTGGAATTTCGTGTATGGTTTGGATGTCGGAGAGTTCCAGCTCTTAGGTGGAAAAGAATCGATGAGAATTTTGCGAAATAAAAGTGAATTTTATCCCTCTAAATAGATCCCCTTTTGCTTTGTTGTAAAATTACAATCGTATGGAGCCTGGGAAATTGTTGTAGGATGGTTACATTATCTCTTTATAAAACCGCAATTGATAACTACTTCTTGAATGTTCTCAGTTTTAAACATAATGTCTATGCACTACATATATAGTGCCTTATACAGGGTCCGGCAACTGGTATTGACGATTTTTAGAATGTGATGGTAGGTTTAGAAATTGAAATTCGCAGATTACAAAAACATAATTTTATTCATTAGACTATCCAATTTTGTCAGATAATTAATTTTTAAAAATTATTGTAGACAGATGTAATCCATTATGCCTTTCGCATTCGGCGAGACGGCGGACAAAGTTTTTCATGACGCGTTAGTTGTTGGATTGTTTGAGGTCTGGTAGAGAATACCTTGGACTTCAGATATCCCCACAAAAAGAAATCGCAGCATGTCAAACCCGGGGATCCTGCTGGCCAATGAATATCCCCGTTTTTCGAAATGAGACGTCCCGGAAGCATGTCTCTCAAAACTGTCATACAAATTCTAGCCATATGGCTGGCTGCTCCGTCCTGTCCAAAATTCATCTGCATTTGCATCTTTTCCCAATCGTTGTAATTCGCCGGGCAAAAAATTTTGAAGCATAGCCAAATATCGATTTTAAGTAATAGTCACTGTCCTGCCTTCATCCTCGAACCAATAAGGACCGACAATCACAAAGACTGACACACCGCGCCACACAGTAATTTTCTGTGAATGTAAAGGTCTTTAATGCATCTCATGAGGGTTTTCTGCAACCAATTCGCAAATTTTGCTTATTAACGTTGCCTGATAAAAAGAAATTAGCTTCATCAGACATTATGAAATTGTTTAAGACATTTAAGTTACCGTTTAGAAAAGCCCGGAAATTTCTGCAAAACTGTAGGCACTAGTTGAATTTTGTATGGATGAAATCCAATGTCCAAATGCAATATTCGACGAACGCTCCTATCACAGAGTTGCAGTGCCAACGCTTGACGTGTTGCCGAACGCCGTGGGCTTCGCAGAACAGCAGTTCGCATTCTCTCGACGTATTCGGGTGTACAAATCGTTCTTCGACCGCCATTATAAATATTGTTAAGGCTTCCGGTTTCTTGATACCGACGATGCCACTCTAAGATCGTATTCCGCGAAGGAATTCTTCCATGTCTAGCAATTATTATCACCACAACGTCTACTAAACCGTCAATACCAGTTGTCGGACCCTTCCGGTAGCAACTTTTTGAAGTTAGAACTAAGCTGGCCATTTGAGCAGTTACTAATGGTGTTCTTTGAATTGGATTTCTAACGGAAGATGCGAAATGCTGGTTTATGGCATTAACGTCATTGGGATTATCTGGTATCCGGGATGTTTTGTTTTTTTCGAGATTAAGATTGTGTAACTGCTTCCATAAGGTCTTTTTGTTTTAATCACCTCAGTATCCAAATCATATCAGTATTATCCAATAAAATAAAGCTATAAGAGTATCTCTCGTCTTTCCAGGTTTTGTTACGTGAATTATACAATAAAATCGATTGTTCTACATTCTAGGATGAACGATCGACGTTACAATCTCATCCTTGTTCCTACCTTTGATTACAAGTGACATGCAACTCCGCTACACTTCGATGCAGAATTAAATTGCCATCGGTCGGGATTTTCGTTTCGATTTTAGTGCAGCGATAGCGCTGAAACATTAATACCTCGTAATTCGTGTAATCTCTGCAAAGGTTAGAAATAGGAAAGCTAGCTTGACGTAGACGTATTGATTTATGTGCTTAGGGAACAGGTTAGATTTATACGGCTTGTGCAAACGTGTAACTACGCGACAACAAAACAGGTAGTAAATATAAACCAATGTTCTTTTAATAATAACCTAGTACTTATATAACTTCACATTGACATTCTACGTGGGTAAATACACATTTTCTAGAAGGATATTATAGAACAGAGTGTGGATTAATGATTAAATTAATAATTATCATTTACAAATTATGATTGTAATCTATGAATGAAAGATCATTAAAATAGTTCAATCGTATGTGTTTGAAAACGGGCAAAGAAGCATGATTGAATTTAAAAAATAAAAATATCCTTGCATTGACAACGCATGTAATACAAAATGTCAGATACGTTCTACTTTAAAAGTTCTTTCGCTTCCTATCACATATGACGTACTGGCTATCTAACTCAATCCTTTGGAAGCTCAAAATCATTTCAATAATTTTGTTGTTTTGATATGCGCTAATGCAATCATATCTTCATGATCGTTCACTATAATGAATTTTTATCTCGCTCTTTCGTTGCGTCCAGTGGAGTGCCTAAAGGGTCAAATTTAGGTCCACCTCTATTTAACATATACATATGTAAATGCTTTTTTGCTCTCTTTGGATTGTAGCTTCCTTACCTATGCAGACAATCTCAAAACTTATAGCAAAGTTACTTCAACGTCCGAATCAAATAACGATGTCAGAAAAATTATTTTTTTTAAATGAAAAAATATATCCTTGCCAGACGATTTAGTTCACTGAATACATACGAGGGATGATCGTAAAATAAGGTTCCCAAAGCCCTACAGCAGCAATAAAACGTATTAGGCGAAATCCGACAACATTGGCGTATGCAGCAGTTCTCCCATTCTATATACGTACCATTCCCGTCTCGTTACGCCGCTCAGTCTTGGCTAAGCAGCCGTCCGAGATGGAACTCCCGATTGCCGCTACCGCCAGGTGCGAAATTCGCGCTATGATACGTTTTTTAAACGCGAAAGGGATTTCACCTATAGACATTCATCAATTAACCGAAGTTTATGGAGAAAAGTGTATAGCTGTTCAACACGTCCGTAAATGGTGTAGGGAATTCACTGGAAGTCGGACCGAAATTCACGTTGAAGAGCGGAGCGGAAGACCATCAGTTTCAGGGGAAATCGTTGCAAAGGTCGAGAGCATACTGCTTGAAGATCGGAGGGTCACCATTCGTCAACTCGCTCTTCGGGTTCCTGAGATTTCCAACACCACAGTTGAAAAGATTTTGACTGGCGGCAGAATTTTACGACATGGGGATACAGAAGTTGGAGCACCGTCTACAAAAATGCTTGGATAGAAATGGCGATTATGTCGAAAAATAGCTTAAGTTTTTACGTTTAAAACGATGTGTAATGTTAAGGAAATAAAGAATGCTGTCTATTTTTAAAAAATATGGGAACCTTATTTTACGATCGTTCCTCGTATTTGTTTCAGTCAAGAACTTTTTTCTGCCATGCCAAAAGTCTGTTTATAAATTTTGTCGTTGAAACAGAAGGCGTTTTGATCCATACATACCCACGTTAGTGCGATATGTTTATCGATCTTAGCAGCAGGAACTGAATTTAATACCAAGAAGTTTTTTAAAAATGATAAAATTCACTAGTATGCTGAGGAATAGGAAGATCACGTCCAATGAAATTAATTTATCGCAAGAGTCAGCTTTGGTTTTTGGATTAAATCTAATGAGTTTTTTACTGTCAAATCACCATCAAATTTAAAAACAGAAAATTGATTAACTAACCATTTAGCAATAATGGTAAGTGGGGCAATTTTCATTAGGAACAATTGATCTATGTGTGTCACCTTCTTTATGGATCTTGAGCAAACAGTACATGTACGGCAACCTAGGATTTGTTATACACAATTTATAATTTAGGTTTTATCAGTTAAATTCGTACGCCTATATATTTTTAGAGAAATTACTGCCTAAGAATTTAAATATTGTAGTTTTTCCTGACTTCACCAAGGATCATTCACGTTCCTAACTTTTTCATTTTTGGTCTTCTAGAGCAACTCGAGTCGCAACGAAATAGACACAATAAAAGGTTGATCAACATGAGAGACTTTGAAGATACTAAATAGGTTGCGCATTGTATATACATCAATTAAATACGTGTAAGCGATTCATTTTCATGCGATTTTTTCAAATATTAAACCCTATTTTGCGGATAAAACAAAAACCGAGATTATAATTGATGTGCTGGCTAATTATTAACGCCAACTAACTTCACCGTCGTAAAACAAACGATGTTTCGAACGCGGATTCGCCTGTGTCCCGATATTATACAAACACGGATACATTTTACACATAGTTGAACTGCGTTATCTACGTAAAATATGACCGGAAGTAAAGCGCGACCACAAGCTTGCCGATACACGGCCTTCCGGAGCATTAATAATGCTTAATAACTGCCCAGTTGTTAAATCAAGACGTATAGTGGCCGTAAATCAAATAACAGCGCGCTAATAAATTCGAAGTTCGCAGCCGCAGTTTTTCGGGATAACAATTCGATACGATTTTTTTGCGCGAATGGAAAAAAAACGATGTTGATATAAAAGTGGGGAGTAGGTAGATGGTAGGGGGCGTGGAGCTGATATTTGCTACCGATAGCATATCGAAGCAAATAATTTATTATTTAAGGTTGAAGATGTTGTGGTAGTTGCAAGAAAATTGTATCATAATAATTAACAATAATAATAATAATTGTTTTCAACAATTCATATTTAATAATAATAATATGGTTTTTATTGATTCTATGAAAATAATAATTTGATTACAAAGTTACAAACAAAGTTTCGAATCAAATAGAATCAAATAGTCAGCGAAAGCTGCTCTCCCTAACTGTCTAAACTTAATCTAAACTATATACTAAATTAAAATTAAAGCAAGCCCTGTAAGAGGGAAAGGAAGGTGATGAATATTATAAAGAAGCCAGAAAAGAAGGAAGAAACTAAGAAAGAAGTATACATAAGGTATGCAACATACAACGTTAAATTCACTTAAGAGGGCTCACTCCGCGACGAGTAGTTTCTCGGGGGCGCAGGTGTGTAGCGGGGTAATGTTTCTAAGATGGGAAAGGGCGGTGCCTAAGCGAGCACGTTACTTTCCCCGTACCAATAATAAAAGAGTATATGTGCATATGTACGCATATCCACGCACGATATATTTCCTGGAATCGGCAATGATATCTCTATTTATAGAATTCCCCTGTCTACCGATAAACATCCCTATTCTTGTTCTGTGCTTGCTTTATCTACTGAAAAATCCCTGAAACAACTTGAAACTAGTGGAAATGTTTGGACTATTATTTTAAGAGGGTAAGATGACCATCGTTTACGTATAAAAGCGGTAAAATGTATTCGTTCAATAAACTTGTATTCGACTATACTATGTACTCGAAGTATACAGATCGACCATATGTTGCTAATGCATAAGAAGAGAAAAAATTAAACGAAAGATCCAACTTGGCCTATGATAATAAATTTTTTTCTAGTTTTAAAGCGCTCGCCCAGAGCTTTCGAACGGACCCAAACTTAATCTCCTAGTTCGCTCGGATGCCGAGTACAAGACAGCCATAAAAATTTGAACCCAAAGTTTTGAAGAGCTTAAAAGCGAAGATCGCAATTTTGCCAACCTAACGGTGCCGATTTGTAGTCCAATGGTCGCACATTTGCGGAATCAAATTTCAGCCCGCTATCTCCAACGATTTTGAAGATATGGGCGTTTGAAGTTTTCGGATCCCCAAAAACCAGCGTCAAAATGGGGCCTTAAATCTACTTCGCTAAAGTTTTCGTCTGATTTATCGTTAGATATATTTTGAAAAAGATCGTTAGACATCTACGAATGTAATACATGCATGATAAACTTATTTACTGTGCCAGCAATTGATCGTCTTTTAGACTTATTTACATTACACATTTTAAATTAATTATTATACCTAGTACATTCATAAGTTCTGGTACACTACTGAATGTACCCACTGTGAGGAAATCACTGAACGTACCCTGTCTTGACTGCACTTTGACAGTTGACAGTTATATTTATATTAGCGCGAAAGTTTTTCATATAACCGTGGAATTGGGCGTTCTCGAAAATCGTATTGGCCTTAAAAAAATGTGGCATGGGAACGGGCGATATCTTTTGAACCTTGAAACCACTCGGTTTAACTCGTAATTTTGTGTATGGGGCTGTAAAGTTGTTCGAGAATACTAGTGGAGTGAAGGACCGTTCAAGATCTGGACGTCCGCGCGATGTGAGAACCCCAAAAGCTATCAAAGCCGTGCAGAATCGAATTCGTAGAAATCCGCTCCGAAAGCAGAAGATTTTGTCGCAGGAAATAAATATATCGTCGGTATCCACCTCTCGCATCATAAAGTACGACTTGGGACTCCGAGCATACAAGAGACACACGGACATCTGCTTACATAGCACTAAAATAGAAACGCAAGCAAAAATCCAAAGTGTTGCTTCGCTAGTACGCGATAAACGGTCAAAGAAGAATTCTTTTTACCGCTGAGAAAATGTTTACTGTAGAAGAATCGTTCAATAAACAAAACGATAGGGTGATGACTCCGTCGCTTGTCGTGATGACTCATCACGACAAGCGTCAGAGTTTGTTTCGAGAGTTCAAAGAGGTCATCATCCAGCCGCTGTAATGATCAGGTTGGAAGTCGCCTATGACGGCGTCACCGACCTCCATTTTTGTCAAAAAGGTGTCAAAACTTCGGCGAAAGTGTACCAGTCCGACGTTTTAGAGAAAGTTGTGAAGCCACTCAACAATACACTGTTCGGAAACCAGCCGTGGACGTTCCAACAGGATTCCGCCTCAGCTCACAAAGCAAAAACAACACAAACATGGTTAAAAGACAATTTACCAAACTTTATTTCGACGGAACAATGGCCATCTGGTAGCCCAGATCTAAATTCCTTTGACTAGAAGTTGTGGTCCGTTTTAGAGGGTATGACTTGCACTTCTCGTCATGCAAATTTGGAATCACTAAAGCGTGCGCTTGTCCATGCAGTGAAAAATTTCCCCACGGATGCGGTACGTACTGCGATTGACGAGTGGCCGAATAGACTTCGGTTGTGCTGGAAGACAGATGGTGGTCATTTTGAATAATCTTTTGTAATATTGTTTCCAAATATTTAATAAATACTTCCACAAAAAATTATATAGAAATCTTTTGTCGTTTTAATTCATGAAAAATCCGTGTACCAGAACTTTTGAAAGTACTAGGTATGTTTATAACGAATAACACGTAACACAAAACACAACGCACGCTCTCGTTTCATAAACTGAACGAAAAATAAACAAGTGGACGCTGATAAAACGGGCATCGATTTTTGCACATAGCCCGCTACTCCGGTGAAACGCCTACGTATCGCAGTCGATTACCTCGCTCTACTAATGAACGACAATTGAAATGTTTGACAGTTTGAAATTTCATGGTTACCTTATTTAATCTTAAATGTATTTTTTGCCGATTAAAGTATAAAATCAAAAACTTTTGACGCCGATAAGAAATAAGAAAGTTGATGATTGCCAGAAAGAACCGAAACGTCATATAAAAATTTGGATTACACCTTTAGATATAAAATCGAAAGTGGCATTGAAAATGTGTTTTCAGTTTTTCTGGGCAAGGCCAAATAAAGGTGCTAAGGGTAAAAGAAGAAGAACTTTTTCATTCTTTTTTAAATCTCAAACGTCATTTGTCACAGGTCCATTTTCTCTTCGGGCTCATAACAAGCACAAAATTTAGCAACTTTACCAGTTTTAAACCTACCCTGTATTTCCAATAATAAACGAGATGCCCATGGTTCACGTATAGGGTTCATGATTATTTGGGATGTAATTGAAATTTAATCCAGGGTAAGAACTTCAATATCAACACTCCATTGTTTTGTTGATCATCATTTCTATTTTCAGGAAATGATCTTAGCCAAGTAATCTTTAATTTTTCGTACGTCAGGTAGTTGTCTCCAAATTTAGGGTTGGATAAAAATTCGAGTAAAAGAACAAATCGTATCGTACGTTAAGGATAATTTTCTTTCCTATAATTGCCAATTAGGTAAGCCTTTAACACTCAGAGAAAATGTGATTAGAATTTGTGCCAATTTGTTAGCAGCAAGTTGGTTATTGAATTTAACCCATTTCAAAAAGAGAAAACCAATGAAATGGCTGACTTCTTTATGTCAAAGAGAAAACCTTAATGAGAAAGTTTTAGTTGAACAAATCGAAGTGAAGTTGGATCAATGCATCCAGATGCTAGCTCATCATCTTTTACCATCTTCTTTCTTATTTTATTAACATATCAGCGCTTTTAGAAAATTTTCGGCTAATTGCTGTACATATCTCAGATATTCCAAGATAGATTCATAAACACGTTAAGATTCTAATTTGTGGCTGGGAATGGAAGAATATTTGTGGTATTTATAGGAAAATATGTTTAATAGCTATTGTACTACGCTAACAGTATTGATTCAATAGCATTGAATGTTCCATCGAAAATTTTCCATTCGTTCTAACATATTTTACGGAGCTCAAGAAATATTAACCCCATTTCGTAAAGGGAACTCGTCCAATTATTTTTGATAATGAATGTTGTTACTCTATAAAATCCCCAAAGTGCCTTTATTTACAATTCAAATCCCAATAGAAGTCTCGATATTAATTGTACACATACAAAGTTTATGTTCTTTCCGCAAAAATCCATTTTCCCCCAATTCTTTCATAAAACATCAAGCAAATTACGTTTAGGGAATAAATGACCTAGTTCTTCGCGGATTAAAAGCTTTAAAAAGAATGTAAGAATCAACGATATACTACGCACACATACACAAACATGTATATGAAAAGGGGGCCATTATCACAGGAACTATTAGCGAAATAAATTATCCCGAAAATCATGTTAGAAGTTCTAGGTCGAAGGATTGTATGTATCCATAAAAGCAGCGTCTGAGCCAAGCCGTTTTCCAAAGCCAAAGCCAAGTTCGTTCCGACCCCGCCAGACGTCAAACAGTGCCGAGTAGACGGCAGTCGCCTACGTCGCCCACATTTCGACAATTTCCACCCACCCCCCCACCCTTGTATCTATCTCATTCGCCATCTTCGTCGCGCTTTTTTAAATTAATACTGACTGGAAGAAGGGCAGACCGATATCGGAGATACATATCTTAGCGTATTTGTTCAAAGTACTTCTGCCATGCAGAAAAGAGGAAATGACGTAAGAAGATGAAAAACAGAGGAATTTTCGCTGTTCTCTTTTTTGCTACGATTTTTTTATTTCTTTTTTCTCATATATGAGGCACTACTTGACGAGATGTAAATGGAGTGTTTTAGTCGTTATTCGAGAAATATATGTAGGAGGAAATTCATTAAAACAACAGCGAATCTATTGGGATCTTTTTTTTGAGCCAGTATACTTTTTCTCTCTAACTAAATGGGATTCTTAAAGAAGCTTTCTTTACTTTGAATCTATAAAAGGTTAACTGTGATTGTTTGACGTGAAAGTGAAATACAAAATAGACCTTTTCGATTCTAATATCAGCAGTTACGTCAAAAATAAATAACTGGGTTACATGAAATGTATTGTTTTTCAATTTTAAACATGGATTGAGGCTACCAATCGTATTCTGATCAAAAGAACGATAATGAAAGTTCAACAACTGATATTCTTTAGTCGCTGTAAACCAATTATTGATAGAGAATTGCTAAGAAGACAAGGCAATGGCTCTGACAGAATATATCATCAAATTGTTGGGATTGAGTTTTTGTGGGGTTATTCTTGGGTGGCTACAATCTTATATACCCAACAGGTTACAATCCGTTAAGTTGCATGGCTACACGTCTACACGGGTGGCTATCACATCTGATATCCTGCAA
The DNA here is from genome assembly GCA_029619315.2 of Dynastes maya. Classification (NCBI taxonomy): domain Eukaryota; kingdom Metazoa; phylum Arthropoda; class Insecta; order Coleoptera; family Scarabaeidae; genus Dynastes; species Dynastes maya. Next base: position 55,379,924 of record JAROYE020000004.1, on the reverse strand, counting down.
GGATCACATTTAGGACCATTACTTTCCAATCTATAAATATATTGAAATGTTTTATCTCAGGGAAATTGTTCAAAAATTCGAATTTTTGTTGATTGACGCGGATGGCGTGGCGGAAAATTAACATAGATCAACTACAAAAATGGACCAAAACACTAGCACAACAGATGAAACGTTCCAAGAACCATCAACTTTAACTTCGCAAAATTTAACACCAGAAGTTATAAGACCGTTCTGCCCAAGGCAGAAATGCAAAAATCTACGAGAGGACAAAGAACTACAGGGAAAACAGCTATTACGACAGACACGCCTGAGCAACTGGAGATGTTGACGGCGCAGAATGAAAAGGAAATCGATTTGAATCTAAAATGGGGAAGCACAGCAAAAAAGCAAAGGACGATGAGAAATAACAATGCCGTGTCTAGCAACAGTTCTGAAGAGGAGGAAGGAACTTGTTGTTTAGTACGTCCTTATTTTGACTTCAATGCAGGCACTTCAAAATGGCCGCCTTCAAATAAATTATAAGCATTAAATAAATGGTAACACATATCATCAATTCTTGCGAAGAAATAGAAAACTGAAAACTATAGATGGATTAGTAGAAAAAAATTTAAGTTTAAATTTTGATACAATTGACACCAGTCTCCCCTACTTGTCAGCATATTCTTAGAAAAGATCTCAAAAAAATATCCATATAAATTTTTCCTTCTTTTTTTAATTCTTTATTATATAGTAGATCATACAGATATTAGCTTCGTAATAAAAATTGGTATATAAACAAATACAACACAAACAAACATACAACAGTTTCGAAATACCGAGCGCCACTCAGCCCTAGTCCAGGTATTCGAAGATGCTATAAAAACAATTCTCTTAAATTTCAACGCACCCAATTTTCATAGAATGAGGTTTTATGAGTTGGAATTGAGTAATTCGTGTTGTGCAAAAACTTAAGCTCATTGCTCACGTAGTGAGAGTGCAACACCGAAAATCACGTGAATGATGATAATATGCTTGACATATCCTTCTTCACAGACGAAGCTTGATTCCACCTTAATGGTTCTATGGTGTTTGGAGAGCGGCTTCATGGAGAAGCATTATTGGTTCATTAATTTTCAATGAAACGGTAAACCCAGGAAGATGTTCTAACAACATAGTTTGATTTTTTCTAAACCAGTTGCATGGTAACAAAAAGAGTATTCCGCAACTTACATTATAGACAATAAAACTCTTACATGAATATTTTGATAACCGAGTAATAGATTTTCCTCCACGTTCTCCTGGCCTAACTATTTTAGATTATTTCATTTTTCTACGCCCAAAAAATACAATCTTTAAAAATTCATAATACACAATACAAGAAGTACCGAAGCAATTTAAAATGTTTGTGGCACTATATCGTCTCGGCACCTCATCAACGCATTTAACAACATGAAGTAACGAACAAGGATTTACATTGAAACCGAAGGAGACCACTTTGAGCATTTGCTATAATTGTTTACTAAATTTTTCTAGGAACTAGGAACTATTTTTTTATTCTACTAGTTTCATTATCAGGTAACCAAATAAGTATTATTCGTCGAAGTAATTACCGTCGCAATCAATGATCTTTTACCAGCACCAACACCAATTTTTGTATGCCGGTATTGTAGAATTCTACTGATTTTGAATCAAAAAATTGACAGACTGCATTTATTACATCAACTCGGGTTTGGAGCTACCCATGCCTCATACAGCTGCCAAGAGACAAGAAAAGGTGGTAATCACTTGGTGAAATATCAGGAGAATAAGGAGGATGTAGTAATGTTTCCCAGCCAAATTCAGAAATTTCTTCCCGAGTCACTCTTGCGTTATGAGATCTAGCGTTCTGGTAAGAATAGCACTTTCTTTCGATTGATCAAAGAAGGCTGCTTCGGGATGAGTGCTTCTTGCGCTTGCTGAAGCTGTTTGCAATATAAGTTAGCAGTGATGGTTTGACCTATTTCCAAAAACTCATAAAAGACAATTCCGGCTATTATCCACCAAACACAATAAAATCTTTTTTGGGTGCAAGAAAACCTGGAGAGTCTATGGTATTGGATCAGGCGATAACAAATGATACAAACGCTTAGAATTTGAGTATAATATCCACAACCGATCAAGAAAAGGTTAATTATCGTTGGGTGAAATGTTTGCCGAATAAATGGTAAGACGGTTGAATTTGTTATCATCTGACAATTCATGTGGGACCCATTTGCTTAACTTCTACGTCTTTACTAGCTGGTGAAGAGGCAAACGAATGATTTCATCGCTCACATTGAATCTTCCTGCAATCTCTAAGCACATCTTACTGGAATTTGCCTCCACAACCTGTTGAATATCCTCGTTGTGAAGGATTTTCGGTCTCCCAGAGCATGCTTCATCGGCCAAGCTAAAATCCCCTGAAGAAAATTTCTTGAACCACTTCTGTGTTGTTCGAGCACTTACAGCATCATCTCTGAACGAACTTATTTGGTCACCTGATTATTATTGACTTAGATTACCACTTAAGACGCTTTAAACATAAACTTATTTGCATCATTACTGTTAAATATGTCAAACGTAATTTGATGATTCAATCTTGATTTAACTCTGACCAGTCAAATGCAGGTCCTCTAACCATCGAGCCTTAATTCATATAGTTTAAGTGTAAGCTGAAAGCTTAGATGTATTTGTTTACTTAAGTGCCACCTAGATAAATATTTAGTTCACTTTGGCAGTTGGGTGTTTGTAACCCGTTTCTTAAACTGATTGAAAAGATTCCATTTGTTTTTGTTTTATGCAAATGGTAAATGTTAATAAAACGGATATTATACAAACAATCGACCTAGCACTTCATTGACTTTATTTTCTTCTGTAAACAGTAAAGGTGCTTTACTATAATCCTGAAGAATTCCACTTTAACGACTTAATCACATGGATAACCTTCTGAACCTTCACGTATTTACATTCATGCCTACATTGTGCGAAAATGTTATCGCGTCGCGTGAGACTCCTAAAACTGGTAGAATTTATTATTTGCAAAGCTTAACCTATTCGAAATTAAACGCCATCATATACACGATCGTAAAAGTGCAGTTAAAGCTTAAAAAGGCGTTCGAATTGCGTCCATTGCGCATTAGCCGCATAAAATTCCTTTATTACGTCGTAAAAGTGCAAATTGGCGAACGCTTTTGCTAAAAGTGGATAATAATCATTTTTACTACAGTTGGGTGGGCGCTATTGCCCGATTTTAATCTTCGAACGAGTATTTGGCGTTCACCTAAGCGATTATTTATTTATTTCGGTCGCGTACGCGAGTCTTGTTTATATGCATTGCGTTGCACGCGAGAGTTTCACACGGAATTGTAAATAACACCGAATGGAATCGTTCTTTACAGGTGTTGCCTCTCTATCCTTGGGTGTACCACGTCAAAACACACGCAGAGAAATAGGTTTTTGCGTCAAAAAAATAGGTTTTTTACAAAAATCAGCTTCTATTCAAGAAAATATTTTTATAATATTACATTAGCCGGTATCTTTTGAAAATGTTTATGAAACGTTGTACGTTAAAGGTATTGTATAGGTAAGTATGGTATCTGTATTCCGGTTCCATCGCTACTACCTAGGACAGCATGACTATATCTGCTGGCACCAGGTGGCGCCAGGAAATATATCAGTTGCTGTTTTCGAAGATTAGAGGCATAAAGTGAGAGATATAAGAGCAATGTGAACAAGTGGGGTGGAGGCGCTGGCGGGGTCCGATAACTCGCTGTGGCATCTGAGGAAGGCCCTTCGACGTGACAGGGCGAATGAACCGCAGAAGCCGATGCTTGGCAGGAGCGGACTGGCGTTTACTGGTGAGCAAAAAGGGTGATACTCATGCAGAATATCTTGCGTCCGTATTCGATGAGCCTATTGCCGAGGACGATGATGAGGAGCTGGAGGATAGCGTGGAGCTTTTATTGGAACAGTTACCAGGTTTTGTGAGCCAACCAGTTTCTGAAACATCCAAGCTGGAAGTTATGATGCATATAAAGGGCACTAAAAACGGAAAAGCTCCAGGTTTAGACAAAATCACCAACCAAATGTTGAAAAATCTACCCAAGGTTGCTATAAACATTTTAGTCAATGTCATAAATGGAATTATGAAAACTTCTTATTATCCATCTTCCTAGAAGATAGCTGAAATTATTGTTTTGTGCACACCTGGTAAGGACTGCACCTTTCCCCAAAGCTACCGACCCATTAGCCTCCTGTCGGGTCTCTCTAAGGTGGAAGAGAGGGTCATCCTTCAGCGATTACGTGATGTCCTGGCGGATGTTGATCCTTTGCTTCCGGAGCAGTTTGGCTTCAGAGCCGGACTAAGTACTGATTACCCACTGTTGAGATTTACGGACGCAGTAAGGGAGGCACTTGAGATGAGGGACACAGTTTAGACGGTGTTTTTGGATAGGCCTTCGATACAGTCTGGCACGGAGGACTTATATACAAGGTGTTTCATCTTAGCGTTAGTATTAACCTGGTGACGCTAATAGCTACTTATTTACAGGACAAGCGTTTTCGGGTCAAATCGTGCTGCCTATTATCACAGATGCGCACAATATCAGCAGGAGTGCCACACGGGCCCATACTTGGGCTACAATTATTTACATTGTTTACTTATGACATCCCGAGGATCCCAGCCACCGAATACGCCGATGATACTGTTGTATACTCCTCTTGCAGGTGTGAGCGGCTTCTTTCAGCGACACAGATACATTGTTGAGATAGGCATCCAGATGGAGATTGAAAATTAATGAAGAAAAGTGCATCGCAGTCAGATATACATGTAAAACTAGCAACGCTCAAAACTATATAAGAGTGGGAAACACAGAACGACCGTGGAGTAAGAAGGCGAAATATCTGGGTCTTACAATTGATAAGCGATTAACGTGGAAGAAGCACTTTTCAAACACGAGAGCTAAATACGCGCTGGCCAGAAGCCTATTGTTACCTTTAATAGGCGGAAATAGTACACTAAACTTAGGATCTAAGAGACTACTTTTTTTTATTGATTCGAACGCATGCAATTAATAACAATAAAACGATTTGTAACAACAATTTTTGTCTTTCATTGTTTTTGTGAGAACCTAAAAGGTATCCATCGCAGTTCAAACATCCACAAATGTTTAAAAACGACGGTTCGTGTGTACTTTCATGTCCTATTTTTGTTAAATCATCATTTAATATCGTAAAAACTATTATCCGAAATTAGAAGCGTATAAAACAATTTTGCAAAGCTCAAAGTTGGATAAAAAGTTCCCTATTTGGCAGAACGTACGTTTATAGCTCACAACACAACACATACATACACGCGAAAATCAATAACATTACATTGATATGAATATTTTAGTTCGTGCAAAATAACCACGTGAACTGGTGCGTGCGATTATGGAAATTTCATATGCTGTATGGATGTACGTTTGGCAGTGTATGAATAAATTTTCATACAATTACGTCGAAGTTAATTACTATATTGCAAAAAAGGACGCCTTTAAATTTTAAAACAATTTGTGTCGTACGCATACGCCGTGAAAAACAACAGTTTGATGTTCGCTTTCGCGAAAAAACATCTGAAAATTAATTTACTCGCAGCTAATGGGTTCTATATTTACAAAGCCAGCTTTGATGTGTTTTGTAGAAACATTGGTTCGGTAATTTCACGACGCACATAGGGATATTTGATATTAAAAGTTGGTCAAAATTCCGATTTCTTGAATACACAACCGAACAGTTTTAATGATTTTGGGGAATAATATGATAGTTGGCGCGTCAAACGGCAGTCATTTTGATACACCATTTTACGCGGTTGATCAACAGCGTCAGTCAGAATTTAATCGTAATTTACTTTGCGCGTCGCAGTTTTAGGCTCTTTGAAAAACATTAACACGTTAACTGTTCCATGAGTCACATATGATTCATAACATGTTTTCCCCACATGTCCATGAGACACACATATATGATTATTATTAATTATTATTATTATTGGCCTTGGTTTAGTGCCATTTTAGCCATATACTCTTTTGAAGTCCTAGCTATCCTAGCCGGATGGACGCAAAGGCAAACATAAGATACTCTTCACACTCGGGGCTGATCGAGTGACTAACTAACAATCACACACATAAAGAGCAGGCCATCAGAAAAAAGGGAATGCCCACTACAAGGCCAGAGTTCATCTACGAATGTTGGTAAGCCTCTAAAAGTACCCGAACAGGTACGATGATAGATTGCAAATTAATCGTGTTTACATTTGTTGGGTCGGTAATTTTCAATCGCTTAAGCAAGGTCGAAGTTCCATTTGGAATCGGTGGTTCTTCTTTGCACGAAAGCGCATTTTCTATTTGGCTAACGAGAACCTGCCTTTTGCTTTTGTCCGTCCCGACTTCACAACTGTCGCAGTAGAATTGATCTCAAGGTTGGGTATGGTAAGTGATTTACTCATTAAACGGGTACTCTAAATCTGTGGCATTGGAACTTTAAATCTAGCGTTGCCCTACATATGCTTGAAAAAAACCATAATATTGATAATATAAAGTTAATTAAGAACGTAAAGAGTACTGCTCAATTAAATTGTTATGAAGGCATGGAAATTTACAAAAACAAAACTCACTTAATGAATTCAGATTTAGGACCACTAAATTCCAGCCTTTATCCTTTGTTACATCATGTTTAATTATTTATAGTTGTAATTTTAACCATGTGCAATGAACCGCTTCATTGTAATACTAGGATTTAATAACTCACGTCATTCTGACCATTTACTTAATTCAGGGTATTCTTTAGACTTGCACTTTAGGCTAATTATAGTCGTGTGCAATGAAGCGGCTCATTAAGTTACACTTAAAGTGAAAGTTTTAATTTTACGATTCACATTTACATTGCATAATTTTATTTTGCTATATAAGGTTAGTTTTTCACTTAGCTTGTTAATTCAGTCTTGCTGCTGATGATGATAGCTTGGCTATCGAAACGTGCGTCCAGTACGAATTAAGTGTTGTGGTAAGGGTTTTAGTGAACTGTTTCAGTGATTTACTCATCTTGATCATTTAGAGTTTCACAAGATCGCCGTCTAACTAGGACGTCTTTTCAAGTGAAAATTGAACATGTGTTTCATTTGCCTACCCGTACACAACGTGCTTGTGTTTGGTGAACGCTGCATTCCCGGTACTGTATACTACATAAGCGTCCAAGGGAAGTATGGACTACCGTACTGCCTAAGCTGCTATGTAAATATGTGAAACGGAGAATACGGGTGGAAGCATAAGACGAGAGCACTACCGTGTATGTAAAACAAAAATACTACAATAGAACAGTTGGACGTGGTGAGCTCGAAAAAAATATTTTATTGGGACAGTCAACGTATTAACTTGTTATAATAACTTAAGAACCATTTTGGGTCTTCTATGAGCTATAATTTCTAATGACGCAAAAAATTATGTTTTCGAATTTGTACTAGCAGTATATATTTCCGGGCTGATGGGCCGTGGTCTTTGATGTGTCGAAGTCGACGTTTCGCCAAACACTGCGATCGGCATCTTCAGGACAACGATTAGTTTTCAGTTATAGTCATTAATGGTCATTGACTCATCAGACGACCTAAGAACTAGTACGAAAACGGCATTTTCAAGCATTTTCATTGTTTGTAGATTTCAATTTTTAAGCTTCTGTCACCAAAATAACCCCCAAACTTAAATATATTGTAATGAGACTCTGAATTATTAATTTACCTTCTTAGGGATAACGTTTTTAAAAAAATATTTAATGTGTGGGATTTCACTTATAATTTTATTTTATGAATAGGATTGAATAGGAAGATTAAACAATTTTTGGTGGCATAGGGTTCACACTTTATTGAATTAAAAAAAAATTATATTTCTTTTTTACAAATTTTTGAAGTTTTAACAACTTAAATACATTCTTAGATAAATTCTTATCCGATTGCTAAATATGAATTTATTTCAATTAAAATAAATTTTGAAATTTATTAAATTTTTCGGTTCTTGGAATTTATTTGTTTATTTGGCCAAATAATGAATTTTATACGTGCTCGCTGTAGTTCAGTAAAAAGTTGTACATCGGTGTCCGTTTCCAAAAGTCTTGGCTCGAAGCTGCACCCGATTTCAATCCAAATGTTTCGTTCTTCAAATCTTGTTTAGCAGGTTCCAAATAAACTTAATAAGTGGTATTTGAACTTTAATGATGACATAGTTCTTCTTTTATCATTTGAAACTTCTTAGATTATCGCAGAATTTTGAAATTAGTCTTCTTGTCGAAACTTGTCTATCCAAAATCCAAAACGAATTAACAAACAAGAAAAACAAATATTCTAGACCATGAATGCACGACACGTCACACTATACTTATATGTATAACTCTAAGCGACTATGACATAATTTAAAAATAGATTGGATGTCGCTTCGAGCTCAAGTGAGGAAAAAATCACGAAAAGCTAACGAAAAATGGTATAAAATAGGTCGAAATACGGCGGCCGTAGCCCATGTATATGTCCATTTGCGCCCTCTATGTGACACTTCCGAAATTTCCCATCGCTGAATTCACCGACGTCGTTCAGAGTCGATTGGGTTGTCATTTTCATTTTGCGAGGTTCATGTCACGGACAAGATGAGTAAGCAGGAAAACAAGAAACGATAGCTGACAGATTATTGATAGTTTATATTGTGATACAAAGAATATAGGAAAAATCCAGAAAATATTAATATTCACTAATTATTACTTTGCAAGCAGTGATACACGTCGAATCATTGGTTCAACTCGAACAACCATTGCAGAAGATAGACTGGTACCAACTGACCGTGAAGTATCTAACAAATTTAATGACTTCACCTCTTTAAGAATAAAAATGTACGACATCGCAGAACCTGACTACAATTTTTTAGATACCATAAAATGGGGTGAAATTGTGCCCCATGTGGTGAGAATGTGCCACAAAGTTTTTCCGCACATCTTTGAATTTGGCGCTTCGGTCATGATATTGTCAGATATACCGATATACAGATGTATTTATTCTAAGGTGAGAATGTGCTAGTTGGCTGATTCCATAAGACATGCATTGAAAGCTGATGTGGCAGATACTCACCCCAACAACAGGGGTGAGCATAGGCCACAAAAATGTATTTTTTTTTCAAATTCTAAAATAATATTACACATTTTTTTATATTGCAATACAAACAGACAGTATGTTACATTTTATTTCTTCCATGTAATTAGAAATACTTCAAAAAGTGACACAATTTCACCCCATTTTACGGTAATGTGATATCGAATAATTCTTTTGGTGTTTTTACTGGAAAACTTGCATATGTCAAACCATTCTTCAGGTAATCCAAGCAATTTGTCAAAGTATATACTAATTAATTTGTTGTGTACTTTTTCGAAAATTTATGAAAATGCTACAGATAAACATTTAGTGAGTTTTTTAACAACTGTCGGTGTTGGATTCATTTCAGCACCGTTTTATGCAAGCTAATAGTGTTGATACTAATAAAATAAATATCCCATCGTGACACAAGTGTGAATATTTAGTTAATGAAGGGAAATAAAAAGCAGGTCCAATTTGCTCACAAATTCTATTAACTATCAGGCGACCGGTTTCGTGTTCAAAAACACATCATCAAGCCACGGGGACCACCATGAAAGAAAACAAGCAAATATACATAAGCGGCCAGAAAATTGTAAAGATAATTGTAAAATTGCTCCATAGTGACATGTCAACCAATTAAAATACGTTATGTAGTATATTATAAAAAACCTTTGTGAAATTAAAAATTACGTATATTAATATTTTATACCCCGCTTTCAGCAGAAAATAAAAAGATAAATTATAAATGGTAATTAGACGAAACGAACCAAATGCAGATTAAATTCGAACAAATACTCTAAAAAACTCCTCTAAAATAAGGTAGATCCGTATATTTATGTGAGTTTCCTTGCATTGCTTATCAATTAACTATTTTTCATAATTAATTGATGTTGGAGGTAATTTTTGGTATTATTTAGACATCAAATGTATGGACGAGAAGAATGAATCAAATAATTCCCAAGGCCTGCAAATTTGCTCTTTCTGTCGTAATGAATGACCCCAACTCGCTACGATTCAGCTTGACATATATATTAAAACGAGTTGCGAGTTCGATTCTATTTGAAATTAGCCTAACACGGAAGACGGCTTAAAACATCTGTTATGTTCTCCTGGTTTGAAGAACAATGCCGTTAGTCGTCTGCTTCGATTTATCTTCCTTGTGAAGAGGGAAAGACCAATTACTTATGCTTAGATGTATGTAACTTTTGTATATTTGCTCGCTTACTTAGTTGCTCTCTAAATTAAACACAATACGTAGGTATACAAAATAAATTTATTAAATAAACAGTTCCGTTTGTAAGTAGGTAGGCTATGCCGGTTCTGGCTCACTTTTGATTGAGTTTTTAATTGACTTTTAATTCGCGGATGATTTCGCGGAATTTTAGGCAATTTCGTGGAATTGATGTTTGATTAGCGGCTCACGCTTTTAATTCGCGGATGATTTCGCGAAATTTTAGGCAATTTTCGTGGAATTGATGTTTGATTTATCGCTCACGCTTTTATTCGCGGATGATTTCGCGGATTTTATTTAATTAACGGGCCCAAATCTCGCGAATTTTTTTAATTAGACGCCTAAATCTCGCGGAATTTTATTTAAAAACAGGCCCAATCTCGCGCACTTTTCAGGTCTCATTCGCTCCCTACTTCATGCTCCTCGGTTCGCGGTTTTTGAATTTCGCGAATTTTATTTATTTAACGCCCAATCTCGCGGAATTTTTTTATTAACGCCTAATCATCGGGAATTTTTTTTAATTAACACCCAATCTCGCGCATTTCAAGGCCATATCGCGTCGCCATAACTTCATCATGCCGCGGTTAATTTCGCGGTTATTTCAAGTCACGCTTTTAATCCGCGACAATTTTCCTGGAATCTAAGTTGATGATCTAGCGGCCACGCCTTTAATCCGCGGGCAATTTCCTGAATCGAAGTTTGATTAGCGTCTCGCCCTTTACTCCGCGGGTAATTTCGAGGAATCTGAGTTTGGTTAGCGCTCGCGTTTTTATCCCGCTATTTTCAAGGTCGCGATTTTAATTCCGCGAGTAATTTCACGCTTTATTAACAGCCAATTTTAAGTTTGGGCAGCTTTTTAATCCGGCGGTAAAGATGGGCATTCCGCGGAAAGGATGGCGTCCGCGACACGCTAATTAGCGGTTTCGTGTTCGCGGCTATATTCAAGGTCGGGCGTTTTATTCCGCGGGTAATTTCGCGGAATCAAGCTAAATGTATATAGATTGATGGCAGTCGGTCGCGGAATCAAAGCCTAAGGTATTATGGATTGATTAGCGCTTAATTTCACGGTCATTCCGCGGAATCGATGCCAATGACACTTTGCTCGCGGTTTTCTATTGTGCTTAATGAGTAAGATTCCAGGAAATTTTTGAACACGTACCAACCTGAATCTCTCTCATTTCCGAATAGACGTAATAGAACCAGTAGACAGTACCGCTTTGATAGTGATTCCTCGATTTTTAAACACGTCCTATCATGATTAATGCAATATTGTGAATATTACCATTAAAAACTTTATATAACTTTTATTTTAAATTCTCCTTTCAGTAGTTATCGCACGGGGTTTGGCAGTTCGGGTCGCGGAATCAAAAGCAAGGTATTAGGATTGATTAGCGCTTAATTTCACGGTTCATATCGCGGAATCGATGCCATGACCCTTTGCTTCGCGGATTTATATTGTGCTTAAATGGTAAATTCCAGGAATTTTTTAACATGCACGAACCTGAGTGCTCTATCATTTCGAATAGAACGTAATAGACACAGTTAGAAGTAACCCTTTAGTTGTTCTCGGAATTTTTAACCACGTTCTATCATGATAATGCCATATTTGTGAATATTACCATTAAAACTTTATTAGACGTAAATTCGATTTACGTCACACACAGGAGTAAAAGAGACACCTTTTGTGCGATTCTCGGAATTTTATTGCTGGTGGTATGAATTGGCGCAATCCGGCCACTTTGAAAGTCATTCCCACGAATACCGATCATGTATGTAGCGATGGGGCAGACCACGGACGACAGCGACATAATTAAAATTTATCGCTCTGTTTCCGGTTTATGGCGTCTTCGTTAGAGAAGCTGCTTCTAATTTGGAAGAGTACCCCTGCTCGAGAGCCAGTTTTGATGACGCAATACCCTTCTGAAGAGAAAAGCGTATTCCCTATAGCTACTGTCTTGTTGGGAAATGGCTCAGCGGGGACAGCTGCCACCGATACAGGCGTTCCACCGTCTGTCCCTCATCTCAAATTGGCATGCGCGATTACGAGCATCCGCAGAGCGTCTGGCGGTAATTCAAATGCCAGACCTTAGGGTAGTATTACGGATCTATATTATTAAGACTGACTGACGTTTTACTGCTCGCGGACGTCTTCGAGAACTTCGGGAAAGCTGCAATCAAGAATTGGACTTGATACAGCCATTATTACACCGGGCACCCGGACTGTCGTGGGACGCATGTTGAAGCCACAAGCGTGGATTAGACCTCTCCTCATGACTGCGGACACTTGATTTCTCTTGGAGAAAGGCATTCGAGGGGGCATGACGCATTGCTCTTCAAAGTATAATGCGTAATATTGTGTTTTTTTAAATGTCTATTCATATATTTTGTTACAGGACGCCAAAGCCAACAACAATACTTGCCGACGATAAGATCCCGCGTTGCCCAGCACGTACCTGATGTTATTACTACATCAATGCCATGTACAGCTGGGCGATTGTCGCAGTTCTCTGCCGCTGGGGCCTCGAATGGGTTGAGACGCGGGAAATTTTGATTTCCACGTCCCCGACGACAACCCGAAGGATATTTCTGGAGGTCGATCTAGAATATCCACAGCACATACACGATCCGCGACAAATGGACCTTCCGATGGGGCCCTACAAGCAAGATCGCCGGGTCTGCGTATGAAACGATGCTGGCCATTCTGTAACAGTAAGGATAAATACGTTTCCACTACCGCAAACCTCAAGAAGTATCTAGCGAGGGGGGGGGGCGGCTGCGGATTACGAGTTACCAATATACATAGGCCTTAAGATTTAAAGCAATCGCCATGGGCCTCAAACCTATATCGACCTTTGAACACAACGCTGCGACAGGTGCGAGAAATGGTTTGAAAAGGAAATCTCTTCAAACTCTGAACATGCAGTGTTCGTGGAGACTATGGAGAACGTGAGGTTGCGGAGGGCATCAAGATCGGTGGACAATTGGGGCGGACGATACGGCGCGGAGAGCGTTAATAATCAGTGTCCCAAATTTTAAGTGTCACCAATTTATGAAACAATTGAAGATGGATCGTTTGGCTTTTCATCCGTGTGCTCATTTTCTTTAGGGGTAAGTCCAGGAGCATTAAATCCCTGCGTAATTGATTACCGGGATGCCTCGAATCGCGAACGGTATATATTTTTTCTCCTGTGTTCAGCATAAATAAGCTTATAGAACCCTTTCCTCAATTCTTAATTCTGTTTTGCAAATCTTTTCTATCGTCGAACATACTAACTACGCACCCGCCAGTCCAGCAAAAAAGTAACTAAAAAAAAACTAAGAAGAAAGAAACAACTAAGAAGCTGAGAAAACCGCGACAACCGCAAGCCCCGACCCACCTGCGACCTTCGCTCTTCGTTCGGTATTTGTATAAATTCGTGACTCTCCATCAAACTTCACCGACTATTTTCTTAGAATGATTTTTCTTGACAATTCCCGTACTCGATAAGATTATCGTGAAGAATGAGCGATAAGCTACTTTACGCTTTTTAAAATTCCTCCTAACCTCCACTTCCAATTTTATGTCGACGGTTAGGAGATTTGAGCGATTAATTTGTTATTATCTTTGAATTTAGATCGAGAGGATTTACTAAGAAAAATCATATTACTTAAAGTATCTATCGGTACAACACGTATAAACACCTCAATATAATCGGAAATTCACTATGAGAAAGATAATGAGCCGAAGTACAATGCATAGGTGCAATTTGACATTTACCAGCGTACCCTAGGTTTACAATTATGTGAAGCTGAAAGAACTGCTTTTTCGATGCTGGAAAGCATACTAGCATTCAAAAGAAGCCGGTTTAACTGCAGAAATATAAACAGCCTCTTGTGAAATGGCTAACCATTTTCTTATTTCCCACTTGACCACGTACCGTACTAGCGAGCGTACTAGATCACCCACTTTTACCTGTTTGACAAATTTAGAGATACAATGTTGAGAGAGTGCAAATGTATGTCCGTTCACCGAGGCGATGATATCTCTTACGCCTGCGCAAGAGCTGAATTCCGCTCCATTTCACACTGCCACATATTGCAGGCGACGCCTTTGAACGTTACGTGACTCCAGAGTTCGCGACCATAGATCACCTTACGGGCTAGCATCGCGATACGACACAATGAGGATTGTAATTAATTACCAGGATATTCACGTGGATCCATCGTTTTCATAATTTAAGTGGATAGGAACTCTCATTTTATCATCAAAAACCTCGCTAAGATTTCGAACGCCGTGTCCATTTGCTTCATATATAAGACGACCCCCCCGACATCTCCCTTTTACTAGAAATATAGCGATAACCTAATAAAATTCAGATTTTTTGATTCCTTTAGATTTTTGGCATCCTCTCTAGGAAAAACTAACACATACCTGACCTATTTCAAATGAATAAAATACGTTACTATAATTATAAATGTTTTTATTTATTTTTGTCTTTCACAGGATTACGCAACCTCTACATATTTGACTAATTTTAATTACTAGCAGTGTCAACAACAAAAAATTACGTTTCTTACTTTTTAGATATTAGTGATCCGATCAAATTTTTGCAATACCTAATCTTCGCATAATTAATGACATACATATTTCCGACATTTCTTGCTCTTAGCACTGGGTGATTTGCATGATAACGTAAGATTTGCTACTAGCTTCAAAGAGCCGTTTTACTGCAGAAAAAAATATAAAAGGCCTCTTGTGGTAACGGCTAAACCATTTTCTTATTTCCCACTTTGACACGTACCGTACGAGCGGCGTACTATGAATCACCCAATTTACCTGTTTAAAATTTTCGAGATACAATTTGAGAGAGTGGCAGGTATGTCCGTTCACAACGGGCGAATTGGAAATTCCTCTACGCCTGCGCAAGAGCTGAATTCTGCTCCATTTTCAAACTGCCAAATTGCATGCGACCCTTTGACGTTCGTGCGTCAGAGTTCGCGCCCGATGATCAACCTTATGGCTAGTACATCGCGATACGACACATGAGGATTGTAATATTACTTACCAAGATAGTCACGTGACTAACTCCATTCGTTTTCATAATTTAAGGGGTAGGACTCTATTTTATCATAAAACCTCGCTAAAGATTTCGAACGCCCGCGTCCGATTTGCTTCATATAATAAAGAGGCTGATACTAATCTCTCTACTAGAAATATAGACGATAACCCATAAAATTCAATTTTATTGATTCCTTCTTAGATTTTTGGCATCCTCTCTAGAAAAACTAACACCATACCTGACCATATTTTTCAATTGAATAAAATACTTTACGTTATTATAATGTTTTTTATTTTAATTTTTGTCTTTCACATATTCCAACCTCTACAGTTTTGACTAATTTTACTTACTATCATTGTCAACCAAGAAATGACGTTTTCTTACTTTAATTAGATATTATTATCCGATCAATGTTGCAATACCTAATTCATTCTGCATAATTTGACATACCATATTTTCCGCATTTTCTTGCTCTTACAAATGGGTGATTTGTCCATGATACGTAAAGATTTTGCTACTAAGCGTCAAAAGAAGCCGTTTTATAACTGCGAATATAAAAAGCCTCTTGTGGTAATGGCTAAGACCATTTTTCCTTATTTCCCACTTGACACGTACCGTACCGAGCGAGCGTAACTATGATCACCCCTTTTACCTGTTTAAATTTAGAGATTACAATTTGAGTAGGTGCAATGTAATGTCCGTTCACCGAGGGCGTATGGAATTCTCTTACGCCTGCGCAAGAGCTGGAATTTCCGCTGCATTTCACACTGCCAAATATGCAGGCGACCCTTTGAAGTTCGTGACGTCAGAGTTCGACCGACATGTCACCTGACTGGCTAGTATCAGTGCGATACCACACATGAGGATTGTATCTTAATTACCAAGATAGTCACGTGACTCCAGTCCGTTTTCATAATTTAAGTGGGTAGGACTCCTCATTTTATCATCAAAACCTCGCTAAAAGATTTCGAACGCCGCGTCGATTTGCTTCATATAAATAAAGAGCGACACCTCCTCCTCTGCTAGAAATATAGACGATAACCTAATAAAATTTCAGATATTTTGATTCCTTTAGATTTTGGCATCCTCTCTAGAAAACTAACATCACCCATACCTGACCATATTTTCAAATTGATAAATACTGTACGTATAGATTTAATGGTTTTTTTATTTTATTTTTGTCTTTCACAGATTACCCAACCTCTACAAAATTAAAAATTTTTTGACTAATTTTGATTACTACATTGTCACCCAAGAAAATTACGTTTCTTACTTTATTAATATTATTATCCGATCAAATGTTGCAATCCTATTCATTCGCATAATTATGACATACATATTTCCACATTTCTTGCTCTTACAATGGGTGTTGGCATGATACTTAAAGTTTTGCTATGTACCCTTTAACTCTTTAAATGCCATTTTGTATGTTGAGGCTATAAATCCTTTTATCAGTTCATTTTAACAAGAGTAAACTGGCCTTGCCAACCCACCAACGACTCCAATCATCAGTTGGAATCGTTTAGTCGCCGAAACTTTATGACGCGGCTGGCCGTTCAAATGTTTGAAGCCGCTGCATAACAACGGATACAGATATATACAGGCAGGTGATAACAGGTAATAGAATGCGACTTTTACTGCTTCACCCCGCACTTGGTTAATAAAATCTTACATATTGTGTAATAATGGTTTTGTATTACAACCTAGGATTTTGCATACAAATAAGTGTCACTGTTTCGAACGCCATGTATACACTTGCTGCATTCGGAAAGGTGTGCACAGCGCGGCGTTTGCGAATTGCAACAATGTATGTATCAGTCTGGACCCCCTCCCAACCCTACATCGTTTTATCGCTGTATCGTATGTATACTAATCCGTATCTGCACTGTTTGCCGGAATACACTTATTGTATAGCTCCTATCTACATTTCGATGCAACATTCTGTGTGGTACATTTATGTTCGGCACCCAAACAATCATTATCAGCAGATCGAGGCTGCAAATTCTATTACTAGAATAAAAAGCAGTCTCCTAAATAACGCTAAACAAAGAAGTTCCTATAGATAAGTATGCTTGTAGTAAATACCTTTATCAATTCATTTCATATAAGAGTAATGCTGTGTTAACCAATAATAGTACCAAACATTATTTGGGAATCGCTCATGAACACAGGTAACCGTTCAAAACCTATTTCCAAAACGGCGAGTTACAAGCAGATTGCCTGTTCAAAAGCTATTAGGTGCTATAGCTGTTCAAGGGCTGTTCAGAACAGTTCAAGGGCTGTTCAGAGCTTTTTAAAAGCTGTTTGAACTGTTAAAAGCTGTTTAGAAGCTGTTCCAGGGCTGTTTCGAGGCTTTTGAGCTGTTAGAAGCTGTTTAAAAGCGTTTTGAAGCTGTTTAAAGCTGTTTTAAAAGCTGTTTGAGCTGTTTCATAAGCTGTTTTAAAAGCTGTTTGAGCTGTTCAAGAGCTGTTCAAGAGCTGTTCAGAAGCTGTTTGGAGCTGTTTGTGAGCTGTTTTAAAAGAAGCTGTTTGAGCTTGTTCAACAAGCTGTTTTAAAAAAGCTGTTTGAAGCTGGTATAAAAGGTTGGGGAGAGACAACTTTAACAGCTTTTTTGCCAGATAGTTTGGCCTGCTATCATCACCACGTTTATTAAACTATAATGCTTAAGGGAAACAGATGGAGAATAGTTGTTTAATATACTTATTAGGGACAATGAGAATCATTTGTTTAATCCTTATGAGGAGGAACAGATGAGGAACATAATTGTTAATACTTATAGCATAGCTACTTGTCTATGGCAGATATTTAATGTTACATACTAATTTTAATTCATAGAATATGTCACGGGACCTATGACAACATAAGAAGGCGATATTTGAAATGAAATTTGTTTTAGAGCAAAATACGTTTATATTACAATATGAATACTCAGCTGATATCATCAAGACCACTGCTATACCTTTACCTACTGCAGAAAGGACACTCGAGAATTTTTAATAACGCATAGCGCTGTCAAGAACGGGTCCGCACGGGTATGGCGCGAGTTCAAATCTCGAAGAAGTTTTTTCGGACTTGCACATTTCCTTCAGCTCCCTTCGACGATAAGCGGTTCGCTTACCCCACTTCACCGACATCTACCCTAGCCGCCATTATAAGTGTACCTCTATCATTCACACTGTTACGGAACTATGAGATAATTCCATTTCGTGTAAGAATAAGTGCCGTTGTTAACCAAATAAACGATAGTTGAAATCGTTTATAACCTGAATACTGTTCAAAAGCTGTTTAAGAGCTGTTCAAAAGCTGTTTAGAAGCTGTTCAGAAGCTTGTTTGAGAAGCTGTTTTTAGTTGTTCAGAGCTGTTCAGAAGCTGTTGAAGCTGTTTTAAGCTTTTAAACGATCGTTACATGTGTATACGTTCCGGGTGTGATATTGTTTTCCGATTGTGATACGTTCCACGGGTGTAATACATCGTAATGGAAGCTGTTGTTTGTGGAGGTGACTCATGTTTTTCCAATGTTTTGGGGTCGATAGGTAGTAGTAAAGCTAGGGGGTCGACATTAAGCGTGGGTTCGTAATAGTAATGAAGATCCCACGCTTAATTGACCCCCTACCTACTACTACCTATCCGACCCCCAACACACATTTGAAACATGAGATCACCTCCACAAACAACAGCTTCCATACGATGTCTTACCCCGGAACGTAATCAACACTCGAACGTATCACACCCGGAACGTATCACACCTAGTAACGTATGTTTACAGCTAAACAGCTCAACATCTTCTGAACAGCTCTTGAACCCTAACAGCTCTAAACCGCTTCTGAACAGCCTTCTAAACAGCTTTTGAATCAGCTTAAACAGCTTTTGACACAGATAGTCATTGTATAAACGATTTCAACTGATCTTTATTTGGTAACAAGGCACTTATTCCTTACATCGAAATGCATATCTTCGAATTCGTTCCGTAACGCTTGAATGATAGAGGTAACTTATAATGGCGCTAGGGTAGATGTCGGTGAAGTGGGTAACGAAACGCTATCGTCGAGGGAAGCGAAGGAAAGTCAAGTCCAAAACTCTTTCGAGATTTGACTCGCGCCATACCTATGCGGACCCGTTTGACTAGAGCTATGCGTTATTAACATTCTCGAGTGTCCTTTCCTGCACGCCTGAAAGGTAGCAGTGGATCTTAGATGATATCGCTGAGTCATTCATATTGTAATATAAACGTAATTTGCCTATCAACATTTCATTTCAAATATCGCCTTCTTATGTTGTCATAGGTCCGGCTTGACATATTCCTGATTAAAATTAAGATGTAACATTAATATCTGCCATAGACAAGTAGCATGCATATACGTATTTAACAATTTTCTTCATCTGTCCTCCTCAAATAAGTAATTAACAACGTATTTCTCCATCTTTCCCTCCTCATAGTATTAACACTATTCTCCATCTGTTTCCCTCAGAAGCATTTATGTTTTTAAAATAAACTTGGTTTGATGAAGCAGGTCAACGATCTGCGCAAAGCGGTTAAAGTTGTCTCTCCCCACCTTTATAACAGACTTGAAACAGCTTTTGAACAGCTCAAACAGCTTTTAAAACAGCTTCTAAACAGCTCAAACAGCTTCTGAACAGCTCTGACAGCTTCTGAACAGCTCAACCAGCTTTTAAAACGCTTCTAAACAGCTCCAACAGCTTTTTACAACAGCTTCTAAACAGCTCAAAACAGCTTTTAAAACAGCTTCTAAACATCTCAAACAGCTTCTGAACGCCCTTGAACAGCTTCTAAACAGCTTTTAACCAGTTTCAAACAGCTTTTAAAACATCTTCTGAACGCCCTTGAAACAGTTTCTGAACAGCCTTTGAACAGCTTTCTAAATAGCTTTTGACAGGCTCTGCTTTTAACTGCCGTTTTGAATAGGTTTCTGAACGGTTACTGTTGTAAAAATGAAGCGATTCAACTAATGTTGGCTATTTTTGGTTCACACCGCATTTTACTCTTATTGAAATGAATTGTATAGGTATTTACTTCAACCTACTTATCTTAGGACCTTCTTTGTTGTAGCGTTATTTAGGAGACCATGCTTTTGATCCTAGTATAGATTTTGCAGCCTCGATCTGCTGATAATGCTGTTATGTCCGAACATATTTAACCACACAGTAAATTTGGCTTTCGAAAATGTAAGATAGGAGCTATACAATAGGTGTATTCCGCAACATGCCGATACGGCTGTATACAAACGATACAGCGATAAACGATGGTAGAGGTTGTAGGTTCCCGACTGATCATACATTGTTTTGCAATTTTCGCAACGCGTGTGCAACCTTTCCGAATGCAGCCTGTGTAACATGTGCGTTCGAAACAGTGACACTTATTTTTTATGCACAATCTAGTTTGTAAATAAAACCATTATTTAAAATATGTAGATTTTGATTCACCAAGCTGGTAAGCAGTTAAAGTCGATTCTTCTACCTTTTATACGTGCCTGTATTATCTTTATCCGTTGTATGCCGCGGCTTCAGCCACATCTTTGAACGACCAGCCGTCGTCATAAAGCTGCTGGCTGACTAAACGATTCCAACCTGATATTGAGTCGTTGGTGGTTGGCAAGGCATTACTCTTGTATAAAATAGAACTGATAAAGGATTTATAGCCTCTAACATACAAATGCCTTTAGAAGAGTTAAAGTGGCACTAGCAAAATCTTTACGTTTATCATGCAAACACCCATTTGTAGAGCAAGAATGTGAAATATGTATGTCATATGTATGCAATGATTGGTATTGCAACATTTGATCGATAGAATATCTAATAATTAAGAAACGTAATTTTTCTTGTGTTGACCAATGCTATAATTAAAAATTAGATCAAATATGTATAGATTGGTAATCCTGTGAAAGACAAATAAATAAAAACCAGTTATAATTATACGATAACGTATTTTATCAATTTGAAAATATGGTCAGGTATGTTGTTAGTTTTTTTTCTAGAGAGGATGCCAAAAATCTAAAGGAATCATAAATCTGAATTTTATTGGTTATCGTCTATATTTCTAGTAGATGAGATTTGTCGCTCTTTATTTATATGAAGGGCAAATCGACCGCGGCGTTTCGAATCTTTAGCGAGGTTTTTGATGATAAATGAGAGTCCTAACCCACTTAAATTAATGAAAACGACTGGAGTCACGTGACTATCTGGTAAATTAATATTACAATCCTCATGTGTCGTATCCGCTATACTAGCCAGTAAGGTGATCATGGTCGGAAACTCTGACGTCACGAACGTCAAAGGGTCGCCTGCATATTTGGCCAGTGTGAAATGGAGCGGAATTCCAGCTTTGCGCAGGCGTAAGAGATTCCATGCCTCGGGTGAACGGACATACATTGCACGCTCTCAACATTGTATCTCTAATTTTAAACAGGTAAAATTGGGTGATCATAGTACGCTCGCTCGTACGGTACGTGTCAGTGGGAAATAAGAAAAATGGTTTAGCCATTCTCACAGAGGCTTTTTATATTTTCCCTGCAAGTAAACGGCTTCTTATGAAGCTAGTACAAAATCTTTACGTTTCATGCAAATCACCCCATTTGTAAGATAAGAAAGCGAAATATGTATGTCATAATTATGCGAATGAAATTAGGTATTGCAACCTTTGATCGGGATATAATATCTATACGTAAGAAACGTAATTTTCTTGTGTTGACAATGCCTTATTATTAAATTAGTCAAATTGTAGAGGTTGGTAATCCTGTTGAAAGACAAAATAAATAAAAACCATTATAATAATACGTAACGTATTTTATTCAATTGAAATATGGTCCAGGTATTGGTGTTAGTTTTCTAGAGAGGAGCCAAAATCTAAAGGAATCAATAAATCTGAATTTTTCATTAGGTTATCGTCTATATTTCTAGGTAAAGGAGATGTGTCGTTCTTAATTTATATGAAGCATCGACACGGCGTTCGAAATCTTTTAGCGATGGTTTTTGATGATAAAAATGAGAGTCTTACTCACTTAAAATTATGAAAACGACTGGAGTCACTGACTATCCTGGTAATTAATATTACATCCTCATGTTTCTTATCGTGTACTTCCAGTAAGGTATCATGGTCCGCGAACTCTGGACGGTCCACGAACGTCAAAGGGTCGCCTGCATATGTGGCTAGTGTGAAATGGAGCGATTCCAGCTCTTGCTCAGGGCGTAAGAGGATTCCATCGCTCGGTGAACGGACATACATTGCAACTCTCTCAACATTGTACTCGAAATTTTTTTAACAGTAAATTGTGGTGATCCGAGTACGCTCGCTCGTACGTACGTGTCAAGTGGAAATAAAAAAATGTTTAGCCATTACACAAGAGCTTTTATATTTTTCTGCATAAAACGGCTTCTTTTGAAGCTAGTATGCTTTCCTCATCGAAAAAGTTCTTTCATGTCAGCTTCACAAATTGTAAACCTAGGTCCGCTGTAAATGTAACAAAATTGCACCTATAAGCTTTTACTTCGCTTCATATTCTACTTTTCTTTCATAGTTGAAATTTCCGAATACATTTGAGTTGTTTATACTGTGCCATAGATACTTTTAAGTAATTATTTGATTTTTCTTAGTAAATCCTCTCCTGATCTAAATTCAAAATAATAACAAAAGTTAATCGCTCAAAATCCTCAACCGTCGACCCATAAAATTGGAAGTGGAGTGTAGTAGGAATTTAAAAAGGCGGTACAGTAGCTTATCGCCTCATTCTTCACTTCAACGATATATTATCGGTACGGGGAATTGTCAAGAAAATCATTTAAAAGAAAAATGTCGGTGAAGTTTGATGAGAGAGTCACGATTTATTACAGTACCGAACGAAGATCGAAGGTTCGCAGTGGGTAGCTTGTCTGACCGATAGAAAAGATTTGGCAAACAGAATTAGAAGTTTGAAAGGGTTCTAAGCTTAGTTTTATTGCCTGAACACATGAGAAAAAATATATACCGTTTAGCGATTCGAGGCATCCCCTAATCAATACGCAGGGATTTAATGCTCCTGACTTTACACCTAAAGAATGAGTCATCACGGATGAAACGCAACTATAACATCTCAATTGTTCCATTAATATTGTGGAACAGCTTAAAGATTTGGACGACTGGATTAAACGCTCTGCTCCGTAATCGTCCGCCCCACTTGTCCCGATCTTGATGTCCCTCCGCAACCTCACGTTCTCCATATCTTCCCGAGACCACTGCATTGTTCATGAGTTTGAAGAGATTCTTTTCAAACTCATTTCTCGTCACACCTGCTCCGCAGCGTTGTGTTCAGGTCGATATATGGTTTGAGCCATGGCGGATTGCTTAAATCTTAAAGGCTCTTGTATCTTGGTCACGTCGTATCCCTCCCGCCCTAAATACCCCCTGGGCCTTTGAAGGGGATTGGCGGTAGTTGACAACGTATTCTCCTTACTGTAGCAGGAATGGCTCCGTCTTTTCATACGCAGAACCCCGCGATCTTGCTTGGTAGGGCCGCCATCGGAAGGTCACCTTTTTCAGATCGTGTATGTCTGTGGATAGTCTAGATCGACCTCCATAATATATCCTTCCGGGTTGTCGCGGGAACGTGGAAATTCAAATTTTTCCCGCGTCCTCAACCCTTTCGAGGCCTCCAGTCAGGGCAGAGGACTGCGACATCGCCCAGCTGTACATGGCATTGATTGTCGTAATACATTCAGGTACGTGCTGGGCAACGCGGGATCTAGTCCCCGGCATGTACTTGTTGGTTGCTTTGGCGTACCTGTCAACAAATATATGAATTATGACATTTTAAAAAACTACAATATTACGCATGTTGGCCTTGAATAGCATTGCGTCCATGCCCCCCTCGCTGCCTTTCGCTAAGAGCAATCAAGTGTCGCGCGTCTGGAGAGTGGTCCTAATTCACGCTTGTGTTCTTCACCATGGCAATGCGTCCCACGAAAGTCCGGGTGCGGTGTAATAATGGGCTGTACTCAGTCCATAATTCTTGATGCAGCTTCCCGGAAGATTCTGAAGACAGTCCGCGAGCATAAACGTCGTCTTTTCATATATATATGATCCGAATACTCCCTAGCTCTAAGGTCATTGGCATTTGATTCCGCCAGACGCGCTGCGCATGCTCGTATCGCGCATGCTAATGGGATGTGTTGACAGATCGGTTGTGGAAACCCTGTATCGGTGGCAGCTGTCCATCGCTGAGCCTTTCCCAACAAGACATGTACCTTTATTAGGTGAATACGCCTTTTCTCATTCAGGTGCAGGTGGCGTCTCAAAACTGGCTCTCGAGCACGGGGTACTCTTCAATTAGAAGCCAGCTTCGCTACGAAACGCCATAAACCGGAACGAGTCGATAAATTTAAATTTGAATGTCGCGGTCGTCCGTGGTCTGCATCCATAGCTACATACTTCTTGCGGTATTGTTTGGGAATGACTTTCAAGTGGCCGGATTGCGCCATTCCACCACGCACATAATTCCGAGAATCGCTAAAGGGTGACTTTCTACATGTTGTGCCGTAATTCTATTTACGTCTAATAAAGTGTAATGGTAATATTTCACATATTGCATTATCATGTATATGACGTTTAAAATTCCGAGAATCACTAAAGGGTACTTTTCTACTGTGTTTCTATTTACGTCTATTCGATGATAGAGACTCAGGTTTTTTCTTGCATGTTAAAATTCCTGGAATTCCTCATTAAGCACATATGCAAATCCGCGAGCAAAGTGTCCATTGGCACGATTCCGCGAATGACGCGTGAAATTATAGCGCTATCACTCCATAATACCTTGCTTTGATCCGCGACCCCGACTGCCAACACGTTGCGATACATCTTGAAAGAGTAATTTAAAATAAAAAATATATAAAATAAATTTTTAATGGTATATTCACAATATTGGCATTATCAGATAGGACGTTTTAAAAATTCCGGAGAATCACTAAATTGTACTTTCTACCTGTGTTCGATTTACGTCTATCCCGCAATTGATAGAGAAATCAGTTGGTACTTGTTAAAAATTCTGAATTACTCATTAAGCACAATATCAAAACCGCGGCAAAGTGTCTTGCCTCGATTCCGCGAATGACCCGTGAATTAGCGCTAATCATCCATAATAACCTTTGCTTTGTTCCGCGACCACGACTGCAATCAATCTATATACATTTGCTTCGATTCCGCAAATTACCCGCGGAATAAAAAGCGCGACCTTGAAATAGCCGCGAAACGAAACACGCTAATTAGGCGTAGTCGCGGACCATCTTTTCCGCGCTGCCCTCTTACCGCGGATTAAAACGCGCAACTTAAAATTTGGCTGTCTAATAAAGCGTGAAATTACTCGCGGAATAAATCGCGACCTTGAACTAGCCGCGGATTAAAAACGCAGCCGCTAACCAAACTTCGATTCCCGAAATCCCGCGAGTAAAGGCGCGAGACGCCTAATCAAACTTCGATTCCAGGAACATTGCTCGCGATTAAGCGTGGCCGCTATATCAAACTTAGATTCCAGAAATTATTGCTCGGCGGATTAAAGGCGTGACCCTTGAATACCCGCGAAATTAACCGATCGATGCATGAATTTATGGACGCCGATGGCTTGAAGTGCGCGAGATTGGGGGTGTTAATTAAAAAAAATTCGCGAGATTAGGCGAATCTAATTAAAAAAAATTCCGGCGAGATTGGGGCGTTAAATTTAAAATAAAAATCCGCGAAATAACCGCGAAACCGCGGATGCATGAAGTTTATGGGACGCGAATGCCTTGAAAGTGCGCGAGATTGGGCCTTAATTAAATAAAATTCCGCGAGATTAGGCGTTAATTAAAAAAATCCGCGAGATTGGGCGTTAATTAAATAAAATTCCGCGAGATTACTCGCTAATTAAAAGCGTGAGCCGCTAATCAAACATCAATTCCACGAAATTGCCTAAAATTCCGCGAAATCATCCGCGAATTAAAAGCGTGAGCCGCTAATCAAACATCAATTCCACGAAATTGCCTAAAATTCCGCGAAATCATCCGCGAATTAAAAGTCAATTAAAAACTCAATCAAAAGTGAGCCAGAACCGGCATAGCCTACCTACTTTTGTAACATGAAAAGATAAAAACGTGCTATTCATATTTCGGTTCCTTTAAAAGGTAAATACTCGGGTCACCACCACAAACCCTGCCGGAGTCTGAGCGTCTGGTCGGGCGACAGCAGTGTTGTTCCGTTGTGCTTTTCCGTAATCGGGAAATACCTTCGGCAAAATTCGGTAGATTTCGGTAGATTATATGTACACGTTTACATTCGAAATTCAAAGTCAACAATTTTTTGAACAATAAGTTTATTGAGGTATAAATTCAACAATTAAACTAATAATAAAAAAATAAACTATTAACAAAACCCAAAAATACCTGTAATATAATAACGAAATGTATAATTAAAACAAATTTGTAAAAAAAATTCAAAAACAGATTTTTATTGTTTTTTGTTCATCTTCAGGAAGATTTTTTTTAAGTTTTGTCGTTCATATTCTGTATTAATTTTTGTTCAATTGGAAAATTAAAGCAATTTTCTCGGTTGATGTAATTTTTTGTATGTAAAAGACCAGTAATTGATTCTGTGCTTAGCCAATTCCTTTGTTTTGTCTTCACTGAGTTAATTGCAGAAAAAATTCTTTCCACATTGGCAGAAGAAAGTGGAAGACATAACATATTTTCCACAAATTTACTCAAAACGGGAAATACATATGTACCATCACTTCGGCTAATTTGCTTCACTTATGTCCAAAATTATTAAACATCGTCACATTCCTCATTATTACGAAGTAACTTCCATTCTGAATATAAATTTTGCAGGTTTTGACGAGATACTATATTTGGGAAAAGTGGACCTATGCTTGAAATAGAACTTATAGATCCATTTTTAACCACAGCAGGATTGATAAAATTAAATTTTTGGGTTGGATTATTTTTTAATGGAAATCGTGAAATTATTTGTACGCAACTATAGTTATAAAAATCTAAGCAGCGAACTACTTACGCCGTTTCTTGCAAATACACAGCAACGCTTGTTCCCAACTAGTAAAAAATCCTCCAACTGTAAAAAATGTCTTGGATTTTTAAAATCAATATCTTCCGGGATGTTGGGGTGTATTCTCGTTTTAAGAAACAATCACCAAATGTACGTAAAATATTACAGACAGTAGTATACAAGACATGTAATTTTGGAGCTTCGGATTGTATTTCGCGGTTTAAGCTATTAAAAAATGGTAAAACATAATCAAGAAATAACGACAAAGTTTATTTAGTGGATTATTAAAATTTTGGAGGACGTTGTCTGCAGCCGAGACATCTCCTTCGGTCACAGCAGTTGTAAAATACAATTCCAGAGCACCAAATTGTTCCAATATTCGGTGTACAACCTGATGTACTGACAACCATCTTGTTTGTGAAGGGTGGAGGATTTTGTGAATTTTAATATTGCAAAACAACTGATATTTTGAATTCGGCAATTCTTTTTGGACTGAACTAAATAATTGAAAATGTCTCTTCTACGTGTTTAGGAAGTTTTTGACAGGCGTACGAAGCGCACAAATGAATGAAGGCATATACATTCATGATAAATAAATCTGGAATATCGTTTTTAACAATGTCACAACAGAATGATGTCTTCTTCTCCTATCTACTCAAAAGTAATTTAAAAAAAATGTAGTGTTACAGATCTTTCAGACGCTAGTAAATATCTGATTGTAGTAATAGGTCAATAGATGGCAGGTCTAAATTTCTCAGTCGGTGTATCAAACTTATTAAAAATATTCTTAAAATACTTTCTTGATGGTAACACGCATAAAAAATAAAATTGTGTTATCAAATTTATTTTCCATTCGAAACTACAACATATTAGTATTTTTTTTAATCGGTAGATCCAAGGAGCATTTCGGTAGTTCGGTAGATAGCTATAAAATTCGGTAGATCTACCGAAAAATCGGTAGACGGAACAACACTGGGCGACAGCAGCAAAATACCCGATTACTACCGCAAAAATATACTATACAACTCACGGTTACCCAGACAATCTCGTTATTTCATGCATTTATTTGATATTATATATTTAATGAATATAAATATAAAGTTATATGAATCTATACAAAATAATACAAATGAAATATAGAACAAAAAACAATACGTTGAATTTCCAAATTAATAACAAAATGTAAAATGTTCTTAACAACATCTACTAACTATTTATTACAACAATCTAAATGCCCTAGATCCTACACCGTTAATGCTTGCTAACTCGCTAATAAGCCACAAAATTAAAATCTCTCTATAGCAAAAGTTTCAAAGGGAGCCATATCGAAACATTCGCCTCTCACAAGAACCAAAAGACCCATCTATCGGAACCAATAACAGCGGAAAATTAAAGTAAGCCCCAGCGGTATTAATTTTAACTTTCTTCCTATCGTATAATTTCGCTCACCCACTACAGCACCTACTATTCGCTAACGCATTAATAGAATGCCTTCCGGAAATGCATAGAGCGCCACACGTCCAGGGACGGCGTTTAGTTTAATTAAAGCTCGGCGGGACATTATAAATACGATTGTACATTATTACTTTTGGTATTACGCTGCAACCGGTTTATTCTTTTCTACCTCTGTTTCACAATAGAATTTGATTGTATGAAGATAAAACGTAGAATAAATAATGCTTAATTTCTACACCGTACTCCAAAAATAGCACGAAAAATTGGTATCCCTTTTTGTATTTGATTTTGAAAGAAGTACAAAACAAGAAAATTACACATGCGAGGGTAGTCTGAATGACTTCATGCTTCAACATGAAAATGGCGTTATTTGTCAACAATATTCTGGTAATGTAATTGCGCATGCGTTGAAGGATACTTTTGAAAATTTCATCCATATTGGACGCTCAGTTATTGTTTTACAGTCGTTTGTGTCTGTCGATGTTAGAGTTTCTGTAAACATTGAGCATTAAATTCTTGCATTTGAAAGCCATATAAAATGACTGTAACAGCCTTATTTTAGCGTATAACAACGGTTATGTTATGTTCAACGTTGTATCTACGACAACAACTTCTCTCGGTTGTCACTTCGGTACTGACCAAATGTCAGGCTGGCCACTCGTTGGTAATTAAATAGCCCCACGTTGAGCGCCAAATTTGAAATATCTTTCTCGGGGTTTTACTAAAATTTTGTTAAATTTTCTAAATTAACTAATAAATGATTCTTGTAGGTTCGGGAGTATCCCTAGATACCCTTACGGCAATTTTAGAATGAATCAAAGTTTGTCTTAAATCCAATCCAAAGATAAGTGTTCGTTGTGTATTTAAAGTCTTTATTAGAGAAGAGAAAAGGGTTAAATATCTAGAGCAGGCAGTTCCTGTGGTGGGTATATAAACAGAGGATTTATATACATTGGCGTCGTTCGAAAGTTTAAAGGTTAGTTAATTTTCAAATCTTAAAAATTCGTTAATTTCATTTTACTGAGTTGGAAATTCATTCTAAAATTGCCGTAAGAGTATCTAGGGATACCCCCGAACCTACAAGAATCATTTATTAGAGTTAAATTAGGTAATTTAACAAAATTTGAGTAAAACCCCGAGAAAGATATTTCACAACATTATTCTAACGGATTTCCATATCCGAACCACCTTCAACTGACGCGTAATCGTAGTCAAAGTTGTGCATTCCCAAATAAAATACATTATATAGGAATTTTTTTGAATTACGCGCAGCTAAATACCTTTATAACTATCTATTTCCTCATATTATATCAGCTAATTTGAATTACATTCAAAATTTAATAAAATAATCATTAATTAGTCGTTTCACCTAGTACCTGATCGTCGAACACATAGCTTCTTTACCGCCGCAAATCCCTATTTTTCATGTTTTACAAATTATACGCCGTCTAATAATAATAATCACCCCGTTTTACCATATTATCATGCTTAAGTTGAATTTTATCCGCAGGTAATCACGTTAATTAGCAATTAATCCCTTCATCTATTGCAGATCTGAGGTTGTTTGCTAGATACATCTCAAACACTATCATTCTGACATTTCATTGGTATTTCATACGTCACCCCTTTTGTTGCTGTTACTTGTCAGAGGTTCCTGTTTTAGGCCCCAAAAGGTACGTCTTGTCGGCGGATTTAACGGCGTAGTAGCATTATTTGCCGGTCTGCCCAGTGTGCTCGAGTTCCTTCTTTGCGCATGATTACGAAGCTGTCACCCCACATTCCAAGATCGACATTCCCCCTAAGGATCGACCTATATTTCACCCCTAAGCTAAAATATTTGTTGTATGTAATCTCTTTAGTCCTTGTGAAATATACTTTACTTTTAATATTTTATCAAATTTGACAAATTTTATCTGCACTGTATTAACTCCCGTCTGAAGATGAGCTAAATTTTGCTCGAAACTGGTTGCGAATTATTATTAAATCACCACAGCCGATTGTTACACGTTGGGGAACATGGTTGCAGGCTGCGTTTTACTACAACAAATATTTTGATCAAGTAAAGAAGGTAGTTTTAAAATTCAATCCGACAGAAGCTGCAACAATCAAGAAAAGCCAGGAAATATTTCAAGATAGTCAGGTTAAAAGAGATTTACAAACTGTTCTCAACAATTACTTCGGATTAGCGAACGGAATAGAAAAATTACAAAATGTTTCGATGTCTGTTCAAATTGTGAATGATGTTCACGCACAGTTATGCGCTGTAGAAGGCGAAAGAAATTGGTGTGTAATACGAAAATTTGAAAGTGTTTTAGAGAAAGACTCCGATTTTCTTATATTAAGACAAATTTGTGAAGATGCATTAAGTTCTTTCAAAGATTATATTAAATATGCAAATATAACATCGTTAGATGTCGAACGGTCGTTTTCGGCATTAAAAAACCTTTTATTCCGCACGTCGTACTCACTTGACTGAAACAGCTGTGGAAACATATCCAAAGATTCACATATTTAACAGATGTTACCCAGTTTGTGATTTCACGGAAGACTTTTAAAACGGTAAGTGTTTCAGCACGTTTTATAATTTATTTCTTACCTTCTATTTTATGTGTAAACTTTTATGCGCTCGCCACGCCTCTGGCTGTTACCGCATATTTGCCCAGGTTAGTTAACAAGCTTACAGAATATGAATCATTTTTCACTTTGCATTGTAGTAAAGAAACTATCCGAGGAACCCTCGTATATATTGATTTTTTTAGTATTTCTATTAATAGTCTGCTATTATATCACACATATTTGTATATATGCAGCTCTATATTCCGAATCATATAGGAAACACTATATTTATTATTAGTGTAAATATTGTATTTACATTTTCATGAATATTTAATAAATACATATACAAGGTGCATTCAATAACTAATAATTAGGTTACCCTTTCGATGTATTCAGTTCATATACATTTTATACATACGTTATATAAACCGTGAAATCAATAAACTTACAGCATTTATACATATTTTAAGCAACTAAAAGGAAAAAGAAACATAGGCTTTCATTAACATACCTTTTCGGATGGTATAATTTAACATGAACTTTCCCGACAGGGATCCTATGTATAATTCATAAATCGCAGAGATTTGGGAACTAAAATATCCGGAGTACGAATTAGAAGCCCTGGAGCTTTAACCTATTAAATAATTTAACTGTAACGAAGGTATGGATTTTTCAGTGCAATTAAGTGCTAAATACAGAGTGTCTCTTTATATGTATGTATTTTAGCAAATACATATTAACAAGATTCTTTTTAAAAACGATAGCTTCATTAACGGAAACAGTAATGGAAGTACAAAAAAACACCTTTATACAAGGTGTTTTTTTCTTGCTTAGATAGAACTTACGAAAAAGTTAACTGTCAAACGAGCTGTCACACAGCGTACACTTTTTTACATTTATAATCAGTATAATCTGACAAGTCATCGTGAATAGACTCACGCTTGAACAACGCTATCAAATTATTTAAATTTGTTTTGAAAATCAATCATCGATTCGTGCAATTTACAGTCGACTTGATGATTTTTATCATCGTCATTCTGAGCAAGCCATGCATCAAACTGCAGATAAATTTCATACCACACTCTCTACATGATGCAATAACATCAACAAGTCGAAGGAATATGTGTACCAAAGAGAATATCATTGCTGTAAACGAAAATGTGGAAGATCCCAATTTATCCATTTGTCACAGTTATTGGGACTACGTGGAAAATTTTGCGCAAAGATCTTGGCCTACGTCCATGTAAGCTAGTACGGGAATTAAAGCCACGAGACCATCATCTACGTCGTTTTTTCGCCGATTGAGCTCAAGAGCAGTTGGAAACAGACCCGCTGTTTTATCGCAAAATCGTGTTGAGCGATGAGGCTCATCTTTGGCTCAACGGGTTTGTGAATAAACAAAATTGGCGAATGTGGTGTGGGACCAATCCACTAGAGATCCTCAAACTCCATTACAACTAGTAAAATTTGGTCCTCATCTCTTCAAAAATGAAGCCGGAGCTCGCCTTACCGTCAATAGAGATCGCTAACGCACCATGATTAATGATTCTTTGTTTGAAAATATGAAAGACATTGATCCGGTACGAGATGTGGTCTCAACAGGATGGCGCTACGTGCCATACGGCGATGGCAACCATCAACTTATTGAAATCAAAATTTGACGATAAGTTAATTTCGAGGAATGGATCTGCCAATTGGCCTTGAAGGTCTTGCGATTTGACACTTCTCGATTATTTCCTGTGGAGCTACGTGAAGTTACTGGCTTTTGTCAATAAACCAGCAAAAATTGACGCCTTGGAAGCTAACATTGTTCGTATTATTCGTGACATACTTCAGGCAATGCTCAAAAAAATTACCCAAAATTGGATGTCCAGATACGCTTCGTCAAGAACAGCTGTGGTGGCCATATGCCCGAAATCATTTTCAAATATTAATGCCATAAGTAAATCTTTGAAATCATGCCAAAACTTTGATTAGAGTTTTGTTCTATCAAGGCTTAAAAAAACACCCATTATTACTGACAGTAGCGCCACCATTAATTAATTGTAAAATACACACTGCGAAATATTTTCCTTTAGATATTTTAATTTTTTTATTATTATTTTTGATTAAAACAAACGCGTGTAATGCGAAACAACAATTAATAATGCAAAAGCAACCTTCAGCTATTTTAAAAACAACACACCTTTACGCATCATGTAAAACGTTATACTAAATCACCCGTAATATTTTCATTTCCTTTTGTTCCAACAAAAAACGAAAATTAACAGAAAGAAAATGGAGTAATCCACGGAATTAAAAACAATTTACTAAATTGCTCTCTTCTTAATAAAAGATAATGGAAGATATAAATTATACTGGTATTTTATTTTGGATATACCTGCCCCCGTTTGTAACCGTAAAAACATGAATCTAGTAATAATACGTAACAAGGAAGTTAAAATAGATTAAGAAAAAAAATATGTATCTTCATTATATTCATTGTTTTGTGAAGAATGATGTAATTAATTATTTTAATTCAAACGTCTGTGCAAAATTAACAAACAGCTTTGGAATTTAATTAAAAGAAATATAATAAAAACTCGAGAATTATAGTATTTAATTTTTTAAGGACAAAGAATATCCCCAAATGTTTTTACATTAACTTAAATACCTAAGACAAAATTAAAATGTATCTTTCAATGGTATCGTATAGTGCATATCCTTTAATTCA
This sequence comes from Dynastes maya, assembly GCA_029619315.2. Lineage (NCBI taxonomy): Eukaryota > Metazoa > Arthropoda > Insecta > Coleoptera > Scarabaeidae > Dynastes > Dynastes maya. The sequence continues at coordinate 55,345,775 of JAROYE020000004.1, read as the reverse complement.
GTCAAGGCAAAGCGAAAACGTACGATGTTGTCCCTCCAGGATAAAAGTGAGATTATAAACAACCTCAAAAAAGGGCAGTGTAACAGAAATTGCTAAATTGTACAGTGTCGGAAAGTCCGTAATAAGTGAAATTAAAAAAAGAAGGAATGAAATTGTTGCCTACCTCTCATGAATAGTCACCGTTCCTAAAAGCGTGTTAAAAACTATACTCCGAAACCGCACTGTTTACATTATTTTTACAACCAAGGGCGCAGCATATTCCAATATCTAGTGAGACGTTATGCAAAAAAGCTAAGTGGTTTCATCAACAAGCCACTGGAAGAGAGGATTCCGAAGCAAGTCCAGGATAGCTGGAGACAATTTTAAAAAAACAAAAGGGTATTCATCAGTTGTCAATCGTTGGCGAAAAATTGTGTGTCAACGAATCTGCAAATGAATGAGCCATTCCAACAAACATTTTTAATGAAAATTACAGAAATTGATTTAACACCCCATCAGGCCTACAAGAGTGGATTGCTTTTGAGAGTCCTTTCAAAGAAAACTCCCGCACACCGAAACGATAAAATCGCACCAGGTCGCAAAGTAAGTGAGAAAAGGTTTATTTTCATGCCTTTCATGCTATAAGTCTAGGGCATTTAAGAAGAGTCCAAATCTTCCCATAGATATGTGCCAAACATGGGTAACAATGGATGATTTTCGTAAATGGTTCCATTGTTGGAAGTTAAGAGAAAAATGTAGGATCTGAATTAGCTTCTGAAAGTATTGTTTATTTCAGATAATAACCCTGGACAGCCGATATAAACAAATTACATACTGAAGGCAACAGAACCGAATTATTATCAGCATAAAGGCTGGGATGTAACATTTTGACGACCACATATCCAAATTTCCCACTTTACATTCTTTATCAAATTTAAAGATATAAAGACCATTTGCAAGCTTCATCTCTTTAAGCACAAAGAAAATCATCCTCTGCGTTGAAACATTGTTGAATCCTCCTGGAATAGCTTACACCAGTTAATATAAGTTAAAATAGCAAATTAGCAGCGACATGTTTCTTTATAAACAAAGATGACAATTCTTCGAATTACTCTTAAATGCAAATGTCTGTATTGATTGTGCATTTGGTATGGGCAGATCTTGCAAAATTGGATATTTTTTTAACTAGTAATACAAATCTGAACACACCCAAGCTTTGAAAAAAAATGTTGATGCATTTTGGCCGTTTTATTACACAATTGTATTGCTTCTTAGCTTATTTTAGGAGAGCCTGAACTTTCTTAAATAAATCTTTTTAAATTTTGCTATTTCTTCGTCCATACTCTTACTAGTTCCGACATCTGTAATTTTTGGCAAAGTCGACCTAAGCCTGAATAAATTATTCTATTACGATAGTATAGAACTGTCTATACAGCTTACCTATAACAGCTGAAAACACGTTGGGATTCAGCGTTCAGAATCAAATATCACATTGTATTTGCACAAATATATAAATAAATTAAATAAGTCCATACAGCGAGAAAATCCTAAATTTCGAGTTTAATTGAAAAATTGAAGCATATTGAAGGATTTCACTCAAAGAATTAAGCACAATTGTGAATATTGCTTTATGCATATACTTAAGTGGGTATTTAATTTTTTTTTACTTTTTGCAATCTCGCACTTACCCGTTCACTTTATTTCCTTCTTACTATTCTTACTACTTTATCCAATTTCAAAACAAATTATGTTTATTATAGTTTTATTCCAACAGAAATTACAAACTAGTCAGAATCAAACATATATTGTGAAATCAGTCAGAAAACAATTTCGGATTTTCTTAGTCAATCGGATCGCGTCTGACTAGTTTGTGATTTCTGAAACAAGTCTTATAGCTGCTAATTGATGAACTATTAATAGAATTGTGCATACAGGGTGTTAAAAAAATTAAATGTTCATTTAATAGGAAAACTTACATACCAAAATTAATAACTTAATAAGTATGCTTAAAGTAAATGTTCGACGCGACCTCTTTTCATTTGCAAGCAAACATGCTTGACATCTTCGTACAAAAGAATCTCGCACTCTATCGAAGATTCCTGGAGATTGGCGAATTATTTCACATGCGTTTTGTATTTGTTGCTGAAGATCCTTTATGTTATTTACGCAGGTAACAGATCAAAAGTCTAGTAATGCTTTTTGTTGAAAAAAATGTAAAATCAATCCTATCTCCGAAACGACTAGTTTTAGGACCTAGATTTACTAAGACTTTCTTGTTTATCTTGATGAGAACTATAAGTGGGCAAAATATCCGAACACCTTTTTCAACACCCTGTATATACAACTTTCCCTCGCTGGATTCTATCGATGATCCTCTAGCCCAGGGATCTCCAAACTTTCCAGCCTTAGGGCCAAAACCGTTTTAATTTTCCTGCTATTATCTATAATTTCTAGAGTAGTCGCCGAGTACGCGCCCTGAGCGAGCATACGCTTGCTAAATTTGCTAGTTCCGTTACTATTGTGTATTGTTGCGACCGTGACACTTGACGACATCTGGTGGTCAAAAATGGAAATAGGTAGTGGTAGAACCCTCTATCGCTAACAGATGGCGCTAGTAGTAGTTTCGATAGCGCAGTTGGTTCGAGAAAGTTCTGGTGTATTCCACTCACTTCGAGATGGCAGTAATTGGAGTATAAAAAGGCTAGCGGCGCGACCGCGAGTCAGTCTGCCTAGGGAAGGCGAAGGAAGCGAAACTGTCTGTTGTGAAATAAAGTAGTGCGTAAAGTAGTGTTGTAAATAAAGTAGTGCGTGATTTGACTTGCTGTTTTTGTGTGTGATTTACTAGTATGGAAAAGAAGCGAAAAATAGACAGTGAATGCAAAACATTCAAAGATCAATGGAAGTATCAATATTTCGTGATTGAGTCCAGTAATAAGGCGCTATGTTTGATTTGCAATGAAACCATAGCCGTTCTCAAAGAATATAACATTAAACGTCATTATGAAACGAAACATTCTCAAAATTACTCAAAATATACAGGAAGTTTTCGGACAGAAAAATTTGAAGCTTTGAAGCGTGGATTGAAATCGCAGCAATCTTTGTTAATGAAAGTCAACACTGAACAAGAGGCTACAACTCGTGCCAGCTTTCGTGTGGCTCTTGAAATCGCAAAACGTGGAAAACTATTCACCGATGGAGAAATGATCAAAGAATGCGTAATTGCAGTAACCGAAGAAATGTGCCCCGAAAAGGTAAATTTACTTAAAACTGTCAGTTTGTCAGCAAACACCGTGGCTTGGAGGGTACAAGACATCGCAGAAAATATATCATCTCAACTGTCTGACAAAAATGGGTATCTTGAGTGGTTTTCTCTGGCCTTGGATGAGTCAACGGATGTGTCAGATACTGCTCAGGTGTTGATTTTTATTCGAGGAGTAGATAAAAGCTATGAAGTGTACGAAGAACTTCTTTATATTGATAGTATTCACGGCACGACTACTGGGGAAGATATTTTTAAGGGGTTGAAAATGCCATTAATAAAAAGAACCTTCGATGGAAAAACTTGAAATCCATTACAACTGATGGAGGCAAAAACATGTGTGGTAAAAATAAAGGAGTGGTTGCACTTGTGTCAAAGGCTGTAGAAAATGATGGTGATTGAAAACCATGAGTCTTACATTGTATCATTCATCAACAGTCCTTGTGCGGAAAATGTTTGGATATGTCTGAAGTTGTAAAACTAGTCATATCAGTTGTTAATTTCATCAGATCCACTGGGCTGAATCACCGACAATTCCGCGAGTTTATTGAAGAGATTGGACAAAATGACTTACCATATCATACTGCCGTACGCTGGCTTAGTTGCGGAAAAGTCCTTCGGCGCTTTTTTGAATTTCGAGCAGAGATCGACATTTTTTTGAATGAAAAGCATCGCCTTCTTACCGAATTACAAAATAGCGAATGGGTGTGGAAGTTAGCATTCTATGTCGATTTGACAAAACATATGAACGAACTGAATTTGAGATTGCAAGGAGAAAGCTTCTCCCTGATTTATACACTAATATCAAATCGTTCCGACAAAATAATACTGTTTCAATCACAATTACGTAAAAAATGTTTCACACATTTTAAAACATGTGAAATATTCAGCCACACTACTGAGTCTGAGTTTCTCGTCGATTTTGCAATCGAAGATTTGAGTGCTTTGAAGATAAATTTTGATACTCGTTTCTCAGACTTTGATGTCATTGCGAATGAAATTAAGATTTTTCAAAATCCTTTTGATACTGACATTGAAACCCTAGCCCCGGAACTTCAAATGGAAATCATTGATTTAATCAGTGATATAATTAAGAACAAATATCAAAACTCATCTTTGTTGGAATTTTATAAGAGTCTTCCACTGCAATTTGCTAATTTGCATAAATTTGCTCGTGGGCTGTTTTCTGTTTTTGGTACTACTTACTTGTGTAAGAAAACATTCTCCAAGATGAAGTACATAAAGAATGTTTACAAATCTCAGTTAACCGATGAGCATCTTACATCTCTTTTAATAATTGGTACAAGTAAAATTGGTTCACAACTACAAACTATTGTCAGTACAAAATCACATAAATCTCCTTAGTTTTTTTTTACAAGTGGACTGTTAGTGGGATTCACTTCAATTATTTGTTAGTTATTATGCTTAAGTTAAACTTTCTGCGTATTATACCTGGCATTAAGCTATACCTGGCAAGTAAATAAAACCGAGTTATTATCGTTCTGTATTTTTTTATCCAACTTATCACGGCAACAATAACAACAATCAGCCATTAGCTGTCGCGGGCCGGATTGATCACACTGGCGGGCCGGATTTGGCCCGCTGGCCGCCATTTGGAGACCACTGCTCTAGCCTAATCTAAAATTTCTACAATTATAAAGAAAAAATCAGTCAAATTAGAAGATTCTTTTTTTAATTTTTATAATTTTAGTGTTTCTTGTAATGAAATTCCAAATAAATTACGACATACCGAAAGATTATATAAAGAAGTGTCTTCTCTTTTGAATTTTGTTACAGTTTATTTCATGTAATCAGTAGTTAGTTATATGCTTCTTATATTTATTTTATCATACGAAATCCAAAATTTAATAAAAAATTAAAGCTTCTAGCTTTTCCCATGAAAAATCTATGCTCTTTTATGAATTTTGTATTTCTAGTTCTTAGCTTTATTATAAACTTTCAATTCGTTTCATTAAAAACATTTTTTTTCATTTCAGTTGCCATTAATACATTGATTGCCATGGGGGACACCCGTGACCGGCACTGAGTTATTTCGTTGAATCCGCGGGGGTCACCGGTGGCCAGCAAAAATGATCAACAAATAATTTTGTAAAAAAAAGCGGTATAATAAGAAGAAAACGTTATATTTAATGTTTAAAAAAAAATTTTTTTAAACATTTTACACATAATTCGTTAGTAGTATCGTAGAAATATGTAAGAATACGCAATGTTAAACAATCACAAATAGATTTAAAATAGAAAGAAATAGTGCCTCTAGATAAATTCTAGGTTAGAATCTTTCGCAACGCCTCATTACCACCTGTATACATTCTAACCTTCTGTAGCATGCACAAAAATAACTCGATAGTACTACTATTAACCTCTTTTTACTATACACCCTCAACAACCGCGTGTACTATAAACCGATAATAATAACCTCCTTCGAACAGTGGTAAAAAAAAGGCAAGTCTGTGTGTTACATCATGAACTAACCTGTAACACTAAGCAGCGACATCATGCGGTAGCGACGTCGTTCCAAAACAACAGCCTTTCGTCGGTTGTGGTGGTGAGCACTGAGTGTCCTGATAATGTTCTTACTGCACGTTTTATTTGAAAAATTTTTATATATATTTAAATAGAGATACCAAAATGAATGAAAATGAAAACGGAAAGAAGAGAAATTAAATTATTTTAGGAAGAAGGATGTAGTAGATGATTTTTATGATTACGATGATGAATTATTGGTTTCACATATTCATACAGTATGTGATGTGGATATGAGGTGAACTGTTTTAAATTCTATTAAATTACTGGTGGATTTTAAACCGAATTAAACGGAACACTTTCTCCCGGTACATACACTTGAAAAGGATCCTGCCTCTGCCGCAGGATCTCTCGGTTATCCTGCTTCGACCGCTTTATTTGTGTAACGCGTGGCGCGATATCGGCCGTTACGTTGCATCAGGAACATGATCTCTTCTCTTCCGATTCGATTCAACGACAGAGACACCAACTTCCAAACGATAAACAATATGATCCTCGGCGTATTTCCTTCAAACGGAACGATCTTTACGGATAAATAAGCGGAAATTTTTACAGGAGAGTGAAGTGGAGAATCTCGTTCCTCTCTCCTTCCCCTCGGTTCGGGCCCGGTATAAGCGGCGGTTTTGGTGCTCGTTCGGGAGTTCGTCCCTTGACACCAGTCGAACTGGAACTGCTGCCGCTTCTACGCTGCGGTCGCCATCACGCGTCGAGCTTGTGGGAATCCGGCGCTGGCGCTGCCGCCGATGAGATTCCCGGTGACGTCATCGCCATGGCAACACCCCGACGACGGCGGAAAGGTTGGCAGCGCCGCACCGTAGACCGGCCGGTCGGTCGGTCAGACGGTGCGCTTGCGCGCTGGGTACATCGCCTGCAAGATGTGGATGGCAGTGGGTATTAATCTTTTTCAAATTTTTCCGGCGCGGTTGGCTTGGAAACGGAATTTTCTAACCCAAAAAAAGGAAATAAGGAAAATCATCAATTGTTCTACAAGATGTTCGTAACAGGATAAAACTGCGAATGCAGTTCCTCTTTAAGTTATTCATCTTCTAAATACCTAGTTAATACTCAATAGTGAAGTGGGCAGTTATTAAACAATTACCTGTGCAGAAATTTACACACTTAGAGTATATTAAAACAATCCTTCAGTTACGCAATGGTAATAAATTTAGGAGTAGTAGCCAATTTCCAGGAACATCAGTAACTTCATTTTTGCCTGTATCTATCGTCAGCAATAAAAAAATGTTTTTGTAGAGGTACTATATATATGACACCGGTACATAATGGGTTAAGTATACGTAGCTGTTGAAATGGACAGGATATGAGGCTTTGAGAAAAAGCTTTTTTCATCTAAATTTGCTGGGATGGGTAAACTGCAGCTGATATCCTTATGTGGACAGAACTCGATTACTGTTCCTTGTCAAACCCTTGAGGTTTGGATTTACATCTAAATTTGCTGAGGTGGGTAAACTGCAGCTGGTATCCCTATGTGAATACTCGATAACCAAAGCCTTGAGATTTTAGTTTTTCAGCTAGCTTTTTATTATAATAGTAGAAAGTATACACAAAAATCCATTAATGTTAATTAAAAATACAAATAAATTACCTTTTTTTTGTCTTTTTGTTTTCTTTTGTAAAATCAACAAACGAAATTACAAATGCCAACATAAACTGACGTTATGAATCGTCGTTGTGGTCATAATCATTTATCAGAAACCAACGTTGTTAAATTAGTGACTCCTGTTGAAGAGGGCTAGTCCCAAAGAGGTTGCTGCAAAATTTAATGTCACTGGATACCAGGAGACTCTAGATTATTGTAGAAGACCTGGATAAGGCAGAAAAATGAAAAACAAGCCCTATAGAAAATCATTTTATACGCTTAACCACTAAAGAGAACTCGTTTTCGCTTGCAAGGGAATTAAAACAAGACTTTCAGCTTGCTACTGGTATTGAAAGAGCGCAGGTTTATAGACCTGCTACACCCCACTTTGACTGCAGCTCACAAAAGAACTAGAGTCGAACATGTTAATTAAGGTACTGAGGAATGCAAACATGTGTTATTGGCTGACGAGTCAAAGTTATGCCTCTTCCCTAATGATCGACGGAAAAGAGTTTGGAGAATGCCAGGCGAGCGCTTCGTGAAATGTGCTGCTAAAGGAATCGACAGATTTGATTCTAGAAAATCTTGCAGAAACTTTAAAGAAAAAGATTCTTAGTATAAGTAAACGGCCGTTATAACACAAAACAAAAATTTCTAAAATCGATAGTTTTTTTTTAAATAAGGCATTTATTTAGAATTCGTGAAATGCATACTATTTATCTCGACACTATTAATTGCGCTTACATTATTTAAAACAGTACGACATATCCATACATAATGCAGTAAATTATTCTCATTGCTTATGATTTTAAAAAGGCTAACATCTGTTGAAATACACATGAAAAAAGTGTCGTGAAGCTATAACCAAGACAATGCTGATATATAGCTCATGGTATTGATGGAATCGCTCCCGACAAAAACAACATGAGAAGAGAAGAGCGCTATGGTTTTTTGCTACCTACCCACATTGCTGTTCATTTCTCAGTTTATGCCATTAATCTTCAAAAACAGCACTGAAATATTTCCTTGCACCACCTAATGTCAAGAGATATAGTCATGCCGTCCTAGAAAGTAGTGTCAGAAAACCGGAATACAGATAACATATGTACTTACCCATACAGTGTATAACCTTTAACGTACAACGTTTCATAAACATTTTCAAAAAGATACCTGTTAATGTTATATGAATATTTTCTTAACTTAGAACTAAACGATTTACTAAGATAAATTATTTTCTGTGTTGGATTTTTTTGATTTACTAACCCAAGAAAATATTTATTTAATACAAATAAAATTTCAAGAAACTTTTTTTATTGAAATAAATGCACTTTCTTGAATAGAGACTGATTTTTGCAAGAAAATCTCATTTCTATATATAATACAGTATCTAGCGTCTATTTTATAGACGTTAGCAATAGACTTTTAGAGGTAAATCGATACGCCGCCTATATATCGAATACCGGAAAAATAGAGGACATTTTTTTTGATTTTAAAATGTCAAACAACTCCGTCAGCGGACACCGACGCCGAGGCGTACCTCCATATTTTATGACTCCAGCGGCATGCGAAGTTCACACACAAATGCACACAATTCCTTTTATCGTAGCTTGTACAGACAGTCGCATAGGACTTACATACAGGTTCTTCCAAATTCATGGAGAGCTATAGATAGATATAGTACGAGATTTTTTTATAAAAAACGTATCCGAACCCTTTCTATACTACATAAATAATAAATAAATCAAATTAAGTAAGAATGAAAAAAAAAACATTAAGTCAAAAAGGCTACATTATATTCTTACAAACCAAAAGTAATAAACGACAATGTCGAACCCCGAATACTTCTGGGTGTGACAATGTTTCAACGTGGATGCGATTACATTAGATAATCTGGTTTTAAATCTTCATTTGCTTCCATCTCCTTCTTCTTGCTGGCCTGCTATAAGTGCTTATAAAAATTATGGCACCCAAATGGTATATATTCCATTAACGACTGCAAATTGTTTGATCTTTGGATTGAAATTTTCTATAAATAATCGAGTTATACCTAAAAAGAAACATTTGCTTATGAAAAAAAGGAAATCATCATAAAAGGTGCACCTCAACTCAAATAAATATGTCTCAAATGTATCATACCACTTCTTCTGTAAGCTATCTCACATACCTGTAATCGTCGATCGTCCAATACCATATTGTGCACTTTCTTGATGCTTTCATCTGTGGATGCAATTTTGTGGCATCCTTCACGTGAATCACCTTCAAAGGATGTACGGCCACGTTTGACTTCAGCTGCTCATTTCTGCGCTGTTGAAAATGAAGGAGCAGACTCCTTACTAACTTTGGATGAATGTCCTTTGTCGATAAACGGTTCAAAAGGAAGAATTTTACAACGGTGCGATATTCCAGTTTATCCCTTTCAATATTCCTTTTTCTTGCACACTTGCTGCCTTCTTATTTCGATCAGCAGCTTGATGTTTGTTTTTTCTTCTTCCTCCTTTCTTTGCCATCTTTGTCATCGTATTTCCACCTCTACCATCATCAATTACTTTTTCCCCTAGACATTTCTAATTCCTTGTTTTCCTTATTCCATCTCTATTCGATTCCATTTATTGTTAGTTTCTTGTGGCCAATGCTTATTTCATTTCCTTCATTTCTTTCCTCTAGTGCGAAGTTTCTTAAACATTTTTACATTTAAATTTCACTTTTCATTAAGTCATCGTTTATATAAATTCCCTCTTCCTTTAAATTTCTGAACTTTCCTTTATTCTGCAAGATTTTTCTTTTCTCTTAAGCGCTTTCTCTTACTTTAATTCTAGCTCATTATCCTCTCATTTGTTAATTCCCAACTTTTAACTGTATGTTTGCTTGGCCCCAAATGTGTTCTTCCACTCCCGAATAAAGTAAACCTTTGCCACCATTTAGTATCTTAAATCCTTTGCCTTTTAGTTTGGTTTCCGTAACAAGCACTATATGTACGCTGGCCTCATCGGATTCCTTTATTAATTCCTCTTCCTTTTTAGTTATTCCCCTAATATTTAAAATTCCTAGATGCCAGTCTTTTATTTCGTTTTCCCTAACCGTTGTCCTTTTTCTAGCTACGGTCGTTATCTTTTCTAATAATTACAAAAATTGAAGGTAAATTGTTTGTCTATTCTGCTGAAGCTAAATTTGTGAACACTGCATCTGCACTTTAGTGCACTATGGTCGCGGAGCTGCAGAACCCACAAGGACAACGCTTCGATTTCCCTATGTATTTTTTTGTTAAGTGCAATGTACACGTTACGCAACAGAAATACACGACGGAATCGAAACCTTGCATTTGACCTCCCATCTACGTCATCATCAGCCGCTACTGGCACTAGACATGCAAGGCCTACTATGAACTATTATGGTAGACAGAGCCATCAGTTATCGTAGCACTTTAGTTAAACGCAATATTTTAAGTCTGACCTTTGTTTGGAAACAGTTTTACAACACGTTCCACATTCTTTTCCTCAGAAAGAGACCTAAGAGGAGATCATTTGATCACTTAAGGAAAATAATGTGAACACTCCACCATGGTCGACCCATTCACTCAATCTTTTGCCCCTTAAATATACAATTGTATGGAATTTTATTGGACGAAAGGAAAAATTCACGACCTTTAACGGATTTAAACGTGTCAATGATAAATGGATTGCAATCTTTTAAGACACCATATGTACGTTCATAGAGTGCGAAAAAGAATGTGAGGGCAGTCACAATAGCTAGAGACAGAACAAGACACTATTGATTAACTCTTTTACATACAGAACCAGTAACGGTCCTAACATAGAACCCTGCTGAATCCCTAATGAAACTTTTTAGATTTCAGCTTTTCGTTCAAATTTTCCCCAGTACCATCAGCAATGTACCTCGTACGTAGTTTTTTGTGATCAACTGTATATGTGCTGGCTTCCCCCGCTACAAATAAATAAATAAGAATACCGTCGGAACGTTAGCAGCGTAGGTTTGGCGTGGCCGAGCAGTTTTCTCGTTGAGCTTTAATAATCACATTCGCGTGAATATTTCAAGCCACGAAGCTGGGCCCGGTATTGAGGTTAAAGAGCCGGCGGCACGCTTATAACGAATTATATTGTAGGATGGTTGATGATGATGGTCGAATTGTGGCACGTTGGGGAGAGAAAAAATTAAATAGCTAAAAATTTTTTGCCGTTTTTAATGAAATGTGGGGGGAACTGCAAAAAGCTCGTTTTTTTTCTATAAAAGAATGGAGGTGGATTTTCATCAGAAGTTTTGACGAATAACAAGTACGACGTAAATACGTATTTTAGATGTGAAACAATAACAGCAGTTGAATGCTTTGTTTTATACAGGAAGTTCTTAATTTTCTTGCCTTTTCCATAAGTAATCGCATCAAATTTTAAACAGGTTTACTGTGTATATTTCGAATCTTTATGATTTAGCTTTTTTGGTATTAACTTTTAATAAAAAACAAAGGGAGTATAATTACAATTAAAGACATTGATAATAAATTATTACTCTTTTTTTTTAGTTGCCTTTTCCCTTTCCATTTCTTCATCATATTAATTACTACTTCAATGCTTGTCATTCCTATTACTTTGCGATGATTTGACTTCTGCTAATACGTGCTTAAATGCTTCGTTAAATTCCTCAAATTAAGCTTCTTCCAACACATTCATAGTGCGTGGATACAGGATAATTTATTCGCTGACAGGGAAACACAGGTAACCCGAAAATGCGGATTTCGATGAAACTGTAGAGACGGAAAGAGCACTTTGGTATAAGAAAACCACAATTTTTCCTCATTCTGAAGATCTTCCTGTACCTACAGCTCCAGATAAATATACAGTTGATTCAGGGGAAGACACCACCGATGACCCAAACCATCAAGATCCTGACTATCAAACATCTACATCTATGACATGTTCACATCATGAAATCACAAAGGCAGAGCTTTAACGATCTTGTACGGAACTTAAAACTCTTTCAAACAGACTCAGAATTACTGGGTTCTAGGCTTCAAGGTTGGAATCTATTAGAGAGAGGTGCAAAAATAAGTTCATCTAGAAGACGAGAAAGTCATTTTGGAGGCTATTTTGCGGAGAAAGAAGACATCGTATATTGCTGTGATGTGAATGCCCTATTTCAGGCATTGGGACATGTACATAATCCAGCAGAGTGGCGCCTGTTTATTGACTCGTCCAAATGTAGTCTCAAAGCAGTGCTCCTCCATATAGGCAATGTTTGTCCGTCTGTTCCTATAGCATATTCTACAAATAGAAAGGAAACTTACGAAGTTATGAATGCTATACTGAAGTTAATTGAGTACACTACATTCAAGAAGATTTAAAAGTCATTGGGATATTAACAGTCACGCAACAGGGATATAGTTAAAATGATTCCTTTTTAGATAGAAGATCATAATACAGAACCACTGTTCCATCTCCTGTGACAATGGACTCCAAAATCGGTTTCGGGTCGTCTCCACATATGTTTAAAAACGAGCGCACACATTCGACCCGACGTTCACGTTGGAGAGCAGGGTGAGTACTTGTTTCGGAAATGTTAGACATCACTGCTAATTCCTTCACTTTCAAACGGCGATCTGCTAATACCATTTCTTCAATAATTGAAACGTTTTGGGGCGTTATCAGTTCAAATAAGCGACCGAGGCGCTCATCATCTTCAAGGAATTCTTGCCCCAAACGGAAGCATTTTGCCCAGTTTTTTACAGGGGAATATGAAGGAGCTAAATCACCATAAACGCCGTCTAAACGTTGTTTAATGTGATTAGACGTATGTTGGAAATTTAATGAGCGCGTGGTACTCAATTTTCGTTATCTGAGACATTTTCATGCACTAGTCACGTTGTCTGGCTGGCTACTAAACGCTACTACTCTTCGAGCCGCAATATATATAGTATAAGCCTCGCACATGTGCAACTATGACGCAACGGAGTTTAAACACGCTCGAACCTGTATAAACATGTCAGGTTGAGAATTTATGGCGCCTACCTCGTAAGTATTTCACATCTACAACTTCAGTTCAATCGTTATCTTTTTTGTATTTCACCCTACAACTGAAATCTCGATTGTTGTCCAAATCAACCAAATTTTAATTAACATCTCGTAGAAAATCATGGAAGGTGATATTTAGATGTTTCCAGACTTTATGTAGTTTTAATCCTCAAATAGTAATTATTGTCCAAAAGATCGTATAAAACCAGTGAAAAAAATCATAAATTCTAGCATTAGACATTACAACCAGGTATTTTAAAAGTTATTTACGGTTCAAAAGAAATACTTGCATCAGAAAAGCAGATTGATAAGTTTCAAAAGGGACAACCTCAATCTGTATATTACCATTTTATATTCCTAACCTTCACGAAATACGACGCAACAACAATTCCAATAATTCTGTTATCGGAGAAACTATTAATTAGGTAACCAACATATCAAATGATAACACTAAATAAGGTGCTACAGCGATAAGGATATCCTCTATTTGTTTATTTGCGCATATAGACTATTATTAGTCTGCACAAATATAAATAAATATCGCAAATAAACTTTTATGTATATGCTAAAACGTTCGATTAATACTTGGTTAAACATTACAGATTTTTTAAATACCAAATGTAGATATGTACCGATGACATTTGAATTTATTGCCTTCACAAGCGAATATCGAAGTATTGTAGTGACATATTGTGAACGAATTGCAATATCCTTCTATCTTACACTGCATACTTAAATTTGGCAAACAATTTTCTATCTTCAGCAAAGTTTATTGCTTTCGTACTAGTACAGAGCATTTACTACTCCAATAGAATTTCATTCATCAAATATGCGTACATGCATTTATTGTCAAACATGAATTTCAAGCGGATGCATAACCATTTAGATACTTTCCTGAGATCCATTTTCAAAGCAGTAAATGGAACTTGTCTGTCTATTGCGTCTTCCCCTAGTTTTATGAGAAAACCTGTAAATTTGAAGGATTGCTAAGACATAAATGTACTCCTTCATTTTACATTTATCACATTCTCAATGTGTAGTTGATTTCCTTATTCGCGAAGGCTACTCTACGTTATATTATTTTCCTCTTTAGTACCCCAATTGCTTTTTTATTGTCATATTTAATTTTTATGGGTGTCTATCATTTTCCACTTATTTCTTCTGTAGATAAGTACTTCAATTTCAATTAAAGGCGACCACTGAAGTGTTGTCTTGGTGGAACAAAACGTCCTTTTTCCTCAAATACTTCCGTTTCTCCGTAATTTCTGCTTTCAATTTGTCAATGCATGCGTCGCATGCCACCATTATTTTCCTTTTTCAAGATCACCGATCAACACAATTCCATGACCATTCCAAAAAACAGTCGCCATCACTTTCCCGGCCGATGGAACGGTCTTCGCCTTTTTCGGAACTGATTCACGCTTCGTCCAGTCCACTGTTTCGACTGTGCCTTGCCTTCAAGAGTGTACTGGTGTATCCAAGCATCATCTATAGTTATTAATCGACGCGAAAATTCCAACCTATTTCGCTTAACCTGCTTCAACAGGGCTTTGGAAATGTGTTTTTGACCCCGAGTGAGCAAGCGCGATACCCAGCGCCCGGTTAGCTTTTTCATGCCCAAATCTTCAGTCGATATATGACAAACTCGTTCTTTCGAAATGCTCACAGCTTCTGCTACCTCTCTAACCTTAGTTCGACGGTCGTCTAACACCATTTGGTGAACTTTTCCGATGTTATCGGTAATGGTTGCTGTTTTAAATTCAGTTGCCTAAAATTTTCCTGTGGCAAATGATACTGCAGAGTCCCCGTAAACAGCGTCCATCTCGGCTTTAGTTTACTTGATTTTCGATTTTTTTTTCCATTTTTACAGAAACACTAACATCGACTGACACAAACGACTGTTAAACAACAACTGAGCGTCCAACATGGCTGAAAAATTTTATTACCAGAATATTTTTAACAAGTAACACCATCTTCACGTTGCATAAACAATTTATCTTATCTTTTTTTTTTCAGAGACCTTCAAAATTGCGGTAGAGATTTCTTATTTTGGATTTCAATTCACTAGATTTACAGCTTCGTATTATTATTATGAAACGTCATTTTATTTCATGGACATTCGATATAAGGTTTTTCTATTTCACACAAATACTTTGAATTTGTTGGATGGATTTACATTCAGCATGACAGAATGGTAGCAACTGGAAAATTTTATATCATAGATTAACAAATCTGCAATAAGAACCATGGAGTCAAGGGAAACATTTTTCCAAATTCAATCTCAAAAAATTTTTTATATCAACGGTTCTTCAAGTACATTCCGCGGGCCCCTGACGTTGTTTTGATGTCTAGCAAGGGTTTCGAGAAAAGATGTTACTAGTTTATAGTAGTTAGCAAAAATTTGAAGTTAGGGTTCCTGGAGAAAAGAAGAAGACATTTAAAGGATGTCTTGATCAAATAAGTCTGGGATCCGTTGTTTTACACCTAACCCTCTTGATTGCTTTCTTGGTAAAAGAGATAAGAGTGTATTTATTGTAAAACCATATACAATGTGATTGAAAGGATATGGTACAAACTTTAGTATGACCTTTGAAACACCACAAGCACCAAAAATGTTAATAAACTCATATCCTAATTTCAACCGTTATCTAGTTACTTCTTTCATTAGATTATCTGGGAAATAAGTATAACAAATAATGTGTTAATTTATTATTTATTATTTAATAAAGAGGTATATTAATGAATAAGGAGACAACACCTAGAGAAATAAGTACAAAACCTGTCAGAAGTTTAATATTGTTTTTTGATTCAACAAATTGAAAAATGTCGGTGACATTGTAACTAAATAGTTCTATTTGCAAATGCAGAAAAAAGGATTTCAGGTAGTTATAGAGGCGATAAGTAAGGCAGGTGAAAAGAACAATCCTGTTTATGAATTTTTGACGAGAAACTATTATGGACAAGTGCCATTATGACAGACGACTAGCGAGCGATAGGTAAATCCATCAATGAATCCAGCACCATTAAGTTTGTTGCAACGATTCTGAATGGCTGTGGCAGAGTCGCTATTTAACAGTTGATTAATAATAATAATAATAATAACATATTTCGGTTCGTTTTACCAAAACGTTGAACACGTAAAAATCAAAATACATGTCAATGTAATTAAATATACACATAGATACTAAAATGTTTTTATCTCAGCTAAAATTGGTAAAAAATTGGAATTTTGTCAATTAATTAAATTTTTATCTCGTTTATGAGATTCGGGAGTGTTCTTAGATACTCTTGTGGTAATTATTTATGAATTTTGAAATTAATAACTAGAAATCTGCCTATTCTAACCTCGAACCTTATCTTCTATTTTGAATTTACTTTCTAATTTCTATATCGAACACTTTAAATACTAACTCGGAAAGAGTTTAACCAAGATTGACTAATTTATTGGCGTCCCTATTCTCCTTTATTTTAATCGCGATGGCGATTGTTTCTTTCCACAGCAAATTTTGATGATATTTACCCAAATATAATCTGACGAGCAATTTTCGATAAATAAAATTATTTTTAGACGTGGTAACGCTACTAGATGACTCAATTAGATGACTCTGTAATAGACAGACCCTCATGACAAACCGAAAAATACGAAAACTTCCCGACGTAAATGAAGATACCTTAATGAAACATATTTAATGTACGAAGTAATGTTAGAAATACCCTTGAATTTACCCTGTTGTTTGTTGTAGGAGAATTTTACATTAATTTTGAGTTACGAAAATAGGAAGATGAAATAAAAAGGCATAACTTCAACATTTCTCCACGTTTGTCGTTATCTGGACTTAAATTAATTTTGTAGTACCCCCGCTCCAAGGCCAGTCGGCCTGGCGGGAAATTGTGGCTTTCAAAAAAAGAGCTTTTGTCCGCTAGAGGGATTTTCATTACTAATAGCTGAAATACTGCCCTATTTGTAGATCTTAGTTTTATATATCCGTAAAATAGAATAGTAACAGTTATTTGATTTTTTCAAATATTAGAAGCTACAAATTCCAGTTAAATACAATCTAGCAGTACTAGATTAATAAAAAATGGATTTGTAAAAACATAAACAAAATTGCCTAATGTTTCCGCATTCTCAAATGTATCCTTAAATAACTGGAAGAACCGAAAGAAATAAGCTATAATAATTAACTAAATTGTCTAACATTTTTTATCTGGCCATCTGAACTCGACCCTAAAATACGGCTCCCAGCATGTTGTCGAAACGAATGACCTGATAACAGAGAACGGACAAAGATAGAGCTGGTACACTTGTAGCTCGTTGTATACCACATCTCGCCGGAAGTAAATACACACACAGGTAGTGCGGATTTAAATACACCTCTACGGTACCTGCCGTTGAACGCATGCCCGTTGCAATTGCAAGCTCAGGATTAGAGGTCAGAGGTGAACGTCCTGCACAGCTGCAGCCTATACTTAGGTTACTTGTTCTACTGGCGGGGGATCAATAAATGTTGAAGGGGGAGACCTATATCTTAAAAGCCGATGGCGAACTCTAATGCCCTGTATATTTATACGAAGATATTGAAAATATTTTTTTTCTCATTTTGGAAGGGAGTCAAACATTATTTGAGTTGTCTTTTGGCGGTTAATGTCATTCCTAATGAAACGTTTTCTATTTATGTACTAACATCATCCTTATTAAAACAGAATCACTTTTCTCTAAAATTATAAAATATTGGAATGAAACAAAAAAAAAAATTTACAACAGAAACTCTCTCCCAATAAAACTCAGGAAGAATGGATTACTAAAATTGCTGATAGTTTTCTGTGGGCACTTGATAGGAATGTGGTTTCATTCCTAAAGCAACCGCTAAAAAAATAATCATCTGTTGTGCTTTCTCTTTGAATTTTTATTTATTTAACAAGAACAACAGTTGAAAGTACCCCAAAACTATGAATTTATTAATTATTTAATTTATGTATTTCATTAAATGAAGATAAAGTGCTTGAAATATATACCGATTGTCAACCAAACATGGCTACTGTCACGTTGAAGTTAAAACATGCAAGATTCCTTTAAAACATTAAGTCAATTATGCTAGGGCAACAATTGTCAGTTGGACCTTTCTGACGCCGTTTTCAACTCTGCAGTGGCTTATATAACCCCTAACTTTTATTGTACACGAAGAAAAACTCTTTCTAGGCTTCAAGGTATCTAAAGACCCTTTGACAGTGGTGATTGGCAGGAATACAACTGATGAATGAAAGTGAAAACCTCTCTTACTTTACCGCTCCAAAAACCCAAGAACCCAAAAAAATATATCTAAAATTAAATTACCGGTGATTTTGAAGTCAAAACATAAAAGTTAGGTAACAGCTTCCGCTCTTGATGACTAGCTTAGTCACCACTTCATACCAGTTATTGCATGTCCAAACAGATTCTACTTAAAGTGATGCTTATAATTGACAATGCACGCAGCCATCCTCCATCCACCCTAATTGATTTCGATCATCGTGTTAAAGTTGTGTTTTTGCCTCCAAACACCACCAGCTTCCTTCAACCAATGTATCAGGGAATCATTAAAACATTTAAGGTTTACTACATGTGCACATCGAAACGAAGCTATGGCGCAAAACAGCGAGATGACTGCTGGACTTTTGGAAACAATTCAATATTTTGGATACCGTACGAATCATTGGACCTAGAACAAGTCAGCAAGTATACTGTACAGGAGGAGATAAACGCAAGATTTATGTCAGCATAAAGGCTGATTGTAACACTCGCTATCCAATAAATTTTATAAATTTCCTATCCAATAAACCACAGAACAGTAACTCCCTAGTTACTGTTGTGTAGTGACAAAAATAAAGTTTTTAGAACAACATATACGTCAGTAGTGATACACGGATGTGAAAGTTGGATACTATATAAAAATCAAAAGAGCCGCGTGTGAAGACAGCTTAAAGTAATACCAATGAATAAAAAAATAGAACAACAAAAATTAAGGTGGTTTGGACATCTGTGCAGAATGGGCAATGACCGACAAGTTAAAGGGTATGGGAAGCAAGAACTGAAGGGAAAAACAAAAGAGGCAGACCTAGGGTAACCTGGAATGGAAGTATAATTCAACAAAAGGAAAGACCTGAATAGAATGCAGAGAAATACCAAAAAAAAGGAAACAGTGGAAAAGTTTGATAGGAGAGGACATTGACAAGCAGAAATTTAACCTCGACACTTCAGGGTATAAGAGGACAGGATTATAAGTTACGAGTATGAAGAATTATTGGAAAATCCTAGAATGAAATTTCCCAAAGAACATTGAATAGTATCTGGAAACTCTGTTCATTTTTCTTCAAAAACGAGACAAAAACAATGCCAAAAACTTATCGTGCCGCTCTTGTGCTAATCCTGCCAAGCAATTAGCTTTAGAAATCAATGGTAATGATGTCAACCAGCTGTTGGATTCACATAGTCAGAAGCTGACGATTAATTGGCTGCTAGAGATGGACAAGTCGCCGAAATATCCAATACTTCAGATCCAAATCCACCAGAAAGGCACATCACAATTAGAAGGTTGACAGATCTTAACTCAATTAAAGAGGACTTAAAAATTTTAGAAAACATACGTATACTCGTCAAATGAATATTTTAGATTTCATGAAGCCATCGGCATCAAAATAATTTTTATATAACTCGTTTCCTTTTGTAGTATTTTGTATTAATTATGTGTAAAGAACTTTTATTAAATATTCTTCTTCTAGACTAGTGCTTTTTTAGTCCTTCGTCCCATTTAAGCAAAGTTAATATTTACGAGGGAAGATTGAAAAGTTTCCGGAATGACAATGAAAACAAAATAAACCGGATTCAAGATATATTTTATTCTTCAATATAATCCCCTCGAAGCTCAACACACTTGGTCCAACGTTTCTCTAGCTACTCAATTTCCTCCCGGAAGTGACTTTCTTCGGGGTTTCCAAAATAGTCGTTTAGCCTCTATCAGTTCTTCATTCGACCAAAATCTCTTTCCATCCAGAAATGTTTTGAATTTCGGGAACAGGTGGAAGTCCGACAGAGCCAATTCAGGCGAACACGGCGGATGCGGAAGGAATTCGAACTTCAATTCTGTCAATTTTTGCTGAGCGATTGCACTTGAATGAACGGGCGCATTGTCGTGATGAAATAACACATTTTTCTTTACCATTCCCGGGTATTTTTCCTAAATTGCTGCTTTCAGTTTGTCCAAAAGTGCTGTGTAATATTGGCCAGTAGCAGTCTTTTCCTTTTAATCAATTAGCAAAATCCCTTTCAGCTGAGTGAATGGTCTTTGCCTTGTTCGGAACCGATTCATCGCATTCAATCCACTGTTTTTTTTTATTGCATTTTTGTTTCTGGTGTATAGTGATGAATCCAGGTATCATCCATGGTCACGAATCATGTCTTAAAATCCGTTGGATTCCTCGTAAACACTTCCTGAGGTTCGAGTTCGAATGCCTTTTTGCTCCGAATTGAGCAAATGCGGTACCCATCTTGCAGAAAGCTTTTTTAAACCCAATTCATTATGTAAAATATGTACTACTCGTTCATAAGAGATGACTACGGCTTCCTCAATTTCACGCACTTCTATTCGGCGATATGCCAAAACCATGCCATGGATTTTATCCATAATTTCTGGCGTGGTAGCTGTTTTCGGATGACGTGGACGTGGTTCATCACCTGTACGAGTGCGGCCACGCTTGAATCCCAAAACCCAAAAATTCACGGTGGAAAATGAAATTGATGAATCCCCAAGAACGGTATATAACCTTGATTTGATTTCCGTTGCGGTTTTCCCTTCCAAATAGAGAAACTTGATGACCGCTCGAACTTCGTTTTTACCCATAATTGAAAGAAGGTACTTGACTTCAATGCTTGCCAAAACCAGACCATTTGGCAAATCGATTTGACATTTGCAGTCAATTGATATGAAAGAGTTGCCAACACAACGGCATAAAGTATTCGGAAAAAAACAACCCCCTAGCAGCGATTCCGGAAACTTGTCAATCTACCCTCGTATTAAACAAAATTAATATTTATACCCCGATTTACGCGATTTTCGTCAGACCCACCTATCGCGTAACTTCGGGGTATTACTGTATGCATTTCCAGTACCCACAAACTATTCAATGCTGCCAACTACTTCTGAAACGGATGCAATTTGCTTCAAGCAAATAATATATTGGTAAATTAATTGTAAATGGAATCTTGGTACATTTTGGCAATCCAAGAACCCTTTATTGCAGTGTTTACTAAAAGTAATTCAATATAACACAAAATGTGATATTAGAGCAAACGATCCGAGTGCCAAAACGACAGTATATACAGCTGGTACTTGCTGGCTTGCACACTTTTTTCTTGATTCTACTACAGCGCACTTATTACTTCCGTCTTCGATATTCCTCTCGACTTTATGCCTTTCATTTCCGGGTTGTAAGTTTAGCCCACATCGATTTTAGGTTTAACCGTGTGTATATCAGCTTGTATGTACCTACCTACCTTCCTTCTATACGTTTGCGGCATCTATACGTATGTGTGGTGTAACTAGATGAAAGAGAGAGATTCATGGTACGGGGAAAACTAAATAATATAACTGGCCGTAAAAATACGAATTTTATAGCCCCCTAACAGAACGAAACTCTTTCTTTTCGAAGGGAATAAAGGCTTTTGTTTCCTACATATCGCATGCCAATGCGAAATATAATTTATAGAGGTATAGCGATCTTCGTGTTTAGATCCGCAAAAAAACTATATTGGATATATTCCAAAAAAAGGATATCATTGCATATAAGTATAGAAATGTCGAAGAACTGTATGAATTTAGGCCGTTATTGTTTATTGAAAGATCAAAAGGGAAAATGATTGTATGTTACAATGTACGATACTTAACGTTTGTTTTAAAATTATAAAACAAAAGCTTTGTGATCAATGAACATGATCAATGTTGAATTTGAATTTATATATAATTTTATGACAAACTACTTTATTATTGCTCATTTATTGCTTACTTACAAACTACGTGATTATTTTTATGCATAGGTTTATCAGGCAACATTCTTGAAACATCAATCAATCAAGGTTAACAATCTGAAGGGACATCGCTTTCAATAGCACATACAATATGTATACAACTAGCTGATGTCACAAACTAACAGGTTCTTCCCGCATTATAATAAGTTCAAATCGAAAAAATCAAAAATTACATTATTACGTTTCATCACATCGATTTCATACTTACTGAGCGACCCTCGTATACTACAGTGTCATCTATATTCATCTTCATCATGACTAGAGTTGCTCCCTAGCGCCAACGGGCAGTGGCGGAGGTTCGATACAACCCTCAGTATAACTGCGAGTCTCAACCAGATCTGTTGTGTAAAATAAAGCAAAAAACGTTGAATTTATAAAATAAAAATAAAATGTTACGTCAAACAACACGAAATATCGACACACTCCTCACCACACAAAATATTGATTAAATTAATTCGGAACAGCTGTTTCGAAGGCTCCTGGGCAACCTTATTATCAGCCGAATGACCGAATGAATCTCAGATTTATTATACTTAAATCAGATTTATTTATCCCTCGAAACAGCGGGTATGCCTATATGTGTACTCGATAACTCTTCCTCACCCAAACCCTTGAGGTTTGGATTTTTCAGCTAGTTTAATTAATATTTTGTGTGGTGAGGAGTGTGCCGATACTTCGTGTTGTTTGCCATACTACCCCACAGTCCTTGATATCATTATTTTAAAATATTAGGTGTTCGTAACAGTGTGAATACAATTATTTGACTCTAAATTTTGCGTCACACAATAAACCAAATGTATATGACATCAATTTACCATTGTTACAATATAATTATGTTAAATAATTCAATAGCAAACAATCCACAAAATTTTATCAATAAATTCGACGGCCATCATCAAGAAATAAAGCTTTCTAAGCCGAAAATATATCCACATAACTACTCAACAATAAATCAAATCGATCCTTGGAAATTTAACATACACGTTTCTACAATTTAATGAGGTTATCTATAAATAATATGGAAATAATTGCGGTCGGTATTAATAAAAGCCGATACCGAAAGGTTTTGCTAAAAATATGTTTCTATGTATTTCCAAATATAGGTGGAATTAAATATTTTGCGGTTTCCACTGTAATCTAGGACTAAAAGTAGAAATGAATACGTTTAAATGTTAGTATTATTAAAGCATTTTTATTTTAGAAATAGAGATTAGGTCAGGATAAGTAAAAGAGAAATAGGGCATCGAACCAGAATATTTTGCATTTCAGAAAATATTCTACAGTTTCTTTCACTGTAAGTCATATGCTGCGTGTCAATGTCCAAGTAAGTATAGGAACAAATTACAATTAGTATCCAAAATCAATTTTAAACCCTTATGAAATAGTCTACACTTAATCAAACGAAAGTAAAATAAAATAAAAAATTTATTGATATCCACTTATTCTATGAACCTTTTAACATTAAGAAGTTTTGAACAAAACATCGGATAAATGACGACCATCACTGTCAATGCAATTCTGAAGTCTAAGTCGGTAGTTTTTCGTTACCCGTTGTAAAACGTCGATCCGTGTGAGCTGGATTTCTTAGCGAATGGCCGCCTTCAATGCCATTAAAGTGCGGGGTCTGTATTTGTAGACTTCAGCCTTGAGATAACCGCGAAGAAAGAAGTCACAAGGGGTTAGATCTGGTGATCGAAACGACCATTGAATGTCACCCGTCATTGAAATGAGCCTCCCAGGAAACATCTGCCTCAAAACATCCATCGTTCGCCGAGCTGTGTGAGCTGTTGCTCCGTTTTGTTGGAATCAAACATTGGCAAGGTGATAATCAATCAGGTTTGGTCCCAAAAAGTTCTGTAACATGTCAATGTACCGACCAGATGTAACTGTGACCGTCATTTCTCCCTCTAGTTACTAGAATATTACCTGCGGTTATTATTGTGTCCCGTTATAAATTCCTTGTGCTCTTATTATTAAACCCTTTATTACTTAAAGGTCCCGTATGGTCCGCCCCTGTCTACCTAATACACAAAATATAGTACGAATGTGATTTATATGATAAACACTTCGTATAAGCTATTCACTGTATTTAGTAACAAAAGAAAACTTTATTTATACCTACGACATAAACTTTCCCCCCATTAAAACCACTAACCCATTCTTTAAAAATCACTATCCACAAGATTTAATTCCAAAACAAAAAAAAAGAATAAAATTTAAAGAATAAAAATTACCATTTCGTTTCCTACATTTTTCTTCTCTCTTTCTTTCTAGGGCTTCTTTTATTCCCCTTTGTTAGTCCTTTGTTGGTACGCATATTTCACGCGTCAACGATAATTTCGCATAAACCGACGAGAACCGAGGAAAAAATGATTACTCCGGTTACTGCGTTGCGAAAATAAATCTATTTTCTTTTCCAAATGCGCGCGGCCTTGCCGGCTGTCGTGCTATGGCGCTCTGCAGCATCCCCGTTCGAAAACGTTATCGTGTTCGCCCCATTCGCGCTTGTATCCGGTCGCTTGATTAATTGTAGACGGGGTATAAATTACGGACGAATTATCTCGCTTTCCCGAAGTGGAGCAGGGTTTTTTTTTTTCTTTTCTCCGCCGTTTTTGATGGGCACATACTTAGCGTACAATATTTTACGTACATTTGACGATAATGGCGTAGGATTTCTATTGTTACAAACGTTTGGGGCTTGGGAATAATATCGGTAGGTAGGTACTGAGATAGAAACCCAGAAATAGTTCCTGGTGTACAGTTTTCAAACGAAAAAATGTATTTCTTTTTCAAATTATAGAATAAAACATTTAACATGCAGCAATCCAAACAGCCAATAATACAAACAAGCATCAGTCAAAATTCTCATTTCAATTTCACCAAAATTTCAACAATCGGAACCATACAATCTGATAGTAAATTTGGACATGGAACTCAAACATGATGAAAGTATATACAAAAATGTAGTTTAATAGGGAAAAAGATCATTAAAAATGCTTAAATTAAAAAGAATTTTTTTAAATCATTAGGTTTAACCCTTTCACCACTGAATATGTTTCTTTTGTAAATTAATAAAACTGTTCTATAAATTAATAAATAATAGTAATGATATATCAAAAGTATCACTAAGAAGTTCTTTGGAAAATTTGGAAAAAATATGGCTGTGGGACCTTTTGTCCCAATAGTATTTTTCTGTAGGATCTCTCGTCCCACGAGTATTTTTTAGTAATAAAACACAAATGAAATAAATGCATATCATTAGTCAAAACATTCATTGCGAATGCATGCTACCCAAACTGTTTTTGTTCTAGTTTCGAGTTTGTTACGGCTACAGCGGTGGTATCTTCTTTTTGTATTTCCTTTTGTAGGTAGATGATCTCCCACATTATTCATTGTTCTTTGACATTTTGTTCATCTTAGCTTTTTCTTTACCTTTTTCGATCATCTGTTCTGCCAGTGGTACAACATATATAATAAGAGGTATTTTCTTATGCATTATTTGTTGATAGATTATCCAAGAATTAACAACTGCTGTCATTAGGAGTTTGTAAAAAACTTTTCGCCACCATTTAGTTGACTTTCAATCCAGGTCATAAGTTGTCACTTTTTGATCGGCGAGGTCAACCCCACCCATATAGCTATTGGAAAAAATAATAGCATCTGGACATGATATTTTTGCTTTATCTCCATTCTTCAATGTCCTTTTAGTGGTCCCAATTGTACTAGAATGGCAGTTTCACATAAGTAATACCTCCTTGGTATCCAACCATCTTGCAGCTGCTATACCATCTTCAGTGACTAAAAGTTCACTGCTACCTCTATAAACAAGATTATTTTCGAAAACAAGGGTATTTTGCCGATTTTTCATATATGTACCCACATATGCAACAAGTTTTGCATCAAATTTACACTAGTAAAAAATCTGTCGAAACAAGTACAAACATCTGGAGATGTGATACTAGCTGCCAGTTTATTGACAACCCTTTCTCCAAGGGTACCTTCTAAGTGTAAAGGTTCCCTACCCGCATATATATCAAAATCATAGATATATCCACTCTTTGCGTCTGATCTTTGCCAAAGTTTTATTCTTCTCTTGATCGGCTTCATTGGGAGATACTGCTTGAGGCAAGAACAGCCCTTGAACTTCGTCATGGTCTCGTCCATCGATTGGTGAGGACTTTAAGTTTTGGCCCGCTGAAATGTTTTTTTCAAACAAGATCATCTAAATAATAAGTTTTTGAGCAATTCTCTGGTTTTTGTGGATTAGTGTAATACATTTTGGACAACAGCAATGTACAACGGTCTCGAGTAACAGCACGTTTTATCAAAGCGTCTGAGAGAGGTTCATTAGATGACCAATTATTATAATAATTAGATACCCGATTGTAACTCATTACTAATATACAGTACAATGTACAAGCATTATTTCATACATGTCCATTTCTGGTACATCTTTATTCTTGATCAGTACTAATCGTTAATTTGTAAAGTCAGCTATGTGGACCAATAAACTTCTGAGGAATCATTTTAGAAAGTCATCTAACTCCGTTGTTGATCGATCAAAATCTAATACAGGTATGCCCTCTGCTCTAAGTGGAGTTTGTTTTTTGGGGAAGTTTTGTTGACGAGTTTTCCAAATAACTTTCTTAACAGTTTTGGTATCATTCTTATTAGATATAACTACTTCATCTATATAGTGATGGGAAAAATCGTTATTTTAAAATAACAGTTTCAACCGTTATTGTTATTTTGAAATAACGGTTGCAAAATAACAGGTTTAGCGTTATTTCGTAGTCTACAGTTCTACGCGATAACGCATCGTGATTCCACTGCTGATCTTGCAGCACGCTAAAATTTAAATTCTGAAGTTTTTTGTAATATAAATATTTTATTGCGTTTTTTGCAGATAAATTATAAACTGGTTAATAGATTCAAATAAATTAAGAGATAAACTGTTCACTGTTGTATTATCAGATTCAATGCAATCATTGTTACAGCAGCGTTTAATTTCCACCATTTTGACTGATCCTACTGTTATTTTTCTTATATTTAATCTTAGTTAATCTCCGAAATGCGAGAACATCTATGTGCTTAAATGCTATATAATATAACGGTTTTATTTTTAATTTTTATAAGTAAATTTTTTATATAACATCGGTCTTTTATTTTACATTTGATAATTCCAATACACACAATTATTTAGAAAATATGTCCATATTAAACGTCCGACGTCCGACTCGATGTCGACTACCAATCGAGAAGACATTTATGTAGGTGATAAGTTATTTTTCTAGAGGAGTTGTAACTATTATCTCTAATAAACAGCGGCTTCGATCAGACAGTCGTAGCGCCACGCAGTTGAGTACGCCCCAACGACGGTCGATGATATGTTTACAACAGTCCGAAAGCAACCGTGATATATCTGTTATTTTCCCAGCGAGATAACAGTTGCAACCGTTATTTGATCCATAACGATTATAAAATAACGACCCATCCCTACATCTGTATCCCCCTTATCAAGCCAATAGATCAACATTGAATTTTATACACTTGGTTTCCCGGTTGGAACCGCGTCGTTGTCGTAGCTTTGGCCGATGTTTAGTCCACACTTTTATGGGACATCTTCAGGACTGTTACTGCACACTGACTGAGAATTACTCATTCTGGAGAGGTTTATGTAGAGCTTGTTTTGGGTCAATGTAGCGGAAATGTTATGCATCCATGAAGCGGAAATGTTTGGCATCAATGAAGCGGAAATGCTATCCATCAATGAAGCGTGGCGGTTGCTAAGAAGTTTAATCAATTGGAATTTCCACGTGTGATGTAAGGGGTAGCCATCTTCGCGATTTAAGTTGTTGAAATGTTTGAAAATCTGAGTAAGGATTGCAAGATAAGATGCGGTAGAGTTAAATTGGGTTTGGAGGCGTTTCCAGTCTATGCTCAGACAGTGCGGTCCCGGCTACACGCAACAACCGCGTACAACGCTCGTGCTTAGTAACATGATCCCACTCAATGTGCAGTAACAGCTCTGAAGATGTCCCATAAAACTGTGGACGAAACGTCGGTCAAAGCTACGATAACGACGCGGTTCTAAGTCGGAAACGAAGAGTATATTATTATTGACGGCCGTGGAAGCCTACGCACCAGATTAACATTGAATTTTGTTTGAAATAAAAATTTGTTTTGTATTCTTCTCACCATTGGGACATTGCGCCGTCATCATAATTTTTCTAAATTTTCCTAAATCTCTGCGTTGTTTCTGTAAATCTCTTCTTATTTCAAAATCTACCTGTAACTTTTGCCAGTGTGTAAAAGAAAGGATTTTAAATTATTAAACTAGATAATAACAAAACAAACCCCTTTTTCATCTAATTTCACACTATGTAAACCATTTTCATTTAAGCCCGCTCCACTTTAAACAACGTAAATATTTGCGACGGAAAAATTTTATACATTTAATCAGATTAAACCAACGCGAACGCACGTGAATGTCCAGCACCAATTTAATTATTTATCTAGCATTATTGTCATTTGTATTTTAACCATATAATTTGTAAATGACAAGCTAGACACTTCGTATGGGTACGCAAATAACATACAGAACACGTGCATATATATTTCAATACCCCAACAATTACCGTGCATTTCGAATGAAAACCTGGTTGATAAAATATGTGTCAGTGGTGCTTTATAGTTTATATGTTGATATTCTTAGGTAAAATACAAACTAAACTAGATCTAAAAAAGATAAGTTATGTATCTAAAAATCAAGAAGTGTATTTGGAAGAATTTATCTCTAAGTATTCACATTACACCGTCATAATTCACTACGACACGATCACTAAGGATTTTGCTGAACACCTACTGGGTTTAATCAGAATTAATAGAGAAAAAACAGTTATCACCATCAATAAAGACTTTAAAGGGTTGAGACCTATGCGTGCAACATCTATTGTTAAATTGATGAATTTGGTATTATTGGAAGACTTGCAGAAGTTCTCAAGCTTTTCGTCCATCGCTGATAATTTTAAATTTGAAGATACGGTTGTTTTCATAATTCTTAAAAACACGAACCTCGACTATTTATGGAAACTGAAATACCTGAAAAATGCTGGGAACGTTTTGCTGTTTGATCTTTCAGAACAAAATTTCATACACACTTGCAGTATTTGTTATTTCTGTGGGAATGAATCCTACCATCTGAGAAAGGTACAATCTACAAATGGATCTAAAATTTTAATGCAGGATGAGCATTTGAAGCCGAATACTTTCATAAATTTTAATCAGAACGTTTTTGTTGTCGGGCACTTAAATTACTTCCCATATTTTATATGCACCAATTCGAGCAGTTACAAGGAGGTTACTGGAAACGCAATAGCTTACGTCTGCAATGAAGGGATTGGTCTAGAAGCTGAACTTTTAAAAGAAATGAGCATCCGGCTGAATTTTACGTATAAATTAATCAATTTTGGTGACGATTCCGCAAAAGATTTTCGCAACGTTTTCAAAAATGTCGAAAGTGGAACTTTAGATTTTGCAATTGGAGGTATTACCCGAACTAGGAGAAGAGCAGAAAAAGCTTCGTTCACAGCAATGATCGATAGTGAAGATTATCACATGTTCTACCTTTATAGAACATATGATTTCAATAAAGCTCTAAGTTTTGTATATCCGTTCGAGTGCATCATATGGATTACCACTGTTGTTTTGATATTTGGTTTGGGTACGCTACTTTGTTGTTATGGCTATGTAATGAGGCTGCGTGGTTTGGAAGAAATTCACATGCGCTGGTTCGAATATTGCAGCGTAAGTAGTTTTTCTTTGTTTTACATAGATGATATTCTAAATTACATATAGTCAAAAGACTTTTCCAGATAAAACTAAGATCGTAATAGCTTTGTTTGGTATCATGAACTTACTGCAAGTAAGTGAGGTGATCCCATCAATATCAAAAAAACATATCCATCTTTATTGACGTTTAAACCAGTCGTAAATTTGTGTTTGGCCCAAAGGATCGCTCCAAATGCTTCCTTAAGCATTGTGTGTGTTTCTGTGACAGTGTTAACGAGTTTAAAACAAAACTTAATACAAATATGCTGTTACCTCGAATCGGCCATTGAAGAATCTCAAACACAAGCAAACGTCAATGAAAAATTATTCACCAACAAAGAACGTTTCTACTTACAATGACGCCACTTGGCATACTAACTCACAAAGGGTACTAATACATACATGTGTCGTGGAATCAAGAAAGGACGTTAAGAACCAAACGTATGTTTCCGAGGAAGTCATGTGTCAAATTGTCTGCCAATAGTAAAGTCACTGACAAAATCACAATTATGTTGCGAAGGCCAACTAATCTAGCTGTACAGAGACCAGCAAAACGGATGACGGGGTGCCAAAACCTACCCAAGAAATGAACAAGAAGACTCTTATCGATGGGTCCAAAAACAAAAAGGAGAAAAAGAACAAGGAAACAAAAAGGCCGAAATTGAATTTACAAGGAAATGACGAGGAAGAAGATGTGCTACGAGGAGAAGATGTAGGTCGATATGAAATAACTAAACAAAAATAATTGAAGTAGTATCCAAAATCAAAACCGGAAATTATTCTATTATAATAGTGAAGGTTTCAAGACAAGATGCGGGTAAAGTTAAATTGGATTTGGTGACCAGTTTTCAGTCTATGCTCGTGCTCAGTAACACGAGTACTGAATGATCGCCTAGTTTCACCGATGTAGGTACACACCTCCGAAATGAATAGTCCCTAGTCAGTGTGCAGTAACAGGCCTGAAAATGCCCTTTAATAGTGTGGACGAAACGTTGGCAGAAGTTACGATAACAACGCAGTTCCAACTCGGAAACCAATAGACCTCTAAATTAGATTCCTACTCCATTTATTTATTTTCCATATTGAAAAGTAATGCGCTCACTGGTTCGTACTTCCGATTAGTCACCCTTTTTGGTGCTATTTCGATCGGTATAATCACTCTCCCTTGTTTGAATTTGGCATTATTTACGGTCAGAAACGTGCAGCATCAAGCACCGCTTTTAACAATCGTCAAACCAGAATATAACGTTTGTATTGCAATTTTCTTTATAAATATTTGACTAAACTTAAAATTTGCCTAAAGTGTATCAACTCCTAAGTTATTGTCTCCCCATTACCTTAAAAAGAATTGGTCAAAATTACTCCGAAAATAGGGACAGGTTTCCCACCGCTTACAAAACCGGAAATTTTACACCTGTGAGTGAATTTTAACCCTGGAATGTAAGATTACCCCGTTAAAGGAGTAAAATTTCCTCGTGTGTGTAGTTGTATTTCTTTTTCAACATTCTTTCCAATGTCACATTATCTTTTTTCCCACATTTTACTTCTCTCGAGAAAGGATAAATAAAAGACACTTTTCTAAATATCCACCTCTATGTCAATATTGGAGCAGGTTTCAAGCACTAACCCCGACAAATGTCAACAGAAAATGAAACGTTAAAAGCATCAAGCGTTTCCGATTACGTAAGCAGGTGATTATGTAACGTTACAGACAATGAAAGTCTGCCTCTATCTATTATTAATGATCTACTTGACGTAATTTACTCTTTAATAGCTTCGATAATAGGGCATAAAGCAATTTCCTTTGCGGGGGAAGGTAATTCTGCACCCACGTACTGTCTAATGTCGCAAAATTATGTGGAAAAACAACTACGTACACGCAGAGAAACATTTACTTGTATCAAAGCTGTCCGCCTTAATTCATGACAATTACCGTTTCAATTATCCACAATGCAATTCCAGCAAGCGTTTAGGTATTGTTCATAAATCAATAGTTTCATTTTCTTAAAATAAAACATTTTTACTTAGAATTTTTGAAATGGATATTATTTATATCCACATTATTAATTGCGCTTACCTTGTTTAAAACAGTACGACATATCTGTACATAATGCAGCAAATTATTCACGTTGCTTGTGATTTTAAAAAAGCTAAAGTAGAGGTTATCTTCAAAATAATGTCGAAACAAAAGTGAACTTATTGTAGAAGTACACATGAAAAAAGTGCCTTGAAACAATAATCACCACCGGCAAAATCAATATGTTATGCCGTCCCAGATAGTAGTGACGGAACCAGAATACAGATACCATACTTACCCATACAATGATATAATCTTTAACGTTAGGGAAACCTGCCTTTGATGGCATACTTAACTTTGTCACCTTACTATAACCTCATCTATAACATTAAGGTTGTTTTTGTGGACAATTTAAATAAGCAATTATATTGATACTGATAGTAATTCATCAAATTTTCAATACATTCAATACTTTTTTTGAAAAAAATTTGGAACCAGTCTCTGTATTTTTTCAATTACAGCTTAACCCTAAACTGACACCTGTGTTAAATGCAGCACATGTATAGAAAATATGAATTAAATGTGTCCCTGGGTTTTTTTGCCATTGTTGTAATTTTTCTTTTATCGGTTATCCTTGTAGCTGGGTCTGATGATGAGTTTTTTAAACACGAAACTGGTCCCCTAATTTCTCAATAGAACTTTGTGGACAATTTTTTCGTTCCTACCTTTAATTCATATGATTATTTTCTTAACTTAAAACTAAATGATTTACTTGGAAGAAACATTTTTCTGTGTTGGATTTTCTAACTCTAAGAAAATATTTATTTAATCGAATTAGAATTTCAAGAAAATTATTTTCTTGTATTAATTAACGCCTACTCAAATTTCTAGACTAAACAAATAGTCATTTGACCACCGTATATTTTATCCAGAAACCACTCACTTTAAAGTAAGATTTTCATTCAAATTCATTCTGCAACATTTTTAGCTTTTTTATAAATCGATATTGGAAGAATCTGTCCATCTTCGTTCCATAGCTTTTAGCAGAAAGAATTGGTTTCGTATACTGTGGATATTTTGGTGTTTCTACTGTACTCTAACCGTCTGCTTTTACAAAAGTAAAATGGCTTCTATCTTGGCCAGGCCGGATCACTCTGAACCTAATTTGATGAAGGATATTTTGGATCAAGGATACGACTTAGTTATCGAGTCTTCAGGTTCTGAAAATGTTATGGGTATTTTAGAAAATAATGATATTCTTACCATGCGTATTAAAAGGTAGGGTATTGAAGCAAAATCCCCTTTTATCATTTTTCACTGTTCCAATTGTAGCCATCTTATTTTTCGCACGAATTGGTGCAATGCTTCACGTTACATTCTCGAAAATCCAGCAGCTATGATAATTCCATTTGATTTAATCCAATACAGTTTACAATGGCAGTGCGAGGAATTATTTGGTCCTAATAGAATTTTCAAGGGTTACAACCAAAATGACTTAAG
Source organism: Dynastes maya (assembly GCA_029619315.2). Classification (NCBI taxonomy): domain Eukaryota; kingdom Metazoa; phylum Arthropoda; class Insecta; order Coleoptera; family Scarabaeidae; genus Dynastes; species Dynastes maya. The sequence continues at coordinate 55,311,968 of JAROYE020000004.1, read as the reverse complement.
GATATCTAGGAACTACCTGATATCTATGCCATTAGGTTGGCCATTAGGAAGAAGAGTCCCTTATAGAGCTTCTTTCAATCGTATTCTAGCCACATGCAAGCAAGGTAAGTTCAAAATTTTAAATTTCAAAGAGAAAACTTTGACGTAAAACTTTCAGCTGGATTACTGAAAAAATGGCTAGCAGATGTAATATTGTCAGTGCCGTATTTAAAAAAATACAAAATCCGGTATGCTAAGGATAATAGACCAATAGATAGTGGAAATAAACGGATGAGAATAGATGATTATTGTTCGGCATTTTTTATCCTGACCACTGGAAATTTATTAGCTATTATTTGCTTCATTTTGGAGATTTTAATTTTTAAATTTTACAAAAAAAAATCATATTTAAATTAGGGATGGGTCGTTATTTAACTATCTGCTATTTTATAACCGTTATGGATCCAATAACGGTTGCAACTGTTATCTCGTTGTGAACATATCATCGACCGCCGTTGCGGTGTACTCAACTGCGTGGCGCTACGACTGTCTAATCGAAGCCGCTGTTTATTACAGATAATCGTGACACTACCCTGAAATAACTTTCACGTATTACAGAAATTTCTCCGAACGTATTACGTGTAAGTCGACATGAGTCGACGTTTTTATGACATATTTCTCAAATTAATTGTATGTTATTGGAAATTAATCAATGTAAAATAAAAGACCGATGTTATATAAAAATGTACTTGTAAAAACTAAAAATAAAACCGTTATATTTATTATATAGCATTTAAGCACATGGATGTTCTCGCATTTCGAAGATTAACTAAGATTAAATATAAAAAAAATAACAGTAGGATCAGTCAAAATGGTGGAAATAAAACGCTGCTGTAACATCGATTGCATTGAATCTGATAGTACAACAGTGAACAGTTTATCACTTAATTTATTTTAATCTATTAACCAGTTTATAATTTATCTGCAAAAAAATGCAATAAAACATTTATATTACAAAAAACTTCTGAATTTAAATTTTAGCGTGCTGCAAGATCAGTAGTTGCATATGTGCTATGTGGAATCACGATGCGTTATCGCATAGAACTGTAGATTACGAAATAACGCTAAACCTGTTATTTTGCAACCATTATTTCAAAATAACGATAACGGTTGAAACTATTATTTTAAAATAACGATTTTTCCCATCACTAATTTAAAAGCTAATTAGTAAAGTGAAGTACATATCAGGTGACCAAACAAGTTCATGTGGCTTTGTATATATCGCATTGCCATGAATATTTTTTAAGTTGTCGATAGATAGCACATATTTGTTACAAGTTATCTACTTTAATAGAAGTATCAATCCTTCTTCCATTGAATACATACACTTTTGGTGACAGCTGTTTAGCTCATATTTTAAAATAATTTATAAATATCAACAAATAATACTCTAATTCAAGATTGTTTACTCCGTGAGTAGAAATTCGACACCAAAGCTGCAGCGGTGGCGCGAAAAAGAAATACTTCATTGGTGCTGTAAGTGATTGAACAGCACAAAAGTTCAAGAAATTTTCTTCGGAGTTTTCTGCTTGACCGACGAAACACGCTCTGGGAGACCGAAAATCATTAGCAAGGATATTGAACAGGTTGTGGGAGGCAAATGCCAGTACAACATGCTTAAAGATTGCAGGAAAGTTCAATGTGAGCGATGAAACCATCCGTTTGCACCTTCACCAGCTAGGAAAGACGTAGAAGCTAAGCAAATGGGTCCTGCATGAATTGTTAGATAATAAATTCAGCCGTCGTACCATTTCTTCGGTAAACACTTCACGCAACGATAGTGAACCTTTTCTTGATCGGTTAACTTGCGACGAAAAGTGGATATTGTACTCAAATTCTAAGCGTTCGTATCATTTGTTATCGCTAACTGATCTAGTACCACATACTTCCAAGGTTTCCTTGCACACAAAAAAGAGTAGTGTTGAGCGATTATGAATGATATAATCGAGATATATCGATTATACCCGAATAATCGATCATTCGGTTATGGTTCAGAAATCATTCAATTATTCATTTCGACTGCGCAGGAGCACACAAACGGATTACGATTCGAGATCTGTATTCGAAACTTCGAGGTTTCGAGTTTCGATTCACTCGTCACTCGATTCTGTCAATATCGGGGAAATAATCGAAATCTTAGTAATTCAAAGATCATTCGATTATTTTAAATGATTATTTCGATTCATTCGATTACTGAAATATATCGATTATGCCCAACATTAAAAAAGAGTTTATTGTGTGTTTAGTGGGCAGCAGCCTAGAATTGTCCATTATGAGTTTTTGGAGACTGGTCAAACCATCACTGTTGTGCACAGCTGCAGCGAGTACAAACAGCACTCATCCAGAAACAGCCTTCATTGACCAATCAAAAGAAAGTGCTATTCTTACAGAACAAGGCAAAACCTCATACCGCAAGAGTGACCCGAGAAAAAATGTTTGAACTTGGCTGGGAAACGTTACCACACCTTTTTTTTTGTTTCTTGACAACTGTATGACGCATAACCAGTTCCAAACTCGAATTGATATAATAAATGCAGTTCGTCAATTTTGTAAATGAAAATCCGTAGAGTTCTACAATACCGGCATACAAAAATTCATGTCACGTTGGCAAAAGATTGACTGTTATGGTGATAACTTCGATGAATAATAGTGTATTATTATTTCTTAATAAATATTTATTTTACCACCAAAAAATGCACCAAATTATTTGGTTACCTGATGCTTCTAGTGCCATCTAGTTAGAAGCTGATGTATTTATGGGTTAATAATTACAGAGTTCTACATAGAGTGTATTTACAATAAATAAATAATGGATGTCGCCACAGAAATTTTGTTTCTATTCATAATACTAATTCATAATACTTTTTAATTATTTTTTAAATTTTTCGCAATAAAAGGATAAGAAATAAGATATTGAAAGAAATTTTACATAACTTTCCCACGTTTTCGCCTATATACGACAATTTCGCCAATAAATACCAGTATTGTCATAAAATAACAAATCAATATAACTATAAACGGTAAGCTTAAATGGGTAATGGTTAAAACGATTTCTTCGCTTCGTACAAAGCTCTTTATTTTCGAATTCATTAGATCATCGAAAATCTCCTTCTCCCATTTGTAAATAAACCCTCCGGCGGACAATCTATTGACCATCTCGTTAATTCTCGGTTTGAGCGGATGTCCTTTCCACATTAACATTTCGATGGGATAGGTAACTATGTTCTTATTGAAATAATACAGGCGGGGATATCCGTTCTCGTCGAGAAATTTACGGAAAAGGTACTGGACGTTCAATTTAGGCATGCACGTTGCGAATTCATCGGATTGAACGGTCCTATTCAAGCATTTCGTGTAGTCTTCGCACAATTCCAACGACTTCATCTGCGCCAGTTCGTCTTTGGCGAAGTAATTCGGACATAATGGATAGTACTGTATGGTTCTCGTTAGGATCTCGCGAGCCGTATGAACTTGGTATTCCCATTGCGCTACGGATAGAGATTTCACGGAATAGGTTGTGTACGCCGATCTATAAAAGAACCAACAAACTATCCCCAGTAATATTAGAAAACGATTAATATTAGTCCGGGGTAAAATATTTTCTGTAAGTCCAAACAAGACTTTTAAAACCCTCATGGCTACATCTCCGTAGGTCTTATAATAAACACTCTCCATTGCTTCCATTTGCCCTGACCAATATATTAAACTACTTACAACAACATGCGATAGCAGATAAAGGATGACAGGCCAATTTTTGAAAATATTACCAACAATAATCCAATTTGGTAACCTCCTAGCGTGAGCAACGCAAAACACCAGCGAATCCTGAAAGTAAGAGGTTATGGTATCGAAAATTTGTTGAGTCTCAGGTCTAGAAACGACGTATCCGACTATGAGATCAATTTTCTTATTGCTCAAATCAAGATAGGAGCCACTAAACGTAAAATTCGAATAGAACTTCCCATAAACATCGGCGGATTGCGTCACACTGTAGTCAATGGTCAAATTGATATAGTCAGCTATAGTATTCAACAGCTTCACCTCCAACCCGTCCGTTAAATTGTAATTACCTCTAGCATGCGTTGATTCCCTTTGAGGGATAATAAAAGGTTCTATGATGCTCGTCCTTACTTGTAACGAACAACCATTTAAATTCTTCGGGATATTATCGATAAACCAATATTTACTCGCTTTCCCATGTGTACATTCATCGATTTTATTTGGCTTCATGGATTGTCCACACGCTCCATCAATATGACCGATATAAACGTTGTAGGTTTCCATTTTGGGTCCTTCTGGTAAGAACCCAACGACGTTTACCAGTCTAAAATCCCATATTAAATCAGCCACGTATTGCATAGCACCATCAAAATCGGCGTATCTATCTGTAGCAAGTACGAAGAACTTGGCGTGAGGATCGAAACTCTCCTCCATGTTTAAAAGCGTCAGACCCCGACGCAAATCTTCTAGATTCTCGCTTAAACGTATGATATAAGCTCCAATACGGTTCGTGTAAGGTGGAGGTATTTCATTTCCATCGATTTTCTTCAGGATATAAGAAACTTTATTAGATTTTGATAGGTCTTCAAGAAGAACATCTTCGAAATCTACTGCGATATCCCAATCGGGTTCAAAGTCCGATGTCACCACAGTGATGGCTTCTCCAATTGATAAGCAACAATTGACGGCTCTCATCAAACATTGCGAAAGTGAACGCTTATGGGCGTATTCATCTTTCAAAGATATTAAATTTCCATTTACACAACTAAAGAGTAGTACCAACAGCAAAAACATCTTCACTCTAACACGCTATTTTCATATCTGACGTGTGTGGAGTCGTGACGATGTAATAATTATTTTAATATTGCTATCGCGTGTTTCATCCAGCTTAATCAAGAAAAACTAACGTTGTAGTGTATCTATTTGAACATAATTAATGCAGAATGAAAAAAAAGACCTATATGTATACTCAGGAGAATATATCACACAATAAAACGCTTCAACCGGGAAGCAACGATACTTTTAGTGACGATTATGGGAATCTTACATGATAATTTACGTTAATACCATAAAGAGCACTTGTAAATATGTAGGATGAAGTAAGTTATGTAGGTAATTTACCAGAAAAATTGAGCAGATATTAAGAAATATTTTCTATATTACTGCATAAAAGTAATATAAGTTACAAGTACTTCCGCTGCAAATATTACTATTATATATACTGTAAGGAAGAATATCCGAATATTTATCTTTGAAAATATTAAAAATATTAAAAGCCATCGTTGAACCAATTGTAGGATATATCAATAGTTTTATAAGTTTTTCATTAGGCGAAGAAAAGTTTCCTTATTAGAATGCTTGACAAACATAACAAGGTTTAAATTCACAAGCAAAGAATATTTATCTCTTTTCTACCTCACTTGTTTAATGATGAAACATCGTTGACCTTAGGAAACAGGGTAAAGTATTCTCAGTCACCAACTTCTATGTTCAAATTATTAAAGCACTTTAGTCCTTTACGAAGATAACTTAATTACCAAGAAAACGAAATAACCTCTGCAAACACTTTGTCCTATAGCACTAATTTGATTTTATTTAGTTATGGACCTTTTCAAATCGCGTATCGCAATTTTTTCGACAGAACTCGATCCTCCAGAAAGAGATAATTCCTGAAGCAAATCCCTGTTTGAGGACGATTATTCAAGTGCTAAGTGTTGGGGAACAGTGAAAAAAGTATAAAGAAGATTGTTGTTAGCGTGCTTTGGGACGTATATTGTTATGATTTAGCTTAGAAGAAATAAAAAAGGGTAATATAGGTATATCAGGTTAATAAAAACTCGTCTACTGTACTCACCTACAAGAAGAAGAAGATATACTTTACGTAACGGTCGAAATACAAAAGTATCGGTAAAACAGGTATCTACATTAGATTGCGCGTAATGTAATATTTTCAAAATATGTAACATAATCAACAAAATCACGAAAACAACCACGGGCAAGTTTTTCTGTAAGTCTTTCTATGGGTAACATTCAAACAACGGTGTCTCTGTAACCATTAAGAATTTATCTTATGTTTATATGAATTTTTTTATTCAAAATGATCCGTATTATCACATCCTAAAATATCTACTATTCCTCCTGAAACACCTGTATAACGTTCCAGTATCATGTTTTCAGAACATTAAATTACACGTTTTATTTTTGCGACATTAAAACGTTTCTTAAACGTAATAACAACATTTTTACTGACGCTTAAGAGAACTGTTCATTAACGTTACCTGGGTAGCTCCTGCAATGAAGAACATATTATGCATGCATTATACTAAGAAATTGGTAAAAAAAGGCCAAGTGGATAAAATATACCAATTTACTATATTTTTAGAAAGGATGCATATCTCATTATATTCCTGTTAGATATTAATTATGACCAGTCGAAACTATGTCAAATACACACTACTAACATTCTACCTCAAAAAACACCAAAAATCACAACAATGTTCTGAGGAACAGATAAGAATGCTGTCGGCGTACACTCGCGCCTCAATTGTGAGTTGTGTATGAGGCACGTATGAGGAACAGATGAGTTGATATTTCTGTTTTTTGAACTTGGAAGTGACAAATAGACGATATGAGAATGAGGTGAGGATGAGGAAGCCTCAATTTGCACTTATGAATTTGGCCCGTAAACAAGAACATACAAAGCAAAATAAAACAGAACCAATTTTATTTTGTATGCATTTCCTCCATCCATTATTCATTGCTAACATTTTACTGATTGTGTTAGCGACTTTTCTCAATTTTTAGTATAAAAATGATTAAATTTAAACAGAAATTGATTTCGTTATAACCCTTACGTATATGCAACTAACTTTACGCAATAGTAGAAAAAGCTGCCAACTTATACTATCCCTTTATAAACTGATCCATTCAAATCTCAAATACTTATTTTCTTTAAATTTCGTTTGCGATTTTTGTACAAGCCAATGTAATTTATTTCACAAACCTCAAAGAGTTTTAAATATTCCACCTACTTAAATAAAATTAATTAGAAATAATAAACAGTTGATATGCAAGCTGCCTATATTGCAACGTAGGTCTAAGTCTAAACGGCCTCAAAGAAACCAAAAGAAACTATCAACTCTGACGTAAACATAACCTTTGTAACCTCACCATAAAAAAAATGTTATAAATAAAATAAATGCAAAAATCATTCAGTATTACTACAATGTTTAGTAGTAGCGTTACTAGTAGACGACTCAACGTCTTGGTACGTATTCTGCAGCATGTGAACGGTGTACAACCAAACCTAGTTAGGGCCTATGTTTCGAGTGAATCAGTCTCAATTGGTGGAATTACCAAAATTATAAAACGAGAAAATAATCCAGAATATGTACCTAGAAATTATTGTAAGCTTAGATCAAATATTTATCATTGTACTTAAGCTATTCTTTTTTAGATACCAATAACCTAGGCCAAAGTGCTTTACACCACTTACGGTGGATGATGCAAAAAGACTTGTTGGGCCAAGATGTTTTCCTTATTGGACCACCAGGTCCTCGGAGACGAAAATTAGCCTTACAATATTTAGAATTAACAAATAGGGAACATGAATACATTGCTTTAAGCAGAGATACGACTGAATCCGATATAAAACAGAGGAGAGAAATCGTTGGTGGTACAGCGAAATATTTCGACCAAGTAAGTCATTTGTAGTGATACACTTATAAATGTTTTATTTAGATTTGTCTTAGAAAATAATTGTTTTAGAGTGCCGTCCGTGCAGCTGTAACTGGAAGGGTGTTAGTTTTGGAAGGCATCGAGAAAGCAGAAAGAAACGTCTTACCTGTATTAAATAATTTATTGGAGAATAGGGAAATGCATTTGGAGGATGGTAGATTGTTAATTCCAGCTCAAAGATACGATAAATTGTTACAGGTAAGTTATCTGTTAAAATAATTATTAGAAATTGATATTTCGAGGCATCCTAGTATTAAATACTCTAATTTGTTGTTTTTTTTGTTTATGTGACAGTTGTTAATGAATACCAATACTGACATTAGTATTTGTCAATTTTAATTTGAAATTAGCAGAGTTTTGGCTCTGGTTAATTATCTTTTTGTCAAATTTCCAAATAAATAACCTGTGATTAGTAATGTGACAGGACAGTGACTTATAATTTATGATCAGTGACAGCCCATGACCATCATAGGACCATTACTTGAATTTCATTAAGTTAGAACGTTGGCTATTTTACACAACGCATAATTATACGTAGCGTATGAATACTTTGTATTTTTAAATTTATTTATTAAGATATCATATTGTGTGTGTCGCAGAAAACGTGTGTAAATCCTTATATGACTATCATATAACTGCCCGGTTTTGGTTCGCTGATGTACTATCGCTTTCATAAAAATCTGGAACAACTCTTATGAGTTCAGTTTTTTGAGTGTTGTGACAATGACTTTTAAAATGACAATGTTTTGTATTTAACCTAAAAGTTATACGTTATATTTGTTTATTTTAAAAAGTGTTTGCTTTTAGCAAAAAATATATCAAAGACATGTTTAAAATGGATAACATCATATAGTATCGCTTGTTGCAGATTTTTATAAAAGCGATGGTACACGATCGTTACCTACGATATACATAAGGCCTAACAGCTTTGACGTCAGCAGGCTGTGACGTATTTTGATTTAGGCCATATAAACGCGTTTACACACTAAGACCATCTCTGCGTTTTAAATTGGTTTATCCAAATTATATTGGTTTTATTAAAAAAAAAAACTGTGTTTCCGTACTTTGTTGATAATACCTGCAATATTTTTGTGGTGTATAAGCGATAAAACCTTTTCTGAAGCGATAAAAACGAGGTAACCTAACCTAAGATGGCGTCAGTTGTTACGTTAGGATCGATTATTGCGTTTTAAATTGGTTTATCCAAATTATACTGGTTTTATTTTAAAAAAATACTGTATAGTGATATTTCCGTATTTTATTGGTGATACCTGCAGTGTTTTTCTAATGTTGTTTAAGCAATAAAAAGGTAACTTAACTTAAGATGGTGTCGGTTGTTTTGTTTGTGAGTTACACTTTGTAAATAAAAGAAGATATTATTTATTCTTCAACAGCTACAGATTCAAGGACCAGCGAAACTATAACTCTAAGTTTAAAATATCCTAGGTTTAAAAAAGACGCTATTCCAACTCAATTCCCTAACTGTCCGTTGTATTTGACAAAAAGCGTGAAGATTTTATTGTTCAAATAGTTTTATACTCTTACATTATATTTAACAAAATTATTTTTGAACACGAAGAGATGTTTTTAAATGTATGTAATAAACGTTCTATTTTAATGCAATATATTTTAAATTATATCACCGAACGTAGCGACACGATGCATTTTTATGTGCATAATTCTGCGCGGAATTATGCGTCGTGTAAAACAGCCTCAAACTATGTAAACGTCAATTGAAATATTCTGCTTGTTCCAACATAAATCACAAACTATATAGTCAGATTTGATTAGCTGAAAAGAATCCGAAACTGGTTTCTGACTGGTTTCACTGGTATATGATTCGCTCTGAGTCTAGTTTGTGATTTGTGTTGGAACAAAGCTATTGTCTTTAATCTAAACTTGACCAACCTTTGTTCTTAGCACAAAACACTGTTTGACATATTGAAAAAGTCAGATTACAACAATTGTGACAGTTATGACCTATGATGGCCATGTTGGCAGTTCATATGATTCATCATCATCATAGGTTATGGGATATCAAGCAAAATGGAACATTTGATCGCTAACATGTGAATCAAACGTTTCTGTGACAAATCTTTTTTAATATAATTAAATTAGACGCAAGAAAAGGATGGATAGAATAATTGAATACGTTGTTACTTTTAGGAATACAGCAAAGAACAATTGGATCAATGGCAACTAGTTAGAGTTAATGAGGATTTTAGAGTAATTGCGTTAGGTTTACCTGTTCCTAAGTAAGATATCAGCTCAAAAAAAAAAAAAAAATTGCTATATGATACATTTTTTTATTTAGATACAGGGGGAATCCTTTGGACCCACCTTTGAGATCCAGATTTCAAGCTAGGGATGTTGGAACTAATACATTTCAGGTATGTTTCATTTAATTATTGTATTTAATAAATTTTATTCATGACCACTTGGTACCTAAAACAATTTTAGTATTAAGTACTAATATTTAGTAATTAAACCGAATAGCGTTATATTTTATATTGTAATGTATAAAATTTTCCATTTGATGACGTAGCAGACACATTATTCAAATCTCAAAAATAAGCAAACAATTGGTACTATCAACAATATAAATTGGGTCATTCACCCCTCGTTTTTTTTTTTTTTTTATCTAAAAGCACTCGTAAATAATCTTGTATTTGTAAAAACAATAACGTAAATTTCTAACACGCCTATGTCTATTTTATTACCTTCTGGATGCGTGTGCAATTTTTTTTCTTCAAAGCTGTTTGTTTTTCCATCTTTAACGCACGAGATACACGCAACACGTGTCTAACTTCCGTATTTTTGTTTTTTTTTCCGCTAAACTCCTATTTAGGTTTACGAGCTTCCGTTCAAGCTCCAGAAACGATACGCTTTTCGTGATAACGGCTTCACCTCAATACCCTTTAAAATAATAATGAAGATTTAACAGTTAATCCATCGATTTTGTAATTATCGGTAACATATTTAGGTTGCTCCTCGTTAATTAGTTAAAACGTATAATTATGTGAGGGTAATTTGAAATGTGAAGTTTTGGAAATGGGATTGGAAATCAATTAGTAAAATTATGTTGTTGTTGAAGTCTTTTGGCTTTCTCTCATTTAGGATTAGAAAAAAGATCCGAAATTTTAAGATTTCTTTTTAAGTTAAATCAATAGATCAAATGGATTGGTAGTTCGAAGCTAATATCTTAATGAATTTCAATCAATTCACTTATTCTATTAACAAATATATAAAAAGTTTTTGATTCAGCCGAATGGCGTTCCCAGAAACATTCGTATTCAATATTGCGCACTGGATAATTGCCGTCGGTTTTAAAAGAAAGATAGGCCCTCTATCATATATTCGTAAATATTGTAACAGGGATATCACACTGTACACCCATACTCCAGCTTACTGCTCACAGACGCGGTATATAGGGATTGCGCAAAAGAGTTTGTGAAATCCTTTGACATACGAATAATAAGACCCATCGATTTCATAGCTCTTGAGCACATATTAAGGATATATTAAAGAAAACGCAGTTGGCTGTCGAAACTTACTCCTAGGTCATCCACGATGTCTTTGCGTGCAATAACAGCGGTACCAATGATGTAGTTACTAAAGATAACGTAATGACTAGGCCGGGCACAGAGAGCTTCTGGCTGTTGTTTTCTTGTTAATTGTGAAGAATGCACGAAATGATATGCAATGATTTATTTAAACATAACGAACACGAAACAACACTGCAACAAAGCAACGTGCTACATCTTAATGTAAAGTCACTACATCTATTTACACTTCTTCTTCTTATTCTATTGTAAAAACACCGCGACATGAAAATTCCCTAAATCACTAAAACTAATACCAACATCTAATTAAGAAAAGTATTACGTTTCATAACACCCTCTCTTAATGCTTTTCTTAATTATTGTAAACTACCTTAACACATATCGTCAACACATAATCTTAAATCTATTACAAGAAATGTAATGCAATAAATAAATATTTACATTAGAACTTCACAAACTTTTAAATTATATCCCTCTCTTATTCTAAACCCATACCTTTCTTATTTAAACAAAACTGATCTTTATTTTGTCCTTTAGTCATCATATCAGCCAATTCTAAATCCATTTTGTCGTCTTTTAGATTTTCAGAAATAAAGTTATACTTAATAACAATATGTTTAACCCTCTTATTATCTTCTCACCTCACCCTCACTGTCTTCCATACGCCAGAAAGAGTCCGTATTAAAAGTAGTGTACGTAAGTGAAGTTATTTCTTTGTAATTTCAATCTTTAGAGTTTTTATTGATTTTTCTACGTAACTTTATTTTCTATATGTTCAATTGTATTTAAAATACATAAAATGCATTTGTGGTTATTTTTTTGTTTATGGGAACGGATTATCTCTATTTCCTTTATCTCTTAGAACATTTGATTCCAATTACGAAATTTCGGATTACGAAATGTTTTTTAACCAATTAATTCCGTAAACCGAGGTACCACTGTATTTCAATTTTGAATATTTCTCCTGCAGACAATTGGTTTAGTGTATTTAAACCGGGGTTTCTACTGAACACTGCATCAACTTAATCAGTTTATTTCCAATATCACCCGGAATACTTTTTAATTTATTAATTGTGTGGTTTAATGTATTGAACACGTCTTTCAATTTTATATTTCGACTTTCGAAGTGTTGTATCGTCGCTGTTAAGTGTTTAACATGGCTGCATACCATTCACTGATTCTTCAATCTTGAAATAATCACCGCGTACATCACGTGCTCTGCGTTCGGCTCTGTTGCGGCTGTCGTCATCCCATATAATTTTGCCGTTCTCTGTTTATAACTCGCGGTTCTATCCAGTTCTATCAAAATGATGTCGATTCAAGATGTGACGGATTCCGTCCGTACTAATTTTATGTGTATAGTTCTTTGTTAACCACGCTTTAACTGTTTTAAGCTTGTACTGTCTCGAATTCGCACTGATTTCTTATCGATTATAAACATCGTAATAGCTTTCATAATCGTTAGTCATTAAGACTCCTAAAAATACCAAGATGTCGCCGTTTTATGGGACGAACCGGTGCAAGGAAGTGTGGCGAATTTGGATTGCGGAATGTAATTATTGCGGAAATTCAGGTCACGATATTATGAGGTCGCAAATATTTCGGAAAAGCGATTTTTAATTATTGCGCACGCTAAAATTAAGCTTCGTATTACTGTAGATGGAAGACGACATTAACAAATCGACTGGCTTACATGAATATCGCTCGCGTTTCATATTTCCTTCGAATCAATTAATCTTAAAATTTACGGTTCCTGCTTTCGTTTCGGGAGAAAAATGTAATCAATTAGCGACGGCGTACATCTCTTGCTGATGTACGGTATGTTAGAAGTAGTATATTGGGCAGGTGCGTGAGGAGACGATTAGTGAAACTCAAGTCGATAACCTCCATGCCTCGACGTCTGACGGGTCTGACATAGCCATACGCCGAATACCTACACGGAAGCCGCACATTTATTACCCTTACGGCGGCGCTTATTTTTTCTGCGGAAACGAGGAGTTCTAAATCAAACGCGATCGCCATAAATCTGATACTAGTCGTTGAGTTTTATTTCCGAAATTCGGGTCGGAATTCTAGCGCAAACGAACAATTTAAAACGATTTAGATTTCATGGAGATTTATTTTTGAAGCGCATGTATCTGTAATTTTTTGCCGTTAACTTAAAACTTAATTCAATAAATTCGAAAAACTATATTACATGAGTATTTATTAGGTGACTTTTATAACAATAACTAAAGCGAGGTAATGTCTTTGCGCGACATAAACGTGCGCTTCTTTCAGTAAGTACAATACCAAAGAATAAGTAATAAGTCCAATAATAATAAGAGAACCAATCAAGAATTATATATCTGAAAAGTTGTGAAATACTCACCCTTTTAAGCAGTGTTATCAAGTAGGTTGGCAGGCTACATCGGAATTACCGAAAATTAAAAGTAGAAGCACCATTATCAGTATTATCGCCCACTGGATAAAAGTCGTAAAAAGTTGGCAGCATTAGATATGTTTCCAGAGTTGTCTCGTTGAACGATATTCGCCCTAGTGAAAAAATGTGTTTGTATTTTGAAAAAGATCGTTCTCTTTCAATTCCGTTAATGGATTAGTCGATGCACCATCACAAATTTGTTTTATTGTGATAAAATCGGAATCTTTCTTTAACACACTTTCGAACTTTTCTAAAACGCGATTATATTTTGCGTCATGTATAGTGCGTAGCAATGTATGTATTTCGTCCACTATTTGCAGTGACTCCACTAACGACAACGCTCTATTTTGTATTCTATTGCGTCATGTAATCCTTTATAGTTGTTATGAATAGTTTGTAACTCTGTTTCAACGGAAATATCTTGAAATTTTGTCTGGGTCTCCTTAATAGCTGCAGCTTCGGCAAGATTGAATTGTAAAATAACAGCTTTTACTTGTTTGAAATATTCAGCATAATAAAGAGCTCCCTGTAACTATGTTCCCCAACGTGTAAGAATCGGCTGTGGTGGTTCGCGAATACCAGGACATTGTGCGTGAAATGATCGAAGACGTTTTGGAGATTTGAGAAACACTTTTCTTGTACTTGCCATTAATGCATCTACCTCGGGTGAACATTGTGGAATAGATTCTGCCACAAAGTGTAAAGTATACACTTTACACGTAACATGTAAACACTTGCAATCGTGTTCAAGAAGAGAACGGCTTATCGAACGCATTGCCGCAGCACCATCGCTCATAAACACTTGACGTGATGGACTTGAAAGTTTTCTAGGGTGTTAAGTATCGTCCTCACAATTGCTGCACCAGTACACTTTTCCAGTCTTTTGCTAGCTAGTGGAAATGTCGGTTTATGAGCGTCTACTATACGTGCTATAACATTTAAAATAGAATTTCTTTTACAATGTCTTGTCTCCTCAACACATAACTAAAGCAACTGATTTTTTTAATGTAGATTTGATTTTCTTTTCCACGTATTGTACGTCTTCGCGTAGAAATACAAATAAAACATGCTTACGTCCCGTTTTTGAAGTTGGCAACTTCAACTCGGGGTTGTACTTATATCAAAAGTTCTGTAACGGTTCTTTTTCGAGTAAGGGAAGTGACAAATTACAGGTAATCGTCCTGACAAGTAAATCAGAATAAAGAAAATAAAGGCAGTTCTGGTTGGCACACCCTTTTTCCTATTTCTTTGTTCTTCGGTATTTACATGTTTGTTACAATTCGCCTTGCCCAAGCACATCAAATGTTTCTCGCACACTTTACAGACTATTTGAGCATCGTCGTAGAACAAATCCGGAATGTCATAGATAAACTTATTTACTGTGCAGCAAAGGGTCGTTTTTTAATCCTGTTCGCATTACACATTTTAAATTAATAATTATGTATTTATAACGAATAACACGTAACACAAAACACAACGAACGCTCACGTTTCCTAAACTGAACGAAAAATAAACAAGCGGACGCTGACAAAGCGAGAATCGATTTTTGTACTCCCCCTACTCCGGTGAAACGTCTATGTATTGCAAAGACGATTAGCTCGCTCTAATAATAACACTAGCCAACACAATATTTGCTGACTTACATAATTTTAGTGCGCTGAGTCCAAAGATTATTGTGGTTTTTGCCTATCATGTCCAGTTTTTGCTTTAAAGCGTACTTCACAGGTTAAGCTATACTAACAACAGGATAGAAAGCAAATGAAACAAATTTATGAATTAAATATATACAAATATATGTAAAACTAAAGATAATAGATGTCAAATTAGGAATGGCCCAATTTGATTCATTAATTACACGGATGTGGAAACAGTGTTAAAATTTTTACTTATGTAGAGTCAATAAATGTTCAAATTTTATTTTCTTAATCCTAGTATTTAAATATCTCGTCCATCAGAAAACCTCCATTGCGATCAATGCATATTTGAGTACGTTTCAGTAATGAGCTGATTGCACGCCGACACTTTTCAGGTTGGTTTGAGTGATGGTTTTCGTCCGTAAAAGATAATGATTTGTGAGCACACGAAATACACTTGTTTCCATGTTCGCTAAAATACACGACGTTGTCTGTTTTCAATGGCTGTCAAATTTTAACTAAATGACAGTAGTGTATTGACAGGTGATGGTTGATGGGAGCAGTGTTGCTTTCCAATTTGCAACGCGGGAAATTCAAAAAGTCACGGATATATTGACCCACCCTCGTAGTAAGATTTAATCCTTTTTTCATTTGTCTGCATTTAACTTATATTAGTAGTTAAATATAGAAGCAAAAGATGTAAAAATGGTCATTTTAAGCTATTACTTTTAAAGGTATGGCAATATCGAAAAGTGTAAATTTGGCAACCTTGTTGACAGATTTCTAATTCTATTAATTGATTAACCTATTAGACAAATCTCAAAGACTACATTTGTATTAAGTTTTAAAATAAAACGATGCTAATATGCCACATTGCAACTTAAATTTAACAGAAGTTAACCAAAGCTAAAATCCTTTGTTAACTTACAAGAAAAGGTTCCTAAACCGAAAATTCAGAATTTAATGAAGCTTGGATGGTTTGTAGACCTTATAGCACTATGTCAAACACCGGTTTTCGTTTCTGCTGAAAAACGTTTTTTAAAAATCGAGCTTTCTCCGTTTCTCATTCATTATTTCCTATTAGACGTTCATAAAAATTTTACTTTTCTTTGTTAGTCTTATTTTGTTTGAAACAAAGGTAAATGAAAACAAACTCCATTAGCTAATCTCCTTTCTAAACCCATTGATAAGAGAACCACAAACAATATTTGTCTGCGATGATGTCGAAGTTTAAACAAATAAAGGTAACTCTCTTGAAATTAACCACCAACAAACGATCTCCTCGAAGAAGTCGTATAAATCTGAGCGCGCAAGTGTCGTACCATGTGGCGCAGAGAGCAAAACTTTACCTCTCTCAGATTGCGGTTTACTATATTCGAATATTTCCGGGCCATTGTTCAGAGAGGTAGGAAAGTTTGTCTCTCCTCGCCTTGCGCTCGACAAAACCCGCGTGCGTGTCTCGTCGCGGACCATTTTAAATCCACCCGTTGTCTGACGATAATAGAAGTAAAAGAAAAACGTATCGATTGCTATCGGAAACCTTCAATAGCGGAAGATTAAATTTGCGCCAAAAAACAGCAAGGAAGTGATGTGCTTTGGAAATATGAACAATAATCGTTGGGAATCAAGCTCGCGATCTCTATTCGTGAAGACGATCTGGGATGGAGATCATCACCACGTCATATTGGATAAGGGAGATCCTCTCGGTGAGATTGTCAACTTTCCCAAAACTGCGAGGAGTCGAAAAAGTTCTGGAAGTAACAGAAGTACCGCCAGTACCCCGGTCAGTAGAATGAAAGACGATGAATCCAAAACATCACAATTCCAATTTATGATAACAGGTGGGAATGAGTTAAAAAAAACTCCGTCACTTTCGAAACAAATCCATCCGAATAATAACAGCGGTAATAAAACCATTACGATAAGTGTTATCCCGAAAACTCACGTGAAATTCAGATCCTTAACCGAAGAACTAGTAGTCAAGCACAAGAAGCTTCCCACGCGCAAGAGCAAAAGTTTGGAAATCCCTGATAAATCACTAGATAATACTGCAGCAGATAATACTATAATCACCCCCTATGTTACTTATTCCTCAAGCACCATCGAAAGGAACAACTCAAACACTTTATCAGAACGCGTCTTAAATTGGATGAATCTCACCAACACCGAAATCGTGGACTTCAAGGAAAACCTATTAAAACCTGACGTTAAAAAACGAGCAGTAACAGCACACACTTGTTCAAATCTCTTGCCCAAACTCGAGTTTTACGTCGCTGATCGAAGATATAAACCCAATAGCGCACCCAAGAACGTTTTTTCGAAAATCTGCGAAGAGCATGTGAACGAAGTAACATCTGTTGAAGAAGTTTTCGAAGAAAGTAAGCTTATTTCGCATCCTGAAGATCTAACAGTGAAAACTGCCGAACAATCTGAAATGATTACTAGGAATAGATTCGATTTTTGCAAGAGACAATTGCATATATTTATGCCGAATATACCAAAGAAAAGTGTGGGTGATAGTGAAAGTACTTTAAGCACAAGAAGTAGTTCATTTATGAGATTTAGCAAATAGTGTAACAAATTAGGTTAGGTTGTTTTGAGAAGAAAGAGATTGTTAGATAGAGTTCAAAATGTTTTTATTGTATTTAGAAATCTACTTGCGATTTTTGTTAAAAATAAATATATTCTAAAACTAGAAATCATCATTTCTTTGTGCAGAAAAGCTAAAAATAATAAGGACGATACCATGAGATCCACTGTATTTCTGAAAATTTTAGTTCAAAAGAGAAGCAGACACAGAAAATACCTTATCTTTAAAAATATTAATTCACACAAAAAAACAACAAAAATTGTTTAATATTGGCAATGTAGGATGGTCAGAAATTCACGGAAAATCGGCAGGTAGGACGATTGTATGATCAATATTGAGTCGATAATCCTAATTCATGGTCATTAGCAATAGTTAAGCCATACGCATTACTTAAAAGAAGTGTAGATTTGGCAACACCGTATGAAAGCAGTAATTAATCAGTGGGAATGACATGACAAGATAAAATAAACGTTACACTGGCAAACGTCAAAATTGAGAACTAACTATTTTTAAATTACAGCCAAACATTTTTCTGTCTCAAAGTTGCCATATTTTCTCTTAAAACGCGAAATTAGACATAAAACAATTAATTATACTACCGTAGTGTTACACAATTGTAATTGATTGCAAAAGACATGTCTTACCATAAAATATTTCAAAAAATTTAAATACATTTTTTAGTCGTACATTTTCAACTTTGATGGTCTTGTGTGCCATAATGAATGACTACACAACTTTTCTGAATTAGGATTGTCGACTCAGAATTAATCATAGATTCGCCCTACCTGACGATTTTCCGTGCATTTCTGACCATGGTTGGACCAATAGTTGGACACCCTAGAATTTCAGAGTAATTTCAAGAAAATGAAAAATATGACTTTTTTAATTTATTTTCTTAAAGCCAATTGTACATTTCTAAAGTGTCATACGTTCTTGTTGTCCTTATTATTCTCTCATTAACTGTTTGTTAGGTTGTGTATATGTATACAATATTACTAGAGTAATTATATCGAATTATAACGAGAAATAATTGCAAGCGTTTATTGTCAAAGAAAAACTGCTTATAATTAACTAACACAACAAAAAATATTACATGTATTGGACAACTGATAATTGTGATATGCTAGCAAGTCAAATATTGTTGTGGCTAAGGCACGTAAACACATTATAATACATCTTCCCTCTTTTAAGATCTATCTCGACGTCTCTTAACACTACCTGGCGTAGTTAAGATATTTTTTTACAATAGTGCGCGAACACTACACTGCGACTCATGTGTTTTCTATCATACTATTAGATAAATTTGCGAATGATCTTCAAACAACTTACAGATGGTTTCTCATTGTGATTGGTGGGTACAATTGTTCAAGATCAATATCAATTCTGTTTCGCCTAACAGTGTTACCAATTCAGTCTTGAAGAATCTATGTTTAGGAGATTCACGTTAAGTAAACAACTCGCGTCCACAATTTTGACATAGGAATAAGACAGCACCGTCCGCGTTCAGATCTAGCGGCTTTAATTAGATGAGTATTATAATACTGTTTTCTTACAAATTGCTTTCTTTAGCTTGGCTGGTATTCTTCGCATAGCTGGCTTCAAGATTTCGACGGAAGTTGGTACTTTTGTTTGCATGTCCTATTTAAAAATATTGATGGTGAATGCCTGTAACTTTAAAGGAATTTCATATTGAAGCAATGCTGATTCTAGATCACTGGAACTAAAATAATTCCAGCAAAGTTTGCTATCTCTGCTTTTTCGAAACCATTTTGAGGGATTTTGTACTTTTTTCAAAGTCCATTTTTAGCGAATTTTCGGCAAGTATAACTGTTAAATGGTACATTGTCACACACCATAACATCTGGGCTACCAAATCTAGAGAACATTGGTTTTAGACCATCAATCACATTTTCGGCAGGTAAGATTTGCCTGCATATATTCATTGTCGTTGATGTTAAAGACCGATATAATTACTCTAGTAATGTAGGAATGTATCAACATAATACATGGAGTCAGGTCAACCGACCGCAAGCAAAATGGAAAACAACGTGTTTAAGTCCCCAGAGTCGCTAGTAGTCGATGGAAACGTTGCTGAAAGTTAGAAACGTTTTTGGCAGAGATTTGAATTATTTCTAACAGTGACTGATTTAGTTGAAAAACCAGAACCAAAGAAAATTGCATTATTTTTAAATTTAATCGGCGATGATGGTTTGGAATTATATACAGTCCCTGGCCATATTACTTGAAATAAGCGAAATAAGAAACCAAGCAGAATTTATTTCCCAAATATTAAATTCCAACCCAAAAATGTTTGCATATGTTCCATTATTTGATCTATGATATAAGCTACATTATTTAAAGTTAAACACGGACCTTATTTGTCATATTTAGTAAAGTAATTTAAAACATTCCGCATGAATATAGCTTCACTTACTCCTCTATTAATAATTATCCATTTCAAGGTCATTGTAAACATTAAAATCAATCCGAATTCCTCACAAAACGAAACGAAATCCAAACCACAGTTACTCATAAATAAAATACCTACACCTCTGACGTAGTTCGGTTGTATTGTACTTGTTGGTTTTGCGCTGGTTGATCGCATGCCAGTAAACAATACTCCAAGATTTCGGAAAAGCTATCGAAAAGCTCGCGTGATGTTTTTCCTTTCTCCCCCGCGTTGGAACTCCCCCCAAAAAAGCTATCCAACGCGTCTCGTACCTTCCCGTTGGCGCTACCCGTTCCACTCAGCATAGTTGTAATGGAAACACATTCAATTTAGCTAGCGATAAATTGAAGCGAAGTGAAGACATTATCGCCCTCTAGGATCTCGATAGCCGCGACGCGAAACGTTAGGGTAATATTGCGGTTGAAATTATGGTATAGCGCCTTCGGATATCAATTGGTTTTAATTGAAGGGATCGGTGCTTTTTTAAGCGGGGGTTAATTAGGAAAACAGGAGAAGATCGAAAATGGCAAATTGGAAATTATAAAGTTGTTAAGATGTTATTCTGTAATGAATGTATGCGTCAATTTGTTTGACAATTGAATATCTTAATTTGTTTATTTATTACTTGCTTGTCACAGAATTTAGAACGTTTTCTTTCTATTCTACTTTTAGCTAGTGTTAGTGGTGTTAGCAAAATTGAAACAAAATTGAGATACATATGATAGATTTATTCAATGCTAAATATGTGAATAACACGTACAATTCAGATTAAATCAATTTAGCGAAGATATCTAGTGAATTACAAAGAAAAATTAATCTAAAAGTTCAATAAAAGTCTTGTTATACAAAAAATCGGGGATATGAAATATCTAAAAAGCTGATTTCTTTAAATCAACAATCTAAAAATCGAATATACGAGGATTTAGTAAATTTATTTCTCGACATAATCTGCTTGTAGTTCTATACACTTAATCCAGCGATGTTCCAACTGTTTTAAGCCATCCAAACAATAGGATTTGTGAAATTTTGCAAAATAAAGCTCTCTGTTTCGGCAATGACCTCTTCATTTAACGTGAACCCTTTTTATGAATGTACAACATTCCTTATTTGCCATCATCTAGTGCTGAAGAAAATGTTTTACAACAAAATTCTTACCTATGACTCAGTCTTATTAAATACGTTCAACAGAAGCATTGTTATTTACTTTGAATCTTAAACTTGAAACCATAGAATTTTAGTAACACAGCACAGTATTTTTAAAAACTTAAAGTAGGAGCGCAAAAATACAGTTGGCAGGTACGTAAAACACTTCACTAAAACCCTCACCGCACTGGCACTGACACTGGGCGTACGTTTCAGTAGTCAAGTTA
This sequence comes from Dynastes maya, assembly GCA_029619315.2. Classification (NCBI taxonomy): domain Eukaryota; kingdom Metazoa; phylum Arthropoda; class Insecta; order Coleoptera; family Scarabaeidae; genus Dynastes; species Dynastes maya. Next base: position 55,290,164 of record JAROYE020000004.1, on the reverse strand, counting down.
TCATCATCAGCAGTAAAACTGAACTAACAGATTAAACGAAAAACTAACCTAATAAAGTAATTTTAAATTATGCAAATCCAAAAATAAGCAAATCTAAAGTAAGCAATTTTAAAACACTGAAACAGTTCACTAAAACCCTTACCACAGCACTTCACTCGCACTGGACGTACGTTTCAATAGCCAAGCTATCATCATCAGTAGAGTTGCTCAATTTGCAATTACATTCCAACCAACGTCATTTCCATCACCGACGGACAGATCTTCTTGGAAACCGAATTGTTCTACAAAGGTATCCGACCATCCATCAACGTAGATTTGTCCGTATCGCGCGTATGTTCAGCCGCCCAGACCAAGGCCATGAAGCAGGTGGCTACTTCCATGAAATTGGAATTGGCCCAGTACCGTGAGGTAACCGTCTTCGTCCAATTCGGTTCCGATTTGGACGCCGCCACACAACAGCTGCTGAACAGAAGCGTCTAATTGACGGAATTGCTGAAACAAGGCCAATACGTGCCGATGGCTATTGAAGAACAGGTAGCAATTATTTATTGTGGTGTAAGAGGTCATTTAGATAAGATCGATCCATCGAAAATCACGCTTTTCGAAAAGGAATTCTCACAACACGTCAAAGCCAATCATCAAGCGTTATTGTCAACAATTGCCGAGGAAGGAAAGATTAACGATGATATAGACGGAAAATTGAAGAAGATCGTAAAAGATTTCCTCGCCGCATTCTCAGCATGAACATCTGGTGAAATTGAAACCAAAAGATCGAAAGGAATACAAATCTTGCATTTATCTGACTCATAAATTAAAACATTGCTCATTAAATGAATATAAGCTCGGTAAAATAATAGATTTGTAAGTCGATTAATACGAATTAATCAGTCTAAATTAAGTGTAGCTGCAAAAGAAAGCCAAGAAGGTATATTTTATCGTCATTATTATAATTATATATTATTTTTACTGTTGTTAATCCTGTATGTCCTGTATATATTAATTATTTCGTTTGTAATACATTTACACAAGGTAAATAAACGTCTATAACATTTTTTGCATTCTCAGCGATGTTCATCATTTAATACTGTGTATCAGTAAGCCATCCAGAACATCGTATTCGAAATAAAAATACATTTGTAATTAACCTGCATAAAAATAATTAAAACGATTTTCATACACAAACCATCTTGTATTGTTAGGCAAATCACTTTCATTATACCTCATAGCCTATGATCATAACTTCCATTCTTTTTTATATTTTTCCCCAGGTGGCAACGAAATGAAAGTTTTTCTAGCGTTTTTTTTTTCATATCCTTATTTACTTTTCATACTATACAACTTGAGAAAATTGCTCCTGTACCCTATTTGGTAAACAATATTTTATTTATTTAGATGATTGAAAATCCCGTCTCAATCGTAGTAAATTGCTTTTTAGTACCAGAAAGGACACTCAAAGATTCTTTAGCGTACATATATAAAATTTGTTCTACTTTAACAAAATGCATATCGATCGAAGCAGAAGATAATCCCAAATGTTCAGCATTGTTTGATCTACATAATTTAAAAACTCATTTATTATTGCGAACTTTTTACTATCTTCCGTGACCACCGCCACTAACCGAACTACATAAAAAAGACTTCTGCAATCGTCCCTAAGCAACACAAAATTCCAAAACTAAGCAAACAACGCAGAAGTCAAAGATATTCATCTTCCAAACTATGCGGAAACAGGAACTCGGCTGCATGTGTACTGATTTACGACCGAATAAAATGTTTGCCGCTATACTACACACGTACAACTGACAGCGATGCAGAAGCCCATTCATTTCAAACTTTACAGCAATGTAATACGGTAGATAGATACTACCTAACATTCATTTTATTAAAGATATACATGATGATGACACGATGTGCCGTCACTTCTCGCGTGTTATGTTTGATGAAGTTTTAAACGATATAAAATACAACCCACCGCCCAGTTTACGGGACAAAAATGTCCTGGTGAACGTTTTACGACTAGACAGAAATAATTATTGCGTTGTCTGTTACCTGTTAGAATAAATAAATTTCACATCTGAAATTATTGCATTTGATATATAATTCTTTTTTCGCTAATGTTTGGTACCATTAACAACTTGTCACGTGCTTTTCTGAAATTAAATTCATAATTTATTCATTCGCATAAATCACGAATTTAACTAAGGAAAAAATGTTTTCTTTTTATATAAAACCATAGTTGACAACACTGATTAATTCATTTAAAAAACAAAAATCAATAAAAGTGTAGGAGAATTAACTTAATCCACTAATCAATGTTTCTTATTCCAACAGGAATGGTTGCAAGAACTTAAAACCATTGCTCCAAATGTACCTGAAATAAAACTACACGATTTATTATCAACCGCATTTGTTCTTTTAAGTAAAGAAAGCGCTACTCTAGGTTTACCAGATTTCCCAATTGACAATCTTCCTTTGGCAGCTAAAATTTTGGTAACTAATTCCATCGAGCGTCTTCCAATCAATAAAAACTCAATTTTTAGGAACGCAACCCAGATCTTTCAGTTTACAACGTTTTCTACCGTCTTTATCCGTACAACACCTTCCTAAAAGATGGTGTGAAATCCGTTGAAAATCTCTTAACTACCTTAAAAGTAGGCATTGAATCGAAGCAATCGATATCACTAGCTTACATATCACAAAGATTAGGTGAAATGTTCAAGCCGAAACCTCCATCCAAGCAGAGTGGGGGTTACGTTGAAACCGAAGGACAAAATAAACTAATCCATGAGATGCTGCAGTCTTTCACAGTTGCGGATTTCTGCCTTGTCGGTCCAAGAGGCTGTGGTAAGAGTATTTTGGTCAACAAGATGGCGGAAATGATGGGGAAAGAGACAGAAATGATCGTACTATACCAGGATATGACATCACGGGATTTGATCCAGCAAAGAACGACTTTGGATAATGGTGATACCGTTTGGAAGTACTCGCCTTTAATCCAAGCAGCTTTAGAAGGAAAAATTGCTATTTTGGATGGGATTCATAGGATACATCCCAGCACCCTATCGGTTTTGCATAGGTAAAGTCATATCTGATCATGAAAAGAAGTAATTCTTTCATAAAATGTTAATTACAGATTGGTACATGACCGTGAGTTACAGTTACACGATGGAAAAAGACTTCTAAGTCAAGAACGTTATCAACTAATGAAGAACCAATTCAATATTTCTGACGACCAACTTTCAAGCAATGGTATACTGAAGATTCATCCCGATTTTCGCATGATCGCGATTGGGGAACCTCCTAGCTTGCAAACTGGTGTCAATTGGATGTCCCCAGAGGTCTTAAGCTTGTTCATATTTCACGAAGCGAAAGCGTTGAGCAAACAAGAAGAAATGCATATAATAACATCTCAGGTATACAATCTGCTTATAATTACCAGTTAAACAGACTTTTATTGGTTGGATTTTGTTGCAGTATGGTGTGATTTCAAAACCCTTACATAGAATCATTGATTTGGCACATGTTCTGCGTCAAAATCAAGATCCAGCTCTTAGAAACCTAGCTGGACACCTCTCGACTAGACAACTTTTGAGGATAGCTTCTAGAATGCAAAAATATCCCACAGATGACGCTTATGACACTATCCAGGCAACTTTCATGATTAAATTTTTACCTTCGTTAACTAGAGAAGCGCTTGAAAAAACTGTTCAGAATCTGGGAATCGCATCTAATGACCAGAGCCTGTTAGAAGAACCATTACAATATGGTACAGTTGATGGTATATTAACTATAGGTACAACTAAGGCCCCTGTTTTTAAAACCGTTAATGCAACTAAAGTTCCTAATATACTCTTCTACGACGTGCCTCAGCACCTGCATTTGATGGAGAGATTACTTCAAGACTTCCAGCTGGGACAACATCTACTTTTGGTTGGTAATCAAGGTGTTGGAAAGAATAAAATTGTCGATAGATTTTTGGAACTTTTAAATCGACCTAGGGAATATATTCAACTGCACAGAGATACCACGGTACAGACTCTAACAGTACAACCAACAGTGAAAGATGGACTTTTGATTCATGAAGATTCCCCGTTGGTTAGGGCAATTAAAAACGGTCACGTTCTAGTCGTTGATGAAGCTGACAAAGCGCCCACTCACGTGACTTGCATTCTAAAAACCCTAGTAGAATCTGGACAGATGATTTTGAGCGATGGAAGAAGAATAATTCCGTCTTTACCTTCTAATCAAGACATAAATATGTCTAACTACATTTTGACCCATCCTGAATTTAGAATTATCATCTTAGCGAATCGGCCAGGGTTCCCCTTCCTCGGAAATGACTTCTTTGGCGCTTTAGGAGACTTATTCAGCAGCCATGCTGTCGACAATCCGACACGTAGGTCAGAGATTAATATGCTGAAGCAGTACGGGCCTGCAGTTCCCGAAGAAGTGATCAGGAAACTTGTTGAAGTTTTCGGCGAATTAAGACTAATGGCCGATCAGGGTTTAGTGAATTACCCCTACTCCACAAGAGAAGTAGTTAATATCGTAAAACATCTGCAAGTAAGCTACGTTAATCTGCACACTTTTGTGTTATATTATTGTTTTACATTTCTAGGAATATCCTAACACAGATCTGGAAGATGCTATCTTCAACGTATTTGACTTCGACCGCTATAGTCCGGAAGTAATCGACACCCTTGGCCAGGTATTACTGAAACATGGATTTACAGACAAGAATATATTTACAGCTGAATATCTGGCTACGAAAAGAGCGAAGGAATACCTACAGGTTACTGTGGAAAGTGAAAGTGGGTAAGTTAACGCAAGGGAATGTTTTCGCAGATGGTATTTCCATGTTCTAAAACTTGTTTAGTGTTAAATTATGCTTTTATCTCTTTCAGAAAAGATGTTTCTTCTCCAAAACATGGTAAAATAGATCCTAAAAATGATCCCCACGTTGGAGGTAACACATGGGCCGGTGGAACAGGAGGTAGAGACACTGCAGGCTTGGGAGGGAAAGGTGGACCGTACAGGCTTGATGCTGGACATCCCGTACATCAAGTAATTAAGCCATTTTACAAATATGTGTGTCAAGAATAGAGTTTTCTTTGTTCCCTCGCTAACTATCACGTTCTGCTGGATAAAATTGCAGTTCTAAACGATCCAAGCTCTCTGAGTCTTTTAATTTGGGGGCTATGGTTTCTAAGTTTCGAGAAAATAACAAAAATCTCAATTTTGAAATGTGGAGTTCTCCAACGTACCCATATTTGGCCTTGTAACTTTTACGGAAGCATGAGAAGGTCACGAAACTTGAGTACCTTTCAGCTGTAAAACGCTTTTCGTGACTTTTCTAAGCCACCCGTATTTGACTTTGTAGCGCTTCCAGTTGTCGAAGCATTTCACAAAAACTGAAATTAGCAGTGTTACATGGTGAAAATAAAAGGTTTGGAGTTTCATCAATCTGACTGTGTCGATTTGTAAATTATTTTAAAAAAGCCCCGTTCCACTAACTCTGACCGTTTCCCAGAAATCGGCGTTTAAAATTTAGAATACATATTTGAACGCTACCAGAGCTTAAATGCGCCAAATTATGTTCAATTAAATATCAAAAGACGTGAATTTCAGCATAGAACAAATTAAAAAAGAGATTGCTTTGATTGCTCTAACCTCTCGGAAGTTATGGGCTTTAAATTTGGAGCAAATTCGAAAGAATTTTCAAATTTTAAAACGTTGAAGAGTACCCATTGAGATCTTTAACATGAATAGTAAACGAATCCACTTCGATTCCTACAGGTTTAAATATAAATTCGTGATAATATCAAAAATTTTAAAAATGGCTCAAGTGCCAAAACGACCCAACACATAGGATGTATTTCGACTTACTGAATTCGTACATTATTATTTATTTTATAAGAAATACGAAGATCTCACTTTAATCTGCAATTCCAGCTCTCAGACGAAGAAAAAGCAGCTGTTCCCGAACACGTTTTGAAGGCAGCCAGGGAAATGGGTAGGAAAGCATTTCAGGAGAAGCTAAAAGAAATAGGCATGAGCGGCTACGATGCTACCTTATATTCCGCTTTTTCTAAAGCCGTTTCTAAGCAAGTACAATCGCTGCGTGTGATTTTGGGTTCCCTACAAGCTAAAAATAAAGAAAGACAATGGAATAGGCACCAGACAACGGGAGAATTGGACGATATTAAACTAATCGATGGTATTTTTTAAATTTTACTTTGGTAACGTTATTTTAATTAAGATTTTGTAGGCTTACTAGGTGAAAAGACCATATTTAGAAGAAGATCGGAACAAGAACCCGAATTAGGAACACCGCAAATGAAGCCAAAACTATTTAGGGTTGTTGTAGATGTTTCTGGAAGCATGTATAGGTATTTCGTATGATTAATGCGATTATTATCAATGTAATCAATCTTCTGTAATTCTAATAATCAAAAAACCTTCATGTCCCAAGACTTTGCTTCCCTAAAATGCTATTATTATTGCTTTATTGTTTTCTAGATTCAATTCCTACGACGGAAGACTAGATAGAGAATTAGAAGCGGTAGTCTTAGTAATGGAGGCGTTCGAAGGATTCGAAGATAAGATTCAGTATGAGATTATTGGTCATTCGGGTGATACGGATAAAATTGAGTTTATTAAACGGAAAGAGCCCCCAAAGAACAACAAGGAACGATTAGACATACTAAGGGTGAGTATCAACTACTTTGATACCATTAGTATTTTTTAATTTATTTCTTCTTGCCAGGTGATGCATGCACATGCCCAATACTGTTGGCAAGGTGATAATACGTTGGAAGCAACCAAATTAGCCGTTGAAGAATTGTCTCAGGAAGACTGTGATGAAGCCATTGTCATAGTACTTTCTGACGCTAATTTGCAACGTTATGGGATATCACCTGCGAAATTAGGCAGTATTTTAACTTCTCACGAAAAAGTGAAAGCGTACACAATATTCATTGGTGGCCTAGGTGATCAAGCAGAACGGTAATATTGATTATAACATTTTGATATTTAATTGAGACTACAATATGATTTTTTTTTTAGATTAACGCGACAACTACCTGCTGGTCATGCTTTTATTTGCATCGATTTGAATACGTTGCCGCAAATTTTAAAACAAATCTTTTCATCTTCTGTAATAACGCCTTGATGTTGAAGTTTTGATACTTAGACCAATTGTACATACATTTTAACGCGATTAATGTATAATTATTTATATGTGAAGGATATTTAATAAGATGTATAAAGAAGTATTTTTAATAAAGCTAAAGTGTACTAAGATTTTTGTTTCTGTTTACCTTTTACATTTAAAAATTTTAGGTGATACATTAAAATTAATAAATCAGGTATTGAGCCTTTTAGATTAAAAACATTGTACGAGGGATGATCGTCAAATAAGATTCCCAAAGCCCTACATCAGCAATAAGACGTGTTAGGCGAAATCCGACAACATTGGCGTATGCAGCAGCTCTCCCACTCTATATACGTACCACTCCCGTCTCGCTACGCCGCTCAGTGTTGGCTAAGCAGTCGTCCGAGATGGAACTCCCAATCGCCGCTACCGCCAGGTGCGAAATTCGCGCTGTGATACGTCTTTTTAAACGCGAAAGGGGTTTCACCTATAGACATTCATCGTCAATTAACCGAAGTTTATGTAGAAAAGTGTATAGCTGTTCAACACGTCCGCAAATGGTGTAGGGAATTCACTGGAGGTCGGACGGAAATTCACGATGACGAGCGTAGCAGAAGACCATCAGTTTCAGAGGAAATCGTTCAAAAGGTCTAGAACATACTGCTTGAAGATCGAAGGGTCACCATTCGTCTGAGATTTCCAACACCACAATTGAAAAGATTTTGACCGAAAAACTGGGCTACCGCAAGGTGTGCGCGCTGTGGGTACCGCGAATGCTCACGGAAGACCATAAGCAGAAACGCTGCAAGTGTGCCCAGGCGTTTCTTCAACAATGTCAAAACAACAAGGAGGAACTTATGGACTTCATTGTTACGAGCGACGAAACGTGGGTGTTTCATTTCAATCCCGCGAATGGCGAATGGCGCCACTCAACTTCGCCGAAGCCAAAGAAGTTTAAACAAACGCAGTCTGCTGGCAAAGTCATGGCAACCGTCTTTTGGGACCGGAAAGGGCTATTGCTGGTCGACTTTTGGCCTCCTGGGACGATAATAAACTCAAACAGGTATTGCGATACACTGACCAAACTCAGACGGCCGACCAGAACCGCCGGAGAGGAAGACTGACTGTAGGTGTGACGCTTCTTCCCGACAACGCTCGGCTCCACTCCCAACTCTCGTCAAATCCAGGAACTGCTGACAAAATTTGGCTGGACTGTCATGCCCCCCCTACAGTCCGGACCTAGCTCCAAGCGATTACCACTTTTTTCCAAAATTAAAAGAACACTTGGGTGGCGTACTCCTCGGGACCGACGATGAAGTCAAAGAAGAGGTTATTCGATTCTTGAAAGGACTGGCGGCAGAATTTTACGACATGGGGATACAGAAGTTGGAGCACCGTCTGCAAAAATACTTCGATAGAAATGGCGATTATGTCGAAAAATACCTTAAGTTTTTAGACTTGGAAGGAGACTATATTCAGAAATAAAACTCAATTTTACAAAAAATACTTATTTCTGTATTAGGCTGGAAATTTTTCAGACTACTTTCATGCGTTGAATATACATATGTTGTTTTTGAAATGATTGATTCAGTTATGAGATTGCTCCATCAGAATATAAGGATCTCATTGATTTGCTTAAAAACTACCTCAACCATCAATATTTTATTAAAAACAACATTTATTTAAATTTAAAGACGAGTTTTATTTTACATTTTAAGATCTTATTTCGAAACATACAAAATGGTTTTGAAATATGCGAATTTCAGTACACATCATTTTACTTTTCAATATTCACTTCAACCTGAATAAATAAATGCTTTCTCTAACGTTTTTGTACCTATGATTCACATATTAGGAAGGAAAATTGATTTCTTAGTATGTGCTATCTGGAAATCTACATATATGTAATATTTCTTATAAACATGATTTTTAAAAAATCCAATAACTTTTTTGCATGGCGACAAGCAAGTAAGAACTGTTACTTGCACAACATTTAAAAATTCATATAAAAAAATGTTCAATTGGGTTGTTATGGGTTTTTCCTTTAATGGAAATATTTAAACTGAATATTAATTAATAATTAAGCTTTGATGCACGCGTTCAAGAGATACTTTTTTAACTTGGTTGATAATTAAAGTGATGGAATAAAGAGAAAATGCATTTCTTAACACTCTTTGTATACATCTAATTTCCATGGAGAAGTAAAAGTGTTGTCTGGGGAACTGGGGATGTGTTCATCGCAATTTAGGCGCAATCTCCGTATGGTGACAATATGGTTGTCAGAGCGGTAAATATCCCAGTTGCAAATTGCTTTATACTATTTTGATTTTATATGTATTTGATATTAAAATATAGAGCAATATTTTAAAAATTTATTCATAAAAATTTCGACCTTAAACGTACTCAAGTAAAACGTCTTTTTTAATAAAGAAATAGGATTTAAGAAATATGTTGGCATTATTGACGACGCCAATAACGAAATGTATTATGGGTAAAACATGTACGTCTCTGACAAGTAAATTTCTCCTTCGTAAATATTTTTAAACAAACCAAACTGTCGTTGAGTGCGGTGCTGCGCACGTTTATCCGGTAAAAGACGGTCCAGAAGATAAATGGTGGAGGCAAACTGAAGATAAAAAATAGGGTTATGGTTAGCATTATGTGTTTCCAGTGGCTATTTATAAAATGACCAATAGCTAATCTAGTTTATGTAGCTGAGAGGAGAAGGCCGGAGTCGAGACCGAGCTGCTGTTTACAAAATGTTCACCCGATAACGCGCGCCTAAACCAATTGTAAAGTGTGGCAGTGTCATTTTATAAATAATTAACTAACGTTCCTTTGTTTTTAAACGGGCAAAATTGTTACGTGTTTTTGTTTTGGTACCTGCATACGATCAAACACGTTATTTGTCACGTTACAGATTATCTTCATGCATTATACTACTCCATACATAGTGAATAAAGATGTGTGAACAAAGTGCTGCTGAATATAATAACGGCGATGTAGTCTGGGTGAAGTTGGGACCTTGTTGGTGGCCTGGGGAGATTGTACCATTCGCAGATTTGCCTGTCGACATAACAGAAAGTTTTAAAAAACCACCGTTAACAGTAGTAAAATTCTTCGACGAAGAGAAATAGTACGTATTAAAGTATTTTCTTCATAAGTGATATAATCTAAAATCGTTTTCAGTGAATTCGTAAGACAATTAACCCATATATCGTCATACAATACTTCTAAAAAATATGAATATATTAAGAAAGGATTGGGTATGTACTTGTGTTATAGACTGTTGCAGATAACGTATTGCATATGCGCACTTTAGATTTGTACCGAGCTAAGCACTCGTTTATGGAAAAATTTCGTGGAGATGTCATTATGGCTGAGAAGAAAATAGGTGGAGATCCAAATATATTGAGCGACCCCAAGTTGGAACCAGAAAAGAAACCGAATTATGCAGACATTTTCGGTTCTCCAGCACCGAAGAAGTCAAAGGATTCTCCATCTCGTGGTAAAGGAAGAAGCGGTTTGGGAAGTATGTATTAATTTGTATTTTTCTGTTGCTTTAGTTTCTTTATTTGGAAACGTTTTCGTAGATTTAAGCTTTATTTTTATTTTCATGAAATATTTTCATTTTCCTATTAAATTATGACGTTTTATATTTATTCAAAATAAGATTGTAGTTAGGTTAATGAGGAATTGGTTTTATATTTCGGAAATCATTTTGTTAGGATAAAATTTGGTATATATGTGCACTTGAATGAATGTGCCCTACGTTAGCAATAAACTCCAATTGGTTATCTCCTTTTTTTTGAGATATAAGGCCAACTTGGATTTTTGTTAATTCAATAGAGTTCTCTAAAAGTAGTAAATAATAGTAGTAATTATTGACTTCCCAAGAGGCTATCAACCAAGGTCTTGCTGTCTGTAATTTAATCACAATTTTAGAGATTAGTATTTGTAAAAAAAAAAAACAAAAAAAGATGTATACCCTCTTTTTTTAAAGTCAGGCTTTTAAAACATTTTATATTGTTTATTAAATTTCTCGTTTCTTTTTAAAATTTTGTTTGAAATCTACTTGGATGCCCTAATATTTCAAATATTGCCAATTTACTTCTTGACAATGATAAAGTCGTTGCTTAAAATTTTCTAAAACATCGTTCTGCTTCTGCTTCCTCCAAGTATGTTTTGTTAAGAGCCTGTAAAAATATTTTAGTGCAGTTTCAGATGACTAAGACTTTTTGCATTTGACTGATTTTTTTTCAAAAATTTTCTTATGTAACGTACCAATATATTTAAACGTTGAGAAAAAACTGTAAAATTACAATTGTTTTGAAATGTTGTCAAATAACACAGTAATAGTATCTACCATAAATGCTTTGTTACATCTGCCTTACTAGGGAGAAGCATCATGTGATTTTAGATAAAAGCGTGTAATTTGACACTTTGGTTTCACATCTACTGCAATATTTTTTTCAAAATTAACGAAAAATCTTACAGAACATTTATTTTGATTGTTTAGAAGACTTTAAAAGAAACAGGCCACAGTACTATTGTTAACTTTGCAATGTAATTTTAAGTCTTTCATATTACATCTTTATCTCAGCTCTCATAAAATTGAGTTAATTTGCCAGAAAAAGAAAGAAAAGTATAAACAAATTAATGTATTTAATTAAGCTATGAATATAAATATATAGAAAAATAAAACTATTCAAAATTTCCACCTCTTGCCTTCATACACTTCTTCAAACGATCCGGCCACTCATTTATCGCCGCATGCGCTGTTTCGAGAGGTATCGAAGCTGCTGCTGCCACTAAATCAGCCTTCAAAGCGTCGATATTGCGATAGGTTTTAGAGCAGGCTTTTTGCTCTAACGGATCCCACAATCGATAGTCCAGGGGATTAAGGTCGGGGCTTCCAGAGTGCTAATCTTCGACCGCGATAAGCCCCGGTAAATTCGTTTCTAACCGGCATTGCATCGTCTTTGCTTTATGTGCAGGCGCTGAGTCCTGTTAAAATACCTAGAGTTTACGGACAAACAAAAGTATCGTTCAAGGGCTCGACAACCTGCTATAGTTAGCAGCCTTCGTTTTTACCCCCTGTTCACAAAAATGAAGCTTTGTTACTCCTTCGTATGACACTCCCCACCAAACCATGACTGAAGCTGATTGATGGCCTCTTTCCACCTTCCCCCGGGATTTTTTCAGAAACATTCCCGTGAGGTATGTGCGTAGACTCTCATTTTGACGGTTGAATTTCTCTTTTACCGAGAAAATTTTTTCGTTGGTGAACAAAATTTTATATCCACCCTTGTTTGATAATGCGGGACATGGTTCATTTCCCTAGCCATGATTTTCTGCTTTCGGAGAAGATTTCTTTGAATTCACTCAGCCACGGCTTTGATGGCTGATGGTGTCCTTGAAACTCGTGGTCACCTGCTCCTTGGTCTATCATCGACTCGGTGTAATAGGCTCCATAGAAATAAAGTGAGAATTTTCTGAGACCTAAGAGCTTATTTATACGACACAAAAATAAATGAAGATCATTTGACGCTCGATTTTCTGTTATTCGATTTTTTTTTAAATAGGGACAGAACTTATGGCCAGACTAGGTATAGTGTTTAAAATTTCCATAGTCATTTATTTATGAAAAATAAGGGTGCAATCAATGGAAATCTGTGTGCTGGAAACAATATTATTTAAATTATGTCTGCTCCGTTGTAACCACTCTTCAATTCGGGACAGAAAATTATTGATTATTTGTAGCGTATCAGCAGAATTATTCTCGTAGACCTTACTTTTAAGGTAGCCTCACAGAAAGTAATCGAGAGGCGACAAATCGGGGCTTCTGGGAGGCCAGTTAATATTGTTTCTTCTTGATATCATTTTGTTGTGGAATAATTCCTGAGCGGTTTCGATTGCATAGTTTGATGTGTGACATGTGCCATCTTGTTGGAACCATCTTTCTAAGTTAAAGCCTAGAGGAAGAAATTCTCTTGACATTGCATTGATTGATTGATTGATTTTCCTACCAAAGCAGGGCTGGTCTTTACATCCCTAACACTGAAGCTTAGTAGCTTATTGTATTATTCCTGCTTCGGTTTTGTTTTACTCAAACAGGTTAGTTCCCGCAATCAGGTTTAAGAGCCTATGTAGTAAATCTTTCTCCATTGGTAGTTCAATTGTGCTTCGCATAGCGAATCTGCGTTGAGCTAACGCTGCACATTCGAAAATAATATGAGGGGCTGTTTCCTCCTCCCCATTGCAAAGTCTACATAAGGGCTCATCTTTGTAGATCCCCATCTTATGCATCTTATGGCCTCTCAAACAGCCATGTCCTGTTAATAGACATGTTGCTGCCCTAAGCTGTATCTTGCTTAATTCAAGCAGGTCAGCAGTCAGATGTTGCGACGGTCTTCCTATCATCCGTTTGCTGTGCTTTTGTCCAGCTGCATGTTTCCAATTTAATTGGTGTTGTGTTATGATCCACTCATTAATTGCACCACGCACTGCACTCTTGGTAATACCTAGACCCGGTTCAGGGCCTATATAATTCATTTTTGAACCTTCCCTCGCTAGCTGGTCTGCAATTTCATTGCCCGCTATGCCCCAGTGCCCTTGCACCCACACCAGTGTGACCTTGTTGTGTTTAGACAGAGTCATTAGGATTTGCAGGCACTCCCATACTAGTTTGGAGGTTATACGATAGGATGCTAGTGCCTTTAAGGCTGCTTGACTGTCAGAAAGAATGCAAATCGTCTCACCCTGCGGTCGCCGACGCAGACTCTCCCACGCGCAGGTTTGTATAGCATATATTTCTGTTTAAAATACCGTGGTGTATCGCCCACGTGATACACATACTTTGTATCCCTGGTTTTCCTCATATACACCAACGCCAAAAGTAGTGCCCGTTTTGGACCCATCTGTGTACCAGACTAGGGTTTTCGGCTTTCTCCCCTCTCCAACCCTCCATTCCCAATTCAAGAGAACTTTGAAAGGTTTGTCATAGGAGATCCTGGAGATTGTTGTATCACTACCCATATCATAGATAGGATTTGTTACTACTGCTTCTATTCTGGTGTGCCCAGATTCACTGTGGGATCCCCAGTTGCTAGTATTTTTTCAGTCTGTATGCACCCATTCTGGCTTCTACCTTGATCTCAAGAGGAGGTAGGTTTAGCATGGTTTCCATAGCAGCTTGAAATTGCATGATATCGTTCAGTATTGACAGTAACTATTCGTTCATTTTAATCTTCAATTACGGCCCGATTAGTCCATTAACAGACATGGCAGTCATACGATGACCTTGAGGATGGAGCTATGGAGAGGAGAGAAGGTTCATGTTTTCTTCGAGGATTTTCGTCAGATCAGTATCCTCAATTTTGTTTATTTACACGCTCATCGCTGAAGAAAGCATGTTATGAAAATTATCAAACCATTCCATCATACCGTTTACATAATTAAGCTATACTATGTAATCAGTAGCTTTCAATTCTTATACCAACTGTACTGTATAAGCATGGAGATGTATTTTTTCGGAATGTTGTGCAAAGATCATCTCTTAACAGGAACCGTCTGATTTGGTTTTCGTACAGATAATGTTGTTCATTGTGGATCCTGTAGCTTCAAACTTTCCAATTCATTTTCTAATAACATCGAGGCTGGGTGCAATGTTAATGTTTCGCAACTGGTAATGAGCGCGATACAGACGACGTAGAGTCACGATAGAATTGTCATTCTGTTAGAATGCGAGTACGCAAAAAGCGTGTTGCCCGCCAATATACGGTTCCATTGCAACTGACAGATAACAGCAATTGAAATTCCACGAACGGCTTTATACCGCGTTAGTAAGTTCTGTAGTAAAATGAACCGCTAAAATATATGGACAGTGTTGCAACGTTTGCCCGCTATGAAAGTATAAGGTGGGGGAGTCGGGCGAAGCAATCTATCTCTATCAGTAAGAATTCAATCGTGAAGAGATGATCGCGCTAGACTCTAACCATGCATTATACCCGTAGTTTATTTCTTTAATTGATCGTCCTTGCCTTTCATCTTTTCTTCTTGGTTATTTTTGATTTGCTTTGTTTGTGTCTCGAAATTATACTGTGCAATAGTTTTCTTTTTAATTATGTTCTTATAATAATAAGCAAATGACTGCTTATTTGAACATCTATTATAATAATAGGATCAAGTGAATTTGTGCGTGTAAAAATATATTAAGAAATATTTTCGGAGCCCTGTCTATTAGATAAAATTTTAAAAATATACCTAGCTGCCTCTCTTTTTTGCACAATAGTTCGGTCAAAAGTAATTTATATGCATTAAATGAGAGCAAATTTACCACGAAAGTTAATGTATCTGCTGACACGATATGTCAACAGTTGTAAAAAAACTTTAAGAATGTCGGGTCGAGAAAAGGTAATAAAAATACAGTAAAGTTACTGCCATATTCCAGAGTTCCTTGATTGAAAAAATCAAGTTGGCTTTGCATTTCAAAAATGGCACCCATACCAAATTCAAATTCACAAATCCTATATAGTTTAATAACAATAGTTGAAATATTAAAATCGCCCCTTACTTTTACTCAACTTTACATAAGAGATGATTTTCATATTATCTATTAATTTTTTTCTCTTTAGGATCACATGCATCACTAGGTTCGGCGAGAAAAATGAGCAGCCTCATAACTCATCCGCGTTTTCTCGGTAAAGACGATTCCGAGATCAGAATCTTAGTACAAACGCCTACGGAGGCTAAACTCCCCGAAGCGGAATACAAATGCTACAGTTGCGGTTTTATATCGAATCGAATAGAGGTCATCGTTTTCCATAACAAATCTCATATTAGAGGCGGTTGTTCGCCTCAATCGTCACCGAAGAAGACCAAGAAATCGCCGGCTAGACGCACAAAAAAGCGGCGATTTCCCATATCGAAGACCACAACCATCGATGAAGACTTGGAATTGCTACGCCAAGGCCTTCCGGTTTGTTCCGAAGATAGCAGCGACGACGAGAGCAGCATCAGTTTCAGTTCTAGCAGCAGTAGCACTAGCAGTTCTTCTTCAGATGAAGAGCCTGTAGTTAAGCGCAAACCGAAAGTGACGAAAACACCGGCGAAACCTAAAAAACCAAAACCGCCCCCACCTCCCGTTGAAGAAGTTAAGAAGAAGACGGATATCTGCACGGATCTCCTAGCTGAATGGGACGATGATGAAGATGAGGAGGAGATCCCACCTATATCTGAAAGACTATCAGCAAAACCAACGACGCCTGCGGAATTACAAGAAGATAAGAAAGATACTCCAAAAATCGATGAGAAGGAAAAATCCTGCTTCGATTTTGATGAAGATATCGAGGAGGATTTGATTACAAATGTAGAAGGGAGGAAGATACCAAGAGTTATACCGCAAACCGATCGAAGAAAATCAATACAAGATGTTGCGGATAAATCACGCAGTCCCTCACCGAAAAGTATCGAAGATAATGTTATAGAATCTGAGTCCGATAAACCAAATGAAGAAAACAAACAAAGTAAAGAAGTCGAAACCCCCAATAACACGTCCAATGGAGAATCGGTAGAGCGAAAGAAGGACTCCCAATTCCAGATGGAATTTGAAGCGTTCAACGAAGCCCTTAAGGACACAGCCGTTCCCAAAATACCCGACATCCCCCTTCTATACAAATACGAGCAAAATTTTCATGATGCCAAGACTATAAAATTTCCTGATAAGCCTGATGTTGAAGGACCTACCCCATTACCTGCTCCCGCGAAAGAAACCAGTCCATCTCCACCGGTTCTTGAAAAAGAACAACCTGTTGAAATTGTGGAGGAGAAGCCTCCAGTCAGTTCAAACAAAACCGAAACTGAACTAGAACCGCAACCACCACCGCCACCACCAATAGAACTTGTTAATAAAGAACCTACCATAGTCAAAAACACAGAAGTCGCTACTAAATTAACAAATCCAAAGAAAAGATTTGTGAAGACCTTCGAGGATGAGACCAAGAACTCTTCGAAAGGAAAAGCTATTGTAAAAGAAGCCGTTAGAGAGAGCACTCCCGAGCCAGAAATTAAAAATCAACTAAAACCACTCGAAGTATCTAAATTGAAAACGCAATTGATGAAAAAACTAGGCGATGCGTCACCAAAGAAAGATAATGCGTCATCAAAGAAAGATAATGCGTCGTCAAAGAAAGATAATGCATTACCAAAGAAAGATAATGTTAAACAAGACAAAAGAAGAGGTAGTAGACGAATTAGAACATTTGTCGAATTAGCAAAAATGGAGCCTGCCGAAAATAGAGACAACAAAAGAACTATCACTGATTCTGTAAGCGATAACGAAACAAAAACGTATGTGAAAAAGAAAAAAATTACCTCAGATAATCTTGAAAATAGCAATAAAACTCAGGTTCCAAAAGTAGTGGACGTAGTAGTAGAAACAACAAAAGATGTACACAGACAATCCGTCGAAAAAGAAATAAAAATACGAGATTTATCTCTAGAACAAACAAGTAAGGATCCCACACCCGAATCAAGTTTTATGGATCATATCAATGCATCCCCTACTAAAATTTTCAAGGATTTAAAGATTGATACGGAATTACTTTTAGACGCTAGTAGCCTTTCAGAATCTCAAAGGCTAACCATACAAAATATAATCGGTGTTACCTCGCCTGTATTACCTCCGCAACCGACAAAAAGCAATAAACAAGAAGAGGTAAAAGAAGAGGAACCAGTTAGGCCAAAAACTCCAGAAAAAATCCCAGAAGTAACTGAGAAAATTCCCGAGAAACAAAGTCCAGAACAGATAGAAGAAAAGGCCTTAGAAGGCAACACAACGGAGAATAAAGAAATAGAAAAAGAAGTTGATGATAAATCAAAGTCTGAGATCACGGATTTGCCACGCCAAGACGTTTTTGAAGATAGAACCGAACATATCCCTGCAAATAATCAAACTTTTGACGTCAATGATAAATTAGAGGAAGCAATACCCGAGAAATTGCCTGATGAAATTATTGAAAAGCAAGTGGAATCTAGTAGCGAGAAATCGGAAGATCAAATGACTGAACAACGACTAAATGAGAGACCAGAGTCACCAGCTAAAGACGAAAATCAAAAATTAGAGGAAGCTGAAAAACCAATGGCTATTGAGGAAGTTAGCACTTCGACTGAAAAAATTGACAAAGAGCTAATTGTAGATTTAGATGAAAAGGAAAAAGAAGTCGTTAGTGTGGAATTAAAAGATACTACTCAAGAGCCGTTGGAAAACGAGAAGAAAATTGAAACAACTGTGACAGAAGGAAGTAACATTACTGAACCAATAAAGGACAAACTAGAAGAGAAGTCAATCGAAGAAAAAATAGAATCTATTGTAGAAGGTGAGACTAAAGATGAACCAAAAGAATCAATAATTAACCAAATAGAAAGACCAAAGGATGAAATTCCTGTTGAAAAAATAATCGAAAAAGTCGCTGGGGAGTCAAGTGAAAATGTACTCCAAAATGAATCGACTCCAAAACTAAACGAAGAAAGTATTGCAGAAGAATCTCCTGAGAATATCAAAGATAACATTGAGATCGATTTGCGATTACCAGTTGAGACAGTAGGCAAAACCACAACCGAAATGGTTAAATCTCTACTTGAAGAGGAAACAATGGTAAACATCGAAGGAAACTTAACTGTAGTCACAGAATCAGATCTAGCCGACAAACAAGTTGAGATCGCAACAACTTCAGAAGTATCCAAACCCATAACCCTCTCCAGTTTCTCAATGGATTTCTGCGAAGAAGTTGAGTCTTATGTGAAAGGAGAAACGATAATGCAAGATATTGGTAAAGATAAAACAATGCCACTCGTCTCAATGGAGGAAAAGAATTTGACGAAAGGGGACGATCAAAAACAATGGGCAGAGCAATTGGTCGAACTTGCAGAGGCTTTAATGACCACCGAAAGTGGAACAAAAGAACCTCAGTCGGACGAAAGCAAAAATAAGAGGAAGATCGATAAAGACAAACTTTCTTTAGAGACACAACTTACCGAAAGAAGCGAAGATGTTAAAATGAAGAAATTCGATGATGTTTTGACTCCGGCGAAAGAAGCACCTCCTCCTGTAATAATGGAAGGTACCGAGGAATCGGTCAAAGATGACATCGCCGATGACAGTCTCACGATAGACGAGTCAAGTCCAAAAGATCAGATTCCTCCTCAAGAAAGTGCAATAGAAAAGCCAAATGTGGTGATTGAAAAGGTGGAGAAAGTATCTGAAGAAAATAAAGATTTCTATGAAACACAAACAGCCCAAGATATTATTAAAGAAATATCCCAAAAGGAGGAGATTATTATACCTCCTATGGATATTTCTGTCGAATCGGAGGTAGCTAAGATCACCGATAGTATAGCTGAACAGGAGGTGGTAATACAGGACAATCACCACAGTACAACGTCGACTAAATTACTAGAGATATTGACGGATAAGCCGAAATCAAATAGCATGTCAAAAACATCGCCAATGCTACCGGCAATTTCGCAAAGCGAACAGTCGCTTACAACAACAACCAAACCCTCTTACAAACACACAAAGTTACTCGCAAAACAGTCTATACCCGGTCCGAGCAAATCTCCAAGAGCTACAATACTAGCAGATAAACTAATCAAGCCCATAGAAGAAAGTAAAACAGTTTCGGTGAAGAAAGTAACATCGAAGAGATCGTACCAGGACGTAGAAGATATCGATACGTATATTATTCAGAAACCAATTAAGAAATTAAACGTTTCGGTCGATTCTGAGCCACCAACTCCCAAGATGATCAAAAAACCGCCTATAATTTCAAAGGGTAAAGCGAGAATTTTGCAACAAACCATTATTACACCGACCGGGGACATCCTTCAGCCACCTGTTGCTCAATCAACTCAGGATGATAATATGTTCGATATCAATTCGATGCCAATAGTTTTAAGCGATCAAATCTTAACACCAGAAGGTATTGAGAACATGCAAATTGTTTTGCAAGAAACGCCCGTAACTACAACGGGAAAAACCCAAATAAGTCCCATTAAGAAGACGCAAGTGACGCAACCTCAACAACAAGTCAAATTGTTGAATAAGACTCAAGCGGCTGTCGGTGCAGGATTGAAAGAGACTATATTAAAAACACCAGTTCAAAAGTCCCCTGCTACTGCCCTAAATAAGCAAAAATTTCAAAAGATATATCCGACTGCAACTACTACTAGTGCCGCCAAAATATTAAAGCATAGTTCCTCCGTCATAGCGCAGCCTGGTAAACAAGGTAAATTTATAATTGTTCCAGCTACCACTACACCTACCGGCTCCAAGTATACCGTAGGAAAGAGGCCTGCTATAGTAAAAAAGCCGCCTGAAAAGATTCTCGCTCCAATTAGTAAAGTTCCAGATCCTCCAATGACATCTGCCAGTGGTAACAAAGTGATGATTTTAAAAGGTCAAGGACAACAGCAAAAGATCCTTTTGACACAGCAGAAACAAACGCCGTCCCCTAAAATTCGAGCTAGGACTATTGCTCACAAACAAATTCTTGCAAAGGAATTGCCTCAACAAAAGGGAGCCAATATAATCTCACAAACTATCGTCAATTCTAAAGGTCAAATCACAACTTTAGCTAATCAAACCCTTGTCGGTGCTAGAGGTCAACAAATAGTAGCATCTGTTGCGCATCAACAGAGAAACATCAAGATAGATCCGATTAAAATGAAGAGAACACAACAAAGAATAAGCTTATCTAACGAGATTACGAAGCCGAGTACAAGCGGGCAGCAAAGAACAATAATCATTAAAAATTCGCAAGGACAAACAGTAAAGAAGATACAGGGTACGGATGATGCCCTTCTCGATCAACAGGTAGCTGAGCAATTACAAGCTATTAGTAGGGCATCTGCGAATCAACAATTAAAGGACTTATCGCCGCGATCAACACCGAAATCTGCGATTAAGAAGTCGTACTCGAAAAAGCAAGAACCGATTAAGCAACACCTTAACAAGGCTCTAATGCAAAATACGCAAGCTTCTACTAAAAACGTATCCGTTCCACCTTTAGCGCCGATTTCACCAACTAAAAAGGCCACAGAAACGGCGCATTATACATCAGCAACTGGCGAAATTCCTGTCGTTGAAGAAAAGCAGGAAGAGTCCAAGAGGCCACCGCATCAGTTAGTTATACAGGACGCTCAAGGTAATCAAACTACCATCACAGAGGGGCAAATTTTAGCTTTACCAAGCGAGGCGATTGATGGTCAACCCCATTCCTATGTTCTAGTGACTTTAGACGAAACCGGGAATTTAACGCCGTTGAACAGCGAAGCGTTAATGTCTCTGGATCCCAATTTGAATTTGACAAGCGATCTCGGCAACATGGTATTGCAAATCGATCAAGGTTCAACGTCTGAAGGTGAAGCACAAGCCTCGGACGCTTCACAGCAACAGCTTTCACCCCAAATAGAAACCGCGAATACCGAGAGTTTGTTACTAAAAGAAGTCGTCGATAAACCACCCGCGGTCGAGAACGTTTTATTGCCGGATAATCCAACTACGGAGGCCCCGGAACAAAACGTCCAGGCTGTGATAAACAGTGGCGAAATGGGTCAATTAATAATAACAGGTGACGCCAGCGCAGCTCAGAAATTCCTCGAATCGCTTGCTGAAGGCAACGCCGATCTAGCGAATCTCCTAGCGAATGCTGAAGGGAACGTGTTGATCCAAGCCGACGGGCAACAGATTCTAATCAATACCGACTCTGAGAATCCGATGCTAGTGATGAATCCTGAGAGTATAAGTAACGAAAACAGCGAAGGTAGTGGCAATCCGATCTTTGCGAGTCAACCGGTGAAGAATCAAGATATCCTGGCGGCTGCTTTAGCAGATACCGACGTATTTCAGCAGGACCAATCCATAACCCATTCACCGTCGAAGGTAGCACAATCGCAACTTAGCCCGAATAGCGCCTTGTATCCGATGAACGTTACGAATGTCCTCGAAACGAATTCGATGAGTTCCCCGATAATGACTCCTCTCGAAGTACCGAGCACCAACAGTAAGAAGATCGACGACGAAAGCGAAATACTCAATCAGGTCCCTAAAAATGTCGATTTACCGATTACCATCACCGATCCGAATATCTCTCAAACGGTAGCGCAGCAGCAAGTAGCTTTAATGGCGAGCGAATTACAAGCAAATTTAGACCTTCCGTTGGCAATACAGGATCCCGGATTATCGGTGACGTCGGCGGAAATGAGCAGTCCATCCTTCGTGTATTCCTTGCCAACACTAGACGATACCGTTGATCTTAACCAAAAAACATTCAGCGGCTCAATTTCTATGCCTTTGTTGACTGAAGAACCCGAAGATGCTATAGCTGAAAGCTCCAATAACCGCGATGCGAGTAGCGTTAAAGAAACGAAGTTAGAAACGGATGCCGAAGATAAAAAGCATATCGAAAAAGATGATAAAAGCATCGCAGGAGAGTCGAGTACGAAGGAATCCGATAGTAAAGAGGATAAAAAGACTGATTTCATCGATAGCGAAGGCTTATGTGCCATGCGCGGCGGTATCTGTAATTCGCTGAGTGAACCGCCGCCGGATATGTTCGATTTTTCAGTCGGAAACCAATACGAGGCGTCCCACATAACGCAGGCTAATGAAATGGACATTCCCATCGATTCGACGCCCAGCTCGGAGACCAGCAACACGCTAAACGATCGTGAGAGCAGCATCTCTAGCGTCGAAGAGAGGAAAAACGACGATTCGGCGTTGTACACTGTAAATACCACATCGCCGAGTACGAACACGGATGATTCGTGCGAGATACCGGTTCAACCGCCGATAATTGCTAAACCTTTTGAGGAAAACGGTACTAGTGATTCGAAAATCGATGACGACAAGATGGCGACCGACGGGAACGTGTGAGATCGATTGTCAGTGGACATTATTTGACTGATAAATGGTGTTTTTTTCTTTCAATTTGTTTTGTTACGTATGTATATAAAATATGTACAGGTTTAGCGGTTTACATTTACAAAAAAGTGAAAGTGCAAAATTTATTTTATTTGTACATAATATAATTGTTATTTATGTACATGCACAATGTACATAATTGAAAATTCTTTCTTTCAACAAATGAAGAGAAGCGACGAGCATTTGTTTATTGCGTCAAGAAATCAGATTACCCATTGAATCATACATTTTCCTTTCATAGTCTTAATCTTTCTATAGCGCACCTTTTTTCTCTACGCGTCGACGATTGCTGAATGATAATGTTAGGCTGGAATATCATTTATGTTTAGATTAGATTGTGTAATATGTGTGATTCACTCATTTATGAATGAAGAAAATAAATAAAAAAACAGACAAAATATTTGGTAACGGAATAAAAATAAAGTAAATGTAAGTTTAATTATATTTAGAAATGTATTCTTAATTTTACTATTCTAATAATGTAGTTTTAATATAATTACAAAACTATATTGTTTTTAATAAAGTTTTTTTTTTATTTACTATCCCCGCCCTAATTCATTTTTTTGTTTTTTGAAAGTATCAATGGTAGAACTTAATTGCTAGAGGGTCCGAATGTTACACATAGTACTAGAGTGTTATATGTTTGGTTATAGTGAAGATTTTCTCAAATCGCTAAAACAGTTCAATGCGCTTAAACCTTGCATCTACGAAATAAAGCTTATGGTTATAGTTAACCAATAAATATTCCGCGATAAATTCAAACCATTACACATTTTTGTTAATTATGCACTGCTGCTCTGTCTATTCTTGTGTAGTATCAGCTGTATTATATAAAGCTTGTTTCAACACCCTCAGAAAACCGTAAATTTACCGTCCAATACAAAAAGAGCTGCTGCTAGCATATTACCCAGGTACTGGATGGTAAATTTACAATTTTGTGAGGGTGTTGTAACAAGCCCATAGTGTATAAAGACAATGGGAAATTCTAAAAGGAGAGTACGAAGTAGGCTGTTCGCAAACTCCAATTAAAAAAATCTGACATTTGGAAAAGTAAAGTTAAAATTAAAGAATATAATACTGGGGTTGTAGATAATCGAGTGGACGATAGAAGTATTGGTTTACAGTGTGTCCCTGGATTGACGCATGGATAGGTAAGGCAGACAGGAAATTGAGTTGAATTTTCATCTTTTTGGGGTTCAGACATGCTTATACTAAGTACTAGCATAATTTATTACTCTGAACATTGTTTTTTAATAACCCTATTATCGTGTCTTCTATAGAAAATACATTTTACTAATTGAAAAAAATTATTTTTTTGTAAATTTCTAAGATACTTGATTTTTCGGTAACTCTAATTTTCAGTCTGCCTTACCTATCGATGCGTTAATCCGGGGACACGCTGTATATTATGAAATATTTTATATACTTTTTTTGTTTATGGTTTGTAATGCACCAAATAATTTTTTTGTGAAATTCTACACATTTTAACGTTTTTGAGACGTGACGTACCGATTTGGCATTAGTCTCAGATACAGTGAACTTCGGTTACAGTACATGCAACAGAAGTATTGCAACACATAAAAACAAGAGTTTTAGAATTATCTACTTCTCACGTTCATGTATATCTAAAGAGATCATTATAAATATAAAATACTAATAAATAAAACAATTTATTTTGCTATTCTACAAAAAACTACATACACTATACTAAATATACTTAAATATAACATCCTTCTTATCAGAAACAGTTTGCAATTCCAACCTAGTAGGACACTGTAACCAAAAGCTCAACAATTCCTCTGTATATCCAATCAAAAAATACATTTTCCTTGCGCTAATACTTTGTCGAACAATACCAGCAATTCGTATCATATTATGCTGCCTTTTGATAATTATTTCGCTCACAAATAAGCCGTGCCACGTTCCCGTCATAAACTTCCTAATGAACATATCTTCTACAGCTGTTTCTGATGTTCGTAATCCACCCTCGACGCTTGCTGAAAATTAAAAAAAAATATCCATAAGCTACATTCGCTGTTTAGAAAGGATTCGTACATGTGTTCCATGAGTTCCACGATTTTCTATGTGCGATTTGATGTGGTGGATTAGCCATTTCGTAAGTTAACGGGAAATCTTTCTTAGGTGTTATTCGGTACCTTCCAGCTTGAGATTTATGACATGCTGCGGTTGTGTGTATGGCATATTTTGTAGGTTGTTGTAACTGAGACAGCTTGAATAAACCCTAAAATTATTAATATAATAACAAAATTCATTCAATAATAATTTACATTTCTAACTTGTTTAATATTGTTTATCGACATTTTCAGAATATAGGTTAACTTGTAGGAATAAAACAAGGTTAAAATTTTCGGTGTATTATGAAGTTAGCTTTTTATGTCATACAAGACCAATCTGCGAATCGTATCATAAATGCTATACATACATATAAACATTTTGAATCGTATCATAAATCCTAAATAACATTCTCTTTTTTAAATAGATTTATGCCAGTATTTTTCGATAATGTGAATATTCTAAACGAATAAATATAGCAAAAGCATTATTAAGTTTTTGAAAACTATTAAAACTTTATTGCTAGGCGTTGCACCCACTGGATGTATTACTTCCTAGAGCCAACTTCATATCCGATGAAAATATTAAAAAAAAAGTAGTCCACTGATTAACCTAATTAATTTAATTCAGAATTGAAATTTTAATAGCTATCGATTATATATTTTTATTTTATTTTAAGAATGGCTGGTTAGTAATTTAAATAGCCGTTTTTGTACTACAATAAAATTAATTCTTAAAATTCTTAGCTGAAAGAACACTAGGAGATGGTATGGATAACAATTTAATGGCTCTATCAGATTATGCCAGCGAAAATGTGCCTTTTCGATTAAATTTACGATCATCAGAAGCAATATTAAATTCTCTAAGACCAATCGAGCCCAGCGGGAAAGTTATAAGACTTATACCAAAGTATGTCCCAAGAGAGCTGCGTAAGCCAAAATATTTAACTAGGAAACCAAAGGAACCCAAATTTATACCTTACGAACCGTTTAAAGGCGCCGTCGAACCAATTATTCCAATCAAAAAAGTAGCCAAACGTGAACCGGTTAAAGATAAAAACAATATTGACATTCATGACTTGGTTATACAAATGTCAGAAATGAGAATGCAGGAGTTAAATAAGGCTAAAATTGAAGCAATGAAACAAGATGAAGAATTAATTACCAGAAAGCAATGGGATGAGGAAAAGAGATCGTATGAGACTGATATAAAGAATCTTCAAGAAACAAATGCTCATCTCGAAAATCAGTTAAAGTTTCAAGCGCAGGTATGTAGTTTTGTTCATTCGACTCTTGAAATGGAAATATATATGAGAGTGTTGTATTTGTGTAGGTTAATAGTGAATTAAAAACGTTGTTAGTTGCTGCTGTAGGTGAGGATTTAGAATCTAGAGTTCAACATTTGACGGAAGATAAATTGCAGTTGGCAAGAGCATTATTGAAGTCTGCTAATCACTTGACATCGCATCAGGAACAAACTGAATGGCTGTCTGGACAGTGCGAAGTATGGAGAAGTAAATTTTTAGCTTCCAGGTAACAAAATGACTCACGCTTTTAATAGTAACATTTCTTTCAAAATTTCAACCATCAAATTTGTTTGTTTTTCTAGTTTAATGGTTGAGGAACTGGCTAGATGGAAATCAGTACTTACAAATAGATTAAACGACATTCAAGAAGTCCTGAAGAATCTAATCGAAGAACGAAACAAAGCGAGAAGTTATTCCATCAAATGCTTAAACAATCTAAGCCAAATCAATGAAAAATTATGCAAAAACAAAAATATTCTTTTAAAAAGCAGCAACATCTTAGAACTTAACATGAGTAATTTCAAAATTAGCGAAGCTTTATTTGATAAATTACTTAAGGACGAAACAATTAATTCAGTAGAATATTTAGCTCAACTTCCATCAAGTACTCCGGCAGAAAGTTGTGCATTACAGCTCTTAAAGAATCCCGTCAATTTGAGTCCAAAACCAGACGCAATATGTAATGCAGTTATGGGTGCGGCTATGTCTTTAAGTGCGGGTCAAATCTATCTACAACATCCTTTATCTCATGCAGCTTGCTGTGCTCATTGTAAAGGGGAAGTACAGAATATTTGACGTTTGTATATGAAGAGAAATGCTAGATAATTTCCAATAGAATGCAATAACTTTTTAAAGCAATTAATACAAGATATATTTAGAATACAATGTATATGTATTTTTTTATTAATTTTTATGGTCTTTGTTGGGTTGATATCTCATTTTTATATGTATCTTTATAAAAGCAATAAAGTTTTATATGATTATGTAATATATATGCTTCTTTTTCTGGATCACAGATGTCGTTCCATTCAAACATGTTATAGGCTACTGGCTATAGAATGTTTTAAAAATACAGACAAGAAAGCTGTTTTGTCTGAGGTAAAGAAGTAATCTTTAGCTATCAGTTCCGTATCTTTTTATCCTAAATTGCCAAGGTCAAAGATTATTTTGATCATAGATAACACTAGACAAGAAATTTTAACTTTTTCTTTTTCCAAAGTCCAAAATAGTTGATTTATCAGGATTTGAGTGTGTGAAGTTGAAAATGACAATTAAATATCTAGATTAGCTCAGGTTTGGAAGTTATTGAAACTTTTATGCTCTTCAGTATTATAATGGGCCATAAGCCCTTTTCGTTTGCGTTGCTGAATTTGATCAATTTTGTCAAAAATAGCATATGTGGCACGGTTATAAATAGCGGATATATCAGTTTGAGCAAATAAATCTGCTATTATTGCTCAACGCTTTAGGCTTGGGCAGATATAGCATGCTACTTTGGATATATAAGCAATTTGCCGAATGCAAACGAACGCGTGTTTAAAATACCTGTGAGCAGCTAAATTTTTAACGAATACAACAAAATTGACGAAACTGATATTGAGCACTTTCAGCAACGCAAACGAACAGGGCTATAGTCTAATAAGCGTAGCACTGCCCAATACACATTTACTTACCATTTGACAGTGGTTTTGGGGTTAATTCGATGCACTGATCATAAATATGGAGTCCGTTTTTCTAGAATGAAATACTGATATATATATTTTTCATATTATATTCAAAATTTTTTAGTGACAAGAATATCTAAATGGATTCATACAATTTAAGGGGTGCTGATTCCATATATCACATCATTTTTGTCAGATAGGCTTTAGTTTTTTACAATGCAAACTCGTAAAGTGTAACCTATTTACAAATCATGCGGAAAAATAAATCAAAGTGCTTTAGACTAATTGCATGGGCGAGAGCTAAAAAACAGAAATAAGGACGTAACAAACTTCATATAGCACGAAAACGAGAGCTAAAAAACAACAATTATTGTCATTTTCGAATTCAGCGTACCTAAATCTATAAAGATTGGGTATTTTCCTTTATGTCAGAATTTCATTGTTGAACAGTGTAATAAATAAGGTTCGACAAACGAGTGCAACGTCAGAGGCGTATCGCGCAAAAATAGGTACGTGAGATCTAGTATTATCAAAAAATAATATATTCTTACCTTTTATTGACGTCTTGATGCGAGTCGCATTGGATATTATTTTTTAATAATACTGTATCTCACGTACCTACTTTTTGTCGAACCTTAATAATAAACAAGATACGTCATTGAATCATCTTTGTAATATAAATTTTGCGCCATCTAGTAGTTGGTTTGCTAATTATTTCATTATAGACTGGATTATGAGAATCTAATATTTTATTCATTCTAAACTAGGGCATTAGGGTAGAAAAATTAGGCAAAAAGTTTTATTGAAACTTGTACTTTATTTATTTTTCACGCTGTATTCCACATGATACGTAATTTATCGACAAGGGTATTTATAATTTTTCCCTAAAAAATCCAATTTACACCTTTAAACTAATTAAAACGAATTACATACAAAAATTTACAAAATCTATATTGTTCAAAATGTTTGTTTAATACAATGAATTTGTATACAAATTAATATTGCTATACAGTATAGAATTTTGTTATAAAATAGGAGTAATATTTATTGATTAAAAGAAAGTCTCTCTCAAACTAAAATGAATGTGAAATTGTACATATGTATACATTTTTAATTTCTATACACAATAATAATGACAATATCAGCGTAAATACTAGGGTACGTACGAATTCATTTATAGGCGCGAGTCCCACACATATAGCGAATAATGTCGTCGCTTGTGCTAGGAGCGTCCTCGATTCGCTTTGGGCGGCTCCCACCTTATACTTTCATAGCGGGCAAACGTTGTAACCTTGTAACACCCCGTGCGTTCAAGGAGTTCTGGCGCTAGAAGCGGAAAGCGCTAGCGCTAGTAGCAAGCGCTTGAACCCCTAGAAGGACATTCAAGCCGCTTTTTGAAGCGCATGCCTAGTTCGAACTTCTAACGGCGGTTATATTTGTTTCAAAGTTATTTTTCTCTATAGAGTATAGTGCGCTTGTTTTTCCTCATAGTACGTCCAATATATCGAAATAACGTGTTTGTTGTAAAAAAATACATTGTTTTTAAGTCATCTAACTAACGCGCAACTAAAACAAATACCTCATCTATCAGATAATAACCTAAGAGAAATTTCGAAAGTTAAAAACTATTAAGCCAACTCCGTACACAAATCAAGTGACTTATACGGAAGGATTCCCAACAAAAATGTACTTAAATAACAAAACTACGTACAATACCTGCTAGTTCAAACAAACATTTTTGAATTCTTTAAACTGTACTCTTAAACATACCCATAAAATTTTGGATTGTATAATTACTCTGCTCACAAATTATATACATCAAGACAACAAAAAAAGTATAATGAATGTTATTTGACATTTTTAACGCAGTTGGGTATATTTATATTAATTCGTATTTGATTATTTGCCGCTATCCCCACTCTTCGCTAGATCATCGAGCGAAATTTATTTGCGCTAGCAAACATGGCGGCCGCTAGATCTAGCGCTAACACTTAGTGGTTGCATTCTGGTCACTGCTCCATCGAGCGCCGGCTAGCGTTAGCGGCGCTAGAACTCCCTGAATGCACGCAATGTCCATATATTTTAGTGGTTCACTTTACTACGGAATTTATTAACGCGGTATGCACTTATATCAATAAGTAAAAGGTTTCTTCGTTTGTCTTGCTCGCGTTAGTTCTAGAGTGTAATAGGATTATGATTACGTGATCGTTTCGATTGCGTGATCCTTACTATTTGTTAATTCTTGTACTTTACTTTCGATTGCAAGGGATGCCAGATTGTGTGAATATGAAGTTAATATGTCGTAAATTCTTTGTTCAGGTCCGAATAAAACACAAGCATAAACCATTTAACAGTTTAATTTCACATAATACATAATTCCCCACGCTTTCACATAACCTTACTTCTCACTTCTCCTTTTCGGCTACCTGTCCTCATCCCTCATTTCACTTCTTGCTAACGAACTAAATCCTGGCGTACCAACTATCAGAGAAGCGGGAAATTCAAAATTTCAAATTTACTTACTACAAATACAACAATCAATAAATAATAAGGATTTTTTAATACCATCGTGATTGCGAATTGTCACCATTCTCAATCTTTTAGGTTATGTGTACTGTACAAATGCCAATTTGTATGGTTCGTTTGTACCCATTTAGAGTAGTTCTGAGCAATCAAAACGATCACGTGATCATAATCCTATTACACTCTAGAACTGACCCGAGCAAGACAATTGAACAAACCTAATACAATGAC
The DNA here is from genome assembly GCA_029619315.2 of Dynastes maya. NCBI lineage: Eukaryota > Metazoa > Arthropoda > Insecta > Coleoptera > Scarabaeidae > Dynastes > Dynastes maya. The sequence goes on along the minus strand of JAROYE020000004.1, from coordinate 55,259,232 downwards.
AGCTGCACCGAACTGTACAAACTTACTCCATTTCTTAAGGAGGTGTAAGTTTGTGCAGTTCAAAACTGTCGGAAGCTGTCCAACATATACAAACGAACATCGGATTGTCAGTTTTTTTTTACAAACGAACGCGCAATTTAGAAATTCGAGCTAGGTACTCCGTATTGCACTAATTGACAAACGAACAAATCTAAAGACACTGGCTGACTTTTGGAAATATATATTTGAGTACGCAGACGCGAAGTTGGCGTGTGGTTTAAAATTTTGCCGTAGTATGGCACTACATTCAGTTGTATCAACTTATGATACAATTGAAATCGTAGTTGAACTAATCATTGATTAGTTCAACTACGATTTTTAGAGGGCGTATTTGTTAGTAATATCCAAGTCATTTTCTATTTTTTTACAGAATTACTGTTTATTTCATTTTCCTTTTTGGTACAGTTAGAAGTTTCATGTAATTCTCGGATTCTTTCGAATGACTTGGTCCTGTTATTTGATTTTTTTCTATTCATTTTATTAGGTTTAAATATGGTATTACTTGGGAATCAAATTGAGAAGACCTAATAATGAAGCGAAAATGTATTGATTTTCAAAGGCTAGGAAATATTCAGAGGTAAGATAATTTGATCGGTCTGGAATTTAATATATTCGATTCAATATGGTTTCAAAGAATTAATAATAGATTATGTAGAAGTTAAGAATTTGGCAGTACCTACTTTAACTATTCAGTAGAAATATAAAGTACAAAGAAACGCTATGTATACTCCGAAATAGCTATAGAGTTTCTTAATTGTTTCTATATCTCTTTTTAGTGGAAGTTATTTAATACTTTCTTGTTTTTAGCAACTGCCTTAATATAAATTATTATATTTTGTGGTGATATTACGCATTGCAATGTTATTACGAACTAATGAATGTTATATGCATTTTGCTTTAATTCTTCTTTTTTCTATTCCGATGTCGGCTTTAAAAGTCTTTTTTTTTATTAAACATCTTCAAATTTGAATTGTAGTTTGTTAATTAAGAAGTGGGAACTATTGAAATGTTATGATGATTTGTCAAACACCACGTCATCACTTAATATTTGTAACAACTTAAAACCTTCCGTTATTCAATCGATACAAACAACTTCTCGTCTTGTTAAAAGGAAATACCCGTTATTCATCCTATACACGTTGCTGTTGTATTATTATACACATATTTACTGACTTACCTGTAATAAAAGCTCTTCCTTTCGAGACCGCAACGCCTGTATAAAGGTGTACCTCGGTCCCAAGATACTGATACAACGCAAAGGAAGGGTTGTTTATATTAGCATCTATTACGGGGATTTATTTTAATCAGATATCTCCTCTCTCTTGCATCGTATTTAGATGTTGTTGTTGTTGTTGTCGGCGAAGACGACCAGCGATAGTAATTTCCCCATGCCGTCGGTGTGAGAAGGACGATGTACAAAACAAACTTCCTCTGGAGCTGAGTTTGGGGAGTTATGCGGTCCTCTTGTATGTTGCGTTATCGTTGGACGACGCGGAAAAGGTTCTTTTGAGTAAGTCAGGCGTATATAGTAATAGTAATAAAGTATGCCGGTAAATCGGCCAAAATGGCGCCATTGTATAACGGCTTTTGTACTTAGCAAGTTTTGTTGTTATATATGCATTTATTTCTCAAGTTGTGATAGTGATATACGGACGGAACTGTATGCTAGTCTGTGCTACTTCTTCTAAAGGACCCTATTGGAATTTTCATCTCTAGAAATCGGCTTGTACCTCTTTTTTTGATGAGAAAATCTCTTACTTTTATATTGATGATATAAGAAGATTTTTAAACTGTGTTCACATACATGGAGAAAAATGTATAATTAAAATATGTGACTGCAACACTTTATGTTAAATCCAACTATAATTTTCGTTAGAACAACTACATATTTTGTTGGATTAAGTAAACACGATGTAATTTTTAATACAAGGGTTTATTGCCCCAAAATATTCGTCTGTGTAGATTAGTGCGAAATTAGAGTAAAGCTGCGTTTATGTATTACGAAATTAGTATGGGAATAAGGTGTAGTGCCACAGTTTGCAGAATGCAAGAGGTGCATAAAATGAAGAATTAGTGCAGTGTGAAACGATACACGTGTTAGACTTTGACACTACCATGTTGCCGCATTAATGCAACCAACCAATCACAGCGCAGGCGGTGGTAAACTTGCAATTGGAAACTAAATTCATGTCAGTTTTATTAATCTCGTGACAAATTCCATGGACACTTTCTTCATTTGATTCTGAATTTGTATATTATGATTAACGATTACTGCACAAACTGCTAATAAACATATACAATGCAAGGGTCTTGTGTAATTCTGTGCATTACAGAAGAAATAAATATCAACAAATAAATTTAGATTAGGTTATGACCAAGCAAATCATCGGTATCAGTTGTTATAACAAACAGCACACTAATTTTACGTTAATTTCGGACAACCGTGTGAACGCTACTTAAGAATACCCGCAATTAATAGCTAATTGTATGTGAGTATATCAATTTCCCGTCAATTTGTATGCATACCTTTGTGGTTTTGGTATATTTACATTGAAACGGGACATTACTATACCTCTTAAAATATCTACTATTCCTCTTGAAACACCTTGTATACAATTTTTATATCGGTATCTTATAACTAAGGTTTGACAAACGAGTGCAACGTCAGAGGCGTATTAAAAAAATAATATATTCTTACCTTTTACTGACGTCTTAATGTCCACTGTGACAAAATACTACTGCCTCGGTAAGCAGCGTAAAACATAAGCAACGGTTCCATTGTCGATTCACTTAGCCTTCGACGTTGGTCTAAAAACGTTTTCGTGTATTTTGAAAGTGATCGTTCTACATCTAACGAAGTAGGATTTGCGTAATTCAGATATCCCTTTATCTCTTGTGTGCACTCTTTATTTTCAGTAATTGACCGAACCTTTTGTAAATCGGGATTTTTATTTAAAACTGCACGAAGGATCTGTCAAGCTTTCTAGAGCGGCTTGTAAATTATCTAAGGTAGCTAATGAGTCTCGTAAAGATAAGTAACAGCAGCATAGTTTATGGAAATTTCATCTATTTGTAATTGAAAGTCCGAATTGGAAAAATGTTGCTGACTCTCTCGAATCGCTGCAGATTCATTTGATTTAAATTTTAAAATCACATCCTTCACATTTGCGAAATATTTATAATAATAAAATACTGCCTGGAGCCATGTTTCCCATCGAGTTATTACAGGCTGAGGTGGTAGTGGAAGTTTCGAACACAATTAAATTATTCACCATCGATACTTCTTTCGAATGGTTTCTGTAACGAGATGATACGCGTGTATGAGACATGTTATGTGAAGGAGAGCCGGAAAGTATATTTTCAACATCCTACCAACTTTCAGCATTGTTGCAACTCCATCAGTAACTAACATTGTGACTTGGGCTCCTGTGATACAAAATTTTCTTAACGAATCTTTTATTATCTTCACAACGGTTTCAGCATCACTTTTTTTGAATCCTTTTACTGGTTAATAACAAGGAAGCTGCTGGATCATTACGTTGTAAAGGACGCGCTACAACATGAATCACGCTGTGTTTCTATGCATCAGTTGTTTCATCCACACTTACGCAAATTTTCTTATTTTTCAACTCATCTACTATACAGTTTTTTTACTGTACCCTGCAAATGTGTAAATTGTATCGCAATTGTCTATTGGTTGGTAGTTTCCACGAGGGAACATATTTATTCCAAAAAAGACGAAAGTGTTCGTTGTCTACTAGGTATTGTGGGATGTTGCATACACTTAGCATAAAAATAAAATCATACAGAAATTCCCAGTACGGAATATTGTTGCTTAAATTCAATACATGACGTTTACTTTTAATATGTCTTCTACAGTGAAATGTATCGCGATCTATTAACCCTGTAATGCAAATTTTGCACTGAATGATAGTACCTGTATATTCCAACTCAGGGAAACGGCTAATATATTTATTTACATGCGATACTAAAGGTAAACCTCGCTTACGAGGATCCATGTTTTAAAAGACGCACTCCGATGAACCGATAATTATCGGTCTATCGTTCACTTCCACACCTATCGAACGACTAAACTCTCCACTGGCTTCGCATCGACCCAAATTCCCTCTCGGGGCTTCTGCCGCAGCACGCGTTTGTCGAACCTTACTTATAACGTTTTTAGAACGTTAAATTACAACGTTCTCGGCACGTAAAATTACAATGTTTTCAGATCGCTAAATTACAACATTTTATTTTTGTGACATTAAGACGTTTCTTAAACGTAACAAGAACGTATTTACTAATGCTTGAGAGAACCTTCTACTAAGGTTTTGAAAGTGTTTCATGTTACCTGGGACGCTAAGAAATTGTCTTACTTTTTCCCACTTAGTGAGAGAGTGTGTTAAACTCTCTTACTAGTCACTTATAAAAAATACAACAAGCAGTAATGGGAAAGCTAAATTTAAGATATTGAAAAGTATTTAAACAAGAACAAAGGAAATAAAACTATCAAAGTACAACGTAGCATACGATACCTGACGCCATGTGGAACGCAATGACGTCACGCAGTCACGTGACTCTGATTATATTGCAAGATAGGGATTGATCAATCCTTGTAACGTTTAGGTAGTATCCTTGTGATAACTTTACCTTTGCGTGCTAAAATGATAGTTAAACTAATTCTGTAGTGTTGGTGTGGTGTGCCTTTTTGCATTATTTGAATTATGATGGAATTTCCAAAGAAGTAATCAATACTTCGTTTTAGTTGACGTGGTAAACATAACCTAAATGACGGGCTTCTGGATGGAACATCTGTTGGTCCACTTGCGCGTCCTATATGTTTTTGTTTTAAAACTAGTAACATGGCAAAACGGAAATGTAATCAGTGTTGCAGTTTATTTACTGGACACTGGGCATTTGAAATGTTGTCATTAATCTATTATTATCAGAAGAAGAAAATAATCTAAATGACCACCTAATTTGTAGAGTTAACTGTCAAGTATTATTAAATATTTGCTCAATACTTTTATCTTATTTGGTTTATACGGAGTTAAGGAAGAAATCAAATTTTGTCTCCTATTCCATCTCTTTCTTTCCCTTTAACGCAATTACGCGCCACAAAACAAAGTAAAAACAAACAAATCAACGTTTAACCTCGAAATACGCAACCTGAATACAACTCGCGTCCCGTCCTTCATCGGTAACATTGATTAAGACACGAACGGAGCAAATCCTGCTTGCTGCCGACCAATTTTAATAATCCAATTAAAAGCGAACGCGTACAAGAGAGGACGTCGGCAAAACAATCCAATTCTTCGGTTTCTCCTACACTACCACGTCGTAGGGAGGGACGAAAGAGACGAGTTTGGAAGGGGAAAAGGAACACGAAGAAGGGATCGGCACGAAATGGAATCTTACTTAATTACATCTGCAGATTAGAAAAGATTTTCCAGATTGCGGTTCGTCTAAAAAGATTCAGCGTTGACTTTGATTGTACGTATTGTACAAGGCAAGGACAGATATCGGAGACTTCCAGGAAACGAAGGAAGATTCTATGTGGGGATGAGGTAGGAGAAGAAAAAGAGCGGAAGGAGGAATCGACAATTTTTATTCCTTACAACGAAGATGTAGCTTCGCGTCTTTTTCCTTTTGAGTTTTGAAAAGGGGGATAAGAGAATTCGTAACGTTTGAACGAAACGCCATCTATAACTGACAGTGGGATGAAGGGAATCGTTCGTCTCGCTACGTCGGTATTCAGTTTTGTCATCGTTTGGTCTCTCGGTTGGTTTGCTTTTCCTTGAACGAAGAAGCCGTACGAATTTTAATTAAGCAAAGTGGTCTTTGTGAAGTGACAAATGTAATGAAAGTTTTCACAGTGGCGAATCTACGCGATTACTTCAAGGTTAAGAATGCCTTTTTGGGGAGGAGAAATTGATGCTTACAAGTCGATTGGATTAAAATAACTTCGAAGTGCATTTAAAGCAATTAAGGAGACACTTTTTGAATTGAAATTGGTTTTCCTGGTGAAATTTGTGTCGAATAGTAAGAAATACGAATTAAATTCGACAAAGTTATCCTTTATGAATGGTACTAAAATGGATTAAAATGGATTAAAATGGATTAGTACGAATAAAAGAGAAGTATGAGAAGATAAGAAAAGAATGTAAAAAAAATAATAAGAACAAGCAAACGACAATGGATAACAAAAGCAATAGAAGAAATCGAAAATGACAACAAAAATAGGAATAGTAGAAAAATTTATCAAAAGGTTAAGGAACAAAAAAGAAGATATAAATCTAAAATAAGGGGAATAAAAACCAAAGAAGGAAAAATAGTAGAAAATGAACAAATCAAGGAGGTTTGGATGAGACACTTCAAAGAATTATTAAATGACGATCAACAACAAGAAAATTCAACAACAGAGTAAGAAGAAGGAGGAGAAGGGGAAGGAAGACAGGAAATAGATGTAAAGGAACCAACCTTAGAAGAAGTGACTGAAATTATAAACAAGACCAAGAACGCAAAAACACCTGGAAAGGATGGGATAAACATGGAGTTGTTGAAATATGGAGGCGAACAATTGAAAAAACAAATATACGCATTGATATTAAATATATGGAAAGAGGAAAGAATGCCGAATGACTGGAAAATAGGCCAAATAATAAAGGTACATAAGAAAGGAAGTCAGCTTGAATGTAATAGCTATAGGGGAATTACATTACCACCAACCGCCTACAAGGTTTTGTCTACGTTAATACAGAGAAGAATAAGAGAGGTAACGGGTAATAAAATAAGAGAATATCAATGCGAGTTTACGAAGGGGAAATCGACAAATGACGCAATACACATAGGTAAACAAATTGTAGAAAAAACTTATCAATATAATATAAACCCCGAACTGCTTTTCGTAGATTTTCAGCAAGCGTTTGATTCTCTAAATAGAAATATGATTATGTTAGCGATGAAAGAGTTAGAAGTACCAACAAAACTAAGAAGACTTGTAGCAATGACAATACATGGAACAAAAGCTAGTGTAATAACAAGTAAAGGTGAAACTGAAGAGTTTGCTATAAATAAAGAAGTTGGGCAAAGGGATGCGATGTCGGCAACCATATTTAATATAGTACTGGAGTACATCACCAGAAGAGTCAATAAGGGTACAATAAGAACAAGAGGGGGGCAATTGGTAGCGTACGCTGATGACGTAGTAATCGTGGCAAAAAGGAGGGAGATAATGAATAACACCTTAAAAGAAATAGTAGATGAAGGTAAGAGGATGGCATTGAAAATAAATGAGAACAAGACAAGAATAATGAGAATAGGAAAAGAGATGAGCAACAGAAAAATTAGAGTGGGGAAGTATACCTTTGAGGAAGTAGACAAGTTCAAATATTTGGGAATCACCATTACAAATGATGGTAATAGAGAAATGGAAATAAAGGAGAAAACAATGGCAGCCAACAAAGCTTTACATATAAATAAACACCTACCAGGAAGCAAGAATCTTTCAAAGAATACAAAGATAAAAATTTATAGAACAACCATAAGATCAGTAATAATGTACGCAGCGGAAACACTGACAATGACAAAAAGGGATGAAGAAAATTTAGGAGTTGCGGAGAGAAGAATACTGAGATCAATACTTGGACCAGTTAGAATGAAAAAATTGGAATATAGGATAAGAACAAATGAGGAAGTAGCGAAAGAATGTGGAGAAGATATAGTTAAGAAGATAAAACAGCAAAGAGCAAAGTGGTTGGGGCATATGTGGAGAGCGGGAGAGGACAAGATATTAAATATAATGACAAATTGAGAGCCAGCGGGAAAAAGAAGGAGGGGAAGACCTAGATCTAGCTGGATGAATGAAGTGAGGGAAAACTTGAAGAGGATAGGGATCGATAAGGTAAAAGAAAAGGCTAAAGATAGAACGGAGTGGAGAAGGATATGCGAAAGAGTGGAATAGGAAGGAACAGGGACTGATCATCCCCTTAATGAGGGATCTAGAAACCTTCATCTGAAGCGGCGAAATCCACAGGAGGGGTGTCTAAACCATTTATTATTATACTATGCGTTTGATTTTTTAGAAAAACTTTTGTGACAGAACTTAGTGACCGACTAAGTATTTTATTGTAGTAATAGTTTTATTGAAATTTTTCGCCATTTGTATAGATTTTGCATTGTATTAAAGCATTTATCCTAAAATGTGTGCTGACCGAAATATTATGAGCCTGGGCTTGTATATCACCCAGTGTCACAAGTGCCAACTGTACGCGCACGAACAAAGTGACTGTCATGTTGCGCCCAAATGTGTTAAATATGCAGGGCCACACTCACCTAAAGGCTGCGAAAAATTAAGAGACACACCCTATGCAACGGCGATCACCCGGCAAACTACAGGCACTGCTCAAAATCACCATACGCTCTGAAACTAACAGGCAAACAATCTCAAGATGTATCCTAAGCATCAAAAAGTTTTCTATTTACCTTCATTTAATCTTACAATGTATGAAGGGATTGCATATTGAAATTAGAATGTGAAAAGATAGAAAGAAACTACGTTCATTCAAAATAAAATATTTATTGAATTTTTTCGTTTAATAGTTTTAATATAAGAAACGATCACTAAAATAATATCCAGTGGTAATAATAATAAACATCGTAATTGCTAAAAACACTATCCATCATGACAACTTATAAATATAAAACATCTCCATTATTTATTATTTCATTTATTCATTATAATTATCGGTATTTATTATTTTATTATCGTTATTATTTCTTTAATCATTAACCACCTAAACAATTATGACTAGTCATCTCTGGCAAAAATTTACATCACAAGTTTTTTATATTTATATTATGTACGTCACACTTTTCTCCATAAGCTCTTCTTCTTCTACAACTTCTCATTTTTTACAAAGTTTTCGTAATCTTTTCCATAGGTACATCTCTATATCAACGCCAACATACAATCCATATTTTTGCTTATTTTATATATTCGTATCATTCAATGTAAATGCAATCGGTATAGTTTTCTGCGCAGATGATTTTACTACTTTGTGTACTACTTTGTGTCGTAGTACTTACTTAAGTAAATATAATGGCAGAATTAAATCGGATTGTATTTACATTGACATAGAACATCACGCAGTTCTTATATTCACACATATCCTGAACATAAATACAGATTGGGACAGTCTTTTTTTTGTGAAAAGTTCGTTTATCTGTGTGTCAACATTAATCTTACGAGCACACATGGTAACAACACCGTGGAGAGCGTCTGGTGGCACGTTGTCGTCGCTCGATTTGGGAAAGTCACTGGAAGAGATAGAAAATCATGCTATTATTAATTTGACGATGGTTATGGAAAGAAATTTCGAATTACGTATGTGTAAAGGTTCTCTTTCAAATATAAAAATGTCCCAATTTTATAGACATCTTAACATGTGAATTATAACCTCCTGTATATTTAAAATTGAAAATAAACTTGTGATATCCTAAAGTTTTTTTGGTAGGTTATGGTGTCATTGTGGTTGTTATGGTGGAATTGTAAAATTTAAAAAATACAGGGTGAGGCATGGGAACCAACTGGTTTTGGATTAATTATAAAATTTTTAGATTTTACTGTAGAAGAAATTTATTAGTAAAAAAATCTTTGTAAGTACATAGCATTCCATTATTATTCACGTTTGGAAAATTAAATCTGGCATGCGATGACCATTATTCTTGACACATTGTTGAAGGCGTCGAAGAAAATTTGTCTCCACTCTTTCCAGTAGGTCCCTATTGATTTCGGTGATTTTCTGACGGAGCGACTCTTTCAAGTCAATCAATGTACAGGGCTTGTCATTGTAAACACATGCTTTCAGGTATCCCCATAGAAAAAAGTCACATGTGGACAAGTCAAGGCTCTGAGGGGGCCACCACACGTCACTAAATCTTAAAATGAGATGATTAGGAAACAGGGGTCGAAGAACAGCCATTGTTGCTCTGACGGTGTATGCCGTGGCCCCATCTTGCTGCATCCATAAATGCTGACGATCAATATTCCGTCTTTGTAAATCAGGGATGAAGAATGTGTCACAAACAATCGTACGCAAACATCCGATGTTCTAACGTCCACGGCTTCTTGATGGTAACTGGCAGTGAAATGCTATGAGCCAAGGAATGCAACACTACCTAGCACGCCCCTCCTTTCTATAACGAGAGAGTAATACCACTTCCGAAACCACTTGGTTCTCGTGCCTCACCCTGTAGACGCCTTACGTTGGACTTGATCCCAAAGTACATCTCCATTAAAAGCAATAGGTCAAATTTTTCCAATTCATCAAGAAGAGGGTTATATATACTTAGAAGATTATTAATTAAGGATGAAATTAGATATAGCTACTCCTTAATACACTTATACGGATGCTAAAGACTATACACGTTGGTCCAGATACGAACGGGGGATTGCTTTCATGAATGGCAACAGCCCATTTGAGTCTCACTGAGAGATCCCATTCAGTCGCAGTATATCATAAAGCGAGCACCGGTACGCACGCATATTATAAACACGCATGTCCGCTCAATCACGTAATATTATAATTCAATGCCTTCTGACAAAATGTATTAATACAGAATTACAGCGTAATTTTTCTGTATTCTCAGATTATGTTAGAAAATACAGTTTCTTATATTTATTTTGTTGCTGCTATACGATGTAGGAGAACGAAAAAGTAATTCTAAGTAGGAAAATAAACAACGATTCTTATAAAACTAAACTAAAGAAAAATAAATTTGATAATCATACAAAATAAATTGAAATTCCAATAATGTTACTTTATTAAGGGGAAAAATATCCTGGCAATTTTGAACTTTGTAACTTTTATATTTGTTGCGTTTCAAAATACGTTTCGCAGTACTTCTACTAACACCAATTTCGTCTGCAATTTGCCAGCTATAGCAAGGTTCGCCCATTTCAACTAAGGAACAAACCCTCACTTCTCTCTCCTTCCGCTCGGGATGCATTAGAGGGATTTGAGGCTGTTTGTCTATTTGTTGGCATTTACGGCAATTCCCCACCACGCAGCCAAATTTCCTAAACGCTTTGACGATCGTTTCAATCGTCGAATGCGAAGGAATAGGACGACCAAAGTACTCTAGGACAAATAGTTCGGTCGTGCTTTGATAGGAATTTCCGGCAAAATACCATTTAATGATCTGTATCTTCTCTGCGATTGTAAAACTAACATAATGCATTCGAAATCCATAATCACTTGTTAGAATCTTACGAGCGAACAGACAAACAAAGAATGCGTCAGATAGGCTTCTCAGAGCTACGGCAGTTGCGCGCGGCGAGGCTGGCCGGCGGGATAAATGCAGGGATGCCGGGTCGCGCTACGTACAATATATCTCGCACCCCGCTGAGACCTGGGCCAACGTGTATATGACAAACTTAAGATAACACTCTCACCAATTTCTTTTGACGACTTACTGATTGACATTCACTCAACTCTGTTCAACAACACGAGTAAATTAAAATTTTCAGGCTTAATAGAAAAATTAGAAATTTGACATCCCTTAAAAATAAAAATGAAAATCATTCTTATACTATTTTACGTTCTCATCAATCACATTCACACAGTTTTTATCAACCAGTTAAAAATTTCTCGAATATTCAATTAGATAATAACGAGTTGGAGGTGTTAGGTTTGGGGTTGAATTATAATATGCATTCTAAGAATTCACAATATTAGAAAGACCTTGAAATCTTGGCTGTTGGCTTAGAAACTGTTGTATAGTCAGTTGACCTTGCTATAAAATCCTCATTAAGAGGAGATGCCATTCAACTCTTGAAGAATGAGAATAAATTTTACAATAAAAGACCCTCAAGACTTTCTAATTGTGGGAATTTCAACTCTAAAACGTTGAACGGGGTAAAGAAAAAGATTACTTCGAATGATTTGATAATCAGATTTTAGTAGTGCCCTTGATTCTATTAATCATGGTATTTTACTTAGCAAATTATGAGGGTTTAGATTAGGGACATCGTTCTTAAGACTGATTTACTCTTATTTAACTGCCAGGTGCAACTACGTCCATTATAATGGATATACGTCCAACTACTTCTTTCCGAAATCTGGTGTTCCTCAGGGGTCTAATCCGGGCCCCCTGGTATTTGTACTCTATATAAATGACTTACTTGAAGATTTGACTTGCCCGGTATTTGCATATGCTGATGACATTAAAATCTATAGATCTATCTCTAACTGGGATGATATTATATACCTGCAGAATAATAGTAGCCATATTATTTGGTGCGACGAATTTAAACTGCGCTTGAACTTCAGCAATGTTGTTACATGTCTTCTACTCGCAAGCTCAATCCGATTCCTTCTACGTACAGTATAAATAATAGATTTTTGAAGAAAGTTGAGTTGATCAGAGATCTTGGAGTTTTGTTCGACCCTTCGATGAATTTCTCCTCACATATAACAGATCTTTGCTTATCAGCCTCTAAGACCTTAGGCTTTATTATACGTTCATCTAAGTCATTTCGTGATGTTCAATTATTAAAGACCCTTTTCTATAGTTTCGTCATCAGTAAGTTGGAAAATGGATCACAAGTGTGGTCTCCTCACTATGTTTACCTCCAGCTTTCTTTGGAAAAAGTTCAACTGCGATTTCTGAAGTACCTTGGCTATAGAGAGGATGGTGCATATCCGGAGCGAGGAATGGATTATTCCAGACTATTTGGTAGATATGGTTTCCCATCACTATTGTCGAGACGGGAATGTCAGGGAGTCCGTTTTGTATGGAAACTAGTCCATGGTTCTGTTGACAGTCCTTACCTCCTTTCCTCTTTTAATTTTCGTGTTCGTCCGATTCTCCTCTCGCCTTTCCCCTTCCTTTTCTTTGCCATTCTCTAGAACGAATATCTTGCATGCCTCGCCACTCGCTACAATGTGTCGGTCAGCGGATTTTCATTCGGATATTTTTCATAATAATATGAATCAATTGTTATGAACTATATGTATGCATTTATATATATTTCTATTTTTGTCCTATTATTGGTTGCAAAACTGTTGGACAATAAACTGATATTATTATTATTATTATTATTATTATTATTATTATTATTATTCTTTAAAAATAAAATGAAAGAACAATTGAAGATCATCAGAAATAAAAAATCTCTGCAATATTTAATAAAATTCCAGATTGAATTATGTCATATAAATGACACATTATTTTAAAGCATTACCTTTTCCTTAAATTCTAGAACATCCAATTACACTAACAGTTAAGTTGGTCTTTCTTTCATAAACATGAACATAATTGTCTCCAAAAACAATAGCTACTATTGTGCTTTAAATTGAGTGTTAAGTATTTACATTCTCTAAATTTTGAGTAAATTTTGCGAGCGATTCGTTAAACTTAAATTATTTAAACGTTGCTCTTAACAAACTCGATTTCCCAAGCAAAATTTTTAACGTACGTGATATCTCAAATTCGAATCAATACATTTCATCCCTTTTCCAATTGCAACTTAATTTAGCTTGACGAAAATGTTACACAAGATAGTATAGCTATGTAGCCCTTCTTCCTTAACAAAATTCAGCGTAAAATCCTCACCTCTAGCCGGAATTGGATCTTTCGTTTGACCCCGATCCAATCTGCGTTCGGCTTCTTGCAGGTAAAGACCGGCCACCTGTGCGACACAGCGTAACACCAGACGTCCGCTAGGATCGAAGTGAGACGGAAATAGCGGCAACTGCAACGACATCTCGCTCCAGAACAGATCGTCGACCGGATTCTTCCGAAGTTCGCACCTTTCGCACACCTGTACAACATACAGAGAAGAAGGCATCAGCTTAGGAAGCAAGACAAACTTGGTGGTAAGAGAAAAACGTGTATAAACTGCCAATTAAATGGTTCACGCTTAAATTGCTTTTTGTTTGAGATCTGAAGGGAAAGATTGGAGATGGGAATTCCCATGCGAAATGAGGAGATGGCGAGGAAATTGGCGAAGGAGAAAAAAACGGTAAAAATTGAAGAAGAATAAAGGGGGAAACACCAGCCTCTTCGCGTAGGTGTTAGAAAGAAGGATAAGGGGAAAAATGTTGGAGTAAGAGGATCGTCACGAGATGGCGCAAATTAAACACGGGAAATCGGAAATCGGATAATTTAATTTTTGCTCTCTACCGCCTACTAGAAACGTTGCGATGGTGTTCACCGCAATTTCCCCAATTTTCCGCGTCAATTTTTGTTCAACGCGTTCTCTATTGACAAACGATAAACACAATCTGAAGTGTATAAATACGCGGATAGGGGGCGTGCGTGGGCGTGTATTTTTCGTTTTTGGTCCGGTATTTTTTCGGTTAGATTGGAAAAATACAGATGGGGGCGATTGCGCTCACGTACGATGAGTAAATGTTAGTTTTCTCTTTTTTTTTCGCTCGAATAATTGAAGGGTAAGCAATAAAAGAGGGGCAAATATTTTTTTTGGCGCGGAACGAATGTCAATTTTTACAGTGTTGGTATTTTTCTCGTATAATCAAAATGATGATTCTGCAAATTTTAGAACAAATCGGTTAAAAAAATATGTTTTGGTTCAATCCATGGGCTGATTTCATTATAATTTGTTACAACAGAATTCTAAACTTTCTAGCATAATATTGTTCACAGTGTTGCCAGTGCTTGTACCTATATCTCGTCTTGTAAGTTTGTTCGCAACATTTTTCTACGGATCATACGCTGTTTACCGTTACATCATTTTTCAACGTTATTAGAAGAAGCTTTCGGAACGGTACTGTATTATGTTATATATTGACGCTAGAAAGGAATAAAACATGTACCGTTTGTCTGCTGTACAAAATCCTATGATCGACCGCGTGAATCAATTACACTCTCTCCACGTAGTTCGTCTACCGTCCACCAGCTGTCCATTGTTTATTTATTTGTAACTTATTGTCAAAAGTGCCCAAATTTCCAAATTATTCCAGTTTGTACCTCTTATTTTATTCATTAGCGCTATAAGATTTCTTCTTTTCAGAACACATTGCAGTAGTATTACATTTTTTTTCTCGTAAATATTTTATGCGAAACATTTTAGTGTTGCTATAACCTATTTATTGGTTAGAAAATGTCTGGTAGCCGCTTTCGTTTGCAAACACTACAACTTGTGATAAATCTGTTTGAGTATTTCGAAGAGTAGAAACGAACTGCAGGTTCTTTAGTACCTTTAATCTCTGTTTATGAGGTAAGACTTAAAAAATCTCTCTTGATACGTATGTGTAACTGAAAATATTTTAGTGTGTTGCTACTGCTCTTAAAATTTCGGTAAGAACAGTATATATTATAAAACAACGGAAAGCCCAAAATCCAGTGTTATCTTCCCCTGGTAAAAAAGTACTTTGAAAGAAACCAAAGACGAAGGATCTACCTGACACTTTGAAAATGGAAGTTCGAAATACTGTGTATAATGTGTACGAACAAAGTAATGTGAATATTTGTAATGTATTTATATGCATATATTTATTAATGTTACGCTCAGCACATTGAAAGTTGAATTGGAAACAAAGGAACTTGTACAGATAGGTACGACAGCCTTGGCAACTTTGTTTAAGGATATCGGATTCAAATTTAAGCGTGATGACAATAGACGAGCACTGACAGAAAAGCTTGACATCGCTCTGAAAAGAATTGTATTTCTGAGAAAATAAGCAAACACACTTATGGCAAGCTGTTTTCTGGATGAAACTTGGGTATTTACGAAAGGCGTAAAAACTGAATCTTGGCAAGTGAGAGCACTAAAAGCGTACGCAAGCTCGAAGAGTATAATGGCAAACGAAAATTTAATAATAATGCGTTGCTCAACAGACGTGTGCACCTCTTGCTCAGACATAATGCTACTAACAACCAATCTGCTCTGGCGAGCCGAACCGATTTACTCCCCTCCACTTTACATCCCCGTTCAACATATATCAACACGCCACGTTACTCACTTCACCTAGGGAGCGTTAAAAAGAAAAGTCTGGTTAATATTTGATTCGCTCTCGTATCTTACAGTTGGCATCACGACGCATGTTGCAGCATTGCCAGATGACTCGATCTCGCTAGATTCTCCTAAATTCAAATTTAGGGAAACTTTGAATTGTCGAAATGAAATATTTCAGCTTTTCTTGGTTCTACTCGTGAAGATGTTAATGAAAAAGGGTATGATAATTTTGGTACAAGAATTGTTACCAAATTTGGTAAAGAATTTTAATTTAATACCAGCTGTAATGTATATAGATTTTTATAATTTATTTATTTAAGTTTATTCGTTCAATAGCGACAGCCTTAAGAAAATGAAATAAATGTGCAGTATACAATAGGTAATAAATACAAAAAAAAGAAGCAAAATATATATGTTGATGGTCGTTGTTGTCCAAAATTGTTTGTTCTCTTAGCTCTGCAGCAACAGCCACAGTCACACTTGCTAATAATTCCTGCCTATGAGCTTTTTCATAACCTTTCCGGCCCAAGGCGGCAAGTTTCTTGCTCCTACTGTACATACATGTTTCACAATCTAAGCTGGTGCACCAAGAGGACACTTATAAATAGAGCTAGGTAATCGTCAACGTGATAAATAGGCGTTTCAACGGGGTGGCGGACTATGTGTAAAAACCGATTCTCGCTTTGTCAGCGTCCGCTTGTTTATTTTTCGTTCAGTTTATGAAACGAGAGCATGCGCTGTGTTTTGTGTTACGTGTTATTCATTACACATATACAATTATTAATTTAAAATGTGTAATGTGAACAAGGCTAAAAAACGACCCTTCGCTGGCACAGTAAATAAGTTTATCTGTGACTTGATTTGTTCTATGACGATGATAACATAGTTTGTAAAGTGCGCGAGAAACATTTTATGTGCTGGGACAAGGCGGATTGTAAATACCGAAAAACAGAGAAATAGGAAAAGAAGGCGTGCCAGACGGATTGTAAATACCGAAGAACACAGAAATAGAAAAAAAGGCGTGCCAACGAGAACTGCTTTTATTTTCGATTTACTTGTTATGATGATAACCTGTAATTTGTCGCTTCGCTTATTCGAAAAAGAATCGTTTCAGAACTTTTGGTATAAGTACAATCCCGAGTTGAGATTGCCAACTACGAAAACGGGATGTAAGCAAGTTTTATTCGTATTGGAAGACGTGGAAAAGAATAAAATCTACATTAAAAAATCAGCTGCTTTGGTTATGTGTTGACGAGACAACAAATTCTAAAAGAAATTCTATTCTAAATGTTATAGTACGTGTACTCGACCCTCATAAATCAACATTTTCACTGTTACTAGTTAGCAAAAGACAGGAAAAGTGTACTGGCGCAGCAATTGTGAGAGTGATAGTACGTTAGAAAACTGTCAAGTCTCACCACGTTGTGTTACCTGATAACCCTGCTTAAGAGGGTGAGTGTTTCACAACTTTTCAGATATTATAGTTCTTGATAGGTTCTGTTATTATTATTCGATTTATTACATATTTTTTGGCATTGTACCTACTGAAGGAAGCACATGCCTATGTCGCCTCGTTTCACTTATAAAGTCTGCTAGCGTAACCCTTCAATAAGCGCGATTTTTCTAAAACAGTGAGCAAAATGCTCATAGCGCTAATGTTGCAGGGTTAGGAGTATTACTTGGCTCCCTCCCCCCTCTCTCGTGCCGGTACTGTACTTATCCTTAGGATTTACGCAACTGTAGGCAGCAACTACACTTATACATATATAGTTTAATGCATATAATCCTCTTCGTGAAATTCAGCACTAAATTTCGCCCTTCGTTAAACTAGCGAAACAGAAGCGATAAGCGCCATAGCGAGGCAGCGCAGCGGTGGCGTATACAGTTATTGTTATTAGTAACTTTATACACCGTGCGAACTAGTAGCGTAGAGTACAGAGCAATCTATGCGGTATAAGCAGGTTTTGCACTGTTTCTCGGTATTCATGCGAGGTAA
This sequence comes from Dynastes maya, assembly GCA_029619315.2. Classification (NCBI taxonomy): domain Eukaryota; kingdom Metazoa; phylum Arthropoda; class Insecta; order Coleoptera; family Scarabaeidae; genus Dynastes; species Dynastes maya. The sequence continues at coordinate 55,241,215 of JAROYE020000004.1, read as the reverse complement.
AGGGAGCTGTAGGTGGTGGCTAAAGAGGTGAACTGACATCGTACGCTTCAATGTAACTAGAGGATTAGACGTGGATATGTATTCATGTACTACACTACGTTTCGCGGAAGATTGAACTCCGTCCAACCGTGAGATCGCTATGTAAGCGTTTGCAGTTTGAGATTATTGAATTTTACGTCAAATTTTCGAGGGGTTTAATAGTTTATGAGCACCAACAGTTCTGTCGATTAATGTCTAGCATCAGCGTTGCATTTTGGTTGTGAAATGGAACAGAGGACTTGATGATTGAAGGATTTGAAATAAATAAAGGCCAGATGTACTAAATGAAAATGTTTAAACGTTTGCTATAGTATGGGGATTGCAAATCTTTAGAAAATAACTACTTTAAACAACAATTAATAGCTGGTTCTGTAATTTTTAGGGTTAAAGACATCATTTCGAGTGTGACGACGTAATTTTAAAATGGAATCATTAAGAGAGTATAGAAAACGCTATCGTTTAATCAAGTTTGAGACCATATAATATCAAGATATTAATTTAATTTTATGTGGTAAATTGGTGCCATGAAGATTTTATTTATCAAGCTATACTAGTGGTTAATTTTGATGGAGTTTTAGTCCTTTAATAGGGTAAAAGCGACGATGATCAATTTCTTCTTCCTAAAGCTGAAACGGGGACCTTGAGCTCTTTTATCCCTAGTGTCAGTAAATTCTTGATTATTCCCTATTGTATTACAATATTGTGGTTGTTGCCATTTACCTAATGGAGATTTTGTCCGCTATTCTGATGGAGGAGGGCCCTGTGGCTCCTCGACCACGCATCCCAGGAGGGAGTTAGAAGAATTGCCTGCTCTTTCAAGCGTGTTTTTTGACAGCTCGCGGCTCTTGTAGGCTGAGAATTTGGAAGTTCTCGAGGATGGACATTTTGCATGTACCAGAGAGCATTTGCAATTATTAGTAAAATAAACTAAAAGAGATGGAAGAAAAATTCCCGAAGAAGGAAATAAGGTCCTTCTACCAAGAAATGAAAATACGGAAAAGGGATATCAAACGCAAAGTGTATTTATAAAAAATAAGGAAGGGGAATTAATCAGTGGACCAGGAAAAACAATAGAAATAATATGGCAAAGTTATTTCAAAACGTTACTGAATACTAAGGAAAAGGAAAGTTTTGGTGAAAAGACATAAGAGAGGAAGATGAAGTAATAGATTATTTATACATATTGTTACAACATATTCATACGAAAAAACATAATTTTTAAGCTTTTTTAAAGTATGGTTCAAACTTTGTTTACTTTAAATTTTTTAGCTTCGATTTAAAAACCACAGCTTCGCATGTAAGTAAAATTCGAGAAACATCCATAAACATTTCACCATTGTTATTGCACAATAAATAATTCTGTATGTTTCTTAATTTTGCACACACTTCGCTCATACTAGATAAAGTAGATTTTGGAGATTCTCATTCGTTCACATCACTACTATCAGAGTTATGTTCTTCATCATTATTGCACAATTCTTTAACAATTTCTGTAATACTGAAGTTAGGGCTCTCTGTAGGCACATGACTATCAACAGAAGCGTATTCATTTAAATCCACAATTTCGTTACGAACTGTAGGAAAGAGTTGGGCAAGGGGTATTTCGTCTTCTTCATCAAACATTGTATCTTCTTGGATAACATCAGAGAATCCGGCCTTGGAAAAACATTTCTTAACTGTAGCAGGGGATACCTTTTTCCAAGCAGTTGTAATCCATATAAGAGCATTGGCTAAATTTATGTTTTTTTCAGAATTTTCAAAATCACATTCACTGTCAATAAACGTTAGAAGCCTTTTAATCAAAAAATGTCGGTAAATCAATTTGAAATTCTGAATTATTCCTTGATCCAAGGGCTGACAATGCGAAGTGGTGTTTGGCGGCAGGAAGACTAGTTTAACATTTTTTAATGGAACTTTGGAATGTGACGTGGCGTTATCCAAGAAAAGAAGCACTTTTCTATTTTATTGTCAAATTTATGCAGCCATCTTATCATAATTTCCGTTGTCATCCATGCCTTTTTGTTAGAAACTCATTCTAAGGGTAATTTGTCAACATGATTACCCTTAAAGCAGCGAGGATTTTTACTTTTTCCAATTATTAATGGATCTTCTTTCTCACCTTCCGTATTTGCACACAGTAAAATAGTCAAACGTTGTTTTGCTGCCTTCTTTCCTGCACAATTCTCATTTTTTAATGCAAATGTCTTATTTGGCATAGCGCGGTAATAAAGACCTGTTTCGTTGGCATTAAAGACATCTCGAGGAGAATAATTTCTTAAAATCAACGATAACTTGGTTTTCCAGTCCCCTATATCGTCCAAATTAACCTCTGCGGACTCACCACAAATTGATTTAAAAGTTATACTGTGTCGCCGGCAGAAAATTTCCAACCATCCATTAGACCCTGCGAAATTTTCCATCTTTAAACTGCTTGCTGTCTCCAGTACTTTTTGTTTAAGTAGCGGCCCAGATATTGGAATTGCTTTATTTCTGGCTTTGCAAAACCAATTGTAGACGACTTGATCCACTGCCAATCCTTCCGACTGCGAAAATTTTCGTGTTTGCTCCAAGTTAACACCTTCTTCAATCATCTTTTTTAATTCATCTTTATTTTTCATAATATCGTTAATTTGTGTTTTTCCAACCCCATATTTTTCCGCCAACTTTCGCGAACTTAAAGCATACTTTTCACTTTCCGCGATTATATTTATTTTGTCTTTTAGCGACAAACGTGTTCTTTTTAGCGACATACTTAATTAAGAACCTTTCGAATACGGAGACAACTTTAAACTAATCAAGTAACCGAAAGAACCTTTCGAATACGGAGAGAATTTTAAACTAACCGCAAGTAACTGAAAGACCACATTATATGTAATCTTGTAGAAATGAGGGCGATCTCTGATCAAGCATAAACGTGCACGTATTGCGCCGGCAATTTGCTGTCGAGGCGTGTTCGGGACTGAGATCGCATTCATCGCACAAATACGAAATAATATTGGGTACATATTTCCATCAATAAAGATACATCATAAATAGTCGATATTGGCAGGTAAATTTCTATGAAGATAGGCCGTAAAAATTTGGGTTTATTTGGCCGAGGTCGTTCTATAAGGGTGGTCGTAAATAACGGGTTTTCGTATACGGGAATTTCCTTATAGTCGATTCGGGGAACTTTGAAACTGTCCGTTACCTCAGGTGGCCGTTAACACACAGGTTTTACTGTATTTCAAATATGGTTAGAAATAGTAATATAGTTGTCTTATCAAACAAACCTTAAGATTGAAGTAGAAATTCAAAAGTGTAATAATATTATATGTAGTGTGTTCTATTTAAGATCACAACGCTGACGGCAACTTCCGGTATAATCGGAAGTTTTAGATAATTATAAATATTTTAGTTCAATAGTACATGTGAGCTTTAATACATTACCAAGTTTTCAAAATTCTCCAATGCATACTCTTTCATATATCGATCGATGTAGTTCTTCGTATAGTACGATGAGACAGCGAGCTGTGTGGTGAGAGGAATAGTCGTTAGCGTAGAACTTCCCATTTCGAATACATATCGGATTCCCTAGGAGTAGCGCGCCGGCAAAAAATCTAATTTGTATCGTTCTTATGCAGGCCCTCGAGTGGTATTACATGTTCGGTTAGCTTCTCCCGCTGTGTATTCTCCATCCTTCTACACACAAATACACATTTATTTATAGTGAACGCACACACGAAAAATTGGGCGGATCGAAGTGGGAACGAAAGTAGGCAACTGGCTCCTCCACCATGTTTCGTCTTAAATTTTCATTTGACGATCAACATCCAGGTCAGGTTTTTTATTCCGCTTTCGGTTTATCTCTCCTCTATGCGGGAAACCTCCTTTTCTACTTCAACCGGAACTATTAATACTAGGAAGTTTCACCGGAGGGTTTAACCTATGACCTTTGACGACGATGCACACAAAGTTTTATCTAAATTTGTATATAGCATGTTTTTGGACGATTTAGAGTTTGTATGTATATCTAAACTAGCTACTAAAATAGTAAGTTATTGTATTCATGGTAGTAATTTCTAAATTATATCATAATTACACTTTGACTAGCTTTGTTTCAAAATGGAAACCGTCTACTGAAATATCCATTCAGTTGCGGAGTAGATTTTATACTTCTGCCAGTAGGTGTCCTTTTATCAACGGCCATTTAGCTAAACCTTTTAAATTTAGTTTTTATTTATTTTATTTTATTTATTTTATTTATTTTACTGATTTTATTGATTTTATTTATTTTATTTATTTTATTTATTTTACTGATTTTATCGATTTTATTGATTTTATTGATTTTATTGATTTTATTGATTTTATTTATTTTATTTATTTTATTTATTTTATTTATTTTATTTATTTTATTTATTTTATTTATTGTATTTATTTTATTTATTTTATTTATTTTATTTATTTTATTTATTTTATTTATTGTATTTATTGTATTGTATTTATTGTATTTATTGTATTTATTGTATTTGTTCTATTTCTTTTATTTATTTTATTTATTTTATTTATTTTATTTATTTTATTTATTTTATTTATTTTATGTATTTTATTTATTTTATTTATTTTATTTATTTTATTTATTTTATTTATTTTATCTATTTTATTTATTTTATTTATTTTATTTATTTTATTTATTTATTTTATTTATTTTATTTTATTTATTTTATTTATTTTATTTATTGTATTTATTCTATTTATTTTATTTATTTTATTTATTTTATTCGTTTTATTTGTTTTATTTGTTTTATTTGTTTTATTTATTTTATTTATTTTATTTATTATATTTGTTTTATTTATTTTATTTTATTTATTTTATTTATTTTATTTATTTTATTTATTTTATTTATTTTATTTATTTTATTTATTTTATTCATTTTATTTATTTTATTTATTTTACTTATTTTATTTATTTTATTTATTTTATTTATTTTATTTATTTTATTCATTTTATTTTATGTAGACATTGTGGGTTACACAACAGGGCTAGAAACCCCGATGAGTGTAACATATACATACAAATTTCTTAAGTGCTAGTAATAATTTTTGCCCATTAATGAAAATTACATATTCCTAGTTGGAACGATTTTTATGAAGTTTTGAGACATTTTGTGCATTGGAAAAAAATAACGTTGAAAACAAAGAAAAAAAAACGAGAAAACCCATATTTTTCTCTAGAAATTCATACTCAAACTCCCCAGATAGTCAACGTGTGGGTCGGCATTCTAAGTAATCACATTGTTGGTCCGTCTTTTATCGACGGTTCACTGAATGCCCAAAAGTATTTGGAATTGCTGAGAGACACAATTCTTCCAGCTATTGGCAATATTCCTGTAAACGGGAGGATCATTTATCAGCACGATGGAGCACCACCGCGTAGCACCAGGGAAATTACAGAATTTTTGAGTAATGAATTTCCAGATGGATGGATAGGTCATCATGGGCTGCTGAAGACGCCGGCAAGAAGCCCTAATTTAAAGCCCATTAGACTTTTGTGTTTGGGGTTATATTGTAACGAATGTATTTGACAATATTCGACATAGACCCTCTAATATTAACAAATCAAGGCAGAGAATAGTGGAAGCATTTAGAGAAATAACAGCAAGAAATCTTCAGATTGTGAAACGTCACTCTCAAGAAGAATTATGATACTGTTTAGCAGCGTTTGGTCAACAGTTTGAACACTTGCTTAGTTAACCTACTTCATGGTACAATTTTCTTCATAATTTATTGTTTGTTTTGGTTTAGGTAGGTAATTAATTTTTGATAAAATTTTGTTCATTGTTGTTTCTGTCCTTTATGTGTTACCCCTCGCATTGTAAACATAATTATGATAGTTGAATCTAAAGATGTTTTGTTAAGGTGGGCTTACGGGCATGACTATATTTCTTAGCACTAGCTGGCGCCAACATATTTTAGTGCTATTTGTGGAGATTGGTGACATAAACCCGAGAGGTGAATAACAACGGTGTGAAAGGAATTGTGCTCGGAGCGACGCTGATGACGCCGGGTAGGCAGAAACATGTTCGTCGACTAGCGCATTCTCTTCTCACATTTTTGGTTTTTTCCCGGGAGCGATTCCACCAATACCATGAGCTAAATTAGCATTATTTCAGTTATTGTTACTAGGTATTTTTTTCATGTGTAGCCTCACATTAACTTTCTTATTTTCTTCACATGTATTTGATAAAAATTATCCAAAGTAACTGTGTATGTTTGTATCCTCATAAGTTTACATTTTGCTTGATTAATTTTTAATCATATCTTGGGTGCTGCGTCTGTTATTTTTTATTCTTCTCATTTCCTTCATATTACTTGCTACTAAGGCTGCATCGTCTGCATTAACTATGATTTGGTAGTTTGTGTATAACACATATATGTATGACCCTCTCTACTCAGCTAGCTGTCTAAAATGATCTTCTCTAACTCTATGTTGAAAAGTAGAGCTGATAAAGGATCGCCTTGTCTTAGCCCTGCACTTATCAAATTCTTGGCATAATTCTCCTTTCGCTTGTACGTCATTCTTCATGGTCATGTTGAGTAATTGTATAAGTTTGGGAAGTATTTCAAATCATTTAATTGCTCGGTTTACTTTAGTGAAATAGATCATTAATAGTTTACTGCATGCCAGAATGTGTGTCAATAATTTTGGGAAACAAAAATAAGGTTACACGAGATAAATATAACAAATTTGAATCAAAAGTTAAGTTTTGTTTTTGGAAAGACGTTGGAAATGGTTGCTAAACATAATTGTTTTGAAGAGAATGGAATTGTGGTCCAACTATTTCTAAACACATATTTTTTTTAACAATTTATTTAGCATGCAATACTCAGTATTGATTTCTTATTTTATCTGCTCTCGTTTAAAGCATTCAAATTATTGTAGATAGGGTCTATATGAAATATTTGCGTCCTTCGAACCAAGTATCTCGTTTTTTCCATATACATTGCCCCGATATTCACGTCATCTCTTTCCGATTTCTTTATCTGCTTTGCATCTACTTTGTGCGTTTTTTCTCCAAGCGAAGCATTGGCAAAGAATCTTCTTGCTTTACTTCGAGATGAAGTTGACGATACCCCTTGGATTAAGATTATTCGGAGCCTGTAGATAATAACTCGCATATTTTCGCTGAAGGTAGCGGAATGCTCAAAGGAAAAAAGGAAAGTACTAAAAGGAGATTCTGTTGTGTAGAGATAGATACTTATTTCGTTAGAAAATTCTCTTGAAAATATGAATGTATGCATATAAAGGAAACCGGGATATAAATTTTTGATCCTTTTCCTTAGCGAATCTGTTTTACTTACAATCGTATTTAACTATAAAATGTAGATAGAATCTGTGTCGCAAAGGTTTGTGCTTATACTAAATATGCTGTATGACATGGAAATTGCAACACCAAGAAGGGGTGCGAATTTTTTGGCCAAACTTGGCAGAAACGCATAACTATTCAAAGGTTTGATGTGTTTTGAGGTTTGATTATGCTTAGAGTACGGCAACGTGGAAATTACCGCCAGTTAAGTGAATTCGACAGAGGTCGAATTGTTGGCTTGCGCGAAGCTGGTTTTTCGTTCAGGGAATTTGTAAATCGCTTTAACCGGTACCAATCCACCATCAAGCGCTGTTTATCAGTCATGGACTAGGGAGGGCCAGGAAAGTCGCCGAAGAGGAACCGGGGGCCGAAGAAGAACTAATGAGGTGCAGGACCGCCAGTTTCGCTTAATGGCACTAGGAGACCGATTCTCCAGTACCAGATCAATTGCTGATGTATGGTTAGATAATGAAACTCGTCCTGTAACCCTTTGAACCATTTATCGTCGGATCAGGGCTTGCAATCCTGTTTACCACATCTCGTGTTACCACTTACGGCTCAACACCGACAGTAACGTTTGAAGTGGTGTAGGTTGCGAATACACTGGAACGTGAAGTGGCATTGGATGGTGTCAGTGATGAATCTCGATTTTGTATGGGGATGCATGATGGGCGCTTGAAAGTCAGGCCAAGACGTGGGGAACGTTTCGGTATTCAATTTTCTGTTAGGTCTCAGTTGGTGTTTATCCGAGGAATCATGGACACCCAGTGTTACATTAATGAGGTGGTGGAACCCCTTATCTTCAGCAGCTCGAAGACACACTTTTCCAGCAGGATAATGCTCGTCTTCACGTAGTGAGAACTTCTTTAAACCGGTTCGAAAAGGCCCATGTCAATATCTTGCCATGTCCATCCAGATCTCCCAACTTCTCGACAATCGAACAAGTGTTGGACGTTATGGGAAGACAACTGAGGAACTTAGCGAATTCTCTGCAAGCGCTGCAGATTGCTTGGAACACCATATTCCGAGAGAACATCGACCACCTACTGGAATCAATGCCGCAAAGAATGAGGGAGTGTGAAAGTAATAGGTGGAGGGCACACGTTATTAATAAAAATAAAATTAAATTGTGTTAATCTTTTGTTCTCCTTCTTTGAAATTATAATCAATTATTACCTTTGAATAGTTATACGTTTCCACAGCTGCTGATGATGATAGCTTGGCAGCTAGCAGCACGATTAAAGTATTGTGGTAAGGGTTTCAGTGAACTCTCTCGGTGGTTAAATATTGACGAATCTTTGCCAAGGTACGTAACACTTACAGAAGATGGTATTGTCAATCGCATTTGTAACGATATATGTAAGAAGGCAGAAGTGGTGGCACGCAGAAAATCTCGTAACTGAAGACTGAATTCCACATTCCCGTGCTCTTGAATATGTGGAGATTCTTTTGAATAACTTGGTACAGCAAGGCAATGAATGAAGTTTTTTTGCGTTCGATTATCCTGGTCATTACCTCGAATAATCGAGACTATACCGTATTCCTTAATTTCTATGATGGAAGTAATAAGTTAACGTAGGTACAATTTCTCTGTTTTCTGCGTATTTTCATAACCGGACGTAGGTTTCTGACAAAAGCTCCGGTAAAATCCTGCTGATTCATGATACGTGACCAACATGTCCTTCGTTATTGTTCAATGGCTTGGAGGTCTGTCACGTTTGAAAATGTGATTACCTTTCTCTCTGTATGGTACTGACCAACGTAAATAAATTTTATGATTGCTATTGCTGTTATTCCCGTAATCGTCTGGCGTAACAAATTCATCATTTGCCGCCGTTCATTTTTCAATACCTTTCTAGGTATTATTCTTTCCTACCGTCCTATGGACTATCCGTGTAGTTATTCCGAAACCCGAAGGAATCGATCCCGTTTTCTCAAGCACACGCACGCATACATACGTATGGATGGCGTAGTAATCAATTTAAAATCTCGGAAGCGTCATGTCGGTCGTCCTTCTTCCTCCGAATCCCCTCGCTTACCGTCTTATCACTAACCTATCAAGGGTAGAAGCGGGACGAGCCATAAATCTTTATTCGAATCACATGTCAGCCTTTTAATGCGAAAATTACCCGGTAATTCCGGTAATGAATTGCCATTCTTGAGCCGAGCTTCTCTGTCGTTATTTCCAGCTCCTTACCACTTTTACCAACCGTATACGTACATACGTGTATATACGCCTTTCTCTTCTGAGGAATATACGCATCTAATTTAGACGATACCTAGCTATTAACTGCGATGTATTCCCATAATTACTGCGATGTTTGTAATGGTACGTCTTCTCTGAGAGCTTTGATTTAGTTGCGAAGATTGCGTATGTTAAAGCCGGCAAATTACTATGGATTAGGAATACGAGGAATTGATGAGGAAAAGGATATGGGTGTGAGAGATACAAATAATATGTATGCTCTATAACAGCGTCAATATTCGAAATTTACTGGGGTTTTAATATTATTTAGTTGACGTCACTAATAATTAGTGTTAACGTTAACTGTGACGGATTACCTAATCGATAATGAAAAATTGATGAAGTACATGTAGGATACATATAAGCAGAACAGTTTTCTGGGTATAAAATAGTTGCCTTGGGTCACGATAGTTTAAATACTGTGATTATTATATATGAACTATTTTGTACAGTGGCGGATTAAGAGCCTTCGTCGCTCCTAGGCACAAGTAATAACGGGGCCCCCCTCCTTTCAAAAATGTGTAAACAAGTTTATTTTCAATAAAAATATTTAAACAAAATTTTACATTCCTAATAAAAATATTGTTTTATAAGTATGTAATATCTGTAAAACCTAGTAAAAATTAAAATAAATAAATTTTTATTCTTAATAACAATATTTAATGAAGTCTACACATTAGGGCTCTATAGTAGATTCACTTTGCGAAGCTTCTTCTTTATACTGGTCAAAATTTTTACGAATAGTTTTTAGGTAGGGGAGAGTAGTAAAAAAGTGTCCCGTCTTAAGGACACTTGTTTTCTCCAAGGTGATCGCAAACAATATACGGGGCAAATAAAAACATAAAATATGAAAAAGTAAACTTTATTATATTCAAATAAACGTTTGTTAATGGCAATTGCAAAACAAGATAATATGTATTTATTTTTATCGAGAAAACAAAAGATCGCATTTGTCCCATCTTAAGTAACCAGGATCCTAAAACGGGACACAGGGTTGCCTAAAATGGTTTCTATTACTCCAAATTCATTGGTTTATATTCTTCACTTCATATTAGATTGAATTAAAACATGTTTTGGAAATCGAAAAAAAATTCAATTTGTTTTAACGTTATGCTTTCACGGACTGACACGAAATAAAGCATGGTTTAAATTGCATTCGAAGCGACATCTATCGCAGTAATCGCTATTAGGATGCAAATTTAATCATCGGATTGTTTGTTTAATGTTTTTTTTTGTTAATCGAAATCGATCGTTATGTGATATAAATTCAAAGGAAATTCAACGCAATTAACAATTTATTATCTAACCTGTCCAATCTGAACGTTTGTCGCAACGAGTTGGCTATCAATTACTCCACATCTATTACCTGTCCTCGTACGCCATATTGTGTCCGTTCGAGTTTCAAACCGATGGAGCGATATGTAATTAAGAGGGTCGCCAGCACCATCGCCGTCTATATACCAGGTGGTCCATTTATCTCGGATCACCCGAATAATTTGGAAGCAGTTAGTTTTAGGAAAGCGGAAGTTTTAACACGAGAAAGGACTCATGCAATGATGATATTACTACAATTCTGGAAGAGCGCTACAAGGTCACAGGAAGGTCAAGTCGAGTTTTTAAAAGAAATATGATATCTTTTTAAGGGAATTCTTAAAAAGCGTTCAATTCGGAGTATAAAAGGATTAAAAATCATATGGCCTAAAGTTAACATTAAACGGAATATTAGAAACCAAGTATCTAGGCCTGGTTATTGACAGAAACCTGACGTGGGCGAACCATGTTAGGGAGATCGCAAGAAAGGTTACGGCAACGACGGCCATGCTTTATCCCTTGATCGGACGGCATAGCGAATTGGAACTGAGATGTAAAACGCTATTATATACCTTTAACATCAGACCCATTATTACCTATGGGTCACTCGCATGGTGCACGGCAGCGGATTGCCATATAAGAAGCTGGAGAAGCTATAAAACAAGATCCGCAGAAGCATAGCTGCGGCGCCATGGCACGTCCGTAACGCACAGCTACGTGAAGACCTACCAGTACCATCACTGAGGAGACACTTGAAATCACTGGCTCGAGTAGCTTAGCATCCGCTGATCTGGGTGGTCATGGGAGTACAGGACCGTCCGCCACCGATAAGAACCAGCATCGGAGGAGAGGAGGATCACCTGGGAGACCCCGGTGACGAGGCACCAGATGTCAACGACATGGAAGATGGGGGAGTTCCGATGAATAAAGGGAACAAAGACCTTAAAAGGTCTGTCCTAGAACGAAATCGAGGATTCTAGACACAGCACACTTCTGTTACGACTCGCTCCAGAAGAAGATGAAAGAGACTTCATCGAAACGTCGAGCTACCTCAGGTACTTCTGAGGTTTCATATATACGTATATATTATTTGCAAAGTAAATTTCAACAATCTAATAAATAATCAAGGAAATAAATAAAGGTCCAAGCTTCTCACAAAATTCTTTAATACAAAAAAGGGGCCGACCGGTTTCGTGTCACATCCTCAGGAGGTTTACATGAAAAAACCCTTTCTTGTATTAAAGAATTTTGTGAGAAGCTTGGACCTTTATTTATTTCCTCGATCACTTTATAACTCACATTTGAATCATGTCATTTGAGTCTAATAAATGTATAAATAAGTATTCTTTGGTTAGAAATATTTTTATGTGTTCTGCAGCCACAATGCACCAGCGGCCCCCGCTCGAAACCTTTTCACATAAAACTAACTGCTTGTAAATTATATGGATGACTCGAGATAAATGGACCACCCGGTATATTGTATTTATATGTCTATATGCGCAATATGCTATTAGACGGACATCACGTTTGGGGAAACGTAGACAATAAACTGGATATAATTTCAGCATGTAATACGGTTGAACCGTCTATACGTATATAGGTCGGTATAGTGGATACCTGTAGTCGTAGAAAGCCGATTCGGGTTTAATACGAATTACGACGCATACAAAGTTAGAAATTGCTTTACGGTAGAAGCGGCCGTGGTCGTCTACTATTCCGTTGCCGTCGCCGCCGCCATATTCAGTAACATAATGAGATTGTTAGAGGATCCGTGCTGGCGGTGGATCTACAGAGGGCTTTTGTTTTAGACGTAGGTGTAGCCCACATGGAGATATTCTATTTGATTACAAGGCAGCGGTGATGGAGAAGTACGAAATGCAGGTATATATTTAAGTTCTGTTCGTGAGAATATTGTTCAAGAGTTAGATATATGGAACTGTTTTCTTGTTGTACGACGAGAATATCATTATGAAAATGTTTGCAGATAGTCCATCTTGTAAGGTTCGAAATATTCTAATGAAGATACAAAACTCTTCTTTCCTTCTTATAAATTCATTTAAAATATGCTCTAGGGCTCGTTTCGGCTTATACCATTATCAGCTAGAATCTACGGTAAACATTACATCAATATACAACATCTTCGGATACAATATTTTCATTAAACCGACATTGACGTCTCGTATAATTCCTTGTGATTCCACGCAAACGGTGTGTTGGCCCTTAACTATTACATACAACGGGCATTGACGTACCCTATCAACTTTTATTCTAAAATAAATTAAATTATGGCAAACAACACTAAAGTATCGGCACACTCTGTACCACATGTAAGAAATTCTACGCCCTTAATCCCGGTAGAAATCCGCGATAAGAAATTTGTGAAACTTCCCTTCCACAGGATATCGAAAGGTATTAGTAAAGCTTTTAGGGGACAAGATATGAACGTATGTTTCAGTTCGCAAAATACACTCAAAAACTTTGTTGGCAATCAGAGAGATAAACCGGACATGGAAGAAAGGTCGGGAATTTATAAAATTGCATGTAGTGACTGTGATAAAGCCTATATTGGTAGCGACAAGTACTAATGAGCACATCAGGTGCTACATATATGGGAAGATTGAATCGCCAAGTGTGGCACAATACATAAAGGAAACCAGGCATTTGTACCGGGTATTGATCGTAATTAATAAGTAATCGTAATTAAAAAGCGTCTAATTCTCGTCGCGGAAAAGGAATACAAATGAATATTTTTCTCGACATTAGGAACAGGCATGTTAGAATTAGAATGTTTTCTCACATGATTCGGTCATACGGTTGAAAATGGGTATCCGCGCTGCTCCGGATTAATCAAAAACTTGTGCGATGCGGATTATTAATTAAAATATGTATATAACTTATTGTTAGTTTCATCAATCGACTTTCTTCCACAAACTTTAGATAAAATTATCATACTTTCACTTAAAAATCAAATAAACTAAATATTTTAAAAATTATTGAAATAGAAAAATATAAAAGAAGTTATAATTTATTAAATGAATAAATAGAAACTTTTGATAAACCACTTTTCAGCCATATTAACTTTCCTTAGGCTGCCTCGTTTGGCGTGCGTACATAGACATATTCTGCATCTATATAAATCAGATTAGTATTTTATTATTATTATAGTCGGGTCATAGCACAGATGCCTTTAGCTACTGCGACCTTAATAGATCTATTGTACCAAAATGCGCTTGTGTATTAGAATAGTTGAAGGCTTTTAATGACTACTCTAGGATCTGCTTCTTTCAGCTCAGTAAGTACAAGACATGGCCTACTGAAATGGTATCGTATGTGACTGATGGCAGCACATTTACATAGGATGCGTTCTACCATCTCCAGATCTTTTTAGCATAGATGACAGATTTGATCTTTACCTTTTCCTAGTTTAAATAAGTGATATTTTAGGGCTACATGGTCTGTCAGAAATCCCGCCAGTAATCTAAGATCTCTTTTGCTGAACGATAGCGTTATTTTTGCTGTCTTTGGCGAGCCTGATATGAGTGCTTTCGCCTGTTTTTGTCCTGGAGCATTTTCCCAGTACGAGGCCTTTTGATTGCTCTCCTATGTTTTAATTGCTTGTTTTATGTGGTTCTTTTGGAGACCACAGAAGGGTTTAAGACCAATGGAAACCATGTTCGCTGCTTTTTTGGCCAGCTTATCTGTCTTTTCGCAAAGTAACGTGGTTATTGCGTCCCAATTGTGTGTCAGAGCAGATTCGTATGTGTAAGCCTTAATCCTTTTCGTGTGGTTCTTTATGGCGCACAGGTTTAAAGCAAAAATCTCTGCTTGATTTTGAGATGCCCTCTGAGATCCCCAGGCTGTAATCTCTTCGTTCTACTAAGAGTGAGAGCACTCGATATAGCCTGTTTCTGAATCAGATTTGTATTTGTAACTTAAATAATCATAAGAAAATTGTAATCAATAATTTATTCTTCAAATGTACACGAATCCCAGTTGTGATCAATTAACTGTGCAATGAGGGTGTAGTAACGTTCTGGGCTTCTGGCATAATGTAGTACCAGCCACATCGTAAAAAACACACTACGTGGAAGTACTTCACGGCTGCTTACGAATATTCCGCGTTCATAATTATCCCGCCTTATCCTTCTTTATAATGTCATGTTAAAAACTTTTCCTCTTCTCGGAAATTTGGTTTTGCTCTAATAATGCTTGTCCTTCTTTCTGTTCCTCCTTACCTACTTTCTAGTATGTATACTGTATAAATTCTAAAATATTTTTAGGTTATGCATCGCTGCAATTCTAATATTTTTCTCTAAAATGAAAGATAAAGCAGTAATCAAATAACACTTCTTCCCTCGGACGCCTGTACATTTGGATGTATAACATAAATTTTTGTTAGAGGAGACCTTTTCAGAAATATTAAATGAGAAGATATAAATCTTCTTTTAGAAGAGATTATTTTGCAAGAATAACCATCTATCAGAAATTTATTGAAATGATAATCCATTATGTTTCGTGTATTTTAAAACATCATTGAATAAACAACGATCCTAAATAAATATCCTGAAGATAAATTTTCATTTGATGGGATGCTATTTAAGGAACCATTTCCACGAGGCAAATCTTAAAATTCTCAAATTTCCAGGTCGCGAAATAAAAGAAAACATAAGAGATCGTTCGAATTGATTTACGTCGTTCACTGGCATAATTTTATTCCTCATAAAATTTACGGAAAAAAATCGTCGGCAAAATTTCAACAATAAACTTTTTATAAGCCCCGAAGGTTTCCGCATTATAATACCTTTAACGTACTTAATTTTACAACGATCAAAAGTACTTCCCTTAGAAATTAACTATCACATTTTATTATTATATTCCGCAACGTCGCGGTAACCGACCAAGTTCGCCAAAAATAATTTGATTTTTTCGCTTAACACACAACCGCGGAGACCGCCAACCAATAGAAAGAAAAGATATAATTTTATAGAGAAGGGAGGGTGCACGTAAGGGTCTTTTTTCCCTATCCTCGCTTGGCGAAAACCGTTATCTTTGGGAGATCAGAATCTCTCGCAGTTTTCGCCTATATTCGTGGTTGGGCGAGCTCTTTTTTTGGTTAAAGGTCGAGGTAGCAGAAAAAACTGAATTATTCGTGTTCATAACCATTCAACGTAATTGTTTTGCCAAAGAGGACGCTTTCTGGAGCTTACTTTACGACTGGCAGCGGTCCAGGAAGTGGGGAATCTGCTAACAGACCTCCTTCCTACAGCCGCTTGGGCAAATACGGCATAAGTCTTGGAGCCGTTGCGTTGTAGCACTCCGCGGAGGAATAAGCTTTAATAATGAATATAGAACGAGCGACGATAATTATATTTTGGTCGGCTTAAATGTAATGGATTTTATGGGAGAGTTTTGATCATCTCAAATTTCATCAAAAATCGTCTCGTTTAGAATAATATTCGCGGTGAAGCTGTACAATCTTTATGGAGATCTATAGGGCAATCGTTTATAATTTACTTAATGCTTCATTTGGTAGAAATATTAACGGGGTTCGTTTTTATGGTAATTTGTTAGACTTTCAATCGTAATAACAACAAAATCAATATTGCAATTTGTTGATTTTATAAGATGCTGACCTGATAACTGTCAAGTCCTTTCCTTCTCCAAATTTGAGTTATTGTATCTAAAAGAAATGAAATTACCTGCCTTCCATTGATTTTGGCACATAAGATTGTTACAAAGAATGGTTAGTTATAAGGTACACTAGTGGAGTAAATTCAAATGTAGGACATTGCCATGAGCAAAACTGACAGTTTTTCCGAAAGCTAGCATGATTAGTTCACGAAAATTGGAATTACACCGATTAGAGCAACGTATTATTCTGATGAATCCAGATTTTGCCTAAGACCACCAGATAGCCGGGAAAGAATTTGAAGAAGACAGGTAGAGCCAGTTGCTCAATACAAGAATAAGCTATTAGGGAGGCTGCGTTATGGTTTGAGCTGGCATAAGTAGCGAAGCCCGTACTGAATTGGTGGTAGTTGATGGTGGTTCTATGACAGCTTAAAGGTACATAAACACCATTTTAGAAGAGAACGTGGTTCCTTTTGGTTCATTTATAGGCCATAATTTCATTTTTATGTACGATAACGCGTGTCCGCACCGTGCTCGGATCGTCAACGAATATTTAGGTGAAGTCTGGATTGTGCGTATGAATTGGTCAGCTTACATTTCCGACCTCAATCCGAGAGAACATCTCTGGGACAGACTAGGAAGACAGTTTCGAGCACGTGTACCCCGTCCAAACAACTTGGCTGAACTTAGTGCGGCGCTTCCTGCAGAATGGGAGCATTTGGACCAAAATAATGTTCAAAATTTAATTAACGCTATACTGAGACGCATGCTAGCTGGGGCCAGGGTGGAAATACTCGGTATTAGTTGCAACAAGTACTATAAAATTTTATTTTGTTATTATTGTTTGTTATTAATGAAGCCCTTTTAATTTTCTGAATTCGCAATCTAATACAATTCAATAAATTAATTTGTTTTTTCTTGGAAATGTGTTTTTTTATTAAATTTGAACTGTTCCTCTTAAATTCACCAAGAACACATTTTTCCTATCGAATAAAAATTCAAATGGATCGAAATTTTTGGTCCTGAGTGCATATATCAAGCTTCCTTAAAAGCTGTTTGGTGGTTTCGTCAGTAATATTTTTGTGTATATCTATTGTGATTTAAAGTAAGTAGTAATAGTGTTAATAAAGAGATTGTGATCAAAACTAACAGCAATTGAAATGAGGATCCTACCGATAGGGGTGTTCCGAGATTAGATAAAATAACAAATGAAGGCATAAGAGTGAGATCAGTTCTAGAAAAAGTTGAGAAGAGACAATTGAGCTGCACATTGATTCTTATGAAGGATGAGAATTTAGTGAAAGGATGGAACAAAAGGGAAAGAAGAGTCAGATAAAGCGAAAGCATGGAATGAAGAAGTGACAAAAATCTTAGAGACAAGGAAGCTCAATAAATTGTGAGAAAGTCCTGCAAGACAGGGCACCTAACTGTATAAGAAGAGCTGAATCAGCATGTAAGTAGGAATTTATAATCAAATTGTTTGAGTAGCTTGATATTTTTGTAAATTTAATTAATAAAATGGAAGATTTAATGTTTCTGGAGCCTTTACTGTACTGAAAAGTAATGTTTAACATAAGCCATTTTTCTCATTTACTTATGGTGTTGGTTGTGGGGGTGGTAAGGATGAAAAACGTTTAAGCGTGACTTGCTGTTTGTTATTTTGTTAGAGGTGACTTGATACATAATGAAATTTTTTTTCAAAAATCAATGTAGCAGAGGAAATTAATTAATTTAAAACATTCTTTATTGAGTCAGTACCAGTATAAATTTTCTACCTAGGAGTCTACCACATCTAGAATCTAGATGATGTAATAGGAACAATTTGTAAACGAATCGTGAAACGAATACGTTTCTTTCTTTGAAAAACGAACTTTTACGGTTGCCGGAGAGATTGCGTCGACAGAAACTCTTGAAAAGCTACTCCGAGTCTCTGCGCCACTACTAAGCTACGTTAACGTATATGAAAGCAATGGCGAAGTATCAGGTTAGGTTTATTGTATTGTTGGAAATCGCGCATTTGATCTACAAGTGGTGTTTTCTGGGTCTCGTAACAATTGCTATATCGGGAAATGCGGACTAGGAGTTCTTTCGTCCGTTACAAGAAACGTATGTACGTAATATCCGGAAAACCTACATTATTTTAAACGCAATCGGATACGTAAATAAAAATAAAATTATATTGCGGGACGAGTTCAACCAACCTAATGACATTTCGATGTGATGCAGTTTGATATGAGTGGTTGGAATGAAAGATTGGAATCTTTGTCTAAAATCTAGGCAAGAATACATATTTGTTTCTGATGTATAACGTGATTTGGTCTTTTAGAAGATTAAATGTTTTTCTAGAAATGAGAATAATAAGCGGTAAATTTTAGTGGCAGAAGCATTGAATTAAAGATAATTCAAGTAAAAGAAAACCAGATGTCGGAAAAGAATAAATTGTCCGCTTTTGTGTCCAAATACAAAAACGATTTTGTCGTAGCTTTAAAGGAAGAATTTTCAAAATTAGCCAGGAGTTGTTGAACCGGTGTCTTTCGGGTTTTGCCATGTTTGTTCCATTAATATACTTGACAATTCAATGAACATGCTGTCAGCTTCTTAAGAAGTTTTTTAAAGACTGGTGTTGTTGTCTTCTGCTCTTCATTATATATTGTAATATTTTAAACAAGGGAAAAGCTAACAAAAAAAATAATTTTACGGTCTGAAGGTCTGGGAGTGTCCCGAGACACTCTTTCGGCAATTTAAATTAAACTAGATATCAAATAATGAAATTTTACGAGTATTAAAACTTAAAAAGAGAAAAGCTACCTGGAATTGTGATGCTCCAATATAAACTCTATGTTTATATGTCACGTACTGGAACCGTGCATATTCTTAAACCACCAAACTTGACTCTAACTTCGCATTTATAGCAGAATTTAAATGCTGAACACTTAGAAAATGGGAACACAGCGAAACACGTGTTACCTGGATGAATATTTTGACTAAAAGTGAAAAATTGATTAACGTCCCTTCACTCTTTTATTTTAATCTCGATAGCGATTGTTTAACCATTATTAATTTGGATAGCTATACCTATTATTATACCTACGAATATCCTTATTTCTAAAAATAGCATGTCATGCAGGGACGCAACTGGAAGACTGAATCTATGCTACTCTATGACATTTAACACCACCAAAAACTGTATAATATTAAAATTTACTGGCAAACAAGACGATTATTTGCCGAACGGTATTTAATTCTTGGAAATTATGCTAAAGATACAACAAAATTTATGCTGTCAATTGTTATAGGAAAATATTCCATTAAAATTGAAGATTTAGGAGGTGAAGGAAATTAATAGAAGATAAGTTATTTATCCGTTTCACTATGATCGTCGTTGACTGGACTTAAAATAATATCCTAGCGCCCCCATTTCAGCGACAGGCCATATACGGAGTTGGAGCTACTGAGAAGCTCAGAGCCGCCAGAGGGATTTTGACGAACGTCTCGCTCCGCAGCACCGTATCCGTTCTAGCCTGGTGGACCGTATCTGTCACTTTTCGGGTAGTTTCCATCGTAGGTTGTCTCCTTCGTGGTTTGCTGCTGTGTATTTCCAACCTTCATCTGTTGCTTTGTCTTCCCTATTGAAGTTGTTGGCGTTCTTTATTATTTCAAGCGATTCCCCCACAATTCGCTGGCAGTAGAGGTTGCTCTTAGCAAATATCTTAACGTAAAGTCAATACTGCGCTGGCCTGATTGGCAAAGGTGTTCGGCGAGTACTGACTTGTTCCTATGACTTTGTTGTGCGTCTCTTTAGTGCCTCAATATTAACAGTTCGTAGATTTCTTTAGTTTGTAACTTAGGTAACTGGCCCTTGGGGACTTTATTCCGTCGCTGTAGACAGGCACGTATTGATAGAATAGATTGTAAAGTGTATTGTAAAAGCAAGTACAAGCATCGCTATCCTCATATTTGTCGATCAGAGTCCAATCTGTAGAAGATCGAGCATTATACAGGCCGAGAAAATCGTCTTTACGCACATTATAACATTTTCGAGCTCGATTAACAGAAAAATTTGTGTGATACTACATATTATTATTACATAGATCGGTACTACAGAGATTTTTCTACATCTGTATAGGAACCTTTTGGCTTAAATTCTCGTTCTAATAGATAAAACGATGGAAAATAACAGATACCATCCGAAAACGATATTCATCTCACCTAATATAAAAGAAACGTTGGAAAAAATCGGACATTATAAATCGTAATCGAAGAAACGTTACGCGAAGAAGTGACATAAGAAAAATGCCCGCCATTTGCTATAAAATATTAATAATAATTTTTCAATTTTGCGCCGATAAGGCGAAGGGTTTCTTTCTGGTAATGGCGATTCGATTTCGTGCGGGACTAGTCCACATACCCGAAGTCGAAGGAGTTTATTTTCCTCTTCGTTCCGGAGTCCCTCTTCTCCGGGGGTTTTTTTATCGGGAAAGAATTGCCCATGATGTCGAAGAGAATTCATCAAATATTAATATCACGCGATCTCGAAAATAATATTTCTGTTGTGTCAGTGAATAAAAAACAGGATGGAGGGATGGAAAAGTGGACGGAGAAGGGAGAGGAAATCGATTTTTTGCGATTAAAATGCCTAATACATAATAACGATATTGGATTTGGATTTTCGCCTTCTCTTTTTTTCCTACATTGTGGTAATAAAAATAAAAAATAAAAATAGATCCGGAAAAAAAAGGAGGAGGACGAGATGTGGAAAATGGTTTCCCGAACAAGATTATTGAATGGGTGAATTAATTTGATTAGTTTGGGCGATATTAGTCCAGATTATCTGTAAAAGAATTGCTTATTATGTTCGTAAAACTTGATTGTTATTGGGTATTAAAAATCAATCTTGTTAGAGATTTTGGCTTATCTCCAAATGGGGTTCCTTTTATTGCCTTCTACTTTCTTATTACTTTTGATATGACCAAAGAAAATATTAAATAATAAAATATTTTGAACACCACTCTTAGTAGAATTGAATAATCAAAAAATACCAAACACATTCATAAAGATCTTTCATCTGCATTGTATCTAATTTTGTACTTATATTAGCTATTGTTTGAATCCAAAGTCAAAATGACTCGGATAATGAAAAATAAGTACTATTTAAGTAATAATCATTTGTAGAATTTGTTAATAATTGATGATAATATTTCTAAGAAATTACGTCTTTTAATTCAAAAGAAATTTTGACATTATTAACGATAATTTGTTAAAGAAACCAGCAATCTTATCTGGTGTAAACATCACATAAGAAGAAATAAAGCATTTTTGACATTTATACAAGATCAGCAATTAAATGTTTTCATTTTGTATCAACTAAGTCAAACAATTAGAGACTTTCGCAGTATTGCCATTCGATATTAGCATTTCGCTTGTACAATGTTTTAAAAATTGTGTCACAATAACAAACCCTAAGAGGACCCAAAATATGCAGAAAGGTCTTAATGAACATGGGTCCGCAAACGATTTCGGAGTTACGGAGGATTATTGTTTCTTGTGGCATTTGTACATTATTTCTAGGTTCGGTTGTTTTACTAAACCGATTAACAGAGTATGTGTAACAAAGTATGTGTCGCGTACTCTTTCCCTCTCTGCCCTTTTTTTTTGACTTTAGCGTTAGCAAAATGCGAAGAAACACTTTAGCAATATAGGTGAAGGTAGTTGCGCACCTTCTTCATAGATGTCGCCAAGAGGAACTGTCAAAATGTACGGTATTTACAAAAGGAAAAGATCAGTTCTCAAAGTGTTTTTAAAATAGAGGCTTCAACGATTTTTAACGGCAGTGTCTACCAAAACAGCCGAACGCTGTTAGAACGGAAACGGTAAGAAATATTCAACATAATACGCCGACTGTCTATGGGATACTTCACGGTCTCTGAGAACTATTTAACAGTTGCTTGCTTTTATGCCGATTACCTGCGAGATTTTTCTTGAACTCTGCTCAGCTTTTAGCGAGCTTTAAAGTGCTGACTTGCCACGCAAAGGTGAACTTCTATTGTTCAGCTTCTAGCCAGCTTTAAACGCCGATTTGCAACGCAGAGGTTCTCCGATGAAAATCTGAGTGGTTTATATAAGAAAATTTTGCATGACGTTGCACTTCTTGCTCGTGGCCTATCTTGATCTTGTACGCGACTCGTACAAGCAAAACAATTTTGAAACATATCGTAAGACAAGTTCCAATTTAATTGATTAATGAGACATGTACACTATCGCTCAAAAGTAATATACAATGTTTTCGAAAATTATTGAACAAAATAAAAGTTTAATAAGAATGAAAGATAATTTAAAGAATTACTACAAAAGATAATTGTATAATTTTTATACTTTTTCGTCATAAGTATTAGACACTTTCTCAATTATTGTTTAACAATCCAAATATTTTCTAAAAGGCAACTACTTAGAAATTAAGAACGAATGCGTTGGACGATATAGAAAATATTATACTCTTTCAGAAAATCTCCATATGCTGTATGTGACAGCAGGGAAGTGCAATATTCATTGCAATATAAGTATTCTTTCTTAAGATTCACAGAAACTAGTATGAAATCGACAAACCAGAATACACATTGCATCTGACAAGCATGGAACTTATTCCCTTTCAGATTAAGGCATACAAGAAAATAGCTTTTATTACCAATTCTAATAATTTCTTAAGAGTACTGAGAACTCTACAGGCAAGGTACTTTAAACGACACTGTTTTTACTTCATTTGTACTAAAGCTAGTTATTGGAAATCTTCACGATAGTTACTTAAATGGCGTTTAGTTCTTATCTCTGGAACGTTTAATAGTATTTGTAATTTCCGCCGTAATTAAATGATTGAAAAAATCTCCCCGGTAAGGAATTGAACCTGACATCTCCCGCTTGTCGGGTAGGCGTGCTAACCACTACACCACGGGGACCTTATGTCAAGAATGTTCACTCTTTAATACCAAGTTGTTATTTTACCCGCAAATATATCGTAATACTTCGACAGACAATTCTTAATTTTTGCATGCCTAGTACACTAATTTAATTAAAATACAGAGTGGGGCAGAATGGAGTCCCCCATTTGACGGGTGAATTGTGACAAAACGGTTCAAGATAAAAGAAAAAGGTTTTTATTTTCTGAAAGCACATATCATGACATTTTTTTAAGTTTTAAAAATGATATCATTCATGTGGCTTCTTTGACGGGCGATACACATATTAATTCGTTCGACAAAGTTTTCGGTCACTCTTGCCAGCGTATCTTGTGGAATTCCGGCGATTACGTCCTCAATTACCACCTTCAGGGCTTCCAGGGTTCGAAGTCGAAATTTGTAAACATCAGCTTTGAGGTAACCCCACAAAGAAAAGTCGTGGGGGCTCAAATCCGGGAAGCGGGGTGGCAATGGGATATCCCCTCGTAAGGAGATCAGGTGACCGGGAAACATCCTCTGTAAAATTTCACGTGAACGACGGGCAGTATGGGCCGTTGCCCAATTCTGTTGAAACCAGAAGGCTTCTCCATCATACTCTTCCATTTTGGGGTGTAAAAACGTCTCCAGCATCTCACAATAACGCGCTGAAGTCACGGTAACAGTTGAGCCTCCTTCTTCAAAAAATAAGGCCCAATGATGCCTACGCACCAAACTGTTACTTTAGGGCTGTTGAGAGGTTTTTGGTGCAAATGACGAGGGTTTTCACTTGACCAGTAACGAAAATTTCGCTTGTTTACAGTGCCGCAAAGGTGAAAATGCGCTTCGTCGCTAGTCCACACAAACAATAGCGCCAGGAGGTACAGCTGTTAGGATTGCATTACAAGCATCTCTACGTTTCACGTAGTCTTGCGGGTTCAATCTCTGAGCAATCATTATTTTGTTGGGATGTAACATAAGGTCTGTGTGTAAAATTCGCCTCACTGTTCTCGACGATATTCCAAGGGCAGCGGCATGTTTTCGCGCAGAACGCGTTGGAGACTGTTCGATAGACGCTCTAACTGCCGTGATGTTTTCGGGAGTTCTTACATTTGTAGGTCGCCCGGCTGGTTTTTTAGGAAGTGTAGATCCCGTCGTCCTTACATAACTGATCCATTTCCGAATGGTTTTAGAGTCAGGAACAGTGTCGTGACGAGTTAAAACGAACCGCCTGCGAAAGGCCCTCTGCGTCGCCACCACACTTTCCCCGTTTTTAAAGAAAGTCTTCACGACAAAGCCCCGTTGCTCACCAGACCACCGCATGGTGACTATCGAAAATGGCGTTGTTTTACCTGCTCTACCTGCTCTAGCGCCCCTTGAGTGAATTTTTAAAACTAGAGACTCCATTCTGCCCCACCCTGTATTTTTGGCTTTCGCCGGTAAATTACGAAAATCTGTAATTTCATTGGAATTTCTGACGTAATCAAAGGATTAAAAAAATATATTAATTAAATTAGTGTACTTGGCATGTAAAATTAAAAATTGTCTGTCGAAATATTACGGTATATACGATATTTTTCAATCATTTAATTACGTCGGAAGTTCCAAGGAAATTATAGATTTTCACCGACGGAAGTCAAAAATATATTAGTTTAATAGTATTGTTTGTATTGATTTTTGTTGTGTTTTCTTTCGTATATATTTCTGATACGTTACATACATCTGTGTCTTTATGTAACAAATAAAGCATTCATTGCATTTTATTGACGACGTCTTTAAGCCAGCGACATAATGATTATGATACATTGAAATTTCCAATGTAATACCGTAGTTATGTTGGCGGTATATTCAATACACGCCCAATATTTCTGGATATATCGAGAGAAAATGGTAATTTTCCTCTCGAAATCTCACCGCTTACTTCAGTTAAATGGATTCTTTTTTGTTGTTTAAACACGAGACGTGTATTGAAGATGCGAATGAAAGAGAGAACGAGAGAAAAAGAAAAAAGCGATAGCGGAACAAACAGATGCTTTTAAATTGGAACATCTATTGTTCTCTCGATGATCCAATGTCCGTCGTTCCAACGAGAGAGGGAACAGATGAAAAACGAAAAGAAAATACAGACGGGGGAAAATGAAGGAAGCTATTAAAAATTAATAAGTAATATACAATTCCGACGGAATACGTTGAAAAGAGAAAAAAATGCGAACGCTTCGGTATAATTGTCGATCGCAGAGGGGGGTTGGTAGGGGGTAGACGTGGCAGGGGTCAATTTCCCAACGCCGTTTTACATTTATAACATGGATGGACACAGGCGATTTAAGCAAAATAGCAACACATTCGGATCCCTTTTCTTTGAACTTGTGTGTACAGCTTGTCCATAAATATAACGATTTGACTTTTGATGATTTAGAAAGGTTATTGTAGGTACTGAAGAATGAGTTAAATAAGGTGGTCTATCAATTCGAACCCACATTCATATATTTTTGCTATGGCGGTATGTTGTCTTGGTGGAACAAAACTTTCTTCTTCCTCACATGAGGCTGTTAAACAACAAGTGAGCCTCCAAAATGGCTGAAATGTTCAAAAGTATCTTCTCAGACTTCTTCATACCACATATACATAGTTAATATGGGATTATCAACAAATGCTTTCTTTAGCATTAGTTTTATAAAAAAAAACTCAAATTATATATTGAAATGTTTTATACACAGGGAAATTATTAAAAAAATTGTAATTTTTTAAAAATTAGTTACATAATTAGATGAACTGGGGGTTCAGAAGTGTACATTCTTTTGGTAATTTTAAACGAATTTTTTACATCAGTAAATGGTAATTAACGAAAATTTAAAACTGAAAAATGCCAACTAACCTGGATTTCTAAGACGATGACAGGATTCACGGGGAACTGCTAATTCTCAAACTCCAACCTTTACTTCTACCTTGAAATTTTACTATGATTGGCAAATTACACACTTTGAAACTTAGAACGCAATCAAAATACGTGTTACCTCGATGAAAACTTAACCAAACGTCATCAAATTAATTGGCGTCCTTTCACTTCATTATTTTAATCGCGAGAGCGATTGTTTTCTCCACAGCAAATTTTGATGATATTTTCCTAATATAATATGACGATGAAATTCCGATGAATAAACCTATATTCAATGAAGTGGCTGGCAATGACTCGACTAGATGACTCAAAATATATTATTCTACGGCCTAAAACACAGCTGACAACCCATAACTTTATGATAGATATTTAATTTACGAAATTATGCTCGAAATACCTCTGAATTTACGCTGTTGTTTGTTGTAGGAAAGTTTATCATTGATTTTCAAGATTTACGAAATGGAGAAATTGTATAGAAGAGGAGTTTCGTCCTCATTACCCTACGTTTGTCGTTCTCTGGACTTAATTGAATTATTTAGTACACACACTCCGAAAATCGGATGATCGGGGAGGAGTAGAGGCTTTCGAAAAGGAACTAATATCCGCTAGAGGGAATTTTGTATTGATCGAATGGCCATACTGAATACGCTAAACGTGCTCGATTGACAGTTGCGTTCGACGATGTAAATATACACCGCTTCAATACTAAATTTTTCCTAGAACTCCCACGTCTTACATTAAAACAATTTATATATGTACTGTATATGATTTTCTTTAGTGGAGAATATGTTGAAATGAAGAGAATCATTTTTTTACAGGTCAGATTGTTTGAAAATTTTACAGTAGAATTTTCAAGAAAAATGTAAATTGGTTAAATTTACAATTACTTTACAAAATCTATCATAATTATTATTTCTAGTTAAATTGTACTCTAAGTTCTTACGCATTCTGGGATAAGCTGTTTATGGAATAGGAAATGTAGATGCAGCCGAACAGAAAATTAAGCCAATCCATTATAAAATCACATCCAAGTGATACATTCCAACTATACGATTTCAAAATTTGAAATGGAACTTTCGTCAAAGATACAATAGAATGTAAACTAAAGAAGCTTCGAAATATTAATGGTATACGCTTCAAAACTTGTAATACAATTCGAGAAATAAAAGTCACTAAAAACAAGGATTAAGGTGTCGAATTTAATCTAACCGCAGAATCTAGTCGGAGCTTACGACTACATAGCATAGCCAAATGCATTAATATGGATGATTCTTCTAATCATATTGATGGTTATCGTTATGATTCTTACGAGCTTCGCTGCTGTACGTTGAAATCGGTATCATTTAGTAATAGTTTGTTTTACGGTTTATTCCTATAGGGAAAGCGGATTTTAAGCTGCTTATTTTTAGTTTATGTAAAGGCATAACGTCAAAATTAAGGTGGTTTTTTTCATTCTTTTAATACAAAATTCTTGTAAAGGATTGTTATACTATGGCAGTTGTTTCTTATTTTAATGTTTATGTACAACTCGACATTTATTGTGGGCAGGAAAATGAAATACGTTTCTCTGCAACTGGGATGAAGTATTCCGAATACTTAATCCCAGTTGCAGAGAAATTTTTAAACCGCTATTCGGTTTACAGCTCTATTCTCATAGCAAACGGCCATCGATGCCTTTTTAGTAGAGAAAAGCAAAAACGGCTCTAATTGTGTAAATACAGCGGGTTATAATTTTGCGCCCCTTGCCTTGAAATTGTGGCCCTGGTTGCTATGGCAACGGTACAATGCCTGACCAAACAACCCATCTAGCCGGTATATATACGTTTGGGACGCACAATTTTTGCCGCCCAGTCTTCTTTTAGCTATAAAATGGAGTGTTGTTGTTTAATATAGATTTCTCCTGCGCTTTTTTTTTTATGTAGTGATTGTGTTTATAATAACCTTAAAATGAACAGAATTATAGTGTAATTTTAAAAAGTGACTTCAATAATGACTTTCTCTGGAAGAAAAAATAAGATAACCTCAACTAAAGTTTGAACAAATAAGAGAAAGGAGAGCTGAAAATATAACGCCCACCCGACGATTTTCAATGAAAATTTATAGAAAAATGAATTATTATGTTGTTTTCCATGTATGTTGTTCTATAATACTGCGTCTGGATCATCGCAGTTGGACCAGAACTGGTGCGAAAGATCTACATCATTTAACCACTAAAATAAAGAAGCATGAAGAATCTCGTGGTCACATTGTATGGCATTTGCTCTATTTGGTAAAACCATCGGGTACGTACGATATTTATATGGGCATTTGTTTTGTGGTTAGTCGCATCCGAAAGACCAGAAAACAACATTAACAGTAACGATGGCAGCGAAAAATTTCGAATTTCGCGGTATATTTAGGGACTTAATTGATTTTTCTGCTAGTTTAGACCTGATTTATTGTGTGACGAAATTACAGATGTAACAAATTACTGTCAGGTGGTAATAATATTTAAATATATCTTTAATGGCGGAATTTATGAGCACGTTTGGGGATTTAAACAAGTTAAGGATGGGCGCGTTCAGACACCCATTAAAAATAAATATACTTGACCACATTATATTCGCTGCTATGCCCACTAGCGTAGTGCGGGTATTTTTTAACAATCTGTCAGCAATGCCTGCTTTTGTTTAAAGATAATTGTAAGCTAAGATTTTATCAAATTTTTTACAATCGCGCCCCTTCGACAAAAAGTCACGAACCGCCACCGCTATCCTCTATTAAAACTTATATACGTCACCTCGTATTTAAACATAATTTAGCACACTTGTAACAGTAAAGCAATACATTTTGACAATAAAACTGTAAATAATTTACAGTAGATCTAACAGAGAAACATCGATTACCTCTAAACCAATGTGGAGTACTTACCACCACGTTGTTCAATATAAAGCTGATAGTAGCGGCGGGTCTCGATGGTGCCGTAGAGCAATTTGCTTTCAATATATCTCCCGGATCGTAAAAAGGCTGCTCCGTAGACAATGCCGGTGGACTATCCGGCTTAACTTCACCGGAAAAATAAACATCAATGAAAGTCAATACAAACAAGCGGGCGATTATACGACGACAATAACGTGTAAATCGTGTATTTTTACTGCGCTCACCTACGACTATCATGTGATTATGCGCCGTAATCGTTAGGAAAGGTCCTTCTGTGGTCACCTCGCAGCTGAAATTACCCGATAAGTGGAATTCGACGTTTCTCAGTACTACTTTATGTTCGTTCGATTCGTGCAGCTAAACCGCAAAGGGGGGGAATGAAAAAGAATTTTTGCGAATTATTTATGAAGGGAGAAATGTGAAAATCGACTTACATCTACGGATATTGGTATGTTGCCCTTGAAGGGTAGTATCTTCGTGCTCGGGTGTTCACTGGGTGTGTACCTGTAGAACTCCCTGTTGCCTCTGTACCATTTTACAGTGTACAGTTGAGCGTCTTCTAGATCGTAGGAGCAGCTCAGCGTTGAGTTGCCTCCTCGCTGGACGACTTGTGGTTCTATGTTGAGGATTACATCTTTTAGTGAAGCTGATTCTAGAATAAATAGAAAGAAAAATAGGTTAGAATAGGTTATATAATGGCACTATTTACTAAAATGACTTAAAGGATCTGATTTTGTTGACAGCTTTGATTACGGTTTGCTGTATTATAGTAAGGGCTTTTACTAATAGTTTTAACGAATATACGCAAATTTTTATGGTTATTTAAAACAAACATAAAGATAATACAAAAAAATACATGTGAAAAATATATAACAAGCATTTAATGTAATGACTAGAGCAACGCAACTGCGCTGAAAGCCAGTGGCGGACGCATAAAAGTTTACACAAAATAAATTAAACGTGATACGTGCTCAAACACTTACCGTTTTAAGAGTCCTCCGTGAAATCACAAAGTGGATAATGTCTATTTAATATTTGTAACGTTAGATATGTTTCCAAATTGTTTCGGCAAAGTGAGTGCGGCGCGAAGAAAAAGTGTTCTGTAGACGCACCTTCACAAATTTGTCTGTGTGCCAAAATCAGAGTCTTTATCTAAAACAGTTTCAAACCTTTCTAAAACACAAACATTTCTTGCGTCTTCTATCGCGCATAGCTGTGCGTGAACATGTTGCACTATTTGCAAAGATTCCATAACGACACCGAAGAATTTTGTAGTTTTTCTATCGCATCCGCTAGTCCCACGTAATTGTTCTGAATAATTTCCAAATCTGTTTTAACTTGACTATCCTGAAATTTCAAGCGGCTTACCTTGACAGCCGCAGCTTCCTTTGGGTCGAATTCTAAAATCACGTTCTTTATATTCTCAAAATATTTAAGATAATAAAATGCAGCCTCTAACCATGTTCCCCAAGAATAGGTTGTGGTAGTTCAGGAATGCCGGGGCATAGTCTATGAAATTCCCAAATACGTTTTGGGGATTTTACAAACACAGCTTTTGTATGTGCTATTAGAGCGTCTACCTCGGGATAACATTTTCTGATACTATCTGCTACGAGACTGAGAGTATGAATTTTACATGTAATATGCAACAAGTTAGCACAATGTTTTTTAAGAGATCGACCTACAGCAAGCATGTTTGCGGCACCATCACTCATAAACATCAACAGTTGATTTGTTGAAAGTTCAAACTTTTCCAATGTATTTAACACCAACATTGAAATTACTTCGGCAGTGCATTGTTGTATTCGCCTGGAAGCTAGTAAAATTGAAGGTCGAAGTGATTCCATTGTGCGTACCATTACATTAACCATAGAATGTTTTTTACGATCTGTTGTTTCGTCCACACATAACCACAGTGTTTTATCTTGCAACTCCGATTTAATTCTTTTCTCGCCATGCTCACGAGCAGACGCACAACTCTCTGTAATGTTCTCTCACTTAAAGTCCGAATATTCATTCCAAAACGAGACGTATGCTTTCTTCCTTAGTAAATGAAATGGTAAATTACATGCAATAAAGGTAACACATAAATTAAATTTAAATTTGTCATAATCTCGTGCGGAATTTTTTTTTGAAACATGCCCTGCACTATTTACGTGCCGTAGACAATCACTTTTCGACCAACACATTAAATCTATTTTACACACTACACATTGAATTTTAGCGCCATCACACTTTAAATCAGGCATTTCTGCAATAAATTCTCTTATTGTGTCCAACGTTGGTCGTTGTCGTGACGTAGGAAACATTTTCAAAACAAACGTAGAACTACGATATAGTATACGACAGCGTAGATGCAGACACAACGGATCGGCTTTTGAGTCGCAGTTATACTGACGCTTATACGGAATTGTCCCGGCCGTGTTTATTTTGTGTAAACTTTTATGCGTCCGCCACTGGCTTTCAGTGCAGTTTGCGTTGCTCTAGTAATTACTAAAATTAGAGACGTCAATGTCATAATGTGATAATTCTCTAAAAACAAAACGGCAAACAAAAGAGAAAAGCATCAGAAAAACACTAGCCTGTGTGTCATGATTTATGTTATTGTTACTTCATGTTACTGTCACATTGTAACTACAGCCCCTTCCCATAGAATTAGGACCACTTAAAAATATTATGATTTTGGGGTAAAATTAAAAAAAAACAGTTGGTAATGTTGGCAATATTGTAATTTATTTACATACGAGGTGCATTCAAGTTATAACACCTCCGATTTTTTTTCTCAGAACTGGAAACAAATAGAAACATGCGGTTTGTTTTAAAATAACCGGGACTCTTTGTCAATGCGTGACAGAGATGATAGCACTGCACGGTACATAGAATCTTTAGCAGCAGTGGCGAGAGTGAGAACTGTTTTTGATACTTCGAATCATTACAAGATCAGCCTGTAATCATTCGTTTTCTCCATTTGCCTGGTGTGACACCGATAGAAATTCATCGCCAGTTGAGTCAGACATGTGGTGATGGTGTCATGGATGTGTCTAACGTGCATTCGCGGGTGCGACAGTTCAAATAAAGCAGAACGTCATATGACAACAAACCAAGACAATCTCGGCCTCGCACAAGCCGGTCTGACGACACGTTCGAGCGAGTGGAGAAAGCTGTCTTGGGGGATCGCCGAATGAGTGTGGAACAGGTCGCCTCTAAAGTTGGCATTTCCGTAGGATCTGTGCACACAATCCCGTCTGACGACTTGAAAATGCGAAAAGTGTCCTCCAGGTGGGTGCCACGAATGCTGACAGACGACCACAAGGGTGCGCGCGTGGCATGTTGCCAGGCAATGTTGACGCGTGATGACGGCATGAATGGGACTTTCTTTTCATCGATTGTGACAATCGATGGATGCCGTTTTTCAATCCTGAATGGAAGCGCACAGATTCACCGCCACCAAAAGAATTTCGGGTAAGCGTCAGTGCTGAAAAAATGATGGTGGCCATGTTCTGGGACAGCGATGGCGTAATCCTTACTCATTGTGTTCCAAAGGGCACTACGGTGACAGGTGCATCTTACGAAGTTGTTTTGAAGAAGAAGCTCCTTCCTGCATTGAGTGAAAAACGACCGGAAAAGACTGCACGTGTGCTCTTTCACCAAGACAACGCACCAGCGCATCGGGCGAACGTGACAAGTATCTTCTACATCTATTCTTTGCAGCCAGTGTATTATATATTATTTGATTGGAGATAACTTCAAATCACTACATTTATATAAGCTTATGGCTTATATAAATGACAAAACCGCGTGACAATTGCGACAGTTGAAGACGGCTTTAAAACCAACCACATCACTAATGCTATACGATCGCTGTCCCCACATTCAAACAACATTTCTAAACAATTCTCCCTAATTAAAATAAAAGTTTACGTAACCCAACACAACTGACAACTGTTATACGAGACATCGGTAAATATTAGCCTCGCCTAACCCTCTCTGAAATACGCAGGAAATCCGTTTCGTCTTCGTTGATTTAACGCAAGTGGCAGATCTTTGAGCAGCTAGCGGCCGCTGGGCCGGTGATCTTTTCCTTTTGTTCTCGTACGATCTTTGACGTCTTAATGTTTTCTCAATAAGCACTGGCAGGGTTCGATATCTCATCGTCATCATCCCCTTCTATATTTCTATTTCGCGGAGGACGAGGCTTCCGACTGCGTGCCCGGGTGGTCTTTGTTGTTTGAGTGCCGTACGTTAAATATTATCCTTTTGT
Source organism: Dynastes maya (assembly GCA_029619315.2). Classification (NCBI taxonomy): domain Eukaryota; kingdom Metazoa; phylum Arthropoda; class Insecta; order Coleoptera; family Scarabaeidae; genus Dynastes; species Dynastes maya. The sequence goes on along the minus strand of JAROYE020000004.1, from coordinate 55,207,641 downwards.
GTGAGGAGGAGGAACGGTATGGATTTACTCGCGTGATCGCAGACAGGAAATAACACTCGAAATATTGTACCCTAGACAGTAATACAGAAATAGAGGTACATGAGTGCTACAAGCGTGTTAGTGATTCGTATACGGAAGCAACTAAAAAATAACTATGTAGAAATACGAATATAAAGTGATGTTGGCATGATAAGAACAGATCTGGAAGTAACCATTTTTGGTGTATTGAGTTTGTTATACACTATCCGGCAAGGATGTTTGCTAAAAATATTTAATTTCATCTTTTTAAAATGCACCCTAAAAAGTTAATTCTAAGGAAAATGAACAATGTTTTGCAAATAAGATTAAACGACTTTGTGGATCGAAATGTATTAACTAGGATAACCAAAAGATTTAATAATTTGTATTAGCTTCTGAAACAGTAACGTTTTGCAAAACAGAATGCCTTTTCTTTCAATTCCTTATCCTTATAGTTTCAGTTGACTCGGATTAGTGTCAAGTACAACATGCCACATAAGTTACCATTTTAGACCACTTTTTTCTATTTCGACTACATCTAGTCCAAGTAGTAGGAGTGCCATGGAACCTACTACGGGTAAATTAGTCTATCCTTTTCAGTTGAGATACATGTTGAAGGTTTTATTGGCTTCTTCTAGTTATAAATTTTTCTTGGTCTTAATCTAATTTTCGGGCAAAAAAATATTGAATATAAGGAGCTCCTTGGCACTCATTTTCTGCTTTAACAACTGTCTTAAACTCTATAGCAAAGAATAGTTTACGATTAATTTTCAGTAGCTTATCAAATCTTTAAATTTTTTCAGGGGTATTGAGATCTTTCCAGATAGCAATAAAATATATTCTTCATTAGGTTGGTTTGAGTGATAAATCGTGCCTGTTAATGAGGAATTATTTATGCATGTAGTTTGTTAGATTGTTTCATATACAAGGTGGCGCAAAACGGACTCCATTATTTCCGTGTGACTGCGGGCGCAAGCAGTATGTGGTGAGGATACCTACCTAGTGGATCTGGAGGGCCAGAAGGTTTTGTTTTTGGACCACTTTTGTTTTCAGTGTACATATCCAGAATCTCAACTTCTGGTTTGATCTATGCATTCTCATGCAGACTATCTTTTATGTTATCGACAATATATATACTCAAACTAACAGTGATGTTAACGTTTTGTGCTAGCTGATAGAACAGCGCATGCTATTCTCTTGTGCTCTCACAGCTTTCTTATTGTGTTATAAATTATTGGCCATGTTTAGACGCGATATCAGGAATCAGGATTTAGAGTGTGTAAAATGCATATATACGTTATGTTTACGGTATCTGTAAATTTGACCATATTTCTCTTACCGACATTGCGGACACTATTATCTTACCGAGTCAAGATGGTTGACTATGCGAGACCGCCGCTATCTTCATACTGCTTCCTACATCCACTCCATTATTATCTTCAAAGTTCCTAGTTACCTGCATCGTAAAATTTTATTTCATTGAGATGTATAGAATATAAACGTTCGTAGCAGGGGGTTGATCACTCTACCTTAATATTCCACCGCCCAGTTTGAAAGATCTTCCGTGTTTGTGATTGCAAAGGCAAAGGCGTACAATGAGATTCCTGAACGTCTGAAGTAATTACCTTTAATTGGTTTTAAAGCCTTCTTACTAAATAGCTTCCTTAGATTTATGATGGTATATGTTTACGTCCTTTTCGCTTAGATGCACGTCGCAGAATTAGATTTAATTAGTATTAACTCATTTTTTCAACAGTTCTTGGCAATTGTATTTTTATTTTAATTTTTGTATTCAAGGTTTCAGTGGAAGAATGCTTGACCCAAACTGTGCCTTGAGATATTTTCGTGTTTTCGTTTTATTTTCGGCATTCACAATTGTATACTAGGGTTGGTAAGGATTAATTTATTAGCGCTAGTCCCATACATAAAGTGAATTACGTTGCCGCCTGTGCTAGGAACGCCCTTTCCACTCTGCAGTTTCCCTAGACAACCGCACACACTCGCAAGTCAGTCGCCTAGCACATGTGTTTGAGATATCAGCTCAACACAGATTTGAGAAAATACCTAATATATCTTACTTGATTTTTGTCCTATTGATAGACTTTAATCGTTGATTATTTCCAAATAAATACTTAAATGTAATATTATCGTATAAGAAACAAAGAAAACGTCTTACTTTAAAAGGAAAAGTGATGAATTCATTATAAAGTAACTAGATTACATTTTTTTCATTTCCAAATATCCAATATATTACATGTTTAAACATAAATTTTTAAATGCAAATTCCAAAGAAAACAAAAATATGTTTTTTAAATCTGATTGATGGAATTTTGTGTCAAAATAAATCGTATTTGTATGTGTAAAAATTGACTTTATTATAATAAATGTTCAAATAAGCTGTCATTTACAGAACTGCTTTTATCGTAGTACTATTTAACGACTTCGTTTGTAAGAAAATATTTAAAAAGAAAACTATTCTACAGTATAATTTCGGGGCACAAATAAAGCAAATCAAAAATAATCACGGAGAAACGATCGAGAAAGGTAAGGATGATCAATTAAAGATATTAACTAGGGGTATAGTACATGGCTAGAGTTTATCGCGATTCTCTTTTGACAGCGATCGGATTCTTACTGGTTCTAATTCATTCTCGTCGCACCACTCCCCGCCCTTATGCTTTCATAGCGAGCAAACGTTGCAACAGTATCCGCATATTTTATCGGTTACTTACTAACGGAATTTACTAACGCGGTATATTGTTACTACAAAGCGAAAATAAAGCATTATTGTTATTGTTTGCTTAATCGTTTATCAAATTTTACTGAAATAAATAACACGTCCAGATAAAATTTATTTCAAAAGCGTCTCAAAAACATTACTTTATATTATAATTGTTTCCCCTTTAAAAACACTCAAACCGCCAACTTTTAATGTACCAAAAACAATACATCTCATCCGAGAATGTTTAACATACATATGTACAATTTGCGATATTATAACTGAAAGTAAATTTGAACTTCTGCGCATATTTTGAAGTCAACTTGTTCGTGTCGGAGTTCTGAAACGGTTAAAGTTTCCGGCTTCTATTTGTACAGCGAAAATCGACGTGAAATAACTCAAATAGAACTTTTAAACTCTCGTCGCCATCGGTGGAGTCGTCCCTGTGATGCGTACGACGCGTAGCAAAATAATCAAACGCCCCCAACCACCATTGCGAAATTTCCGTGCGTAGTGAGAGACAGAAGGTCGCCTGCCAGCCTGCCTGCGGGTCGGGGTATCGGTTTTTGATGATTTTGGCGCCGCTCCCGAAAAGGATTAAGAGGTGATCGTTTTTGTGTTGATTCTGCTCGAATGCGAAATTTAAGAGAGCTGTTTTTATGTCTGTGCTGTGAAAGGTATTTGAATTGTCCAATAAAAGGGGTTATTTCCAGCTAAATGATAGTAATATAAATGCTTGTAGGTTAAATCGTCGAAAACGTCTCTTATAGGTAATACATGTAGGTATAATTAGAATTTATTTTGTTTTTATTTTACCTTATTTTACTTCTGTTACGCACTGTGTTACCGGAAGGGTTACAAGCTCTTTATAGTTTTATGAAAAAAAATCTTTATAATAGCTTTTTCTTATCTTAAAATACAGGGTATCATTATATTTTGACCGAAACTTAATATTTTCCGAACGGGATGAAGTATTAAGATGCGGTTTTCAGCGTCGAGTTTTATACGAGTCCATGGCTTTTATGAATATGTCATTCCTTCTATAAAAACCGAAATGAAAATGGTATAATTTGGCACACCCGGTATTGAATTCTTTTTAATGCAACACTTTATTTATCCGCAGTAATTTGAAAACGAGCTTCTTTTAGCGTTTAAATGTTATTTACAAAATTAAAATCGGTTGAGAAATAACAGAGATAAACGTTTATGAAGATACTACTGTAAAATCAAAAATGGAAACAAGACATCTAGCGTGCCATGACTGACAGAAGAATAAACACAGTCAGAATTTAAATTACATTTACTTACAGCTTAATGGTACACTACAATTAATTAAAAACAAAAATAATTATTTTGAGGTACGTTCATCTCTGTAACACATGTTCAAGATGTGCCTGCCGTTTTCCTGTATGCAGGTATTTCATCTCACCAGAAAGTTCTCAAATGCTCTATTTAGCATTTCCATTGGAATATTTTCAATATGCTTTTTCCTTAACATAGCCCTACAGAAAAGAAGTCTAGAATTGTAAGGTCTCGAAACTGAGGCGACCATTCTACTGGTCCACCTCTACCAATCTAAGTAGAGACAGGGGCCCCATCTTGTCGGATAAAAAAATAGAGATCCTCTAAAACGCCATCTTGTTTTAATTGTGGAAAAAAGTTTTCTAGTACGTGTAATTATTGCCGAAAACTGGTTTTCTGGTAAAAAGGAAATGCCCACACCAAACATTAATTTTGTGAGAATCCCTTTCGTATTTCTCAAATAATCTCTGGTTCTCTCGACTCCAAATCCTGCAGTTATGATGATTTACTTTACCGTTCAAATGAAATTTAGCCTCATCTGACATAACCATCGCCACATGTTGATTGTTTCGAAACAAATCTGTCAGCGTTTCGCACATCAATATTCTGTTTAGGTAGTCCGTTTTCTTAAGTTTTTGCAAAGATTGAATTTTATATGGTTTAAGTTTTAGTACCTTCAGTATTCTGAAAGCCTTAGTTTTATCCCAACTCTAGGTGGGATGCCACTTCTCGGATTGGCATTTTGCGGTTCCTCTTGGGCGGCGATCATGGTTCTCGTTCTCGACCTTTTCACGCCATCCAGAAATTTTTTTGTGCCATGCAAACACACGGGTTCTTGACAGGGTGTTGTCTCCGAACTGTGTCTGTAATCGCCGCAGAATTTAGGTTGGGTTCACCCCCTCCTTGGCCAAAAACTTGATGATAATCCGCTGCTCCACGGAGACATGCATTTCTTTTTCGCTCATGGTTTCTTTTGATACTAAAGGGACTCGAGAGAGTTGCGGTCGGTTCTCCCCTCTCTCTAACGGTACAGGCTATCTGCGCATCAACCCCTTCCAGGTCTAGAAGCCCTCCGGAATTTTTAAGAAAATCAGTCCCGTTTATATTTGATACACTCTCGTATTATATATTTAAAAACGCTATAGTTAAATTAGTACACGTGGTAAATGGTAATAAAAAAAAAGAAAATATTACGTTAACCGGTATTTTTTGAAAATGTTTATGAAATGTTGTACGTTAAAGGTTATATCATTGTATGGGTAAGTATGGAATCTGTATTCCAGTTCCGTCGCTACTATCTAGGACGGCATGACTATAACTACTGGCACTAGGCGGCGCCTGGAAATATTTCAGTTGCTGTTTTTGAAGATTAGCAGCATAAACTGAGAGATGTAAGAGGAATGTGGCCAGGAGCAAGAAGCGTTAATGCTTTTCTCTTCGCACATTGTTTTTGTCGGTAGTGATTCCATCAATACAAGGAGCTATATATCAGCATTATCTTGGTTATTGTTTCTAGGCACTTTTTTATGTGTACTTCTACATTAAGTTTATTTTTGTTTGAACATTATTTTGTAGATAATTTCTACTTTAGCCTTTTTAAAATCACAAGCAACGTGAATAATTTACTGCATTATGTACGGATATGTCGTACTGTTTTAAACAAGGTAAGCCTAATTAATAATGTGCATATAAATAATATGCGTTTCAAGAATTCTAAGTAAAAATGCTTTATTTTAAGAAAATGAAACTATTAATTTATGAACAATATCTCAACGCTTTCTGGAATTAAGACAACTATTTACTGTCCTTAAGAAAATATTGGTTTGTGTTATAACTACCATTTATTTATACTAAAAATCGCATTCTTCAAATTTTTTGCAAGATTTTCTTGAATCAAGTTAACAAATGTCTTTAACAAAGAAATACAATTATATACTTCTCTTAAGCGGAAAGAAAATATTTCTTTTGATTTAAAACGGTTAATACAATAACCGTTTTAAATGAAAAGAAATATAATTGAATAAACGTTTCTCTACGTGTACAACAGTTTATGGCCTCAACTGAATGGAATTGACATCCATGATGTTTATTTCCAACAAGATGGTGGTGATTATAACGTACAAGATTCCCTCGACTTGTAATCTCACGACATGGTGATATGAATTGGCCGACAAGATTTTGCAAGGTGTATTGTAGTACGTCAGCAAATATTCAAGTTCTGAAAGGTCGCCATAAGGGGTATTAAAACTCCCATGCCTAGACGAATCCTACGAAATTTCAGTTCTCGCATAGAAGAATGCCAACATAGCTATGGTGGGCATTTGGACGGTATAATCTTTCACGTGTAATCGATGTTACTTTGAAAGAAACCAGTAATGTTCCTTACAATTTGTTTTTCATAATAAAACTACATCCCAAAGTCTTGTGTGGTGGAAAACACTTTATAACAAAGAGCCGAAAATATGAATTGTAAACTAAGATTAATTTTTTTTTTTGCTATACATTTGAAGTACATATGTTGCATAGCGGGTTTATTATTATGGTTATTAATCTGAGTTACAGTTATTCATATCCTCATAGTAATAAATATCAATCTACAAAACATAAATTTAGTGAAGGTATTAAGGAAACGGGCAAAATATCCCAAACTTCGTGCATAAATTATTTGAGCTGATTCCAAACTTTTAGCTTGCAACGTATTCAGTGGTACCCATCTGTGTTACCCTTAAGCTATACCTATACATTCATATTTATTTAATCGATGTAGGAGGAACAGCTACAAGAAAACAAATACTTATTATTTTTCTTCAATTCGAGTGATTCTAAATTTAATGTGCCATAAGTTGAAGTAAGATTCTGCAAGATGACCACCTATCGCTGGAGCGGGAGTGCTAGCAGATTATTTTTAGTCCAGTAAACGACGAATATGGGGGAACGGGTAGGTAACTTGTCTTCTGTTTATTTTCTTCACATCCTAAATCTGGGCAGAGCGACAGATGGAGGTTGGGAATACACAACAGCAAACCACGAAGGGGACAACCCACGATGGAAACTACCCGAAAAGTGACAGACACGGTTCACCAGGCTAGAACGGATATGGTGCAGCGGAGCGAAACGATAAGAGGCTATTGTAATTCCAACAACAATTGAAATGAATCCGCTTTGTGCATCAGCCAGTTTATGTTCTACTAGTCCTCTATTTTTTCTCTACGATCCTTTCATATAGTTTGAAGCCCACGCAAAGAAAGATAATACTACGATAATTGGAGCAGTCTTTTGCATTGCCTTTCTTATGTATGGAACTATAATTCCTGTTTTCCATCCTCTCGGCACTTCCTTCCCCCTCCAGCATGCGTTTAATGTACTTAGTATCTTCTCTTCACCTTTTTCACTCAGATACTTTATCATTTCCGGATTCACTTCATCCACTACCGCTGGCTTTTGAGGTTTCGATTTTATTTATTGCTTCTCTTAACTCTGTTCTGTCTATTTTATCTTTCACACCGTTGTATGTCCTTTCTTCTCCTCCTTCTTCTAAACGGATACTCTAAAACTGTGGCACTGGAACACTGAAACAGTTTACTAAAACCCTTACCACAACACTTAATTGCGTCCAGTACGAATTAAGTGTTGTGGTAAGGGTTTTAGTGAACTGTTTCAGTCCTCCTTCTTCCTGTATTGTTGTATTAGTACCCGCACAATTAATTAATTAATTTTGAAAAATATATTTTTTTAATAATTTTCCCCCTTTAAAACATTACAGTTAGCATTCAATAGATCTTGGATTTTCTTTAGAAGTACAAAAACACAGATTAATAAAATATATACCCAAAATATTTCAACATCGAAATTCTCAAAGCTCCCTTTCAAAATAAACCCCTTCTTTTCGAGAGTGGAAGGTCAACGGAATCAATTCCTTTCGATAACCCTTCGACCTTTTCTTATTTACCCGAACAATTGACAATCATCCACAGCCATACCATACCATTTCCAAGGCAGAAAACATCAATCTTTTCCATCATTCCGGTAAGCCGTGACGGTGGTGTCGCCGTTCCTTTCCTTTCTTCATTTTTTTTCTCTTCAACGGCCTCCGACTCCGCATCAGCATCGTCGTTCGGGATCGATATTAAGAATTCTACCCGAGAGAAAGCGTGTTGCGTATAATAGGATGAAAATCCTTAGTCCTGCCGTGTGTCGGTATTACTTGTTAGTTTTTCCAGTTGTGAAAATGTCTCTTTTTAAACTTGCTGGCACTGCAACGCTCTCTTGTTTTACTCGTGAAATCTTTCTCGTTGTTCTTTTTTTTTCATTCTTCACGCGGGCGCGGCCTACTTGACGTAAACTCCAGGATAGCCTACTATACAAAAAAAAAAACTAAAGAAAGGAAAAGAACAAATGGGAAAACAGAGAAACAAAATAGGCTAAAAGAGACGAGTGTTGTGTTAGGGAAATGTGGCTTATTTGTTTAGAGCTGCTCGTCGCGACTGTCTACTTTTTTCTCTGCTTTCCTTCATGCTGTGCTCTACTTTCTCGCATCTATCCCTTTCTCTCTTGGATTTTGCTTCGAATCAACGGGGTGGTAGTAACTGGAGGGCGATTTTCGGGCCAAATGTAACGAAAAGAACGGTTATCGTTTTATTTTGTCACCCTCTGGTGGTTTCTTCGACGGCGCACTTGATGCTGGTATAAAGGGAAATTTCAAATTGCAAAACAGGATAGAAATTGGGAAAATAAGTAATTTTAACGCTTTAACGCAGCGAAGAAGAGGTTCTAAAACTTTTATAAAAGCGAATGTGGGAAAAAAGAGGAAAGAAACCAACAGCTTTGCTCTCGCAAAAAAAGTAAATATGATATTCTTAAAAGTATATTTTGGAGGCCCAGGAACGAGAACTGCCTTAGGTGCGAAAGCGAAGTGAAAAAAGAAGTTTTCGAATGTAAACTTTCGCTTGAAACTCCATCTACTGGAGTAAATAATTGGATTTTATTGTGAGATTAAATGTTTGTTGCTCTATTTTTTTCTAAATTGTATATACTTTCACATATAAAAATGTATTCAAATTTCTTCTTCTTCTTCTTTGTTTCTTATATATTTCTATATAATAATAATAATAATAATAATGAAATTTATTTCATGATACTAATACAGTATGAAACACGTCATAAAAACAATATCTATTAGTATACAAAATTATCAGAAATTACATTTAAATTTTGTTTAAATTTTTGTATAAGTAGGCTTAGGCCTGTTTTATTCTATTCAGCCTCCGCCGATGTGGATGTCCAGTACTCCTTCCATCTCTTCAGCAACCTTCCTTGGGATCTTCTGCCCACGAGGTTCCAAATATTCGCTCTTTTTAGAATGCTATTGTCATCTCTCCTATCCACATGTTTGTTCCCTTCCTTTCTTTTTTGTCTGACCGTTACCACCGAAACTAGAAGGCCTCAGCGCTCTTCGATGATGTCACGAGGAAGTAAAGGGAGAGGGAATAAAGTAACACACAAATAACAGAAGGTTGTGGAGAGGGAAATACCAAAGGAAAAAGGAACGAACTCGACTGCTACTACCGAGACTACAAGGCTAAACGCTTTTTGATGACGTCACGCTGTTTAAGTGATGTACCGCCATGCACGATATTAGCCTAAACTGTAAAGGAATCCTTTCTTTACAGTTCTTTTAGGTTTCAAAGGGTTTCCGGTTTAAAGAGTACGCCAGTCGTCGACTGAGCCCTTCTTCGCATCCGATTCGATTTTGTTTTAGAAAAACGAAGTTTCGAAGCAAAAACCAAACACATAATCGAGCACCGTTTTCGTGAAAGATGTATTTGTGGTTGATATTTAATCGATTAATTATTATTATTTGCAATTGTACATGTATTTGGACGAAACTAAGGTTGTTTGAAATATTGTTCAATTTCGCGAGAAAATTTACAGACATGCTATTTAACCAGGCTCTTTTTGAGTTGGAATAGCATCTTTTTAACCTAGATTCTTAATCTTACGTTTGTTCACCGGTCCATGAATCGTAGTGTTGAAATAATGAATCTTCTTTACAAACACGTAATACACAAAACACCTTTAGACAGCCGACGGCACAGAATACCTGTAAAGGGTCGGCGAACACCTGCATTACTTCCATTTCTGTTGCTCCCTTCATTTGTGTTGTCCTTAACGTGTCTGCTCTCGTCTCTGCTGCATAAGTTAGTACTGGTCTTACTGTAGTTTTATAAATTCGTATTCAAACTTGCGTATCATTATTTATGTCAAGTAATCTAATGTTATTACAGAAAGTATTCAATATATTCTTAACTTAAAGTTATAATTTGAGTTACACTACAGCAAGCCACCACATCGACTCCCAAGATACACAAACTGGAGGTCTCTTTAAGGCCAATAATCAGCTCCAGAGAATCTCCCGCCCATCTTCTAGCCAATCTCCTCTTAGGCATAATTGCTCTCTTTGCATGTAATACATCAGCAGTCAAGAACACAGAGCACTCTGTGGAACTCATCGTGAATCTACCATTACACGAGAAAGACACACTGGTGAGTTTCGACGTTACCAACCTGTTTTCTAAAGTCTTAACGCAAGCAACCTTAACTACAGTCAGAAACAGACTCTTCGAAGATCCCATACTACATATTCTTGGTGTAAGCGGAAAAAACTTGAGAATGTACGACAATATTGTAGCAATCATTAATATAATTTTGTTTTTATTATATTATTTCACATAAATGTATCATCATGTTTTAGCAATTCTTATACATAGACTGGTCAATATAAACTTCTTGAAAAATAACCTCAAATTTGTATGGAAACTTATTTATTAATCTATCGGCGAAAGCATCAGCGCATACGGAAGCGAAATATGACTGGTTAGGAACCTGATAAAAACAAATTACTCGCGCTTGATATGGACCTTCGTCGTAGAAGTAGTGCAAGATCTAAACTAGAGCACGTAAGAATAGCGGAAACTCAAGATATCACAATCATGGGTACAATAGATGCAAAAAGTCTCTCTTGGTATCGTCATCTCACATGCATGGGTGAGATGGCAAAAAAGAGTTTATGAATATAAACTGCAACAAAGAAGGAGACGAAGAAGACCCAAAAGAACATGGGATGAAAATTGCGGCGATATTATTTGCTCGTAAAATCGTCACTAACCTAATTTGGCGAGAAGCTCTCGAAAAAAGTCAACCGTATTTACTAGCCAATGCAAATACAGCTCAATTCCTGAAAACGCCCTCGTAAACGCTAGACCGCAAATAATTTCATATGCATTTGAACATTCAAAACGGACTTCAAACGCCAGAAGCTGAGTTACTTCTGATCCTCTTTCGCGAGCGTAAGCTACCGCGCCATCGTTTATAGTTGGGAATTAGTAGTTATTAGCGCCGAAATTCGTCGAAAACAAACGACGGAGGAAGAGGCGGTTTAGCGAACTCGTTCTGGATTACAATTTCGCAGGTATTCGGATCGAAACCGCTACGATATGGGAGAGATCGCGCGAGCGAGGTATTAGCGAGGATGAAGGCTAGTGCAGTGCCGGCTAGCAATAAACAACCGGCTAAAGCTGCTCCATTAGAGTGTTGATTCGGCGGCAAATGAAGGAAGGATAAGCCTTTACGGGCTGTGCATATGCAAAACGATGGATAGTCGAGCGAGCGTTAAATTCGAAGTTAATCGCGGCAACGTCGTTATATTCAGAGTCGGGGTTTCGAGCTATGAATATGACGCCAACGCCAACTGAGATGTAAGTAATAGATACGTATGAGCGTATGTATATGGAATCTCTCGGGAATCACGAAGATGAAATACGTAGAATAATAGCGTTCAGCAGAGTTGAGCTCCGAAATATGCATGAACTAATTTGTTAATCTTCTCACCTTACCTAATATTCTACACTGAAAAAAAATGTTAGAATTACTTCTACAATTGCAGCAAATTGATGACATTACAAATATTTAGAGGATTTGTGACGGACAATTTGTAGCAGTTAGTGAAACAATATTGTAGGAAGCAAGAGTGGTGCAAAATTGCAACGTATGCCAGAATATTGCATACTTTTCAGTAACTGTATGCTTCGTACTTTTATTGAATTGCTAAGATAACACTGTGCTAGTTGCAAAATGCAACAAGCTGGTTACCCGTGGGGAAACCTAATTCAAATACGTTGAATTCAATTGTGCCAACCGTTTTTAAAAGTTAGCTCGCGTTTTCGAGCCATTTCAATTTAAAAATTTTAGGTCCAAAGAACCTTCTGGAACATTCTGGAATTTTCTGGAAAATCTGATCAATGGCTGAAGAGCTTTCTGGAACCATCAACGTTTCATTTAAAAAGTTGATAATATTGCAAATTATGTTAATTGAATGTTGAAAAATTGTTGAAAAAATGATAAACTTCAGAATTTTGTTGGTGCAAAGATTTTTTTATTTTTGTTGACACCTAAAATTGCTCAAAATGATAAACTCCTAATAAGAAAAAATAGATTTAGTAATACCTACTGGTTAATTTTCAGAAAATTAACAATTTCTCAACACAAATTTATTACATTTGTTTTGTGGAAGTTTTTCTGCCCAAAATAGTCTTTTTAAAAGTTGGCTTTGACAGCCAAGTTAAGGCACAGTTAAAACAGTGGACTGTGAACGTCCAATCTGCTCGGAAAAGGACGAAGACTGTTCCACCGGCCGAGAAAGTGATGTCGACTGTTTTTTTGGGATAGACATGGATTTCTGTTAATCGACGTTACATTACTCGACAAGCTGAAGGCAGAAATTGCGGAAAAACGGTCGCATTTGCAGAAAAAGAAAGGTTTGTTGCACCGCCTCACACTTCAGTGGTCGCCACGGGTCGAGAACTAAACCTTGCGGTACTCCGTAATCGATGTGCATAAAGTGGGATCGAATACATCTGCTCGCAATTGGTAATTTGTGCTTTATTTGCGTGGTAAGATTTCAACAAGTTAAATTATTCCCCTCTAACACCATAGCATTACGATAGATTTAGAAGAACGTCAAACGCCTTTCTCACATCCAGAATATTCATTTCAGTGCCCAGATTTAAGATATAAAGAGAAGATAATGTTAAATTTCCAAGACATTTAAGATTAAAATCGTATGTTGTCCCAATTCTTAGTTGACTTGGATGTGTTTTGTTTGAATATTTTCCGTATCAAATATGCAAATCGTCCGCAAAATCGAATTAATCGCTCAAAACTTCACCGAACAAGGTTTATTTGATGTCACCGATTTCGGTCGCATCTAGTTGCCAAAATTACTTCCCACAATAAACGCGTTAACGAACTTATTTCGTCGTCGTCTTCGTCTGCCATGCGATAAGATATAGATATACAAAGAGAAGAAATACGTTTGTTTGATACGAAAATTAGTTTCGACGTCACAGAACGGGGCAAAGCATAAAGTGGAAGCGACATAGATAATCGAGTTAGCGTTGATGAGACGAACAGTTGTGTTTCGGTATTGTTAAAATTAATATTAATTAAGCGTGGAGGAAAGAAAACGGTTCGAGTCTGACGAGTTCGGAAGTTCGAGACGTCATTTGAAAAGAATAACAAAAATCTTTAACTCCGTCGGGTACTTCGGTCTTGTTATCGGTGTAAAGAAATCGCAAAGTTGTGTGAAGCGTTGGAAAAACTGTGAAGAACGATCTCTTGATGTAGTTCTAGGGTAGTGAAAATAATTAACGTCTCTGTGTTGAGCTAGCAGAAAGTTTGTAGTTTCTATTTAATTTGATTCAATTAAAGTTGCTTTTCCAATTTTATTAATGCACCGACTACGTCGCCGGAAAAGAAATAATAAAAAAGAAATCTACATACAATTTTTAATACTTTGCATTTCAAAATCTTTTGATTTGTGTCCTTTCCATAGTATCACATCTTCTGTTTCGCTTAAAGTAATTTTTGTTAGTTTTATGAGTTTGTCTGCTATTTTGAAATTGTTCGTCTTTATATACAGTGTGTCTATTTAAGTTGGCTGCATATGGAAAACTTTTTTATTATTAATTGTAGGGAAAAAGTGACTTTATAAAAAGTTCTGCTCTCTGAGAAAATAATATTAATACACTGAAATTTGAGGTCGCGTGTACTGGGTAGTAAAATTTTGACTTAAAATTCTTGAAGATCATAATAAAGTGGTCCAGTAAAGTGGTTTTCGTTTTTCGATATGTCGAATAGTTTTCGAGATAGTCGATTTCGAATTTAGGTCGGTAGGAAGATTCGGATTTAGCATGTTTCTTAATTAATAGATTAGTGAAATTCCCTTTGAACAAAAAGTAGGTACAACAAGGAGCTTAAATTCATAAAAAATGTAGCTATTTACAATGGTTACTCTTCCATAGATGTCGATCGCATCCTTAAGAAAGTCCAACATAGGCATTATGTAATAAATTCCAAGACCTTCCCGGTAGAAACTCGCGATAAGAAATTTGCCAAATTTCCCTTCCACAGAATATCGAAAGGTATCAGTAAAGTTTTTAGGGGACAAGATATGTACGTATGTTTCAGTTCCCGTAATACACTCATAAACCTTCTCGGTAATCCGAAAGATAAACCGGACGTGAAAGAAAGGTCGGGAATTTATAAAATTGCATGCAATGACTGTGTTAAAGCCTACATTGGACAAGCAAAACGAGCGATACGTACTAGATTCAATGAATATATTAGATGCTACAGGTACGGCCGAATAGAAGCGTCAAGTGTAGCGTAGCACATAAACGATACCGGACACAAAATATTTAATTAGAAAACCTGAAATTGATTAAAAGCGTAGCTGCGTCTCGTGAATTGGACGCATTTGAGACCATCTATATAAAGATAGAAAACAACCTTTTAAATACAGATAGTGCGCCTCTTCATTATTCCTGTCTGTTTGATTTATTAGGGTAAAAACGGTTTTTGTTAGTTTGAAGTGCTACCACTTGACAAAAGACTCGGTCATCGTGTATATGGGAGAACTCGCGGGAGGTAACCTTATCGTTTGTCTTGTTCTACTTATGAAGGCGGGACGAATACGTTGTAGCAGGCAATAACAAGGGATCTTTTTCGTCCCGTATATACCACGCATGTTAGAGTTAAACGACAGAAAAGTCGGTATTTGTGAATAGATATATACATGTGTATATACACATATTTATAGATATATTTTTTCCTCAAGAGTAGGGATAAACAAGCATGGTAGAATTAAGACATTTTTTGGTTTTTCGCCCAGATTTATTCGGTAACCCGGTTGAAAATAGACCCCATCGAGCCTTTGGAGCTGCTGCAAAATTAACTGTGTGGTGAGGAGTGTGCCGATACTCTGTGTTGTTTGCCAATGTCAGAATGGTTACCGTGAAAGCGACGCTAATTTAATGATTGCATGTGAATAGCACTATGCTTGTTCATATACAATGCAATAACATAATTTGGAAACGAAGAAATATAAATGAACTCTGCGTTAGTGAATTTAGTTTCTCGTACCAAAAAGAAGTTGTTTACTGGACTCTTTTTTTTTTTAAACAGAAATAAAGTCCCTGGCCATATTACTTGAAACATGTCATAAATCAACCCTTTTACATGGAAATTCCCATCCTATTATAGTGATATTCTTTTGCTTTGAATCCGATCGTTTACAGGGGGACGAGATTATTGTATCAATAAATAAAAATACCAGAGAAATGATATTTAGAAGAGTAAAGTACGTATATATAAATATTTCAGCTATCAACTTACATTTAGCGGTTCACAGTTTAGAGAATACATCGATATTTTTTAAAATATTTCGTCAACCGTATAGAAGCTAAGTTGTGGGGTATCGTTAAGTGTTTTGTGTTGATATATCGTTATTGCAAAGGTAAAATTGTTACTCTATCTCTCTCTTAATAATTAATTATTTGGAATTTGAAAAAAATTGAGATATTTTGGATTTTTTGTAAAAAAATGTCCGGGAAAGATTTAACAAGTGAACAAAAGACCGCTATACAAGTCTTCTACAATCAAACGAACATTCACAACGAGAAATTGCAAAATTACAGAAAGTATCTCCTTCTTCTGTATCGCGTTTAACTAGAAACTTAAACGAAGGAGCTAGCACATCGACAGAAAAACGGGCAAAGTGCGGTCGGAAAAGAAAAACTTCGAAGAGATCTGACCGTGAAATTGTTCATCAGGCTTTGAGCAATAGATTTGCTACAATTAAAATGATTCAAAAAAATTTACAAGAAAGAGGAATAGAAATTTCGAGCAGAACTGTCAGGCGCCGATTGCGCGAAAATCGCCTAATGGGCCGAAGACCTGTAAAAAAGCCGCGTTTAACAGAAAAAATGAAATCTGCTCGTCTCAACTTTGCAAGAGAATATTGACATTTCACAGACGAGAATTGGAAAAAGGTGAATAACTTGACAACATGATATTTACTGAATTAATGTTTGCATTATTTAATAGGTTTTCTTTAGTGACGAGTACTCGCTCTGTGTGTTAGTGCAGCGGGTACAATTTGTTCGTAGACGACCTGGCGAACGTCTCGCAGAGTCCAGGGTTCTTCGAACTGTAAAACACCCTCCGCAGGTAATGATTTGGGGAGTGATTAGTGGAGACGGACCCGGTCCTTTGTATTTTGTAGAAGGTACAATGCGTCAAGAGCAGTACATAAATGTGTTAAAAAACACGTTATTACTGTATTTTAAGCCAGGACGTCGCATACCGGCGTATATTTATGCAAGATAATGCTCCTTGCCATGTGGCAAAAAAGGTTAAGAAATTCTTTGAAGACAATCACATACCCCTTTTACGTTGGCCCGGAAATTCACCGTACCTCAATCCCATCGAGAACGTATGGAATCGACTAAAAAGTAAGGTATATGAAAGAGAAAACCCAACAAAGGAAATATCAATGAAGAATATAAAGGATGTATGGGAGAACGACGAAGATATAAAAGAGACAATCATATCTTGCATTGAAAGTATGCCCCGAAGAATTAAGGGTGTTATTAAAAATCATGGGTTATGGACTAAATATTAATTACTTATTTAATATTTACATATGTTACATATTTTTACAATATATTTTATAAATAAAAAATATAATACATGTATAGTTTATATTTTATTATGAAGAAACTACAAAATACTGAGTGGCCAGGGACTGTACTTCTTGTCTACATGTGTAAGATAAAGAAAGAAAATTGATCTGCAAAGTTAGGAAGGAAGAGGTTACCATCACTGCTTCACCTCGTAACAAAATTAACTAAATGCAAAAAGAAAATACTTTTAAACGTGAATAAATTTATATCATAACAATATATTTGATTAAAAGTATGTGTTGTAATGGTAGATAACAAAAGTTAATTCCTACAAGGGGCTACTTCAGTATCTACCAAATATAAACAAGAGAAAATACTTTACGATAAGGCTGGTAACCCGCATAGTCACAGACATCATTTTACGAGAACCGGCAAAGGCAACAAAAGAACACCGGGTACGGCGTTCATTTCTGGCCGCAAACCAGGCGGTAAACCGAAGAGCGAGACCCCATCCATAATATTTTATAGTATAAAGAATGGATTTAATACAGTTAACGGTGTACTTCCACTAAACGAACGGAAGACTCAATCTCCCGATACATTCTTCATCAATTTCGTACGATAGCTCCTTCGGTATTAATCATATTAAGTAAAAAGGATGAAAAGGAGAACTCCATTCTATTATTCTCAATTTTTTTCTCCTTTTCTGAAAGAGCAGGCAAAAATAAGAGGTTGGATAAAAACGATTAAAGGGGAAAAGTAAGTAGCGGCGAAAGTTAAGGATTAATAGAGAGAGATTCTGAAAGATAATCGATGGAATGTTTTCGTGTATAATAGAGAAGACTCGATCCCGTTTTCATCGTCTTTTTTTCTCCACCCTCGTTGACTCGGAAAAGACGGAGAAAAATATATCTATAATTAATACGTCGTCGTAGATGGCGCTGGCATCGGACACAATGAAGTCACTCACTTTTGGCTGGTTATGTCGCTACTCTTCGAAGTAATGAAAATGAATTCGATCATAATTTGTCCCATTAGGGAGAGATGAGACATCGTATCGTCCGCCGACACACAAAGAAACGACCGGGAATTTTTCGGTTGTTAGATGCGGATGATTTATGTGTTTATAAACAGTTCCATTCTCTTTCGTTCCGTTTATGATTAATATACATATTTACGACGACGCTGACGTCGGAAGAACGATGAGGTGCCGATTTTCCGCGACATTAACGCCGCAAAATTTCTTAATTATAAGAAAAATGCGGATAGGCTGGGTTAATTTTTGGTAATTTTTCATTAAGCAATGCGTATACGATGTATATATAATTAATGAACCATCTAGAGTTATCTTTTTAATGCTGAACTTAAATAGCAAAAATAGTTTTCAAAAAGCTGTAAAAGCACTAAAATGTTATATGCTTCTAATGGCGTTAATTTGCTTTCGTCCTTTAATTAATTTTAATTTGTTAATAAATTTCAAACGAATATTCTTATTTTTAAAAATAGCATAATGCATGCCGTGCAGGGACGCAACTGGAAGATTGAGTCTATGCTACTCCATGACATTTAACGCTATCAACTGTTCAGTATTAAAATTTACTGACAAACAAGACGATTACTTGACCAACGATATTTAATTTTCGAATTTATGCTAAAGATACAACTAAATTCATGCTGTCAATTGTTGTAGGAAAATATTTCATTACAATTGAAGATTTAGGATGAACTGAAGACAAGTTACTTATCCGTTCCACCATGACCCTCGTTACCTGGACTTAAAATAATCTCCTAGCACCTCTAGCGATAGAAGGCCATAAAAGGAACTAGAGCTACTGAGAAAGAGCTCATAGCCGTAAGAGAGATTTTGACGTTGAACCAGTGGACATACTGAACTCACCCTACGTGCTGCCAATGGCGACTAGTCTTCAGTAAACAGATATCTTGCTCGACAACATTGAGTTTTATATTTTCATAATCTATTATATTCTACACACTTCCATGATGAAACAAAAATTAAAAAGATTTTACGTTTGACATGAAATTTGCTGGAGAAGTGGATAAATGAATATCCTGATTTTAGCAGAAATTATAATTATTTGAATGAAAATTCTTAATGTGCTAAATTTTTGCGTTTTTGCATCAATAAACAGCTGAGGCGTCCTCCTTTTACCCTATTAACTGAATATGTATTGCTTCAAATTCACCATTTTGATGCTGTACAAATGTTCAGTTTCTGTGCAATTGCTGAGGCCCTGAACAAGTTGAAATCGTAATCATTTTTTGTTGTTGCTTGTTTACGTTGTAGTTACGTCAAATAAAATACGTGTTCCTTTTCCTAATATCGAATCACTTCGATTTCAGTTGAACTTGTTCACTTTCTAATCACTTGCAAATCATTTCAGTTTATAATCGCTTGGTTATTTTGTAAAAGAAAAACGCCTCAGGTGAAGCTTCTTATGAGCTCACAAATCAATTATACAGAGTGATCCATTAGGTCTACGACAAACTTTGGGAGACGAAAGATATTGCAATTATAAGTAAAAAGCGTCATTATGGACATAGTAAAATACGTCTTCGTTAAGAAGTTATAAGGCTTTAAAAGTTGTAATTTAAGATTCGCTAGCCACAATAAAATGAAGAAACACATTAGTCGTGATTTTTACTTAAGTCATAATCGTTGCTTGAATTACTGCAAAAAAAATTTAATAACCGTTACTTCTGTTAATAACATAAAAAGTTTAGCACTTGTTTGTTTTCTAAATATTTCAGAAATGTAAACATTTTCGACTGGAGAGTATGTAAATATAGTTTTTGTTTATGGATACTGGAATGCAATCGCGGGAGAAACGGCTAGGGAATACCAACGAAAGTAACCAAACAGATATTAACCTGTTCATACAGTGTTTGTTTGGCATCCCGCAGATTTTGAGAATGGTAATCCAGCTCCGCAAAACGCTATTCGTTCGCATGGAGTCCACGTGCAACATGTAGAAAATGTTATTGATTCTGTTTTAAACTACCCTCCAATTAGTACTTGCCATGTAGCAGCCAATTTACATCGGTCTCAACATTTTATGTGGTGTGTGCTACATGGAGAAATGTTGCATCTGTATCATCGCCAAAATGTTCAGGCATTGCAACAACGGTTAGCATTTTCCCAATGCACGCAAAGAAATGGTTTCTTGCATCAAGAAAATACTCTCTCTACTCAAGAAAATATTTTTATTTCAAGACTACAAAAATATATAATACAAGAAAATAATTTTCTTGAAATCTTATTTCGATTAAATAAATATTTTCTTAGGGTTAGAAAATCACGAAAATCCAAAACAGAAAAATGTTTTCCAAATAAATCATTTAGTTTTAAGTTTTAAGAAAATATTCGTATTGAAGGTAGGAATAAAAATAATGGTCCAAATCTCACAAGTTGCCTGCCACAGTTGTCAAAAGTCTGTTGCGTTCATTTGTAAGGTTAAGTTAGTGTGTTCACTGTTAAAATGCAAATACAAAAGTGAGTATTCTTGCTATGTTTGTGTTATTTTTATATTTTGTCGAAACGCTCTCCGAACATTCCTCAATACGACCGTGGAAAGAAATTTGGGTTAAAAGGTGCCAAACGTTGTCAAAATAAATAAAGTTTACGGCAGCGCGCTCATTTCGTCAGGACGGTCAACATTGATTGTTTATAGAAATTGTTTATAAAAATATTGACATTTTTATATTTTGTTAAAATGATCTCCGATCATTCCTCAACGCGATCGTGGAAAGAAATTTGGATTAAAAGGTGCCGAACGTTGTCAAAATAAATAAAGTTTACGACGGCGAGCTCATTTCGCCGGGGTTATCAATTTGGATTGTTTATAGAAATTGTTATAAAAATATTGTAATTTTTCTATTTTGCTAAAACGATCTCCGAGCATTCCGCAACGCGATCGTGGAAAGAAATTTGGATTAAAAAGGGCCGAACGTTGTCAAAATAAATAAAGTTTTCGGCGGCGCGCTTTATTAGGAGCGATCGGGAAGGGTTAGGAGTTTGGACTGTTTATCAGTTCTAGACTCTGTTGGAATGCTCTGGGAACTGATTTTGTTTACATAACGTGATTGTGTATCATTTGAAGTCGATTTTACCGAAAAAAAAATCTATTGCTGAAATCTATTGCTAATTTCATACCGGTTGCAATATGTCATTAAAACTGCACTTTTTACATTTCCACCATGACTTTTTTCCGATGAATTGTGGACATGTTAGCGATAAACATGGCGAGAGGTTCCACAAAGATTTCCTTAATGGAGAAGAGATATCAAGGAAAGTGGAACCGTATCATGTTACCAGCCTCTTGTTGGCTGAGTATTTGGGAGTCATTAGACATCACACGCAAGCGAAAAACCAAAAAAAGGAAAGCTAGTGACTAAAAGATATTTTTTCTTGTGTAGTTATCAAAACGTTAAATAGTCAAACCTTTGTTACACAAAAACTATAATCAACTCAAATTTAATTTTATTGTATTTAGATTTAGTAGCATAAATTTAAGTATAATTGATAGAAATTGGCACAAATTATGTTGGGATGGACAGATCCAGAGACCGTGCAGGCCAGGCTAAAAGGTACATACATCCCATTTTCGCGAAACCAACGCAATGCTTCCTTGGAACGATGGCAAGGCGCATTGTCCTCTTGAAAATATGGACGGTTCCAAGGTTTCATTTAACATCGTCGTATAGAGAACGGTATTGGTACGGCTTTCCCTTAAATAAACTTCTCCGACCCAGGACACTGACATACACCCCTAAATCTTCACGCTTCCACCTCTAGGTTTGACTGTAGGTACGATACAATCGGGATGAAATGCTTCTAGACTTGCCTCTATATTAGATTCGTAGGACCATACAGTTTTTGATCAATACTCAATAGACCAATCTATATACCCTTTTGCCCATTGAAAACGCTCTTTCTTGTGGTCCTGTGACAGTAATTGCCTCTAACCTGCTACTGGGCTATTTAAATTCGCTTCTTTGAGGCGTCTTCTTACAGTTCTCCTTCAATTGCCATTCTATGATGCACCCAAAACTCACCAGGTAAATCTTTTGCTAACTTTCTTCAATCTCGCAATGCCGTTCTTTCAAACTGCCAAATCATCTTTTGCTGTAGCAATTCATTTGCGTCCACTTTCCATTTTGTACGTCCAGTATCGTGAACACGTTTTAACGTATTTTGTACACCACAACGTAAACACTTTTTTTTGCTATTGCCATTTCATATAATGTACCTGAAAATTTGTTGGTTTCGAAGATCTTGGAATTTCCCAAGGGTGCCTAAAACATCTTGCCAAAGGTGTATTTGCTGGCAATCTTCTGATTCTGGATAACTTTTTTACTCTCTGATTAATAGTTGAACTTTTCTCTTGCTGTGTGAAATTGTTTGACCTCTTTCTACAGCTCACGTTTGATGCTATTTAATCAAAAATAGTTAACAATATCGCAAATTTGATAAAAACTCACACCTTTGCAGATAAAACTTTGCGTATTCCAACACTAATTCTAAAAGAATAATAATTAGCTTAAGAAACTGATAGCACACTTCAATAATTCAACTATTACATTCAAATAGAGAGTTCTTTGAACCACATATGAATGCAAATACGAATTATATACAACCTGAAAAAACAAATTGAATCAAATAAACCGACCTTAATTTCTTCAACTGATGTCGATGCTTCTACATACGTACATATAAATGTCTCAGCTGAATAGATTTATCCTTGGTACTGTCGTCAGATGTCTAACTGCTCTAAAAATACCGCTTCCATTATTACTTAAGCATGCACGCCTATGTTTAGAATTCATTACACACACAACCTGTTTCTTGAACTACGCACGTGAATTAAATCTCTGCGTGCAGCTTAATGACGATGAGCTAATGACTTCTTTATGTGAAAAGCGTTTCTATAAATCTACGCGGAGTGTAGGATAGGAATCGGTATCTGTCACAAACAAAAATAAAGGAGTATAATTTATTTTACGGCAATTTAAAATTTACGGAATCAATTATAGACGAGGACCTTTACGTGGGTGGAAGTACGTACTCGATTTTATTGGAAAACTTTTACAAGTCTAATGCGACAACTTCGTCGCTTTATTGGAAATGCTTACAGTTGCTGTTTTAACCAATTTAACTCTGAGGAGAAGTTCTTTTCGAAAGATTTAAATGAAGAAAAGAAAATGGATTTAGATGCTTTTGAAAGTAGGATTTTGATGGTGTTCAATCATTGGAACGCTTAAACGAAAAATTTATAATTCGAAACTAAAAAGTTATACAAATGTATACAGGATAATTTATTAGCTATATGACAGATTTTTGGACATGAAAGCGGGTGCAATTCTAAAAAAGTGATACTCTGAATATAATCCAATTTGCCTTCGTTTCATTGTCTCATCAATATTACGTTCTACTGATTTTTGAAAAAATGTTAATCCACTGGGTAACAAATGTTGAAATTTTGTTTGTGGTCCATCATAAAGAGCAACATCGCAAATGTGAGTCATTCGGAATATAAAAAAAGAAAATTGTGGAAGAATGGGAAGCTATAACTATTGATACCTGCCAAAAACTTATTTTAACAATGCCCAATCGCAGGAAAGCATGGTGGTGTCACAAATTATTAAACTATACTCATAAATTGTTGTTTAGAATACGTGTGTGCACTTCTTGTTTCTGTTCTTCTAAGATTTTTGTGTTGACATCTTTATAGAATATTTTTCAAATCTGCTTGCGTAATGAAGATAGAATCTTCTACCAAGTTTGATTGTGTTTCGTTGTGGCGATCAACGTTTAGCTGGATATCTTACCAACTACTTCAAATGGGGAACATTTATCACTAGAAACGAAATATAGCAAAACCCGGAAGAAGATTCTACAAGATTTTAAAGATAAGATTCTTTTAAGAATATCATTGTCTGCATCTCCCAATATTTACTAACGAAATTTTGATATACTTGCTTCAAATACAATCTGGTTAAGACTGTCGAGATGATGGCCAAAGTTTCAGAAAATATAACTTCTTTTAAAGTGCAAATGAATATAGATTCAGCTCAATACCAAGTTGATTTTTTATTTTACTTTTAGCGATCGATTTCGACAAATGTCATCATCAGGCTATTTCTGTAAGACGAAAAGATATTGATAAAAATGTTGTCTTTCTTATATAAAATTATAGAAATATAAAATCAGTATAAAAATTAATATAAGATATAATTACAGAAATAGACTGATGACATTTGTCGAAATCGATTGCTAAAAGTAAAATAAAAAATCCACTTGGTATTGAGCTGAATCTATATTCATTTACCCTTCATACTATGAATACTAACCTGAGTAATTTCATCAATTTTATTAATTCTTTTATACTTCGCTTTTATTCCAAAGGTTCATCAGGGTCATAAATGGGTTCAATTCGATGTACAGTGGCATAAAAGTAAACCTGGACGATTCACAGTAAGCCCGTATGAAAGTGAATCTTGTCTATACTGCTAATACTACCTCGTCGTTTGCCAGTCGTCCAAGTTTATCTTTGTTCCATCATCATCGTAGGAGCTATGACTGATTAATGAATAATGATGAATTCACCAGTCATAGCTCCTAAGATGTACATCGTTAATTCTTTAAGTTCCCAAGTTTGGTCCGTCTACTTTAACCCATTTGTAAGCCTGATGAAGCTTTAAAATATAAGCGGAATATTGGTGAAACTTTGGTCGTCATCCCGACAGCTTTAACCA
This sequence comes from Dynastes maya, assembly GCA_029619315.2. Taxonomy (NCBI): domain Eukaryota; kingdom Metazoa; phylum Arthropoda; class Insecta; order Coleoptera; family Scarabaeidae; genus Dynastes; species Dynastes maya. The sequence continues at coordinate 55,182,810 of JAROYE020000004.1, read as the reverse complement.
CGTGTTAGTTTCTAACGTTCGCCATACTCTTTGGTGTTTTAAATACAAGACGTTTACAATATGAATCGTATATGTACGTATTTGATTTGACGAAGAACACGTTCCGTTTAAGTTAATATTTTTACTTGATTTAAAAATGCTATGAACTTTTTTTATATTAAAAAGTACGCCAGAAATGAAATGCATAAAGAAATGCAAAGTTACTAAATGTTAATTATTAATAAGCTTTGTACTATTTGGATAAAAGAAAGATGAACAATGGAAGATGTAAAACCCGAAAAAGGCAACGTAGAAGTGAAATCTTTAATTTGATTATCGTAGTAACGGTTGCTGTCTTACTTTTGTTAGTTAGCATTAAGTGAGAATTTAAAATGATTCTCTTGGGACAGCAGAATTCATAACAAGCTTTATGTGATCCGGATATTGATTGTGCTTGTAAAATTTTATCCTCTTTTTTCATCTTCCATATCTACCATATCTTTTTTTTGTAATTTTGGCTTGTTATTGTTGAAATTGTCAACTAAAACACTAGCAATGCGTTGATGATGGTGATTAACATGCTCTGCTGTTGCATCCTTATGTGTTATATGTTTTTGTTGCCGCATTCTTGTTTTTTTTTTGGGGGAGGAACAATAAACCAATATATTAGTATTATTTTAGGTATACTTTTGGTATTTGTATATACATAATACTAGTAAAATCGTTTGAGTATTTTGCGCTAAAATATAAAGAATAGTTGATTTAATTTTATCAAATATTTACATTTAAAGCAAAATTATATTTCTATTTCGCAAAATAAAAATGTTCCACCATTAAACTATCGCAATTTCTGATATGACTTTAATTTTACTGACGAAACTGCAGAAGTACATCGATTTTTCAATTTTGTTTAAATGATGCCACTACTATTAATAAATGATGATATTACTATTAATAAATGATGATCGTGTTTCTGATCCTAGACAATTATTAAAAAATAGTAAGTGGATTCCTGTGTGATCAAAAATTAGATAATAAAATTTAATCAAACAGATATTGTAGTTTCAAATTAGGACAGATTTATTTGAAAAAGAAATAATTTATTGCGTTCTTACATTCTAAATTGTCAAAAATTAAATATTTTCGCAATGTGATTTGTGAGACAAACTCTTAATTTCTTGCAAATTTTATTTCATTAACATTAATTTATAATGTTCTCACATTATACAATAATCTACGCTTTGAAGATTTAACAATTCAGCGAAATTGTTCATTGTTTTATAAAAGGTTGGTTGATTAATCCTAATTTTATTAATTTTCTTCTTATTTTTGATTTAAAATCGTCATAAACAAAAAGGGAATAAATTAAATATCTAAATAACATAATGTAGCAAAGAATGACATGCGCGTCTATGTTCTAGAAGTAGTAAGAATTTCTGTTAATGAAGGCAAGATATTGTTGCATAAATTACTGTTCATGGACAATATTAGAAAAAAATATTAGCTAATTATGAAAGAAATTGACAGGGCCAAGATTTTGAACAATTCAAAATTTACTTAAAAGTATTTGAAAAACGAAATCATTAATTATTAATTCGTTTTAAAACGTACAACTATTCAAATTCTCGGAATTTAATAAGAGATTCCAAATCTTCAGCGCTCCCTTCGGAAATGGGAAAAAATAAAAAAAGAACTGGAGTTATCTAAGAACGGCGATTAAAAATTCCCAAACAAAACCCTTCTGATAGACACACAAAGAAAAGTATTGGAATTGCAAGGACACCTTTGAATTCTCCAAGCAAAATTTGCCCGAGCTTCGCTGGAAATGATCGAAGCAATCGATACGTCTTGCATATCAGGGAGTGTAAATAACATCTCCTGATTTGGACCTTTTTTTCCCAAATTTACCCAAATTACACCTATGACAAGGTTTGAATAGAAGAAAAATTAATTATATAATACGGAACAGTTCACTAAAACCCTTACCACAACACTTAAGTGTTGTGATAACGGTTTTAGTGAACTGTTTCAGTGTTCCAGTGCCACAGATTTAGAGTACCCGTTTAATATAATACGGAATTTTGCATAAATTGTTAATTTTGATAATTATATTTGATAAGTATATTTGTAGATGACATTAATGACTCACCTTTACAACAACAGACAACAATAATGGCAAAAATAATAATCCCTAAGTGACGGCACATAATTCTTCTGCAATACATTGACTAACTGTATTAGAATATCGTTTTAAATATAGAGTTCGTAGTTTCGTTTCGATATCTCTTTTCTTCTTTACATCAAATCAAATTGTAGTATTCATAACTCCTTCCATTTATGACCAGAATTCGTTTTTTTTTCTTTGGGAGAAAGAAGGCAACACTTTCGCAACACTTTCAATAACTTTTGCAACCCAACACCGTTACTTCGTAGTTCTCACATCTTCATCTTCCTCCGTATGGCAGAATCAACACTTCAGCATCTAACTTAAGGTTTAACGTAACTGCCATTAAAAAAAAGCGCTTGCAAAAGTTCTAAATTCGTAGCGAAAACTTTTTCCGGTGCGGACGATCTCGCGAATTGATCGCAGCAGGTGCAAAACCGTCAGAAGCGGCGATATAATTCTACGTCGGGGCGAGATCCCAGTTGGCCGCGAATTCGGAAGTTAACATTTGGAGCGCTTCACGCCGGACGACTGGCCCGTTCCGGAGCGCAAGGGAATCCCGAAACGGAGTCGCGCGGGGTGGAGGGGAGGCCGATGGAGCGCGCGCACGCCTGTAACCCTTTTCTGAATGGTTTGCATGCACCGAATATAGATGGGGTCCTAGACGAGCGACGCCGCGGCAGTTCCCGGCGTCGTTCCGGTAGTTTTGAGGAGCGTCTAGGTCTCCGGTTTGGATGGTGGACGATCCGGGTGAAGCGAGAATAAGGAGGGAATGGTTTTCGCGATGGAAGGTGAAGAATTGTTTTATAACGATGAAATTATTGCGGATATGTATTGAGCTTTTGAAAATTCGGATTAAACTAGAGAGAACAATAACGTAAAAATTAAAACATCTCTACTTACAAAATTGCAAGCAAAAAATTAAGGAAAAAATCAAATATCGAATAGATATTTACCTAATAAAGTAACTATATAGAAAATACATCAAAATAATAATAGAATCAATTATTTTCTTCTTGAAACAGTTCACTAAAACCTTTACCACAATACTTTACTCGCTATCATCATCAGCAGCGAAACTGAATTAGGCAATTCAGTTTTAGTGCTGATGACTCAAGCTGGCCACGAGCGGTACCGCGCAGTAGCGTAGAGTCGACCAGGCCTCGCGTTCCACTAGAGTTATTCTGCTAATAGAGATGTTTGCTGCCGCAAATAATTTCGCTCATCTTTTAAATAAAAATTAAATAACACGTGCTCAAACACTTACCATTTTAAGAGTCCTCCGTGAAATCACAAAGTGAATAATGTCTGTTAAATATCTGCAACATTAGATATGTTTCAACTGTTGTTTCGGCAAAACTAGTACGGCATGAGGAAAAATTCGTTTATATGCAGAGAACGAACGTTCTACATCTAGTGACGTAATATTTGCGTAAGTAAAATAATCTTTCAAATAACTTAACGATTCTGTTGACGCACCTTCACAAATGTGTCTTAATGTGCCAAAATCAGAATTTTTCTCAAAAACACTTTCAAATTTTTCTAGAACAGAAACGTTTTTTGCGTCTTCTATCGCGCATAGCTGTGCGTGAACATGTTGCACTATTTGTAGAGATTCTTCTAACGGCACCGCAGGATTTTGTAATTTTTCTATTGCATCTGCTAGCCCCAAGTAATTGTCGTAAATGATTTTTTAATCCATTTTAACCTGACTATCTTGAAATTTCGACTGGCTTTTCTGGATAGCGGCAGCTTCCTTTGTATCGAATTGTAAAACCACGATCTTAATATTGTCAAAATATTTATGATAATAAAACGCGGCCTGCAACAATGTTCCCCAACGAGTTAGAATAGGTTCTGGTGGCTCTGGTATACGGGGACACAGTCTGTGAAATTCGCGAATACGTTTCGGTGATTTGACAAATACTGCTTTGGTATGCGCTATTAAAGCGTCTACCTCAGGATAATATTTTCTGATACTATCCGCCACAAGATTGAGAGCATGAATTTTACACGTAATGTGTAACAAATGAGCAGAATGCTTTTTAAGAGACCGGCCTACAGAAAGCATGTTTGCAGCACCATCACTCACTAAGAAAGGTTCGAGGTTAGAAAAGCAGATTTCCTGCAAACGTCAGGAAATCTAAAAATGTAATAATATACAGAATGTTCTTCTTAAAATAATGTCTACTTCAAAATAATTTTCGATCATAGCTTATTTGATTTTAAGCAACTTTTATTCCAAACGTTTTCCCTTTTAATAAATGGATAGGTTGTAATTCACTGCATACAGATAGTTTGTCGCACTCAATTTAAATCACTATAATGCCAATATTAAACAATGCAATCTACTTAACTTATATAATTTGTAAGTTTAATAAAAGATAATCGCATATAGAAGAATTCTACATGAGGTACAAGGTAACGTGATTCCAAACAACTTGTAACAATTCTCATTTGTTACATGCCACATTGTGTACAACCGGATACAAGCATCAAATGCAGTAGGAGCAACCGCTAGCGAATACGCCATCATACACCTACGGCGTTGTAAGTAATCCCCCCGGATAATAGTCAAATAGTTCAGTGTATTACGTTCTGCCAAGGGACATTTGCATAAATATCTCGGCGTCAATAACACCGTTTATGCGATTGTAGGCCAAGTAAATGGCTGTCAAAGTTCATAATTGCAGTAATCTTATGCATTGCTCCGCTGGGTGTACTGGCAAACTACTTTCGGAGTTATACTAGTAGTAGTAGTAATGGAAACTACGGACAGCTGCCGTTGTAATGTCGGAGCGCTGTAGCGGCGGGCGGTTAGCGAGAAAGTCTCGGAATTACGCTGACGTTTACGTGAACATACCTACCTACCGGGTGAAATATTCTCGAATTTGTTTAGTCGAGATTAACCTACAAACGCTCGAGTTATTTTCTGCCTTTCGTGTTTAAAATTTTGAAGTTTCATAGGACAGCAACGACTATATTTTAACGTGACAGCTCTTCATGAAAAGAGGAAAATACTTTTAGAAAATACGGTTTGGAGCACATTTTATTTCCATACGAGATTATGGAGATTAGAGAGGGTATTAAAATTCGGAAATGCATATTGTAGTGTTTGTGTGACCAAAATTACATACGGAACGAAATACATACAACTGGACTGTAACGATTTCAGCGGATGAGAAACGTAATGAATAGAGTCTGGATTTTTAGGCACTAAAAATATGAAAAAGAAGGCACAATGTCAGAAAAGCTACTTTAAACAATTTGAAATATGCAACGATTTCTTAAAGTAATGAATCTACTTCACAGTTTCTTATTTTATTATTTTGAAATCCATTTCAAGAGCAAGGAAACATCTAACATCTTATGCAGGTTGCACAATTCAAAACGCTTTTGAGAAATGAAAGTTTAGCTGTTGAAGGCTTGGGGTGCGAGTAAATAGTTTCTATATATTACACGAACAAGGATGGTTTGAGAAATACTCGTGTTTGGAGATAGATGGCGCTTTGTGTCAAAATCTACTTTACCAACTGTGTACTACCTTTCAGTCAACGTTTGTCAAAATTTCGGAAACATTCATCAAGTAGTGGAGTTTTGCTTTGATAAATGTTATTACTTTTGAGAATTTATGATTATTTTTTACTAAATTAATATTTAATTAAAATTAAACGTGTTTTTTTCTCTTTACAACCTCACTTGTCTAGAGATTTTTCTTTTTTTAGAACAATATATCTATATCTAATCTAACTATACTCCGATATTTGTAAGTTTTAATGCACGTCATTAATAAACTGTAACGTTATATTACGCGCAGTTGTCACTATTATACTCACAGTTTACATCTGGTCTATATCCATATGATTGGAGCGTTTTGAGGTTAAGTTTGAATAAAGGTTAGGAATTCGTGAAAGTCGTTAGATATCACTTTTATAAATATATGATATTTGGACAAAGAAAGATTATAACTAATATGAATATTATACATATCGGATCGTGTTTCATGTTTATTTAAGAATACAATACAATGTTCAATTACACGCATGGAAGGAAAATAGATGAAAACCTTTAAAATGCACAAAATAAAATTTTTCTTTCACATAAATTTAGGACTGCGATCATCAAATATACGGTAAGTAGGTAAGCTATGCGGGTTCTGGATCACTTTAATCGAGCTTTTAATCGAACTTTTAATCGAGCTTTGATTAGCGGCTCGTGCTTTTAATCCGCGGGTAATTTTGCGAAATCGAAGTTAGATTAGCGGCTCGCGATTTTAATCCGCGGAAGGCTTTTGAACGGCTACTAAACAGCTTCTGAACGGCTTTTTGAACGGTTTCTGTACAGCTTTTGAACGGCTTCTGAACGGCTTTTGAACGGCTTCTGAACGGCTTTTAAACGGCTCCTTAACGTGTATTCGTTCAATGACTATATCCCTTGGCACTAGGTGGCGCAAGGAATTTATTTCCGGGTGTGATACATCGTATGGAAGCTATCAACAAAAATATCATTATATAAAATTTTACTCAATACTTTAATACTAATAGTAATACTAATAATAGTATATTTGCCCAACAGGTTAACCCGAATTACAGGACAAGAAAATATATACTTTACACACTTACATACTCAAAAATTACTAGGTTTTAGTCTAGTTTGCAATAGTCTGGAAAGTTTTTTTTATCTCTCAAAAAAGTAATTTTTACGCAAGTGGAATTTTTCCTAAAAGTTCCTCAATTCTAAAGAAATCCATTTCTACCTTCAATCATTTTTTAAAGTCTGCAAATCATTGCATTTATAGTATTTCAAAAGGTTACACCCCGTCAAGAGTAAGGTACCACCTCTTTCAAAATAATCGAAGGTGGTAATAGCGATGTTTTTGGTCTAGACATGCCCAATAAGGTTTTTGCTGTTCTTAATAGGCTTGACAAATACAGAAAGATATTATGCATTTTCATTTGTTGCCGGTAGTAATAGCAAAAAAAGGACCCGCGTACTTCTAGAGTTTTTGGAGATTTTGAGTAATTTATTGTATAGGTTGTCAGCCAAAACTGATTTAGTAACTATGTATGTATCTACTAGAGAAATATTGAGGTGGAAACGGCGGATGATACCGCTTACCATGTATCGTACGAGGATGGTATGAGAAGTACTCGTGTTTGGAGATAGATGGCGTTTTGTGTCAAAATCTGCATTGTTTAGCATACACTTTTTGTTTTAATTGCGAGAAGCATAACTTCTTTCTAATCCATTGAAATATTGGATTAACGTAATACATTTTCAAATGTTATAATAATAATTTATTTCCAACGACTTACAAAAGTATAGGAAATGGTCCAAAGACACACACAATACAAACACAAATACAACAGTAATAACACTAAAAAAGACATTAAGTAAGCCTACAATTACAATTGGATACAATTAAAATCAAGTAACATTACTTGTTAAAAACTCTTGTATCGAATAAAAGCCGTTGCTACGCAACATATGTTGGACTTGCTGATTAAATTTAGTTAAATTGAACTTCTTCCAGTGTGAAGGAAGCTTGTTGAAGATCTTAATAGCTAGAATTTCGGGCGACTGCTGATACATAGTCAACCTGGATTTTGGAGTGAGGAGATCCTCCCCGAATCTAGTTTGATAGTCGTGAAAATCTCGATGTGATCTATAATTCTGCCTATTTATATGAACATACATCGCTCATTCTTGAATGAATATACAAGGTAATGTCAGGATATCATAGCTAACAAAAGAATTCCTACAAGAATCTGTAGGTTTAATCCCAGCAATACAACGGATAATCTTCTTTTGGCTTATAAAAATATTATTTGGCAGTGTTGAGTTGACCCAAAAGCTAATACCATAGGTCAGTCTACTTGCTGCATACGCGTGATAAATGCTTAGCAGCTGTTGAGTTGTTAGAATATTCTTCAGGCTTCGAAAGAGGTAGCAAAGCGAATTAGTCTTTGACAGAAGATTTTCGCAGTGAACTTTCCAGTTAAATATCTCGTCAAACCATACTCCTAAAACTTTATATTGATTTGCCCTTGCTAATTCTTCATCGTTTGGCTTTAAGTCTAAGTAAAGTTCGTGACTTGGATGTAACTGATAACGAGTTGGTTATCTATAAACCAGTTACAAATCCTATCCAACATAGAGTTGTATTTAATTGATAGGGTATGGTCGTTCTTATCAGATGCCACCAAGGCAATATCATCAGCGTAAAGAGTGATAAAATTATCTGTTATGTTAAGAGGAAGATCATTGATAAGAAGTAGAAAAAGAACAGGACCCAATATTGAGCCTTGGGGAACACCGATATTAGTGGTAAGTTTGCTAGAGGTACTGTGGTTTGTAACTCTGCTACTGCTACAGTTGGAAATGCTGACATATTGTTTCCTATTCTTCAAAAATGATTCTATCCACTCCATAGCGAGACCTCTAATACCGTAGATAGCTAATTTACGCATCAAAATGCTGTGATTAACACAATCAAAAGCCTTACTTAAGTCCAAATAAATTGCTACAGGGTAGGTACCATTTTCAATAGAAGTGATAATGCTCTTATATAAAGCGTGAAGCGCTGTTGAAGTTGAGTATCCTTTTCTAAAGCCATGTTGGTTAACATTTAAAATATTATATCGATTTAAGAAATCCTCCAGCCTATTTAAAAAGCAATATTCAAAAACTTTAGAAAAGCAAGAAGTGAAAGCAGCAGGACGATGTAAAGAAGATGTGATGCATCGAGTGAAAAGTGATTTCTTATCAATTCAACAGTTTTTACAAATTTTACTTTTATAGTAACAGTAACCATTTTGTTTCTATAAACAATAATAATAATAATAACAATAATAATAATATATGTATTTATATTCGTAATTAGGCCATTACAGAAAATTGTCAATTTTTGTTGTGTGTGTAAAGGACACAATTGTCAATTAAATATACGAATAAATAGAACGAAAAGATAAAAATCAATTATAAAAATTAAAATAATAAGCAATGACATATAAATAAGTAAAGACAAATAAAACATATATACACTATAGGAGGTTAGAAATTCCCGAATGTCGTAGAACTCCTGCTCCAGAAGCATTGCCTTAACTTTACTTTTAAAATGAGTTAGAGGGAAGATTTCGAATACCTCTGATAATTTATTATATAACTTTGTTCTCCAGTAGTCACTTGCCTTGTGGGAACTGGCCAATCTATGATACGGCACTCTTAGTTCATTTCTTGATCTGGTAGGGTAGCTATGGAAATTTCCATTTTGAAGAAATGTTTTTCTGTTCTGGTGGACGTAACTGATAGCTGTCGACATTAATGCGGATGGAAGGGTAAGTATTTCTTATTTTTAAAGTAAGTTCTACAGTTATCTCTATATTACATGTTGCACAGCAATCTGATAGCCTTCATCTGCGGTACACAAATCCTCTGTGCTTCCAAAGACCTCGCCAGAGTGCTCGATATGTAGGCACCACGCAAGACTACTATCGACGGTAATATCCAGGAAATTTACAACCGGAGGCTGGCCAATATGTGTGGTAGCGAAGAGCAGATTTTGGGTCTTATCAACGTTCACTTTTTGTTTGTTAGCCGCAAACCATGTTTTCGCATCCCCAATAGCGGTTTCGGATTTCTGGCGGAGGATTTTCTGGTCGGTATCCTGGAGTAATAGAGAAGCATCATCAGCGTACAAACATACCGCAACTCCACTAATACTAGACGGAATATCATTGGTGTAAATGACGAAGAGCAGAGGACCAAGAATGGAACTCTGGGGAGCACCACATGTTATTATGTTTATCGGGTGGGACTGCAAGTTGTTCCATTCTTGTTAGGCAAGATCTCACTAAATCAAGATGTATGTCTCTTATTCCATAATATAGTTATGTCATTCCATGAATTTTTCCGAGTATAGAAATTAGGTATGTACATGTTTCAAATGATAGCTCTAGAATTTAGGCATGCATGGTTACATGGGTGATTGGGTCGTTTGGAATTTAGGTTATATCTGTAAAAAATGTAAAATAAAATAAAATCAAGGAAAATACGTGTTCTTTCTTTGTTGACTACAGATATTACAAGAACTAAAACAAACCAGAACCAAACTTATACAACGACATCTCGAAAACGTACAACAATGCACAAATACCATCGAAACTATCGAGATATGGAAATTGCTGTTTGTTTTTTTAACAAAAATAAACCATCAGCATCGCAGCACTCGACGTCCTCAGCGACGCCTGTTTCCACGAACGCCAAAATCTATAAGATAAACACGGCTAGCGACCCATCGGCTGCGTTTAATTTACACAGGCCAATATAGCCTGGTGTTTGTACGACGGCGTTGAGAGACATGAAGAACAATTGAACCTATTATGTTGCGGTAATAGCCGCTGTATGTCGAGTGTGTGCAGGGAATAATGGAGCTGAATTTGTTCAATAATAAGGCGACGACCGTAATGGGAGCGTTGAAAAATTTAGTATTATTTGGATGAAGGTAATATAACATAAAATTCGAGGTGTGAACAGATGATAGGTGATTTAAAATTCGATTTTCACTAGCTTTTAAACAAAGACTGAAATGATATATCGAAATTTTCTGCGGGTTCATACGAAGGATGAATACGTTTAATACAGTTATAAATTTGTTACTACTAGTGTAGCATAGGTATCGCTCCGCGAACTTTTCAACCAGCCTAGTATGTATTATATCGGTTTCCATTAAAAGAAATCTCATTATTTTGTTCCCTTCTAAATATCAAGCAACTTTCATAGGGTATTTTCTCTAAAATGCATCATTATCTTGGAAATATACAACTCCTTCCTAAATATTCAATTCAAGTAATTCGTTTTGATTTATTACAATAATTCCGTTTAAGCTTCTTTTTCCTCCGAGTAAACATTTCTGGTATGATAACTAACAGATATTCATTGAGCCATTACTGCCAACTACTGTCGGGAATACAATAACTGGGCGTTTCTATATCTATGCACATTCAATATTTCCGAACAATAATTAGGATCTTGCATGTTGTTCCCTTTGTGCAAATTAAAAACGACGCTGGATCCTTGTTGGCCTTTATATCAATGTTGAAAAAGGAACATCATTATCGGTATCCGAATACGGAACACAAAGCAATACGTCGATAAAGATTTTCCGTTCGTGGAAGCTTCTCAAAGAGAAATAGGCGCATTAACAGACGTCTTTCGGCACAACAACGACGGAAGGAATTAATAGGAGACGACGAGTGTGGTAATAGAAAATATAGGAAAATATATAGAGCAACTTGAGGGGACTATCGCGTCGTTCGCGTAGCCTTTTGAGCAGCAGTGTTTTAATTAGTTATCCAATTAGTCCCGTTCACGATACGTCATTCTGTTTTCCTAATAATAAATTCACTTTCTAACTATCTGCTAATTAAAGCATTGGTGCTTTCGAGATAACAATATAGATGGTGATGATTTGCGATTGTGACAGTGAATGCTTTTTCATTCTCTAAATTGTTAAATGAATAATTCTAACTAAACGATTAAAGCTGCTAACAAACAAGGTGCTTTAAAACACCAATTCAAGCTTTCAATAAATTTGCAAGGATTGTTCAATAGGAATACGTAACTCCAGATTGCGCAGGCATATTCTTACTACCGTGACAACAGAATTCAGCTGTTGATTGTTTAGTGTTGTACGAATGGCGCGTCTGTCAGAAATAGTTTGAGAAGCTCGAGAGAAGGTCTTCTTGAAAAACACATTAAATTTATTTATGGTAACAGACTCTGCTCATGTGAGTTTTCAGGTTTTGACATATTTTTCCTACATATTGATATCTATTTGTATTATTTGTATACAAAATAAAGAATTTCGCAAAATTGTTCAGTTTTGGGAATCTACACCCAAGATTTTGGATTAACAAAGTTGCAAGTAGGGTTAAAAACATGTTTTCTCAGAGTTCATAGTAGATTAAATTAATTCCGGATATCTAGATTTAAGTTACAAGCGCCACATTCGAACGTGTGGGGAAAAATGTTACTCCCTCTGTCCCAAATTATGGTATAGAAAAAAATGAATTAATTTTTCTTCCATAAATTTTATTTAAACTCAACTTTAACTTAACTTTAACGAATTATTACATTATTTAAACAAATTTATATTTGATAATTATAAACTTAAACTAAATTACGGGCTATATCAAGAGCCTCGTTACTACACATTATCGACACAGGCAAGCGTCCTTCACAAAGAAGCATTTCTTTTTTCATATGTTAAATTTTGTAATTGTTGTCACCAGAAGCCATCATGGTTGACTCCGTACACTTTTGAAGTGTCAAAAAGACATTATCTAATTTCTTCTTACGTAATGCATTAAAAGCATTTTGCACGCATTCGCACACATTCGAATTAAAAAAACCAAGATCTAAAACATTTAAATCTGGACTATTTGGTGGCTGTGATTTGAATTGAATGTTCCATCTCTCTTTTGCTCCTTCAGTAAGCAGAACGACATCGTTATCAGAAGAATCCGGTTTGTCTTGTTGAGTGTAGATGGGTTTTGCTTTATGTGCTGCTGGAAACTTAGATCTAATAGCTGGCAAAATATTTTCAATGATCATTCTTTTACATTCGACGGCGTTGATAGATTGGATGGGTTTGGTTATTAATGTTCCTCTTTCTCGATTCTTACTGTTTCGTTTGGCAGGTTCTTGATAAACAAATGGCCAGGAAAGGTAGGACTTCCGTCAAAGTATTGCTTTTTAGCAGAATCATACCTCGGTCTGGCTACTGCAGCCATGAACATAACCTTTGTAATGAAGCGCTTATTTTTACAAGATTTTTCAGGCTCTTGTTCATCAAGCAGAACATAATACGATCATCTTATTTGAGTCATGTAAAACCATTTTTCGTTAATATGTACATAATCATACATGTCATGAAAAAACCGCGACGATTAAACGGGATGTCCTGGATCTTACTCAAAATTTCCGAGCAGTTTTTACGTTTTCGAGAGAGAAGAATCAATTAACTTATCAACATAAAATGACTAAATACATAAACTCCATTAAATTTCTATAATTAGGGGATTTTTAAGAAATATATACCATAATTTGAGACAGAGGGAGTAGTTTATAATTTTTTGTGAATACTAAAAAATCTAATGCTATTTAAAGAGTTAAGAAACTAAAACAATTATAAACCTGTTCTTACACAAAAGATTGCGAAATGGGTCTCCAGGACATGTTCAATAGAACTTTGATATCAAATTTGGAATTAACGTAACTGTTAAACATGCAATTGTAAATCTTTGTCTGGATAATATTTTTTATTATTTCTGCAACTCAATAAATCTTAAATAACATCACTCAATAGTTGGTTGTTTAGGAAGACTTCTCGATTCGGTTCTTTCAAATACCGAATGCAGCCTAGAGGTTGAGAGAGACGACTTACCACTTGTATCAATTGATCAATACCATCCTTCTCTCTCTATTGAATTAAGCTTTCTTACACTTTCCTCTCCTTCTGCTTTTCCATCGAACGGTAATCTTTAAGAAAGCTAACTTTCTGGAATTGTACAATTTTCTTTCTAATCTTGATTGGTCTTTTCTGGAGAGCCTGAACAATGTCAATGAGGCGTTGGATCAATTCTATACCACCTTATGTGCAGTTCTAGACATATTTGTTCCCAAATTTTCTTCTTCGTCAAAAAAATTAAAATATCCATCATGGTTTGCATACTGTAAAATCCAACCCAAAACAAATATTTAAGTATATTCACGATAAAGAGGGCACATCTAGAATTCCAAATGTATTATCCTACGATAGCGTTACATATGATACGCTTTAAAACATTGTTAATGCTTTTGCTGATAAATTTGCCTCTATTTATCTAGTTAGTTCATTCCCTCACCAGCCACCTCATATCGCTATTGCATTCCCTTTACGTTATCTCCAGTCACAGAAGAAGAGTTAGAATTATGACTTCTTTTGCAAGCAATACCGTTCCTGTTGATGACTTAATTGCATCTTTTATATTGAGTGAAGCTGGCGTGGCTTTGCTAAGCCGTTAGATTCTATCATTACCTTATTAATCAAAACTCCAGAATTTCTTGCTAGGTGGCAGCGTGCAAAAGTCTGTCCTACACACAAAAAAGGCCTTAAAACGGAGGTCGACAACCACAGATCAATAAGTACTTTATCTAACTTTGCCAAAGTATTTGAGAATATCTTGTTTTTCACCTTGTATGAGAACGTTGAATCATTTATTTCTCTTTATCAACATGGTTTTATTCGTGCCAGATCAACTGTTAATAACCTTGTAACTATTTCTTAGTTTGTCAGGATTTGGACAGCCAAGGTCTAGTTGACATGATATACATGAATTGCCTTTGATTCTGTTGATCATGGTATTTGACTTAGTAAATTATCAGAGTTAGCTGGTGTCAGAGCCTTTACTTGCTAGGTGGTTTGCAATTTCATGTCTGCTATGCCCTTGTGTTTTCGCACCTACCGCTGTTATGTTTAGACAAAGCTGCTAAGTTTTGCAGGCGTTCTCATTCTAGGTTAGAGGTTATGTACATCTTCAAGATCACCTGACTGCCATGTTGGAGAGAATGTAAATAGGTTACCCTATGGATTGTTGATGCAAACTCTCACAAGCTTGAGTGTCTATAGCATACATTTCAGTTTGAAATATTGCGGTTTGTCGTCCAAGACAGTTTGCACCTCTGGGGATTTCTTCATACACACTATCTATAGACCAGATTTGGGTCTTCACTTTTACCCTCCCAATTTCTTTGTTGTTTGGAAATTAGTGCGTCACTGTTGATATCAAAGATGATTTGCTGCTTCATGCCTCAAACTTTTCACGGTTCTCCAGTTGCCACACTTCCTCCTTCTATATGCTCCTATTCTTTCCTCGCCCTTGATACAGACGTTAAAACGCAGTAAATTAACATAGCCCACCAGATTAAACAGCTATAAGATTATTTTACAAATGATAATTAGCACCCAGAGTATTAAATAAAAATATCTACCCAGTCAATGTGGTCAATGACAAATGGAAATGAATGGAATACGTTTTAAATTTTCTGAAGTGTAGAAACAATTTCTTTAACTCGAATCATCGAAATCTCTACAAAATCCTAAAGAGATTCAGATGTTTGAGTTGAGGGAAATTTCGTGTTAGTAAAGTTCGGTTCATGGGAATTCGATTGTGGTTTAGAACTTTCAGTACCAAATTACAAAGTGAAAGCTTTGCCATACTGCCAGTAAGAATATTTCGTTTGAAAAAAAGAGACACGTTTCTCTTGTCTTGTCTTATCTAAAGATTTGTTCAGTTTAAGGGATGCTCTCGTTGCACCATCAGATGAAAATGTGAGACAGTTAGAGAACACTTTATATGAAAATAAGCCTACTAAAATTAGAGAATTTTTTCAATTCGTGAGTTTAAGCGTAGAAGCTGCTTCTTCCATTATTAATAGTCTTGGCTTTTACGAAGTTCTGACTTAGTTACCCCGGTGGGCAAAAGAATTTGGCTTAGGTCTTATCACTACAGCAGTTCATATGTTATCGACTACGAAATAGATCTATTTTACACCAAACTGTTGGCGGTGATGGACCTTGGTGTTACCACTATGAATCGGAATCTCAATTTTCAGGAAGAAAATATAATTTTGACTGATTATTATGATTACTGTACTATGTTACTTTTAGACTTTAAAAAATCTCAGATTAACATGCTAAACGATATGTTTTTGATGAAGAAGCACTTTTTGAAAATAGGTGAAGGTGCACGTTTATCTTTATTGTCATGAAAATACTGATTAGATCCAGAATATGGTAAGCGGTTAGGAATTCGAAAGGAAAATATAAGTAAAGTAGGAAGTTTCCAATCAAATAACTTGTCAACATAATGAAAAAGTTACGATAAAGGTACAATCTGACGGAATGCCAATAAACACAACTTACTCGGGCGAACATATTTACCACAAAATTTTTCTAATATACAAACATGTATATACATACATATCAGAGAAGTGTGCACAAAGCGAATACGATTATTGTATTTCATACAGCTGGCAGTAACGGGACCCGCCGGTCCCGCTAAAGCTTGACTTTTAAAATAAACGTCTCCAGGATATCGCACAAAGATATGGTGGCGCTATACGGCAAGTACAAACAAAGGAGTAGCAGCGAAACGTTCACTCGCAATATATACACATACCTATTGCAAAAGCGAAAGACTTTACGGCAATATCTTCAAGAGATTAGAGCCGCCGTGAAGCTGTGAAGGATAGAGACGGTAGCAGTCTGCATTGTAGGAAGTCCCATACGACGAGCAAATAAGGAACAAAGTCGAAAAGAAGCAGGAGAAGGAAGGAAAGGCTCTGAAAGGCAACATATAGCGAATAAATACATGCAGCGATACAATGGCAGTGTGTATAGCGAAGTCTACAAATTCGCCGCGTTGTAAGTGACTTTGTTGTTTCAAACGGTCCGATTTATGGATCGAGGGAATGGAGAAGAAGAGATGACGAAGTTGAATGCATTTCTTACTTGTTTTGTAGGGCTTTCTTTTGTCACAAGCTTATTGAAGGTAGTAAACTTGTATGCAATTTAACGTTTTTTTCTTTTAGAGTTTATCATCATTTAGATTGTAACATTGTTAACAGGAACATTCTTCACCCAATAGGTTCAAATTTATGTCTTGCTGGATGTTAGTGTATAGGTGTAACCATTCTTTAATAACACAGTGCGAATCAAAACAAAAGAAACATTGCTGAAACTAGTGTCCATTAATTATCTTTTGCTCTTGGGCGACCAAAAAAATATAAACAAGCTTACCAGACTTCACTAGACATAAGTAAAGGTCGACCTATTTCTTACAGTGCAAAAGGAGCATTATGCCTAATAGAACATCACATAGACACTTATCCCGCATGGAATAAGATTATGCAGGCGAAGCTAAATTGCTTTCCAGATCGTGCATGTATAAAAATAGATAAGCACTCCATTGATACAAGAAGAAGTTTTAAGAACTTTACGAAAAACGAAAGATGGATGTTTTACGAAGATTTGCAAATGGAGCTGTAACGGAAGCTTCATCAGCGAAGAATCTTTTCAATCGTGGTGTTGGAAATCTCAGGAATCCGAAGAGCGAGTTGACGAATGGTGACCCTCCGATCTTCAAGCAATATGCTCTCGACCTTCTCAACGATTTCCTCTGAAACTGATGGTCTTCCGCTCCGCTCTTCATCGCGAATTTCCGTCCGACCTCCAGTGAATTCCCTACACCATTTGCGGACGTGTTGAACAGCTATACACTTTTCTCCATAAACTTTGGTTAATTGAAGATGAATGTCTATAGGTGAAACCCCTTTCGCGTTTAAAAAACGTATCACAGCGCGAATTTCACACCTGGCGGTAGCGGCGATCAGAAATTCCATCTCGAACGGCTGCTTAGCCAACACTGAGCGGCGTAGCGAGATGGAAGTTGTACATATATATAGTGGGAGAGCTGCTGCACACGCCAATGTTGTCGGATTTCGCCTAACACGTCTTATTGCTGATGTAGGGCTCTGGGAACCTTATATTACGATCATCCCTCGTAACTGTATGTCTGTAGTCAAATCTAAATTATGTTTTTGGACGTTTCGAGGAAAGCAGATTTTGTTATAAAGAACAACTTTTTTCTGTAAAACGCATATTAAAAAGTTTTCCTCTTTGTAACCGCATCCAAGAATACCCTGTGTTTTGAATAAAATCGCTAGATATAAGCTGAAGGTTCCTATGATTAAAGGTTAAAGGAAATGCTAAAATCCGATTTTCAAAAAGGTAGCTGTCACGGAGAAAGTATGCCTGATGGAAAAATGCTGATTACATATTTGAATTCTGGATAGAGAAATGCATTCGTACATTCATAACAAAGACGAGACGCTACTGTCTGGTGGTGGAAAGATCGGCGTTATGTCGGCTTCACCCCGACAAGTCTTCCTTCTTTGTCGTTCTTTATATGATTTAGCGTTCCTATTCAACAGAAATATACATATTTTAAAGCTAACGGGAGATGCAGTCGTAGAACCTTTTTAGGAGCACTCCCAACGGATTTCATGCAATTCTTAATTTAGTTATATTAAATCTTGCGCTTTGAGTATATGCCTCCAACACTCGTCTTACGCTACATCTTTTCGCCAACGTCTATCAGGAGAATCAATACCCATCTACTTCCGGTATTAACGACATACCCCCATGTTCTCTTGTAGGAAAGAGCACTTCGGAGCTCGTGAAATGTTCGTTTTCAATTTTACCCTATTACACGACGAATAAGAGCAATAAAACTGCAGCAGCAATCTATCTATATATTTGATGATGTGCGATAGATTATCGATCTCTTCCACCGTATTAATATTTTATTACGAGACTACGGCGTCAAGAAGAAGAAGAAGACCGATGCATCTCCAGCGTCATCCCATTTTTACGAGTGATCCTTGCGAAAACCGGCGTAAAACTTCGAAATCCGCCTACCTTTGGAATCTTTATATCTTAATTTTATGTCCGTGAATATTCCTCCGCGCCCTATCGGAATAAAAGCGGATAGAGAACGGTGGTAGCGGAAGAAGATATCCGAATAAGCACCGTATAGGAAGAAGAGTTTAGTTAAAATGGATTTTTAGAATAATACATTAGCGATATGAGCGAAGTTAGTTGTAAAGAAATTACGTTAAGAACACGTTTGAAATTTTACGCGTTTAGTTTTTAACGGCGTTTTATATAGTTGTTATAAAATAAGTACTTATTAATACAGCGGGCCAAGAGCGCCACGCGCCAGGTTCGCAATCAGGCTGCCGGGCGCATATATGTATGTAAACATAGGTAATTTAAATATGTAATTATTAGGACGAGGACCAAAACCACTGTCTATTACGTCGTGAAAACGCGCAAATATACACCTGCAGTTTGGGTGTTCGTTGATAAATAGGGCGTTGTTCACAGTGGGCCACTACAAAAAAAAAGTTCATTCATCGACGGCTACGAACTAACAGCGCGCTTATTCATTTACGGATGACGCGCTCTATTCGTCAACAAATGACGAGTCTGCAGATGTTACGTTTGCACCACTTCGTGGCATACTAGAAACAAGCGTCGGTGTGCTCGCTTTAGTGATTATGTCTAACGTAACTATTAAAAATAAACGGCCATTACCTACGAAAGTTAATAAATTTCTTAGTGAATTTGTGGATTTACACTACAATGGGAGTACAATTTTCTGTAAAGTTTGTAAAAAGAAACTACTGTGCTGGAGCAAACGTGATTGTGAAAGACATATAAATAGCGCACACCACAGAAATAAAAGAAATGGTGTGTCACAACAACGTCAATTTCAATTAGAATTGCTTTTAACGTTTATGGTATGTGGTCTACCACTCGTATACTTGATAAAAAAGCATTTCGAAAATTCTGGGGTACATACAATACCGAGCGGATACTACCATCTCGGACAGCGTTACGGAGAGATATTCCACGAATACGTGAGGACATTGAAAATCGAATTAAAGCCGAACTAAAAGATAAACAGCTGTGGCTATGTCTTGATGAGACGACAGATTGCAAAAAAAATTCTATTTTGAATATAATAGTGCGCGTATTAGATCCTATTAAACTAAATTTTGCAATTCTATTAGCCAGCAGAAGATTAAAACAGTGTACTAGTAAAGCAATTACGGCCGTAGTTCTCGAAACGTTACAAAAATTTCAAGTGTCAACCAGTCAACTGTTGTGTTCATGAGCGATGGTGCAGCAACAATGTGTAGTGTAGGCCGTTCCCTTAAAGAAAAGTGTGAAGGACTTTTACATGTTACGTGTAAAGTCCATGCTTTACATCTTGTGGCACAAACTATTCGAGAGTGTTACCCGCATTAATAGCAAACACAAAAAAAGTGTTTCTCAAAAGTCCTAAGAGGACTAGGGCATTCCACAGGTTATGCCCTGGTATTCGAGAACCACCACAGCCCATTCTTACGCGTTGGGGAACGTGGTTAAAAGCCGCTTTTTATTATAATGAACATTTTCAAGAAGTCAAATCCGTTATTTTGCAATTCGTCCCTGCCGAAGCTAGAGCTATTAGGATGAGCCAGAAGGGATTTCTCGATATTTCTGTTGAAACACATCTAAAGAATATTAGCAACAATTACAAAGGATTAGTAGAGGCGATAGAAAATTTGCAAAATTCTGGATTGTCGTTGGTAGAATCAGTGCAAGTCGTGGACGAAGTTAGTAGATTGTTACACAGTATAAACGATGCAACAAGTGGACGAGTTTTAGCTAAGTTCGATAGTGTTTTAAAAAAGAATCCGGACTACACGAGATTAAGACAAATGTGCGATGGGGCATCTGCAGATTCCTTGACTAAGTCTAAAGATTATTTTAATTACGCCTGTCTTACTTCGGTAGACGTGGAACGGTCGTTTTCGAAATATAAGAACATTTTTTCGTCTCGGCGAACATCCTTCACCGAGGCAAATGTGGAAACTTATCTGATGGTGCAACTTTTTAAACAAGCTTATCCGCATTATTAAGAAGGATAGAATTTATTTATTATATCTTTATTTACAGTTACATTATTAAGTACAACAGAATAAAAAAAGCGTTCAGTTTCTCAGTTATTTCCTTATTGCATCCCATTTACAACGCATACCGTTTTCAATCAAATAAAAAATCATAATGAAAATAAAAGCACCTCAGCGTGTACATATATATATATGTATATATATACATCCGCTCTAATTACTAAACATTATTATTGCGTCAGCTTTTATTTTTTTACTCTTGTGTATTAATTTCGAAATATCACATATCTGCTGTGACTCACATATACGCTATTTACAATAAGCGGCCGTTGCGCCTGATTCCGATTCTGTTGGATGGCGCAATTTGGCCCGCTCTACTTATTAAGTATGTAGTACGTAATAGTCATATAAAAGATTTTACATCGTTTCTCGGGAAGAAATAGAAGTTAGGTTATCGGTTTGATCTTGTAACAAAGCCATCTACGGTTTCAGAAATTATTACTTGTAAGCGCCAAATTGTGATTGTATTACAGATTATAATCTATGATGTTATGATGCTATAATGAACAATTTTTATTGTTTTAGATAGATGTAATTAAAAATTTTATTGAATTAAGTTTATTCATACAGGACGAATTAAAATAATAATAATAACATCTATATATTTTTTAAACAAATTAATTTTTATACTTAAATATAGAGCACGAAATTCTAACAACCTTTACATACGGGAGCACACGAAATAATAATATTTTTTTGTTATTACACATTTTTTCTTTATTTTTTTTTGTAATGCCCCAACGGCTCTTTCGTACCAACACGACGACTGGTCGAAGGACAAACCATGGCCATCCACAGTGAGCATGCGTTCCGCAGTGCCCAATCGTTTGCACTTAATTATTATCATAATTTCTTTTGCCAAGGTATTTGCACTAATTAACGTATTTCCTATGGCACCAGACCTTATCCTTCTCTTTCTCAGGATGGATTTGTGTCGTATAGATCTACCACAACGAACTTGGCAATAATATCTCAAGCCATAGCTGAGACCCTTGATGGAGGTGGACAGCTTGACGTTATCTACACCGATCTTCTTCGGTCGTTCGGTTTAATAGATCATCGTCTGTTGCTCGCAAAATTAAGCCCATTTGGTGTTTCCAAAGTCTTCCATTTCTGGGGTCGCTCAGGGGCCAAACCTTGGTCCACTTTTATTCAATATATATATCGACGAACTTCTTAAATCTATAAACTGTCCTGTGTTAGTTTTTGCTGACGATATTAAAATTTACTGCACTATTGATTCTTTCTCAGATGTTAATTTTCTACAGGCTAATCTAAACAAAATTCACTCCTGGTGTTACAACAATTTAAAATTAAGCGTAGATAAATGTTTTTTCTGTCTTTTACTAAAAGAGTATACGTAGTCAATTAACACTATACCATAGACAATATTAGCATTTGGCCTCAGTCATCGGCAAGAGATCTAGGTGTGATAGATGACGAAAAATTTACCTTCTCAAGTCATGTTTCAGAAATCACAACTGCTGCTCCAAAATTATTAGGATTTATTTTTGGTACTTTCGCAAGGATTTCACTAACATTGAAGCGATTAAAAGCCTTTTTCTTTCTTATATTATTCCCTAACTTGAATACTTTTTATGACCTTTAAATGAATCTTCTCGAAAGGATCTATTTTTTATTTTTGAAATACCTAGACGAGCGTTGGTAACTATACTATCCGTGGTATTCCTTATGGTGACCTATTGGAGAGCCATGGTTTCACTACACTCGTTGAAAGGAGAGAAAATATTAGTGCTGCATTTATGCAGAATATTATTACCAACAAAATCGATTCATCCGTCTTGCTGTCCGAAATTGATATCCTGGTGTCACCAGTTCAATGTGGGAATCACAGTTGCATACCATATCCGGCAGTTTATGTAAACATTCATGTGAGTGTATTATAATTCCTTTTGAGTGGTGCGAAGTAAGTGAGGTGACGAGATAATCATAAATTTTGCCTTTGCAGCATTGATGGTAAGCCTTTTATTGTGAGTTCAACACTGGAAATTTTAAAAATCTGATTGAAGATTGATCACGGCAACATCAAGAGTAACATGCGCTGATAGAATAACTATATCGTCTGCATACATGTAGTGAAGACATTTACGAAAACATATACCGATATTATTTACATAGAGAAGGTAAATCATTGGTCCCAGAATACTACTCTGAGAGACACCACAGGTAGGCATCTTTGAATAACTTAGTTTACTTTGTAATAATAATAATAATAATAATAATAATAATAATAATAATAATAATAATAATAGTAATTTTCCCCACATTTTTCAATGTACAGAATATCGTTACTGTGATATGCAATATTTTTGTGCATTCAGTTGTAGATTAAACGTAGTACACTACTCTATAATGTAATTTAAGCTTGCTTGCAGCTTCCGGGCATCCGTATGCAGTAGAAGATCGTTGATGAACAGCAGGAACATTAGTGGACTCAAATTCGATCCTTGTAATGCGCCAGATGTTGCTATGAATTCGTTCAATCCGTAACCATTATAAGATACGTATGGTGATCGATACTTTAAGTAAGATTTCAGCAGTTCAATTGCTGACGGTGCAAAATCAAAGTAAACGAGCTTGGAACGGAATGCGTTATAGCGTATTACGTCAAACGCGTGCGACAAGTTAGTATATACGTTGGTCCAGGTTTCCTCGGGGTGCGGGATATATTGTACGTAGCGCGATCTGGCATACTTGCATTTACTCCCGCCTGCCAGCCTCGCCGCGCGCAACTACCGTAGAGAGACCTATCTTCCGCATTCTTTGTCTATCGATGCGCTCGTAAGGTTCTAATAAGTGATCGTGGATATCGGATACGCTATGTTAGTTTATACAGTGCATTGTCGATCTATTTGCCGTAGAGTACATGGATCGTCCTATTCCTTCGAATTCGACAATTGAAAGGATCGTCAACGCGTTTAGGTAATTTGGCTGCGTGATTGGGAATTGCCGTAAATGCCAACCAATAGACGAATAGCCCCAAATTCCTCTAATGCCTCCCGAGCAGGAGGAGAGAGAAGTGCGGGTTTGTTCGTTGGTTGAAATGGGCGAACCTTGCTCTAACTGGCAAATTACAGACGAAATCGGTGTTAATAGAAGTACTGTGAAACGTATTTTGAAACGCAACAAATACAAAAGTTACAAAGTTGAAAATTGCCAGGAGATTTTTCTCCTTAATAAAGTAACATTGCTAGAATTTCAATTTATTTTGTATAATTATCGGTTATTTTTCTTTAGTTTAATCTTATAAGAATCGTTGTTTATTTTCCCACTTAGAATTACTTTTACAGCAACAAAATGATTATAAGAAACTGTAATTTCTAACATAATCTGAGAATACAGAAAAATTACGCAGTAATTCTATATTAACTCATTTTGTCGGCAGGGGTTGAATTATAATATTACGTGATTGAGCGGATATGCATGCCTGGATAGGATCTCAGTGAAACTCGAATACGCTGTTGCCATTCGCAGAGGCAATCCCCCGTTCGTATCTAGACCAACGTGTGTATAACGTCTAGAGTCGGCCCAATATCTTAAGGCACCAACCTGCGCAAAGAAATATTCAACCACGCTGTACATAGGTAGCGCTATCTCTCTCGCTCTCGCAATTCTACATGCTCTTTCTCGCTCATTGGGCGAATATGCGTTTCTGAGTCGGTGCCTTAAGATATTGGAACGACTCTACTTGTCCCCGTTTGTCTAACCCTTCGCTGATTTACTGCGAAACTGTGCAGAGATTATTTACTGTTGATCAACCGCGGATGAAACCATGTTGGTTTGGTAAGTACCGACGAATATTGGTAAACATGCACGTGTCAAGGATCTGCTCGTAGATCTTGACGAAGTTAGATAATATAGAAATAGGTCGATAATTAATTATTTCTGATTTGTCGCCCTTTTTATGAACAAGGCAGATTATTGCACGTTTCCAAAGTTCGGGAAAAGCAGAGGACGTTGTAGAAATGTTAATGACTGTGATTAGAGGCTCACAAAAGAAAAATCTACAATCCCGGAGAAAAAACTCGGTAGTAAGTCATTTCCAGTGGCACATTAGTTTGCTAGTCCAGCTATAGTAATGAGTAAAGCTGGCCACGAGCGGTACTGCGCAGTAGCGTAGAGTCGACCAGGCCTCGCGTTCCACTAGAGTTATTCTGCTAATAGAGATGTTTGCTGCCGCAAATAATTTCGCTCATCTTTTAAATAAAAATTAAATAACACGTGCTCAAACACTTACCATTTTAAGAGTCCTCCGTGAAATCACAAAGTGAATAATGTCTGTTAAATATTTGCAACATTAGATATGTTTCAACTGTTGTTTCGGCAAAACTAGTACGGCATGAGGAAAAAATGCGTTTATATGCAGAGAACGAACGTTCTACATCTAGTGACGTAATATTTGCGTAAGTAAACTAATCTTTCAAATAACTTAACGATTCCGTTGACGCACCTTCACAAATGTGTCTTAATGTACCAAAATCAGAATTTTTCTCAAAAACACTTTCAAATTTTTCTAGAACAGAAACATTTTTTGCGTCTTCAATCGCGCATAGCTGTGCGTGAACATGTTGCACTATTTGTAGAGATTCTTCTAACGGCACCGCAGGATTTTGTAATTTTTCTATTGCATCTGCTAGCCCGAAGTAATTGTCGTGAATGATTTTTAAATCCATTTTAACCTGACTATCTTGATATTTCGACTGGCTTTTCTGGATAGCGGCAGCTTCCTTTGTATCGAATTGTAAAACCACGTTCTTAATATTGTCAAAATATTTATGATAATAAAACGAGGCCTGCAACCATGTTCCCCAACGAGTTAGAATAGGTTCTGGTGGCTCTGGTATACGGGGGCACAGTCTGTGAAATTCGTGAATACGTTTCGGTGATTTGACAAATACTGCTTTGGTATGCGCTATTAAAGCGTCTACCTCAGGATAACATTTTCTGATACTATCCGCCACAAGATTGAGAGCATGAATTTTGCACGTAATGTGTAACAAATTAGCAGAATGCTTTTTAAGAGACCGGCCTACAGAAAGCATAAATTAAATATAAATTTTTCATTGTCTCGTGCGCAATTTCTTTTTGAGACATGCTTTTCACTATTTACGTGTCGTAGACAATGTTGTCTGGATCAACACATTAACGGGATTTTACAGATTACACATTTAATTTTAGCACCTTCTTATATTTAGTCTGGAATTTCTCCAATAAATTTTCGAAGTTTATTCGACCGCGGTCGTTTTGCTGACGAAATCATAATTTTTCTAAGGCAGATAAACAATTGCGCAAATGACCGGCAGCGAAAATGTCCGTACTGCTCCGCAGACGAAGTAATACTACCGTTCCTCTCGGTCCGAACTGATTCTACGCCGATGGGCGGTACCGCTCGTGGCCAGCGTTAGTAATGAGTACATCTGTTTCTGTCATCGGAGCAAATGAAAATGAAGGACTACTGATATTTTCAAGATAAACAGATAAATTAGATTTCAAATATACGTTAGAATAAGTGATAGCGAATGCATTTACTATGTGCTTTGGTTCAGTAAATTGATTCAGTAAATTCGTCCGTGGAGTCTCCCAGGTGTTCCAGTTACTATACGTTTATTATTCAGAAATTTCCGTATATCCATCGTGCATCTCGGATCGGCGGTCGATGTCAATATTTGCTTTCTCAGTCGGCTATCTGTTTGTGGATACGAACACTACGAACTTGACGCGCCACCCGAAAGTTACTTACTGATTAGAGACTTAGTGAAAAATCCCGAGTTGAGGTGATTCTGAGCACAGCGTTCATTAACGATTTAGCTCGGGGTAGCAATTGTCTAGAGTTCTGTTGAAAGGAAGCAGGAAAGTAATAATAGTTAGTTTTATTTACAAAATGATAAAATGTTCAGTCCGAAAGACAACATCAAATTCATAAAATAAATTAAACGGGATGAAGTAAATTTAAATTCATGAACATAGCTATGTATAAGAAATGTAAAGTTTTATCACGGAAAAATGTCAGGGTACCCGCCAAAAACAACTCTAGCCGTTAGCAATACGGGTAGAAACGCACCAAGGAGAGTCTAAGCTGTCAGCGATGTGAGCGAGTCAGAAAAGGCTACCTAAGACAGTCTCAGCCCTCAGCGATGCAGACGGGAGACTCACCAAGGATAGCCGAAGTCGTCAGCGATGTGAGTGCGGAATACACACCAAAGACAGCCCTGGCCCTCTGTGATCTGTGTTCGATTGGAACTTGCCTAGGACAGCCCTAGCTGTTTGCGATCCAAAAAGAAAGGCACGGAAAGAGCCGGAGAGAATTTCATTTCTTCAGAATGAGATTCTGAACGATGTTTCTTTCTGAAGTATCATTTCTTGTACATGACACGGTTTTGCAAGTTATTTTAGCAGCGTATATGTCGCCGATGAAACCTCCATGTGCTATGATACTCCTATGGGTACTTCTGCAGTTAAGATGTATTTTATTACTGAAACGGAGGTTCATGATGCCATTAGAAAATTAAAAAACAAAATGACATCGGGTCCAGATGGAATACTGAGCTTCTTGGTCAAGAACTGTGAAGCTGTCCTTGCGAAGCCACTGGTTATTGTTTTTAATTTGGCACTCACAAGTGCTGCTTTCCCTGATGCGTGGAAGATTTCAAAGGTCTGTCCGATATTTAAATCTGGGTCACCTGAAGATATTGCTAACTATCGTCCGATATCGCTGCTGAATAACTTCGCAAAGATATTTGAAATTATATTACACTCGCACATATATCCGCAAGTATGTGATTTTATATCACCGCATCAGCATGGCTTCATGGCAAAGAGATCAACGGTTACCAACTTAATGTACTTTACCCAGTCAATATCAAATGTTCTAGACAGTCGTGGCCAAGTGGATACAATCTACACGGATATTTCAAAGGCATTTGATAGGATAAACCATACCATACTGATTAACAAAATGGATTCCTTTTGCTTTAGCAATCGTTTACAGCAATTTTTTGCTTCATACTTTTGTGATAGAGTCCAATATGTATCCTACAATGGATATAAATCAAAATTCTACACAGCAACATCAGGTGTACCACAAGGATCCAATTTAGGCCCACTTTTCTTCATTTTGTTCATAAATGATTTGCTGGACGGGATCGATTGCAGTGGATGCATGTTTGCTGATGACCTAAAAGTGTTTAAAGAAATTAGTCCACTCACCGATTGCATTTATCTGCAGGATCAACTTAACAAAATTTCCCAGTGGTGTATAGAGAACAAGCTACAAATGAATATTAGCAAGTGTAAAATTTTGACATACACAAGGAAAATGGATCCACTAAGATATGATTACTGCCTCGACGATGTTCCTCTTGCTCGCTGTTCCTCTATTAAGGATCTTGGCGTCTACTTTGCGCTAAAAATGCTGGGGTTCGTCATAAGACACTCTAAGCTATTTCAAATATACACTGCTATGTCCCTATGCAACACATATGTTAGAAGCAAGTTGGGGTACGCGAGCGTAATTTGGAGCCCGTTTTGCAAGTCTCATATAATGATGATCGAGAGGATTC
This sequence comes from Dynastes maya, assembly GCA_029619315.2. Taxonomy (NCBI): domain Eukaryota; kingdom Metazoa; phylum Arthropoda; class Insecta; order Coleoptera; family Scarabaeidae; genus Dynastes; species Dynastes maya. Next base: position 55,154,463 of record JAROYE020000004.1, on the reverse strand, counting down.
AACGGAAATTTCTTAAATACCTATCTTATAGAGCACAAGGAGTTTATCCGCCGCAAGGAATTGACCAAAATGTTCTCCTTGAAATGTTTGGTATGGAATCTCTGGAAATGCGACGCAAAATTTATAGCCTAAGATTCTTATATAAAGTTGTACATAATAAGATTGAGTCTACTTATATAATATCCCAACTCAGCTTCCTTGTACCTAGAATTTAATCTCGTCAGCCCCTTACATTTTATATGCCAACTGTAGCAACAAACACCAGTTTACACTCCCCATTAATGGTTATGCAGCGAAATTTCAATTTAATATCTAAGTTTTCTGATTTAAATCACAGCTCATTAACTGAAATACTGAGGGTAGCTAGATCGTATCTGTAGTTGGTTCCTCAGCTAATCTGTTCTTGTCTGAGCCTCTACTTTTGCTACTTTTGTTACTTTGTTACTTTGGTTACTTTTTTGGTTATATGTAGTAAATGTAATTAGTTATTTTTTTCCAGGATGTATGTGTATTTAGATATTTATATGTCTGCAAAAAATGTTGTCCTTTGTTTAGATTTAAGTATATGTTGGACAATAAAGATGATTATGATTATGATTATGACATATCATCTACCCTGTTCTGCAGTGGAACTTCGACGGAGGAAAGGGGAATACAACTACGATACTTCTTCGGAGGAAAGGAAAATATAACTATGTGCTATGCATACATTAGACGTTAGTTTTAGATGATATGCAATGTTTTGTTCGTGACCACGCTAGTTTTAAATATCTAGGAGATAAGATATGTGTAACAATCTGTAATATATTTCACAGCACAATCTGTGTAATTAGAAAGAAATAGATCCTTTAACTATTCCATTCTAGTGTAAATTAACACAAGGCAATTATTTCCCTGTAATTTCTTTCCAGGAAAATCTTCATACGATAAAATATACAACTAATTCCACTGAAAAACCATTTACATATGCAACGATAACTTCACATGTGTGTATAACTAGCTTCATTGTTTTTAATTTCGAGAGAGAGGAAATAAAACACGCTCCTAGAATAACTAAATTGATTAAAAAGCGTTATGAATAGAGCGGGCCAAGAGCTCCACGCGCCAGGTTCGCAATCAGGCTGCCGGGCGCATATATGTATGTAAACATAGGTAATTTAAATATGTAATTATTAGGACGAGGACCAAAACCACTGTCTATTACGTCGTGAAGACGCGCAAATATACACCTGCAGTTTGGGTGTTCGTTGATAAATAGGGCGTTGTTCACAGTGGGCCACTACAAAAAAAAAGTTCATTCATCGACGGCTACGAACTAACAGCGCGCTTATTCATTTACGGATGACGCGCTCTATTCATCAACAAATGACGAGTCTGCAGATGTTACGTTTGCACCACTTCGTGGCATACTAGAAACAAGCGTCGGTGTGCTCGCTTTAGTGATTATGTCTAACGTAACTATTAAAAATAAACGGCCATTACCTACGAAAGTTAATAAACTTCTTAGTGAATTTGTGGATTTACACTACAATGGGAGTACAATTTTCTGTAAAGTTTGTAAAAAGAAACTACTGTGCTGGAGCAAACGTGATTGTGAAAGACATATAAATAGCGCACACCACAGAAATAAAAGAAATGGTGTGTCACAACAACGTCAATTTCAATTAGAATTGCTTTTAACGTTTATGGTATGTGGTCTACCACTTCGTATACTTGATAAAAAAGCATTTCGAAAATTCTGGGGTACATACAATACCGAGTGGATACTACCATCTCGGACAGCGTTACGGAGAGATATTCCACGAATACGTGAGAACATTGAAAATCGAATTAAAGCCGAATTAAAAGATAAACAGCTGTGGCTATGTCTTGATGAGACGACAGATTGCAAAAAAAATTCTATTTTGAATATAATAGTGCGCGTATTAGATCCTATTAAACCAAATTTTGCAATTCTATTAGCCAGCAGAAGATTAAAACAGTGTACTAGTAAAGCAATTACGGCCGTAGTTCTCGAAACGTTACAAAAATTTCAAGTGTCAACCAGTCAACTTTTGTTGTTCATGAGCGATGGTGCAGCAACAATGTGTAGTGTAGGCCGTTCCCTTAAAGAAAAGTGTGAAGGACTTTTACATGTTACGTGTAAAGTCCATGCTTTACATCTTGTGGCACAAACTATTCGAGAGTGTTACCCGGAGGTGGATGCATTAATAGCAAACACAAAAAAAGTGTTTCTCAAAAGTCCTAAGAGGACTAGGGCATTCCACAGGTTATGCCCTGGTATTCGAGAACCACCACAGCCCATTCTTACGCGTTGGGGAACGTGGTTAAAAGCCGCTTTTTATTATAATGAACATTTTCAAGAAGTCAAATCCGTTATTTTGCAATTCGTCCCTGCCGAAGCTAGAGCTATTAGGATGAGCCAGAAGGGATTTCTCGATATTTCTGTTGAAACACATCTAAAGAATATTAGCAACAATTACAAAGGGTTAGTAGACGCGATAGAAAATTTGCAAAATTCTGGATTGTCGTTGGTAGAATCAGTGCAAGTCGTGGACGAAGTTAGTACATTGTTACACAGTATAAACGATGCAACAAGTGGACGAGTTTTAGCTAAGTTCGATAGTGTTTTAAAAAGAATCCGGACTACACGAGATTAAGACAAATGTGCGATGGGGCATCTGCAGATTCCTTGACTAAGTCTAAAGATTATTTTAATTACGCCTGTCTTACTTCGGTAGACGTGGAACGGTCGTTTTCGAAATATAAGAACATTTTTTCGTCTCGGCGAACATCCTTCACCGAGGCAAATGTGGAAACTTATCTGATGGTGCAACTTTTTAAACAAGCCTATCCGCATTATTAAGAAGGATAGAATTTATTTATTATATCTTTATTTACAGTTACATTATTAAGTACAACAGAATAAAAAAGCGTTCAGTTTCTCAGTTATTTCCTTATTACATCCCATTTACAACGCATACCGTTTTCAATCAAATAAAACATCATAATGAAAATAAAAACACCTCAGCGTGTACATATATATATATATATCCGCTCTAATTACTAAACATTATTATTGCGTCAGCTTTTATTTTTTTACTCTTGTGTATTAATTTCGAAGTATCACATATCTGCTGTGACTCACATATACGCTATTTACAATAAGCGGCCGTTGCGCTTGATTCCGATTCTGTTGGATGGCGCAATTTGGCCCGCTCTAGTTATGAACGATACTTCGTTAATAACGGTATACATTCTGTATCGTAATTGGAAAATAATTTTAAAAAGCTGACTACCATCAATTAATAATAATAAAAAAACATCCATCTCCGAAAAAGCCGATTATTACATTGCTTATACGCGAACAATAAAAATATATATCACACGTAAATGACTGATATGTTTAAAAATACGTTTCAACGTAATAAATCTGACTGATGTTTTAATTTGTCGAAATAACTGTAACGAGTGCATCCAGTGATTTATAGGTCATGTTTTTTTCAAAACGTATATGTATTTTTATCACTCCATAATAAAAAAAATCGAGTATAAATATTTTCATCTCGTTCTATTGCGCTTGGCGTCAGCGGGCTTAATTGGTGCAATAGTTTTAGGCGCTCATTTAATGCGCAACAAAATTACCGCGGCAATATATCATAGGTGGAACATTAAAAAACCATTCATAGCCATTACACGTTAGATAAACTGAGATATTTTTCATGTGCGACAATATAAAATGGCGATTTTTAATTTATGTGCAGTGATGGACCTTATAACTGAACTTCTGTCACCCCTTTTGCTGCCTTCATTTGTTCTAATCCATTTGGTCTATAACCCCTTTAAAATTTTGTCACATATTTCATAATATTAGCGCATTCTATGAGATCAACTTTCGGTAATTACATTACTAAAGACACCTTATTAATTTGAAAAAGGATGTCATATCATAAAATGATGCAGCAAATAAATGTCTAATATTTAATTTGTTTTGTTAATCTTATTGCTTTGTTCTTGGTATTGGTATTTCGGTTTGTATCTTCTGCTATTATATAACTGCGCCGATTGCATATAGCAATGGTTTTGGATCATCTATTCTGCTTGACCAGTGTATGGTATCTAAAGGTTTCAAAGTAATTGCCAACGAATGGTCTTTTAATTCTGCAATTAAAACACTCCACCTCTTTGGGGGAGCCGGAAAAAAATACGAATAGTTCTTGAACTATATCGTTTACGACCAAACACAAAGAGTGGCAGGCATATGGTAGAAAGAAGGCTATAGAATTCACTAATGGCATTCTATTTTGTACATCTTTCTGCACTCCTTCCATTGTCATAACCATGTCCTCTAATATTGGAAATATCTAGGTTTAATTCGTTGAATTTTTTATGACCAGATCTGTTAACCCTTGGCCTGTAATACAAGTAGCTTCAAAGAATCTTACGAAATATTCTTCAACTGCATATATCTGAAATTCGGACATGGTTGCTTCCCTTCACATTTACACAAATTAAAGATTTTGGATTCTTCAGCTTGCACATGTGGATATGAGGTGGGTGATTTAAATCACCTTATTTTAGCATGCCGCGTCTATGGGCACCAAAGACGAAATCTGTTTGAGAATTTAGTAGTATATAAAGTAGCCTTACCCACTTCTATAATACTACTACTAAGGTCTAACAACATTGAAATTTACAGAGTTCTTATTAAGTTTCTTGTTGACTGTCGAATTACAATTTAATAGGTGAAGTTTTTATAATTTGATACGTTGCGATGGTAATGTGGCTGATGGGCTTTGATCCCTTAATGCCAAAAAAAAGTACTCTTTTTGTAAGCCTTTTGTCGGACATTTAGCATACATGTCCAAACCATCTTACAATTAGTTGATTTTCCGCTATTTTGTCGTTGACAGGAGCGATTTTATATTCTTGATTGTCATCTTATTTCTTGGTACTCAAGTACTTTCTCCATAATTCTTTTTTCTTTCTTATTGTTTGTAGGTTTGAACTCCACCAATTAGTTCCTTTTACATCAGAATTGGTTAATTTTGCCGTGCCACAGCTTTCTTTTGATGGGTTAAGGATCGTTTTCTTGAATCTTTGCCATTTACCCTATAGTCCTCGTGATTTATAGTTTTCTTCTAACTTGTTGCTTATTAATTTTTTGTATTTCTTTCTGATGTTATATCCTCTTAGTTGACAGTTTTTAATTTTTTCTTTAACTCGTTTTTTTTATTTATCTTGTTTGTTTTACTTTTTGTTTTTAGTCTCATCCCTAGTAGGTGATGGTCACTCTGGTTTTTCTTACTTGTTTAAATTGTTCTTTGCACACTTCTTTAAATTATTATGCTTCAATTATGGTTAAACTGTATTATCAACAAACAGTAATTAAATTCTAAGAAAATTTCACTTCATTAACTCAACTTTTTTGGTAACTTAATTACAGAAGGTCTCTCGTATCCAAAAAGCTTTCTAAACGAAGGAAATCGTTTGGAGCAGCTGTACTTTACTTATTTAAGCACCTTTTACCCCAACACATCCCCATCCTCATCCCCATTTCCTCCTAAAATAATTTCCTCAAAAACGCGAACCCAATTACAAATATATACAACGAGATGCATATTTCAGCATTCCAAAACCATTTAGAACAAAGCGCACCGCAACTACACACACGCGAAACACATTAACAAGTTCGGACCCGTCTTATAATCTATAAATGGGAATCGTAAAACGTACAAGTCGAGACGACGACCCTTATCAACATCGGTAATGACCCTTCCGCGACCGTATCAACGAAACAAAGGAAAAAATTTACCGCGCCTGGGAACACGTGGATCAAATTCCTACTACCCGTATATGGAGCATAACCTGTAAAACATGGGGAGGAGGAATCGCCGGTCTTTATAAATATGTAATGCTCCACGGGTAGATGGCGGGGATGTTCAAGTGTAACGGTGGGTGAAATGTGTGTGTCTGAATGTGGGAGGTTGGCGTGAAGGTGGGCCATTACTTTAATGGAAGCACGGTCACTTCCAGAAGTGAATCTGTATTGAATTCGCAACAAGCGCTGCATCTGGACACATTCTGAAGCGGGTCTAAAAGGTATTATTAATAAACTAACAGATCTTAATGGATAGTGATATGTATTATAATGCAATAATAGAAATTGTACGTAGTGTTGTCACAAATACAATATTCAGTCTCCACTCTGTGTAAGTAGGCACCAACTCAAGTTGTTACACACAGAAACATTTATTTCCAACACCTTTGTAGCTGTTTTTAGGTATTCTTTAGTGTTTACTCGTTTCTCGTTTTAAATTACATGGTGTTACGATGTTTAAGTTTCAAAATGTTAACATCGAAGGAGTTAGAAGTATTCAGAAAAGTGTTATTGCATGTAATGGGCAAATTACAAATGTTTCTGAATAGTCAGTTTCGTAGTTGTAACCGATATAATAATAATGCCAACCTCTCAATCTCTTAGATAAAAATTTACCATAAGCGATTTTCAGATAAAATTCTGTGGTAGTTTTTTCAAGCTGCATGTAGAGTATCTAGTATACGAATAGCTTATCATTTACTTTTTATTTAATTACTAATACATTATAAAAGTTTCTGAAATTCAGTAAATTTGGTATTTCACTTTTCCTTGAATTGCTGTACAGATTAGCTTTTTATATTGTGGGTTAATTCATTATTTTTTGGTAGTTTGTCCTTTCTTCTTTGCTCTGTAAGCTGGAAGAGTTGGCAAGCCTTCAGATTTTACGAGGGTAAGTCAACGAGCAGTGATCCGATTTTTGTGATCAGGTGGTGTGAAAGGTGCTGAAATTCACCGGAGACCTTTGCCACAATACGGGGACAGTGCCTTATCTCGTAAAAGCGTTTTTTTGTGGATCGAAATGTTTCAAAGTGGCCACACGAGCGGAACACAAAAAGAGGGAACATTTCGATCCACAAAAAAAGACGCTTTTACCAGATAAAGCACTGTCCCCGTATTGTGACAAAAGTATCCGGTGAATTTCAGCACCTTTCACATCTTCTGACCACAAAAATCTGATCACTGCTCGTTGTTCCTCTTTGGTGCAAACTAATAGTGGAGCTGACTTACTTATGCTGTTGTAGCTAGCAGATAAATGACGCGATCGTGATTAAATTTCGCACACATGACCACAGAGGCGCCAACTCAACGCATGCGCAAGCGGCCGCCACTACGATAACCTTCGAAGCTTGTTATGGCGAAAGTGTAGATAATATTTGACTTACCCTCGTACATTGAGATTATGTACATCTGTTTTAAAGCTAATTTCGGTATATAAATTGTAATCAATAAATTTATAATAGTCCTATGTATAGTGTCGTACAGACGGTGTCCACTGAATCAATTTCCAAGGGGGCAAAGTCGTTCTGACCTCTTTCTCGAATACTCCAGCCGCTTATACAGCCAGTCTGGAGGAACGGACCAAACTCCAGGAGCGTATTGTACTCGAGACAATGTAAAGAAACTTAAATGCTCTTTAATAGTGATGTTGACTGCATTCTTAAGAAAGCCCAACATAGACATTATGTAAGACATTCCACGATCTTGATCCCGGTAGAAACCCGCGACAAGAAATTTGTTGTGAAACTTCTCTTCCACAGAATATCGAAAGGTATTAATAAAATTTTTAGTGGACAAGATATGAATGTATGTTTCAGTTTATGCATTATACTCAAAAACCTTCTTGGCAATCCGAAAGATTAACCGGATATGAATTTATAAAATTGCATGTAATGACTGTGATAAAGCTTACATTGATCAAACAAAACGAGCGATAGGTACTAGATTCAATGAACATATCAGGTGCTACACGTACGGCAAAACGGAAGCGTCAAGTGTAGCACAACACATAAGCGAAACCGGGCACAGATGTTTTTTCTGTATTGTAAGTTCTAAAAATGCCAACTTGAAGCTAGGAATCTTTCTATTTGGATCTAAAACCATCGAAACAGAGCTTTTTTGATTGAGATTACTCCTTTTTAACTAGGGGTACTGTACGTTTTTTTTTAATGAAAATTATAATTCTTATATTTTATGTGATATATCAATATGAAGACATTCAAATTGAAGCTGTTAGATTCATGTTTGAGAAAGCATACATATATCAAGTACATTGCATTAAAAGTACCCGCGAAATTTAAAAAACATGTAGCTATTTAGTATTTTAATAAAAATTAAGAATAAATTTCAACTCGTTTCGCTTATTCGTTTTGTTCATTTCGCATAGCATTTCTTAGTAGATCCCTCCAAATATCCTTTGAAATATTACCGCTTATTAACTGGCGATATTAATGATGTAGTATTAGCGTCAGCCTGCCATTAAATTTCTCAATCCACTAACGGAGCAACAAGGCATATGAAGCACTCGAATGCCATGGAAAACAATTGCGGTACGATTTATACCTGACAGCGTGATTGTGACATCTGCCGAGGAAATTCGAAAATTAAATTCCGCGTTATATGTTTCTATTGTTTCATAGATTATTGGATCGTCGACGTGAGTTTCCCGAACTTCGATTTTCGAGATAATTTAGATGCGAAGATTACTGGATGTCATATTTTTCTTGTTTTATTGGACGCTACGAAATTAGAATTCTTTCGTCGATTTTTTCCGGATAAATTCCTCAAGAGTGTACGACGTCAAGCCCGGACGAGTTATAAAAACAAACAGCCATCTCATCTTTGATTATCTTGTGTGTCGTTGCGTGGATGTAGTAACAGTAGTTAGTCAAGTCCGATAAAAATATTTAAAACGTAAACAGGAAAATGAATTCCTCATTCCATTCAACAGTTGTACGGTGTAGGAAATGATCGCATATTTGTGGGTTTATAGTGTAGAATTAGGTCCTGTAGAGATAAGCAATTCGTGGTTAACGATTGACGAAGAAGTAAATTCTTTGTTTTGTATATTTTAGTTATACATGGTTAGAAATATTTGGATTAGTTATACAGTGTGATTCAAATTAAAAGCGTACCATTGCAATTTTTGTTATTATTAATACTGTAAAGTACGTTAGTATAACAACGTTTTAAATGAAGACAATAGACTCTTGGATTTAGTGTTGTCAAATCTCGATTGTAGTGTTGATGTTAACCGTGAAGATCACCCTCTAGCACCAGAGGATGTGTAGCACCCTGCTCTGAGTATCATAATGATACTTAAGTCACCTCAAAAGCTTACCAATTTTCCTTCCAATAGTACGCCATTACGATATAATTTTCGCAGAGCTGATTTTCACAATCTTTATAAAGATATCTTGGCAACTGACTGGAGTTTTCAGGATTCCTGTGTTGATGTTAATACTGCGATTGATAAACTTTATACATTACTTTACACTATATTTGATGAGTCAGCACCAAAATTTTTACCCAATAAATCTTCTTTTCCATCGTGGCTCTCATCTGAAGTTAAGAGGAATTTAAAGACCAAAGATTTCTATAGACAGAAGTGGATCTCTACTAAAAACCTAAAATTGTAGATTAAGATCTCTAACAAAATATCAAATCTCCAATGCCTACAAATCCTACATTAATTGTATAGAAACATCAATGAAATCTGATCCTAAGCAGTTATGGAACTTTGTTCATGCAAAGCAAGGGAGGACATGTATTCCTGGTCGAGTTTCATCCAATGGAGTTGACTTAGATGATCCTAAAGAAATTGTAGACGTGTTTACTTGCTGTTTCGCCGAAACCTATTTGCCGATTGGCCCATTGGATTTGCCTCAGAGCCTCCAACAACTGCAAACGTTCAACATTCGTACGATCTGTGAAGATGACGTAGTTAATATTATGGCCTCGTTTCAGAACAAATTTACTGCAGATGAAGACCTTGTACCAAGCTTTTTGATTAGAGATGCTCGCTTCGTATTAAACAAACCTATTGCCAAAATTATTAATTTGGCAATTAGTACATCCACCTTCCCTGAAAGATGGAAGCGAGCAGAAATTATTCCAATCCAGAAGAAAGGCGACAAAGCTTTAATCACTAATTATCGGCCGATCTCTATCTTAAATAATTTCTCTAAGGTTCTTAAGCAATACCTGTACTGTACTATATTTTTCAATATAAAACAATACATATCGCCACATCAACATGGATTCATGACTGGCCGTTCTACAACGACAAATTTATGCTCCTTTACTCAGTATGTTAGTGAAATCTTGGATAATCAAGGACAGGTGGATACCATATACACTGACTTCTCTCACGCGTTTGATAGGATTGATCACAAACTTCTTTTACATAAACTAGATTCTTTTGGCTTCTCTCCTGGATTGCGCATAACTGTGCGTGATCATTCATAATTTGAACAGAATCCACTAGCGACATCGAAACATTTTGTAATTTTTCTATTCCCTCCGCTGGTCTAAAGTAATTGTTGTGAATAGTTTGTAAATCTATTTTAATCTGACTATCTTGAAATATTTCCTGACTTTTCTTGATTGCTGCAGGTTCTGTCGGATTGAATTTTAAAACTACCTTCTTTACTTGATCAAAATATTTGTTGTAGTAAAACGCAACCTGCAACCATGTTCCCCAACGTGCAACAATCGGCTGTGGTGGTTCAGGTAAATCAGGACACAGTTTGTGAAATAGTCGGGTACGTTTCGAGGATTTTAGAAACACTGCCTTTGTACTAGCAATCAATGCATTTACTAGTGGAAAACATGTAGGAATCGTTTGTACCGCACTATTTAGAGTATGGATCCTATACGTTACATGTAAGAAGTTACCACTGTGTTCTTTAAGAGAACGGCCCGAAGAACGCATATTTGCGGCACCATCACTTATAAACATTAAAAGTTGCTTAGCTGAAACTTCAAATTTGTTCAATGAGTTCAACACCACCTTTAAAATCTCATCGACAGTACAATTTATAACTCTTTTGGAAGCAAGTAAGAAGGAGGATGACGGTCGATGTGGTTCCATTATACGTACCATTACATTAACCACAGAATGTTTTTGACGATCTGTTGTTTCGTCCATACACAACCACAGTTTTTTATCTTTCATTTCCGTTTTCATTCTTTGTTCTATATGTTCACGAGCAAATGGCACTTCATCTCGTATCGATGTCCGACTAGGTAATTTACAGTCCGCATATTTATTCCAGAAGGAGACAAATGCTTCTTTGTCTAGTAAACGAAACGATAGATTACATAAAATAAGAGTAACACATAAATCAAATGTAAATTTTTCTTGGTCTCGTATGCCACTTTTTGCAGAAGAATGCTGTTTGCTTTCGATGTGACGTTGACAATGGCTTCTGGACCAACACATTAAAGGGATTTTACAAACTAGACATTGAATTTTAGCGCCATCAAAAATTAAGTCCGGCATGTCCAGTATAAAGTTTTCAACTGTGTCTGCCATTGGTCGTTCTCGCGACGTACCTAACTGCGACATTTTTAAAGCAAACATAAGCGTACAATTACGAAATAAGTTACGACAGCCTACATATATACAGAACTACTTCCATGCAGCATCGATTTAGTACTGACGCTGTGAACGCGTGAAATAAATAATCGCCGGCTCCGCACCACATATCTACTACACTGACTGTTACCGCTGTTTGCCCAGATTAGTAAAAACGGTAATGATAACGATAGAGATGACGATGCTGATAACGATAGTTATAACAATAATGGTAACGATGATGAAAATGATAATGATAACAATAGTTATAATCATAATGACAACGATAATAATAACGACAATGATTATGGTAGTGACGGTGGCAATGGCAATGGTAGTCTTCGCTATAGTACAGAACATCAACCCAGCCATTTTGTTATAAACCGGAATAATCAATGCGCCCGCTTTATGTTGTTCCAAATTTGCATATATAAATACCCTTTCTAATTTGTCGCATTTGTATGGAAGTTGGAACAAACACGATGTATCACGTACGTGATTCATAGTAAAATTACCAACTGTTACATTTTTCCTGGAATTTCAAGAAATACGCTGTTTGTTGTTGCTACTACCTGCGCTTTTATGACGGTATTACCTCTCATACAGATAAAAGAAGTAAATAGACCGATATTATTTAATGAATTTAAGTAAACCTTGCTGATTATTAGCATACTATTCAATAATGTATTTCCTAAATACTTTCTTTGTATACAAAAGTCAAAAATCCAAGGGTGCCCAATACTTATGAGCGGTAGTGTATATGCAGCAAAGGTCCCTGTAAATATCATGCTGTTTCACCTCCATCTACAATTAATAATCTGAATTTCGGTGTTATAAATGTATATATTTATTTTAAATTTGCCGCCTTTTCTTTGTACATGTGTAACATGTATCAATACCTGTTATGTTACATTTTTACGTAATAACGGGATGTTATAAACATTACGCGGTCTGGTGAACGAGCAATTCTTGACCAAGTTTCTATCAAGATCTACAATGATACGATGATAGTAAGATTTTCTTCTAAATACAATTAATTTCTAATTTTATTCCTAAAAAAGTTATGTATATTACTAAATTAGTAACTTATTTACGTTCAAGCACCTTAACAGGACAAAGATATCTGGAATTTCTACAGAGTCAACTTCTACTTTTACTACAAACTGCATCCCTACAAATTAGAAGACATTTGTGGTTTCAACTGGATGGAGTTCCCTGCCATAACTCATCTGTTGTTCAAGATTACTTAAATACAGGATATAGAGGTAGATGGATAGCAACTAGCGGTCCATTGGAATTTCCTCCCAGGTCCTCAGATTTAACACCGTTGGGCTTCTTCTTGTGGGGAGCTTGTGGGGATGAGGGGTGCAATTTAAAGAAATTGGTTTGGGGAAGGTTTCATAGAATATATCCTTTAGGATTGTGCAAACCACTTTCGACGACACTGGTCGATTTTTTATCTCTGCAAATAAGGAAGATATTGCTTGTAACATTGAATCTCAATACTCTCCATACTCAATGACTAGCACTCCAACCTTTTGCCGTTTTATTAACTGGAGCTTTAACAACATGGAACCTTTCCAAAGGCATTTCGGGAAAAAATGGAACGAATCTGTTTTCCAAACATACATACGAGCTTCGAGGGCTTTGAGAGGACCAATAAGGTATCGATACTTTTATCATTGATTTATGAGCACTATCGATACTTTCATAACGTTTCATCTCTACGTGTAATTAGAAATTTCCAATTAATTTCTTATAAGAGTTAATTACGACCATCCTTCGAAGTTAAGAGGTACAAAAACCACAGCATATAATGGCGCACATATCCAGGTAAAGTATCTACCGGAGACACCCCTCTTCTTACATTTTTCTTCTCCTCCTCACCGTTCGGAAAAGTGAAACCCAACCTCAACACTTTCAACGCTAACGTGCGCCTTCCGCAAGAACGTGGGATGTCTTAGTAATTCAATTCCCTCGTCGAACAATTGGACCGGCTGTCTCTGGAGTGAAGTAGTGGCTGGAATCGATAAGGACCGCACTTGCTCCGATACCTGCTCGCCTAAGAAGTGGTGAGGTGGTAAGTCGCACGTGTGTGTGTGATGGAAAAGAATGGCGGATGGTAGAAGCAATTACTTTTAATTCGAACGAACGATCTAACCCCACCTAACGTGAGATGCCGTGCTTTTTCGGCGAGTCGACAGGATGCATTGGAGGTAATTTCGTGAAGGTAGTACGTTAAAGTGGGGTACGTTAAAGAATAGCGGACTTGATCGCGCCAATTGCTGTCTCTGGAATTGGTTTATAACGTTAGCCGCTTAAAAGTTTTAGGTTCAATGTAGGACTTTGGTAGATAAATACTTTTCTTCCTGCACTATTGTTAAAATTGGCGCGAAAGTAGGAAAGGTTTAAAGAAATTAGGATCAGTTTCCTTTTTTGTTGCTTTTGTACTGAATTCGTTTGCTTGGCTATTCAACCAAATCGATAAATAATGGGGTCAAGTGGTGTGAAAATTAGTCACTTTTTAAAACTTTTGCTTTTATGGGCCCAAAAATTTGTTTGCCTGGATGTGTAAAATCTCTATTATACGGTGTGTTTAATTGAAGACTTACCAGGCGGCTTACATCCGAAACTAATAAAATTATTAAAACATGCAGAGACGCCCCGGAACATAAAAATCTTAAATGGGATGGTACCATTTGTAACACATCGTTGGAAAGGTGTTTTCATTACGAATTTAGCAGTATATCTTACTTTGATATTTGGCCAAATTCTAGGGATTATAACAGAAAAAATACCATGCTGAGCAAGAATTGTAAAATTATAAACTTATTAGATCAACTGGATCAGAATTGTTCCCTTTTATTGAAGTGTACATCATAATCTGAAGAAGACAGTCTGTGTTGAAACAAGTGTAATTTTGTATTGTAATAAAGTTGAAAGTGATTTAGCGTGTGTTGCTGTATAATAATAAAGTAGTTCACTTTACCTTATTGTTATACTGTTTTTAAAAAGAGGTGGTTTTATTTTTCGTGAAGAAATATGGAGCAGGCACGTAGTTATTTTTATTTATTTGAATGTTTATTGTTAGTTAGTTGTCAATCACAAAATAACTGAAAAACACTCATTCCGATATTTATTCTTTTTGACAATATGGGTACACTCTTGAAATGCGAACGGAATTAGTTCTTTTGTATGACAAAAATGACAGTTGTGCAAGGCGAACGACTGCTGAGTTTAATCAAAAACATCCTGATGAAGACGTAAGTATCAGATATGTATTAGACCTCGTTAAAAAAATTCTAGAATCTGGTTCTGTCCTTAATAAGAAACGCATCGGGAATGAAGTGGTTAATGAATGTAAACAAATAGAAGTTTTAGGTCATTTTGGCGTAAATCCTCGTGCATCTATTAGGAAAATAGCTCCCGAAACGCAACTCGCCATAGGTTCCGTGCACAAAATTCTGGAATTACACAAATTTCATCCTTATAAGATGCATATTCTTGAGCAACTCAATGAGGATGATTTTGCTAGGAGAATGGCGTTTTGTGAAACGTTGACAGAGAAAATTAATAATAATGAGAAAAGATTATTCGATATTTGTTTCAGTGATGAATCAACATTCTATATAAATGGTTTTGCCGCCATAACTATAGATACTGGGATAATTAAAATCCTCATTTATTAAAAGAAGTTCACACGCAAAAATCTGAAAAAATTAACGTTTGGGCTGGTATACTTGGAAATGAGGTAACCGGTCCTGTTTTCATTGATCAAAATCTTACCGGCGAACTATTTCTCGAACTATTACAAAATACAATTAATCCCTTAATAATACAAAGTTTGGAAAACCAGCAAGATCAAATGGGGAACTTATTAATTAATGAAAATGAGCTTTCCTTCCAATAAGATGACGCGCCCCCGCATTATGTCGCGCCGGTTAGAAATTTGTTTGATAATAATTTTTCATTGGATAGGACGGCGTAGAGCAATTGAATGGCACGCTCTCCAGATTTAACCCCACTTGATTTTTTCTTGTGGGGTCACCTCAAAACAGCAAACACAACCGCAGAATATTGGCGAACTTGGACTGGAGAATTACTGAAGAATGCAGGCGTACGAGGTGTGGCAATTAAATAACCGGACTAGTGCTACAAAATATTTTATTGATCACCAATTACATTACAAAGTTTATCCCCTTCAATGTACTCTCCGTGCCGATTCCTACAACGCTCCATACGAATTTTCCACTGTCGAAAACAGTGCTGGAAGTCCGTTTCTGTCAGCTTGTTGAGAACCCCCGTCGCTTTCGCTTTAACCGCTTCCACACTGTCAAATCTTGTCCCCTTAAATAACAATAGAATGTATTAAATTCGTGTATATTTGCTTATAAGCGGACGGCTTTTTGCAGAAAGGAGCCAACCCCAAAAAGTAAATATTGAGAAATCAGTGTTTGAAGTTGGATGATAAATTAAAAATTATTAAGGCTTATAAAGACACTTTGGACAAATAACAAATTTGGACTCAGGTGGTGCGCATACAACATATTTACAAACAAACTGCAGTGATAAAACTTTTGGCCTTGGTATTCAGTTGTTTGTGGGTTGGTTCCTTTCAGAAAAATTGAATTTTGCCCTCTTTTGTTAAAACGAACTTTATTGTTTCAAAAACTAAGTGAACAAAACATTATAAAATATTATAGATCTTTCAAATCATTCCATTAGGAGTTCTACTTCAAAATCTGGCCCTCCCGTGAATCCATTCACATAATCGACCATGGATTCTGTGCCACTGATCTTCTCATAGAATAGTCTGCAATCAGCGGCAACTAAGTCCATGACAGATTTGATATCTTCTATTTTTGGAATATATATGTTTTTATCTTCGGGTCACAGTGGTACTAGTAAATCTTTGAAAAACGCTGGCCGACCTTTTCGATTTTTCCTTAGATCTACTTCGGCATACGAGGCTCCGATTTTACCTTAGGAAATAAAAAAAGTCACAGGGGGCCAGGTCGTGCGAGTACGGTGGGTGGTTCAACACGGTGTTGTCGGATTTCGCAAAGAACGCCTTCACAGGCAAGGCGGAACGGGCTGACGACGCATTGTCTTGGTGGAGCATCCAGGATTTGCTCTTCCACAAATCGGGTCTTCGTCTTCTCACTCGTTCACAGAGGGTAGTTAGAACTCCACTTTTTCCCAGTTTCACAAGAAACTTGAGGTTAACGTGTTGCTCGATCTGAACTCTCTGCATTTTCCCGACGCGACGCTAGCGTAAGGACTTGAACAGACGGTTACTACAGCGAGACTGAGCGACGTACAACCGTGCTCATCGAGCTCGGGGTGGGGGAAGCATCTACAAGCACAGACATGTTCAAACTTGCCGTTGCGTGCTCGCTGTTTGCCGATAGTAGCACCAGTCCGGTTATTTAATTGCCACACCTCGTATATCATCAGAAACATTTGAAAGGGTCAGAAGGGAATCTGAAAATAGGCTTTACTTATTGCCTTCAACAAAATGGTGCACAATTTGAACATTTAGTTGACTAATTTGAATATTTTTTTTGAATACAAGTTTATATTTTACAATTTTTGCTTAGCATTATATTTTTTCTGTTATAATCTCCGGAACTTGGCGAAATGTCAAAGTAAGATATACTACTGAATTCGTAATGAAGATATCTTTTCAATGATGTTTCATAAATGGTATCATCCCATTTAAGATGTTTATGTTGGGGGTGTTAAGGGGAAGGTTAGTATCATGATATATTAATCAAAATGGTTCCTCTTCGAAACAAAAATTGACCTCTTTTTGCATTTTTTAATAATCTTATTAGTTTCGTATGTAGGCCGCCTGGGAAGTTTTCTTATTTATGTATCAATAGAGTCACATTTTAAACGTCGGTCTTGCAGTTGCGTCCGTGGGTGGCATGCATTATGCTATTTAAAAAAAATAAGAATATTCGATTGAAATTTATTGTATTATGATACATAGTCGATACTAAAGATTATTAGTTCGCTTTCAACTTGTTACAAGATTTATTTATTTTATTTGATTAAAAAGACGCAGAACGATTTACATAATATGTAAATAAAACTACTGCATATTGTTAGAGCATTTATTAGTCCAATCTTCAGGTATTCTGCTATTATTATATCATCATTCTACGTTATAATTAGCAAGTACCTACATACTCCTCCCATTTCACCGTTCCAAAACATGATCCTCTCGCAGGGTAAGCAAACAATACACACGTGCAGAATATTGCATACAGCGCCTAATATGTTTGTGCGTAATGTGTGTACGCTTAGAAGAAGATAAACACTTGCCTGTCCCTTTTGTCAACTACCTTAATTTAATACAGCAACGCATGACCACGAATGTCTACATCAATGTATGATTATACATACGTATTTGTAACAGCACAACATACAGAGAGAGGACATGTTGTATATGAAGTTATTTGCGATGGGGTGAGCTTTGTCGTGCCGACTACAATGGACTAGTAAGATGTACCTTGCTGGGGATTACACAACGAACAAGGTCTCCTCGAATAATAGGCTGTTGTAGTAGCGTAGGCTGTATACAAGGTTCGTCTTTGGTGCTCTTGAGAATGTAACCGTTTGATATAGCATCAACCTGTGTGTACAGCATATTATATACCTGGAGCTTTACCATTGCCATACTATTCTTAGATGTAAGAAACGGACGAAAACAGAGTTATTGAATTATTCAATGAATACCATCATATTCATGAAGCTCGAATTTTATGTTTAATTGTTCTTTGTGGCAGTTTTTGTTTGATGCAGCTCCCTGACTTGAAGCTGTCTGCTGTTTTGAAAACTTACTTTACTTCTTCTTGGATTGTTTGAAATTAAGGGATTGCTCTGACAAGTTCTCGCTAATCTATTTAATCAGTTTAGTAACCAGTGATGTAAGGACGTGGGGTGGAGATTATATCTCTTCTTTTTTAGTCAAAGATTATGCGTTTACCTTGGCCGAACTTCTAGGCGTCTGGAAAACTTCTAGAATTTGCATGATTTACTTACTGATCATTTAATACACTTGGAAATCTCAGCGTTTAGTGTTGGGGGATTCCTTTTGGAATCTACAGAATTGGGAAAATAGCGTTTATTTAAAAGATATTATTCGAAGCCTCTTTTCGCTACCTTTGATGCACCTCAAGGCTCAAATCTAGGTCCACTTTAATTCTAACATCTTTATAAACAACCTTACTATCTCACTACGTTGTTCTGTGTGTTGGTTTAATCTGATTGTGAGGTATCGCAGACCAACTTTCTTTTTAAGTGGTGCATAGAGGACAAATTGCACCTGAACATTAATAAATGTTGCTTTGTGAACTGCATTAGAAGAACATGCGTAAAATAAACTCGTTGTACGATATCAACGATGAAAGCTTAACGAGAAGAGATTTAACTAGGCGTTGTATTTGACGACAGATTGAGCTTCTCTGAACAGATTTTAAAAATAACTCAATTCGCGATGAAAACCATGAGATTCCAAATCCTACTCTACAAGGATTTTAAGATCTAGACGATTAGGTCTTTGTATTGTTTCTTCATTGTTAGTCGTCTTGGTATTTGGTATGCCAATTACACCCCATCTATGAATTCAGTTGAATAAAAACAATTTAAATGCGTGTCATAATGGGCAACCTAGAATCTCCAATCTTATAACAAGTTGCCGAATGGACATGGAATCAATGCTTTTTGTGGCCAAAGGAAATAAGCTAAAGCATTCTTTATATAGATCATCACATACAACACTATTGATTCTCCATACTTTCTGGGCAAAGTAAACTTTCATATACCACGTTTGGAATCAAGAGCACCAGAAGCATTCCGAATTATGTTTTGCTAAGAGTACCACCATTTCATGTACAGCCTCTAAAAAATGTAAACAAACTTGTTTCTCATTGTTGTGTTAAGGAGGCAATAGCATATGTTTTGGTTAAGTTGAGTTTATTACCGTCTAGTCAGAAATTTAAACCTGTCGGACAAGTAAATGTGTTATTTATTAAGAAATAACAAATTGAACACTAAAATCCCAGAAGGCAAAAGAAATAGGGAGCTGACCTGAATATTCCTCTGTAAATTTTCGCGTTTGATGTTGAAAAATCCAGCTCATCCATATCATCCGCGGATTTGATTGCATTTCGGTTGACTTATCCTTGCTTTACGTAAAGCCATTCGAATCTCATTCGCTTCAAAAACTTACGAAACGTCAAGAGACCAATTCTCTATAAATTACCATCCCTTCACGGAACTATTGTCCGAGCTCCATTACGAAGTAAACGTATGATGCATCGTTGCAATACAATTCCTTCTACGCGGTGTGTGACAAAGGCGGCAGCAGTAGATCTTTTGTAATTGTAATTCACTTGGTTTTCTTCAATTCCGACGGGAAACTGGCGACCAGTACAAAGAGTAATATACCAACGGTTGCGGAGTGTCCGCCCTAAGGTAATTCCGCGAAAAAGCAATTCGTGAACTTGGACACAAACTCTTATTATTTCTGCTGCAGAGGGAGCAATATACCGGCATTATATTTTTGTCGAAGCACTTCGCCTCGTCTGTCTCCATTTAATAGATCGCTCAACATCCAGCGGGTAGTAGTCAGAGTCAACACGTATAGAAGTACAGCTTTGAATTACATGACTTATTGTAAATATATGCTTTCAGTCCATAGACGGACTTGCAATGTTATACGATTACACACGGCAGGTTTAGAAACTAATGCTTTCATGGCCACGGGTTTGTTAGTAATAGACATATTTTACAAATGCAAATGTGGGATTATAGCTTCAAGAATCCTCATGTAATCACTTCGTCGTATGGTCTGCTTGTGTAGGCTGGTAATGTCTAATACGTTTCAATGCGTTGAAAGATACCTTTGAACATTTCAGTCATGTTGGACGCTCAATTGTTGTTTAACAGTCGTTTGTGTCAGTTGATGTTAGTGTTTCTGTAAAAATGGAAAAAATCGAATATCGAGCCGTTATTAAATTCTTGCATTTGATCCGCCTACGCAAATTAATGCCGGAATGGACGCTGTTTACTGAGACTTTGCACCATTATTTGTCACAGTGAAATTTTGGAAAGCTTAAACGTGCTCGTAACAGCTTGGTTGGCGATGAAGATTCGGAACGGTCAAAAACTGCAATCACTATCGACAATATCAGAAAAGTTGATCGAATGGTGCGAGAGGACCGTAAAATTAAGGTTAGAGTGATAGCAGAGGTTGTGGGCATCTCCAAAGAACGTGTTTTTTGTCATATATTGGCTGTAGATTGGGTGATCTAGAAAACCAAGCGGAATAAAACATATAGGTCCTGTGCATTGACCAGATATATACTTTAAAAACCTTCCTAGAAGAAGTGAGATGGAAAATGAAATTCTAACACTGATTGTCAACATACATAAGAGTAATTAAAGATTTATACGAGAACAGCTGTGCCAAGGTTGAACACGATGGAAAATTAACTACAGAAGTTAAAATCGAGACGGGGGTAACACGGAGATGCATACTTTCACCTTTGCTATTCCTTATAGTTGTAGGCTGGATTATGCGAAAAACGGAGGATAACAAAACTGGCATAAGATGGAATATCTTTTGTGTGCTGGAAGATCTAGAACTTGCGGATGACGTGTGTCTAATGGCACATACTAGAAAACAAACGCAAGACAAACTAAACTGACTAGAAAGAACTGAAGTGAAATGAATTTAAAGATTAATGCAAATAAAACAAAATGAATGACAAGAACTATACGCAACGACTGAAGGATAACACTACAAAACAATGAAATAGAAGAAGTAACGAAATTCCAATATTTGGGAAGCACAGTAACCGCCAAAGGAGACAATAAAATAGACGCAGAAAGAAGGATCAACAAGGCTAGGGCAGCCTTTAACTCACTGAGGTTATCCTCTCAGCTCAACAGGAAAACAAACTCAAGACAAATGTTATGAGTATATTTTTGTATGGAGACGAAACATGGGTGGACAGTAAATACAGTGCAAACCTTTATAAACAAAAGCCTTAGATATATACTCAAAATTTTTTGGCCTGAAACGATAAACAACGAGAATCTTTTACGAATAGCAGGAATTGAAAAAGTCGAGTTACTTTAAAAAGGAGGAATATGGATATGGATAGGACACACATTGAGGAAAGAGAATAGTAATCACGAAATAATCACCAGAATGTAAGAGTGACGGGAGAAGAAAGGTTGGTAAACCCAAAGATACATGGAGGCGAAAGATAGGGAATTGAAGAGAATTGAAATATCATGGAACGAAATCAAATTGAAACCTAAAGATAGGAAAGAGTGGACAACATTTGTGGACAGAGATGATGGATTAATACGGGACGGACGGGGAACAAATATGATTTCAATTCCAGATGCGTAGGATGCGCTATGGATGTAAGCAAAGAAACGCCATCAGGCGGCTCTTGGTCCTCTATGGAGCTACGAGTTAACCGCACGTTAGGTGAAGGCGCGGCCGAAATAGCGGACTACGGAGGGTGAATCGGCTCCGAAAAAGGCGAAGACTGTTCCATCTGCCGGAAAGGTTGTGGCATTTTCTTTTTGGGATTGTCATGGAGTTATACTAATTGACTATCATTAAGAAGGAAAAACAATAGCAGGATCATACCACGCATCATTACTTGACAAACTGAAGGCAGAAATTGCGGCAAAATGGTCGCACTTAAAGAAAAAGAAAGTTCCACTAAGTCCCCACACTTCAGTGGTCGTCATGGCAGAAATTCGTTCGAATTGACAGACCAACCCCATTCACCAAATCTGTCTCCTAGGTTCAGAGGACAGAGATTTTCGTCGAAAGGGGAGGCCATCACATTCATAAACGCCTATTTTGCAGAACAAGATGCCGATTATTATTTGGACGAATTAAAGAAATGGGGCCAGCGGTAGCTGGTGGTGACGAAAATGGGAGGTCAATTAGAACGCGTCGGGTTGGCAAGACTGAATATAACGAAATGTAATCAAATAAGTTAAGTACAGTTTTCAAAAGGAATTATTGAGGGAGTGAGTTTTGTGACCGTTTGTAACGAACGTTTTGTATTGGAATCATAATTGCTATAAACTAGTTTTAAAGAGGAAAGTGTTTGAATGTGTGATAAAAAATTGGCATATCTATACAATGTAGTTCGGACATATTCCAAATATTGTGTCTGTATTCTTAATAATAACAAATATGTTTTTTGAATAAAATCCTAATTCTACTGATGATTCGTTACTTTGCCATAAAAGCACATACCACTGGGAAGGGAGTGAGGGGGATCTTTGTAGAAAGACCACCAAGATAAAACCACTTTTGATTGATGATCATTTGTTTCGACGTTAGAAAAGGTTATGGCCATGGAGGCATTCGTTTTCAACACATCCTCGTATGTATTTGTCTATATACGCTCTTTGTCACATAAATTTATTGTATATACGTATGTATCCTGCGATATGTATCCTACGATATACTGGCTTGCCGAAAAATACATAAATCAAACGTTGCACCGGACAATAACGATTTCGATTATTGGAAAACAATATTTGCCTTCTGTACTAGAACTTTATATGTGAAAAGGAGGTTTCTTTACATCTATACGTTGTGTGCGGCTTTGCAAAACAATGAATTTTTCATTTTTAGCGTTTTATTTCCAATACTCCGAGTCGTAAGTTGCGGTTAAATAAAGTATTTGTAATGTGGTGACTTTTTAAAAGTGGATATGAACATTATTGATTGTGAAATTGAAGAAGGGCGATATTGTTTTTGGATGTTAGTGTATGGATGTTATTATTTACCAGCGTTGACCAGATATATAAAAGGGTGCATATGATATAGTACTGGACATGCCTGGTTCATCCATAGATACATATGTAACTTCTTAGATATTATCTATATTGGCTTAGATGTGAATTCTATTTCTTTCTTCAGAAATTACTTTAGCGGGTGATAACACCAAATACGAATTAATAATAATTTCTCGCAGTTTAAATGTTTGGATGTTGGTGTTGCCCAAGGTAGTATTTTAGGTCCGCTAATATACTCTATTTACTCTTCATTTTTGTTAAGGGAACTAAAAGTTCAGTATCATATGTATGCTGATGATGTGCAGGGTTTGTCATTCATTCGACGTTGACCGGGTTGATGCTAGTATTGCACAAATAAATGAGGACCTTCGAAGAGTATTTGACATTTCTCCGGCACACGGACTTACCATTAACGCTAGTAAAACAGCAGTCATCGTGTTTGGTCGACCTAAAGCGCGGGAAAAGGTATTCAATAGGATTAATTTAACCCTGAATGGGAAAAATCTGGATGTTGTTAAAGTTATCAAGAATTTGGGCCTCACAATTGATTGTGATTTAAGATTTAGGCAGCATGTGGCGGGGGTTGTTGGGGCCTCCTTCGGAAAACTTAAAGTTATGTATAGTAGCAAGGATTCTTTGGCTGTAGAACTGCGTAAAACCCTTTGTGAGTCTCTTATTTAATCTAGATTTAATTATTGCGATGTTATTTATGGTCCCTGTTTAGACTCGGAGGATATTCGCAGAATACAAAAAGTTCAAAATGCTTGTCTAAGGTTTATCTATGGCATCAGAAGAAGGCAGCACATCTCCCATACATTAGCTTGGGCGGGTTGGCTTAATGTGGGGTTGCGAAGAAAACTGCACCTTGCTTGTTCTTGTTACAATTTAATAAAGTATAAGATACCCCCCTAGCTGCATCAAAGGCTGACTTTTAGAACTGACGTCCATAATATTAACGTTAGAGACCAGAGTACGCTTACACCTCCTTTATATAGTACTGCTCTTTTCACGCGGTCTTTTTCCTATAACATTGCTATTCTTTACAATTCTATCCCTCCTTGTCCGTTGCAAGATTTAAGCGTAAGTACAAGGAATATTTACTTCTTGGTCAGCAATGATTTTATTCTCACTAGACGTCCGTTATTTTGCCTTTTTCTTTCCCGGATGATTATTGGGGATGAGCGATCTTTCGGTGTAGCTCAGGATCGGCATATGCTTTTTTGTAGTGTAGGACTATTGTATGTTTTGAGGTCTCTACATTGATTGGAGTTATACTTTATCGGATTGCGTTGTTGCAGACATGACATGATTTTGTATTACTGTCTATTTATACCGATGAACTTATGTACTATACTGATATATGTTGTGCACTTATCTCGATATTTTTTTACAGTTGACGGATAAGAAGGAAGAGCATCGCTAAGATGATTCTGATCCCTTTAAGCAGAGTTAATGTAGTAATATTTAGTGTTTTATGTATACTCCTATATGATATTTTTTTTCTTTTCTGCTTAAGAAAACATATTATTATTATTATTATTATTATCCGATTATCTCATCCAGTAAATTATAAATGAAATGGTTCAACTAAATTAACGATCATCTTGAAAGACCGTAGTATTCATTTCCATATATCTTTTTCCCGAGAAGCATAACGTGTTTTTAATTTTTTTGTATGTGGGATGTGAAATTTTTGTTGCAAGCTAAATAAAAACTTCTACTTAAGATGTATAGGTCTATTCCTTGAAAGTGGCCACAATTCAGTAGAAGGCTACAGCAATCTAAAATTACAAAAAATAAGAACATAGGCTCAAGCAAGTTGCCTACTACAGTAAAACCTCTAAATAGCGGCCACAAAACTTTATTGTAAAAATGGCCGTTATTGGGAAGCGGCCGTTATTGAGAGGTAGTCAGGTATAAATAAAAAAAGTTATTTTTGTGTTTTCTTTATTTAAAAAAATGTAAATATCAAAAATTAGCTTAAATACTAAAAAAAAAAAAATAAATAAAATATTTTACATGCATTATTATACTTTTTTCAAATATTTTTCAATTGAGGTTTGTTTTAAGTTTTTAGTTTTTGTTTCTAAAACCTGAGATTCACATTTTGTTAAAATTTGAGCAATTTGTACGACTAGTTCACTTTCATCATTATTAAATAAGAAACTTTGTACATCTCTTAGTTTTTCACACACTCCACCCATATCTTTAAGTTTACATGTACGCATGAGGAAATCTAATTAGACATCCTCATTTGTACGCTTTTGTCGAGTAAATCACTGCAAACGCCTCTACAGAACTGAACAAATCGTATTGCTACAAATTCTGACGCGGCAGTAGTTTCAACTACTGGCTTAAACCGCCATAAGTTAATTAATTGAAAAGTAATGCCATCACCTATCCACCATCTATGGACGCGCGCCATTACCTTCCACAAAGCTATGCCGACGAGATGTATAACATCGAAACGCGCGTCCATAGATGGTGGATAGATGATGGCATTACTTTTCAATTAATTAACTTATGGCGGTTTAAGACAGTAGTTGAGACTACTGCCGCGTCAGAAGTTGTAGCAATACGATTTGTTCAGTTCTGTAGAGGCGTTTGCAGTGATTTACTCGACAAAAGCGTGCAAATGAGGATGTCTAATTAGATTTCCTCATGCGTACATGTAAACATCTACTTCGTATATATACGATTTGAAATATTGAAATGCCATTACCTTCCACAAAGCTATGCCGACGAGATGTATAACATCGAAACGCGCGTCCATAGATGGTGGATAGGTGATGGCATTACTTTTCAATTCATATCTTTAAGGTTTGAATTATAAATGTTAGTTTTAAATTTTCGGCTACTTCCAAAGCTTTTTATTTTATTAAAGGTCCAGATATAGCGGGATTTTTATTTCTGGCTTTACAGGACCAATTGTAAACTACTTCGTCAATCGGCCATTCTTCGGTTTTGGGAAATTTTTTTCGTTCTAATGGAACTTATTCAAGCATTTTGGTTGTTGAAAATGTGTTCAACACGTTTTACCAGAAAGAAAATTTTACACAGAAAGCAGCCATATATTAGCACATCAATAAAATAACTGTTTTAACGATGGCAAATCACTAACTACTACAATCATACATAAAAAAAAGGCAGCGTGCGGAAAAAAACTAAGTTAAAGGGTTAAAAGAGTTTACTGAAAATGATGGAATGATGTTTGAAAACAAGATTTGTGAATAATGTGCACAGAGACAAACGGCCTTGCGCTACAGGTTTTAAAAGGCAGGCATACTGTAAGGTAAATTCAAGAAATTTGAAAACAAGAGGGTGTTAAAGACAGAAATTTGAAAAAAATTAATTATAAAAGACAAAAAGCACCAAAATATACGAATAAACAAATGGAAATTATTCCGGTTCGATGTAGGAAGATGAGAAATATTTTACCATTGGTAATAACATCGCTGGAAATGCTGGATTTTACACGAAAAATAAAAATTCTGCTCCTGATGAAGTGAGATTCGCAGGTAAAGCAAAATTTAAGCTAAAAATTTTCGTTTGGATTGCTATTTCAAAAGCCGGTGTTTCAAGTCCTCTCATAAGAGGTGTGCGTGATTCAGCAATAAAAGCTGAAGTGTATAAGACAAAATGTCTGCCAAAACTGAAGCGATTTATTGAAAGGTTTCACCAAGGAGATGATATTCTCTTTTGGTCAGACCGTTACCACATGGTTAACAGAAAATAACATCGCTTTCGTCCTTGAAAAAATGAATCCTCCAAATATTCCAAAGGCACGTCCTATCGAAGTTTTTTGGGCAGAACTTAGTCGACCCGTTTATGAGAAGGGTTGGACCGCAGAAAACGAGAATCAGTTAGCACGTAGAATTAGGTGACCGCTTTTAAGAGGTGGCCAAAAATAGAGGATTTACTGAATAACATTTCAAAGTTTGATTCAAAAATTGTTCAAGAGTTAGATATCACACATTTCTGAAAAACTATTGAAAAGAACACAATTTGTATGCAAACAAAACTTTATGATATCGTAATTTCAAAATTAGATGTTGAGTGTGTATATGAGATTTATGCACAATTTTTTAATTTTATGTACAGATCCGTTTTTGTAAAATCTATAATTTCCAAAATTTTTTATTGAAGATCTGACTACACCGCCGAATTTAGAAGGTTCTAAAATGGTTTCAAAATGCTGACGTGGCGGTGCTGACATGTTTCCAACACCGCCAAAAAGAAAGCCTTATAACACAATTAATACTGAAGCAGAAAATTTTCTCTTTGCAGCACACAGCGTAAAATTTCCAAGTCTTCGGGTGATCGAGCTGGATATATGCACCCTATGATGAAGAAAACGATAACATGTGGATCTTTAGGGGATATTGAAGAAAGATGTTAGCTATCAATTTACTCAAGAATTCGAGAGACTACATAACATAGTACAGCTTGTTACTCGTATTATAAACCGGTCTATAACGGATGGAATTTTTTCAAACGTTTTAAAAGTTGCACGCGTCATTCCTTTACGTGAAACAGACCTTGATAGGTTGTCAAGTTACAGACCGGTGTCTTTGCTTTCCGCCGTGTCGAAAGTATTAGAAAAGATTGTATCTGATAAGGTAATACATTTTTTGATGAGTATGAAGGTTTATAATACTTCACAGCGTGGCTTTTTAAAGAACAAATCTACGAAAACCGCGATTACACAGTTTCTTAATGTTCTATATGACGGTCTAAATGAAGGTGACAGATGTGCTGGGCTCTTTATGGATCTAAGTAAAGCTTTCGATTTGATTGATCATTCACTATTACTGCACAAATCATACTGTTGTGGTATCCGTGGTAATATTTATAATTGGTTCAAGTCCTATCTTTCTAGTCGAGCTCAAGTAGTAGATATCCATGGAGAATTTTCAGACAGACTGGAATTAAAAAGAGGCGTAGCACAAGGTTCGGTGTTGGGACCGCTTTTGTTCATTATATTTATTAACGATTTGCCCACAGTTCTGCTTTCCTCTGATCTTGTTCTGTATGCAGATGATAGTACATGTATTTGTAGCAATTCAAACAAACAGGCTCAAGGCTTTCTTGTTAGATAATGTATTTTACAATCTGGAAGAATATTTTAATAACCCTTAGTTGTTTTTTGTGTAATAGTATTTCTTTTTCTTTGTATTGCACTTACGTAATGACAGATTGTATTGCTTTGTTTTGTTTTTGTTTTTTTTGCTTTTGCTCTATTATTATTGCTTTTGTTGACTAGCCTTATGCCGAATTGGTCAAGTAGACAATATACACTTATTTATTTATTATTTATTTATTTATCACATATTCTGAATTTGACAAAAGATAGTTTACATCGGATATTGCTACATTTACGATTACCACGACTGTACTTGAATTCAGATACACCTTTACGAGTTCATCTAGCTCAAAGGAATTCTTTAGACTGCACTTCCTGCTAGATAATCTTATGCCGAGATTTCTACCTAATTCCCTCCTTTTAGTTTCGTCATGTCGGGAAATCATCGAGCGGAAAAGATTTCCATCGCGTAGGCGCATCTTTTTCGACTTCGCCGGTGCTCCGACGAAGTACTGTGCCTACGCCGCGACCCAAACGCGAATTACGCGTTCTTAGAACTCAATAAGCGCACGGTAGCGGGACTTGGAAGAAGCGGGCAGCGCAGGGAACTGGAAACGTCGGTCCTACTTCGTCTTCTTCCCCCTACAGCCGCGTTTGCCACGTCTCCGCGCGGCTAACGAGCTGAGTACAAACTTAATTACACAAAGTAAGGTAAAGTTAGTGCGCGCATGGGTTGGTCGGTCGGAGTAGAGCAAAGTCTCGCGACTTGAAATCGTATTAACGCGTGTATTGTATTAAGTTTTGGTGCTGTCCTTCTCCGGCCCTAAGAACGTGGAAGCAAATAAACACACAATGGAGTGTAGCGTCGTCTTAGATCTATGTTGCGTGAGATTCACGCACACATACACGCGAAGGCGAAGTAAAATCTATCTAGAGAGCGGCGGTGATGGCGCGAAGAACACAGGAAACATAAATTTTAAAAGGCCCAACACGGTCGCAAAGGGAGACCTTGCTTGTACTCACGAAGTCGGAGCAAATTTTCGACAGCCTGATGAGAGCCATAATTACGTATTAATTTTGCCCCTAAATGAAAGGAATTTACGACGCGAAGGCGATGTGAGTGAATATTAGATCGTTATTACGCGAAATGTAATCAACGAAAGTTTTGGTCCTGTAGTTGTATTTACGTTCCTGCTGCTACGCTGTTCGCAATAGAGACCCAAACTATTGATTAAATGGAAGAAACAATAAATAATTACGAACATATCCTCGGTGAAGTAAATTATGGTATGACATGAGGACTTTAAAATGTTGTTGAAGTCAGTAATGTGGTTATGGAGTTGAGAAAGTAGTACCCTTTTAAAGAAGTTAGGTTAACAGAAAACAACGAGAATTTTCATTATTCCCAGAAAATATTTGAACAAATACAAGAGTTTGCGTTTAATACAGAGTGCCACAATGACCGTAAAAATTACTAAAAACTAGTACCATCTGTCTACAAACACGGGTACTTCTCATACCGTCCTTAATTTTAAGTTATTGTATTATCATGTTTTCACATTTGTAAAAACGTGATATCTTTTTGTATGTACTAAGAAATAAGTGTATGCAGGAAAATTACAAAGATCTGCCCTGTGTAGTGCTATGTCCAGTGATGGCATATGGGGGGAAAATTCTCTTTTTTTGGGAATTTTTGACTGAAATGCGAAAAGGACTTTTTTTCAAAATCTAGTTTAAGAGAGGAATTTTTTAAGTTAATATTAAACTATGTACGTAATCATATGTGTTTACTTATAAATACCAATAATTTATTACACGTAGTTTCTTGGGGGACACAAAAATGCGCGCATTATGGGTTTGCTTCTCTGGGAGAAGATCAGCATCACATACTCTTCAGTCACAATTAAGGGTTTTTTATACTGCATACTCTTGCCATTCTCGAAAGCAGTGCTGGAAGTCCGTTTCTGTCAGCTTGTTGAGAACCTCCGTCGCTTTCGCTTTCACTGCTTCCACACTGTCAAATCTTGCCCCCTTAAGCTCCGATTTTACCTTAGGAAATAAAAAAAGGTCACAGGGGCCAGGTTGGGGGAGTACGGTGGGTGGTCCAACACGGTGATGTTGGATTTCGCAAAGAACGCCTTCACAGACAAGGCGGAATGGGTTGGCGCATTGTCTTGGTGGAGCATCCAGGATTTGCTCTTCCACAAATCTGACGGACAGTTTCTTTGTTAATTCCTGAGATTTCAGTAAGAGCTCGGACACTCAAACGACGATTTTCGCGGATCAATTTACCAATTTTCTGATGTTGAGGATCGTCCAGGCTGCGGATCGTCTTCGGTCGTTTCACGTCCCTCCTTAAACCTTTTACACCACTCAAAAACATATGTGTGCGATAAACACTCACTTCCGTACACTTCCTTTAACATGGCATGAGCTTTTGTAGCATTTTTTCCCAGTTTCACAAGAAACTTGAGGTTAACTCGTTGTCCGATCTCAACACCCTGCATTTTTCCGACGCGACGCTAGCGTAAGGATATGAACGGATGTTTGCTACAGCGAGACTGAGCGACGTACAACCGTGCCCATCGAGCTCAGGGTGGGGGAAGCATCTATAAGCACAGACATGTTCAAACCTGCTGTGGCGTGCCCGCGGTTTGCTGATAGTAGCACCAGCCCGGTTATTCAATTGCCACACTACGTATATGTAGCCTGAGATTTATTTGCACTTTTATTTTTGTTTTGTTCTTAAACTTTTCTTTTGATGTATATTTTTGTTTTGACTTGTCTTATACCTTGTAGGTCTCATAGACAAATAAACCGTTATTATTATGATTATTATTATTAATTAACCTTTAAAGCCTCTTTCTAGCTTGAAAAAGTTGATAAAACAATCAACGGAACGTTGCAATAAACTAAATATGAGAAAAATAAACTCTTGTAATAAAGATCTACCCCCCCCCCCCAATCAATTAATACTAACAATCAGATGAATAGAGCCATCCAAAGTACTGAACTACATTAAGTTTTGCAATTTGACAAACTTTTTTACATGAATCTCATCCATATTTTCTGTGTGGGACTTTTAAATCGTGTTTTTGCTTGTTGTTACCAATTATTTCATCCCAAGTAGTAATCGTAACGGATACTTTTTAATTTTTTGAACAGCTGCTTTTCTTCTATGGGTTCTAATGTTAAAGTATGTTATTAAAATACGATATGAACCGATTCTTAGATTTAATATTGATTATATTTTAATGGAACCATTTCTATTTTACAAAACCCTCCAGTTATTAAAACTGTGCGTGGACATTAAGATGGAGAATACAAAGATTGAATGCGACATTCTAATTTATGAAGAATCCATTTAGAACAAAGAAAAGAATAAGCTTTTCTGTATGAAATGGATGTAATATTTAAATCATATAACAGCTTTTCTAAATCTATATAATTAACAATCGTTCTTATATCTAAAGGAAGCCTGAATCATTGGATTTGTTTTAAATCTAATCATCCGTTTTCCATTTTTTGCATGGGTTCTATCTGTTAGTGGTATCGTATGTTTATTTCAAAGACCAGAACAGTTTGAAAGAAGTCAGAGAAAAGCGACGAAACAAAAGTGTATGTAGCTATGAAACCATAGAATATTATTTTTTCTCTTTGTTATTTCAAGAATCTTTTATGTTTGCTTAAACGTATATAACGTTAATTTTCTTACGTAATAGGCAATATGGTTATGCCATTTAATGTAACTATCTAGCCATGTATTTAATGAAAGTCGTCGAAGATATATCTATGTAGATTTGCACATTTGTGACTTTCTTTACTCAACTTGGGTGAACGTTATATTTTTCTGATATGGTATGGTGTAAATTTGAAAAATATTAGCCGAATATTTAAACCAAGAGTGTCAATACCCTCAAAGCATTCTTTTTTACCAAAGTCCTAAATGTGAATGACATGAAAAACCCCTCACACCAATTCTATCCGACGCAGAGATCCAAAGAACGCAGACAGAAAAACAAACAAGCAAACATTTATCACACAAATTTCATCACTCCAAGCCCAAACAGGGAGACGACACCGGCACGGATATTAATTAACCGAAGTCCGTCTCTTGAAAAAGCGTCACTCGCTGCTGTTCCCTTTTGTATTATGAATTTTTTTCTCTGGGCTTCATTCGACGAGTTCGATGCGTATTTTCAGCTAGTGTCATGCATTCCCAAACGTACACCTACGGATTCGTTTTGAAAACGCGCGAAAACGAACGAATTTATGAAGTCCCACGGTCCAGCTTTAGACCGGTCACCATTTAAACGATCAGAAAGTCCATTTGTTTTCAGTATAAACAAGCAACGGAGATGGAAGGGCCACATCGCGATAATGGAAGGGTGTAGATGTATGTGTAACACCCTCGTTTCGTGTGTACTTAAAAGCCTACCCCTTCGCGGATGTATATGTATGTAATTCTGTGTTAGGTAAATAGTGCTTTCTACAAGACAATAATAATATTTGCCCAAGATTACAATTGTTGAATTAATTGTCTGCGGTAGGCCTTCGTATGTGTACGATGCGTGTGTTTAATGAGGCTACTGTGTCCTGAAGTAATCGTCCGTTTCGCGTAATTTAGATAATGACCCTAAAACGCAATCCTTTTCGGAGGCCCAGCCGACCCCGACTGTAAATAAACAGAATTATAATCTTTATTAGATAGGTGCGTCTTGGTAGGGTTATTTTAGAGGTTGTGCGGTTGAAAACGTTTTCATTGGTTTATAAAGTAAAATGTAGTATTATTGTCTAAGTAATAAATAAGTAACCTGACCCCTTATAAGGGAACACAGGTAAGTGCATCTCATCGATTTAAATGAATCTTTGTGGGTTTATGGACCGATCTAGTGTAAGAACAACGGTAACTATGTTAGCTGCCCAATTGCCCACTGGCGGGGTGTAAAGCACCCCAAGCTCAATACTATCCTTCGCTGTTTGACTCAATAACTCAGAAACGTTGAGAGATATAAAAAAAAGTAAAGAAAAGATTTAAACTGTTACATGCTCTTAACGATGACGTAAATACTTTATAACGAATATTTATTTAAGGAAACAAGGAATTTCGATGAAATGAAATTATTTGTAAAAGAAAGTAGCATGGAAGAACGCATGCAGGAATTCTACCAGCTGACAGTAGGCAATATCTATGACCTACAGCTGGATGACAAGTATTAAATGTGAACATTCTCCAACGATTTACTTAAACTTTTCAGAAAAAGATTTAATTGATGAAATAATGTTTAACGTACCTTTCAATCTACGCTATTGCTTATTTTAGATTAATATTCCATTAATTTTGACGAATTACAAATGGAGAAATCGACCAGAAGATGAATATATAATTTTAATTTCTCTACGATCGTCGTTATCTGGACTTATACTTTTAATATAATGTCCTCGCTCCACATCCAGTTTGCCGGTGGGGAGATGGTGACTGGGAAATTTCCATTTTCCCCGCAAGAGGGATATTTAATTACCAATGAGTGGCAAACCTGAACCTCCTCGTTCAAAGAGAAAACCTACTCGTTTAGAGGTTGACAGCAGATGTTGTAATTGTCGTAAATATTGAACATTACAATATATTACATCTGCCACGAAATATTATTTGTGTAAAAAAATTCA
The DNA here is from genome assembly GCA_029619315.2 of Dynastes maya. Taxonomy (NCBI): domain Eukaryota; kingdom Metazoa; phylum Arthropoda; class Insecta; order Coleoptera; family Scarabaeidae; genus Dynastes; species Dynastes maya. The sequence goes on along the minus strand of JAROYE020000004.1, from coordinate 55,120,407 downwards.
ACTGATGTGCTATATCTGCAATAATGAAGAAAACACGCAGGTGATCAGATGATTTTATTAATAAAATGTGAGTGTAGAGTTTACTGACAACTGTTTAAAAAGTAAGTTAAGAAATACATTACGATGCATATTGCGTATGCATAGTCAGAATGATAGGTAATCCGTGTAGAAGTGTTGAAAACAAAGGAATTATTTTCACCATGTGCAAATACCTCATTGTTGTGTATTTTGTGCATCCTTCGGAAAGCAGAATCTTACAGGATCTTTAACATATGGTAGCCGTTCGGCGATGTATCCACTTTTATACTATGCGTATTTAAATAGATTGAAGAACCTTGACAATGACAACTGATTATGAGTTAAAAATTGTAACTGAATAATACTGTTTCGTTGGTGTATATTAAAATACACAGGCTGTTCGCTATTGAATACCAAGGTTCGCCAAATTCAAACAGCCGAAACGTAATTTTTTCAAATAGCACAATATATTTTTTCTGTATCCACCGTATAAGAAATTAATGTCTCTAACGTTTTTGCATAACGATGCATGTGTCTAACATTGAAAATAAAAGAGATATTTACAGTTAAGCGCGAGTCCAGCATCTGGATATTGCATCCAAGTGATTTCTGATGTTAGTATTGTTTGGTAACCATGACAACAGTAAATAAAAGTAAATAAAACTTGTGAAAATTTGCAAATATTAACTAGAGTGTGATAGATTCAATAGAAAGGGCAGACATCTTGGAGGTTTTAGAACGTGTCTGAACGTATTGTAATTTTCGTTTATTTATGGTTTATTAAATCAATGTTTGATATCAAAGAAACACATTTTTGAACTTTAATCAAATGATTTTATTTGGTGGAACAGATGTCAAAGACTTTTAAAATAAAAGTTACAGGGAATTAAGAAATTGCAATAGTATCTAGTTATTACCTAATAATTCATAGTAGTAAATATCCTCTAACTTAGTTGAATTTCTAAGTTGGCTTTGTAATACTGCGTCGCTGCTCCGGCGTCAAAATGTAATATTGTGCACATCCCGGCGTCAAAATGTAATAACTTCCTTATTCCTAGACGCAAAATTACAAAGCGACTGTCTTTACACACTTGCCAAGCTCTGTTCACTAGTGACACCTCTGGATGATATACGGTAGACTATCGTATAAAGAATATATGACGGTTTTACTTTTAGACAATCTTTTTAATCAATTTGATGTTACTGAGTGATTCAGACGGGAATAAAATATACACCATTAACCTCTCTTATTCTAAACACTAAGATCTCATACTTAGTGGACAGGTGAACTATATTATCGACTTCATAATACAGTTTGATTTTCCGTTGCTGGGATGTCGTTAGTTGTCACGGAATTTTCAATTGTCATATATCAGATTTGTAAAATGTTTCTTAAGTGGCTTAATTCTTATTTGTTTTTTAATATAAACCTGTTAGATGTTTGCGGTTTTTAGTGATTAAGAGAATATAAGCGAATATCGGAATAATTGCCACAGCGTGCGTGGACAATCTTAACCACAGTGGTAGCGTGAAAAGTTCCAAAGGGTTCAATTTATCAGGAAAAGATGTAAGTACAACGCTACTACGGAACGTCGACGTGTATAATATCGGCCGAACAGACTTTGAATAATTTCAGTCAAAATTCCACGATAGGTAGCTAAAACCACACTACCATGATATTCCGACGTTGTTTTTGTCCAACCTTCATCAACAGCAGCCAGCAGCCGCCAAGAGATGAAGTCTGGATAGTAGGGGCTCTCGCAGAGCAGGTCCAACGGGGAGCTTGTTCCTTCGCAGCGTGAGCAAGCAGAAAGACAAATGTACGCGGATTTGAACGCCTTTTATAGTGAAATTTACTCGTTTTCGTCTATCTACGTCATGTGACCTTGCATGTAAACGGCACGCGCTCATCACAGAGCTCGTAACTATCGTGCTTACGCAATATGTACTAACGTACATCATAAATGACCACATTCATAGAGTACACTGGAATACAACATAAATGGTTCTAAAATTTGAAGCAACAATTAAAAGAAGTGAATTTACAATTTATAACAAAGACTTAAAGATTACATGAGACAGGTAAACATTGAAATAATAATTTTCTTCGTTCTTTCCAGAATTAAAGTCTTTAAATTTGGCGAAGCGTGATGGTTCGTCACAGCTTTATCTCAGAAACCGTGATACTTTGTAAAACGGTATATTTGGTTAAATACGTTCTAAATGTCGGCGAACCAAACACCCTGTATATACATAGAAGAATTTCGACCAATAAAAGCATTACATTCGACAGTTTTAAGCCAATATGTAACGAATATATTTACATGGAGTTGCATAAGAGCGGGGAAAGAACAGGGCTGAACTTGTCGTTTCTAATCGTAATTGGTAATCGTAACTTCTGCTTGTTTACGTCTCTATGCTTGCATCTTGTGCATTCAAACATATTAAGATGGTAATAATATAAACAGTGTAGTTTTCACCTGTTTGTGTTTGTAAAATTGTGAACTGTATATTTTTAAACCTTATTAAGTATATTATGCCGTTGGTAAAATGTCGAGCAATTTTCTAGTAATAATAATACATCATTGAATTGTGGTGGCATATTTTGTATAAAATATTGCCGTTTATATTGGTTTCACTTAGGTATACAAGGTATAATTGGCAATGCTGCACCAAGTTCTCTCAAATTTTGAATTTTGAGCATTTAGAGGACATTGTGGATACTTAATTCAGTTCCTTAGTTATAAGGAACTGAATTTCTGTGGTCCTTGTTAGAAATATATTTTGCTGTTGAAAGGAATAATTTAACCACTAAATTTGAAAATTTCAGTGCCATTTTACCATGAAAATCATATTTCATTATTACAATTAGTAGAATTACATAAATACAAATGCAATAATCCTTCTACGTAACAAAAAAAAAAATAGAATGCAGTACAAAAACGATTAGTACATGCCATACCTAATATTACGTCGCATTATAAATTTTTTCGTGATATTAAACCGTAAAATTTTCTCAAATTTTCTCAACATGAGTTACAGACATGAGATTGGCGTGTATAACATGGCAAACAAAAAAAAACAACGAGCGTTAGAACGTCAAATACAGATATGTATGTATGCATTACAATTTCAACGACGTAAAAGTAGCTACACCATATTTTCCTACATTTCATTTTCCTTTTCGCGTCGCAGTTTTTCCATTCAAATAATAATTCTTTGTACGGACATATATATTTGTACTGAAACAGTATTTTCGTGACCGATATTTCAGTATTTTTCTTTCTTAATGTTACGTAGGTATTTCTAGAAATTGCCTTCGTTAAAATTGAATTGAAGTATTTTGGTAAATAATCCGGTTTCAGTTCTGTTTATAATCCAAGCAATTTGAGTAAATCGCAGTACATAAAAACTTATTCGCGAACGGAATCCGAGTCTGAATAATAATAATACCACTGCTAATGTAATTTTCGAGTCTATCATCGCATGATAACATCTGAAAAGAAACCTCGGCGAGACGTATTAACGAAGCGGCGTGGGATTGAGATCCAAGTCGAGGGAGATGTTTGCTTCGTGTGCGTTACATCAATATTGTACACTAACGTTCAAATAAATAGCATCGGCTCTGGGAAAATACAATTCTCAATTTGCAATAAGGCATATTCCATTAACAACATTGTGCTCGAATTGGAGACTTTTTTTGCAACAAGCTGGGTACCCGGGGGTGAACCTAATTCGAATATGTTGAATACAATGGTGCTAACCGTTTTTAAAAGTTACCTCGCGTTTTTGAGCAATTTCAATTTAAAAATTTTAAGCCCAAAAACCCCAAAAAAGCGTTTTTATCATTTTTTTACCATCTATTGAATTTAAATCGATGGGAATCGATCGAAAAGACATCGTGTAGACGAGTACACATCGAATAGAAATTATTTGAAAAAAATTGAATCGATTCAGTCGATATCTCATTATTTTCCTTTGCAAAAAAAAAACATTTTTTGTGATTTTTTCATTTTTCATTCTCTGATTGCCCTGATTCTTCTATATTGCCATCTTCTTCTTGCCATCTTCTTCTTGTAAATTCCAAAAGAGCACGTAGCTTTTTGCCGCTGTACCAATCTTCGAGCCTCGTCGTCACTTGATGAAATTGCTCGGATTCGTTTGGTGATTGTTCGGCGAATTTTTCTATATGGGAATGCAAAAAATGAATTTTTAATGACATTTGAACATTTAAACGGTGAAAAGCAATGATCATTTCTTCAATTAATATGCGCCAATTTTCGAATCGATGAATTCCGGGAACATTGTCAATAACCGCTTTCACACAATCCTATGCCACAAGCTCCAAATCAATGAGTGCATTTTCAAATCGTTTGTCCTTATATATATTATCGGTTCCTCTTTTTACCCGTAGGTGTAGAGGTTATTCTGTCCTACGTCTCATTTACTACCCTCCTCCAATTCTTCCTATTACTCGATGGTGCAACTGCTTGTCTCCATGTCAATCCCTTTTCCTTCAGTATGTCCGCCATTTCGCTGTCCCAAGTTGTTCTAGGCCTCCCTCTTCGCCTGTTTCCTATCTTCACCGTTTTCCAAACCATTTTCACCGGTCTGTCCTCGTCCAGTCTGTTCAGTTGTCCCCCACCATCTCAATTGAACCCTTTTTATAATTTCATTACCACTTTCAACATTTAGGCGTTTTCTAAAATAAATTTAAAACAAAATGAAATTTTAATAGATCAACATTCAGATTCAGATATTTAGGTGTTAACACTTTGACTTCTGAAAACAGACTGAGCTCTCAGCGGCTAACAGCGTCACTTATATACCTATTTGACCAAGTGGCAGTGGCGGGGATGTGAGTTCCTAGAAAGTTCACGAATGGTTCATGAACGGTCCATGGAAGATTGTCGAAGGTTCCAGAAAGCTCTCCGGCCATTGATCAAATTTTCCAGAAAATTCCTTTGGGTCTAAAATTTTTAAATTGAATTTGTTCGAAAACGTAAGCCAACTTTTAAAAACGATTGACACCATTGGATTCAGCGTACTCGAATTAGGTTTACCCCCGGGTGCCCAGCTTGTTGCACTTTTGCAACTAGCATAGTGTAATTTTATGACAACCAATGATATCGTTCGGTTCAATCATATAAAAAAACAAAACAATAGGCTTTTAGATTTGGTTCTTTCTTATAAAGATGCCATTTGTATCTGTGAGAAATGCGATTTTTAATTAGTTCCAGAAGATTTTTATCATCCTGCATTAGTTCTTGATTTTAAATATAACGTAGCTGTTCCTAATAAGTTCAAGTTATCAAATACCCCAAAATTTCATTCCAAGCATAGTGATTACCTACGAAGGAGGCACCATAAATTCTCGGCCTGATATAGAAAAAATAAACTCGGTAAAATATAACAATTTAAATTTTTCAATATAATCTTCCCTAACTTTAATACATTTATAATAATGATCAAAATGTTGTATTGCAGCTGCTTGCAACTCACTATCGTCCTTAAAACGACGTTCCCTAAGGTCTTTCTTTAAATAAAAAAAGGAATAGTAATCACTTGCAGTCATGTCCGGAGTATACGGTGGATGTTCCAATTCTTGAAAGCCGCATTCGCAGATGGAAGCTTGTGAAATGGAGGCAGTATGGACGGATGCATTGTCGTGCAATAATCGAACACCTATTATCAATTTTTCTCGACGTTTTACACGAATATTAAAAATTATAAAATACTGTCACAAGCCCGGAATATTGTGGCCATCACCTTTTTCGTTGATTGAACGACTTTCGCCTTTCTAGCACGAGGTTCATCGGGCCACCGCCGTTCTATCTATAACAAGGAACCATTTTCTCATCTTCTGTGACAATGGACTTCAAAATTGGTTTGGATGTTCACGTTGGAGAGCAGAAAGAAGATGTGGTACCCATCTTTCACTAATCTTATTCATACCCAAATGGTTATGGAGAATTTGACGAATACTTGTTTCAGAAAAGTTAGACATCACTGCTAATTGCTTCACATTCAAACCGCGATCTGCTAATACCATTTCTTCAATAATTGAAATGTTCTGAGGCGTTATCAGTTTAATTGGTTCATCTTCATCAAGAGATCCTTGTCCCAAACGGAAACATTTTCTTACCTTTGCAGTGGAAATTGAAAGAGATAAATCACCATACACGCCGTCTAAAGGTTGTTTAATGTGATTAGGCGTATGCTATTCTTTTGTTAAAAATTTTCATGACCGCGCGGTATTCAAGCTTCGTTACCTGAGACATTTTCATGCATTAGTCCCGTTGTTTGGCTGGCTACTAAAAACTACTACTCTTCGAGCCGTAATATACAGTGTAAGCCTCGCACATGTGCAACTATGACGTAATGGAATTTGAACACGTTCGAACCCATATAAGCCTTTCAGGCCGAAAATTTATGGCTTTGCTTATCTTTTGTAAACGAACTTGCCCTTACTCATTGTAATTTCCTGGCTATGAAATTGAATTGGTCTTCTTTATTTACTGTATTGGCAAGCAAATGACACATTACAGCAAATGACACAACGTAATGACTTCTTCCTCAAAAAAAATTTGGTATTTGTTGCCAAAATTATTATTATTCGTTTACTCAGTTCTAACATTCTATTTATATTCCAGTGATACTCAGCCAGTTCTTCTTAATATCGTTTCCTGCATAGTCCGTTGATTTTTTTATATGTAATTTTCGTGTTCTTGCTTTGTAAGAAGTTATAACTAGCCTACTACAATAAGTAACAGAACCGCCTTAAGTTTAAGATAGAAATTATAAAACAGAAAATTCCCAGCGTAAAACTAAAGTGAATCAAATTCCTTTGAACGTCACTCTAAGTAAATAAACCAACACAAAACAATTGTTGAAAATGTGCTCCGTAACCTGTTTAACTACCAGGGTTCGTCATAGAAACAATTGCGGCAAACGAACGAATTAAAATCAAAACTCCATCTCGCGGCTTTGAGACGCGGCCAACATGGCAGCTGTAGCGTATCGGAATAACTCCGTTGCACAGAGATGGATTTGCATTTGAGAACTGCAGCGTGTTGGTCGATTTAATACTAGAATGTTAGGCGTCCCAGTCGAAATAAGGCAAACATCGAACGTTGTACAAAAGCAGCGTAAAAGTTACTCGAAGGAATAAATTTGCATTATTTCTAATTGGAGCTGTTTCAGAGGCAAGAGGAAGGAAGGTTGTTTTACTCTTCGATTGTCAAATACTGAGGATGTGTGACAAATTTACATTTGAAGAACAGTCCAATTTATGAGTATTTTTCTTTCTTGTTGCTGTTTAGTTTCTAAAATTTGGGGAATAGACATTTCATGAGAGGTTCGTGCTTTGATTTTGCAACATTCACTGGCACCTTTCCTATATTATTTGTGAAATAGGCAGTGCTGAGGGGTACTATGAGCATAGATATTTATGTTAGTACTGAAAACTATGCTATAATTTAAAAGGATCCAGAAGAATCCTGTCATTGGTAAGCAAAGAAACACTAACACGTGGGCATATTTTGAAGCAAGCTGATTTTTTTCTGTAAATCCACGTTTTTTCAAAATCATTTCTTTCTAGAAACAATCCATATAAGGAGAACACAAAGTATATTATGGATGTTAAATAAATAAGAAGCACACATATTAGCAGTATTGTTTTTCAGTATCCTTTTAGGTAAAATGTAAATGTTACAACATAATCTTTTTGGTCGCTTCTGTAACAGTTCTTTCCATTGGATCACAACTGACTTTTGATAAACATCAAGTACAGTATCGTCATCAAACAGTAACTTTAACAAATTAAATTTTTATTGAAGATTAAACATAATTCTTTTGATTATATATTTGCTTAAACTTATTCCTCAAAGAATTTGCTTGAAGATGTTTCATTTCTCTCGAGTTACACGTATAGCTTGTTCTATAAATGAACAGCGCTTAACCTCGACGTCAGGATCCAGCAGATTTGCACTTTATTTTTTCAATTCGGAAGCGATAGAAACGATATATATATTTTTCCTCACACTACCCTCTCCGCTCATCCCCTCGTTCCTTCATTCCGACATCTCACGCGAACCGAAATGCTAGAAAGGGAAGTTTTCTCATTCGTTCGCAGAAATCGTTATCTGTGAAGGATACAAAACAAAACAGCCGCATCCATCATCTAGCTGTCAAATAGTGCTTCGCGAAGCTTTGGCTTGAAGCGTCGCGAGAAGACGAAGAAGAGAAAAAAATAATCGCCCCAGAAACGACGCCGAAATATGATTTTCTAGTTTTCTGGAGAGAAAAACAAACGGGCGACATGGCGGTGGTTGGGTTCGATTTCGAAGCAACAAAATCGTTATTATGTAGGGCTTTTAACTATAGAATTGAGAATTGTGCGTCGGAGATATATAGTTTGCAGTTGCGGCTGTCCTAGAAATGGCAAGCTAAGGACGAATGTATCTTTTTATATGTACATTGAAAGGGTGTGCGATAAGTAGCTTGATATTTACAAGGGCCTGTGTGTGCTGCGTTTCAAACTTCTACTATCCTACTTACTGCGCCGAATGATAACTGGATCTATGAAGGTATCGTTGATTCGATTAACCGTACGCCTTACATGCTAGGGTGGTGATTCAAATTTTATTCGATTGAATATTCATATTTTTTGAATTAAATATGAAGCTATGCGGGGAATGAGATTTAAAACCGTAATATTATATGGAGTGTTCCATTTAAAAAACAAACTTGTATCGTGAGCAGTGGAAACGGAACACCCTGTGTACTAGAAGATAATTTTATGCTGCGCAACATTTGTCTCAGTAACACTAACAAGGTAGATCTACATACATATTTTGAACGAAATGGCTATCTCAGTTTCAAAACGTAATTTTTTAGACTTAAACCTTTCTTCCACTCACCGATTCCATTAATAAAACATAATCCCATACATTAAATAAAAAAATCTACCTCTTCTTCAAGTGGTCGTTTCGACAGGTTTTTCTGTATATACACACATTTTCGACATTTTCAAGAATTTAACGAAAAGAAAATACACATCGACATTCACGAGTCACAATGAAACGGAAAATGTTAGGATATGTTTATATGATACATCTTTCTCTTTACGACCGCATGCCAATTCCTTCATTGTGGACATCTAACATTTGGATAGACATACATACATTTATACATATATACGTATAACATCAACATATGGCCGAGACGCTAAAAAAGGGACGTAGTATATTTCGTAATACGGACCCTATAAAGGATGTTTGGAAGAAAAATATTATTCCTTTCGAGGATGGTAGAGGAAAAAAACGGGAACGGTCACGAGACGATAATTTAATAGTATGTGAATGTGGATACAGTGCCTTTGTAAAGTCCTACTAACGTCTACTAGCAAAAAGTTTTCTATTGTCTGGAAAATATGGACATACATTAAGAATCAATAGATAGTAATGCCAATAAGTGATGTTTCACTTAAAGTATACGAGGGATACGTTTTAAGTGTTTACAAAAACGATAAAACGAAAAAAAATGGTATAAATTGTTTTATTGTTTTTTAAAGTGTTCGCCATTAAGATGTATATACTTTTGCTTGCGTTCGAGCCAATTCTTGAAACATTTTTTCCACTCTGAAGGTGGTATCTCCAAAACATGGTTTTTGAAGGCTTCAACAGCTTCTTTAGGTGAAAAAAATTGGTGTCCATGCATTTTTTGTTTAACAAAAACAAGTCGCTTGGTGATAAATCAGGGCAATGAAACATTAATTCGATGTTTTTCTCCTTCAAATAACCAATTGTTTGACGTACTCTGTGAGAGTTGGCATTGTTATGATGAAGGTTGATGCGAATTGTCGATTGTTTGTCCTGATTTCATCGAAGACTTCGGGCAAACAAATTATATACCATTTAGCATTAACTGTTCTTCGATCCTCCAAAACAATGTTTGCGATATGTCCAATACAACGAAAGAAACAATCATTTTTTCGGAAGTGCTTCGTGAAGGAAGAACTTTTGTTTGATTCGGCTCATCTGGGAGTATGTATCCAAGTTTCATCCCTGTTACGAAGCTGTATACGGATTTTAAAGTTCATCCATCGAATTTTTTGAGCATTTCCTTTCATCAATTTGACACAAGCATTTCTTGTGCTTGGATCAAATATTGTGGAATCCACCGGGAACATATATATCTTTCTCACACCTAAATGTTGCACACAGCATCGAAGTCTTTTGGAGCAATAACCGATTTCGGTTGACCTTCACGAAATTCGTTACTGACGGGAACGCGGAACGACCACGACGAAATTCTGCAAACCATTTGTAAACAGTCTTTTCTGGTGGTGCTTCATTACCAAAAGCGAAGCGATTCGAGGCATTGTTATGTTTACTGCAGTCGTAAAAGATCATCCAACGAAAAGCTTCAGATAAAGTTCACTATGAACTATGAACTTTCAACAAACCAACTGTTGATGTTTATGAGTGATGGTGCCGCAAACATGGTTTCTGTAGGCCGGCCTCTTAAAAAGCATTCTGTTAGCTTGTTACACATTACGTGTAAAATTCCTGCTCTCAATCTTGTGGCAGATGGTATCAGAAAATGTTATCCTGAGGCAGACGCTTTAATAGCGCATACAAAAGCAGTGTTTGTCAAATTCCCGAAACGTATTCGCAAATTTAGCAGACTGTGCCCCCGTATACCTGAGCCACCAGAACCTATTCTTACACGTTGGGGAACTTGGTTAAATGCTGCGTTTTATTATTATAAATATTATGAGAATATTAAGAACGTGGTTTTACAATTCGATCCAAAGAAAGCTGCTGCTGTCAAGAAAAGCCAGTCGAAATTTCAAGACAGTCGGGTTAAAACAGATTTAAAAATTATTCACAACAATTACTTCGGACTAGCGGAGGCAATAGAAAAGTTACAAGATCTTTCGGTGTCGTTAGTGGAATCTGTGCAAATGGTGCAACATGTTCACGCACAGCTATGCGCGATAGCAGATGCAAAAAATGTTTGTGTTCTAGAAAAATATGAAAGTGTTTTAGAGAAAGATTCTGATTTTGTCACAGTAAGACACATTTGCGAAGGTGCGTCAACAGAACCGTTAAGTTGTTTCAAAGAATATTTTAATTACGCAAATATAACGTCACTAGATGTAGAACGTTCGATCTCTGCATATAAACACATTTTTTCCTCGCGCCGCACTCGGTCTGTCGAAACAACTGTTGAAACATATCTGTTGCAGATATTTAACACTTTGCGATTTCACGGAGGACTCTTAAAATGGTAAGTGTTTGAGCACGCATTATTTTATTTTTATTTAACAACTACGCGAAAGTATTTACGACAGCAAACATCTACACACAGTAGCTCTAGTGAAACCCGAGGCCTTATCGAAACAACGCCGCTGCCCGTTGGCGCGCGTGGCCAACTCTAGTAATGACATAAACCTGAGAGGTGATAAACAACGGCGAGGAAGGAACAGTGTTCGGAGCCACGCTGATGACGCCGGGTTGGCAGAAACATGTTCGTAGGCTAGTGCTTTCCCTTTTCTACCAATAGGTACCATATTAACATTAATTTTTGGTTATTGTTACCAGGCATTTTTTCATGTGTATTTTTAATTTACACAGTTTAAACACATCTATTCAATATGCTATTGGTTACAATAGCGTCAATGTTCAAATTATTTTGCTATGTGGTGTTGGAAAAAAACTGTTTTGAAAACGTGAGGAACCATGTAATTCATGCAGTAGCACCATTGGTAGCACCAGAAGAAGTAGAACCACCATTAAAATAGAAAAGGAGGGGGTTTTGAAATATTTATGGACTTGTTTTCATTTGTTCTTAGATTCCACTTATTCTAATCGATTCGGATTTTGGAAGATGTTAAGAAATAGACTGAATTCATAAAGTTAATAACTTCGAGCCTTATATACACATATATCGATATAGTTATTTTAGTTCTACGTTTGAAACTATTAATTTTGGTAGTTAGATCTACTTCTAAAGTTTTCTTCTAACTTTTCGCTAAGTTAGAAGCGCAAAATAGAGATATTGAGAATAGAAGGCAGTAGGTGAAAATTGCGTGACAAGTTGTTGAACTTCAGCATCATAAATATACGAGCTAACTAATTTAAAAGTACTAAAGTAATTTTAAAAGCACACAGACTGAATATAAATTTTTCTTCGCGAGTTCGCGCCGGCTCACTTTACCCCTTCCCTAACCTCTCCTAGGGTCGGGATGCCTCGGTATAGAGCACGAACAAAGAAAACACGTGCATTTCCTCTTAGCATACCTAGAGGTGTTCGCTTTCTTCCCTTAAAGACGGCTGCAAGTGGAATGGGTAGGATGCGAGTTTATCCGGATGTTTGCAGAAAGTTTTCACGTTTTCACGAGTTACTGCCGAAATAGGTTAGGTCGGCCGACGTTGCCGTCGCATAGCACGTTCAAAAAGCTCCTGACTGGAGGTAGATTTCCTTTTCTCGAGTAATTACGCTCCTTGTTACGAGTTTCGGGCGCAACGTAGTACCGACGATTCTTAATAGCCATTAATTGTTAGGTATTAATTAAAGCATTAAGGCGGTTCAATTCCTCGCGCTGTGCCGTCCCGCCCGGGGCGTCGAAAGATTAAATTACCCGAAAGCGGGGCCGTTGAGGTGGCGTTAAACGGCAGGTAAGTGGAGGAGCGAAAAAATATGGACGAAAAAAGAAGCAATAAGCTTAAATAAGAAGCGCTGGAAACGGGTAGAAGTTTAAAATTACAATTTTCGAGTTTCGATGTTTTTTCTCATCGCTGCAGGATACGTTACGAAAGTGAAAAGTCATTTATATGTATAGGGCGTATTTGGAAAACGAGGTGATTAATATTATAGCAGTAAGAAAATAAAGAACTCGTTCTGTTTTGACAAGTCTTACAAATTCCTGACATATTAAAATACTGCCAGCGATGAGGCCGGTTTGTGTTTATTGTACACGCGATAGCGATTGCTTAATCACGGCCAATTTGGATAACTATACTTTTCGAAATATAATTCGATAATAAATTTCAAACGAATATTTTTATTTTTAGAAATAGCATAATACATGTCATGCAGGGACGCAACTGAAAGACTGAATCTATGTTATTCTGTGTAACATGTAACACCACCAACTACTTTACAATATTAAAATTTACTGACAAACAAGACGATTACTTGACGAACTATATGTAATTTTCGAAATTATGCTAAAGATACAATTGAATTTATAATGTCAATTGCTGTAGAAAAATATTCCATTAAAATTGAACATTTAGAATGTGAAGAAAATTAACACAAGACAAGTTACTTATCTTATACTGGAAAGGTGGTTACATTACAAAGAAAACTAGGAAGACTTACAAAAACATTTTCGCTGGAATATGAAAAGCAATTAGCGAACCACGTAAAGGATTTGGCTAACCAATGCTTACTACTGTCGGAAAAAGAGCTTTTAAGGTTAGTATATGATTTAGCGGTAGATTTGAAGCTCCCTCATCGATTTATCACTCACAAAGGCAGCCAGTAAACATTTTTATGATTTTAGGAAAGGGCTTCCCGATTTATCGCCAAGGACATCGGAATCCATCAGTTTAATACGAGCAGTAGGTTTTAATAAGCTACAGGTTTGTCAATGTTTTTCAATCACCTTGAGTTAGTATAATTTTCCTCCTTCTAACATTTATAATTGTGACGAAACGGGCGTCGGCTGTGTTCAAAATCACCAAAAAGTAATGGCCTTTAAATCGGTACGCCACTTCAGCTGTAAGAGGTAAGAATATTAGGAAACTGTTTTACATGAGCGCTAATGGATATTTAATTCCACCGTAATAAGTATAAAAACTTGCCTGTCTTCATTCCAAGGACTCTGGACGAACTAGAGCTACCTCAGATAGACTGTTGATGAACGCCGTGCTCCAGACCGCCGTAAAGCACTTTTCCCTAAGTTCACAAATTTAAAATTAATTATCACCCGCGTGAAAACTACTTATTTAATCACACCAAACATTAGGACGTTTTCTGAAAATTAATTTCATACAAATAAACATTTGTGGCAACATCTCTTAGCGAGAAGCGCAATTACTCATCTCTGTACTGCTAAGGCCGCTAATATAGTGTCCGTATTAACTCTGAGAATCACAATATTTTATAGGAAGGAAAGAAAGCAATTGGTGAGCAGTTTATTTTCATCCGATTTGTAACTACAAAGTCAATTTATTGAGAAAATAACCGGCAAAATTGTTTACATGTACGCATGAGGAAATCTAATTAGATATCCTCATTTGTATATTTTTGTCGAGTAAGTTACTGCAAACGCCATTGAAATGCCATTACTTTCCACAACGCCATGCTGACGAGATGTATATCATCGAAACGCGCGTCCATGGATGGTGGATAGGTGATTGCTTTACGTTTCAACTAGCAAAATTGTTTCTTCATATTTTGCAAATGAAGTTTTCTAAATTCGATGTAGATTCTTCTCCATGGTGCTCAATTACTTCAATTCCTGTGTTTGCTCTTTTCCCCACTCCACTATTCAGATCATCTAGGACTATTAATCGCCCATTTACATACTCCATAACTTACACAAGTGTTTCCCAAAATGTGTCCTTATTTTCTTTCTTGTCACCTTCGTTTATACCATTTGCTATGATTATCGTCGTTTTTTCTTCTTCTTGATCCAATTTTAACTCCATTTTAACTAATCTTGATGATATATATTCCGAATTCTGTATGTAATTTATATTTTCCTTTTATATTACGCATCCCACTCCCACTTTTGGGATCAAATATCGTTGTCCATTTCTACCGTCCCGGTGCTTTTCTTCTTAGTTTCACAAATTGCAATAATACCAAGTTTTGCCTTTTCAAATTCTTCTATCAGTTCCACTTCTTTTCCCACTATTCCTGGTAGCCACTTTCAATATTTTATTTATGTTGAATAACTATTTGAAATGAACATATTCCTAAATAATCTTTTTCTGTTGTTAAAAATTGGTACTTTTTTTTCACTTCAAGGCAAAAATTGGATCTAATTGGTAAAACAAGAAATACAAATGAACATAATATAGGTTGAAACCATTTGAAATCAATTTGAAGGTTCCACTGTAAGAACCACCCAGGAGATGCTATGTTACGATGAAGTTATTATATAAGCTCGTACAATTAAGACAAGATGGTGCAAGTTGGATGCATCTCGCAAACTTCCTCGAACAAGTTACGTTCCACAACAATCATCAGTAGTTAACTTCTCCTAGGCAAGATATTATCTCGCTACTAACTATCCAGCAAGTATACTGATTGATTAGAATTACATTAGCCCTTTTAAACCCACGTACACCATAGAGTTATGTTAGACTATAATGTCGTAATAAGTCACCAAATACGTTTATGGACACAAGAGTTTCTTTGGTGGATTGCATAAATATAGGGTTTTCCAACAAAAACTTACAATGAAATAAAATAAAAACTATTTCAGATAGAACCAAGCTTTTATATTATTTTTAAGCGTGGTTTGTCATATTACATTTTGATTAAAACATTATTTTAGCGCCCACATCGTCTTCGTGTGCACAATCGAATTCAGTGACCCCAACTGTCGACGATTTTGTGCATTATCTAGGGTCTAATATCGCGAATACAGCGTTTGATGTTCAATCTTAATGCATCAGGGGTTCGTGGTTTTTTTTTTGTATAGACCATAGGTTTCAAATAACCCCACAAAAAGTAAGAAGCTAAATGACAACTTCTTGGAGTCCAACTAACAGTTGCATTTCTTTAAATTAACTTTTCACCGAACTGCTCTTGCAATATGTCAATGGCATTGGCAGTGTGACATTTGGCACAGCTTTATTGGAACCGAATGCTCTTCAAATCAATTTCATCTACATTTGGCCAGAAAAAATGGGTTAACATCAATCGGCACCGCTTACCAGTCACTGTAACTGCTCCTCTTTTTGGAAAAAAATATGGTCCGATGATGCCAAAATGCCATAAACCATCCCATACAGTGATCTTTTGCGAATGCAAGGAGTTCTTGTGAATTTCTTATGAATTTTCACGCCAAAAACGACAATTTTGTTTGTTAACATATCCACTTAGCCAAAAATGAGCTTCATCTGAGAAGACAATTTTTTTCCCAAAATTATGATCCGTTGACTGGTACATTGTAGCGAGTGGTAAGGCATGCAAACTATTGGTTCTAGAAAGTGACAAGGAAAAGAAAGAGTAAAAGCGAGAGGAAAATCGAGGAATACGAAAATTAAGAGAAGAAAAGGGGTAAAGACTATCAATAGATCAAAGGATCAGTTTCCATAGCGGGGTCCCTTGATATTCACGTCGCGATGATAGCGATGCCAAACCATATCTGCTAAGTAGTCTTGAATAATCTATTCCTCGTTCTGGATAGACACCAGGTAAGGTATTTAAGAAGTCGTCGTTGAACTTTTTTCAGAGAAAGCTGAAGGTAAACATAGTCAGGAGACCATACTTGTGGTGCATAGTTCAACTTACTGGTGACGAAAGTAAGGAAGAAGGTATTTAATAACTGAATATCGCGGAATGACTTAAATGAGAGGATAACAAAGCCTAAGGTCCCAGAGGCTGATAAGCAAAGATCTGTTATATGTGAAGAGAAACTCATCGAAGGTTCAAACAAAACCCCAAGATTTCTGACTAATTCAATTTTCCTAACAAATCTGTTACTTATGCTGTACATAGAAGGAATAGGATTGAACTTCAGGTGCAGTTTAAATTTGTCGCACTAAGCAATAATGTGGTTGATATTATACTGCAGGCACTAAATTTCGTCGCAGTTAGAAGTATATTTATAGATTTTAATAGTTAGATCCCTGAGGAACACCAGATTTCAATAGGAAGTAATTGGATGTGAACCCATTATAATCGACATAGTTGCATCTGCCACTTAAATAAGAGTAAATCAATCTTAATAACGATGTACTTAATCCAAACTCTGATAATTTATTAACCAAATACCATGATCAATAGAATCAAAGACACTACTAAAATCTGTGTAAATCACGTCAATTTAATCTAGTTATCTAAATCTTGACAAGTAAACTGAGAAAAAGTTACAAGGTTAGTACGAATAAAGCCATGTTGGTAAGGGAAAGAAATGATTTAACGTTCTCATATAAGGTGAAAAACAGGATATTCTCAAATATTTAGGCAAAGTTAGATAAATACTTATTGGTCTGCAGTTGTCGACCTCCGTTTTAGTGCATTTTTTGTGTACAGGACAGATCTTTGCACGCTGCCACCTAGCAGGAAATATTGACGTCCTGATAAGTTAATGATAGAAGTGATAGAAACTGAGGGGTTAGCAAAAGCCAAGCCAGCTTCACGCAATATAAAAGAAAGAACGAGCAATTAAGGGCCGCGTTATGTTTGAAGAGCGCGATGCACGAATTTCTCTGGCTCATGCGCTCTGGGCTGAATTTGAATATTGATTTTTCTTGTGGCATGCAAATATATCTAGAACGTGCGTTAACACAGGACGGCGTGTGTATTTCTAAACGAGTATAATTTTTGCCAATGCGTTCGGATAGAAGGAGCAATGCAGTATAAGCTTTAATAAAATTAAAAATAATTTTTTGTTTGTTATACTGTTTGATATACTTGTAAATACCGAAAAAGGTGTTTTTTTACATTGTTTTTTATATAACAATAAAAACAGGAAATATCAGTATAAGAGAATAGGAAATATTAATTAGAATATTAAAAAATAATAAATCTTACGTTTCGCTCAGACATGGACACACGTTCGGCGTGCTTTTTTCACTACCGTGTCGATTTACCGAACGCCAGTTAATATACTTGCGGGCCCCTGTTAAAATTACTTCTATTTTATAGGAAAAATAGCCCTCTTTCGATCTAGGTCGATCGCGCGCCTCCATCTTGTTCGCTTTTTTGCGCAAGTCCCGTACAATTTGTTCCCTTTTGACCCTCTTACCCCTCTCTCTCGCGCCTACAAACGACCGATCTATAACCGAGGATGCAAGAGAGGTTACGTTATCACAATCATATATCATATATAATATAATATATATATTTTGACTTAATCATACACATTTTCTCTATACACGTTTTATATATATGGTTTTGTTTGTTGTCTGCCTTAAACTTGTGCACATGGCCGTTTATGAAATATTGACGTATTCAATGCGTTGTTACGTAATTCTTACTGAATAAAGGGCATTATTATTATCATTATTATATTTTGATAATAATTTAAAATGATTAATTTTGTATTTTGACATTTAATGTGGTTTGGATATGTTACTAATACCTCCTATAGTATAGTTTGTTCCATTAGAGATCTCATATGACAAATGTTACTTAATTAATTTCCCTCTCTAAGCAAGGTATAACCACAATTTTTTTAATATTTTTCGCTTGCCTACGTATAATGCCACAGCTCACGCAGATGTTAACGACGTAATATATCTAATCTGTATAGTGAAGTATAAGCTCCACTTTATTGTAACTCATAACTTTCCCGACGTGTAACGCACACCGAAACGATAAATCGCTCGACTCGTATAAATCTTCCTCTGTTTACTGAAATAGCTATCGAAGCGCCAAGCGCTAGGTATCTTGCGTAAACCGAACCACCGCCGTCGCTTTAGAGGGCAACACGAATTATTAACGGGAAGGGACTCGTTTTTCCCGATGAAATTTTAATCAACCTTGTTTACCGGCTGTCTATGGTGCTATTTAATCATTCTGATCGATTAAATGGGAGTGTTTACGCGGAAATCAAGTGCTAGGATGTAGTATTTATTAGTTTACTAACTACCGTTTTGTTGTCAATTTTTATTTTTTGTTAGATGTTTTTATTGACCTATCACCCAAAATCACCGACACATTTTCTTATTTTCTGTTTGTCTTTGAAATTTGGAATTCTGGGAGTGATTAAGCTAACCTTTGGCTTAAATCGTAATCCTATCGACTGCGCCCATAATTCCCTGCGTTCATTTGAATGCAGATAGCGTTGGTATCTCATAAATATGACGTTATTTATGACTAGGAGTCGACATGCAACAGCGACTTGTATTAAGAGCCTTCATTTTGGTTGAAATTGGTTGAATGTAGTATATAGGAAGGAATATTGAGTGCTGTAAAATAAGGCAAGATACGATAAGTCATTTATTCAACAATACATAAAGCGTGGAATATGTCAATCCAAAATAAAATATATTGAAATGTTTTAATTCAGGGAAATTGTTCAAAAAATCGGAATTTTTATAAATTAATTAAATTTTTAACTGAACCGTGGGGTTCGGGAGTATTCTTACACACTCTTTCGACAATTTTAAACGAATTTTGATATCGGTAAAGGGAAATTAACGAGTTACAATTGAAA
Organism: Dynastes maya; assembly: GCA_029619315.2. Classification (NCBI taxonomy): domain Eukaryota; kingdom Metazoa; phylum Arthropoda; class Insecta; order Coleoptera; family Scarabaeidae; genus Dynastes; species Dynastes maya. The sequence continues at coordinate 55,100,975 of JAROYE020000004.1, read as the reverse complement.
AAATGTAAACTAACCTTGATTTTACGAAGATGTCATATAAACTCTATGTTCCTATGACATTCACAGGAAACCTGCTTCTTCTAACCTCCAACCTTCTCTTCTTTTTTGAATTTATTCGATGATTTTGAATGTTAGACACTTTAAACTGGGAGCGCGGTCAAAATACGCGTTAACTCGATGAAGCCTTGATCAGAAGCGATGAATTTGGTTAGCGTCCCTTTTCTGCTTTATTTTAATCGCGATGGCGATTGTTTTTATCCACAGGAAATGTTGATGATATCTTTCCAAACGTAATATTGTGATGAATTTCGATGAATAAAGTTATTTTTTAAAAGTAACATTATCGAATGACTGAAGGGACGCTACTAGATGACTCGAAATAAACCCTAAAAGACTAAAACTTCCTGACATAAATGACGATACCTTAACGAAACATATTTAATATACGAAATAACGCTAAAAACACCTCCGAATTTATGTTGTTTGTTTTAGGAGAATTTTTCGTTAAATTTGAGGATTTACGAAATGAGGAGAATGAAAAGAAGAGGAGTTAATTCATCATTACCCTCCGTTTGTCGTTGGCTAGACTTAAATTAAGTTTGTAGTACCCCTACTCCAAAGCCAGTCGGCCTGTGGGGAAATTGTGGCTACTGAACAGAACTAATAGCCACCAGAGGTAATTTCATATGGAACGATTGGCTATACCGAATACACTATATGTACCGGATTGACAGCTGCATTTGACGATTTCAATATTTAACAGAACAATATATACCAGGTGTCCCAGATTCAATGTTACATGCGATATCTTCCTTATTTGTAGAGATATAAGAACGAGAAAGGTGTCGTCGAGAAATGGTTTGTAGAATCCCTGTTGAATAAGGAACATTTTACTTAAAACGCAGCAAGTCAATTCCTGTTGTATTTGTTCGTCATAATTCTCAGTAATTGTCTAGATGACATCTATATTTAGAGAAATGTATTTGTAATTATTATATTTTACACAAATTCGAACCTTATATCTTTTACTGTATAGTCTAATGTAATAATGAAATTCAATCGACAAACATTTGCCATTTTACTTTGATTTCTGTTCTTCAATCTCGGCGATAGATCAAATTGGATTCCGTTTCGTTTTTTTTCCGATTTCGCGCTTTTGAAAGACGAACCCTCATCGGTATGTTTAGCGTTTATATTTCCAATTATATGGCGATCGTGTGCTTGAAAGGTTCAACAATCTACGGTGAAAAAAATTCTATAGCTACGCTATCCGTTGTAGTAGGTATAGGTATCCAATAATGTTCCATCCGCCGTTTCGATTTCAATTCTCCCCCTTCCCTCTCGTGATCGAAAACAATACGCCTTTTTTATTTCTCCATTTAAACGCCAATTGTTATCGTATCAATCGCGTCCATGCTCGCGGGACAAAGAGGAACGGAATTATCGGGGTAAGCTATAAATAGGACCTTCGAATACGCGTGCACGCATATGGTAACGGTAGCATTTATTATGGTGTACGTTTATAACTACATATGGACGTACAATGTGTTATCTACTAGATTTAGACTTTTACGCTCCGGTAATGTCGTTTACTTCCCCGGTTAATTACATGATTACGATCTCATGTTTGGAGTTCCGATGGCATCGAATTTAAAATGTTTGCGGCTTCAGCAGTAAGCGGATCATGTTCTTTAAAACAAAAAGATAGGGGAATATCTCCACTTAACGTAGAAGCCAATGCTGGTTGCGTATTATACAGGATGTTAATGAAATAAAGACCAGAACAATGAAAATACGGCTGAGATATGCGTTAAGAGAAGATTATATAATGAAGGGAAATAAAAAGCTGGTCCAATTTTCTCACAAATTCTATTAACTATCAGGCGACCGGTTTCGTGTTCAAAAACACATCATCGGGCCAGCTACGGGGACCACCATGAAAGAAAACAAGCAAATGCACATAAGTGACCAGAAATTTGTAAAGATAATTGTAAAATTGCACCATAGTGACATGTCAACCAATTAAAATACCACAATACCAAGTAAAAGTATTTGAATCATTCAGTTACTGAAGAAAGAAATGTTTTAGGAGAATCAGCATGATATGCAATGGAAGCATATTAAGCATTATGCTATCTTTTCCAATCTAATCCAGCAATCATCATAGGCCTGTTAGTAACAGATGTGATATATCACATCTTGAGTTCTATCACAAGTGATAGATATTTGCTTGAAATGCGTCAGGTACCAGATCCCGAACAGAGGAAATTAGTTCGATCAACGACGGAAGATCAAGCATTAAGGTCTTTATCTACGTACATAGGTTTATTGTGTTATTTTGCTCAGAATTAGAAGAATTTCGTATATAAGGTATTTCCACAGTGAATTTAGCCTCTTGGTACCGGAACACCTTGTGTGTTAGAAATGTGTACGCATATACATAGTGTACATGCATGTAAGTTATAAGTTACAATATCGAACGTAGATGTCCAACTCCAACTGCTATTATGACCTCCTCTGGCTGTAGCGGGGGCGCTGGGAATCCCGTCAAAGACGATCGTGATGCAACGGGTAAATAACTTATCTTCTGTAAATTTTCTTCACATCCTAAATTTTAAATTTTAATGGAATATTTTCTTACAACAGTTGACAGCATAAATTCGGTTGTATCTTTAGCATAATTTCGAAAATTAGATATCGCTCCTCAAGTAATCGTCTTGTTCGTTAGTAAATTTTAATATTGTACAGTTGTTGGTGGTATTAAATGCCATAGAGTAGCATAGATTCTTCCAGTCGCGTCCTTACATGGCATGCATTATGCTATTTTTAAAAATAAGAATATTCGTTGGAAATTTATTAAAAAATTATATTTCGAAGGGTATAGTTATCCAAATTAGCCGTGATTAAACAATCGCTATCGCGATTAAAATAACAGAGTGAAATTATGCTAATTTCTCAGTTTTAGACAAAATATTCATCCAAGTAACACGTGTTTGGCGTGTTCCCATTTTCTGTGTTCAGCGTTTAAATTCGAAGTAGTTTTCTATTTTCATGTTTTAATACCTGTAAAATTTCATTAATTGATATCTAGTTTAATTTAAATTGCTGAAAGAGTGTTTAGGAACAGTCCCGAGCCCTTAGACCGCACGATTAATTAAATAAGTTCGAAAAAAATACATATTTTTTTAAATTTCTCTCTCCAATTGTACAATAGTTACATAGATACTTATGTATTAAACCTAATTCAAAGTTTGCTTAGAATTGTCTGTAATATTTAGGTGCTTAAATAAGATAAATTGTCAGTAGAGATAAGAACATTTTTGCCGAATAGATTGAAGTATGAAGTGTGACTACAATTTTTATACTCCCGAAGAACATTCTAGTTGTCAATTTAATACTTATAAAATTAGATTTAACTTTATACACCGCCACCCATCGATACAGAAACGATTCTTATCCGAATTCTCGAATTCTCGAACTATCGTCTTCCCCTCTGACCTCCTGCTCGCTCCCTTATTCTTCTTTCCACTCACTCGTCGACAAAAGAAAATAATCAACGTCCGACCGAAACTATTTGTTACATTCATGCTTCATTAGAGTCCTTTTCAAACGCGCAAACTTTCAGACACTGATCACCGGCATTCATACCGGCTAAGAGTGTTGATTATCAAATTCCGCACTTACTCACTCCGGAAGGGGGCGTGCGTATCGCCCGATCATCTAGATGTAGTCGTAGACGTTTCAAGGCGGCGACGACCGGGAAAAGATGGAATACATCGCCCTTCTATATTTTCAGCGAGAAGTTCTAGACGAACGGTCATAAGTTCCTGGATACCGTAAAAATTTTATTAAAACTTCTCTCGGCTGGCAGATAAATTTAATTGTTTTCTTTTCAAGGCATCAAGAGGAATACGGGTAGGAAAATGAAGAAGTGGCAGAAGCAAAAGAAAATGTGCGAAGATTGGGAGAAATAGAATTGTTGACTGACTTCGTGTTCGTCGTGAACTCGGGATGAAATGCGAGCATTCGATCCGACAAGAACATCTCAATAATGCTTTTCTTACACCGCATTAGGATCGCTTTTCACTTCTAATAGAGCTGTTATATACAGTGTGATCACTTTTGCAATCCACTGTCATGCAAGCAGCAACTTAGAACTACAGTTTCTTTTTTAAAAAAGGATTACCCATTTAATTAATCGTGCGACTCCTTGATTTCTCCAAACTTGAAAAAATGGCTTAGCAAATGATGAGGTCATTGCCGAAACAGAAGCGTATTTTGCAGAGTTCGACATCCTATTATTTGGAAGGCTGAAAAAAGTTGGAACATCGCCGAACTATGTGTGTAGAGTTACAAGGAGATTAATACAGGTATCTATCATACCATCCTCGTATAACCAATATTTTTCCACTACTATTCTCTCTAATTTCGAAGAAAATGGTTCGGAAAAATGTACCGACAATCTACGGTAAACATCGTCTCCAAAAACGCATTATAAATAGTGGCGTCGCGATATTCGCGAACGACTGCACCTCCATCTACCGTATATAAAACATATAATTGTTATTCAGCACGCTGTCGAGTTGTAATTTTCCGCGCTATTCACTATACAGCAGGAGTAGAATTCGAGGACAGCACGGGCAGCAACAGAAAAGGCAACAATACTCCGAATATAATAATTTTGTCGTACGTTATTTAGCTAGCCACGCATGAGTTGCTTTTAATATCGAGCTATATGTCCGTCTGTGTACTCAAAAAGTGTTGTACGTATGTGTCCACGTATTACCTACGGCATCGGACGTACGATCTATGTAGCTTTATTCTACAGTAGAGTGTATGCTTGCTGCGCTGTTTCAGCTGTAGCTCTATGCTGTACGTTGTTATATGTAGATCGCTGAAGCGCAGCAGTAGAAATGTTAAGTTTTGTTTATTTAATGTATGTATCAAGCTTCAGTTTTCAAGGGTTGAAAAATAGCACGCCAAGTTGAAATTCAACCAGCCGACTTTAATGAACTTATATCCCATGTCAAACTAAAACGTTGCTGTGATTATTTGAGCGTGAATATTTCGTAGTATCTGAATGTCCGATTATAAATATATGTATGTATTAATGCTGTGACGAAAGAGAACACAGCGAGATAGGAATACAGGCTGTTTTGAAACAACGTTTTCGGATTTTAAGGGCATGTTGCACGGTCGAAAATAATGTAAAAAATCTTAATAAATATGTGTCCGTGAATCAACTGTTTATGAGATAACAACGAGTGTTCCCGATGCATGAAATACTCATTGATAACACATCCCAGTAAACATGTGTTTATCAGCTGTTTTTTTTTAACAATTTGTTTTAAAGTTTTGTGCAATTTGTATCAGTTACAATGGTTGCGTATTCAAGTATTGAAATGAGCGATACGGTGCCAATGGGGATGCTGTAAAAGCATGTCGTCTCTATGCTGCTAAGTTTCCCGATCGTCAACTGCCTTCGCATGTAGTGCTTGAGACGGTATTCCGACGACTAAGTGAAACTGGTTCGCTTTGAGAAGAGGTCTTATGGTACTGGACAGCAGAAACGAGCATGCACACCGGAAGTAGTAGAACTAATTTTGAATATTATTGATGAAAATCCCGAAACAAGTGTTCAAGAATTTCAATTCAAATGGGTGTAAAGGGCCAGCTATCGTGTTTAAAAATTTTTTCACGAGCAGTTCCTATACCTCTACCATATCCAACACAAACCCTTACTGCTCCGCATTATCAAGGGAGAAGAAGATTTTGTGAGTGAACGGTCAGACTTCGCTGCTAGCATTCTTTTTACTAATGAAGTCAGTTTGACTAAAAATGGAATCTTTACCTCGAGTTCTTGGAAAATACTTTACCAGAACTTTTGGAAGATTCACCTTTAAATCAGAAATTGAATTGGGGGTTTATGCAAGATGGAGCTCCACCGCATTTTACGCGTGCTGTTGGGGAACAACTGAATCTCCTGGGAGATGGATAGGGCAATGGGGTATGTTTTGATTCCATTAAATCTATAATTCCAGTATCTGGAGTTTCGCCAAGGAATAGAACGCTGTGGCCAGATAATTTGAGAAAAACCTGGGTTTTTTTAAAGAATGTGCACTTCCCTTGTAGAAAGAGGTAGATCCTGTGTCGAAATGGAAGGACAGCATTTTGAATATTTTCTTTAATTGTAATATTTTTCATATTAAAATGCAATACCACCTTAATAAAAACCACGAAAGCAAATTTGTTCTGCTATTGCAATGAAATCGTTGTTATCTCGTAAACGGTCGATTCACGAACACATCTTTATTATGACTTTATCTTATTTTCGACCGTACTACATGCCCTTAAAATCCTCAAACGTTGTTCTAAAACAGCTTGTATACATAAATGTATTACATCACCATACATTTTACTTTTAAAGAGTTCGTTGCCTCACAAATATCTTCCTCGTTTTAGGGAGGTTTATTTCTCGCAGAATAAGATGAAAGGGAAGTAATTTCAATTGAAATTTAATCTTTCAGAGAAGTAAATAAACTCCAAGATCTTTTCTCTCCATTTTTATTTTTCGACAAAAGCTGCTACCGTTGAAAATGTTTCACAAACACCTTCCGCCTCTTGTTTCTTTGTTTCAGCGCAATGTCCATTTTATATATCTTTATTATTAATTCTTCGAAACGGAACAGATTGACAGAAAAATTAATTAGAAACAAAGAAAAATAAAAAGATACCTTGCGTTTCTTTGCCATTAAAGAAGATGAAAAAAATTTCCACCTAAAATGAGCCTAAATATTTGTTCACTCCAGTCAAAAATTGAAATTGGGGAATGTTTCAGTGTTGGAGCGAATAAAATACGTAGCGGCCATTTAAACAATGGCAGACGAGGAAAAAAGAGGGTAAGAAGGTAGGAAAGCAGTAAGAATTGATGCTACCCGTGTTAGCGCTAAAATTTGTATCTTCTCCTACCCCATTCACGTTCAGAGATAAATCCCCAAAAACGATCTCATAAAAATAATATTTATGGGTAATTTCGCCGTGTTTTGTTGGTGTTTTCCGCACATTTTTTTTGTTTTTCTTTTACCGTTTTCCCCTTTTTCTTTAAGAGGCGACAAAAAGTAACAGATCTAGAGTGCTACCGTGTGTATATATACCAACATCGAGTTAAATATTCGAAGCCGGTATTGTTCTGGAAATATTCCATTGGGGGTTGAAATCTTAGTCCGGGATGGAGAAATGTGAGCTTAAAAGGTGCACGTATCTCCCTTGCGAGCGGCACTAACTCGCTATTGTAGCTGCGGGCTATACTTCTCAAGCATGCAGGTCATACATGGAGAGCATAAAGATGTTCCCTTTTTTTGTTCCTGTACTTGTGACGCCTTTTCAGTCCTGCTAATAATACTTGAGAGGTCATTTCATTCGCAATTTCATGCTTATCTTCCCTTAATCTGACGCTTAACATGTTATCTCGTAGGTCTGACTCAGTTTCTAGAACAGTAAAGAAGAAACTTAATGTAAATTTTGAATATATTTGCAAGGTACTTTTACGCCGAGAAAAACAAGAATACGTTTTGTAATTAAGTAATTATGTAAATTATCTAGGGATAATGTGTAACTGAATCAACCTAACTTACATACAACTTAACGGATGTTAACTATGCACATTATCAATATTGCTACTGATAAAATAGTTTTCGTACATTAAAAGTTAAAAATCAATCAAGATTAACATAAGATACGTATTACTTGATAAATAATTTATTATGGTTTTAGAAATCGTAAAAATTAAAACAGAATGTCAATAGGTAATAATTAAACAAAAGTAAGTTAAGATGGTACAAAAAAGTATGAGAAGAAAATTACCAGTTGTTAGGGCACCTGAAAAGTTGGCTTTGAAATTTACGAAGTTCACAGCTACTTCGGCTCTTCATTGGCGCATACGAGGGTAATCTGAAAAGTTTCAATATAAAGATAGCGTTGCTTGTTTTAGTAGTATAATTGCGCATTCGTTGAAAATTACAATTTTCCAAGTTAAGTACTCTCACAGTTATAAAAGTTCAGATGCACCCGTCCGTTTGCCAAAAATATTCAAAAAATGCAGATATTTCATATAGAAATAACAGCACAGTTGTTTTATTAAACAAACCTAGTAGATATAGGCTTTAGTACTGTAATGTTTTAGAGGTGGTAAATTGTTAAAAAAAATAAATTTTCGAAAATTAATTGAACTGAGAGTTCGGAGGTGTTCTAAAACACTTTTTCGGCAATTTGGATGAACTTTAATGTGAATTAATGAGATTTAAACGAAATTTAAATCTGAAAAATGAGAACAAACCTGAATTTTATGACGATGTCAATATAAACTCAAGGTTTATATTACATTGGCAGGAAAACTGCCTGTTCTTAACCACCAACCTTCACTGTTATCTTGGATTTAGATTACGATTCGAAATATTAACTCTTTAAACTTGAAGCATAGCCAAAATACGAATTTCCTCGATGAAAATTTGACTCAATGCGAGAAAACGAATTGGCGTCCCTCAACTCCTTTATTTTAATCGCGATGGCGATTGTTTTATCCATAGCAAATTTTGATAATTCCTTTCCAAAGATAAATTGATGTTGATCTTCCGATGAATAAAGTTATTTATTTTAAAGTAGCATAATGGAATATGTAGGGACGCGACTAGATGACTCTGTGATACAAAAAATCATCGACAGTACAACAATAATAAAACTTACTGACGTTCTACATAAAAACTTCACGAAAGATATTTAATTTAGGAAATAACGCTAGAAATACCTCCGAATTTACGTTTATATCTGTTTTAGGAAGATATTCCATTAATTTTGAGGATTTACGAAGTTAAGAGAATGAACTGAAGTGGAATAACTTCTCCATTCCACCACGTTTGTCGTTGGCTGGACCTAAATTATTTATTTCGTACTCCCGCTCCAAAGATCGGAGACTCGGGGTGGAATAGGAGCTTCCGAAAAAAAGCTAACAGCCGCTAGAGGGAATTTCACATAGAACGAGTATCCATATTGAATACACCATACGTGCTGGAATGACAGCTGCATTCGGCGATGTAAAATTTACAACGCTTCAGTATATCACCAAGTCTTCAGAATTTCCTAATGTATACTCTTTCGTATCTCGATCGATGCAATGAGACATCCTGTATACGAAGGCAACAATGGAAGTAATAATAATACACTATGAGTGCCATAAAACATAAAGACGCCAGTGACAAAAATAAAGTGATAGAAAAATGTTGTTAATGAAAAGTGGTGTAAACTTAACAAGTTAAAAAATCTGCTATCACATTGTAAATAATTTAAGGTTCAAGATGATTTACACAGACACAATTAAGTGAAGCATTGCTTGAATTTATTTGCTCTTGTTTCATTCATACACATAATAATGCCAAATACCGTAACCAAGTCACCTCATTATATAATAAATGTCGAATATAATAATAATAATGTTAATAATAATAATGGTAGTAGTAATAATAATAAAAAAAATAATAATGTCTTTATTATGTTATTCACACATCTTTTTTATACTCAACCCAAGTATATGTCTCTACGCGTAAAGTATTTTTAAATGGGTATAAGCTTTGTTAATATATATTTTGTTATTTGAAATCTGTAACGGAAGGTATTATCCATTAATAGCCCCAGATTTTTTACCTCCTCACATAACAAAATTTTGTTATTGTCAATTTTAATACCGATGATTTTAGACAGATCCTTCACAACGTTCGTTTTACCACATAAAATAGCTTGAGATTTTGAACTGTTTAAACTTAGGTATAGATTTTTTGAGAATATACCGTTAGCCCTTAAAATAGCTAATTGGTTGTTATTGTTCATTCACAAAGGAGAGGTATTTATAACTAGAGTTTGTTAAAAAGGTGGTACCAGATGGCAGAAGCGTAGCGGCAGCGGCGTGGATAGGGGTACTTTTGAACTCGTAGTCGATCTCGACAGTACTGCGAGAGAGTTCAAAGTGACAGTACGTTGCACGCTGCACGTCAAATAAATACGCGGAGATGGGACGCCCAAAGGGTGCAACGTTCCCTTCGAATGTGAATAAATATCTCCGGCATTTCCCTGGATTAGAATATAGGAGTCCGCATATTTATTGCACAATATGCAATGACGGATTGCTAAGTCACGATAGGTATGAATGTAGAAAACATTGTAAAAGTAAACGTCATGTATTTAATTTAAGAAACAGTATTCCATATTGGCAATTTTTATATGATTTTATTTTTATGTTAAGTATGTGCAACATACCACAACATCTAGTATCTAATGAACACTTTCGTCTTTTTTGGGTTAAGTACGTTCCCTCATGGAAGCTGCCAACATCTATGCAATTACGATACAATTTGCCACGTGTGCAAGGTACAGTAAAGGAATATATAAAAGATGAGTTGAGAAATAAGAAATCTGCTTATGTGTGGATGAAACAACTGATGCTCAGAAAACAGCGTCATTCATGTTGTAGCGCGTCCTTTAAAACGTGATGGTCCACCAGTTTCATTGTTGTTATCCAGTAAAAGGATTCAGAAAACTAATGCAGAAACCGTTGTCAAGATAATAAAAGATTCCTTGAGAGAATTTCGTATCACAGGAACCCAAGTCACCATGTTCGTTACGGACGGAACCGCAACAATGCTGAGAGTTGGTAGGATGTTGAAAATATGCTTTCGGACTCTTCTTCACATAATATGCCTCATACACACATGTCACCTCGTAGCAGAAACCATTCGAAAGAAGTATCCGATGGTGGATAAGTTAATAGCATCTACCAAGAAAGTGTTCATCAAATCTCCCAAACACATCCGTGTATTCAAACAATTGTGTTCGAAATTACTACCACCACCTCAGCCTGTAATAACGCGATGGGGAACATGGCTCCAGGCAGTATCTTACTATCAGAAATATTTTTCACAAGTGAAAAATGTCATCTTTAAGCTTGACTCAAATGATTCTGCAGCAGTTCGAGATAGTCAGCAACTTTTTTCCAATTCGGACGTTCAACAACAAATAGATGAAATTTCCATGAACTATTCTGAAGTTGCACAAGCTATTGAGCAATTAGAAAACAGTCACTTATCTGTACGAGACGCATTAAATTGCATAAACAATTTACAAGCCGCTCTAGAAAACTTGACGAACACTATAGGAGTCGATGTTGCTCAAAGATTTGGTGCAATTTTAACGAAAAATCCCGATTTACAAAAGGTTCGGTCTATAACTGAAAATCAAGAATGCCCAGATGAGGAAAAAGAATATCTGACATTTGCAAATCTTACTTCACTGGATGTTGAACGATCATTTCCGAAGTATACGACAACGTATTCACAACACCGTCGACGGCCGAATGAATCGACAATGGAAGCGTTGCTGATGTTGCAATTCTACGCAGCTGACCAGGGCGGTTGCTAATTGCCGCAGTGGACATCAAGACGACAGGAAAAGGTAACAATATTATTTTTCACTAATATTGTATTTTACGTACCTACTTTTATGCAGTGCGCCACTGCCGGTAGCATCTTTTTAACAAATTCTATTTATAACAAAACCTATTAGATATGATTATTATTGCAATAATACTGCAATAACCATTATTATTTCTGACAAAAGCAAACAAAACCCACAAAATAATGCGCGTACACCTATGTACATACATAGCTACACATACACAGTTAATATTGATCGTGTCTAAAATTGAAACGTTCAACGGCATTATTAAACGTTATTAAACCGATTAAATATGCATTTGTAAACGCAGTTGGTCACTGAAAATTATAATCAGCTATAACAACCTTCCAGCATCATAATCTTGATGCAGCTTTACGACGCGAACGTTCCAACGCTAACAGGACTAATTTCAGCCGCTCAATTTAACTTAAACACTGATACCGTTCTGTATAGTCCTCTCAGCCGATGTTTGCGTTGTAGTACCGCTCCGATGATGTAGCTTCGACCGTAAATTTAACAAAAGCGATGTTGTTCAATGGAGAATAATGCCGAATGCATGCAAATAGACAATTCCCCTCGCCGACAAGCGTTCAGTATGAATTCGATCGTTTAGCTTTCGCTAGTCATCGATCAGAAAGTACCCGTGTCGCTGGCTGGAAATTGCAGAGGTATAAAGACAGAATTAAACCGGTGATAAAGTTTTGAAGTGATTTACTACTTTAATGTTATTGCATTAGCGGCAAAAACTTGGAAATCGTTGGTGGTGATATGTGAAAGTGATATGTAAAACCAGTATCCTGTATAAAACTTCATATTTTCTTACGATGGAACTGTAATGTATAGAGCGGGCCAAGAGCGCCACGCGCCAGGTTCGCAATCAGGCTGCCGGGGGCATATATGTATGTAAACATAGGTAACTTAAATATGTAATTATTAGGACGAGGACCAAAACCACTGTCTATTACGTCGTGAAGACGCGCAAATATACACCTGCAGTTTGGGTGTTCGTTGATAAATAGGGCGTTGTTCACAGTGGGCCACTACAAAAAAAAGTTCATTCATCGACGGCTACGAACTAACAGCGCGCTTATTCATTTACGGATGACGCGCTCTATTCATCAACAAATGACGAGTCTGCAGATGTTACGTTTGCACCACTTCGTGGCATACTAGAAACAAGCGTCGGTGTGCTCGCTTTAGTGATTATGTCTAACGTAACTATTAAAAATAAACGGCCATTACCTACGAAAGTTAAAAAATTTCTTAGTGAATTTGTGGATTTACACTACAATGGGAGTACAATTTTCTGTAAAGTTTGTAAAAAGAAACTACTGTGCTGGAGCAAACGTGATTGTGAAAGACATATAAATAGCGCACACCACAGAAATAAAAGAAATGGTGTGTCACAACAACGTCAATTTCAATTAGAATTGCTTTTAACGTTTATGGTATGTGGTCTACCACTTCGTATACTTGATAAAAAAGCATTTCGAAAATTCTGGGGTACATACAATACCGAGTGGATACTACCATCTCGGACAGCGTTACGGAGAGATATTCCACGAATACGTGAGGACATTGAAAATCGAATTAAAGCCGAATTAAAGCCGAATTAAAAGATAAACAGTTCGATAGTGTTTTAAAAAAGAATCCGGACTACACGAGATTAAGACAAATGTGCGATGGGGCATCTGCAGATTCCTTGACTAAGTCTAAAGATTATTTTAATTACGCCTGTCTTACTTCGGTAGACGTGGAACGGTCGTTTTCGAAATATAAGAACATTTTTTCGTCTCGGCGAACATCCTTCACCGAGGCAAATGTGGAAACTTATCTGATGGTGCAACTTTTTAAACAAGCCTATCCGCATTATTAAGAAGGATAGAATTTATTTATTATATCTTTATTTACACTTACATTATTAAGTACAACAGAATAAAAAAAGCGTTCAGTTTCTCAGTTATTTCCTTATTATATCCCATTTACAACGCATACCGTTTTCAATCAAATAAAAAATCATAATGAAAATAAAAACACCTCAGCGTGTACATATATATATATATATATATATATATATATATATATATATATATATATATATATATATATATATATATATGTACTAAACATTATTATTGCGTCAGCTTTTATTTTTTTACTCTTGTGTATTAATTTCGAAATATCACATATCTGCTGTGATTCACATATACGCTATTTACAATAAGCGGCCGTTGCGCCTGATTCCGATTCTGTTGGATGGCGCAATTTGGCCCGCTCTAGTAATGTATAATATAAAAAAATAATGTCATGGGCGTACCACAACAAATATATAACGTAATTTGGACTTGGACTGTAGTTACCAAAACCAATTATTTCATTAATTTGTACAATTCACTAGACTATTGAGACACTAAAAATATTTCAAAAATAAGTAGTTACCCTATTTATTTGAATTAGTTAGCAGCATACTATAGGTTTAGGGACTATTCAATTCATTTTCTTTTGTGCTATATTGAATCGTATATCAGTGTATATACCGGCTGTTCCATTTTAATCATAACAGGGGACTGTCTTGAAAAATATAAATCCTACGAAAAAGTTCGCCATACCATTGTTGGTTCGTCTTATCGGGGACCACAAAATGATGATTTTAGGTTTCAGCGTAGATGGCGCTGTAATCGAAAAATAAGTCGAATCTTTGAACCTCAGGCCAGAAATACTACGCAGACAAGATTTTTGTAATCTGAAGATCCTCGGGCAATTAGCGGATGCACCGTAGAAAATGATTCCGTATTTGACTCTGCTGTATATACATATAAGCGTAATAAGAACTTAAACCAGCGTCAATGTTAATCGTATATGCAATTACCCTTAGAACATAATTGAAAGCAGATAGCTTCGAACAAAGACGGTCAACATGAGCTTTCCAATTTAGTTGGCTGTCCACAGTAAGACCAAGAAATTTTGAGCTCTTACAAGTAGTAAGTATATCGTTATTTGACTCCGGCGCTTTTTTAACTTCATTATCTATGGGATTTTGTTGTTTTTATAACGATGGAAGTGTCACCTGCATACAAGATAGTCCTAAATTACGTAATCCCTGTGTGATCGTTCACATAAACCAGGAAAAGCAGTGGTCCCAACACAGACCCCTGCGGAGCGCCTCTCTCTACTGGCAACCAATCCGACTAATGTTTTCTGCTCGTCACTGGGTCATTTCTCACAGCCCTCTGTTGTCGGTTACTTGGGTAAGAGCGAATTAGGTAACGTTAAGATGTATTTGCATTTCGGATATTTTAAAGGAAATGGATACGAGGGTGGTATCAAATATAAACCCACTTCCCCTTCCTGTGACTAGCAAAGATCTGTAAGAATGGTAAAACTTTCAATGATCGTAGGATGAGGTGTAATCCCTTCCACCAGGGTACCACTGGTAGCGTAGCTTCACGCAGTTAATTTCTTGCACGTTGAGCAAAAAGGGGGTGTCATATTCGGTTACACAACGCCCTATTATTAAGTTTCTCATAAATAAAAATACTCATTCCAATTAAATATCAATCAAATCAATTTTGGCCGTGTTTAAGTTGGCGTTTGAATGAGTTGAATTTTTTATACCATACATCTGACGAATTGGGTCAAAATTTTAAAAATAAGAAGGTGCAATATACATTTAAATCGAGAAAGAAATAGAATTAGAAACATCATCCCTGACCTTTATATCTAGGATCCTCGAAAGCACTTCGTTATCTGAACAAAGCATCTTCGTCATTGAAATTTCTTTCCAAAAAAGATTACTTCCAAATTAATTCTAAACATAGAACGCGCAGACTGACTCGATATTTAAGCGAAAACAAACACAAATTTCGTGTCGCGTCGCGTTCCTTTGAAACGTGTCTTCAATAACGAATTTCTTAATTGTAATTTAACTGGTGTTCTTCCAGAGAATTGATCGGTAATGAACGTGCGCACAACGCATAATTAATGATGAAATTTTCGTTTGATCAGGGCATGTTTTTACTGTACGATCCGTAATTACTTTCTCGCCCATAGAATCCAATATTTCCCATCCTCGTTGCATGCTCGTTAGCGCTTCGTACCATCTTCATAGCGAACTAAGAAATTAGGTTCAGCTACGCTTGTTTTCTTGATTTTATTTGCAAAACAAGAAAAGAATTTTCCGAAACAAAGACGTAAATGGAAAGGCAAGTGTAAAATTAGAACATTTAGTTTTCGTCAAAAAAGTGTTTGCTTATACGGGCTGGAGTAATACTAAAAGATTCAAAAACGTCTATATGCAAGTTATAAATAAACAATAACTCTGGGTTATGACATCCTCTAAATTTAAACGAAAAAGTTTCACGTTAATTAGGTTTAACAAAACATTATATTTCCTGTGTTGTATTCAGAATAAGTTTGAATATATCAAGTGAAATGTTGAGAAAGATATTACATATATTGTTTATGAAGATTATGACTAGTCAAAATTCCATATACTACAATGTCTACTATAATTATTTTAGGATTGAACGCACGCCATCAATCGGCTATGACGTCAGATGATTCCTTATTGTCAAATCAAAATGTAAACAACATGAACAAACATCAATGAAATGGGAACCATAGAGGACGAAATTAGCGAGAGAATTATGAAAGCGGGAAAACTTTTCAACATAATAAAAACGAGATTCCTCAACAAGAAGGAAACACCGAAAGAGGTAAAGACCGAAGTGGTTAGAATATGTGTGAAACCAACGTTCATCTACGCCTGTGAAAGCTGGACAATAACAGAAAAGCAGAGGAGTAAGCTGACAGCTGCAGAAATGAGATATCTGAGGAAAATACTAGGAAAGATAAGGAGAGATAAAATAAGGAATGTGGAATACAAGGAGCAGTTGAACATAATGCTAGTGGAAGAGACAATACAACAGCGACAACTAAGATGGATGGGACATGTGCAAAGAATGGGATAAGACAGGCCAGTGAAGATGGTGTACGAAACAAGAGAAAGTGGAAAACAAAGGAGAGGAAGACAGCGAAGAACGTGGAAAGAGGAAGTAAGAGAGGCAGCGGAGAGAAGAGGGGTAAGGTGGGAAGACATTCCGGGATTAGCATAGAATAGGATAAACTGGAGAGAAATATAGAGGAAACCAATGGGACTCAACGCCCACCAGCCAACACCGAAAGGTACAACGCCCAATGATTAAGTAGGTTAGTAAATACGGAAATTCCATGGAAATTACATGTTCGTAATTCACCGACGAAAGCCAAAATATATTAATTCAATTTTATAAGAAGGGCATATGCTTGATCTCCTTAAGCAACGTTTAGACGGCGTTTATGGTGATTCATCTTCTTTATATTCCACTGTAAACAAGTGGGAAAAGTGCTTCCGCTTGGGGGAAGAATCCCTAGAAGATGATGAGTCAATTGAACTTATAATGCCAAAAAACATTTCAATTATTGAAAAAATTGCATTAGCTGTCAACAGCACATATTATGCGTCTTTGCTGCATAAATTGAGGGAGAATATTCGTGCAAAATGTCGAGAAAAATTGATCGATTGGGTGGATTGCCGATTATTGCACGACAATGCACCCGTCCATACTATCGCCATTTTACAAGCTACCATCCGCGAACGTGGCTTTCAAGAATTAGAATATCCATCGTATAGTCCGGACATTTTCTCAATTATAGTGAGTTGTAAACAGCTGTAACATCATTTTGAAGGAAAAACTTTACAAGGGTATAGAATTATTAATTGATCGTTGTAATAAACGTATTGAAGTTGGGGGAGATTATATTTAAAAATAAAAATTGTTATATTTTACCAAGTTTATTTTTTTCTACATCTGGCCAAGAATTTGCGTGTACTACGTGCTATTTTAATAAAATCATTTTTTTTTTATATATGGCGCAGTCAGTAGGAGCCAAACCTATACTTTATTGCATTTAATGAGATTAAAACGCAGTGGTTCGTTGTTATTGTTATAATAACTGCTCCCTTTCAGTACTGAAATGAAATTTATATCTACGTACGTAAAAGTACGAAGTCATCTCTCATAATTACGACCATGTAGGTTTCCATCTCCTCCCCGGCTATTAATATTTTCCTACGGTTCATATTACGCGGAACAGGTGCTAAATTTTCCGGCTACCCTCTACGTACATGACAGTTCGCACCTAAAACTCACCCCCATTTTTGATATTTGCGCATTAGCAAAATTAAAACGACCCCTCGGCATCATTGAAATTTTCGAATATGTGTGTATACGTTGCCTTCGCCCTCGAAGCAGAAATAATAATCGTAATAATAATAAAGCGTAGCAGCCCGCGACGGTCAGAGGGCGCCACCGTTACTAGGGTAATAAATTCTCACGGTTACACGCGGAGAATAAAAAACGACCGCAAAATTTAAAATTATAGCAACACTTTCGCGTAGAAATAACCGGAAGCTAAAGCGTCCGACGGTAATAAGAATGCAAAAGGTGGGAGCGAGATGGGGATATAATCATAATTAAAACGGGGATCTCACTCCCCTTCACACCAGTACCTCGTCCGGTTTTTGTTGTACCATCTCCGTGACGATGGCCTTCATAATAAAGGGATGACATGACGCCACGCCACTGGAAAGGAAATACGAGGGGGTAGATAATATCAGTATTTACCGACCGACGCGCCGCCACCCCTCAATGGAATAATCTCCCTCATATTACCGAAAACATCAAAACCTTCCTCGTTTGCGTAAGTAAAGCGCCCTCTATATGTAGCTTCTCTATACCGCTCTAAGTATTATTTTAAATTACATATATCATCTCGTTTAATTAAGGTATATGCGCTAACGCGTGTTGTGTATAGTTCGATGTTCCTTACTAGGGTGGCCCGTCAGACCATAGCCCGTAAATACTATTAACATCGGAATAATAAAGATTAATAATAAACCTCGAATGGAACGCCAAATATAGGGAAGAAGGAAGGGATGTGGGGAAAATTAATATATAGGTGTACCTTTAGCTGAAGTAATGGGACCGAAAATTAATAATTAATTATTCATACGCTATTGCTTTGTGGGGACAAAAGGAATTCCCAAATACGTAGGTAAAAGGTTGGATTTGAGTTTGTCTTTTAGGGAAGCTTTTAAGACATATTATTTATACAAATTCAATTGAAACAATGCTGGTTTTATCAATTTTCTCAAACAATTATTTGTTGTGAATTTGTTCACTAACGCTAGGATTATTCTCCACTGGACCCTCTCCAATTTGTATGAAATTTTTACGGGATGTACATCGTAATGTACTTTTGAGACTTTTGGACAGAAGTATATATTCATTAGAAGCACCTGTGATTAGTTGAATCCGTCAATTTACTTATTTTTGCTGCTAATTTATAAAATTTCCAATTTAGTTTATTTGGTGTTAAAATAATTTAGCTGGTATTGCTATAAACAATTTTTTTTTGTGAACCTGTCTGTCTACAATTAATGTTCTGATTTAAGAAACTTATAACATCTGGGTACGTAACAACACTTTTCCAGTTTTAAATATTGCTTATTTAATCTTGCTTAAGATTTTCTTATATAAACTACATATTTTTCATTTATTATGTTTATTTTCACTATTTACATAAGGGGGCACATGGTAATTGTCTTTCTCTATTGTAGGTTTTTTTGTTTGTTTAATTTACGTAGCCACCTATATTAATATATAGTATTCGCAGTAATACAATGTGAGATTAAGGAGATATTAATCGCAGAAAAAAAAATATTTATATCCTGCACGTTATGGAGTAAGCTCTAATAATCGGCTTGATCCGAAAGCTGTAGAGAGGGTTATAAGCTTCAAGTCCTCGTCTTATGTGTGTTGAATTATGTAATTCTTAGCGAGCTTGCCAATGGTACCCATCTTCGTGACAAGACTGATGATCTATGTGATTTAATCCCGTTAACACCTGCGTAGGTGTGGGAAGCTATGATAACGATTACCCCTGGAGCCATCTTGTTACTTATGGAGTCATGTATGTAATATACAGTCGAAACTATTAAATTCTTTTGCCTATAATATAAATAATTTCAAATATCATTTAATTAACTTACAATTTAAGTATTATAATTTTCATTTACCTTTTTATATATAATTTGTAAGCCATACACAGCTGTGAACGGTATATGAGACAAATAAGGGTATTTGTGTACGACTGTAACCACTTATAGCTCAAATTTCATGTGGCTTTATTTCTTAATTTACATCGAGTTGTTGAACCGTATTTGTTAAGCAACATATCACCTGGGAAGTTATTCTGTAAGGATCGAGGGTGTTGCTTTTCACAGTGTTGTGTTGAAACGTAAAATTTTCACTAGTACTTTTCTGTCTTTTCGACACGACACCGTGAAAAGCAACACTCTCGGTCCTTACAGAATAACCCCCCTGACTTCAAGTCATTTCAATTTTGACTTTGGATTATTTTCTACGAATAAGTGGTAAGATTGTTCCAAACTTTATTTCATCTAATTTTAGAACTTTTGATCTAGAGCTAATTATTTATAGCTGCTTCCTACATTTATTTTACAATTAAATCATTTATATAGTTTATAATTTATATTAACATTTTGCTGAGCCTGCTTTAAACTTTCTTTCACGTAATTTTAGATTTTAGTACGTTTGGAACAGGGCTAATCATTTATAGTCGTTCGTTATATTTAGAACACGCATATGTTAATTCATGTATTTTACAATTTGCTTTCTACAATTTTGTTGGTATTCTTATATAATTTACTAAACTATTTTCTCAAATTTTGCTTTTGATGATTGTCGAATTTCCTGACTATCTTGCTCTTGGTCGCAGTTGGAGCCCTTACAAGTGTAGCTATTTCATAACAGCCCAATAGCCCACGTCTCTGCCGCGGGTTATGTGCAGTCGGACTTGGTACGCGCTCTAGTTTCCTTTACAGCAATCTTACGGCAGCGGTGTAGAATCACTGCATTGTACCAGAACGTGTTGCAACACATGAGACTTACATAAAATTATGCCAAATTACAGCTTCGTAACTAGTATGCTTCTTGCAGAGGGCACCTGAGATGACTACCATGCTGAAACTTGGTGATCCGGCTCAACTTTTTGGGTACAACAGCTTAGTTGTAGAGTAAAAGCTCTACTTAGGGCGGATTTGCCGTCACAGTGACTCATAAATCTTGTGACAAATTTGCGTCATATTTTAGCGGCTTGTACCTGCTGACAGAATAACTTTGTGAAGCCAATTCTTTGTTCTTTTGTAGTCTGTCAGCATGTCATGAAACGGTGCAAGTGACGTCTTGACTGATCAAATAATTGCTGAGTTATCCATTCAAATTCCATTAAAAAATTTCATTCGTCAGTTTTGGCTCAATTTCAAGAGGCCGTATTTCAAAAGGAACACTTCGAATTTGAATTTTCTTGATACCACTGAAAATAGCTGATCCCGTTTGATCAGGAAAGGTTTCCTTCATTTTTGAGACTTTGCCTTTAAAAGCAAAGAAACTTGGTTTTTAGTAATGTAAAAATATACATGCTTTGTATGTCGTGTGTTGGTCCATACCACTATCAGTCTCAAAGATTGGCAATCCATCGCCAAGGGGTCACGCCCGATAGCCAGGTAACTCCAGGGACGGGTAGGTTTTCATCCATAGGTTTCCAAGCCTAAATACGGGTATCTAATAGGATCCCAAGCCTGATTGTTGGTCTCTAATAAGTTCTCAAGCCTAAATCTAGGTTAGCATCCTGCCTATCTGGCCAGTAGAATGAACGTACAGGTCCACTGGGATACATGAAATTCACTAAGACATCATTTTCTTAATTTGAGATTTCGTATAACTATTCAAAGGTAATAATCGATTATAATTTCAAAGAAATAGAATAAAAATGTGTTGCCTCTCCGCTATTAGTTTCACACCCCCTCACTCTTCATGGCATTGATTCCAGTATGTGATCAATGTCCTCTTGAGGTATGGTATCCCAAGCAACCTGCAATTTACCCCTCAGTTTTCTTTCCATACTGTCTCACACATGTTCGATTGGCAAGAGGTCAGGAGATTTGGGTAGCCATGGCAATATATTACTTTGGGACTCTTCGAACCGGTTTAGAGAAGTTCTCGCTACGTGGGGACGGGCATTATCTTGCTGGAAAAGTGGGTCTCGGAGCTCCACCATCTCATCAACGTAATGCTGGGCATTCATGGTGCGTGGAAGGAACACCAACTGTGACCTACTCCCGTATGCTGTAGCATCCCATACCTCAACTCTTACGGCTCGGTGCAAACGCCTTTCAACAGAAAATTGAATATCGCGACGTTCTTCACGTCCTCGTCTGACCCTTATGCATCCCTATACAAAATTGAGATTCATCACTGAACACTTCCCCATACTACTATAAGTTCCAGTGCATTCACGACCTACACGACTCCAAACATTGCTGTCGGTGTTGAGTCGTATGTGATAACAGGATGTGGTTGATAGGATTGCAAGCCGAAAGTCCTGATTCAGCGGTAAATGGTTCGAAGGAATTGACCTGGTACTGGAGACTTGGTATCTTAGCGCCACTAAGCGAAGGTGGTGGTCCTGCACCTCATCGGTTCTTCTTTGGCCTCCGGTTCCTCTTCGGCGATTTTCCTGGCGCTCCCAAATCCATGATTCATAACAACGCATGAAGGTGGATTGGTTACGGTTAAGACGATTTGTAATTTTCTTGAATGAAAAACCACCTTCGCGCAAGCCAAGAATTCGACCTCTGTTGAATTCGTTCAACTGGCAGTAATTTCCACGTTGCTGACTTTTTTTTTGATTCAATTTTCATTATTTTCTAACGGTGAAAATTGAATCAAAACTCGCAAGAAATACGCCAGATACTAATGTCAGAAAAGACTGCATTAAGTGTTAGATATACGATAACCATTTGATCAATCGCAACAAAACTATGATCAAAAAATTCGCACCCTTTCTTGGTGTTGCAATTTTCATGTCATGCAGCGTATTTTATGTGAAAACAAGGAAATAGAAATCACGTCGATATTAAATCATCTCCTTACAGGACATACTTACATTTTATTTTGTTGGAGAATTCTAACCCTTAGAGTGAGGTTTTCGTGGCCTTTTTCAATATTAGAACTTGATTTAATGTTATTTTCATATTTTTCCGGAATAAATGTTTTTTTTTTAATATCTTTGATTGTGGGAAATAAAAGTGTAAAGCCATGTACTCTAAATTAATAATCCTTTTTTACAGCGTGATTTTCTGAAGTGTTAATCTTGCTAATTGAATGTACCTGCACATTTAAGTTTATCTGAAGACTCTTATATCTGGATGCGAGCAACTGTATGCAAGTTCATAAAATCCATAATATTGAATTTTATTTAGAAGATATATCATAAGAATGTCACGATTTCACTTAAAGCAACCTCGAAAACGAGATGCTTTTTTAACATATGGAAGCTCTCTAGGTTGAATGTTATTAAATATACATCCAGCAAATAGGAAGGCAATCAACAATATTCCATTTCTCGTCGTTACGTTATTTCAACAGCAGCCCTCGATCATTGTCAATTAATAAATAATAACAGAAACGTATCATGTGCAGAAGGCGTTGCTGCTCAATCTTATCGGATGAGAGCGCTATAAATCGGTTAGTGACACGTTATATCCGGCGGACGCTGACATAGTAGGTACGTTGTAGCACGTACTTACCATATATAGGTACATACCTAGTTTGATTGAATAGCTACCACTTAAATTACCGGAGGCGTTAATTTATTATCGGAGGGCCCGTATCTATCCGTATCAGTGTCTGAACTTGTGATGAATGATTAATTATTGTACACACAGCATCTCGGTTAGACACATCTATATCTATACCCACCTGTCATTCACTGCGACGATCATCAGACATACTGATTTTAACCAATTTGGAAGCCGCGTAGCATGAAGTTGTCACGTTATTGGAACGCAAGAGGGGCGTGCCGGAATAGTCTGTTGATTATCAATTAGTTCCAGATGGAAATATGGATATAGGATGGTACAGAAGTCTGCCGTTTTAAATCGCTAAACCAAATCAATAGGAACTAAAGTTTCTGTGAGCTGAAGAGTACCTAGCTAAGCCTAAGCTAGTTTGGATCATGAAATTAATCTTTTCAAACAGGTATTCCTCTAACAATTTGAGAAATTTTGACTTAACACCAAAATCTTACAGACCCATCAGCCTGTCCTCCTTTCTATTAAAGACACTGGAGCGGCTGGTGAACAGGTATGTTAGAGACGAAACGCTGACTAGGCAACCACTCAGCACTTATCAATACTCATACCAACCAGGAATGTCAATAGGCTCAGCGCTAGATGATCTAAATAGGCTAATCTCTAAGTCAATAGAAGATAAAGAGATGGCAGTGGCTGCCCTTTTGGATATTGAGGGGGCGTTTAAGATGTAGATATTCAAGGAGAAGCTAGGCTAACAACTTACAGACTAATGAATGGCCAACATCCCATAATTAGATAGCATGGTGCAGAGGAACTCAAGGCAGGGCTGTTAATAAGCGGGTCCAGCGATGCAATTAGTCCCCAAATACAGCTTCGATAAGAACTACAAAACGGTAATACCAAATACAGAAGAATGGAGAAAAGGACCACATATTAAAGAAGAATCTATTTGATACACAGGCGGCTTAAAGACGGAACCTGGAGTCGGAGTCGGAATTTGCAGGATTAGACCAAAAATAACTAAATCACTAAGCATAAATCAAAGTGCCACAGTATTTCAAGCCGAAATAACAGCAGTGCTGGGGTGTATTGAAGAATTAGGTAAGCAGGAAGTCAATTATCGATCTATTCAGACAGTCAAGCAGTGATAAAAGCACTGGACTCCACAGAGGCAATGTCGAAACTGCTGTGGGACTGCATGAATGCGCTCAATAGGCTGGGTAGCTGATCTAAGGTGACCCTGGTCTGGGTACCAGGACACGAAGGTCATCGAGGAATTGTCAACGCAGACGAATTAGACCGAGTAGGCTCGTTAACTGCTGACAAAAACCCAAAACACTCTGGCGTCATAGCTTATAAAGTAGTTAAAGTTACTACCAAGCAATGGAAAGATAAGAAATTTCGAAACTGGTGAAAGAGTATTCCAGGTTAGAGACATGCCAAGCAATTTCTGATTGGACACAGGCCTAAATTTACAACAGACCTACTAAGCAGGGACAGAATGTCCGTTAGAACAATAGTAGATACTAACAGCACATTCTATGCTCAAGGAACACATGAGCAACCTAGGCCTGACATAGGAAACAGCATGTAGTTTTTACCAGATAGGGAAGAGACTGCTGTTCATGTGCTATGCGATTATACGGCACTGACAGGAATACGGCTCTGAGAAATGGGCTTGGAATATCGAAAAGCCACAAGCCAAAGCTAACGTAATTGATCTAATGATAGAGGAACTACAGTAGATCTAAGAAGATTGCAGTGGGATAGGTCAAGAATCACCTCGAATACGAATCTGATCTAAGGGTAAACACGGCCAAGATTTGCTGCGAATACAATCTAAATTAGAAGGATAAAATAGAGGGTGGTAACAAAATTGGATCAGTTCTCCTAGGTCAGGAGACTGCGGTCCATATAGGCAATATCATGCGGTGCACGACGGCGCTAAGTGCTTTCATTTCAGTCAAGAGTTTGGACGTATTGAAAAAGTTAAACATAGATTTAGATTTTTTAAATATGGATTCTGTTTCTTGGGATGAAAGCATTTCCTAATTTTTCCTAATTGAAGGTGGCAAATGATACGGCAAAGAGAGAAGTGAAGATAATGCTGGATTTCAATTGATTTTTGACAGCCGATGAAAAGCAAAGAGAATTCATTTTGCATTGTTTGCAAGATCACCGGAGGCAATACCCTGATTCTAATAAATAGACACTGAGAGGAAAATTGTTCTAAAACTGGTGTTGATTTATGGTGTGTTAACACATTTTCATATATGCAATATTTGCATATTTATATTTGCAAAGAGTATTGATTTCAATTGTTTACGAAAATAGAAGAATTTCACACATTCTTTTAGTACTTTAGTCTAATTTAGATATTTAGGCCCAGTGCGGCAAGGGTTAATATTAATAAATTGTAATGAAATTTGGCACATTATAGAACATTATTATTATTATTATTATTATTACATACATATTTTAATCTGTTTGTGAATATTTGTAAACATATATCGTTAACTCTAGCATTGTTAACAATTTAAAAATAAGATAGAAATACATAAATTAGTTTATTTACAAAAACCAAATTATGAATAAAGAAAAATAATGACAAAAAAATTAAATATATTAACTACTTAAACAAGGTTTACGTAAAAGAATAAGGCTACGAAACTCAGAAGTTTTATTTATTGGAATTATTATTGTTGTTATTATTACTATTATTTACAAAGAAAAAAGGTTAGGATTTAAACTTGTAGCTTTCTGTATTTCTGGCTTCCATTTCTCACCTTCGTGTTTCGTCATCTAATGACTAACGTCTGCGAAAATCGTCCTGGCAGGTCCCAGGTCAAGAACCTCGCCCTTTCTTAATTCCCTGTTGGATTTATTTCGTTAGATCCAACATAATGTAATAAAATCGGAAGTGGCCCCAATATGTAATTAATTAAAAAAAAAATACTACTTTAAAACGTAAAGGTATTTAACACCTTCCCATATTACATGAATATATTGACTTTCATAAGAATCGCAACAGATGGAAGTTGTTTATCAATTTTAATTACATTTTCAGAAAATACATATTTGGATGAAACACAGAAATGAATATAATTGCAACAGAATCTATTTATCGATTGTTGTTTTTTTTTTGTTTGTATATTTGCACTTAGTAACATTAACTTTTATGAAATAAAGCAATTGGTAGTGTGATTGGTAGTACAATTTGTTTGTCACCTAGTACCTTCTGGACATTTAATAATGCCAAGAGTTCGTCAACGTGCAAATTATCGGCAATGAAATGATTTTGAACGTGGCCGTATTATTGGCATGAGAGAGGCCGGATTTTCGTTTAGAGATATTGCTGGCCGTGTTAATCGTGATGTTGCAACGGTGTTGGGATGTTGTTCCAGATGATTCGAAGAAGGGGTTAAACAACGTCGCCCTGGATCGGGACGTCCCCGGGTGACTACAGATCGTGAAGAACGTCGTTTAAGACTTTTGGCCACAAGAGAAAGATTTTCCACATCTCGGTCAATTGCAATACAGTGGAGGTGTAGAACGTCTGTTTATCGCCGGATAAAATCTTATCGACTGCATTCGTACCGTCTATTTTTGTGTCTTCCTCTTACCCCACTTCACCGTGCTGGCAGACTAGAATGGAGCAACGAAAGAGCGAACTGAGCACAAGATTGGCATCAAATTGTGTTCAGTGACGAGTCCCGATTTTGTTTGTGGGCCCACAATGTTCGCAGGAAGGTCAGACGGATGCGTGGAGAACGCAAAAGTTCAGCATTCTTTGTGGAATGCAACAGAGCCCTCACATAAGGAATGATGATATGGGGTGCAATATGTTATGGCAACGGATCACCTTTGATCTGCATTGACAGCAACTTAAACGCAGCCGGCTACATTGCCAATGTGCTGGAGGCTGTTGCACTTCCATATCTTCGGGGGTTGGAAAATCCCATTTTCCAACAAGATAATGCGTGCCCCCTTCCGGCGATGGCTACAACACGCTTTTTGGAAGACGTTAACATTGCCATCCTCCCATGGCCTGCTCGGTCGCCTGATTTGTCACTCATTGAGCATGTATGGGATGTGATCGGTAGGCAGCTGAATGATTTACCACACCCTCCAGACGACTTGCACCATCTTCGGCTGGGGATTCTTGGAAACTTGGAATGATATACCACAGGCCGATATTGATCACTTGATTGACAGCATGCCATGTTGACTAAACATTTTGAAATTCAGATTTACAAATAGATGTAATACGATATGATTTCATTAACGAAAAACAATTGCAAGAATTTGATATATTCGTAGATATTCTAGAGATGGCAGTGGAGTGCCTTTCGAAACGTTGTATAATTAAAATCGCACGTAAATTACAAAAGATAACCGTCAACTTAAATTTATAGTAAGAGAGAGCTCTTTCGAAACTTTTAAATTCGCCGAGGTTTATTTTAATGATCCGGACATGTTCGTGCAAGCAAAAACGAATTTTATGCTACATTCCGCATATTTCAAGCTACCACGTCGCTCCGTTTTTAATGATTTAAACTCGACATTCGTCGTGGAGATCTTTCACGTATATTAAGTACGAAAACAAACGCCGCGAGCACAGAACGCAACCTCAAAAGCAAAAGGGGAGGAAGAACAAAGAGGAAAACAACGTGAAAATGCGCGGAAGACTGAAAGGATTTTCGTGAGGTATTTTAAAAACTTTCTAAGTAAATTTAAACGTCTCTACCTGCGCTCTTTGAAGGGTGGTATACGATCCTAGTGGGTCTGTAACTAAAGTAACTAAGCTGGCTAGAGAAGAGCTATGCCGGGTCAAGGCAGCCAGCGAACGAGCCGCTACTATACGAGACCCGGCGATGAAAAACGTCGCGCAACGTCGAGACGGATGGCTGAATCGCGTAATTACTCGTCGGGAACAAAGTGCAGGAGGGAAAGAGAGTTTCATTCTATGAATTTAAACGGAAAAGAATGGACGTGGAAAACTAACACAAAAGGAGACGTGCGCGAGGTTTTAAAACACATTTCATGCATACTTTTGCCTTTCAGATTTACTATTTTGAGTCTGCATAGAGAATGAACATCGTGAGGAACGCGAGAATACAAACGAACACGCGGGGCGAAATTAAATATTTTCCTTTTGTCTCCCTCCTCCATGGTGGAAGTGCGAAATGAAATGTGGCGAAAAGGGAAATCTTAACTGCGAAGCTCGTTAGATAACAATGGAAGACGATAAAAATGTAGTAAACGTTAAATTATTAGTTTTTCTTTCGAAACGTGTAATTACCTTAAGCACCGAGATATTATCTTATGAAGAGACGATTCTACAATTTCTTCTTAACACAACATTCACACACGCAGAGAAACGTTTACTTGTATCAAGACTGTCCGCCTCAGTTCGAGACAATTACTGTTTCAATTATCCGCAATACAATAACTGTTTTAAATCAAAAGGAATATTTTCTAAGGGTTTCTTTCTCTGCTTAAAAGAAGTGTATACTTGCAATGAAATAATTGCATTTCTTTGTTTAAGACATTTGTTAACTTGATTCAAGAAAATCTTGCGGAAAATTTGAAGAAAGCGATTCTTAGTATAAATTTTCTTAAGGATAGTAAATAGTTTTCTTAATTCCAGAAAACATTTAGGTATTGTTCATAAATCACTGGTTTCATTTTCTTAAAATAAAGCATTTTTTACTTAAAATTCTTGAAATGCATGTTATTTACATTATTAATTGCACCTACCTTGTTTAAAACAGTACGATATATCCGTACATAATGTAGTAAATTATTCACATTGCTTGTGATTTTAAAAAGGCTAAAATAGAAGTTATCTAGAGAATAATGTTCAAACAAAAGTGAACTAAATGTAGTGCCTAGAAACAATAACCAAGGTAATCCTAATAAATAGCTCCTGGTATTGATGGAATCACTACCGGCAAAAATAATGTGAGAAGAGAAAAGTGCCAGTAGATATAGTCATGCCGTCCTAAATAGTAGCGACGGAACTGGAATACAGGTACCATACTTACCCATACAATGATATAACCTTTAACGTACAACGTTTCATAAATATTCTCAAAAGATACCGGTTAATGTAATATTTTGTTTATTTTTATTATTATTTACCACGTATACTAATTTAACTATAGTTTTTTTAAAATATATAATAAATAATAATAAAGACAGGGATAAACGAACTTAAATATTAACTCATTAGTTATTACTACATAAAAATAATCCCTACTTCATTAAATTATTAAAGAAATAATTTAATTACACTGAGACTGCTATGGAAAGCTATGGACATCGCACAAATTCACCTAATCGAATTAATTTGTGTGCCGATATTTTCTGTTTATTACAGCACCTGTTACCGTTGAAGAACGTTCATTTAGTTCAGTTGTTTCAATAGCAATGTATAATAGGTTGAGTCTCCGCGGGTTTGGAAGATTGTGTCTTTATGAAAGAAGATTTTCCAAAACGGTTTTTTCTTGTTATGAGGTCTGACTGTGGGCATGGTTTAAAATTATATTGAAGCCTACAGGGTATTTCATAACTTCATGACCACCAAAAGTTTTATTTTTTGAAATTGAACGCGCCATATATTATTGCACTAGCTGAAAAACCCAAACCTCAAGGGTTTGGGTGAGGAACAGTTATCGGGTACACACATAGGAATACCAGCTGCAGTTTATCCACCCCAGTAAATTTTGTAGGTTTATACTCATAGGGATACCAACTGCAGTTTACCCAGCCCAGTAAATTTTCTAGGTCCAAACTCATAGGAATACCATGTCAGGGTTGCATTCGGCTATATATGATTTTGTTCGCTTCCGTTCGACTGTATTTAGTTCTGCTCGGGTCCCTTCGCCTACGGTCGGCTATATTCGATTATGTTCATTTTCGTTCGGCTATATATTATTATATTATATATATATATATATATAATGGTCTGTTTTATATTTCTTTTTTCTAATGCACCTTGTATATTTGTAGTCCAGCTACAAATTCCGGTTTTCTATCCAAAAATTCGCTCTTCTTCATCAGTCTTCTGTGTTGATGCATAACTGGTACGACCGCTTGGGAATTACTCCAATAATTCAATACATTTTTCATTCATGTTGTACACCATCCGTTATTGATAAGTTCGAAGGTATATTCTATAACATAACAAATATAACAAATTAAAATGATTGCTGGGAATCTTATATTAGTACGTCTAATATTATAAATCCTTTCGGAACATACAGAGAGAGATTGTTAACGATTTCTAGAAAAAGAACTATTTTCCGCGGCGGCGATATCAATATTTAGCTCCCACTTTAAGCGTGAAATTACTCGTTTAGCGAATTTAGTAAGAACTTGTCTATTTAGCTGTATTTCTTGATCGCATTTATCAGCGTCGTCCCTTTTGTTACCTGTTTGTGTTTATTCTATAATTTTCATTAGTTTTTTCTGGTATTTCATAACTTCATGACCACCAAAAGTTTTATTATATATTAAAAAACTGTTTGCATCATGATAAAAATAACACAATAGCTACTATAATAATAGCACCCAAATACTCTTGTGGGGACTATGCAAAGACATATACAGGGTTATTACAAAAGAATCACCGGGTTTTAAAAATATATATTTCGGAAAGTATGACAGATATAATAGTAAAAGACATGTCAACAGAAAGGGATAATATTCAAGTTTGTGAGCATATCATTACAAATGTTCGATGTAGGCTCCTCGCGTCACACGACATACATACATATGTCCAAACGATAGTCCAGTTCAGTCCATACACGCTGCAATGTGTCTCGATCGATACTGTTTACAGCAGTACTAATGCGTTCTCGGAGTTCATCCAGTGTGGTTGGTAGTAGTGGTACGTAAACCCTATCTTTAATGCACCCCCAAAGAAAAAAATCGCACGGTGTATGATCGGGAGACCCGGGAGGTCACGTGAACAATGTCAAATCTTGTTCAACACATCGGCCAATCCAACGGTGAGTTGCCAGTAAGGCGGAGCTCCATCTTGTTGGTATATAAAGTTGTTAGAATCTTGTGTCAGTTGCAGAAATAACCACAACTGCAACAGATCTAGGTAGGATGTACCGGTCGCAGTGTTTCCATGAAAGAAAGAAGGTCCGTACACATTTGTTTTGGATATTGCACAGAACACATTCAATTTTGGAGATCCCTTACATGTTGCACAGTGACATGAGGATTTTCCATATCCCATATCCGAATGTTGAGACGGTTCACCTTTCCACTTAAATGAAATGTTGCTTCGTCGCTGAATACCAACCGGTTAGCAAATTCGTCGTCCTTCATTGCTTCCTGAATGGTAGTACTTTACGTGGTCGTCGGGTCGTAACCTTGGCACCATCTGTAGACGGTACGGTGTGAATTGCAGTTGTTTCCACAAAATTTTGTTATATGCGCCGCAACAGACCAAATCTAAATGCTGTTCATTTGGGTACTGACTTCCTTGGATTAAGGATATATACAATAAGTTTCCTCAATGTATAAAGCAATCGAAGAATTTTAATCGAGATCCTAAGACATACCTTGTGCAGAACTGTTACTATACGATGATGAATTAAGCAATCGTTTTCCGACACCTGCACTATGATTGGTCGGTTGTAGGAGGGTGAATCAAATATAAATCGGAATTATTTTTTTAAAATTTATTGGGACATGATAAAAATACAAAGACTTAAAATTAATTTTCTACATAATCTCCTGATTTCGTGACACATTTTTCCCAACGGATGGGTAATTTTTTTGTCCCGTTATCGTAAAACGAAGACGGTTGCGCCATAAGCCAATTGCGCACGAAAACTTCAACTGCAACACCGTCATCAAAACGTTGTCCTCTAAGAGCTTTTTTCAGCGGTCCAAACAGGTGGTAATCGCAGGGCGATAAGTCCGGACTGTAGGGAGAGTGTTCTAGTGTAGTTCATGACAGTTCTTCAAATTGTTGCCGCACTAGGGCAGCTGTATAGGGCCGGGCATTGTCTTGCAGCAGGATAACGTCTCTTATGGGAAAGTCGACGATATGCATTTTTTATCTCGTCTAAGTTGGCAGTAGTACGCGGCATTTACAGATCGACGGTTGTGCAATTCCATACTTGCTTGTTTCGATTCCGGGGTGTAATGATGCTCTCAAGTTTCGTCCTAAGTTCCAAGTCACTATCCGGTGCAAAAAACCTTCCCCTTCAGCCGCATAGTGGTACAAATGCCGTTGGCACACTTCCATACGATTCCGTTTTTGATGATCGGTGAGAAGACGAGGAACCCACGTTGCGGACATTTTCCGAAAGCCAAGGTCGTCAGTAATGATCGCGTGAGCACTGCCAAAGCTGATTCTCACCTCAGAAGCAATTTCGGCTACTGTTAATGTCGGTCGTCCTCGAGAAGCCGGCCAACAGTATGAAGGTTCTCTGTTGTCACGCTGGTTCTTGGTTGACGTTAGTGTCCTTCATTTTCTACGGCTTCTCGCCCTTCCATAAATTGTTTGCCCCATGAATATACTTGTTTCTTTTTAAGTGTCTTATCCCCGAACTGTGCCTCAAGCCTTTTCAAAATTTTTGATGGTTTTACGCCCTCTTTCGTAAGAAATTTAACTATAATCCGTTCTCACTATCGATACGAAAAGCATTCCGGTTTATATTTGATTCGCCCTCGTATTAATACTACGCCGCGCCGTGGCAGTGCTATAGTTTGACGTGTGCCTTACACCGCTCTATGAACAGCCGTATTTAATTGCATTCTAGGAATTTTCTTAATTCTTATCTGAATTTCGCGCTACCCTTTGTGAACGCTGATTTACCTACTATATCATTGTCTTTATTTGTCGTTTTGTTACTTATCTTCTTGTTCACCTACCATCGCTTTCTCGTATTCATTCATTTCAGTCTTTTGGCTACGTCCAACACTTCGTCATCTTTCATCTTTTTTCTCTTTTTACTTTCTTTATTGCTTTGCTTAAAATAGAGAAAGAACCCAAGGAGTAGGCCGCAGTCAGTAATTTAAAACAATTGACGTAATTATTTAAAAGTTACCGCATATTTGGCAATTCAGTATACATTTTCTATGATGCGGTCATGATATAATCAAATTTTTGTGTGTGTGTGGTATATAAGTTATTCAATTTGTTAGAATTACGGTTGGTGTAGAAATGGCGCGTGTAAAGTGTTCCACGACTTGATAATAATAATAACTGCTGCTTATTTCATATATGTAAAAAAAAAACTACTACCATCCCTCATTACAAAGGTTGAAGAACAGTTAATTATTCCCTAACATGCGAATGGTCCCTCGACAAAAACCTGTAAGAATAAGATCGGGAATAGTATATTCTAAACCACATATTATATTAAGAAAGAGGTACACATAATTTTTTGTGATGTTTAGCTTACATCGCTTTATTTAGAAAAGTTACCATACAAAGTGTTAGCAAAATGACAGTGTTCCAAACTGTAAATTTCTCGTAAGATGTGGTCGCTCCTCAATTTCCAAACTATAATTTTATACGTACTACGGTGAATGTTTTTAAATTCCTAATTACTTATTCGCAAAAGAAAGAAGAGGAAACTAAATACGCTTAGTTAGATGCGGTTTACACTTTGAGACTGCGAGAATAAATTTCTAATTGTTTAACGAGAGCAACTTACTTAACAAAAGCTTTTATTAACATTTATTCCCTCATATATAAGCTGAACTTAACTAAATACCCTAAGGTTTAACTTCTAAAATCGCGGTATAATTCAAACAAGCGGGACGCGCGCAAAGTTCAGAGAGCAATGCTGCTAGTTTAATCGTAATGAAGTTAGCTGCTACTTCGCTTCGCCGTCATTTCCTGCTTCTGCCGCCGTTGTTCTTTTTTCCCGTCGACTCTTTTTTTTTGTTCTTCCTCGCGGTTTAAGATCCCCTTTAACACGCCTAATTATTCGCGAAGTAACATTTGTTATTCAGTAAATTAAAATGAACTCTTCAGCCGGCTTAACTTTATCCTTTTACAATGAAGTCCCTGCTCTGCTCTCTCTTCCTTTTCAGCACCTTTTCCAACGACGCTGGGTCGCTTCTCTGGAAACTTTATAAAATAAAACGCTGTCAGGACATAATAGGTGGCGCCCCGCGCTAACGGATTACCATACAAGCTCACGGCTCGCTAAAGAAAAATGAGAAACGAAATATAAAGAATAGCCTGCGGCGAGTTGCCGTGGCTCGTTCTTTTTTTTGTTTTTTTTTTTGTTTTTTCATTTACATTTAATGAGAATTACCACAGAACTTAGGTTCCTTCGCATATATCCTTCCTGTTCTGTTGGAATCGCGTCCTGTGAGTTCGTTCTAACCGCCTCCAACTCCAAACTTATTCCTCCACCTCCTTCCGCGGGTGTAGCGTCCCGCGAACGCGACGAATAATGGAAATTACATTATAATACAAATGCGTTTGCATATTTAATTAAACGAGTCGTAGAGGGCACTCGTGTGCGCAAATTCCGACGCGTGTAAGACATGGGAAATTTAATTTCGCGGCAACGCCTCCGTCGGTTTTGGGATTTCCATGGTTTCAACTTGTACTCTTGCACCTCTCCTGGTACTTCATGCTCGGCGTTGTCACGCGCAGGTATTAGTTGCCGTATAAGCAGCAGGACCGTCAAATCTGATATGGGAGTGCAAATGTAAACGTGAAATGTAGGGTTACCAACTTTTGACAGTTGGATGCAAGGAAAATGTTGCTCTTGGATTGCATTACAGGCAATTTTATTCTTTAACCAGGCAGAAACCACGTAAGGGTACGCTTATTCTTACCGAAATAATTATGAAATATAATATTGTGAGTTACCTAGAATAATAGAATCGGAACAGTTCAATTTTGTTTTATTTTTATTCGGGGTGCTAATAAACCTCTACATGGTAATTAGCATTTCCGCACTGCAAAAATGAATTCAATAAATCGTATTCGTTAGCTTCGTTTTGTTAAAACATCGAAAATAATTATTACATTAACTAATAAATTTATTGCATCAATGAACTGCGTTTATCAAATTGAAACCTGTTGTTTTAAAAGGGACGGCTACCTTTAAATTTCCCTCTGTCGGTGTTGGCAGAATGTACCATAAAGTAAGGACCGCCATACGTCTTTTTCGTTTTCAATACCTTCAACTAAGTATGTGAATAAATTTCATTTGTATCCCCATTACTTCGGAGGTAGTGGAGTACAGCTGACAGTTGGTTTTCCAGTATTGGTCTAGCTGAAGAACTATTGAAAAATAATCTAACGTACGTAAGAACATATAAAAAGGAATTACCAAATGAATTTATTGCAACAAAGAAACGAAGTGGGAACTCCTCCCTTTTTGGTTTTCAAATCACAATGACTTTGGTGTCATATGTTCCCAAGAAAAATATAATTGATTTACTCATTTCCAGTTTACATGATGAAGATATGACAATTGACGAAAACATAGAGGATTCTAAAAACCAAATATAACATTCTACAATAAAATCAAGACAGAAGTAGATGTTGTCGATCATCTTTGTGGTACATATTTTGTAGCCAGAAAAACCAATCGTGGGCTCTTAGTAATATTTTTTAGAATACTAAGCATAGCAGGAATAAACAATTTCGTAATTTACAACGAAAATAATCCCAACAAAAAACACTTCGCTAGAAGTATTTAAAAGAACTAAGGTTTAGTTAGTTATGCGAAAAATTAAGGAGGCGATCTGCTCATTCGCACGTTCCAAAATTGCCCAGAATGAAATGCGCTTAATACTGTGGACTACCTCTTGCGACTGCTCAAGAACTCAGTGAACCTTCTACTTCCAAGTCAAGATGAATTGTGTGCTCAAAGTCTAAGGGCATCAAGACAAAATACTTTTGCAACAAAAAAAACCACATGGAAACCATATTGGCAAAATTCAACTGACTCAACAATTCAAACTTACAGACTATGCACAGCGAAGAAAGATCGTCACTTGGGTCACTGAACGACAACAAGTGAATGGTGAGCTTTCCAACAAAATCATCTTCAGCGACGGGCCCCATTTTCATGTTGATGGCTTCGTAGATAAGCAAAACTGTCGCACGAAACCTCACATGTGTTTCATGAGAAGGAAATGCAAGCGTGCCACAGTTTGGTGTGGATTTTGGACTGGATCATTAGACCATTTTTTTTCAAATTTGTTTAGTCAATGGCGAACGGTATCGGGGCATAATAACCTAGTTATTTGTGCATCAAATGGATGGTATGGATCTCGAAGGCATGTGGTTCCAGTAAGACGGTGCCCCTTGCCACGCATCATGTAAAACAATGGCTGTATTGCACGAGACATTAGTGTAATTCCTAGATTGTGCGATTTAACACCTTTGGACTTCTTTCTCTGGGGTTCCTTGAAGCCAAAAGTTTGTTAACAAGCCTTGGAGGAGGGGATTAGGTGCTGTACTACTGAAATGCAGCCACTGTTATGTCAAACCATGATTGAAAATTTCAATCATGGTTTAGCATTTATCAGGTGTGTTGTTCCACACATGATTAAATCAAAATTTCGGTATTTTCTCAAAAAATAAACTGCTTGATTTAAAATTTTAATTTTCCGCTTTTGTTGGGACACCCTTCACTTTTAATGTTTTTCTTCAGGGTAGTTAGGAGCGAGGGGGAGTAAGTATAGGCGTAAATGTTAAGCCTCCATTTTCCAAGGGGGTGAAGGGTAGTGGTAAGGGAGTCAAAAAAATCTCGCCTGCGCTAGTTTGATAGACCTATAGTTTGATAGACCTGCATTTGATAAAAAATAGTTTTTCTTTTTATTCATAATATTGGTGTAAATTGCAAAAATCTGAGAATTGATGAAATTTGGCGTTTTAGAGCACTTGATGGCTCCTACAAATCTACCAAGTTTCAATTCGATTGGTGATTGTCACCTTGGAATCTTCCCTTGTCAGGGATCAATATTTTAATAATTTTAATATAGCTGCTAAGAACACTTAACATTTTATTTATTTTCTGTAAACTTATAATTTCATTTGTTATATTTTATAAACTCGACATTTTATATACCTTATTTGTGAATCGTTTGTTTTATTATCTTGTAAGTTCAGTATTTCACTTATTTTGTTTTGTATAAATTCATATATTTGATATTTATATTCATTAAAACTTTAACGCGTACGCATTTAATGTAAAAATATATTTAATTTCTTATAATATACCCAAATATTATCAAAATCGTTAACACACAAGTTAAAAATTGCTTAGTGGTCATTTATATATCTGTCCGATGGAGCTACCACTAGCGTATATATTGGAAATGAGCGCTCGATATGCATTTGGCGCCGATGAGGAAATCATCATACCACTATTGTCATTCGTCGCTCCTTCGTTTACGCATAACGTAGCGTCTATTCATCACACAATCTTTGGTTTTCCACTTTTTCATTTATACATGGGGACAGCAGCAGGAGCAATAGATACTAGAGATGGTGTATCATACAAATACATAAAATAACACGAGCGTCTGGGAAGCCGTGAGTTGCGTAGCATATTTCTGCGGTAGTGATCGGCTTTTTCTTTGCTGCTGTCGCCCGACTAGACGCTCAGGCTCCGGTGGGTTGTGGTAGTGGACCGAGTATTTAGAAACGCTGAGGCACATATAAATGCGTACATGGAAAGGAATCGAATTATGTAATTAATACATTACACAATATGTATTTGCATTTTTTGTATATGAGAAATAGCAGGTTTTTATCTGTTCATGTTACAAAGGAACTATCTATTGAATAAATTTGTTTTTAATGCCTACGTACTGTGTTTAATTTAGAGAGCAACCGAAGAATAATACAAGCATTATTTACGAGTAAGCAGAAACAATTGGTCCTCTCTCTTCTCAAGGAAGGTACACCGAAGCAAGCGATTAGCGGCATTGTTCGTCAAACTAGGAGAACGTAGCAATAGCGTTGGTTATTTTAGCTTATGTGACATAGGATTAAAAAATAAAGCATAGCTGATATTGATTTGTTTCATTTAGTTACGTCCCATGTAAATTTATTTTAAAATATACATGCTACGAAGTTGTCAAAAGTTGGGAATATTTATCGCATTCCAAATAAATTTATATTTAATGTAAAAACGAAACGTACAAAAGAGGATCCGAATATAACACGTTAATTCCGAAATATGTAATATTTAAACGTTCCATTTAAGCTGTAAAATCTCCGTTACAAAAAAAAAGGATTTTAATTAAAAGAGAAGGTAATCATCGTTTGTACCATTTTTGCGCGGGATGTATTTGAAAGTAATTAAAAAATGAAAGAGCAAGGCGAACGAAATATTAATTAAGTACGTATCCGACTTAAAAAAATGTCTGTTTTTTTTCGGAAAAATCTAAACGGAGAAAAAAAGAAAAACGGAAACATATGAATAACGTAAAAATAACTGAGAGCTGTTTATTGCGATATTCCCGAGAAGCAAACGGGAAGTAGATAACGGCAGCGAAACGGACTTTATTTAGTCAATATTTTTATTTTTCTCTTTTTGCTTTCATCTTCTCGTTATTCATAAACCTACACATTTTATTCCGGGAAACGGAAAAAGGACAGTCAGTCGTTGCCTGATCGAGAATGCTTTTAATTAAATTTCTTCTTTTTTGCTAAGGGAACAAGCTTGCGAAGTAGATTAGCTGGTGTTGTGAGTGTAGGCAACCGTACTCCGGTACAGTCAATTACAAAACTTTGAATTATGTGAACATTGTAATATTAATTTATTATAAACGGATATTGTGTGACACCTTAACAATTGTACTGTATATACATGGTAGAAATAACGATTGGAGATACCGTTTTCCTCCAAGGTTGTAGTAGATACAAAAAATTGTCCAGATAAAATTTTTAGTACTTCTAGTAAACTATCCAAATCTGTACAAATCTGTTACAAAAAGAATTAAATTTTCGTAGATATGACTAATTTTATAGTTTTTTTTTTTAAATGGCACACCCTGTATGTTTTCACACCAGTTAATAGAAAATAATTTTTGCTTTAAAAAAGTATTGGGGTCTCCCCTTGTAAACTTGGTAGTCTTTGATATATTAAAGAGAAAAGAAAAATGTTCCTTTTCAAAATAAGGCGTGCCTTCAGAACAAAATTTCTATTGAAACCATGCACAAAATAAAAACCATTTATTTTGTTATCATAGTAATGATAGTAATACTTGTAAATACAATATGACTGATATTAAACTATAAGAAAACTTCAAATTGTGACGAACCATCAAAGTTCGTCAGATTTTAAAGACTGCTAAATCTAGAAATAGAAATAAAAAGTTATGTTTTCTTTTTCACCTTTTGTAACTAGTCTGTAAATCTTGTATCAATTTGTACATTTTTATTTCATTTTTATTAATTAATTTTTCAAAGAACCTTAACTGACTATTTTGAGCGCAAGTGTACATTGTTTATGTTACTAATTATGTTGAGCGTTAGTATACTTATTATGTAAATTCAATAATTGCGAGGTTTGTGCAACAGCATGCTTGTAATCCGCTTTTCGTACAAGGTCGAAATACGTCAGCGACAAAAAGTAGCGCGTCACGCCCAAAACCTGCTATATAAACCATCCAAAATGTCATTCCGATGTCTTATATGCCCAGCCCTTTAGTTGAGCAGAAGACCTCCCCGACTGAGCTCCGCAATCTTCGAAATTATCTTGCTTTTGCGAAGTTCGGGCGACAGCGTCGATATCCCGCAATCGTACGGATTACTGGCCTACTGTTTGCATATAATTCCGTGTATCCGTTTTAGTCGTAAAATATGACAAGTCCGTAAAGAGCGACGCGTTTTCGTTCTTTCCCGTACTTTAGCGAAAATATAAACCTATTTAAACGTTGTACAAAGTCCGTAAATCAATGTTAGATTGTTTATGTTCTTATCTCACAACCAAAACGTGTAAATATTTAAATTTATCTACATTTGCCATGCGTTTAGTATAGACCAGATTCTTTGTAGATTTTGAAAAATCTAACGTTATACTCTTTGTTATTGTAAGAATCCGAGAAGCGTGCGCTATTTTATTATGTTAAAGAATTTTATTTTAATTTAGAATTTGTGTAAATAAATTTGGTTAAATGTTACCTACTTTTTTGATGAACCTCTGGACGCAGGAGCATACCATTCGGTAAGATTCGTCAATGTGCACCGTGCTTGATTAAGATCACAAATCACACCCTTTTTCTCAGTCACTGAAACCGCAAACAACTTGTATTCCCCTAATTAATAAACACGTGGTGTTTGTTTATTTCTCGACAGCTGGTCGTATTCTGAGTAAGCATTCTTGATGTGCGCGGCGACATCCCGTGGTCGAAGCTGGAATTATATTATAAAGTCAATAATATAAGATTCCTGTCACTGATAAGCACAACATATAAGCGTTTACAATAAGAAAAGCCACGATATATCAATTCGTTTCATCGACTTTATAAAGAAATATATTTTTCGTCCAGGGAGAGCATGGTGAAACCATTTCACAAAATATTGCAAGAGAAGCAGCTTTAGCTGCTGGATATACTGATAAGACCTTAACACACACTGTTACAATGGCCTGCATTTCGTCAAATGCAGCAATGACAACAGGCATTGGATTAATCGCATTTGGAACTTCTGAGGCCATAACAGCTGGTGGGATAGAATTCATGTCAGATGTTCCAATTCATCACAACAGAAAAACGCGCAGTTTCAAGAGCCAACAAGGCAAAAACCTCGACACAGAGATTACAATTATTAGCGTCTCTGCGTCCTTGCTCAGGAAGCTCACGATAAGGGTTATTTTACAGACATTCTACCTGTTAGAATTACTGGAATTGACAAAACTATCGATAAAGGTAATCATATCCGAGTATCAATACCAGAACAGTTAGCAACACTGAAATCAGTGTTTATTAAGCCTCATGGCATTGTCACAGCAGCAGTTGCTTCAGCGGCAGTAATTATGTTGGAGGTAAAAGCCAAAGCCTCAAACCTAAAGCATACCTCGGTGATTTTATCTATGTCTCCCAAGATCCAGTCGATCAGCTTCTTTTAGGTCCGGCATATGTAACACCGAAAGTATTAGGAAAGGCTGGTTTAACACTAAAAGATATCGATGTTTGGGAATTCCATGAAGCTTTCGCTGGTCAAATAATTTCAAATTTTAAAGTGATGGTTGGTTCACCCAGAATTATATGAATAGACAAAGCAAAGTTGGAGCTCTCGATTTAGACAAACTTAATAAATGGGGCGGCTCGCTTTCGATTGGTCATTCCTTCGCTGCAACTGTGTAAAACATTCAGTAAAACGCTTACAAAATTCTCGGTAACGGAGTAATTTCGGGCGTCGAAATTCCACAATAGATAGCCCAAGCCACGCTATCATGAAATATCGACATTACTGCTGTCCAACCTTCGCGAGGCGCAGCCAGCGGCCGCAGAGAGGTGAAGTCTGGGCAGTATGACCAGCAGAGAGGTTGTTCCCTCATAGCGTGAGTCACAAAAAGACAAATGTACGCGGATTTACTGGTTTTGGTTTATCTACGTAGAGTGACCTTGCTTGTAGACGGCGCGCGATCATCACAGAGCTCGTAACTATCGTGCTTACGCAATATGTACTAACGTACATCATAAATGACAACATTCATAGAGTACACTGGAGTACAACATAAATGGTTCCAAAATTTGAAACAACAATTGAAAGAAGTGGATTTACAATTTATAACACTAGATTTGCATGAGACAGGTGAAAATTGCAATAATAATTTTCTTTGTTCTTTCCAGAATTAAAGTCTATAAATTTGGCGGAACGAGATGGTTCGTCACAGCGTCATATCCAGGAAAATTTCTAAACACAACAGAATCATGTCTCTTAATGCGTTTGTTAAATTACAATTCTTTATGTTTAGTTTTCGTTGAGCTTTATGCGGTAAGGAATTTACATCTTGGTAAGTCTTCTAACTTGTTGTTTCCGGGAATTATAAAAGGAAATGTGATTTAAATTCAGAGCATGAGTATATTTCATTTCTGTTGTGTAAGGAAGATCAGAAAGATACAAAACTTTCTGTGGAATTGTAATGGTTACTCTTCTACAGATGTTGATTGCATCCTTAGGAAAGTTTAACATAAGCATTGCATTTGAAATTCCACGACTTTAGTTCCAGCTGAAACTCGTGATAAAAATTTTGTTAATTTTCCCTCTCATAGAATATCGAAGTGTATAAGGGGGATATTACACTATCAAAGATCTTTGTCAAAGACTTTTATAAAATATCTGGTAACATAGATTTTATACAGGTCAAATACAAGGTCAATGACATCTTTGATAAAAATGCTACATTAGACTTTAATATATTATGTAAAGTTTATTTTATGAAATATTTTTGACAAAGATCTTTGATAGTGTAATATCCCACTAAGTGTGGTTTTTAAGAAAAAGGATGCGAACGTGTGCTTCACTTCTCAAAATACACTCAAAAATCTTCTAAACAATTCGAAAGATATATCGGATGTGAGGATTTTATAAAATTGCATAGGCAGCAGTTTCAAAGGACACATAGCATATTAAC
Source organism: Dynastes maya (assembly GCA_029619315.2). Lineage (NCBI taxonomy): Eukaryota > Metazoa > Arthropoda > Insecta > Coleoptera > Scarabaeidae > Dynastes > Dynastes maya. The sequence goes on along the minus strand of JAROYE020000004.1, from coordinate 55,058,156 downwards.
GCTCTGGGAGAATTGATTAGTCAAGGGTAGCGTAACACTCAAGGTTAGCGTAACACATAAATGAAATCAGGCACAATATTAAATTAGAAAACACCAAATTAATTAAGAACACAACTTCGCCGCGAGAATTAGATGTGTTTGAAACCATTTATAAGAAAAAGAACAATCATCTGTTATACTGAGAAAAAGGTCCCCTTAGTCATTCAGTTTTGATGGACTTTTTACGTAAAAGGTACATATGGTTTACGTTATGTCTTGCGGTCCAGCATTTTTCCATTAGTTAATAAGTAACTTTATTATATCATGTAAATGTATATCTAAAATCTAATATTCTAACTAGAACTTGGAACTAGGGAACTTGGAAAATTAAAAGCAACTTCGATAATTCCATATAGTGAGTGTGTGTGATTGTAACACCAAACAATGAAGAAATTTCTTTGGCGTAAAGTTTGAAGATATCAAGTATTCATATTTACAATATTAACCCCCTTGTATGTATATAACTTGATTATGACTGTCAAATTCATATATAAAATGCTATTTCAAAGAAGATACAAAAACTGTGATTAGGACGGAAATTTACTGTTTTTAATTTGCGACATTCCAAAGTATGTGTGATACGTATAAACTTTCGCGATTATTTGCAAATAAGCACCCTCCATAAGAGTAAAGCAAGACAGCTATAGTTGTTTTGCGCCCTGGCGTCCTGGCTTGATTTCAAAGCTCAGCGACGGAGCGACTGCTGGACGTAAATTTTCACGCAATCGCCGGAATGAAAATAACCACGCTCAATAACCGGACCAATAAACAGGAAGTGTTCTTTATGCGTTATTTTTTATCGTTCCCCCCTCGACAATTAAGCTTTGATGCACGACGAGATTTTGCGTTGCTGCCGCCGTAGCTGCTGTCGGATGCGCCAAAATGCGGACATTTCTCTTGCGGATGCAGTAGAACAGTCATAGAATGACTGTAGGTGGTACCTATTGGATGCTATATTGCGCAAATTCTAATCGAAATATTTCGCATACTTCTTCTGACTTTCGCAAATTAGTTTATTCTATATATGGGTGTTTCTTTTCATGTCGATGGTATTGGTGTTTAATTTTACATGTACAGTATTTAAAAAACTGGTACAGTTGGTAATAAGGTGCATACCGAAGAACTACTGATTGAAGTTGTTGTACTTTTTGCTGAGAAGTATTTGTATTTGTAGTTTAGTTAGATTTTGAATGAAATTAATTGAATTCATCTACGTCGAGGAAACTCACATTGCCATTCCACCACCTACTCTTAAAATATGTTATATAAAATTACTGGGTAAGTTTGTATTACTACCATGTAAAATTAAGTAATGTTACAGGGTGCGAATCAGCTTTCGAAACAAAGTTTCATTTGTTCTTCAAAACACATTTACATGAAATATGTTCTGCCGTATCCAGACATTCTTGGCGTTTTTAGCTTTTCCTGGTTTGTAAGTAATACTTTAGGGTTATGTGATCTGCCAGTATTCTGAGATACCTTTTGCTATAATCTTTGCTGACTTGATATGAATGCCTTTGCCTGATTTTGTTTCCGTATACTTTGCTAGTATGAAGACTTTAACTTTCCTATGATTTCCTAATTTATTACTTTAAATGGCTCTTCCATATACCATGGTGAGGATTTGGACTAATGAAATGCATATTCGCTGTTTCTTTTGGAGGCTTGAGATCTACCGTGTTGTAATTTGATTTTTGCGTCCAAATTGTCTTAGATTCTGTGCATATTCGTGTATTAGGTCAAATTCATGTGCATAGGTTTTAACAGCCTTTAGTCTGTGAAAATTTGTACGGTTGCACCTAGCATCCCCTTGTCGAAATTTTCTTTGACGCATAAGCTTAAAGCAAAAATCTCTACTTGGAGTATTAGCTTGGTTATAGGGTTTAGGTGGTAGTTGGGATCAGTCTGGGACCATTACTGCTTACGGTTTCGACTTCTATTCTGAAACCGTAACTCATAAAAAACATTGCTCAATAAAATCTTTCTTAGTTCTTTCTTAAAAGCAGTTAAATTGAGAATCTTAATTCTAATGGGTAGGGTGTTAAATATGTTTATACCCATGTGTAAAGGAGATCTCTCTAAAGCAGTTAGACTATGTGCTGGTGTCAGGCACGTAGATATAGCCTTTATAGGAGGGAGGGGGGGCCTTTGTCACAGCTCATGACTGTTGCTGGCTCTCTCCTTTCCTAGCCCTACCTTCATCTCAGATTTTTAACAGTAGTTGATATTACCAAAACATCGGTATCTTGTCAAGGGAAAACAAAAATCGTTTATAAAGATATTAAAATAAGCCTATATTTAAAATGTATATTAGTTTTACATTACAGAATTATGTTCAGTCTTCTTCTCTTCGCTGCCATTAGGCTGACGATGTCTGCATGGTTTACTTTCACATCTTTGTGAATAGAGAGGAGAGCTAGACGAATCAACCTCTCTTGCCCTGTCTTATTCCGAAGGTAGGATTTCAACCTCCTCAACGTGGAGAAGAATCTTTCTGGACTTGCTGTAGAGGCCGGAATGATGGCTAACATTTACAGCAGTGTCCTGATCCTTGGCATAAAAAAACTGCTGCAGGAATCGTAGGCTTCCAACGCCGAAGTTGGTTTCTCAGTTTCATCTATCCAACGATGGTGCAACATCTCATATTCTCTATATGTTTGTTCTCTGTTATCTTGAAAATAATATTATGAAATTGCCTGTATTTTTCCTTTTGAATCTTCATCAAATTTCGTCCTACTGTGGTGATTCGAAAATCAATAGTGGAGGTTTTTAAGATTTTCATTAAATTTCCTTATTAACTATTCTAGAAGCATGTAGCATCAAACTTTTAATGACACCTTACCAAGTCAAGAAGTAAAGTTCTAACGTTGTACGTCACTTCTAATTAACAGCATTCCTGCCAGTTATTATATCTCAACCACAAACCTTTCCTAACACCTCACAAGAATGAATCCTTCAATTCAATGCCAGTATCAATATTAACTTCTCCAAGTATCTAATACCCAAAACTAATAACTACTATACATAGATAACTAGCTAACTAGGATTCCCTTGTAGGAGTGAACTTTCGCGAAGTAATTGAAGGGCCGCAACACCCGACATATTTGGCCATCCTTCTCCACTTCCTCATCTCGCCGAATAGTTTGATAGACCTAACGGGGAAGTCTTGAGATATTTCGGCCGGCAGAAGGAAGCTTCCCCGACATTCATCTCAATCATTCCCGATTAGCGGAGGGTTGATTTCGAATTTAGCGCAGCCGCCAACCCTTGCATTACCATAAATTTATATTAATATATACGTTATTTAATTATGATAGAATTATGCAACGTTTATTGAATTTTAAATGGAATTTATGAATATTGTTATGTATGCAGTTTGCTGTCTCGCAATTTTACATTATTTTGCTTTTTAATGGATAAATATTCCGCCAGAAAAAGTGTGAAAATATGCAGATCGCTCATTATTTCAGAAGGTTTCAGTAACATATTAAATAATTTAACGTCTTGGTAAATCTTTCATTATGGTCTGTACTCTTTGTTTTGAATTGGTTAATTTAGTGGTTTTGGAACATTTTTGGTCATGGAACCCTTTGAAGGACTCTCTTTTTTCACGAAACCCACATTTTTACAAATTGCGATAAAAATGGTATGTGTTTGAATATGTGTAAGCGGATGATTTAATTGAAAAGTATATTTATGTTGGAACAAAGTATATTAGACTTAAGTGTGATAAACAGATATATTTATTCTGGTAAAGAGAAACATTAAACAGGGTAAGTAGCACACGGTACTTATAATTTGCTAAATATCCGTGACATTAAAAGTGTTGTAGTATACCCAAAAATATTAGGCACGTATTTTTTTTAGCTGTTTCTTTTCGGTTTAAGGGGGTGTGAGAGACGCACGACCAGGAAACGTTCGCATAATCACAGTTGCCGCTTCCCATCCCATTTTCCTTTTTCTTCTTCTAATAACAAACTTATCAAATTACAATTTCCAAAACTTTAGATCCACACCTTAAATTTTTGACAAATATCTTTAAGCTATAAATTTCAAGTTTTATTATATATATTCTGAAAAATAAATTAAAAAATCCACTTGGTATTAAACTGAAATATATTCATTTACCCTTCGAGATATCAAATTCTTAAAAAAAAGGGATTGTTCCCTGTTACTAATACTACATTTCAGATGAGAAAGAATCAGTGGCGCACCCATGGGATTGCTAGGAGATTAAAACAAGTCTCTGAACAGGAAAGACAATTAGAGACATATGTTTATTTAGACTAAACGGATCTACCAACAACTAATACAAAAAAACACTACATATCGATTCCGTATATAGGTCCAGTTTCATATTCTGTGGTGGAAGTGCTGAGGAACCACTTTAATACTTCCTATAGGACGATCCATCCCCTTCGCAATACGCTTGTAAATAATAAAGATAAAATTGAAAAGATTACAAAACGTGGCGTCTACAAACTCACCTGTGGTGATTGCCAGAGTTGTTATGTAGGTAGAGCGTATCGTAGTTTTGAGACTTGGATCAAAGAACACGTCAGATGTTTACGACCCGAGTTTTCAATTTTTCAACAGAGAATAACTTTGCAATCTTGCATGTCGCCAATAAGGGTTAGTACTTAAATAATCTCGAATCTCTCGAAATCACGAGAGAAAAATATAACAACCAAAGTAACTGCTTGAACAGGCAACTACAATTTGAATCTACACCAACCTTTCAAATATTTTTCTGTCATGGACGGTCTTCCTCCCCACATTTTGAACGCCACTAGTGGACGTCACTGCTAGTCTTATCTTTACTTAAAAATTTTTATTAATAAAAGAACTGTTGAGTATTTTAGAATTTCTTTGCAACAGCAATTTGATGAGAAAGACAAAAATAGGTAGTTGTATTTAAAGAAATTAGGTTTTGACATACTTTCCATTTCAGAGTTTAACCGTGATTTTCGGACACGCTGTATAATGTTTTCGAAAAATTCATTCGGTTTCTTCAATTTTCAAAGTTAAAGACCTGCACAGCTATAAAAGTTCAGATGAGCTCGTCCATACGTAAAAAAAAATGCAAATGTTTCAAATATGGTTAGAAATAACACCATAGCTGTTCCATCAAATCTACCTTAGAATTGAACTAGGAATTTAAAAATGTAATAATGATTCCGTTTAAAATAACAAAGTGGACAACAACTTCCGGTATAACCGGAAGTATCAGATTATTGAAAATATGTTATAGTATAGTGGTTATAGTACATGTTGGTTTGAGTATGCTGTCAAATTTTCAGAATTTTTCAACATATGCTATTTCATAGACCAATCGAGGTAGTATATATGCAAAATTTTTAAAAATTGTATTTTTAATACCTTTTCTGAATCTCAGAAATTATATAATCTCAACAGCCTTAACGTTGTAGGTTTGTGGTTTCCATCGGGGTGCTGCGTTAACGTTTCATTGGATGCGGGTAGTTTTTTGTGCCAGCTACTCCGGAGGGCAGTTATGTTAGCGAACGACCGCAAAAACCGCGGTGTGGTTTCGACTAAATTGCACGTATTTCATTTCAGCTAAACCGACAACATTAGTTGCATGTTTTAGTTTGAGTTGAGTAATGTTGGGTCTTTTGTTATAACAAATGTCAGGTACGATGCGTATGTATATACGGAAAGATAAATATGTTAGTTTATGGAAGTATTCATCAAAAAAAAAATAAATAAATAAAACTACAAAGATTTTGTACAGTTTTGGATTTGTTTTCTTGTTTCAGTTTTAGCAAAGGTTGGAATTATTTGTTTCAATTTGTTCTAAAATAAGAACGAGATTGTAGGCTTTTCTTTGTTTGTTACAAGAGATTTTTATGCGAAACACGTCGAGCAATTACTTCTGAAGAAGATTAAGTAATTTTGGAGTTGATCCTATGTAAATTGCTGCTTGAAATGAATTTAATATAAATTTAGTATATTCGGATTTAAAATCTGTAAGCTACAACGTAAAGGTCTATCACACCTACTTCTAGGAAGTAAAAAATCTTTTCTTTTTTCACAGGGGGGATTTGACGGTATATTCTTCAGCACGATCTTTCTGAATCAATGGTTTTGAATTTTCTTCATTTTTTTATTATTATCAACTTCAAACATCTAAAAATACTGCTTCCCCATCTGGTCTAAGTTCCTTCCCAACAAAGAAAAGGACGCAGCTGTCCTGCTTGGCAAATTTGGTGATTACAAGAGAAGTTAGCACCACAATCCATTCAGCTACCTTTGAATAATTTGGTTTATGCGCTCAGAAATGTCCTTTTTCGATATATTCCGAGTACCTTTTTATTAGTTGCTACCATTAATTTGTGGAGATGTGTGTGTAGTATAATATGTTCCATTGATCTTTTGATCTATTGTGAAGTTATTTTTACTTTAACATCTCATTTTATTTTAAATCTAATTTCTTGAGAAACAACAAGTAAATATTTTGCCGACATTGAACTATTTCGAAGGAAATAGCTCAGCGGATGCAATTTTTTAAAACCGGTTTTTCTTTTCTTGTTGTGGGATCTGATTGTAGGTATGGCTTAAAGTAGAGTAACCTAAACTTGCGGACTCGCATAGGCGTCGGTATTACGGGTTAATTAAGAATACGAAAAATTCACAAATAAACTAAACCGGTAGAGAAGCAGGCATGTAGTGTCGACCTTGAATATAAATCATGTTAAACCGCGCTGAGAGAGATTTCGTTTTAGTACCGGTTGAGCTGTTGCAGAGATTAGTCGAACGGTCAAGGTTATGTACTTACGTGTCGCTTTTGAAAATATAGCTGGTGTTTTTTGTGTGTTGGAGTATTATACCAAGTACATAATTAGTGTACCGTTTCATATAGAACTAATATTTACATACCTAACAAAAGAATGCCTCCCCATTTAAAATATGACGGTAGTGCAGTTTTTTGCTTAATATGCAATGTTCGTTTGGCGGCATTGGACAGAACTGATTGCCAGAGGCATGTCAATGGTATTAAGCATATGAGAAATGCAAGAACTGAAATACCTTATACACTATTCCTCATACATTTATTAATTATGTTTACCTCTTGTAATCTTCCGTTGTCGTTGGTGAGAAAAGCAGCTTTTAAAACGTTTTGGCGACAATACGTTCCAAAGTACCCATTACCCTCACAAACACAATTACAGAATCATTTGCCGCCAATGAAAGAGATGGTAGAAAATGTGTGTAAACGTGATTTGTGTTCCAAAAAAATATGGATTACCGTGGATGAGACGATCAATATAAAGAAAAACAGTATTGTGAATGTAATAGCTCGCGTTTTATCTTGCGAGAACACAGCATCTCGATATTTGTTAGCTTGCAAACGTGTTCAACAATGTACCGCGGAAAAAATTCAAAAAGTGATAATGAACACTTTGAAAAAATTTAAAATTGCCCAAGATCAAGTTGTGATGATTGTGACAGATAGTGCAGCAACGATGTTAAGTGTTGGGCGATCCTATACATATATTTCACTAACTTAATACATATAACCTGCGTGCTGCATGCTTTGCATTTAGTTGGTGAAGTTGTTCGACAACATTACGGAAACGTTAATCGGATTATTGGAAGTACTAAAGCAGTGTTTCTCCTAAACGTTTAAAAGAATTTCGTAAATTTTGTCCAGGTATTCCAGAACCTCCTGAACCAATTTTAACGCGATAGGAGACTTGGCTAACAGCAGCTTCCTACTATTTGATCCATTTTCAACTAATTCAATCAGTTATAATGCGATTTAATCGGAATGAATCCAAAGCAATTAGAGAAAGTCAAAGAGAATTTCAAATTCCTCAACTTTTAGAAGATTTAACAACAATATGTACCAATTATATAGTATTACTAGATGCCATAAGAAAACTACAATGTACTGAATTGTCATTGCAGGAATCATTAGACATAGTGGAGAGTGTAAAAAATAAATTCCACACATTAAATGATACGCCAGGATTATGCGATAGTCAAAAGTTGGCAGATGTTTTAAGGAAAAACCCCGATTTCAATACTTTAGAGGCCGTTTATAATAAGTGTAAGAATAGTGAACTTTTAAGTGATTTTGAAAAACAGTTTCTACATGCAAATGTAACTTCCTTAGATGTGGGGAGATCGTTTTCTATGTATAAGAATATTTTTTCTTGTCGACGCACAAGGTTTAAAGAAGTAACTGTGGAAACATATGCAATGATGTAAGTTTACAGTAGTTCACATTCTGATGCCTCTAATTTGTTGAATAATTAGCAAGTAAGTTTATTTATGAATTTTTCGTACTCTTATATTAACCCGTAATACCGACGCCTATGTGAGTCCGTAAGTTTTGGTTACTCTAGTTTAAAGTTATATTGAAACCTTTCATAACTTTGTTGCTACCCGAAGTTGTATTGTCTTAAAACTATGCGTTTGATTATTAGGGTTTTTTTTTTTTTAGAAAGGCGGCATTTACAGAAATCGTTGTTTCTCCAGAAGTGAGCATTAGACAGATGTGATATTTGGTACCTGGATTACCTGGATTACACGAAAAAGGACCTAATACACACGTGCTTATGTGGTTGAGAACTGCTAACGAGATGTGCGTAATATTGCGTTGACATATTCTTGCCAAAATATATATTTTATTTAATGTAATACCCTGTACTTTATTTTAGATTTCGATAAAATTGTAGACAAAAAAATTATTAATATATTAGTGACCTAAGATCAACCACTTTCTTGTTACAACGATTTTTAAAACTAGCCGAGTTATTAGGATGGCTGTCAAGTTTTTTGGTGTAACTGATATAGGATTTTTTTTATTTCTTGTTTCACTGTCGGAACCTGTAGACCACGTAGACTAATCGGTATAAAACCAAGGAACGTTCATTAATAGGTGGAGTACTTTGAACTGGAATCTGCCCAACATATCAATGTCAGAATCTGAGCCAGATTACTATGGTGCGAACACCATCGGACCAGATTGGTTTTAAGATATCTTTGTACATTGGTAACTGAATTGACAACTGGCAAGTGAGGTTTACGTCCGATTAACTAATGAAGTTTCTACAGTTTTAACTCCAGTCGCTTCTTTTTTCTAAAAAGGTGTTTTTTTCCAGATTAGTCTCTAGATGCAAACCTATATGTATGTGACATGAACTGACTTAGTTTTATTTGCTTTGATACGCTATTTGGCATACCAATTTTGAACAATCTTCAGATGGTGTTGACGTGCCTGCATTACACACTAATACAGAAAATATATTCCACTCGAATTCTAATAATATCGCAGTAACCATCTTCCCAGAGAATGGAAATGGTTTCTTGGGAATTTCTTGGGCAGAGGACTTATGTTTGTTTTCAATCTCAGGATTATTGTTTTGGTTCCAGATATTAGGAAAACAAATACAGTAATCAATAGGCCTTGATGGAAAATCTGTCAATAAGCTTCTGCACCTTTTTACGGTTAGATAATATCTTTTTAAACGACCCATTACTCCTTTTCCTAATTAATATCTTCTTATTTAAGCAATGAGCGGGTAATGGTGATTGACACAGTAACCATAGGAATGACACAAGTGCATCCCAGTGGGTATTCGTAGTGTTGAAAGCTAAAGAATAGTACGTTTGTCTATAATTTTTCAAGTTAAAAGAGTTAGTAGAATGGAATCAAAAAAATTGTCAAGTTATGAACAAAGAATGAAGTCATTATTATTAATTAAATGAAGATTGCAAAAAGCTATGAAAGTGGAACAGGATAGACACATGTGCTTTATAGATTTTGAGAAAGCGTTTGACAAAGTCAGAAGAATATACATTTGAAAAACTATAATATGAGGAATAGGAAGCCTATATATGGGCACGAGGGAAGAGACATTGGAAACATTCCAGACATCACAAGCAATCAGGCTCCATCCTGTTTTGAATGAAGCATTAAAAGTAACGAAAAACTAGCAAAACATTGTGAAATCGGATACTGGAGATTGTCAATGGTGGAGATTACCAAAATCTGCTATGCCGGCGATATGGTAATTGTAGATGGAGATGAAAAAATCTGCAGAAAGAATATAGAAGAGTATTGGAAAAAGGGATCTAATAATTAGCGAAACCAAAACAAAAACCATGATACTTCGAAAGGAACAACAAACACAAAATATATTAATAGAAGAGAAAAGCGTACAACAAGCACAAGGATTTTGGAATCGTCATATCAAAAGACTAGACAAGAAAATTAGTCAAAGAAACGTTAGGCGAGGAAAATTATGTAATAAAAACAAAAAAAATAGAACGCAAAGGGAAAGCAAAGAAATGAAAACGGCAGCAAATTGAATTAGATTTCTAAGAAGAATAGGAAGTAAAACAAAAATGGATAAAATTAGAAAGGTTACACATAGATAGAACCTAAAGGTGAACTCTAACGAAGATAAAATCGAATAAAATCAACTAAGATGGTATGACCATGTAAAAAGAGAAAGGTGTTTGAGTGCAAGTCTAATAGATCGAGAGCAAGAGGAAGGCTAACAAGGACATGGCTCGAGGAAGTGAAGAAGGTACTAGTAAGGAGAGGAATAACCTAAGAGGAGGCCATCCGGGCTCTCCAGGATGGGGAGAGGTGGAAAGAACTATGCAGATTTGCAACACAGCCGACTCAACTTCACTAAAACTTTACACCCGAAGAAGTAAATAGGTCGAGGATCAAGTAAAATAAAGTAAATGAAGATCGATTGTCAAATGGTGTCCAAAGTTAAAAGCTGTTCTTGGTAAGGTCAAAGGATGTCTGCAAGTCCGTCAGTAAAGTAGATAAACTACTATCACTTGTTGAATGGTGTTCAATGCTAAAGGTCATTATCGGTAATAAGGATGACTTCCTAAGAATAAAATTAAGTCTGAAATCGAATGGTGCTCAAATGTGAAGGAAGTTATTGATAGTACCAACAATTTTTGGAACGTCATGTTTTACTGGCTGTCTAGTTTTAAACGAATAAAGAAAGTACCACCTGCTATATATACTTGGTCTAACTGTCGTTTTCCATTCCTAGTATCGCATTAACTGGCTTCCATTTAAGGAAAGCTCTTGAGTATACAGATTTTCGCTTCAAAAATAAAGCCAGTCAACTCCATTAGGCAATCTTTCTTCTCATATTTGAGGAGTTCACTTAACAGCCGACAAGTCCTTCCTCGCCTTTAAAACAAAAAAGAAACCTTTTTTGTAGTAAATCTTCCATTTTCCTTGTCTCTCCACTTCAGGCTGGAAAAAATTAGATATTTAAATCGAGATTCACCTCCCTCTTCTTCCACCTCGAAAAAGAAAATCGCCAAATTCTTCTCTCCTTCTTCTCATATTGAAATATTATTCGCCGGTCTCCTTTTCTCCGAGTAAATATATTTGTTCGCGTGCAATTGGCCTTGTTCCTTTCAAAAGCTTTTTTGCGTATATTTTTATGTAAATGGCTCATCGATCATTTGCTTAGCGCGGCCTGTATTCCGAGTTATACGCATAGGTATAAGGCCGCCGCGAATATGACTACTCTGTGTTACTAATGCTCGCCTGGCTGCTCACCCTCTAGCCTGTTCGATCTGCTTTGCCTGGATGGTTCGTTTAGACCTGCCGCAAACCGATGGGATGCCTGGCTCTAGACGAGGGCGAATTTACTATATACAACGATCTCACGACATTAACGCACCATTTAAGCTTCTAGTTGAGCGAACTGGGGCTCTCTCCGTCGCGACGTCGAATGCGAACGTTTTAATTCGAGTTTTAGTTAAAGTCTGAAGTCTTTAAAGGGAGCTATGTAACAATCCTACATCGTTCACATGAGGTACCATCTGTATTTTTATTGTGGCGTAAAATAAAATATTATTTTAGATGAAATGGACGAAATAATCAAAATCTGTAGTTTCCTCTTCCTCTCTTTGGTGGTAATTTTTGCTGTTGGTAGGGTTGTAGGTACTACTGCAATAAATAGATGTAATTAAATTTAATACATGTTGTATATGTAGGCTGTCGTAACTTATTTCGTAATTGTACGCTTATGTTTGTTTTAAAAATGTCGCAGTTAGGTATGTCGTGAAAACGATCAATGGCAGACACAGTTAAAAACTTTATAGTGGACATGTCGGACTTAATTTTTGATGGCAATGTCGTTTGTAAAATCCCTTTAATGTATTGGTCCAGAAACCATTGTCAACGTCACATCGAAAGCAAACAGCATGCTTCTGCAAAAAGTGGCATACGAGACCAAGAAAAATTTACATTTGATTTAGGTGTTACTCTTATTTTATGGAATCTATCGTTTCGTTTACTAGACAAAGAAGCATTTGTCTCTTTCTGGAATAAATATGCGGACTGTAAATTACCTAGTCGGACATAGATACGAAATGTAGTCCCATTTGCTCGTGAACATATAGAAAAAAGAATGAAAACGGAATGGAAAGATAAAAAACTGTGGTTGTGTGTGTACGAAACATCAGATCGTCAAAGACATTCTGTGGTTAATGTAATGGTACGTACAGTGGAACCACATCGACTGTCATCCTACTTCTTACTTGCTTCCAAAAGAGTTATAAATTGTACTGCCGATGAGATTTTAAGGGTGGTGTTGAACTCATTGAACAAATTTGAAGTTTCAACTAAGCAACTTTTAATGTTTATGAGTGATGATGCCGCAAACATGCGTTCTTTGGGCCGATCTCTTAAAGAACACAGTGGTAACTTCTTACATGTAACGTGTAAAATCCATTCTCTAAATCTTATGCATCGATTGCTAGTGCAAAGGCAGTGTTTCTAAAGCATAAAGATGATGATAGCTTGGCTATCGAAACGTAAGGGTTTTTAGTGAAGTATTTCAGCACACCTATGATACTTAGCCAACAAATTCTTTATATCTAGTAATCACGGCGAGGTAAGAGGTATTGCCATTTTTACCTTCTCTCTTTAGTTCTGTCTAACTTTGTGACTCAGCATATGTGCTGGCAGAGGCGTTCGATCACAGGCTTGATTGTGCGTAGTATAAGTAAACAATGAATCATCCGATTGTCCATCACTTCTCGGCCTGCTAATAACTATTGCAAAAGAATTTGTTACGTCTTGGTCGAAAACTACCAGATTCTTTATTAGAAAATATTTGGAGTCGTTTTCTTTTTTAATTAAACTACCCAAAAATAAATTTTGTCTTTGGGTATCTTGCATTGGGAATTCTCTTTTTCAAACATATTCACATTTTCAAATTAAAGCCAAATTAAAATATTTTGCAAGCAAGCTGATAACAAAGCGTGAGCTTATTTAATCGTGTATTTTTGAAAAGCTAACAATGTGGGATTATATCAAAATATAGATACACATTTCTAAGTGATTTAACTTTGTCCATTCTCAATCATTTCTCATTATAAACAATTTACTTATTCCGTAACGTGCTTTCCCTGCTTCCCCCTATATATATATATATATATATATATATATATATATATATATATATATATATATATATATATATATTGATGCCGTTCACGGTTGATATCCCAATGCGTTGTTGGACGAAGGAAACGTTGGAAACTTTTATAAAGGAGAAAGAATATAAATAAACAAGTTCGTAAGTAAGTTGTTAAAATTTTGTTTAGGAGCAGTCGCAAACTCGCGAATATATTAGAATAACGAGCGTCGGTTGTTGCCAGGATTCTTTCGTAGCGAGAAAATACGACGGCAGCTTTAAAATTATCTTGCGCCGAGCTACGTTTTCGGTTCCGCGATTTATACAGTCGTATAGTTTCCAACAAAAGAGTTACGATCCGTAATTACCCATAATCGATACGTTTTGGAGAGTAATTATGCCATATTTCATTGGTGACTGGTTGATTTATAATGTAAAATGAGTTAGACAGTGTTATATCGGACGAATATTGGAAGTAATTTTGTATTGTTCCCAAATTTACTCGACTACGAGACCGATTCTATAGAATTTTAACGACTTTTCATAATTTATTGTATTTTGTTAATTTTTTGTGTCGTGGCTGGTTTTATAAATGTTCTAATGATTGAAGAGCAGGAGGAAGTTGAAGAAAGGTAAGATAAAATATAAAATTCAAGGCAGGAATCTACTTCTGATTCCTCTAGCTGTACGTTATCCTCGACTGTTATTTCTGGTGTGACTCGTTCTGCTTGGTTTTGTTTCCTTTTGTAGGGTTCACTAAGGTATGCGACCCATGTTCCGTGTTCTATTCTGTATACTTTTCGGAAGATCTCACAAATAACGAAATCATTTTCAAAACGTTAGCACCGAGATTCATTTAATTCATATCATATTTTAATTTCACATTTATATCACTACAATGAATTGCGACATTAAAACATAATTTTAATGTTGTGTAATAACGAATTTGTAATATAACAGTACCATCTAACGCTGTAACTAGGACAATCTCTAACCGAAAGAACATTTTCAGGCAATAAGCCGGTATTATACCGACGCTAAACATTAAAACAACGTACGAGGCGATAACAGCTCCAAGCTCAAGTGCAACCTAATTGGATTAATTTTGCGTTTAAGTTCTGTTATAATTAATATTTAATTTCACACCATATCCGGACACCCTGCCAACACGGCACTGTCGCTTCTGCTGCACTAGCAGCAGCAATAGCGGTGGCACATACGAGGCAGCACCTAATGCTCAAACGCAGTTACACTTTACGGTTTGTACTTGCACACGGGATTTGCGGTATTCGCAACACTTCTAGTTTTCCAGTTAAGAGAGCCTGTCAGTGGTATACCGTTTACGTCATGACTTGTTTCCTCCTTTCACGTTAAATTGAAATTATAAGTGTAGATATTCGATAACTACGTAATAATTTCTATAGAATGTTTACCATTATTGGCTTTAAACTTAGGGGGTGGTATAATAAACAACATCGGTCAAATAAACTCCAATAACTTAATGAACTCTAGTAGCTTAGATAACATAGAAAAAGATGAACACTACACTACTTACAAGACATTGAGGAATATTTATTACACGAAATCACATTAATCGGTAAAGCGGTTAATAATCCTGAGGGAAGTAAGAATAATACTAATAATGATTGTGTAGCTAATCATCGAAGGTCATATAGTTACAGTAATTGTAACGAAATTTGTTGATGTGCCATTCTCACTAAATGAACTAGAAAAAAAAAAGGCACAGATTACATCACGTATAGTTAAAAAGCTACCAGAATATCTTACTGCTTTCAGCCTTCAATGACATGTGGTTACGGAGTCAAGGAGTATCCTATTTCAAAAGAGTATTTTTCTTTCAGAGTTTTTACCAAACCGTACGAACATCTAATTAACCATAATGGTGGACGGAAAAATAATATACCAATGCAACAATTTGGTTTTCGTAGAATTGTTAGTATCATGGATGCCTTGGCTTATTTAGCTACCTACATGCAGAACTCTTTCCCCTACAAAAATTTCGTAGAATGTCTTTCTGGATATTAAAAAAGATTGTGTTAATTTGGATATATTATATTTCCATTAGATTACACTGTACAACATGAAAAATGCCCTTTAGGTGAAAATATGTGTTTCTGGTATATTTTGGGCTGAAAATAACGAATCTGTAATTATTTTTTGTTTGCCACGTAGCATTTTCCCCAAAATCCACATTTTAGCTTTTGAAATATTTTTTTTTGTTTGTTTCCTCCCACTGTCTTATGTTGCTGATTGAAGTGTTGCCGGTTGGAAAATTCTAGTGACGTTAAGTGTGAAATGTACAAGTGTTGCAAGGACAAGATTATATTACGTTCAGTGCATTATAATGTCTCGTCAATGTAGAAATAAGCCGGACTTATTTTGTTATGTGTGTAGCGAACTTACATTGAAGACTCAACAGTGTAGCTTGTCACCATTAGTTAGAAAGGCTTATGAACTGTACTTTGGATGTAGAATTGGGGCCCAGGATAAGTCCTGGACTCCACATATATGCTGTAATTCATGTTCCAGGAATCTGAGAAACTGGTTAGAAGGAAAACGTAGTAGATTGAAATTTGCAGTACCTGTGGTTTGGCGTGAACCGACCAATCACGTAACGGATTGTTACTTTTGTTTGACAGATGTCAAGGGGTTCTCTTCAAAATCCAAACATTGTATTCAGTATCCAAACTTACACTCCGCTATGCGACCAGTTCCTCATTCTGAAGATCTTCCTGTACCTACAGCTCCAGATAAATATACAGTTGATTCAGAGGAAGACACCACCGATAACCCAAACCATCAAGACCCTGACTATCAACCATCTACATCTATGACATGTTCACGTCATGAAATCACAAAAGCAGAACTTAACGATCTTGTACGGGACTCTCTCAAACAAACTCAGAATTACTGGGTTCTAGGCTTCAAGGTTGGCATCTATTAGAGGAAGGTGTAAAAATAAGTTCATTTAGAAGACGAAAAAGCCATTTTGGAGGCTATTTTGCGGAGAAAGAAGACATCGTATATTGCTGTGATGTGAATGCCTTATTTCAGGCATTGGGACATGAACATAATCCAGCAGGGTGGCGCCTGTTTATTGACTCGTTCAAACGTAGTCTCAAAGCAGTGCTCCTCCATATAGGCAATGTTTGTCCGTCTGTCCCTGTAGCATATTCTACAAATAGAAAGGAATCTTACGAAGTTAATTGAGTACACTACATTCAAATGACACATTTGTGGAGATTTAAAAGTCATTGGGATATTAACAGGCATGCAACAGGGATACACTAAATTCTAAAAAAAATTCTAAAAAAATCACTACATCCGTAAAGTGGCCTCCAAGAAAAAACTTCATTCCTGGCACCAAAAACATATCACATGAACCGCTTGTGAATCTGCAATGTGTCTTTCATCCACCATTGTACATTAAACTCGGTTTGATGAAAATATTTGTAAAAGCTCTGGACAGAGAAGGAGTGGCTTTCCTGCATCTCAGGAACGAATTAAAAAATTTAAATTAGGCAAAGGTAAAAGAAGGGGTTTTTATTGGCCTACAAATTAAAGCAATCATTCATGATGAAGAGTTTGAAAATAAACTGTCAGAAGCAGAAAAAGCAGCTTGGCTGGCATTCAAATCAATGTGCTCACGTTTCCTTGGAAATGAGAAAGCTGAAAACTATGAAGATCTTGTTGGTGACATGGTGAAATGCTTTCGTGTTATAGGTTGCAATATGTCATTAAAACTACACTTTTTGGACTCACATCTGGACTTCTTTCCTCAAAACCTAGGCGCAATTAGTGATGAGCATGGAGAAAGGTTTCACCAGGACATCTCTATGTTTGGAAAGCGTTTCAGTGGACGATGAAGTGGTAGTATACTAGCTGAATATTGCTGGTCTGCTATCAGGGACACACCAACAGATGCCTACAAGAGGAAACGGCCTAAAAATTCATTTTAGTGTTTGTATTTTCTATCATCAAGCCTCTGTTACATTTCTCTGTAACAGTTTGTATAAATATGAGAAGAAGATATCACATAGTTTCATCTAAAGGACAGAAAAAAGTTCAAATTTGTTGTACAGTGTTATCTCTGTTTTAAATAACTCAGAGCTAGCTGAATCAGATTATCAAAAATATTATATAACAATGGAAACGGAAATAAGTCAAAACAAAAAAAGATTCCGGTCATACATATCAAATCGACGCAGAAATAATGATCACAATATTCCTTCTTCTGTGCGTTATGGAGGTAGGGTTTCACGCAGAGGCGGTGGCATTTGTAAACTCTTCTTTGAATACATTAATTCAGTACATATCGATTCTGATTTACCTCACACATCACGTGAATGTGGATATAGTACTCGTTTATTTTTATCCACAGTTTGCATTGTCGAGGAAATCGTTTTACAAAAAATATTGACGTTAGAAAAGGAGCCGGTTCTGATGGAATATCTCCGTATTTCTTTCTTCAATATGCAGAAGTTTTTAGTTTTCCACTCAATATATTATTTCGTGAGTCAATTAGTTTAGGTTTTTTTCTTATTGAATGGAAGAAATCACGAGTTACACTCGTTTATAAGAGTGGTAACAAAAACAACGTTGAAAATTATCGTCCGATCTCTATTCTGTCAGTATTTTATACAATTTCTGATACGGTCTTTAATTTTACAACACTCTTAATAATGAATAATCACCATGGTTTCAAAGGTCGTTCGATTGAAACTAATCTAATCGAATGTGTGACGTATTTACAGAATGCTGTGGATGAACGGTTGCAAGTAGATGTAATTTATATCGACTTTAGCAAGGCTTTCGATAAAGTATCACATTCCTTATTATTAGAGAAGCTCGCTGGCTTTGGTGTTTATGATAGTTTGTTGCGTTGGTTTACGTCCCACGCGGGCAGCAGTTTATAATTTGTTTCAATGTATGGTTATTCATTTGAATATGCAACTGTTGCTTCTGGTGTAGCACAAGGGAGCTATTTGGGTCCACTAATATTTGTGTTATACATTAATGACATACAACATTGTTTCAAAACGATCTAAAAATGTTTGCACCCGTTACTTCGCATGCTGATACCGTCACAGTGCAGGAAAACCTTGTCAGATTATACGAGGGTGTATCAAATACAAATGGCAATCGTTTCTTAAAAACTTTATTTAACTAAGCTTACAAATATATATTATTTTCTACATACTCTCCAGCCCTAGAAATACACTTTTCCCATCGGATTGGGAGCTTTTTTATTCCATCATCGTAAAAACTCTTCGGACGTTCGTGTAGCGACTGGAGCATAAGCGCTTCCACCGCTTCGTTGTCGTTAAAACGCTGGCCTCCAAGCGCTTCTTTGAGGGATCCAAAAAGATGAAAGTCACAAGGTGACAAGTCTGGACTATAGGATGGATGTTCCAGCGTTTCCCATCCTAATACATCCACTTTTTACATCGTGGCGTTAGCCATATGAGGCCTGGCGTTGTCATGCAGAAGAATGACACTTCTGGCGAAATGACAATTTCGCGGTATCCAGTACTTCACAATAATATTGCGCATTAATTGTCCGTCGATCGTGGAGAAAATCAACGTGAAAAGCACCTTGCCGATCAAAAAACGTTTTGGATCTATCCCTGGACCACCTCGACAATACTACCAGCTAAGTTTAGAACTCCTTAGTATTAAAATTACTTTCCCTTGTTTTGAACCTTTAATTTTAACCATTAATCACACTATATTCAATATTTGTTTGCATTTAAATTTAATGTCATTAACAGTAATCATTTTCTCTTGGTTGCAATTGCATTTTGTTTGATTCTACAATTCATAGTCATTTAGATTATCATTTACTACCTTTTTTTTATTCTAGATTTGGATAATTTTCAGAATTTTGATTTATATAGAAATTTACTTTATGTAACGTTAGGATATTTCAAGCGAGTTAATTTATTTTTTTTTATTATTATTTATCTAATTTATTCTTTGGTCAGTTACAAACTGGAAGGTTTTGACCTATTTTAGGTTAGAATTTCTTACAAGGAATGTTCGCATTTTGTGAGTCGTAACGGCCATAGCGATCGGTAATTTTCTTAACATTATTATTGTTACTTCTGATAAGTTTTAACCAGGGTAGTACTCTGACCCAATTTTGTTACTCATATATACTTTTTTTTATAAAATATTGACTTGCATTTGTTTTTATTTTATAATCGTACTCTATGTGTAAGATTAAAGAAATTTACTCCTTCAACGTTAAATTTGTGAGTTTAATTTTTTTTTAACTTAATTTAAATTATCCTCTTCCCCATTTAATTTTTGATCACCATCTCGTTGGTTCCCGTTTACCCGATCGCCTGACAGGGTTATTTCAAACAAGTAGCGCCTTCATAAAATTAAGTTGTCTTGGTGAGTGTTTTTACCCACTCCCTCGCCTACGAGCAGGCTAGCACCCTGAATGAAGGATTCGCTATTTATTAATTTATTAAATTACGGGGGAAAGTTCTTTGCGTATCCTTTCGTTATTTTGGTTTCTCTTTTTTATTTGTTTTATTCTTTTCAATTTCAAGGCGCTAAACCGCACCTGACGCTAATTATTTTCTGACTTTTCTGTCAAGAGATTCATCAAGGTAATACGTGTTTGGCTGTGCTCCCATATTCTCAGTGTTTAACGTTTCAATCGTCCCATAAATACGAGGTAGAAGTCAAGTTTGGTGGTTGAATAATAGGCAGGTTTCCAATAGGTAATATATAAGCATGGAGTTTATATGAGATCGTCATAATTCTAGGTTAGTTTTCGTTTTCCAGTTTTAATTCTCGTTAAATTTCATTAATTGATATCTAGTTTAATTTTAAATTGCCGAAAGAGCGTGTTTAGAACACTCTGCAATCCTCAGATTAAATAATTAATGACTAATTTAGAAAAATAAATTTTTATTCATAATTTTCCATGTTTAGAATATTACAGTAGACTTTGAAGGTAATTGAGTTAAGTTGTAAAATTTTTGCAGTAAATCATATGTAACAACATTCCCGTTTATAAATAGCCACACCTCGTATATCCTATATCAAAACCACCTACATCAATCCCAATTACCAGATGCATATCTTACAAAAAAAACATAATAAATAACCAGTCACGATACAACGGCCCGAAGAGCTTCCTGGATATTCGTCACGGCCACACTTGATTCTGATCGCGATCTGTCAATTCGTAAAGCACGGCCTTCTCGACGTAGCGGTGTACACAGCCTACTATATGAACGCGCGATGTTTATACATATATGCGTTACGCGATCAATCTCTTCAGCATTAGAGCTCGTCAAAGCGGATCGGAAAGAATTAAACAATATCCATCAATGTCCGGATATTTTCGGTGTGACGTGTAGAAGCGTTTATGATGGGGTTTATGGGACGGCGCATGGCGTGCGGACGAGGATGGTTGGATAAATGCTCGGCCAGAATGCCGATTCGTTTTTCTGACAGATGAGATGTTATCGAGTTATAAAATCGGGATGCATACGATCATGTGAAATAATGCGATGCTAGAGGAGGTTATTTATTTCGTAAATCTTTCGTATAATTTACGGTTTTATTTGTATCACTTGGAATTGTTATTTGGATACCTAAATTAATACATTTCATGGTTTAAATCGGATCAACATCATCGAATAATATCACTTAAGAAAAAAGCAAACAAGCTCGAGTGAACAAAATATCACAAATAATTGATTAAATGGACCATACCTTTTCGAGGGCTTTTCGATGTGCTTTCACAATGTATGCCAAGAAAGTCCGCCAAATAAGGGTTAAAGATACAAACAATGGTTAATTCCAAGACGCTATATTTCATGCACCTTCCGACGACAAAGATGTTGTTACAAAGAATGAGTTTTATGAACAAGCACAACGCATTATAGAAAATTTGCCGAATTATGATGTAAAAATAATAATAGGTGATTTAAACGCTAAGGTTGGAAGAGAAGAAATGTACAAAAAGGTAACGGGTGGTAAAGGAAAGCATGAGATTAGCAACTAGAATTCGAAAATGGTAATCGAACTTGCTATGCAATATAATGATCACAAGTTTCAACCACAAGGATATCCATAAAACCATCTAGATTTCTCCAAACGGACAAATAAAACATCAAATAGATCACTGAAATTGACAACAAACTAATAAAAATAATAAAATTATGGATGTCGGGAGTTATCGAGGTGCTGATATCAGTTCAAATGATTTTTTAGTATTGGCAAGAATGAAACAGGAACGGCCGAGAAGTAAAATAAATGGTAGTGTTAGCAAAATCGAAAAATACCACTGCACTCTGCTGAAAAATGGAAAAACAAGAAGTAGAGTACAGGACAAGCTTAAGGGAAAATTCGGAAAGGAAGTAGAAGCGGGGGAAATTTAAGGCAAATGGCAGCAGATACAAATAGCAGTAACGAACGTAGCTGAAGAATGGGCAAAACCAGAGAAAAAGAAGAGACACAAAGAATGGTTTGATTCTGAATGCGAGAAAGTATTAGACAAAAGAAATAAAGCGAGTTTGGAAATGTCAAAAAATGATACCCTTGATAGCAAAACTACGTATAGCCAAATAAGAAAGGAGGCAAAACGCATATTTGTATATTTATTTGTATATTTTGACCAGTGGTATGTATACATGTAACAATACAATACAATATAGTATATGTAATATAACAAGCTAATATAAAAGAAAAAAGGTAATTTATGTATGACAAACAATTACATAATATAAGAACAGATACAAGACAAAAAAATAAATAATAATAACTGTTAATCAAAACTATAAAATAGTGCCGTAGGTCATAAAGAGCAAACACAAACAGAAACCAAATTCATCTCTACGTTCAGAGCCCAACAATGTGTTCCTCTAAGGAGTACAATGCGTGCAAAGGCAAAATATTCTTTAAGGGCTTTCTGAATAGTCTATTATCCGAAGTTTTAATGTGGTTGGGCGATGTATTATATATTTTTACACTTACTCTCACGTAAGAATTAAATGTTTTACTTTAAATTATGACGAATAAATTCAGGATTACGAGTACTGTAACTATGGGCATCTGAATTGGAGAGATACAGCTCCCGGTCTTCATGAATATAGCATGCCGCTAAAAACACATACAAATCAAAGACAGTTGGAATGCGCAAATGACGGAAATAATCTCTACATGACTCACGATATGGTAAACCAAGCATGGTGCGGATTGCCCGCTTCTGTAATAATAGTATCTCATTCATATTCGATGGAGTTCCCCAAAAGAGTAAACCATAGGATATTATAGTGTGAAAATGTGCAAAGTAGATCATTCTTAGCGTGCCGGTGGGACACAACGGCTTCATTTTATATAAAACATATATAGCTTTATGTAGTTTCGATGTTACCGATTGTAGGTGATCCACCCAAGCCAGATTTCTATGTAGGAAAAGAAAAGGGAACATTGGGAAATGAAACTACAACATACAGAAGATTAAATGATAGCAAGCAATGCCCGTAGCTTTTATTAGGAAGTTAAAAAGATCAAAGTAAGAGAAAATAAACAAACCTTATATGTTAAAAGCGAAGATGGGGGGATACACACGGGAAACTAAAAAGGTTGGCAGAATATGTTTCTGAACTGTTAAATGATTTAGAAGGGAGGACATACCTAGACGAAAGCATGGAAACGAATACGGAAAGAAATTACTTAATAGAGAAGCCAACAGAAACCGAAATCAGTTTATTAAAACTGAAGGCCAATAAATCTGGGAGTGAAAAAGGAATTCAAGCGGAAATTTGGAAGAAACAGGAGAGAACATCTTAATAAATTTAACAAGACAAGCGTGGGAGGAGGAAGAAATGCCAAAGGATCGGGGAAAAGCAGTTATCTGTCAAACACAAAAGAAAGGAGACTTGACGGAATGCTCTAATAGACTCATAGACGTAGCTGATAACATTTTGGTATTAACTATAAGAGAAAACCTAAGCAGGTTTAGCGATAAGGAAATTAATGAATATCAGAGGCTTTAGAAAGGGAAGGAGAACTATAAACCAAATATTCACTCATAAACAGATACAAAACAACAGTTATGAACAAAACTTGGCTTTACACATGATATTCATTGACTATAAACAATCCTATGGTTCGATACCCCTATTCTGTTATTGCTAGACTAAAATTCGGACATGGCTGCTTTCCTTCCCATTTACACAAATTAAAGATTTTGGGTTCTCCAGCTTGCACGTGTGGATATGAGGTGGGTGATGTAAACCACCTTATTTTAGCATGCCGCATCTATGAGTACGAAAAGACGGAATTTGTTAAAGTAGTATTACCCACTTCTATGATACTACTACTGAGGTACAACAACATTGAAATTTATAAAGTTCTTATTAAGTTTCTCGTTAACTATCGGATTACAATTTGGTGTGTGATGTTTTTATACTATACTCTTGGTTTTCGAGTTGGAACCGCGTCGTTGTGGTAACTTTTGCAGACGTTTCGTCCACATTCTTATGGGACATCTTCAGAACTGTTACTGCATACTGACTGGGGACTATTCATTCCGGAGAGGTTTATACAAGGCTTGAAAACCCGAATTTTCGATTCCCTAATCCCTAAATCATCCCAGAATTCTAGAGCCACGTCACACACAATCATAAACCTTTCCAGTCGACCTCTATCTTCTGATGAGGTTGTTGCACTCTCCAAAGGCCCTGACTTTGCACCTACGCCTAAATTTATCCCCACTGAAGACATGATTACTGGCACAGCGTCTACTCTTGTCGGTCTTCTGAAACTGCTAATCCCATTTGCTTTGAAACATCCAAAACCGTCAGGCGTGCCAAACTTCCGAAATCAAACCTTCCTAAGTCAGAAACTGTGGCCTTAAGAAACCTGAAATTCGACCGCCACGTTTCATTGATCCATAATATTTCTGCTTCATTGACCCGAAACAAGCTTTATATAAATCCCTCCGGAATAAATACTCTCCAGTCCCCAAGAATGCGGGCGAAATGTCGGCAAAAGCTATGAAAACGACGCGATGTTTTTATACTGTTTCTGTTCATGCTACATACTGTAAAACATTTTTTGACTTTTCTATGTTCTTTAAATTGACATTCTTTTTCTACAGTGCGAGCTAACTTCCCGTAAGGGACATGATTAGCAAACAACGTTAGTTCTCTAGTATATTCTATAACCTGTTGTACTGGGAAAGCTACATTTTTTCAATAAATTCCAGAAAAGGTATTGAGCATCGTATTAAGGTTCGTAATTAAGGGAGAACTTGAAAGTTGAATCAAATCTCTATCGATCCAAATTCTCCCCACGTACGTACTCCCACCCACAATACCGTCGTCTCTACAATTAATTAAACAAATTTCATTCTTCTGGGAACGTTCCGTCCTCCGAAATCACATAATCCTTTTTCCATTCTTCCATTTCATTTCGTTTCGTCGGATTTGATTGGCAAACATCGACGACACAGGGGGACAGACAAATTATGGTGAATCCGTAGCCGTAGGTAGTGAATCGTCGCCATAATCAACTTCTGATAATTGAATTTAATTCTGTCCGAATTTTTGGTATTCGCATGGAATTACTTATAATTGGATTATTCGTTTATGCTGAAAAGGGGATTTGGTACGAGGCGGTTTCCGAGCCTGAAAAAAGGCGGAATCTTATTACTCGAAGGCCACCTAGAGCGTATGCTGCGAAAAAGTAGCTTTAAAGGTAAAGTTTAGCTTTCGACTATGTAGTGAAGTACTACTAAACAAAGTTTGCGTTAAAAGTTCTTTTTAAATGCCAAGAAAATGCATATATATTGCAAATATCGTTAATTGTAATTTTCATGACGTACATACATATGGAAATAATTTGAAAAATACTCTATGAGGTCTATTATGTCATTAGAAAATGTTAGCTTCCTAGTATTTACTGCCTACTTGGCGTCATCAGCGTTCCTCCGACCACCTCCCTACCTCACACCGCTATTTGCCTTCGAAGTAAAGCACAGTACATTTTCTGGCGTCATCTAGTGCCAAGAGAAATACGCCTGCCGTATAGAAATTAGCGACAGAAAGCCGGGTATAGATGTCAAACCAACTCTAGACCAGCTTCTGATCTGCTAGTTCCGTGATGGCAGCACAAAAAGTACTCTGACAGGCTTACCATGATGTATTAAAAACACAAAAAATGCCTAAAAACAATAACCAAAGATGATGCTAATATAGCTCGCGGTAGTGACGGAATGATTCACGGCAAAGGCAATGTGAGGAGAGGAAGCACTAGCCCACAAACACCAGGCGTCATCGGCGTTGCTTCGAGTAACATCCTACGTCAAATCTCTATTTGTCGCACAGTATATCTTCTGGCGCTATCTAGTGCCGAGAGATACACACCTGCCGTCTAGAAAACAGCGGCAAAAAGCCCGGTACATATACCCAACTAATTCTCGAGCAGCTCCTGGACTGCTGGTCACTGTTTTAGGCATTTTTTAAATGTATTTTAATACATCATGCTACTACTAATGTACTGATTACACAAATCTTACTTTTGGAATAAAATACAATTAGTAGAATGGAAAAATTCTCGTTCTAGCCTCAGGAGTATCGGATATGGAGTGCCCCAAGTTTCAATTGTCGGTCCATTATTGTGCATAATATGTACAAACATTGTAGCAGTCGAGATTATGCAGACGACATAGCAGCGGCGAGAAGACCATTAAGAATGCTAGCAACTGGTTCGCTGCAAATAGGTTAAAAATCAACCTTAATAAAACACAGAACCTAACATTCACAACCACATCGGCTGGCATAACTCCACACCTAAAATCTTTGGGCCTCATCATTAAAGACGAAAGTAAATTAGGGTCTAGGCGCGATTTAGAACGTCACAGCAACACGTCAGTATTAGTAGGAGTAAAAGGCAGTGGTAACAGATGACGCGCGGCACGCCCTCGGTTACAAGTTAAAGATTAAAGGCTAAACGATTGATTTAAATAACTTTTTGAAAATAAAGATTCATTTTTTAATGTGGTACTAATTATTAGAAATGGAATACTATATTATTTGAAGTTTATTACGCATATATTTCTAAAATAATCAATTTTTTTAATTGAAGATTGTTAACGGTAATTATTACAACCCTTTCTAAATTTTCCTCGGTAAAATTAGTTCTTTTTACCGTCAATATATCTTTAAATTTGGAAAGTGTTCTGTCTACAGCGCAACTTGTTGTTGGAGCATTATTGAAATATGGTAATAGAATCTCATATTTCGATTTTTTTTGGCTACTCAGAAAATTTACTTTAGGCTTACTTCAGTTAGTATTTCTATATCTGGATTCCTATTGTATACGCTTGCTATTTTTTCTTGTAAAGACTCCAAGTTTCCCAGGTGTATTTTTTATTTGGTGCAATATTGATTCCAATCTACTAATACCTTCACTTAACGGAATTGTTTCGTTTTCAAGATATTTAATTACTGTTGGCAAATTTTTAAAATATGTGTCAATGAAATGTGTAAGAGGATTTACTATTTCCTTGCAGTCTTTAATACTTTGAGAATCATTTCTAAGCAGTTAATAATATTTTTTATTTCATCCAAATATTTGCGTAACCCGTAACGGTGCTTTTAGAAATATCTTTTCTTTTATGCCACATCACTTTCTTTAACTGTTAGAAATGTGGAATATATACTACAATATATCTGAGAATTATTAACAATAGATAGATTTTCATCACTATATTCATCCGGGTAAGATGGAAGTAAGCGCGGTATGCCGTCAGGAGGATCAAGTATCTTGCAAGGCATCAGGTAGTAAGAATAACATATGTACTTCTCCTACTATGAAGTACTTTTCTGGGACCCTTCTATGGAAGCACGTAGAGCACTTCTTTTGCAGAAGCGCGCCACCCGACTTCTCTCCAATCTGAAATACAACAGGAGTATATTATGTTTGTCATCACTAGAGCGGGCCAAGAGCGCCACGCGCCAGGTTCGCAATCAGGCTGCCGGGCGCATATATGTATGTAAACATAGGTAATTTAAATATGTAATTATTAGGACGAGGACCAAAACCACTGTCTATTACGTCGTGAAGACGCGCAAATATACACCTGCAGTTTGGGTGTTCGTTGATAAATAGGGCGTTGTTCACAGTGGGCCACTACAAAAAAAAAGTTCATTCATCGACGGCTACAAACTAACAGCGCGCTTATTCATTTACGGATGACGCGCTCTATTCATCAACAAATGACGAGTCTGCAGATGTTACGTTTGCACCACTTCGTGGCATACTAGAAACAAGCGTCGGTGTGCTCGCTTTAGTGATTATGTCTAACGTAACTATTAAAAATAAACGGCCATTACCTACGAAAGTTAATAAATTTCTTAGTGAATTTGTGGATTTACACTACAATGGGAGTACAATTTTCTGTAAAGTTTGTAAAAAGGAACTACTGTGCTGGAGCAAACGTGATTGTGAAAGACATATAAATAGCGCACACCACAGAAATAAAAGAAATGGTGTGTCACAACAACGTCAATTTCAATTAGAATTGCTTTTAACGTTTATGGTATGTGGTCTACCACTTCGTATACTTGATAAAAAAGCATTTCGAAAATTCTGGGGTACATACAATACCGAGTGGATACTACCATCTCGGACAGCGTTACGGAGAGATATTCCACGAATACGTGAGAACATTGAAAATCGAATTAAAGCCGAATTAAAAGATAAACAGCTGTGGCTATGTCTTGATGAGACGACAGATTGCAAAAAAAATTCTATTTTGAATATAATAGTGCGCGTATTAGATCCTATTAAACCAAATTTTGCAATTCTATTAGCCAGCAGAAGATTAAAACAGTGTACTAGTAAAGCAATTACGGCCGTAGTTCTCGAAACGTTACAAAAATTTCAAGTGTCAACCAGTCAACTGTTGTTGTTCATGAGCTATGGTGCAGCAACAATGTGTAGTGTAGGCCGTTCCCTTAAAGAAAAGTGTGAAGGACTTTTACATGTTACGTGTAAAGTCCATGCTTTACATCTTGTGGCACAAACTATTCGAGAGTGTTACCCGGAGGTGGATGCATTAATAGCAAACACAAAAAAAGTGTTTCTCAAAAGTCCTAAGAGGACTAGGGCATTCCACAGGTTATGCCCTGGTATTCGAGAACCACCACAGCCCATTCTTACGCGTTGGGGAACGTGGTTAAAAGCCGCTTTTTATTATAATGAACATTTTCAAGAAGTCAAATCCGTTATTTTGCAATTCGTCCCTGCCGAAGCTAGAGCTATTAGGATGGGCCAGAAGGGATTTATCGATATTTCTGTTGAAACACATCTAAAGAATATTAGCAACAATTACAAAGGGTTAGTAGACGCGATAGAAAATTTGCAAAATTCTGGATTGTCGTTGGTAGAATCAGTGCAAGTCGTGGACGAAGTTAGTACATTGTTACACAGTATAAACGATGCAACAAGTGGACGAGTTTTAGCTAAGTTCGATAGTGTTTTAAAAAAGAATCCGGACTACACGAGATTAAGACAAATGTGCGATGGGGCATCTGCAGATTCCTTGACTAAGTCTAAAGATTATTTTAATTACGCCTGTCTTACTTCGGTAGACGTGGAACGGTCGTTTTCGAAATATAAGAACATTTTTTCGTCTCGGCGAACATCCTTCACCGAGGCAAATGTGGAAACTTATCTGATGGTGCAACTTTTTAAACAAGCCTATCCGCATTATTAAGAAGGATAGAATTTATTTATTATATCTTTATTTACAGTTACATTATTAAGTACAACAGAATAAAAAAAGCGTTCAGTTTCTCAGTTATTTCCTTATTACATCCCATTTACAACGCATACCGTTTTCAATCAAATAAAAAATCATAATGAAAATAAAAACACCTCAGCGTGTACATATATATATATATATATATATATATATATATATATATATATATATATATATATCCGCTCTAATTACTAAACATTATTATTGCGTCAGCTTTTATTTTCTTACTCTTGTGTATTAATTTCGAAATATCACATATCTGCTGTGACTCACATATACGCTATTTACAATAAGCGGCCGTTGCGCCTGATTCCGATTCTGTTGGATGGCGCAATTTGGCCCGCTCTAGTCATCACATACGTGTACAACAACAAGGAATTGTGTCCTATCAATGCAAACAACCATGACTATTGTACACAAAGCAGAAATAAAATGAGAGTACTCTACCACAGGCTAACCTTAACCTGCTTTCAGAAATGTATTAACTGCTGGGGCAGTAAACTATACAGACGTGTGCTTTTGCAAAGGACCACCATCTAGTAGCTTCGAAAGACATGTTAAGGAACTACTAATGAAAAAGGAAAGTTATACAATAGAGGAATCTTTAACAGTTTAGTCATGAATACTGCAATTTTATGAATTTATTTATTATTATATTATTATAATTACTATGTAATTTTCGACGAAATGAAAATTAAATTTAAATCAATTTAGCGGCTTGAACAAATCCAATTATGAGAAATATTGCCTATCAACAGCAAATTACACCTCCACATCGTTCATAAAATAATCGGCTTTATTCATAATGAGATTCGTTGCTGTTAACATTAGAACTACTCGAGAGAAAGGATTGATTATCCTACTAAATTCGTGTTCCTTCAACTTCCTCTTCTAGACTCTTAAGAACATGAAATATTACGTGGGAGGCAGGTGGTAGAAATTAAACCTGTCGCTAATGTAAATTGAATACATGTTGAAAATGATGAAGATAGGAGAAAACGCGAATATACCAACACATCGACTCCATAAGGCTTCAACAGTCACGTAATAACGTGCTGCAAATCTCTCGAAATATCGCGCGCTACTATATCATGGCGTTGAGAATAAAATGTGCTGTTTTTGTGGACTAATAAATTTTCACCTCAAAACAAAAGGGCGCACGAAAAGCGGAGGCAATTAAAACATATTTATGACTAGATGATAATAAAAGTTTTGGTGAAGAGAAACCGACTGCTGGATACCTACTTTCAAACATGCTACTGGGAGCAGAAACCGCTCGGTGAAAATGGGGTATTAGGGAAAAGAGGACGGTAATTAAATGGCCAAATTGGGTAATTGCGGTATATGTGGAAAATATTGTCCAGAACTCTTTTATTTGATGACCCCTTTTATGCGGAATATTTTAGGTACTGGGTATATAGAGGGTATATACAGAACTGAGGGTGTGTAGAAGCTTTTTTATACAAATTTAAAAGAAAGTGTTAGGATTTTGTGTAGAATTTAATAGGGAATCCTGTAATTTGTTGAAACAAGTGGTACACATGCAAGCGACGTACTAGTTCAAAGAAACACCATTGTTGGCGTAATTGCTTTAACATTAAAACATTAACAGAAAATATCAATGGCCTATGGTATACATGCAGCGAACAACTATGTTCTGCTGAAGCAAACACTATCTCAGCTCATTGACCTAGGTCCTCTACTAGGACATACGAAAAACGTAGTTTCTGTCTTGTATGTTCCACTACTTGTAGTGAATTAGCTCATCTAATCGTTCAGCAGGACCGCCTCACAAAAAAGGCCCTATGCATGTTTTAGTGAGACGAACCGTTTTCGGGATATTGGAGTTGGAGCAAAATTAAAAGTCCATTGGCGTATGATTTGGACTAATTTTCAAGTCCTCCCTTCCTTCTCTATTTATCTATTTTTCTCTCCTGTGTCTCCCCAACTACTTCCCTTCTATATATTGAAATATTTTAATACAGGGAAATTGTTCAAAACAAAAAATGAATTTTTGTAAATTACTTATATTTTTAAATGAACTGTGGGATTCGGAAGTGTTCTTACACACTCTTTCGGCAATTTTAAACGAATTTTCAACATCCATGAATGCGATTTTAATGGTAGTGAAATCTAAAAATTGAAACTAAACTTGATTTTATGATTTTATTCACAGGAAATCTGTCTGTTCTAACCTCCAACCTTCTCTTCTACCTTGAATTTGTTCTATATTTTTCCCTTTATTTATTTATTCTATTATTCGAATATTAGATACTTTAAGCACAGCCAAAATGCAAATTAACTCGATGAAAGCTTGACCAGAAATGATGAATTTAATTGGCGTCCCTTTTCTTCTTTATTTTAACCGCGATGGCGATTGTTTTTATCCACAGTAAATTTTGATGATATAAATATTTAAGTTAGAACTCTATAATGCAATTTATGTGTTCAATAGTTTACATCTACATGGGAATCAAAATCATTTATCATCAAAATTAAGAATTATTGTAGAATCATTCAAGAATTACTATCATTGTAATGCGTTTACAATCGTCTTATGTACATATGTACAACACCTATACAAATGCAATAATCATAATTATTTATAGAAGATCGTCTTCAAAATCTTCCGTCAATTCAATGGGAGGCGTATTAGCGCAGCTTTTACACATTGCCGTGCACAGTAAGTCAGCCTAGACATACTTGCATTTTTTTCCGCAACCTTGAATACAGCCGCATAAGATCAGGAGTAGTATCTTTCCCAGAGCTGGTGCTCATTTAATGGGAATTGGAGAGAGGGATGAGTTTGATTCTCTCCATCCCCAGTTTCTAGGATCCAAGCTGTAGCAGTGGTGGCATGCTGCATCAGAAGTGGAGGACAAGCGGGAGAGTATGATAGCATACTATGATCATACAATTTGTTTATGTTTTTACCACTAGTTTTTCCTGCTTTTGTGTACAGAGAGAGGATGTTTTTCACTTGCTTTTTCAGTGGCATCAGGAGTCGAGTTTAGCTCGAGGAATGTCATAAAGTTGCTGGGATCAGTTGAATAATTGGAAAGTCTGCAACTTCTCTTTCGAATACGTGGCTGAAGTTGTCACAATCATTTAGTGCATGAAAAAATAGGATCGATTTCTTGCAGTAATGGATGAGTAAGGAATTACGTATGTCTATGAAACTGTAACAATATTTCCATGTACCGATTTATTCTTTTCATTTACATAACTGACTAAGCCAGGAAAGTTGCCAGAATCATACTTTAGTAGAATTTTACTTAAAACATGCATAGGAGCTTTTTTATGTAGAATATCACGAGGAATATTTTTTGTAATAATAGTTCTTTTCGAAAAATGAACCGTTTGTGTACATATTGAAAAAGCAAATCCTCTTGAAATACCAAGTCCAACTAGATTATACGTTGCATGCTTTTAGCAATATTTGAAGAGGGTAAAGTATATGCATTAAAGATTTTCCTATTTTTAACTAGAATAGCTTGACGTTAATTTCAACAATATGCTAATGTCTACCAACGCAACGCTTTCAGCGGAAAGAAACAAATCTATTAAGTTCTAGAATCGTTCGCTCCAACCCCATTCCAATACAGGAGACAATTTCATTAGGGAAAATTAATTTCGTTCTCACAACGGTTCGTTAAATTTAGTTAGGAAGTTCTCGTACAAAATGCAATTTCCAACTATTGCGACTAGGCTATAGAACAAAATCTCATCCTCGCAGAAGAAGAAAACAATTTAGTAGCATTCGCAATAGCACCGTAATACGTATCAATTTTAATTCCACAATACTCTGTCATTAGCCTTTTCCTAATTCCGCTTGCATTAAAATCGAAGGGGGAAAGCAGCGTTGATGAGCATCGAATAGGACGGCACTACCTCTCGAAGCATATGTATATCCAGAGTCTGCAACGATAGACAAAGGCACTAAATTAATTCTTTTTTACTTCTTCTTTCTCTTGAAGATGTTGCATTCGCGTTAATAGTGATGAAAATGGCTTTATTTCTACCGTTTCTGCACTTATAATCTAGAAAATTAAGAAAATAGCTTCTAAATTGAGCGGTGGGGCCAGTTTTAACTATTGTTGATTGTAAAAAACTCACCTTACCTAGTTGTAGAAAGGCTATAATTACCCCCGCCCCAAATTACCACTGCAACCGAGTTGTAATTTGTAGCTTGATTGCGTTCATGTGTTATAGCAGCTACTAGCCTTACAGCGACCTCTATAATTGCTCGGTCGGTATCGTAGTGTACGATAGGCAGAGAACCTAATTAATCTTTGCAAAGCGATGGAATTGCGACATTGAATGGTATTATCCTAACAAAGAAATTTTAATGTACGTATGAGGTAGGCGCCATAAATTCTCGGCCTGATATAAAAAAGGTAATCTTTGTAAAATATAACAATTTTTTCAATATAATCTCCCCTAACTTCAATATATTTATTACAACGATCAATTAATGATTAATCTAAAAGTTTTTTCTTCAAAATGTTGTATTACAGCTGCTTGCAACTCACTATCGTCCTTAAAACGACGTCCCCTAAGGTCTTTCTTTAAATGAGAAAGTAAATAATAGTCACTTGGAGCCATGTTCGGACTATACGGTGGATATTCCAATTCTTGAAAGCCACCTTCGCGGATGGTAGCTTGTGAAATGGCGGCCGTATGGGCGGGTGCATTGTCGTGCAATATTCAAACACCTTTTGTCAATTTTCCTCGACGTTTTGCACGAATATTGTCCTTCAATTTATGCAGCAAAAATTAATGATATGTGCTGTTGGCAGCTAATACCACTTCTTCAATAATTGAAATGTTTTGAGGCGTCATCAGGTCAATTGGTCCACCTCATCTTCTAGTGATTTTTGCCTCAAACGGAAACATTTTGCACACCTTTTTACAGTGGAGTACGAAGGAGATAAATCACCATAAACTCCGTCTAAACGTTGTTCAATGTGATTAGGCGTATGCCCTTCTGAGACATTTTCATGCACTAGTCACGTTGTCTGGCTAGCTACTAAAAATTACTACTCTTCGATCCGTAATATACATAATGTAGGCCTCGTACATGTGCAATTATGACGCAACGAATTTTGAACACGCTCGAACTTGTAGAAACCTGTCGGGCCGAGAATTTATGGCGTTTACCTCGTAGTGTAGGATTGTTATTGAAAATTAATCATACACGGACGCGTTTCTCCGTCTATAGCTCCTCAGTGTGTCTATGTGGAAGGCAGTGACACATAATTTATCTGAATATCTGTGTTATTGTTAACAAATGGGGAAAAAGTTCAAGAAATTAATTGGATCTGTGTTAATTCCTAAAGCCGCATTCAGATTATTTGCTTGTAGAATAAAGAACGTAGATTTATGCTTCGAATTGATTACTGTAAGTAAAAAAGGTGCTAAATGTTACAAGAGAGAAGGAAAACAGAGTTTCGCTTGTAAAATTAGTCAACAATTAACTCAAAATTATGTTTTGGGAGTGAATAAAGTAATGACGAAATTTAGGAACATACCAATCAACATTTGACACGTTGTTATCAAAAATCAAAACGGAACTATGGTTTATCGTTGCTCTAGATTTAGTATTAATTTCTAAGGTATTTCATCATTATCCGGCGATTTTTAAATCAAATTTTGTAGTTTGCTGTTTTAAAAGCAATAGCAAGGCGTGTTGAAGCAAGTTTAGCCGCTGACGGAAGACAATTCGAACACATGTTATAAAGTGTTTTGGAACAGTCTTCACCATCATCGGAGCCGATTCACCATCGCAGACCACTGCACTATGGGGCGGTTGAAATCCGACCAAAAATGGTTTTTACAAAATTTCACAATTCATGCCGAGAATAAGCTTACATTACTCGGAAAAGGTCAAAGTCTAATGCACAGATGTTTGTTTTTAATTTTATAGCGAAACAACATTGTATCGCAGTTTCAAACCTTATTAACAAACTGCAGCTGAAAATCGCTGCATTTGCGTAAGTTAATTCATCGTAGAATTAAAACGTGAAATTGGTATTGCTGCATTAAGTGGCATACATGGATTGAAAGAGCTCGTCTTGCTCTACACTTTAGCGTTAGAAAATTACAGATTAGTAGATTTGTATTTGTGTAATGATCTATCGAATTAGTGGGTGTCAAATTAAAGACTTATTAAACTTCGTGGAAGGTTTCAACTATTATCAGGGTCTATCCCGGCAAAACTGATGATACATATAGTCTCGGTGTCCTGCATAATATCCTAAAAGAAAATCCTGCGATTTTGCTGCACAAACACTTAACTCTTGTTATTTACCAATAGAAAAGTTTACTTTAATTTAATAAAAAATTGATTTCGCATTATTATTAAGATGACCATAAATTAACATTTTTTAAGCAAACAATCGTAAATTTCTTGTGGAGAATTTTGTAATCATTTGAGATCTTAGACATTTCTGTACATGTCTGCCAAATTTCACTCCCATATTTTTATTAATAAGAAAGTTACAGAGTTTTGACCATCGCAAAGCAGTTTGGCCCCATAGTGCACAGTTTCGACTGCGCCTTGGCTTCAGCAGTATACTGGGGTATTAAAGCTTCATCTACAGTTATTAGTCCGACTTATTTCGCTTAAACTGCTTCAATAGGGCTTTGGAAATATCTACTTGATCGCTTTTTTGGTCCTGAGTGAACGGGGCTAGCTTTTTCATGGTCAAGTATTCAGTCAATACATGACAAAAAAAATCTCTTTCGAGATACCCACAACCTTCGCTATCTCTCTAACCTTAATGCGACGGTAGTCTACCATCATTTGGTGAACTTTTCCGATATTATCGGTAGTGGTTGCAGTTCTTGGCCGTCCCAAACATTCATCATCGACCAAGCTGGGACAACGACGTTTAAATTCAGCTGTCCAAAATTTCACTGTGGCAAATGATGGTGCAGAGGGAGCCCCTGTAAACAGGATAAATCTCGGCCTTAATTTGCATAGGTGTATTGAAAGATTTGACGGTTCGATATTATATTTTTTCCATTTTTGCGGAAACACTGACATCGACTGGCACAAACGACTGCTAACGCATGCGCATTTATATTACCAGAATATTTTTGACGAGTAATACCATCTTCTTGTTGAGGCTTGAAACATTTAAGACTACCCTCGTATAGTTAAGGACATGGTATCTTCTCTTTTTGTTTCTTCTCCAATTACTAAAGTTCTAAAGGACTCTCTGCAATTCCCCTTAATCTAAAACAATAGCAGTAGATCCAATACAAAACGAAGTCATTGGAGGACGTCCTTAAAATATTTACGAAACGAATTTAATTCATCGTCGACGGACGAATGCAGTCTCCTATAAAATAATCGATTGTTTTCCCCAGGTCATTTGAGGATTAGGTTCGGTCCGCGGAGTTTAAACCGATCGCAACCGAAGTGCATGCGATGCAGCACGGCGGCGGTCGCCCCTCCACGTATGCGAGGAAAGGATATAGAAATTTCTAGTCGAACAAACTTAATATTAATTAAATTAAGTATTTCAGCTGTAAGCGCGCTACGGCTGGGCACGGCGCGGCACGATGTAGTTGCACTGCAAAACGGATCCAATGCAGCTCTCGTTGGAATTTCTCAATGCGACGTCGTCGTTGGTAAACGTACATTCGTGTACCTTTTCCGGTGGCCTATTTGTTGCTGCGGTTGTTTTCCTTAGTTAGTGTATGCACAAATACATGTGCATACCGTTTGTTGTAAGAGGCTACGCTTCCCTTTTGGGAATGTATTAGTAAATGATCTGTCTATCGAAAATGCTTGTCTAAACTACCATTCACAAATTAATTGTTTTTTTCACTCACAGCAAGCAATTACACAGATGTCTTAAGAAAGAAGGCCTTATTAACCCGACGCCAATGACGTGAGTCAAGATAACCCTCCATGATAATAATAATAATAATAATAATATCACTCTTTATTACTTAACAGACCCAGAACGGCTCAATAACAGGATAATGCACTCACTATACCTTAGATACTTTACATGCCGCTCTAGAAAGCTTGACGGATCCTATAGGACTAGATGTCGCACAAAAATTTCGTGCAGTTTTAAATAAAAATCCCGATTTACAAAAGGTTCGGTCTATTACTGAAAATAAAGAATGCACAGAAGAGATAAAGGAATATCTGAATTACACAAATCCTACTTCGCTAGATGTAGAACGATCATTTTCGAAATACACGTAAACGTTTTCAGATCAACGTCGAAGGCTAAGTGAATCGACAATGGAAGCGTTGCTTATGTTGCAGTTTTACGCGGCTTACCGGGGCAGTAGTATCTTGTCGGAGTGGACATCAAGACGTCAGTAAAAGAATATATTATTTTTTAATAATACTGTATCTCACGTACCTATTTTTGCGCGATACGCCTCTGACGTTGCACTCGCTTGTCGAACCTTGTCATGATTAGAGTTGGCCACGCGCGCCAACAGGCAGCTGCGTCGTATCTATACGGTTACATACAAGCCTCAGTGTAGCTTCGACCTTCCATTAGCGCGGTACGTGTAGTGTTTAGAAATGTTGCGTACGTCGCGCAAACGACCCAAGGCGGACCAAGTTAGAGAATTTTTAGCCGAAATTCCTGACTTAATGTATGATGGCGCTAAAATTGAACGTGTAGTATGTAATGTCCCGTTGATGAATTGGTCCAAAAGGGACTGTCTACGGCACGTAAACAGTGAACGGCATGCTTCAAAAAAAACTTGCACACGAGACTATGACAAATTTATGTGTTACTTTTATTGTATATAATATACCGTTTAATTTACTAGATAAGGAAGCGTTTGTCTTGTTTTGGAATAACTATTCGGAGTACAAATTACCAAGTCGGACATCGTTATGAAGGATAGTGCCATTTGCTTGTGAATATGTTGAAAACAGAATTAAATCGGAGTTGAAAGAAAAAAAAATGTGGCTATGTGTGGACGAAACGACAGATCGTAAAAAGCATTCGGTCGTTAATATAATGGCACGTAAAATGGAACCGCATCAATCGTCACCTTCAATTCTATTAGCTTCCAGACGAATACAACAATGTACTGCCGAAGTAATTGTAAAGTTACTGTTAAATACATTGGAAAAGTATGAACTTTTTAAGCGAAATGAGTTGGAGTTTCGCCATGGCTGAATTGATAAACCACTTACCCTGTTCACCAAATCCCCCTAGCGACATTTTTCTGTTCGCTATGCTCAAAGTTTTGATCATAGGATAGAAATTTCCATGGAATGAGGAGGCCATCTTATTCGTAAAGGCCTATTTCGCAGAACAATATGCTAATTACTATTTGGTTGGATTAAAGAGATGTAAGCATCGCTGGGAAGAGTGTATAGACTTACAAGAAGACTATGTTGAGTAATAAAACTGAATTTGGTACGAGAAATACTTGTTTCTATGTCAGCTTGGAAACTTTTCAGACTGCCCTCGTAATTAATTTTTGTTTAGTTAAATGTTTCATAACCCTCCCATAACAACTCCCAGATGTTTTCTATACAACTTCGATTTCGTTTGTCCAGCTGCACGCAATCAAACAGTAATCCTCCCGCATTATATTCGCCCCTGTTTTACACGTTGTTGACTTCCAAATTTAAAGGATAAAGCAAACCTGAAAGAAAGAAGGCGGTTGGCAAGGTTGGGGTATCCGAAACTCCCCCGGCCCGTCCTATATTTTCATTTCATTTCTCTCCCGGTCCTCCTCCTCGGTCCAATTTTACGGGTCCGATTTACGATCGGGCGTTGGTCCTCTCACCTCTCGCCCCGCTAGCCATTCGAAGCCCTTCGAGAAAGAAGAAGAAAATAACGGAAATGGTGGAAAATCGTTCGGCCAGGGCGGCCTGATACTTTCGCTTGATTTTTCGGTTCCGTAAATTCGTCCTAATGATGCATAAATCTGAGGCGGCGGCGGCGGTAGCAACGGTGGTAGTGTTGGTGGTGAGAATAGGGGACTCTTTGCCAAGGCGAGAGCGAGGAATCGAAAAAATCGAAAGGGAGAAAGTCGAACAAAACGCCGGACTTTGTAAATGACATTGTTAAGGACATGAGCGATGATAGTTGTAGCGTATAGGGGAGTGGTTCACAAGAGAACCATAAAGAAACGCTTCTCATCGTCACCCTCTTTAAAGGGGAAATAAATTTGGAAGAATGGGGCGGGTTTGTAATGTATTGGGATTTTTGTTGTTATATTATTGGTGTTTAGCCGAGTAGGGATGTGTCAAAAGAGACGTCAACGGCATATTAGGTACGTTAATTTCTTTATTTAATCTGTATATGCCAATATAATTCCATGCATTGTCGATTGCTTCTGTCCAATTGTTATTTATTTGTAGTAAAAAAAATCAAAAAACCGGAGGCAAAAAGCAATTATTCCCAATTAATAAATTTTCTAATTGATCGCAAAGCCGAACAGGACTTGCAATTGGTAAAAAAAAAAGCTTGCTTGGTTTTTATTATATTTTAAGTCATTCATCTTAAAATCTGTCAAATCTCTTTTGCCTCCCATTTTGGGGCATTAGCTTTATGAGAGTAATTTATTTGAAATGTCACTCTCTATCGATTTGTGAAAAAAATATACAGGGTGTTTAATAGAAAAGCGAGTTATTTAACCAAATATTGAAATACGATGGGTAATATTTTTTTTTATTACACCATTTTATTGGGCTGAATAAATTACATATTTTTAATGTTTGGACTATCACAATAGTTGCTCTAATAATGATGTTATTACAGTTTGAACTGTCCAATATAAATTTCATCGTATGTCTTTTGTTTTTCATTTTAGGGCAATAGTACTATAAAAATATTTTACGCAGAGTTTAATTTCCTATCCAATAATTGAGAAACATACAGGGTGTTCAATTTAGAAAACATAAACAATTCAAGTTATTGTTGAAATGCGATGTGCATTTGTATTTCTCTCAACACCACTGTGATCAGCGGAGAAATCACTACATCTTTGCTAATTTAACCAACGTCGTAACGTAACATAATAATAAAGTTAGCAATAGTGACCTGGTAACTTTGAACAATCTGTATACCGGGTGCGCCATTAGTGTGTCGGCGGAGTTTAACGTGAAAACTGTCAAAAATGGAGAAATGAGATTTTTAATTTAATTTTATGTTACTGACTGATTCAGATGGGAACAAAGTATACAACATTAACTTCTCTTACTTTAAACACTAAGATCTCATACTCAGTGCACAGGGGATCTATATTATCAACTCCATAATATAGTTTGATTCACCGTTACTGGGATGTCGTCAGGGGATTTTTAACTGTCAGATATCAGAATTACAAACATGTATCTTAAGTGGCCTAATGTTTATTTACTTTTTAAAATAAAACTATTAGATATTCGCGGCTTTTAGTAAACAAGAAAAGTTAAGTGAATAACGGATTGATTGACTCGGCGTGTGTGGGCAGTCTTAACCACGGGGTAGCGTTGAAAATGCCGAAGGGTCCAATTTAACAGGAAGAAATGTAAGTGCGACGATAATACTTTATTTACACATAACTTCATCAAATAAAATAATAAATTCATACACACATATATATATAGAGAGATCGGGTAAAATAAATGATTAAAAATAAATGCTTTATTTTCTCGGTTACGAGTTCGGTCAGGCTTTAATCGGGTCTTTGAGTTTTATGTCGTGGCAAGATCTTACAAAATTCTCGGTAACGGACTTTAAATGTATCGGTAGTCGAGGTTTCGTAATAGATAGCTAGAAGCCACGCTACTACGGAACATCGATGTGTATAATATCGGTGGAACGGACTTTGAATAATTTCAGTCAAAATTCCACGATAAATAGCTAAGGCCATATTATCATGGTATTATGAACTTGTGTCCACACTTCAAACGCAGCCAACAACCGCCGAAAGGTAAAGTCTAGGCAGTCGAAGCTCTCGCAGCCCAGAGCCAGCAAAGAGGATGGTCTTTCGTAGTGTGAGCCACAGAAAGACTGTTCCTTCGCAGCTTGCACCGCAGAAAGACAAATGTACGCGGATTTGAATAGCAAAATTTACTCGTTTTTATCTTTCTACGTCATGCGATCTTGTATGTAAACGACGCGCGTTCATCACAGAATTCGTAACCATCGTGCTTATGCAATGTGTACTAACGTACATCATAAATGTCCATATTTATAGAGTACACAAGACCACAACATAAATGGTTCTGGAATTTGAAGTAACAATTAAAATAAATAAATTTACGATTTACAACAAAGGTTTAAAGACTAAACACGACAGGTAAAAATTGAAACAATAATTTTTCTTCGTTCTTTCGGAATTAAAATCTTTAAATTTGACGAAACGGGATGGTTCGTCACAATACAAAGTTATTATTATTTTCAGTTTCTAAAAAGCAATATACGTCTTTAGATTTTTTTATAATAAAATAATCTTAATTCAGAAGGTGCTCAAATATGTCTCCATTCAGCTCTGTGCATATTCTCAACCGTCTCTATACTGACTGGTTTACATTTTGAGCCAATTTGACCTCGTTTAATTGAAGAAATGCATTTCTTATTCGCTGCTGCTTGCTTTCTGCCAATGTAGGGAGTGTCGTTACAGTTTTTATAATAAGCCATAGAAAAACATCACAAAAGGTATTTTGTTGACATTCTTGATGCTAAGAGTGGACTTCTGTTGCAAACGCCAGTAACAAATACCATGTCTATGAACCCTTCTTTCGAAAAATTCATTTTTAGTTAATGTTAGTTAGTACAAAATAACACCAAGGTATAATTGGTAACAAGATTAGACCAATACGTAATAACTAATAATGAACATATAAATAATTCAAATTACAATAAATGAGTCCTACTAAAATTATAACAAAGATTAAAACGCGATGACAGCAAAGAGAAACTACGAAAGATAAGTTTATGTGTAAATTTTAGGCAGAAACTTAATGTTTGGTTAGATAGTAGTTTTTATTTGAAAATCATGGCCATCTAGCTGTATTAGATGTGCCGCATATCGAATATTGCAGACGTATTTCATAAAAATGTGTAATATACTCAGTGACATAGCAATTGCAAGAGCTGGAAGGGGTTGGAATTTCCGGATGAAATTCGATAAGAATATTCACCTATGCAAAAGTAATAGTCGATCAAAATTTGGGAGGAAAATCTTTATTAGTTAAATAAAATTTTATAATAATTGTTAATAATGTATGGGGCCGCCTCTCTGATTTACACATTAATTTACACGCCGTGGCATCGATTGAATAAGGTGGTTTATCTCATCTTGGGGTATTGCCTCCTATGCAAGTTGTACCTCATGTTTCAAAGCCTCCAAAGTCAAAGGAGGACGCTGCAAGTTTCGCAACCTTCTACCCATTATGTCCCATACATGTTCGATGGGAGAAAGATCTGGAGATCTTGGAGGCTAGTTCAAAAGATTAATCTGGGCCTGTTCAAAGAAGTTCAAGGAAAAGCTTGCTACATGAGGACGTGCATTATCTTGCTGGAATAATAGATCTTCGAGCCCTTGTAATTATGGCAGAAGATGTGTTCCAACCACCTCCGCAATGTACCGTTGTGCTGTCATATTGCCTCGAATGAACACCAAGGGAGACCTGCTGCCATAAGTAATCGCACCCCAAACCAGAACACCCACAGTTCGGTGTACGTGCCTCTCAACGGTAAATCGAAAATTTCGTCGTTCACACCGTCTTCTTCTGACTCTCTGACGACCGTCGTGCATGCCTAAACAAAATCTTGATTTTATACTAAACACAACACGATGCCATTCAAGATTCCAATGAGATCTTTCATTGCACTATTGTAACCGTTGCTGATAATGTTCCACAGTCAAAGGTAGCACAAGTTGCGGACGATATGATGTTAACCCAAAACTTCGGATTCAGCGATAAACTCTTCTAAGGGTTACATGTCGACCTTTTTCATCAAACCATTGGTCACCAATTGCCCGAGTAGAGGAAAAGCGGTCTCTAATTGTCAGTTGCCTTAAGCGACGATCTTGATCTCATTCGTTCTTCTTGAAGCTGCGATTCCTCTTCTACGACGTTCCTGGCCATCTGCAAATCATGCACGATACACTCGCATTACAGTAGACCGATTTCGATTTACACGGTTAGCAATTTCCCCAAATGAAAAATCAGCTTCGCGCAAACCAATAATTCGACCTCTGTCGAATTCGCTTAATTGTCGATATACTGCTCGTCTTCTTACCCTAGGCATAGCTAACCGCAGTTCAATGAGAACAACAACACAAATCGAGAAATTCATAAAAAACACCGCAAAAAGGACATTCAATATCAGTGCTGAGAGAGAGGTAAAAACCTCAATAACCACTTTATTGCTTCACTGAAAGGATTCAAATTTTGATCAGTTATTACTATTACATAGGTGAATATTCCTACCAAATTTCATTCGGAAATTCCAACCCCTTCTAGCTGTTGCAATTTCTATGTCACCGAGTATATCTTCGAAAATACTGGAAATAAGTATTACGTTATTGGTTTCATTTTGAAGGTAATTCTACAAGTGGTGCACGGCATATGTAACACCCTGTATATATTTTTACATTATATCACCATGAAATCACGTGGAGGTTAGCACACCCGCCCAGCAAGCGGTAGATGTCAGGTTCGGGATTAGATTTTTTTTTCAGGTATTTGATTAAGTCGGAAATACCAAGGAAATTACGGAAATTTAGATAATTTACCGACGAATTTATATCTATTACAGTTTGCGAGATATTTATAAAAACGTAAAAATCCTAAACATTTTGGGAGCGCTGTACTCCGAAATCAAGCGATTCAGCCGCTAAAAAATAGTGTTCTTATATCAAGGTACTCTTTCAATCTTTAGAGCTTGATCGAAATCTTGTAAGGTGCAACGCATTCCGAATAAAAAAATATTCAGAATGTAGTTGTTCAATACAAAAACAACAAAATATACAGGTTATTCTATTAAAAAAAGTCAACTTACTTATGCCTCTCCGTAAATAATCGTCCTCAAATACTTTCAGATCATGCGCTTGGTAATTGTTGTACTGGGTGACAATGAGAAGTTTGTGTACCCTGTCACTTTTTTATTATTTCAGTTGAAAATTTGAAATTTTGAGTACTTATACTAGATCACGTTATG
Source organism: Dynastes maya (assembly GCA_029619315.2). Lineage (NCBI taxonomy): Eukaryota > Metazoa > Arthropoda > Insecta > Coleoptera > Scarabaeidae > Dynastes > Dynastes maya. Next base: position 55,013,700 of record JAROYE020000004.1, on the reverse strand, counting down.
ATTTTTTGGGATAGTTTTGAATGTCCAGTTGGTTCCGGTCTGACTGAAAGTGTCTCTAACTTTTGATTTTTAAATGGAACACACTGTATCTTTTTACATTTTTCGAATCAGTGAATTTTAAAAGCAAAATTGGGTGGTCGTGACTCTCTTAAATTGCTTTTGTTTTAGATTATCATTATGAGAAATAACCTAAATCCGAAGTTTTTTCTATCTGTTAGTAATTTTCTCGCAAAATTTAAAATCCATTTTTTCAAATGTAATCAGGACAAGTCTTCGATTTATTTCAAAGAGATTTTTTTTCTTGAATTTTTGGTTTCAACATCATCAGCAAAATCTTGTATATTCCATCAATCCAATACTAGCCGATTACATTGCTCCACATATTTATATTTTACACGATCCATCTCCCTGATGTAATTCAAGCGTTCTCACGTTTCATATTTGTGTTGGTTTTCGTGTATTCGTTTCCATATTTAAATGAAGCGCACCGATATAATGACGTGTTCGTGTTTTGATCGGATTGGTTTTAAATTATAGCTATGTATGTAATATGCAAACATGTTCATAAATACGTACTCTATGACAATGTTCGGGTAGCGGTTAATTAGGACGTAACGTGAATCCGATAAAGCGAAATATATTTTATCGTTTTGGGGAAACATTTTTGTCGTTTTATGTTTTGTAATTTCGGACATGTTGTAGCTTTTTGCTTCGATATGTTCCTGTCAGTTTAATATGAATGATGTCGTGACATGAATGGTTTGGACAAATTAGTCGTTCGAAGAATTAAATTTTGCGTTCATTTGCATTTCAGTTTGTAATTAATACATTAACGAATAGTCAACAAATGCATGCCATTATCATATCGGCCAACCAGTGATGACATTCCCAAATACTGTTGTATCCTGAAATTAATTGCAAGTAATATCATGACGAACTAGACTGATTACACTAGTTTACAGATTTTTCCTTCCAATGGCAAAAAGGGTTATCTTAAGGCTTTTTTTAAAAAATTTAGATTACGTCGCATTTTCAAAATATATATTTATTCCCATTTTTATAACACACAAAATAAAAATTACAATGTACGGCTTTACCCTTTCTTTGTTTAAATTTAAGTCATTTTCTTTTATCACCAGCGAACAATAGTTCCCCAATATATACTCATCCCCTCATCCCTTCATCCTATTCATACTCATGCTTCCTAGATTCTCTGGAAAGAAATCAAGATGTGCATCCGGAAAGTGGATTCTTAAAGACATTAATACCCATTTTGTCATTTTGTGGTAACTGACCAAACGTTTGGAAACAATTTGTCTATAGTTATCACTTTTTCTTTACTTCCCAAGAATTCTACCACCATTACAAAAGATGTCCATGTAGCCGTTTCAACCTTGGCCAAATACAGCCGCCGCAGCACCAATTCCATATCATACGCATTTTGCGCAAATATTGCCTTATCATTAGAGCGGTCCAAATTGCGCCATCCAACAGAATCGGAATCAGGCGCAACGGCCGCTTATTGTAAATAGCGTATATGTGAGTCACAGCAGATATGTGATATTTCGAAATTAATACACAAGAGTAAAAAAATAAAAGCTGACGCAATAATAATGTTGAGTAATTAGGGCGGATATATATATATATATATATATATATATATATATATATATATATATATATATATATATATACATAATAGATGTCATTGTGGCACCAATTTTCTATAATCGCTGTTATAGTGACACCCAATTTTACACTGTGACACCCGGGTTCGGGTGCCAGGTTTCCCGTGGAAAAAATGTTCATTGGCCTAAACTGACGTTAACCAGCATTTTTTCAGAAAATAGGGTGGGTGTCACTTTAACATTCTTTATTCTCGTTTATATTGGGTTAGTTCAAGCCTCTGTTTCTAGAGGGCGCTTGTGTATATACATTTGTATATAGGTACTTTAAAGATTGTTATTGTGGCACACCTATAATTTCTGTTACTAGTGGCACCCGACACTTGGCAACGCTGCGAACTTCAATTAGTGTTACCTACGTGCGGATTATGTACTTTTAGAGTAAGGATGTGTAACTTGTACCGAGTGCCATGTAGCTATAAAATCCAAAATTAAGTACTTTTCTTAAATAACTCTTATTTGACATTAGTTTTTAATTTATAATCTTATTCAGTTTTCGAATTTTTCTTCTGCTTAGAACTAAAATAAATTTATATGTTACCGTTACTTTGATAAATGTGGGTAGTATGCATAATAACCGGGTATTATACATAACACCAAGCGCTTCTAATTAATGTGATAAATATTTTATATTTTAAAGAATTAATCATATTAACGTGTTATTATGAATAATCTCCAGCACCCTCTGGTTAGTATGACAAATGTCACACTTATGCAAGTTGTAACATATCTATGTGCAAGTTTCAACCTGTCTTAGTTGCACGTGGCATCTGATTGCTTGCTTTCATGACAGTTGAGGTTGAGTGTTCATTGTGCGCAGATGCCTTGTGTTATCTTGATATGGATACTGGTCGTTTTAACACAATGGAGGCTCGTTTTAATGAAAGTTTATTGAATGCGTTTAAGAATGAGAAGGAAAATAGTGGAATAATGAGTAAAGAAGGCTACCAGAACTTAATTGAGAAAGTGCGAATGTCAAAATCTAAAACCAGTGGGAAAAAACCTGAGGATTACCAACGATTAAAGCGATACAACATTATGAAGTTGGGTGATAGTAAAAAATTAATATACTCGGTGAGTGACGAGTCATCATCAGTTACATTTTTACCTGTACTTGAGATTATGTGAAACCTGTGAACAGAAATCAAAAGTGGCAAAAAAAGGATGATTTTTAAGGAGATGAGTTCAAGATGTCAGGTTGATTTAATTAACATTCAGAGTCAGCCTGACTATGACTACAAATTCATCCTCGTTTACAGGATCATGTTACGAAATTTGTATAGTTGCGGCCTTTGAAAAGTGAAAGAGCAGAGGAAGTTGCACGTAACGTGCTTGATATTTTCACAATTTTGGGCGCTCCTAGCATACTGCAAAGTGATAATGGCCGTGAATTATGCAATCACATCATTCAAGAAGTATGTTTAATGTGGAGTGAATTGAAGATAGTTCATGGAAAGCCGAGACACAGCCAGTCGCAATGCTCTGTGGAGCGCGCAAATCAGTACATTGAAAACATGCTGACGACTTGGACGGAAACAAACCAAATTCCACACTGGTTTGAGGGTCTGAGGTTTGTGCAATACATGAGGAATAGAACCCATCATGAAGGCATAAATTGCAGCCCATGTGAGGCTAGGTTTGGGGTTGCAGCAAAAGTCGGTCTTACAACATCATCACTTTCTACTGATGTCATCAGAAACCTGGAATCTAAAGAAGATCTGGAAACCTTGATCGACTTCAGGTGCGAGATGAAGATGGACAAATAGAGAATGGTAGCGAAGAAGATGGGTAAGTAATAGAGAATGGTGAAGAGGAATATGGACAAACAAGGGACGGAGATAGTGCTGTCATTTCGGGGGAAAATATGATTTCAGACAAAATCAACATTATTAAAATGAAGAGGGAAAATGCCATAAGTGCATTACAATGTCAGGCAAAAAAGATGAGGTTAATCTCTGAATCGAAGTTTCCAAGAGGCAAGATTGGAGATACTGTAAAAGTACGGTTTCCTGATGTCGACAGGGGTAGAAGTGACTCTAGGAACATTCTTGGGGTCATTCTGCAGATGGATTCTGATGGCAAGATGTATGAGATCGGCACTAAAGAAGGACGATTGGCCCAAAAGTATTCAACCAGTTTGCCATTTGTAAGGAGAATTTCATTTCACAAGAGGAAGTTCCAGATGTAATTGTGACTCTTCGTGAGTGTGCCAGGAAATCTTCAATCACAGCTGGTCAAGGTTTTAAGAGATGTAACTGCAAGGGAAAATGCCTTTCAGGAAAATGTAGCTGCAAGAAGCATAGGTTACTCTGTAATTCGAGATGGCATGACAGTTTGCCATGTTCTAACAAGTAGAAAGTTGTTTGCTCATAAATGGTGAGAATAAAACATTTTTTCATCGAATAAAACATTGTCTTTTTATTTCAGAAGCACTGCTGAAAATTCCGTAGTTCCTAAATATTGCAATTTATCACTTCAGCCAAAAGGGTTTGGGTTGCATGTAAAATAACCGGTTAAAATAATAAATTGCATACATATTATTACATTAACCACCTTTATTGGTTATTATGTATAATACCCGGTTATTATGCATACTAACACATTTATCAAAGTAACGGTAACATATACATATACACAGCGTTTTCTCTTTGACGTATTGTTTGCTTTAGTTGCGAATTTCATAGCAAATATAAATCAAATTACCTTATTGAATTTCGCAATTCAGTGTATTTCCAAAAGTTTCAAGAGGCACATTTTTCGTCCAAAGTCACATTTTAAAAAGGGGTCGCGCAGTACTAGTTCAGATAACCTCGCTTTTAGTAGAGCGAGTCAGATTTAGTGGGTGGTGTTTTCTTTAATAAAACTGAAATGAATGTGAGCGAAAGGAATAAAAGAATTTTAGGTTTATTAAACATTAATGGTAAGTAATAATGTACTTCTTATTTAAATATTTTATTTTGAATTAAGAATTTGTGAATGAACACTTAATGTAAATTGGGGAAGCCAGAATAGGGTCCATTTGACCAGATCACATTGCAATTGACATTGCAAATCGACATAGGTATGGAACATTTAGATTTTGATTCTAAGAAGAGGTCGAAGAGAATATAGGTATGTTTTACATAAATTATAATGAATATTAAAAGTTTTGAGAAGAGAAAGGAAATTTTAACGGCCGAAATATTGCACCTTACTTAATTACTTACAGCGTAGATTTGTTCTATGATTATTTTATTATTATTACTTATTCATAATCTGCTACTAAAGCTTCGTACGAAACAATACTATTTAAATATTTTTGCTTTTACCTTTTAAATTTATTGCATTAGGCTTCATTGCAGAAAATGATCAAAAACAGGGTGATACAAAGGAAAAAGGTAAAAATCGATCGTTAAGTGAAATTGATGTAAATATGGGACATTTAAATTTTGATTCTGGCCAAGAAACCGTACAAGAAAGTATAGGTATGTTCTAAATAAATTATCATAATTATTAAAATTTAGCTTAAAAAACAAAATTTAAAGATACAATTAGTTATTACATTTTAATTATCTACTTACAAATTTGGTCTGCAGTATGTAAATGTCTTTGTTTTTATTTTTTTAATTTATTGCATCAGGCTTCATTGAAAAGAGCCATCGAGAACAATGTAATACAAATACAAACAGGATTAGTGAAAATAAATCCAGTGAAAATGTAATTGAAGATCAAGAAATAATGAGGAAAGAGAAATCTGAAAATCAAGTAAATAAAAGTACTAACTGAAATAATAACGTAAGGTAATGATTCTGATACTGATATTAATGAGGCTAAGAATACTGTTGATAAGTGTAGAAAGAAAGGTAAATAATTCAGATTGTTAATGTAACTTCTATGTATGTATATTATCTAAATGTGCAAAAATTTTCATTTTTAGGATCAAGACAGAGATGGACCACAAAGCAAAAGAATATTATGCGTCAGTATTTAAAAAATAATATTGAAACAAAAATTGCTTTAACGAAAAAATAAACTGAAGATTTTCTTGCTAAATACGAAAAAGATTTTATTAAATTTTATTAAATTTTAAATAAAGTAAAAAAAATAATCAAGTTACTTCTTTGTTTCAAAAATTATCGACCTTTGAACTTCCACTAAAATAATTCAAGAATAATGTCGTTTATACGGGTGTCACATACTTACTCGATCTTAACCGAAAATATAATAAAATACAAAGCAAACTGTATTATGACACCTATCGAAGTGGCAACACGGGAGGGTGTCACCTTGGTAGGTGATTACTTTTCAGATATACAAAAGGGTGCCACTTAAACTTTATTTATGGGTGTGCCATTTTTACACACTTTGTATTATTAATATATACACCTGGGTGCCACTATTACTTTAATCGTAACGGGTGCCATTTCCTACAAAGAATATGTATATATATATATATATATATATATATATATATATATATATGTACACGCTGAGGTGTTTTTATTTTCATTATGATTTTTTATTTGATTGAAAACGGTATGCGTTGTAAATGGGATGTAATAAGGAAATAACTGAGAAACTGAACGCTTTTTTTATTCTGTTGTACTTAATAATGTAACTGTAAATAAAGATATAATAAATAAATTCTAACCTTCTTAATAATGCGGATAGGCTTGTTTAAAAAGTTGCACCATCAGATAAGTTTCAACATTTGCCTCGGTGAAGGATGTTCGCCGAGACGAAAAAATGTTCTTATATTTCGAAAACGACCGTTCCACGTCTACCGAAGTAAGACAGGCGTAATTAAAATAATCTTTAGACTTAGTCAAGGAATCTGCAGATGCCCCATCGCACATTTGTCTTAATCTCGTGTAGTCCGGATTCTTTTTTAAAACACTATCGAACTTTGTTAAAACTCGTCCACTTGTTGCATCGTTTATACTGTGTAACAATGTACCAACTTCGTCCACGACTTGCACTGATTCTACCAACGACAATCCAGAATTTTGCAAATTTTCTATCGCGTCTACTAACCCTTTGTAATTGTTGCTAATATTCTTTAGATGTGTTTCAACAGAAATATCGAGAAATCCCTTCTGGCTCATCCTAATAGCTCTAGCTTCGGCAGGGACGAATTGCAAAATAACGGATTTAACTTCTTGAAAATGTTCATTATAATAAAAAGCGGCTTTTAACCACGTTCCCCAACGCGTAAGAATGGGCTGTGGTGGTTCTCGAATACCAGGGCATAACCTGTGGAATGCCCTAGTCCTCTTAGGACTTTTGAGAAACACTTTTTTTGTGTTTGCTATTAATGCATCCACCTCCGGGTAACACTCTCGAATAGTTTGTGCCACAAGATGTAAAGCATGGACTTTACACGTAACATGTAAAAGTCCTTCACACTTTTCTTTAAGGGAACGGCCTACACTAAACATTGTTGCTGCACCATCGCTCATGAACAACAACAGTTGACTGGTTGACACTTGAAATTTTTGTAACGTTTCGAGAACTACGGCCGTAATTGCTTTACTAGTACACTGTTTTAATCTTCTGCTGGCTAATAGAATTACAAAATTTGGTTTAATAGGATCTAATACGCGCACTATTATATTCAAAATAGAATTTTTTTTGCAATCTGTCGTCTCATCAAGACATAGCCACAGCTGTTTATCTTTTAATTCGGCTTTAATTCGATTTTCAATGTCTTCACGTATTCGTGGAATATCTCTCCGTAACGCTGTCCGAGATGGTAGTATCCACTCGGTATTGTATGTACCCCAGAATTTTCGAAATGCTTTTTTATCAAGTATACGAAGTGGTAGACCACATACCATAAACGTTAAAAGCAATTCTAATTGAAATTGACGTTGTTGTGACACACCATTTCTTTTATTTCTGTGGTGTGCGCTATTTATATGTCTTTCACAATCACGTTTTCTCCAGCACAGTAGTTTCTTTTTACAAACTTTACAGAAAATTGTACTCCCATTGTAGTGTAAATCCACAAATTCACTAAGAAATTTATTAACTTTCGTAGGTAATGGCCGTTTATTTTTAATAGTTACGTTAGACATAATCACTAAAGCGAGCACACCGACGCTTGTTTCTAGTATGCCACGAAGTGGTGCAAACGTAACATCTGCAGACTCGTCATTTGTTGATGAATAGAGCGCGTCATCCGTAAATGAATAAGCGCGCTGTTAGTTCGTAGCCGTCGATGAATGAACTTTTTTTTTGTAGTGGCCCACTGTGAACAACGCCCTATTTATCAACGAACACCCAAACTGCAGGTGTATATTTGCGCGTCTTCACGACGTAATAGACAGTGGTTTTGGTCCTCGTCCTAATAATTACATATTTAAATTACCTATGTTTACATACATATATGCGCCCGGCAGCCTGATTGCCTACCTGGCGCGTGGCGCTCTTGGCCAGCTCTACTTATCATCAACTTAATGTGAAAAGCGTGTTATTCCCTATTGGAATGACCATGCCTCGATAGACTCTGCGCCACTTCCCCAAAACTCCTTCCAAATAGATATTGAATAGGACAGGAGAAATACTACGTCTTTGTCGGAGACCCTTAATCAGCTTTATCGCCCTTGATAGTTGAATTTTTGTCGTATAGTTCTTTAATCATACGTATTAGTGCTACGTTAACATTGTACTTGCGTAAAAGTCTCCATAGTTGTATTCGTGGTACCGAGTCGTATGCTTTTTCCAAATCTATAAAGCTTGTATGTGTTTCTAAGTCTTTGGATGTTCGTTTTTCTAATAGCTGTTGCATTACAAATAAATTATCAACACAGGATCTTATATTTTATTATCTCTAAATTACTGCATCTGCAAATGGCAAGCAGTTAGAAGACAGCAGCTCTGGAATACCATTAATAAAGATGATACACAATAATGGCTCAAGACTGGACTCTTGCGGTACGCCGATGTAGTTCCATATAATTCAGATCTAAAGCCACGGTATTCAACATAATTAGACCGGCCATGTAGGTAACATTCCAATATCTACAGTAAATCATTCAAAACGTCCCAGAGGTGAAGCTTCTGTAACAAAATTTGTTCCCGTTTCTCACATTATTAGTTTTACAGATTTTCACAGGAGCTCCCGTGAGTATTGCAACATTGCTGTAGATCCATCTATGTTTTATTAAATAAGAGAAATTGCAACCCTTGCTAACTTTTATCTAGAAATATCCAGCATACTTTTTCGAATTGTAAACACAATTACTGCCATTCATCCCCTCTTTCAACATTATAACTTTGCTAAGCCACATTTTCATCGGAACTAATTTCAAGGAAAGTTTCGGCCAGAGCCGATCTAATAGAATTCTGTATCTGTTCAGTGATTTGCACAGATGCCAATTGCTATACGAAAGCTTAAAGAACTTCTATATCTATATATGTATCTCCCTTTCGTGCTACGGAATAAAGGGACCGGTCCCCTATCGCTGTTCGTTTCTACGAACTGGAACTTACGTGGAATTCCTGACATCTTCCCTGTGTGTGTGCCCGGAAAATCAATCGATCGGGATTGGCCGCGTCGAACGGATCCCTTGGATAATGTCGAAATGATACACACATACGAAACACGCTGAACGAGGGAAGGTTGCACGATTGACCGCAACCCATTTCGCGATGCTTCGTACGTATACGATGCCTACGCTGCTAGAAATAATATCGGACGCAAGAGGTATACAGGAGAAAAGCATCTTTTCAATTTCCATCCATCTCAGGGCCTTACTCGTTAACGCAAACAATCCGGAGGATATGTTAGTGGCACGCCGGATATAAATCTAAAGAGGGAGGAAAATCGATGTGGAGTATCGGTTCTCTATTATCCGGCACGATCGTGCAGGAAATGTTTACATAGATTAAGCGGCCAAAGCTATCTGTCGACGATAATTGGAAATCTTGTTTACGTTACGTCCGCTACTAAACAAGTTCTTTTTTTATGTGTTTCTGAAAGACTTAATAATACTAATTCAAGGAACATGTTGGCTTCCATTGGCGAATACTGAAAAATCGATTTTTGCTCGATTTTGCGGATGCAACTAAATCTAATTAGCGAAATAAATATCTCAAGCACTAGCAGGACTCGGACCTACGACGTTTACCGGACGGGCACTCTATTACTACACCACAGAGTCTCCGTGAGAATCCTTTTTACAATCTAGGTATTAAAAAGGATTCGTTTATAGAAAACAATGAGACCCTGAGAGAATGAAAGCTGCTGTCAACTGTGAAAAATGAAGCAATGGGATATTTCGAAGCTGCTTTTAATGTGCCCCCAACAACTTTGGAGCGTTATGTGATAATAGCCATGGACGAAGAAAGATCTACACCTAGGTCTATTGGTAGACAGTCAACACTGGCCAAAGATATCGAAGAGGACCTAGCCAACTACTGCATAGTTATGGAAAATAAGTTTTATGGACTAACAACAAGAGATGTACGTGAAATGGCATCTAAATTAGCTATACTTAATGTGTTTAAACATAACTTTTCAAAAACTTCCGAATTTGCTGGAAAAAAGTGGTTAAAAGGCATTTTTTGCAGAAACTCGAAACTTTCAGTGAGGGAACCACAGAGACTATCTTCTGCTAGGGCTGTTAGGGGGTTCAACCCTGAAGAGGTCTCAAAGTTTTTTAATTTATATGAACCTTGTCTCCAAAAAATAAGTAACAACCTGTCACATTTGTTTAATTGTGATGAAACAGAATTAACCACTGTCAACACAAGCACATTAAAGTGGTAGCACTGAAGAGTAAGCGTCAGGTAGCGTCGTTGCGGTCGGCGGAACGTGGGACCCTAATGACAGTAGTGACATGCGCTAGTGCTTCGGGACAATTTGTTCCTCCTATGATTATTTTTCCACGTAAAAATATGAAAATGGAACTATTACATTGCCGGACACAGTTTATGCTTGCCATACATCGGGTTGGATCCAATGTGACATATTTTCAGATTGGTTACGTCATTTTATCAACCACGTGAAGTCGACAGAAGAAGATCCAGTTTTGTTAGTGTTTGACGGACATTTTACTCACATTCGGAACAGTGATGTAATCAATATTGCTAGAGATAATCATGTAATAACAGTTTGTTTGCCACCTCACAGCTTACATAAGCAACCAGTGGACGTAGGATTTACAAAACCATTTAAAACATTACACGGATAGGAAATTGAAATGTGGCTAAGAGGAAATTGTGGGAGGGTTTTAACTCTCTATCAAATCGGAGAGTTATTTGGCAGCGCTTGCATGAAAGCAGCCGTCAAAGGTTTTTAGACGACTGGTCTGTTTCCGATCAACCGATATCGATTTGGAGAAGAAGATTTTCCACTCCACTCACATCCAAGACCAAGTTCATCTTCTGAACAGGAACCACAGGTGGCGACTACTTCTACGCCTTCTCAAGCAACAAGCTCTACGCCTTCTCAAGGAACAAGCTCTATGCTTGATCAGAGAGAAATGTGGCAACGAAAATATCCAACCTCAGTTTGTACAGGCTTCTGATATTTCCCCAGTTCCAGCTCTAAAAGAAAAATAGAAGAAAAAACATTCTTGAAGCGGCTCCGCGGAAATAATAACCAGTAGTCTTTACAAGAAAAGAGTTGAGGAAGAAAAACAGAAGAAAAGACTGAAAATTATTAATTTTTCCGGAAAATAATTCGCGCCATCCTTTAGACTATGTAATATACTTTATTTGTGAAAAATAAAGAAAACAAAATTAAAACGGGGGAGGGCAAAAGCAAGGTGGCAGCATCTTGCACATATCGGTTGCACAAAACAAGTGAAACTTATTTCAAAATGTGGGTTATAATAAACTGTTTAACGCTACCAAATATCAAACCTAAATGTGTTGCCGTTTGCACGTTATCCCATTTGGTGTAATACTCTATATACACCCTGTATAATAAAGCATTTAATTGTGAGATTAAGCATATGAAAAACTTGTACCGAGTTTTACAAGTTCGCGGCAAACGACAGCTTGTCATAAAAATTCTTTCCAATTAAAATTCTTTCACTTTTTTAACAAAATCCTTAATTAAAGAGTTATATGATAAGCTTCGTTTAATAAGAAAACTCATACAATAGTCCGCCCCAGTTCAAAGACCTCCCCAGACGGAAAAAAAAAACGATTATTTTCAATGAACCGCGAAAAATTGAGCCCCAAGAAATCGAGTCTACTGTTTGAATGGTTTGTCCAACGTGACGTGACGCGACGTAGAAAAAAACGAAGACTTTTAATTTTTTCGCCTGTTCTTTCATCCGCCACTTATCTATGATACGAATCTCGGTACCTAACAAACTTAGAGCTTTTCTTAAATTCGTAAAACGTTAAACCCACTCGTTCTCTTTCGCTCGAATCATTCTCTTTCGCTTGCTGCCGAAGTCCTTGGTGATTAATAGCGAAAGGTTTGATTAAGCACGTGACAGTACCGTCGGACGTGAACTAATGTCTTCTCCCCCCTTAGGGGAATACTCCAATAGTAGTAGAACGTTGCCAGCCGCCACCTCCGGCCAAGATTTTCGTTTCGGTCCTTCGCAACGGACGTTCAGAACGAACCGAATTCAAAAGTTGTGTAGTCCCCTGTAATGGTCTGCGGTTATCCTTGCCTAAGGGTAAATATAGAAGAGAAGACCGTTGCGCAGCTTCTGGTTTAACCCGAGCTTCGTAGAAACAACGTGTTCCTCTGCACACCCGCGCTCCCCTTCGCACTTTGCAACAGCCGAAGCGATGTTATTTCGATAAACAGATAGAGGCGGTGACCGCTGGCAGACCCGTGTGTCCATAGTTTAGGAAACAATTATTTTCATCGCCTTCATTCCGGCTCAAAACTCTTTCGTTAGCGCTGTCCTTTGCTCTCTTTCCTTGGGGAAACGGGTACCATGCCGTTGTCTTTGTCTCTCTCTTTCGAGTATGGGTTCAAAGATTAAATTTATTGTATCGTTTTCGGAGATGGTGATGCGGCGTGGCGTAGTCTAGATGGGAGCTTGAGGCCAGTATCGTCCTCGTTTACTGCGGAAATATTTTATCTCGAAGTAAATTAATTGAAATCTGTTCCTCTGGGGGATCTCGATATACAAATTGAGTAGTTCCTGTTCTAATATCGTTTGTATATATATTTAGGTCGACCTAGATTTTCCTTTCTTGCAATCGTGTGGGTTCTTGTGTATATTGAAGCGAAACGAATGTAGACAACTGATATGTTCTGATGTGCTTTCTTCCAATGATATTAACACTAACTTGCAACTTATTTTAACCATTCCGAGGTATCAACGCACGTACTTGTATTTCTTAAATCTCAACGGTTTTAGAAGATGGAAACTAAGATCCTGGGGATAGGAGCTGATCGAAATAAAACTCCCTTTTATGAGATTCTAACCTTTCGCATACTTTATTTACGCTTTATCAGAGAATATCACCTAAAATAGCAATTCAACTTGGATATCGTACATAGTCAAGTCCATATGTTACTTACACAGGAGACAATAATATCCAACAAACAAGAGAGCATCAAAATAACATCGTCAACAACTAGACATACACTAAATTTGTATTAAATTAATTAATTTGTTAAAATTTTAACAAATTAATTAATTTAAAACAAATTTAGTGTAATTTTATATAAATTAACGTTAAATCAGGTAAAACTATTGCAGTATATAGATGTGTACGTTTGAATAAATAATTGTTATGTATAAAAATAACAAATTACTGATCGCTTCGCTGGTCGAACGGTTAGTATACTTGCCTTTCGATCAGAACGGCGCGGGTTCATATCCCGGCCGAGACGGTTGGTTTTTAATCACAGATAAAAGTAAAATCGTAGGCCTCGTGCCAATACAATGTTTGACACGTTAAAAATCCCTACTAACGGTTGGAACACCTCTGGATTCGGCAAAATTTTAATGGGGTCTTATAATGATCATAATAATCGATGCCTAGAAGTGCGAGGTGTATTTCTTAACCTGACGCTTCGCCCAATAATACATCAACAATAACAAATTGTTTTTTTTCTTAGCATGTACCTTTTTACAGTTTAAACATGTAAGAAAGCATTTCAGATGAAAATAATAGTAATAGCTCACTTCATTTTGACCTGCTAGATTAAACAGATATCCCATTGTGCGACGTTTAAATCGATAGGTTCATTCACAAATCGTACATCGAATCTATTGTCATCAGCTGCAGTTTCTATCTTCACTAACTTGAGAGCCATTGCGTTTTGAAATTTGAAAAACAAGCTTTAGCATTTGAGTGGTTAGAGTTTTACAAGGAATCCATATTTGACCGTCCAGCTCTTCTAGTTGTCGAGATGTGAAGCGCTATAGCATTTAAACCAACAGTACTCAGAGTGTATTCCGCGCCATGGGGTTCCGTTGTCTCGCAAGGGTTCTGTGAAAAGTAAAAATAAAATGGAACTCAAAATTTTCTGATTTTCATTTGACTCCTAAGCAGTAAACGCTCTAAAGAAGGAGACGGAACACGGATTTTCTCTAGGAATCCGTTTACTACGCTGTTTTAGCAATAACAAGAAAGTTCTTTGATTGGGCTAGACCTTTCAAAAACATGGCACCAACAGCTATGCTAGTTTTTCTACAACAACACAGAAATGATTGGGTGGATATGATGGTATGGTTTTGAAAACGTGGCTTATTGCTATTTGTTAGTATACCGTAAGAGAAAAAACATTTCAAAGAAAGTCAAATTGCTAATACACTTAGCCAGTGAGTCAGGTTTTCGAAAAGAAAAATATATAAAAATTATTTTCAAAATACATGTAGGAGACTTGAGATTCTGAAATTCACCTAAATTGAATTAAATGGATGGAGTTCTGCTATACAGATTGGATGGAAAATCTTACGTTAAATCGATTACCACCGGTTCCAGTCCATTTTTTACCTTCTTCAGATTACCTAGCTGCGCGGATAAACCAGAAGAAACAACTAAAACTGGCATGATATGACATAAAACCCTAGACCACTTCAACTAGGCGAACACATAGACAACAAGAATTAGTGAATATTCTCATAAAAAGTGCAGAATTTTCAGTTACCAGTGTAACACATGGGCTGAAAAGTCCCGGGCCTGACAAAGAAAACACGTTTTTTTTTGTTCAAAATTAGCTTTATTCATCAACGTAATTTCCATCAAGAACAACGCAATCATTCCAGCGCCGCTCTAACTTTTCAATACCACTTTTGAAAAACGATCTTTTGCCTCAAAATATGCCTCAGTTTCAGCGATAACCTCTTCATTCGAGCGAAATTTCTTACCGGCGAGCATTTTTTTTAGGTCTGCGAACAGCCAGTAGTCGCTGGAAGCCAAATCTGGCGAATACGGTGGATGTGGGAGCAATTCGACGATCAATTCATGTAGTTTTGCCATTGTTTTGATTGACTTGTGACACGGTGCGTTGTCTTGATGAAACAAAACTTTTTTCTTCGCCATATGCGGACGTTGCTTTGCAATTTCGGCCGTCAGACGCTCCAGTAACGCTATATAATATTCACTGTTGATGGTATTTCCCTTATTAAGATAGTCGATGAATATTACACCACGCACATCCCAAAATACCGAGGCCATAACCTTTCCAGCCGATTGTTGTGCTTTCGGGCGCTTTGGACGAGGTTCACCAGTTGCTGTCCACTCAGATGACGATCGTTTTAATTCCGGAGTGAAGTGATGGATCCATGTTTCATCCGTTGTCACATATCGACGCAAAAATTCCGGTTTGTTACGTTTAAACATGGCCAAACACTGCTCAGAAGCATCAACACGTTCTTGTTTTTGGTCAACAGTGAGCAAACGCGGCACCCATTTTGAACAGAGCTTTCTCATAGTCAAATGCTCATGCAATATAAAGCCAACACATTCTTTTGATATCTTTACGATGTCAGCTAACTCACGCAACTTCACTTTTCGATCATTCAAAACGATTTTGTGGATTTTTTTGATGTTTTCTGGTGTTACCGCCTCATTTGGACGTCCACTGCGTTCTGCATCATCGGTGTCTCTACGACCACGTTTGAAGTCAGCAAACCAACGTTTTATTGTTGTTTCTGATGGAGCGGAGTCCCCATAACACTTTTCAAGCCATTGCTTCGCTTGAACGGTATTTTTTCCCATCAAGAAGCAGTGTAAAATTAAAACACGAAATTGTTTTTGATCCATTGTTTTGGAAATAACAAAAGTAGCGTCACTCTTAGCACAATAACTCACAAACTAATGAATAGAATATCATGAAATTTTAACAGCTCTCTTTTTAAGGTTAGTACTAACTGCAAAACAGGTGAATGCAATAAAACTAGCGCCATCTATGTGTTAGGCCCGGGACTTTCAGCCCATGTGTTACCTCTATAACACTGAGGATTTGACGAGTATTTAATGATTGTAGGAAATATATTTTGCATGGTATTGTTGGAAGAACCCCATCGAATATTCGCATGCTTGTATTTTGTGTTTTGATAATATTGCAGTAGTGTCAAGAATCTTTCCAGATAAGTACTTCACGTGGCTCTTGATTGAAATAGGGCAAAGTATACTAATCTTTCTGTTTGGATAATATCCCAGACTGAAGTTGTTTGTTGACTGCAAGTTTAGCACTTTAACATAGTGACTTTTTGGATTTTGCTAATGTTCAAAAGTGTAAATTGCTTTGCCTTATTTTACTATTTTAAAAAACTACTATACAAAAGCATCCAAGAAGGGAAAAGATAATGATATGATAAGGTATTCTCCTCACAAGTAACATCAAGTATTCTTCGCATATTCCCCTCTCTGTATTGTACTATATCCGATTGCGAGGAATACATATATCTGTATAAAAGGAATCTAGAAGAGATACTTTCTTTGGCGTGCCTAAAGCGATCTACCACGGGTGCGGTGAAATACAGACTTTAACCTCACCCAGAAGGAAAGGGAGAAAACAGCAGCATCGACACGACGTGAAAAACATCCCGGTAAAGACCCCTACGGCAATGGCGGAGGGTATTCAGTAGGAGTATTGGGTAATGGAAATTCTTTCGTTCTTATAAAGTTAAACTGGCGCAAAATTCAATATGAAGCGTATCAAGACGTGTCCCAATCCTTTTTTCATAGAAAAGAAGGACCGAAAGTACGTTACGTGCATTCGCAACTTAAGCGGCTGGCAAGAGCATTGAAAGAAGGTTGTGGCACTGCGAATAGTACGTATGTACGTAGGTGTTGGTTGGATATGGAGTTGCCAAGGCGCCCAAAGTAAATATTTAAATAGATTTTATATTCTGATCACGATTTCGCGTATATGGACCGAAGTTCGTATTCCAATGGTTTGTGGTCGTGTTACATGTGAGTTTCCGATGGTTTAATTGATTCGCGCTTGGCGAATAAGAAAAAAAACTCTTCAGATTTTTGTATTTATTTCCATGTAAAACTAATTTTCATCAAGACACCCTTGGCAATTGCAGTTCAAATAAGACTAAAAATAACTACATCAGACCTCTATTGAACACTGTGCAATTCACCAAATTTCAAGAACAGAGCAGATCGGAATGTATAGCATTTACATAAATATCATAAACATAAACCTTCAACTGTTGCGAAGTTAAATGAAATGGCCTTAAGAGCAGTCGCTACTAACTTAAAAGTAAACAATGGAATCTGAGAAATAGACGATGGAAAATTAGAAAGTGTCAACTTAATTCTATTGAACCTGGCTTGGTTCAGTTGATGAGGAAGTGGAGAATGGAAATTTTGGTCAACCATAACAATTTTTCTAATAACGTTATATTTGGCGACATTTAAATTTGGCAAAGTTTTTAAATTTGTGTTTGTTATGAATTCAAAGGGAAAATGGCGTTCAAGAATGAAGTTCGAGATTTAAAAAAAAAACGAAAGAGTTCATTTTCTTCTTTAATTGCTGGCACTTTTATTTGGCAAGAAAAACTGAAAACACATTCTTTCTCAAGACCACCTTCAATCTTCTGTCTAATGGTGTACTTAAAAATTTTATGACGTTTCAACTCCTTCTGTCCATCATCAACTTTCTTATTTCTTATCGGCACCATATTGCATTTTGTCACCGTGAAAGGGCCCTTCTTTCTGATTTCAACCATGTGTAACCAAGCAATTTAAAAAATGGAAATTTTACATGAAGGTCTTCGTTGGATAATTTTGGACGACCTTAGTAAAGGCCTAACACAACAACAATGCTTCAAATCGTCTCCTTCAACTTTTGGCAATGAAGCATTATCAGAAAACACTGTTTACAACTAATTTGTGGAATTTCGTCGTAGTCGCACTTCCGTCAGTGATGAATTTGGTGAAGGTCGACCAAGTCGGTTGTTGTTCCAAAAATTATCAATGCTGTGCGCAACATGATTGAAGATATCGACATATATCTTACCATAAGAAGAGACATCTTTAGGCATATCGAAGACCGTAGTATATTTGATTTTGCATGAAGATTTCGGCGTGAAAAGCATTTGTTCTCGATGAATTCTGCAAAATTTGACCCAAGCACAAAAAAGGCTCCTGTCAATGGGTGTAAGGAAATGCTGAAAAATACGTATGCAACATTGTAACAGGTGACGAAACTTTGATATATTTGTATGAGGCGGAAAGTAAGCAACAATCTGTTAGGGTGTTCCCAGATGAACCGAACCCAACAAACGTTGTTCGTCCATGAAGCACTTCCAAGAGAATGATCTTGGGTCTTTCTGCTTGTTTCTTTCGTTGTACTGGACATGTCGCAAGCATTGCTTTGAAGGATCAAAGAACAGTTAATGCCGAATGGTATGCAACAATTTGTTTACCAGAAGTCATAGATGAAATGAGGAAAAACAATCGACAACGTCGCATCATCCTTCTTGGTAGCAGCGCTGGAAGGCTTCAGCCGGTATGGCCTTTAGCATGTCCGTCACATTCTTTTGGATATTTTCCAAAGTTCAAAATGACGTCCTTTTAAGACACTTTTTAGTTTGGGGAAAAGAAAAATGTCGCAAGGACTGAGATCAGGTGAATAGGGGGGCTGAGGAACCTGATGTCAAAAACTCCGTGATGGAGATGGCACAGACCTTTCGCATGTGCAATTCTTCAGTTAAAATTTGATGAACGGTGAAACTGTCCAATTGTTAAACGACGGCCTAACCTCACAAGAGCCCTCACACGTTCGATGTTTTCATTGGTTTTTGAAGTTGAAGGCCTCCCTGAGCGAGGTTCATCTTCCACCTGTTCTCGCCCACCCAAAAGTAATTTGTGCCACCGAAAAACTTATGCTCTTGATAAGCAATGTTCCCCATAGGTCTGCTTCAACTTTCCAAAAGTTACACTCGCGCATTCCCCAAGTTTGACACAAAACTTAATGGCATAGCGTTGCTCCAAATACCGCTGTTCCATTCTGTGTGACACACAACAAAAACACAAGTTCACTGATAACGCTCTCAAAAATCACGTGGTGACAGTAGGAACTTCAAACTCGGACTGAGCGTCTGGAGCGGATTAACAAACATTCCTTGTGAGGGAGAATAACTACAGCGTTGCCAGATCGCTCGCAATGGTGTCATTATATTTCTAACACACCTCGTATGTTCCGTGATTAATTTACATTTAAACTATTGCCTATTCATCATTGTTCTAATTAATAAAAAATAATTCAAAAAAACAGACTGTCAAATACCCGGACTCCATATATACGTATTTTATTTTATCCCAATATATAGTTGTCGGGGCTCGTGATATAGCTTAAGTGGTTACCAATTGTAGAGGAGTAAGACAATAAAATATCTTGGACATTTTTTCAATAGTCACTTATCCTTTAAATACCAAGCTTCTTAGGTGTGTTCCTACATTGCAGCCATTCTAGGATTCAAGCAGTCTTCGACTTCGATCGACAGCTGCATATAATATGCTTCCACTGTGTGGCTTGTTTTTATTCCGTCCTCTAAGTAAGGTATCTTGTTACGCTGGATTTCTAACAAAAAAATGGGTTTATTCATGCATTTTCCATTGACAAAATTAATCAATAACTCAATCAACTTTCGCTGTTATTATTGCAACCCTTCCCCTTTGAAAACGATAAAAATATGACATTAAACAACCCTATCTAACTCTGCTGAATACCTCATACGATTTCACAGTTCTAAATCGACCAGTTTGTTACCACTTGGCAGACGAGATTCGGATGCAACCGCAATTTGATTTACTAGATTAATTTCGGCTTAATTTTGAGTAATGGCCTATAAACCTCTAACTAGTCGCACTTACGGTACCACTCCGGCGACTGAGGCAATAGCTTATCCCCTCTGTTCGGCGGATGTTTGAAGCTGACGAACATGTCCGTCGGTGCTGTGTTTGTGCTTGTATGCATGTATATGTTCGGCGTATGTGTATTATATGTGATGGTACACTTGTAGGTATTTGGCGATGTGCATAAATTTGTCTTCCAATCTCTGAGTCTACACTAATTGGAGTGTATTAATGGTCTTAAGCTGTTATCGCAAGAACAACGTTCGTCTTAAGCCGAAGGATGAGATAATATACGTCGTTTGTATGCGGTGGTATTATGCGATACGATTTGCTATAACTAAAATTTATGATTTTGTAGAAGGGGGTATTGAATTTGTTGGAATGTCAATGCTTGCGATTGGACGAGCCTGGCTGGTACCAGAAGTGGAATTCTTTTGTTTTTAGTGATGAATCTAGGTTTTGTATACGTACCAATGACGGACATCAAAGATTCGGACGGCATCAATGTGAACGAACAGATTTACGGCATCTTGTTATACACTACGTTGCTCGCGCCATTGGATTCATGGTGTGGGATACTATTTCCATTGGAAGTCGAGTTTCAGAATCATACTCTTCCATATTTTTCACACATTTTAAATGCCCTTTTCCAACAGATAACTCCAGTCCGTGTGTTGCTCGTCAAAGTTTAAGGTTTCTACCCAGTTAAAAATATAGTGTATTTCAACACTAAATTAAAACTATTCAGAAATTAAGTGGATCCGATTAGAGAGTGTTAGATTTTTAACACTAAGCGTGTTTTACTAGCTATTATTTACACTACGAAGGTGCTACATTTTCAATAGTACAGTACAGGTGTTAATACCTTAGACTGAAATAGCACTTTTCGTGAGAATAATAGTGAAGAATTGTTCACTCAGGACCAAAAACGCATTCGAATGAACACTTTCAAAGCCCTGTTGAAGCAGTTCAAGTGAAATAAGTCTTAATAAGTTTTGGCGTGGATTAACAGCTGTAGTTGGGCACACCAGTACACTCCTGAAGCTAAGGAACGCCGAAACAGTGGAGTAGGAAGCGTGAATCCGTTCCGTCAAAGGCAAAGGCTGTTCCATCGGCCGGGAAAGTGATGGCGTTTTGTGGGATAATCATGAAGTTCTGTTAATCGACTATCTTGAAAAGGGAAGGAATCAATAACGGGGGCATACTGTGCATCATTACTTGACAAGGTGAAGGCAGAAATTGCGGGAAAACGGACGTATTTGACGAAAAAGAAAGTTTTCTTCCACTAAGATAACACTTCAGTGATCACCGTGGCAAAAATTGGGATTCGAATTGATAGACCACCTGATTTGGCCCCTAGCGATTTTTTATGTTTCCTAGGCTCAAAGTTTTGCTCGGAGGAGAGAGATTTTCATCGAATGAGGAGGTCATTACATTCGTAAATACTTATTTTGCAGAACAAGATGCCAACTACTATTGGGACAGATTAAAGAGATGAGAGCATCACTGGGAAAAGTGTAAGTAGTATAAAAGCGGGGGTCCATGCTCCTCCTCTTGCTTGCGTGACCCTGAGCATCGGTAGTAGTGAGAAATGACCCCCTCCACTTTGAAGCGGCCACGATGTCCGTTAGGTATTGGAACTGGGCGCTTCTACACGACTACATTGTAGAGTATATTATCTAAAAATGATGTTAGTGATTGATGTGCAAGGTATTTTACTTCATGAAGGACTTCTAGTGCAGGAATTAGCCATAAGCGACGGAAAAATTTTGAATTACTTCGTATTTAAAGCAAATATTCCGTACTGAACACTCAACCCACATGAAAGGCGGCAGA
Organism: Dynastes maya; assembly: GCA_029619315.2. Classification (NCBI taxonomy): domain Eukaryota; kingdom Metazoa; phylum Arthropoda; class Insecta; order Coleoptera; family Scarabaeidae; genus Dynastes; species Dynastes maya. Next base: position 54,991,948 of record JAROYE020000004.1, on the reverse strand, counting down.
TTAATTTGTTAGAAGGGAATCACCATGCGTTGCGGTATAGTGAAGGCCATGTTGACCTATGTGAATCATCTGACATACCACAACGTTTTACGAAAAATATTGAAATCATCTTTGTGAAAGGATTGCTACAGCTCCAGTCAGTTTTTAAATTTAATTTTTTTAAGGAGCATGGAGACAGATAATTTCATAAATAAAATACTGAAAACTGTAGTGAAATAAAAATACATCAATTGTTGAAGCAATGAAAAGATTAACATACAGTGATAGTACAAAACAAATTAAAATATTGTATACAGCTCAATGTTAATTTTACTGATATATTTTGACTATTGATGGTACGATGTATAGGAGGGGTGAAGCAAGGTGTAATAAAGCAACGTAGTTGTAATTTTATTAGACTCTTGCTGAAGTTGTGGTCTACACGCGCACGTATTCTTCACGGCAACGATGACCCGGTATTCGAACTCCTGGGTAACAAGACGATGGTAAATTGGGCAGTCACTGAATGCAAATCGGTCGCCTCGCTGGATGGTAAAAAATCTCCTCAAGAACCATTTAGAGTTTTCGGGGAGAAGTAAGAAGGGATCGTACGTGCATTATGTATTCAAAATATTTTACAAGTTTAAAATTGATCAAACGGAAAATATGAATTGTTAATAATATATGTAAAATTATCAAAGAGAAATATGAATATTAATAAAAATGACAAAGAAATATGTAAGTTATTCAGCTAAATACACTAACTACTCGATCGAGCATGCATTGAAATGATATGAACTGTAATTGATGATCATACATAACTAGAAATAATAACAGATAACCATACAGCGCGGCTTAAACTGACAATAAGTGATCTTAATTACAGTTCGTGGTGTTATACAAAGAAATAAAAGTTGAAAACTAACTCTCATAAATAAGGGTACGATTAACACGCTGCTCGGCTCGGTTGATAAGTTGATGGGTTCAGTTGGGTGGAAGTACTTTCGATGACGGTAGGCTTGGAACTATTACGGGGTGCTAATCGGGATTCGGGATGAAGACCAATATATATACCGACCTACACAAGCTTCCAAGAATCTCTCAAACCAAAAAGATCGACAGAAAAGGTGCCTTAAGTGCTATATAACATACAGAAGTGTTATGCCACTTGGCAAATGCGTAGCACGCAAAGGCTGCATGTTTCTGGGCAACTCTGCCTGTCTGCGGTTGCTATTAATAACTAACAAGGGTTCAGACAAATATACGAATAACGGACGCGAAGCGAAAATATCGCTCCTTATAAAGGCTAGGTACCTACGACGGATCCGCCCATCATGAGGAATACACCAATGAAATACGAGAATGGATTGCGCTTGATATTACATATAGCGTATTGTGCGATAATAAGAGGATTAATTGACGATTAACGTGTTTAACTGCGGATAAAATTCAGTTCAGATACGATTATATACGAGAGTAAGATCATAAAAGATTACGTGTCAGTTGAAGGCGGTTAGAATCTGGAAATCTGTTTAAATAAGGTTGTTATACGCTAAAATGTTATAGGAACTTTATATGCATTTTCGATGGGATTTCAAATTAAAGCGTAACAGGACACTAAAAAGCAAATGTTTTTAATAGATACGTTAATATTTCCATAATAAATTTTGAGTACATAAATATAAACAAATTCCAAATGTTGTATGCATCATAAAATGATTTAAAAGTTTGTGCTATATTCATTGTAAATACATTATGTAACTTTATGAACTTGTAAATAAAATGTACTTTTTATATACGTCGAAGGCATTTTATTTCAAACAGCTTTACAATAATACAATACTCCGAGCCACCAGAGATGATGCAATTTCAAACTTGTTCGAATATCCATTAGCTTAGTTCATTTTCTATGTATTTAATTTCACATTATTACTATTTAATAGCGCCCTCTATATCTCACATTTATTATCACAAACCACAATCTCTATATCTCGTATAACAATTACAATTTAAACGTTCGAACACAGAAGTTAATTGACGAAGCAAGTTCAAACTTGTTCGAACCGCGATAAGCTTAATCTAGTTAACTCCACATTTTTACTACTCAATAGCGCCCTCTATATCTCATTATTACTATTTAATCACATTCTCAATATCTTGTGTAATAATTACTATTTGAACAATACTGTACGTACAATTATTTCTCGGCGCCCTGTATATTGATTTATTTTGAGCGGCCGTTTCAAAGTGGAAAGGGTATAGACTTGCGAGAAGACTATGTTGAAGAATAAAACTGCATTTGACAAGAAAAATACTTGTTTCCGTGTTAGGTTGGAAACTTTTCAAACTACCCTCGTATCTACTACTCTTGCATGGAATTGCAATGTAGTAATGGTAGAAGCTTCTGTAATTCACATGTAAGTAAATACATGGCGTACTGATATATGGAGGCAACGTCATGACAACTCTTTTCTATAACGATAAATATACGCCGATGACAGGTTCCGAAATGATTAATACGGAAACAAAATATGTCACTGTTACCTATTCCGCTGTTCAGGTAATTTATTTCATAAATAATATGTAATTTGCGATCTATACGTATAGATATGTATGTATGCATGTTACACATTATGAGACAGCAAATTCTATTTCCAACAATGAATTTATCACAATTAAGTACAGAATTTATTACAGCAATGGTTTAAAATTAAATCCTCATAAATAACGCTCGCCAATAATACAGAATTACGCCGTTTAAAAGCTACACACGCTTCCCAATTTAATATTTTATTCGCTGCTCGCCATTAAATCTTAAAACACACCCCCGTTATTGTTATTTCTGAGCGTATAAATTCTAATTCGAATTTCTGTTTTAATTACTGACAAACAAGCCGACAACCCCTGAAAGAACATCTAATCCATCTAATTTCAATTGGGACATGCCTCGAGTACCTTAATACAAGAACCTGCGCTTCCGAAATAAATTCAGTATTGAATTGTAGCTTCAGAATTTGAAGGTAGTTATCATTAAGGTTCGACAAACGAGCGCAACGTCAGAGGCGTATCGCGCAAAAGTAGGTACGTGAGATACAGTTTTATTAAAAAATAATATATTCTTACCTTTTATTGAGGTCTTGATGTCCACTGCGACAAAATACTTACTGCCGCGGTAAGCCGCGTAAAAGTGCAACACAAGCAATGCTTCGATTGTCGATTCACTTAGCCTTCGACGTTCTATGTAGGAAATGAATTTAGTAGAAAGAGAATATCAAGAAAAGTCTAGGAAGTGCAGTTTGCTATTTTGTTCAATAAATAGGGCCATGCATTGACATCTTGGGAGGCAGTACTTTCACAATTGGATGTTGTCAAGGTTGAATTGCACAAAACTGTGAACATAATGCTTCCTAATAAAGCTACTAGTATACAAATCTTGCGATTTACAAACGTTCATAATATCTGGCAGAAATCGGAAAATGATTTGTAAGAACTTTTGATTATGTTTCTTCTTTATTTTTTAAATCTTCGAATTATTCCTAAAATCATATTTAATACTATAGAAGACCAGTGTATTTAACAAATTAATCACTTTTTCTGTTTACCATCATTTGATTCATTAAAAAGCTGGAAAGCTTGCGAATACCTTCTTATTTGTTATCATCCATTGTCACTTCATTCCCCTTTCTCCATTTCTCACACCTCCTTTTATTGTAACAAACAGTGCGAGTAAAATTTGACTGTCTTTTAACGAATGTCGACATTTTCAGCCAGTTAGATGCGACGTATACATAGCATTCCCTAATTAGGCGATTAGTCGAATTTAAACGAAGAGCAAAATTAATTAGGCGAACGGAAGTGGATGAGGCGAATAATCGTCTTCTTCAGCAAGCAAATTAAATTGGCGAAATAGGAAAGGCAGACGTCTAGATATCTACTTGCTATTGGATGGGTACAGATACTTCCGTACTTCAGTTGCTACGCTAGATGGAAGCGTGTAGAATCTGTATGTGTCGCCTATTTATCTAATATTCTCAGATGTCAATGTGCATGCTCTCTAATTGGAATAAGCTCGAGAGATTTTTTAAAATTTAGTATCAAAGATTTGGTCTAATTTAAGATAAAGTATTTTATTTTTGCATAAAAATGTTAGCAAATGTTTGTAATTTTCGTATATTATTAAGAAATTTACTAACTTAAGTAGTGTAATGTTCTATTTTTAATTTTTATCTATTTCGTAGATATTTTTTTTTTTCATAAATTCGGAAGTATCAACTAGATACCTTTTCAGCAGTTTAAATAATGAGTATATTGAAATAAATAACTTTTATTAACGATGAATTAATAACAAAGAAGAAACTAACCTCAAAACTATGACGCTTACGCGCCCTCATTATGCTGGTACGTCACGCAAGAAATCCCATGTTCTTTCAAATGACCGAACCTGAATCAAACTTGTATCTGAAATTAAACTGGAACAATATTAACGCTTGAAATTACTTTGGAAATACAATACAGTGCGGTCCTAAAGTGTCCCATTCCCCATGCTAACTTTTGAACAACAGAAGCTAGCGTTTTCAGAAAGAATAGGTTGGTTTCTGCTTTTTGTGAAATAACTTCTGCCGTTATCGGCGGTTCAATTGTATTTCCGGTGTCACCGGAAGCGACGTCAACTTTCTTATTTGAAATAGAACACCCCATATTTTTACGTTTTTGGAAAGGTAATTGAAGAGCGAATCTAACGATACCACAGGTTATACTTTAACTTAAGAGATATGATGATATGCGGTACTTAACGTTTTAGTAATCTGTTTTTGTTGTTACGTAAAGTTGGCTAGGAAAGAGAGCCAAATTATTTCTTGTACCGCTAGACTGATCTAGGGAGCTCGTTGCTAAGCAAAGTAATTATAACACTTTCCAAACTGTCAATTTCAAAAGCGTAAATTATTCTTGTTGTTTACTGTTATAACCTGCATTTGTTATTTGTGTTCGTTATTATTTTATGTCATTTTAACTTGCTTCGTTAATTGTTGTTTCTCCTTTACTTTATCGAACTTTATTGTAATTAATTAATTATGGTAGGTTTGTTTAAATTTGTTAGTTTTTGATAGGCAATGTGCTTGTTTCAGTTTTTTATGTTGTTCATTTTATAATGGCTTCCGTATGGATCACGTAAGATAAACAACAAGTACCTAATTTTAATATTCGGTGAATTTGGCAACAATTACCAAGAAGTGGAACATAATGAACTTGTTGAACTTTGCGCTAAGTAAGAATAGCTAGTATAAAATTTTCAGGGCGAACTGCTTTAATAGAAGATAATATAGTTTAAATTATTATACAATTTGTTGGGCAACCATAGCAAACAAGGTGATAACTATTGCTGAACTAACATATTTAAACAAACTTACCATAATTAATTAATTGCAATAAAGTTCGATAAAGTAAAGAAATAACAACAATTAGCAAAACAAGTTAAAATGAGAGAAAACAATAACGAGGACAAAAAAGGAACGTATGACAATGCAGGATATAATAATAATAAACAACGCTTTTGGAATTGAGATTTGACAGTTTGGTAATTGTTATGACTACTTTGCTTAGTAACGAGCTCTTTAGGTCAGTCTAGCATCACAAGAAACAATTTAGCTCTCTTTCTTAGCCAACTTTGTGTAAAAACAAAAAACTGGTAATCAAAACATTTATTGCTGCATATCGTCATATTTCTTAAGCTAAAGTATAACACGTGTGGTATCGTTGGATTTGCCTTTCGATTGCCTTTCCAAAATCGTAAAAATATACAGGATGTTCTATTTAAAATAAGAAAGTTGACGTCACTTCCGGTGACACCGAAAATACAATCGAACTACCGATAACGGCAAAAGTTAGCTCATAAAGAATAGAAGTCGATCTATTTCTTCTAAAAACGCTAGCTTCTGTCGTTTTCTCTTTAACGTCTTGGCGTCTCTTCACTCATCTGCTCTCGATTGCTTTTGATCATTTGCTCAACCATGACCAACTGCGATACACATTTCATCTTAACAACATTTAATATTCTTACAATAAAGTCACATTTCACTTATGTTAGTTTCTTTTGTTTAGATGACTGCATATACAAATGTTCGAAAAATTTTATAATTTTATGGAAAATAATCTAGTTTATGCTTCCGATGATTCTATAGGCTTAGAAACCTCTTCGTTGTTGCGGTCCTGATTCCACTCAAAGCCGTTTGATTATTTTAAATATCGCCTGGAACAGCTAGAGGTCGTTGGTATACGTTAAACACTCTCATACGAGCTTTCTATTCCACACAGCGGTTCTGGCACGTTCAGGCTAAAGAGCAATGTTATTTACATTCATACCGAATTCATGACGTCGAATAATATGTGTAATAATAATGCACGCGTTTAATTTCTACACCACGAGTGTTTCAATACACCCAATGATTATGTATTGTTATGAAAAGCGAGGCGTATGCCTCCACCACACGAGGTACTACTGTTCCGGGCGGGTTTAAGCGCGCTTATATAGGCTTTACTTATGTGTATGTGCATGTTATATGCAGGGTCGTGTTTAATGGTGTTTGACAACGGATACGGCTCACTTTGACTGATATATCCGATGCATCGCTGCTCTTTGTTACTTCGTAATGCGGTTTCGGGAACGTTTCAATCGGTATGGGGGAATTATTTGAGCGAGAATTGGAGATTTGACAGTAGTTCTGCTGTACAAATAGGACAAACTTTATTTCAGCTCGTTTACTTCTTCATTCTTTGATAGAATCCTTCAAAAGTATTTACTACGCGGTTATTGATAAGAGGAGGGATTCATGACGAATTAATGTCCATGGTAAAGAATGTATTGTTTGAAAATTATTTCCTTCAAACTTGGGAGATCAAAATCGACAAGCTGAACAGAATTTATTGGTAGCAAATACCTGTCTTGGGAAGAAGCAAATTCTACTTTATAATAATAATAATAATAATAATAATAATAATTCATGCCTTCACATCCCCTAACAGCTTTCACCAATTACAGGGGGCATCGATGAAATATTATTACGCCTGCGCCCGTAGAGCGTCTTAAGATGTTCACCCTCAGCATTCGCCAAATTTGGAGTAAGGAAAACTACGGAAAACCTTACTCTGAGAATGACGGGCCCGGGGTTCGAACCCGGTACCCCGAGACTGGAAGCCCGGCGCGCTAGACACCGTGCTACCAGTCCTATTAAAAATTAAACACATCTATCCTTGAAAACATCGAGATTGATTCAAACATACAGTCAAATCCTTGAAATTTGCTACTAACATGTACATTTAATACCTAGATTAGATCATTGTTTGTTAATTCAGTTCAATAAGTGGTAGCTGCCTACTTATTTGTCTGTCTACAGTGAATGCTCGAAGGGAATCATTATCCGTATGTATTAACTCTATTTTTGTGTACTTCATTTCGTAAGTAGCTACTTATGCCTAAAGTTTTGAACCAACAGTTAAGAACTGCAATGTCAGCATTTTTGTTTACTGTTGTCATGGTAACCAAACAATGTTAACACCGGAAACCACTTGGATGTAATATACACATGCAGGACTGGCGTTTAACTGTTTAACTATTCTACTTTCAGTGTTAGACATATTCATGAGTATATCAAAGTGTTAGAGATATAAATTTCCTATACGGAGCATATAGAAAAAATATGTGGTGCTGTCTAAAAAAAATGATTCTGGTGTTTTAATTTGGCAAAGTATGGTGTTCAATTCAGAACATCACAACAATCTTGGTAAAAATTTACGCCAAAATGTATTTTAATTTTGGACTTTTTGAAGGAAACAGATGTATCTAAACTTATGAGATTGAGGAAAAGATCAAAGATAATTTGAAATCTGTTAGAAATAGGTAGATGAAATCCATATTATGTTGGGTTATTTTTAGAAGGAGAAACCAACTAGCAAAGTAAATGCCTAGTTTGCTACCTAGGGAAATATTTTTAAAAGATACCTTATGGGTTTACGTTATCCGAAAATTTTGATGTTCTACCATTTACACAATAGGAACTATTTTACAACTCTAGAAGGTTGAGTCACCTATACATCAAATGGAACATTAACTATTTAAGAAAATGTCCTTTTATTCTATAAGTAAAGGTGCTGCGATGTAATTGAAGAATCGAATATAGTTGAATTGCTGCTTCTTCCCCATTCAGCAAGGTGCGACCGATCTTTCCATTAAAATACAATTCTTTTTTCAGATTTAAATAAGTGTAAGAAAAACAAGAGCAATGTTCTGAGAATCGTTGAAAGTTTTTCACAAAAGATTCCTACAATAAAGTTTCACTGAAATGGACTATTCTTCTTGGAGATTTTCCGCTCGAATAAAACAGAAAATCGTCAATTAAAATTAATTAAACAACACTAAACAGCGAATAAAATTCCAACCTAAACAGCGCTAAACCTTAATACAACATTCATCGCAGTTAACGTCTCCGAAAAGCGATGCCAAGGCGGCTCGTCTGCAATAAAATTAACTTCTCGAATCGGTTAATAGGAGGCGTGCCTTCGTGTCGTCGAAGGTGGCCCCACGGCGAGCAATTAAAGACACTTCTTGCTTCTCGCTAAACTTACAGCCGTCGGGCTCCTTTTTTCCCGCCTCGTCTTAACCGCTTCTCTACCGCGCTGTCCGACAGAATAATTTAGAAGCGGGTCGACTGTGTTGCGGCGAACTCCCGCATCGGTAAACAGCGGAAAGGAGGTTTCGGGGGAGAAAACGACCGGGTCGGACCGTATACTTAGATTTAGCAATTCGAAACGATAAAACAATCGGATTCGAGGGAAAAACAAGGACGTATCGATTCGAGATTGCGTGGAATAGGCGCTTTGCGGCGGAGCCTGCGTTCGGGTGAAGAATTTAAAGGGTTTCAAGTAGATCCGACTTGGTTTATTTGGCAGGATATGTGTTAGAATTAACGTTGATGCGATGGGAGATACAACTACATGGTTTATTGAAATTAAGGGTTTATTTATTGTGAAAATAAATAAATAAGTAAAATAGATAAAATGGTAAAATAGATAAAATATATAAGACAAAGGAAACATTTGAATACAACCAATATCATAGTATCACAGTTCATTATTTGATAGAAACTCGTCTACTGAATAACACGCTTGTTTGATCAAAATCTTCTTTACTTCCATCACAAATGTTGCACAGTTTAGAGTTTTTATTTTCACTGGAAGTTTGTTGTATAACCGCTCTCCCTAGTAGTCGACATAACGCTGGATCATGTCTAAACGATGTAACCTGATATAATCATATTAACAGTAAAAAATCTCTTTTTCGCCTTTCAAATATCTTGATAAAAATTATAGATTTTGAGTTCAACCAACCTGCAATCTATTCAGCAAGAAGGCAATGTTCTCTTTGAGTTGGTGTTTGGGCTATTTCTGTCGTTGGTGGGATTTAAATGATCCGAAGTTTCGGCAGACAATCTGCTGCCCCGAGGAAAGCTGTTTCTTGGCTGGTAAACTTGTTACCAAATGGCGCAAGTATATACTGTAATGTTATAATTTACAACATCAAACGTGGCTGTTATTAGCGGCACATATAGTGAGTTCAGTATGTCCACTCGTTCGACGTTAGTATCCCTCTGGCGGCTATAACCTCTTTCTTAGTAGCTTCAACTCCTTTTATTGCCTCCTATCGCTGGAGCGAGGGTGCTAGGAGATTATTTTTAAGTCCAGTCAATGACGATCATGCTAGAACGGATAAATAACTTGTCTTATGTTCATTTTCTTCACAATTTAAATCTTAAATTTTAATGGAATATTTTCCTATAACAATTGACAGCATAAATTCAGTTGTATCTTTACCAACATTTCGAAAATTAAATATCGTTCGTCAAATAATCGCCTTGTTTACCAGTAAATTTTAATATTGTACAGTTGTTGGTGGTGTTAATTGTCATAAAGTAGCATACATTCAGTCTTCCAGTTGCGTCCCTGCATGGCATGCATTATGCTATATTTTCAAGCTTCAATACTCTTAAAATGTATCAATCATTAATTAACTTAAATTGAGAGTGTCTAGGAACACTCACGAACCTACAGACCGTAGAATTAGTTAATTAATTTCGAAAAAATATTTTTTTCTGAAATTTTTCCCTCATTACAATGCATATGGTGCGTAGGTTTCCGCGGTTGTGAATAACACTATACTCTAGGTTTTTGGGTTGGAACCACGTCGTTGTTGTAGCTATTGTCGACGCTTCGTCCACACTCCTATGAGATATCTTCAGGACTGCTACTGCACACTGACTGGGTACTATTCATTCCGAAGGGGTTTATATAGGGTTTATTTATTCATGTTGTTTACTTGATCTTTGCGGGTTTCGTAAAAGAATCTTGGCGTTATTACATGACGAAAAGACAATTTTGTGATCAACTTTAGAAACGATTTATTTGAAACGACTCTCACTGTGTGTAACATCAGGCCAGAATTAATCATAAAACTATATGATTCATAGCACTTAAGCTTATATAAAACATTACGTTATAAGCGCGAATGAACTCTATTATTAAAAGTGTATTTCGCGCTGCCAGACGCTGCCTAGGGACGCTAATTTATTCATATAACGCCGTCATTCCTCTTTCCGGGCGAACTTACACTTAAATCTCGCCTGAAATATTGCCGAATTGTCCTTCACCGCGATACTCCCTTATCACGTATCCGTTAAGTGCTCGCTCGTGTCACTCACGCCAACTATTATACGTTTAGTTTTCGAAAATGCCTCTCGTCGCTCACCGACACGGCCACCTGGGGGCCACTCAAACAAACAGGAACAAAATGTTAATGCGCGCCACTCACTACCGCTGAAATATGTGAAACGCGACCTAGAAGATAAATCGGTTGGTATTATTCGTTGAGAGCGGAACGTAAATGATGAACAACTAAAAGCGTTTATAGCTAGAATATTTTGCAGAAAACTATGTAGGTAGGCTGTACGTTGGTACAAATTTTGAAAAAGGACCTGTGACACAAAAATGAATCTGAAGTGATTTCGTTAAATTATTTATGAAAAACTTATGGATAGTATGCTTCAAATTAATGAGAATTTTTACAAAATGTTTTATTGTTATATATTTTACGACCTTGTGAACTCAATCTAGTGCGACCTCGATAATCCGGACTAATTAAAACCGCGATGATCCGGATTAGTGAATAATTCGGGGTACTGAAACAGCACAGTTTTTTATTGAAAAGTGAAATATTTAATACAAAACAACTAGAAAATGGTACATAAACAAGAAAACATGTAAAACAAGCATGCTTATTGAATTTTATATTATTTTGTGAAGTAATTTGCAATTTTTGTTTGCTTAATCTTTTTCTGGTTAATTATAAAAGCCGTTTCTTTTAATCTTTGAAGTACAAGAACATCTTGTAGTGGGATGTTACTTTCTCCTGCCCACTTTATGCACACATTGAAACTTTTAACTGCCTCGTCATTCTTAACAGTCTGGTTTGTATTATTTAACACAGAACCTTCACTGTCACTACTATCATGGTGTACATCTGTAGCGTCTATGTCTTCCAGTGATAACAAATCTTCATCATTTTCAAACCAGTTACGTATTTCCGCGTTCGTGAAATTTTGTCCAGTGAGAACATTGAGCATATCCGAAACATCTGTTATCTCTTCAGTCAAGGGAAGCCTCACTTCACTTACAAGGGAACACAGGGGAGTGTCCCTCACCGATTTAAATGAAACTTGGTGAGTTTGTAGACTGATGCAGTGTAAGAACAACGGTAACTTTCATAGATGCTAAATCGCCCGTTTTCGGGGATGGGGCGGCCTACAGCCAACGCTACCTTTCGCTATTTGCTTTAATATCTCCAAAACTATAAGACATATCAAAAAAAGTTAAGACAAATATATAACTGTTTTATGAGTACTAAAGGATAGCGACAATAGTTTGCCTGTCATAGTTCTTGTTTTCTAGAAACAACCCCCACCCCCCGTATTTTTTTAAAATTTTAAAATTTTTATTTGCTGGAAAAATACACAAAGTTATGCAGAATTCATCCATATATATTAAACATGCTATAAAATAACTCAATTTAAAAAAAAAAAACAATATCATACGAATTGAGTAGGTATATCTCCGTATGTACATATGTATGTAGGTATATATGTAAATAATATTACTTATTGTTATTGATGTGAGCAAATCGTAGAGATACTTATCTAAAGTATCTGTCTAAATATCTTTACTACTTTTTAGATCATTTATACCTTATCAGCATTACATTCCATTACTTATTCTTAAAAGTATTCGATTAGCGTATTATCCGTTATACTTATAAAATTCCTCATTGAAACTACAAGTGCTGATTTTCACGTGGAGATTACATGATTTCTATAGTATTTAAATTTTATCTAGATTAACGTAAAGTATTAGGATATCTTGTATACCATAAATGCTTTTGCATACGCATATATATAAAGCAACGCAAGTTACAATTAGTACTTGCAGTTCAGTTTATTGACGACGAGTACATTTCGCAATTAGGCTGTCGAAAAGTGTTTCTTGAAGTCATGAGAATCAACGTTGCTAATGTACTGAATTTGCTACGTACAACATTCCTTGTTGCAAATATCGCTGATACACGTGAAGAACAAGAGTTACACGAAGCTATAACGGATATCATTGTGAGAGCTCAAGAAGAGGCATCTTTTGCATTTGAGGTAGATGTAGCGCTGGAATTTGAATACTTGGCGGGTCCACCGGAACCACAAGTCGTTGAACCAAGAAGTGAATATGATGAAGATTATGAACATGAAGACTGTGTACCCCAAGAAGGTGGTAGTTCAATTGATATTGAATATAAAACGCGAGCCGTTGAGTTTTGGAAAAGTGGAAAAGCGAAACGACGTTCGTTAGAATCTGTCCAAAATCGATTTAGAAAGGTAATATAATACGTAAATTTCTTATTCTATCTAAACATTTAAATACGTAAGGGAAAGTTTCTAAAACTAGTACATAAAGATATCTTGTACAGTTTGATACATCAATACTAATAATAGCATTGTATTTTTGGCGTCCATTTGTTCCAGGTAAAATCAAGTAGGCAACTTCAGAGATGGGAAGCAAGTGTTGACCGGGGTGGCACCAACAAGGACAAAAGTACATACGTTACAGAATATGTTCTGATAAGATTTAAGGAAGCGCTAAACAGCGGAAATATTATCCACGACATAGATCTTCGCAGATGGGCGCTACAGGCAAAAGATGGAGGTGGATATGGCATTTCAAAAAAGTACATAGAGTTGTTTCTTGTAAAATAACAAAGTTTATCACACGATCCACTCATAGCGATGTTGACGAATTACGATCCACAGCGAGCGATTTGTTAATGAAATTAAACCTAAAATTAGCGTTGTTACAAGACAACGTACAATGCAGAGAGTGCTTTAATTTAGAGTACATCGTACTTGTCGCATGCAAACATGTAATCATGCAAAATGAACTGTCAATATACACTATTACACATAGTTACAAATCATAGTGCAATCAATCAAATGAGGTACGTATATCTATCATCTATGTAACTATGTTATAAACAGAAACGGGTTTGGTTGTTCTGAAAAAAGAATATCGAAACTATTGTGCTATCCTTTATACTCATAAAACAGTTTAATATTTGTCTTAACTTTTTTTTAAATGTCTATAGTTTGGAAATATTAAAGCAAATAGCGAAAGGTAGCGTTGGCTGAAGGCCGCCCCATCCCCGAAAACGGGCGATTTAGCATCTATGAAGGTTACCGTTGTTCTTACACTGCATCAGTCTACAAACCCACCAAGTTTAATTTAAATCGGTGAGGGACACTTCCCTGTGTTCCTTTATTAGAGGAATTAGATCTTCAGCATCATATTCAGTGTCTGGGTCGTTATTTGCTACATGAGCCATAATTTTGTGTTAGCACTTCTGCAAGACTTCGGGGGAGACTTTTTCCCAAGCATTGTATAGTAGGCATACAGCGTCTCGCAAGTTCATGGTTTTTAATAACTTAACAACGTTCTTTTCGTTATTAGATAAAATCTGAGCTAAAAGACTTTTCCTATAAAATAATTTGGTCAGTCTGATGACATTTTGATGTAGAGGTTGCAAAAGTACTGTACAATTCTAAATAACGTAATTACAATACAATAATAAAATGCAAAGATAGGTCAATTTTTGTTTCGAGGGGGAACCATTTTTATTAATATATCATGATACTAAACTTACCCCCTTAAGCCCCTCGCCCCCAGCATAAAAATCATAAATGGGGTGATACCATTTGTAACACATCGTTGGAAAGGTATATCTTACTTTGACATTTGGTCAAGTTCTGGGGATTATAACAGAAAAAATATAATGCTAAGCAAGAATCGTAAAATATAAACTTATATTCAAAAAATTTATTAAAATTAGTTAATTAAATGGTCTAATTTTGCACTATTTTGTTGAAGACAATATTATAGCCTATTTTCAAATACTCTTCTGATCCTTTCAAATGTTTCCGGTGATATACGCCTGCATTCTTCAGTAATTCTAAGCCTAGAAATCGACCTATTTTTTCTAAAAACGCTAACTTCTGTCGATCAAAAATTAGCATGCGCGGGGGGGGGGGACACTTTGGGACCGCACTGTGTATGTAAATAAACATTGAACATACTAAATAATTATAAAATAACACTATTAAATTACATTGGTAATTAACACGAAGAAAATAGATCTAGCTTAGAACGTCTTTTTTCAACTTGATCAACGTTCTAAGTAGACTTACGACCTTCTTCGTCGCTTAAGGCGAATAAGTAATGCGAAATTTCCATCCTCTCTTATAAATTAGCTCCTCTAAAAAGATTAAATTATAAATTACTTTCACGTTAATTATAATTTATTCGGTATATCCAGTATTACCGCTCTACGACCTGGTTTCCGCCGATCTAAGAGCCTCCTAAGAAGGACCAGCCATCGTCGTGTTCCCATCTCTTTCTGCGCGCTAATTACAGTTCGCTGAGCAAAACTGTTAATTGAAATTATTCGACGGCAGTTCGATGCTTTTTTGTTTCGTTCCTTCCCTTGTATTTTTCATCATGGAACGGGCAATGTAAACGCGACAAGAGGCATCCACACCCCGTGTTTTTGTTCTTCTTTTTCTGTTCCGGTGACAAGCAAATGGATCTCGCTCCCAAAAATAATTTTGCATTAATCTAAAGTCATTGCCCAGTGAGTAATTAAGAATTTTTTCGCATGACGATTTGGTAATTTCGTCTTTGTGTCGGATTTTTTTCTCGCTTCTCCTACGATTCGCTTCTCGCTGCTGCCGCCGTTGCGATAATTGGTGTCAAAAAGAATAAAATCGCGCGAACAAGGAAAGAAGGTAGTTAATTACTATTACAAAGGAAACAGGGGAGGGAATAAAAACGCTGTTATTGAAAGAAAGTATATCAAGTGGATGTTTTTGTTCTTTGAAGATTAGAATTCCGTTCTCTCATTTACTTTGTTGGAAAGGTTAGTTTAAAATTACATACAGAAAAGAACGTAATTAAATATTTTGCCTTGTTTGTAAGATGAATAAACAAAGCCATGTTGCTTTTGCCTTAATTGAACATTCAATAATCTTTTCTAGTTTGCAAATTTATCTCTCATCAAAAACTTAAAAGATACTCTCAGTTATAGTTAATTTGTAATTTAACTATAATTACCCTAGATTCGAGTGTCTTGGGACGCTTTTCAAGTTTTATTAGTTCTAAAACAAAAATATTGATGCTGTCTTTAAAATAGAATAAATATACTAGTCTGTACCAAAATTAGATCCCATGGTGTAGATCACTAGAAACTGTTAAAGGAATTCAAGGCGGGGCCGACAACAAGCGAGCTTAGCGACGCCATCAGTACCAAATACGCCTTATCTATTGCTATCCATTCAGACACTTAAGCAGTGATCAAAACACTGGACTCCACATAGGCGAAATCTAAACTGGTGTGGGACTGCACGAATGCGCTCAATAAGCTGGGTAGCTGTACTAAGGTGACCCTTGTCTGGGTACCAGGATACGAAGGCCATCGAGGGAATGTCAAGGCAGTTGAATTAGCCCGAATAGTCTCGTCAACTGCTAACAAAAATCCAAGGCACTTTGTTAGCATTGCATATACGATAGTTAAAGCAACTACTAAACAATGAAAAGATAAGAAATCTCAAGACTGGTGGAAGAGTATTCCAGGTCAGAGACAGATCAAACACTTTCTGATAGGACACAGGCCTAAATTTACAGCGGACCTACTAGGCAGGGACAGAAAGTCCGTTAGAACAATAGCAGGCTTGCTAACAGGGCACTGTATGCTCAAGAAGCACATGGGCGAACTAGACCTAACAGAGAAAGCAGTATGTAGATTCGGCCAGGCGGAAAAATAGGCTGTGCGACTGCGCTACATTCGTAGGAATACGACTCTCAGAAATAGATTCGGAATACCCAAAAGCCAAAACCTACATAGAGGAATCACGCGCAAGGCTGCTAGGTCTATTTGCCGTAAGTTGCATGATGTTACCATATTCCATTTCAGAAAGAAAGTGATTGCTCTGTCACCTCACGAGTTGTTATACTTGGGACATTCATATATATTTCCATACATTTTCCATCTAGCACCCTTGTAAAGGTGATTTGGAGCAAAGAATATCTTAAGGATAACTTTTGGGAATTTGTATGCAACTGGAAACACAAGAAAATGTAGAAATAATGCATGGAAAGATGCAAGTAGACTTAACTACTTTGTCAAAGTAAACAATTCTTTAAAAAAACAAAATATCAGAATAACATACAAACTCTTTTCTAACATATAAAACATTTTCTGAACCACTATAACATATTAAAACAGATTATTTTATTTGGATAATTGTACATTTCTTCGAAGAATAGTTTTTAAAATAAACAGGCTCCTCTTGTTGATATTGTTGGAGGTGGTAATTGTACGATGTATCCATTTTCTTCAATGTCCCCTTCAACAGGGATTTCTGGATATATAAAGGCATCTTTAACTTTTTGAACATGCTTTTAAAAAGAAGCAGTGTTGTGAATTTGTCCCAGTCAGTTTTCTAATAAATCGCTGACTCCTTCCTCTCATGGACTTTAGCTCCATTATCAAATAGTAACCAATTTTTAATTCTCTGTAGGTTATTTTTTCAACAGATTGAAAAATTTCTAGATCTCTTGCTTCTAAAGTCTCACTGTCGCTTGCAAATAATTTTTCATTGTGATTACCATTAGAGTCAGTATCAGAGCTAGTAGGAATAATTTTTCTTTTTTTACCAGGCGGTTTTGATGTTGTAGGTGTTGTATTTTCTCTTGTTTCGATATCCTCTAAAAAGACGCTTCATCCTGCATGCACATCAAATTTTTGATTTCTTCTTGAAGTCTTGGCAGTTGTGAAACTATTTTCTTCAACCTTCCTTCCGTATCGAATTCCTTCAAATAGGACCTTTAATGCTTCCGTAGTGTGCTGTGTATTCTTTGTAGCGTCATTATCATCATTCACATCTTGCTTTGGCAGTTTCTTCAACACAGCGTTACGATTAAGTGAAATTAATCCTGTGGTTTTAAACTCCTTTAAACACAGTTTTAAACGGAAATAATGTTGTCTGATCTGCGCCCATTTTTTGTAATGTTTGGCGAAGAAGACTAGGAAACATACCTTCCATTAACGTTCCTCGATTTTTAATTTTCCAAATCTTCACCGCACTTCTCCAGACTCCCATGATTGGTCTGAAGTAATTCACGTCCAAAGGTTGATAGAGATGTGTACTATTGGTTGGTAAGAGGACAAACCTTATATCATTGTCTTTACATTCTTGTAAAACTTTGAGCGATATATGGCTCGAAAGCTTGACACCCAACAGTACTTTTGGTCCATTCATTTTTCGGACGTATAGTAGAGTTATAGACAAAAACCAGTCCTCGAGGAGAGCTTGGTCAAACCAATCGGAATTGCTTCGGTTGTATCTAGCGTCCTCCGCTCCTTGTTTAGTCCAAGTGCTCCAGAGATAATCCGATTTCTATACGATATATAGTGGTAAGGCAGTGTCAGATCCACTCACAGAAAATATTACGGAAATATTCGTCTTTGAAGACTCCATAACTATCTCAACGCATTTCCAGTTTTTCCTTTACATCAACAAACGCCCTTCAATGAATTCGATAAATTATCGAAATATTCATTGAGGATATCTGCTGAAACCACGGCCCTGCACCTCTTAATGTTTTCTGATAGGTGTAATATTAAATTATTGTGTCTAGAAATGAAATCATAGAACCAGGAGTTATCTAGTTGGTTTTCCCAACATGTTGTGCTGTTGCCTAATCTATTTATGTATATGATTGCACTAAATCTTGTATAACTAAGTTAAAAGGGCCAATATTTGATCCCTATGGTACACCGCTTGTGGACACAAAATTGTATGAGTCAAACCCGTTATAAGAAACGTAATTCCATACAGGTGTTAAATATACCTTTGATTATCTAAGATCTTACTAACATAGAGAAAATTACATTCAATGTTTCTTCGCAGAATAATCTTGAATATTCATGTAAGTAAAGAATGTTTTAACTGAACATTTGGTTCCTCCTTTTGGTTCCATTTCATTCGAGTACCAAATACACATGTTATCAAATCAACTACTATACTCTTCTAACCAATTGATCTTGTCGTCATTTTTCCTCGCATCCGACCCGATTTTCTCGCTATATGACAAATAATTTTCATCTTCGGACGGACTCCGAGCCTTACTAGGAAGATTATAATTCACGCCCGCCGCTAATATTCAGCGAATTTATCGTTTTGACGCTGCCGCCGTCACCGGTCGACCGTTATGGGGTTCGGAGTCCTTCTATCGTCAGCCGCCAGTAAAACTACATAAATCTCCATTTATATGATTAGATCTGAGAATTTCTGGGTAGAAATTTATATCTCAAATTACAATCTTTTTGTCTCATTATTCATCGTCGAACACTGCGGCTCGTTCCGTCGATCGATCGCGAACGAATTTTTCAGGGTCCATTGGCGTGCATCTAGGAGGAGGAGGTATGGAAAAGGCAGGGAAACTGGACAGAGAAAATATTAAGTTAAAAGATGTTTAATTTTATATGATATAAGGTTTTCAGAAAGCTACAGATTGTTCACTACTCCAATGATGAATTTCCATATGTAAAATAACACTTTTCTACAGATCTTCCCCTTCTGTATCTATTCCGAGTGTTACTGAACACGGTGTGCCGTTCGAAGAAGCTTGATAATCGTCTTTCAATTACTATCTCCAGGCTTTCAGAGAAAGCCGATGTTATAGCAATGGGTCCATAATTACTTGTCCCCTTTTTTTATGGATTAGTGTAATTTTGGAAATCTTGAATTCTGCGGGAAATACGCCTTCAACATTGTTGTGAGAGAATGATATGTAGTGACAGCCCGTATACATGTTTTGAGTTCTTTTCTCCCTAAGATGTGCTGTTATCGATACAATTTCAGGTTCTAGATATATTTCTGTAAATGTGATACTCGCAGTTTTTGCTCTTGCAGTAATTTGAGTGCATCTTGAGTTGAACCAGAAACCATGTTACTAATCTGTGACCTATTGTAGTAGTAAGTAAATAGTGGAGCTTATTTGTCCTGTCTTATTGTGACAACAGGATCTTTTGCGTTAGAATGCGCGATGTAACTTTTTCTACGCGACAGATTGGGTTCGCAGTCCAGCAGGGTTCCCTCTTTGATCCGGAGTTGTTTTTAATTTATGCGTGTAATAGCCCGAGACACATCGAAGTTCAAATAGTAATTTAATTGAGAACGTAATTTCGCCGCGAGAATTACACACCTCCGTAACCATTTATATGAAAAAGAATTCAAATTTGTTAGACAGGGAAAGAGGCCCATTTAGCCACTTAGCTTTTATGGATTTATTGGTGTAAAACGAACATATGGTTACATTTTGTGCTACAGGCAAGAACCCTTTCTTTTTGTTTCGTATATTTGTTTTAGGGCATATAAACGGTAAAAGTAGGTACTTGTAAATATCTTTTAGAATAGGCATAGTACCAGACATGTCAGAATTAAAATCTTTTTCTTACATCATTCGGTTATACGGTTGAATCCACGAACTCTCGAAACAATTGTTTCCAATTAATTAAATGATTATCATTATTCATTATTCAAAGAAGTGAATTGAATTTAATTTTTATGTTATTTGTAATTATTGTAAATCTTTTGTAAATAAAGCGAAATGTTGAAATAAACATCAGAAAAATATACCATTACTACCAAAAACTGTTCAAACAAAAGTTGGTTCAATCTATATCAACAGAAATACGAAATTTTATGTCTTTCAAAACAAATATAACTCAGAAGAGGTTATTTTTACCACAAAAAAGAGTGATCAAAAAATCAGAAGAAGGTGCTACGATTGCGCAAATCCCGTTTGCGATAAATAATGAAGTCTTCTCATATATCCTAGATTTTTTTTCTTTTTATGTCCATTATAAATGTTAAGTTGTGTTTGTTGTTCAATAACAAGGCAATATACCCATATATCAACTCATCTACTTTGCAAACATGTCTCTAAGGATCCAGTCTAAGGATTATAGCATTGGAAATTGAAAACAAAAACAAATTTCTAGAAAATATGGTTGGGGACCAAAATCACCCCACACGGCTTGCTATGTGAATCAGATTGGGAGCGCCTAATTAAACGTTAAGCAATTACCACAAGGAAAAAATTGAAAGAACCGTATAATGAACTGAATTTGACCTTCCTTATACCTGATAGTAAAAGGACCAAAGATTCGGCAAGGCTTTTAATTACAACTTTACTTTAATAAAATATTGGCAAATTAATCGTCGCTTCACATTAATCCTTTAAACTTCTTACTTTTTGGTTATTTCTTTCATGAGACGAGCTTCTAATTTCCATTAGGTATCGTATCAAAAAAGCATTACAATTTATTAAAGGGAGCGGCACACCCGCTTATAACGCCGGTAATACGTGAGCCGAATGACTTTCGTATTTTTTTCTATTCGTTTCTCAGTTTCCCAATGGAAAGGGAGGAAAGGTCCCTAGTCGTTTCGGAAACGCAGGCAAACAGTCGGCGGTCTCCGATATTTACGGCGGGGTTAAGCTAATTATTCGGATTATAATGGTAATAAGAGGTGAGCGCCTTCTGCCTACCTGTTGTGGGCATTAATTTTTAGGATCGGGATCGGAAAGATAAATTAAGAGATAAATCGGACCGCCATCAATTATCGGCATTACGATTTAATAGATATTAATGCTTTTCCGACGATTGGTTAAAGCCTCGTATACGGGGGAAATAAACAAGGTATAGGATAGTAGGCGCGCCTTCTATTGGGGAAATTTTGAAAACGCTATCGTGTAATTTTCATTAAGGGAGTGCAACGTGTTTGAAATGTAATAATGTAAAATGCGTTGCTTGCGCAAAAATAAGATAACAATATATTGGTCTGAAGGGGAATATACTTTGAAACATGTAGGGGAAACTGTTATGCATATTGGGACAATATTTTACAAGTGGGTCTTTTTATTTTTCAATTTTTATTTCTTTTTTATTCTGAAATCAACAAAAATGTTTACATGTACGCAAGAGGAAATATAATTAAGATATCCTCATTTGCACATTTTTGTAGAGTTAGTAGCTGCAAACGCCTCTACAGAACTGAACAAATCATAATGCCCCAGATTCTGACGCGACAGCAGTCCTCGACTACTGGCTTAAACTGCCATAGTTAATTAATTGAAATCGTAAAAGCCATCACCTATCCACCATACATAGACGCACGTTTCGCAGTTTTACTGCTCTTCAGTGTGTCTTTGTGGAAGGTAATGGCATTTCAATATTTTAAATCGTATATATACCAAGTAGATGTTTACATGTACGCATGAGGAAATCTAATTAAGATATCCTCATTTGCACATTTTTGTCGAGTTAGTAGCTGCAAACGCCTCTACAGAAGTGAACAAATCATAATGCCCCAGATTCTGACGCGACAGCAGCCCTCGACTACTGGCTTAAACTGCCATAGTTAATTAATTGAAATCGTAAAAGCCATCACCTATCCACCATACATAGACGCACGTTTCGCAGTTTTACTGCTCTTCAGTGTGTCTTTGTGGAAGGTAATGGCATTTCAATATTTTAAATCGTATATATACCAAGTAGATGTTTACATGTACGCATGAGGAAATCTAATTAAGATATCCTCATTTGCACATTTTTGTCGAGTTAGTAGCTGTAAACGCCTCTACAGAACTGAACAAATCATATTGCCCCAGATTCTGACGCGACAGCAGTCCTCGACTACTGGCTTAAACTGCCATAGTTAATTAATTGAAATCGTAAAAGCCATCACCTATCCACCATACATAGACGCACGTTTCGCAATTTTACTGCTCTTCAGTGTGTCTTTGTGGAAGGTAATGGCATTTCAATATTTTAAATCGTATATATACCAAGTAGATGTTTACATGTACGCATGAGGAAATCTAATTATGATATCCTCATTTGCACATTTTTGTCGAGTTAGTAGCTGCAAACGCCTCTACAGAAGTGAACAAATCATAATGCCCCAGATTCTGACGCGACAGCAGCCCTCGACTACTGGCTTAAACTGCCATAGTTAATTAATTGAAATCGTAAAAGCCATCACCTATCCACCATACATAGACGCACGTTCGCAGTTTTACTGCTCTTCAGTGTGTCTTTGTGGAAGGTAATGGCATTTCAATATTTTAAATCGTATATATACCAAGTAGATATTTACATGTACGCATGAGGAAATCTAATTAAGATATCCTCATTTGCACATTTTTGTCGAGTTAGTAGCTGTAAACGCCTCTACAGAACTGAACAAATCATATTGCCCCAGATTCTGACGCGACAGCAGTCCTCGACTACTGGCTTAAACCGCCATAGTTAATTAATTGAAATCGTAACTACGGCGGTTTAAGCCAGTAGTCAACGCCTCGAAACGGCATTGTTTGGCGGCTCTCTCAGTTCCACCTGACATTACAGGATCAGGAAGTTTAACAAGGATATCTTCTTGCGAAACAAGGTCTTCATCTCCTTTTTTTAGGAACAGAAACTTGTCACGAGAAGTGTTCTTTAGAAAATTGACGAGAAATTCGGCGGCAAATTTACTTAACAATTACAAAATTATTAGGACGTATTTCCAAATCCTCATTTCTTTGAAATTCATCAGAATAATCAGAGCTATTATCATCACATAGTTTTTGTGCAAATACATCACTATCAGTGGAGTCTTCAAACAATTTCTTGGTTATGTTCTATATCTCCGCTTTTTGTGTTTTCATTATCTTTTCTTCTTCTTTACGTTTTTTCTCTTCTACCGGAGTGTCAGTTAAAATCGTGGATGTGATCTTCTTCCTCTTGAGTCAGGTTTCTAGAGGAAGCCTTCAACTGCGGCCGTATAGATTCAGGAGTTTTATTCTTTTTAGAGGCGAACTGCAAATGAAATTCGCGTTTTATTCTCCGCGTTTGTTCCTGAGCAACCTGGTTTTGTATTATCTGAAGTAACTGGCAAAATTGTTCCAGACACATTGTTCACATCATCCATTCTTGTTCAGGGCATTCCTTTTCACTCTAAGATGCTGGAATTGATTTTTGGTTTGAAACTGCAAATTTATACGCAAATAATCGACCTTCTTTAGCGGACAATCCATAACACATATCTGCGACATTCATTAAATACTCACTAAGCAGCCGTTTAGTGCCGAAATTTGCTTTATGCTCTTTGTCTGTGTTTCTGTACTTCTCAGCATATCTTTGTAAAGCTAACTTGTTTACCCAAAATGACGAGCGGCTTCTCCGATTTTGGCGTTATTGTTTACAACATCTAATACTGCTTCTTTCCTTTTTTCTACATTTTGCATACGGACTTCCTTACTCTTTTTGTAAGATTTATTATTTTTTCGATGTCTTTTCTTGTTATTTATTTTCTGTAAAAAAATACCTACTCTTATCTTTTAATATCCATGGATTTTACTTCGTGTTGGCTAAACAATCAAGATATAAATATATTTTAGACACAATCATAACCTTTTAAATTAAGCGTATAACCTATATGCACTGTCCCACTGTGCACCCCTCATTCTGTCCCACTGTACAAGCGCATACATGTTTTACAATGGAGGATGCTCTAGAATAGCAATCACCGCTTTAAATTCTGATATCTATCTACATAATTGATTTTTGTAACATTGTTTGAATTTTACCAATGGTTGCATTAGGTAATACTGTGTCATTCTTTCTGCATTACTTCTAATCCAGCGAACGATCCACTAGCAAACCACATACCATAGAAATATTACCGCGACCTTTATTTAATATAAAACCTCCATATTCGAACTACCAACTAACGAAGCAACACGAGCATTTGCGAAAACCATATGCTTTCACACCCCAATAATTTTAAAATAAAGCAGAAATGCAATGAACTGTTTTTGGAGATTAGCGGCGTAAACTGAGAGGCGAACAGCAATATGGACAGGAGTAAAAAGCGCTCGGAATAACGCTGATGGCGCCAGGTAGGCAGAAACATATCCATTGGCAAGTGCTTTTCTCTTCTCACATTGTTTTTGCCGGGAGTGATTCCATCAATACCATGAGCTATATCAGCATTACCTTGGTTATCATCTACATCAACGCTATAATGCGTACGCAGGTATAATTTGACTTCTTTTATAATTGCTAGTCACAGAACACACATTTATCAAACTAGCACGCCGCTGCTGAATGTAAGCTAAATAGGGTTTGCTGCCTAGAGTTAAAGGATAATTTAAAGAACAATTCGATAAGCAGAAAACCTTGGAAACCCCTTTATGTCATGTTTTCCTTATGTTTATCGCAGTTTTCATAAACACCCCTACAACTAAATTAAGAATAATATTTCTATTGTGTAAAATTGAATTGTCATCTATTAAAAAATCTTTTCATTTCATTAATTTTAACTAAGATTGAACAATCAAAACTCGCCCACCAAACACTTAAGATTCTTCCATTTCCACCCAAAAAAAGCAAAATTCATTTCAATCCACGGCGAATTAGACTAAATGTTTCATTTCGCGTTATCGCGACTAACTCGTAAAAGAGCTGCTTTATTACCCGTCTCTCGACGGGAGCCGAAACATCAAAAACCGTTAAAACGACCGCGGGGCGTGTAGGTTATAGGCGAGGGATTCCCCCAACGTTAACCATAAAACCCTATATAGGTATATACATCAAGATGAGATCGAATTGATAGATACGATAGGCGAAGGGGCATTAGCATTTTAATTAATAATAGGCAGGCGTATTCCACGGGACAGAGCTTTTAAAAGGTTATGAGAAGTTGAACAGCATCGGAGGTCGAGCGAGAGAAACAGAAAATTCATTTGCAAAACACGAATAAAACGAATATAACAATAACAACGATATACATTCAAAACGAGCCTGTTTATCGTTTGTTTTTCATTATATTAATCGTTTAAATTGTTGAATAATCCAAGATATTACGTTCGCTATTTTGTATTTATCTGTACAGAATTAATAATGGAAATGTTGTTGTTCTTGTATATCGTCTGTAGATTGAAATGTTGGCGTGCTTGTTAATTCCCTATTTCTGTGAAAGAGGCGTACTAAAACACCACGTTATGTTGCGGTGTGGCATGTATTTTTTACCAGTTTCGCGTGTAAAAATGGTATTTCCGATATTAATTAGAATAACAAAATTATATGACATGCATTTCATAATTCATTTGCATTCGTTATCTCGTTGTTTATTTTTAATAAGCTTCACCCTTTTAATTAAATTAATGGAAATAACAGATAAACGGGAAAAAAAGCTTTTGTATTATACTTTGGAAATAATAGAAAATGATACATTTTTCCTATTTATTTTTTCCTAGGAATGCCGATGGTTTTTTACAGACAAAACAAAATTTCAGTATACTTCTGTATATATTACAAAATAATATACGAGGGTAAGTCAAAAATTACTTACACTTTTAGTTCTACAACTGTATTAAACAAAGATAGGTGTAGAACAGATACATTATTTTTCGATATAGTCTCCACCTTTAGCAATGCACTTGGTCCAGCGAGCCACAAGCTTCCGTATGCCTTCCTGGTAGAAGGTTTTCGGTTGGTCGTGAAGCCACTTTTGCACCGCATCCCGAACGTCTGTGTCTAAGGTAAATTGAGGACCTCTCAAAGCTTCCTTGAGCGGTCCAAAGAGATGAAAGTCTGAGGGAGCGAGATCAGGGCTGTGGGAGGGGTGTTCCAGGGTCTCAAAGCCCAACCTGTAGATAGTTTCTATGGTGTTACGGGCCGTGTGCGGACGGGCGTTGTATTGCAACAACAAAACTTGCTTTGAGAGTAGACCACGGCGTTTGTTTCGAATTGCTGGTTTCAGCTTATTCGCCAACAAATCACTGTACCTCGCACTATTTATGATAATCCCCCTGTCCAAGTAGTCGTCCAGTATAGGGTCTTTTTCGTCCCAAAACACGGTTAGCATCACCTTCCCAGCCGATGGCGAGGTCTTGAATTTTTCGTGCTAGGGGATCCTGGGTGTTTCCATTACATACTCTGGCGTTTCGATTCGGGCTCGTAGTGATGAACCCACGTTTCATCAACAGTCACTATTCTGCTTAAAAATGCGTCGCCTTCCGCGATGAAGCGATCTAGTAAGCGTTGGCGGATGTCCAAACGTTTGGCTTTGACACCCTCTGACCACAAAAATCGGATCACTGCTCGTTGTT
The DNA here is from genome assembly GCA_029619315.2 of Dynastes maya. NCBI lineage: Eukaryota > Metazoa > Arthropoda > Insecta > Coleoptera > Scarabaeidae > Dynastes > Dynastes maya. The sequence goes on along the minus strand of JAROYE020000004.1, from coordinate 54,965,116 downwards.
CCTCTTTGGTGCAAACTAATAGCGGAGCTGACATGCTTATGCTGTCGTAGCTAGCAGACAAATGACGCCATCGTGGTTAAATTCCGCAAACATGACCACAGTTGGCGTTAAGCGCAGTTCTTAAATCTTAGGTAGGAATCATAATTAACCAAAAAAATGACTATTAAATGCACTAAATAGTTTAATCAAAATGAAATGTGAATTGTGATTCGCAACGTTACATAAAATATCTTAAATTAACTTACATAAGACTGGGTTCGGAGAGACACGCAGAAGGAAGGAGGTTTGTCCGCAAGATACGGTAGTACAGGTGTTCTAGCGGCGGCGAAGTTGAAAGGGGCAGGCGCCGGGCTCGTAGATCGAGGAAACGGTGGTTGACAACCAGCGGGCAGACACGATCCAAGTGGAGAAACCAAAGCTTAAGATCCTCAATACGACAAAATGTAAACGCAAAACAAAAGTCGTTGGGAAAACAGGGCCTCGGGCACTATATATCCCCCAGTAGGGTTATGTCAAACGACAAATTGTGGTACCTCAGAGGAAACCAGGTTTCTAACCCATTTGACCATTTATGGCCACTCTAACTGCTGCTGCCAACTAATGTGTAACTTTGATCTTGTGACTAATTCCTAATAATAATATTTCCCTGGCGTAAAAACGCCTCTATTTATGTATTTTACGAAAATCCAATGGGAGATCGCGAGATCTGATTCAACCAATGCGAAAGCAAAGATATGATGACGTACACGAGATGGGTGTTTAGCGACGTATTTACGTGTCTATTGAACTGGATAATTGCTAATTACAATAATTAGCTACGGGTGAAATCTAATTTAACTAATACCAAAATGTAAATCGGAAGTTATACTATTTGTTGACAAAATTTCATTTATGTTCTTTGATAAACAAGGAAGCTACGGGGCTTAAAGTATTGAAAGAAACGGGAATGACTGGTTCCTAAACAGTTGATTACTAAATATCTCATTAGTTTAAGAATATAACTCAAATTTATTGTTATCATAGTGAGTAGAGTTCAAAACATAAGACAAATTAGGGGAATGAATTTAACTAAAACGTGTACACACAAATACTACGCGTTGTAGACGCGGTGATCTCATCCTTTGCGGGTGTTCAGTTTCGCTATATATTAGAATAGAGGAATTGGAGCAAAATGAAATATTTGAAGTATTTTAAACATAGATTTAAGAAATTCGTAAATTAGGGTGTAACAATTAGAGCAACGCAACTGCGCTGAAAACCAGTGGCGGACGCATAAAAGTTTACACAAAATAAATTAAATGTGATACGTGCTCAAACACTTACCGTTTTGAGTCCTCCGTGAAATCACAAAGTGGATAATGTCTATTTAATATTTGTAACATTAGATATGTTTCCAAAGTTGTTTCGGCAAAGTGAGTGCGGCGTGAAGAAAAAGTGTTTTTGTATGCCGAAAACGAACGATCTACATCTAGTGACGTTATATTTGCGTAAGTAAAATAATGTTTCAAATAACTTAACGGTTCTGTTGACGCACCTTCACAAATTTGTCTTAATGTGCCAAAATCAGAGTCTTTATCTAAAACACTTTCGAACCTTTCTAAAACACAAACATTTCTTGCGTCTTCTATCGCGCATAGCTGTGCGTGAACATATTGCACTATTTGCAAAGGTTCCGCTAGCGACATCGAAGAATTTTGTAGTTTTTCTACCGCATCCGCTAGTACCACGTAATTGTTCTGAATAATTTCCAAATCTGTTTTAACTTGACTATACAGCCTCCAACCATGTTCCCCAACGAGCAAGAATAGGTTGTGGTGGTTCAGGAATACCGGGGCATAGTCTATGAAATTCCCGAATACGTTTTGGGGATTTTACAAACACAGCTTTTGTATGTGCTATTAGAGCGTCTACCTCGGGACAACATTTTCTGATACTATCTGCTACGAGTATGAATTTTACATGTAATATGCAACAAGTTAGCACAATGTTTTTTAAGAGATCGACCTACAGCAAGCATGTTTCCGGCACCATCACTCATAAGCATCAACAGTTGATTTGTTAAAAGTTCAAACTTTTCCAATGTATTTAACACCAACATTGAAATTACTTCGGCAGTGCATTGTTGTATTCGTCTGGAAGCTAGTAAAATTGAGGGTGACGGTCGATGTGGTTCCATTGTGTGTACCATTACATTAACCACAGAATGTTTTTTACGATCTGTTGTTTCGTCCACACATAACCACAGTTTTTTATCTTGCAACTCCGATTTAATTCTTCTCTCGACATGCTCACGAGCAGACGGCACAACTCTCTGCAATGTTCTCTCACTTGGTAACTTAAAGTCCGAATATTCATTCCAAAACGAGACGTATGCTTTCTTCCTTAGTAAATGGAATGGTAAATTACATGCAATAAACACATAAATTAAATTTAAATTTGTCATAATCTCGTGTGGAATTTTTTTTTGAAACATGCCCTGCACTATTTACGTGCCGTAGACAATCACTTTTCGACCAACACATTAAATCTATTTTACACACTACACATTGAATTTTAGCACCATCACACTTTAAATCAGGCATTTCTGCAATAAACTCTCTTATTGTATCCAACTTTGGTCGTTTTCGCGACGTAGGAAACATTTTCAAAACAAACGTAGAGCTACGATATAGTATACGATAGTGTAGATGCATACACAACAGATCGGCTTTCGAGTCGCAGTTATACTGACGCTTATACCGAATTGTCCCGGCCGTGTTTATTTTATGTAAACTTTTATGCGTCAGCCACTGGCTTTCAGCGCAGTTTGCGTTGCTCTAGTAACAATGTATGATTTTGTTACTATCACTACCTCGCTGTTAAGGGTGAAATACAGTTAATTATTTTCTAACGTGTCAATGGTGACTCAAGATTGTATCAAAACCACCGGAAAAATCTACCACTTGACGTTGGTAGGACTCGAATACACAGCGCATAACCCTGCCACAGTTAAGACCAGGCCCCCTTACCACTAGGTCACCACCTCGCCGTATGCTAGTAATAGCCCCTAATTCAATTTGATGTATGTTTTTGTATCCAGTAATTACGATCGAAAACAAATTCCTACTAAGTCTATCCTTTTTCAAGATACTAAGCCCCTTAAACATAATTAGATGTTTTAAGACGATTTTAAAACGTAAGCATGGCAAAGAACACCTTAAGAAATTAATTCCGTAACGAATTCAACTGCAGCAAAATGGTCTTAAGCCTCTCTCGTTACTTTTAATTCGTTCCGACTTAAAATCGCGACTTAGCAAACATTCCGAAGCCAAAAATTCGCCTCCCGTTCCGCTTTCCGCATAAATCTCGGGCGCGAGCGTCTCCGCATAGATGGGACGCACAGCATCGCGACCTCGATGGATAAACGGGTCAGACGCGACGCGTCCTCTTCCAAGCCGGCGCTCTCGCGAGCGCGGAGAAACTTTAATCTTTAAATTACATGACAAATTTTAAGCAGTTAGATTTAATGCGGGAAAATTCTATGCCCTCTTAAACACGAATTTTCCATTCCATGAGAGCGAATTAAGCGGCAAACTCGTATAGCGGTCCATTTTTCAACGAATTAGCCTAAATGCGTCGAGTATACGACGGCAATATTATTTCCTCAGTCTTTTCATTATTATTATTGTTCGCTTTTTTTTTGTATCCTTCGATGCTATGTGTTTAAGACTTATTATATTTCTAGGATGTGCATCTGTTTCCTTTTCAATTTAAGAAACAATTGAGAAGATGTGGCAAGTGTGAAGCATTTGACAGATATTAGAGGGGGGAAGATAAAAGAATGACACGCGAAATTAAAAATATCCGTCAAGAAACACATATAGAGTTAGCAGAACCAGAAAGTTTATAAGTGATGGTATAAGGTAAAAAGATTAAAACGTATTACGTGTGAATTGTATTGACATCTGCAACATGATCAACATCAGAGTGAAGCTGTGTAACATATACAGTGTCACACATAAACTCCACAAAATGCGAGATATTTTTTCATTAATCAATTTCAAAAGATCATACCGTATGAAAATCTTTGCGCCGTCACTTGTTTCTATTTAAAAAATCAACCAAAATTTGAATGTTTTTATCAAAAAATTCCAAAATCTGGCTCTGTAAATTCTCGTAAAATGTCAACGGAAAAAGTTTGTTTTCTAATATGCCAATTTTTGAAACTATAGTACAAATTTATTATTTTTTCAGGAAAATATTGTTTAGTTTGAAAAATGAAACCGATTTTTGTGATTTTCTGAAGAAAATTTCAAATTTGGAGGTCAAGAAAGTAACGTGATCGCTCATGTGTCTGTTATTTATTGCTTTTTAAGCAAAAATAGATTACAAAGCAAAATTTTTCATACCGTCTAGGAAATCAAATTTTTTCGGTGCCTAACGCTACGTCAATAAAAAACGGGGGAATTTTTGAGCATTCGTTTTAATTTACTGACATAAACCATTCCTTAAAGATTCTAGTTTTTCGTTTGAAGCAAATTTTTCTTTATTATTTATTGGTTGTTCATAATATAAATAATAGTTTCAACTATTGTTTTTATCGAGTAAACGATGCAGATTAAATTTAATTCTTTTTATTTTAGAATCCAGTTTTTATTTGAAATGTTTAGCTCCCTATTTAAATATTACTGTCTAGTAATGTTTAAATACTAGCTAGTAATATTTAAGTAGGTACGATGATGAGTAATCCGCCGTCTCCTTTCATAGTCAACCTGTTTATGAGTAAATTTGAAAGACGACACGGTGTATTTCCCTAGAATTTGGCTCAGGTATGTAGACGATATTTTCGCTGTTTTTGATACTAATAAAAGCACTATTACAGATTTCCTCGCGAAATAGACGTCTATAGAGAGGAAATAAACACTAATAGATATATTATGACCGATTCTAACCACTGTGTACAACACAATATGGCCGTGATTAGTTTCTTATTTAAAATATTGGTGAAATTCCCTTTGAATAAATATAGGTACAATAAGGAGCTTAAATTCGTAAAAAAATGCAGCTATTGCAAGGGTCCAACATAGGCATTATGTAAGAAATTCCACGACCTTGATCCCGGTAGAAACTCGCGACAAGAAATTTGTAAAACTTCCCTTCTACAGAATATCGAAAGGTATTGGTAAAGTTTTTAGGAGACAAGATATAAACGCATGTTTCAGTTCACGTAATACACTTAAAAACCTTCTTGGCAATCCGAAAAATAAACCGGACATGAAAGAAAGGTCGGGCATTTATAAAATTGCATGTAATGACTATGATAAAGCGTATATTAGTCAAACAAAATGAGCGATAGGTACTAGATTCGATGAACACATCAGGTGCTACAGGTATGACAAAACAGAAGTGTCGCACAATACGTAAACGAAACCGGACATAATATTAAATTAGAAAAGCTGAAATTAATTGAGAATGTAGCCTCGCCTCGAGAGCTAGACGCATTTGAAACTATCTATATAAAAAAGGAATGAAACCTATTGAGCAGAGGCCATCCACCCCTTCATTACTCTTGTCTTTTTGATTTACTGCCCCCAAGGAGGGGTCCTGTCACCTCTAGTCTGGTGTCTTGTTGTAGATGATCTCTTACAGAATTTAACTTCTGACGGATATGAGGTGCAAGGGTACGCCGACGACCTGGTAATCGTGATCCGTGGAAAATATGCGAATATTATACCGCAAGTTATGCAAAGAGCTGTCGATGACACCTATAAATGGTGGTCAAAATCATAGCCTGCTCATAAACCCGCAAAAGATTGCAATCGTTCCTTTTACAAGGAGACGAAAAGTCTGTCTTAGATCACCCTCCATCGAAGGGGAAAACCATTAGCTTCCGCGATGAAGTTAAATACCTGGGAGTTACGCTTGACAAAAAACTAACATGGAACTCTCACATCGCCAACTTACAGAAAAAAGCTATTACGGCGTCACTAGTATGCCGAAGGTTGCTTGGTAAGAACTGGGGTCTTAAACCGCAGATTACCTTTTGGTCCTATACGGCAATAATCAAACCCATGATCACCTACGCCTCTCTGGTTTGGTGGCCAAAAACAACTCAGCTGCAACATATTCAGAGACTTGCATGTCTCAACATCACAGGAGAATTTTTTATTTATTCTCTGTTTCCATCATCCATCTTCTACATTTGTTCTCCCATATATGGCTCGGTTCGCATTCGCTAGCGTATGTTACTGCTGGTCTGGTAATGGTATTGTATGTTCCTATTTTCATCTTTCTGGAAGTATCTTTGGATTTCAGAAGTGGTTTCAGAATCCCATACTTTTAATTTCCCTGCATTTTTCCATGTTTGATTTCTTGTTTTTCTTGTCCTCCTTGATTTTTGAATACTCCGAGATACAAAAATGTTTTCACTCTCTCAAAGTTTTAATTAAATAAATATATCTTGCTAGATAGTTTCTTCGCCGTAATCGTTAGGTGAGTAGGGCCGCATGTGCTTGCCTGCAATGTAATTGCTCAAGTATGTGTTGCTCGTCTTATCGATTGTTTCAGTCCTGTGACAGTTATTATGTGACACGGTTCAAAAAGCAACTAAAGCAAGTCGATAATATGAGAGTTACACATTTATATATCTAGCATACGGGTCTCAATGAAGCGAACCGATTAGTGCGCCACTGGATTCAAGAAGGCTTAGTCCGTGCTATTGTATTACTATGCAATATTAATACAAACGAAATATATTAATCAATTAAGTAAGCGAAATAAGCAAAGTTCGGAAAATGCGCAAAATGCATTCTGTTTGCATACTGTTGTACGTGGACGTTATTTTATATAATGCGGAATTATATTGAAATTTTAACAAAAGCTTGTTAACTAATGTGTAGTAATCGCACAACTCGAAAAAAACTTAGCTTCAAATACCTTTAAAGACTTTTTTTTCAATTATATCAAGTACATTATCCTATATTCCTCTCTTAAAGAAGGAATATTTAAAGATCAAATTAAGATATACCTACATTCAACTTGTTTTCAAAACAAAATAAAAAAGTCCCTTCCCCCACCAACCTCGCTTCATACTCTTCATTTTCCTTGTATACAAGACAGCTTATTGGCCGCCACTCTAATATTTCTTTTTCTTTTTGCATGTTAATTAAATTTTTAAAAAGTTCGGCTGAGGATCTCTTTTGAAGTCGTATCTGCGTATTAAGCTTCCTCCGATTCTTTCAGAAAAAAATGAAGAAAACCGTGAATATAAGAGACATAACCAGCCGGTAGCTGCGTTTAATATTTAAAAAACGTCGAATTAAATACCCTCAAAAGGTTGAAATTTTAATACCAAATTAGCAAAGCGAAATCGTCGGCCCAGCCCCCTGACTACGTATTTACCTTGTTTTTTAACAAATATCCATTTTCTTTTCGCTTTTCTTTTGTTAAGAAGAGAAAAGGAAAAGAAACATCGCAAATTGGAACAAAGAATGCTTTTTTACATCTTGTTCTGGATATGAGAATCAGATAGCTTTGATATAGAATGAGGTGAAGAACAAAAAATATGTTTTTAAAGTCTCATAGTTAGTAAAAAAATAATAATAAGAAAATAAAACCTAATCGAAGAGAACATAAACAATGACGATAAAAATATTTGTTGTTTACTTCCTTCTAAACCTTTCGAAGATGTTCTACGTAAAATCCAAAGGTGATATTAGAAATGAGCCAGGTAGTGCATCTGTGGAGTGGCGCCGAATGCATGACATTTTTCATTATTTTCGAGGAATGTGTCGTATGGTGTTGAAATTTCGTGTAATTCTTCATCTGTATCTAGACACAATAGAAAGCTAATCGTTTTGCTTCCCACTGTAATTTGGCTAAAATATCGAGATAAAGCAATTGACTTACAGGAAAACACAGGTAACCCGTAGATTCTGATTTATACGAAGCTTAGTTGGTTTTTTAGGAGTTCAAATTCACATTTACAGGATGTAGGATGAACATCACTATTACACCTATAACACATGAAGAACTAGAGCTGTACACGCTTTAAAAGATGTACTTTTTTTAACCCTTAACAGTCCATTTGTAATCACATAGATTTCTGTATATTTCTTCCAATATGATTTTAATTGAAATAATTTCTTAAATGTATTTATTGTAATAATTTAATATTATATTTTTAAAATAAACATTTATCATCATCTAAAAAAAATATAAACAATTTTTCAGTAACAAAGTAATTTGGGGTGAAAAGGGTTAATATTGAAATAATAATAATAGCAATAATAATAATAATAATAACAGGAAAAATAGAGTTAACACGGGTATTCGGTCTGTGGTGGTCTCAGAAAAATTATTCATAAATTCAATATTTCGTTCTTTATTGAGAACTCCATCAGGAGTATAAAACTGGAGGATTAAAAAAATAGCAAATCTGATGTTAAGAATGCCATTAAAATTTTAAAATGACGTACGGTCGCAGTACTTCCTCTCAAACTAATAATAATAACAATAATATATTTTGCCGAACAGGTTAACCGCAATTATATTGTCGCGAATAAGTGCTTTGCTTTTACTTTTGGAAAGAACAAACTGGACTTCCGCTGTTTTGCGTTCATCGTCTATGTTTCTTGTGTTGTAATCGTTCTTCGATCGGTGACCGGTCATCGAGCTGACTGAGCGTCTGGACAATCGCTTTGTAAGATTATAATCTCTCGGTCAATTCGAAGACATCGAACTTTGATGCTGCCCATCAAACACTAAAAGGACAGTTAGTAGAAATGATTACCTAGTTTATACGAGGTTTGGCAATTAAATAACCGGACTGGTGCTACAAAACATTTTATTGATCACCAATTGCATTACAAAGTTTATCCCCTTCAATGTAATTTCCTTCCTGATCCCTACAACGCTCCATACGAATTTTCCACTGTCGAAAGCAGTGGGTTAAGGAAGGGGAAGGTTACGGAAGCGGAAATTTGGTATACAGACGCGGCCAAATCGGATAAGGGAGTGGGGGTGGGACTGGTGAGGATGGAGAATGGAGAAATTAAGGAGCGGATAAGATTGGGATTACAACCAGATGTGCAGAGTAATAGAACTGAGGAGGTGGCAGTGTATTTGGCAATTAAAGGTATTCGAGAGAGGGAAGGACAGGGTTGTGTGTGGGCGGATGCGGAAAGAGTAGTGACGGAACTAAAAAGATTTGAATGTAGATCGACGGAGGTGAGGGAGATAAAATGGGCTATATGGGCAAGTGTAGGTAAAATTAAAGTTCGCTGGAAGGATGGGATTACTAAGGATGAGGAGGGCAAGGAAGCGGACAGATTAGCAAAAGAAATCGCAGCTATAGAATACGTAGATACTAGAAGAGGTGCAGATAAAGGATCGGCAAGAGGATCTGAGAGGAAGGAAATGATGGCGGACTGGCAGGAGGGGTGCATAGGCTATTCAGGACGGTCTCTACTGAGGATAAAGGATTAAGTAGAAAGGCGATACAATTATTAACAGAACATGGCTATTTTCGAGCTTACTACAAGAGATTTGGTTTGCGGGATGGAGACGGGATGTGCTAAAGCTGCGGAATTTTGGGAGAACGGAAAAATGAAACGTGGCGCTATGGAATAGGTACACAATTGATTTAGAAAGGTAACATCAGCTAAATAACTTCATAGAGGGGAAGCAAGTGTTGAATGGGGTGGTACCAAGAAGGGCAAGTCTAGGTACATTACAGAGTTACGTTCTTGTACATTTCAAAAGCTCCGTTAACAGAGATGTCCCTGTCTGGATGTGGATATGAGCAGACTGAATAGTATAGCTATTTTTAAACATAAATTGAAGTGATGTTATAATATCAAAGATTTAACTTAATCGATGTTGTTGTAATGAAAAAGATTTTCTGTAATGGACTTCTTTGACTAGATTTTCTACATCCTATTATATCTGAACTTTTGTGTGTAGATGATTATAATTGACAACCTTACCAAGCAAGTTATTTATGTCTTCTTTAAGCTTTTTTTCTTTTAACTGTGCACCTGAGACCTTAATAGTTCTTTAACGTTTCACATATTTTTATTATTTATAAAAAAGTTTGCGTAAATTAAAAATCTGCTTATCTCCCTACAAAAAGTTCGATCGAGCTGGTTATGAAAATCAATCTCGTAAAATTTAAATCTAATATCAGAATTGAGGTTGCAAGATTAGGTGCTTTTCTAGTTTGTTATTCTATAGCGAGGTGTCAACGAATGCTGAAATTTTGAATAATTCATTACGAACGATGTGCCTAACCGCAAGATTCAGCTAACCATACTGTCCTCTATACGTGTGTATGTAAAACCAACATACGTTGGCTATAACATTGTGATAAAGCAACCAAATTATTGCTAGTAATGAGTAACGCTGGCCACGAGCGGTATCGCGCATCGGCGTAGAATCAGTTCAGACCGAGAGGAACGGTAGTATTACTTCGTCTGCGGAGCAGTACGGACATTTTCGCTGCCGGTCATTTGCGCAATTGTTTATCTGTCCTAGAAAAATTATGATTTCGTCAGCAAAACGACCGCGGTCGGACAAACTTCGAAAATTTATTGCAGAAATTCCAGACTTAATATATGAAGGTGCTAAAAGTAAATGTGTAATCTGTAAAATCCCGTTAATGTGTTGGTCCAGACAACATTGTCTACGACACGTAAATAGTGAAAAGCATGTCTCAAAAAGAAATTGCGCACGAGACAATGAAAAATTTATATTTAATTTATGCGTTACGTTTATCACATGTAATATACCGTTTAATTTACTAGACAAGGAACCATTTATCTGCTTTTGGAATAACTATTCGGAGTGCAAATTACCAAGTCGAACATCGTTACGAAGAATTGTGCCATCTGCGCGCGAACATATTGAACAAAAAATAAAATCGGAGTTGAAAGATCAAAAATTGTGGTTATGTGTTGACGAAACAACAGATCGGAAGAAACATTCTGTTCTTAATGTAATGGCACGCAAATTGGAACCTCATCAATCGGCACCTTCAATTCTATTAGTCTCCAAACGAATACAACAGTGTACTGCCGAAGTAATTTCAAAGTTAGTGTTAAATACATTGGACAAGTTTGAACTTTCAACAAACCAACTCTTGATGTTAGTGAGCGATGGTGCTGCAAACATGCTTTCTGTAGGCCGGTCTCTTAAAAAGCATTCTGCTAATCTGTTACACATTACGTGTAAAATTCATGTTCTCATTCTTGTGGCGGATAGTATCATAAAATGTTATCCTGAGGGAGACGCTTTAATAGCGCATACCAAAGCAGTATTTGTCAAATCACCGAAACGTATTCGCGAATTTCAGACTGTGCCCCCGTATACCAGAGCCACCAGAACCTATTCTAACTCGTTGGGGAACATGGTTACAGGCCGCGTTTTATTATCATAAATATTTTGACAATATTAAGAACGTGGTTTTACAATTCGATACAAAGGAAGCTGCCGCTATCCAGAAAAGCCAGTCGAAATTTCAAGATAGTCGGGTTAAAATGGATTTAAAAATCATTCACGACAATTACTTCGGGCTAGCAGATGCAATAGAAAAACTACAAAATCCTGCGGTGCCGTTAGAAGAATCTCTACAAATAGTGCAACATGTTCACGCACAGCTATGCGCGATTGAAGACGCAAAAAATGTTTCTGTTCTAGAAAAATTTGAAAGTGTTTTTGAGAAAAATTCTGATTTTGGCACATTAAGACACATTTGTGAAGGTGCGCCAACAGAATCGTTAAGTTATTTGAAAGATTATTTTACTTACGCAAATATTACGTCACTAGATGTAGAACGTTCGTTCTCTGCATATAAACGCATTTTTTCCTCATGCCGTACTAGTTTTGCCGAAACAACAGTTGAAACATATCTAATGTTGCAGATATTTAACAGACATTATTCACTTTGTAATTTCACGGAGGACTCTTAAAATGGTAAGTGTTTGAGCACGTGTTATTTAATTTTTATTTAAAAGATGAGCGAAATTATTTGCGGCAGCAAACATCTCTATTAGCAGAATAACTCTAGTGGAACGCGAGGCCTGGTCGACTCTACGCTACTGCGCGGTACCGCTCGTGGCCAGCTTTAGTAATGAGTCCTGGTAGAAAGTAACGATTAACACTAACGAGTTTAGAAAGTTGCTTATTTGATACAAGCAGATAATACAAGCGTTATTTCTGAACCTAGAATAAACTAAAGATTATCGTTCCTAAAATAAAAAAAGAATGAGCACCTATACTACATTGGAAATACATTATTTTCTCCTTTGTTCGTTTTAACTGCCCCCAGAGTTCTTCACTATGTTGCGCTTTATTCTTTTCCCCTTCTAGCGTATACACGAAGCTTAACTTAGATAGTGGTGACGCGGTAAGGAAAGAGGGGAGATGCGGACGATGAAGGCGTACCTTAAACCGAAACGCTAAGCGGCTTATACTTTAAACGACAAAAGGATTTAAAATTTATTTCAACTTTTCGTTTCAAACGTACATAAAACCGATTATATTTGCAGTTTATTATCCTCCTACTTGCTGCTGTAATAACTTCTGAAACGTTTAGTAGCGTATAACTCCGTTTCGTTTTGGTAGCAATTTCATTTTATTTAAACTGTTTTAATAACCGTTATTAGATGATCCTTCAGGGAATTGCTTATTGTTAGACGAAGGTTATCTGATGAAGTTCGTTTACTTTTCGGTTAGTATTATTAGGATTTATAGAATTTAGAACTTAAATTAAAAACTCCCAGCAAATTACGGATTTAGAACTTGCGAATGAGCTTATAAATTAGCTGATAGATGAGGTAAATTTTTGTCATTATTAGATAATCATTGAAATTATTAGTTTTTATCTCTTCTATAATTAAGTCAGCCTAGTCTGTATACCGAGTCGTTTATATTGATTCCCAACAAAGAAACAATCAAAAGCAGCACTAAATAATTTCATCTGCATTTATGCATTGTATTATTTCAGTTAATTGTACGGTTTGTAGGTCCGGGAGTGTTCCTAGAAACTCTTTCGGCAATTTAAATTAGATTAGATATCAGCTAATGAAATTTTACGAGTATTAAAACTTGAAACGAGAAAACTAACCTGGAATTGTAACGTTCCAATGTAAACTCTATGTTTATATGTTATGTATTGGAACCTCGCGTTCTCGCTGATCTGCCTTATCGTAAAAATCGCGTCTGCTACTCTTCTATTTCGTCCAAAACCATATTGAGAATCCTCGAGAGTTTGTTCTATACTTTCTCTCAGTCTTCTTTCCATTATTCTGGCATATATTTTTGCTTTCGAACTGAGCAGGGTAATTCCCCTGTAATTTTTGTATTCTCCTGGGTCTTTCTTCTTGAAAATTGGTATTATGATGCCTGTTCGCCAATCAATTGGCGTTAACCCTGTGGCTTGCGCCCTGTTCATCAGTATTGCCAGGGGCATTTCTATGGTGATGCCATCTATCCCCAGTGTCTTGCCGTTCTTCGTCTTTTTTTTTTATAGCTTCTATGACTTCTTCCTCCGATATGCTGTTTTCCTGTCTCTGTTGATCATTTCATGACTTATCTTGTTTATATTCTTTTGTGTCTTGTCTTATTCCTCCTTTCCTTTGTTCGATAAATTCACGAAATTCTGTCTCCATCTCTCCAACTATGGAAATATATCTACTGCTGTCAACTTTTTACGTCTCTTAACGCTGCTTAAGAGCGTGGGAGTTTCGCAACTTTTCAGATATTGTAATTCTTGATTGGTTCTGTTATTATTACTCGATTTATTACTTATATTTTGGTATTGTACTTACTGAAGGAAGCGCACGCCTATGCCGTGCAGAGACATTACGTCGCTTTAGTCATGAGCCGGTACAGTAGTTGCCCACCTTTACACTTTTACCAAACAGTAAAGGCGTTCGGCGACTACTGACTTATGTGTGTGTCCTTGTCTTCTTTAGAAAACATCCTGAGAATAAAACCCGAACGATACTACTTCGATAGAAAGCCAACACAAAAGCCTGCACTCAACTACAGACCAGACAAGACATAAATTTCGTTTTGAAATGACCAGAAACATAAATGATTTAAAAAGAATCGTAGAATAACAACGTAAACGTACACATTAAAAGATAGCAACTGCAGCTTAATACTATAAAAGAATTAATTCAAAAAGTACAATTAAAGGAATATATCCAATATCCTGTTATTACTAAAAGTTTGATTTCAAAGACTTGAGAAGCATTTGCTTTATGTTCTAGTTTACATAAATGCTCCTATAAACCCATTTTTATAAGTCGATTGGATTATCATAATTTGTCTCTAAGACATCCAAATTAAATCCGCATTCCTATTCACATCAAGCCAGAGTAGTGCAGCTAATTGTGGTACCCCTACACGTCGATAATTCAGCAGCACAATACTCAAAATAATACTCTCTATCTTCTACAGTGAAGCTCCATACGAGTCGTAAACTTTCTAAACAATAAAACGTTCGAGAGATCGCGTTCCTACATGTTAGAGGCGTCGAACAATTACTGTAAACCCTTGAATGGAAATTTATGGGACGTTCTGAGAGCTCACCTGTCTAGATCGACAAAGATCGATACTCGTGATCCGTCAAACTGTTCGTACATTCGCGAAGTGGAATGACCGGATCGTATTTAACGGTACTAACTCTGAATTTTAGTGTCGTAATTGCGAAGGCGATGGAGATAATTTACTGTTGCTCGTAAAATTTTACGGATTAATGTCGCGCCAGGCTAAACTTTATTAGAATGTATTTGGCATGTCAGTGTACACCGTATCCCTAAAATATGAAGAAAATTCAGTATTTTATATGTTTCATATTCGTTATTTTTTGGCTATAATGTTCGTATTGTTTCTACTATGACACCATAGATTTACCGCATGTCCACCTAATCCATGCAGAGAAGATAATTCATTCCCTGAGCATTTTAGAGGAAAAGTTTTAAGCAAAAATATTCGGAGACTAGTCCCGCGTGAAACAAAATTATATTCAAGTGTACGGGGTGTTCAGTTTTTGCTACACGTAATACAAGTTCAGCTTTTTAATGATGCATTTTATTCTGTTTTTGCATGCCAACTCTTCAACAATCTCTCGCTTAGTTTTTTAGATGGTTGAGATAATTTGAAATGCCTGTGTAATACAGATTTTTTTTAATAACCAATATTTTGTATTTGTACTAATAAAGTAAATTTAAACAATTATTTTTAAGGAATGCTTTTAGAAACATAAAGGTTTATATTATTTAGTCGCTGCTTGTCTATGTATTTTAGCAAACGATTTATCTGCATATCTTTATGTATAAACAAATTCTGGTTCTTCTATTAAACTATAGCAAAATATATAGGGTGTTCTATTTGAAAAAATAGAATAAGATGAATCAAACTTGGCAACGATTTCGACGCAGCAGATTTATTCTCTTGCTTTGGACGTGTAAACATAAGCTGTTGATTTTTTAACCGTGATTTTAACTCATTTAACTTTTCGTTTCTAATCATGCCTGTATACTGGACAAACATAGTTTTATGACAATTGTAGTGACGTTTTATATTATATAATTTTGGGGCACCGACTGTACTGTTACAAATCAAGCAAATAATTTTGTCTTTTACTTCACAGCAAAAAAACTCTAATTCCAACTTTTCTTGAAAGATACGATGTTCATCTACGAGTCTCCTCTTACTTCCACTTGGTTTTGAAAGAGACATGATGAAAACTTTATTATTTATAACAATAAGTACTGTTACGTGTTGTAACAATAAGTACGCAACTGAACTCGCAATTCTATAGCAACTGACTGAACTCAACCGAGCGGTCTTAGCTTATATACGAAAATGTGATTTCTCGACAATTCTTTTCTAGAATGTTCAGATAGCGTCACCTGTGTTTTCGCGCGATAGAACTTTCTGGAAGAAGCCAGAAGAAAACTTTCGTACGTACGTACGTAAGGCGCAAGGACAATAAAGCGATTGGGCAGCGGCACACGGCGCGGCGGGCGTGGAATCGAACGTCGTGATACGTGTGTGTGCGCGCGTGACTTGTTGCAGCGCGCGCGTTTTCAAATACGGTTTTTAACACGCTTGCGGGCCGCATTATCTGGCTGTTTTCAAAATTGATTCGGGCCGCAAGAAAATGCTCAGTGGGCTGCATGTTTGACATGCTTGGTCTAGCTGTATGGCTGGTTGCTCGGTCAAACTCGGTTCACCTTGACGACCACTTTCGTATGAGTGAAAATAATACTCGACCATGAACACCCTTTCCTCCGTCGAGAGACCTATCTCCAATGGCAATTGCATAACACAACTTCCTTTACACTACTGGAAATACCTGCAGATATAGTTCTGTCAAGTTGATAAACGAGCGTGCACAAATTTCAGTACTGTATATGGCAGCACATACCATCCATTATACATAAACTACTGAAATCTCAATTTCTATATCAATATTATACATCGATTTTCAATCTATAAATTGAATAATTCTCAGAGCTTCAAAAGCAAACCGAGCTGAAATAAAAGCAACTGCCACATAAATAGGGGATTATTTACCGCGAAAATTTAAATTTTAAATAGAACTGCCTTCGAACACACACCGGCTTGAAAAAAGTTGCTAAAATATTCACCCTTTGTTTCTGTTCCATGGCCGCCTAATAGTGATAGGTGATAGGTGGTTTTATAGCAGGGTGTGGTGAAATATTTACGGTTTTCGAACCGTAAACAGATTCAAGTGTAGCGGCCGTAAGGTAAGTGATTTGGAAGAGAGATTTAAATTGTAAACTGTAGCATTAATTTTAATCTAGAATTTTTATGTGGAATGATTCATATAAACTGCTGAAATTTTTTTATGTAATATATATTAGGAAATTATCGAGGAAATACTAAAACATCCGAAAAATCATTGTCAGAATAAGTCGTTCAACAGTGGATTCGATATCAATTTTCTCCCGAAAATACAGCAGTAGTATGGCCCAAAAAAATGTAATTAAAAAATACAGATTTTTTTCGGAGAGCAATCAATAACAAACAAGAAGCTGTCTTTGTTAATGTACTTGTTCAGTCCATTGCAAATAAATTAAATTTTCTACACATTGCACTACATGACAACGGCATAGGCTCTTCTTGTATTTTACTGAATATTGGCTAAAGTCAGAAACTGTCAATAAATGTATTACATGCAAATTGATATGACATAGGTAGCGCATACTGCAGACACACCTCCACCCATGGAGGTCCATTAACACTAGTAAAGGATGGTATTGATTTATAAACGATATTAATATTATGGTTAGATGTTTAGAAATGATTTTGGACAAGCCTTCATGGGGAGTAGAAGCACGCACGCAGAGAAACGTTTACTTGTATCAAGACTGTCCGCCTCAATTCAAGACAATTACTGTTTCAATTATCCACAATACAACAACTGTTTTAAATCAAAAGAAATATTTTCTTAGCGTTCTTTTATCCATTTAAGAGAAGTATATACTGGTAAAGCATTTATTTACTTATACTTGAAATATATATTTGAAATGCATATTATTTATATCCACATTATTAATTGCAATTACCTTGTTTAAAACAGTACGACATATCCGTACGTATTGCAGTAAATTGTTCTCGTTGCTTGTGATTTTGGAAAGAGATTATCTACAGAGTAGAAGTATACGTGAAAGAAGTGCATAGAAACAATAACCGAGGTAATGTAATAACCAAGGTAAGGTATTGATGGAATCACTCTTGACAAAAACATTGTGAGAAAAAAAAAACAGTAGCTTTTTTGCTCCTTGCTGTCCACATTATTGTTCATCTCTCAGTTTACTTCCAAGAAATATAGTCATGCCGTCCTAGATAGGAGAGATAGAAACCGGAATACATATGCCATACTTACTTATGCACTCATATAACCTTTAATAAACATTTTCAAAAGATACCGGTTAATGTAATATTTGTTCTTTTTTTTACTGTTTACCACGTACACTAATTCTATAGTTTCTTTAAATATATAATAAATAATACAGTAAAACCTCTAAATAGCGGTCAGAAAAATTTATTGTAGAAATGGCCGTTATTGGGAGGTAGCCGTTACTGGGAAGTAGTCAGGAACAAATAAAAAAAGTTACTGTTGTATATTCTTTATAAAAAAAAAACAATGTAAATACCAAAAATTTGCTTAAATAATAAAAAAAGTACATAAAAATATTCTACATACATTATTATACTTTTTTTCAAATAGTTTTTAATTGAGGTTTGTTTGTAAAACCTGAAATTCATATTTTGCTAAAATTTGAGCAATTTGTACAGCTAGTTCACCTTCAGTATTACAAAATAAAAAACTTTGTACATCTCCTAATTTTTCACACACTTCATACATATCTTTAATGTTTGAATTACAAATGTCAGATTCTTCCACATCAGTTTCACTGTTTGAATTATAGTCTTGATCGTCAATTAATTCACTGATTATTTCTTGAACGTTAATACTGGGATTTTCGGTTAAAACATTGCAATCAATAGATACATAATTTTCTAGGCTTACACCACGTAATACAGGAAGAAGCTGGGCCAGTGGAATTTCGTCTACCTCATCGAAATCTTTTCCTTGCTGTTTTGCAGATTTTTACCGGCACATTTACCGTTTTTTAAGAGCGAACGTTTTGTTGTGCTTTGCAAGATAAAAAAAGTCCGGTTTCGTCAGTATTGTACACATTTTTGGTGAATAGTCCTTCAATATTATTTGTAGCTTTGGTTTCCAAGCTTCAACACTGTCCAAGTCAACATCAGCCGACTCACCACAAATTCTTTTAAAGTCCATATTGCGTCTTTTACAAAATTTTTCTAGCCGTCCATTTGAAGCTTGAAAACTCGTCAGTTTTACATTTTCGGGTACTACCAAAGCTTTTTCTTTTATTAAAGGTCAAGGTATAGGGAGATTTTTATTTCTGGCTTTACAGAACCAATTGTAAACTACTTTGTCAATCGCCGATCCTTCGGTTTTGGGAGACTTTCCCTTCTGCTCTAACTTGGAACCTTTTTCTTCTTATATTATACATTTTTATAGCCTTAAAATAAAAATATTTTCTTGAATAGAGACTGATTTTTGCAAGAAAATTCTTGATGCAAGAAACCATTTCTTTGTGTGCATGAACTGGGGAAGTAACTTACTGTGTTGTAAGAAGAACAAAAGGGCAACTTCGTCAATTTTGCGCCTGACAGAATCTTCTTTGTTGCATACGTGGATATTAAACAATATTAAAACAAGTACATCCACGTGGAAAGAATGCCTAATAACAATAACCAACCTCTGGGACGGCGTGACTGTGTTTCTTAACGATAGGTGTCGCCGAGAGACATATTCAGTGCTGCTTAGGAAATTAGCAACATAAACTGAGTAGCAAACGCAATGATAGCGGCAGAAGATAGTGCTCAGAATCATGCTGATGACGCCGAGTAGGCAGAAACATGTCCATGTGTTAGCGCTATTTTCTCTGCTACATTGTTTTTGCCGGGAATGATTCCACCAATACCATGAGCTATATTAGCATTTATTTTTTGGTCAAGTACATCCAGTTTATAATTAGAATTGCTGATTTATTTGGATAGCTCTGTATACTAAGCAGACAGATGGTTAATTATTTTATCACTACTCATTTCAAAAATAAAATAGATACGGTAGATTAATTGATAACCCATGTAATGCTACAAATGCACAAACACAAACTCGGTGTAAATATAACATATAAGTACAGAAGATAAAGCCTTTATCAGTTATAAAAACACTTATCAGTAAATGGCGTGGAGACTGTCTATGATCCTGCAACAAATGTAAAAAGTTTACTCTGTGAATTACCTTCAGTTTGGAGTAGTGTTTGTAATTTCTGTAATCCACACCCTTTTAAAATGCCGGAATCAACCTATATACCTTTGGAGGGATCAGGTTCAAGGTAAAGTTAAGAAAATAGTGCTAGATTTAGTATATTAGAATTCATGTGCTAAGCCGGTTTTTGATTTTAATTTCACGTAGGTTACTCCAACCTTAAATGACCTATTTGGCGTTTATTTTTTATATTACTCTTTATAAAATGTAGACAGGATGTCTCACGAGGAACTGCATCGATGCCGGATTGCTTCCGGATGGTTACGACTAACTTCGATATTTCCAAAATTGGATGACATTTTAGAAAAAAATTGTGACAATACACATTTTCCCAAATATCTCGATAAGTATCCATTTCAAGTGCGTAATGAATATGACATTTTTTTTTTTTTTTGTAATAGCAATCTGAAAAGAAAGAAAAAAAGATGGTTGTATTTAAAAAAAAAACAGTTTTTACACTTTTTCAATTTGAAAGTTTAATCGTATTTGTCGGACACGCTGTATAATGTTTTCGAAAAATTCATTTGGTTTATAATTCTATCCTATACGGTCAATCGTTTTGCAAAATTTAAATTTTCCAAGTTAAACACTTTCACAGTTATAAAAGTCCGCGTGCACTCGTCTGTTTAAATTTAAAAAAAAATGCAAATATTTCAAATATGGTTAGAAATAGCAACATAGTTGTTTTATCAAACTCACTTTAAAATCTAACTAGGAATTCAAAAATGTAATAATGTATAGGATGTAGTATTTAAAATAGCAAGGTTGGCAGCTACTTCCGGTATAACCGGAAGTCTTAGATAATTGAAAATATTTAATTCAATATTATAAGTAGGCTTTAGTATATTGAGTTTTCAGAATTTTCCAATGTATATCCATATATCGAACGATGCAGTTCCCTATGAGACACCCATATTTAACCTTTAAGTACTATCAGGGCGCCTACGAAACGTCAGGTCTTTTACAAATTGTAATGTCTTTCACAAAATTTCATTTACGTCAGTTTACCTAATATGTATTCCTCGAATGGTGTTTCTAAACCCTATGTAACATGATATAGTCCAGATATTGCATGCATTGCAGTGTAAAGAAAAGATAATTTGTGACCCTGCACTCGGTGGTGTCTGAAAGGCGCCGTGTCAGTAGTTACGTTTGTTTTTTTGAGCTTTCATTATACATTCAGGGTGTTTTTGTGAGTGATTTATAGTACAGTATGTAAAAATATCTATGCCCATTGAATATTGAGTTAGTAGTTCGTTGAGCCTTAACATGTACAATTGACATTATGGGTAGTAAACGTGGATTATGTGATGAAGAAATAGCGAAATTGTTTGAAAGTGACGATTTTTGGATAGAATTTGATAACGAAAACATCTATCCCGAAAGCGACTTAGGTTCAGATCATGAAAGTGTATCTAGTTATATTTGTTCAGAGCATACAAAAAAATTGTGTAATGAATGTTATGAATGAATAGTACATAATACCTATTAAAGTTTTTTTTATATGTTATTTTACCGTTTTGTATCATATCAGGTACCTATATTCCTAAAACAAGAAACATTTAAAATTAAAACATTAATTTTATAGTAGTAATTTTACAATGGTGCCTCGTAGGCGCCATGCTAGTATTTATGTATGTCTAATAGGTGCTAGTACTTAAAGGTTAAATAACAAGGTCTCGTCTTGTATAAAAAAGAAAATTAAACAAGCCAAGCAATCCCTATTTGCTTGGGTAATCCCCTAATTCAACTTCGTTTTATAAAAAATTTACTTGATTACGTGTATTACAATTATTTACTTACGGTATTTGTAAAGATAAGATTAGATAGAAAATAATGAACAGAAAGTTCTTCACAAATAGTCCATGTTGCAAGGTTTGTAATATTCAAATAAAGTACAAAACTTCTCTTTGCTCCTTACAAATTTATTTAAAATGCACTCTAGGAGCAGTTTCGGCTTACGCCATCATTGGTTACTCAGAGTTAACACTTCATAAACGAAATCATATTCAAGTTTGTAAAAGTTCAAATTGATTAAACTTTAAATGGCAAAGTTGAACATTAGTATAAAGTTAAATGGAATCGCAAATAATAAAAATGAAATTTTATATATCTGATCTTAAGAAAATTCTGTATTTAATTTTAATGTCTTGTATTTCATAACATTCTGCCATAACCAGTGAAAATAGCAGATTGACGGTCTATATCAATCATTCATACATAATGCCTGATGCAAAAGTAGCTGGACATTTGAAAAATTAGCGTAGTTGGCTGTAGAATTTTTTTTGACAAATGAGTCAAACGTCAATGTCTTGTACGAACGCTTCTCTTAACAGAAAATCGTTTATTTCTTAGTTGTAAGAATGAAAACTGCCGCTATTGAAAATTTGCGAGAACGTATTTATTCTGACCTTGGAAGACAGATCCCGGCGGAAGTGGTGAGACACTTTACAAAACAAAATTTTAGCCGGAGCACCATATATAGCGTCATAAAACGTTTTTACGATGGCAAACCTACTACTAACTTGAAAAAAAAGGCAGAGCGAAAAAGCTAAGTAATGGTAAAGTTACAAAAATGATGGAATTGATGGAATGCCAAATGGCGGCAAAGTTTAAAGTGTCTCAGCCTTGTATATCAAGAAATTTGAAAAAAGAAGGTTTAAAATATTATAAAAGACAAAAAGCACCAAAATATACGGATAAACAAATGGAAATTATTCCGGTTCAATGTAGGAAGATGAGGACCAATCTAAAAGTTGCACAAAAAGTGTTGATCTTAGATGACGAGAAATATTTTACCTTTGGTAATACTAACATTGCCGGAAATGCTGGACTTTATACAAAAAATTAAAACTCTGCTCCTGACGAAGTGAGATTCGCAAGTAAAGCAAAATTTTAGCCCAAAATTTTCATTTGGATTGCTATTTCAAAAGCCGGTGTTTCAAGTCCTTTCATAAGAAGTGTGCGTAATTCAGCAATAAATGCTGAAGTGTATGGGACAAAATATCTGCCAAAACTGAAGCGATTTATTGAAAGGTTTCACCAAGGAAATGATATTTTTTTTTGGCCAGACTTAGCGAGTTTGTATTATGCGAAAACTGTTACCACACGGTTAACAGAAAATAACATCGCTTTCGCCCCTAAAGAAATGAATCCTCCAAATATTCCAAAAGGCACGTCCTATCGAAGATTTTTCGGCAGAACTTAGTCGACTCGTTTATGAGAAGGGTTGGACCGCAGAAAACGAGAATCAGTTAGCACGTAGAATTAGCAATAAGCTCAAGCAAATTAGTCCAGATTACATCCAAGCCATGATTCAAAAGGTTCCATCTAAACTGAGAAAAATTGAAGAAAGTGAACCTTTTGCTATTTTAACCTAATGATAATTGTAAACAAAAGTTCAAGTTTTCAGATTAAACCATCGCATATTTTCTAATAGTTTTTGATTAAAGTATAAAAAATGTTAAAAGATGTCCAACTACTTTTGCATCACCCGTTACTTGTAAAACAGCTGTTGAGTTTTATTTTCTTATACATTGTACATTTCCAAATAATGTGTAATCTCGACAATTTATTAAATAAAATCAATTTGAAAAAAAAAACATCAATTACTTTTTAATATATTTGAAACCTTTTCAAAAAATTTATGTAAATAAAACAATAATTTTATAGAAGTTATAAATTAAATCTATCATATAACCGCTAAATAAAATGAATGAGGCTAAATTTGGGTGTCAACTACAGGTTACCTACCGTTCATATAGTTTTAGACGATTAGATAACTTATCTCCAATTATCGATATATTCCATCAGACATCATTTTTAATTTGTAATTGTGTAGGGAGAATAGTCAGTCACGACCAAATTTTAGCTGCTGATTTTAAAAACGCTTCTCCTAATTAAAAAAAAAAAACATAGTACAGTAGGAGTAAACGAACGTTCATACAGCTATGGTCCAAAAATTCACCTTTTGCAAAATTTTGGAACTTTTGTAATAAATGTTATTACATGGTAATAAAATTCAATTTACAAGTTAATTAAGTAGGGAAATAAACATTAGATAAGATTATCGATGTAATGCAACGCTTAGCATGGTTCAATTTTTTTTTTAATTCCTATTACTGCGAGCAATGTGTAAGATAAATATCACAAACCAGTTCAGTGTATATCATTTGAAGCAAAACAAACCCATTGTAAGAGATTTATAGATAAGAAAATGTGAGGATCAAATTCAAATATTTAAAGATTAAAAACGAGCATTAATATGTCCTTGCTTTATACTTTATGATTCATTTTTATTTGTTCTACAAGTAACTTGTAAGAATTAATGCCTGAGCATGACGACGATCTTCATACAGTACGTCCATCTAGTGTGTGAACGGACGATAATTCCCTTCCTGAGCAATTAAAAAAAAAAACTTTCAAATAAAGAATATTCAGACAGTGACAAATGCTGCATGACATAAAATTGTATTCAGGTATACAGGGTGTGTAGTTTCCCCGCGCACGATTTTTCAATTCATGTCAATTTTCATAAGTATTTTCTATATCTATCTATCTTAGTTTCTGAGATAATTGTCATACTTTGAAATTTTTGCGAAATGTCGCTGTTTCTGTAACGCCCAATATCTTAAACACCTTATACGCTAGGGTGGTGATTCTAATTTTATAAAAAACTAAGCTTGTATCGAGCGCAGCGGAAACTGAACATCCTGTATACTTGAATATAATTTTATGTTGTGCAATATTTGTTTCTGAATATTTTTTATTTGAAAACATTTTCTCTAAATCGCTCAGGAAGTTATCTTCCGTCCACGCACAAGATGGACACGCTGTATAACTAGGTGGACACGCTGTATAATAGACGAAAGGTTGATTACATTTAAAATAGATAATAATTATATTTCAAATAATCTTTTAATTTGCTTTAAACAGATTATGAAATCTTGCATGTTTTAAACCATTTTCTTTATTGCAGAGGTTACTTTTGGACAACCCTGACCTCACTAGAGAAGATACTAATTATACTTTCAGCTACATTGGCAATATTCGTCGTTGCACTGACGATAGCAATAGTGAGCAGCAAATGTAAGGTTACATTAAAATATTAGCGTGGAGCAAAGGTCTTTTCGTTTTTGTGGGCCAAATTTAATTTAACGATACAAAAAACACAAAGATAATTAATATTCAATACAAAATCTACTATGATCGATAGTTCCCAGCCATGGTCTGGCAAGGTTTATGATTCCACGCCTATATTTCCGCTGGTTTAAGGGAGAAGAATTTACGGTAACCTACTTCTACCTCCACGATATTGGCAAAAACACGACCAGCGGGACAATGTGTCATTGGTCTAAAAAGTGGTAATCGTATGGGAGTGTAAGCTGGATGTGGTAATAACTCCACCCCATCAAATTCTTCCCGTTTTTAGAAAATTCTATGGGCAATAGGCGATCTATCTTGATAGAATAGTACGCGATTTCTGTTGAATATTACGAGGTATTTTTCTCTAAAAACTGCATACATTCCATTGTTAGCTTCAAAGCTTTTGCGCTTCACTTCAGGTTCTGCAGATTGAAGGTAGATCCACTTTTCGTCGCATGTTACAATTATTAGTTTGTTAGTTGATTACAGATTTGCATTCGTCGCTGTGCCTGTTCTGCAGTTAATTCATGAGTCACTTCTCTGCATTATCCGTTTACTTTCCCACAGTTTGTGAAGATGATGATCTATTGTTCATGGCGGAGGGCCAAGCTTCTACGACAATTGTCGCGTACTGGAAGTGGTCTCATTTCTTTGGCGAAGAACCACTTGGTCAACGATGGATTATTGAATTTTTTATACCAGTTTTGCGTAGTCCGGTCCAAGATAACATCTTGACCTTTAACTTGCCGAAGTATACGAGCAGCATCAATTTCTGCCATATTTTCAGTGATGACGCAAAATTGCCAAAATTTCGTTATTTGTATAGGACATTTTTGGGTTCTTAAGAAATACACGTTGTTTGAATAAGATCTCAAGGTATGTTACGATCAGTTACGCACACTTACAATAATGATGTTTAATATAGCATTAATAAATGACAACTGTTTTGCTTTTATTTTTGACAGTTTTATAATGTCAAGATTTACCAATCCAAAGAACGAAAAAGCTTTTGCTCCATCCTAATATAATAATTAATTCCCAATTAATTTAGTTTATTTATAAATTTATAGTAAATTAGAACTTTTATTTATTACTTGTTTTTTGTAAGCTTAAGTATTGCTTATCTTGAATCACAGGCTCTGATAATCCACCATCCAACTCTACCACTACCACTGCACCACCTACTACAACCGCTCAACCAAATATAACGACCACTAAACCACCAGCACCAACCACAGAACCACCAGCACCAACCACAGAACCACCAGCACCAACCACAGAACCACCAGCACCAACCACAGAACCACCAGCTTCTTCCTCAGATGCACCAGACACTCCACAAAGTAAACCAACTGTCAAACCAGTATTATTGCCAGTAATACCAGTGATAATAATAACTACTCCGGACAATATAGACGTAGACAGTACAGAGGCCCCGGCTAAAAGTGAAACGGAGTCATAAGAATTATATATTTCGATTATAATAAATTACATTTGTATTAGAATTCTTTTATATCAAATATGTGTATGTACTTAATGTATATAGTGTAAACAATACTGTAAAATACACCTAAAAAATATTGCTTACTAGTTATCAAAAAATACGTTTCAAAAATGTTTAGCTAAAAGTGTGATAGTAATGTTCAATATTGTATTTCTAAATTTTATTTTAAATATGCAGCGTATATTCATATGTCATTTAAAAGATTCCTGTTAATCAATAGATAAAATTTGCACCTTTTAAATAACACGGAGTTTTTCTAAACTTATTTAACTGTATGTAATTCACTTTCCGACAAAGCTCCTTGACCTTAAGGACAGAACAATACATGTATAGAGATATTACATTATAGTTTTCACTGTCATTTTCTATTCCATTTAAACGTTGAATAATAATAACATTTTCTCCATTCTTCAGTTGAACTTTCAAAACTTTACCTGCCACTAAAGCAGTAAGTGTACCTTTAGGTTATGGACCAATAGTTCTCCTTTTGCAAAATTTTCGACTTTTTGACGTAAGGCAACTTTTGTAAGACACGTTCTTAAATGTTAAAATTTAACTAAGTAAGCGGATAAATATTAGGTAAGATTGCCAAGAATCACTTTGCTGTCAAATCAAATTAATATTTTTCTATAATTTGACATTTCGTTTGAATTCTTTCAACCAGCTAAGACAATAGTGAAGACCTTCCGATGACACAACTAGACACATCTTCAAAATTTATTTTACGACTCGGTGATGCAGTGGTAAAAGAGCCTGCTCCAGATTACAGCAGGCTTAAAAGATCGACTAGGATCGAATGGCAGATCTTTTTTGTGGATCCTGTATAATCTCTAGTTAGTATTTGTATGTTGGCGAATTATTAACCGCGTTTCATCCTTTACGGCGGGGGATGATAGTAAGAAAGCCGTGGAACATTTTACAAGCGCTATTTGCACACTGAAGGTCCTTGGGGTTATGACAAGCTTTAAGCTTATATACCCTGCTGGGCCGTCATCACTAACCTGGGCAATTATGCGGTAACAGCCAGAGACGTGGCGGGTGCATACAAGTTTACACATAAAATAGAAGGTAAGAAATAAATTACAAAACGTGCTGAAATACTTACCGTTTTAAAAGTCTTCCGTGAAATCACAAACTGGGTGACATCTGTTAAATATTTGAATCATTAGATATGTTTCCACAGCTGTTTCAGTCAAGTGAATACGACGTGCGGAATAAATGTTGTTTAGTGCCGAAAACGATCATTCGACATCTAGCGACGTTATATTTGCATATTTAAAATAATCTTTGAAACAACTTAATGCATCTTCACACGCACCTTCACAAATTTATCTTAATATAAGAAAATCGGAGTCTTTCTCTAAAACACTTTCAAATTTTCGTATTACACACCAATTTCTTTCGCATTCTACAGCGCATAACTGTGCGTGAACATCATTCACAATTTGAACAGAATCCACTAGCGACATCGAAACATTTTGTAATTCTTCTATTCCCCCGTTAGTCCGAAGTAATTGCTGTGAATAGTTTGTAAATCTCTTTTAACCTGACTATCTTGAAATATTTCCTGGCTTTTCTTGGTTGTTGCAGCTTCTGTCGGATTGAATTTTAAAACTACCTTCTTTACTTGATCAAAATATTTGTTGTAGTAAAACGCAGCCTGCAACCATGTCCCCAACGTGTAACAATCGGCTGTGGTGGTTCAGGTAAATCAGGACCCAGTTCGTGAAATAGTCGGATACGTTTCGGGGACACTGCCTTTGAACTAGCAATCCATGCATTTACTAGTGGAAAACATGTAGGAATCGTTTGTGACGCTAGATTTAGAGTATGCATTTTACACGTTACATGTAAAAAGTTACCACTGTGTTCTTTAAGAGATCGGCCCAAAGAACGCATGTTTGCGGCACCATCACTCATAAACATTAAAAGTTGCTTAGTTGAAACTTCAAATTTGTTCAATGAGTTCAACACCACCTTTAAAATCTCATCGGCAGTACAATTTATAACTCTTTTGGAAGCAAGTAAGAAGGAGGATGACGGTCGATGTGGTTCCATTGTACGTACCATTACATTAACCACAGAATGTTTTTGACGATCTGTTGTTTCGTCCACACACAACCACAGTTTTTTATCTTTCAATTCCGTTGTTCCAATGTTCACGAGCAAATTCGTATCGATGTCCAACTAGGTAATTTACAGTCCGCATATTTATTCCAGAAGGAGACAAATGCTTCTTTGTCTAGTAAACGAAATGATAGATTACATAAAATAAAAGTAACACATAAATCAAATGTAAATTTTTCTTTGTCTCGTATGCCAGTTTTTGCAGAAGAATGCTGTTTGTTTTCGAGGTAACGTTGACAATGGCTTCTGGACAAACACATTAAATGGATTTTACAAACTAGACATTGAATTTTAGCGCCATCAAAAATTAAGTCCGGCATGTCCACTATAAAGTTTTTAACTGTGTCTGCCATTGGTCGTTTTCGCGACGTACCTAACTGCGACATTTTTAAAGCAAACATGAGCGTACAATTACGAAATAAGTTACGACAGCCTACATATACATAGAACTACTCGCATACAGCATCGATTTAGTACTGGCGCTGTGAATGCGTGAAATAAATAATCGCCGACTCCGCACCACATATCTACTACACTGCTGTTTGTCCAGACTAGTCATCACAGATACAAAAGGTTGCTTTATTGGGCAAAAATGTCAATGCAGAAATAATTAATTTTTGGCTATAATAATAATAACATACAGGGAGGGGGCAACAATTTTTAATCAGCGATACCCTACCAAACACATTTGTCAATCTATGGTATGTGAGATATATAATTTTTTTTTCAAAAAGATTTTTTTAAGGAAATTTTCAACAAGCAGGATATAATATGAACAAAGCACGTAATTTTCTTCATCATTTATTCTGTCATAGATATTAATACCAGTTTTAAGTTCAAGTTAACGGATGAGTCGCAAATTGGGCGGAAAATACTGCTTGCATTTTGCTACGAATGCCAGGTTTATGCCACCGCTGCACAGGACATCACTATTCGAACGATCACTTCCATTTATCGTTATAAAATATATAGCTCTCTGTCTGAAACTATCAAGAAATGTTTGCCTGCCACGTTCAAAGTGTGTTTGTATAGGTATTATAATGTAATAATTTACAACAGCGAACGTAGCTATCATTTGCAGCACGTAGAGTTCAATGTGTTTACTCGTTCAACATCAAAATCCCTCTGGCGGCTATAGACCCTTTCTCATTAGCTCCATCTCCTTTTATGGCCTTCTATCGCTGGGGCAGGGGTGCTTGGAGAATATTAATAATAATTTCTAAAATTAAATATCGTTCGTGAAGTAATCGTCTTGTTCGTTAGTAAATTTTAATATTGTACAGTTGTTGGTGGTGTTAAATAGAGTAGCATAGTTTCAGTATTCCAGTTGCGTCCCTGGATGGCACGCATTATGCTTTTTTTTTAAATCAAGAATATTCGTTTGAAATCTATTATCAAATTATATTTCGAAAGGTATAGTTATACAAATTAGCCGCGATTAAACAATCGCTATCGCGATTAAAATAAATGAGTGGAGAGACGATAAACAATTTTTCACTTTAAATTAAAGTATTCATCCAGATAACATGTGTTTGGCTGTGTTCCCATTTTTTAAGTGTTCAGCGTTTAAATTCTACCATAAATACAAAGTAAGGGTCAAGTTTGATGGTTTAAAAAATATGAAAAGTTCCACTACCTAATATACAAACACAGAGATTATATTGGAACGTCACAATTCTAGGTTAGTTTTCTCTGTTCAAGTTTTAATACCCGTAAGATTTCATTAATTGATATCTAGCTCAATTTAAATTGCCGAAAGAGTGTCTAGGAACACTCCCGGGCCTTCAGACCCCACAAGTAACAGTTTCGAAGAATATATTTTTTAAAAGTTTTCCATCGTATAAAACAATATAGTATTTATATCAGCATCAACTGAAAATCATGGTATTTGAATGCAGTAAGTGTTTAAAGGGTCAATTTCAGTATCTGTTTATTTTGTTTGGCCATAGCAGAATTTAGATTTAGCTTCAGTTTTTGTATATTCTAGAATAGGAATTTTTCTTTTAATTTTACTTTTTTGTTTCTACAGGGTTGAGTGGAAGAATGGTTGCAATTATGTATGCTGCAACCAAACTCTTAACCTTGGGGTTTCGCTCATAATCGTAATGCAACTGTGTGAATGTTTGTATATGTTGATTGCATCCGAAATAAATTAATATTAAATATTAAGTACATAGGAAGATTTTAATAATATGTTCGCATTTTTCTTTAAAAATATTAAACTATATAGGCACAGAAAGTCACGTGACAACTTTTGTTTACTTCATTTATGTATGTTTTAGGCACTTTCTGCCACAACCATTTTGACTTCTAATTCAATTTCTATAAAAGATAATTGACATCGTATGTAAAAGCATCTGATCAGATGATTAACTTCTTTAGAATTACCCACTAATTACTATCACAAATCTTCTTATACATCCATGTATGAATAACTACAAGACGAATTATCCTGTCTATCCAATTAGTCTAAACTTCGTTTCGGAAGCGAGACGAGGCGACCCAGGATCGAGGATTCTAGCTATGCCTGTCCTTTTTGGAGAGACACACACCATCCCATTGCGCTACGTAGCGACGGAAAACCCATTCTATTCCTTGCCTACTGTCGTCAGCCAGGCGATAGCTCATTACTGAGTTCCACGAGCGCGCTACTACGTCGAAAATTAGCAAGTCGTCCTCGTGGGAGCCGTTCTCACACTCATCGACTTGCTCGGTATAACACTTTGTAAAATGTAGACTCTGTCAATCGTTAAGATTTGGGTAATTGTATTAAATACATCTTCTAAGAAGTAGGGAAGCATAAATTTGAACATAAAAAAAGAGATTTTTGTTGTAGATAGTTTCAGAAGAAAACTGATTCAGTGATTATAACGGAAAGAAGATAAGAAACTGACTGATAAGAAATAAATTCGTTAAAAGAAACTTTGTTCCAAGAATGCTAAAGTTCAGATGCTTATAGTGACATAACTTATCAATAAAGCAGTAAACGAGGCCAAAAAAGGACCATGGTCAAGATTTTGAAAATAAAATGAACTACAATTTCAGGAAAAATCAAAAGCTCTTCTATGGTACATTTAAGAACAGTTAAGAAAAAAGAAAGAATATAACATGGTAAATATAAAGGATAAAGAGGGAAAAGTAATAACTCGAGAGAGCAGAATAATGGAGAGAATACTTCTATGAATTGACGAAAAAAGATGTAGGAGTGACAGAAGAAGATCAGGTAATGGATGAATAGAGAAATGGTCAAGAAATTGAACAAATAAGTAAAGAAGAAGTGGCGAAAATAATTAAAAAGCTAAAACTAGACAAAGCCCCAGGAAAAGATAAAATTACAACGGAAATGATAAAATGAATGGGAGACGAAAGGTTAAATAAACCAATAGACACAATGAGTGAAGTAATAAAGAATAAAATGATGCCAAAAGATTGGAATCCAGGAGTTATATTGGCATTATGTAAAAACGGGGATAAAAGAAATTACAACAGCTATAGAGGAATCACATTATCAAGTATACCTGGGAAAGTGGTGGCAGGACTATTGGAGGAAAGGTTGAGGAACCTAATTGAAAATGACATCGAGGACACCCAGTGTGGTTTCAGAAAGAGAAGAAGGAGATAGGGCTTAATATTCTACATAAGACAAGCCAGTGAAAAATTTATTCATAAAAACAAGGATATCCATATGTACTTTATTGATCTGGAAAAAGCTTTTGACAGAATAAAATGGGAACAATTATGGGAGATACTGGAAATTAGATGAATAGATACATAAACCATAGATGTGCTAAATAACGAAGAATTTAAGGAATTTATAATAGAAATTAGACCAAAACAAGACTGTGTGCTGAGCCTTTTGCTGTTCTCCACAGACCAAGCAATAAAAGAAGCAAAGAAAAATATGAAACAATTGAAAATAGGCTATTGGAAGATGAGAGAGATGTATCTATTTGAATTAATGTTTGCAGATGATATGGCCATAGTAGGAGATTTAGAAAGAAATTTACAACACAACTTAAATGTTTTGAATAGAGAACTAGGCAAAAACAATACGAAAATCAATACAAATAAAACAAAAAGTATGACAATACCGAATGAAAAGAAACACCATAGAATAAACATAAATGAAGAGGAAATTAAGCAAGTATACAGCTATAAATACTTAGGGTCAATAACACAAAGTAACGGAAAAGTTGAAAAGGAAATAGGCGAGAAAATGAGAAAAACAGGAAAAGTGTTTAATACGCTAAGAAATACATTTTAGGGAAAAAGAGAAATACCCAAACACATATAAACGAAGCAGTAAAGAAGGTGGTTATACCAACGATGACATATAGTAGTGAATCATGGATCCTATTTGAAAAGCAGAAATCACGAATAAACGTCATGGGAATGAGATTTTTGGGGAAGATAGAGAGTAAAACGAGAAGAGATAAGATACTTAATGAGATCTACCGCGAGAAGTTGAAAATGAAACCAATTCAAAACAAAATAATGAACGGGCGGTTGAGATGGTTCGGGCATGTGTGTCGGATGTCGGACAGCAGAATAACAAAACAAATATTTGAATCAAAAGTGTCGGCAAAACAAAACAAATAAGGAAGACCAATAAAAATGTGGATCGATGGTGTCAAGGAGGAGGCCATAAAAAGGGGAATATCTTGTGTAGGAATAAGGGCAATGACAGCAGATCGAGAGAGATGGAGAGAAAATTGCCGAATGGAATTAAATCAATTCCACAATGCCGTACACCTCACGGTAGATAGGCACAGGATTAAGAAGTAAAAGTAAAACACGTTAAGTACATGCAAACTGTGTCAAAGGATGCTACTACCAATCGATATTCATTTCAGAAGCGATTAGAAGTATGGTGATTGATAGGAACTTACACGTGATGCTTGACAAAAATGTCCCAGGCGATCTTCTTTACTTCAAGATTTCGTTTTATTTCAAAAGCTTTGTCAGTGCTTTCACATGCACACAAGCAGTCACGCGACTATTTAAACCCCAAATCTGATACTGTTCATAAAATTACGAATATGGCTTTAGTTTTGAAGGTTTTGGTAAAACGACAAAGGAAAATTTTCGGTTATATTGATACTTATATTGATTAGTAAAATATAATTTTCTCCATTTGCCTTGGTATTGTGTCAAAATATAAATGAATGGAGACTAATCTATTAATTGAACACGTTCCTATAATTTTCAATTTTCGGTGAGCGAAAGATCAGATGACCAGGTCGGCCGTAGAAGAATTCTCTTGAAGAGAGTTTAGTATGGAATGTTATCCGTTATTGGAAGATTGCTTAGAGTAGGTACACTCTGAAAGAAATGAAGTAATGCGGATTGTAAGACTGTGTCAAGGTCAGATTGCATATACGAGGTTGGTATGTTAAGGAAGACAACGCAATTGTTTCGTATTTAGTAAATGTATTTCTCGATATAATCTCCTTGTAACTCTGTACAGTTAATCTAGCAATGTTCCAACTTTTTTAAGCCATCCAAATAATAGGATTTGTTGAACTCTGCAAAATAGGCCTTAATTTCGGCAATGACTTATTCATTAGACGTGAACCTACCTAAACTTGCTTACTTTTAACAGCTTTCAAAATAGCACTACTCAATGAATTTCTTCGAAATTTTATTAGACATCGACTACAGGGTAGTACTCACAGTCGGTAATGCAGATGACATACAGCGCCATCTATCTCCAAACACGGGTACGTCTCATACCATCTTCGTATTACCTGTAATGTTAATTAATGGTATTGGACGTGATTAGATTACTTATGATAGCTCGTCCTCTTTAGGAAATATCATTCGTTCATGGTTAAGGAGAATAGAATTATTGCATATCTCTTTCGTTAGTTTATTTGCAAATTTCCGTAGTACTGCTATTTCAATAAACAGCAGAGTATAAGTTAGATTCTTTTCAAAAAAGTATCTATCCATATTTCCAAAATAATAGAAAAATGAAAGAGCTCCTTTAACTTCTCTTCTAATGTAACATACATACAGATCCTAGCGTGTATATTTCTATGTGTGTGTGTGTACATTTTCATTATTGTCATTTTCTGCGGCTTATCAACTTCGTCCTAATTAGCAGCTACAGGGGCGCTTCAATGCAAATGAAAAACGTCTGTCACATCATCAGCATCCCTACACTGATACAAGCATAAAAAGTAGTACGTAAACAAAACAGTCATATGACGGATAGGGGATGTAGGGAAAAGCAGCCGGATCGCTGAGCCAAAAGCGACAATACGCAATTCGCGAAACAGCCAGATTACATTCTACTGGCTCTCTGCTTTACGATCGATGTTAAATAAACAGTTGGCTCTTCAATTTACCGTGTGCGTACATACGATACGTACATCGTATATGGATGAATATGTGCGCCCCATTATTATCGGCGAACATTGTTAAAATGTCTGCATCCTGCGTGCATGTCAAGTAGACTGAATGCTATTTTTGAATGCGCTTTGTTTGGAATAAAATAGATTGTTCGGTTTCGATCATTTTTTGAGAGATTGGTGGATGTTACTGATCGCAAGACAGCTTCTCCGCGGGGCCCTAACTCAAGGGCACCATTCTAAAAGTAAACGGAACATAGTATTTTATAATATAATAAGATACAGGTGGAAAAACATTGGTAACCGTTAAGAAATCCTTAGAGAAGGCGTTGGACATAGTAACCTTAAAGGGGCTTTTGGAAAGAGGGAAATTATCCAATTTCCATTTTCTATTCTTGGTTGGAGATCTTAGTTTCTTGTTCCAACTTATTTACAAGTTTGAAATAATGACTTTTAGTAATTCCAGGCAAAAGGTCTCGGCAATGAAGTTAGACGATTTTTGAGTTTATCATAATTGAGACACAAATTGGTGTAACCTATCATAGATTATAAATAAACTTAACCAGTTAGACAAAACAGGAAAGAATACTAGTTGTAGTAAGTGATGGGATTAATGATCCTGATTCCATGCTCCTTGATTCGACAACAGCATCAGGACTATTAACTAATAATTGAAGAAAATCAATCATAGGATCTAGGCTTTACCTTTTACGTTCGCGTAAATACAGTTTCTATCACAATTGATAATGCTATCTTAGGTGAATACAGCTTTGCTAGTATATAAAATACGAGTGACAAAAACGAATTTCCTAGCACGCATCCTCAACATACATAAAACACAGTTTACAGAAAGTAGTAAATATGATAGGGGTATAATTATTGCTCATGCAAAATCCTCCAAACCGAACCTGCATTGATTTCCAAACATACTCAATAACAGATAGTAACATCAAAGACATTTACAAATATATGCAATGTAAATGAAAAATTGAAAAGTAACTTAAACTGGTCTAAACATGGTTAAAACTCCAATTATGCTGATTATAACATTAATGTGTTGCTTACTAGATCATCAATGCGTCAAAATCTGAAGGTACTGGCATCGGTACTACATAAGATTTTCTACTGGGTGGAATGCAATTACTTACGCGTCAATCAAACTTTTATTCGACTGTTATTTTCAAATCTAACATTTAATGTGACGAACTTCGTCTTGAAAATATCATCTTACATCGATCCACAACTACAAAATTGAATAATCAATGGCGACTCTGTATGACATGAAGTATGAAACGGAGGAATGAAAAAAATGGTCAATATCTCATAAAATTCTATATTGAGAAATCACGCGAGCCGTTTCGTGTTCAAAAACATCATCAGGCCAGAATTAATTATAGCAAATAATAAATAATAAATTTTGACACAATCTACGACTGTTATAAATAATTCTGGCATGATGATGTGTTATTTGAACATGAAACCGGTAACGTTATTTCTCAATACAGAATTTTGTGAGATTTGGACAATTTTTTAATTCCTCCCATTCAAACTACAAAATTGTTGGGCCTGTGGGTTGACAATGATTTAAAGTGGCACACACATATTAATGAAGCTTGGCAAAGATGCGCTTTGCGCTTAGGAGGATAGTTTCACTGTAGCAAAACTGTTCTCCTGGACATTTATTTCGGTTGCATTTAAACTATTTTAAAGTATGGCATTATTGAATGGGGAATGTCAACAGAAAGCAAGCGTATTTTTGTGTTACAAAAACGTTCTGTTCGGGTAATACAGAAAATGGTTCAAAAGAAATCCTGCAAATTCGATTTTAAACCGTCGAATATATTAACCGTATCTTCTTTATATATTGAAATGTTTTAAAAGTGGTAAATTGTTATGAACTGAGGGTTCGGAAGTGTTCTAAGACAATTTTTCGGCAATTTAGATGAATTTTAATATCAATTTCATCTGCAGTTATTAATCGATGCTAGATCTCCAACTTGTTTCGCTTAAGCTGCTTTAAAATGGCTTTGGAAATGTTCATTGCGATGCGTTTTTGGTCTTGAGAGAGCAATGCGCAGTTGGCTTTTTCATGCCCGACTATTCAGTAAATATATAGCAAGCGCGTTCTTTTAGGATGCCCACAGCATCTGCTGTCTCTCTAACCTTAATTCGACGGTCGTCTAGCACTATTTAGTGAACTTTTCCGATGACATCAGTAGCGGTTGCAGTTTCGCCATCCCGAACGTTTATTGTCAACCAAGTTGGTACGACCACGTTTAGTTTTCACTGTAGCCAATTTAGAAATTTCATGACAGCTCATTTTTACAGAAACACTAACACAACAAACTACCCACGTGTACGCTTTACCCTTCTCATTCTGATTTTGTATAAAATACAGCAGCAATCATTCTCTATCAAACTTTTAGAGTTTGGTCGACCATCCAGTTTACAGAAACAAATCCCATGTGAGACTCCTGCTCACTCGTACAGACGACTGTACCTCACCGAGGCAATCTGAAATTGTGTGCATTCCCGTTATAAATTTCATTTCAAGTCCTGTACATTACGGTCGCATACCACTATTTGTCTTAATTAAAACAAACACGCAAGATTGTTTTAGTTCGTTACTTGTTCTTGTAGGCAAACATTAATTTTCACTTAGTAATTTAATACACTTTACCGGCGTATTATTTGCTTTTCGAATATACCCTCATCCGCCAGATTACCGCGACGAGTCGCGGGTGTACTATGTATTATTATTATTGTTATTACTGCTGCGTGCTGGGTGCTGGCTGCCGCCGCCGCCACCGCACTGTTCTAGAAATCGTGACGAATGGGAGCCAGACAGTCAGTCTGACTAACGACGTTAAAGGAAATTAATTGTGAAGTACGAAGAAAATATGGATGGAGATATTTGTATAATAATGTCAATCGTTTATTACTAAAAACAAATTAATTTTGTGTAGTAAGAATATTGCGTATCAAACAAATTTTGTAACCAACTTGGGAACTTCGAAATTACGTCGTTGTATGGGAACATTGTTGTATCCGGATTTTATTTTTCTTTTTTACGAAAAAGAAGAGATTATAAAAATATCGGTGTTGTACTTTTGGTTAAAAAATTACATATTGTAGATACGTGTTGGAACGGATGATGGCGTTAAAATTCAATATGTAGTTTGTAATATTCTTTTAATGTGTTGGTCCAAAAGGGATTGTCTACGTCACGTAAATAGTAAACAGCATTCTTGAAAAAAAAATTGCACACGACACTATGGCAAATTCAAATTTACCTTCAATGTTACCTTTATTGCATGTAATCTATAATATTTATTCCAAAAGAAGATATATGCTTCATTGTCTAGTAAATTAAACAAATTTACTAGGCGCTAGGAATTCTCGGCTTGACAGGCTCTAGTTCGAACTCCGTTGTGTCATAATTGCACATGTGCAAGGCTTACACTACACATATTACGGCTCGAAGAGTAGTAGTTTTTAGTAGCCAGCCAGGCAACGTGACTAGTTTATGAAAATGTCTCAGGTAACGAAAATTGGTACCGCGCGGTTATTAAATTTTTAACAAAAGGCGAGCATACGCCTAATAACATTAAACAACGTTTAGACGGCGTTTATAGCGATTTATCTCCTTCATACTTCACTCGAAAGAAATGGGCAAAATGTTTCCGTTTGAGGCAAGGATCCCTTGATGACGACGAGCGCCCCCGGTCGTCCAATTGAACTGATAACTAGAGCAACGCAACTGCGCTGAAAGCCAGTGGCGGACGCATAAAAGTTTACACAAAATAAATTAAATGTGATACGTGCTCAAACACTTACCGTTTTAAGAGTCCTCCGTGAAATCACAAAGTGGATAATGTCTATCTAATATTTGTAACATTAGATATGTTTCCAAAGTTGTTTCGGCAAAGTGAGTGCGGCGTGAAGAAAAAGTGTTTTTGTATGCCGAAAACGAACGTTCTACATCTAGTGACGTTATATTTGCGTAAGTAAAATAATCTTTCAAATAACTTAATGGTTCTGTTGACGCACCTTCACAAATTTGTCTTAATGTGCCAAAATCAGAGTCTTTATCTAAAACACAAACATTTCTTGCGCCTTCTATCACGCATAGCTGTGCGTGAACATGTTGCACTATTTGCAAAGATTCCACTAACGACACCGAAGAATTTTGTAGTTTTTCTATCGCATCCGCTAGTCCCACGTAATTGTTCTGAATAATTTCCAAATCTGTTTTAACTTGACTATCCTGAAATTTCAAGCGGCTTACCTTGACAGCCGCATCTTCCTTTGGGTCGAATTCTAAAATCACGTTCTTTATATTCTCAAAATATTTAAGATAATAAAATGCAGGTTGTGGTGGTTCAGGAATACCGGGGCATAGTCTATGAAATTCCCGAATACGTTTTGGGGATTTTACAAACACAGCTTTTGTATGTGCTATTAGAGCGTCTACCTCGGGATAACATTTTCTGATACTATCCGCTACGAGACTGAGAGTATGAATTTTACATGTAGTATGTAACAAGTTAGCACAATGTTTTTTAAAAGATCGACCTACAGCAAGCATGTTTGCGGCACCATCACTCATAAACGTTAACAGTTGATTTGTTGAAAGTTCAAACTTTTCCAATGTATTTAACACAAACATTGAAATTACTTCGGCAGTGCATTGTTGTATTCGTCTAGAAGCTAGTAAAATTGAGGGTGACCGTCAATGTGGTTCCATTGTGCGTACCATTACATTAACCACAGAATGTTTTTTTACGATCTGTTGTTTCGTCCACACATAACCACAGTTTTTTATCTTGCAACTCCGATTTAATTCTTTTCTCGACATGCTCACGAGCAGACGGCACAACTCTCTGTAATGTTCTCTCACTTGGTAACTTAAAGTCCGAATATTCATTCCAAAACGAGACGTATGCTTTCTTTCTTAGTAAATGAAATGGTAAATTACATGCAATAAACACATAAATTAAATTTAAATTTGTCATAATCTCGTGTGGAATTTTTTTTGAAACATGCCCTGCACTATTTACGTGCCGTAGACAATCACTTTTCGACCAACACATTAAATCTATTTTACACACTACACATTGAATTTTAGCGCCATCACACTTTAAATCAGGCATTTCTGCAATAAATTCTCTTATTGTGTCCAACTTTGGTCATTTTCGCGACGTAGGAAACAGAAAAGAAATGTGATGACATTATTAATATAAAAGCGAAAATGTTGTGGTTGATAAAATAGCGCCTAGAGGCACACTAATTGTAGTTGGTAAAATGTTTGGGTAAAGTGTGTAACAGTTCCTATTCGCTGGGTTAATTAATGAAACGTACTTTTTCTTTACGTGGATTAACCAGTTTTGTGACTGGTTCGAACATGCAGAGTGTGGCGCCCTTTCTTGACAGATTCTGCAACTTCGGTACCATGGTCGGGGATGAACAACTCACCTTAAGATTCTTTTCGTGTTTCATATTATGCTTATAACACAGGGGAAAAGAAACACTTTAAATTATCTTATTCATTGTCACTTTCTTACGGGATAAAATCACTTGTATGCCTAGCAAGTTAGCTGACGCATCTGGTTATAGATGGCGTCTTGCGTAATAGAGTCGATCAACTAACATGCGTTTGGAAGCTTGTAAACAATGTCGGGGAAAGTGAGTGTTTATATTTGTTACATATTTTGTTTATCAAGCGGGATAGCTTCTAGCGGAGACCAAGGTAAGTTAATGATTAAAATAAACAGGCAATATATACAATTTCTTTATTATATGTTTCCAAAATAAAGACGAATTTCTGAGAAATGCATTAGAAAATAAAATAAACACCAAACGTTTCAATCAATGTAAATTGCAATGCTTCCTATATACAGTAATGAAATTTACGGAGTCTAGCTTTTGAGAGATGATGCAACTTTCGTGACTATATCTTGTTCGGGCTACAAATTGACTCTATCGACTTCGCGGTTTCGAAGTCCTCTTAATGAACATAACCTAAGTTACCGCGATACGGAATACTTTACGGTCTTAGAAAATTTAACAGTTTCGCGGTATCGAAATCTTGTCATTAAAATAATCTAAGCTTCGCGGGGGACTTAGAGTAAGAAACGGTCTTGCGGTATCGAGAATGATCTAAGTTCCGCGGCGGTTACGGCTGATGGCCGTATTTTCGGACTTGAGAGAATTAAGCCTCGATTATCTACGCAACGTCGAACATCAAGAGGAATATTTCTCTCGACTCGTCTTAGCGTGGTCTACGTAGGTGTCGACCACAACTTCGAAGAGCTGTGACTGTTGTAAGCTTAAGATCACAGACGTGCGATCCTCGGCGTACAACAGTTATGGGATCAGGTTAAGCGACCTGAGAATCACGAGAAGCGA
Organism: Dynastes maya; assembly: GCA_029619315.2. Taxonomy (NCBI): domain Eukaryota; kingdom Metazoa; phylum Arthropoda; class Insecta; order Coleoptera; family Scarabaeidae; genus Dynastes; species Dynastes maya. Next base: position 54,923,691 of record JAROYE020000004.1, on the reverse strand, counting down.
CTCGAGAATCACCAATGGCGACTCTTCCTGAAATCAAATTCAGGACCTTTATTTGAAATCACTACGTCACGCGTTTTTACCTTATGACGTTTGCTGGCGTTGTACACCGGGCGTATAAGTAAAACACGCGTTACATCATCTCGCAATTGCAGTCGGCAAATGAAAAATATACATAGGTTTGCAAAAATACTATACAGGGTTTATACAAATCACTTTAAAAGATAAAAATTAAAATTACTGATTAGAAAATGAACTTTTTCACTCTGGAACCGAATAAAACAATAGAAATAATTTAAAGGTTCTACAAAAAGTAAGTTATATTAATTTTAACGTCCTTTTTCACACTCTATAGTACTTTAAATTGGCGCGAACCTGGAACGGTTCATCACAAGTACTACCTTAGATTCTTGACACCTATTGTTACTCGAACAAATTAAAATCCGTCGCACAGATGCGGAGAAGACCATTCTCAAGCAACTTCTTTAATTCGCAAAGCTTCGAGATTGTGTAGAGAGAAAATCATGTCTAACACAGTCGAATGCTCTTGTTCGAATCGCAAAAGACTCTCTTACCCACTGGTAAGCATTTATTTTCATGAAGAAAAGGTATTTTTTATATAAATTAGTTACCTTCCGATATAAATTTGTAATTCTCTTGCATTGGTCGCCTTCCCTTGTCTAAATCCAAGTTGATTGTTAGAAATGACAGACAAATTTTGATTTCAAAGGAACTTTCAAAGGAACAAAATGATGCATGCATTTTAATTCCAATAAATCCCTTCCATATTTCACCGCAGATTTCCTAAGATATATTAGATAACATATTAATCCCATACATACAAGTCGCGTTATCTCGCCGTTTCTAGCACGCGAAAAGAACTTACTCCGCCGGCCAAACTTTATGAACAAATAACGCCATATATTAAGTTCCAATCCCGAACGTACAGCTTGTACCATCCCCTCTCCCGCACCAAGTCCCTCATCTTACCTGGCGGTACCTACGTTCCAACCGCCGCAAACCCAGAGAGCACGATGCCCTAAATCGACGCTTTGTACAGGTGGATGTAATTGAAATCTCGAGCTGATAAATGCGATAACTGCCCTGAAGGAGGTAGCGCGAACGAGGTTCGGAAGGTAAGGATGAGAAGATTCTCTTTCCGCGACGGGCATGTTTAATGCTGTGGCACGAAATTGTTAAGGAACATTAATCGCATCTTCTCCGGTAAGGTAAGGTAAGGGTGGTGCTTGTGTATCGGAGCGAGAGAGGGATTTTTACGTGACGCCGTCCGGGCCGGTATTATCGTTATCTACCTCTTTATTCTTTTCGGTTTCCCCGATTTGTGCGTTTCTCTCAACTGTTTTTAGCGTTCGAGTATGCTTGTATGTCGTGAAATAATAGCTCTGCAATTCTTATTGTTTAGAACGGTTGACGGTGGTCGTGGAAAAACGGCTGTGCATGTTTATCTGGACGTATTTTGACCATTATTTCCCGCTCTAATTTACGGCGTACCGTTTCACTTTTTGCGTATATACAGGCGCAATGCCAGCGGAAACGAGAAAAACAGCAAGCGAAACCCGACCATATTGTTATGTGATATGTCGAAAATAGAGTTGTGAAAGCGTGAAATATGTATAGAAATATTTAATAAGGAAATCAAATTACCAACGTAGAGACTCAAAGTTACTATTATTATGTATTGTAGTGTTATAAATGGGAAGACAAATGTATTTTTCGAAATTAATTGATTAATTGTTACGGTCTGTAGATCTGGGAGTGCCCTCTAGACACTCTTTCGGCAGTTTAAATAAGGATTAACCCCGACTATTTACGTTTTATAAGAATTAAATTTTAAAGAGAAAGCTAACCTCAAATTATGACGTTTCATTATAAACGCTATGTTTATATTTTACATATACGAATCCCGCGTATTTTGAAATTTCCAAACCTGACTCTCACTTCGTAATGTAACTTTGAACTTAATCACTAGACACTTGTAAAAGAACACGCAGACAAGTACGTGGAGATACAAGGACTATTTGGCCTAAAACTAAGGAAATTAGAATCGTCCCTTTACTGCTTTGTTCGCGATAGCGATTGTTTTATCATGGCCAATTAGGGTATGCCGTTCGAATTTCGAATTGATATTAAATTTCAATTAACTTTCCCTATTGTAAAAATAGATTAAATTTTTGAGATAAACCGTCATGAAGATTCTCCATTTTGAAACGTAACTCTATAATATTAAATTTTACCAACGGACATGACCACTTCCTGACCAGAGATATTTAATTTACTATATTTGGACGGAGATACAATTGAGTTTATATGTATTATAAATTGTTGTAGGGAAATATACATTAAAATTGAAGATTTAGAAAAAAGTTGTAATTTTTTAAACGGGACACCTATATATCATTATTTTTTTTAATTCTACACCCGATTCTAAAACTTTTTATGTATCTGTTATGTTGAAACCTGCAGTTTTTGAGCATTTTCAAGCATCTATTTAATTGAAAATTTTACCCTCGTTTCTGTAAGAAAAACGTTTATACTTGGTAAGTGGAAAGACAAATGTTAGGTTAATAGGTACTATATAAAACATTTGAGATATCAACTACAGGATGTTGAATATAATTGTCTAAACACGAGAAGAAGATGTGGAGAAAGAAAGTTACTAAAACACCGAACAACTATTTTCAATTAGTAGATTCTAAATGTTACAGTGACCAAATATCATTCAAAAATTAAAACCGAAAGGTATGCAACAGGGAACAGCTGAAGGATTAATGGAGAGAGTAAAAAGCTAGAGGTACAAATACCCAACATATTCAACATCTAATTCCAAAAAGAATGATAAAGGTAACTAGACTTATAGATAAATATATGTTGTAATATACCTACTGCGTTCAAAGTTTATTTAGTAAAACGGTCGAACATTTGCGTTAGCGAACCAAATTACCGCACGATGTTTTCGACCAATTAAATTTATGGGAATATTGTTCCTACAGTGGTAGATCCCTTCTGACGGGTACTTTACGGACAGCTTTCGGCGATGAAGCATCAGCCTCGCTCAATAATTGTAGTGGAAAAAGTCTTGATCTTACATACCGCAAATTGGTAAATAAATTTGTGAAAACTATACTTTTATGCGCACGAATTTAAAAAGATATCTACATAAAATAAAGGGGATCCGCAGCATATTTACGAGGGTTGTCTCTTTAGTTTTGCGTACGCCCTTGTAAAGAGCGCCACTAATGAAGCGTTAGTCAAAATTAATTTCAATATGTATTGAATTTAAATCAAAAGTGTCATCAAGATACGGCAAGTGATTTAGACACAGTAAATTTTTAAAGCTGACAAGTCCATTGAAAAATAAAACTGAGCCAAGAAAATTTTCGCGCAATTAAGGAAGATCGACATGTGACATAGCGCGAGATCGATACATCCTTAGGTATTGCAAAGTCCTCAATCCAAAAAATTCTGCATGATGAATTGGCTTTGAGAAAATTATTTTCCCATTGGATTCCACATCTTTCAACTGAAGAACAACGGCTCGTATTAATTGGTGTCGAAAAGCTTTGAGACAGTTCAACAATTGAAGCTCAAAAAGTGTTTATAGTATCGTAAGTGGTGACGAGTCATGGATTCATTCCTATGAACTCGAACCCAAATGTCAATCCGCTATGAGGGTGTTTTAAAATGAGGAGACGCCAGCGGAAGTTATCCGTTCTCGATGTGTATCGAAGAAGATGGTAGCAATTGTTTAAATTTCGGGTCGTATTGCTACAGTTCCTTCAGAAGATCAAAGAATGGCAATTGGTAAACAACCGTTTGTTTATCGGAAGTGATTGTCGTGACCCAAAAACCAAGCCACAACGACGAACCATTCTCCGCTATGATAATATAGAGCTCAAAGGACGATTGAGTTTTTAGAGCAGGAAAACAACGAATTCTTAGTTCATCTTCCGTAAAGTCCTGACCTAAGTCCCAAACGTTTTTTTAAGCTTCTTAGAATCAAGATTGGGCTGCATGGCCAACCGTTCCAGTCGCCGGAAGAAGCAGTGGATACCATTAACATGGCAATTTCGACTGTTCCCACTGACTGGCATAACAGCTTTAACAGTTGGTTTGAAAGAATGAAAAAGTGTATCATCTTTGAGGAGAATGCTTTGAAAACAATAAATAAATCGATCTATTGGTTGCTCTTGTAGCTATATGCAAAACTAAAAAGACAATCTTCGTATATTCCTGATGAAAGTAAATGAAGGAAAAACACAGATCTTACAAATATAGAATAATTTTTACTTCTCTTATCGTGAACCACAGAAACCATTTAAACTATTACTGCATAAAAAAATAACATTCAAAATAAAGCTCGTGACAAAAAAGAACCTATACTCTTCTACCTTGAAGACGGTATTAGAATCAAGATTAAGAAAATAATTCCTAAATCACAAATCAAGTACAACTTCAACAAAAGTATCTTCAGCGTTCCCACGTTGTATAAACACCATAATTCTCTTCTCTAATTTCCCTTCCAAACTGACATTATTACACACATTTTCCTCGTGTACCGAATAGATAAATTATTGAAGCAACTAATCCGGAACGGAGCAAACAATTTTAAATCCACACGCAGAGAAACATCGAGGCAGAACCCGGGCAGAAAGAACACGTAGAAGCAAAGAACAATGACATAAACAAACAAACAGGATGACACTCGCTACCGTTACCGGAAGCGCCCAATAAAAAGACGGCCGAAGAGAACGTCGAACGAAGAAAAAGAATAGAATAGCTCAATCGTCATTATTATTCCATTAAAAACAAAACCGAAGTTCGTTCAGTTGGAGTTGATTCCTCTCGTATCGTACAGCATTGAAGAAGCAGTAGAATATAGTCTGACAAATATAGGATTGCCAGTCACAATTATTGTAAGGTGAGACGGGATGAGTTTATGATTTTGATAGCATTTAATATACAGAATATCTGTTAACTTTTTACTGAGAAGTATTGCAAGCAGGTAAGCATTTCTAAAGCAGACAACATCGAAGTTATTTTTCTCTCCCAATTCATAACTCTTCCTATGGCACGTTTTGCCATGGTTCAAGAACTATTTGTTCTTTGATTATCTGTTTTGAGATGTCTATTTAATCTGTAGGAAAGGTTTGAAAATTATTGCTTTTTGCATATAAGTAAAATTGTGTCAAATCTATGGTGCAAATTTATCACTCTCAAGCAGGATAAAAACCATTCTTACTAAACAGTATCTTATTAAACTTAAACTGCAAAATTTCGGAACTACCGCGGGTAGATGTGCCAAAAACTCAAAATGTCACTTACTGAAAGAACCAAAGTCAGGAGACATTAGTAGCGGAATTTATCAACTGTTTATTACGGACAGGATTTGTTAGTGCATCTGCAACTCAATAAACCACATGCGATTATTTCCATAGTATTACTCACCGCATTCCATGGAGGATAGCGGCACGTTAGACGACGAAGATGAGAACGGGATGTCGAGAAATGAGGTACCAAAAAACAAACAAATGATTGCACAAGAGTAAAAAAGCGATTCTGAAATAAAAGAATTATAGACAATATTGGAAAACATCCTTATGAACGTACGTTCTACTTAGATGACGATCAGACATTATTCAAAACAGCAGTCATCCTTAGTGCGAAAGAAGATTACCATAACCCACCTTATGCCGGACATCAAGTATTTCCAAAAACTTTACATCTACTAGGAAACCGAATCTTCTGGCAAGGAATAAAATGTCATGTCTACAACTTCGTCGAAAATGTCATATCTGCAACTCCATACTTTTTGTCCTCACGGTATAGTTGTCGCTGCTGATTTTCCTTTCTAGTAGCCACTCTGCTTATTACTTAAGGGATTATATCTTTCTAGAAATATTATTAATCTTTTATATATAATTTTTTCGAAAAATTTTAGATATATTGGATAATAAAGTTATTGTCCTATAATTTATCTTTTACCCCCCTTTTTGTGTATAAGTTCCTCTTTTTAAGTAATTTGGAAAAGTACACGTTTGAACTAGTAGCTCTATTACGCGCCAAAGCCTGTTCGGAAGACGTCCAGCAATATTTAATTCATCTTAAATTTTATATAGTTTCCAAATTTCAATGTCACAGTTTTGTAACCTCATACGAGGGACACGCTATATATTTTGAGATGCCACAAAAGTAGAGAAGTTAGAGCTGGCAACACTGCATTTCTAAATACCACCATCCTTAAGTAGTAAACGCTGACTGTCAGCTGAGTCGCTGCTGTCATAGAGTAAACGTGGTAGGTACGATTTGTCATCGAAACATGGACTTGTCAAGAGAACATGTACGCGCAATGATTTACTACAATTTTAAGGTCGGTTTAAGTGAACAACAAAGTCTTGAACGATTGCAACTCGCATTTGGTGATAAAAGTCCTTCACGTGCAACTGTGTTTCGCTGGTGTAACGAATTTAAAAGAGGACGGATATCGCTTGGTGATGAGGAACGTACCGGTAGGCCCTGTTCTTCAGTTACCGCTGGAAACATTGAGAGTGTGAGACGTATGATCGACGAAGATCCAAGATGCACCTATCAAGAGATTGAGGCAACTCTTGGTGTTGGATCCGCAACAGTAAATTCAATTTTACATGATCATCTTCGGATGAAAAAAATTGTTACTCGTTGGGTGCCACACACGCTTACCGATTTCCAAAAAGCAGAGCGAGTAAGAATCACTCGGGAAACATTGGAAATTTTAAATAATGGTGGATATCGCATTCTATCAAAAATAGTAACAGGTGATGAAACCTACATCCCATTTTACGATATTCCTACCCGCCAGGAGAGCCCCGTGTGAATCCACGAAGATGCACCAACACCAACAATGGCCAAAAGGTAAAGGGCTGTCAAGAAAGTTATGTACGCAGTTTTCTTCCGTAGTACCGGATTAGTAAAAGTAATGAAGCTGGAAAATAACGTACAGTCACAGCAAACTGTTACACCACAAAATGTTTACCTGCAGTTCTTGAGTCAACCAACATTCGCGGGTTAATGTTGCATCACGACAATGCATCGTCACACAGTGCACAGCAGACAGTTGAATTTTTACGTGAAAATAAGGTAAAAGTAATTGAACATCCACCCTATTCGCCTGATTTGGCCATGTGTGATTTCTGGTTGTTCTTCAACCTAAAGAAACATTTACGTGGTCGACGTTTCACGACGGAGGATGAGATAGATGAAGCAATTCATCTATTTTTTGAGAGCATTCCAAGAGATGACTGGCTTCACGCTTTTACGTTGTGGAAACTTCGGTTACAAAAGTGCATTGATGCAGGAGGAGATTATTTTGAACATAAATAAAATCATTTTCGTAAAAAGACTTGTAGTTTTCTTGTATCTCAAAATATATAGCGTGACCCTCGTATACATATTTGGTACTGCCCGGCCACTAAACATTTGCGCATCTGTATACGTTCAAAAAGCATGTCGACGTAGAATTAGATGCGCCACCGCAAGGCCCTTATTTATGCATCTACATATTTATTTGATCCCGGGGTCGTAACCGGTGTCACGTTTAACTGTCTCGTAAATTCGGCGTGTTTAAATCTCGAAAACAGCTGTTTTATCATCTCTCTTCAGCCGCGTCGGAGAATTTTATAAACACTGGGTCGTGTTTGCGCGTGCCACCACGTTTCTCCGGTCCTATTCGCTGCGTAAATAAAAGAAGGCCGTTTACGCGCCTCGTTTAAAGCTCTCGTATTTGTTTACTAATTCTTGATATGTTAGTATTATTTCTTGGCGGGTATATTTTGACTGGGATATGAATTCGTTGTATTTTTGAAAGAAAAAACACGTGAAAAATGTGTATTGGCTTCGTATTTAAGTAAATAGATTGCTTGGGTATTTCTGTGAATATACGCAAGTTGAGGTCGAGTTCAAGTACAAAGTGAGTATACAGGGTTAATCTAAAAATCGATAGATTTTTAGATTGACAAAAAAAAACAACATTAGGGGTAATATTATGATCATAATTCTCAGCTTCCATAAATAAGTAACTTTCTTCACTCGAAATAAATAAATTTACAGAAAAAATTAACAATGCGTTTTAGAAATTAGTAAACACTCAAATTCAATCAATCATTAATTCGAATAATTCTCTTTTTGCTAACTCGCTCACATCTAAATTAAAAAAAAGCTGCATGTGGCTGTCTCGCAGTGTAGCATTCAACCATAGCGCCGCGGTTGTTTTCGACCGGTCGGTATACTAAAACGTTTAATATGGTGTATTAAATTCTGTTGTACCTTTAAACTGGCTCTTAGAGATCATGATGGCAGCAAGAAATCCAAATTTCGTGGCATCTGACGCTTCGAGAACGTTTAGATAATGCTAGTGTTTTTTAAAGGCACTTCAAATACAATACAAAATAAAATTTTAGATTTTATGCTTGCTATTTGCAGAATAGAAATTTCATAAAATAATAGATACATACGTAAATACTCGAAATACAAGAACATCGACACTATTGAGAGTACAAGAAGAAACTTTTAGTATTAGTTAACCAGAATCATCAACTGGGTTGAAAAACGTTTGTAACAATCATCACAAACAATGTTACTATGCTCAAGGCATAAATTTTCTTCACAACACTTACAAAAATATTTTGACAAGCGACTAATTTGTATCGTAGCACCTAACGCATCTTTTCCTTTTCCCTACTTGTCGGCGGTGCCGTATCAGCGTCTTCATTAGAACTTCCTTGAGTTTGCTTTTGAAATTGATGAAGTTTTAGGTGTAAAGGCTTATGCATACCAGTTGGTTTGTTGAAAGTTCATACTTTTCCAATGTATTTAACACTAACTTTACAATTACTTCGGCAGTACATTGTTGTATTCGTCTGGAAGCTAATAGAATTGAAGGTGACGATTGATGCGGTTCCATTTTACGTGCCATTATATTAACGACCGAATGTTTTTTACGATCTGTCGTTTCGTCCACACATAAACACATTTTTTTTTTCTTTCAACTCCGATTTAATTCTTTTTTCAAAATATTCACGAGCAGATGGCACTATCTTTCGTAACGATGCCCGGCTTGGTAATTTGTACTCCGAATAGTTATTCCAAAACAAGACAAACGCTTACTTGTCTAGTAAATTAAACGGTATATTACATACAATAAAAGTAACACATAAATTAAATATAAATTTATCATAGTCTCTTGTGTAAGTTTTTTTTGAAGCATGCCGTTCACTTTTTAAGTGCTGTAGACAGTACCGTTTGGACCAACTCATCAACGGGACATTACATACTACACATTCAATTTTAGCGCCATCATACGTTATGTCAGGAATTTCGGCTAAAAATTCTCTAACTTGGTCCGCCTTGGGTCGTTTGCGCGACGTACGCAACATTTCAAAGCAACACGTACCGCGCTAATGGAAGGTCGAAGCTACACTGAGGCTTGTATGTAACCGTATATGTACGACGCAGCTACCTGTTGGCGCGCGTGGCCAACTCTAGTTATAACCCTAGCTTATTTCTTTAATTGATTGTCGTTGCCTTTCTCGATTTGCTTCTTTGTTATTTTTTTTTTTGTATCTGTTGTGTTATACTGTGGGATGGTTATTTTTGGATTAAGTTCTTTGTGGGAAGTTGTTAAATGGTACAATGTTAGTAGTAGTACTGCACATGACTGCTTATTTGAATATTTATCCATTATCTATTGTAATACAGATACAAATACGAATCATTTTGATATAAAGCTCCAGTAATTAAATTTAGAAAACATGCTTTTGTTTTGGAATTCAATTTACACTTAAAAATTTATGTTTTTATTTGTTATTTGAATATTTAATATATTGAATATTTAGAAACGAAAAAATGTAACCCAGCTATTTTATAATGAAAGGTTCTATTTATTTTCGGAATTCTTAACTTTTTTTTTACTGAGAACTGGGAACGATTTCTTTGCTTTATACACGGCAATATTACAATTAAGCATTTATTTGGAAATAATCAACGATTAAGGTTCATCAATACCATAAAAATCTAGTAAGATGTATTATGTATTTCCTAAAATCAGCAGTGAAGTCGAGCTTATAGCTCGAACACGTATAATAGGTGACTGACTGGCACCTGGCATGCGGGTGGGGAAACCGAAGAGTGAGGAGGACGTGCCTACATGCAGACGGCAGCGTTATTCGCTATATGTATAGAACTGGCGCTCCTTTCCAACGCTGTATATTCTTGTTCACATTATATTCATTGCTATGCTCACCAGTACAGTGCGTCTACTTTTTAATGATGTCATCGATTACGGCTTTCTTCAAAGGTCATTGTAAGCTAAAGGTAAGATTTTATCATACTTTTTACAATCGCGCCCCCTCGTCAAAAAGTCACGAACTGCCACCGACGTATACAATGAATTTGCTATTATAAAAAGGACTTAAAAGTATTTTAGAAGAAAAAGAGTTAATAAACACACTCAATTCTTTGATTAAATTCATCAAGCGCTATTTTATATTGGGCTTCACATATGTACGATATACACATTACATGTATTCCAATTCATTCATTTCAAGATTCAAGCTTGCGATGTTCAACTTCGTCCGTCTCAAGTGGATGGTCTACATTGGATGGGCCCTTTCAACACGCCTCAGTGTTACGTCCGGTGATATAAATACCTACAATCCGGTTCACTGGTCAAACGAGAACCTTTTAGCGGTAATTAAGTTTATGCAGCTTATTCATGTCGGGATGCCCTCTCGATGAAACTAGACCATTAGTTAGGGATATACTGTTGGTTTAGTACCTATATTATATGTTTCGTCGCATAAGTAGAGAGGTTGACGTATTTAGGGTTCTTCCAAGAAAAATATTTTAAAAATAAAATAGACGCACTTTACTTAAGATGTAGAAGCACTATTTATTGACTTACTGCAAATAAACTTTTCTATGGATAAATAGACTCGCCAACTATGAGCAAACAATTTTTTTACTGATGGTGATTTATTAAGAGTTGCTCAATTTGCGCCAACAGCCAGTGGCGGGGGCATAAAAGTTTACACAAAATAAATGGTCAGAAATAAAATATAATACGTGCTCAAATACTTACCGTCTTAAGAGTCTTCCGTGAAATCACAAAGTGAATAATGTCTGTTAAATATCTGCAACATTAGATATGTTTCCACATTTGTTTCGGCAAACCGAGTGCGACGTGAGGAAAAAGTGTGTTTATATGCAGAAAACGAACGTTCTACATCTAGTGACATTATATTTGCCTAATTAAAATAATCTTGCCTGTAACCATGTTCCCCGACGTGTAAGAATAGGTTCCGGTGGCTCAGGCATACGTGGGCACAGCCTGTGAAATTTGCAAATGCGTTTTGGAGATTTAACAAACACTGCTTTTGTATGCGCTATTAAAGCGTCTACCTCAGGATAACATTTTCTAATACTATCTGCCATATGACTGAAAGCATGAATTTTACACGTAATATGTAACAAGTTAGCACAATGTTTTTAAGAGCTGTACAAAACATTTTGCGCACCATCACTCATAAATCACGTTGTTTGTTGAAAGTTTAAACTTTTCCAATGTATTTAACACTAACTTTGAATGTGGTTCCATTATACGTACCATTACATTAACTACAGAATGTTTTTTACGATCTGTTGTTTCGTCCACACATAACCACAGTTTTTTATCTTTCAACTCCGATTTAATTCTCTTTTCAACATGTTCACGAGCAGATGGCATAATTCTTCGTAACGGTGCCCGACTTGGTAATTTGCAGTCCGAATATTTATTCCAAAAGGAGACATGCTTCCTTGTCTAGTCAATTAAACGGTAGATTACATGCAATAAAGGTAACACATGCATTAAATTTAAATTTGTCATAGTGTCGTGTGTAATTTTTTTTTTAGAATGCTGTTTACTATTTACGTGACGTAGACAATCCCTTTTGGACCAACACATTAAAGGGATATTACAAACTACACATTGAATCTTAACGCCATCATAATTCAGGTCAGGCATTTCTGCTATAAATTCTGTAACTTTTGCAATATTGGTCATTTTCGAAGAAAAGCGACAACAAATCATTATCCACAATACAATTACTATTTGCAGTACGGGTTCAGTAGCTAAGAAAAAAGTAAGTGACTGGTAATGTTAATTAAGCACGGCGTACACTGATAAATCTGCCTGTAGTAGCTCCCATGTCCAGAAGTTCAACAGAGAAACAAAAAAGCAAGTAATAACAACTAATTTTATTTACAATTTTTTAATCAAAATAACATTTTTTAAGCATTAGAATAAAGTATCTTTCAGCGATTGCGATAAAATAGTCAAAATATACAAGGATTTCGGTTCGAAAAAAAAATAAACTAAGTCTTGTTACGGTGTTTACATTAAAAGTGAAATAAAACTGACAAATTCTTCGCTGTTAAGATAAGTTACGTTTTACGAATCTTAACGTTTTGGTTACGGTAACAAGGAACAAGGACCTATATGTGGTTCGGATATTAGTGCTTCACAGAAGCCAGCCTACAGTTATAGTAATTTTCTCATCCAAATTTCGCAAAAGTCTCCATCGGCTATTGCAAAGGCCGGCTTTAAAATGCCGCTCGATTGCGTCGTTCAGAGGGGTTCCTTCTGCCCAAATGGAGGCCGTTGCAGTAGAGATGCAAGCTATGAAATTTGGATGGTTTATATACCCGTGGTTGGAGTGACGTTGCACTTTTTGTTAATGACGCATTGCGACTTAGTACAAGCAAAACAATTTAAGAAAGTACATCGTTGCACAAATTCCGTAATGATTGAAATATGTACACGAAAGCTGAACATAAACAACAATGTATACAGGATACACTCTTGCTCAAAATAATCGGTTTTGGTATTTGAAAAATTAATTAATGAAACAAAAGTTCATAAAATTGATACATAATTTAACGACTGACTACAAAAGGTGAAAATATAATTTTACATCCTTCTACAGATCAAACAGCTTTTAAATCGGACGGACTTCGATAGTTCGTCACACAGTAAATATGTTCCTGGTAGGAATACGTAACTTCAAAGCTAAATTATTTTCTTCTATGGTCTAGGTTGTACATATTCACAATTTAACAATTAGCTTTTAACAAGTTCAGATTTCTACGGAATCAGAGCAATACAATCTAATCTATACGTCGGAATAAAATTTCCAATTCGTTGGTATCCTCGTTTGTATTTCCTCACAAGCGAACGTGTGCCGTATAGCATCACGAGCTTGTTCAAGAAGCGTTAATAATACAGTTATATACGGTTACACAATGGCACAGGCTGAAATCGCCTCCTTCGCCTCCGAAACCACTTCCGTACAGCGCTCCACAGACTCTGCGAGAGCCTAGGTAAGTACATACATACTTGAACATGCACCGCCCAACGGAAAGCAAACATTGTATTAGCGGCAATTTGTAATAATATCATTATCTTCAGAAATAGGGTTTCTGATGAAACAATTTGTAGGTTTAATGTAATTTAGGACGTTGACTGTCCTGTTTTGCGGTGGACTAATGAATGAGCCGGGGTTTCTACGTCGTCCCTCCCCCTGGCCGCAACACGATGATATTGAAGCTGGAGATCCACCCTACCCCACCTCTTGGATCCAATTCGCCACCCGTCTCTGAAGAGGAGGTATGGTTGCTGCGGGAAGCACAGGCTCGCCACTGATACTAGGAGCGCACAGATATACACCGAGTGTATAGCCGTAGTACACGTTACATTAGAGGCGGCGCGATGGCAAGAAACTTTAGCTCTGTGCAGAGGAGAGTCGTGTAATCAAATGCTCTCGGCTTCGGCTCTTATAGTTGGCATACAAGTTTGTAGTTTCGGTTAACTAGCAAGTGCCGATGTCCCTTTTGGCTTGGCGAAAGCTCTCCTTTAGATAAATGAGTGAACGATCTTCTGGTAAAGTTATTTTGTTAATTTTAAGATCTATTACTGTAAATAAGTTGTTGTATGCTCAATTCCGGAAGTATCTGAGGATTAAATGAAGATATAAAGTGACGTAGCGTTTTATTACAGTTATGTACTCCGCTTGAAACAAGCGTTTAACAATAGCTGTTACATCACATACTGTTTGCAATGTGAGTACTTGTCATTGCAATTGGAAACCTCATTAAACACGAAACAATAGATAAATTACTTGAATGAAAATGAATATGCATGGTAAAAATCACTATTACATTTCATTAATTTCATTTTCCCTCGAGAGAAATCGTTGTGAAAAAATGAATTGTGATTCCGTACATAATGACAAGAGAACGGCAAAATTATATGGGATGACGTCAGCCACAGCAGAGTCGCATCCAGAGCATGTGATATTCGCGGCGATTATTTCAAGATGGAGGAATCAGTGAATGGTATGCAGTCGTCGTATTCGCATCGAGCTTTCTCAAATGGTTCTATATATATTTATTATATCTATTCTCTATTTCGTTATTGCATTTTGAAGGTATTTATTTTTCATAGTAACATAGTAGACGCGTTCAATACATTAAACGACACAATCAATAAATTAAAAGGTATTCTGGATGATATTGGAAGTGAACTGATTAAGTTGATGTAGTATTCAGCAGAAACCCCAATTTAAATACACTAAACCAATTGTCTGCAGGAGAAAAGCAGAATTAAAATATAGCGGTACCCCGGTTTACCGAATTAATTGGTTCTAAAACCATTCTATAATTCGAAATTTCGTAACTGTTCTTATAAGAAATAAAGGAAATAGGGATAATCCGTTCACATAACCAAAAAAATAATCACAAAATCATTTTATGCATTTTAACTTAAAATACCGTTAAACATATAGAAAATAAAGTAACGTAGAAAAATCAATAAAATCTCTTAAGATTGAAATTTAAAAAGAAAACTTCACTTATGTACATGCACTACTTTACTCTCTTTGGCGCATGGAATCACTGTCTTCCATACGCCAGAAAGAATCCTTATGTGGATGAGGTGGATTTTTCAAAATTAGCGACGCGACATATAAGAAATTGTTTGACCGAAGAACTTTCGGCTTTGTTCTTAAAAAAGATTTTACACAAAATAATATTAACTATGAATTCAAGTCAGGTGCGAAGTAGGAAGTTAACCACACAAATCGTCGCATTACATTGTATATAACTATCTCTTTCTAGCATGTACACGAGTCGCGCGGAAATTTTGCCGAATCTGTAAAAGTTCTAAGTCGTATTTCGTATCCGG
Organism: Dynastes maya; assembly: GCA_029619315.2. Classification (NCBI taxonomy): domain Eukaryota; kingdom Metazoa; phylum Arthropoda; class Insecta; order Coleoptera; family Scarabaeidae; genus Dynastes; species Dynastes maya. Next base: position 54,908,423 of record JAROYE020000004.1, on the reverse strand, counting down.
GAGTACTTTTCACTACCACTTCACACTTTTTTAGTCTTCTGTTAGCAAATAAGATTGCAAATTTCGGTTTAACAGGATCTAGTACTCGTACTATAATATTCAAAATAGATTTTTTTGTGCTATCTGTCGTCTCATCAAGACATAGCCACAACCGCTTATCTTTTAATTCTGCTTTGATCCTATTTTCGATATATTTACGTATGTATACTTGGTAGCTCTTTCCGAAATGCTGTCCGTGATGCTAAGTTCCACTCGGGATTGTATGTGCGTCGAAACTGTCGGAACGGTCCTTTATCGAGTAAGCGAAGCGGTAGACTACAAGCAATAAACATCAAAGGTAAATCCAACTTAAATTGGGTTTGAGGTGGCACGCCATGTTCTCATTTTTGTGCTGTACACTATTTATGTCTATTACAGTCGCCTTTGTTCCAGCACATTTATGGTATTTTGCACTATACAATACTTTGGTTCCATTATAGTTCAAATCCGGAAATTCACTTAGTGGCTTCAGCGCTACGAGTGCTCGTAGCCACGCTGATGACGCCGGGTAGGCAGAAACAAATCCGTGTGTTAGTGCTCTCTTTTCTCTGCTCGCATTGTTCTTGCCGGGAATGATTCCATCAATACCATGAGCCAAATTAGCATTATTTTTGGTTTTGTTACTAGACATTTTTTCATGTGTATTTTTATACATCATGGTGAACCTGAGGGATCATTTGTACGTGCAGTTTCCTAAGCGTTTAGGCGCAGCGGCACCTTGTGTTCAGCAGCCCATGAGCTACTCGATAGATGGCGGGCATCTGTACTCCGGTGTGTGTCGCCAGAGTCTAGGACGGCATAACTGTGTTTCTTGGCGCTAGGGCGCGCCGAGAGATATTTTCAGTGCTGTTGTGGACATTGGGGATATAAACCGAGAAGTAGACATAATGCAGGCAGCAGAAAAGTGAGTGCTCATAGCCACGGTAATGACGCCGGGTAGGCAGAAACATGTCCGTGTGCTAGTGCTCTCTTTTCTCTGCCCACATTGTTCTTGCCGGGAATGATTCCACCACTGCCATGAGCTATATTAGCATTAATTTTGGTTTTGTTACTAGCCATTTTTTCACGTGTATTATCATTCACAGATCATGTAACACCTATAATTATTTAGATTTACGCCGTACTAGTTCATCAGCTGTCTTGTGTGAAATTTTAGAAAAAGTCATTAACCTTCAATTGTCTTCTTGTTTAGATCCAAATATAGTAATACCACACACTCAATTTGGATTTAGAACTACACGATTAGCTTGTTGAATTTTACTGACGATTTGATATTTGCTTGCGGTAAAGGTAAAGCTTACGAACTTATTTTGTTTGATTTTAGCAATGCTTTAGACATTTTGGACAATAAAGTTCCTCTATTTATTTAGAGTTACATGAAGGTGGTCTGAAAAGTTTTCAGCCCAACACAGAAATAAGCAAAAAGTTCTTTCAGTGACCATCTCTAAAATATGTCACGTCATTTACATTTGCAAAGTGATATCTTGGAAAGTATTTGACTTAGCCTCAAAAAATTTCGTATGGTTTGATAACTCGGTCAGAGCAACTTGTAATAAAATATTCTTAAAAATCTGACGTGGTGATAAGGTCTGAATATCCCTGCTTCTTAAGATACTGTGAGTGGTCCAGCGGACTATTACTCTATTTAATTCTGAGTATCTATATTTTATTCCTTGCAATGTACAAAGGACAATTATGATGTACTGGTGGTTTTAAAAGCTTTATCTGTAATCGTTTCCGAACCAACCAAGGCAATTACGTAATAAAAATTTCTATCAAAAAAATCTTCAGAAATTTTTCATTCTTTCGCCTTCATTACTATACTACAACCGATATATATGTTCCAATTTCTCGTATAAAATTTTCCTTCACGCTCAGTGATAAACGGGTACAGGCCACGGACGGCTACGTAAATCCATTAAGGCGCCTCAATCCGTTTGAGAGAGACACATACACACACACGTACGCATACACCACGCCTATATAGATGTATGTATTTATAAAAAATGGTCGGTAATAAAAAGGAGGCGCATTTTCGCAAGGGCGTCGCGAGCGAGACATGAAATGAGAGAGAACGGTCGTGTGATCGAGTAGTAGATGGATTAGCAAACGGATAGATGGTGGTTTATGGTTATTGATTGGCTGAGGAAAGAGGAAATGCTTTTCGGGCAGAATTTATTTCCAAGTTAGGAGGTCGTCGTAGTCTCAACATCGCTGGCGTTCTCTCAAAACCCCGTTTCCCTTTTCTCACACAAATATATAGTAAGGGTATGTTACTAGAAGAGACGAGCAGAAATCCAGATATTGATAAGGGTTAAAATTTTAGCTTATCTTTTTATTTATATGCAGGATTTTTTGAAACTTTCAAGGAATGTTATTCGGAAATACACTATTGGTCACTTAAAATTAATATGATGTGTGTTTGTGTGTTCCTTCTTCCTATGGGTCCTAGTTTTCTTTTCCAGCAGTATCAAAATTCAATATCCTCTTCTAAAACCCCTTTGATCGTCTTCTCGATGAAATTTTTCTTGATTGTTTCTTAAAATGGTGTTTGCTTGATTAAATATTCTTCCTTATTGTTTATAACTATTCCTATCTCACTTTTACAGTTTTAAAATACTTAACACTTAATAAATTTGGCAATGTTTAGTTTTTAAAACGCAATTTTTCAATTTTTCTGTCGAAAAGTGTCTTGTTTACTGTCAGAATGTTTCTGTAACTAACTTCTTGTTTATTCCGATGTCCTAGCATTGCCAATCTAACTTGATATTTAATGTTGATGTTTTGAAGATCGAATTCGGTGTCGCAGGTGACGTAAGGGATTTTGATGGTTGTTTTCTAAATACAGCGTGTTACTTGTGTGTGTATATGTCATTTTTACAAATAATGTTTTAAAAATGTAAATAACTTAAAATAGCTCGGAATTTTTATTATACCCTATAAGGTAACATTAACTGAGTCTTTTTTTTAAGAATAAAAGATTAATAATATAAATAATCAGAATGTCAAAATTCGAATATTGATCGAAAATAATTCAAATTGCGCAAATGTTCTGTTAAAATTTAATATTTGATTAAAGTGAATTTAGTAACATTTAAACGTACGCTCTTCACGTCAAACATCCCACTACAATATACATATACAGCGAGGACCTAAAGTATCCCCCCACCCCCTACTAACTTTTGAACAACTGAGGCTAGCGTTTTCGGAAAAAATAGGTCGATTTTTATTTTTTCTGGGCTAACTTTTGGTATTATCGGGAGTTCAACTGCATTTCCGGTTTCACCGGAAGTGACGTCAACTTTTTTATTTTGTATATTTTTACATTTTTGGAAAGGCAATAGAAAGACGAATTCAACGATACCACTGTTTAAGCGCAAACTGTTAAATGGTGAAGAAGTAGATCGTTTTTGGCTAATATTTTCGCCGAAAATAAATAAAGTTTACTGCGGACTCTGTAAGTTATTTTTGCTTGAAGAAAATCAGGATCAATTTACTGCAGGTTTCAATAACTGGAAAAATGCCACAGCGAGAGTCGTATCTCATGAAAATAGTGCTTCTCATACCAAGGCGTGTTTTACTTATGCTAATAAAAACAGGTTGGAACAGAGTTCAAGTATTGAATAATGCGAACTGGCAAAAGGTTACAAAGAATTATGTATTGATGTTATAATTTTTTTGTGTCATCGTGGACTTCCATTATGAGGCAAAGATGAAATTTTTGGATCAGTACACAATGGGAATTATTTAGGCATATTGGAATTACTAGCAAAATATAACGGGTTTCTAGCAGATCATATTGAAAGAACTAAAAGTATTGGACGGGGCAAAGTATCTTATCTGTCTTCGACAATTTGCGATGAATTTATTCAATTACTAGGCGATCATGTTACTTATTTAATTTTACAAGAAGTAAAAGAATCAAAATATTTTGCAAAGGGATTGATCTGGCTCAAGAAATGGTGCAATATTTAATATCAAGGTGTCCACAGTAAGATAAAAGAAATAAACAAATTTGCAGAATTTGTACCGTGTAGTACTCATTCTTTGAATCTTGTTGGACAGACAGCAGCTACTGTATGTGTAGAAGTTATATGTTTTTTTGGGATCGTACAAACATTGTACAATTTCTTATCAGGTTCCACATACAGGTGGAACTCGCTAAAAGAAGAAATTAATACAAGAATTTCCTTAAATTCTAATGCAAATGAAAGAATTTCTATGATGAAATCTCTATCTGACACAAGATGGTCAGCGAGATATTATGCCTTAATGTCATTAAAACAAAATTATTATAAACATTTAGAATATATTTAACTTTAGCTTGCGGAGTTTGTGAAGGAGAAAGAACATTCTCAAAACTGGCGGTAATAAAAAACCAAAAAAAGAAGCGTCATAAACCAACAAAATGCTTTAAGCCTGCTATGCATAGAGCATGAATGCGTAAAAAGAATAAATTTTACAGAAATTGTGCAAAAATTTGCTGCTTCTAAAGTCCGCAAAGTTAGTTTATTTATTAATGTCTAATGAAAAATTCCTAACGTTTGTTTCGCTTCTCACAAAGTAAGATAATAAACGGGTATTCATTATATTGATGAACAAGTTTCAATTTGATAAACATAGTTCATTATTATAATAAATTTATTAGATAACATAATACATTTTCTGTTGCTTTAACAAAACGAAGTCAACAAACACGATTTGTTGAATTCATTTTTTCAATGTAGTCTACAAAGAATTTTATTGACTGTTACAAATTGTCTTCGTTTTTTTTGTTTTTTTTTTTTAAGTAAAATTTTCATTCACCTTGTCAGCTTCCTTTTGTTTATTCATTAGTGCTATGTGTAGTCTTTTAATCCTCTTTGCGTCTTCTCTTTTTATTTGCATTTATTATATTAATGAATAAGGTTCAATTTGATAAATATAGTTCGTTGTTGTAATAAATTTATTAGTTAATATATAACCTGGACACATATGCGATAACAGCCAGAGGCGTGGCGAGCGCATAAAAGTTTACACATAAAATAGAAGGTAAGAAATAAATTATAAAATGTGCTGAAACACTTACCGTTTTAAAAGTCCTCCGTGAAATATTTGAATCATTAGATATGTTTCCACAGCTGTTTCAGTCAAGTGAGTACGACGTGTGGAATAAATGTTTTTCAATGCCGAAAACGACCGTTCGACATCTAACGATGTTATATTTGCATATTTAAAATAATCTTTGAAACAACTTAATGCATCTTCACACGCACCTTCACTAATTTTTCTTAATATAAGAAAATCGGAGTCTTTCTCTGAAACACTTTCAAATTTTCGTATTACACACCAATTTGTTTCGCCTTCTACAGCGCATAACTGTGCGTGAACATCATTCACAATTTGAACAGAATCCACTAGCGACATCGAAACATTTTGTAATTTTTCGATTTTTCGATTTTTCGATTTCTCGATTTTTCGATTTTTCAAATTCAAGAAAAAAAAATAATATTCCGATTTTTTAAAGAAAATCTATTTTCTTGATGCAAGAAACTTCTACTTCTCTGCGTGTAAGTGACTTAAAATTCATCAGATCCAATTCCAACTAAAAGAGGAAGCACACAAAGCCTAGATAAGGGTTCTCCCCAAGAAGAGCAAAAAAAAAGGAACATAGCAATGATGGCTGCGATTCGGATACAACCCTAAACACAATCCTTTCGCAACCTACTTCTCCCTATAAAATGCAAATAAGTATTATTTGTTTTGTTCTCCCATTGCTAGGCGTATGTAGGAGTATGTGGTGTTATATACCTCTGCGGCATTACAAGTCCAATCGGTGCTCTAATTCCACTTTATCCCTTAAGCTAGGCTTATATTTCAGCGGGACACAAAGGACTAAAATGTTAATACTGTCCCCGGGTGCTGCGGGCCGCTTCCGTAGCTCTCTCTGCCTCCATCGCCATCTTTTCCACGGCGCTATCGCTTTGTGTTTAGGGGCGAAAGTCGAGGCGACGCGCCGTGAAGCTTCTCCCCGGATTATGCCGTAACCTTTGCACACCTTCGTCCCCGAAATTTAAGCACTTTATTTCCGCGACTAGGAGAAGGGTAAGGCGAAGGAGCTAATATTCCGGGAACGGCCGGGGTAACGCCGTCACCGCGGCTGCACGTTTATATATAAATTTTAAAGCGGTTCTTTGCCGTCGTAAGCGCGGGCGAGTGGTGTTCTTACCGCTAGCAGGTTGCTGGCAGTGTTATTGCCGCGGCTAGTAACCGCTTACATTATTACGTATTAAAGCGGTACACGCTAGAGTTAATACCGCACGGTCAAGTCTAGGATGCGTAGGGATAAGCTTCAGTTAATATTAGTAGCAGTGTAATCTATTGAAATGTTTTAAAACGGGGAAATCGTTCAAAAAATTTGACTTTTTTGTAAATTAGTTAAATAATTAGATGAACTGGAGGTTCGGAAGTTACACACTTTTTCGGCAATTTTAAACGATTTTTTTTATATCAATAAATGCAATTAACGAAAATTAAAACTGAAAGATGCATACCAACCTGGATTTCTAAGACGATGTCATATAAACTTTATGTTTATATGAGATTCACGGGGAACTGCCAATTCTCAAACTCCAACCCTCGCTTCTACCTTGAATTTTGTTTATGATTTGAATATTATACACTTTGAAACTTGGAACACAGTCAAAATATGAGTTAACTCGATGAAAGCTTACGCAAACGTAATCAAATTATTTGGCGTCCCTTCACTCCATTATTTTAATCGCGATGGCGATTGTTTTGTCCACAGCAAATTTTGATAATACCTTTCCAAATATACTTTGATGTAAAATTTCCAATAAATAAAGTTATTTATATTAAAGTAGCGTAATGGAATATGTAGTAGCGCTACTGTATGACTGAATCATGCTATTCCGTGATACAGAATAGTATCGACAACCAAAGAATATTAAAACTCACTGACGTTCTAGACAGAAACATTACGATAGATATTTAATTTGCAAAATTATGCTCGAAATGCCTCTGAATTTACAGATTGTTTATTGTAGAAAGATATTCCATTGATTTGATTCCCGATATGGATAAATTCTACAGAAGAGGAGTTTCGTCCACATTAACACACATTTGTCGTTGTCTGAATTGAATGAAATTATTCAGTACGCACACTCTGAAAATCGCAGCCTCGGGGAGGAAAGGAGGCTTCCGAACAAGAGCTAATTTCACATTGACCGAGTGGCCATACTGAATACACTGTATGTGCTCGAATAACAGCTGCGTTTGACGACGTAAATATACACCACTACACTAAGCACCTAAAAATTGAAACATACAATACATACTCTGCAATTCTATTTACAAAATAGGTGATTAATTTATAAATAAAATAAATTAATGATACTTAAGCGGAAATATGTACACCGATAAGATAGAGATTGCAAGTAAAGGAATAGACGAGAGAAAAGTGACAGTAGAACAACAGCTATTTTGTAAAAGATTCTAAGCTTTCGAAGTAGGAACAGTCTACAATCGAAGAATGTTGTCACCAAAGAAACACAACACGTTTACATTTAAAAGTGAAGCCAAAATAAAACGAAAATTGTTTACAACCAGTGCTACAAGAACTAAAACAAGACAGGTATGAACTTTTAGAAATTACTTTTTGTTGTTCCTTGTCAATAGTTAATCCAGTTTTTAATCTCATTTCAGCTTCAGTTCATTGGGTAAATTTTTTTTTGTGTGCAGGACTGTTTTAATGCATTTTCAACGCATCACTTAAATGTTTCCATTTTTTGAAGCCTTCGGCGGCGGCCAAATTTCAAGCTGACTTGAAATCGAATAATCGACAGCAAAAGACACTATTGTTTGGTACTGAAAGTTTTTTGGGTAATGAGTTGTGAGGATCCAGATATTACAATGTGATCTATAATGCTCATATTATGTACTTTTGGCAACGTAGCTAAATCAGACACGTTGTAATTTTCTGTTAGATTTGTGATGATACTTTCGTCAATGAGTAAAATTGTATATTGATTTTGACTCGGAGAAAACTCGATTCATGCAAGGATATGATGGACTGGTCATCTTAAACAGGTGGTTGTGTCTTGTTAGTGTCTAATTGTTTAGAATGTAAAGAAATATTGACCGATACTTGGCTTTCGGATTCAGATGTAAAAGTGTAGATTTCTGATTCAATATTTGAAATACTAAGGCTTTTCTTTAAAGTATTTGTTAATATTCATAAGTTTTTTAGTCTGTTCAAAAACTTTGTCTTTTTCAGCTTTTCTTTTACGATTTTCAGAACCAAAAAGCTTTTTCACAATTGTTTCTTTCTTCTCTGCCATGTCGATGTCGTAGATATTGTGTAGGTATTCTATTTCATACTGTTTCACAACTACAACAAAGAAAAATTACTGTAACTGTACATTGTGAAGAACCTGAACTGAAGAAAAAATGTTATTCGAACTTACTAAAAAATCGGAAATATTTAATATCACGTCACTCACTTCACCATGCAAACTTTCTCTTTGATAAATAATAAAACACAATCTACTAATATTAGCAACTATTTAATTTAGTCTAACCAAGTACAAATATCGTATTGAACCGTACCCATTATTTAGATGACTAATGAATAACTCCACAAAATAACTGATAACTACAGGGAGTTCCCCGTCAATCTAATGACTAGTTCACTTTACAGGGACTTTTCCGTTAACCACCTTAAAATGTAAAGATCAGCGGCATAAGACAGAACAAGATAGAGATGCGCGGCGCGCTAAGGATGTTGCCAAGTACAAAACTCTACGTACGCCCTATACAGGGAAGAAATAACTTTTTACGAACATTTGCTTTTTTTTTATCCAATTGAATTTCTTAACATAATAGCTTACGTTGGTCCAACTTGGATCTTGTTTACTTATTTAATATTACTAATACTACTAATGAACCAATGAAGAATATGTTTATTCCACTACATCTTGTAATTTATAAAACATATACTTAGTTCAATAAATTAAATATTTTCTAACTAAAAAAATTAATTCTTGCACATCAGATTCTCCAAATTTTGAACTTTTCTCTTGTTTTGTGGTGGCGAGGGCGTTATTGACATTCAGGTCAAGCAGGCGCCCGGGGCGACCGCCCGTCTAACACACACAATTTACTCATTAAAAGCACCTGAGGTTGGGATAAGCTTTGGAAAACTTGTACATCCCGTTGGAGCGCCACCACACGTTAAAGAAAATTTTATCCTGCGTCATTCAAATCTTCAACGCCAAAAATTGATGATTTCTCGCTTTTAAATATTAATTAAATTGTAAGCTAAATGCAGCATTAAGTAAACAAATTGGCATTTGCCGTTCCATTCAAATTGAAACTGGTTAAATTATTCCATAAGTTCATTTTACTCGATGGTGATATTGATATTTTTCATGTTACTATTCAGTATAGCATTCTAAAAATAAATGTTACAAAAAAACCGAAATAATATGTCAGAAAATATGTCATTCTTGAAGCTTTACAGTTTCGATTTTTTTTGTGTTTTTCTTTTTGTCAAACGATATTTTTTTGGATTGTTGAAAGCAATCGAGTTCAATTTACGTATGTGCAGATATACATAGATTGCGAATATATTGCTTGTAGCGTGTATCTCTAGTAAACCGCGTGGCATTCGCGTATCACGAAATCAAATCGAATTCTTGAATTGATTCGTCAACCACGATCTTCTCTAATTCCGTCTCGTTAGGGTGCTTGTGTACGCTGTCGCGCCGGCGAAGTTATTGGAAAATTACCGCGCATCTGAAACAATGGAACGATGAAAATTTATCTCCGAAGACAAGATAAGGCACTTGCGAAATCCAATATAGCCCACCTAAAGGAAATTATTTAATTTCCTGCTCTAAGCTGAAACGAAACACGGCCGTATTGGCTTAATCAACTGGAATTAATGGAAGCGACGATGTTACGACGAAGCGAACTGAAAAATAATGCAAAAATAAGAGAAGAAAACAACGATGGTACAATTTAGTCTAATTGCGTGCAGGATATCGATATGCGGCGCTATCAATTTATTTAAATATTTAAAACTAGCTGGACCTAGATTATATTAGGCTTAACTTGTTATGGTTATATGTAGGAACGTGTATATCTCACGGTTGTAGAGACACATAAATGTCATCTCGTTAGGTGATAAATTGTTAACTCTGATGGAACATTAGATGTATGTAATACAAAATATATTAAATGTGAAATGCATTTTATTGTAAGAATATAAAATATTGTAAAAATTAAAAGTATATCGTAATTAGCCGTGGTTGACAATGAATAAATGCAGCTGGAAGCAAATGAGAAAAGAGACGCCAACATATTCGAGGCAATAGGTCCACTGAGCAGCTGTATTAAGGATGCAAAAAGCTTATGAGTGAAATCGATCAATCAACCAATCAACAAGGTGTTACGAGAATTATGGAAAATGGAATAAATTATAACATAAAGGCTAACATTTCTCCGATCTAAAAACTCTACAGCATATACGAGGGACGTTCAGTAATTAACGAGACAAATGGCCGTGGAAAAACAACAATTTATTCAATGACAATGAAATTTACACTATTTTTTAATGTAGTTTCCACCAACGTTTAGGCACTTCTCCCATCACTTTGAGAGCTTTCTAATTCCAGTGCTGAGGAATTCTTAACTTCGGTGTCCGAGTCAGTTGTGTACAGATTGTTTGACCGCTTCATTGTGAAGACTTTGCCGTTTGGATTCAGGTTCATAGTGTTGAATCCACGTTCCATCGCAGGTTATAACACGGTCTAGAAAGTCATTACCTTCCGTTAAAAACCGCCGTTCGGGTTCAGAAGAAATGCGAACGCGGGTGTCTTTATGAACTTGAGTCAACTGTTTTGGAAACCATCTCGAACACGTTTTGCGATAATTCAGCTTGTCATGAATGATTGAATACGCAGTTCCAACACTAACATTACACAAATCAACTATTGTCATGATCTTTATACGCCTGTCATCGAGAATTAGGTCATTTATGCGATTTTGTGGCGCGTCGATCGACACTTCAACCGGTCGTCCGGAGCGATGAATATCGGTGATAGTTGTTCGGCCCGACTTAATCTGTTCAGTCCGCTTATATACGTTTCCGTGGCTTAAATACTTTTCACCATACTGTTTCAACATTCTCTAGTAAATTTCGGCCGGCCTCACATCTTCGGATAACAAAAACCTTATCACTGAACGTTGCTTTTCCACCGTATATGCTTTGTTCCCAAGGTTGCCAACTTGACCCGCAGAAAGTTTCATCTAATAATATTCAGTAGTTTTCCCGCTAATGCAGTTTGTCTCGTTAATTACTGAACGTACCTGGTACTATGTCTTGTTTTAGAAAAAAATTTAAAATGGTGAACATCCCACATACCGGCTAATATATTTTTCCTAACTGCAAGTCAGCCTATGTCTATTTCTACATCAACTATAAACTTCTTTCTCGAATCTTATATATTGCTATGCGGTTTTGATGATATAGCTTTCACGTTTCACGTCCAGAATGTCATCCTAAGGGAAATTTACTCAAGCCGTTCTTCATTTTGCGGTAGTCACCGTCCCCCTTTGCTTTCTTATTTTGCGTTTTATTTTTCAATATCAACCATGCGAAAGATGAAAGGAAGTAAGTTTAGCTTAATAAGAAATCTTATTTCATAAACAGATGGGATTCTATGATAATACATACTACAAAGTTATAAAAGGAGGCTGCTTATCATATGTCAAATAATCAATCAATTGTATCAGAAATTTCGTCAACAGTGTTGTACATTGCCCGATGTCACTGTTGGAGAACTGCATATCAATAAGCAATTTTACGTTAATGGAAAAGCAGTTTACAAAGCAATTCGCGATTTTTAATCTGAGCTATTTGATGAAATCCGATCATTGGCCTCCAGCTTCAAAGCTTCTAGCTTAATACAATACTCCCTCTATGTATTTACAAAAGCCCATACTTTCTCTTAATATTATATGTACGTATGTCTGGTCACTTCAGATGTTGTGTATTTTAACTCGGTGAACAATGCTTTTAATTCATTACTGCTATTTCGGATTTCATCGGTCACCCAAGACTTATCTGCTTTTGTTCTCTTTGCCGTAACAAGAGGGCAATTCAAAGTGATCAATAAGTGCATTAATTAATACTTTGAATTACATCTGGTTTTAATTTGTTTATTACTACCTTCAAACTAGCAATTTAACGATTAATTGAGCATTAATATGAATTATCTTAAAGTTAATTAAACTGACCATCCGATTCTTGTTTGGGAACAAATTTAAAACGTCTAATTAGGACATTTTCGAGCCAAAACAAAGAATTATAAAGTTTATCTTTGAGTTTGTAACTGGCTCCCACTTTAAATGGAGCGTTTTTACCTTTTGAGTGCATCTTTGTCACCTCGATTTGCTTTTCAAATACGATATTAGATCTTCTTCAGTCGCGCTAACGATGTTTTTTGGAACAACTGATTTTGGTCCACCATCACGGAATTCATCACTGACGGAAGCACGACCACGACGAAATTCCGCAAACCAGTTGTAAACAATCTTTTTTGGTGGTACTTCATTACCGAAAGTTGAACGAAGCGATTTGAGGCATTGTTGTTGTGTTAGGCCTTTATTAAAGCCGTGAAAAATCATCCAACTAAAATATTCACGTGAAATTTCCATTATTTTGCACACTGTCACTGCTTCAACAATAAAAAATGCAAAATTTTACGAAAATAGTAACGTCAAATCTCAATCTAGTGGTTGTTTGCAAAAACTTAAGACGCTATCTTCGTGTAGGCATGGCGAAATGACATGAATTGAAAAGACGAAAGGTGACAACAGCAGCAACAGTTTCTCATTAAAGAAGTTTTGTATTGTTCATTATACACAGATTTTTTTCTGAATTTTGGATGTTGCCTACGTATCGTTGGTTAGACACTTCAAAATAGCTACCTGATATGCGATCAAATTTAAAACTTTTCCCTTTTTTCACCGAATACCATGTTTCCAAACTAGAAACGTGTAAAAGCTATTCATTTCCTGCATTTAATAAAAGTTCTCTCCACATCGGAGACAGACACATAATGCATATCGTGCGAATGTATTCGCAACATAAAATTCGGCATTTTGGTGGACGGAGACGAGTGTTTACGTTGCTCAGATACGTGCTACATCGTAAATATGAAAGCTAAAACTTGCCGGCTATTCCAAAAGGAGAATAGAGCAAATTCTTGTCTGGATGAATATAGGATGAAGCGCTCAACACATGAAGCGGTTTTATATTTAGATAGTTACGCATGTTAGAAAAGAAAATCCGATAAATAGAATGGAACTCTCACATTTAATAGTTTTTTAATATTTTGGCACCAACATTATTGTAAGAATAAGAAGTGTTTACACTCTCCACGCTCTTGGTTATGTGTGGTGAACGGAGTACAGGGGAATATTCTAAGATAATGCGCTTCCACACACGGCCAGATAAACTAGGCTGGCGCTATACCCAGCAAAATTTTCCCCCCATGGAACACGAGTGTGACATTAGCTTGCATCATCTTCTCCAAATATTAATGAAAGCAGATTATTTTCATTATTTACACATACAAAAACAAAACCAGATTCAATCATCTATCCTGTATGTTTTATTTGTTCCACATTTAATTTTAGAAGAAATTTAAGAGAAACTATTCCATCTTCTTTGTTTTTTTGTAAGAATTGAATAAAACAGGTAAACACTTAACGTATTTAGAGCTAAAAAGTCTTTCTGCTCTAAACATCTGCTAATTTCTAATACAATTTTTATGTTGTGACATATTTTGTTCCAATTTTCATTGTTGTTGAAGGTATACAGCTGCTTTTGTCTAAATAATTCCTTCTGTATCTAAATGTATATGTAGAAAGGAATCATTGCAGGACGATTGCGAATGTTTCTCGTTTAAAAGAATAGCATGAGGAATACTGGATCAAAAACAAACAAGTGTTGACTCCAATGTCAGTTCGTGGACCCCGATCGCAAGTACGCTGCTAGTAACGATTGTAGCGCGAGTACGCTCGAAACTTATTGTTCTTTAGAGACGCAGAGAGGTTTTTAAGACGAATCCAAGTAAGCATTCTGTTTTCTTAAGTCGCCTTTCAACCGTATGTACGTCCAGAAATGAACGGCAAGAATGTTAAATTCGTTATTTTTAATTCAATGTTTTGTTTCGTTTTCTTGGTAAAGTCTGCTACCGTTTAAATAGTAGTAGTAGTAGCCTTTATTTCTTAGTACAAGCGGGTAACGAAGTATGAAGTGTTAAGGAATGGAAGTAATTGAGTACATTAATCTTAATTAATACCCCACTCCTCATTGAAGTTTCTATAATAAAAAAAATGCAAATAAGGAAATGAAATTCTTCGGTAAATGCGGGATAATTCAACCGGCGGCAAAAGACGTTATGAATTTATATTTGCTCGTAGATAAGACAGGTATAACAATGCTAAAAGGCTTCTAAAAGGCCAGAAACAAGTGGGGTCAGTGGTAAGTTGAGAGTGCGGGAAAACTGTAAAAACTGTTTGTTGCGCATTCAGTGCATCGCATCGGGTCTCTTTGTCTCCCCGATGTTCATATACCTTCGCCAAAGAATGTTTATGCTTCTTCAAAAGTGAGAACCACCAAGCGCCTTAAATGCGTGTTCAAGGACAAGATGGATGAAAGAAGAATAATATATAATGTGGCTAGAGGATTTTTTAAAGACAGATATATAAAAGCTTTTATTCATAACCAGAGGTGTCGAATATAAAAGACAAAAATATATATTAAAATACCAACCACGCAATTCATGTCAATTATTTTGCCATATGCTACTATAGAAAAAGCTGATTTGTCCTACGAAACCAAATGTTTTCAACGACGAAAACTTTGCACCAGCCTCCTCTGTTGATGATGATGGTGAGCATATGCGTCTATCAAGTGCACCAAATGAAACAGAATCAGAAGGCAACTGGATAGATATTTCAGTTGAGAAAATTCTCTCTTTGCACCAGGAGCTTCTAACGAAAAGAAGAAACGGAAAGTTGTGATTTCTGAAATCATATCTACGACCCCTCATAAAGAGAAGTATGAGGAAAAAGAAAGGGAAAACATTGTCAAACAGAGTAAGGAGAGAATAGTAGGGCATTCAAGCAAAAAGTAGTTCAAAAAAGGAGTTTTAGAAAGCTCGTCAGACGAAGAAAGCAATGAGAAAAGACATAGAAAAACTACCAAATGGAGTAAGGAAAGAACAAACAACCAGCCAAAAAGAAAAATCTGCTAAAACAGAGATTTAGAAAGCCCAATAGACGGAGAAAGTACTGAACTGGGTTATATTGACGATTACTTTTACAACATCGAAGATTCACGGGCTAATCAATGGCTAATATGCGGCAAATTTGGCAAAAGTAACGGATTGCGGTCTAAGTGTGCAATGTGCGAAAAATGGACCTATGCAAAAGGTTCTGGTTTCCACGGAAGAGTGATATACGAATGTGATTTCTGTTCTTAAATATTTATTTAGGAGTTGATCCCAATTACCCATTAGGTCAGAAATGGGGCCCAACTGTTTCTTTATTGATCATGCCTGCGATAAATAATGGATATAATTGTGTTTGTACTGTAATGTTATATATTTACAATATCAAGCGTAGCTGTCATTAGCGGCACATATAGTAAGTACAGCTATGTCCACTCGTTCAACGTCAAAATCCCTCCGACGGCTATAAGCTCTTCTCAGCAACTCAAACTCCTTTAATTGCCTCCTACCGCTGGAGCGGGCGTGCCAGGAGATTATTTTAAGTCCAGTCAACGACGATCGTGGTGGAACAGATAAGTAACTTATCTTCTGCTCATCTTTCTTCACATCCTAAATCTTCAATTTTAGGGGAATATTTTCCTACAATCGACAGCATAGATTCAATTGTATCTTTAGCATAATTTCGAAAATTACATATTATACATTCGTCAAGTTGTCGTCTTGTTTGTCAATAAATTTTAATATTGTACAGTTGTTGGTGGTGTTAAATGTCATAGAGTAGCATAGATTCAGTCTTCCAGTTGCGCCCCTGCATGGCATGCATTATGCTATTTTAAAAAATAAGAATATTCGTTGGAAATTTATTATCAAATTAGATTTCGGAAGGTATAGTCATCCAAATTAGCCGTGATTAAACAATCGCTATCGCGATTAAAATAGCGAAATGAAGGAACGATAATCAATTTCTCACTTTTAGTGAAAATATTCATCCTGGTATTACGTATTTGACTGTGTTCCCCTTTTCTATGTGTTCACATTCTACCATAAATGCGAAGTAAAAGTCGTTTGGTGGTTCAAGAATAATCAGGGCTCCAGTACGTATAAACACACAGTTTATATTGGAACGTCATAATTACAGGTTAGTTTTCTCTTTTCAAGTTTCAGTACTCGTAAGATTTCATTAACTGATATCTAGTTTAATTTAAATTGCCGAAGGAGTGTCTAGGAACACTCCCGGACTTTCAGACCGCACAATTAATCAATTAATTAAAAAATATATATTTTTAGATTTTTCCCTCGTTTACAACATTACAGTACATAAGAAAAAACATTAAAACCCCACTCATTATCGTACCTTCCCCTATGTACGCAGATACACGTATTTTTTTCTACAAGTTTATTAACTTCGTGACAACCGACGGGTTACCAGTTGCAAAAATTGCACCAAAATGCTATAAATTATCACGTCCGTATTCAGATCAAGTTTACGACATTAAAACTATTCGCAGAATTTGTAAGAGGATTGCAATAAATATCCAGCGTATCCAGACGACAAGACGTGTTACGAAAACGTAACGAAAACCTAAAAACCATAAATTACGACGACCGTGATAGTTTCTGAAATTGAAACCATCTGCTGGCGACCGGCCAAATAAACGGGCACCTAATTTTTCGTAACCGGGCATCTCGTATGAACCTCGGAACATATGTATATAAGCGGGGATGGCTTTAGCAGAGCTGTCAACGGTATATCCACGAATCCTATGATGAAAACAAATTATTTCGAAGGCGACGGAGACGGACGAAGTTGGAGGAGTTGGGGCGGCTATGCGACGACAGCAGAGGAAAATTCAAGGTTTCCATGGTTGAAGGTTTTTTAGCTTTCGCATTTGCTTCACTTTTAGCTTTGCCACAAAGTCAAATTCGTGATGCTTATATCTCACGTTTTAACCCTTTCGCTCACCATGTCTTGTACACAGGACACCAACTACAAAGCTATTCTAATTAACCAACTTCAACAAATGGTAGATGAAACGGTAGATAATAATAATAAATAAGAAGAATAATAAATAAGAAACATTGTCCAAAAGAGTGTAGTTTTTCTTAAATGATGCACTCTACTGCTTACTGCAATTGCCGAACCATTGAAAACAAATAGTTTTCCATTGAAACATTTACGGTAGATGGATATTATAATTGCAAAACGAAGGAACGAGGACAATCAAACTTTAAGAAGTGCATGGGAATTGAACTAATATCACTTCCTATAAATGAAATCCGTGAATGAATTCTCAAATAAGTGTTCTTAGTCTTCCGCGCTTGTGCAATAATTGTTAGCAAGTGAATTCGAAAGGGAATGTATTGTAGGCCTACGCGAAGACAGAACCTCTCTCGTGATTCCTCCTTTGACTGTTACCTCACTATCGTAAACTGAGTTTTTTGAGCTTATATATCTGGCGATATCTCTTCCACCCTTGTCTCATAATTCATGAGTAAGGGCCGGAATATATGCATTTTGATTTTGCAGTTATTTTGTACACTTTTTTTTCCTTTGAATTTAACAGCACTTCTGTTTAGGTAAGGTCGTTATAAAAAGTGTTTTTGAAGGCTCCATTGCGAATTCAGTTTTATAGAAGAAATTTACCTAGCGTTCCGCTTCCTCCTCAACCAATAATCACACGGGGGCACGTGGTTGGAAGCTTCTATTTTTCATGTGAATTGTTACCACAAAATAAAGACAGGATGCACATAGACCGTGTCATTAGTAGAATCTCAGCAAATAGTGCAACATGTTCACACACAGCTATGCGCGGTAGAAGACGCATAAAATGTTTGTGTTCTAGAAAGGTTTGAAAGTGTTTTAGAGAAAGATTCGGATTTTGGCACATTAAGACAAATTTGAACAGAACCGTTAAGTTGTCCCAAAGATTATTTTAATTACGCAAATATGTCACTAGATGTAGAACGTTCATTTTCTGCATATAAACACACTTTTTCCTTCACGCCGCACTAGGTTTGCCGAAATAATTGTGGAAACATATCTAATGTTGCAGATATTTAACAGACATTATTCACTTTGTGATTTCAAGGAAGACTCTTAAGACGGCAAGTGTTTGAGCACGTATTATATTTTATTTCTGGCCATTTATTTTGTGTAAACTTTTATGCGCCCGCCACTGGCTGTTGGCCTCACTCTTTATACAGTCTGCTGTCATTTCAGTCGCTTGTGTTCATAATATTTTGAAATATCAGAGTTATCACAAACTGATTGGATTAATTTATGTAAATGGTTCATAATGGAGAAAGGTAAGTTATGTTCATGCAAAAACATTGTCATTTTATATTCAGCAATATTCACAATTTTCAACAATGCCTGTTTCCTCTTATCAAACCATAATTTTGGAGTTCGTAGAGATTTTTGAACATTAGCTGCATGAGTATATATTCGTTCGTGGCGTTCAATATGCGGTAATTTTGAGGTAAGCTTTTTATCATAGACTTTGCAATATGAAACATATTAATTGCGTGCTTTGTTATGATCTCTTGAATCATAATGGGTTAACCAAGGAAACTGATCTTCCCAACATTTTTTATAGCGTTGTTTATAAATAGTTTATTTTCTTTTCAGCTGGCTTCTTCAAATCAGTGCCATTTCACTAGTTTCATTAGTTTCACTGGTTGAACTAAATTTTTCATTGTCCTCGCTAGTATTACTTAAAAAGCTGTTTGTATTAGTATCACTGGTTCCTTCATTAGAATCTGTTTGCATTCTAATAAGAAACCTATAAGAAATAAAATATAGATATTGTATTAAAATTTTTAATAACTTGTTACCTGTCCATCATTCAACTAGGTCGAAAATCAACGAATCAACGATTGTTATTTGTTAACATCACTAACATGTCATATTTTATTATTATATTCTTTTGTTGGATGTCAAATGCCAAAACTAAAGTTAAGTTGTTCTTTCTGCACTCTCACTAATTGGTGTGTAATTGGCTATCTATGTGTAGTTCTTGGTTTTCCTTGGGTACATTTAGATTACCTACTGTTCAAATCATCCAGATATATTCTAAGTTGCATATCATTTTATAGCAGTGACTTCAACCACAACAAAATAAAATGACGGAATCATGTAACATGTAACCTTGTTAAATATTCGCCAAAATCTCTTTCTATTTTTTTTTCTCTTTTCCATCTGTCCCCTTATCCTCTTTTGTATTTGGTACCAGAACGTACCCATCACCTTCAGCGCACTTTTTACGTACCAAATTTTAGTGGGGAGTGGGGGCGCGTGGCTCCACAGGCAGCAGCAACGATATTCGTTATATATATATGGAACTACCGCTTATAAATGAATCTTTACCGAAACGGTATGTAATAGTGATAATCGTATTTACACAAACAACTTCAGAAAATTACGTTTTGGTCAGGAAAATGTTTTATTCTACAGTGCATTGGTTTAAAGAAATTATTGTTTTGAGTTGAATTTGTTTATACATCTGTGAACAGTGGACGTCACCATACACACTGCACCATATAAAAACTCGTAAATTAATCCATTGCTTCGTATCAATCTTTACGAGCTCGCACGGGACCTTCATTTAAACAATCCAACGAACTACAACGTCGTGCGCATTTTGAACGTTAATTCATTAATTAACGTTCAAACGAGCACGGCAGTGCAGGTGTCCTCGATATTTATCCTTCAACAAGTCTCGTATCCCAGATGATCCTATCCGCTCGCCGCGAAATTCCCGGACGAGGACGTCGTTCTTTATTTATGCGTTTCGATCTAACAAATAGACTAATTTCGACTTTACAAATCCTATTCAGTCGGGTGAGAACGTGAGCGCGCTCCCTCAGTCGGCTCAGACATTAACAAAAGTGATAAAAGTTCATTAATTACGATCATTTCTCATTGCGAGCTGAACGCGTTTTTGCACGCCACCTATGTATACATGTATAGAGACGTAGATGGCGCTGCGGACGGTATAGATTAGCGTACGACCTACTACTAGTACCGCTGCTAGGAACGGCAGCGCCACGGGCGCCTGAAATATGAATCTCCAGATAATTCTCGAATGTATTATAGCAGTTTGTTTGGTAGCGAAAACTATCGGTTATTTATTAGTGGCAGACGCGGCCCGCAACATCGTACTCGCATCTCTTTCCCGGCAACATTTCGCAGTTCCGCAAACGATTCGACGCTATTCAATAAACATTACAATAATCAATAAACTGACACGCGCTCTTCGCAACCTCGCAAACTTTATCGCTTGTTTCGAATACTTTAGACTTGCTAGCGCGGTCGAAGAATGACAAATGGATGCTGTATACGTTAGGATTGCTTCGGTTTTAAGATGTATATGTTACCGTTACTTTGATAAATGTATTAGTATGTGTAATAACCGGGCATTATACATAATAACCAATGTAATAATATGTATGCAATTTATTATTTTAACCGGTTATTTTACATACAACCCAAACCCTCTTGGCTGAAGTGATAAATTACAATATTTAGGAAGTACGAAATTTTCATCAGTGCTTGTGAAATAAAAAGACAATGTTTTATTCAATTAAAAATGTTTTATTCTTATCACCTATGCAAAAGGTTCTGGTTTCAACGGAAGAGAGATATACGAATGTAATTTCTCTTCTTAAATATTTATTTAGGAGTTGATCCCAATTACCCATTAGGTCAGAAATGGGGCCCAACTGTTTCTTTATTGATCATGCCTGCGATAAATAATGGATATAATTGTGTTTGTACTGTAATGTTATATATTTACAATATCAAGCGTAGCTGTCATTAGCGGCACATATAGTAAGTACAGTATGTCCACTCGTTCAACGTCAAAATCCCTCCGACGGCTATAAGCTCTTTCTCAGCAACTCAAACTCCTTTAATTGCCTCCTACCGCTGGAGCGGGCGTGCCAGGAGATTATTTTAAGTCCAGTCAACGACGATCGTGGTGGAACGGATAAGTAACTTGTCTTCTGCTCATCTTTCTTCACATCCCAAATCTTCAATTTTAGGGGAATATTTTCCTACAATCGACAGCATAGATTCAATTGTATCTTTAGCATAATTTCGAAAATTAAATATCATTCGTCAAGTTATCGTCTTGTTTGTCAATAAATTTTAATATTGTACAGTTGTTGGTGGTGTTAAATGTCATAGAGTAGCATAGATTCAGTCTTTCAGTTGCGTCCCTGCATGGCATGCATTATGCTATTTTAAAGAATAAGAATATTCGTTGGAAATTTATTATCAAATTAGATTTCGGAAGGTATAGTTATCCAAATTAGCTGTGATTAAATAATCGCTATCGCGATTAAAATACCGAAATGAAGGGACGCTAATCAATTTCTCACTTTTAGTGAAAATATTCATCCTGGTATTACGTATGTGACTGTGTTCCCCTTTTCTAAGTGTTCAAATTCTATCATAAATGCGAAGTAAAAGTCGTTTGGTGGTTCAAGAATAATCAGGGTTCCAGTACGTATAAACGCACAGTTTATATTGGAACGTCATAATTCCAGGTTAGTTTTCTCTTTTCAAGTTTCAGTACTCGTAAGATTTCATTAACTGATATCTAGTTTAATTTAAATTGCCGAAGGAGTGTCTAGGAACACTCCCGGACTTTCAGACTGCACAATTAATTAAATAATTAAAAAATATATATTTTTAGATTTTTCCCTCGTTTACAACATTACAGTACATATGCAATTTATTATTTTAACCGGTTATTTTACATACAACCCAAACCCTCTTGGCTGAAGTGGTAAATTACAATATTTAGGAAGTATGAAATTTTCATCAGTGCTTGTGAAATAAAAAGACAATGTTTTATTCAATTAAAAAATGTTTTATTCTTATCACTTGTAAACAAACAACCTTCTACTTGTTAGAACATGGCAAATTGTCATGGCATTTCGAATTACAGAGTAACTCATGCTTCTTGCAGCTACATTTTCCTGAAAGATATTTTCCCTTGCAGTTACATCTCTTGAAACCTTGACCACCTGTGATTGAAGATTTCCTGGCACACTCACGAAGAATCACAACTACATCTGAAACTTCCTTTTGTGAAATGAAATTCTCCTTACAAATGGCAAACTGGCTCCTAGAATACTTTTGAGCCAATCATCCTTCCTTAGTGCCAATCTCATACATCTTGCCATCAGCATCCATCTGCAGAATGACTCCAAGAATGTTCCTGGGGTCACTTCTACCCCTGTCGACATCAAGAACCCGTATTTTTACAGTATCTCCTATCTTGCCTCTTGGAAACTTCGATTCAGACATTAGCCTCATCTTTTTTGCCTGGCACCGCAATGCACTTATGGCATTCTCCCTCTTCTTTTTAATAATGTTGATTTTGTCTGAAATCATATTTTCCCCCGAAATGTCCTCTACCTCTGTCTGCGTCCCCTGTTTTGTCCATCAACCTTTTCACCATTCTCTATTACTTCCCCATCTTCTTCGCCACCATTCTCTGTTACTTCCCCATCTTTTTCGCTACCATTCTCTGTTTGTCCATTTTCATCTCGTACTAAGGCACCTGAAGAAGAGTCAATTAAGGTTTCCAGATCTTCTTCAGATTCTAGGATTCTGATGACATCAGTAGAAAGTGATTATGTTGTAAGGCTGACTTTTGCTGGCCTCATATGGGCTGCAATTTATGGCTTCATGATGGGCTCTATTCTTCATGAATTGAAAAAATTTCAGACCAGTGTGGAGTTTGGTTCGTTTCCATCCAAGTCGTCAGCGTCCTGATTTGCGCGCTCCACAGAGCCTTGCGACTGGCTGTGTCTCGACTTTCCATGAACTATCTTCAATTCACTCCACATTTCACATACTTCCTGAATGATGTGATTGCAGAAGTACATCTATATCTGTTTTTGAGTGATGTTTTTGTAGTTGTTCTGTAGCTGCTTCAAAATTCTTGTTCTTCCTCTATGTCCAATTGCCAAGTGTTTCTCATGAATTATGTTGAAGATCTGCTCTGTATGCACATAATAACAGACTGATGAAAATACTTTGAATAATTTATAATATTTTCTGGACTGCAAATAGTTACAATCACAAAAAAAAAAACATTTTTCGGTCAAATGAGCGACACTCTATTCCAGATCAAATTTCCGCTATTCGACAATATGTTCTCACAAAATTCCCAGTACCTTCTCTCATTTTAATATTTGCTTTTATTGCAAACGGTCAAAAAATTAATTTCCAATAACTATGTTTGCTGTCTCATAGAATGACTCTAAATTATGTGAGTGAGCTTATTTATTTATATGCAAATTACGTAGCATTTCAAATTCTTCGTTTTCTATATAGATATCTACATGCATTGTCCATTTTTGTTTTGTTAAACTTTATTGTTTTTGTTAACATTGTTATCTTGATATATTTATAAACAAATGATTCGATATATTTATTCAATATTATATTATGTTATTTAACAATTTATAGTGCATGCTAATTTTTATATAGAAACTTTTTCAACGTTTTAATTAATTTTTCCTTTGTGACAGCTTTTTTTACGTGTGGTGATGGCCCTATAGGGTATTTAAACTTTTGAAGCTTATCGTACCCTCAGGGGCCTTCTGGTGTGTAAAAATATTCCATGGCTTTGTTATTATCATCCCCTCGCACAGTGTGATATTTCAATAATATAGCGGGAGGAAAATATATAATAATGAAATGGTAACTCTGGTTGGTTCTTGCGCTTTTGATTAATAGAAGTAAAAAATTAAATATACTTTTATTTATAAAACAATATTGAAGGCATATGCAGGATAATCAAATATTTCGACAGCAAATTTAGATATGGTTCTGTAATGGCCGTAACTAACTTGGATATCTCCAAAATTGGATAATATTTTAAAAAATTACATAAGCTACATTCTCATTTTATTCTTTTTTTTGGAAGAAAATTGTGTTATAATACACATTTTCCTAAATATTGAAAAGTATCCATTTTATATACGAAATGAGTAACCCATTCTTTTCGTTTTTCTTTTTGTAAGGGCAATTTGATTAAAAAAGAAAAACATAGGTAGATGTACGAAGTGTGGGAATTAAATAACCGGGCTGGTGGTACAAAACATTTTATTGATCACCAAAAGGAACGAATGTGAACGATGCGTATCGAGTAATGCCGGTATTATCTCAAGTGGTGTTGTCCTTAATTGAACCAGTATTGGATAAGGGGTATTGTTTGACGACTGATAACTTTTATACTTCTCCGCAATTAGCGGATTTCCTAGTAAAACGTCGAACAGACACCTATGGCACTCTGAGAACTACTAGACTAGAAGTTCCATATGAAATTAGAAATAAAAAATTAAAAAAGGGAAATGTTATAGCTTTTCAAAGAGGGAAAGTAATGGTGATGAAGTGGAAAGACAAACAAGACATCTGCCTTCTTTCAACAATCCATAACACACAGCAAGAAATTACAAGTAAAACAGCCAAAGACGATATGCAGATAAAGAAGCCGAAAGTTGTAATTGACTACAATGGTACAATGGGAGGCGTTGATCGGCGTGATCAGCATCTTCACGATTACCCAACAACAAGAAAACGAAGGAAAAGATACTATAAAAAAATATTTTTTCACCTAGTGGATATATGCGTGTGGAATTCATTTGTGTTGTATCAATGAAATGAAGGAAAAAGGGACCATTTGGAATTACGTAAAACGCTTGTGGAAAAATTAATTGAAAAATACCATTCAGAAGTATTACCCAAAAGAACAGGTCGGCCTGGTCACCAACCTGGGCCTTTGAGACTAACCGAGAGGCACTTTCCCGAATTTGTACCACCGACAGAAAAGAAAGCGGTCCCTTGTAGAAATTGCGCCGTTTGTTGCAGTAAAAGGAATGGGAAAAGTAAAAAGGTAAGAAAAGAAACAAGGTACTATTGTAGGAACTGTAATGTTGGACTTTCATGGTGTATCATACCAAACTAAATTTTTAGGAATTCTTATGCTTATAAGTATAACTAAGCATTCAAAAGCGGCGTAACTTAGGGTGGAATAAAGCTTAGGTTCCAAACTCCCAACCTAGCTAACGATACCTAGCAGCGTCAAATCAAAATAATTTCGGCAAGAGGCATACTTTTACAAGGAGTTTGGCCAGTATTACATACATAACTTCAAATATGCTTGTAATATTTAGAAATTTATAAAATAATTTTTAACATTGTTTGTATGAAAATATTTTTTATTTTGCTCCGGGTCGCCCTTTTCCCCTTATAAAAATTTCCATTTTTTTGGAATTTACGGCTTCGGGATGTTCCCCTGGCCCTTTAAATCCATCCTTGTTTAATTATTTACCTTGTTTTCAAAATACGAAGTCCTCTATCTTACTCATATTACGCCGTCGTCTTTTTTTCGAAATTAACACCTTCATGACATTT
The DNA here is from genome assembly GCA_029619315.2 of Dynastes maya. NCBI lineage: Eukaryota > Metazoa > Arthropoda > Insecta > Coleoptera > Scarabaeidae > Dynastes > Dynastes maya. The sequence goes on along the minus strand of JAROYE020000004.1, from coordinate 54,882,644 downwards.
CCCGGATGATCGCGATTAACCCTGAACAATTTGTCATTTGCTTGCGGCTAACCCATAAGCGAAAGAGTTTAGTATTTCGAGGTTAACGTCATGTGAGTAGCAGTCATCGTCATGGCGTAGCTTCCGCCCGCCAAGATTGATTTTCCGGCTCCGAAAACATACAAATTAAAACTTCCCATTGACTTATTGCTCTCTTGTCGTTTCTGGCCGACGGCGCGCTTCTAAAATTACTTTTAATGATAAATGATTCGGACGTGAAATATCGTCCGTCCCTGCCGAATCGAACTATATCAATTTTGACCGACCGACCGACCGATGGCGGCGGTAGAGCGCGATTTATTGTGTATATTTTTTTTAACGATGGGTCATTAGTAGCGAACGTTGTCGTTATATACAATAGTGGAAGTGGGGTTAAGTACCTATGGGATACGATAATTTAAGTGGTTTTATACGAAGGAAAATTAAAAAAATGAGTTGTTCGTAGTTAATTAATTAATTGTACGGTCTGAAGGTCCGGGAGTGTTCCTAAACACTCTTTCGGCAATTTAAATTAAACTAGATATCAATTAATGAAATTTTATGTCTATTAAAACTAGAAAAGAGAAAACTAACATGAAATTGTGACGTTCCAATATAAACTCTATGTTTATATGTTGTGTACTGGAACCTTGCGTATTCTTAAACCACCAAATTTGACTTTTAGTTCGTATTTATGGTAGAATTAAAACGCTGAACTCTTAGAAAATGGGAATACAGCCACACACGTGTTAGCTGGATGAATATGTTGGAATCCAATGAGAAAACTATTTTTGGCCCTTTCGTAGACGTATCGCAAAGTAACCTATATCTATCTCTTTCGTAATTGGTTTGTAACTAAGGTTTCGAAGTTTGTAACATGTTTGTAACCATAGTAACTGTGGTTGAAAATATGATTTGCCAAGTCCATGTCGCGTTTTTCTTTGCAGGTTTTTTGTAGTTTTCAATGAATTATAAATCATATCATGCTCTAGTTCTGTTATTTGAAGTTTTCGTTTAAAAATCAGTCTTTTGAAAGCTGACTGTACGGACAAATTTAGCAATACAAGTATTACAACTACTGCCATAGGTACGTCTATTATTTATGGTATTTGTAAATTATGTTATTTAAAAATATGTTTATTTTGTAACGTTTTTGACTATTCGGGTGCCAAAATGTAACGCTTGTCGGTTTTCGGGTGCCGAATGTAACGTATAGTTGCGGCTCCGACGTCAAATATAACGTATGTCGCCAGTCCTCTAACAATAACGGGAAAATTATTCGTGCCAACCCCTAATTGAAATAACAGGTGTTCGCTCTTTGAGATTCGGCAACTTCGGTAACTCATAAAAATAAATGCTTCACCTTAAAATTTTCTTTGTGCTGTATTTTATGCTTATAATCCGGAACAAAAAGAATAAAACACTCTTTTAAATTATCTTATACGTTGTCGATTTCTTACAAGGAAAATATACTTAGGAGCTTAGCAAGTTAACTGACCGCTTATAGATGTCGCCTTACGGTATCAATGTCAAAACAGCTGACATGTGTTTGAAAGTTTATATTTCGGTAAAACAATGTCGGTGTTCAAGAACTTAAGCATTTACAAACGTTACGTGATTTGTGTATCCACCAGGATAGCTTCTAGCGGAGACCAAGGTATGTTCTAATGATTAAAATAAGTAGATAATATGTACAGTTTCTTTATTACACATTCAAAACAAAATTAATTTCTATCAACTACATAAGAAAACAAAATAGATCCCTAGAGTAACATAACATAACATTCAATGTGAGTTAACTTGTTTCATATTTCAAAGTTGACGGGTATTAGCGGGTTGTGAGATGACGTGACTTTTACTGGTTTGAACGACTAAGTGACTCTCTCGATTTCGCGGTATCGAAATCATTTCAATTAAAACAATCTAAGTTTCGCAGCGGTAACAGCTGATGGCTGTATTTACGGGGGTAAAATACTATGCTATTGTCTGCCGATGCAGAATCCTTCCAGTATATTTTCGAACTTAGAAAAATAGACCTCGGTTATCGACACAAGTTCGAATGCCACGAGGGATACTTCCCTAGACACGACTTAGCCATGGTCTGCGTAAAGCCACAACCTCTAAGAGCCTAAACTGCTGTAGCCTAAGATCACTGGCCTGCGACCCTCAGCAACCTCAGTTCCTCGGAATCACGATAAGTGTGACTACGGAGTCACGTTAAGCGACTGATTTGAAAAGCTAATTCAGGCCCTTTATATATCGTTTGAGATCACTACGTCACACGTTTTTGTCCTATGACGTTCCTTGGCCTTGTACGTGATACGTACAAGCAAAACACTCGTTACCATACATCATCTCGCAATTCCAATCCACTCTAATGAAAAATATACACAGGTTTACAGAGGTATTAAACAGGGTTTTCTCAAAGTAAAAAAAAAAAAAATTGAAATATAATTTAGACTCTACAGAAAAGTTGACATTACATTAATTTTAACTCTCTTTTCCTTAATCTAGAGGCCTTTAAATTGGTGCGGGTGTTTAACGGTTCGTCACAAGTTGTAGTGTAGAATCATAGACTCAAATTTAATGAGCCAGTAAGTTTTTTAGCCTTTTACGGAAATTAGCAATGCTTTAACGTGGATAATGTATTTTCTCTATTGGAAAACGCATTACATCAAAGGACACCCATACACTCTATGAGTACTGTGTGATATCTAGTCCTGAATCCCGCTAATAAATGTGCAATGTATATGCAAATGAAAACTTGTGTTTTGTGCTCTTATATTTGTATTAAATACAGAACTTGACAGAAATTGAAGAAAATTTAAAACAAATAGACGGAGTAATCTGCTGATAGTTTCCGGTATGTCTACAAGGGAAATATAATTTCATAATAAATTTCAAAGGAATATTCTTATTTTTTAAAATAGCATAACGCATGCCATGCAGTGACGCAACTGGAAGACTAAATCTATGCTACCCTGTGACATTTACTACAATCAACAACTGTACAATGCTAAAGCTTATTGACAAACAAGATGATTACTTGACGTACAATATGTAATTATTCGAAATTTTGCTAAAGATACAACTGAATTTATGCTGTCGGTTGTAGTAGGCAAATATTCCATTAAAATTGGAGGTTTAAGATATGAAGAAAATTAACAGAAAACAAGTTATTTATCCGTTCCACCATGATTGTCGTTGATTGGACTTAAAATAATCTCCTGACACCTCCGCGCCAGCGATAGGAGGAGAAAGAACTACTAGCCGCTGTACCCGAGGCATTTTGACGTTGAACGAGCGGACATACTGAACTCACTATACGTGTTGCTAATGACAGTTATGTTCGATGTTGTAAATTATAACATTACAGTACCTAGGTGAAATTACACTCTAAAAAAATGGACCAATTTTACCGCATTAAAGGGGAACTCAGAACTCAGAATGCCCAAAGTTGTTGTTAAATAACTTTATGTTGAAACTCATCGAAGTTTTGCAGGGATACTTTTGGAAAATCGTCCTTGATACTGCAATAGGTCGTATGTCAAAAAATGCCGTTTAGAGTTTATTATGCTAAAGTAACCACCATTAAGTGTTTTATATCCCTACAAAACGTCGTTTGTCAAGAGCTAATACAAAGTAGTATACAGTAGGCATATTTAGATGATACGTCCTGTGTGACAGTAGCAAATAATTGGCTACATCAAGTCGTATGTCATAAAACTAAACTGTTCATTTTTACTGCTGATGATGATAGCTTGGCTATCGAAACGTGTGTCCAGTGCGAAGGAAGTATTGTGGTAAAGGTTCTAGTGAAGTGTTTCAGTGTTCCAGTGCCACAGAGTTCGTGTACTTGATTAGAAAATAAAAATAGCAATGTAACGACCGATATTATTATTTCATCCACAGAAGTAAAATTACCCGTATTATAGGAGGTAGAAAAGTTACCTCCTATTTTCGTGGTAATTTTCATCAATTTTCTTAGAGTGTAGGTGTACTCTGAAACATGTGCCGTGCAAGGCAATACGACTCTATTGGAACCAAGCAGCTTTCAACGTACTTGCATCAAATAAAACACAACTTAGGGCAGTGACATGTTCACCGAGAGAATATGGTTGCCTCAAATGATATTTGCAGAAGATGCAGCCTTTGTAATAAAGACGTGCAGTGTTAGGTTAGCGCAAACCTGCTCTAATAGTTTAAATTTATCCACTATGGAATTCATTTGAGTAAAATTGGAACCAAATGCAGGATTAATACAATAAGCCTTCAAGGCCGTAGTATTGAGGATGTGAAAAATTTTATTCTAGATTTGGTGACTTTTTTCTTTAAACACCTTGTAACTGTGAATAGTATTGGGCGGAGGTTTAACACATCCGCCCAATACTATGCACACAAACGCCAGTAAACAACGACAAAAAAAAACAATCTAAACCGTGTTCAATAATCAAACGTCAAACGTAAAAAATTAAACGTCAACCATTCGTGTATACGCGTACGTTAAACGTTAGTTTTTGAAGTAATCAAACAAACCGTGAAAGCATTTGTCATTTTTCCGAATCGATTGAACGAGAAAATTCGTTCCAATTACGGACGTGTCATTTGTATTGTATATATGTCATACGTATCATCTCTGACGTAGAAAATTACCGGTTCGAAGCTTTATTTTATTGCGAAAATATATTGCGTTCGCCGAACGATAAGTAGCTAAAGTATTGAAGCGGAAAAAATGTTTTATAGCGGTTATTTTTCACGATCTGTTTTATAGGAAAAGTTAGTAGTTATATTCGTACTTATTGGAAGCGGTACAATAAAACCGGATCTTATTGATTTTATTACTTGTATAGCATGAATGAAGGTTATATTGCAAAAACGTTTAAGAACAATAAAATGAAATTTAAAATAAAAATAGTTTAGATGGGATTGACATTTTCAGCATTTTCATATATGGAAAGTGGTACACTTTCTAGAAGGATAACGCTTGATAATTTTAATTCAATAACTTGTAGAATTTATTACATATCTAGAGAAGTAGAAACTGCAAGAAATCAGAATTAAAACCTGAAATAAAAAAAAACTTACTCCCGAGAAGAAAGGATTGATATGATTTCTGTAATTGGAGAGTGTTTAGGAAATTGCTTGTTACCATCAAGGGTTTATGCTCAAAAGTTTCCTAACAGACGTCATCCTGACAAGCGTTCGTTAGAAAATTTGCTGCAAGTTTTCCGAAGGTCAGGAAGTGTATCATAAAAAAATGGAACGACAAAAGCCAATTACCGGAAAAGAAGAAAATGAATTTTTCGTTATGGAATCTCTAATTGAAACTCCCCATACAAGTCAGCGAATAATGAATGAAACTACAGGAATCAGCAGAAGAAGCATCGGAAGAATCATAAAGAAACACAAATTTTATACGTACCACATACAATTGCATCAGGAACTTTTGGAAGCAGATTACGACGATCGACGACTGGAATTATGGATTCTAGAAAAGTTAGGAGATGACGGGCGTTTCTCAGATTTTGTAGTCTTTTCAGATGAGTCAACTTTCGATAACAACGGATTAGTTAAGAAACATAATTTTCATTATTACAGTGATGAAAATCCCAATTTCTTTAGAACCCTCGATCGTCAGCATAGATGGTCTGTTAATGTTTGGGGTGGAACAACTGGAGTATTGTAGGTCCATGCTTTTTTGATGGCCACTTAAATGACGCCATGTGTTTTGAATTTATAAGAGACAATTTACCCGTACTTTTAGAAAATATTCCACTTAATATCCGAAAGAGAATGTGGTTGTAACTAGACGGTGCTCCCGCGCACTTCCCAGTAAATGTTATGAACGAATTAGATAGGCAATATCCCCAGATGGATAGGACGCGGAGGTTCACAGAATTAGTCAGCAAGGTTCCCCAGACCTAACGAATCCCGATTGTTTCTTATGGGGATACATCAAAACTATTGTTTATGATATACCGCCAACCACATCCGATAATATGAAAGACCGAATAAGAGCAGCGTGTCGTTCTATAACGTCAGATAATTTATTTAAAGTGAAACTGTCATTTCAAGAAAGAGTTCGCTTATGCATTGAAAATGATGGACATCATTTTGAACACTTGACAAGACATTTTTTTTTACATTTATGTTTGTTATTTGTTCAATAAAAGTATGTATTTGCGATTTATAGTTATGTCTCTTTTTAATAAGCATGAAAAAAAACTAGTTGAAGGGTTAGACTGATAAATATCATCTATTTGTGAGCAGTAATAATAACGTCAGTTCCGTTAAAGCCTACTTTCGTAAAATAAATGGCAAGAAATGAATATTCGAAATTGAAAATGTGAAATTACTAAGAAAGTATAAGGTTTGAGCATAGGAAACCCTAATACAATTTTATAAATGGTTAAAATTAGAATCTAAATACGCTAATAAATACAGGGTGTTCCATTTAATATAAGAAAGTTATTTGACCTTAATGATAGTCCAAATTAAAAGTATATTTTCGTCCACCCTGTATAATTTTTAGGGATAATTTTTATTTTATCATCAAGCCTAATGCTTCGACTAAAAGTAAATATAATTAGAAAATATCTAGCTCAAATACGTAAAACAGGCGTGCCTTTTAAATTTTAGTCTACATTTTCAAGAATCGTTAAACGTCTCAAAAAAGGCTTGAGTTAGGTATAAGGGACATAACAGTAACTTGCCTTTATTTAGCCCGCGCTGTCAAAATATGCAATAATATACAGGATATTCCATTTAAATTTCCACAAGTTTCGTGTGTAACTTCTTTTTGAGTCGCCCTGTATATTTCAAAATATTTTAAAAACATTTTGCCGTTTTTCGTATATAAACCTACGCGGATGTGGTGCCCCATCCTGTTGCATACATTTATAAAAATTATTTGCTTAAGAGGTACAACAGATAAGCTGGTACCAAAAAAAAGTTATCGCCAATGCGTAGCAAATTTCAAAAATTTAATAAAAATGTGGGTATTTGATTTAAAAAGGTTAAGTTATGTAGCGCCACCTAACAGTGTAATACATTTAACTTTTAAAAAATGACTGGAGAATATGTGCCCCCAATCGACATTTATGGTAAAGTTCTCAGTTTTAAAATTTTCGTTATTGAAATTCACGATGTCGCATTCTTTGCAGAACACACTACGTGAGTAATAGTAACATTGTAAAGAAGGTGATGTATATATGTAAAAACAATAAAGAAAATGAGCTATATGGTATGTCATCCAACAATTACAAAAATGTTGCTTACCTAATCATCGTATCTTATTGCAATCTTGGCTCCTTGTCATTGTTTTCTAAATAGTGTGGAGTGTATCTCTTGGCAGTAGGTGGCGCCATGGGATATACTGCTTGCCAGTTTGGCAATTAGCGATATAAACCGGCAGCCAATGTCGGTGAGGTAAAGAAGCACTCGGCACTTTGGTTTTAATGATTGTTAGCACAAAAATTGTTATTTACAATAAAAGATCTTTAAACATTAAATACTTCTTTCTAATAAAAATTCACCCGCTTGGGGTTTCCAACAAACTTTAAGGTCGAAAATTTTGAATATCGTAATCTAAATATGGACATCTATATGGATACTCGTAAGTGTACTAAAAAGATCATAAAATTTTACAACAATAACAGAAATATTTATCTCACACATAAAAATATGTAGATTGTGTATTATGCAACAAATTTCTTTCTTGTGTGTTTATTTATTCATATTCACAAACAAGATTTCTCTATAGAAAGAAAATTTCCTCATTTAAACAGGCATAAAACTTGTTTGTTCAAACATATTCTGCTCCTTTAAAAATACAGAATTAATGGCGATAGCATTCATTTTACGAGAGCATAACCACCAACTTTTTTGTGGAAAAAAAAATCCATAAAATTACCCAAGTCTTCCGTTAAATTCCGCTCCCACCGGTGAAACTTTTTCTTTAAATATATTCAACTCCAAATTAATCGAAGGAAGTGCGGAAGGGCGGCAGACTTTCCGCCCGATGGGGGAAAGAAGAAGAGACGGTTCGTTAAAGCACCAAAACCAATCCTGCGTACCAATAAATCGAAATTTAATAACGATGAAAAGTGTGTTTGCGTCGAGCGATGAAGGCAGGAAAATACGAGAATGTCGGCGAGGTGGAGTGGGAAGCAAACTTGAGGGTAGATATCTATATTATCGATCGAAGATGGCAAGGTCGACGAGCGCTATTTACCCATTGCAGAAAAAAAACCGTCATGCAAAGCGTAGAGTTGAACACAAACTCTGGAGACAGGAAGGAATTGGTAGGAATATTTGATAACGATAATGTTACGCGAAACTTATTACCCCTAGTATGCGTATCATCAATATTTTCAAGTAAGTAGAGGGAAGCGAGCAAATAAAGATTGCCCTTATTTGCTCAGCACTCCAGATAAATTTAAAATCACTTCGCTACCTCGTCTTTCAACTTCTCTGTATGCCTGTATACAGTCAGTGGCAAAATAACAACACCATGTATTGCAATTTATTCTTCTAACAGATACCAATACTGAAAGCCGTAAAAATACTGATTGTATTGCGATTTATTTTAATAGTCTTCTAAATTATACCACCAGCGACAGTCGGCAGTTCTATAGGCTATTAAGGCCTACACATACGAATCTGCTCTGATACATGAATGTGTACACAATCTACGCCAATTGGGACGCAATAACCACGTTACTTTGCGATGGGCCCCAAGCCACCAAGGGATCGAAGGAAATGAAAGGCCAAAGAAGTAGCGAAGTGGCTTTCATTGGCCCTAATCCCTTCTGCGGTCTCCAAAAGAGCCACATAAAACAAGCAATTAAGACACGGAGGGACAATCAAAAGGCCTCGTACTGGGGTAATGTTCCAGGACAAAAACAGGCGAAAGGGCTCATATCAGGCTCGCCAAAGACAGCAAAAATAGCGCTATCGTTCAGCAAGGGGTATCTTAGATTACTGGCAGGACTTCTGACAGGCCATGTAGCCCTAAAATATCACTTATTTAAACTAGGAAAAGCTGACGATCAACTCTGCCGTCTATGCCAAGAAGATCTGGAGACGGCAGAACACATCCTATGTGAATGTGTTGCCATTAGCCGCACGCGACGCCAACTTTTTAGTAGGCCATTTCTTGCACTTACTAAACTGAAGGATGCAGATCCTAGAGTAGTACTAAGGTTTATTAAAAGCCTCCAACTATTTTAACACACATAAGGGCATTCTGTTACAAAAGATCTATTAGGGTCGCAGTGATTGTAGGCATTTGTGCCATGGCCCGACTAAAATAATAATAATAATAAATTATACCACCAAGTAGGTTAATTGTATAACCATCTCCGTTCCGGTTTGATTTGCCGCTTCCATTATGTTATAATTGAAACATTGGTGTCCTCGTAGAGAAGAAATCTTCTGAAGGAGCTGACAGTACGATCAACGAAATAGCAAGAGACACGACAACACCCGGAAAATTATTCTACAGTAAACAACGACCGTGACCTGACTTGTATCCTTATCTCCAAATTAAAAAAAATTGCTCCTATACTCTTTTCATTACATATCGTTTACCGATTTATCGTGGCCAGTTCATCGTATACCGTTTCATCGTAGGCTTCTTCGTTAGCCATCAGGGAGGTTCATATTAGCGATGGGGAGAATTAAATGTAAATACTAGGTAGCAACGAGAACTTTTATGAAATCGAGGACATTAAGGAACAGCTATTTGTATGTTTTTGCGCGATAAAAGTATCATGCTTTGGTGATGTGCGCAAATGGGACGCTGTAAAGCGAGGAATCCGCACCAGGAACCAAGAAGTCATCAATACTCTCAAGATAGCCGCTACTATGCACACGTTGTGCAGAAATGTGTGTCGAAAGTACTGCTCAGGTTTTATGAGAACATAAGTAATACATCTGAAGCTGCTGGAGCTAGAATACCAAGCACTCGAAAGGAAATAAACTCTGCACCTGTAGATCCCAACACATTTGAAGAGTAGCCAGAAGATTACAAAGCGTGTGTACTTCAACGAGAAATTCTGGAAATCTTTCTACTGTATGACGGTGGACACAATAATTGGATTTTAATTTTTAGTCGGGAGAGTTGACTCGAATCGGAAATTTGGTATGCTGATGGAACTTTGGCAATCTCGCAAAAATTATTTTCCCAAGTTAAAACGATACGGTGGAGAGCCCCTAATATTTTATGCACTTTTACCAAATAAACAACGTGAAAGTCATGTATAGATGTTTGAGGCAATAAAAAGACTCATATCAAATTTAAATCCAAAGTTTATCAATTATAATGTTGATCAAGCACCTAACGACAGAATGCTTTCTCGCTGTCAGCATCAGAGGATGCTTTTTCAATTTAGCTAAAAATATGATAAAGCACTTGGCTCAAATGCGCTTAACAGCGGGTTATAACAATGCACCAGATTTTGCTTTAAAAGCTAGAATGGTTATCGCCTTAAGTTTCGTTCCTGTTGCTAATCTAGTTACCAGAAGAACTACAACCGTTGGTAAATTGGTTAAAAAATAATTATATAGGACGTCACCCTGATATTTGGAGATTCATTGATGGGCTACGGAATTTATTTTGCTTATTAGATAAACTAATTTACCTTACCCTAACAAACTTGCAGTCTAACAGGTACAACGATGAAATTGCGGGCGATGAATGTTGGGTGGCGATGAAACGGCTCTCATGAAATGGTTACGACGAACCGATCACGATGAAACGTTAAGAGTGGGTCAATATTTCTGTGACTTTTTGAATTAGAGAGAGTTTCTTCGTTCAAAAAACGTTTTACTTCTCAACATAGTCTCTTTTTAGCTCAATATATTTCGTCCAACGTTTCGTCAACGGTTATGAAACTGAGCAAAAACTCGTCCGGATTACGGTAAAATAACGTCAAACACTCATCCGAAGTTGTCATACGATCGCGTTTGTGATCAAATTGCGAGCAAACGCGGCACTCATCTTACAGATAGCTTTCTCATACGCAAGCGAACATTCAAAATCGAAACCACTGAGCCATGTGGGTTCCACAATCTCGCGCACTTTCGTGGATTTTTTCGATTGTTTCGCGTGTAGTGACCTCAACCTCAATTGGAGAAATTCCCTTTCAATGACAGTAGGTACAATAAGGAGCTTAAATTCATAAAAAATGTAGCTATTTGCAATTGTTATCTTCTATAGATGTCGACCGCATTATGTAAGAAATTCCACGAGCTTAACCCCAGCAGAAACCTGCGACAAGAAATTTATATAACTTCCCTTCCGAAGAACATCGAAAGGTATTAGTAAGCTTCTAGGGGGGTGCATATATTCCAGTTGGTGAAATACACTCAAAAACTTTCTTGGCAATCCGAAAGATAAACCGGACATGAAAAAAGGTCAGTAATTTATAAAATTGCATGTAATGACTGTGATTATATTATCACAGTCATTACATGCATGCCTATATTGGTCAAACGAGTGATAGGAACTAGATTCAATGAACACATCAGGTGCTACAGGTACAGGAAGATAGAGGCGTCAAGTGTGGCACAACACATAAACGAAACCGGGCATAATATTAAATTAGAAAACCTGAAATTGATTGAGAACGTAACTTTGCCGGGGGAATTAGACGCATACGAAACTGTGTACATAATAAGGAACACAAATCTGTTGAATAGAGAGAATGCGCCGTTATATTACTCTCGCCTTTTTGATTTATTAGGGTAAAGCGGCCATATGGTTTCAGTAACGTGCTACAATGACAAAAGACCCTTCTGTCTTTTTCCGTATATCTCCCATGTTTCAGATTTAGGGTGTAGGCGGAAGGAACACAAATCTGACGAATAGAAGAAACGTACCGTTGTCTTGCTCTATTTTTATGAGGGTAGGACGGCCACATGTCTGGCGTTTGGTGCTGCAATGACAGGAGACTCATGAGTCTATTTTTCCATATATTTCGCATGTTTTAGTGTTAAGTAGCAAAAGTAGATAATTGTAAAAATTTTTCTCGATAGTAGGGATAAACAAGCATGGTAGAATTAGAATTTTTTCTCACATTATTCGGTTATGCGGCTGACGATGGGGACCTACGAGTCCTTGAAATGGGTGTTCCGAATTAATTAATGATTTGTGTGGTGCGGAATGTGCCGATACTTAATGTTGCTTGCCGTACTAGCACACAGTCCTTGCTATCATTACTGCATGTTTTCTTCTTTTACATTATGTTGATTACTTTAGATTCTGGCAGATGATGAAATATTCCGAAACTAGTTCCAATGTAAATAAAAATTTGTATGAGGGGTAAAGATGATTTTTGTATTTTATTTTAAAAATCTATAACCAATAAAACCGTTTTCTTCGTCTAAATATATACACGGCGAATATACACTTTTTCACGCCAACACTTCGTCGCTGACTGTACACAAAAGTATAATTTTTTTTATCGTACAGCCAAAGAACTCCCTAGAAGCCCTTTTATCGATGAACGCATCGATATCAGAAGCGTTATTTTCCATCTCCCCAACCCGGTCGAGAAGTATATTGTCCCGCTTTGCTTCGCAATTTACACATCAATAACGATATTTTATACACTTCAGGAAGTAATTTCTACGACGTTCGCGAATTTTTATGAATAAAAAAGAGACCGGCTTCTTTTTAGCGCGAGGGCGAAAACGGTGCGAATTGTCCCCCTTCTTATTGATATTGAATATTGCGACAAATTATCGATTCTCGAAAAAAAGGGGTTCGCCACGGCGTCTCTCGAGTTTCTTTCATTCTCAGCTCTTTATTGTCAAAGGCAATAGGAGAAAGAAGAGGCAAAGTAAATTAAAAACCTTGGGTATTATGGGTTCTTTTTGCGTATTCATCTCGGATTGCTTTATGAATGTGACAGTTTAAAAATTAGAATTTTAAGCTGGAATTCTATACGCTCTTTAAAATATAAATGGAATGAGTGGCAGCACAATGATATGAGGCTCGTAGAATTTTTTAGGAGAATGTAGCAAATGTAACAATTAAGCAACTTTACAGTTAGCAAAAATCTATCTACATTGACGTAAATTTTAGAACGCTAATAGGAGTCCAATTATCAAAATCTGTTTTGAGTCTATTCTTGGGAATAAGTGGGTCTATTTAGCATTCCTTTAGCAATAAAATAAGATTTGATTTGAATGCGAACGACGTGAGTATTTTGCTAAAATATATAATAATATAATGCACGAATACGAATGTTACATTTTAGTAATTGACACCAAGTTGTAACCATTTTTTTATGCACAACAGGTCTTGTAGGCCTAAGGCAAAAGTATAATCCATTGATTTTAATACAATTTTTTTTTATATTTCTCCCTTGTTTTCTATCTATTGCTTCTACGTTTCAGTCCACAACATTCACTTGCTCCAGATCGTTTTCTATGCTTTCTATCCAGCTTGCTCTCGGTCTTCCCTTTCACTTTCTTTCGATGGGTTTTCTACGTAGAACTATCTTACTCATTCTTCCACCTGGCATTTTTCCACTTGGCCACCTGAAATGGCTCAGTATGTCCTAGCCATTTCAGTCTCTGTGCCTTGACAAACGTTCTAATTCTAGGCTCTCCACACACCGCATACACTTTCTGGTTCATTCGTCGTTTCCATCCCTCTTCGGTCCCACCTTTCTAGTAGTTCCTCCTCCATTTTATTGAGCACCCGGGTTTCACACGCATATGCAGCTGCTGGCCTTATGATCGTTCGGAATATTCTTAGTTTTATTTTTCTGGATATATATTTGGATTTCTTTAGGGTTTTCAGGCTTCCGTATTTTTGGTTTCTCTTCAGCAATTCTTGTTTGTATCTCCTGTCTTTCGTGCCCATTCTCCTCCAGCAAAACTCCCAGATACATCCAGTATCTTGAATTCGTAGTTTTTACCTCCTCTAGTTGCTATCTTTAGGTTTTTTTCATGTTCTTCCCTGATCCTTCCCCTTATCATATCATTCGTCTTCTTAACATTCGTTTTTAGCCCATACTTTCTTGCTTCTTCTTCTATCTTCGTTGTTATTCTTATTAATCCTTTTTTTTTTGTTTTAGTTAATAACGTAACATTGTCAGCGAAGGCTAGGCATTGATGCTTGTTACTGAAGATTGTTTCCTGCCTTACCATTCCATTGTTTCTTATAAGATTAAATAGCGTCGTGGACAGTGGATCGTCCTGCCTCAATCGTTCTTTCACCTATTTGGAAGGCTTTCTTCACTGCTTTCTTGTTGTTGTAATTTCAATAAGCAGCGGTGTATTCTCGCATTCGTCTTTCAATTCAGTCTTCTTTTGGTGTTCGCATTCTAAGACCGTCAAAGGTTGCGATTTCCCTCCGATCCAAAAAAGAATTACAATATACCGCCGTAACACCTTTTTCACGCGCTACTTGCCCATAAACATAGGGTATAAGGGCGGGCGGTGGCGGGAGAAGCGATGCAGAAAAGGTACTTTACGAGGCCACAATTCTCCCGACTGCCTGTGTGGATATTATTTTATTGCCGCTCCTGGCGGTTCCCCTTTCCTTTATTTATGTATTTGAGCCGTGAATATCGACGATATTCAATCTTTTTAAATTTAAATCCGCTCTCCATAATAGGGAGGAAGGTTGAGAAATACGGAGAGAATAAAGCGATACGAAGCCGATTCGTCAGCCGTCGATATATTTAAGGTGAAGAACGAAGTGATTTAAATTCTTTCCTTCCCAACCCGGATGAAGCAAAAAAGAGAATACAGGGTTTTTGAATGGAGCGCTGGAGGGAGGGGGAAGGGGAAACAGTATGTGTTCGAGTGTTTTTGTAAGTTCCTTTTCTATGGTAATTTATTAAGCTTGTTTTGCATTATATGTGGATTCCTGAGTATTAAATTACATAAGAACACTGGATAATTTTGGTGGTAACCTTAATCAAAACTATTTTAAATGACGGAAAAGAATCAGTACAGCTGCTTTTAATCTAATATTTAGTAGTGTTCAAGTTATGTTCCGCAATTCCTGAATTCTTATTAAATAAACTTGTATTTATTACCGGTATTATAGTCATGTACAATTTTCTCGATAACAGGATCAGAGGTGTACTTGACGATGTTTCCAATAAGTTAAAAATTTTATGAGTTTGTTATTTCCATATGGAAATAATTGTTTGTAGACCAAAGCAGTTAATGATGATAAAATCTTCATTTTACCTTACTTGCTCTTCCACCATTGAAACTTGGTGGGGTTATGCTTGTAGATGTTGTTCCAGTTTGAGCTACGTTCTTTACAGTCCACTACATTCCAGAGATTGTATAGACCATAAATATGATTCTCTTCAAGAACTTTGCAGATTATCTGCGCACGAGGCTCATCAAAATAACTTTCGTTCAAAATTTTGGATGAATGGGGGCTCCAAGCGGTACACACTCTACTGTATTACAGGCAAGATTGTGTTTTCCAGAAATTCTGAGCAACTTACTCAAATAATTTTCTTCCAAACGCGTAGTTTTGATCACAACATTCTCCTGCATTTGGTATAGAATGGTTACATCTGCGACGACAACTCAACAGCTTGAAGTTCTTGTACAACCTTATGCATAATAACATTGATTATGCTTGAATGGTACCTCGATTTTCCGCTCGTCAAATCGCAACTTTTTATATACCAATTATTACATTTAATTCAGTAATCCATTCTCTTCCCATACTCACGACACGGAACCTTAATAGCATTTCTCAATATTGTGATATAAATTGCAATACCATAACCAGTTCACGCTTGTTGTTGTTGGACTTTTTTCTATTGCCTATCTATTGCTTTTTAATCGTGTAGTTTATGATTTTGTTTGGTCTGCTACTTACATTTAATCAGAATTATTAATTGAATTGCAACAATCTGTTGGAGAATAAATTGTAGTGGGACATCTCACATGAAGAGTGTGCGTTTATACGTTACTATATTCATTAAAATCAATTTTATACTTAAATTCATAATATATTAGAATTTAGTCGAGCATTTGCGAAATTCGAATTATTTCGAGTTAGTATTCGAATTCTGGCATTTTGATCATTTATATTATTAATCTTTTATTAAAAAGAAAAGGACTCTATTAATGTCATCTTACACGGGATAATCAAAACTCCGGGTTATTTTAAGTAATTTACGTTTTAAAACATAATTTGTAAAAAATGATACAAACGCACATATAAACACACCGTATTTGGAAATCAATCAACAAAAATCCCTTACGTCATCTGCAGCACCGAATTCGATCATCAGAACGTCAAGATTTAAAGTATGAAGTTGTTAGATTGGCAGCGCCCAAACAACGGATAAACAAGAGGTTAGATACGAAAAATTCTGACACTAAACAAACACATTTTTCGACTGATCAATTTGGAAATTGCATTTTAAACTAAAATGTTGCTGAAATTATAAACTTGAAGTATTGAAAAACTATTAAAGTTAACCAGAAACAGTTTCAAGAAATAACCAAGAAAATTCGATCAAAGAAGACGACCAGAGGGGTTATTACTAGAGGATATTGAACATTCACTGCTGAAATAGAGGAAAAGAAGATCCATCAGAAGAGGAACACAACCATACACACGCATAGTATCCATTTGGTTTATGGTACGCGTTACAATAACAAGAGACCTTTTCGTCTATCTTTCCGTATATTCGGCATGTTTTTAGTTTTTTACTTTTAGGGAATATAGGCGGAGGGAACACACATTTGACGGATAGAAAGAACATAACCGCTGTCTCACACTATTTTTATTTTTATTAGATTTTGTGCAAGATTACACTCTGCGAAGCGTTCTACATACACGACTACATCCATAATTGAACTCTTGTTTCATCTGTAAGAAGAATTTATCTCATTAATATTCAGTCCAGGTAGCAAGTGCTCTTGCAAATTCCAAACGTCAAATTTTGTGACGTGGGAGAAGCCGAGGAACTCTGGCAAGATGGCTTAGATTTAAGCCAACCTTCTTAAGTCTCCCTATTACTGTTTTGATAGATACATTGACTTGTCTTGTATTCAATAATTCATTTCTAAGATGCGATGCTGTAAGTGCGCGATTTCGTGAAGATTGAAGTCTCAAATATTCATCATCTCTTGGCGTTGTATATCTTTTAAGTCCTTGACCAGCCGTTTTTTGTATTCTCCAGTCTCATTGTGTCGTCTTACTATACGAGAAACAGTCGATTGATGGATATTTAATCTCCGTGTCTTGTCTGTACCCCCCATTGGCCAAACAAACAATTTGTGATACATAAATGAGGCATTTCGCTAACCGAAGCTATACACTCGAGCAATAAAGCTCTGGAAATGTCATTCTGACAACATGGTCAACATCAAATAAAGGTCAATCAATTGTTTTGGTCGCCAAGGCACACTATGCTAATTTATAACTTTTTATCATTATCATTTATTCACTTATAAAGGCTATGTATATCCAAACATTATCTGTAATAAATTGCAAAATATGTAAAACCAAAAATAACATGGAAAATTTTTGTCTGTGAGTGTATATGCTACAGTGAAATAAAGGTTATTATTAGATTATTATTTATTCCTATTTGCTAACTTCATATGCGAATTGCCATAACCTCAACCTAGTAGAGAATATCTCTAAAATCGAAAATTCTCAAAGACACGCCGGAAACCATAAACACATTTCTCGGTAGTTTGCGGTTCGCGGAGACACTGACAAACGCCGGCCATTTGATATTCGGACACGCCGGCTTCCACAATGTACACCTCGAAACCCGAGCGCTATCTATAAAGTCATATATTAAGTACATTTATTTCTGCGTTATTTCGTGGCAGTCACTTGCAGCGGCGTATAAATTCTCCAAACAAGGGTTCGTATACAACACCAACGCCACATTTCCCCTTTTTCCGCTTCTTTCGAGTTCCTAGACGTCTTCTATACTTTCCGACGAAAGAGTCCACCATCACAGCAATGCCCTCATATTTATACCTAACGATTTAGTGCCGGCAAAATCTCGTTCCAATATTTCACCGTGCGATATATTTTTCCGCAATTTTCTTCCAGGAATGACCGAGGTAAATTGTCATCAGGTCAAGTCACACGTTTCATTCTTTCCCATAGTATGCTTTACACTCCTTATATGCCATCGGGGTGCTATAAGTGGATGGTAGACGGCGAACAACGTTTTCGCCATATCTAAACCGCGTAACGATCTTCTTTAAACCGCCGAATACTTTCGTAATTTTCAATGAGGTTTCAATTGACAAAAAAAGAACGGGTACAAAATGGCCGTGCAAAATCAATTACGCCGATAGCAGCAAGAAGTGGAAGATTATGTTCCTTTTCTTCCACGAGCTGTCGTTGTTGCATCATCCGAGATGGCACGCTTTATTCTCCTTCCCTGGCAACTTCCTTCTTCGAATATTTCGTAAAATATTTTTTTAAAAATTAAGAATGTATTGAAGAGAGATTGAATGGAAGGGAGAATTGAGTGTTCGTCTCTTCACGGTTGGTTTAGAGGTCAATATTTTAAATAACATGGATGTAATGTATTTTGCGTTGATTTGGTGTTGAAACTCATATAAGCAATAGAAAATTGCGTTACACTTCGGAAACAGCATCTAAGAAATATGCATAAGGACGGATCGATATATAAGATCTTCAACTCTATAAAATAAGAATAAGAAAACACAAGATGATGAAATCAGTCTACAAATGAAGTAAATTTATTGTGCTACCAATGTATATATATAATTATTTTTCCACATAAACGCCATTTAGCGCTGAATTCAATTCCTCTTTGCGTCCATGAAAAAACTTTCTTCTTTATTGTTGATCCAATTGCCAAATTGTTATAAGAAACAATGGTAAAAGTACTCATTATTGATCAATAAAATATTTTGTTACTGCAAACAAAACAAATATTGTAGCAGTCATTAATACAATTATGCTACCTGATCACAGATCTTTGTTAATTATTACAGGTTGTTGTCACAAATAATACTTCAACGTTATGGTCAAGTTTCTATTGTATTGTTTTACATAAATGTATCATTTTTTCCAACAATATTTGTGTCGAGACGTGCAGGACAAGATTGTGACAATTTTTCAGATAAAACTTCCTAATTTTTTCAAAATAAATAGAAAATGAATGTGTTTATAAATAAATCATCACTTATCCGTGCAGACGATTTTATTAGTGAAGCCTACCTAAATGCCTAAATGGCCATGAATTAGAACTGTAGTAGCAGCAGCTATGAATTTTCTGTGAGACAACAACATGTGTGTACAAACAAAATGTATCCTTTAATCTTAAGATACTAAATTGTTTATTACTATAAAATTTTGTTGAGAATCCTTTTATTTTTAAATTTTTCTCGTTTACGCCCATTTTTTTTTTATTTTATCTTCTTGTTCTTTTTAAAATATTAACTCAGTGTTTAAGAGCATACATTCTCCGTAGATTTTTCTTTTTTTGGGCTTATTAAATTTTGTTTATGGTTATTTAATTTGCACATGCACATTTATAAAAAATTTATTCCTTATGGAGCACACAAGCTGAATGGAAGAGATAATGTTAAATCATAGTGAAAATCGAGAATTCATTATGGAATATATGTAGGATATGATACGGACACAATTTTTTTCCATGGCGCAGCCGTCATCCTTTCAAATGAATCGGCGTTAGTAGTCAAAAAACACACTTCGCCATTCACAATTCAACGAAGAGGACAAAAAAAATCCTTCGCTTTTCAAAAGGCATCTTTTCGAAACGTACCATTGTTATAACCGGGTCCCTGCCTGTCACGTCAAAGCCCTGCCAGTAGGAATAGTATTATTCGATTCTATTACAACCGCGTGGCAAACGGAGTAGCACAGAACGCGGTTCCACAATCGAAAACAGGCCCCCACCGACCGACCGAACGATCTCCGTTGCTCCTGCTTCTCGTCTCGTTTTCGGAAGTCGTCCCGTTTGATGACGTCATTAAATTCGACCGTGGCGCCGACAAAAGAGCGGTCGACGCGACGCCACCGCAGGCATTTGTATTCGGAGAAGGAACGGGCACGACGCGTGCAAAACCCATAGAGAAACTTTGAATTGGGAACGTTGTCGGGTATAAAACCGCCCGCTTTCTCTGTGCTGCTGGCCGACTATTCCGTGCATGCATGTTATGCTAGGATAGACGGACAAACATAGATAGATAGATAGCGAGGCGGAGTAGTAGAAATAGGAGAAAAAAAAACAAATGGCTCGGGCGTAAATTTTTGGCGATCGGGAAGAGAAACGATGTAACAATGGATGTAGATTAAGGGAGGGAGAATCGCTATGAGATTTAGATGAGACGTAATGTGTAATTAAAACATTCCGAAGCATGTGCGTGTGAAAAACTAAATAGTCCCAAAATTGCATGTACTAGGTGTACCATATCTTGGGAACCATAGCATGAGTGATGGGAAGAAATTAATAAGTCAACAATAAAAATTAAAATTTCTGGTAAAAAAATAGCAGGATCAGTATCATCAAGAACCTTAGTCAACGACGCATTAATTTGGTTAAAGATGTAGTATATAGTAAACGTAGGGAGACCTACCGAATCATCCAAGACTAAAACAGCTATCACTTTTAGTGCTTTTAGGCAAATTGAATGAACATGGGCTACCTGTTACTGTTCAATAACTTTAATACAGGGAGTTATCACCAACTTAAGAATTTTCCCTAATAACTCAAAAAAATGATAGCAATGACTGTGGGGTAACATGGAAAACAGGAAAGGTATCGACATACTCCGCACCATACAAAATATTTCACAAATTCAGAATACCTGCCCTAACAACTACATATATATTGAGACAAAATAAAATACATATATAATTCAGGTGTTTGACAGTTTACTTTTTCTAGTATATTTTTTTAAATTTAATACTATACTAACAACAATTGGGGCCAATCGGCAACACAAAAAACAAAAATACTTATTGTATTATCTCTAATTAAATATTGGGACATGGCACCAATTTTTACTTTTAAAATGAAATAACATCGCCTTTAGTTTTTATGACAGCTCGAATTCGGTTGGCACTGAATTAAGGATCTACATTTTTCAGGAGCAAGCCGTTCCAAATTTGCTCTATTTTGGCTCTACGTTCTGGTAATTGTGTGTTGTTCCTCAATGTTTGTTTCATTTTATGCCACACTGTTTCAATGATATTAAGGTCAGGACTGTTGGAAGGCCAAGAATGAACAACTACATTGTGGTCACCAAACCACTTTTTTGTGGTTTTGGCCATATGATAGGCTGTCCCATCCTGTTGAAAAACGTAATTTTCGCCAACGTTTAACTTCGCGATACTTGGTAGCAGACTGTTTTGCAGTGTTTGTTGATTTTTCGCAGCATTCACGGGACCATCAATAAATTCAAAGCATTCTAATCCTGAAGCTGTGTGACGCTTCAATACGAATTTACCAAAACAATCCTGCTCAACGGTTCCCATCAATCATTCACCTACCTGTCCTCCTTCATATGGGTTGCCAGCCTGCTTAGTGAAGATTCGTAAACAAAACGAAGTTCGAAATTCTACTCAAATGCGCCACTTATCATCCCATCAGGAGACCAGGCGGTAAGAACATTAGATGTTCGTAGGTATAGTGGAATCAGTTAATGAAAACCTAAACAACAACGTGGTAACAATAAAATCGTTTAATAATGTAAAATAGGTAAATGCAACCCTCGAAACACAAATAACACAAAACAATCGATGATCAAAACAATTCAATATCGTTTTGTGGCCCCTATATATGAAGGTATTCAATTTACACTAACAAGCTGTTACTAAGAAAATATATCTAATCAAGCCAGATGCAACTTTAATTAAATTATATGAAATAACTGCTAAAAATTCAAATTCGTGAATAATAAAAAAAACAGACAAGCTATCAACATCAGGTTTACAAATTATTCTAAGTTGTATATTGAAACGGTGACGAAGTTAAAATTTACGTATTTGTTCAATTACAATTAGACTAAATTTATTGATTAGCAAGCTAAGAGTACTTAAAATTGTCCATCAGTACACATATCGAACGTTTAGGTGCTATAAACAATTAACGAGGATAAAAGTAATTATCCGCACTTCGTCTTCGGCCAAATCCCAGTGTGTTTACAAAATCTTATAGATTAAATTCAAAATATTAGCATGAATGAAAAGAATGCAAACAAAATGAGTTAAATGTGTAAGATAACCACATAAGGTGATATCGATGGTATCAAAAGGTACAAGAACTTTTAAATAAATTGCAAAAAAGAATAAAACGATACAAATAAATAAATGTTGAACCTGACCATATTACTCCAATAGACGAGGTGATATTTCTGTATTGCACCGGTGTAATTCTACTTGAAACTTGTACGATATCCAATACACTTCCAAGGTAGCTTACGGAGTGTCTCTAGGAAGCAGCTAAAGGGGTAATTTCACAAGACATATCGAGTAAATGCTTCTAATACATCAAAGATCCAAACCCACGTAGCTATAGCAACAACCAGCGAATCATCAACAAATAGATACCAATTAATATTCCAATACACAGCAGATGAAGAAAAGAAAGGAAAAAGGGAAAAGAAAAACCCTAAACGACACAAATGAATTAGCAACAATATTTTAAAATACTATAAACTGCATTTGCAACACTATACCTGATCGGATGAGATGTTCTAAGCAAGAAAATTATAGATTTTCAGGGTGACGTTTCCACGTGCATATACGCCATTTCCAAAATCCCATAAAGCAAGATCAAAAATTCAAACAATATCCAATAATCCTGCTTCTAATGCAAGTTGTGAACTTAAATCCGCTCAATACAAAAGCGATTCCAATATACCCGAAATCTAATTCCAAATTTGGTTCTAGCCACACAACTTTATAGCACAACACACAAAGAAAATGTCTTATCTAGACGACTTTTGATGGCATCTATTAACAGAATTACCTTCAAATAAAAACGTAAGGAGAAACCAAATAAAAATTGGCCATCCAAAAGATAAAAATAATAAATTTACAATAAATCTTAATATGCAAATAGGTAATAACGAAAATATGCCATCTATGGATCAACGGTCAAGCGACACAACCTAAAATTATGTCTCTAATTCCAAAACTAAAGAGAAATCTATACCAAGAAGTAGTTATTTACACAATTCTACTCCAAATAATACTAATGGCAAAATTAAAATGTAACAGCTGTCATACAGTCCTAAATCATTACTCCTTTAGGAAATTCTACAGTACATTTTAGGCAATTCTTATGAAAAGCCTCATGTTTAGTGCGAAGCACGCGTTTGAGGTAATCCCTAGCACATACGTCGAATTTCGATTCGTCGCTAAAAATTACTCTTGACCAATCTTGTACCGACCAAAATAGTTTAGATTTTGCCCATGTGAGCCTAGCTTTCTTTTGTTTTTCCGTCAACAGCGGCTTTTCCTTTGCCTATAAGAAAAGGGTTTTTTTAATACTCTTTTAAATTACTACTTGTAATTCAACCTTATAAAACTTTAATCCACATTTAGGAATCCACTGGCGGCAGCATTCCCTTGACAGATTTAGTTTCAAACTGATGATTGAAGATTTTGTGTACAAGTCACTATTTGCAGTCAAAGGTGAGTGTTGTATTTGAAAAGTACATCCAATTGGTCTCTGGTGTTAATATAGTTTGGTTACCATGACAACAATGAACAAAATATACTGACACTGATGATCTTAAACTGTTGATTCAAAATCTTGAACCTAAGTAAAGAAAAGTTAGGTAATAGGTGTAATTCATACAAATTACGCCATTTTGCCAAATCGTTGACCAGGCCTACTGCCAATCTTGTATAAAATAGGGATGATTCTAATTTTGCATTTATTTCTTCTATAACCCGAAAATTATGAACGTTGATAAATATACAATTTGAAGTATATTTTAACCATGAAGATGTACTGTACAGAACTCTTCATGAAAATTGTAATTCACGTGTCAGACATTCATCTTGCATATTATATTATTTGCTTTATTTTCAAGCCCAGAATAAACCACTACAACGTTAAATGTACTACTGATGCAGATGTGAACGAAGTCATACTTTTCAGAAGAGCGCACTTAAGAATGACTCGTTATAAATTTATTATTGGAGAAATTCTAACATTAAAAGATAATGCACAAGTTACAAATAACCTTACTTGTCCTTTTTGTTATATAAAATAGCGTCCAATACAACCTCTGTACAAAATAGGGTAAATAAGTCACTTTAAACACTTCAATCTAACCTTTGATTTTTCCAATTTCTTTTACCTAACTGAGCCCAGTAAAGATTTATTTCCAAACACGCAATAGTCGTACGTAAACCTTACCACCGCTTTAACCGAGCACGCTCTAAAGCAGTGTAATAAAAGCCCGATCTCAGAAACTATAAAAACTACAAGTAACGACTTTTCCGCGGCTTAATGAAATTTGGAAACAGCTGCTTTACAGTGGCAGTACATTTACGACACCTAGCCGTTACCCGATAGGTGCTGGCCAATTTACAGGACAAAACCGAGTTGCCAGCGCCACCTGTACGCAGGATTAAAGGCGTAAATCACCGGTTATTAAAACGATATCTCGGCGAACCTCGGTTGTGCTAAGATGCAGTTCTATAGCGTTTACGAACCGGTTGCACACGATAAATTCGGAAATGGATTGAAAAAATAGTTGAGAAAGACCTGCCGAGAGGCGAGAGAAAAAAAAATTAGAAAAAGTTAGCGAATAAGGAAGAAAGATGGTAGGATGCTGCGGATGGTGGTAAAAGCTACTGTGGCGGCAGTGGGAACTGCTTAATGAAAGAAGTTTGTAACGCCTTAAGGATAGGGAATTTTATTATTTTCCCAGCTGGAAAAATCGTCCGACTTTGATCGTAAAAAAACGTTTTGACGTCTTCAAGTTGTATTACTGGGGATGGCCTTCTCGAATGCTAACAATCCTTCTGCACTCTGAATTGTGCGGGAATTATCACTAAGTGAAACAATTTGTTGCGAAAGGAATTTGAAGAAATTAACGATATTAGCGTAATCGTTATAGAAATAACCAGAAATTTTCAAATATAGTTACTCTCATATATAATTGTTAACTTAAGAGGCCTCATAATTATAAAGAATAGTAGACATCCTAAGAATACTAATAACCAATTAAAATGTATTTGTAGTAGCTCTTAGTATGTATATTGTTTTCCATATTTCACCGTTGTCATTTGAGGTATCCCTTAATAGGTATATGAAAGTATTAAAAAAACCAAAAATGAAGTTGGGGTATCTTGCGTAGGCGTCGATTAGAAGGACCATGTTCGTTGAGGAAGGGAAGGGTTAGGAGATCCTATAGGAAAAGTTCTAACATACGCCAAGGCAGTGAGTTGGTTGACAACCTAAAGGTCTCTCCAATGCAGAGAGTGTCTACAACGGGTTTATTGTGGTATAAAACCCAGCAAAACGTGAATAAGTTTGTGATCAATATTTTACCAAACATTTCTTGTAAACCAATATGGTAGCGTTTAAATTTTTGCTATAATTTTTTGAATTGCTCATTGCTAAAATTTACACTAATTTCAGGTTGTATGCAGTTTGATACATATTTCACTGTTTTATAGAAGCACCCTCCATTACAATTTTAAATTACAATGTAAAGCTTTACATTGCGATTACATCAAGTAACAAGGTCTATTGTAGACCGGCAATGTAATTTTTAGAGTTCGCCGAGTAGACGCATCTTTTTGGCGAATTCCGGTTCACTCAACGAAATTTTTCTCAGAGTTTCAGGCGTTACAAAACCCCGCCAAACAACGAAAATCTGACTCTGCAAACGGCAGGACTATGGCAGAAGATGTGCACCACAACTGCTTCCTCCTTTTCCAAACACAGTCGACACTCCTCCTCTTGAGTGAGCTCCATTCTGTGTGGGTGTTTCTTTAATCGACCGTGGTCGGTAGGAATTGCAGTTAAAGCGCTGTCAGGCTTCCTGTCAAGTTCTATGAGCTTCCTGGCTCTGTTTCTGCTGGGCAACATAAATGCCCTCGCATGAAGCAGACCTGTGGAGTTACCCTAGTTTTTAAATATTTCTTGTTCGGCCCAGTGGGTAACATGCGTTTTGGCAGTATTAAGATGTGTCAAGTAGATGTTCTGGATCCAGCAGCGTGTGCTCAGCTCCCTTTTTGGCAAGGGTATCGGCTGCCTCGTTGTCATTTATGCCAGTGTGTCCTGGTGCCGGATGAGGGTCACATTGGTGTTCCTACCCAAAACATTAATGTTATTTCTACAGTCAGCTACAATATGATGTCGGCCAAATGTCCGTCGCGGCTATGCTGGCATACCCTGACCCTTTTGATCAAATTTTCGAAGATCTTTTCCAAGTCAGTTGGCTCAATTCCAGCAATAACGCATTGGATTTCTGTTTTCAGTTCAGGAATCGTCTGTGGTTTGTTAGCATAGACCTTGGACTTTACAAAACCACAGAGGAAAATATCGCATGGCGTCAAGTCGCAAGATCTGAGCGGCCAATAAACGTTAGCATTCCTGGAAATCACACGACCAGGAAAACAAATCGACGGATTCTGTTGCTGTATGGCATGTGGCACCGTCCTGTTGAAACCACACTCCTTCGAGATTCGTATCGTATAATTGAAACCACAAAAAGCTCGATATCATGTCCGATATTGTGCTCCATTTACAGCTAAAACTTGACCAAACTCATTCTCAAAAAAGAACGGTCCAATTTATACCTCCAGCCTATAATCCGCACCAAACAGTGGACCTTTGTGGGTGCATCGGTTTTTCAAGTATAGCACGAGGATTTTCATTACCCCAAATCCGACAATTCTGCTTATTAACAAAACCACCCACATGAAAATGAGCTTCATCGATAAAGATGATGTTTTTAAAGAAAATTATCATTCACCGTTCGGTTTTCCATCACCCAATTAGCGAATTGTCTCCGTTGCAAATGGTTTCGTGGCTTGAGCTCTTGAGTTAATTGCACTCTGTAAGGGTGGAGGTGAAGGTCTTTAGTGAGAATTTGTTGCAAACTGGTTTTGCTAATGTGCAATTGTTGAAAACGATGACGTGTTGATGTTCCTGGATTCTCATCGATACTCTCATTGACGAGCGTAATGTTTGTCCATAACCGAACCAGTTTCCCCAAATTTTTTAATCAATCTTCGAACAGTGGACTCATTACGTGAAATATGGATACCAACAATTCCGCGAACTTTTCGAATAGTCTCCGCAAAACTTTCGCCAAATTTGTAACGTGTTTTAACAGAAAAAATGTGGGAAATTTGGAATCTAGTGCAACCCTCTCCCGTTGTCGTGCATTGCTCCTCTAACAAATTAGGACACATCATCTAAATGAGTCTTTTAGTGTATGATACGATGATTTTGTACGTCTCATATATCTGTTGCTAATTCGCAAAATATTATACGAAATGTATGTAGAGGACATTTGAACACTAGGTAATAGTTTTTCTTTCTCAGATAAAACTTATAATATCGCTGAAAAAATATTTACTCTGTGGTGGAGCTTATCAACCATTTAGCAAGTTTTGCTAATTTTGAAAGGGAACACTAAGGTTGATAAAAACTCTTTTTCGGGTAAAAGCTTGACCATATTATAATACGACCCGAAGGATAATTTATTTGAATAATTTTTATACGTATATTTAAGCAAATTGTTTCAAAACTTACGTACAAACACTTTTACACGCATGAAATGCAATAGACTACCACACGCCATAGCTACAAGCGTCAAAAGCCACCTTTTTGGTAGGCCAATCCACAGATACACATACACTGGTGTTTTGAGCTCCTTTGGCTCTCATCGATGTACGGCACTGTAGGGTTAGCCTACCAAACACTGCCCGGGTGGATCTACTTTGCTCCCGGGCAGTGTTTGGTATGCTAACCCTATAATACCATACATTGAGGAGGCCAAAGAAACTCGAAACACTTGCGTGTGTGAATTGGCCAACCAAATGGTGGTTTTTAAAGCTTGTAGCTAGGGCGTGTGGTGGTACACATTACATGCGTGTAGAAGTATTTATAGCTTTATGCGTAAGTTTTATGCATTTTGCTTACGTTGCTGATAGGCGTATATTTGCCTTGAATTTATTTTTATTCGTAAATCGCCATTTTTTAAAGCCTGCAAGTATGTGGCTGATATTAGCCTCATTTGTGGTATATTTTCCTCGATAGGTTCTAGTTTGGAACCCTATTTATGCACTTGCTTTTAGTTAAGTATTAGTATGGGTATAATTATTAATGAGGTATTGTCAATTAGGTTTTAAAAAACAGCAACTATTACCAAATAGATGCAAAATCCCTGAAGTAAATTCCTTTCTAAACAAATTCTAAGCTAAAATTCGATCGATTTTCCAGCAAAATTCCTCGTCCAACCCTTTATAACCACTTTCTATGCTCGCGGTGAGCATATATGCTTACTAAAATCGTGTCAGAGCCGAGACCGAGGCGGAAAGTACATTCGAAATCCCGTGAGGAATAATTTATTATACGGATGGACCGTAAAATATCTATAAAAATGTTAAAACATGCGCGCTCGCGGTTCAACATCGGCCGGAAAATCGTAACACGTCAATCAAATACGAAGGAAAGTGGCACGGCTTCGAACCAGAAGGGAGGATCGAGAGATTTTTCGGGGAGGATATGAGAAGCGCCAGGGGAATCGCCCGCGTTTGAGGTTGGCGCGGTGATATGGTAATTGAAGCTGTCGTGCGTGTTCTCGTGGATATGGTCATGAGAAAAAAATTAAAAGTGAAATCGTAGTGATGGGCTTTTGATTTTTTTATGTGCCGGATTAAAAAGAGAGCGAACAAGACCAACAAGACTGTTGTGCGATGGCACACATCGATGTAATATATTTTGGGTGTAACAGAGTCTGAAAAGATTTTACGTTTCAACATAAGGATGTCTATACTAGTCGAAGCTATTCTAATATTATAATTTGTGCCTTCGGCTACAGAAGAAAATGCATGAGCCCAGAGTCGTCATGTGCGATTTAGGGGGGGATTCTTTTTTTATTCTAATGTTACAGGTTTTGTTGACCGTTTCTCATGCTTGCGTTTTCGAGGGACTGCTCATAGGTTGGCGACTCTACTGCTGATTGGAGAAATTTTTAATTGAACGCTGCTCTTTCATAGACTAGCCAAACATTTCCTAATAATTGACCGAGTAGATGGTAAAGCAGTGCAATATGCCACTTTTTAGAGTGAATTTGGATGCTGTGCCTCCTAATTAGGCTATCCATTATAAATCTACTCCTCCCATGTGCCGATGGACAAGCAACTTCAATGCGACTCTATTGCTTTGTATCAAACCTTTTCACTATAGCTTTCGGAGTTAATTTCGAGTAACTAGAGAGTTCCACTCTTTTCCCAACAGACGTATGAAATATCTACCCATATATTCGCAAGATCTACCCCTTGCCCATTTTTCCTGCTTGCTTTTCCAATGACAGAATGATGAATGGTCACTAGAGAAGAGATGGAGACATTTCAGGGAAACAGTATACAGTAAGGCTATAGAAATCTGCGGACGGAGGAAAACAGATAGAAACAATAAAAGGACAAGATGGTGGAACAAAGAAGTAAAGGCAGCCGTGAAAGAAAAGAAGACAGCATGGAGAAAATACCTACAAACAAAAACACAAAGAGATAAAGAACAATACCAATAGAAAATGAATCAAACAAAGGAAATAGTAAAAAGATCAAAACAGAAAAGCTGGAAATAGTTTGGGAATGAACTTAATAAAAGCTATAAAACAAAACAGAACTGGTGCAGAATAAATGCGTTGCGAAAGGGGAAAGGAAAAGAAATAGGGGGAATAAAAAGTAGGAACAACCAGATTAAAAATAACACAAGGGAGATGTTAGAAATATGGAAGATTATTATAAGAATAAGTTCGAAAGCGAATAAGAAGATGAATTAAGAGAAGAAAGAGCAGAGAGAGGAAACACGACACAAAACAATGATAATATCACAAGAAAGGAGTTTGAAGAAGCTCTAAGAGAAATTAAAATAGGAAAAGCCTGCGGCAACGAAATGGAGGCCGAAATGATAAAATGGTTAAGTGAGAGGGGTAAGGAATGATTATTAACAATATGAAATGAAGCGTTGGAGACTAAAACAATACTAAAAGACTGGGAGAACAATTTAATTATTCCCATATACAAGAACAGACCCACTGTGATAACTACAGAGCTATATGTCTATCATCGGTAAGCTTTAAACTGCATACAAGCATAATAGAACAAAAACTGAGAAGACAGGTGGGGGATATACTACAAGATGAACAATCAGCTTTCAGACCCAAAAGACAAACGAACGACAATATATTCGCAATAAGAAGATTGATTGAGGAAAGAATAGAAGAAGGGGAGACACTATATCCAACATTTATAGAGCTACGAGCTGCATTCGATACTATAAAAAGAAATACAATCTGGCGAACTTTAGAAAAACTTGATGTACCAAACCATTTAATATAGGTAATCATGATGGACCGCATACTGAAAAATATGAAGGAAAAAACAGATCAAATAGACATAGTCATAGGATACAAAAACTTAATATCAATAAAAATGAGTAGTCTGATGTATACGGATGACAGAGTATTGATAACGGATTCACTGAACAAAATTAAAAAGTTGGTAAAGCAATGGACAACACAGATAGAAAACTTAAGTGTGGAAGTGAATGTGGAGAAAAGCAAGGTAATGGTAATAAATGATAAAAACCCAGAAAACGAGTTAGAAATTCAATGCAAAAGAACAAATATAAAATGTTATCACAATTGATGGAAAAACAGATGCAGAATTGACAAATAGAGCAAAAAAAATCAACAAGAATTTACTACGCAATTACTAACACAATCCTAAGAAAAAGAAAAATAGATAGGGAAACGAGAATAAAAGTACACAATACCAACAATACTATATTCCAGCGAAAATTGGGTAGTACAAAAGAAACCTACAAGTAAACTAAACGGAATGGAAATGAAACATCTTAGGAAAGTAATGGCTAAAAAAATGGGGGATAGGGTAAGATACGAAAAGATTAGAGGGGACACGAAACAGGAACCCATTACTCATAAGATAGAGAAGAAACAACTGAACTGGAAAGGACGCATTTTGAGAATACATCCAGTTAGACTTACAAGGAAAGTATTGGAGACCCAAGACGACTTGGCTTGAACAAATAGAGGTAGCTGGTAGAGGGGAAAGGTAAGACACTGGAGATAATGACAAGGACATGGAATCCCATTGCGATGCCTGAAAGGGCAGAAGAAGAAGTTTGATACCCCATTTGTGCAGTTTAGCAGGCATATACTGTTTCAAACTTTGTCGCCTTTGGCTAACACATATTCATTAATCAACGGGTAGGTATTTTTTTTAAGTTCTACTGCAGTATCTTGCTAACAGGCTGACAGCATAGGCCTTGTTTTGAAAAGTTTATTAGAAGAAGAGTTGCCTTTTGGCAACGTTTTATTGTTCCCAGTATTCTTAGTTTGTTATATGTTTTTTTTGTTTGTCATGTACTTAGCATTTATTTATTGGATTATTTACTTTTACTCATGTACACACTGCCATTTCCTTAATTTTTTTTTCACCTCTGACGATTTATATGCATTGTACTGTGTCAGAAATAAATAAATTATATTATTATTATTATTTATTATTATTATTATTCTTTCAACTCTCCATTGGTAAAATCTCTATGTATCAGCTATGATACAGCACAATTTATATCAAAGTACTAGTAACATTAATTAATTAATTGTATAACCGCATGTTCAAATACTTTAGATCTTTGATTCTTCAAATTATGCTTATTCTTTATTAGCAACTCAACCACACACACAGACACACGCAATCTAGATTAGTAAACAATCATAACTATATTGAAATAGAACTTATTTTTTCCGCTAACATCTATAAAAAGAAGTGTTCCAGATCTAACATAATACATCAAAATGGAAATCATTAGCTATGAATACGGAGCCTGCAAATGTCCTTAATATTTAATAATCTGAAATACCTACGTAGAACTGCAACATTGCCAATAAAGAGCACATTATGAGCAAATAAGGGAATTTTATGAAAGACGTATTGTAGGCTCACGCGAAGCCGGTGTCACCAAGCGGGAAATAGAGTGACAGATTGATTGTCACAGTAGTATTGTAATGCGAATACAAAACCAATGGGGGGGAGAAGGTACCCATTTGCGAAGAACAAGTCCTGGAATACAGTACGTTCGTATTTATTGGTATTTCATTATCGAATATTATCCATTTCCAACGCACCCAAAAATAAAAATCCCATAATAGACAACCAGGACAGAATAACCTATTAGAGCGACAAGTGAAATACGACCAATAACTCCCGATAAAACAATAAAACTTTCGCATACTACAACCGGTACGAATATTATCTGCGAGCGTCGTAAATCAGGTCAGGAGGATCGTAATTCGAGGACATAAATTGTAGCAGCAACAGCGGCAACCGACGTCCGCCAGAAGTATTTTCTACGGGGCGCGCGTGTGTTTTCCGCGACCGACGGGCAAATTATTACCGATTGAAAATAAAATATAAATTCTCCCCGGTTTCCAAAATTTCGCGTACGCTCCGGCCCCGATCTCTGATTTATGCCGGCCAACTGGCATAACATAACCGCCGGGCAATAAGCGCACGTCAAATAATGTAGGTGGAGACATAAATACGTTACGTACTCTAGTAGCAGCGCAATTTCGAACAAGCTAACGTTTTCATATCGTGTCGAGCTTTGAGTAGATATACGCAGAGACTTGGCAAGAGTTAAACGTACTTCACGTACTTCACGTTAGGTTGGACCAATAAAGCATAGCGAAAGTTTGTAAATAAATCAAATCATTGCTATGCTTTACTAGTGTGGAAATTTAGTCCAATATTTCTTGATGTATAGAACAAAGGTCTCCAAAATTTCTAGAAGTAAACTGCTACAAAGCCATTCAACGAGTTACATATATTAACACAGTAAAAAAAATAGTGTGGATATTTCACAGTAACCGGTGTTTGTAGAGGTCCACTAGTTTTGAAGTAAAATAGGTACACAGATTAACAGTGCAAGACCAAGAGTAAAATGTTTTCTACGTAATGAAAACATATCTGCTATTATACTAAGCATTACAAGTTCCAAGGTAGCTGCGCACTATAGGGCCGCTGCATAAAAACCTGACCAAAAATGATTTTTATGGAATTCAGCATATTTCTTTGATTTATTTTTTTTAGTATAGCTAACATATTGAAATTTGTTAACCCGTGCATTTTTTTTTTCTTTTTAACATTTGTCAAATAATCGACTATAAGTTTAGCGCATAAAGCGTGGTTTTGTACGCTAAGAATTCTGAGCGTTATTTAATTAAAAAATAAACCCCTTAAAAGTGATTATCTCATACAATGTTCTACACCAACAGAAAGGGTGTTTTATATACTTTCTTATGAAATGTTAGTTTTATTTAAATAAATGTCTATTTTTCTATGTACTGCGATTAAGTAGGCGCATGTTAGAAAGTCTATTTCTAAAGTTAGGTTTTAATTGTTATCAGGGTATGCCCCAGTAACAAATTTTGGTTCAAAAAACAGGAAATTTTATGCATTATCCGATCCAGAAAAAAAACCTGCTACCTGATTGCACTTTGTTGTTTTTTTTTTTCAGTAATACGGAATGCTGCGCTAAGAGTACATATTATAATATTATGTGCTGTATTAACTTACGGTTCCTTAAATTGCCACGTCCTGAATATTTTTTTATTTTTACGCTTTTTTTTAACTAACGTAAGTTTTTAAGCCATATTATGTATTTCGAAATTTTTACCCCTCAATAATAATAATTATTAAAACAAATTACAATTGTGTTACAATAATGTATAACTGGCTTACAGTATAGAAATTCTAAATACACAATTTATGTATTTCGATTTCTTTTGCTGCATCGGTCTTAAATAAATGATTTTTATAATTATACCATAACTATTTTGAAGCTTATACATGCCTTTACACATTCCAAAAATTTTAGTTGCCTGTAATAAATAATAAAAAAGTTATCGATTTTTGGTCAGGCAAATGCGGTTTTGCCCCATTGTGCGGCGTATGGAATAGCATTCACCCAAGTGCGGTCTAGGGACATACGTACGTCCGAGCGATCCGGCATATTTATCGGCATTTTATTGTAAAGCACACAGTATTATGCTACGTGGATATACTGGAACTCAAAAACTGTGGGTGATGCAGTAATTTTGAAAGTGAATTTGAATTCAGCGTGCAAAAATACATAGGAAACAGGCATTTTTATACTTGGGACAAAAACCTTGTTAACCAGTGTAATTTCTGAGCATTGACTCTTTACAAATTGTTTATTTCTCGGAATTTCAGTCTTGGCTACTATATGGAATTATTGTTTAGGGACCTAGCTCCTTCACCAATGAAGTTTTCCTCAAGCAGAAAGCTACAATAAGATGTATTGCTGGTATCAGTCAAATAACTTTTTGTAGAAACTGTTTCATACCTCTAAAAATTCTAAGGATATTTGAATTGCATATTCTAGAAGCTGCTTGCTGTATTCATAAACATAAGAATAAAATACTAGAGGCTAACAATGCCCAGTATAGTTATGGCATAAAAGATCTTAAAGCACATCTTATAAAGCATAGTTTAAAACTTACATCCGATTGTGTTGATGTTCTTGAAGTAAAAATCTATCAGTTTCTGGTAATTGGAAAGATTATTTAAATAAATTCTAAAAAACAATAAAATCTTGGTTTCTATCCAAACGCTTTTATTAATTTGATAATTTCTTGAATTGCTCTGTTTAATACATGTATGTACAGTCACTTTGACTCATTTAACTATTTTCCTTTTTCTAGTTAGAGATTGTACAGTTTCCATTTTTCGTTTTATCGCTTTTCTTTGACTTATTTCAAACTGTCCTGGTCCTTCAAATAAATTTTATTATTATTATTATCCTACACAGACACTAGTTTCAAAACAGCAATGCTGCGTTCACATTAGTCAGTGCAAAATTAGTGTAACAATTAGTGCAATATTTCGCATCAATTTGACAATTGACACTAACAATTTGCTTTGTTATAACGCAACCTTTAATCATTTCTACCGTTTCCTTTGTGCATTAAAATTTAAAGTACTGTTGATCGATACCAATCGCGATTGTTTCGAATGTCGAAAGTTACACAAGCATCTGCACATTATTTGTAGCGTTGTTTACACAAACCAGCCAATGATGCAGCGCGTAATAGGCTCGACTAACATTGTCCACCGTCGACATATATTCCAATATTAATCATACGCGCAAAGGATCGACGTTGACGCTAATAATTATTGTGATTTAGAACATTAATTGACGTGCGTCGCGGCCGCTTGCAATAATGGAATCAAACCAAACAGTAATAGTACAACATTAGTCCTCCTAGCCCCCAACGCTGGTCCACTATTGTAGTACCGATTTCCAATTTTCGACTGTTGGTCGTTCATTGTTTCAAGCGCGGCGGTTAACGAACAAAAGCAGTTTATAATTATGCTGTTCATTCTAAATCATATAGATTTAATACTGGAAACAATTAAATAAATTATACATTCGAAACTAATGCTTAATTTTGCGATTTTGCGGCGTTAATTAGGCGAAAGAGACCTGTTTCAATATCCTATTCGTTAATGGGAGTACACATATCATGTTGGCGTTTATATGATTTAGTTCAGTTTAGTATTTATTTAGACACTCTCAGCTGTAATCAGGATTAATCCTGTTTTAATTCTCAATTATACACATACATTGATAAACATTTTTGTATATACTTATGTAAATACACATTCAAAACGTATGAGGCAGGCCTGATACAGAAAAAAAAAACTTGGTAAAATATAACAATTTTTATTTTTTAATATAATCTCCCCTAACTTCAATACGATCAACGATCAATTACGAGGGCATTCCAGAAAATAGTACCGGTTTAATCATACAGATGGCGCTATTGATCCAATTAAAAGCAAAGTCGCGCAGATGTCAACATGGTAGCTTTGCGGGAAAAAAGAGTTGAAGTTCTTCCGGTGCGTGGTGTGAGTTTTATGACTGTTTACAATGGCGCATAATATAGAAAATCCCGCGAAATTCGAAGTGCAATCCGTGATTCGTTTTTTGAATGCAGAAAACGTCCGTCCAAGCGAAATTAATCACTGGATTACTGGAGTGTATGGTACGGGCACAATGTATGAGTCATCTGTAAGGCGCTGGGTTCGAAATTTCAAAGAGGGAAGAGATTATGTGCGCGGTGAAGAGCGGTCAGGTCGCCTGTCCCTTATCACCGACGATCTAAGAGAAGAAACGTGTCGATGACTTCATCTACGCAGATCGACGCATAAAACTGAAACAAATGAGTAAGCAATTTCCTGAAATTTCACAATCATTACTCCATGAAATCGTGGCGAACCATCTGAATTACAGAAAAATTTGCGCAAGATGGGCGCCCAAAATGCTTACCGACGAGCACAAGACCAACCGCATGGGTGCAGCGTTAACGTTTTTGATTCATTACGAGCAACAGGGTGATGCATTCTTTGACCAAACTGTTATTGGAGATGAAACCTGGGTATGCCATTTCACACCTGAGACAAAACGCAAGTCTATGGAGTGGCACCATCCACGATCTCCAACAAGGCCGCACAAGTTTAAGCAGTCGCTTTCCACGAAAAAGGTTGTTCTGGGACAGAAAAGGTCTGTTGTTGGTTGATTTCATGCCCCAATGGACGACCATCAATGCGGACACATACTGTGAAACACTGCAGAAGCTGTGTAGGGTCATCCAAAACAAGAGGCGGGGAATGCTGACAAGTGGCATTGTTCTTCTGCATGACAATGCTCTTCTCCACATGGCTCGAAAGACCACTGACTTTCTTCGGAAGTTCAAGTGGGAGGTTTCTGACTACCCTGCATATGGCCCCGACTTGGCTCCAAGTGACTATCATTTGTTCAGTAAACTCAAAGATTTCTTGTCAGGAGAACGTTTCCAAAGTGATGATGACTTGAAAGCAGGTGTACAGCATTGGCTGGCTACTTTGGCGGAGATTTACGCGGAAGGCATAAACAAACTGGTTTCAAGATACAACAAATGTCTCAATAACGGCGGCGACTACATTGAAAAATGAGTAAATGTATTACTTTCATTTAAATAAAATCATTATTTACTTTGCTTCATTTTTCTTTTAATTTTATGTAAACGGGTACTATTTTCTGGAATGCCCTCGCAATAACTCTATACCCTTGTAAAATTAATCCAAAGTTTTTCCCTCAAAATGCTGTACTGCCGCTGCTTGCAAATCCCTATCGTCCTTAAAACGACATCCCTTTAAATGAGAAAATAAATAATAATCACTTGAAATCATGTCCGAGTGGATGTTCCAATTCTTGAAAGCCACATTCGCGAATGGCAGCTTATGAAATGGCGAGAGTATGGACGGGTGCATTGTCGTACAATAATCGAACACCTTTTGTCAATTTTCCTCGACGTTTTGCACGAATATTGTCCCTGAATTTATGTAGCAAAGACACATAATATGTGCTGTTGAAGTTGTATTCCGCTCTTTAAAGTCAATGAGTAAAATACCCTCAGAATCCTAGAATACTGTGGCCATCACTTTTTTCGTTGATTGAACGACTTTTGCTTTTCTGGGACGAGGTTCATCAGGTCGCCGCCATTCTGTCGATTCCTTTTTGGATAAAGCATTATAATACAGAACCATTGTCTCATGTCCTATAATAACGGACTCCAAAATCGGTTTCGGGTCGTCTCCACACATGTTTAGAAACGAGGGCACACATTCGACCTGACGTTCACGTTGGAGAGCAGAAAAAAGATGCGGTACCTATCTTGCACTAATCTTATTCATACCAAAATGATTATGGAGCATTCGGAATTGCAGAATACTTGTTTTAGAAATGTTAGACATCACAACTAGTTCCTTCACTTTCAAACAGCGACCTGCTAATACCATTTCTTCAATAATTGATATGTTTTGAGGCGTTAACAGTTCAGTTAGCTCATTATCTTCAAGGGATTCTTGTGTATTGTATAACAGCTTAATTGTAGCGATGTCGGTAAATTCCCAAGTTTTTAGAACGAATCCCAACATTCTTGACCCTGACCCACGCAACTCAGTAAGATGCGGAACAAATGTGAGTGTGCCGTCAAAAAGAACTCCAAGATCATGAAAGGTGGATAATGGTGTACCACATAGGAGGTAAGTATTAACTAGAGGTCCCAATTTTTTTTTGTATTTGTAACTGCTACTTTTAGTAATATTAAGTTTCAGGTCGTTGTTCTCGCACCACTGGGCAACCACGTCCAAGTTGTATTGGAGCAAAGCAATATCATGAGGTCCAAAGATCGTCGAGTAGATTTTTAAATCATCAGCGTAGGCCAATGCAGGGCAGGTAAGTGACTTTCATAGATCATCCATGTAAAGTAAAAGTAATAAGTGATGGAGATGGTGAAGGATTTAAATAATATTGTTATTAGTATTATTATTATTATTCTTACTATATCATATGCGAAAATAAATGACTGCTGTAAATGGGAAGTAGCCGTCATCATCGCCAAATATACTACCAATGGTAGGAATGGTTGTCATGGCCACTTGTAGGATGATCTCAAGTCCTAGACATTATTCTCAGAAATTTTTCTATAATTTGGAAGTCTTCACAATAATCCTTCATGTGCAGATATTTATACAAATACTTTAATCTCAGTTGAAGTGATAAACTGATCGTTATTTTTGGGATACTATTTGCAGTAAAGTGAATTAGGTAATCCAGCATATTTTTGCTGGAAAAATTTTTGTTGATTGCAATGCTTATTCTCGCAAGTTACCAAAAGAATTTTTAATTCCAAAATATGCACCTTCCTCTTGAAATACTCCATAAAACTCGCAAATAAATCTTTAACAATGGCAACAATGAAAGACCCATCCAACCACAGCACCTACTGTTCATACGTACTCGAGCAATCGCTTTGAATTATGTCGCCATCGATGTGGTTCTGATTTATATCGGGATTTCAATTGCGGGCTCATCACGGCATAGCGAAATCCCTTGCTGAACTCGTGCTAATCTACCGACAAACAATAGAGCAGTTTGTAAAATTTTCATAATAGCTGTAACGCACGCGGTCAATACAAGCGTGGATGTTTTCACGTTCGCAAACGGAATTTCGGATGAATTGGTGAATGTAATGTATGTAAAACCTAATCAGTTTTGTTTTCAAAGCTTTTTCGAAACACGTTTTTGTTGCAGGTCTTTTTTTAGGCGAAATATAGCATTGCAAATACACATATTATGCAACTTTCATTGGCTTTAATATTAGCAGAAAGTAATGTGTAAAGTGAATGGCATCTGTTCAGGCAAATTAAAAATTAATTTTCCAAAGGCAGAATAATGAGATATTGCCATGAATTTTTAGCTGCCAGATAAACGGGGGCGAAGAGACAAACGCAGTTGGCGACCCCAAAATGAATTCCGGTATCGCCTAAGATTTTTTTATGGTCTAACAACGACATGTGTTCCTTCCAGCTTACTTCTGTGGGATTCCTTCTTCGCTAATTGCTATTCTCATTTATAGCTTCTCCTATTAGTCATAAGGCTTTTCCCTTCTCATGCTTCAATTGTTTTTCTAAATATAGTATGTCCACCTAATGCACAGACGATAATTCCCTTTCCTTTAGAGAAATGGTTTTCAAATAAAAAATATTCGGAGACAAATGCTGGACAACATAAAATTATATCCAAGTATACAGGATGTTCAATTTCCGCTGCATACGATATAAGTTTAGTTCTTTTTTAATGGAACATCCTGTATATTATTGTGATTTTAGATGCCTCTCTTCAATCTACGTCAACTCATAAATATTCCCTATACCTACCTATCCTACTTTTTGAGATAATTGATATACTTTGAGACTATTGCGAAATGTCGCCGTTTCTTCAACGGCCGACATCTTAAACGCCTTAAACGCTAGGGTGGTCACCCAAATTTTATTCGATTGAGTATTTCTTGGAGTTTCAGGCAGTACATCGAAAAGTTTTTTATATCGACTGGAATCGACAAGATGGCCATCGAAATCGTTGCCATGTTTGATTCATAGTATTTTAACTTTTTTTAATGGAACGCCCTGTATATTTTTCCGCAATCTGATCGAAGAACTGTAATAGAACTTTTTTACAAACATTGCCCTACACCTAAAATGTGTCGTTCTTTAGTAAATTAAATGTGAAGCTATGCAGATGTTTTTCGCTAAAATTCATTGAGTGCTGTGATGAAATATTATAAACTTTTGTTTTTCTAAAGATATATATTAAAAATAAACTGCAAAACCTAATTTATGCAAACAATTTCGCATCTATTCGAAGTGAACACCATTTTGCTTAATACATACTGTAATGAGATTCCTTTTATTTTATTGAATATTTATCAACATCTTGGGAGTATTGTTTTGCGTAATGTCCATGTTATGCAATGCCATCCAGGAAGTTCTTTCATAAATATTTCTATTTAGGTAAATTGCGAAAAGTTTTAAACAACTTTCAGTATGTTCTTATTATGTTTCCACTTATGTGCGAAGCTATATAAATCTAGTGCTTTTATGTTCAACTCCAGCATTTGTCTACGTATTTCAACTATTTATTATTTGTACATGCTGGTTAACTTGCTAGACAATGTAAGTAGGAAAATGATGGTTACTTCGAGTAGATGATGAAATTGTACCAAAGAAGATAACGTTTACACATTTGCTTTAATAAAAATCTTTAGCGAAACAAAAATTTATAGCATTCCGTCATTGCAACCTACGTTTTCAAACGAAAAGGTTATCTGCATAGCTTCATATTTAGTTCATTTAGGAAGGACGCACTTCTAGTATAGGGAAATGTTTACAAAAAAAGATTCTAGAAGAGCTTCTCTATTATACATATATTGTAAAAACATACATGGCTTCCCATTTAAAAAAATTGAAACAACATCTTGTAGAATCTGGTTGATATAGAAAAATCTTTCATATCTTTTCAAAAACAAGAAATACTTGATCGAATAAAATTTGAATCACCATTTTAGCGTGTAAGGCGTTTAAGATATTGGCGGTTAAAAAGCAGCGACATTTCGCAAAAATCTCAAACTATGATATATGGAATTATTCACTGGGGACTAAGCTCGAGTGCCTTTCGAATTTTCTTGCTTCAAGAAAGGATTGTACGCATTATGTTTAACTTAGCAAAGAAGATCAAATAAACTTTTGTTTTCAAGTACCATAATAACTATT
The DNA here is from genome assembly GCA_029619315.2 of Dynastes maya. Lineage (NCBI taxonomy): Eukaryota > Metazoa > Arthropoda > Insecta > Coleoptera > Scarabaeidae > Dynastes > Dynastes maya. The sequence goes on along the minus strand of JAROYE020000004.1, from coordinate 54,841,189 downwards.
TCAACACTGACGTTTCTCATTTATATGAAATGCGAAATAAAAATTATTTATTGCCTCCATCCCAGAAAAACAAGCTTGATTCAAAAACAATTGTCTTTCATGGGCTGTAAGTTGTTTAATAAGCTCCCAGCTAGCATAAAAAATATAAATAATGTTATATTTTTTAAAAAGTCTGTAAAGAAGTACTTGTTATCGCTTAACTGCTATCGCATTACTGATTTTACTGATTTATAATGTAATTATAAATTGTACAAATCGGGTTTTCCTATATGCCTTGTTGGCGTTTATATATATTTGTTGACGTTTTCTTCCCTACATGTTGTATTTACTGCTGTTATACTCATGTTTGGTTTTAAAATAAAGAAAATGATCAATTTACATCAGCTGTTCTTCATATTCTACAGATGTCATTTTCCAGTTAATAATAATATCTAGATATATGTATAAGTCTATTAAATCGTAATTACATCGCTATAATTTTAAATCTTGGTTCATATTTTGGAGTTTAACACTAGAACAATACAATATATACGTCGTACCAGTCAACATTTTCAGTTATACATCATACAAATCAGATTTTATAGGTTAAGTTCCGATTTAAGTTCTCAATGGTCAGTACTTAAATTTAGAAGCCTTAAGTAGAACTTAAATGGGCTGTGCACCAGAAATAGCAAGAAAAAGGAGTAGCATTCTAAATAATCAAGAAATATAAAGAATAGAGTAAATGTTAGAGTGTAAAAACTAATTAAATCAACGTTATATAAAATACAGGAAATAATAAAATATATAACAATAAGCGTGTGAAAACAAACAAATAAACCGCAACTTGATCTGTTAACCACTTCCATTGCCCAAACATACTACATAAGTCTGGTATGTAGGCTTCCGCGGTCGTCAATAACACTGTACTCTTAGTTTCCGGGCTGGAATCATTCATATAGGTCCTGACATAGTTCTTGAGTCCACCTGGGCCTCACGAATCGTACATCTGTGTGGGATGTATCTTCAATTTGACTACTCCCAACTATCCCATGCGTTCCATCCGACAACGCGCTGTGGGCAGTCCTACGTCGCTCCATGTCACGAGCACGTTAAACCAACGAGTGGGTGTGCTAGCCCCCACGCCGACGTCCGACTTTTTCCAGACACCCTGCATGCAGTAAGCCGGTACGGTTTAAGTCTTCTGAGGTGCATGCACCTCTGGCTACAGGCTGTACGGGTTCGCCAAGTTCTTACTCCCGTAGCGAGCAAGCTCGGCCTGACATTAATTATTATTATTACTATTATTATTATGTGCTGTAGCTCTGGACGAAGACCAATCCAGAGAGTGTGCATCCTTTTCATATATCCACGTTCGTTTGGTTTACTCTTATTGTAGCACGTATATAGGTCCCTGCAGATCTCCGGAGTCCATATAGACCTCACGGTATTTACCGTAGTGTGGGGACGGTCTTGACTGCTCCCAGCTGTCCCGTTAGCGCTATCCGAAAGGCGCCGGCTGTGGGCAGTTTTACTCTGTTCCTCGTCGTGAACAAGTTCATTCGCCGCAGTAGGCTGTTAACCTAAAACGACGCCGCCAACTTATAATCTTAGGTCTCACCTACCCTAATAGGTGTTGGACGGATTTTGAGGCCTAAGTTCTCCTGAGGTGAAATAGGATTGCTGGGGCGGCATCCGGCAATTCGAGTTTTCCCTTTACTCGACGACAGCGAAGTCGCGGGTTCCTCCGATGCCCGCGCCTGCAGACGGCCGGGATTGAGGGTCTAAGGCCTAAGCCCCCCTCTGCAACTCGGGACGGAAGGGGTCGTTGCTGGTCTTCTCCCCTTTCGGCGTAATGCCGCCCTACCGTTCAAGCCGCAAGCTCGGCCTGACATTAATTATTATCATTATTATTAATATTATTATTATTATTATTATTATTACTATTATTATTGTTATTATTATTATGATTATTATTATTATTATTGTTTTAAAAACTAAAATAGATAGTTATAGGGAATATTGATGAAAGTCGTCATAAATTGAAGAGAGATATCTAAAATCGTAATAATATACAGGATTTTTCATTAAAAAAACCAAACTTGTATCGTACGCAGCGGAAACTAAACACCCTCCATACTTTTATGTCTTGCAGTATTTGTCTCCCTATATTTTTTGTTTGAAAACATATTCTCTAAATTGCTCAGGAAAGGAATAATTTGCCGTCCGTGCACTAGGTGGACACGCTGTATATGTCAGCCTTATAATTGTACAGAGTGAGTTAACGATTTGGCAAAATATGTTTATTCTCTCAGAAAGCGTTCGATTATTATTGGGAAGTTAAATTATACAGGTTGTTCAAAGTTTTCGGGCTACTATTGTTAACTTTTTTATTATTGTAGCTCTAATTGTTTATATTTTTTCAATTCGACACTGTGTCTGTTTTTCAATTATTCCTTAGCAAATGAAATTCTGCGCAAAATATCCTACCAGTACTATAACCCTAAAATGAAAAACAACAGAGATGCGATGCAATTTATATTGAACAATTTCCTATCCCACCTTATGTTTCGCAATAAAAACATAATTGTTAAGCGAATTGCCATAAAATCTTCCTTCGAAACATTTCATTTGAACCCAGCACTATTTACGATAATTGCGGAGTATAATCGGTTCAGTTTTCTAACAAATTTCCATCTAAACGCGTAGCTACATCAAATTAAAATAATCCCGATCTTGTTCGCTAGTAATTTATCGAAGAATCTACGTTGAATCTCTCAACGGATACGCCGCATAGACGAGAAAAACAGAAGGTTAGAAAGAGAAAACGTCGGCTAATCGAAAGGAGATAGCTGATCGGCAAGTATAGAACGGGAATTTAGCACTAGATGAAATCCAGATAAAATGGACGCTCTAATAAGTCGGGTTACGTAGATCAGATAAAAATCATTCGCAAAGTTCAGTAATAACGTAACCGGCTGCTTGTCGCTACAGTTCAACCAGATATCCTGCACTACTTTCCGGTCGCAAATGAAGCGACTATATACTCTCTGTGTGTGCTATGTGTGATGATTCGCGGTGGTAATTCCCATCTAAAACTGTCTTTGATATAACAGAAGTTTTGAGCATTTGCGAGATGTTACAATGAGGAGATTTGGGAGACTGTAACGGTTGGAATTTAATTTAGTGAAAAATTTATAAACATTCAATTCAGATTTAATACTGATTTCGCCATCTGTGTGTTCGATTAGCTTAAGTTCTTGTTAATGTATTTTTTAATTAATTTAATATTCTTGTTTATCATCTATTTTCATCTTTTGGGTCATTATTTATTATTTCTTTTTTTGCGATAATTCTGGTTCATTATTGGCTTTGGTTTGAATCATTCTTTGTTACTACACACTGAATACCAGACAGACAAAACTCGACAAGTGTTACAAGTGAGGTACTATTCGAAAGGGCACAAAGTAAGGAAGTTTTTAAAGGAATTTTAACATTCGAATTGTTTTATTTAAAAGGAAAAAATCACCACAAACTTGAGAATTATAAATTTTCCATCTCGTTAAGTGAGATATTTAGGCCTATATTTCGTTCTAGATAACTTCGGACTTTAATTAATTGCCTTTTTTCAAAGGAAGATGCATTAGAATTCCATAAAAAACAAATTTTAGCGTGATCCCAGAAAAATAAGAAGAGTTATTAATGTTTAATAGTGAATTTTTGCCGCAAAATCAAAATTTACTAAAAGTTCAACTATCTTAAAATCCATTAGATGGGCTAAGGTAAATGTGGTTAATATGGTTCCTAAAGACCTCGCCTATCTGTTGTGCAAAATTTTACATCGTTGTGCCAAACAGCCTGTATACAGTGCGTTCAAAAACTGAATTTTTTAAAATTCACTCTGTACTTAACTCATAAGAGAAGGCTCTTGAAATTATTTTTATAATGTCTCACCTTTCTCAAAAAGCCTCAGTAATGTGAATCTAAGCTAACAAAGGAACATAACAAATGCATATAACGAAAAAATTTCAAATTAAATAATTCTTCCTATATATTTTAATAGAAACATGTTCGCGCTCTTCCGGTCTTATTTTAACAATAGCGTAAGTTTGATGAAGGTTACACGTCGTAGAATATTAAAACTTTGTAGATGATAGTTTTTGAATTGAGAAACTTCATTTCTACAAGCATAGTAACCGCTAACTCACTAAATGCGTTATCCGCAAACTTATCTAGTTGTTACACTATAAAATATAAACGCATAGACGCTACTGTAAGCGTACTACCGCTGCAACTACTCGACAAATATGACTTCCCATCTGCAGCGCCGTTTCGGTAATAACTCCCGACGAGCAACTCTCGTCAGTCAATCAAAAGTTCGCTAATGCGACTCCTTCTCCCTCAAATTAACATCTATTTCGTTAAGTCTTCCACTAACTTCGTTAAAGTCTAACAATCGAGCAAACGCCATTAGCAAGTTGCCCCCGCACAGCCCGTTCGACCCCTTTTTCCATGGTCTTTCGACGTCATTCATTATGTCGTCGTCGGGATGATTTTACAATCTCTTAAAGTCGACCTTAATTTTAGTAGTCTGCGACTACGCTAGAGGTCTCTTTGTGCATTACGTCGCTCAAATTTGACAATGGTCTCTATGAGACTGGCACTGTTTTCATTCGTCGAGTATATATGGGCCCTGGAGGAGCCCGTGGTATGGTTCTAACAAGCGACGACGCGTACGTGGTAGAAGATGGAAGCCTTCTCTGGCATTGAAGGAATAAATAAAAACGTCAGGCTGCCTGTCAACGCGTTGTTTATGTTCGCGTGCCTTGGTGACGTTAAATTTCTTATATATACGGGAACGTCAGTTTTTGCTGTTGTATTTTATATTTATAAGGGGTAAAATTAAACGGTGTGCTGTTCTCGGTAAAAGATTTTCTTTAGCATTTTTTCCTAGAGATGGTACATTTTTCCTTGGGATATAGCATTTTGGCAGTTTGTTTGGTAATCTTGAAATTCTTTAACAAACTTAGATTTATATTAGAACGCTACTGAAAAAAGTCATATCAAGGAAATTATGTCATTTTGAACAAAATATAACTATATTTGGATATGATATTACGAGGATAAGTGAAAAATTACTTACACTTTTAGTACTACAACTGTATTAAACAAAGATAGGCGTACAACAGATACATTATTTTTCGATATAGTCTCCACCTTTACCAATGCACTTGGTCCAGCGAGCCACAAGCTTCCGTATGCTTTCCTGGTCGAAGGTTTTCGGTTGGTCGTGAAGCCACTTTTGCACCTCATCCCGAACGTCTGTGTCTGAGGCAAATCGATGACCTCTCAAAGCTTCCTTGAGCGGTCCAAAGAGATGAAAGTCTATGGTAACTCGCCTATTTGCTGTAACCATCTCTCGAGCTTGCTGAATGTTGTCGTCGGTGGTCGAGGATGACCGCCATTCAGCTCCCTCTTTTTGTGTTACGCTCGTGCGGCCGCTTTGAAATTCGCATTTTCAAAACCTATTCATGTTTTTGGTACCAATGTGTAGTGAGTAATCCAAGGAGATTGTACGAGTATAGTCTGAAGAGTTTCCAGCCTAACACAGAAAGAAGAATTTACTGCGTCTTACTTGTTCTTTCATCATTATTAGTCCGGGCAAACAGCTGTAACAGTCAGTGTAGTAGATATGTGGTGCGGAGTTGGCGATTATTTATTTCACGCGTTCACAGCGTCAGTACTAAATCGATGCTGTACGCGAGTAGTCCTGTGTATATGTGGGTTGTCGTAACTTATTTCGTAATTGTACGCTTATGTTTGCTTTAAAAATGTCGCAGTTAGGTACGTCGCGAGAACGACCAATGGCAGACGCAGTTAAAAACTTTATAGTGGACATGCCGGACTTAATTTTTGATGGCGCTAAAATTCAATGCCTAGTTTGTAAAATCCCTTTAATGTGTTGGTCCAGAAGCCATTGTCAACGTCACATCGAAAGCAAACAGCATTCTTCTGCAAAAAGTGGCATACGAGACCAAGAAAAATTTACATTTGATTTATGTGTTACTTATTTTATGTAATCTATAGCTTCGTTTACTAGACAAAGAAGCATTTCTCTCCTTCTGGAATAAATATGGGGACTGTAAATTTCCTAGTCGGACATCGATACGAAATGTAGTGCCATTTGCTCATGAACATATAGAAAAAAGAATGAAAACGGAATTGAAAGATAAAAAACTGTGGTTGTACGTGGACGAAACAACAGATCGTCAAAAACATTCGGTGGTTAATGTAATGGTACGTACAATGGAATCACATCGACCGTCATCCTCTTTCTTACTTGCTTCCAAAAGATTTATAAATTGTACTGCCGATGAGATTTTAAGTGGTGTTGAACTCATTGAACAAATTTGAAGTTTCAACTAAGCAACTTTTAATGTTTATGAGTGATGGTGCCGCAAATATGCGTTCTTTGGGCCGATCTCTTAAAGAACACAGTGGTAACTTCTTACATGTAACGTGTAAAATCCATACTCTAAATCTTGCGGCACAAACGATTCCTACATGTTTTCCACTAGTAAATGCATTGATTGCTAGTACAAAGGCAGTGTTTCTAAATTCCCCGAAACGTACCAGACTATTTCACAAACTGTATCCTGATTTACCTGAACCACCACAGCCTATTGTTACACGTTGGGGAACATGGTTGCAGGCTGCGTTTTATTACAACAAATATTTTGATCAAGTAAAGAAGGTAGTTTTAAAATTCAATCCGACAGAAGCTGCAGCAATCAAGAAAAGCCAGGAAATATTTCAAGCTAGACAGGTTAAAAGAGATTTACAAACTATTCACAACAATTACTTCGGACCAGCGGAGGGAATAGAAAAATTACAAAATGTTTCGATGCCGCTAGTGCATTCTGTTCAAATTGTGAATGATGTTCACGCACAGTTATGCGCTGTAGAAGGCGAAACAAATTGGTGTGTAATACGAAAATTTGAAAGTGTTTTAGAGAAAGACGCCGATTTTCTTACATTAAGATAAATTTGCGAAGGTGCTTGTGAAGATGCATTGAGTTGTTTCAAAGGTTATTTTAAATATGCAAATATAACATCGCTAGATGTCGAACGGTCGTTTTCAGCGTTAAAAAACATTTATTCCGCACGTCGTACTCACTTGACTGAAACAGCTGTGGAAACATATCTAATGATTCAAATATTTAAGAGATGTTACCCAGTTTGTGATTTCACGGAAGACTTTTAAAACGGTAAGTGTTTCAGCACGTTTTATAATTTATTTCTTACCTTCTATTTTATGTGTAAACTTTTATGCGCTCGCCACGCCTCTGGCTGCTACCGCATATTTGCCCAGGTTAATCATTATAATTTGGCCGGGGACAGGGAACTTCGCGACAGGTTAGAAGTGAGGTTGCCGCGCCCACGACGAGACGTATGTATGCATATGAATCGAAGCGGGCTATGTGCAGGCTACACATACATTCCTAAGATGTGTTCTAAAAATAATCCTATAGTTTCCTATATATTTATTTGAAAATCATCGTACAGTGTTTTTTTTTGATATGTTCGTAATTACATTATCTATGGATATAAGGGAACGATTTTTTAACTGTTTTTTTCTTCCGGGAACTGTTGACTAACAAAAGAAAATGGTTTGGTTCTAAATATCTAGACAATAAGTAATTTGAAGAAACGTAGAAGATACTTCCAATAATAGAAGTTTCTAAACGATTTCATCTTAATTAAAGAAGTGCACTTGGTCTCTATCTTCACGTATTCAGAAAAAATTAAGATAGATCTATCAATCGCGATTATCTTTAATTTACAGCATCATTAGAATCTGTACGAATCGTTGATGTTCCGATAAATTCGTATAATTTCAATATCTCTCGTAACGAATCCGAACTTTCCCCATTATTCACCAATTTTCCACCCAAAAACAAAGAAGATCTCTCCAATAACTATCGAAGCATCTGCATTCTGTAACCGAAATTACCGTTGCGCCATCTACACGGAAAGAAAAAACGTAAATTATAGCTCCACAATAATAGAGATTTATAGAAGGGAAGTCAGAAAAAAAATCGATCGATGAAATGGCGAATTTTCCCGTTCTCATCTCGTCGGGCCGCCTGCGAAAACTCATCGAATCTCATCTTTATTCCTTCGACAATATAGCACTTAATCACCGACTAGAGAAGCTCGCTAGCAGCAGCGGGACGTTTCAATTCGAACCATTGCGTCCCATTAAGCAGCCGGGTCTCGCCTTGAATAAATCAAAACTCGATGAAAATATCGCCGCCGACGACAATGAGGACAATTCGAAAACACTGGGTGGCTAAGTGGAGGCCTTGTTCTATGTGGATAGTTGTTGGGTTATATCCATGTTATTTCTTCGGATTAAATGAGTATTAGGTAAATCTCCGTTGAAATTATGATTAATTTTTTAATACTGAAAAAAGTACAGTAAGTCACGGGTTTGCCCGGACGAACAGACTTACAGACTTGACGAGTCATCGTGCCGGCTGTGCTGACAAACGTGTCGACCCGGAGCAGACTGGGCTAATAAAGTGCCGGGCCGAGCCTACAAAGCCCAGCTCTGATTACATCATGTGCATCATATATTTTCCAAGACTTCTCTATGGATTAATTCATATTCAACGACTATTCTCTGTCTCAACTCCGGCAAAGCAGTTGATCGTCTGTAAACACGTGATTTGAGATGACTCCAATGGAAACAATCTAATGGATTGAGGCCTGGAGAAGGTGCAGGCCACTCAATGAATCCTCTACGTCCAGTCCATCGATTTGGAAAAGTAGCATCCAAAAAATTCGAAACTCGTCTATCATAGCGGGGAGACGCGCCATCCTGTTGAAGCGAAACATTTCGAGGTAACTGCCATTGTGTTGAAGTGCAGGAATAATTTGGTTATTCAATAAATCCAAAGACCCATTCAATGGGTCCAATGGGTTCAATGGGTCCAATCCCATTCAAGTTTCTGTTTATAAAAAAAGGGCCTATAAGCCCGTTTTCTACAATTTCCTTCCAGACATTCAACTTCTGTGGATGTTGAGCATGAATCCAGTGAGGATTCATTTGACAAACTATGGAGATTAACTGTTCCATTTAAACAAAAAGTTGCCTCGTTAGAAAATGTCATATTAGTTGTAAAATGTTCGTCTACATTACAAATTTCCATCATTCTTTCGCAAAACTCCAACAGTAGGTCAGAATCGTCATCTGACAATTCTTAAATCAAGCATACTTTATACGGATCTCTTTTCAATATTTTCGCTACCAAACGACGACTTATATTACTGTTTAGTGCCAAAGTTGTGGTAGAAGTTTGAGGTGATTCTTTTAATTCAATGTTAATGTTTTCTCTAATACCTTCGTTAGTTGCGGCCTGTGGTCTTCTAGTTTTTGGCAACTTTGTAACCGTCCTAATCAAACTAAAGCGTTTTAATGTTTTAGTAACAGCTGAACGTGTTATAGGATTTCTTTCGGGGTGCAAATCATTAAAAAGATGACGCACTTCTTCATGAGTACGATCGCCAAAACCGATCATCAACAAAATTTCAATACGCTCTTTTTCATTTGAATACACATTTTCAGCCGTACAATTAGTAATTAGATAGACGTGAATTAAATAAACTTGACAGACCTTCAACAATTACCTACTAAGGTGGTACACGTTTATTTTTATTGATAAATAAAAATTTGAGTTGGTTAGGCTTACCTCTATAGTTTTACTATAACGTGTAAGAAGCAGACAGTAAATGTGAAGTGGTTTATCTTTCCATTTTTGCAGATAATGGTACTAAAACCAGAATGGATGAATCTGGGAAAACAAGGCCTATTGTCGTGAAGGATATCTCATAGAAAAAAATTGCCCAATTAAGCCGAAAGTACAATAACAACAAAAAATTCGGAATCAGATGCATGGTTACACTTACAAGGAAACACAGGCAAGGTCATCTCACCGATTTAAATGAAACTTTGTGGGTTTATAGACCGATCCAGTATAAGAACAACGGTAACTATCTTAGCTGCCCAATCGCCCAGTGCCGGAGTGTAAAGCACACAATGAGATGCACTTACCTGTGTTCCCTTGTTGGCTGCGTTTCATCACCGTGTCCGTTTTAAAAATATTTTCTGGGTTCCAATACTATATCCCAACTCCAACAAACAAAAAGGAGAACAACATGAGCAAACGAAGAAATTCTGGAAAAGACGCTTGTTCAAAAATTATAGATTTATAAGCTGCGCCAGTAGTTCAATAACAATAAATATGGACTAGCAAAACATAATTTTACAAATGTTGGTTGTCGAAAACAGAAGTCAAGTAGGACAGTATTAAAAGTTAGGCCTTTTCAAAGTTTACCCCAGATAAGGTCCAAATGCTGGAAATTCACTTGGAAAAGCAAATACCAACAGGAAAGCAACCCTTTATTGATTCTTAAACAATAAACCGCCTGCGAAAATATAAAAGTACGACTCCGCATCCCACGCGACAACAACAGCAACTTCGTCGTAGAAGTTGCGAAAGTGTAAAAGGAAGCAAGGACTTGTTTGCGGCTGTGGCGAAACAGCAAGGTTGGGAACTATATAAATTAAAAGGGGTCGCGTCATACCTAAATAAACCTGAAAACTTCCTAAGCTTTTATTTATGATTAATAGGCGGAGTTTAATTAAACAGAGTTTAATTTTTCCAGCTTCGTGGGCAGAATTCTTAAAGATAGGGTTAGTTATGGTCGTCGTTCGTGACGGAAGAAGGAGCAAAGGGATTAAGTTTTTAGATTATATCTTCTTAATGCTGTATAATATCATTTTGGTTTGGATAATCGGAGCCGAAATCAAAAGTATCCTAGATTTAATCCGGAGTAGAGGGATTTTTTATTGAAATGTGGGGAAATTTATCAATAAACTAATTTTCTTTTTTATACATTTCCAGCTTCAACATGTTTTTTCATATTGACTGTTGCCTTCTAACCAGCTGTTTACCGACAAGGGAAGTGTTAATCGCCGATTTTAATGAAACTTTGTCAGTTTGTAGACTTCATCGAATGTTACTCAACGGTACCTTCCGTTGCTGCAGAAATTCGCCCCAAATTTGGTTTTTTCAAAATAAGTTTTGAACGGTTAAAGATAGAAAAAAATATATAGATGCCGGACATGATCCCCCCTCCCCAGAAAATAATTTTCTTAATCATTGAAACTATGTAGTATACCTCAAATTATGTTAAAAAAAAATAATAATAAAACTCACATACAACACATAGTATTTGGAATCCGTCATCAAAATTCACAACGTCATCTGCAGTATTCAAAATAAGCACCGTAACGCCAAATTTAAAAGTATCAAGTCGTTGGATTGTCAATGCCGGGACCACGCATAAACAAGGGAGACACAAAAATTATTTTTCCGACAGAAAACATTTTTTTAGTAAACTTAGAAGTATTTAAACACTGTTAAAACTAAACAGAAATAGTTTAAAGAAAATAATCAAGCAAATCTAACCGAAGAAGCCAAAGAAAAGGATTGGAGAGGTTTACCGCAAAAAAGATTTCGAGTTTTAACTGAAAAAGAAGCAATCAGGATTCAGAAAAGGAAGTGAATCTTTCAAAATTAATCTGTAAGTAAAGAGTTAGAAATAATTAACGTAATTTGATTGATATTTAATTTGATATTTCATACTACAACATCTCAATATATTAACAATTATAGATATTTATTAATATTTATAATTAATATATAATTATAGGTTAGGGTCAGTTTATGTAATTGTTATAAAGTTATTATAATATAGTGAATATCCTCACATAGGTCCTCGTGGCGCAGTGGTTAACGCGCTCTCCCGGAAAGCGAGAGATGTGATGTTCGATTGCTTGCCGTAGACATAATTTTAATTGATTTAATTAATTACGTCGGAAATTCCAAGGAAAACTCTAGATTTTCGTGATTCACCGACGGAAGCCAGATATATTGATTATATCTGTTATAATTTCCGAGATATTCACAAAAATTTAAAGATTGTGCAAATCTTTGGAGGAGGCTGTATCTCGAAATCAGGCGATTCAGCCGCTAGAAAAATGTTGTTGTCCTTAAACCGGTGTTCCCTATTTAGTATAAATTGTTCTTATTTTAAAGATACAAGAGTTTGCTGTTCCGTCTTTTTTCTGTGTGTAAAATGTATAAATTCTCCATAATGATGGCACCATAGCTTTTAAACAGTAAACGCAGGCTGTACACTATACATGCAGATTGCAGAAAACACGAGGCATTAGCAAAAAGTGTCAGATCTTCATAAACGTCTGAAAAGGGGGACGAAGAGGTGGCGAGGGAAGGAGAGGGATGGAATGATTTATTATTGTAGACGGCTTTTTGGCAACATAAAGAAAAGATAATGGATATTTTTATTATACTGACGGATCCATTATGAACTCACAATACGAGGTATTACAATCAATCATTTTGCAAATAGAACTCCCACTTCAGTTCTGCTTCCTTTGTAACTCGAACTGAACCGAGTACCAGGCGACGCTAGCGACTCCCGCCTCGAGTTTCTTGAATGTTTTATCGAAATCCGTCTAGCAATTATGTCTGCTGTATACATGCGGATACATTGTAACGCTCCTAGTGCTTCCCCGGACCTGAAACATCGAAGGGAAACAGAAGACGGGGCGAGAAGGAAATGACAATAAAGATGAATTGACTTCTTCTTCGGACAAGGCGGGGCCGTCGCCTGCTATGATGTGTTCTCGACTTTCGCGTAGAAGAAAGAGGGATTACTTTATATTGAAAAGTTTAACGCGCCCTTATTTAAACAGAGACTGTCTAACTTTCAGCCTATAAGTAGGCTGTCGAAGTGGAGTCCCCACGTTGCGAATATTTCGGGCATTTGAGGCCCTTTTCTCCGTCTGATAGATCGGTCCCGTGTATAGTGACGGAGAGATGAGAAATCTCTTAAATTAGTGTGTCAATTTTACGCCTTCGGCAACCAGCCACTCCCGTTCATAAATATCAATTAGGACGTGTTATTAGTTTCTCGCAATTTCGCAATTCATAACTAGTTGAAGGAGTAGACTGATGAATCCCTCGGTTGGAGGGATAATAAAATACTCCGAGGCAGGCACAAATTGGTTCGCTCGGTACTGCAATTATGGAATTCAAAACGCGGTATTGGTTGAATTGGTTATGATATTGAACGTGGTTTATTGACAAGCCAATTGCACATTTTTTTGATGTGAATTAGGTAATTAATAAAGTTACAAAATTGCATTTATAAATACAGTTTGGGAAAAGGATCCTGGTGGAACTAGTGAACGAATTGCAATTATAATTCCGATTTATAAGGAATTATATTTACAGAGGTATATGAAGCACAAAACGGGCTTTGGATGGGTAGAGGAACGATAGACGTACTTCATTTAATTAAAAAATTAACTAAAAGATCAACTAAAGGGAATGAGGCCATGTATCTTTGTTTCATCGATATAACAAAAGCCTTTGACTCTGTCAAAAGAAAGGCTATTTGGACAATACTAAATAGGAGACGAGTAAGTAAAGGTCTAATTAGGGGCATAAAAGGTTTATATAAAAGACCGGAAAACTACGTAAGAACTAAAAATAGAGCTTCGCGTACATTCACAACTAATATCGAAGTAAGACAGGGAGGAACATTGAGCCCTTACTTATTCACAATAGTCATGGGTGCAAGCACAAAATCATGCAATGGAAGAAGCAAGAAAACAACATGGGGCTATTACAACTTACAAAAGTTGGTTGTGGACTTAATTGCGATTGCTGACGATCTAGTCTTATTGACTAAAAAGGTTGAAGACCTGCAATTCAATCTGCAAATATGGAACAGCGAGCTGAAAAAAGACAACCTTCATATAATTACGGAGAAAACTAAAATAATTACGATTTCAAAGTACCCACAGAAGACACAACTCAAACTAGAAAACAAGGAAATAGAGCAACTAAAACAATTTAAATATCTAGGAACCATAGTGAGGGAGAATGGGAAAATGGAAGTCGAATTGGGCGAAAGAGATGAAAGAACAACAAAACTGTACTTTACCTTAAATAAACAGATTTTTAATAAGAAGGAAATCTCGACAGCCACAAAAGTAAGGCTATGCAAAGCACTGTATCTACCAATATTAGTATACGGGTCGGAGATCTGGACTCTAGCAAAGAAGAAGAGAGGGAGATTACAAGCTATAGAAATGAGGTCGTTGAGAAGAATAGGGTAGAGAATAAAAGAAAATACATCCATTACAAATTTCTTTGAAGGTGAAGAGGCTCTAAATCAGTTACCAGGCACTGGTATTACGCCGAAAACGGGCGATAAAAATACCACTGTTCTCATACTAAATTGGTCTATAAACCCACAAAGCTTCATTTGAATCTGTGAGTATTAATTACAGGTGTTCACTTGTTAGCTTTATATAACTGTTCACTCTGCTAATAATCCAAAACATCTACATCAGCCCGAAAATTTGTATTTATAAATTCCCTGTTTCCGTCGGAACTCTTCAGTAGAACTCGTATCCCGATTATGTGATGTATATTTAACAAGCAGGAGCAGTTTAAACGCCGAATATAACAGAAATCTAACAATAATACTCCTGAGTGTCGTTGTCGCGTAAATTCATGTATTATGCTGAAGCGCTGTTTGTTTTTCGGGTTTTCGTCGGTCAGGCGCGTGCTATACGGTGTCCATTTCATCTCTTTTAGCGTACTACCTAGTTAAATAAAACCGTTTAACTAGCGAACGTCTATTTGCAATGGAAACAGGCGACTGTGGAAGCGAACTGAAAAAACGAATTTCCCCAAACGCGACATTGATGATTTTCGGAATACTTTCAAGTTCTCGGAACCGATTTAAAATTTAATTTGTTTAAATTTGCGTCTATGTAGACATCCATGGAGTAGGCGTAAAAGAAGAACGAAGAATAAGGGGTGGAGGGAGCCACGCCCGGGGAAAAAAACGCCGCTTTCGGACGGGAGATTATTGTGGAAATGTAGAAATTCCATTTTAGCGTTGAATTGTACTTTATTTACCCGAGAGTATTTGAGTTCGGTAGCATGTGTTTGCGTATAGAGGGAAAGTATATACACAGCGGGTAAGTGGGAAAACGATAGAATAAAACGATTTCCCTTTTTCGATCAAATATTGAGGCTTCGTTCGAAATTAAACTTCGCTGTTGGTGTATCGATGTTAGGTATTTATTTTTATTTAACAATTATTTCATGTAAATAATGAAAGGAATAAGAAAATACTACGTTGTGGAAGCAAATGAAACTTGCAGTACAAAATTTTCGGTTTATTATTAAAATGTGATGATTTTTTATTGGAACATTGCTATTTTATGACGTTTTTCGTCACTTGTCTCGGAATGATTTCCATCTCAAACATTTTTCCTCTGAATTGTTTCCACGCTCTAGGTGGACAAGCTGTACAAGGCACACATGAATAAACAAATATAAGACCAATTCAAAGAATTTATTTGTCACTAGATATATTATTTAATTGGATAAAATTCTTGTCAGCTTTATAAATAACCTTGGCTACATTCATTGTTGTAAAGAATCATGCCAAAGAGGTTCCCTATCTGAGAAGAAACGTAAAATAAATAAAAAGTTTAGATGTTTAAACTTGAACAAGCCCCACAAAATTGAAAACTAAAATTGATTTACTTCATAATTTAATGAAATCGCAATCAGATTGTTTTTGGGATTATGAATTTGCGTGGGTGCGATGTAAAAACAAAAATGGGTGATTATAATAATGGCAAAAATAAACTATTTTTCTCGATTTACTTTTAAAAAACTAAAAATAGTTTATAGGAGTAATATTTTTAGTAGTGGTTAATTTTTGTTATTTTTTACGACAGGCAATTTTAGCTTCGTTGCAGAATTAACACTGACATCACAGTGAATCAGGCATTTACCTCGTTATTTTAAATGAATTGCCGTATATTACATTCTTAATCTTTCCGTCTAGAAATAAATGATTATAATATAGGTTTTATATTATTATTATTTGTCTACCTCTAACAGATTTCGAGATATAATTTTGTAGTTAATCGCCTAAATTTATATGTATATATTAATTAATAGAGCCCAGTAACTGGAGAGCAATCACAGCGACGGTATGATTGTATTTTGGTGGGCGGGCATCACTCAGTTCAGTTTAGCATTGGATAGCGGATAGGGTGTGTTGATTTTATTGATATAGACGTAGTTATTAATTGTAGTTATTATTTAGTGTAGTGCGTTTTGATTTTATTAATACATACGTAGTTATTCATTATAGTTTTTAGTGAACATGTCGAAGGCTAAAAAACGACCCTTTCAAGACATAGTAAATAAGTTTATTTCTGACTTTCCCGATTTGTTTTACAACGGGAGTAAGATAGTTTGTAAAGTCTGCAAAATACATTCGATGTCAAATAAGAAGTGGAACTGTACAAGACATGTAAATTCCGCACAGCATAGAAAACGAAAATTGAGCATGCCACCGAGAAGTGCACTATTTTTATGTAATTCTTATGTTGATAAATTGCAATTTGCCACTAGGCTTATTCGATAAACAACCGTTTAAGGACTTTTGGGACAAATACAATCCCGAGTTGCGGTTGCCAACGGAGAAAACGGCACGTAAGCATGTTGCATTTGTACTCGATGACGTGGAAAAGAAAATGAAACGCATATTTCTTTGGTTACGTGTTGACGAGATAACAGACTGTAAAAAAAATTCAATTGTAAATATTATGGTACGCATACTAGACCCTAGTAAACCTACACTACCACTGTTACTAGCTAGCCGAAGACTACAAGAGTGTACTGCTGTAGCAATTACGAAGGTTGTACTTAGTACGTTGGAAAAATTTCAAATTTCAAAAGATTAAGTGTTGATGTTTATGAGCGATGGCGCAGCGATAATGCGTTCGGTAGGCCGTTCTCTTCTTGAATATGGTTGCAAGTGTTTAGATGTTACGTGTAAAGTGCATGCTTTACATCTTGTGGCAGAAACCATTCGACAATGCTCTCCCGAGGTAGATGCATTAATAGCAAGCACAAAAAAAGTATTTTTGAAATTTCCCAAACGCCTACGATCATTTCACACAGAGTGTCCTGGTATTCATCAACCACCGGAGCCAATTCTTACACGTTGGGGAACATGGTTGCAGGCAGCTTTTTATTATGCTGAACATTTCAAAATAGTAAAAACTGTTGTTGCACAATTCAATCCTGCCGAAGCTGCAGTTATTAAGGAGAGCCAGTCGATATTTCAAGATATTTCCGTTGAAACAGATTTCAAAAATATTCGTAGCTACTACAAAGGATTAGCTGACGCAATAGACGAATTACAAAATAGATCGCTATCATTATTGGAGTCTTTGCAAATTATGGACGCGTTTTAGAAAAGTTCGAGAGCGTGCTACAGAAGGATCCCTATTTTAGCACACTAAAACAAATTTGTGATAGTGTATCGAATAATCCACTGACTAAGTACAAAGAGTATTTTAATCATGCATGTATAACATCGGTAGATGTCGAACGCTCTTTTTCAAAATATAAACTCATTTTCTCACCACGGCGAACATCGCTCACCGAGGCAACTGTGGAAACACATCTAATGGTGTCAACTTTTTGCCACTCTTATCTATATGATGTTGATACTGATAATGGTGCTTCTAGTTTTACTGTTCCGTAGCCAAGGCTGCTTAAAAGGGTAAATGTTTCACTACTTTTCACATATTATAATTATGTATTAGTTCTGTTAGTTTTTTTCTATTTTCTTACTATTGTTTTTGTATACTAGGCAGGTACGGCAATGACACGGCTCCTTGTTACCGGGCTCTATAATAATTCTGTAAAAATAACCGGTACGGTCGCAGATAAAGATTCAACGAATGTATTTTGGAAAAAAAAATTAGGGTGGCGCAGGTTTACATGTCGTTTCCCATATCACCTTCTGCTAGAGAATGCCCTTAATACTATCTTATTTCCTTTCTGTTGTCGACAATATTATAACCATAATCAACTGTAACTGTTTATAAAAAAAATGTTCTAGTTATTTACCTTAGACTTTAGGCAATAAGGATGAACATATTGTGATGTTACAAATAACGATTAAAAGATTTGAATAGGAAGATAATCAGTTCTACGTTTATTTTAAGTTTTTCACTTACAAAAATGAGATTTATCTGTTAAAATTACTTACAGTTAATGTTGTGACGGGTTTTTGATGTGTGTATGTATAAAATCCCTATGGTTCTTTCTTCCCTCTTCTCAGCAATATTGATATCCGAAATCCTCTTGTTTTAGACCCCCTTTGATCGTCTTCTTGAATGAAATTTCTTTGGATTACTTATAATTTCTTGATTGATGTAATACTCTTGATAATTGTTCGTGATTGTTTATACTTTACTTTAACAGCTTTTCAATACATTTGAATTAATAATTTCGGCAAGATTTAATTTTTATAGTACAATTTCTAAATACATCAGTCAAAAGATGTATGTTTTTGTCAGAATGTTTACGTTTCTAACTTCTTTTTTTTTTGGTCGTCCCTGGCATTGCCAATCTAACGACTTGATATTTAATTTTGATGTTTTGAAGATCGAACTCGGTGTCGCAGGTGACGTAAGGGATTTTGACGGTTATTTCCAAATACAGTGTGTTTTTTGTGTGTGTACGTGTCATTTTTACAAATAATGTTTTCAAAATGTAAATAACTTTAAATAACCTGGAATTTTGATTACCCTTGTAACATATCATTAACTGAGTCTTTTTTTTAAGAATAAAAGATTAATAATATAAATAATAAAAATGTCAGAACTCGAATGTTAATCGAAAATAATTCAAGTTCCGCATAGAACTCTTAAAATCTAATATCAAGGAATTTTGATATATTGATTAGAATGAATTTAGTAACATATAAACATACGCTTTTCACGTTGGAACATCCCACTACAATATATTACCCTGTTTTTTTTTTTTACCATACCATGATGGCGACAATGAACTAAATATTACTGGAGCATTTGGATTTATATGCCACGCAAACTACAACTATTGCTTGTTTGTCGTCGAGTAGTTCGAATTCCAATTCAAACAATATCTCATATACCCGTTCAGGCATAGAAACATCAAATCTTCTACAGCAAGAGATTCCGATATTACATTCCGCGACAACGACACGCTGAGAATGATAAAAGACAAACATCAGACGCGAGGATATCTCAAAAATTCCCATTTACGCCATTCTACAGCTTCCTACCCCTTGGTTTCCGACGTACACATACACACAACAAATGGCGAATGTCCGCGTACTTTTATTATATACAGCTCGCATATACATAATATATGGTTCGCGTCATTCCTTCCGCCCGACATGCATAAACGCCACTTTGTCAAAAATCCCCTCTCGGCATCCCGAATACACGACACGGAAGAGAAGACCCTCTTGCTGCCTTGCCGCTCCGAAGTTGATTATTTTAAAAGTTTCGCGGAGACGAAAAGTTTTATGACATTTTGCGCCGGAATATCTCAAACATTTTCGACGTCATTTCCCGCTCCGAACTTCGGGTTCTCGTTCACCTAGTTCCTTTTGGGGACGAGGAGAAGTGGGACCGACCAACCAGCTCGTCTATTTTCTATTTTCCTCCGGCAGTAGCAGAATCAAAAATACGTTATATCAGGAATTCCTTTCCATCGTCGTCAAACGGTGAGTTCGGCGAAATTCTTGCAATGGCGGAAGTCACTGCACAAACTTTTAAGAAGTATCTTTTTACTGGAAAACAATTAGAAGTAGGTAAGAATGTCGGCAACTTTACTGCAATGCTAGCAGAATACTAGACTATGAAATTGTTGATAAGGTAGTAATCGACATTAAGTGTTGAAATTTGGATATTTGTGTTCTGAAAATATATCAAAGGACATGCAATTTGGGTACAGACGTTATCTCCTAAACAACAAGGCCTCAGCACTCTTCGATGACGTCACGCTCGATAAGCGATGTACCCCCATGCACAATATTAGCCTAAACGGTAAAGAAATCGTTATTTTTGCATTTCTTTTTGAAAGGTTTCCGGTTTAAAGAGGGTGTCAGTCGTCAAGCGAGCCCTTCTTCGCTTCTCATTCGATTTTATTTTGGAAAAACGAAGTTTCAAAGCAAAAACCAAACACGTAACCGAGCACTGTTTTCGTGAAGGATGTATTTGTGGTTGATATTTAATCTATTAACTATTATTATTTGTAATTGTACATGTATTTGGACGAAACTAAGGTTGAAATGATACAGTAATTGCAATTTTATTTGAAATTTTGTTCAATTTCGCGAGAAAATATATAGATATGCTATTTAACCTGGGTCTATAATTTCCTATTATGTTTTACCTAATCTATCATTACTTTTCCCATAATAATTTTTAAGTTTAAGTTATTATAATTGCTGCCATACGTTTACTGCTGAGAATATGACATTTGCATATATTTACATATATCAGTACCCCGGGTGATATAATTTAAAATGTATTTTATTAAAACAGAACATTTATTATACACATTTAAAAACATCTCTTCGTGTTCAAAAATAATTTTGTTAAATATAACGTAGGAATATAAAACTATTTGAGCAATAAAATCTTCACGTTTTTTTGTCAAATACAACGGACAGTTAAGGAATTGAGTTGGAAGAGCATTTTTTTTAAACCTAGAATTCTTTAAACTTACAGTTATAGTTTCATCACAAACAAAACATACAAAGCAGCCGACGCCACAGTTTTTAGGTGACCCCATTTTTATCGTTTCAGGAAAGGTTTTATTGCTTATACAACAGTAGAAAAACATTACAGGTATCACCAACAAAGTACGGAAATACACAGCATTTTTTTAAATAAAATCAATACAATTTGGATAAACCAATTCAAAACGCAAGAAACGATCTGAACGTGTGAATGTCCAATCAACAAATGTGGCTGATCGACGACCTACTGCAAAATACGTCACAGCCTGCTGATGCCAAAGCGCCTTCTTACCAAATTTCCTGAATACGTTGTGTAATCTGGTACGTAGGCTTCCGCGATCGTCAATAACACTATACTCGGAATTTCCGGGTTGGAACCGCGTCGCTGTTGTAGTTTTTGCCGACGTTTCGTCCACACTCGTATGGGACATCTTCAGGGCTGTTATTGCACACCGACTGAGTCAGTGACATAAGAATGTGGACGGAACGTCGGCAAAAGCTACGACAACGACGCGGTTCCAACCCAGAAACCAAGAGTATATGGCGTTATTTAAGAAAAAGACTTTTCTGATGTTTGAATTTGGCAAAGTTTGGTGTTCAATACTGAACAGCCTGTAAACCTCTAAGGCGTTTTTTTTCATTTCCGTCCTGTTGAAGTTTGTATTCTGACAACTCAAAAAATTAAAATAACTGCCTATTATTTCCTTCCCTGAATTATGGATTCTTCTAGTAACAGCAGATATGTGTTTTAATCAAAGGCGTGTCCCTGACTTTGAGATACACATGTGTTTAGCTGATTATGAAGTATGGACTTGATTCAGATGTACAAAATTTATGACGTAATGGATAAAGATCCATTGGACGAATAATACGTTTTAACTCATTAAATAGCTCAATTTCATAAAATAATCTCTTAAGTAAATATCCAATTGCAACTGCAGCGCTTCCTGATCCAGTAAATTCTTTTTAACCACAATTTTTTTTTTACTGGCGTCTACGTCTTCTAAGTTCTTGATCCGTTTCATTCATTTCCGTTGCCATCTTTGCTTTTCTTCACGCGGGTTACAAAAGCGCGAGAAATAACAGTTGCATCTGGAGATTTTCAGAGGACTTTGAAAAAGCCGACACTTTTTAATTCTTTTAATTCTTCTTTGGCTATGGAAATAAATTAAAACCAAGAGAGAATTTTTCTTTCAGCTTCGCACTTAGCTTTTTTATACGAGTGCACCTCTACTCTCTCCTACAGCAAGCCCTAAGGTGGTTCAGGGATTAGAAACGATATCTTCATCTCCCTTTTTTGTTTCAAAAATGGAAGTAAAGCGAATAAAAGCTATGGAAAATTGTAAAAATGGCAAATGCAAGATGCTCCATGTATATATAGTAAATGGAGAAAGGGTAAAGGAAAACGTAGAGTAACCGTTGGGAGTTATTCGCGAGTCCGCCGAGGCGGGGGTGCGCAAACAGATGATGCCCGATCTCGGCCCGAAATAAACCAAAAAGTACTTAAAAGCATTTCGAGATTAAACAATTAAGATAAAAACCGTCGCTTCGCGATTTTCTGAAATGCTAAGAAGCGCGACGACGAAGACAATCTCTCGGCGGAATTTCGTTTCTTTTCGTCAAAGATGGAAGCGGAATGTCGGAAGATAGTCGACAACGTAGTACAAGGACGCTAAACACCCCGGTTAGGACATCAGAATAACGAGTTACCGAGATTTCTCGACGAGATATTCGTAAATACAGAAGATAGCCCGCTTTGTTTTCCTGTAATTTTTTAATATTCGTAAAACTTCTTGGTATCTCTATAAAATTTTTAACAGTTGGTATGTTTGAACTGGCGCTATACTGCTGAAAACAATGAAGACGTATCTTATGTAATGGTGTAAAAGGGCAACTCAAAACATAGTCTAAAATTAGGTGATCCTGCTTCATTTCAAGGAAAATATCAAAAAATGGCATCATCATCTGCAGGATTTATTTTGCTCTAGACCGCAGCATGCTAAGGTTATCAGACATTAAATATCAAATAACGAAACAATTAACGGCGTTAGACGTTAGTGTGCCATAGCATTACAAGATGCGCGATCAAGTCATTATTAGTATGCTGGTGAAGAATTAACTGCGCTTCAGCTTCTACGATGAAATATTATGTGACGCAGTATGGCAAATAAGACTAAACTATCGGCACACCCCGCACTACACAAGTTGTTAATTAATTAGTCCGGAATAGCTGTCTCGAGAATTCATGGATCCTCATTATCAACCGTAAGATCGAATGATGTGAGAAAAATTCCTAATTCTAATATGCCTGTTCCATCTCTACTCTTGAGAAGATATTTAAAATTACCTACTTTTGCTGCCTATACACCATAAAACTAAAATATGCGAAAAATACGAAAGATACACCAGAAGGGTCTCTTCCGCAAAATATCGAAAGGTATTAGTAAAGTTTTTAGGGGCAAGATATGAACGTGCGTTTCAGTTCGTGAAATACACTCAAAGGAAGTTGCTGGCCGGTGGCGTCCGCCAAAGTCATATAATAATAATAATAATAATAATAATAATAATAATAATAATAATAATAATAATAATAATAATAATAATAATAATAATAATAATAATAATAATAATAATAATAATAATAATAATAATAATAATAATAATAATAATAATAATAATAATAATAATAATAATAATAATAATGATAATAATAATAATAATAATAATAAGTTCGGGAATTTATAAAATTGCATGTAGTGATTGTGATAAAGCCTATACTGGTCAAACGAAACGAGCGATAGGCACCAGATTCAGTGAGCACATCAGGTGCTACAGACATGGGAAGATTGAATCGTCAAGTGATGCCATACCGTCTAAACATTGGACGACATTAATCCATTCTATGTAATGAAAACATTGCCCTTATAATCCTTTTCTGCAGCACAAAACTGCGCGAAAAGTGAGAGGATTGACCCCAGAAAATTACACCGTATCTCAACCTAGACGCAACGTGTGCATGGTAAAACATTAGTAAGGTTTCAGAGTTAACGATATACGCCACTCTACTGACTGCATATGCTAGAGAGCACAACTTAGCGCATAGCTGGGACACATGGTCCTCCCACGCCAAGCACTCGTCAATGGAACAGCCGAGAAACTTGGTACTAGACACCACAGGAATCGCTCTGTGCCCTAGTCGTATCAACAACGACCTATCAAATACACTGCGGGCAGAATGGAAAGAGAGCATGCACGTCTTGGTATCGTTAATTATCAAGCCATTATCCCGACATCACATAAGCATAGCACTTGAACAATTGTTACTATTCGCACGAAGATTTATCCCATTACTTCCTGAAATAATAATAGTGGTGTCGCCTGCAAATTGATACAGGTTACCAGGAATATGGTAGTGAAGATCGTTGGTAAATAATACAAATAGGAATGGGCCCAGAATAGAACCCTGAGGCACCCCTTGTACCACACCAGTAGCCGATGACAAGGCATCACGCTTACAACATGCAAGTATTAACTCGAGATTATACCAGACCCACCAGAAAAGTATGTTACGTGACGGTTGTAGGAATGTGCTTTGATCAGGAGCAGACCTTTTTCTAAGTGGACCACCCAGTCATTAAATTCAGCAGGTTTTTTAATAGAACAGGAAGCGTAGTAGAGGCCCTATTTGCCAAGTTTCCAACTTTTTCAAAAGTTAATCACGCAGGTTCAGCACGTAGTTACAATATAGATACTCTTTAACATTACTTTCCCCTATTTATTATGGTAAAGCTTTCGTTTCCATTTAAATTTCGTCCAGGAGTTTATCATTAGCTTTTGCAAATCCTTTCTTACTAAATCAACATACAGCTAACGCATTAAGTTGTCACGCAATAACATGTCGACTCCACATGCTTATTACGGTCCCCATCGAAAGCATTCTCTCTTCCATTCATTGGATCCATTGCGGGTTCCAAGCACGAAGTAGATGAAGAGGCTGCGAAATCGAGAGTAAACCGTATAATAAATATATTTTACGCTCCAATACAATTCTTAATATATCCAATAATCGTAATTTTCCCGACTTGATAGTGGTCTTAGGGTGACAATTTGTCAAAGGGAGAGATGAGGTGGTAGCCACCATTTCCACCGCACAACTGTTTGGTACACATGTGGATGACCGGTCAAAACAGGGGCCCCATGGGGATTCAACGTGGACGTGCCTGGCATCAATATGGCCTTGTATCTCTCGTTCTCCTTCCCACCCCTTTCAAGCGTCTTTCCTTTTCGGCCGACGGAACATGCCGCATCGCAAGTGGGCACACGTTACAATGAGCTTTGATCTGGTGGCCGTGACGTAGCGCCGCCTCGTTTCCTCGACGCGGCAGCTTGATTACCAGAAACCTCCCGACAGTATTAGCCGATATTGACCCTAATTTTTTCCGTATTGTTTTAAGTTATTTCGATTCCGATATCCTTTTTCCGTTCTCGTTTCTTTTCGACCTTCGGCAATGGAAAGAAACGTAAGAGGGAAGTACGTGAGATATTTAATTTATTTTCGTTGCTTTCGACGTTTGCTTTTCTGAAGTGGGAAGAGTCCGGTTTCTTATACATTTTCGCTTCAAAATTTTTACTGGAGATCCCATTTTTTTTTTACAATAAATGAGTCGATTGAGCTCCAAACCTATGACAGAAAAAACGTTACCCCGTGATTTTCAGTGTTTTAGTTCTTGGTGATTACAAAGATTTTTATGACGTACTCTTTCACATACACCTTTGATTTTTAGTTCTTCAATTTCAGAAGATGTTTGAGCAGCAACGTATTGTTACCATATCGATTGGGAAATCCCTGGTTTGAAATATATTTAAATTTAATCCTAAACATCTTGCAGGTCTCTAGACCCATAGATCCACTATTTTCTTCCCTTTATTTCGACCCCTTAGGATGGTTTCTCTAGCTCCTTATGCATCATTCCTCCAAGCCTCTCACAACCACTTGCCCCTTTGCCTACTTCTTTTTCCTGTTCTTCTCCCTTTCAGTCTTTCTTGATGTTCATTCTTAGCCAGTTTATTTTTGCATCACGTATTAGCTAGTCGTCCATCACAGTTCATGGCTTCTAAGTCTGTTCTCCCGATCCACATATCCACATTCTTTTGTCTCCATATAGAGATCTGGCAGATGAAACTTGCGACAGCCGTATCGTGTATGTGGAGTATAGAAACTCACTATGTATAGAACTGCTTACGAGCGAGTGAAGCATTCCATTTATATTACAATATTAGTGGCGCGACAAATAAGAAATTGTGTAACAGTAATTGTAGAATTTACGACTTTGTTCTTTGTAAAAGATTTAATATGAAGATAAAAGGATTTTCGAATAAACCACGAATAATACTATCAATTCAAGTCAGAGACAAAGTGGTGGAATATTGGGACAAACGATGCAGCTATCTCTTTCCGACGTGTACACTAGTCGCGCAGAATTTCTGCCAAATCTGTATGAATCTTTCGTATATCTGCATTCAGTTTTCCTCCTATTCAGAAAGCTCCGTGGTTTGGTGCTACGTTTCGTATCTATAAGCTTACTTTGACTACACGACTACATGCTTAGCATCCAAGTAAGACTAGTTTCACACACCGATTCTTAGCGGCGCCGCGCCGCCCAAACGCTTGTATGTATACTTCGTTTCTGGCGGCGTTCAGTAGCTCGTGGATGGAAGGAAACGCTGCACATTCGGTTGTAAACGCTTATGTGAAAGAATATTATGAAATACAAGAGAAACGATTGTCAGCTGTTGCAGCGCTGCTTAGCAGCGCCGTTAAAACTCGCGTGTGTGAACGGAGTCTAACAAGCAAACTGACAGAACTAAACCCTTCCGATTTCGATGAAACTTGGTATATTGGTAGACCATCAAAAAGTAAAGGAGACGTATTTTTTATCGGCTTAAAGGGGTGAAGAGTGCGTCTGAAATTACCCCCAAAAACGCATTTCTCATCATAACTTCGGAACCGCGCAAGCTATCGGGATGAGTTAGAAACCAAAATACTACTTCAAAGGGGCTTACAAACGGACTATAGATGAATGCCCTCCCCCACTTAGTGGGGCAGGGGGAGAAAAAAGTCACATTTTCAAAATTTTTTCGTTGAATACCACAACTGTGGTGTTCACAATCAATAATGCAAATTCACAACCTCATTAAAAAAATATTACTCTTTTGTATAATAATATGTAAGATGAAAAATGTGTTGTTTGTTATTTAATATCGTTAGGCTGTTAAGTGAATTTAACGCGAACCCAGCCATGGCTGATGTAACTAGACACTGTTTCTTTTTCGATCGTTATATCAACTCCTTCTGGAACAATTTCAAAATTATTTTTACGTGTATCTAAAAACAAAGCCGAAATATATGCAGTAAATCAGTCATTTATAAAATAGACGGCATTTTACTGACATTATGACGCACTTTAATATACAGTGCGGTCCTAAGGTACCCCCCCTCCATGCTAACATTTGAACGACACGAGCTAGCGCTTTTAGAAGAAATAGGTCGATTTCAATTGCATTTCCAGTTTCACCGGAAGTGAGGTCAACTTCCTTTTTTTAAATAGAACACCGCGTATATTTTTACATTTTTGGAAAGGCAATCGAAAAGCAAATCTAACGATACCACATATGTTTTGGTAATTAAGGAAGAGCGCCAAATTGTTTCTTGTAACGCCAGATTGATCTAAACCGCTAGCTTGTGTCATTTAAGAGTTAGTATGACGGGAGGGGGGGGGGGCACCTTCAGACCGTACCGTATTTTGGTACTATATTATATAATTAAAAGTTCACTATTTTCATTTTTTCGCGATGTATAAAGTCAATTGTCGTTGTTAGAAATAAACTGAAGTGTAGAATTTATCACCGTCTAATAAATCGTCCATAGTAGATACCAAATGCACATAAAAAGTAAACGGAAGACCAAGATAGGTATAATAACGGAATATATGTATGTGCAAGGTCGCGCCTTCGCCCCCCTAAAGTGAGTATCAGCCGATAACAAAAAATACGTATTTTTACTTTTTGATGGTCTACCAATATACTAAGTTTCATCCAAATCGGAGGGGGTCAGTTCTGTTAGCTTGTAAGGGAAATGGTTTACTTGTTCTAAGTTTATTGTTGTACAGCCATTCAAAGTTACTATAACCATCCTAAGCCTCCTATTGCATATTCATTATCATGCATTTAAACTGTTCTTCCCTTATTGGTTTTTGTTCGGTACTCAAGACCTCTTGGAATGTTTTGCAAAGTGCTTCCTAAACTTGCCAAAACTGTGACTTTATCTGCGTGGGTGCAATAGCTGATTAGTTTGTTTCTTATGGTTCCTGTTCAACCACTTTCTTAATTGCCTATTCGAGTTTATGCCGCCTTACTCCATTTTAAACTTCGAACTCCTCCGAGAGCTTCCGTTTATCGTAATTTCAGGCTTTACGTTTTTTTTTAATAAATTAATTTTAAAGAATGGCATAAAATCATACCATTCTAAGTAGAAGCTCAAAGTAAATTCTACCCAACAAGTACCCTTAAATACTTAAATAACGAGCAACCCATTTGCTGTAAAATGGACGGAGGTTGATAAAGCATCGCTCACTCGCTATTACGAATGCGCTTTAATAATTTCAGCCGCACTGATAGATAAATATGCCAGTGAAAAGGTAAAACAGAGAATGTGTACTGGTTTTAGTTGCGGTTAGTGGATCGCCGTGATGTACTTCATTAATTTATTGTACGTGTATGCATGTATGTAGATACATTAAAGCTATGAAATTGGATGGCGAACGCTATTTACTGGACTGATTGAAACGTTCGATGAGTTCCTCTGTAAGATTAATGATTATATAAATTATTACTAAAATTAGTTACCTATGCATATGTGCAGTTAGCAAAATAACTTATGTCTCCCCCTGTCGGCCACCGATTATCGCTCGAGAATACCCTAAGTGCACAGTCCACTATATATAAAGTGATATTGATATTCGCACGTTCAAGAGGGGAGACATAACATATTTTGCTAACTGTACCTTTTTGAAAAGTATTTCAACCTTCTGTTAAAGAAAAATTTTATAGCATCTGATCTAATTCCTGAAACACCCATGTCAAAGTTGTCTCAGGTATACCACTAGCGTTAACTAGTGGCGAACTACTGGCGAAGCGTCAATAGAGACTTTGATACTAAATCTACCCAAAAATAATAGAGCAATATTCTATACGGAATCAGTTGCTTATATTTTTGACGAAAAAATCACATAGTAGAATTACAATTAATTATTTTAAGCTAAATTAATCTACAATATGCATTTATTACAGTTATGCATAACTACATAATTCACTAATTCACAACAGGCAAATCAGTATTGCCTGTCATTGTGAGATTGGGACACAATAGTCTCTTCACAGTAACGTTGTTCTAGCATAAAGCGTCTGGCGAAGCTAGTAGAGGGGGAATCGGTGCATAATTTCACTGCATGTGCACGGTTAAGACTCGTCCATTACCACTTCCGATAACATCGGAAAAGTTCCTTAAATGATGCTAGGTGACCGTCATATTAAGGTTAGAGAGATAGTAGAGGTTGTAGGCATCCCGAAAGAACGTATTTGTCATATATTGACTGAAGATTTGGGCATGGAAAACTCACCCAGGACCAAAACCGTATTCGAATGAACATTTCCAAAGCCTTGTTGAACCATTTTAAGTGAAATAAATTAAAATTTTGGCGACGATTAATAACTGTAGATGAAACTTGGTACATTCCTTAAGCCAAGCCACGGTACAGGAGATTGAAGCTTAATTGCTGACGGTACCGAACATCTTATCAAAACAAGAGTACCAGAATGCATCCCTGAATTAATTTCTTTTTATTTTTATAAAGCTCTCAGATTTTTTCAAATAATTATTCTTGGCAATATTTTTATCAACGGAACAAATTATATACCGCTGCACCATTTTCACCATAAGTCACTGTATTTACTTTTTACAAATTTCCCCCGTTAAGAACTTAATTTTACCGTTTCATTTGTGTTTATAGTAGGCACTAATAGTTTTCCTATTAACGTAGTAAGTGCATATAACCTTCGTGTACGCTACAAATGCTCTAAAAACCGTTGAATAGAGGCGTAGAATCTAAAATTCGCGCGGTTTTGCTATTAGGTAGCATAGCGTAAGTACAGTTGAAATTACTTTTTAGTACGTACCTACCTACGTCGAGCTTTTCAACTTGCATTAAACTAAACGATGAAGTCGTACACCGCAATATAGAAACAATCTATATGTATGTTACGCAATACTGTTACCTGCCGGCTTTAGAATTTAGCTAACAAGTTACCTACTTTATTTAAACCGCGCGGACGATATTGAGATTAAAATGTTATTAGTACTATTCGGTCGGGGAAATTATGGGTGTAAATGGTGTTCTGTTTCAATTTTAAACTTGTTTGAAGTTTAATAAGTTCCTAGATTAACTTAAGGTTAAAAAGGTTTAATTTAACAGTTAATACGAATATGTAGATTCGCAATACATTTTAAGCTTTCAATATAGGCTCTTGCATTCATTTAATTAGAATGTACCTGGCGCCCTGTGACTTTTTTTTTATTTCCTAAGGTAAAATCGGAGCTTAAAGGGACAAGATTTGACAGTGTGGAAGCGGTGAAAGCGAAAGCGAAGATAAAATAGTATTGAATTCAATTACGATTCATGACTGAAGCAAGTGAATAGCTACTTGATGCAAGCAAGATTTATTCCATTCAAGAAAGTCTTTCCGTGTGTGCATCTCATTCGACGTATTGCACATAAATTCATTTAAAAAAATTCCCGCTTGCATATATATACCTTCATGACCGTAACATCGCGGCACCTATCGCAGAGATTGGTATCCTCCACAGCCGTTTCATCTAGTTCTTTATGACGGCCGAAGAACGTGCACCGCAGCCAACATTACTCAACGGTGACAGCGACGTGCTCCAAGTACCCCTTTTTCACCGGAAAGTAGCCCGTACGTCGTCTGTATAGCAACTTAGAACTATCCACTGCCTTTTGAGTTATTTTATGGCCCTCGCCGACTCCCTAACACATGTGAGTCTCGAAGTACAGGACTTCGAAGACGTTATTTATCACTTTTGCCGCAGATATACTCATGTATGCGTGTCGACAATGCGAAATAGGGCAGTAGTTGTAGGGATCGAACGTATGTACAATGCGAAGCAATCGAAATGACCGGCGTAGGTTATAGTCTAAACGCAATGATTCTATGATTCATAAATAGGAAGTAAATTTTAGTAATGAACGTAGAATGTGATTATGAAAATCGTGTTTAGGCACACATAAATTCATTCTTACTTGAAGGATATCAATATACTCAGCTTCAAATATTGAATTTTGAGTTATGTTGAAACTATTATATTTCAAAAAACGTAAAGATATACTGGCAACTACCGATAACGGCAAAAGTTAGCTTACAAGAAAAAATTAAAATCGACCTACTTTTCTGAAACCACCAGCTTCAATCAATCAAAAGCTAGCATGCTCTTTCTGATGGCCTCAAAATCCAATATGGCGCCGATAAGAAACAAGAAAGTTGATGATGACCAGAAAGAACTGATACATCATATAAAAATTTCGGGTACACCACTAGACAGAAGATCGAGAATGGCCTTGAGAATGTGTTTCTAGCTTTTCTTTGCAAGCCCAAATAAAGGTGCTAGAAGGTAAAAGAAGGAAATGAGATTTTCTCGAGGATTAAAATGAATCAGCCTGTTTGTTTGAAAGTTATGAGTAAAATCTAATTTCAAGGAAACCATTTTTATTCTAAAACCACCATCACACCATCTGCATAGGTTGTTCGTGTCTGATTGGATGAGTCCGACCAAGCCATTTTAGGAGAGAGGGTTGAATAAATTAGTTTTGTTGTTAGAATTGATGGTGCAGTAGTTCAATATGAAGGTTCCTGTCAAATTAGTGTCACAAATTCCTTGTAAGACTTTTGTATTTAAATCTTACCCCTTATTTATACCTACTGAAATGCTTTAATAAGGGAAATTTGTTGAAAAATTTAAATTTTTTCGAGTTAATTAAATTTTTAAGTGAACTGTGGGATTCGGGAGTGTTCTTATACACTCTTTCGGCAATTTTAAACGAATTTTTTAACATCAACAAATGCGATTTTAGAGGAAATGAAAAGTGAAACATTGAAACTAGCCTTAATTTTTCGAAAATGTTACAAAAAATTGGCAATTTACTTTTTGTGTGGTTCCAATTGCAATTTTTGTAAAAAAAAAACATCAATTAACGGAGCGAGGTCGATCATATGATTCTCTCTGAATTTTGTTTGGTGTTGAGGTTAGGTTTAAAGCAATTGATTTTATACGATTTTCTTAAGTGAATTATATTGCTATGGTGCGAGGTGTGGTCGTATTTTCAAGGATAGTGCCTTAGATAAACGTCAAAACTGCTAAATATTTTAATTTTGAAGTATTTTATGTACAAACGCCTTAGGATCGGTATAATAACTTTTTGTGTATAAAAGTAGAAAATATTGTACCCATTTTAAACTTTTATACTTTTTTACAGATGCTATGAAATCACGTAAAGAAAATGGGTAATTTTGGTAACTCAACATGTCAAGCAGTTGATGTCAGCATGATGCAGCCCAGAAGCTCCGTGCGAAAGCGAAACGTCAATATGCTGACGCATACTTGATGCAGTTTCAATCTGGAAACCTTCCAGAAATGAAAAATCAATGATTGTTTAAAGGGCACTCAAAGGATAAATGTTTCTTTTTTGTTAGCATGCGTTTAATTATAAAATTTTGCCGCAAATGCTGCTATAATTTTTGAAACTATATATATTTTTTTATTTCTGATTGATTGGCTTCGTCATAAATCGTTCTAAAGTGAGAACTGTGTATTTTAGTAAGAGTGATCGACTTCACGCCGAATTCAGGGTGAGGCCGGTCAGCTTTTAACCAAAAATTAAAAAAGCGGCCAATCGACAGTCTAAACACCAACCAAGTTGTACTTTTAATTGCATTAAAGTATAATAATTTGTTTTTCAGTTGTCTGAAATAATCAATTCTTTGATCGACTTTACCCCAGTTGACGGTACCTTTTCAGTCTTTTCAATATGTTAATGATCAGCTAAATACGATAAATACATAGACAAAGTAAACGTCTTATTCTAACTGGATATTTGTTATTAAAATATATTTTACGGAAAGAAGAAGTGGAACACAGCATTTGGGCTGTAGCTTGGAGTGTACATTTCGATTGCGCGGCATTGTACAAATTCACACGACTATACGATTCGAAATGTCGAACTTTTTTTGCTTTTTCCTTTTTTGCTTGTATTATATTAGTACTGGGCGGGACTGTGGGACGTATAAACTCGCGTACATTTGTGTGCGAGTTGCCAAGAATATACATCAATAAAACAGGAAAAAGTGGAGTGTAAAACTTGAAGAAGAGGCGCGATGGAGAGGAGGAGACCACAAAACTTTTTTCTCCCAATCTTATTTTTTAACAACTTTTCAAACCCCGATTGTCATCGTTTCTAGTCGTAGGAAAAATTTCTTTTCTTTTCTTTGCTTCCATTTCTTGCCGCTTGTCGCTTAGTTCGGTTCGTCGGGGTAATATTTATTTTTAATATCATAAAATGTTCCCTCCGACTCTTTTCTATACATTCAACGCCGGCCCGGATGCTTGGTATTTTACGTCGCTGTTTACGACGGGCTGGTTATTGAAAATCGCCCTAGCCGCTTTATGTCACAAATTATCGATGCGCTGCTATATTCCGGTTCGAGATTAGAACGGGACATGGGTTTGATATGGATACATCAAATTTCCAACGTATAAAATATAGAGGGTAATGTTCTAGTTTACGATATTCCGAGAAATGAGGGATTTATTATTTATTTCGGAGCGTGGGTAGTGTAAGTTGTCAGGGAAATGTGCAGGAAGCTGGTATGGGGTATTTTATGAAAACTTGTCCCTGGATATTTTCAGGAATTAGACTCCCACCATCCAAAATCTGTCAGCTGAAATACTTTATCAGAACTGCTGCTTTTGGTTATACTGCAACTTGATCCAGACCAGCTTATTTTAAATGGTACAGCCACCAAGCCACCAAGGTATTGAAGGAAATTAAAAGGCCGGATATTCCAGCAAATTCGCAAATGGTAGGAGAATCAAAAGACAAAATATGACAGGTCAAAGTCAGGTGAAGACAACCATACCAGTTTTGTTAAGATTGCAGAAGCGCACCTTTCAGTGAAAGGGATTTCAGTATACTAGTAGACTTATTAACAAGTCATCCAGCTCTAAAATACCACCTACAGAAACTAGAAAAAATTGCATGCCATGTGAATGCAAATTTCAGGTCACCCAGCATGTTGCAACTGAAATGCATAAAAGAAACTGTCGGAAACGTCAAGTTTCAAAACTTAGCCAAGTGCCTTTGACACAATCTTTTGCTGGAACCTCAAAACAAAGTGGGCAACAAATATTTAACGCAGATTTTTGCAAAGCGATGGTTACCGCCAATATACCGCTCAAAAAGCTGCAAAATCCATGTTTTCGGCAATTTTTAGAAAAGCACTGCCAAAAAAGTATTCCGGATGAAAGTTTGCTCAGAAAATGTTACGTAACCGATATTTATTCTGAAACGATCAATAGCATTAGGGAGATTGTTAAAAACGAGTATATATATTTTACTGTTGATGAAACGACAGATTCCTGTGGCCGCTATATAGCAAATTATTAATTGGTCATCTAAATAATAAACAGCCTGGTAGATCGTATTTAATTGCTTGTAAACAATTACAAAAAGCAAACCATCTCACAATATTAAGATTTGTTAATGAAAGTTTCATGAATTTTTTTCTTCCCGATGTTGTTCCCACAGGAAAAAATTGAGTTATTTTGTCCGATGCAGCGGCATATATGATTAAAGCGGGTCAACAGCTTAAACTTTTGTACCCTAGTCTAATATATGTTACTTGTTTGGCTCATGGATTAAATAGGGTGGCTGAGGAAATTCGGCAGCAATTTCCAGCAGTAAATACATTAATCAGTAACGTTAAGAAAATTTTCTTAAAGTCACCATTGAAAGTTTAGATTTATAGAGAAAAGCTGCCGGATACTCCTTTACCACCTGAATGGGGTACTTGGTTAAATGCCGCAATATTTTATGCAACCCACTATCTAGAGATTAAAAACATTATTTCAGAATTCTCTACTGACAACTGCAATTCTATTGCAAAATGTCAAAAAATTTTGAAAAACTTTTCTTTGCCTAATGAATTGATATTTATTAAAGCCAATTATGAATTTGTTTCTTTGACAATAACAAAACTTGAAAAAGAATCGCTGCCACTAGCTGAATCAGTTAAAATAATCAATGATTTAGAAAATAATGTTTCAAATGTTCCCGGTAGAATAGGAAACTCGATAAGTCAAAAGTTTAAAGAAATAATTAATAAAAATGTAGGATACAAAAGTTTAGCAAAAATCAGTTTAATCTTGACTGGTGAATTAAAAATGGATGAAACAAGTATAGAATTAAGTCCTGAGATTGTGAATGCATTAAAGTACGCACCAATAACTACCTTTGATGTCGAAAGAAGTTTTTCCATATTAAATGCATTCTCACAGATAGGCGATATAACTTTTCATTAGAAAATTTAGAAAAGCATTTAATTGTAAATTGTTTTAATAATAAAAATATGTAGTGTCTAAGTATGTATTTTAGCAAATTTTAAGTACGTGATATTAAAATGTAAGTGGGAATAATGTAAGAACAATAAACGTTTGTAAAATGCTTCGTTGTGATTATTCTTGTTTTATAACATTTAACAAGAAGTTAATCGGTATCAGAAGCATATGTGCATAAAACTGAATATTTAGCAAAAATTGTGCGTATTTCGAAGAATTTTTCTGCATGTACATATGTATATGCGCATATTTTGTCGATTTCCGATGCATATAATTCCGCCCTCTAGTTATATCAATTTTTTCTTCGATAGAGAGACGTTTCTTTTTTCCAGCCATACTCAAATAATTACGTTAGTCGCACAAAATCATCAAACCGAAAAATTCAATGAGCAGCACGCCGCACTAGTTAACAGATAAAAGTTCAAAATAAAACTAATGTTAAAGCCAGATTTCAAGAGCTTACGAAATAAATGTTACCCGTCTACTGCCTACCATTAAGTATGTAATTTGTATCTACATACAGTTGCGGCCATAAAGGATAGGTACCCAAACAAAACATCTGTTTCGTACAACGAATATTTTTTTCTTGGAAAAACAATACTGCGAAATTGTTTTGTAACGGCTTTTATACAATTTTAAGTGCGATTCCTAAGAAATCTGGATTGAGTTAGGTATTTAATGTGATTATTCCGTATATTTTAAAATAGTTATATGCAGTACCTAGATATTTATATTTCTTAAGAATTGTCGGATTTATTTTATTGCCCTTTAATAAGGGTAAACGGATACTCTAAAACTGTGGCACTGGAACACTGAAACAGTTCACTAAAACCCTTACCACAACACTAAATTCGTACTGGACGCACGTTTCGATAGCCAAGCTATCATCATCAGCAGCAAGACTGAACTAACAAGCTAAGTGAAAAACTAACCTTATAAGGAAAATAAATTATGCAATATGTAAATTTAAAATCGTAAAATTTAATGAGCCGCTTCATTGCACAGGACTATAAATAGCCTAAAGGTAAATGAGCCGAATGACGTGAGTTAATAAATCCTAGATTACAATGAAGCAGTTCATTGCACATGGTTAAAATTACAACTATAAATGATTAAACATGATGTAACAAAGGATAAAGGCTGGAATTTAGTGGTCCTAAATCTGAATTCATTAAGTGAGTTTTGTTTTTGTAAATTTCCATGCCTTCATAACAATTTAATTGAGAAGTACTCCTTACGTTTTTAATTAACTTTATATTATCAACATTATGGTTATTTTCAAGCATATGTAAGGCAACGCTAGATTTATCAAACCTGAATTTGAGATGAGCCAAATGTTCTTTGTACCTAATTTTGATTGATCTTTTTGTCTGCCCAATATACACTTGATCACAATCTTTACATGAAATTTTGTAAATTCCTGATTTATCCATGTTATCCACTGGGTCTTTGGAATTTCCTAAAAGGTTTTTAAGGTTATTGCTCGAAGAGAAAACAATCTTGCGGTCAATCTTAGAAAAGATTTTTTGAAGACCCTTGGTGTAACATGGATAAAAGGGTAATTTAACATATTTCTTATTATTACGGCCGTCAATGCGTTCTAATGTGCTTACATTTCTAATTCTTAATCTATTCTTATGTTTCCTAATAGTATTATAGACGACATCTTCAGAGAATCCGTTAAAGTTAGAAATATTGATGATTTCTTTTAGTTCATTTTGATATCTATCTTTCGTTAAAGGAAAATTGAGTAACCGGTGCACCAAAAAGTTAATAGCCGAAAGTTTGTGTTCATATGAGTGATTAGAATCCTGTAAGATGAATCTATTATTACTAGTAGGTTTCCTATATACGTCTATTTCTAACTTATTTTTATTTCTTATTACTAACATGTCGAGGAAAGGAATCCTGTTGTCTTTTTCTTCTTCGTGGGTAAATTTGATAGAGGGAAATTTTGAGTTAAGTTGTTCTATGAAATCCGTTATTGAACATTTACTGATGTCAAAGATGCAAAAAATGTCATCGACGTATCTGATCCAAAGCCGAGGGAAATAAGCGAAAGTATTCTTCAGGTCAGTTTCAAATTTACCCATAAAGAGGTTAGCCATAAACGGAGATAAGCTGTTACCCATTGCTGTTCCTTCCGTTTGTTGATAAAAAGTGTTGTTAATTTGGAAAAAATTTTGTTTCATGCAAAGTTTTGTCAAAGAAATGAAGCTAGTAACTTCCTCTCTATCCATTTGGTTATCTAACAAAAGTGTTTCTAAATATTCCAAAGTTAAATCAAAGTTAAATCAACTAACACTATTGACGTGTACTTGGAAATTCCGATGATGGGTGCCGGCGGTCGTTTAAGGAATAGGTCGGTATAAGGAAGTATAAAAGAACGGGGATTTTCAATTTGTAAATACCTGGAATTCAGAATCGGTCGTTATACGCAGGTGGTCGCTTTATAGAAGTGGTCACTTACAGAGGTTTGACTGTAAAAGGGATTTTTAAATAAAAATTGAAAATTTTAGAAGTGGTAGTTTTAAACTGATGTATGGTGATTTTCAAATTACACTTTAAAATTTTCCATTTGTATATATTTACACCAAAAATACGGCGTAACAAATAGGTCTCCTATTTTTAGTTTAAAATCTCATTTTTTACAGACTATATAACCTTTAATTACTAACAATGATATATATGTAGTTAGTTAAATCTTCTTCAAATTACAATTCGATTTATTCCCCATTTAATTAAACCATCCGTTACCTTTTTCACATATAGACGTCGACGAGGACACCTACATTGAATGTGTATTTCTTTTCGTATTAGCTCGAACATCTTCACTTCCTGGGAACGTCTGTCGCTCGACATAAAATACGAGGAATAGGTTTGAATCTTCACGCTCGCAATGAATTTCGCGTGCATGTTCTGAATACGGACGAATTTAAAAAGAATCTTTCTCCTCGAGAGTTCGAACTAATATCCCGTATATCCTTCTTGTTCGTTCTCTTGCTCGTTTTGGAGGAGCCGCTACTCATTCCGCCTACTTTCGACCTCCGCACTTGTAACATCATCGATATACAGTGGTGTGCATGTGCTATTGGTCGCTAAGTAGATTTAAGTGAACGTACGATTAGAAGAAGACTGACAGAAAGGAATCTAAGGGCATTTCGACCCGTTCGCGACCCCCAACTTCTCCTACAGCACCGTAGAGCTAGACTTCGTTTTGCTAGAGAATATGCTGATTGGACTATGGAGCAGTGGCAGAACGTACTGTTCTCAGATGAGAGCGGAGTAGCCTTAAGAAGGCCAGACGGACGTCAGCGCGTATACAGACTAAGAAATGAGAGACTTGTTCCATAGGCATCACCTATGGAGTTCGTACCGAACTTGTTGTTTTCAACAAAGGCACTGTGAACGCTTAGAGATACATTGTAGAAGTTCTTCAAAATCACGTTATGCCTTTCGCGCCATTTACAGGGGAAAATTTTAGGTTAATACATAATAATGCACGAAGCCATGTCGCTAGATCCGTCACTCAATACCTTGACGAGGTCGGACTTCAAACTTTACCATGGCCGGCACGCAGTCCAGATCTTAATCCCATTGAACACATTTGGGACAACCTTAAACGACGTATTCGGGCAAGGGTACCAGCGCCTACGATCATAGGGGAGCTCAGGACAGTTATGGTAGAAGAGTGGCACAATATCCCTCAGGCGGATACTCAAGATGTAATGAATGGACTTCCAAACAGGTTTCAAGAAGTCATTAGAGCCCGAGGGGGTAACACCCATTATTAAACTTAAAAATGTAACAAACAATGATCTCCTTTTTTTACTTAAAAATGTTAAACGGATACTCAAAACTGTGGCACTGGAACACTGAAACAGTTCACTAAAACCTTTACCACAACACTTAATTCGTACTGGACGCACGTTTCGATAGCCAAGCTATCATCATCAGCAGCAAGACTGAACTAACAAGCTAAGTGAAAAACTAACCTTATATAGCAAAATAAATTATGCAATATGTAAATATAAAATCGTAAAATTTAATGAGCCGCTTCATTGCACAGGACTATAAATAGCCTAAAGGTAAATGAGCCGAATGACGTGAGTTAATAAATCCTAGATTACAATGAAGCGGTTCATTGCACATGGTTAAAATTACAACTAAAAAGATTAAACATGATGTAACAAAGGATAAAGGCTGGAATTTAGTGGTCCTAAATCTGAATTCATTAAGTGAGTTTTGTTTTTGTAAATTTCCATGCCTTCATAACAATTTAATTGAGAAGTACTCCTTACGTTTTTAATTAACTTTATATTATCAACATTATGGTTATTTTCAAGCATATGTAGGGCAACGCTAGATTTATCCAACCTTCTGAATTTGAGATGAGCCAAATGTTCTTTGTACCTAATTTTGATTGATCTTTTTGTCTGCCCAATATACACTTGATCACAATCTTTACATGAAATTTTGTAAATTCCTGATTTATCCATGTTATCCACTGGGTCTTTGGAATTTCCTAAAAGGTTTTTAAGGTTATTGCTCGAAGAGAAAACAATCTTGCGGTCAATCTTAGAAAAGATTTAAAAATGTTAATTTTTCGTCGTAATTAAAAAAAAATGTTGTGGGATAATGTCTAATAAATCAATTTTTAAGAAACGTTTTACATTTGTTTTTATTGCTAAAGGGTTGTTTACAACAAACCTTATATCAAATTTGCTTAATATTTAACGATTTCTACAAAATTCAAGAAATCCAGACTGAGCGTTTAATTGTGCCGCTGAGTGTAGTTTCTTCTTTGACACAAGCAAAATGTCAATGAATTCTATTCTGTCCATAGTCGTCACAAGTCAAGTGGTGACTCACGGCACTTTAGGATATATGGGGCTCCTTTGGAAGAAATTTTGGATCGGTACTAACAGAACAACATTTAGTTACCATAATTTGTTATTTTTATATTTGAAAATTAACAAGCAAATACGAACATTATTTACTGTTAGATGTTTACTTGTTTACTACTAAATATGAACTAACCCCTTTTAGCACACCTCTTTTTCACACTATTGCTATCTTAATTCCACAAATATTCTCGAAGCAGAAAACAAGAAAAGTAAACAAAATAATCTGTCACAGATTAACTTAGACTACACTAGCTTGTAAATCTTGTAACAGTAACTGGATCTTGTATTGATTAAAAATTTGATCATTGGTCTAGCTGCTGTCGCAAGAGCTAGGGGGCGTCATGGATCCGGGAGCCTGGACTCTAGCTCAGCAACTTTGTGGGTAATGATGGGCGTGGTTATGTCCTTTATTAAATTTGGTTTGAAACATCGCGGACTCTATACGATATCAAAGCTTTTCGTGTTTCAGATTATATTAACATTACCTTAAATATTGAAATATAGGGTTTTTTTCGCGGCTTAGTGAACTGTGTAATTTAGGTACCTAACCTACGCCATTTGCTACTGTCCTGATACAATGACTGCACAACTTTCCCATATTGTTGAATGACAACTATACTTTACAATCCACATGCATGTGCATATATTGTATGTTGCATCCAAAATTATCTAGCGTTGCTTTAACGCGGAACTACAATACAGCTCTCGAATTTCCTCTTCCCTTATTGGAACCCCGGTATTCATTATTTATTATTCGTGTGGTAATCACAATTCCCTAATAAGGAGACATTCTCCTACTTTGACTTGTCCCAGGGACAGCATATCTGGGTCTTATACCCTTCAGCTTCCGATGTTGATTCTCTGTAGGGTCTGGGGTTCCTACGCATAAGTGCCAAGAGACGCAGCTCTAGGTAAGTGCTCCCCCCTGAAGACCTGCTATAAAGACTTTGTGTCACCTTTCCATGCAGTTATTCCTCCGCAGAGATGAGAAAGACATTTCCTATTTCTGCTTAAATAAAGTCGAAGAACTTAGTTACGCCTACATAAGTGCCCAATCTCTTCCGAAATGCTCTAGCATATCAAAGCTAATCTGAGAACTACATCCGCAACAAATTAGTAAAGATATAATGAAAAGTTGTATATTTACATCGTCAAACGCAGCTGTCATTCAAGCACGTATAGTGTATTCAGTATGACCACTCGGTCAATGTGAAATTTCCCTTGGCGGATGTTAGCTCTTTTTCGGAAGCCTCTATTTCTCCGCGAGCCTCCGATCCTCGGAGTGGGGTTACTAAATCTTTAATCTAAGTCCAGACAATGATAAACATGGTTGAACGGAGAAACTCCTCTTCTGTATAATTTCTTAATTTCGTAAATTTTCAAAATCAATGGAATATCTTCCTACATCAAACAACAGTGTAAATGCAGAGGTATTTCTAGCATAATTTCGTAAATTAAATATATTTTGTAACGGTTTTATGTAGAATGTCAGTAAGTTTTATTATTGTTGGATTGTCGGGGATTTTCTGGAGCACGGAATAGGATATTTGTGTCATCCAGTCGTGACATTGCATTCATTTCATTATGCCAGGCTAATAAATAGGTTTATTCATCAAAATTCATCGATAAATTATGTTTGGAAAGGAATTACCAAAATGTGCTGTGGATAAAACAATGGCCATCGCGATTAAAATAAAGCAATAGAGGGACGCCAACTGAATTTCTTACCAGCTTCAAGTTAATATTTCGAATTGTAATATAAATTGAAAATAGAAGTGAAGGTCGGTGTTTAGGGATAGGCAGATTTCCTGTAAATGTAACATAAACGTAGAGTTTATATAGACATTATCATAAGAATCCAGGTTAGTTTAAATTTTCAGTTTTCATTTCCTTTAAAATCCCATTTGTTGATCTTAAAATTCATTGAAATTGCCGAAAAGGTATTTAAGAACATTTCCGAACCCTCAGTTCATACAATTATTTAATTAATTTGCGAAAATTTAAATTTTTCAACAATTTACCATTTTTAGAACATTTAAATACTTTCAGATTATTGCATTGCAGTAATTATAGAAACCATGTAAAAACATAGAATAAAACAAAGAAATCGGTAAATCAAATGTTATTTGGCAACTGCCTTATAATTTTCCTAGCGACCATTAGCATCTGCACAACACTGTACGTGTAATCTCGAATACGTTCTCCGCTTGTACCACTGTCTGTCAGCTATTCGCCTCCCTCTAGATGTGTCAGTTTGTCTAGTATCCAACGCCTCCACACCAGCCATTCTTCTTTCTCCGTGATGTTCTTCTCTTTATCCTGTTCTTCTTGTTCTTCTGTGTGTCCTCGCTCGCGTTAAAGGCAAATTAAGCACGTATTCGGTACGCGGGCTTCTATAAATTTTCGCGGCGCACTGCGAACCAGCAGAAGAACCGTCGACCGGGGACGTTAAAGTTTTAAATTTAGATCTCGCGATCCCGCGTCAGATGAGGCAGATATGGCGTTATTTATGGCGCGGGGAATTAGTCGGAGGAATACGATGCTCGATCCTTCGGAAGCGGCGGAATACACGAAGAAAGTTGACTCAAGGAATTTTAAGCATTCATTGAATGTTTAAAATATATATTTTGATAACATACGTATCTAAAATTCCGATATGGAAAAGTTAAACCTGCTTCTTTATAATTAGCACGGTTTGGGTTTAAATACAGCAACGTCCTGGCATAGAAAGAGCTGTTTTACAATTGAGTGTAGGCTTTCGTTGGCGCTTTCCTTTTGAAACACTATCTTCCAGGTTCTCTTTGCAAAGCTAAACATATAGGTTGAGTGACAAGTAAGCAGGTCGCGTATTCGTACCATGAAGTATGATATCCAAAATGGTGTCCGTATATATCAGCTGATTTTCAGGGCCTAGGTATTACCTATTTAAAATATTGCTGTTATTATAAGGCAATATTGTATTAAAACGTAGTTTTCTCGGCTTTTCGTTGTTTTCCTTAATCGCTAAGAATTATTTAAGAATTGAATAGTAAATGAAGAGAAAATTTAGAAAATTGAAGGAAACTGATTACCCTATACGATTGACGTTTGCCAACCAAATGATTTGACGGTTTTAACAGAATTGTCTTCTCCAATGAAGCACATTTTCATCTGCGTGGTTAAGTCAATAAGCAAAATTGTCGTTGTTGGTCGTAAATCCCCAGCAGAAACATCAAACTGTACGTTATATAGCCCTAAAGTTACTGTTTGGGCAGCAATATCGTCCAGAGGCATAATAGGCCCACACTATTTTGAAAATATCAACGGACAAACAGTTACTGTAAATTCTGACAAGTCTGCCGCAATGATCCGTGTATTTTTTGGCCCTGCTCTTCAAGAATTTGGTAATTTTAATGACCAGTGGTGGTTTCAGCAAGATAGGGTACCAACCACACATCAAATATCGCATTACAAGCTGTAAGAAAATGATTTCCAGATAAATTGATATCAAATAGAGACGACATCAACTGGCCAGCTCGTATTTGACTCCAAACGATTTTTTTTGTAGGTCTATCTTAACCCTTAACTAAACGCGCCAGTTTTCTCTACGTAAGTAGTCGCAAAGAGCACCTTGTGCACCTAGCTTTTAAAATGCTGTAAAACTATTCAAAATGTAAAAGTAATATACTTTATATTTTTATTTATTTAGTACATCTCTAAAATATATATATAAATAATCTGCTATAGAGAAAAAGAAACATAAAATGAAATATATATATATATATATATATATATATATATATATATATATATATATATATATATATATATATATATATTAATAGAGATACAAGTAGGAGAAAACTTAAGTAATGTAATTACAAAAAAAATCAAACAAAGTATAAAACAAAATAAATGCAGTGAAACAAATAAAAACACTCTAAAAATAAATCAAATCTTAAGAAATTAAATAAAAACATATTTCAGAAATTAATAACAATTCGAATTTTCATCAATTATTATTGAGCAATTTTGGCAAGTACACTTGATGGCAATATGTTTTTTACAAGCAAATTTTCTACAAGTACTGCATGTGATTGTAATGTTTGTTCTTATTGCTTTCGGGCAAAAACAACAGCGACCTCTACCTTTTTCTTCTGGAATAACTTCTTGGGCGTCTTTTGCGACTGCATATTGTGCCACAATTTCAAATTTTTCAAAAGAATTACTTTATTTGTGGCGAATGAGGATGGGAGGCGTTA
This sequence comes from Dynastes maya, assembly GCA_029619315.2. Classification (NCBI taxonomy): domain Eukaryota; kingdom Metazoa; phylum Arthropoda; class Insecta; order Coleoptera; family Scarabaeidae; genus Dynastes; species Dynastes maya. Next base: position 54,796,535 of record JAROYE020000004.1, on the reverse strand, counting down.
TGAATAACTTGGGCATTGATTCCTGCTACATTTAGTAGTGAAAAAAATGTAACTAACGGCCACCTTCTAGTTCTTCTTGAAACAGAATATGAGTTACACAATTGACTGACTGTATCAATTCTCCCTTTTGTTGAGTCATATAAAGTTATTATTTTCGATTTATTTGATTCTTGGTCTATTGACGAGTCGCTATGCATTGTGAAAATTAGAATAACTCCTTTATTCTTTTTCGTGGCATGGGATACTATTGTAATATCCTTTTGAAATTCAAATATCGAGCTGTTGACCGTCTTATTTTTATTTGGCAAAAATTCCGGAGGAATTTTTCTTTTGTTCTTCTTCAAAGTGCCTTCTAGTGTTATTTTGTCCTTCAAAAGAGCTTTAGCGAGTGGTGTGCTAGCATATCAATGATCGCATGTCAAATTGCGATTATTTCCTTTGACTGGCTCTAACAACCTATGCACGATGTCTGCTAGAGTATTTTGCTTTGCATAAGGCCCATTTGGTTGTTGCCACAGTATCGGTGCTAATTTGTCTATTTTTCGTCTGTCAGATCTTGTCTGCTTGTCATCGAGTCTAATGCAACCCAAGAGAAATAAAATTTTTTTGTAACTCATACAGCCGCGAAAAATTTCGATGCCAGTTCCATCATCTGTATGATTTACCTTTTTAACCCCAGAGAGATAAAGTAAGCCCAAAACTGCTAGCAGTTCAGCTCTTACAACTTCTTAAACGTCTATTTCTCTTCCATATTTGGAAGTTTCGTGATTTCGAATGTATAAGCTTGTATACATTAGAATTTCATCAATTATTTGAATATGTATAAATTTATGAAAGGCTGTAAATTCATCAGGAATATTTCTTGCAAGGCGTGTTGGCCCAGTTAAAATTTTAACGATGTTTCAAGTTGCAGTTTTACAAAATTTAGAAGTAATTGGATTTTTATACCATTTAGTTTATTTGTCTCTTCCAACAAAAGGTCTTGGTCCTCCATATTTTCGTCGTCACATTCCACGTCACTTTGTTCTAAGTCGCTGTCAAGTTCATTCTCATGAATAATTCCTTCTGCCGAGTCCTCAGATTCAATACAATAGGTGTCACTCTTTCTTGCAGAAGGAATGTCCATGTGATCTTTATCATTTTCCAAATAGTAAGCAAGTTCTGCATCTGTCAATTTTTTTTTAATTTCTTGGTACCCTGAAAATAGTAGAAGTATTTACTTTTAAAATTATTATTATTTAAAATAGTAGTAGTTACAAACGAAATCAAAGCTGCAAAAATTTGTGATATTGTTCATAAGACCCGCTTAAACAAAATAATATTAAAAAATAATAATCGAAAAAATTTTACTTACATAAGTGGTCGCGCCGGAGCCCGTTGGACAGGCATATTTGTGCCAAATAATTAAATTTATTACTGCTTTACTGAGAACGGAGCATTTAGTGCCCCTTAGAGCGCACTTAAGGGTTAAGAGTCCCCCGCAAATTTGATTCAGCTTAAAAATCGTATCCAGGAAGAGTTTGAAGCCATTACTCTTGACTTATGCATAAGCATAATGGAAATTTTAAGGCATCGCTTGGAAAAATGTCGATGGCAAAATGGTCGACACCTAATTTTCCAAACATAATTTTCCAATAAATGTAGTTTTAAGTTCTAAATAAATTTAGTTGAGAAGACTGATGAGCTGAGTAAAATTAGAAAGAAAAGTGAGACATCTTGTATTGAGACACCTTGTTTACCAGAATATGTTCGATTACAACCACTTCTTTTTAATTTTTCTTGATTATTATATGTTGCACTCAACAGTGTAAAATTATGTAAGCTGCGTATATCAGGTGGCATTCTACTCCTTATAATTAAATTATATCGAATCCAATAAATAAACTTAAATTGGTACTGTTGTGTAGCTGCATTCCCTTACCTTACCGGACAATTCAAATTCTCGCTAGAGCTAGACATTGCATAACACCAAGTAACCAAATACTTGCTGAAATATGACCGCTTCCTGTCGAGGAAAAAGAACAACTCCCTTCTGACAGCGCCATATTTCAGCCGCATTGTTGGCCGGAGGCGTCTTAGGGAGCGTCATGCGACGTAAAAAGTTTATAAAGGCGACTTGCCGTGGCGTGACGTCGCTATCATAGTTGTATGCTCACGTAACTCGCGGCGACACTAATTTAATGTCGACGTCGTCTTCTGCCGGCGTTTCCTGAACGTCCTATCCGCAGTAATAAACATGGGAAAGACAGCGATAATTAACTTCTTTTTAACGGCAACTTTCAATCGAAGAGCTTTATAGTTAGAATTCAATTGTTAATAGCACGACGACACTTCTAATACACAGAACGTTAGTTAAACTGGACAAATTGTGACGTAGGGCAGAGTGGGCCACCTTGAAACAGTTTCTACCTTTTTAACATACTTATAACCGAAAACCTCATTCATTATTTAGGCTATTTAGGGTTTTCACTGTTTGCATCCTTCTACTGGAGTGCCATGTAATTTGATAAAAAGGGTAAATAGAACAGCCATTCCGGTTCTGAGCCAAGATCCCATGTATCAGTTAACCAAACAAGTTCGTGCAGTTTTTGATGGTAAAATAAATATTTATTAAAAAAACAATAATAAACTATTATTCATCGAAGTAATTACTATCACTGTCAATGACCTTTTGCCAACGTGACACCAATTTTTGTATGCCGGTATTGTAGAACTCTACGGCTTTTAGAACAAAAAATTGACGGACTGCTTTTATTACATCAACTCAAGTTTGAAATTGCCTATGCCTCATACAGTTGTCAAGAGGTAAAGAACTTGGGGAAATGTTAGGAGAATAAAGAGGGTGTGGTAATGTTTCCCAGACAAATTCAGAAATTTTTTCCCGAGTCGCTATTGCGGTATGAGGTCTGTCGTTTTCCTGTAAGAATAACACTTTCTTTCGATGGATCACAGAAGGCTGTTTTTGGATGAGTGTTGCTTGTATTAGCTGAAGCTGTTCGCAATATAAGTTAGCAGTGGTGGTTTGGCCCGTTTTCAAAAACTCATAATGGACAATTCCGGCTGCTGTCTACCAAACACACAATAAATGTTTCTTTTGGTACAAGGAAACCTTGGAAGTGTGTGGTATTGGATCAGTTGGCGACAACCAACGATGCAAACGCTTAGAATTTGAGTACAATATCCACTTTTCGTCGCAAATTAACAACTGATCAGAAAATGTTCATTATCGTTGCGTGAATTCCTTTCCGAACAAATAGTAAGACGGCTGAATTTGTTATCATCTGACAATTCATACAGGACCCATTTGTTTAACTTCTACGTCTTTCTTGTCGTGTGAAGGTGCAAACGAATGGTTTGATCACTCTTACAGAACCTTTCTGCAATCTCTAAGCACGTTGCACTGGAATTTGCCTCTACAACCGGTTGAATATCCTCGTCGGTCTCCTAGAGCGTTCTTCATCAGTTAAGCTGAAATCTCACGAGAAAAATTTTTTGAACTGTTTGATCATTTGCTTCCGAATGCGGTACACATTTTTCGCGCCGCCGCTGCAGCTTTGGTGCTGAGTTTGCACTCATAGAGTAAACAATCTCGAACTAAAGTTTTGTCCGTTTCCATTTAAGATTTTAAAATATGCATTAAACAATTGTCACCAAAGCGTATCCAATGAAGGAGGGATTAATATTAAAGTAGATGACAAGTAATAAACATGTGCTATCGATCAACAATTTAAAAGGTATTTATGGTAATCTGATGATATGATGATCAAAAACCGTACGAACTTATTTGGTCATCTAATATTTTCTTATGGAGGTCTAGAAATGCCGTTCAGAGTTATTTGAGAGCACTACTAATGGTTGGTATGTCAGATAAAATACGTAGCCACCTTCAGGTGCAAGGCCGCAGGTATGAGTCGCCAGGTATAGGGTGTAAGGGTGTAAGGGCAGGTGTAAGTCGGTAAGTGTGAGGAATATGAAGAATTACTAGAGCCAAATAATCAAAATAGTAATATTATACAACTAGAAATCACTATGAGTACTACCCTTGGGCAGAAATGAAACTTTGTTAGGCACTTTCAAATATTATCAATAAAAAACAGATAAGATAAAATGAAGAATCTACAAGAAGAAGTAAAAGGAGGTGGTTTAATAGTAGCATCCATATCGAGCGGGACTACAACTTCGCCAAGCATCATATGGAAAGATCTAAGCAAGACTCTGTCTCTCAGCTTCACAGACATCTACCTATGCACCTACATTCATCAGTGGTCTGTCGATTGATGTGCCAACCATCGCCGAATCCAATATTCTTCAAGAACTGAAAAGACTCCGTGCTAATTTTACAATGGAATATGACAATATACCCGCTTTTGTTTTAAAAGACTGTGCCAATGTATTTGCATCTCCATTGTGCTACCTCTACAATTTGTCTCTTTCCACATCCAGATTCTCTGACATTTAGAAAATTGCTAGAGTAACTCCTGTTTATAAGAAAGGTGATCGCCATTCTATTGAAAATTACAGGCCTGTAGCCATAATAAACAATCTAGCAAAAATGTTTGAATTATGTCTACATAAATCTATTTATTCTCAGAAATCATTAATTTCCATTGACCAACATGGCTTTATGGCCAAGCGCTCTACTGCCTCAAATTTAGCAGTTTTAACACAATATTTATCTGACAGTCTTGATAATAAACAAGTCGATGTTATTTATACTAATATGACTAAAGCGTTTGACCGTATCGACAACTCTTTGCTTTTTAGCAAACTTGATGCTATTGGCTTCTCTACATCACTAATTTCTCTTTTCAAGTTTTATCTGGCTAATAGAAAACACTATGTAGCTTATAAAGGTCATGCATCACAATATTTTATTCCACCATGAGGCGTACCACAAGGAACAAATTTAGGCCCTCTCTTATTTCTATTATTTATTAATGATTTACCTCTCCAACTCGATCTACCTACATTATTATTTGTAGATGATCTAAAACTCTATACATCAGTTGACAGTATTGATGACTGCATATCCCTCCAAAATCAAATTGACATCCTTCTAACTTGGTGCGCCGACAATAAATTTAGCGTAAATGTTTCCAGGTGCAGAGTTGTAACTTTCTCTCGTAAAACTACTACCCTAGTCTATGATTATTGTATTGATAGGCTTGTTCTGGAGCGTACGCATTTGATAACAGATTTAGGCGTTACCTTCCATTCCAAACTCCCTTTTAGTGACCACATCAATACCATTGTGCTAGCTCTGCTTTACGGATGTTGGGTTTTATCATAAGGACCACTCGCAAATTTTCTTCCGTTGATTCCTTCTTATCTCTATACTTTCCTTTTGTACGTTCCAAATTGGAATATGCGTCGTTATTTTGGTCTCCCATATATAAATATCAAATAAATCTATTAGAATAAGTTCAGAGACGTTCTTTAAAGTACATGTTCTTCAAACAACATGCACACTATCCGGAGCAGGGCTTCAGTCACAGGTTACTGCTAAATCTATATAATATCGATTCTTTGGAGCTTCATCAAAATTACGCAGATTTCTAATTTTTATACAATTCGCTAAATAACTCACCTAAGATATTTAATCCAGTTATGCAAGATCAAATAGACTAAAGAATGTTTTAAGGATTACCAGACGTCAAAAATTTCGCTGAAAATAGCTTACTTATCAAAATATTCCCTAGACTATCACACTAGTAATCAATGGTATACTAGAAAACCAACAAATAACGAAAACACAAACCTTACAAATGCATTTATCAGTTTAGTACGTGCATGGTGTCTATTACTTTTATCTCGTCTTTACTCGCGTACGTTCAGAAAACGTACACATGAACGTATTTCAATCTAGATTAAGCTCGCAACTATCTCTCGCTGTAGTCGGCAGCCTTCCAGGTATCCGACAATAGTACGTCGCTCACGAAATGAACACAACTGACGTTTATATTAAAATTTAAATGTCCCGCTGTTTACCACATACACATGTACGGTTGCATTCTTCTACCGCCGAGTAACCGACTCCATACTTCCATTAGACCCTGAATAAAGCATGCTTGTACTCATCCTTTTAATAAAATTGCGTAATGCAAGTTGAATTAAGATGAAATATTCAGAGTGCAACTTCTTCTTTTCGCATGAGTGCTTACAGTCCCTGGCTATCGAATTAGGACCATTTAAAAATATTATGGTTTTGAGGCAAAATTTAAAAAAAAAACAGTTGGTAATGTCGACAATTTTATTATTTAATTACATATAACATGCAAGTAAGTATAATTTGAACATATATTTACTAATATTTGCTTGTTCCTCCTCTGTGTTTTATTATTTCCTCAATCCTTTTTGGTATACCGCCAATACAGCTTTTTATTGTCTTTTTAATTATATGTTGTTGCAATTCTTCCTTTGTAGTTGAGTTTCGTGTACTTACAATGTTTTTCAAGACATTCCACACATTTTCAATTGGGTTTACGTCTGGCGAATTGCCTAGCCAAGGTAGTACACACAAACTTTTATATTCAAGGAACCGCATTACACGCTTTGCCTAACGACATGGTGCGTTGTCTTGCATGAAAGTATATGGTACTTGAGTCGAATCCAATGAACCAATATAAGGTATTAAATAGTTTTGTAAAACTTTTTTATATTGTTTTTGTTCCATTGTTCCGTTAACGAAATATAGTGGTGCCGGTTCTTCTGTCGTAATACATGATGAAACCATGAGATGAGGGGTGTTCGATAAATTTGATCGTGCATGCCTCTTTATAACGCTCTGGAGAACGTCGACGAACAAATTGACTTCCCTCCGTTAGCACTTTTAGTAGTGATTCATCGCTATAAATAATCTAGGAAAAAGTGAAAAATGTAGAGAACCATTAAGCGAACTATGAGGATGAATTTGACAGAAAATACAGACGATAAATGAAACTCACCTTTCCCCAATCTTCAACTGTATATTTTTTATATTCTTTAGCCCATTAAAACCGTGTCACTTTCATTTTAGATGTTAGTCTTGGCTTCTTTGCCGGACGTCTACATTTGAAGCCTGCTTCTTGAAGACGTCTACGGACTGTTCGGACTGATATTTGTACACCTTCTTCACTAAGAATCTTATTAACACCGTTAGTGGATAAAATACGATGTTCTGTAGCCACTTTTACTATAAGACGATCATCTCTTACAGTGGTTTTGCGTTTGCCAGCACAATATGTTCTGCCACTATTTGTACTGCAAATATTCTCCTTAATTAACTTCGCGATTCTCAGAACAGTTTGAGTGTGATACACCCTTTTTTTTGTTTAACTTTACGTTGAGAGAACTCTTCCGTCTCTAGAAGACCAGAAATTCGTGCTTTTTTCTCTGTGGTTATATCCTTCATCTTTCTCTTTATGGTAATAATTGACCACGAAAATAGACGCACACAAATCTTTGTAATATAACTGAAAATGTGTGGAATGTCTTGAAAAACATCGTAAGTACACGAAACTCAGCTACAAAAGAGGAATTACAACAACATATTGAAGATGTGTGGCATAATCGGAACGAAATTAAAGAAACAATAAATAGCTGCATTGGCAGTATGCCAAAAAAAGATTGGGGAAGCAATAAAACACAGAGGAGGAACAAGCAAATATTAGTGAACGTATGTTCAAATTATACATACTTGCATGTTATACGTAATTAAATCATAATATTGCCAACATTATTAACTATTTTTTTTTTAATTTCACCCCAAAATCATAATATTTTTAGGTGGTCCTAATTCGTTGCCCAGGGACTGTATTTCTTACCTTCCGTACACCTCGCAGCTCCAACCCGTTGAAGAATGAGATATATGCATACGTGCGTTAGAAAGGAGAACAACCCAAAGGTCTTTCTTTTCATCTTCTTCTCCTCCTTGAAATTTTCATTTTCATATGTATGACGGGCTTGAAGAACGGTGCCGGCGGTAGGAGTCCCCAGCTCCCGACTAATAAAGTTCAAAGGTTATATTACGCCAAGGCCCTTTCCCTTCCACATGATTTTACATATTCGTCTTCTTTGCTCCGACGTAGTTTGTCTAGCGCCATCTTTATTTATATGCGGCGTATGTTTTCGAGCACCTACCTATTTCCCTTCCATACACTTATTTATTCGACTTCCGCTTCTCATCGAATGGAAGAGGGAGCGATATCGATTCCAGTGATTTGGTTATTAAATTAAGAACTCAGAAGATGGGAACAATTTCTTCCCTTTTCTCTCAATATGTATCGCGGAAGTATACATATACGATGCTAGAAGGAAATAGATGGAGATGGGAAATAGATAGAAAGCTCAAGATTTCAATTTCGCATTAGCGACGACCGATTCGTGCAATATCAGACTGTCTCGTATACTAGGAGTAATTGAAATGTTCTATATATGCAAGGAGCAATGCTCGGATATGAGTTGAGTAGAAACTGCTGCTTCGCATACTACTAGATATGCTTGTGAAGGACACTTCCTTATTAAAGAAAAGACGTGATTGTAAACACAAAAGATTAGAATGTAAGAGAAATATATACAAACAAATGTGTATAATTTATTGTCGTAATTTCTAAATCATTCGATAGGTGAAGACCTAAGAAGTACCATACAACGATCCTCTGTTAAGACCTGCCCTATGGAAAGTTGCGTAGATGCAAACTATTGCCTGCGAACCACTCTTTTGCTTTCGCCAATGCGACCACCCCTTTATTTACAACATTGTCTTGTGTTGTATCTCGTATAAGAATCGAAGTGTCATCCGCAAAGAAACATATTTTGTTATAGTTTTTACTTTCTGGGATATCGTTGATATATAGGAGGAACAGTAAGGGTCCCAAGACTGATCCTTGTGGAACGCTTCTACTTCTTTTTGCGGATTCTGACCTACTATGTTGCTATCTGCTCTCTCCCAACTAAATACGATTCTAATAGTTTGTATGCTTGACGTCGTATCCCATAATAGTGCAACTTTTCCAGTAGTATTTAGTGATCTGTGCAGTCAAAAGCCTTTGTTAGATCGCAAAAAAGTCATGATCATCGAATGCGCTTGTCACGTTCTCTCGCAGATCCACTATTGCTGACGTTGTTGACTTCCCTAAACACATTATTCTGTTCAAGTAAACTTAATGATCATGTTTTGAGAGGTATCTCAAACATTTTTGGAAGGGTAGGTATTATAGCAAAGGGTCTGTAGCTACTTTTTTACGGATAGGTGCTATTTTCGAAATTTTCAGCTTTGTAAAGAATGTGCCTTCGACAATACATGCACTGAATATTGCCATCCAACAAAAAGGTTAGGTTAAATACAGCTAAACAGAAGTTTTCATTAAAATGTTCATTTTTGTACATTGATATGTTTTTGTTAATTCAACATTCATGGTCATTTTACCTTGATCTCTTCTCAATTGTCAAAGCAAAAATTTCTTTTCTGTTAAATAAACAAAAACATATTGTTTAACAAAAGGGTAACTCATAACTATAAAAAGGCGAATCTCGTCAAGCTTTATGGCTTATGACATTATGCTGCATACTGATTGGTATTCGGTTCTTTCTTCTACTGATGTTGAAAGTGCATGCGATGGATTGTACTCGACTCTACACGATTACATTAGCCTTACAGTGCCAACACGCTATAGTGTGGGACAATCTTTTCCTACTTGGTTTTCGCCGGATACACGGAGATTGATTAAGGTAAAAAGGCCTTATTTCAGTATGTTTAGAGCTGGAGACATACTCTAGTAAATTTAAAGAACACAGGAAGTTAGTAAAGTGTGCTGTTGGTAAGGATTTTAAGACTTATATGGACGAAATAAATACAATCCTAAAAAAACTATGGTCGTTCGAAAGGCAGAACCGATTACGTATGCCGGAGACAATATCTATTGAAGAGGAAATTGTTGATGATTCTGTTAGAATAACTGATGCACTTGCAACTCACTTTCAATCTATATTCCAAACTGAAGCTGTTTCAGTAAACTCTGAGAATGTCGGCGGTGGTACTGGTGTGCTGGTTCTCAAGCAGATTAACCCGTCCTGGATTCTTGAAGCGATGCATTGCTTGAAACCTTCTTTGATTATGGAATTCGATTGCATACCTGCCTTTATAATCAAGCACTGTCGATACGCACTTTTGGAGCCGCTTTGTCATATCTGCAATTTAATTTTGAATGAGATGCACTTTCCATATTTATGGAAGATCTACCGTGTAACTCCCATATTTAAATCTGGCAAGAGGAATGATATAGAGAATTATCGTCCTATATCCATTCTTTATCATCATGTGGGTAATCAACTTTCGCCCGAACAACATGGATTTATTAAAGGACGATCAACTGCTACGAACTTGTGCTCCTTTGTGCAGTATGTGTCTGAAGCCTTGGACAATCGTTTTCAAATTGACACGGTATATACAGATTTTGCAATGGCGTTCGATAAGGTGCAGCATCATCTAATCTTGCATAAAATGCACAAATTTGAGATATCGGCTAATCTTATAGCGATGTTTAGGTCATACCTTACCAATCGTCTCAACTACGTAGAGATGCTTGGTGTTAATCAATAAGATTATCCTGTAATAAGTAGGTTTTCTACTGTTGGATAATAAATGTTTATTATTATTATTATTATTTCGTTACAAGTATATACTTCTCTTAAGTAATCGTCTTGAATTAAGAAGGACAGCTTTGATACAAGTAAACGTTTCTCTGCGTGTACTGTACCGCAAGAATCTAAAGCAACACGCTTAGATTCTATACATTTAATCCATGTATTCGCGTACTTTCCATCGGCTCTTCTTAGGTTGATAAAGTTGATTTTCTGGCACAATTTTGAACTTTGTACGTGGATTTGGACGTAAATCACACACGTGATTACAACCGTCGGGATGACGACCAAAGTTTCAGAAACGATTTAACTCGTGTAAATGTCAACAATATTTAATTTTTATTTTAATACATTTTAACAATAAGAATGGGCTTAGACTGATATCGACAACGGGAGTTTTCTTCAATGGCATTTTCTGAATTGATCGTCGACATCTAGATTTTCATGAAATCGTTTTTCTAGAATCAATATTTCTGTAGATCGCAGAAAATGATTTATTTGAGAACATCCCTTTTATAATCAAAGTCAATGGTATTACCACGGAAGTTCCACTATCATCATCTAGGTCTCGGCCGATGCGCCGGAAGTCAGATAGACGCTGAGACAGTATGCGATGTGTCTTCTGGCGTATAGATCGATGAGCTAGAGAGTAGTAAGTGAGAGTTAAGCGAGATAAGATACACACAAGACGGTTGTGATTAATAAAAGAAAAGTGTATTGGAGTATCTTTGTGAGAGCTACCCCCCAACCCTCTCGCAAGGTAAGTACCAACACATATTTATGTAGGCTAGATTGATAGCGAGGTATTTATGTGACAGTATGAAACTAACAAATTCTAGACACGTATATTTTGACAGTTTGTGATTTGGCCATACCATAGTTCCATTTTCTCACATCTCTAACAAAAAATTTCCAAAAATAATTATTTTCGCATATCATCAATGTTAGATTTTTAACCGTTTACGATTACGATCACGTCCACCTTCCACGCAACGCTCCATCCGAATCCGCGAAATTTATTATAAATATTAAAATTTATCTCGAAACGTTCGTCCGTCGAGACGCGTCGATCGTTTCGGAAGCGACGCGGCGCAATATTTAACATAATATCGGATGAGGGGCGGGTGCCTGAGCGATGGCCATCCACCGAAAAAACTTGATAGGAATTACCGTCACGGAGCTGTGTTTCGCATCGCATTAAATAATGTTCGAAAGGGCCCGATGAATATTCATCCGTGAATGGGGTGCCCCGTGTAAAATGCTATTTAAATGCAAGAAAAATGTTTTAAGTTAATGGGTTACGTATTGCGAGGCCAGACGCGACCCTTTCCTTTCTCCATTTTTTTGGGGCGAATTTTTGTCCATTGATCGAAATATCTCAGTGTAGCGTAATTTACCCTACGTCAGGAGCAATGGATTACATGCCTACATTTTTTGCCTTTCTTTATCTATTTATTTCATAAACACGTGCCTTCATTAACCTTTCGCGAGTCCTGGTACACATATGTACCACTAAGTTTTATGTCAACCGAATGCTTTCATTCGATTAAATTTGATTTATATGCGTACCATTTAGTTTCTAAGCTCCTAACTAATGTGTTGGCATCTGCACCAACGCAAAACGTTTTGATAACGATCGTATTTATTTACGTTAGTTGAGCACGCAGCACGAGTGTTTTCATTGAGATTAGTGCGAAAATATTAGTACCTAATTAGCTTGAAATTTATAAAAAGCAACAGTTATTTATATGTATAGAAGGTAAGTGAAATTAAACTCCAATTATTGGATAATGATTCTTGTATCGTCTATCTGGTACTTAAACGTATCGTTAGTCCTAGTGCTAGAAAGTGGATATATGTATATGTACCGTTATTATTTGGAAGCATGGATAGGAAAAGACCACTCACACAAAAGGAGATACAAGAGATCGCAGAAGATCTGTTTTTTTACTCTGATGGTAGTGATGATTCTCATGAACCTTTTTATGGCAGTAATGATTCTTAGAACCCTTTGATGAAGAATCTGAAGCAAATGATCAATCTGAGACCGACAGTAAATCTTATAATGAAGAATCAGAATCAAATATCTCAACCTGAAGCTGAGACCAAGTTTAAAAAGAAAAAGTTCCAGAAGAAAATGCGGATCCCTCTGGCTATTTAATTTTAAAATGCAAATTTTCTAGTAAATGCACTTGTTTACTGGCCTCATCTATATGAGTGCAATTCGACGCCCTCATGAAGTTTCAAAAAACTATTTTCATCTCTCTATATGATTTATAATTTCTCAATGTACGAATAAAAGATTTCAACAATCAAGTAGGAAGGCTTGTTTGAAAGAAACTGATAAAGGTAAACTCCAAGTTGCACTTAGGTGGCATGTGGTTATGTGCTACAATTATGTTCCGCAAATTAGTGACTACTTCTTCGTTGGGCAATACATTCATATAAAACGCAATATCTAGAATAGATTCAAAATTATTTCGTCAAAAATGTACTTTGCATCAACAAACGAAACCAGCAGAAAGCTTCAAAACTTATTATATTGATGACGTAGTCCAATGTTTGAAAGGTACGTTCCAGAAATGCCGCCAGGATAGTAGCTTTCAAAGTACAAATGAATCAATGATGAAGTTCAAAGGGCGTTCGTCTTTGAAACAGTATATCTCACTAAAACCTGTAAACAGAGATATCACGTTTTGCTTTGACCGCTTTTTTACTTCGACCACTCTACTACAGAATATAAATTGTGCAGCAGTAAGAACTTGTAACCACAATACATAGATAAAATGTAAAATCAAGGATAAACTGAAAAGAGGTGAATATGTGTTTCAGTGCAACAAAGGTGGACTGTTATTTGTGAAATGGCAAGACACCAACGAAGTCCTTACGTTGAGCAATTCTCATAATACTAATGTGGTGTGTGCCAATAAAACTTTGAAAGATGGTTCCAAAAGCAGCATTCCTTGCCCAGGAATGGTTGCATTATATAGAGAGATTATGGGAGAGATTGATTTAGCGGACCAGATGATGGGGTTATACGAACTAGATCGCAAATCTAACAAATGGTGAGAGAAGGTTTTTTATCGCCTGCTTATTGTGGCTGTCGTAAACGCATGGATTATCTATAAAGAGAAGGCAAAGAAGAAAATCCCTTTCCTGCAATTTCTAGTGCCCCTGGCGGAAGAAATGATAGACGAAGGAAGAAACCAGCAACGGTGTAGCGTTTATTGAAGAAAGGAAGGCATCCTAAAAAAAGAATGACTCGGAAATGTATCTTACATCGCAAAAGGTACGCAGAAAACAAAATCCAGAAACATGCCCTGACCGATTACGTATTAGGAGAAAGCGGGGCATAACGGTAATGCTAAGGCTGAATTGACAAAAATTCTGTAAATAAGCAGCGCTTCGGCAGGGAAACCACTATATGAATTGCTACAATCTTTTGACAAATAGTGAAAAATACGTTTATGTAAAAATCTCATGTTTTAAAAAATGAGTATGTTGTAAAAGCTATTATGTTCCCCATACTGCCCCCTTGCCAGGGTAAAATGGGATTATATATGGCGTAAAGTGGGACTAAGACAAATAAATATTACAAAACAAAGTTATTAATATTGCATGTGATTTCACTTTTAGCATCTAAGATTAACAAATAATCATCTTCGTTAAAATACTTTTAGGCGTTACAGCAAAGTGTTTGTTGCTGTTGCGTTGTATTCACGATTTCACGAAAGAACCCCCGTACATTTAGAACCCCCTCCACCTTTATTAGTCACCATTGTGCTACCTTAAGCAGGGACCAAACTGGAGTAACATAGCAAATCCTAATCCTCATATACACCAATAATACCTCCATACATTCCTAGGCAACCACTTACATACGTGAACCGAAAGCGGAGTCGGAGGTTAAGGTATGGCAGGCAAGCGTTTCGCGAAACAAACGCTAAAGGGGGGCCAAGGAATGTGGCAGAAACACCGTCGAAACGGTCTCCTTTATGTAAATCGTGCACAAACAAAACGCGAGAAGGAGCAATCTAGCCTGGGAAGTCGACGCGGTAACGAGCGAGCGAATCGCTACGAGAAGCGGACCTGTGAATTGCCACTCCCATCAGCGTAACGAGTACACGGGTTCGCTTAATCGCGTTAGAAAATTAGCAGCTTCCGGGACGACCTTCGATGAGGCGGAATCTTTAACTACGAACGAATCGCTAGTTTGTAATCCATAGCGTAGATTGAGGATCGAGAAATTAGCGCTAAGACAAATTGCACGAGAATTAAGTAACTAAATCATCGTAAGAGGATGCACAACCGTTTACCGGTTTTCGTATTCAGAAGGTGTCCTTCGAAATTCAAGAAGAAATGATTCGCAAATTCTTATCTATTGATTTTGGATTTCTTAAGATACCATATTGATTTCGTTATTGATACACAGTAAAAAAATTTGTGTTAAAATTAACACTCAAAAGTGGTATATATAGCTTCACGCTCACGAAGTGTGGTTTTAATCGCCATTTTTGCGTGGAACCAATGGTAAAATGTATTTTCTCATAGATGTTAAATTTTCAATATCTCTAAATGTACATCTATGACTTTTACCCGAAAATGCCAAGTAATTGAGTATAACTATTCTCTAAACGGTACTCCAATAGAACATTATTCATCACTCAAGGACTTGGGCGTCCTTATTTGACCCCGTTCTTTCTTTTTCTGGACACATTTCACAATTAGTACGAGACTGTCTAAAACCATAAGTGTTTTATATATCGCAACTACCGTGACTTTCACAACTTAAAAGCATTAACACACTATTTTTTTCATTAATTCGTTCTCGTCTTGAGTATGCAAGTCTGGTATGGTTTCCTATTTACGAGGTACATATTAACGCTATCGAATCAATTCAAAGAAAATCCTTAAAATTTCTACATTTTCTTTTTGAAGGATCTTATCCCCCACGAAATTATCAATATAGCCTTTTGTTATCTAGGTTTGACCTTAATCCACTTCGAACCAGAAGAAACATTGCTCTTATAAAATTTTTATATTCTCTGCTTAACAATAGCATTGACTGCTCTTGGCTATTAGGGAAACTTAACATTCTTGTTCCTAGACCTAACAGTCGATCTACATTCACATTTTATTGCCACACTTCCAGGACTAACACATTGGAAAGATCTCCGATACATCTTATATCATTCCTTTTTAGCAGCATTTCAAGCGCGTCCGATGTAAATGCCGATTCAGTTAGTATTGCTATATGTAATAAAGCTCTCCTATATTTCAATTCCACCACATAATATCATTACTACTTCCCCTGTTCATTTAAGTTTGTTTTCCAATAAGACAGAATAGTGTAATTTGGAATAATTGTTTCACTTTGTGTAGTTTAAAACTCTTTTGTTTTCTTTCTTTAGCATAATACTTTTGAATATCCTATTTATGTTGTACTTTCATGTATTCTACTTATATTTATTGTTATGCGTTGTAATGTTTCCTGTAATTGAGTTATCCTGTTGGAAATATACATTTATTATTACTATATCATTATTAGTAGTCTGGGCAAACAGCGGTAACAGTCAGTGTAGTAGATATGTGTGTGCGAGTCGGCGATTATTTATTTCACGCGTTCACAGCGTTAGTACTAAATCGATGCTACATGCGAGTAGTTCTGTGTGTATGTAGGCTGTCGTAACTTATTTCGTAATTGTACGCTTATGTTTGCTTTAAAAATGTCGCAGTTAGGTACGTCGCGAAAACGGATAATGGCAGACACAGTTAAAAACTTTATAGTGGACATAACGGACTTACTTTTTGATGGCGCTAAAATTCAATGTCTAGTTTGTAAAATCCCTTTAATATGTTAGTCCAGAAGCCATTGTCCAAACGTCACATCGAAACAAACGCATTTTTCTCCAAAAAAGGGCATACAGACCAAGAAAAATTTACATTTGTTTAGTTTTTACTCTTTTTTATTATCTATCGTCTCGTTTACAGACGAAAAAGCTTTGTCTCCTTCTGGAATAAATATACGAACTGAAATTATTTATCGGACTCGATACAAAATTTATGCCACTTGCTCGTGAACACTAAACTAAAAAAAAAAAAATGAAAACCGAATTAAAGATAAAAAACTGTGTTTTGTGGACAAAACAATAAAACGTCAAAAATTTGTGGTTAATGAAATTGGTACGTACAAGGGAAACCCACATCGCCGTCATCCCCTTTTTCTTGCCCCAAAAAGAGTTAAAAATTTACTGTCGATGAGATTTTAAAGGGGGTGTTGTGTACAAGGCATGTTTCAAAAGTCCCCGAAACGTACCGACTATTTCAAAAACTGTGTCCTGATTTCTGAACCACCATAGCCGATTTTTACACGTCGGGGAACGTTTTCGGGTTCGTTTTACTACAAAAAATATTTTGATAAAAATAAAAAAAGGCGTTTTAAAATTAAACCCTAAACCAGTGCAGAACCAAAAAAACCCCCGAAATATTTCAAAAAGGGTCGGGTTAAAAGAGATTTACAAACTTTTCACAACAATTACTTCGGCCAGCGGGGAATAAAAAAAATTAAAAAATTTTCATGTCGCTAAGGGTCTGTTAAAATTGTGAATGTGTTCAGCCAGTTATGCGCTTTTAGAAGGCGAAAAAAATGTTTTAAATCGAAATTTGAAAGTTTTTTAAAAGAAAGACTCCGATTTTCTTATTTAAAAACTTTGTGAAGGTGCGTATAAGATGCATTAATTTGTTTCAAATTTTATTTTAAATATGAAAATAAAAATCGCTAGATTCGAAAGGGGGCGTTTCGGCATTAAAAAACTTTATTCCGCACGTCGTACTCACTTGCTGAAAGCTGTGGGAAAAAATTTTAATGATTTAAATTTTAAAAGATGTTACCCATTTTGACTTTACGGAAACTTTTTAAAAAGGTAAGTGTTTCACTTTTATAATTATTTTTACCTTCTATTTTATGTGTAAAATTTTTGGGGTCGGGCCCCGTCCCCCTGGGGTGTTACCCCCATTTTGCCCCAAATTAATTTTAATATTATATCTGACCGAAAAAATAAAAATAGTTTAAAGTTATCTAACTAGCGTAATTCAAAAGGTATGACGATTTTTTACGGTAGTACCGGGGATAAAATCGCGACAGGTGATGAAAGTGACTCAAAAATAAATGTACCATCCCCCTTTTTGTAGATGCATTTGGTTTAACCGTTTCAAAAGCCCGCAGTTTCCTTTTATCGAAAGTCCTTTCGTGATTTTAGCTTCCATCGGGGAAATCTATTTTTGGGGTGCCTTTAACGGTCTAAAAACGACTTTTTTTTTTTCAAGCTTCGTAAAATTTTTAAAAAACCATTTGTAGGGTACATCAACGTTGCGACGCGACGTTCGAAAAGTCGGATTTCGAATATAACACGTAGGCAATCGGAATAAGTAGCTTTTGGATTGATTTTTCGATTTTTTTCTGTTTTTACGAGTTTCCTCCGATTTATTTTACACGTAAACTTAAAAACTGTAATCATGCTAGAATTTTGCAAAAATTGCTAGGATTTAAACTTAAAGAAAAGAATGGGGTAAAAGGGATGATTATTAATTAACTGGTGTTGGCAATGTTTGATGTGGTCCATCATAAAACATGGTTGTCCAATTGTACATTTCCCCTTATTTCTCCAGCTAACTTTACCCAAAATAAAAAAAAAAAAATATTACCCTTTTTAATCTGACCCCTTTGCTTACTTACATTTACAATATTGGGCCCGGCAATCATCAAACAATCCTACAATCATAAAATTGCCAAACTGTCAGATCTCAATTCAAAAAGCGTAACTTATTCTGTTTATTTTATTAAATTTCCGTTTGTTTTCGTTATTTTCTCCCTTTTAAATTTCTTTGTTAAATTTTTGATATTTCCTATTTTAGGGGGAACTTTATTGCAATTAATGAAAAGAGACGGGGTTTAGGCAAAATCCCCTTTTGTTTAGATTAAGGCAATTAAAAATAATACAAAATCTTATTTTCTCGACAAACAAAGCGATCAGCTATTTTTTATTTGCCTAGTTGCCTATTTGGACTTTTAATAGCCTAAATCGTGGTTTTTTCGCCTATTTTGTCCAAAAACATATTTATTTGGCCCCCCCAAAAACGTTTTTTTTTTTTATTTTAAATAAATATGTTTTTACACAGCTCATCTTTTTTAAAATGTAAATTTTAGTTTTACAGCAAAATGCAAAAACAAATAAAAACCGAGGGTTTTTTTGTCTTTTTGTATGGGGGGAAAATTTTTGGATTTGCCTGCCAAAAATTTTATATACTACCCTATTGAAAATATCCTCAATTATCGGCTTATCGTTGGGGTTCATTTACCTGCCCCCACGTTTTTATTTACGGGAATCCCTTCGGCTTGTTTACCCCTGAAATTTAAACCATATAAGAAAATTTCTTTTTCCTTTTAAACGGTTTAAATGAATACCGTGCCCTTTCATTTTTTATACAAGGGAAAATTTTGATATTGCAGTTTAGATTTTATTTTTATTCTTTAAATTTTTCTCTGGAGCGTATATGTGTGTTTCCTATACGAGGTGATTTGAAATCAATAGTGAAGACGTACTTTAAATTTTCATTTATATCGTGTTTGCAACAAATTTTTTCGGTAGTTTTCTGTGGGTTTGTGTTGTTTATTATCAGGTATTGTGTATTTTCCATCTAAACAATCCCAAAACCCAAAGGGGAATCACAAGCGATAAAGTTCAAAAATGGTGAAGGCAATTGGAGGCACTGCTTTTTTCAGCTAAAATCCAAGGCAACAGTGAAGAGTTTTTTTGTAAAGCGTGCGGAAAATGGAAAAAGGACGTTTTTTTTTTTTTCTTTCCTCACTCGCTTCAAAATTTTATTGTAGTTAACTTGCAAAAAGAAAAACTTAAGCAACATGCTACTGCCCGGGGCATTTTGGGAAAACGTTGGGGAAACCCCAAATTTTAATAGACATCAAAAAATTAAAGAGAAATCGACTTTTTTAATCGAGATTTATGCGACGTTTTTATGTCTGCAAATATTCCTTGGACGTTTAAACTATTCAAAAGGCGAATTTTTCTCACAAAATAGTGCAAAAGAAGTGGCAAGCGTGAAAACCTTAAGAAAAACATATGTAAAAAAATGTTCAATGGGAAATTTAAATAATAAAAAATTTTTAAAAAATGTTTTTTCATATTTGATGTCATTAAGATTTTGTTTACCCCTAAAATTGTTTTTATTAATTTTTTAAGACATTAATACTATTCGCGAAGAGTTGGTAACAACGATTTTTTAATCTATAATGAGACGACTGACTCTAAAGGTCGTTTATGGGCCAATATGATTGTGGGTAAGCTTTGTTCTAAAACACAGGAAAAACCGTATTTACTGGCTACAAAGCAACTTGAAAGAACAAATTTTGGCAATAAAATGGCAAGATTCGTGAACCAAGCTTAGGTAAATATATTATGCAAAAAACTTATTTTAATAATTTTGAAAATTTAAATGCTGATTTTAATTTACAGGCAACTCTCGATTTTAGGTTTTTTTGGGGCCCAAAACGAGGGAATTAAGTACGAAAAAGTAAGCTTTTGTCACGGATGGTGCTTCTTATATGCTCAAATTGGTACAATTTGAAGTTTTTTAAAAAAATCTTAATCTTTAACATGTTTTGCAAGGACTCAATTTGGTGTGTGAATGTCTAAAAAATCAAATGCTAATTTTAATGGTTAATTTCAAATACCAAAGAGTTTTTTTAAAAGCTTCCACGCGTGTGGCAGTGATAAAGAAAATTTTCCCAAATCTCCCTTTGCCCCCCGAACCTGTCTTAAACACTTGGGGAATTTGGGTTAGGGCGGTATTTTTTATGCTAATAATTTCGAAGCAATAAAACAGTAGTTTTTTTTTAGCAAATTTTTTTAAATAAGATTGTTTTATTTAAACGCTTTTTTTTGGTTGTTTTTTTGGGAAAAGATTGCAAACTGTATTGGGGGAAAGGGGCGTTTTTATGTGGGGTCTTTTTTCATTAAGTCCTTAAATTTTCTTGTACCCAAAAGTTAGAAACATTCGGTTTCCTTTGTTCTTTTGCGTAATTTAATTCCCGGGAAGCGCTTCAAAAAAAATGCCCCCAAAAGGGAAAAAAAAAAAATTTTGTAAAAGTTAACCAAGTGATTTCGAAAAAATCCGGTTTAAAAACGGTTAAAAGTTGCTGAGCTGCCAGGGGGCAAGCTTTGAAGTACCCTCAAAACCACAGCCGACTGGTCCTTTTTAAATTTTTGTCCTACAACCTCGTGGAGTAAAAACGTCCATTTTTTTCATACAAACTGCTTTTTTCCGACCGAAGAAAAATTTTGCAACGACGATTTGGGAAAATATCTTTTTGCTACGCAAAGCAAAATTTTTGAGGACAGGGTTACACGGGATTAATTAATTTATTTTTTTTTAAACCAAATGAATCTACATTTTTTATTTATTATTAAAATTTGTAGTTTTTTTTTTTTATGGTTGAAATGTACCAAAATTACATTAAATATCGTTTTTTTTTCCCATGTTTGTTTAAAAAAAATGTTTTTTGTGTTTACCTTTTTTTTAGTATTTGCCAAACATCCCTAAATCACTTTTTCGCCCAAAAATACAAAATTTTTAAAGGCCAAAAAAGGGGGCCTTTTTAGCTTTTTTTTCGTCCTAAAATCCCGTCTCTAAAATGAATTAGGGGTGGTTTATTTAATTGACTTGTGCACAGTTTTCTATCCAAAAAAAGAAATCGAATCACTGACGGGGTATTGTTATTTTTCCAAAATACAAAAATTCATCTCCCAAAACAACCTGCTCGTAAATCTTCCGAAATTTTAAAGGGGTTCAACAAAAGAATAGTACTCACAGTCGGAAAATTTTGATTTTGAATTTTTAACCCCAAACCTCGTAAAAGTCTTTGACATTTATGTCTAAAATCCACTATTCCGCAAATATATAGGGTGTTTCGGGAGAAAGGGAAACACAAACAACGAAAAATTTTTTTATATAAATTAGATCTAAAAAGATCCCATCGATCGTCGCCAAACTTGTTTTATGATTTTTCAAATTTTAAATGAAACAACTTTTTATTGTTACAAAATCTGAAGTTTTTTCATAAACTTTTTCCATATATTTAAATGGTTCCTTCCTTAATATCAGGGTATTATAATAGAGAGCGGATTATAGCATCGGAAATCGATAGAATATGCGGGGATATATATGCAGAAAAAAAATTTTTCGAAAAATTCACAGTTTTTTGCTAAAAAATTGCAGTTTTTTTGCCATATACTTTGATACCAATTAACTTTTTGTTATAAAACAAGAAAAATCACAACGAAGCATTTTACAAACGTTTTTGTTCTTACATTATTCCCACTTACCTAATTGTATAAACACAACGTATTTAAAATTTGCAAAATACATACTTAGACACTCATATTTTTTTTATTAAAACAATTTTCAATTAAAGCTTTTTTAAATTTTCTAATAAAAAGTTATGTCGCCCATCTTGAGAAAAGCTTTATATGAAAAATTCTTTCAAAAATCCCGGAATTATTGGTGGGGACTTTAATGATTCATAATCCAGGACTTAATTCTATACTTTTTTTTCTGTTCATCCATTTTTAATTTTACCCGTTAAAATCAAAATGATTTTTTTCTAAACTTTTTATCCTTACATTTTTATTTTTATTTCTTTAAACTTTTGACTCTCGAAAACAGCGACGACGATGTTTTAAAATTTTAGTTGAACAAAATTTAGGGATTGCGGATCCTATGGATCGAAAAAACTTCAAAAAATATAGCGTTTCTGCCTTTTTTTTTAGAAATTGATTTTTTAAAAATTCTCCCGAATCGTTTGCAACGAATCACCGTTCTGCAACTCCTTCTAGTCCCATAATCTGGAAATTTAAAATATTACGGCGCTGCACCACCTTTGATTATGTACTAGGTATAATACTGCTTACAATTTTCAGCAAGAAAAAGCGGGCGTGTTTGTCGAAAACCTTTCCCTTACGATGCATCGTAAAGCGTCTAACAAGGGCGCTTTGGCACGATTTTCCCGGGAAAGACACCGCCAAAAGAAAAACGCAAAGCCCGCACCCCCTCACCAGCGCCGACGGTGGCAACAACAAAAAGAGCAACAACAACAAAAGTTTTGTAGCAAAAAGACTTCGCCTTTGACCCTTTCACCTCTCACGGGGACGCTCACCGTCGCTTTGCCTTTTAGTTCCGTATTCAGCCGCGTCCCGTCTCTATGAGCCGTGCTTTCAAACGCCCTCCTGGATTCGGTTTATTACCCGGCGAAGAAAAACGGAAGGATGGGGAAAAAGGTGGAAGGAAGTACAGAGACGTTGCGACCGGACATCAGGTACCCAATCTCGCTTTCACGTGCACGGGACTTCTCCTAGATGGGGGAAGAAGGCCACGTGCAAACGTCGTTAAGGAATTGCCGAAAATAAAGTACTAGCCAATTAAAAACGATACGCCCGAGGGACAAAGTATTGCTCGATAAGGTGGAGTGCGGACCGTCTTGTCTGTGTGTAAGTGCCGACGTTGCCGTCGCCGGTAATAAGTGGGGCGGAAAGGAGGATGGAAACATCGCCCAAAAGTAAATTTGGCCGTATCCGAGGGGGTTAAGCGGGAATTTTTGGGCCGGTTGGGATTACGTTGGTTTTTAAATTTTTTTATTTACTTTTGTACTTTTTTTTGGGGAATGCACAGCAAAAGGGGCAGTCGAGGATAAAACTGTAAAAGCATTCGTGAACTTTCCGGGACATAAACAGAAGGCCCTATTTGTTTTGACCTTTTTAGTTTATTCATTAAACAAAATCAGTATTGTGGGGTAGTATGATAACGACGACGTCGGTACACTTCACACTACACAAAATTTGCCAAATATACCACTGCGGGGTTTCTAGGTCCACGAAGCCCCGGGGTTAGGGGTCCTCTCGTCATCAGGTGAATTTTCTGAGTATTAGCAAAACTGATCAATAGCACTAGTTTCCCCAAAACAACTATGCAATTAATATTTGGCTTATTCTGAATTTTGGCTTCTTCTTTTCGTAACCTAGTGCTAGTGTTTCTACTTGTCATAATACTAGTTTGGGGTTTTAAATATTTGGACAGAATTTAACAGCTAAGATTAAAATAGGTCAAATAGAAGTTTATTAAACATTAACCCCCACAGTCTTTTTTTCTGACAAAAACGATGAAGGCAAATTTTTTTTGTTACTCAAAAACGGGAAAAAATTTCCCGGTGAGTGGCTAATAGCAGAAATACCACTCATAAAGGTTATTCCACTTCTCTATATTTTTAATCCTTCATTAGAAAAAGACAATTCCTATGCCTTTTTAAAGATGGTAAATGCCCCAAAACCAAAAAATAAAAAGAGTCCAAAATCATTAATTATAGACCAACATCGTTGACACCAGCATTGAAGCATTGAAGAAAGAGTTTCATATCTTCTTTCAGAAAGATTACACTTTTCGGATTATCAGTATGGTTTTAGAAAACAAAAGTGCACTCAGAATACTATAAATGAGATAGCTAATTACATTGGAGATTCTATCAATAAAAATTGTTCATGTATGGCCATATTTATAGATCTGGCAAAAGCATTTGATACATTATACCACCGGAAACTACTTAAGATCTTGGAGAGGACTGGTCTTTGCTGGCCAGTATATACTTGATTGAAATCCTATGTCAGAAATTGGACACAAATAGTCAGAATAAATGAAATCCTTAGTGATTCTCGCCAAAATGTAACCAGGTATTCCACAAGGATAGTTCTGGGTCCACTTCTTCAACTTTACCAATAAGTGAAATACACAAACGACGTACAGCACCCATATTGTGACTTTTACAGATGACACAATTGTATTGTATCAAGCTGATAAAGGGGGAAACACTGAACGGAAAGCAGAAAAAGAATTTGGTGACATAATTCATTGGATAAGCGATCGATTATTAACAAGAAATGACAGTAAAACACATTACGTAGCTTTCACTTCATATTCGACTTACCCCTCGCATTACAGATACCTGAGTGTAGAAAACGGCGTAGAATACTCCAAAAATAGATATAATAAACACCGCCAAATCCTTGGTATCTTTTATTGATTCACTGGTTATATGGGACAAACATATATCGTAGTTACAAGGAGAGGTAGCCAGATGTTAAGCTCAGTTTTGGTCCCGGCTTTGTCCAGCTTCTTGCGGGGACCCCTTGGAGTATTTTGCAAAAATATTTCCCATAGATGGCCGGGGTATTTAATTTCTAAGGTCCAAAATAGTTGTGTGTCTAAATTTCTGAATACAAAAAATAAATTTTAAGAAAGCGCAGCTTGACGGCGCAGCTCTTCGCATTAAATACGAAGTCGTTGTACTATATGTGTTCGATTCTCGGTGCTGGCAATTTTTGTTTTTTTTTATTCGTTTGAAATTAAATATTACAATGATAATGAAGACGCAAAAGAACGTTTAAGAGACAAGAAGTTCCTGAAACCGTACACCTCAGTCGAGGAACGTAAATGCCAAAAACTCCAACAATTTTCAAGCAAAGAGCATGTTATTAATTACTCTATAAATAAAAGGAGTTCGCAATACAACTCTGCAAATGGCTAAATAGGCATAGTAGGTCACGAACGCTAATAAATCAAATCGATAATTATAGAGCAAAAGAACGAAATAGATGCGATACCACAGAGTTTTCAGAAACTTTCTGTCATTTAGCACATTTAGCATAACTCAGACTCCACACTGGAGTTGGTACTTGGTTATGTTAGGAATGTAATTACTTTGCACACACAATTTAGACATTAAAGGCTCCTGAGGTTACGACAAACTTTAAAAAGCTCTTACACGCCGTTGAGCGAGAGTTAAAAAAAAAATCAAATTACATTTGATATTTATTGAGGTATCCTATAAATTGTAAGACATGTTTATTGCAGATCACCAAAGAGTTATCATTGACAGCTGTTCTCGTAATCGACAAAAGCAACAGAATGGAGAATGCTCTCCAGTTTCCACATTTTGCAGTATCATATTTTATTTTATATCAACAAATTATTGTTCTATACGTTTCAAATTTCGTGAAACTGGTGCAGTAAGTCGCAAACACGGTAGTGGTCGACTTAAGAAAGGAACTGCTGAAACTATTACGGATGTGATGAGGCGTATAGATCATTCCACAGGAAACTATTTTATCGTATGGTACTTGTTAGCTCATTCTTAGAAAAAATTTCGAAAAATGTCCATATAAAATTCATGTTGTGCAAGAACGCAAGCCAATTGACCACGTACTACAATTGGTTAGAAAAATCACATGAATGATAATAACATCTTTGACGAACCCTTATTCTCAGGCGAAGCTTGGTACCACTTTATTGGTTTCATTAAAACAAATCATGCTCAAATGGCGTAGCGAAAACCTTTACTTCATCATTCAGAAGCCATTGCATTCTAAAAAGATTGGTGCGTTGATAGCAGCTTGGCGAAGAATTTAAATAAATCCATATAATTAAATTCAGATTTAATACTGGTTGCACCATCTGCGTTCAATCGGCTTAGGTTTCGATAAATAATTTTCCAAATTAACTTAATATCCTTATTTTCATCCTATTTATTTTTGAATCATTATTTTATTATTTTTTTTTTACGACAATTCTGTTCATGTTTGGGTTTGGGTTTTCATCATTCTTTGTTCTTGGGGACGTGTTTTATTTTGGGCAGTTTCCGATTTTTTTGCGTAGTGGAGGGATATTTAGACGTTGGACCATTGGTCGGCTTGCTGAACTTATTTGCCTTCTATTCTCCCCTTTTAGGCAATTAGGAAATTTGTATATAACTGGAATTTAAATTGTACCTAGTAACTAGTAATTGGGATTTGGTAATTGGATTTGGGTAATTTGGGTTTTAAAAGCTAGGATTTCAAACTAGTATTGATAAATTGATTGGGTAACCATTAGGGTTTTGATTGAAACAATCGACCTTTCCACGCCTCAGGACATCAGGGGGTTAAGTAATCGACAATCAAATAAAATTTTTTTTTTAAAATCTTTAAATTTTTAGTCTCTTTTTTTCTTTTATTAAAAAAAAAAAAAAATAATATATATATATATATATATATATATATTATAAGGAAAGAAAAGTCTAGCTACACAAAAGGGGTACGTGCCGGAAAAGAGAATGGATGATTTACCTCAAACGGAGGGTTAGCGGCATCGACGGCACGGTTCCGATGTGGTTAGTTACGAGATAGACTGGGATTATTTGCGGACGATTTAGAAAATTCAGGTATTTTATTTTTTTTTTTATTTCTCGAATCATTTTTTTTTCGTCTTTTGAGTTTCTTATTAGATTCTCTAAGCTTCGTAGCAACAATAAGATAAATTGGAAACTCTCATTTCCAGGGACCATGAATTCGTATTATTACGTGCGTTCTTGCACACAGTTGTTACAAGCGTACTAAACTACTAACACCCAACACGCATCGAATCGATCGGATTCCGCTCAATCCCCTCCTCGCTCTCTCGGCCGTACACACATAGATATAGCTAATTTCACATTTTTTCCGATGTGTATATATACATTCATACATATCGATATCAAATTCTTCCTTAATACATACACAAATATTTGGATTTTGTTGATTGTTTGTGTGCATGGTCGTGTGAACTCACCCCCCTACCATTTGTACCCTTTTTTGTCATCCATTTTTCCCGGATTTAAACACTTGGGCGTTTTTAAATAAAACCGTAATGGTGTCTCTATATTTACCAATAACTTTAAAGTTTGGAGATTTACTACCCCCGATTCCCCATCCCAATATCCACTGGACTACTGGGACACCCAAAAGGTCTTTCTTAAGGTAGGAGGCATGCATATAGGTTCATCGGATGAGCGCCTTAAATCCAATCTACTATGCAACCATTTGGGTCTCACTCATTGGAATTGCAAATTACTGGTCCATTATATTTTTATGAAAGGGTAAAGACAACGGATGTATTTTCTAAAGCAGTTGTAATGATGGCGAACTAAAGAATGGAAAACAATGCCACAGCTACAAACAACGAACCTCTTACATGAATATTTTGATGACAGTGAAGTTGAATATGGACGGGGAAAAAGTTGCTTACATTATAAAACTGCAAAGAATTCAGTACTAGTAATTAAACTTTCCTACATACTTTTAGCAGCAAAAAAAACCTAAACACGGAATCAATTATTGGATGTACATGCAACGTCAATGTATATATTCGTTACATTTTTAATTTTAATGAATCCGTAGCTTGATATCTCACTAATTAAACCAAACTTCCCTTTGCTTCGTTAGTAGACATGATGACCGAGGTGTATTTGCTTTATTATGAACGTAATACACCACCGTAGAGCCAGGATATCGTGCAAATAGTGCTCCAATCCATTAGTGAATCAAAGGACAGGGAACAAGTTAATTGCTAGCAGTTTTTGCGTCGAACTGCAATTAAATGCTAATTAAAAATCGTCGATAAGTTCTATTAGGGCGCAATCTCTTTCACTGCTGCATTTAAAAATTGATTGTATGGTATTTTATGCTGGAGTTTGGGTATTTAGGGTTTCATTTAATTATTCTTCACTAAATTGCTTTTAAAGGTAATTAAGATGTTATGACGTTTTATGGTCGCCTGTGATTTCGTTTGTGGTCAAACACCAACCACTTTTGCACTGTACTATCGTTTTTTTTAGAATTTTGAGATAGGCGCCATAAATTCTCGGCCTGACAGGCTTATACAGGTTCGAACGTGTTAAAACTCCGTTGCGTCTTAGTTACACATGTGCGGGGCCTACATGTGTGAGATATATGACGACTCGAAGAGTAGTCGTTTTTAGTAGCCAGCCAGACAACGTGACTAGTGCATGAAAATGTCTCAGGTAACGAAAATTGAGTACCGCGCGGTCATTAAATTTAACAAAAGAAGGGCATACGCATAATCACATTAAACAACGTTTAGACGGCGTTTATGGTGATTTATTTCCTTTATATCCCACTGTAAAAAAGTGGACAAAAATGTTTCCGTTTGGGAGAAGAATCCCTAGAAGGTGATGAGCGCCCCGGTCTGTCAATTGAACTGATGTCTCAAAGCATTTCAATTATTGAAGAAACGGTATTAGCAGATCGGCGTTTTGAAAGTGAAGGAATTAGCAGTGATGTCTAACATTTCTGAAATAAGTATTCGCCGAATTCTCCATAACCATTTGGGTATGAATAAGATTAGTACAACATGTGCACCGCATTTTCTTTCTGTTCTCCAATATGAACGTCGGGTCGAATGTGCGCGTTCGTTTTTGAACATAATTTGTCGTGTGCACAGTTAGCTCTAAAACAGAAATTGAGAGTGGGTGCCGGAATCAACGGGGTTAAACCAAGAATAGTTTAACAAAGTCATTAAACCTAACTCAAACGGTACAATATTCTATGTTGAAACAGCGGCGGGTGCTGGGTACATTGAAGAAATAAGCAAACAAGAAAAAATTATCCATCTGCTGCTAACTGTTGCTGTAAATATACTGGACCTCACGCAAGAGAAGTCGAAACTGTTGTGGGATTTCATGAACGCGATAAACAGATTGGTTAGTCGAGCTAAGGTGAGCTTGGTCTGGGTGCCAGAACATTAGAGTCATCGAGGGAACGTAGAAGCAGATGACCCAGTCCGAGTAGGCTGGTCTGCTGGCAAATGTTCGAAGCATTCTGTAGTTATGGCTTGTACGATAATAGAGACTGGTGCGAAAGTATTCCGGGTAAGTGACAAACTAATCAATCTCTAATTTGCCACCAGCCGGTACAAGAGACCGCTGTCCGCGTAGTATGTGATTGTCAAGGCTAACGGAGATAAGGCTTTTAGAAATGGGCTCAAAATATCTAAAGGTTGAAATCCACGCAGAGGAATCACTCATAAAATTGTTAGAACAGGTCAAAAAGATAAGGATAACGTAGGTGGTTGGGTAACCACAATAGATCTGACAAAATCTGGCAAAATTGTGAAGTAGGCCAGGTTCCACTTCTTATCTAATTTAAACTTATTCGGAAGTTAATCGCAAACAATCATCAAAAGCGTGAAGATTTCGAATGCTACTCGAGTATTAGGGAAGAGTGTGATGTGATATACAGGGTGTTTATTAAACATACGGCAAAAATTCAAGGGGTTATTCCATGAACTATTCTAAGAATATTTTGTACTTTTATGATTTTTGAAAAGCCCCATTGTTTCGAAGATACAAGGCGAGAAAAATTTTCGACAAAACCAGTTTTGATATTTTTGAAATTATTAATGTAGCAGAAATAAAAATATGGCGTACAACACTGGACTTACCGAGTATAAAAAAATTGTAAAAACGCGTTGTTATCTTTTAACAACATTCCGATTACAAAGAACGGCTGTTTTACCCACTAACAATAGGCAAGTACAGACATAGAAAAGTAAATCAGTTAAAACGTGGATTTCATTTGAATACGTATCGTGACTGATCATTTTGTATATGTCAAATTTGTTGGGACTGATTGGCGTGTATTTTCTGTCTTTTAACACTTAAACTTTTGTTAATCCTCTATCATGAATCGCTATACGAACGCCGAGATGACTGACATGCATTTCATTTATGGACTTGCTGATGGCAATTCATTGGAAGCTAGACGGTTGTACATTGAACGATTTCCTGACCGTAATGTTCCTGATAGAAAAACCTTCCAAAGTATTCATCAAATAGTAGCACCAAAACTTAAACATCCAGAAACTATATTATCATTTTCCACGAAAATTCTTGCCACCATGTAGTCTTAATAGTTCAAGATCAACTTGTTGCTATGCATTGGAAAGACTTAGAAGATTTACCTTCCAAATGTTCAAATGTCTATAAATGAATAGAAATGTTACAGTTTAAAAAACGCATCTAAAAACATAGTGCGCACCCAGAATTGTTTATTTACGTTCTTACTCTATAGAATCTAAACTAAACTTAACAAGCCCTCAATTTATGAACAACTTAAAGAATCTAACTAAATGTTATTCTCAAACACTATTCAAAAAAAAAACTTCCTAGAGAATACAGTTTTTAAAACAACAGTAAAAACAACACGCCGTTATTGCAATACCGAACAAGTAAAGAGGATGCAATCAAGTAGAACTTCAAGCGCGGCTGAAGCTCGTCCTTTTCTCTCCGCAGCTTCCTCTTATTTCTTTTAGCTTCTTTCGACTTGGCAACGATCTCGAACCGTAGCAGCCCAACAGCGACGGCAGCAAATGGAAAGGCATACTACCTCTTGGGTAACACGATCACCTTCCGTTAACTATGTGAGAGCGGGGAAACGGTTCGAGATCCGAGAAATGAAATATTTAAAAAGTCTGTATCAATTAGTTTTCGAGCCGAAAGGGGAAAAGTTTTAAGACTCGTCCGGAAGCTAATCAATTTAGCCCGGAAGAATATTGGAAAACTGCCCGCCGTGAGAATGAGAGTTCGGCAAAGTCCGAGGGTAAACAATTGCTTCCCAAAACGACGACTGGTAACATTAACGAGGTTTCGTCCCTGGAACGTAGGTTCGAGGTGAATGGCATCGATGGTCGATTTCAAGGGATATAGACGGATGTGTTACTATCAATCTGCGTTTGTTATCTGTCGATAATATGAATAAGAGTATACTAAATATGCTTTTCAAATATTTTACGTGTAATTCTCTTAATTCATAACTTCGATTTTACCGTAAGTAAGTACTATTACCATTAGAGTAGTCTTAAATGGAGAAGTACATACGTGCAGATAGATTATTTTAGTACGGTGAGTTGATTATCTCGTTAAAAGGTTAAGTAGTATAGTGGACTTATTTTTGGTGAAGCGCGTGCACTTCTACCTCATTCATTATTAATGTCAATATTGGTAAAATATGAGAATTTAATATGATAATTGCAGAATTAGAATTATTTTCCGTTATTATTCGAATTCTGGCATTTTGATGATTCGTACAATAAACAAAAATATAATGGGTAATGCAGAAAAAAATACCAACAGGATCATCTTCAGTAAACCCTTGAGGTTTCCTGCTATTAATGATGACCCAAAAATTATAATAGAAAAAAAATATATAATGTTACAGAAGCAAAATATCAAGCTACAATAATTTATGTGCCAGAAAGTTTCTCATTCATTAAATTATAGAAAACTACTCGTCTAAATGCACTGAATGGCACTGCTTGATGCAAGGGTAAGTGGTATATCTATAACATCCTTTCTACGGATGTTTGACATTATATACGTCCGTGCGATATTTTTATTTTGTTTGATAAATAGGACGGGAACACCGGTATTTCAAATTTATGGACGAAAGAGATAAAATGTAACTGTCTACGACGTATCATGCTCAACTATCTAGCATCAACAAGCTTGTGAGATATTCTCTGACGTCCCTTTATTCCGTATTGTTCTGTATTACTCTATTTAGTGTGACGATATTTTTATAACTTGGTACTATTTGTAAATATACCATTATTATCATTATGATTCTGTTTTCCAAAAATGATTAATTTAGTAGGTCTTCGAATAATTTCCTCTGAATTTTCTAAATGCATAACATTAGAATTAGTTGTTTTGAAAGAAGAAACATAATCGAGTAGGCGTCATAAATCCTCGGCTGATATAAAAAAAAAATAAATTTGGGTGAAATATAAAAATTTTTATTTTTCGATATAATCTCCCTTGAAAAAAATAATCTAATCTTTTGTCAATTTTCCTCGACGTTCTGCATGAATATTGTCCTTCAATTTATGCAACAAAGACGCATTATATATGCTGTTGACAGTTGTATTGGGCTCTTTAATGTCAATGAGTAAAATATCCTCATAATCCCAGAATATTGTTGCCATCACCTATTTCGTTGATTGAACGACTTTCGCCTTTCTGGGGTGAGGTTCATCGGGTCGCCGCCATTCCATCGATTCCTCTTTGGATAAAGAATCATAATACAGAACCATTGTTTCATTTCCTGGAATAATCGATTCGAAAATCGGTTTCGGGTCATCTCCATGCATGCGTTAATAAGATGCCCTTCTTTCCATTTCTCTTTATTTGGTATTAGCATTTTATAGTTTTTTTTAAAGCCCCCTTTTTGGGGCATTGGATCATTGCATGTAAAGAAATGGTTTCTTGCATCAAGAAATAGATTTTCTTGCTTGTCTTTAATACTATAAAATGTATAATATAAGAAAATGATTTTCTTGAATTTTATTTGAATTAAATAAAATATTTTCTTAGTCAGAAATTCAAGAAAAC
Organism: Dynastes maya; assembly: GCA_029619315.2. NCBI lineage: Eukaryota > Metazoa > Arthropoda > Insecta > Coleoptera > Scarabaeidae > Dynastes > Dynastes maya. The sequence continues at coordinate 54,763,594 of JAROYE020000004.1, read as the reverse complement.
TAAGACAAAAAAGTGTCTCTTCCAAGTAAATCTTTAGTTGTAAGTTAAGAAAATATCTATTAAATGTAGGAATCATTATATAATCAGGCCAGCTACAAGAATATCCATAAAAGAAAATTGCAATAATGGAAGAAAAAGCTAAAGTTAATAATTACAATTAGGAGCAAGTGAATGAACTAAGAAATGAAACTATTGATTTATACAATACCTAAAAGTAACGACTTTTTGTGAATCAAGAAACTATTTTATTTGTTCCTCACTTGTAAACATCAATTTACCAAAGTCACTATATTTCCCTTGAAAATGTCTCTTAACTGCTAGCCTGGAAACATTTTACAGGCGGGTTTCGTAAAATTTTACACCCGTCCCTCATATTTTTCTATACTATTATAATTTGAAAGGACAGCCAAATTTTTAACAATTTCTTTATTTTAAAATTTGAAAATCGCATTTATTTCTATCGTATACATTAAATATCATAGTGCAGTTGTTATTTCCACTAATATTGAAGTTTCCAAGCAATATTAAGTCACTTGTATTTGCACGTGTATACTCTGTAGAAGTGTACGGCGTGGATTCCTTAAGTGGGAACATTCTTCTTGACAAATCAATCTTGTTATTAAATTTAATCATCCACGTAGCTCCCCGCAATTGTTGTTGATTTCCACCCCCCGCACGTTTGAAAGTTAAAAATTCACCATCGGCATCAACAGCCGTCGTTGCCATCCGTCTAAATGTCCCCCAAATATCAGCAATTTTCTTAGGTACTGTGCCAACAGTATATTAACCTGCATTTAGCGAACATTTTCCATTCCGGTATGTCAAGAATAACCACAGGTCCTTACTTTTGTGAGGCCGTAAAACTGCACATTTCGATAAATAACACAAGGTTTAAACTACACCCATCATCCGTTATTGTAAACCTCCTAGTTGAAAAATTTTTGGTTTCGCGGATAGTGACAATATATTTGCCCAAAATCCTCCACGTCATTTAAAGTGAGGGATGAAGCTCATCGCATCGAAAACAACAAAATGTATCAAAAATTGGTAACGACTTTGGGCAAGCAATCACTTCTTTTCCCGGGAGCTTAAAGTATAAATATTTTCCACTTGCTCCTTCGTCAGAGTTTTAGCTTTTTTGGGAAAAACAGTGTTCATTCGTCTTTTCAAAAACGCAACCACTTTATGAAATCTAGCAATAAACAAATAAAAACTTTGACCATTTCCCGACTATAAAGACTTCGAGCTGAATTTGGTGGAAAAATTATTGATATACGCTAATAGAACGTCTTCCGTGACACCAATCGCGTTGTTTTCCTTTTACCACTTTTTGAACTCAGCATACTCGTGCTTGATCTTACTGAAGATTTTTTGGGCAAGAAACTTCTAGCCAAGTTGCTGCTTTCATCAATATAGATTGAGGCACACTCATTTAAATAAATCGAAAACTATAAATATAAATGACATACCTAAAAACAAAATACGAGGGTTGCCTTTTATATTTCGGGACTGGACTATCCTGGTGCTACCATCTACCAGCCGACGTCCCTATCGAAAAGGGTTCGAGTTTTTTGTGGGTAAAACTTTACTCAACGTTTTGACGTACAGGCGTCATCTGTGTTGTTTACAGTGAGTTGAAAAATTCATCTCGATAAAACATGAAATTAAGTCGTGAACATTTCCCTGCGATAATTTTTATAACTTTCGACGTGGATTATCGCAAAAACAGTGGATCGATGAACTGAATTCGACTTTTGGCAACGAAGCGCTATCAAAAACCACCATATATCAGTGGTATATGGAATTCAATCGTGGCCGTGGTTTGCTCAGTGACGAATTTCGTGAAGGTCGTCCCAAATCGGTTGTTGTTCCAGAAAACATCGATGCTGTGCGTGAACTCATATTGCAGGATCGTCATGTGACTTATCGTGAGATAGAGGCATCCTTTGGCATTAGTGAACCCAGCAACATTCAAATTTGCATGAATATTTGGCTACCAAAGAAATTTTTTTCGCGTTGGATGCCACATAATTTAAACACCCTCACAAAAAAGGACTCCGTGTAGATTTGATCGAAAGAAATGTTTCAAGAAATACGATTGCGGTGTTTCCAAACCCGTCTATGACATCGTTACAGGCGACGAATCAGGGTTTCTATGCATATAGCCCAAGACTAAACAGCAGTCGAAAGTATGGGTCTTCAGAGAAGAGCCGAATCCAATAAAAGTTGTTCGTGCGTGAAGCATTCGAAACAAATGGTCGCCTGTTTTTTTCGGAAAAACCAGACATGTGGCAACTGTACCGTTAGTGCAATATCGGACGGTCAATTCTGAATGGTGCACAACCATTTGTTTGCCATAAATCTTCGGAAAAAATGAGGGGAACCAAACCCGCCGAAGACGCATCGTTCTCCACCAGGACAACGCGTGTTTTTCACACATCGGCTCCAAACAAGAAAGTTTTTGAGGACCGAAAAAGTCGAATTGATGAGTCATCCTCGCCGTACAGCCCTGATTTGGTATCCAATGACTTCTTCTTATTCCCGCACAATCAAAAATAAATTAACAGGCCAACGTTTTTGCAACGTAATGCATGTTTTTGAGGTACCCTCCGTCGGAGTGGCAAAAGTACTTTCGAAAATTGGTTCAAGCGCATGCAAAAGTGTATAGATATTGATGGGACTATTTTGAAAAACAATAAGCCATTTGCGATGATTAATTTCTTTTTTTTTTTTTCTATTCCCGAAATAAAAGGCAAACCCTCGTAAGTGACGTGCGTTTCCAAAGCAATACGTTTAAATCTCATAGGATTTTTTTTTTCAAATATCGGAATTTCCCGAATTTTTAATGTTACAATAGGTTATTTACAAGTGAGGAAAAAAATAAAATATTCCACAATACAGCAAGGTAATCGGTTTTTAAATGGCTCAAGAAGGCTCTTTTCTGTCCGCCCCGGGAAAAACCCCCTTTTTTTCCTTCAAATTTTCTTGCACAGATTTCTTGAATCAGGTTTAAAAAATGTCGCAAACAAAGAAATACAGTTTTTTTCATTATAAGTACATACCTTCTCTTAAGCGGAGAAAAGCGCTAAGAAAATATCTCTTTTGATTTAAAACACTTATTATATTGTAGATAATTGAAACAGTAATTGCCTTGAATTGGGGCGGGCAGAAATTGCAGACAAGCAAACAAATTTCTCTGCTTGTTCGTTAGTCTATAGGGAGTCAATCTAGCCTCTTCTTGAACGAGGATATGAAGTGACCTGTATATCTTTGTCCACCTATACCATTGAACCATAGATAAAGCCATATCATCAGTTTTCTTACAGACCCTTTACATCTGCTAAGGGCAATGTATTGGTTGATGATTTTTTTAAAACAGAGCCCCAGTATAAAGCGACCATGTTTCTTTTGAATAAGATTTTAACGTGCCAAAATCGTTATTACACACATTTGCATCTACTACTGCCATAATTTTTTACGGTTATTTATTTATTGTGTATGAATTTAAATTATTGTTGGTTGGAAGTACATTAAATAAAGCAGTAAAAGATATAGAGACGGAAGTACATACATAATATTAAAAACCATTATTCTCATAACCTATCAAATACTACACCTGATAAAATGCCATCTACATTAAAGATGTCTGCAATAATTACCAATAATATTCAGCTCACGAAAGCCGTAAACCCTGGAGTTTTATCTTCGAACCGTTAGATAAAATTTCAACGTGAACCTCTGTTTTTAAAACTTTACGACTTTGTACAAGATCTACGCCAAAACGGACGTAAAATATGCAAATTAAGCTTATGCACGCATAATACTGGCTTAGATATGGAAATATACGTCCTACTGAAGCGTATTGCTACCGAATTAGGCTATCGTCGAAATGAAGGAGTATCTAAAAAGCTCTAGTGCATAACTACGTCAAGATCGGATGTATGTGTAGGTGGATTAAAGGGTAGTATATTTTTATAGAACGCCAGGAGTGGAATAATAATCTTATATGTTTCCTCTGGCTCTATGAAGTTCTCGAAACGGTGAACTTCCGTAAATTGCAACATTGCACCTTCTCGCTGATTTTTTAAAATACACAGGTACATACTTGGAAATGTTGATCAATTTATTAAGTTCGTTAATTTTTATCCAACACGTACTTGTAGCGGTGCAATTGTCATTAAATGTTTAAAAAATTACTTACGGTTCTAATATAAAAATAATATAACATACAGGTCTTCTATTTTAAAAGAAAGTTAGCTTACTGGGTTGCACTGTAAATAATTATCTGTGATATTACATGTACCTTTAGGTTACGTGCTAATAATTCCTTTTTGACTTTGTCTAAACCGCTCACCCTGTATATGGAAACTATTACAATGTTGGTAGGATTCATTTGATGTTCTGATTGGGGTTATTTGGGTGTAGCATAAACAACAAAGTAAAATTTACTTGGGTTACAGGTCGTTCTATATCTTATTCCATAGATTCACAAAATTTCTATTAGAACTGCATTTCATCGATGCACAAACTTTCAATTAATTTTACTATCTATTACCATGATTATTATTTTATTTAAATTTTTTGCCGCATTTCCCCAACTTATTTATTTCATGCATTTCATTATATAGTCCCGTACTAAAATGTCCTCCCCCATGCTAACTTTTGAACGACAGAAGGTAGCGTTTTCAGAGAAAATAGGTTGATTTCAATTTTCTATGAGTCAACTTTTGCCGTTATCGGTAATTCAATTATATTTACCGGAAGAGAAATAGAACACCCTATATTTTTTTTACGTTTTTGGAAAGGAAACGATTCAACGATATAACATATGTTACACTTTAACCTAAGAAATACGACGATATGCAGCAAAAAACGTTGTGGTAATCTATTTTTGTTGTTACGCAAAGGCTAGAAAAGAGCGCCAAATTGTTTCTTGTCGCATCAGATTGATCTAAAGGGCTCGTTGCTAAGCAAAGTAACCATAGCAATTGCCAAACTGTCAATTCTCAATTCCAAAAGCGTGAATTATTAGAGTTGCTCAATTTGCGCCAACAGCCAGTGGCGCGCGCATAAAAGTTTACACAAATAATAGTCAGAATTAAAATATAATTCGTGCCCAAACGCTTACCGTCTTAAGAGTCTTCGTGAAATTACAAAGTGAATAATGTCTGTTAAATATCTGCAACATTAGATGTGTTTCCATAGTTGTTTCGGCAAACCGAATGCGGCGTGAGGAAAAAGTGTGTTTATATACAGAAAACGAACGTTCTACATCTAGCGACGCTATATTTGCGTAATTAAAATAATCTTTGGAACAACTAAACGGTTCTGTTGACGCACCTTCACAAATTTGTCTTAATGTGGCAAAATCAGAATCTTTCTCTAGAACACTTTCAAACCATTCTAGACCACAAACATTTCTTGCGTCTTCTACCGCGCATAGCTGTGCGTGAACATGTTGCACTATTTGCAGAGATTCCACTAACGACACCGAAGGATTTTGTAATTTTTCTATTGCCTCCACTAGTCCGAAGTAATAGTTCCGAATAGTTTTTAAATCCTTTTTAAAACCCGACTATCTTGAAATTTCGACTGGCTTTCCTTGATAGCCGCAGCTTCCTTTGGATCGAATTGTAAAACCACGTTCTTAATATTCTCAAAATATTTATGACGATAAAACGCGGCCTGTAAGCATGTTCCCCAACGTGTGAGAATAGGTTCTGGTGGCTCAGGCATACGAGGGCACAGTCTGTGAAATTTGCGAATACGTTTTGGGAATTTGACAAACACTGCTTTTGTATGCGCTATCTGCCACATTATTGAAAGCATGAATTTTACATGTAATATGTTACATGATAGCACAATGTTTTTTAAGATACCGGCCTACAGAAAGCATGTCTGCGGCACCATCACTCATAAATGTCAACAGTTGGTTGTTGAAAGTTCAAACTTTTCCAATGTATTTAACACTAACTTTGAAATTACTTCGGCAGTACATCGTTGTACTTGTCTGGAAGCTAATAGAATTAAAGGTGACGATTGATGTGGTTCCACTGTACGTACCATTTCATTAACCACAGAATGTTTTTTACGATCTGTTGTTTCGTCCATACATAACCACAGTTTTTTATCTTCACTTCGATTTAATTTTTTTTCAAAATGTTCACGAGCAGTTGGCACAATTCTTTGTACGATGCCGATTTGGTAATTTGCAGTTCGAATATTTATTCCAAAGAAGACATATGCTTCCTTGTCTAGTAAATTAAACGGTAGATTACATGCTAATAAAGGTAACACATAAATTAAATTTAAATTTGTCATAGTATCGTGTGCAATTTTTTTTTGAGAGAATGCTGTTTCTATTTACTCTTGACGTAGACAATCCCTTTTGGACCATACATTAAGGGATATTACAACTACACATTGAGTTTTAAAACGCCATCATAATTTAGGTCAGGCATTTCGCTATAATTTCTGTAACTTTGTCCAACATTGGTCGTTTTCGCGATGTAGCAATATTTTTAAAATACAACGTAGAACACGAAATAGTATTTACGGCAGCGTACATGTATACACAACAGATCAAATGGATGACAAATATAGGTGATAGGGGTAAGTGCGCACGACCATGCACACAAACAATCAACTAAATTCAAGTATTGTATATATATTGAAGAAGAATTTAATTTTGATAATTTTGTTAATGAATTCATATGTTTATGTAACTTAAACAATAATCCAGTTAACTCAATAGAGATAAAAACCTTATGAACTCAATGTCGCTAAATGAAGTAGAAATGTGTAGCGCAAAACGTTCTTTACAATGAGAAATACACAACTAGATCAAATATTGTCGTAATAAATACATAAACGCAATTCCAAATAGCTAAAGATACTGAAACGTTAGAGTAATTTAAAAATATTTGATTTATCAAACCAGAATTAGTGTATACATATATATACTATATTGTAATGTTCAATATCTACAACGACGACAGCATCGGCTGTCAACCTCTAAAACGAATAGGGTGTTCAGGTTAGTCACTCGTTTGTAACAGGTTAGTCACTCGTTTGTAATGAAATATCCCTCTTACGGGTGAAAATAATAAATGTTCCCAAGTCACCATTTCCCCCCAGCCAACTGGCCTTGGGGCGTTGATGTTAAATAATAAAGTTAAGTCCAGATAACGACGATCATAGGGCAACCACGGAAAATCCACTCTTCAGTTTTTTTCCTATTCCCGTAAATCGTCAAAATTAATGTAAAAGCCGTCTAAAAACAAACAACAGCGTAAATTGAAAGCATTTCAAACATCATTTCATAAATTAAATCTTTGTCCGAATGTTATTAAGTAAATCGTTGTAAATTTCACGTTAAAACCTTGTCAGACAGAATTTAGGTCATAGATTTGCCTTTCTGTCAACTGGTAGCGTTCCTGCAAGCGTTCTTCTATGCTATTTTTACAAATAACTTCATTTCATCGAAATGCATCGTAAAATTCTATATTTGGGTTTAATTTATCAAAATTTGCTGTGGAATGAAACAATCGCCATCTTTCGCGATTACAAATAAGAAAAAAGATAAACGACGCCAAAATATTAATCAATCTCGACTGAGCTGTCGTCGAATCAGTTTGTTTACTTGAGTACGATACCAATTTAAAGTGTTCATTAATGAAATCAATGTATCTATTCAAAGAGAAAAGGGTTGAAGGATGGAACAGGCAGTTTCCTGTAGAAATTATTTATATGACGCTGGTTTCGTTCAAATTCAATGTTAGTTATATTTTTAGTTCTAATATTCGTTAGTTTCGATTTATTAATTTGAAAATTCACTAGAAGATTGCTCAAAGAATATTTAGGAATACTCCCAATCCCACAAAGAATTTAAAAATTTAGACTAATTTAGAAAATTTCATATTTTTCCCAAAAATCCCCTGAGACAAATATTATAGTATATTTATGAGCTAAAACACTACTGAATTTTTAAATGTAATTAATGATCAAAAGGTTAAAAAGAAAGAAGTCGGTTGATTGTCAGATACTTAGTTTATATAGATTGATGTCCTGAGGTGTGGTGTAGGTTCCATACGGTGTTGAGAATAGGAAGGATTCTCCAGTAACCGATATATGCTGGTACCGTATAAAAATTGATCCTGCACAAGGCCTAATAATTATCCAATACCAAGTAGCGAGAATTAGTTATCCAGACAAAATCCAAATCCAATTATCAAATGCCAATTACTAACTCTTAATCCCAAATACAACGTTACTGTATATAAATTATTTGAACGATTTGGTGGGAAAGATCCAAGTAAATCCTGCTGTTATTACAATATTGCCGAAGCCACAAATCCTGCACTCAGCAGTAACCCAATATCACCAAAAATCACAATTTCCGGCTTCTAGCAAGCCGACCAAATACGTTCAACGTCCCAACATGTACTCTACTTACGACTAAGAAGCCGGAAAACTGCCAAAATCAAAACTTTACCCAAAGAACAAAAAATGATACAACCCAATTTCGAGAATGAACCAGAATTATCGTAAAAAAGATGAAAAATAGATGATAAATAAGAATATTAAATTAATTTGAAAAATTTGTTGATACGAACTTAAGCCAATCGAACACAGATGGCGCAACCAGTATCAAATCTGAATTTAACCTGAATTAAATATTACAAACTTATTTAAATCTTCCACTAAATAAAATCTCAACCGTTTCATGAGCACCTTAGATCAGTCTGGCGTCACAAGAAACAATTTGACGCTCCTTCCTAGCCAACTTTGCATAACAACAAAAATAGATTGCCAAAACATTTATTGCTGCATATCGTCATATTTCTTAAATGCCTTTCGATTACCTTTCCAAAAACACAAAAATATACAAGATGTTCTGTTTAAAATAAGAAAGTTGACACCGGAAATACAATTGAACTGCCGATAACGGCAAAAGTTAGCTCACAAAAAATATAAATCGACCTGTTTTTTCTAAAGACGCTAGCTTTTGTCGTTCAAAAGTTAGCACGAGTGGAACCCTTTAGGACTGCACTGTATAGATGGCCTGCGGTGGTTCCTGCTAACTACCTCCCACTCCGTCGCGCCTTTCCTCCGTTAAACTCACAAAATTTTGCTCAGCGGACCGCTTTATTTATATTTAATTTACAACAATCTCTCGCCCAGGCCAGCTAAAGATGAATAATGTAACCCCTGTGTAATTTCGAAGTTTTGCCTAATGTTTACTTAACAGTTGTGCACGTTTTCGGTCCTGAAGCGCGCCCATGTTCTAATTCCTAATTTCTCCTGGCGCAACGCTCGGACGAGGAATTGGAAGGATGAGTGATAGTAGTTGAGAACGTAAAAGACCATCGGGACTCGTATGTGGTTGAATATACATGTATACGTAGATGGGCTACATGTGTATGTATTCGTACGTTCTAAATTAGCAACTCGCTGAAACGTAGGCTTTTAATAGCAGAAGCGAAAATGACGAGGTTCTAAGAAGACGGATGTAATAAGTTTTCTTTGAGCGATTTTGCATATTCCAATTGCGGACTAATGAAAGTTCTGAAGCTTTACGAGGTTGTTAACCGTGATTCTATCTGTTAACGAATTAATGGATTAAGCGGTTTTAAAAAGCGTTGATGGTACAGTTTTAAATTGTAAAAGTACGTAGTAAATTACATAAGGAAGCTATTTTAATTATTTGGTAATACCATATCATTACATCATTACCATGCAAAGGCTTATACACAGTATTCGCCGAAATAAACCGTACCGAAGTGTAAAGTGATGTGGAATTATTTGCGCGATGTTCATTTGTCATGTTTGACTTGTTTATAATTAACTGTCATACTAACACTACACTCGTGTTAAAATCTTTTTGAAAATGGTTTTGACAACTGAGCAAAAAGTGCTTATAGTAGAACACTACTTTCGCTCCTACGGAAATGTCAAACAATGCCTAGCAATGCCATACCAATTCGCAGCAACGCCTAGAAATTCCAAAAATATTGTTTCAACTTGTTATTATAATTCAAAAACAACATTCTGCTAACTGGACTATTTTGACATATCTTAGAAGCAGAAAATGTACCTGTATTCTGAAATGAACATCGTTGTATGTTACTCCTGAGCAATAGTTTATAGAACAGAATAGAATAACTAGTTCAAAGAATTCCAACACGGAAGATTATCTCTTGAGGATGAAAATCGTGAAGGTCGTCCTGTTTCAGCAACAACTTCAAGTCATATTGATGCCGTTCTTCGCATGATTGAAGAAGATTGTCGAGTGGCCTACAGTGAAATTCGGGCAACTCTTGGCATTGGAATGACTGCAATTCAGACAATTCTTCACACACATTTAAATGTAAAAAAAGTGTATTGTCGTTGGATACCACATTGCTTAACAGCTGATCAAAAAAAAGCAAGGGTCGACTGGTGCCTAGGAAACCTTGAACGCTATCATGAAGGCCGTTTATAATATCGTTGCAGGTGATGAAACATTAACAAAGCAGCAATCAACCCAATGGATGTTTCAAAATGAAATGCGACCCACAAAAATAAAACAACCACGAAGTTGTGCTAAACAAATGATTGCCTCTTTCTTCAGCCGTACTGGTTACATTTGCCCTGTTCTTCTAGAACATAGGAAAACAGTTAATTCAGAATGGTATACCACCATTTGCTTGCCAACATTGTTGTCAAAAGTTCAGAAAAAAACAAATTGTGTTACACCATGACAACGCTCCTGCACACTCTGTCAAGTTGACAACGGAGTTTCTTCGCTCTGCTGGGATAAAATTATAGTAGAACACTACTTTCGCTCCTACGGAAATGTCAAACAATGCCTAGCAATGCCATACCAATTCGCAGCAACACCTAGAAATTCCAAAAATATTGTTTCAACTTGTTATTATAATTCAAAAACAACATTCTGCTAACTGGACTCTTTTGACATATCTTAGAAGCAGAAAATGTACCTGTATACTAAAATGAACATCGTTGTATGTTACTCCTGAACAATAGTTTATAGAATAGAATAGAAGAACTTTATTATTGCAGCAGTTCGATACAAGGAAATGCAAACGTCAAAACAGAAACAATACTTAAACTATATATTTGAAGTTAAAAATTCTTCTATATTATATGGCTCTATTTCAAGTAATAGTCCCTACCTGTATTCCTTAAACACAGATAATCTTTTAACTAATTTAACATGTAATGGCAATTTATTATAGAACCTCAAGCAATTATATTCTAAACGTATAAATCACCTGGAGGAGATGGCATCTTCCCTATGCTATTGCAGAAGGATATAGACACTCTCCTTCCAATACTTGCGAGCTTATACAAAGCCAGCTATAGCTCGGGCTATATACGATTATTGTGAAGAGACGTAAATGTGATATTTATACCTAAAGGAGGAAGGCGATCATCCGCAGACCCTAAAGCGTATAGACCCATCAGTCTCTACTTATTCCTGCTCAAAGAAATGGAAAAGGTATTAGACCAATACCTAAGGAATGAAGCACTTGCAACAAACCCACTTCATCCTAACCAGCATGCCTATCAGAAGGCAAAATCAACAATAACGGCCCTCCAATTTATTACAAGCAAATTGGAAACGTCACTTATGGCAAAAGAAATAGCTCTCTGTGCATTCTTGGACGTAGAGGACGCTTTTGACGACACCTCCTTCGAAAGCATTGAGAGAGCAACTTCTGCCAAAGGTTTTCATCCGTCGTCTACAAAATGGATTAAAGCCATGCTCCAAAGTCGACGAATAAGCGCTACGCTGGGATCCGAAACGACAACAATTAGAGCTAACAGAGGCTGCTTCCAAGGAGGCGTCCTGTCACCTCTACTCTGGTGTCTTGTTGTAGATGATCTCTTACAGAACTTAACTTCTAACGGATATGAGGTGCAAGGGTATGCCGACGACCTGGTAATCATGATTCGTGGAAAATATGAGAATATTATACCGCAAGTTATACAAAGTGCTCTCGATGACACTTATAAATGGTGTCAAAATCATAGCCTGCGCCTAAACCCGTAACATCATTTGACTCCTTTGTTCGTGATGGGGATTGTTTGATAACGGCCAATCAAGATATACCTTTCGAATTAAAATTTAATACTAAATTTCAACTAACTTTTGTTATTCTAAAAATAGCATAATACATGCCATGAGAGGGCGCAACTGAAAGACGCACTCTATGATTCTCTATAACTTCTGACATTACAGACAACTATACTATATTAAATTTTACCAACGAGCATGACAAGTTTCTTACGAAAGATATTTAATTTACAATCTTATAACAGAGATATAACTGAATTTATACTGTAAATTGTTGTAGGAAAATATTTCATTAAATTTGAATATTCTTAATGTGAAGAAAATTGGAGAGAAATAACTTAATCCCCTAACACCCCGCGACAGAGGGAAGAGGCTATAAAGGGAGTTGGAGACACTGAGAAAGAGGTCACAGGAGTTTTAACGTTGAACGAGTGGGCATAGGTAGTTGGTTAAACGCATTATAGGTGGCGCTAGTGACTGCTACGTTTGATGTTGTAATTTGTAACATTACTGTATATAACTACATCTTTTTAAATGAAAATTTGATAAGAGTAAGTGGATCTCAAAAAGAAATGGTCAAAATTAACAGCGAATGGGTTTGTTGGGATATCCGACTCATTCTAGCAAAGCTCGGCTCGTCCTGAATTTGGAATACCTCATCCTGGTTAATTCGCAAGCTGTCACTTTAGTCAAGGTGAGATATATACGAGGAGCGCACTGTATATTTGTGAATATAGCAACACTGACAGTAATTGTCAAAACATTTGACGTTAGTTGAATGTAGCAAGTGTTTGTGAATAAGTCGCAGTTTATTTGAATTCGATATCTCTTTCAAAAAGCTTACAGAATTTTTTGAAAAGTTAAACGGTCAGTGTGAAATGGAAGTGACCCGAGAACATTTTCGCGCAATGATTTTGTATGATTTTCGTTCAGGTTTAACCTTTAATGAATCATTTGCTCGTTTGCAAAATGCGTTTCCTGGAGAAGCCCCAAGTCGGACGACCGTGTTTAACTAGTTCAAAGAATTCCAACACGGAAGATTATCTCTTGAGGATGAAAATCGTGAAGGTCGTCCTGTTTCAGCAACAACTTCAAGTCATATTGATGCCGTTCGTCGCATGATTGAAGAAGATTGTCGGGTGGCCTACAGTGAAATTCGGGCAACTCTTGGCATTGGAATGACTGCAATTCAGACAATTCTTCACACACATTTAAATGTAAAAAAAGTATGTTGTCGTTGGATACCACATTGCTTAACAGCTGATCAGAAAAAAAGCAAGGGTCGACTGGTGCCTAGGAAACTTTAAACGTTATCATCAAGGCCGTTTATAATATCGTTGCAGGTGATGAAACATTAACAAAGCAGCAATCAACCCAATGGATGTTTCAAAATGAAATGCGACCCACAAAAATAAAACAACCACGAAGTTGTGCTAAACAAATGATTGCCTCTTTCTTCAGCCGTACTGGTTACATTTGCCCTGTTCTCCTAGAAAATAGGAAAACAGTTAATTCAGAATGGTATACCACCATTTGCTTGCCAACATTGTTGTCAAAAGTTCAGAAAAAAACAAATTGTGTTACACCATGACAACGCTCCTGCACACTCTGTCAAGTTGACAACGGAGATTCTTCGCTCTGCTGGGATAAAATTAATGTCACATCCACCTTATAGCCCGGATCTAGTTCCGTGTGATTTCTTCCTCTTTCCAACTATTAAAAATAAATTATGTGGAATCCATTTTTTAACACCACAGGATGCATTTGAAGAGCATGTTAGTGCAGTGTCCAAAGGAACCTAGGCTACCTGTTTTACAGAATGATTTGAGAAGGTGTCGAAGTGCTTTAAATGTAAAGGAGAGTACTTTGAAAAAGAATAAATATTGTTCCTTTTTATATTTTTTGTTCTTATACTGTATTCAGAAACATACAGTGTGCCCCTCGTAAAATATAAAAGATGTTTCCTGCTCTTTTAAGATACATTGGGTTCAATAGCAGCCTTCCCGTAATATTCAAAAACAGAAAACATCAACAAAAACATGAAAATCTGCCAAGCAGTTATCGTAACGCAGATACTAATACCGTCAATTTCTCGCCCATAACTTTTAATTTGCGTCCTCGGTGATTACTTCAAGTAAATCATCCTATTCGAAAGCGTAATTTTTACGAAATTAAAACATTTATTCTTCTCATCTACCGCCCCGTCCCCACTTTTTCGTGGAAAATTTCTCGCAAACGCAACGTAAAAAGAGGCACGTTTACATCGACCGACTGACGACGTAAGGACGAGATGAAATAAATTAAAATCAAGCCGAATTAAAAAAAATTTTCATTTTCCTTTCTCTTCTCTCATCCTCGCGCGTTTTTTCTTCGCTTTAACGTTGCCTCACCCTCCCCAGCTCGTCTAATATAAGAAAAATGAATTTCAGTTAATTATACATGGCTCCTCGCGCGGACCGGATCCGTGGGACTGGGGGATGTTGCTCCGCAAAATTTTTATTATTCCTGTCGGCAAATCGAATCAGGACCGGCAGAAATGTATGTTGGGAAGGGAAAGGGGAAGCGTAGATGGTTGAGGAGTAGGAGGAGGAAGCAGCTAGAAACAATAGAAGTGGAGAGTTTCAACAATGACGCGGGTCACGGAATCGGTTTGACGTACACGCCACAGAGTTTTACCTTCCTTCCTCCTCACGAGAAGAGTTCGCCTCAGGTCTCATCATCGCCGGAACGAACAGGAGGAAGAGCATACCACCGCAAACATTTTCCCTCTCGCGTTTGTTATCAAATTATTCGAAAATTTTCGCGACGCGCGGAAGTTTTACGGTGCTGGTAAATTAAAAGTTTTTAACCGACGTAAATTTTATAATTTGCGTTTCCTATCTTTGTCGTTTTCATTAGGAGAAAATCCCTTTTGTATTACATTTAATGGAACAAAACCTTTTTTAAGCAGATAGAAGTGGAAATGTTAACATTTGAATTAAATATTTCATATTTAATTTAAAATGGTCGCTAACCGCTACACATTTATATTGCGTTGACTCCAAAATTAAATGCTAGTATATAATTTTGATTTATCATAGTTAAATTATAGAATAGTTTTGTTATTTGATACTTTAACTACCTATGAGACAGAATATCAGCTGCACTCTATCAAAATTGTGTAATAAACGGCCATATTACACACCCATACCCTATACCTCCCTAAACATCAGAATGCAAATGTACTACCAGCATGATGGAGCTCTTGCACATTTCGCTCGTCAGGTCAAGCAACATTTGGACGATAGGTTTTCAGTGCTTTCGATTGGTCGAGGTGGTTCTATCAGTTGGCCTCCAAGGTGCATGTGTAAGCTGTATTCTTCCTGTATTTCTTCTGCTTTATTTGATTGCAAGTTAGCGAGTGTTTTTTATATGCAGATGTTTATTTTATGCGACTGTAGAATCTCTGAGCGCTCCTGCAATGACACATAATATTCTTCGAAAACCCTTCAGCACATTCTGCATGAGTTCGCTAGCTATTTTTGCCATTATAACCACATAACGTAGATAATTTCAATATATTCCGTTAAATTACATTTAAGCATAGCTTGTTATTGCATTATTTCGTTGATTTTTTCGGCGCGTACGCTTCCCCTGTTGACTCAATGAATCTTCGAAGTTCTCATGCAACCACGAATATGCGAGCTGTTAATACTTTTTGCGTACCGATATTGACGCATCTTTGTGTGCTACCTCAGGAAATCATAATAATTATATTTAAATATATAAACACCGACACTATGATAACAATGTATTTATTTTAATAATTTGATTTACATTTCATATGACATCACATGTCAAAATCTTAACACGAACTCACTTTGATTCGGTATGTAATTTATGCGCAACAATATAAAAACATTGGGATTAATCCTCCTCGCAGGGTAAATGGATCGGTCTCCACGTCCCTCCTTCCTTTACAAGTTTCAGTGATGGCACCGGGTGTTCTGACTTAGTAGGTATTTCGGCACCCTGTTGGCTTTGCTGCTGATTTTGATCCAGGGCTGTTTAAGTGATTGGAACAGGAGTCAAGGTGGAACTAGTTTCAGCAGTTGATAGAAAAGTGTTTGGAGGCAGATTTTTTTTGAGTATTCTACATGTCTCTTGATAATTTTCCCCTTTGCATATAGTGTCAATTCATTCGCATTTCTTTTTTCACATCGTATTCGACAATACTGAAGTTGGATGTTAATTTATGCGGGAGGGCAAAGTTCTTTAATATGCGGGGTCACCTTCTTTAATTTCATGGGCAGTGGCGCTCCTACTACTTACTATCTTAATTTATTTTTCCTTTTTCTTTCAAGACAAGGTTTCGGTCATATACTTCGTCACCCGCCTCTATAGTTATGGCTTCTATGCATGGTATTTTGTCCCGTATTCTCCTGCTGAAGAATAATTCTAAAAGCGGTTTTCCTGCTGTTCCATGGGGTATTACGAAAGCCATTATTTCTCTTTTGTAGTCCGAATGTTTTTTTTTGCGTAAACGTTTCTTGAGTGATTTATTTATATTTTCAAACTCTCTATTTATATATGGTCACAACACATTGGCACGTTCGTTTTATGACAACCTCCTCAGGATGGCCTTCGTGTACCAATTTCAGTACATGATTCCGTAGGTTTCTTAGGATAATGGTCTTGTTCATTATTCCCAAATAAACATTTATTTGCTTATGTTCTGCACCTCATAAGAAATTTGCTCAAATTTCCTCCTTTTTCTAGTTTCATATTTTGGAACACATATCTGTCAAAGCACGAATTCTCCTGCGGAGAAAAATGGCTGTCAAGGGTTTCAACTAAAATCTTAAGTACATCGTTTCTTTTATTTCAGCATATTCCACTGTAGCCACCAGCAACCCAAAGGTAATTTCTTGCAACTGTGGGGCACCACGATATATAACTTGTTTTTCCTTTTCATCACATAGGTGATGTATTTTGCATCTAGATATAGTTTTATTGATCACATGTCGCGTGTCCTCCATTCTTTGGCTAGTTAGGCCTTATCAATGGAGTCACAGGCAAAATGCTTAATGGACAATTGGTCCATCTTAAAACCATTTCGACTCCATTCTCTGGCTAGTTAGGTCTTATCAAAGGAATCACAGGCAAAATGCCTAATGGACTATTGGTCCATCTTAAAATTCTTTCTGCTTCGTTTCTAACCACTTTGGGTCACTTTTTCTCGGTAGAATTTAATCCACCCACGGTAGAATTTAATCCACCCACACTTTTTAGCGGAATTGAATCCGCTCGAACACCTCAGCAAAATTTAATCCGCTTTATCCCATCCTCGTCGCCAATTTGTGCTGTCTCAGGAAATCACAAAAATTATATATAACACATGGGCTGAAAAGTCCCGGGCCTGACAAAGAAAACACGTTTTTTTTTTGTTCAAAATTAGCTTTATTCATCAACATAATTTCCATCAAGAACAACGCAATCATTCCAGCGCCGCTCTAACATTTCAATACCACTTTTGTAAAACGATTTATCTTTTGCGTCAAAATATGCCTCAGTTTCAGCGATAACCTCTTCATTCGAGCGAAATTTCTTACCGGCGAGTATTTTTTTTAGGTCTGCGAACAGCCAGTAGTCGCTGGGAGCCAAATCTGACGAATACGGTGGATGTGGGAGCAATTCGACGTTCAATTCATGTAGTTTTGCCATTGTTTTGATTGACTTGTGACACGGTGCGTTGTCTTGATGAAACAAAATTTTTTCTTTTCGCCATATGCGGACGTTGCTGTGCAATTTCGGCCTTCAGACGCTCCAGTAACGCTATATAATATTCACTGTTGATGGTATTTCCCTTCTCAAGATAATCGATGAATATTACACCACGCACATCCCAAAATACCGAGGCCATAACCTTTCCAGCCGATTGTTGTGCTTTCGGGTGCTTTGGACGAGGTTCACCAGTTGCTGTCCACTCAGATGACGATCATTTTAGTTCCGGAGTGAAGTGATGGATCCATGTTTCATCCGTTGTCACATATCGACGCAAAAATTCCGGTTTGTTACGTTTAAACATGGCCAAACACTGCTCAGAAGCATCAACACGTTCTTGTTTTGGTCAACAGTGAGCAAACGCGGCACCCATTTTGAACAGAGCTTTCTCATAGTCAAATGCTCATGCAATATAAAGCCAACACGTTCTTTTGATATCTTTACGATGTCAACTAACTCACGCAACTTCACTTTTCGATCATTCAAAACGATTTTGTGGATTTTTTTGATGTTTTCTGGTGTTACCGCCTCATTTGGACGTCCACTGCGTTCTGCATCATCGGTGTCTCTACGACCACGTTTGAAGTCAGCAAACCAACGTTTTATTGTTGTTTCTGATGGAGCGGAGTCCCCATAACACTTTTCATGCCATTGCTTCGCTTGAACGGTATTTTTTCCCATCAAGAAACAGTGTATAATTAAAACACGAAATTGTTTTTGATCCATTGTTTTGGAAATAACAAAAGTAGCGTCACTCTTAGCACAATAACTCACAAACTAATGAATAGAATATCATGAAATTTTAACAGCTGTCTTTTTAAGGTTAGTACTAACTGAAAAACAGGTGAATGCAATAAAACTAGCGCCATCTATGTGTTAGGCCCGGGACTTTTCAGCCCATGTGTTAAACACCGACACTATGATAATATATTTACTTTAATAATTTGATTTACACTTTATGTGACAACATCACATGTCAAAATCTTAACACGAACTTCACTTTCCGTTAAAAAGTCATAATTTATGACTTTTAATGAACTTTACACGTACTTGTCAATTTGGCAAATCAAATATCATACTTTTCCATTTTGTTTGTCGTTGTTGTTTAAATAGATCGTACGAAAATCATCTCTAAACACCTCGTAAACACTGTAATCATTACTACAATTGCAATTTTTGCTTAACTTCGCACCTATCTATACCTTCAAATACCAAACGTCCATGAACGGAAGGAAAAGGTTCATCCAAAATCCTTAACGTATCGCCTCAAACATTTAATAATACGTCCTTGTCCTCTAGTTACACATTTTCAACAATAGTTACGTCTAGAAATGTAAAATTAACTAAATTTTCGCCGATCCAAATGACATTTTCAACCTATGTATACGGTAGCAGGTCAAATGCCATCAGTTTCTAACGCACGCATTTTTTATATGAAAAGGTGTCCTGTTAAACAAAAATCCTCGTTAAACAACTCGAAAACACCATAATCGTCACTCCAATTCCAATTTTTGCTTAATTTATACTTCACACCTCTCTGGAAATCCAAATGCCAAACGTCCACGTTTGAAACGTAACGGAAGAAAAAGGTGTTCCGATCCTACCTCTCCGTATCGTATCGTTAGGAACACTAAATAATCTCGACTCCACTTACATATTTTGAACCAAAATTATACCTGGAAAGTTTGTTTTATCAGTCATTATTAGATTATAATTATTGGTGAATGGCATAAGTACAAACCACAAACCATTTACTTTAAATAAAAAATAACTTGTTTGGGAATACTTGGATGAGAAACAAGTTAATAAATGCGTGAAATGCGTATATTCTAATATAAAAAAATTCCATCCTCATAGTTTAATGTCCAACAACCAAGACTAGACTTTGTGAAGCTTTTGTTACTTAATTGATTTTTTCTAACAAATGCTTATACTTTCTGACTATTGTTTAGCAGTTTCCATTATTTAAAACGCAACAAAAGATTCGATATGATCCATTTTAAACAGTTTTGAATGTAATTACTACTACTACTGCCGCTACATACTACTATAGAATCACAACTCTGAACAAAGCAACATAAAATGCAAAAATATCGTGACAGTAACCAAACTCAATTCAACCGCACGTTTTCTATACTTTATATATTATATGTATCTACGATTTCTCACTACATCCAACAGCGCCATCTATTGTCGAAAACAGCGTCGAGGAAGTGCTATTGTAATAGAAACCAACTACGCCGCGACCTCATAAAGAATAACGTATCGATATTGTTATGGATATTACTTCGTCATAGTCGCTGCTTGTAACTTTTCGATGGAATCGTTGCGCCGAAATAAGCGAAACAATTCTTGTTATATTACGTTAACTTCGAGACTTTTCGTTGGCTTTCACACGTATTTACATATACAGCTTTGCTCTTATGTATGTACACAACCGGCCATGATTATTTGCCTACACAAAGAAATACGTATAAATAAAGGAAGTGCTAATTGAAAAAGAAATTGTAGTTCTGCATTTGATAAAATACTCTTAAAACAATGAAATTGATAGTCTTCATTCGTTTATAAAATTCTAAAATTGTAAAAGTCGAAATGTCCACCTCGACTATTAATAATTGTGGCACGCGGCATTCTTTCAATCAATTTCGTCAGAGTAGCGGGTTCACTTCAACGCCATTTTCGGCAAACACTTTTTCGCAGAAGAACACATTAAATTGAGAGACTGGAATTGGGTAATAAATTTCAGCAAGTACAGCAGAAAAATCAAATTTTAATATTAAGTCGATAACAAATTTCTGGGATGGACTGTCTTGTAAGCATTCTCTTACTAAAGCAAAAGCATATTCGACACCGTTACATTTTCCTACTTCTTACCTTTGCGAAATTTCAGCTGCAGCTGCTTTGAACTCTAAATATGGAAACAAACTTCAAATAGAAATTGCTAATCTCCAAAGCAATATAAACTGAGAGGTAAACTCAATGATAGCGGCAGTAGATAATGCTCAGAACCATGCTGATGACGCCGAGTAGGCAGAAACATGTCCATGTGTTAGCGCTATTTTCTCCTGCTACATTGTTTTTGCCGGGAATGATTCCACCAATACCATGAGCTATATTAGCATTTATTTTTTGGTTATTGTATTAGGCATTCTTTCCACGTGTATTTCTATACATCATGGTAAGCCTGAGGAATCATTTGCACGTATAGATGTCGCTGTGCCTAGGCACAACGCCCCCTTGCGCTTGGCAGCCCAAGAGCTGCCCGATAGGTGGTGGACATCTACACTCCGGTTTGTCTTGCTACCCTCCGGGACGGCGTGACTGTGTTTGTTGGCGATAGGTGTCGCCGAGAGACATATTCAGTGCTGCTTTGGAGATTAGCAATATAAACTGAGAGGCAAACTCAATGATGGCGGCAGTAGATAGTGCTCAGAACCATGCTGATGACGCCGAGTAGGCAGAAACATGTCCATGTGTTAGCGCTATTTTCTCCTGCTACATTGTTTTTGCCGGGAATGATTCCACCAATACCATGAGCTATATTAGCATTTATTTTTTGGTTATTGTATTAGGCATTCTTTCCACGTGTATTTGTAAAACACCTTTAATAAAAGAAATATAAATAGTGTACGGCACAAAAATGAGAAAAATAGCGTGCCACCTCAAACTCAATTTACGTTGGATTTACTTTTGATGTTTATTGTTTGTGGTCTACCGCTTCGCTTACTCGATAAAGAACCGTTTCGACAGTTTTGGCGTACACAGAGGCTCGAGTGGAACTTACCATCACGGACGGCGTTACGAAAAGAGCTACGAAGTATACGTAAAGGAATCGAAAATAGGATCAATGCAAAGCCCATGCGATTGATCCGATTCTACTGCGAAGATCGATTGTGCCCGGCTTAATAATAACATTTGCTTTTTAGAAATTCTAAGCCGGTACCTGACGTCTTTTTGCTACGTTGCAGCAAATATGGTCCGGATTTCTTGTAACATAGTTATGTCCACCAGCATTTGTTTCGAAATTCTCAAGGTTACCATGTACATATGACGCTACCCCAAGTATGTAAAGATTACAGACTATTGGGACGCCAAGCTCTACACAGGACCCTCTACAGATTTCTCTTGGACTTCAGTTTTTATACGAAGTGCTTTCTTTTGCAAAGTAATATGAAATTTAAATGTTTGCTTGTGCTTTAATAGAACAGGTCGTAACTTAAATGTGAATTATAGTGGGTTGAAATTGAAAAAATGTCTTGTTCATTTATTCGACATCCCCCCATACAACTTCGACGTCCCATAGTTTAAGAACCGCTGGGTTACTGGCTTATTATTTTACTTTTTCAAAGTTAAGAAAGCAAAACTTCAACAGAACACTGAAACTTCGTATCAAACCCTATCCAACGAGAATTTACCGAACATCCAACCGAAACTGTACTATTTCTATTATATCAAGAATTTAATTTAGATAAAATCGTCACTACTCCCTTAATTAGCCACTTTGAGCTTTCATCCCTACAGACCGAATCCGGCTAACGATCGAACTTTGAATCTTTAACGGTTTGCCAGTAGCGAGCGATGATGTTCTCTCATTTCACGATACGAAAGGAGGCCAAACGGAGAAAAAAGGAAGTAAGAAAGAAAGAGGGAATAGGAGCAGCAGAAAAAAGCATTAGCGTCTCATCGCTGAAATCAGGATAATCGTTACTCCATTAGCGGATATGCGGCTGGCAGCCGTGCACCGAGAGGCCCTTGTTACAACTCGGAAGTGTTCGAGGGGAAGATCCAAAGTTACAGATCGGTTTCACGATGGTACAGTGGCGTTCAATAAAATAGGGGCGCGATATTTCAATTGCAATACGAAAAATTTGGTTATTGCAAAGTATTGATAAATTTAAAATGAATATACAGACCATTCTAGAATTTCCACCAAGGTTATAAATGGTTTCGTTCAATTCAGACATAAGGAGACCGTGTATTAAGTAAAACACACTAGAATCAATACAATGAAGTCATTTTCCTCTTTCTTTTATTGAACCAATTCCAGCAGATTTTATTCTTTAGAGGCTATCTAGTGACAAATTACATATCTGATTCATATCCTCTGCTTCTTTCTTCGTTGTTTTATGCATTTGTCACGATTCTATTATTTAAACGATCCATTGTGACTCTGTGTGAGTTGCTCATAATAAGGATTTCAACACCTTATGGGGGGGGGGGGGGGGGGGGTACTAAATAAATAATTAAAGTCCAGCTAATGCCAAACGTGGTGGAACGGTGAAGTTATTCCTCTTCAGTTCATTTTCTTAACTTCGTAAATCCTCAAAATTAATGGAATATCTTCATAGAACAGATAACCACATAAATTCAGAGGTATTTTGAGTATAATTTCGTAAATTAAATACGTTTCGTCAAGTTTTTGTTAAGAACGTCAGTAGGATTTATTATTATTGGGTTGTCAGTGGATTTCTCTAGCACAGAGTAATATATTTTGAGTCATCCAGTAGCATCACAACATTCATTTCGTTATGCCATTTTGATAAATAGGTTTATTCATCAAAATTTATCGTTGAATTATATTTGGAAAGGAATTATCAAAAGTTGCTGTGGATGAAACAATCACCATCGCGATTAAAATAAAGGAGAAGAGGGACGCCAATTGATTTTCTCACTTTGAGACAAATTTTCATCGAGGTAACTCGTATTTTGGCTGCGCTCCCAGTTTCAAGTGTTAATATTTCACATCGTAATATCAATACAGTTATAAGGTTGGTGGTGAAGGATAGGCAGTTTTCCTGTAAATGTAATATAAACATAGTATTTATATTGACATCGTCGAAAAATTCAGTTGAGTTTCAATTTTTAGTTTTAAAATTTCATTTAAATCTTATTTGTTGACAAAGTTCATCTAAGTTGCCGAAAAAGTGTTTTAGAACACTTCCGGACCCTCAGTTCGTATAATTAATTGGTTTTGTATTTTATTTTGTTTCATTTTCCTTCGATATCAGCAACCACCATTACGTGATCTAATATGTCGCTGTCTTTAACTGCGATATTTCTTTCTTTCTTTTGGATATTCATAATTACGCGATCCAAAATTAAATATTTTCCGTTTCCATTCTTCCTTGTATAGTGCTTCTTAGTTGTTTTATTTAAAATTTTGTCCCCTCTCTCATTAATGATTGTACGGTATTCTTTCATTATATAGTTATTTTAAGCTATGTTGGTGTTAAAATCGCTCAGGATTATGTGGCGTTTCCTTCTATTGATTATTTTTGTTTTCATTACTTATTTATCGAGTTTTATTTGCGGGAATTTGTATATTAATGGTATCGCTGTGTAGTTTATACATTTTATAGTTATTATCTCAATATCATTTATGGTTTTATTTATACCTTTTCTTATGTATAAGGCTATTCCACCTCTTGTTTCTCTTAATTTAGATTCCGCATTGCAGTTTTGTAATAAGAAAAAAATGTGCACAATCACCTGTTTTCCATGGCCACAAAGTTTCACTTAAATCGGCAAGTCACACTTCCTGGTGTTCCCTTATTAATTTAAACCAAGTAAATATCCTTTTTCCTGGTAAAAATTTACAGGATAAATCACCATTTTTATTTCGGAAAACGTCTAGCTATTTTTGTATCCTTGCTATTTTATCGACCCCAACTGTACGCAGTATACCTAGCTGCGATCTCCAACTTTACAGCAAGGAGATTATTTCGGTCCAGCAGGTTTTTGGGTGGAGAAAAATGGAATCAGCCGTACTTCTGCACACCCCATCGAGTCGCGGTCGTATAAACGTTTTTAGGAGGGTCTCGCCGCCTTGCTAAGCGAGAAGGAAACCCTTGAAAGCGCCGCCGGTCGCAGGCGGTGTATATGGCCGAATTTGATCATCCGCAAAGTTCGTTAATTTTTACAGATTAACTTAATCTAAATGTAAATTTCGAAGTATCAAAGTTTCGGGCGAAAATTCGTGTTTAACTTTGTCTTCCGCGCTTGTATCCCGAAAAAGAAACGAATTTCTAAAGTAAATGCCATGCAAGGAATTTTTATACCGCAAAAAATATGGATACGAAATGAGATTCGATAAATTTAGATATTTATGAACCGTATTACTGGCCAGAAGTAAATTATTGATTATTAATGGTAATCATATTATACGAGGATGGTACGATAAATACCTGTGTTTAGGAAGACAACGCAATTGTTTCGCATTTAGTAAATCTATTTCTTGACATATTTCTCAGGCCAGATAGTATATCCGCATTTCTTATTAAGGATTGCGTTCCATGTTTAGTACAACCGTTAAAAACTATTTCAATGCGATCTTATTAAGAAGAAGCTTCCCTAAAATATGGAAGATAAGTAGAGTGTCACCAATTTTTAAGTTTGAAGTACGGAAATATATAGAAAATCATCGTCCCATATCGCTAATATCAGGATTTGCGAAAGTATTTGAAAAGATTCTGGCTGATAACAGCTACAACCATATCAAATTATAAAACGTACTGAAATACTTACCGTTTTAAAAGTCTTCCGTGAAATCACAACCTGGGTAACATCTGTTAAATATTTGAATGATTAGATATGTTTCCACAGCTGTTTTAGTCAAGTGAGTACGACGTTCGGAATAAATGTTTTTAATGCCGAAAACGACCGTTCGACATCTCGCGATGTTACATTTGCATATTTAAAATAATCTTTGACACAACTTAATGCATCTTCATACGAACCTTCACAAATTTGTCTTAATATAAGAACATCGGAATCTTTCTCTAAAACATTTTCAAATTTTCGCATTACACACCAATTTCTTTCGCATTCTACAGCGCATAACTGTGCGTGAACATCATTTACAATTTGAACAGAATTCACTAGCGACATCGAAACATTTTGTAATTTTTCTATTACCTCCGCTAGTCCGAAGAAATTGTTGTGAATAGTTTGTAAATCTCTTTTAACCTGACTATCTTGGAATATTTCCTGGCTTTTCTTGATAGCTGCAGCTTCTGTCGGATTGAATTTTAAAACAACCTTCTTTACTTGATCAAAATATTTATTGTAGCAAAACGCAGCCTGCAACCAGGTTCCCCAACGTGTAACAATCGGTTGTGGTGGTTCAGGTAAATCAGAACACAGTTTGTGAAATAGTCGGGTACGTTTCGTGGACTTTAGAAACGCTGCCTTTGTACTAGCAATCAATGCATTTACTAGCGGAAAACATGTAGGAATCGTTTGTGCCGCAAGATTTAGAGTATGGATTTTACACGTTACATGTAAGAAGTTACCACTGCATTCTTCAAGAGATCGGCCCAAAGAACGCATGTTTGCGGCACCATCACTCATAAACATTAAAACTTGCTTAGTTGAAACTTCAAATTTGTTCAATGAGTTCAACACCACCTTTAAAATCTCATCGGCAGTCGATGTGGTTCGGTTTTTGACGATCTGTTGTTTCGTCCACACACAACCACAGTATTTTTATCTTTCACTTCCATTTTCATTCTTTTTTCTATATGTTCACGAGCAAATGGCACTACATTTCGTATCGATGTCCAACTAGGTAATTTACAGTCCGCATATTTATTCCAGAAGGAAACAAATGCTTCTTTGTCTAGTAAACGAAACGATAGATTACATAAAATAAGAGTAACACATAAATCAAATGTACATTTTTCTTGATCTCATATGCCACTTTTTCCAGAAGAATGCTGTTTGCTTTCGATGTGACGTTGACAATGGCTTCTGGACCAACACATTAAAGGGATTTTACAAACTAGACATTGAATTTTAGCACCATCAAAAATTAATTTCGGCATGTCCATTATAAAGTTTTTAACTGTGTCTGCCATTGGTCATTTTCGCGACGCACCTAACTGCGACATTTTTAAAGCAAACATAAGCGTTCAATTACGAAATAAGTTACGACAGCCTACATATACACAAAACTACTCGCATACAGCATCGATTTAGTACTGACGCTGTGAACGCGTGAAATAAATAATCGTCAACTCCGCACCACATATCTACTACGCTGACTGTTACCGCTGTTTGCCCAGACTAATTATAACTCAAAAGTAACGATGCTGATCAATTTGTTACATTGCACCTTGTTAGGAGATTTTAGTATTGCGCCCGAGGAAGGGCTAAATAAATATATAAATAATAAGGCATTCCGCTCTAACTCAACTGAAATTTTTACTTGTATTTTAATATTCCACCATTTCACATTCGCCTTGTCGTTTTTATTACCTTTCATGGTAGTACAGGTGTCTCAGGGTTCCTCATACCAGCACAAACTACACAACCCTCTAAACATATACCTGAGATATAAATGTCCAACATTCAAAGGGCATTATAATACGATAATACAATTGCTGACAGGTATGCATGTAGAAGCAATACCATTATAACCATACATAATATAGCTAATGAAGCGATAATACGATAATAGCTTGCAACTCTAGCCGGACATGAATTAGTTTATGTTATTATAGGATAACAGGTCGCTTGATTGGGAGACATGTATTAACATGTATGTATTTTAAAATGATTTATTGTGAATTTTAAATCTGAATGTGTTTATAGCAGTTGTACATTTTACTGGCATATATAAAATTAATTGATTTTAAGGCGCTCAGATAAAAGTAACCAAAAATGTACAATCGCAAATACCAGAATAGTTTTAATGACATTTTAGACCCTCTAGGTTTGTATAATACAATATGTAGTTGTAATTCGTTTTGCAAAATAAAGCTTTGTAAGCATCAAAGGTAATTCGCCTTGTTTCTAAATGTAAACAATGTTCGTAATGTGATTTAAAATTTGCCCATGTAACATATTCTTACATATCTTTCTTGATTAGCGCTGTGACAATGTTCGTTATTTCATTTTGCTCTGGTTATTCTTCCCCTCTGTGTTTATTTAGTTTTTTTTCCCTTATTTCCGTTTCAAAGCCTACAACCCAATTATGTAGGAATTTTGTTTTGATGAATATCACACACGCGTTACGACATTTCGCATATTGTTCGAAATAATGAAAATAATAATTCCGGGGGAAAGAAAGAGATAACAACGAGAATTGAATTCGACAGATTAGTGGATGTTTTTATAAAAGATGGACCTAGCGAATAGAATCGTAATATGGTTTGAGAAGAATTATGTGTCTTTGAAGTGGAATTTGTTGAAGTAACACTTAAACGTGCTTTTATGTAGAGATTGGATTAGATGAACTTTGTAACCGGAATAATATAAAGACTGCCCTCTTTCCACTGAGCTTATCTAGCAAAATGTCTAGCAAAACATTACAACTTTAAGTACCTATAGTAAAAGTTGTCAAATGCGAGGGTTGGAACTTTAATAATGGCAACTATTTATTTATTTATAATACAAAAGTGATGCATGTGTGAAACTTCTACAGTCGTTCAATATAAGCACCAGCATTGTCAACAACTTGTTGCCACCGATGTGGAAGTCGCAGTATGTCTTTAGCAGCGTATGCATTGCTTGTATACTCTCGGGAAAAGTTCGGAATCGAATGTCATGAAGTGGTTCCTTCATCTTTGGAGTCAAGTCAAAGTCACATGGGCTTAAATCCGGTGAATATGGTGAATGAGAAATTGCTTCCCAACCCCAGAGATTATACATATCAAGTACAGGGCATGCCGTGTGTGCCCTAGTATTATCCCGCAAAATGATGGGAGGGTTCTGCAGAAAGTGTGGTTGCTTTCTTCGAAACACTAGCCCCAGGCTATGTTTCAAAAATTGAAAGAAATATTATGCATTAACAGTCTGTCCTTGCAGTACAGCATGTGCTAGGATGACTCCATTACAGTCATACAAAGGAATCACCCGGAATAACGCCGTTAATTGGATTGGCGCTTAAGTTTAGGTTCGTACGATCTGACCCATGTCTTATCAAGCGTGATAATGCTACATAGGAAAGTGTCTCCTTCACGACCATAACACTCCAAGTGAGTTTGAGTGGCATCGTATCGTATCCATTGCTGCATTTCCATCAAGTTTCATTTCCTCATTTCCGGGCGATTCTTTAGAATATGCAGCACCGTCGTATGCGATAATCTTATCTCGTGATCTAATTCACGTTTTGTCTGACGTTGATCTGTGTCTAAGAACGCAGCAACAGCCTGCACTACATTAGGGCGACCTGGCCGAGCCACGTTTGTCGCACTCTCACATCCCTCATTGAAAGCTTTAACCTACCTTGCCACTGTTCGGTATGGTAATGCTGTTTCCTTACACGCTTCAATAAGACCTTCATGACATTGTTTTGCTGTACAACTACGAGCAGTTTGAAGCTGAGCGGTAGCTCATACAAGAATATCTTTTTATCGTCATAGCGCACGCGTTTTGATTCGGAAGAAAGAGTCTATTTATTGTAAAATAGGTAAGGCATAGAGTATTATATGGTAGCAGTGGGAATAAATCATTCCGCTTCGCTTCCACAGCAGTGTTGCCACTATTAAAGTTCCAGCCTCCGTATATTTGAAGGTTTTTAAAATACATAATTTCAAAGTAACCCTTTTCCCAAGAAATCATGGAACTGAATAAAGAGCATTAACGAACTGTAATTTATTACAAATTTTAAACGTGGCTTAAGCCGTAAAGAACAACTTAGCTATCGTAAAGTGGTGGTACAATGAATTTCAACGCGATCGGCTTTCCTTAAATAACAACTTTCAAGTTCCTAAGCCAAAAACGGCAGTTACCGAAGAGAATATTGGTCTTATACCAAACATGATAGAAGAGGAGGAGCATGTTACTGCCAGGAGTATTCCAGCAACTTTAAAGATTGTTGTGAAAGCAAGTGACACCGTTTTACACAAACATTTGATAGTACGTAAGTTTTGTGGCCGTTGGATTACAATTTGACTTCAGCTCAAAAAGGAAACCGTGTGGCATGGTGCAGATCTTCAATGGATCGCTTTGACAATGGATCGTCTAGTTTGGCGTGCAACATCATTACAGTGATGAAACGTGGGTATACTGCTATGACCCCGAAAGAAAGCAATACTGGGCTGTTTGGGTATTTGAGACAGAATTGATTTCAATAAAAGTTATTCGTGAAAAAAGGCGAAGCAGAAAGATGGTCGCCACATTTTTTTAAATTACAAGATATGTATCCACTGTAGCATTGGAGAATCGTCGCATATTTAATGCTAAATGATACACCGCAGTTTGTTTGCCTCAAGTTCTCAAAAATGTTGGTGAAAAGTGTCCAGAGGAAGAATCATTTTACACCAAGGTAACGCTCGGGCGCACACTGCTTCTCGAAGGAGGAATGTCCAAAACATTGAAATAATGGGTCATTCGCCGCATGGTTCAGATCTAGCACCTAAAGAATAAGTTACGGAGTATCAAATGCTTTGAAGATTGGTTTCGTCGGATACAAAAATAGATTGACTATGCAGAGGAACATTATAAAAATTATAAATAAATGTGTTCGTTTTGTCAATAAATTGCGTATTGCTTTATTAAGTTCAGCGGCAAGAGAATAGCCCTCGTATATTTGCTATTACAGTCAACATTGCATACTTCGCGTCAGTTTCGTTTCATTTACAAAATATTTAACCTCTTTTGTTTGCAAGGTTACTTTATTTTTACATTTGTTGTTGGGGTGTCCTAAACCATTGTGATCAGTAAGATAAAGGCCATTACTATTTGTAGATCCATTTACATCGGCTATAATATTTATATTAGCGATCTAAATTAACAAGCCATTATTGCTATAGTCAGGGCAGGATAAATATCGATGTACGACATAGACCATAAATGACGTCATACATGGCGTTATTGTCAAAACACGTTGAGAATCACATAGACTTGTCATTTGTCATTGATTAGATAAAGATTAGGTTATTTTATTTGTCGTGGATGTAGGTATTATATTACCCAACGCAAATGTTTTTCTACAGCATTTATTTATTAAAGTAATGGCAACCTTAGTACGTTTGTTAGGAAATAAATTAGAGATAAATCAAACATAGTATCGTAACGGTCTACCATGATGTGGGGTAGTTCTTGATATAGGAACTCACTTATGAGTAACTAAAATACATACATCTTGCTCTTAGACAGGTATGCTGCTCATACACAGACAAAGTACGGAGTTAGATCTGACACTGTTTTAAGACAGTCTAGTTCTTCCCTTGCACAAGTAGTGAGAATCGAGTTAAAATCTTACTGTTCCTTCAACAAAGTCCCGTCGTAGTCGGAGTTGAATAAAAACAATAGTGTTATATATATTCCGTTTCGGTGAAAAAATTTTCCGTTTCGGTGTTAATCTTTGTTCCATAATGAAAAAATTCTCCGTTCCGGTATTACAATTTTTCAGCCGAAACAAAAAGCTGTGTTTTACAACACATAATGGGTCCTACAAATCTACCCAGTTTCAATCCCAACGGTCATAAACACTTTGGAATTTTTCCTTGTAAGTAGAGCGAGGTAATCATCTCTGCGATATATAGGCGTCTCACCGGAGTAGCGGGCTGTGTGCAAAAATCTATTCTCGCTAAAAAACGAACCTTTGCTGGCACAGTAAATAAGCTTATCTGTGACTTTCCAGATTTGCTCTACGACGGTTTTGCTAAAATGGTTTGTAAAATGTGCGAGAAACATTTGATGTGCTGGGACAGTGCAGACTGTAAATACCGAAGAACATAAAATAGAAAAAACGGTGTGCTAACGAGAACTGCCTTTATTTTCGATTAACTTGTCATGATAATAACCTGGAATTTGTCACTTCACTTACTCGAAAAAGAACCGTTTCAGAACTTTTGGTATAAGTACAACCCCGAGTAGAAGTTGCCAACTACGAAAACGGCACGCAAACATATTTTATTTGTACGCGAAGACGTAGAAAAGAAAATCAAATCTACATTAAAAAATCAGTTGCTTTAGATATGTGTTGACGAGACAACCGTTTGTAGAACAAATTCTATTCTAAATGTTATAGTACGTGTTCTGGGCCCTCATAAACCGATACTTTCACTGTTACTAGCTAGCAAAAACTAGAAAAGTGTACTGTTGCAGCAATTGTGAGGGAGATACTTTAAAGTCTCGCCGTGTCAAGTGTTGTTGTTTATGAGCAATGGTGCCGCGACAATGCGTTCAGTAGGCCGTTCTCTTCTTGAGCACGATTGCAAGTGATTACATGTTACTTGTAAAGTGCATGCTTTACATCTTGTGTTCACTCGAGGTAGATACATTAATAGCAAGTACAAAAATAGTGTTTCTTAAATATCCAAAACGTCTTCAATCATTTCACACATATGTCCACAGCCGATTCTTACATTTTGGGGAACATGGTTGCAGGCAGCTCTTTACTATGCTGAATATTTCAAACAAGTAAAAGCCGTTATTCTACAATTCAATCTTGCTGAAGCTACGGTTATCAATGAGACCAGACAAAATTTCAAAATATTTCCGTTGAAACAGAGTTACAAACTATTCGTAACAACTATAAAGGATTATATGACGCAATAGAACAATTGCAAAATAGAGCGTTGTCGTTAGTGGAGTCGCTGCAAACAGTGGACGAAGTACATACACTGCTACGCACTATACATGACGCAATATATAATCGCGTTTTAGAAAATTTCGAGAGTATGTTAAAAAAAGATTCCGATTTTATCACAATAAAACAAATTTGTGATGGTGCATCGACTACTCCCTCAACTGAATTCATTAACTAAGTTCATTGTTTTAATCATGCATGTATTACATCCAGATGTCGAACGGTCTTTTCAAAACATAACCACATTTTTTCACCACGGCGAACATCGTGCGAACAGTAAGTTACTAGCAGCGAATCGGCCATGACTACTTGTTTGTCAATATTACTGCATCACCTCCCAATAGTATAGTTCTAACCATAGTTTATTTTCAGCCTGATTAAAAAGCTATTGCGTCATGTATTTAATTTTTTTAACAAGTCAACATCTAGCATTCTCATATTCATGCAGTTTTACAAAATTATACATTCCATAACGTTTTAGGAGAATCCTTAACTACGTCAAAAACACTGGATAATCCTTTTAAATACCCAGATGTATAAATGATAAACATATAACGCAATCAAATGCTTGAACATTTTTTGTCGCAAAGTTACACCCAAAATAATATGATTTTCAAGGAATTAGTAAAACACCGACAATTAACACGGATTTACGGAGATTTAGCGATGAAGTTTCAAAATATTAAGATATCCGGTGGCTTTAGACCCACGATAACGTTTTCGGAAAAATGATAAATACCCGCACGTACGTAATGCCGGCTTTGGTTCGCTGACGTCCCCGCGTAAATACGTTTTGATCCCATATTTTTTTATCAATTGATAACACTTTTCCCCACATGTAGATCGCTAGTGACTATTACAAAAGTTGGTGTAATGTTTATCCACGTGGTTACCTTCAAATAGCTTGTATTGATCGAAAGAAACACACAGATGGTTTGATTACAAATGCGTTGAAGTAGAGGAGAAGAGGATGGATTGCCGTTTCTGTAGACTACCAGTAAGATTCTGCTGCTTTCAGTTAAATGAGATTGGAATTATAGTTGGATGGTTGGGAACTGTAAGTATTGTGTATATATTATGTTGTACTCATCAAAAAGAACTGTATATTTAAATAAAGCTATACTTAATGTTTATGTTACGATAAAAATCATCGAAAAGGCAAAAGTTTTAGCTACATCTTTAAAAATTTAATAAAAATTATTTTTACTAAATTTTCTCAAATGAATAGTATCTCGTTTCTGCACGCTGTTTTGTTGTAAATTTGAGCATTATGTGTCCCTCACCGATTTAAATGAAACTTTGTGGGGTTACAAACCGATGTAGTGTAAAAACAACGGTGCCTTTCTTATCTGAGCAATTTTACATTAGCGGGGCGTAAAACGCCCTAAGCTCAACACTATCCCTCGCTGTTTGACTCAATAATTCAGAAACTATCCAAATCAGAGTATTCTGCCCAAAAAGACTTTCTGGGATTAATTCGATCATATGTTCTACGCAGAATTAATTATGTTTATTTTAATGGCTTTAAGTCCCGACTTTTTTACTCAACCTCTGGGGTACCGCAGGGTTCGAACCTTGGCCCTCTCTTCTTTAATATATACATCGATGACCTTCTCAAATCCATCAACTGCCCCGTATCAGACTACGCCGATGATATTAAGATTTACCATACCATTAAGTCACCCAATGACGTTGTCCTTTTGCAAAGTAATCTCGACAAAATTTATTCCTGGTGCTTAGATAATAACCTTAAACTAAACATTGATAAATGTTTCTTCTTATTATTATTATTAAATGGCTTTGGCGAACGCCACTGGCCAGTTACCCCAGGCACCTAACAACCCGAATGAACACAGGTATCAAAAACACAGACACACTTCACACCCGGGCCCGATCGGGTGGCTCACAAAAAAACAACACAGGTAGGCCCCACAGGGTAAAAGGTAAAACCCACAATGGATAGAAACACATAGGAATATCAAAAGCTATATCATAATATTTTCTCTACTTAAAAATGTGAAAAGACAGAAGTTTACTTCAAAGCTATCCTGGGCGAGAATATAATTAACGTTTAACGGTAACTGTAATCCCATATTTATAAGTTCTGTTACCAATCTGTTTGCACTGTACTTCTTGCATCCCAATATGATGTGATTCATGTCTCCTATTATATTACAGCGATCGCATAAATCATTGTCGGCCAAATTTATTTTATGGAGACGCGATGGAAATCTGCCATGATTAAAAGAAAGTCTCATAATTTGTGAGAACATCTGGTTCTTAATGTATCCACTATCATACCATCTTTTACTGATGACGTCCGAGTAAATTCTGTAGAAATTCGTGGGTCTATTATTATTTATTCCATCATACCTATCTTGCCAGCGTTGTTGTTGTAGCTGCCGGATTTTTAGTAAAAAGTCAGTATATGGAATTTGTATGCCATCTTTTGGTGTTCCATTGCAGGTACTTTTAAAACGTTTCTTCTTATCTTTCACTAAAAAGATACATGTAATCGATTCTCAATATCGCATCAACAATCCTAATATTGCTCGCCAGTCTTCTATTAAAGACTTAGGTGTAATATATGATGAGAAATTAAAATTTTTCCAGCCATGTCTCGGCGGTTACGTCAGCGGCCTCTAAATCATTAGGATTTATTTTTCGCACCTATAAGGATTTTACCAACATTGATGGCATCAAGACCCTTTTCTATGCTTACGTTGTCTATAAACTTGAATACGCATCCGTTGCTTGGTACCCTTTTTATGATATTCAAATAAATGCCCTCGAACAGATTCAGCGTAAATTCTTGAAATATCTATCTTATAAGATCGATGGTCATTATCCTGTCCGTGGAATTCCTTACACTTGCCGATAGAAGAAGAAACATTAGTGGTACATTTATGAAGAATATTATCACCAACCAAATCGACTCTCCTGATTTACTCTCCAGAGTTGATATCCTCGTGCCACGTCTGGAAACAAGATCGAACCAATTCCTTCATATTCCCACTGCGCGGACGAACGTACTGTGGCGAGCACCTTTAGTCCACACGGCAGGAAACTTTAACCAACTTGGTCTCAATTTATATTTATATTAATAATCTTATTCTCAATAATGTTTAATTTTCTTTTGATTTTCGAAATTTATTTTGATATATTTTCGTTTACATACATTTTCTTTTGTTATTGTATGTTCACACGTATTATCTTTTCTATTTTACTGTCCGTTTTGGATGTAATATCTGTTGGGCATGTAATAAACTATTATTATTATTATTATTAAAAATAGACCACATTTTTCATTTTTAATGACGAGTTTTTGTTCTAATTTGAAAAGTGCCTTAGCTTCATTTAGTTTACTATGGAGAATGGCTTTGATTGTTCCCCTGTACGATAATCTTACTAAATTTTTGCCGGAAGTAGTTTCCCTTCTGGAACAAACACTATAGAAGTTGGATGCTGTTATAAGTTTCCTTCTATACTTAAGCCATTCTCCACATTCTGCTTGTTTCACTGTTTTGCGTTGTAGGGAACACCTTTCCTTCTCACTTTTTACCAAATTTTTGATAAAACCTACTTTTGCGTTCTCGAATGTTTCTTTATCCATATCTGGTTTTTGACAGTGTTCTCCGAAGTCTTCTTTATCTTTGTCAATCCCTTTATCATTTTTGTTGAAGTGGAGGTGCTATCTTAATAGATTTGATTTTTAATATATTTCCAAATAACACAATTTGATTTAGTAGTAATTGTTTGGCTATTTACTTCTTAGCAGTAATGCATGACGAATATTATAAAAAGTACTTACTTGAAGAAGATTGGAATTGTTTCAAATTTTTCAGCGTACCACCTTTTTTTACGATACGATTTCATTACTTTTATACTTCCTAAATTGAGGCAAATCTTTTCTTTTAAAATATCACAATAAGCCCATAAAGTTGGAACCCTAGCCATGTAATAAATATCACCTTCGAAATGGTCTATTGCTTTACTCTATCCCACTTCTATTTTACGCACACGTCATAAAGTTTCAATTTTCCGAAAATGTATTACTTACCTGCACCAAGGGATCCTAATTATTTTTCAATATACGAGGGATGATCGTAAAATAAGGTTCCCAAAGCCCTACAGCAGCAATAAGACGTGTTAGGCGAAATCCGACAACACTCCCACTCTATATACTTACCACCTCCGTCTCGCTACGCCGCTCAGTGTTGGCTAAGCAGCCGTCCGAGATAGAATTCCCGATCGCCGCTACCGCCAGATGCGAAATTCGCACTGTGATACGTTTTTTAAACGCGAAAGGGGTTTCACCTATAGACATTCATCGTCAATTAACCGAAGTTTATGGAGAAAAGTATATAGCTATTCAACACGTCCGCAAATGGTGTAGGGAATTCACTGGAGGTCGGACGGAAATTTACGATGAAGAGCGAAGCGGAAGACCATCATTTTCGTTGAAAAGATCGATAGTATACTGCTTGAAGATCGGAGGGTCACCATTCGTCAACTCGCTCTTCGGATTCCTGAGATTTCCAACACCACAATTGCAAAGATTTTGACTGGCGGCAGAATTTTACGACATGGGGATACAGAAGTTGGAGCACCGTCTGCAAAAATGCTTGGATAGAAATGGCGATTATGTCGAGAAATAGCTTAAGTTTTTACCTTTAAAACAATGTGTAATGTTAAGGAAATAAAGAATGTTGTCTATTTTTAAAAAATTAGGGAACCTTATTTTACGATCATCCCTCATATTTGAATGAAATAGAGTATATTGAATTCTACACCTTGAAACCTAGAATCGATCGCTTTAATTTTTTCATATCTTTCCAATTACATCAACAATTAAAATAAATTGCTTTTTCTCTTACATTTGAAAGGACTTTAAGTCTTTTAATTCACTTTTTAAGCTTAATTTGAATAATTTTGTAAGAATAGCCGGTCCAATCGTAGATAAAGTTTCAAATATTGTATTTTGAAAAACAAAACAAGGATCGTTCGGTTCATTTTTCACCTAGGGTGGCGCAGGTTTATATGTAGTTCCCTATACCACAACCTGGTAAAGAATGCCCTTAAGGTTGCGCATTTATATATAAAGTGTTTGAAAATCTCCGTGAATCAAGAGAGATTTTCAAATATCCCAACAATTTAAATCACGAAAATGGCTACCCGTTATATCACACGTGAAAATCTCAACTGACCAAACCACCTAGCAACCCCCACGCGTCATTGATCCATAACATATCCGCTCCAAAACAAACCCTATATAAATCCCTCCGGAATGAATAGTCCCCAGTCAACCTGCAGTAACAGCCCTGAAGATGTCTCATAAGAGCGTGGACGAAACGTCGGCAAAAGCTACGATAACGACGCGATTCCAACCCGGAAACCAAGAGTATACAGCCTCTTATTGTATTTAAAATGTCCATCGTAGCAGGTATAATTAATTTTCTAAAATATGTATTTTTTTCAGATCTACAGGATCCTAACCCTAGCAATTTTCGCAGTACTACTATCAATGACAGAAACTTACCATCCAAACTTGTTCTCTCTCATCTTTGTGATAGTGATAACGATCTCATCTGTGAATATCGTAGCGAATGGTATGCTGTTATATGGAATTTATTCGGTAACTTTTTTGACACCTTCAGAATAACTTAATTTTTTTGTTCATTATAATGTAATGTAACTAGTTTTTATTGTTACATTGTGCCACGCTAACGCTTATCACGAAAATATCGCGCGAAAAGGGGGATAATAAACCTTTCACAAAAAACTGAAAATGGTGGGCATTTTTATATATTCGAGACGGTGGTATGGGGTACGGTTCCCTTTACCCTAGCCCAGCCGAAGATAGCGTGGGAGATTGATAAGCGCCACCCTATTTAAGTGATAAGAAGGGACCAGCCTGTAGTTTAGCGACGCCAAAATAGGGATATTCGTCGCAGGATAACGAATAATAAATGATAGCTTAGTTTGAGTGTGACAACAACGGATTACTTGATATGCCACGCAAATATTGTTACAAATATAACTGGACACTAATTTTCGGGTACTCTATATGTTATGATCCTATTACTAAGCAATGAGTACAAGAAAAATACACAACAACGTTTAACAAGATTAAATATGTTGACAATAAAACAATAAGTAAACATGTGACATAAATTTACTGCAATTGTGTGAGCAAGCATGAATATATATTTTAACAAATAACTAAACAATTTGTAGTGACTGTAATTGCAAAACAATAATGAACAGACAAGTGGGTATATTCAAAATTACGAAAATAGTGACCGATAAATAAGCACAAGAAGGGGATGACGTGATAGCGTCGTTTCTAGAATTACGCGGGAATAACGGTTATACGATATGGAATGTTACACAAATATGAGCCTTATATTCTAGGTCCCTACGATCCGTACTGTAGCGTTATTGGCGAAATAAATTAACAAAGTGAATAAACTATTACAAAACAGGTAACCAAAATTTAGAAGCCCTACGGGATGGATTATATTCGTACACGAAAAATATTACACTCTAAATTACCTTAAAATATACAGCGCGAAGCTTCTTAAGCGTCGAATCACGGCCTGTTCAGGGGCGAACTTTGGGATTGCTCACACGATTTGTTAGAGCTAGGTCAGGTATTCGACTCTACACAAAAGATTAGCAAAGCGGGACTTGAACAAACAACTGGAACAATTCTTACGTACGTCAGTAAGTGGCTCGGAAACATGAACTCCCCATCGGGTGAATGTTTTATGACAGGAACCGATACGATATTTAATCCCAGAAACGGTATTTCCACAAAGTGGCAGGAAACAAAATGGCTACTTGTCCCTTCCAAAGCTATACATACGTCCTTTCCAACACACAGGTTAAGTCATTCTCCCTGAAGTTAGCACTAATATCACGTGAGTCCAACAGGTGGAAGTGGGGATATGAAGATGATTGGTTCGGTACTTTACTTAGGGATTTTTAAAACTGAGAATGCTTAATAAATATAAATAAATCTAAATTTAACTCATAACAATAAAAATATGTAATTCTATAAAGGGGTTAGAAATAAATTACCATAAACATTATTTTTCAACAGGGGCGTCATCTATCGGAATAAACATTAACTCGAAAGATAATCAAAGGGTTGACTTATACAGGTAAGCGTAGAAATTTTGCATCGTAACAAATACAGCTAGAGGCAGGAATTTTACACCGTAACAATTGACCCTTTTAAGGAGAACCAAAAGTCTGTTGTTGAATAAGAAATTGATAACATTTTCCTGAAACAACACATCCTCTAAAGCCAAGATTTTTTGTTTTTCAGAAAAAGTCGCTATTTATGTTACCGTATTTATCTACTGAAGTATTTGAAATCTTAATACTGGTAATAATTCTAGTATTTTTCTCAGTTCTATATTCGTTTTTGAATCCGTTCATGCTGAGTTGGCTTATCCCATTAGCAGTTTTGATATTGAGTAAGTTAAGAGGTAAGCTGTTACGCCAAATTTACTTTTTAATTTAAATGTGTTATTTTCAGCATTGTACACTTATTTATATCTATGCATGATTAAATTATATCTGATATATCGGGAACCATTCCCCCCTTTGAATGAAAATAATGACATGAATGTAGTTTATACTGTTCGGGATAATTTTGAATAATATTGTGATACTCTAATAAAATTTATTTTATACTATGACTATGTCTTCTTTATTTATCTACCTGTAAATTTTTGTGTTGAATTATCCACTAATTCAAGTGAAAATTACACTTGAACACTTTAGTGCTTTGAAACGTATTTCCTCTCAAAAGTAGAGCATAGTATCTTTCAAAAAACCTTCACTCAGAATCTAGCCTATATCGTCGCCTGCTGAGAATACTCCATTTTCATACATCCGCCCTCGGGTTGTCATCTATCACACAAATACACTGAAAATATACATGTCACGTGGGAGTAATGTTATTTGATCTTTTGTCGTGCACCGCCTAACGCGGCCGCACGTTATCGAATGGAAAGAAGTTGCCAGGGCAGCCTGTAAAACACAATTTCGAACGTCAGGGTCGCGCTGAATCCGTTTGAACTGCCTCTGACATGTTTCCGTCCCTCGTCATACGAAAAGGGACGACGATCCTTTTCCACGGGACGCGTACAGGTTGTCTCCAGGATCGCACGTGTCAACATACGGATGGGTCATACTTATTACAAAAAATAAAGCACGAGTTTACATTTAGTGCTTTTTCGTTGTGTGCTGGGAGGAACAATTTAGAACAAAAAGTAGGGTATATGATGATTAAGGCCGTTTGGCACGTTACTAGCGTGTCTACTGTATGCTATAGTAGAATCCATAATAGATTTTAATGTCGTTGGAACGTGATTTTTAGGTAGAGACAAAAGTTAGCGCACCTAACATTGAAATAATATCATTACCAAATTCAATATGAAATTTTGTGAAAATGAAGTAAATATTTTGAAGGGAAGAAAGGTACCTGACAACAAATCTATGCGAATTATGACATCTATGCTGTAATGTTGCTACTACATTGTGTTCCTAGTTTGTATAGTTAATCAAAATACCAAACAACACATGTCGAGAAAATTAGAAACAATCTACGATTCAATTAGTTAGAAACTGATCTTGCGAA
The DNA here is from genome assembly GCA_029619315.2 of Dynastes maya. Lineage (NCBI taxonomy): Eukaryota > Metazoa > Arthropoda > Insecta > Coleoptera > Scarabaeidae > Dynastes > Dynastes maya. The sequence continues at coordinate 54,722,554 of JAROYE020000004.1, read as the reverse complement.
CAAAGGTACACATATATTAAGCTAGTTTCTGTATTCAGCCAACTTCAGAGTAAATATGTTCAACCATTCCAAGAAATAGCTGCTTCAGCTCAAGTAAAAAAGAAAAAATTATATTTATAGATTTAAGCTATTCTGTGCATGTGTACTTCTAAAATTATACAAAATTCGAAAAATTCTATAGAAATACGTAAGTGTCTGACTTCCATTCTTCCTTCCCTTTTGTTGGTAACCATGGAATTTGCGCAAACAAACGAGAAAACCGGGAAATAGAATGACGTTAATTGATAGTTAGTTGAAGGAAGGAATCTGTGTGTGGTTGAATAGAATTTTTATATTTTTATTGTAAGTGACCTCTTGACGAATTAATAAATTATTTAAAAATATTAAATTAATAGACTCATGTTCAAAATTAACGCACTAGTCAATGTTTGCGATATATTTTCTATAATTTTTATATATTTTTTAAATATTTGGTTTAACAGAACACAATCTAGTAGCTTTAATGCCTATAATTTTTACATTTTTTTAAGATGTTTGGTTTAACAGAACACAACCTAGTAGCTTTAATGCCATTACAGTTATTTTGACGTTTCTGGTGAAAATGGCCGGAAACAGTTTTTCTTGAGTCGTTTAAGTTTTTACTACCAGATTGTTAATTTTTTGGGCGTATAGAATTTAAGTTGATAAAGTTTTAAATGAAAATCTTAAACCGACAACATCATTTAACTAATGATGAATGTGTAAGAGCTTCTAAGAAAGACGTACAATGTGTTATATGGCTAATTTACTGGGCGTTAATCATGCGAAAGTCAGTCGATTGGTTAGAAGATTCAGGGAAACCGGATCGCACTCTAGAAGATGCGATCAAGGTAGGAAACGAGTCACGAGTACGAGGGATGATCGTTTTTTGCAACTGCAAGCTCTCAGAAATAGGCGAATAAAAAGTACAGAATTCAGTAACCAGCTTCAAGCAGTTAGAAATGACAGAGTTTCTGCTTTAACTGTAAGGAGAGGGTTGAGGTAAGTAAGATCCAATAGTAGGAGGCCTGCAATTGGATCATTACTTACCGCAGCACATAGAGTACAACGTTTGAGATCTCCCAGAAAATCATGCAGATTGAACAGTTGAAGATTGGAAGCAAGTTTTGTTTTCGGATGAGACTAGAGTAAGTTTAAAATCTCCAGATTGGTAAGAATGGAGAAACGGGTGGGGACGGGCGGACAGGGGGGGGGGGGGGAGACAACCGAAAATCCAAATCTGGTATATAGAACGGGTACTAGTTCTGGCGTTGGTATTTATGAGGAAACCCACGGACAAAAAACATGCGCATCACTTGGGCGATACAGCACGGTATTCCCAACAGAAAATACAAACCTGCGCGTGAAAGAGTCTGCGTCGACAACCACGAGAGGCAACGATCTACATTCTCTCTGATAGTCAGGCAGCCTTAAAGGCACTAGCGTGTTATCATATATCCTCCAAACTAGTATAGCAGTGCCTGCAAAACCTGATGGTTCTGTCTAGACACAACAAAGATACCTTGATGTGGGTACCAGGACACAAGGGTATAGCGGGCAATGAAATTGCAGACTGGCTAGCAAGAGAAGGTTCAAAAATGAATTTTATAGGACCTGAGCCGGGCATAGGTAAAGTGCAGTACATGGTACAATTAATGAAAAGATCATAAAACAACACCAATTAAATTGGAACCATGCAGCTGGACAAGAGCTCAACAAACGAATGATGAGAAGAGCGTCGCAACAATTGACTGCTGACCTGCTTGCACTAAACAAAATTCAGGATAGGGCAGCAACATCTCTATTACCAGGACATGGCTGTTTGAGCGGCCACTTGCACAAGATGGGAATCTACGAAAATGAACCCTTATGCAGATTTTGTAATGAAGAGGAGGAATCAGCCTCAACGCAGATTCGCTATGCAAAGCCCAATTGATCTGCCATTGGAGAAAGATTTACTGCATAAGTTCCTAAACCTGATCGAGAGAACTAACCTGCTTAAGTAAAACAAAACCAAAGTAAGAATAATACAATAGGCCCATTTGGCCACAGTATTAAGGATGTAAAGACTAATCCTCCTAAAAGAAAGTATAACAGACGACATTTAAAATCACAGACTGAAGCAGTTTTACGTTTAGATCTACAGCGGACCAATGTTGTCAGCAAGTTCTGAAGACAATGATCTTGAAGATCTTATGTATTAGGTGTTAAATTCTCAACGAAAACAATTCGCTTGTATTTAAAAGCAAGTTAACTACATAAATGTATAGCAAAATCACTTTTGCCTTGCAATGATTGGCTTGTCATTACTAAAACAAGTTTACAAATAAAGATAAAATCATCTACAGTTGAAGTGGCATGATTATATTGCTCATATTAACTTCTGCGGCAGAGAAATTTCAAATCCAGGGGATCATTTTGCTGGGTATTATGTCTTACCAACGTTGAAACCTTCGTTGCTTTTGTGGAGGAAAGCATAAAAGAAGGTTTAACGAATTTCTTCAAGCTTTAGCCATATTAAATGATGCTCTAACGTATCTCGTACGTATTTAGACCGGAATCTATTGTTCCGACGAAGTTATACGTCATTCACTTAAAAATTCCGTAAAGTTTAGGATGTCCGCTTCCCTTTTTTTTGCTTCAACGACGAAGTTAGCTTCGCGAACAAGTCCCACCACTCGGGACTAAGCTTCTGACATTATAATGTCGGGATTATAGATATTTCGTTCTGGACGACTAAACTATATTAAGCGTCGGCAATTTGTTAGGGGGGATTACGTAGGGTTCATTTATCCGCAGAAACTTTCGGATCCAGCCGAGGATATTCATCAACATAAACATCGGGCCATAGAGGTAGAGGGTAGTAAGCGGGCGCGCGAGGCAAAAGGGAGAAGTTCGTGATGGCCGGACCCCGGACGCCCCCGGCCAAATGGTCGAAATAACGTTCGCAGAGATGAAAAACGGAAATGACGTAATTTGTTACCTGCCGGTGTGTATTGCAAGCTTTCCCACATCATTCCCGGCGTTATTTATTTATGTATTTTTTTTTCGCGGGTTGTTTATGTATAAAAGAAATTTATTGTAATGGCGATTGTAAAAAAAAGTAACGGACAGTGTTTAGTACGTTTATTGTCGTACAAGCGATTTTTGTTATTTTATTGTTGCTTTTTAGTATTTTCTCTGTTGTTTCTTATTTGTATCTTATCAACTAACAATTATCATATTAATTGCTTGTGCGGCTAAAGTATTCGTAGAACACAGTATTTCGTAGAACACAGAAATTATAGAAAATATGTTATTATACATTTATAAGAGAAGCATATTATAAATTTGATTAATGGCAACAGACCTATTATCTTTGGGGCTTTTAGAAAATTACAATTTATTCGATACTACAACAAAATTTTTTATTATATTCTCCCATCTTCTTCTATCCATTGCCTCTCCCCTCCAATCGCCGACCGCCACTATCCTCAGATCCTCCTCCGCTTTTTCCATCCATCCTCTTCTCGGCCTTCCTTTTCTCTTCTTTTCTAGAGGCTTTCTGGTAAGTACTAGTTTAGCTGTTCGTTCTCTACTCACCCACAACCCTCTTAATCTTTAGCCTCTTACATATACTGTCATATTTGGCTCATTATACAGCTTGTATATCTCGTTTGTTCTTCTTTGCCATCCCTCTTGTGTGTTTTTCCACCATAAATTCCTCTCAGTATCTTTCGTTCCCACCTTTCCAGGTTTTTCTCCTCTGTTTTGATTAATACCCACATCTCGCAGACATAAGTTACAGTGGGTATTATGACTGTTCTATACACTCTTATTTTCGACTTCCTGGATATGTGTTTTGACTTCATCAGCGGAATCAGGCTGCCATACTTTTTATTCCTTTTAGTGATTCGTGTCTTCATCTCTCTTTCCTCGTATCCGTTCTTGTCTATCTGTAGTAAACCCAGGTAAGTGAATCCATCCACCTTCTCATACAGATACTTTTTTCCATTTTCTGTCGCTACTTCTAAGTCCGTGGCCATTTCATTTCCTTTGCTTCCCATTATCATATATTTTGTTCTTCCTGTATTTATTTTGTCACTTCTTTATCACCATTTTCAGCACTTTCCCGAATTTTTCTACAATCGTTAGGTCATCGGCAAAGGCTGTACACTGGTAGTCCTTATTCAAAATTATTTCATTTCTATTCAGTTCACTGTTTCTGATTATAGATTCTATCACTGGATTAAAAAGTGTTGTTGATAGCGGATCTCCTTGTCTCAGTCCTTTTATTACTTCGAAGGTTTCTGATCTGAACCCTTCCCACATTGCTTCGTCCTTTGTTCCTTTAAGGGCCATTTTTGTTAATCGTATTAATTTCTTTGGTATGCCTATCTGTGCCGTTGCTTGGTACATTCTATCTCTTATTATTTTGTTGTAGACCTGCCTAGAAGTGATAAATATGGTATATAATTTCGTCTTATGCTCATAACATGTCGTTTGTGTTTCTTTAAGTGTAAGTATCTGGTCTGTCGTCGATCTATTATGCCTAAGCCCAGCTTGGTATTCTCCTACCAGATTCTCCATGTATTCGTTTAATCTTTCTCTTAGTACTCTGGCAAAAACCTCATAGCATGAGTGTTAGTCCTCTATAATTCTCGCACACCATTTTTTTATCCTTCATGTGAAGTGGGCAGATTCTTGCCTCTGTCCATTTTTCAGGGATTTTTTCATTCATCCATATTTGTTCTATTAGCTCAAAAAGTTTTTCATGCAATTTTTCACCTCCCGCCTTCAACATTTCTGCGCTAATTTCATTTATTCCCGGGCTTTTATTGTTTTTCAATCCTTTGACTACCTTTTTTATTTTTTCTTCTGTTGGTTTTCTCGTCAGAATTCCATCACTTTCAAAGGTCTGGTTTCATTCTATCCTCGCTTCTTCCTTCTCCGTTTAGTAGTACGTCAAAGTAGTTTCTCCATGTTCTCATGGCTTCCTATAGCTTGCTTAATATGTTTCCTTCTTAGGTCTATTGTGGTATAATCGTGGGTGTTCCACAAGGTTCGATTTTGGACCATTCTTTTTCCTAGTTGGTATGAATTACCCGTGGAACTATGTGAAATACGACAATTTTATTCAGTGCAGACGTGCATATGCTTCCAACAATTCTCAACCTGAATAATGACAAATATTTGATAGGCACTTGAACCGGAAAATTGGAACGCAAGATAAATTTTTATTCATTCCACTAAAATGCTAATCAGCTTAGTTGAAAGCAGGTACATATGTTTCAATAGTAACGCAGTTTGCTTGCAATCGTCAGTTGGTTAATAAAATATTTGCGTATTATTGGACTGATGGACGGGATTACACAAGACCAAGGTAAGGCTTTTAATGGTGTAGCATTTGATAGTTTACATATATCGACGTGTGGGACAGTACTTCGATCGGTTTTGTAACGTCATGTATACAATATATATTTATATGTATTATTTCTACCTTTCTTAAAAAAAGTCAAAAGCAGTGATATGTGAAACTGCTAAATTGAGTTGGCCGTCAAATTGCTACTGCTAATTTTAATAGTTTTCTATTATATTGTAGAAATACTATTCGTAGTCAAGTATAACTTTTGTAATGACAAACAAATCGACGTTATTTATATTGATATTCCAAAAGCTTTTGATCATATCGACCGCTCTTTACTTCTTCGCAAGCTGACGCTATTGGCTATTACCTTGCTAACAGAAAGCAATATGTAGCTTATAAAGGTCGCATCGCAACATCTTTTCCATCATCTGGCGTACTCCAATGAACTAATTTGGGCCCTTCCTTATTTCTATTATTTACTAAAGACTTACCTCCCCAACTCGATCTCCTTAAAATATTATTTGCAGATGATCTAAAACTTTATACATCAACTGACAGTATTGATGACAGTAGTTCGCATCGAAATCAAATTAACGCTCTTTTAATCCTAGCCCGACACTCTGCTGACGGTTACTTTAAAAACTACCTAGTAGGTTGATAAAACCGCAAGATGATAATATTCTAACCAGAAAATTGTGACCCACCGTATCAAACGCGTTACTGTAGCCATGGAGCACCAACACACCAGCAAGAGCTTTATCTCTAGCCGCAAGAATGTCATCAGTAATGCATTAAAAAGACGTTTCGCAACTGTAATCCTTTCGGAATCCAGATTGAGTTCCTCACACCAAACAAAATAACGTGCGCTATGTGGTGATACATATTAGAATTGTCATACCTATGAACGTGCTGGGAATAAATAACACATGGGCTGAAAAGTCCCGGGCCTGACACATAGATGGCGCTAGTTTTATTGCATTCACCTGTTTTGCAGTTAGTACTAACCTTAAAAAGACAGCTGTTAAAATTTCATGATATTCTATTCATTAGTTTGTGAGTTATTGTGCTAAGAGTGACGCTACTTTTGTTATTTCCAAAACAATGGATCAAAAACAATTTCGTGTTTTAATTTTACACTGCTTCTTGATGGGAAAAAATACCGTTCAAGCGAAGCAATGGCTTGAAAAGTGTTATGGGGACTCCGCTCCATCAGAAACAACAATAAAACGTTGGTTTGCTGACTTCAAACGTGGTCGTAGAGACACCGATGATGCAGAACGCAGTGGACGTCCAAATGAGGCGGTAACACCAGAAAACATCAAAAAAATCCATAAAATCGTTTTGAATGATCGAAAAGTGAAGTTGCGTGAGTTAGTTGACATCGCAAAGATATCAAAAGAACGTGTTGGCTTTACATTGCATGAGCATTTGACTATGAGAAAGCTCTGTTCAAAATAGGTGCCGCGTTTGCTCACTGTTGACCAAAAACAAGAACGTGTTGATGCTTCTGAGCAGTGTTTGGCCATGTTTAAACGTAACAAACCGGAATTTTTGCGTCGATATGTGACAAAGGATGAAACATGGATCCACCACTTCACTCCGGAATTAAAACGATCGTCATCTGAGTGGACAGCAACTGGTGAACCTCGTCCAAAGCGCCCGAAAGCACAACAATCGGCTGGAAAGGTTATGGCCTCGGTATTTTGGGATGTGCGTGGTGTCGACTATCTTGAGAAGGGAAATACCATCAACAGTGAATATTATATAGCGTTACTGGAGCGTCTGAAGGCCGAAATTGCAAAGCAACGTCCGCATATGGCGAAGAAAAAAATTTTGTTTCATCAAGACAACGCACCGTGTCACAAGTCAATCAAAACAATGGCAAAACTACATGAATTGAACGTCGAATTGCTCCCACATCCACCGTATTCGCCAGATTTGGCTCCCAGCGACTACTGGCTGTTTGCAGACCTAAAAAAAATGCTCGCCGGTAAGAAATTTCGCTCGAATGAAGAGGTTATCGCTGAAACTGAGGCATATTTTGAGGCAAAAGATAAATCGTTTTACAAAAGTGGTATTGAAATGTTAGAGCGGCGCTGGAATGATTGCGTTGTTCTTGATGGAAATTACGTTGATGAATAAAGCTAATTTTGAACAAAAAAAAAACGTGTTTTCTTTGTCAGGCTCGGGACTTTTCAGCCCATGTGTTATAACAATGTAACTTTTGTTTTGATGGTAAGTAAGACAATGAATATAGGCGTAATATCAAAGGCACCATTTGATTCAGTCGATTTTTATTTAAAAGTCGTGGCCATCTAGCTGTTAGATGCCCCGCATATTGAGATATTTCCCATAAAAGTGTAATGTCTTCGAAAATACTAGAAATAAGTATTACCTCTTATTGGTACCATTTTGAAAGTAATTTTACAAGGAATTTGCTAGCAATATAAAAAAATATAGGTCCTATTTTAAAAAAATCGAAAGAAAGCGTTTGAATTTCGATAAATGCTGCATGACATATTTAACACCCTGTATATATTTTTATATTATACCACTTTGACACATATAGAGTGTTACCCTCTAAATTTAGAGCTATAGAATAACTCGCGACATTGCAACTGTTTTCAGGCTAGATCTGAAAACATTTGGGTCTGCAACTGTCAAAATTTTAAGAAAATTTGCAATATAGGTAAAAGTAACTATCAAAAGCACATATAACCATATATCATTGCAAAGGTAATTTATGTAGCGCTTAAAATGATTAAAAAAAGTATAGGAATTTATTCAAAATAAAAAAGTTGAAAGCGGTTGCGGAATCCTCGTATATTTGTAAATAACTTTACAAAATACGCTGTATGCTATATATGTACAGAAATTCCCATTTCCCCATCTTTGGCGGCAATAATGGCGCACCCGGTACAATATTAAACAAATGTGTGGTCTACGTTAAAATTTAATACACATCTATGGTACTGCTGATCTTCTTTTAATCTTTTTTTCTAGTCAAATGACATTTATAGATGGAAACAAACACGTAGAATGAACATGTCTCTCAAAAAAAGAAACAATTCCTATGAAATAAGACTGGCATAAAGCTTGTAAATATTTCATCTCTAGAGTACCTAGAATACAATTTCGATCATATTAAAAAGTTATAAAACAAAAAAATTACGTCAGACTGAAAGCCATTCGACAATTTTTACAGTTAATATTTAAGAGTACCTTACTGCATTTACCTCAATATTTGGTATCATTAAAAATACACGCGTGTTCATGTCTGTTCGAGCTGCTTCTCTATACATCTTCAACATATTATGAATAATAACGAAACCTTAGTAGCGAGTGACAATACGAATTTCCAGTTAGATTGTTGCATTCAAAATCGAATTACGCGCACCTCGTCAGGTCGAGACATTACGCCAAGTCAAGATCCACTAACAAGTAGAGAGCGCAGCTTATACGCTGGATAAAATCGTCAGAAATACGCGGGACTTCATTAAAGACTGATGACATTTAACGGCATTCTATTCACGGAGATGGATTTCTCTTCACTCTCCTGCCCCTTTCCTTATGTTCCTGGTGTTAGTTGCACGTTCCGGCGCCGCCACACTCTTGACATATGTCATGGCAAGATGTCGCTGCCATCGCTTCCCAACGGTAAGTGAGAACCACTAGTACTGTACGACTATGACTACTACCACTACTTGGGAAAATTAAAGTGGCGCTGCAGATGAATCAAATCTTAATTATACGAACTAGAACGCCGCTGCCGCTGCCGCGCCAACAGCGCCACCGCACCGGGTGTTATTGCAACCGTCGGACGGACACAATAATTTGTTTCTGCTAATGGCAATGCTACATTAATTTCGCATAACGAAATAGCGTCTTCGTTTGTTCGTCTATGAATTCGTAACACGACGGGGTTTTGTTGCTTCTTTCTTCGGGCTCGACTCAGAGTGGATCGGGACGTTGTTGCCACGCCACCAGGATGAAGTGTTTTGTGTATATTTCACGAGAACGCGTTGATTAAAATAAGCGTTGTGTTGGGGTGTTAGGCGAAAAGCTTACAGTGATTATCCTCTAGATTGGGATGGCCACCTACCGCTGTACCTGTCCTTCGTCAATGTAAACAAGGGAAACCAGCAAAGGTTTCCACTCATAAACGAAAGTATAGGGGCATTATTCTAGTAACGTGAATAATGAAGAAACTTGTACATTTTCACTTTAGGTGAGCATCGAAAATGTATAGCCAATTATACAGGCTGTCTCATCGGGAACTGCATCGATCGATGTATGAAAAAATATACATTGGAAAATTCTGAAAACTTAGTAATATACTATAGCCAATATGTACTATTAAACTAAAATATTTCTAATAATCTGATACATCCGGTTATACCGGAAATATCTGTCAACTTTGTTATTTTAAATGGAACACCCTAGATATTATTACATTTGTGAATTATTCATTCAATTTTAAGGTTTGTTTGATAAAGCGACTATGTTGCTATTTCTAACAATATTTGAAATACAATCGACTCTGTCTATAATGAAACTCTATACAGGGTGTGAAAAAAAACGTTTAAATATTTAAGGGGCATATATTACGATCAAAAACATGTAAAAAAGCCCTAATGAACATGGGTCCGCAAAACAACCGTTTCCGAGATAAGTGCAATTGTTTTCTTTTTAATTTTTAAGCGTTTAGCGCTACAGAACACGATAATCACAGATGTTCGAGATGTCCTCCTTCCATTTCAACACAGGATGTACATCTTCTTAAAAAGGAACTCCGCACCCTTTCCAAAAAGCCCGGTTTTGCTTGAATTGTTTGACAACATTGTTCAATTCGCTGTTGCAACGCGGCAAGATTATTTACTGGTGTTTCGTACACTAAACTTTTCAAGTAACCCCAAATACAAAAATCAAGCTGGCCATGGAATGGGACCCCCTCGACCTATCCATCTCCTCTGAAATGTTTCGTTCAGGTAACAACAAGCATAAAATGCGACGGTGCCCCATTTACCATAAACCAAATATTCAATCTCCAATTTAGAGGGACATCTACCAAAAGTTCGGCCAACGTGTTTACCAGAAAATTAAGGTATGCAGGACCTGTTAAACGTTGTGGCAAAACAACCGGACCTAATAACTGATCTCCTTAAATGCCTAGCCAGATATTCAGACTGAAACGCTGTTGATATCTGGATTCAAGAACACCATGCGGATTTTCGTACGATCGTGGATAATTTGATAGGCAGAACCGTGACTGATATTTAAAGAAGATGCAATCTCACGTTGGTGGTCGAGGTTGACGGCCGTCCAGGTCCTTCTTTTTGTGTTACGCTTGTGCGGCCACTTTGAAACATTTCGATCCACAAAAAAACGCTTTGACGAGATAAAGCACTGTCCCCGTATTGTGACAAAAGTCTCCGGTGAATTTCAGCACCTGTCACACCCTCTGACCACAAAAATCGGATCACTGCTCGTTGTTCCTCTTCGGTGCAAACTAATAGCGGAGCTGGCATGCTTATGCCGTTGTAGCTAGCAGACAAATGACGCGATCGTGATTAAATTCCGCACACATGACCACAGAGGCGCCAACTCAACGCATGCGCAAGCGGTCGCCACTACGATAACCTTCAAAGCTTGTTATGGCGAAAGTGTTGATAATTTTTGACCTACCCTCGTACATCATGTTTAAATTACAAAATATTTTCCATAAATAATAAACAAATTTATATAATTTTCGTTCGTATAATTTAAACGTGCCGGCATTGCTAATAATCGAAAACTTTGTGACATTTCATCAATGCTGGATTGTTTCCTAATGGACATGATTAACTTAAATACATCGAGTATTTTAAAAAACTAGGTAAGCTACATTCTTACACCGTACATACATAGGTGGGTACTTTTTTATACAATTGTGCTATAATATACATTTTCCTAAATATCTTGAAAAGTATCAATTTTAGATACGTAATGAATATTACATTTTTTTTGTATTTTTATAAGAGCAATTTGATAAGAGAGATAAAAACAGGTAGTCGTATTTATGGAGTTTTGACACATTTTCCATTTAAAATTTTAATCGTAATTGTCGGACACGCTGTGTAATATTTTCGAAAAATTTATTGGAATTGTAATACTACCCTATACGGTCAATAGTTCTGCAAAATTTCAATTTTCTAAGTTAAACACTTTCACAGTTATAATAGCTCACATGCTCGTCCATCTGTCAACATTCTTCAACAAATGTAAATATTTCAAATATGGTTAGAAATAGCAACATAGTCGCTTTATCAAACAAACCATAAAATACGCACCACATCGGAAACTTTAATATGGGTTTTTCGAAGAAAAGTTATTCTTAGAAAAAGTTTGTACACTCCCTAATGTTAAACATGTGCCAATAAAATATGGAAAATTTCTAATATTATACGGGGTACGTTTGAAAACTATTTTTTGTGAAGTATTTTAAAAAATATCGAAAAATGTTATTTGAAAAAGTTGTTTAGCATTCTTTTTTAATAATAGTACTTCATAAAGCCAACACCGGTTGGATTGATGCCTCAATTTTACATCTAATTACGTACAATGTTTGTACGTGTCAATCCATTGATAAAAAAAAAGATAAAATAGAATAAAACACACAATAGGATAAGTCTACATACTAAAGTATTCGTTTACGCTATAAAATGCATGCAATGACAAATAATCCCTGACTCTGCACTTAAACATATGAATTGATGGATAGGTCTTATACGTATCCGGCAATTTATTATATAATTTTGCATATATATTGTTATGTTATGTTCAACGTTGTATTTACGACGACAACAACTTCTCTCGGTTGTCACTTCGGTACTGACCAAATGTCAGGCTAGCCACTCGTTGGCAACCAAATATCCCTCTTGCGGGGATAATGGGAAATTTATTCGTTACCATCCCCCCCTCAGCCAACCGTCCTTGGGGCAAGGACGGTAGAATTTAATTATAAGTCCAGATAATGACGAGTGTGGGGTATCATGGACAAATCTACTCGCTTAATTATGTTTTCTATTCACTTATTTCTTCCAAATTAATGTAAAAATCGTCTGGAATAAGCAACAACATAAATGGCAAAGCACAACAGATAATATTTCATCAATTAAATTTTTATCTGAAAGGTTCCTATAAATTAGCAGTGGATTTTCTATTTTAAAGCTTGTTGGTGACAGTTCGTACCACAGAATCATCAACAAACAACCTCCTGGTTAAGTCACTGCATTCGTTCTCGTATGCTAATATTTGATAGCAAGTCATCGAAAAGTTAGTTTCTATTTGGGTAAATTATCAAAATTGGCTGTGAAAGAAAACAATCGCCGGTCTTTCGCGATTTAAAATAAAAGAAAGAGGAACGACGCCCGAAATTTTCATCAATCTTTATTCGGCCTTGGTTGAACCAAAGTTTGTCTTGAATCCAATCCAAAGATAAGTGTTCGTTGTGTATTCCAAGTCATTATTAGAGAAGTAAATAGGGTCGAATATCCAGAGCAGGCAGTTCCTGTGGTGGGTATATAAACAGAGGGTTTATATACATTGGCGTCGTTCGAAAGTTTAAAGGTTAGTTAATTTAAAACTCTTAAAATTCGTTAATTTGGTTTTACTAAGTTGGAAATTTATTCTAAAATTGCCGCAAGGCTATCTAGAGGTACCCCCGAACCTACAAAAATCATTTATTAGAGTTAAATTAGAAAATTTTACAAAATTTGAGTAAAACCCCTGAGAAAGATATTTCAATATGTAAAAGGGTGATTTCTCATGCAATGTTAAATTGTGTCTCGGATAAATGATGTCGTGTACATTTCTTGCGTTGTACTGGTGTGGTGTTTTAAACTCCTCGAATTTGTCCACATTTTGCTTAACAAAAGTTAAACACTTATATATAAAAATGCAGGGAAAAGTAAGAATTTTGTGGCGGATAAAAGTATCCCTACAAGTATCTCTATAATGTATATCAAACGAATAAGACGTTTTTGTGGAGCAAAGACTCTCGTCCAACTAGGAGCAACACCCCAAACAGCAACATTGTATGACATCACTGGGTATGCTAATGCATAATAAACATCAATTAGGTTTTGCCTAGGTAAAATATGCTTTGGTTGGTTAATAACATAATAGGCACTACTCAATTTGTTGCATACATTCTATAAATACTGGACCCAAGACAATTTATGATCGACTTGAACACCAAGCAATCCCACATCATTATGCATGATAAAGCGGTTCCCAAGATCTGGCAGAGGTTTCCTCTTATAAAAGTAAACAAAAGAAGTTTTGTTATTATTTAAAACAAGTCTATTTGACGTACACCACTGCCTCATGTCGCCCACTGCATCCGTCATACACTGTTGAAGTTTCTCACTGCTGTGGCCAGATACAATGACAGACGTGTCAACTGCAAAAATTATAGGATAACCGCTTCTAAGATGAAAAGATGTAAAACCACGGATCCCTGTGCTACACCGAGGGGTACCTTATATTCACTACACTTTAATCCACCCACATCAACAACCATACGCCCATCGGACAGAAAAGATACCATCCAATTCAATGAGATGCCACTTAAGCCGATTGCGTATAATTTATTCACGTGATCGGAAAATATACCAGCAATATAATTATTAGCATCCAATTCCTTATAAATGTGCTCCATACAATCAAATAAAGCGGTTTATGTGGATTTCTGCCCTGTAAAGCCATATTGGTTCTTATGGAGAATATTATGTAACTTTAAAAAACGTGCAATTTGATCATACGCGATTCTCTCTATGAGTTTGGGACGGTCGTAGTTTTCAACTTAGATGGAAATTTACCAGCTTCAAAAGATTTATTTATGATATACGTCAGACTCTCGTGATATACGTCAAACTTACTGATTCCATTTACGCCACTAGATTTCTTGTTTTTTTTTAACGAGAATATAACACGTCTTGAGTACATACTGGTAAAAAGCAAAAAGTACTATCGCAGATAGTAGGGTAAGTTTTATTTTGTTTAAAATCACCATGTTTAAAATCACCATGTTCGTCTTTTACAGGTCCTAACGCTACAGATGAAAGATACTTTGCAAATACATGTGATATGACAGAGTTTCCAGAAGTTATAACTTTATTGACATTAAAAATTATATTCAAATTTAAAGTCATAGCCACCTAAGCCAAATTTTAGTAATCAGCCAGGCAACGTGAGTAGTGCATGAAAATGTCTTAGGTAACAAAAATTGAGTACCGCGTGGTCGTTAAATTTTTAACAAAGGAAGGGTATAAACCTAATCACATTAAACAACGTTTAGACAGCGTTTATGGTGATTTATCTCCTTCATATTCCATTGTAAAAAAAGGGGGCAAAATGCTTCCGTTTGGGGCAAGAATCTCTTGAAGATGATGGTCGCCCAATTGAACTGATAACGCCTCAAGACATTTCAATTATTGAAAAAATGGTATTAGCAGATCGCTGTTTGAAAGTGAAGGAATTACCAATGATGTCTAACATTTCTGAAACAACCACATATATCTCTCCCCTATTTTCACCAAAAATACCATACCAAATACAGCAGGCTTCGCATAACTGCTCAAGAACATTCCAAAATGACTTTAAATAATTTTTTCACGACTCTTTGTCATTGTCACGGTTCGTATGCGAACGATTTTGTCACCCTTAGCGACTGGAAATACGTGGGGAAGCGGATCCGAGGAGTACAACCGGAAAACTTCCTTGTTGGCCCGAATTTCACATGTTCATCTTTCAAACGACAACTTCCTCGCCGCGAACGGGGCGAAAAAAATGAGAAAAACGTTTTCCCGAAAGCCACCCCCTGGAAACAAATTTATTTCGCGTAGATAGCGCGAGGATTCACGAGCATTCGACATGTAGAACGCGTCGCAGTCGACGTTAAGAAAAAATATACACGTTTTCTGTTGTATATGAGACCGACTGTCGGTCGAAAGAATGACTTCCGCTTGCAAGATGGTGGTGGTGATGGTTGGAGCTTGCTGTCGTTCCTCGCTTCGTCCTCGATTTTCTGGAAAAGCGTAATTTTTTTACGCGCGTGGGGGGTGTCTTCTCCTCTTCCATCATCCGCTCATGCTTCCTTGTATATTCGAAAATCGCATGTCGTTTAAAAGATTTGCACACGCGAACTGCTATGGGCACTTCTCCTCTACGGAACGAGGAGATTTATTTGCCGGCGGAAGGGATCCGATTCGGTGTTTTTGTTTGTGTCGGATTTGTGTTGTACGTCTCCTTGACATGGATATAGGCTTTGTTTCACACACATACGCCGTCGGAACAAATTTATTGGATGTTCTGGAAGAATTATGTAAGATTTCGGATGTGTTACTTAGTTTTTCTTGGTTGCGTATTAACCAGATACCCGTTTCTGCTCGCTTAGGGTATACAGTGTCTTTCAAAAAAGAAGGAACATACTTTATTGTCTTGAAATCTACAAAAAAAATACGATTTGATAGTTCTTTGTTTGAGATGCGTGTTATTTGGCGGCACTTTAGAGCGCTTTTTTCCATTTGCAGTTAAGCCGGAAACGGACACAACCTAGGTTTTTTAAGCAACACTCTTCTCTCATTCTTTGACATTTTTCGATTCACCATAGTTTCTTTTCTGTGTTACATCGGAAGATTTTGCTGTAAATCCGTGAACTATCTATAGCAATGAAAAGTGTTTACACTGCATGACATTTCAAAGAATAAGAACAAAAGATTAACACCATTTTACTTTATTTTTCTTAATGATGTGTTGGACTTTCCCTATTAATTTCACGCTCCCTCCCTCTCTGTGGCATTTATTCCAGTAGGTGGTCGATGTCTTCTTAGGGTATAGTGTCCCAAGCTAACTGCAATTCATGCCGGAAAGCTTCCAGTGTTTGCGGAGGATTCGCTAAGTTCTTTTGTTTTCTTCCCGTAATGTCCCACACGTGTTTGGTTGGCGAGCGGTCGGGAGATCTGTGTGGCCATAGCAAGATATCGACATGGGCCTCTTAGAACCGGTTTAGAGAAGTTCTCGCTACATGAAGACCAGCATTAAACTGCTGGAAAAGTGGGTCTTCGAGCTGCTGAAGATATGGAAGAATGCAGGGTTTCACCTCCACATCAACGTAACGCTGGGCGTTCATGGTGCCTTGGATGGACACCAACTGAGACCTACTCTCATATGCTACTCCCACAGCTTACCTTAACTCCCACGGCTCGGTGCATACTCCTTTCGACAGAAAATTGACTATCGCGATGTTCCTTACGTCTTCGTTTGACCCACATGCCGCCATCATGTATCCCTATACAAAATTGAGATTCACCACTGTACACCACCCGATGCCACTCCACGTTCCAGTGCATTCGCGACCTATACCACTCCAAACGTTGCTGCCGGTGTTGAGCCGTAAGTAGTAACACAAGATGTGCTCAATGGAATTGCAAGCCGAAACCCCTGATTCGGCGATAAACGGTTCGAAGGGTCACAGGACGACCTACATTACCTAACCATGGATCAGCAATTGAGTTGACACTGAAGAAGCGGTCTCATTGTGCCTTTAGGCGAAGGTGGGGATCCTGCACTTCATTAGTTCTTCTTCGGCCCCCGGTTCCCTTTCGGTGACTTGCCTGGCTCCCCTAGTCCATAATTGTTAACAGCGCAGATGGTGAATTGGTTTCAATTAAGGCGATTTGCAATATCTCTGAACAAAAAAGCACCTTCCCGCAAGACAACAATTCTGTCGAATTTGTTCAAGTAGTAATTTCCACGTTGCCGCAACTTAGGCGTAACCAAACCCTCAAAATACGTTAAACAAAAGTATGACAAGAGAAAACGGTGAAAATTGAATTAAAACTCGCAAGAAATATACCTGACCTTAACGTCAGAAAAGACTGCGTGAAGTGTCGGATATGCCAAGATCACTGGATCCATCGCAATTATTTATTACCTTTGAATAGTTTCTGCCAAGTTTAGTAAAAAATTCCCACCCCTTCTTGGTGTTATAAGTTTCACTACGGATTATTCCACTGACGTTAGAGACAAGATAGTTGTACGATGTAGTGTTCTATGTAAACTAATGTCTATTTGTTTCTAAAAAAGCACAATATCGTGAAAAAGAACAAGAAACAAATGAAAAATGTCAGTCACAAACTATATTGCAATACTCTTGAAATTTCAAGACACAAGTATTACAGAAGCCAATAACATTATCAACGAATCAATGTGTTACAGTCGAATGTAAGCTTTTACGGCCGTTGTCTACTCAATAATAATCTTCCTGGTGTTGCCTTGTCGTTGCGTTTAAAGACAGTCTTCGGTATGACCAGCAAAACATCAAGATTAAATTCAACAACACGGCAACATCCGGTAGATTATTCTGCAGTGCAATTTGTGATTAGCGACAAATAACTCAGAGAAATTAGAAGGTGTAAAATCCATTCAAGTGTAAGGTTCTTCACGTCAGATTAATGGTTAAAGGACTCTCTGTCTTGTTAGATTCAACTTTTAATATAAAATTTGCCCGGAATAAAATTTTCTCCGTAAATTTGTTTGTATGCATTAGCATGCTTTCTATCTACAACCAACTGTAACCCACGAAGAAATAGCAGTTTGTGAGTTGTTCTTAGCAGTCTTTACGGATTGTTAGTAGCTTATTTAAGGTGATCGCCGTTACCTCTAGTAGGCCGTAAAATGTTTTTTTTTTATCCCCTAAAACCTGAAAAAGTAGGGTGGCATCACATGATCTTGATTTTTTTGTTCACTGGCAGACAAAAATTTCTCAACAATTTAATTCCAATAGCTCAATTCATTCTGGGGGCGACTTTTTCACTTGGCTTGGTATACATAGTTGTTTCACGCGACTTTAGTACTTGCACTATTACTTATTATTATGAAATTAACTGATTTGCTTTCGCAATGATCGTCACAACATAAAATGGGGACTTATATACTTCTTCCTCGTCGGATAATTTAAAATGCCCAGAACGATCAATGCTTCTTTCAAGGAGATACGCAACGAGCCTAATTTGATTACCAACGGCTGCACGTTGCCAACGTTTAAAATTATAACAAAGCAGCGAGTCGCGAAGTAAAAGGAAAGCGCACTTGAATTACCCCAAAAGCAAGCAAATGACACGATAATTTAAGAAGAACACACCGTTTACAACGCATACAAAACAAAACTTCTAATTTGTCGCATTCGCCCCGAAACTTCCCAAGTTTCTCGCTATCTCTGTTCGTCTCGGCTCCTTCATCGACGTTAGATGCGACGAACGCAAATTATGAATAAAACATTAAGTAAGCAACAGCGGACCAGTAAGTGCCAGCCAGTACCGACTAACACATATATTTAGTATATACCTCTGTTCGGAAGTATTTTGCATCAGATCTTTCCTTAAAAATAATTTGAGCGAATGGTAAATCGCCTCTTTCACGGTATTGGCTTTATAGCCTATTTCCTTATGGAAACGATATTCTATTGTTTTTAGTTTGGTCATTGTATATCAATATTGTGGCTTCTTTCTTCCATTCGTAAGGACTAACACAATGAGACGAGCGCCGACGTATACTTTGTCCAGGGCGGCTAATAAACGTGACTTATTTAAGTAAAACATGTAAAAATTTACTCTTTTTTTTTTTCATGTATTGCATTGTGTTTTTATTTAGTGTGTATATACTTACCTACATTTCTCCTGTTATTGGGCAATATGCCTGTTGGAAAAAATAAATGTTTATTATTAATATTATTAATATTAAATATATAACATTATTGCTTTGTCATGGAATTATAGGAATTGGTTTTCGTGTTGGCGGGGTTCGAATAACTAATATATTGTGAAATAATTGTTCGAATAGTGTATGCTTTCAAATCCTTTGATTAGACATATGCCAAGGGGTAGCAATCAATATTTTCCTCAAAGAAATGGAGATGTGACGTGGGACTTGAGCATGACTTGAGTGGAAGACGGTCAAAGAGTATTTGATTGATAGATTTCAATAATTAGTATTTGTATAAGATCCGACAACCGTCCCCTACTAAACTCCTAGAGTTTGGATTCCCATCTTTGTTCATTTCTACTGATTGAAATTCCCTTATTTATTGAATCTATAGATTTATGGTAAAGGGATAGTATTCAATACCCTCCCTCAAGGAAATGAGGGTGCGACATCCGACCTAAGTGTGACTTAAGTACAGCAAGAAGTAGAAAACGTGGTTAATTGATAAATTTCATTATTTGGTATCTATACTGTTCCCTACTTAGAGTTTGGATGACAATCTAGTTTCATGCATACGTACTGTGATTCTTTTCGAGACCAACTAAGCAAGTAAGCAAATAAACAAACATTTCATACAACTAAGGAAAGCAATTGCGTCTTTCTTTTAACAAATAAAATACAGCGAAGCAAGTGATGGCATCCAAAAGAACGTTACATTATTGCACTTGCGTTACAAGCAAAATACTTATGGCGGATAGTGTATCCTGTCCACAAAGTGTCCTATACAGACCCTCTCCGCTTACCCCAAAAACTTTTTCAATTTATGCAATCGGTCTATTTCGTTTTTAATTAAATTAGCGGCGTCAGTAGTCCGAACAACGGCCTGGATCTGCCGGAGAAAGGGGGCTCATTTTATCACCCGAAATGTCGTCGATGTCCGGGACAGAGACGGGTAGATCACCCCAGCCGATCGGTCGGCTAAGAGAAGGCCGCCGGGAAAGAGCATAACGCTCTGGATAGTATAGTACAGCGTAGACCATTAACTCGATCAAAATTTAATCCAGTTAGTGTCCGGACAATTTCATTTCCATTAACAAATAAGATCATCCTATGACTAAGCGCTGCAAATTATGTTCTCGGATGGATCAACGAGCGCACAAGCGCTTTTGGGGGATGCATATTTACGCTATCTCGTTAAACTGCGATGTAAGTGTGGAGGATGTACACTGCCTTTGGTACTCAATTAATCAATAAATTGAATTGAAAGATGAAAAAAGAAGAATTGAAATTCCTAAAAAAACATCTTTGTCCTGACGTTTTAAAGGTAGTGAAAGCACTGTTTTTATGCAAAAATATAGTGAATGTTAATTTAAAATAAAAAATGGCAGCCGAGATGATCAGCTGATTCATCTGTGTACGCTACGTTTGGTAAGTACTAGGGGTCTTAAATTCTCGACCTGATATAGAAATAATAAACTTAGTAAAATATAACAATTTTTATTTTTCAATATAATCTCCCCTAACTTCAATACATTTATTACAACGATCAATCAATAATTCTATACCCTTGTAAAAATAATCTAAAGTTTTTTCCTCAAAATGTATTACAGCTTTTTAGGACGAGGTTCCTCGGCTCGCCGCCAATTCATTGACTCCTTTTTGGATAGAGGATCGACCCGACGTTTACGTTGGATAGCAGGGCGAATACTTATTGCAGAAATGTTAGACTGCCAATTTCTTCACTTTCAAACGGCGATCTGCTAATATCATTTCCTCAGTAATTGAAATGTTTTAAGGCGTTATCACTTCAATTGTCTTTCTTAGTCGCAAAAAAATTTTTGGCGCTTTTCTTAAAAGAGCTCCTGGCGCCCTTATTTGTACCTATTGTATATCTGAACTTGGAAGGGCTTCCGCCATATCCCGCTCTGATTCATATTCTAGTTGGAGACAAAAGACAACATTTTTTTTGTTATACATATTTGGCGCCCAACGTGGGTCGCCAAAGATGTCCTTAATTCTAGATAGTACACGAAGTAATATTGTAACTTCCAAAAGATAAATTTTCTAGCAATTTATTATCCAAAAATTTACAAGAGAGAAAGCCTTTTTGCAACACGTGCATGAGGCTCGACGAAAAGAAACACATGCGATAAGGTAAAGATAGAATTCGGCAAAAGCGATGAGATAAAATTTATCGCTCAAAAGTACTTACCTATTCAAGGTAATTAAGCACCTTCACAAAGAGATAACTCGCTTCTGATCTTGATCGGAGTTCGCAAGAGAAGGGACGAATGAAAATTTCTTTCGGTCGAAGATACGGGTAAAAATCATACGCAATAAAAAACTTAGAAGAGAACTTAATGTTGCAACTAGAGCAACGCAACTGCGCTGAAAGCCAGTGGCTGACGCATAAAAGTTTACACAAAATAAATTAAATGTGATAGGTGCTCAAACACTTACCGTTTTAAGAGTCCTCCGTGAAATCACAAAGTGGATAATGTCTATTTAATATTTGTAACATTAGATATGTTTCCAAAGTTGCTTAGGCAAACCGAGCGGGGCGTGAGGAAAAAGTGTGTTTATACGCAGAAAACGAACCTTCTACATCTAGTGACGTTATATTTGCGTAATTAAAATAATTTTTAGAACAACTTAACGGTTCTGTTGACGCACCTTCACAAATTTGTCTTAATGTGCCAAAATCAGAGTCTTTATCTAAAACACTTTCAAACCTTTCTAGAACACAAACATTTTTTGCGTCTTCTACCGCGCATAGCTGTGCGTGAACATTTGCACTATTTGCAGAGATTCCACTAACGACACCGAAGGATTTTGTAATTTTTCTATTGCCTCCACTAGTCCGAAGTAATTGTTCTGAATTTTTAAATCCGTTTTACTCGCAGCTTCCTTTGGATCGAATTGTAAAACCACGTTCTTAATATTCTCAAAATATTTATGATAATAAAACGCGGCCTGTAACCATGTTCCCCAGCGTGTAAGAATAGGTTCTGGTGGCTCAGGCGTACGGGGGCACAGTCTGTGAAATTTGCGTATACGTTTTGGGGATTTGACAAACACTGCTTTTGTATGCGCTATTAAAGCGTCTACCTCAGGATAACATTTTTCACATGACTGAAAGCTTGAATTTTACACGTAATATGTAACAAGTTAGCACAATGTTTTTAAGAGACGGTCCTACAGAAAGCATGTTTGCGGCACCATCACTCATAAACATCAACAGTTGGTTTGTTGAAAGTTCAAACTTTTCCAATGTATTAAATACTAACTTTACAATTACTTCGGCAGTACATTGTTGTACTCGTCTGGAAGCTAATAGAATTGAAGGTGACGATTGATGTGGTTCCATTGTGCGTACCATTACATTAACCACATAATGTTTTTTGCGATCTGTTGTTTCGTCCACATATAACCACAGTTTTTTATCTTTCAACTCCGATTTAATTCTTTTTTCAACATGTTCACGAGCAGATGGCACAATTCTTTGTAACAATGCTCGACTTGGTAATTTGCAGTCCGAATATTTATTCCAAAAGAAGATATATGCTTCCTTGTCTATTGAATTAAACGGTAGATTACATGCAATAAAGGTAACACATAAATTAAATTTAAATTTGTCATAGCGTCGTGTGCAATTTTTTTTGAAGAATGCTATTTACTACTTACGTGACGTAGACAATTCCTTTTGGACCAACACAGTAAAGCGATATTACAAACTACACATTGAATTTTAACGCCATCATAATTTAGGTCAGGCATTTCTGCTATAAATTCTGTAACTTTGTCCAACATTGGTCATTTTCGCGACGTAGGCAACATTTTTAAAACAAACGTAGAACTACGAAATAGTATTTACGGCAGCGTACATGTATACACAACAGCTCTGGTTGAGACTCGCAGTTATACTGAGGGTTGTATCGAACCTCCGCCACTGCCCGTTGACGCTAGTGAGTAACTCTAGTTATAACAGTTCGGAATAAGTGTCATTTTAACAATTTTCTTCAATTAAATATTTATTTAAAATTTTTAGATTTTAGACATTTCAAAATAAAATATTTTTTCCTCGTTTGTTTGAAATGACCTTCGCAAATGGATCAGATACTCATTACGAGTCATTTCCAAGAAGATAAATTACTGCTTCGGTATCATTTACAACCGTCAAACGCGGAACAAATCTAAAATCGTTTAAATATTTATGTCGACTACATAAATCCTTAACAGCGGTTCTAGTCTAGGCGGAGCAGCATAAGCGAGAAATAGTTTCTCTGGGAAAAGAATTCTATCTCGCGCAATAAATCTTGCTCATCCCAACCAATCCGAAAAGCGGCGTAAATACATCAGAACCGTAATATATTTATTATAAATATGCCCGCCGAAGAAGAATCGCCTATAAACCATCCCAACGATACGATGTCCGCCCGTAAAAAATAATTTCCATCGCTGTTCTAAACAACCCATTAGTTTCGGCGAAAAGCGCGCTATCTAAACTAATTATCTCAAATTGTTTATTGTAGCCCGTTAGCGATTTGGCCTGGCTATTAGTCGAGATTTACGACAATTTAAGTTCTATATCGTTACTTTGTAGGTTGAACGGTGCAATTTGATAGCGTATTTCTTGTTTTTCATTATTCAGTAGAATGTAGTACTCAGCGTAAACGATTTAATTTCAATAAATGCTTTGAATGACAGCAATTTTCTGTATATTCATTCAATTTCCAACGTAAATCTTATCTTTATTTACGGTATTTCGTTCTGTACAACCTATAACTGATATTGCCGGGTTTCCAACATGTTTAAAGGAGTTTAGAACTTTGTATTTCTTTTGAAAATGAGGAAATATTCAAAGAGATCTGATTGCTTTTAATTAACAGTAGAGACATATCGCAGTTTAGTTGTATACCCGAAGAAAATTAATCCGAACGACTAAACGAGAGAAACAATATTGACATGCACACCTCCGCCTGAAACGAATATTTCCGAAGTTTGAACCTTGAGAGATGCGCCCGCCGTTACTCTAAGATTGCACTTCACATGTAAAGAGTGTAGTAGTTTTGTGTATGCAAAGGAGAGCTATAAAGTACAAGATAGGGATTTACTTGAACTTCAATCAACCTTTCCTTTGCTTTCGTTTTGTCTGGATTAAACGTGAAGCCACTGTTTACACACCACAATTTCAATGTCAGTGATTTCTTCTAGGGCATTTTTAGTTTTTAAAATTTCGGAGCTCTCGTTGGCAGTATTGTTAGATGGACCGATGTTTGTGCTGCTCGTAAATGTTTTTCAGAAAAAGTAGTGGGCCCAGTATAGAACCGCTTGGGATTACGTTGTTGTAGAGTTTACCAATTAGAGAACGTACTACATTCTACTCTATTTATTGTTGTGTCTCTCTGATTTCTACTAGTTGAGTAAGATTTTGTCAATTCCAACGCTTTTCCCCTGATGCCAATATTCTATAGTCTACTATGCAGTCACATAGGTCAATGAGAATTCTGTAAAACGTACCTTTTCCCTGCAAGCTGGCCTTGCTTGAATGTAACCGTTTTGTTTACTATTTATGATACTAGAAGCAGAAATACATATATTCATACGTCCTCTTGTAAATATTTTTTTTCATACACCTTTAGCGTGTTAGATAAAGATATGGAACGATAGTTATTTATATCCGATCGACCTCCTTTAATATAAGTGATAGTCGTTTCCTTAGAAATTAGTTATTGTGTAATAAAGATGCTGTGTAATTGTCAATATATAAAGTCAGAATATCACACAGAAAAAAATCTCTTGGGAAATATTACAACAGTGTTGTGTGAGAAACAGTTGCAGTTTGCACTACAATCTCTTTACAACGATGCTGTGGTGCTAATTCACATGTGACTAGGATTGAATACAATAACATTGTTGTAAAATTCTTTGAGAAAATATAATAGGCCCTGTATTGACTTCTTTAGCGGATGAGGCAGCTTTTTGTTGTTCAGCTATTAACCTAGATAGGGATTATTTTCCATTTTGAACAATTGATAGTGTGCAGTAGCGATATTTAGTTGGGCCGTGGGCCTCAGCGTTCGTTAATAATACTGTACCCTTGGTTTCCGGGTTGGAATCAGGTCGTTGTCGTAGCCTTTTGCTGACGTTTCGTCCATACTCTTATGGGACATCTTCAGGGCTCTTATTGCACATTTACTGGGAATTATTTATTCCAGAGGGGTTTATATAGGGCTTGGTATGGGTCAATGAAGCGGGCAAGTTATGCATCGATGAAACGCAAATGTAATGCATCCATGAAGCGGAAATGTTGCGCATCAATGAAGCGTGGCGGTTGCTAGGAGGTTTAATCAGCTGAGAATTCCACGTGTGATGTAAGGGGTAGCCATTTTCGCGATTTAAATTGTTGGGATGGTTGACAATCTCTATTGACTCACCGATTTTTTTACTATAATAGTGAGGATTGCGAGATAGGGTGCGGGTAGAGTTAAATTGAATTTGGTGGCTAGTCTATACTCAGTGCGGACCCGGCTACTCGCAGCAACCGCGTACAATGCTCGTGGTCAGTAACACGAGTGCTGACTGATCGCTTTGTTTCACAGATGTACACACCAGCGCACGAACATGGAATCTGGTAGACACCAGAGGTTTCTAGATGATTGCGGTCTTTAATGGGAAAGTAGTCTGAAAACTTGAAATTGGGTTTGAAGATGGTTTTTATGTTGTTCCTGAAGAGAATTTTGCTGATGCGATCGGTGATACCATGAATGTAGGATAGATACTCTTGCTTACGGAAATTAGAGTTAGATGAGGGGAGTTGCTGCGGAGAAGGGTTGGTGCAGCGGTTAATGGTGGTGTGAATATCTTTCCAAGAATAATTATTAAGGATCAAAGTTTCGGTGATGTGGTTCAGTTCTTGAGGAAGCGAATTGGGTTCAGATATGGAAATGATCCTTTAGATAAGAGAATTGATAACACCGCGTTTTCGGTAAACGGAATGTCCCAGCGCACTATCAGGGCGCCGCGCGCCGGTGTATGAGAACATCTAGGAAATAAAAATATAATAAATAATAAAGGCAACCGTACGATTCAATGTCCATGGTGAAGCGTATGAAATCATGTTGGGGATTCAAAAACGAAAGGGAATTGTTTAAAGATTCGTATCCATGAAGCCAGATGACAAAGGTGTCATCAACGTACTTGTACCAGCAGTTTCGCTTAAGGTTGTAAGGTAATAGGACTTGTTGTTGGAACGCTTCCATAAAGATGTTGGCGAAGACATGAAACAGAGGAGATTCCATGGCTGCGGCTGAGACTTGCTCGTAGTATTTACCCCGAAACTGGAAATAGGTAGAAGAAAGACAAGCTTCAACTAAGTCAGCCAGATTAAATAATAATGGATACTGTATCCGGTATGGGAACCTTGGTGAATAAGGACTCAACATCAAAGCTGACAAGTAAATCACCGGAATTTACCGTCCACTCTTTGAGTCGTTAGACGAAATGTTGAGAATTTTGGATGAAAGAGTCGTTGTGTCCAGCGTAAAGTTTTAGAAGGTTAGAAAGGTATTTCGATAATTTGACAATTTAAATTGGGTAGTTGGCTACTTCCTAGCAACCGCCACGCTTCATTAATGCATAACATTTCGGCTTCATTGATGCATAATATGGAAATTTATGTTTCTTGTTACAATAATTTGCACGACCACATGCCTTGTAAGTTAGCAAAAGTTGATATGTTTTGTAGATATTTTATAGTTTTTTATGTTCTACTCACACTGCTAGTAACTATTAGAATAAAATATACTGAACATTGTGTGGTAAATCTATGCATTATGTATAATATTTTACTTATAGTTGTTGGAGAAATTGCAAGAATTTTGTAGAAAAATGCACTGTATTAATGTATCTTATCACAATGTTTGTAGTAAATTTAAAACTGAAAATATTACTATAAAGCGTGTCGTACAATCAAACGCAATTCAGTAAAATATCCCACAATTTATCTAATATAAACAGCTAAACTATTACAACAATTTTGTAGTAATTTTTCAAACATATTTCCTTGTTTGTATTTTTCTAACATTTTTTTGTTTGTGTAAACGTAAACGGCAGCAAACACATATGTCACACGTATTAGTGTTAATATCCTTTGTAAGGATGGTGTTTTGAGTTCATGTACTACAAAAGTCCTTTGTGATCTGTTCTGCTGCTTACATCTTGAAAATGTTTGTTATTGACCCAACTATATTTTTATGTATTTGTCTTCCAAATTTCTGATATAGAGATATAGATATAATAAGTATACATATAAGATTTGTCAATAATAACTCAAATAAACTGATTCCAATTGGCTGGAAAAAGCAGTAGACTGGAATAAACTTTGCATGAAGGCAGTTGAAGTTTTTAGCCGTTTCTAAACTGTATTTACAAAGTAGAATTTCAAGATGAATACTTACTTATACAAACATTTCAACTACAATTTGTACAATTTCCATATTTCTATTTAAGTCCATAGTTACGAGGTAGCATTAATGACTACGACTTTCGACAAACCACAAAATTCCGTTCCACAACAAATTGGATGCACCTATTTGTCACTAATATCCTGCTTATTACAGTTATTACTATAAATGTGTCAAATGCCGTAAAGATTGAGTAAATAGACATGCCGTTTCGATGTGCATACATGAAAAAGGAACATCTCGAGCTACACTGTAGCAACTTCGTTCGCTCTAAAACGTTTTAGCGAACATACATAGTAATTCCGGTATTACTGCCAACAAACTACGAATTTGCCGCATTTAATATCGTTTTCGGCGTTGAAATACCACGCTACACGTCGAAAATAATACCTCCATTACGCTACACGCCGGTGCATATTTCCAATAGAGATTCAAAGTAGGCAACCAGACATTCAACGAGCGAGTACAATAACGTGGCAGCAACAACTTTGTAAACAAATTAACTTGTCGCTACCTGACGAAGTAACGACGTTATTGGCAAATTGCAAACAACTCGATTTAGTGCCGTATGTCAGTAGGAGTTGGGAGAGATGGCGTTAGTATAGCGTGTGTATACGTATAGTGAGTTTAATTAAACAGGATTGCGCGTGGTGCTGGAATAATTTAGAAATTTTAGCATCGCGAGGTTGAGGTATCTATATTCGATGGGCATGGACGATACGTATCGAGTTTAGAACTACATTCAGGCCACTGACGTTACATCTCACATGATCTCTTGAAACAAATAACCTCAAGCTTGATTTGAAAGTGTATCGGTTTGATGTAATATACGTAATATGTTTGATTCAACACTACAGTTCCTTTTTTTAAGAACTTCGTCAGTTTGAAACAAATGTATTTGTCTTATTTGACTTTACCTTTTAATGGCAAACGTTCCCAAAATGGGAAGATACTGAAAAATCTAATTTTTATGGAGTTAATCATATTATTTGCACAACATTTTATGTTTTAAAATATACATAGATGTAAACCTATGAGTGTTTCCATTATGGAAACATTCGCCATTAAAAGGTTAGATAAATATGTAATTGCTTAGCAAAATATTTCTGTGATTTAAAATATGCTGTTTCTTTGACAAATATATTATTCTGTTGGTATTATTACTAGAGCCCGGTAACTGGAGAGCAATCGCAGCGGCGGTGTGACTGTGTTTAGGTGGACGGGGAGGGCTGGTCGATTATGATACGACACGACAAATCATCATCGCTCAGTTCAGTTTGGCATTGGATGGCGGATAGGGCGTTTTGATTTTATTGATATAGACGTAGTTATTAATTGTAGTTATTAGTTAGTGTAATGCGTTTTGATTTTATTGATACAGACGTAGTTATTAATTGTAGTTTTAAGTGAACATGTCGAAGGCTAAAAAACGACCCTTTCAAGACATAGTAAATAAGTTTATTTCTGACTTTCCCGATTTGTTTTACAACGGGAGTAAGATAGTTTGTAAAGTGTGCAAAATACATTTGATATCAAATAAGAAGTGGAACTGTACAAGACACGTAAATTCCGCACAGCATAGAAAACGAAAATTGGGCATACCACCGAGAAGTGCATTTTTGTAATGTAATGTTGGTAAACTGTAATTTGCCACTAGGCTTATTCGATAAACAACCGTTTGAGGACTTTTGGGAAAAATACAATCCCGAGTTGCGGTTGCCAACGGAGAAAACGGCACGTAAGCAATTGTACGTGATGACATGGAAAAGAAAATGAAACGTATATTGAAAAAACAGTTTCTTTGGTTGTGTGTTGACGACAAGAGTGTACTGCTGCAGCAATTACGAAGGTTGTGCTTAGTACCTTGGAAAAATTTCAAAAGATAAAGTGTTGATTTTTATGAGCGATGGCGCAGCGATAATGTGTTCGGTAGGCCGTTCTCTTCTTGAACATGGCTGCAAGTGTTTACATGTTACATTTAATAGTAATAATAATAATAATAATATATATTTATTTGGAATACTAAAACAAATACACCAAAACGTCACAATATGTACTAATAATACTCAATAATAAAACCTACATAAATGTATTTACCTTAACAAATAGTAAAGGTACTGGTACGCTCCTAACCACAAAAATTATTTAATAAATTCAGAACATATGTTTTTGAAATTTGTGGATTTCCATTGTCAACTGTACGGGCGAATAACGTGAGAAAAAGATTTTTTTATTCTAACATACCTCGTTTTATCTCTACTCTAAATATTATTTGCATAAAGGTTGATGCAATAAAGAACTGAAATTGAAAGGCACTATACGAGCAATTCCACTACCTTAATTCCAGCAAAAATCCGAGAAGGGAAGTTTGTGAAACTTTCTTTTCGCGGAATATCGAAAGGCATAAGTAAAATTTTAAGGGAGCAAGATATAAAAGTATGCTTCACATCGCAACACACATTCAGAAATCTTCTAGGTAATCCGATTGGTAAACCGGATACGAAAGAAAGTAAGCACCAGTTTCAAGGAACATATAGCACATTACCGCTGTAGGAGAATTGAATCGTCAAATATAGTGCTTCACATAAACGAAACCGGGAATAATATTAAACTTGAGAACCTGAAGTTAATTAAGAACGTAACTTTGCCGCGAAACTAAACACTTATGAAACCATTTATATAAAAAACAACAAAACTCAATTAACAGGCCAGCGTTTTTCCTTTAGTGTCCTAGTATTTCGCATGATTTGCTTTAAGGTACCTAAACATTAAAATTAGTTACTTGTAAATATCTTTTAAAGTAGGGATAGAATGAGGCATATTAAAATAAAAGGTATTTTTATTCATTTTCTTCATTCAGTCGTACAGTTGACAATTTTCAAAACGTATGTGCCGTGTTTATTGAATATTTTGTATGGTGCAGACTAATAAGTAGAGCGGGCCAAATTGCGCCATCCAACAGAATCGGAATCAGGCGCAACGGCCGCTTATTGTAAATAGCGTATATGTGAGTCACAGCAGATATGTGATATTTCGAAATTAATACACAAGAGTAAAAAAATAAAAGCTGACGCAATAATAATGTTTAGTAATTAGAGCGGATATATATATATATATATATATATATATATATATATGTACACGCTGAGGTGTTTTTATTTTCATTATGATTTTTTATTTGATTGAAAACGGTATGCGTTGTAAATGGGATGTAATAAGGAAATATCTGAGAAACTGAACGCTTTTTTTATTCTGTTGTACTTAATAATGTAACTGTAAATAAAGATATAATAAATAAATTCTATCCTTCTTAATAATGCGGATAGGCTTGTTTAAAAAGTTGCACCATCAGATAAGTTTCCACATTTGTCTCGGTGAAGGATGTTCGCCGAGACAAAAAAATGTTCTTATATTTCGAAAACGACCCTTCCACGTCTACCGAAGTAAGACAGGCGTAATTAAAATAATCTTTAGACTTAGTCAAGGAATCTGCAGATGCCCCATCGCACATTTGTCTTAATCTCGTGTAGTCCGGATTCTTTTTTAAAACACTGTCGAACTTAGCTAAAACTCGTCCACTTGTTGCATCGTTTATACTGCGTAACAATGTACTAACTTCGTCCACGACTTGCACTGATTCTACCAACGACAATCCAGAATTTTGCAAATTTTCTATCGCGTCTACTAACCCTTTGTAATTGTTGCTAATATTATTTAGATGTGTTTCAACAGAAATATCGAGAAATCCCTTCTGGCTCATCCTAATAGCTCTAGCTTCGGCAGGGACGAATTGCAAAATAACGGATTTGACTTCTTGAAAATGTTCATTATAATATAAAGCGGCTTTTAACCACGTTCCCCAACGCGTAAGAATGGGCTGTGGTGGTTCTCGAATACCAGGGCATAACCTGTGGAATGCCCTAGTCCTCTTAGGACTTTTGAGAAACACTTTTTTTTGTGTTTGCTATTAATGCATCCACCTCCGGGTAACACTCTCGAATAGTTTGTGCCACAAGATGTAAAGCATGGACTTTACACGTAACATGTAAAAGTCCTTCACACTTTTCTTTAAGGGAACGGCCTACACTACACATTGTTGCTGCACCATCGCTCATGAACAACAACAGTTGACTGGTTGACACTTGAAATTTTTGTAACGTTTCGAGAACTACGGCCGTAATTGCTTTACTAGTACACTGTTTTAATCTTCTGCTGGCTAATAGAATTGCAAAATTTGGTTTAATAGGATCTAATACGCGCACTATTATATTCAAAATAGAATTTTTTTTGCAATCTGTCGTCTCATCAAGACATAGCCACAGCTGTTTATCTTTTAATTCGGCTTTAATTCGATTTTCAATGTCCTCACGTATTCGTGGAATATCTCTCCGTAACGCTGTCCGAGATGGTAGTATCCACTCGGTATTGTATGTACCCCAGAATTTTCGAAATGCTTTTTTATCAAGTATACGAAGTGGTAGACCGCATACCATAAACGTTAAAAGCAATTCTAATTGAAATTGACGTTGTTGTGACACACCATTTCTTTTATTTCTGTGGTGTGCGCTATTTATATGTCTTTCACAATCACGTTTGCTCCAGCACAGTAGTTTCTTTTTACAAACTTTACAGAAAATTGTACTCCCATTGTAGTGTAAATCCACAAATTCACTAAGAAATTTATTAACTTTCGTAGGTAATGGCCGTTTATTTTTAATAGTTACGTTAGACACAATCACTAAAGCGAGCACACCGACGCTTGTTTCTAGTATGCCACGAAGTGGTGCAAACGTAACATCTGCAGACTCGTCATTTGTTGATGAATAGAGCGCGTCATCCGTAAATGAATAAGCGCGCTGTTAGTTCGTAGCCGTCGATGAATGAACTTTTTTTTTGTAGTGGCCCACTGTGAACAACGCCCTATTTATCAACGAACACCCAAACTGCAGGTGTATATTTGCGCGTCTTCACGACGTAATAGACAGTGGTTTTGGACCTCGTCCTAATAATTACATATTTAAATTACCTATGTTTACATACATATATGCGCCCGGCAGCCTGATTGCGAACCTGGCGCGTGGCGCTCTTGGCCCGCTCTACTAATAAGTACTAATAGAACCTATAAAACATCATATAATTACAAGTTATCAGGTACGTTCCCAAGAAAATCCTTCAGAATTTTCGATATACTTTTACATGATAGTATATTCCTTATTAGTTGACCCAAAATGCCTGGAGCATTGTCCCCCTAATCGTCCATTGTTTCCGCTTCGCTCTGCATAAGACAGGATAAGAAGAATTCTATATTAGTTTTAGCATCTGGCAGATCTCGTTTCTAATTAAGTTTTCTATGTTGGTACGCCTGTCTTTCCTCTAGCGATTAATTAATAGATAATTCAAAGTCAAGGTGGAAACTGGTAACGAAAAGAAGAAATATCTTTTCTCTATATTGTTGTCCCGAATTTCGCGCAGCGGAAGTGTCCTCATTGGTTTCTAAACTAAATTTAATGATGAAGAATTGCAGATCGCGACGTTCTATGCCGTAGACGCAAGTTCGAATAGCGCGATAATAAATCTTACGTTGAATTAGTTTTAAGCACGAAGAATCGCGTAAATCTTAGCGCTATTGTTAGTGGAAATAAATCAAAGTCAGATATTAAACAACTGCATACAATAATGTAAACCGTGTTATGCTATGCATGTCAATTCGTTATTGAAACCACTAAATGGACATTAGTTTAGATTGTTTGATCAATAAAAGGACGTGAAATTATGTATTCACCATTTATAATCATTAAATCAACTTTGTAGGCTTTTATTTTATTAATTAATTGTTGAATACCAGAACCGATTATTTTGAGTAAGAGTGTATCTTGCGTATATTGTTATTTTATGTTGAGCTTTAGTGTATATGTTATGTGAATTCAATCGTTACGGAATTTGTACAACGATGTATTTTAAAAACTGTTTTGCTTGTACGCGTCACGTACAACTGGTATATAAGCATTGAAAAATTTCGTAGTTTGGTTTTTACTGCAGCGGCCTCAAGCTTGGCAGAAAGAACACCTTTGGAGGACGCAATTGGACGGCATTAAAAGCTGACTTTTGCAAAGCTGACAGAGATTCATCCATATTCCTCAATTGGGCCGCCTTAAAACTGACTTTTGCGAAGTTGGATGCAAATTTGTCAATGTTCCATAATTGGGCGGCGCACAAAGAGGACCCCTTATAGAAGTGGATACTCAAAATTGATGCCCGATAACCGAAAACGTTCAAGTCCGTATATTTTACTACCGATAACCGAAAACGTCCGCAATTCATCGTCAACTTATCGTTTCTTTGATGCTTGTAAATTTATGAGAAAATACGTAGAATTCTGCGCAAAGTCCGAAACCGAACTTAAGTTATTTTCCGAAACCGAAAATGATAGAAAACATTTGAGAGATTACGTAAGATTTTATGCAAACGCCGAAACCAGACTTAATTTATTTTACTGAACCGAAATGTTTGTAAATATTTGACAATTTTTATAATTTTCTGCAACCACTGAAAGTTATATTATTTTGCTGTGTAAAGAATTTTACTTTGGCTTAATATTTGTAAATAAAATTGGTTATTATTACTTACGTTTTTTGTTTGTTTTGTTGGACATCGCGACACAGAAGCTACCACGGCTGGAGTTGTTAGTCAACGCCGCGCTTATTAACATCACAAGTCACTTTCCTTTTCTTAGCCACCGACTCCGCAATCACTATTTGCCTTAATTAGCAAGCACGTGGTGATTATTTACTTCACAACACCCAAGTTTATTCCGACAAAAAGGAAAATTTATAATACTCGCAGCGGGATCTAGCGGCGGAAGGACATTTTTCCATTTACTACAAATGCAACATCGGGGAGAACTCTTTCAACTTTTGACTTGAAAGGTTCATTCCGCGGACATTTCGATCCATCGATTTTAACGAACTTTGAATTCCAATGGTATTTTAATGGTTTCTCAAATATCTTTTGTTTAGTCATGAAAGGATAAACGTTATTCGCACACAAAATGTTGTGTCCTTCGTCAATGACGCACTCGCAAGTGCTTGAACATATTTTTTTGTACAGCTAGATGTTATACTCTTGCAGCATTAGTATTGTCCTTTGCAAACGTTATGGTGTTAGTTTTATTGGTTGATTTAATCAAATCTTTGGCATGCAAATACTGTAGCTAATGCCTTCTTTTTCTAATTAACCCACTTCCAACACGATAATCTCATCGATATGTTGCTAAAGCGAGTAATCGAGTAAGTGAGTATTGCTTAGTACAGGAGTACATTTCCCTTTTTCCATACAAAAGAGAAGATCCCATAAAGAAGACGCGTCATTAAATAATACCATTAGCGTTGGGGAGCGCAATTTTTCGCATCATTCAGTTCTTCCTCTTCTTCTGTTGCTTCTTTCCAATTAAAAGATAGATCCTTTTAACTTGATTACATATCTTTATACTTATTTCACTGAATCCGCATTATGTACCGCGAAATTACTTCCTTTGTATCGCGATATTTGCTCATATATCTGGGACGCCAAGCTACCTAACCTTATGACGTGGTTTAATACATATTAGAACTCCAACACAAAGCCATTAATATTGAATTCATTTTCCGTAATATTGAGTAAAACGCAGGTGGAAGATCTTTTTAAGGAAGCTACTTATTCGTCCCTTGTTGCCCAACAATATCCAGCAAATTAATAAACGCTGGTAGATTTATTAGATATTCTTTGTTTAATCTAAAAGTAATAAAGGAGTTAGGAAAAATACATCCGTGAAAAACGCACTTTTAAACCAATTCTGGGAGAAGGTGTTAAAAATATACATAATTTCCTAGCATATCTCGAACGGTTTCCACCACACAAAAGAAGGCAATTTTATGGTAAATACTGCGATCTTACATAGTAAAAAATAATTATACTATCAAAATGAAAACTCCGTCCTAATTTTATAACATTTTATGGAATATATATGCAGTACGGACCTAAAGTGTGTCCCCTCCCCCCATGCTAGCCAGCGTTTTCAGAAAAAAATAGGTCGATTTCTATTTTTTGTCAACTAATTTTTGCCGTTATCGGCAGTTCAATTGTATTTCCGGTGTCATCGGAAGTGACGTCAACTTTCTTATTTTAAATAGAACAGTCTATATATTTTCATATTTCTAGAAAAGTAATTGAAAGGCAACAGCCACGAAAATCTGTTTATAATTAAAATCTATCCCACAGATGCTTCTTTTTTGCATCCAAGATTATATAACCTCCAAAATACTATGGGAAGGGCAATAAAAATGTTTTCTTTTTATCCCTTTAGCATTTCAGTGGCACCTCCAATAACGCATCCCTTATGTGCATAATTTGCTCGCTCCATGTGTGTGTGTGAGTGTCTGTGGCCCATAAAATTTTACGGTCATGTAAAGCGAAAATTTTTCTTTTCGTTTTCGTCCTTCTCCCAGTGCGGAAGTGCGGTAGAGACATAGGCGAGAATATTATACACGCATATTATTGTATGGCTAATAAAAGCGTCGTTAAAAATAATGAAGCTCGACCGCGCTCCTTTGTTGTTGCTGCTGTTGTTTGTCGACGTTATGCGCCGGATGGCTATTTTCGCGCCGGGTAATGGCTCTTAGAACTGCGCTAGTTCGACAATTTCGAGCATGTTTTCGCCTGGTCTAAGTACACTGTAAAATATCCCGGAGCGTCTTAAAAATTGGCGGCATAAAATTTTGTGTTGTATGTGGCTGGTTCTGTATTATTGTTGGGCGAATAAATAATTGTTGTATGGTAAAACAGTGTAAAGACGACTAATTTGCGTATTTTTTTGGTCGAATAATGTCGTCAGTTCCTAAGAACATGTGGAACTAAATTGAATTACGGGTATCAACATCATTATTCAACAAAAAATGTGCTTCGTTGATCCAGTAAACGATGTCCAACCACTTTGGGTTCATTTGAATTTTCACCACGTCATACTTACTTAATCCTCAACCTAGTGGAGTTAAATCACCGCTTCCCTCACTTCCTCTCACCATCTCCTTCTTGGCCTCCTTCTTGCTTCCGATCTGTTAGATTTGCACTCAGATCTGATATTCTTTTTACATGGTCGTACCATCTGAGTTGAGCTTCCTTAATCTTATCTTCAATTGAATTCATTTCTAGGTCTTGTTTGTGAGTCATGTTTCTGATTTTATCCATTTTGTTTTCCTTTCTATTTTTCTTAAAAATCTCATTGCAATTGCTGTCATTTTATTTCATTGTTTTTAATAGTTGCCCATGGTTCTGCTGCGTATGCGGGAGTTACTATCTCCTATAGATCGTCTAATTTCTTTGGCGATTTCTCCTTTCTCTAAGAATATATTTTAATGCTGTTGCCTAATCTTCCTCTCGCTGTGTCTGTTTGTTTAATCTTATTATTTAATCTGCCAGGATTTGAAGAGAGAAATTGCACCTAACTGGTTTACCAGTTTCCTTAATTGAAAACAAAACTTATGTAGGTACATTTGTTAGATGTTTTTAAGAATTTGCCAAACAGCAGCGTATTTCAACAAATTTTCGGACTTGATCAGCACTACGTACCCATATAGCATCAATTTCATTTAAATCTTAAATTTGAGTTAAAATTTTAGAAATGTTAATATCATATCATCAGTAAAACAATCGGCTCTTTCAAATTCGTAGATTGATTTCCCAAAAAGCTAATTATTATATTTTATTATTCTTCTATTTTGAGCATCTTGTTCTTGGAGCTTCGTTTTTCTCATGACGTCATCCCATGGTCGCTCTAGATGACTCTTTTCATATTCTTTATTGGTTACCATTCGTTCATCCCACGTGGCTTTCGCCGTTCGTTTATCCGCAGAACGTATCCTAGCTATCTCAGTATGGTCTTTTCAAATATTTCCACTACTGTCTCCTTTACTTATATCTTTTACATCTTAGACTGTTTCCTCAGGTGGTTCTTTTCTACTGCCAAGGGTCTTCATTTTAAATCTGCTTTGGTGGTCCTCACCTCACAAGATCGACCTGATCGTTGTTATATAGGGTTTTGGTCTCTTTCCTTTATAAGAGTGGCTTCCAAACATTTGCCGTCTCCATACCAATCAATTGGAATCTAAAAATTTTCATCTGCATGCAGTTTTATCTGTGTTTACATCTTGACCTCATTTTCGCTATGAAGTCGAAAACATCATGAGCTAGCTATAACTTTGCCACCTTTGAAGTTGAGATACAATACGCAATTCTCTTCAATAAATATTCCAATTTCGGAACATCCTTTTTCCACACTTTATTAATATTACCTCCAAATATATACTGAAATGCTTTAAAAGTGGGAAATTGTCAAAAAAATTTAATTGTCGTAAATTACTTAATTAATTATACGAACTGAGGGTTCGGAAGTGTTCTAAAACACTTTTTCGGCAATTGAGATGAACTTTAAGATCAATAAATGAGATTTTCATTTGAAACTAAAAATCGAAACTAATTTGAATTTGACGATGATGTTAATATAAAGGCCTGGGGAAGCGTAGAAGCTTCCGAAAAAGAGCTAATATCCGCCAGAGGGAATTTCACATTGACTGAGTGGTCATACTGAATACACTATACGTGCTGGAATGATAGATGCATTCGACAATGTAAAATTCACAACACTTCAATACTAAACAAGATAGGAGGCAGGCTGCAACCTTGTTTGAGTTTTTTTAATAGACAAACTGGGTAGAAAAGATTATTTTCAATCTTGATGCTTGTTGTCGTTTTATAACTCTTATTATTTACATCTGCGATGTTTCTATTTCTAGGTTCTTCAGCGCTTTCCATAATTGACGTGCTGAATTATAGACCTCTTCTAGATCTATAAACGTCGTGAAGGAACGGGTCAACTTCAGTGTTCCACAAGGCTCTGTACTGGGACCTCTATTGTTTTTTACTTACACTAACGATATAACCGACGGTGTCTCAGAAAATACGCTTTTAAGTTTATTTGCAGATAATACATAATTAAATATATATGGTCAGAATTTAAATGAAACAATTTCAAAAGCTTTTAGCAACTCTGAAATATAATATCTTTCTGGCAAAACTTTTATATAAGCTATAAGGTCTTATCGAAAAGAAATAATTATTTTTACGTGGAATTTTTGACGGAAGAATTTTATTCTGATGGCATATCTACTTGCACCATCAACGAGCACGTCCGCCTTCTGTGCAAGTGAAATGTATACCTTCGTCGAGCGTGCAGAGCTATCAAAATTCAACCGGTTACACTTCCAACGATGGCATCTGTTTGTACGTATGTACCTATCCTATGTGTGTTCGCCCCATATATCTACCCTTCATAGTGATTTCGCAAAGTAGCTCGTCGTTTGGGTTCGAAAAATTTTCGAATTTCCAAATATTTATTAAAAGTCGGAGCCCAGCGCCAATTTACGCCGAGCTGCACACTGTTTGCAATTTGTACAGCAATTTAGAAAAATATCTGGTATTCCCTGATAGATAAAGTGAAGATGGCGCTGTGAGACCATTTTTTGAAAAACTTAATATAAGTTCTTTGTTCTACAGAAAAGGATATTTTAGCTACGATTTAAAAATAATCTTAGGAGTGTAAAATCATCAATTTAATAACACCAAAATATTCCGATTGCTGATTTAGTCCAATTATCCTTCTTAATTAGAAGGACAAATACTGGTTTAACGAATTTAAGCATGGATAAACATCCGTCCTTAATAAGGAGCGGTCAAGCCGTCCCACTGATGTGACTACGGAAGATATAATCAATAAAGTTCATGATATCGTGTTAGCAGACCACCAGGTGAAGATTAGAGAAATTGCTAATACCGCAAACATCTCAATTGAATGTGTGCAAAACATCCTTCACGAAAAGTTGAGTATGAGGAAGCTATCGGCGAGATAGGTGCAGCATTTGCTGACGGTTGATCAAAAACGGAATAGCCTGATAATTTCAAAGCAATGTTTGGACATATTTAAGCGCAATACGAGAGTTTCTGCGGCATTATGTGACTTTAGATGAGCCACGACACATGAGCATAGATGAACTGAAAAAGAAAAGACTCTCTTATGGCCACATTCCGTAATTGCAAGAACAAATTAAAGAGCAGCTAAAGAAGTGGTGCTGGTTCAAGTGATGTGTACATATCCCATTGGTTAGACCTGTCGTATCATCATTATTTTCGTCCATTTTTAAAAAATATTCTTCTTGCACTTCCCGAAAAAATTAAAGTAACAATTTACTTTAACTCGGACAAGCACTTGCCAAATTTATTTCAAGTCATGTCACTCGGAAAGTGCCGCGTAGTGAGTGGCCAGCTTAAGATTTAGATAAATTATTTAACTGCGTAGTAAACTCGTGTTAATCAAATCTTCAGCATCAAATATTCATTTTAAGTAAATAGAAATATTTGCAGAAAACTTTTTCAAAAGTGACGTAAGAGATTTCGCAGATTTACAAAACTTGATAATTCGTTGACCAGTGCAGCTGTAATCGTCCAGATATTTTCCACGTGCACTGTACTTTCCGCATTACCCTAGCACACGCGAAATTCTCACGTCGCAAGTGTTTCCCGAAACGTGGGAAAAGTACGAAAGGCATATCCATTTCCTTTTTATCTTCGTAATTTTTACCGTATCGACTCTCGTCGAAACGCCCCGCAAAAATGGTCTCAATTCCCGTTCACGCGCTTGAAGCGAATAAATGAAGGAGCTGTGTACTTGGAGATTGGAGCGAACGTGACGCAATTTATTCGCCCGGATCGCATATGCAAAAGGTTACTGCTACCTATCACCTAGCTAACGTACCGAACGGGGATGAGGACGACGAGACGAATGAGTGTATGGAGAGCAAGGAAAACGGTAAGATCGACTCCATCTGAAAACGGCAGCTGAATTCGCCGATGCCTCCTATTGCTACCGCTG
The DNA here is from genome assembly GCA_029619315.2 of Dynastes maya. NCBI lineage: Eukaryota > Metazoa > Arthropoda > Insecta > Coleoptera > Scarabaeidae > Dynastes > Dynastes maya. The sequence goes on along the minus strand of JAROYE020000004.1, from coordinate 54,682,020 downwards.
CCGTCAGTTTCATTTCCAAGTATCGTCACGTAATTCTGGATATAGTTCCTAATGAATCTGAGATAAATTAATTCAGCTGGCATACAGATATATTTGCCGCTTTATGTAAGGTAAAATACGTATATATGTGTATCCATATTCAAGTCTGAGCTTGTGTTGGGAAAAAGATAGGGGAAATCCGATCCGTTGAATACAGCTAGCATACTCTTCGAGAGAAATTGATTTCTAGGTATGTACGTACGTGTTCGTGCATGCCAATTAAATGGTAACAAATCAATATCTAGCTATACAGAGTTAGTCAGAACTTCTTACGGAACTTTACTCCCGGTTTACAGAACATTTTTTAATCTCGAATTAAGTTAATTTACGATTAAAATTGTGACGAGCCGTTAACCGTTCGCACTTCTAGACTGAAAGAAAAGAATATAAAATTATAATAATCATCTTTTGTAACAAATCTTTAAATTATCTTGCAATTTTATTCTATTTTGCAACTTCTACCTTGTAAATTAATTTTGGAAAATCCTGTATATCATTTTTGAACACCAGTGTATATTTTTCACTAGTGAAAGCGGTTGAAGTTGTGTAACGATATGTCTTAATGAATGTTTTACTTGTACGCGTCAGGTACAAGGCCACAGTACGTCATAAGCAAAAAATGCAACATCATGGTCAGGAATTGAATATAAATCCTTCATATTCACATTTCGGGACTTTTGCGTTGCAAATTCGCTACTAAGCAGGCTAAGCAATAGTTTCACCTCTTCGTGGCAAGTCGGCATACAAGCAGACAGCAGGCTGAGTAAAGTCCGAGAAGTATCCTTCGGGTAGTTGGATTTTCGCCGGCAACCTTGGAAGATTTTCTCCGTAAGACCGAGCAGTCTCCCGGAGGCAGTCAGCTTCGGTCGGCAACTCTGAAATATTTTTCCCAATCTCACCCGTAGCAACAGCCGTCAGCTGCTTGGTAGATTCCACCGCGAAAAAATCGCCGTCTAAATTACTAACGTCTGTAATTAACTTCTACCAAAACCAGTTGCAAACACTTGATTTGTTTTAACTTAGAGAATCTTAGACCGTAAATTAACTTTTACCGATACCCGTAACAACCGTTTGACTATTTGAGTTCACTACTTGATATCTTTTCTGTTAAACATTGTAAATAGTCACGACTGAACTAGAATTTTATGTTATTTTGATTTACTTTGTTTTTTTTTTGAGTTATTTTATTGAGAACGTTTCATTGCTAGCACTTGTAAATAAAACTTTGTAAATATTACTTATTTCTTTTCATTCCGACACTGAATTCTGGATATAAGCAGCTAATCATGGTTGACGATAATGAACATCGTGCTCGATACCGCCGCATAATCACATCAGAATCACTAACACCGTAAACATATTAATTACTCACGTGTGTCAGGTTTGAAAATATTCCAAGTAATTTTGATAGTTCTTAAAATTGCATTACTACTGATGGCGACATGTACAAGCCGGATGTGTCAACCAACTTGTTGAACCCACAATATATTTATCCATAAGCGTTTGATATTTTACGAAACATTTAAGAAGCGATTTATTTTCATCCTCGTTGATAAGCATAAAATAAGATAGATAAAGAGGATATTAAAAATAACTGTTTATTCACAATTTAGTGAATTTTGAAGTTGTCGAAATAGTCCAGAAGGAGCACGAATGTCGCAATAATTTAATTTGTGATTAAAGGCCTGGTGATGCTTTCTTAATGAAACCGATCTCACTTGGAATCATTTTTTATAAATTCATTTCGATTTCTCAATGGTTGCAACAGTCAAGATTTGCCTATATCCCGATGATACTTGTTGTGCGTTCGTGCGATCACGGAAAATTTGAATAAGGCGTCAGAAAGTGCCATAAAGGAAGCTGGAAGTTGGTTCGCGGCAAACAAATTAAAACTGATGGGGGAGAGAAGAAAAAATAAGTTGAAAAATTACATGAAATATAAGGAACTGCAGAGAAATATAAAGGTAAATATAAGAGAAGTCAAGGAAAAGTGGCTAACAGATCAATTCACAAAATAGAAGAATAACACATTCTGGAATACTCAAAGGCGCTGATAGTAAACTCATTACAGACACCAAAGATAAATTCAGACTATATATACATAACAAAACTCTCCGACGATAATCGAGGAACACAAGAAGAAATACAAGAGGAAATGTTTCGCAGAAAATAACAATTAATTTATTTTATTTCTCATTTTTCCTAGATTTATATGTTTTGTTTATATTTTTTTTATTTGTATATTGAATGAATTGTTAATTTTTATGCATTTATGTATATGTTACTATGCTGCTATGTATTTTTGTATTTTTCCTGTAATTGGGTGTAAAACCTGTTGGAATATATTTATATATACATATATATTATTATTATTAGTTATTTTTGCCATACTCTTTAGTTTTAAAATAAATTCCGCTTTATCTTGGTAAGTAGAGGTCATGCAAATTCAAAAAAGATATCATTTACAAATTTCGAAACATGTTGAGATTTGAAAGTGCTTTTCTTGGGAAACCGTCACCTATCCTTTATTACTGCTTACATAAACATTTAGCTGATTTAATTCCGGATTAATTAATAACAAATTAAAGTTATGCTTAATCTGGTAACTAAAAATTTCATCTCTCTTAGTTTTAGGACAATAGTACCTTTTTACATTTAGCCTTGGAATTTAACAAGGGTTCTAAAAATATAATAATACAGATCAATAAAACTTGTTCATAATCAGACTTCACAGAAGAAAATGGTATTAAAAATTTCCACTTATAAAGACCCTGTTTTCCGAGCTCCCAGAGAGGATTCACCCTATATATTTTTCATTATAAAGTGAATTTTGAATATTAGTGTTAATATTTTTGAAAGAAACTTCTTCATGTTAACCCATTCCCATCTCCACCCATATTCACAATTTGTTTACGTCAACACTACAATACTTTTCTTCGTACAGAACGACAATTTACGCCCAATCGAAAAAGAACTTCCAAACCCGTCGGAATCTCCGAAACGACAAAACATCTTCGACAAGTACAGACGCTAAACTGCAATAACACGAGGTCGAACAAGAGGCGTCCCGTTTACGAATTTAAAAAACTTTAAATTGATGTAGTTCGAAGAAGTATTACCCATTCGGACCTGCCGCTATCGAAGAATCGAACCGTGTTTCGGAGCGGCTGCTGGAAAGAGGAGTACGACGAGAGGAAAGAGAAGCATAGCAATAGTAACAAAAGCAAGACGACAAGTCGGCTGCGGCGACGGTCGTAACCGTCGAAAAATCGAAGGAGGCTTTCGCCGGAGTTTTCCCGGGTTTCTCCTTTCTTCGTTCTTTCGATACGCTCGCGAAGGTGCTGTCCCCTTTCTCTTTCCCTAACGCTTCCCCCAGAAACTTATTTAATATATCAATATTATTTGTAACATCTGGAGGCGTTCAAAGACTTTGAAAAATATATTGTTCGGTTCAGATGTTGTAACTGGCGCGAGAGATGTTATTGTCACCGAAGCGGAGATTCTATATATACAGATAGATAGAGGGCGCGCGCGTTCGCCGTGTCGCTTCGGGTTCTGGAATGTAAAGTTCGCGCGTGTTAGGCCGGATTAATATCTCGCTTTTCCCGGATTTTGTCGCACGCTAAATATTGGCTCTGAGATGGTGCTAATACGGTGAACGTTTGCGAGGAGTTCATTTTCAGTTAGGTTAAGGAATTGGGATCCGTAGAATTGATTCCACTAGATTTGCAAGCTTGAATAGGTTTTTGAACAGACATATTGCTAATTTTGTTGCAGTGTTTTATTTGAATAATTAATACACTACCTTCTTTCTATTCAAAAACTGAAGTTACATGACCCAGCAAATAACACTAAAGTATCGGCACACTCCGCACCTCACAAGTTATAATTTGGTTAATTCGAAACAGCCGTTTCGAGAATTCATGGATTTTCATTGTCAACTGTAAGATCGAAAGATTCGGTCTTATTGATATTACATTTCCATTCATTTCAATAGCTGCTTTTAAAATGCTTTTATAAATATTGATCTCTCTAAAATTCTACAGATCTGTAAAATGTAAAATTTTATATACCAGCGAATATTTAATTCATCATCTGGTATAACTTTTTTCGCCATATTGATTAATTAATAAATCGTTTGAATAAGGTAATTTTGCAGATTAAATTAGGAAATTATCGTCTTGTTGTTTCCATCTTCTACTTCTCCATTAAAATATTGTTTAAAGAGCTCTGAGGTGATGATAAATTTCATACGGTATTCAACACTTCCAGAAAGCAACATAATTACCACATGGTTCTTACCTAGCTCTTTCTTGTATATTTGGTAAGCACATTCGTTGAAAGACACTTTTGAACATCTCAGCCATATTGGGCGCTCAATTGTTGTTTGACATTCGTTTCTGTTAGTTTCCATTTGAAAGACAGTTCGTCTATGCACATTAAAGTCGAGATGGACGCTGTTTACAGGAATTCTGCACCATCATTTGCCACAGTGACATTTTAAACAGCTGAATTTAAACGTGGTCATACTAGCTTGGTTAACGATCAACGTTTGGGGCGGTCAAAAACTCCAACCACTATAGATAACATCAGAAAAGTTCATCAAATGGTGCTGGACGACTGTCGAGTTAAGGTTAGAGAGACAGGAGGGACTGTGGGCATCTCCAAACGGATAGGCCCTGCCCGTCGAAGCTATCTCACCTGTATATCTTGCCAGTTATACCTGTCTGCCTAAGCTGTATAAGTTGTTTCTTTCACTTGTTGTACCTGTCTGTCGAAGCTGTATAGCCAGTCACAGCAGTGTATTAAAATGACCGTTACACAGCAAAAGACCTTGAAAGCCGATAATCGCGATGCCAGACCGCAAATTATGTAATTCAAAATACACCGACCGGATGTAACACCGCGGATGACCTTGCACGAAGTTGTGGGACCCCACACCGGAAGTAAAAATGCCTCTTATCAGCTACCAAATCTCCATAAGAAAGGTATTTCTCCACAAGCAATGGCCTTTAAACTGGCTTTGTACGCCTGTTGTTTAACTACTTAGGAAAACTATGAACGTTTAGATAATATAACAGATCACACCACTTAGATTTTAGGCAAATGTATGCCATTTTCGTTAATGACCGTTAATTTGCATGTCTGAAAAGCGATATAGTTGGTTTTTCCCCGTGATCAATATCCATGCATTGTACCTAAACTACGATTTATCCAATTCATACAGCAATTATACAGGGTTTTCATTTGAAAACATCCCACTTTGAATAACTCCTTAATTAGTAACTAAAAACACAACCTATGGAATAGAAACTCAATCTGCCTTCATCCCCCCCCCCCAATCACCACAACCCGAAAATTTTAAATGGCACTATCCCATGTGTGACACATTATTAAGGATATAAAATGTTCAATCTTTTACATCAAAGAAAATTAAAATCAGCCGAGCGGTTCGTGAATTAGAAACTGAAAAAAAAGCAACAAAGCAGTCATAATACGAAATTTTACACAATTCCATTGTTTAGCGAAAGCAATACGCTAATTAATAACCAATTTTTCCGTTTCAATAACACGACAATTCATCAAAATCAATCAAACTTTAGATACACAATACTCAACGCTACATTGCCCAATTGATCAACACAGCGTCCCCGGTCATCATTAGCCATCAATCATAATTACGGAGACTTAATTGTGGAAAGAAATCCCTAAACCGGAGGATGGCTAAACGGATTGTGTCTCGTTGGGATTCCTTGAAGCCTCAATATGATCCTCCATCGCTGAAGAACCTTCTTTCCCTCTTCTATCCCGCGTAGTTGTTGCTAAATGAAGCGTCACATTTCCAAAACAATTTACCGTCGAAAAAGGGTTCATTCCTGTTACTCCCTCCATTTGCCCTATGCTATCCCTTTCTCTCACACCCCTTGCCAAATTGATAAACGACGTTTTAATAGCCCGCGAAGATTGCAGCGCCCCCTACCTTCTCTCTCCGATATTAACGATAATTATTGTAGCCGGTGGATCGCGTTTCAGGGCTATTTTGCGATAGCGGCGGGTTCGTAACTCGCACACAAAAAGTTCGGCTTCGATTTTTTTATCGCGTCGGGATATTCGGTTTTGTCATATAGCTGATAAGCGTTAATTCGGCTATTTGTTTTAGCGTTTTCCGACGACCATTCCAATTGGTGGTAGTTTTTTTTTTCCCGTTGTATGACAGTTTAATTTGCGTATCCGGATATTTAAATTTGTAACGTTCCGACATTTTGTTTTGTGTGTCTGTGTATTTTTCATTGATATAATCGTCAAGAAAATCAATGAGTGTTTAAGCTTACCATGTCCAATTTTTGTAAAATTGTGGTTTTATAGAAAGAAAAAATATTTCTTTCCATGTTCAGAGTTGCACCACAAAACGAGAATTCAATTTATTTTACTAAATTTGATTTAGGTTATGTTTTTATTCATGGAGAACTGCAAAAGTGATTCAGCTGGACTAGGATTTGATTGTAAACATTGTTTCACCCTGAATAGTAGTAAAGTGTGTGTAGCCTCGCAACCTCTTACTTCCATGTTTATGTGCTACATTACTTTCAAAAGGGATTGAATTTTCTAGATCTCATATTTTCCATCCAGGCCAATATCTCCAGCAACTAAATTTACTAGAAGGAAGTAAAATATTCTTTACGCTGAATGTCTTCTTTTGTTTGAAATTTTTGCTGCCCCTTTTACGAGGTTAGAAACCCAATTCAAGAATTTTTTCCATGGTGTCTACTAAAGCGTGAGAAGTGTCTTGGTGGAATAGAACTGGTAGAAAAGAACAGTCGCTGTCATTTTTGCGACCGATGAAACAGTTTTTTTCGGAGTCGATTCACCCTTCGCAGCCCACGGCTCCAATCGTACTTTGGCTTTAGGAGTGTACTGGGGGGAATCCAAGTTTCATCTACAGCCATTACTCGACGTCAAAACTCCGACCTGTTTTGTTTAGACAGCTTCAACATGGCTTTGGAAATGTTCATTCGAATGCATTATTAGTCCTGAATGCGGTTAGCTTTTTCAAGCCCAAATCTTCACTCAATATATGACAAACGCGTTCTTTGAGATGCTTGACGAGTAACACCATCTTCAAGTTTAGGCTTTAAACTTTTCAGACTGCCCTCGTATTACACCACTATTGTAAGGCTTAAATTCAATCATGGCCAGCTTTCCGCTCATTTCCATAAACTTAATATAATAAATACAGCCGTCTATTCATGTGAAAGAGATAGCAGACCTGCGTCATGCTTTCTTGGAACCCCAGAAGCGTAGAAAATATCGGAAAGTTCTATTTGAGAATGTGTAAGCAGTGGGGGTTGATATGCCAACAATAATCCGATATACTTGTGGAAGTTGTCCTAACATGCCTTAGGACGTAAAACGTGTTTTTAGAATATTGTCTTTCCATAATTCCATATCCAGGATCTAGTTCGTTAAAGTTTTATCAATGGCAGTTTCTGTACACAATGTAGTAAAACAGACAATAATTCCCAGTACACAATTAAATAAGGAAAGGAAATTACAAGGATAGGCTGATTACAAAAAAAACAGAAACTAGAGTTAGATTGGCAGTGCAGTCAATCATTAACAACGTAGAGGTGAGTCAAGTCAATTGAACTGGGCACATTGTTGAACCGAGAGAGTGGAGCAGGCATGGCGAACTAAATGTTAAAAAAAATATATTACAGGGACATTGGAGATAGAATGTAGGCTAGGAGCCATGAAATAGAATAGAGTTGAGAACAGAAAGTGAAGAATACTCTTGCGATTTTGACAACTAACAACTAGTTTTACAAATATTGCTACAGTCGGAGTACAAACTAAAGGCTTATTGTGTGCATGAGACTTCAAAACAATAAAAGAAATGCATAAAATGTTTACAGGTTTATTTAAACAAATAAAACAATAAAACATGTGACAGTGATATTTATACAGAGAAATTATACATTTGAAAACACATGGATTTGCCGGCTATGTGTACAAGTACACTATTGTATGCAATATTCAACAAATATGTAGTAATAATTATTTCAAAGGTACGGGTGGGGCTGGTACTTGGTCCTTCGGTGTCGGTCTCTTCCTCGTTATAATCCAGAATTGAAAAAGTTTGACTGTTGACAAAATATAGAGGTACTCTAAATCTGTGGCACTGGAACGCTGAAACAGTTCACTAAAATCCTTACCACAAAACTTAACTGAATTCAGTTTTACTGCCGATGATGATAGCTTGGCACAAGTTAAGTTTTGTGGTAAGAGTTTTAGTGAACTGTTTCAGTGTTGACAAAATGTTAGATTTTAGTAAAGTAACCCGTTAAAATAAAATATAATGCACTGGCGCCATAAATAATGTGTGACATACAATACGTATAGTTGGATATATTGATAAAATAGTAGTAAACATTGATTTTGCCCTGTAATGCCGTGTAAATGTTGAACATACATAAAAACAACAAATACCTTACTTTAGGGGTGAAATTTCGGTTGCTCCTTGGCGGGAATGTCGATCATGGGATGCGGGGTGACACAGCTTCGGAATCATGCGCAAAGAAGAGACTCGAGTGGGCTTGGCAGACCGGAGAATAGCTACTACGCTGTTAAATCCGTCGACAAAACGTACCTTTTCGGGCCAAAAAAGAGGAATCTCTAACAGATAACAGCAACAAAAGGGATTGACAATATGGAATTGATTTTTCAGTTAAATCGTGTCAACTTGAACTATGATCTCAGTCAATTACTGAAGACTATATCTTTTGCACTAGGTGGCGCCATGAAATATTTCAGTGCTGTTTTTGGAAATTAGTGGCATAAACTGAAAGGTGAACGCAATGTAAGCATCGAAAAGTAGCGCTCTGAACCATACTGATGACGCCAGGTGGGCAGAAATATGAGTGATTCCACCGATACCATGAGCTATATTCATTTTGGAGATTGTTAGATATTTTTCTCATTTTCGTCCATCGTGACGTATGCAACGCCAAGGAAATGCGAGAATGAAAGCATTTGATGAATATTGCGTATTATCCTGGGATTTTTGTACGTGGATGAGGGGATTAGTTGTTAAATAACGTTTTTACCTGCGAACAGAATTCAATTTAAGCGTGATAATATGGTAGAACAAGATGATTACTATTATTAAACTGCGTCTAATTTGTAAGCCATAAAAAACATGAATTTGCGGTGATAAAGATTCCGTGCGTACAACGATTGGTTACTAGGTGAAACGACTAATCAGTGACTATCTTATTGAATTATAAATGTAATCCAAATTAGCTGACATAGTATGTGGAAATAGACTGTTATGAAGCTATTATTCGCGCGTAACCCTGAAAAATACCAATATTAAGTATGTTATTTGGGAATGAGCATTGAGATGAAGCACAACTTGTTCGTAAATACGATAATTCATGAACATATACTATTACGCATCAGTTGTAGGGGGCTAAAATAATGCTGTTATAGGCATTTTATATACACTATCGATGGGATTATTATTTCCAATGTGAATACAGTTTCAATTGAAAATACGTGTTAATAAATCTAAACTTGCAAGATTCTCGGCAAAGACTTCACCGCCACCGGAGAAGAAAGCAGGATTTTGTGTATATTATATACACAAAATCCTGCTTTGATTTTGGTGTACCTCTCGATGCTTTCCATCGGTAGATAAAATAAACTTAAGCAGGGGCATATACAACATCAAAAACGAAAATCCGATTTTACAAATTGATTCCGCGCACCATACCAAGAAACTGTACGACTTCGAACATCTGACGACTCAAACATATGGGTGACACGGACCGCAGCTTGGGAACGTGTTGCTATGAAAAATACATTGGATATATATGGAAAACTAGAAGGCGCTATCTATAATGGAAAACGCAATATGGCACGCTATTCACATGCACTGAAATATTGTGGAAATAACAAATAAGACGTATAAGTCCAGAGAAAATAATTTATTTTCAAGGAAACAAAGTTTAAATTTCGACCTACTTACAGGTAAGCATGTATTTGTATGTTCTAAAATCTAATTTTCCCGTATCTTGATCCAAATCTCGATGTTGAATAACGTTTGCTTAAAACAGGTATTTAATGCATCTTCAAGTTTGCGAAGGAGCACGAATACTTTAAGCAAATATGCCGTGATGTCACTTAGCGCTGACGATGGACGGTCAACCCTGGTATGCACATTGTAGAAAGAAAATTGCAAACAAACACGTTTAGATAAATTAAGTTATATTAATTTAAGTTACATTTAGTTTTGTAGCAATAAGAATTTGTAAATAGAAACCATGTCGTAAATTATTAGTCGATTAAAACTAAGAAATATTGCCTGAAAACAGATAACGAAAAGAAGCAAGCACTTTAGCGACAGCTGTAGAAGATAGGTGCATTAAGAAGTGAATCTTATTCAAACGCTATTTTAAGTGCGTTAAAAATATTCCCAAAACTTAATTTTAATCCCCTTAGGTCGTTTCCGTGGGGCTTATATGCGAGGAGTATATGAATACAGAAGATATAGTAAAGATCAAGATAGAAGGTTAGCTTTTCTACAATTTATTAATTTACTGTATCTGTTCGTAGTTTATTTGTTAAGCTTCTTAAAGAAGATTTCGATTTCACGATAAATCTACGTTATAATAGAAAAAAATCTACTCCTACTTTAAATTTGAAATCTGTAACATTACATGTGTTGTTTGATATTTGAAGAGCGTCGCTTTGACAGTTGTTATACGCGAACGTACCTCAATGCATGTATGTGAACAGTGCTAACCACACGTTGATCATAGCGATTATATTAGACTTACAGTCTATCACACAAGAGCGTCGTGTGCATATCTGAAAGAAAATGATTATTTTTTAGAAATGAATAGATCGATTTAAAGTACACTAAAAGCACTATTACACATTTACTTAGTAAGTTGTCCAGTTTCCATTATTGTTGAGAATTCGTTGGCACCGTTTTGGCATACTTTCTATAAGATTTTCCGCATATTGTTCTGGCAACGACCGCCAGATAGCTCGGACATGACAACGCAACTGCTTTAAAGTAAACACACGCTTTCCTTGAAGCTTCCTCTTAATAATGGACTACACACTTTCAATTGGATTCGCATCAGGCGACTGTGCAGGCCAATCCAAGGTCTGAACAGCATTTTCGGCTTTCCATACAGTACACAAGCGGCTGCGGTGTTTCGGGTCATTGTCCTCTTGCAGTATCTACGATTGATTATCCGATCCAAAACACTTCTCGGCAGACTTTAACAATGCTCGCCTATAGATTTGGAGCATCTTTTCAGTATTTAGATTGTGAGTAAATAAGTACAAAGTGCCAAAACCTTGAAGACTGAAACATCTCCAAACATGGACCTTAACTGAATGTTTAACAGTGCGTTGCAAAGGCGATTTTCCCGGAACAGACCAAGCATGTTTGACAGAAACCCATGTGTAAAAAGACGCTTCGTCAGTAAAAATTGCTTTACTCCAATCACGATTCAAATTTTGCATAACCCACAAGCTTTTCGACATGCTCCGGTTTGAGGAAAGGTTTCAGCATCGTACTACGCCAAGAATTATTCGCTTCGTTTAACCGCCTTTTCAGAGTCATTATACCAATATTAACTTCTTTTTAAGCCAATAGCTTTTGTCCTTGTCGCAATATCAACAAAGGCTTGCGCTGAAACAACTTGAAAATGATTACATCTTCTTTTTTAGACGTCCCTCGCATTTTTCCTCTCCCGGGACAATCATCGACGTTTTTTTGATCTTCATATCGCATCACCCACTTCCATATGAAGTCTTCTGACTTGTGCATATATTTAGCAGCAGCTTTATAAGTCATTTCAGGTTCTTTACTGTGAGTACACAAGAACACTGCCTGGAAACGTTTTGCATACGGCGCACACATTTTGGAAATTACGTGTTCTTGTTGCAATAGAAAGTGATACTGGCGTCTCAAGCACAAAACGAATACCACAGTAGTGGAGCCTCCTTAGTAGTTTTGAAACTTTGCTTGCTAAGACGAGATACACCAAATCACCAAGTAAGTTAGAACTTGTTTCTATCCCTATTACTCATAGAATAGCGTTGTTGAAGTGTTATTTTAATACAGTTATTTTTTTTTGCTCTTATAGATTACAAACAAATTTTAATCTTTCAAAATAAATGTTATTGCTCCCACTTACTTATAACCCAATTTTGACTACATCAAGATCTTCCTACCACAATAAGCAACTGGGCCAACAGTTGTACTGGCAAGAAATTCATTATTCTTCAGGTTATTATAGCGTAACGATTGTGAAAGTTTTATGAGAACAAGCGACTTGGATGAAGTATATTCGGCTCTTCAAGTCATCCACCACCACCGCTTTCCTCATTTTCCACCTAAGGTCTGCGGAGATGTAATTTACGGGCAAGATCTTTTGCGATAAATTTAAATTCCGCAATGACATAATATCGATAACACGAAATTCGTACTTCGGGAGTGTGACGGCGGCAGCACCACCACCACCACCATCTAACTTTCTCCCTCCCCAACCCCTAAAATCGGTTTCTATGTTGGTATATCTCTCTTCTTTTTCTCGCTTCAGCTACTGCACACAACGGGAACCGGCAGGAAATCGGGCCGGAAGCAAGTCATCTGCACGCATTGATTAATTATCCCCAGATAATGAGACTCGTTAAAGAAACATTATCACGTCTTTAATTAATATGATATTACCTCCTCCGGCGCATCTACCAAGTTATCTGATACGATACGACTCTATATCTATAGATATAGACGTCATTCGGGGTTGGTATGTTGAAGAAAAACTACGTCCAACGATGAGGACCGTCGGGATCTTGCAGCTAATGTTGAAACTAACTTCCTGGAGTTAACTAGATTTTAATAAGGTAGAAATTTAATTTTTGATGATATTAATCGACGGGAGATGAAATTTAGCATATTATATTAAATCTGAAAATGAAACGAAGCGGGAAAAATCTAGATATCCTATTAAAATTGCGGTCCTTCATTTTGTATAAAAGTTTAAATTCAGCCATTATTGAAAAAAGATCTTATTTGGCTATTTGCCGATGGTATAAAGACCTTGAATGCGAAAAAAGTTCTGTTCAGTATCTTAGCATCATAATAAGAGTACGACCGTCACCGAAGGAAATATTGTTGCTGTTAGGAAAATAATTGAAGAGGACAACAGAGCCACGTATGCTGTAATAGAGCATTAACTCAAGATTGGATCCTCAGCTGTTAGGATAATCGTACACACCTGCTTTTAAAAAAAGTTGTGAGTTGTTTTGTGTCCCATCAGCTTTCTGACTTGCTAAAAGCAGAGCGTGTGAGAATTTGGTATGAAACATTTTTGAAGAATGACGCACACCATTTTTGTTCTAAAATTATGGTAAGTGACGAAACGTATATTCCGTTTTTCGACGTACCTATCCGCTAAGAAAATCATATATGGATCTATAAATATGAAGAAACACCAATGACAAAGAAGCAGCGAGCTATGAAAAAAAATATGTATGCGGTGGTATTTAGAAGTACGGAACATTTACAGCTAAATGATACACCGAAAAATGTTTCCCTGAGGTGTTCAGCAGACTCCCTGAGAAGGGTATTATGTTGCATCACGATAACCCATCGTTCCATATCGCAGCCCTCACGATCAAATATTTTGCTAGAAAAAATATGAAAGTAACAGCACATTCAGTATACTCATCTGATTTGGCAATGTGTGACGTTTGGCTGGTTCATGGACTTCAAAAGTATTCGTGGGGTACGAAATTTGCATCTGAGGAAGAAATTGATACGGCCATTCATGAGTATTTTGCAAGTATTCCAAAAGAAATTGCTAGGAGGCCTTTAAGAAGTAAGAGACGGTAATGGTCACACGTACCACGTAAGCATAACTTAAGGGAATTACTTTGAACATGTATAAAATAAAATTCTGTGATATATTGACCGATATTTCCATTCTCAATGATATCAATTATCCTTGCTTCTGAAAAGGTGATCTTATACACTAAAAATCTTTAAGGTCTTCGGTAACATTAAAAAATTCTTTATGATATTCTAGCCTGAGTTTACGTATCAATATGAAACTTATGATCGATTGCGATGATTCTTTTGATTTTCTTGATAATTTGGATCATGAATACAACACAAATTAGATTTTTCTAAATTCTTTAAATCGAATTTAAAATGTGTTTCCGGTTTTCCAAATATCACCTACAACATTTACTTTTATGCTTAGTAAATGAACCCATACAAAAAAGTATAGAATTTAGGTTGATGGACTTCTGTTGTATAAGCATTATATACAACTATTGCTGTTAATTACATTTCATTATGTATAATAGTTCGTTCACCAAACTGGCTAAAAATTTTGATCTTTTTTCAGATTTATTGTAGTGGGACATATTGAGGTGAAGACTTACACAACTAACTTTAAACTTTGAACCTCCGTAGCTCACAAACCAAAAAGGCTAGGAGGTTCTGCTTGGTCGCAATCGATTCAGCGGACAATTTTCTATTGGAGCCCGTTAAACTCGTCAACCAGAAATGCATAGCTAACGATAACTCAGACGGAAACAAGAGCGATGTCGATTTCGGGCCCCGTTCTGACGCCGTTTTTTGGTGGTTCAAAAAACAACAAACGCCTATAACTTGCGAACGGTTGGAGCAACCAAAGCTAGTAATTATATCGTTTTGATCTACGTCGAAAGCCGCGTCTTTTAGCATATAGCAGAACGCGATTCGGAGCAATTTTTATTTTGTAGCTGTTTTAAGAACTTCAGAAATTCCATCACTTTGGGTAGAAATTTTTACGGCACTCTTATATTTCGGCATCCGGATGAGCTAGGAGGTTAATTTTGGGTCCGTTGGAAAGCCCTCGGCGAGCGCTTTAAGACTAAAGAATGCTCAACTCTTTAGCTCCAGCTGCTCCGATGCTAGGACGTCTCAAGGTTTAGAAAAGAAGATTCCTTCTTTTATCTTTGAAGCACTGTAGCGCCCAAACCAAAAAAGCTAGGAGGTTCTGCTTGGTCGCAATCGATTCAGCGAAATTTACTTTGGCTAGCTTGAAACAAAACAAGTCTATACGAATAAATGTATTAGATATTTTTCTATTTCACAACTTCTTATTACTCCTTCATGGGCTATCTTGAAGGGAACTGCCGAAAGTCCGTCTCCCTATCTTACTCTTTTCTTTTGTTCTACTACATTTTTTACTCATTCTCGTGTCATTATCACTACCTTGGTTCATTTAGTGTCATTTTAATTAGCTTATTTTGTGTTGTATTCTTCTTTCCAAGCTATCAAATGCTTGTGCAAGTGTACTTGGCATGTAAAATTAAAAATTGTCTATCGAAATATTACGATTTGCAGATAGAATAACAACTAGGTATTAAAGAGTGGACGTTCCTCACATTAAGGTCCTCGTGGTGTAATGGTTAACACCCGGCAAGCAGGAAATGGGAGGTTCTATTCTTTATGGTGGACGAGATTTTTTCAGCAGTTAATTGCGTGGGAAATTCTAAGGAAAATTATATATCATCAAATGCCTGCTTAAAATGCTATGTATAATATACAGAAGTTTGTTATTTTCGTAGCATTATTCTATTATTTGACTTATTACGTGAATTGCATCGATTATCGTCAGATATATTTAGAGATAAACTACAGTAAAGTACGTTATATTGACTGGATTTTGAATTGGTATTAGTTAAACGTGTGCATAATATGAACTCGTATCCATCTTCACGCATACGTCTTCAAAAGGAATTTTACTTAATTATCCTTATGTAAGGGTGCAATATGAAACTTTATGATGAAGATGAACTTATATAAAATATATTTTACCTGAACCTTACCTTATAACAAACGCTGGCCACGGGCGGTACCGCGCATCGGCGTAGAATCAGTTCGGACCGAGAGGAACGGTAGTATTACTTCGTCTGCGGAGCAGTACGGACATTTTCGCTGCCGGTCATTTGCGCAATTGTTTATCTGTCCTAGAGAAATTATGATTTCGTCAGCAAAACGACCGCGGTCGGACAAACTTCGAAAATTTATTGCAGAAATTCCAGACTTAAAATATGAAGGTGCTAAAATTAAATGTGTAATCTGTAAAATTGTGTGTGTCCAGACAACATTGTCTACGACACGTAAATAGTGAAAAGCATGTCTCAATAAGGAACTGCGCACGAGACAATGAAAAATTTATATTTAATTTATGCGTTACGTTTATTGCATGTAATATATCGTTTAATTTACTAGACAAGGAACCATTTATCTGCTTTTGGAATAACTATTCGGAGTGCAAATTACCAAGTCGAACATCGTTACGAAGGATTGTGTCATCTGCGCGCGAACATATTGAACAAAAGATAAAATCGGAGTTGAAAGATCAAAAATTGTGGTTATGTGTCGACGAAACAACAGATCGGAAGAAACATTCTGTTCTTAATGTAATGGCACGCAAATTGGAACCTCATCAATCGGCACCTTCAATTCTGTTAGTCTCCAAACGAATACAACAGTGTACTGCCGAAGTAATTTCAAAGTTAGTGTTAAATACATTGGACAAGTTTGAACTTTCAACAAACCAACTCTTGATGTTAGTGAGTAATGGTGCTGCAAACATGCTTTATGTAGGCCGGTCACTTAAAATGCATTCTGCTAATTTGTTACACATTACGTGTAAAATTCATGCTCTCAATCTTGTGGCGGATAGTATCAGAAAATGTTATCCTAAGGAAGCCGGTTTAGTAGCGCATACCAAAGCAGTATTTGTCAAATCACCGAAACGTATTCGCGAATTTCACAGACTGTGCCCCCGTATACCAGAGCCACTAGAACCTATTCTAACTCGTTGGGGAATATGGTTACAGGCCGCGTTTTATTATCATAAATATTTTGACAATATTAAGAACGTGGTTTTACAATTCGATACAAAGGAAGCTGCCGCTATCCAGAAAAACCAGTCGAAATTTCAAGATAGTTAGGTTAAAATGGATTTAAAAATCATTCACGACAATTACTACGGGCTAGCAGATGCAATAGAAAAATTACAAAATCCTGCGGTTCCGTTAGAAGAATCTCTACAAATAGTGCAACATGTTCACGCACAGCTATGCGCGATTGAAGACGCAAAAAATGTTTCTGTTCTAGAAAAATTTGAAAGGTTTTTGAGAAAATTCTGATTTTGGCACATTAAGACACATTTGTGAAGGTGCGTCAACAGAATCGTTAAGTTATTTGAAAGATTATTTTACTTACGCAAATATTACGTCACTAGATGTAGAACGTTCGTTCTCTGCATATAAACGCATTTTTTCCTCATGCCGTACTAGTTTTGCCGAAACAACAGTTGAAACATATTTAATGTTGCAGATATTTAACAGACATTATTCACTTCGTGATTTCACGGAGGACTCTTAAAATGGTATGTGTTTGAGCACGTGTTATTTAATTTTTATTTAAAAGATGAGCGAAATTATTTGCGGCAGCAAACATCTCTATTAGCAGAATAACTCTAGTGGAACGCGACGCCTGGTCGACTCTACGCTACTGCGCGGTACCACTCGTGGCCAGCTTTACTTATAACTATGAATACCAGGTGATATCAAATGATATTACCTTAACATTATTATTAATGTTATACAAGTGTTTGGTTAGGATTTTTCAATTTCCTTAACAGTTTTAGAAAGTCCGGCCATCTATGTAGTAAAAGTCGTTATAGGTAGCTGGTTAAGTATTCTAAATATAAATTACCTAAGTTTCGATATTTATGAGTATACGCGTTATAGAATATTTACTTCGTTTACGTTCGAAACTTATCAATTCTGATTTTGATAAATCACCGAGCGGAAGCAACGTCAACTCTTTCTAGAGCACGCGGGACGTATATAAACGACCACCTTCCGTATACCGAACCACCTCCACCTCAAATACATCTTACAGCGCTCCGCCATCAGCTGCCTAGAGTGGAAAGAAACGGAAGACGTCGGAACTTGGGAGCTGGAAACCCGTTGCTCCCCATCAAGTATTAATAAAACGGAGTAAAGAGGAAAGTTCTCCCACAACCACGATTCCTGACGCTCTTATTTTATTTATTTATTTATTTTTCTGCCGGGAAAGACATTTTAGTGAAATTACTGCATACGTACAAATTGGCAAATATTTCCGGAGTGTACAAGTATGGAAGAGCTAGAGTGAAGTTGAAATATATTAATAGATTTGGTAAGACGCGAATGTGAATGAGTGCAGCGTTAAAAATTTCCATAGTTTGGGGGTGATACATAAACTGGCTGGTGGATTCTTTAGGGTGTCTGCATATCATTCAACATTGGTACTTGTAATGGGTTGACTAATTGCTTCAGCATTGATTAAATATAGACTACTCTTCTTTATACTCTTGGTTTCCGGATTGGAACCGCGTCGTTGTCTTAGTTTCCATCAACGTTTCGTCCACACTCTTATGGGACACCTTCAGGACTGTTACTGACTGGGGACTATTCATTCCGGAGGGGTTCATATAGAACTTGTTTTAGGTCAATGGAGCCGAAAAATTATGGTTTAATTAATTGGGATTTCCACGCTGTGTAACACCAGTGCTGATCGATCGCTTTGTTTCACCGATATACACACTACCACATGTACATGGAATCTGGTAGGCACCAGGGACTTCCGGGTGATTGAGGTCTTTTATGGGAAAATAGACTGAGAGTTTGAAATTGGGTTTGAAAATAGTATTCATGCTGTTCCTGAAGACGCACTGAGGCATTCACTTTACCGAAAACCCACACATACGGATGGCCTCTCACACCATCATCCGGCTAAAAATCGTTGTGTTATCAATCCTCTTATCCAAAGAATACAATCTTACATTTTCGTGTTAACTTTATAAAAATTATTATTTACCCAAAAAGTGGGACAGATAGAGTGGCAGCAGTTCTAAGGAAAGTTGTAAAATGTGGTGCAGATTCCAAAAATCGAAATAAAAAGTAGGGTACTCCAATAAAAAAAAATCAATTAGCGCCATCATAAAATATGTGCCGCTACCGTACATCCCTAAAAGTTTTCAGGACCTTAAAATTTTTATTCGTTCCCGAGATATCGCATTATCCCATTCCTCGTTGAACACGATGATCCTAAGTTACTTTGCTACACTTTCCTTTGCTGGAACGACTTTTTCAATCAATGTAGTGGATTTCTGGTTAAATCCACGTACGTTCCAGTTACACAGAGAAAAGGTTTCTTCAAATTAAAGAAGTATGCATTGAGTTAAGAGATATTTCTTTTAAATAGTGGCAAAGCATCCTATTGTTAGAACGAGGTAATAAATTTTCAACTGAAAATGAAGGTTTCTCAAAAAGGAACTGCTTTATTTTAAAAACTTGATATTATAGGAGTTATGTTAGGATAGGTGGTGGAATAACTACAATATTGAAATTGATATACTTATTATTTAAAGTAACAAACACGGCGATGTTGCTCTCGCAATAGTAAAACACAATCTGTTTCCATTTCTACGTAAGTTCTCGTTATTGCACCCTCGCGGAAATACCCAGGCAGACGCATCTTTTAATGCAACTAATAAATACCCTTGAAATACAACAGTAGTATCCGTGACCAATTCGTTGTTACTTCTGACCTGAGTTTCTTGGGAGAATACTATTTCTTAACATTATGCTTACGTCAAAAATCCCTACAATATATTAACTCAAAGAAATATGGGGCACAAAATATATTTCGTTGACGAAGAGATCCTTTCTATGTGCGTACGTGAATATAACTAAAACACTGCGTGAGTACGAAGCAATAAAGCGGCCGGGCATCTTTCATTATTTACATACATACTAACAAATTCTCACTTTGGCCTTCCGTCTCGCAATCCCTGAATATCGACAGCTTCTACTGTTCCATTTAACATTTCCAGAGTTAAATAAATAAACGTCAACCTGGTTAGTGGAGAATGACTATGTATTGTTGTGATATTTATTTATCTTGGTTAATAAATATTGTCTTTTGACAGTTTGAACTACTTGGTCCTTATTTTTACGACGCGAAGCAGTGTTGATGAGCTCTTCCCTCTACATTCCCTTTGTTTGATTTTCTTTCTTCATCTTGCACATGGAGATAAAAAGCATTTTAGTAACTTAACTAACGGATATTGAAATTACATTTCTTAAGAATCGAAATTGCTATTCATATGCAATTTGCAATTTGCATCTTTCTCATGGCAACCACATCTAATACACCGTACCAGGCACTACCGTACATGCAAAATTGAACATCGTCTCCAGAGGAGTGGACGGAATTTTGAAAGGATTTAAAAAAGCCAAGATTTATTCATTAAAAATAGTTAACTGGGCCTCTGGATAACAAAAAACGAGGAGAGACAAAAAAAACAAGTTTTCGACAAAAGAAGAATTTCAAAATTCATATTTTGAATAAATGTGAAACTATTTAAATAAAAACTGCAGTAAAGTATCAAATAAATCCATTTGGATCTTATAAAGGACACCGAAGAGCTGTTTTGCAGAGAAGAGTAACAGTGTGCAGGTACCGAAATTTAAATATTTGGCCAAATAATAAATTCAAAAAGGAAAATTCAACTTATTGTTAGTAGAACAATCTTGTCTATAAATAAGTGAAATTTTCGAAATTACTTAATGGCTACACATGAAAATGTCGCTAAATTTTTTCACCTGCGACTGTATAAACAAAAGAAATTGTCACTCTATACTTCGGAACCTCTGTCGTGCATTGACGCTGTCATCCCTCGATCAGGGCGCACTTAACAGGGTATATAATATGTATACCCTCTCCCTTCATTCACCCGGCAAAAAAACATAAGCGAACGAGGGAGAAAAGCGTATTACAGTTCCCCGAAAAACTCTGCTACATTATTCCCGTCATCATGAAGTTATTTCGGCCGTTTAATAGAATTCATTCGCATTCTCCTGTCATTCCGCTCGATGACGTCATTAAAGCGAATCGTGGCGCCATCAGCGAATAACGACGGCGTCTCTGGTTGCTGCGAGGGAAGAGAGGATCGGTTCGTCGGTGCCGACGACGACAACGAAACACTTCGGAAATAGGAGCGGGAATTGAAGTCGGGTGAATTATTGAGGAGGATTGACTGACTGCACCACTGCCACACGTATAAAACGTTCGCGTCCGATGAAACGATCCCCTCACTGACGTTATTTGCGAAACAGAGAGACGTTTGACGAAATGAAACGTTCGAAATGCGTCGATTTCGTTTGTTTTCGTTTCCGTTTTGTTTTCGAATTAGAAGTTTCGATCGACGTTTTTGACAGCGATGTATTCAGGTCGTACCTTGCAAATAAGAGACATGGCCAATATGGAATCGCTATATAGTGGTATGTTTTTTTGTTTAGATTGTGACATGTTAATCCCAGGAGTTTGAAATTCGCAAAAGAAGGAAAGTTTGTATCATCCCTTGTGGACTTGTATTATGTTCCCTTAATTCACTGGTAATAGTTTTATAAGTTGATTTTACAGACTTAAGAACTCATTTCCAAGACACCGTTTGTTTCCCGTTAGTAAACAAGCTTTAGTTTTCCGCGATAAATACATTTAACGTTAACCAAAAATTAATGCTAATATAGCTCATGGTATTGGTGAAATCATTCCCGGCAAAACAATGTAGCAGAGAAAATAGCGCTAACACATGAACATGTTTTTGCCTACCCGACGTCATCAGCATGGTTCTGAGCACTATCTTCTACTGCTACAATTGCGTTTGCCTCTCGGTTTATGCTGCTAATCTCCAAAACAGCACTGAATATGTCTTTTGGCGACACCTATCGCCAAAAGACACAGTCACGCCGTCCCAGAGGGTAGCAAGACA
The DNA here is from genome assembly GCA_029619315.2 of Dynastes maya. Taxonomy (NCBI): domain Eukaryota; kingdom Metazoa; phylum Arthropoda; class Insecta; order Coleoptera; family Scarabaeidae; genus Dynastes; species Dynastes maya. The sequence goes on along the minus strand of JAROYE020000004.1, from coordinate 54,660,067 downwards.
AACCGGAGTGTAGATGTCCACCACCTATCGGGCAGCTCCTGGGCTGCCAAACGCAAAGGGGCGTTGTGCCTAGGCACAGCGACATCTATACGTGCAAATGATTCCTCAGGCTTACCATGATGTATAGAAATACGCGTGGAAAGAATGCCTAGTAACAATAACCAAAAATTAATGCTAATATAGCTCATGGTATTGGTGGAATCGTTCCCGGCAAAAACAATGTAGCAGAGAAAATAGCGCTAACACATGAACATGTTTCTGCCCACCCGGCGTCATCAGCATGGTTCTGAGCACTACCTTCTGCTGCTACAATTGCGTTTGCCTCTCGGTTTATAAATAAAGAATTAAAATAAATAAAGAATCATTTTTCTTAACGAAGAGAAAAAAAGAAATTAAAAATAAGTTACTATTTCTTGTCAACAATTTACCCGTCCCCACTAATAAACTTAACAAGCTTAAAATGCCATGACCGAAAGAAGAACACCTTAGGGCGTTTAAACCTCTTACTTTCTTCTAAAATATTTAACAACACCCATCTTTTGTTTTTCGATTTTCACATAATAATACCCTCTCGTCCCGTCCTTTTTTTCAATTTATCTCATAAACATCCAATGGTACCAGTTCATATTTACCGAAACGTTGTAACCGTAATACACACAACAACATGCGCAAAAATTTGCGGAATTTTTTTTTTAATAATCATGCGGCTATCGTCATGTCAGTTTGAACAAGGGAGAGTCCGCCAGAAGATTAAATTTCATTAATTCTCGTTGCTGGCGAGGTCGCTACGGTACTAACAATAAATTACGCGGTACAATACAAAGGCAGAAACACGACGAGACCGCAGCGGCCCGCAGGGCGTAAGTAGAACGCGGCTAAACAGGGAGCCGACCGACGTTCAACCGTTTATTTCTGTCCGACGATAACCATTAAAACACTTCTTCATGGAAAGAATGCGCCCAACTACGAGAAGAAGACGAACACGACAAACGCAAACACAACATTCCTATTAAAATTACCAATAAATAATGCCAGCGCGCGGCGTCTTCCCTAATAGTCGCCGTATTTATTTTATGTTAAGCGCGCCATTCCGCGAAGCCAAGATTTATAAGAGAACGTTGTTTTCGAAACGGCGAAAATAAAAATCCTAATAGTTTTGAAATTTGTAATGCAAAACTTGCTGAAACTATTAATTAATTAATAGAGACGGGATCTTAGGCAAAATGCCTCTTTGTTTAGATTCAAGGCAAATTAAAAATAATACAAAATCTATATGTTTCTCGACAAATCAAAGCGATCTAGCTATGTTTTATTTTGCCTATTTGGACTTCTAACAGCCTAAATCGTGGTTTTTTCGCCTATTTTGTCCTAAAATCATATTTATTTGGTCTAAACGTTTTTTTTTTTTTTTTTTTAAATAAATATGGTTTTTACACAGCTGCATCTTTCTTAAATGTAAATTTTAGTTTTACAGCTAAAATGCTATAAACTAATACAACGATGGCTTTTCCCGTCTATTGTGTGAGGGGCAAAGTTTGGATTTGCCTGCCGTAAAATTTATATTACTACCCTATTGAAGATATATCCTCAATTATCGGCTTATCGCTCTCCGGTTCATTTACCTGCACCCACGTTTTTATTTTACGAGAATCCCTATCGGCTTGTTTACGCCCTGTAATTTAAACCATATAAGCAAATTTCTTCTCCCTGTTAACGTGATTAATGAATACACGATGCCCATTCATACTTTATACAATGGACATCTTGATATTGCAGTTTAGATTTTATATTTATTCTCTTAATGTTTCTCTGGAGCGTATATGTGTGTGTTCCTATAGCGAGGTGGACTATTGACGAATCAGTATATAGTGAAAGACGTACTTTGAATTTTCATTTATATCGTAGCTTGCAACGAATATTTTTCGGTAGTTTTCTGTCGGTTTGTGCTTGTTTATCTACTCAGTGTATTGTGTATTTCCCTCTACAACAATGCCAAAATCCAAGGAATCACATAACGATAAAGTTCAAAAATGGCTGAAGGCAATTGGAGGCACTACTGTCTTCCAGCTGAATCCAAGCAACAGTGAAGAGTTGTTTTGTAAATCGTGTGGAAAAATGGTAAAGGACGTTTTTGTTTTTCTTTCCTAACTTGCTTCAAAAATATTATTGTAGTTAACTTGCAAAAGGAAAAATCATTTAGAGCAACATGCTACTGCTCCTGGACATCAGGCAAATCTTAGGAAACCGTTGAGGAACCAAATGTTAATAGACACCAAAAATTCAAGAGCAATCGACGTTTTTAATCGAGATTTATGCGACGCTTTTATGTCTGCAACTATTCCTCTGGACAGATTAAACTATTCAAAACTGCGAAATTTTCTCACTAAATACTGCAACAAGAATGTGGCAAGCGTGAAAACCTTAAGAACAACATATGTAACAAAATGTTACAATGAGGTAATTAATATAATAAATAATAATTAAAAAATGTATTTTCATACTTGAGTGTCATTAAGATTTTGTTTACACCTATAATATTTTTATTAATTTTTTACGACTATTAATACTATTCGCGAAGAAGTTGGTAACAACGATATTTGGATATCTATAGATGAGACGATTGACTCTAAAGATCGTATTATGGCAAATATGATTGTGGGTAAGCTTTGTTCTGAAACACCAGGAAAACCGTATTTACTGGCTGCAAAGCAACTTGAAAGAACAAATTGCAATACAATGGCAAGATTCGTGAACCAAGCTTTAGGTAAGATATATTATGCAAAAAACTTACTTTAATAATATTGTAAATTTAATGCTAGATATTTAAGTTAAAGGCAACTCTCGTATTTTAGGTATTTTGTGGCCAACAGATGGAATTAAGTACGAAAAAGTCAAGCTTTTAGTCACGGATGGCGCTTCTTATATGCTCAAATGTGGTACAAATTTGAAGATTTTTTACAAAAATCTTAATCATTTAACATGTTTTGCACATGGACTCAATTTGGTGTGTGAATGTCTAAGAAATCAATATGCTAATGTTAATGGTTTAATTTCAAATACCAAGAGAGTCTTTTTAAAAGCTCCACTGCGTGTGGCAGTGTATAAAGAAAATCTGCCAGATCTCCCTTTGCCTCCCGAACCTGTCTTAACATGTTGGGGAACTTGGTTAGAGGCGGTAGTTTTTTATGCTAATAATTTCGAAGCAATAAAATCAGTAAGTACTTTTTTAGCAAAATTTTTAAATAAGATTGTTTTTATTTAACGCTTTATGTTTTAGGTTGTAATATCGTTTGACAAAGATTCAGCTAACTGTATTGAGCAAGCGCAAGAATACTTTTCCAATAAAAATGTCAAAAACGATCTTTTATGCATCAAGTCGCATTATAAATTTCTCATTGATAACCTCAAAAGATTAGAAACATTCGGCCTTCCTCTTACAGATTCTGTTGCAGTAATTAATAATGCCGAAGCAGCTCTCAAGAATGCCCCAGGAAAAGTTGGCAAAATAATTTTGTCAAAGTTTAACCAAATGATTTTGAAAAATCCAGGTTTCAAAACGGTTAAAGAGTTTGCTGAGCTGCTCAGTGGCGAAGCAGTTGAAGCTACCGCTCATACCACAGCTAACTGGTCCATATTTAAGTTTTGTCCTACAACCTCGTGTGACGTAGAACGTTCATTTCTTCGTACAAACTGCTATTTTCCGACCGAAGAACAAATTTTACTAACGACAACTTGGAAAAAACATCTTGTGTGCTACGCAAACGCGAAATTTGAGGACATGTTACACGGCGATTAATTAATTTATTTATTATTTTAAACCAAATGAATCTACATATTTTAGTTATTAGTTAAAATTTGTATGTTTTATTTCTTTTTATGGCTGAAATGTACCTAAAATTACATTAAATATCGTCTTCTTATTCATGTTTTTTTAAAATAAAATGATTTTTGTGTTTACCGTTTTTTTAAGTATTTGCCTAACATGCCTAAATCACAGTTTTTTGTCCTAAATACATAGTATTTAAGGCCTAAAAAAGGGCCTTTTTAGCTGTTTTTTACGTCCTAAAATCCCGTCTCTATTAATTAATTAAATATCTTATTGAAGTTTTTAACAGAAGAACCTTACTTGATAATAAAGATCCTAACATTAACTCTTATAGGATTTTTCTGGATCGAGAATACTGGACGATAAAAATTCTTATTTTTTTTTTGTTAAATAAAATAAGACACAAATGATCTACTTTCGTTGGATTGTAATACGCTTGCTTACGCTGATGATCTAAAAATTTACAGTACCATTAGCTCTCTTTCTAATTCATTAAGTTTACAGAGAAATATTGATGATTGATGCTGTACTAACAAATGTCTCCCGTACTTTCATCCCAAGAGTGGAAGTTTTTAATAATTTTGGAGTTTTATTTGATTCTCAGCTCTCATTTTCTACACATGCAGCGTCTAAATCGCTCAGATTTTTGTTCAGAACCTGTAAGAATTTTTACAATTTTTGCGCGTTGAAGTCTATCCACTACTCACTCTTTAGCTCTGAATTGGAACCTGCGTCAGCTGTTTGGTAGCCATATTACCACTACCATCAGATATCAATTGAACGAATACAAAAGAGGTTTCCTAAATATCTTTCATATAAATCTGATGGCATTTATCCTCCCTGGGGTACGGATTATACCAATTTACCTTATAGACATGATTTCGGCGCGCTGTCACATCGTAGAGATGCGGCAAGTGGGAAATTTCTTATAAGATTAATGAACTAACATGTTGATTCACCTGCTTTGTACCCCAATACAATCATACAGATACTTTTCTCATGCATACCGCACGTATCAACATTTTATTAAAACCACATGTTCAGAAATGCTAACCGATTATATAGTGACCCTTTCTTTCATTCATGAGAATTCTTTTTTCTTTTCCACTGTATTATTTTGTTTGTTATTAGATTTGACATATTAACTTCAGCAAATGCTTTTTTATACTATTTTTTTGCATAAGTTCTGTATATTGTACAAATAAAGTTTAATACTATTATTTTTATTTTCCTCCACCCCGACACCTGGCCCAGCTAACGACTACAGACGGAGGGTCTGCACTCGCTCACCGGGGTTCTCACGCGGAAGGTAAACAAACGGCGCCCATGCGAAAAAACGCAGGAACGCCGCTACTAGAAAAATCTGCCACTTGACTCCGATAAAACACAGCACCGAACAGTCAGGAGCCGGCCCTATTGCCATTGATTCGCTGATCCCTTAAACGTTCATGGTAGTGTCTATTTTCCGTAGAATCTACAATATAATGATATGGAATCCTATCAGCTAAAGGCGTGATTGAAAGCGCCATTGCTTCAAAATGCTTAAAAGCAACTGATTGAATCCACAACATTTTTCGACATTAAAGAACCTACTAAACGCTCCATATATTCGTGAAACTGGGATGTGAATTTATTCGCTCCAGTGATGTAAATAAACCATAAAGCAGCACTCTCTTTTCGCAACCCATTCACTCCTCGATATATAACGGTTTTTCAATTACTTTCGGAAGAGCTGTGCGACCAACGTTCCATCGCAAAGAAGTTTTATCCTACACCGGACGCTCGCACAAATAGAGCTTAGCTATGAGTGCAAAGTATATATAATAGAGTAAGTAGAATGCCGTTAATTCGACATTGCATCTCGCACATGGAGTAAACGGGAACCCGCGAGTCAGAGTGAGGAACGAACATCATCGACGGCGGTTGAAATTTTCCACCGCTTGCACCTGAGGTCGACCGCTGCCGCGCTGATACACTTAAGAATTACGTAGCGGGCAACCCAACTGCAAATAAGCTTCTTTCAAATTGGATGTTCAACTCCCGGAAAGGAAAAAGATAAATTATCGCGAGCACAAAGGGACCGCAGACGAGATGGAAGTAGGAGAAGAAGAAGAAGAAGAAGGGCGGAAGAAGCCGACGGTGCCGGTGAGAGGTCTTTTGTGCTACGGGTTTACTTAGCGGCGATGGATGGAGCAAAGTACGTCTCTTGACTGACGCGATGCTCCGAACTCCTGGCGAAATAAATTAGATAATTAGTGCGGATGTTACGTTTCGGTCGCTTGCATCGGGTTGCGTTTTTCGCGATGAATTTTGACGGCGGCGTCGGTAATCTATTTTATTCGGTTTCATAGCACATAAATTATCACAAATCATTCTCAAATATACTCAAAGACATTTACAGCGCATCAACGCCTGACACACTGGGTGAAAACAACAATTTGTACTATTTCCTAATTTATCGATACAAGACAATCTTCAAAAAATGATCAATCATTGACCTAAAGCGAAGAAGGTCTTCCCAATTCGTATCAACATTAGAAATTTCTCCTTTACCTTATTGAAAGAATCTTTGGATGCAGCGCAGAAAATGACATCATTCCAATGTCTTTTCAAAAATGAACAAATATTATTCCATCTCAAGGCTGGGTAAAGTGCTCTGATAAAGTGCTTTGATGAACTGGTTAAAGCACTTTTAGGACTTCAAGCACTATGCTTGAATCGCTCTTAAAAGCAGGTATTTGATACTTGATATTTGAAATACTATGTTTAAAACACTTTGAAAGTAATTGAAACACTTTTAAAGAAATTAAGATACTTGCAAAATAATTGAAGCCCTATTTTTGGAACCTACTTCAGTTACCTTTGGTTGAACCACTTTGTGAAGCACTTGAAGCCATTTTAGCAGTGCTCAAAGTACTTTAAATGATTTGATATCCATGTTGTCTGTACTTGGTTCTTGGTGCTTTTCTTTTCCAAATACTATATTTGGTAATTCAAGTGCTTTTGTAAGTGGCGGTGGTGGTGACGTAAATGGAGGGTCACGAAGAAAGCTTCGATTTCCTCGTGTATTTTCTTATCAAGCACAGTATACGCGATATGCAATGAAGATACACGAGGAAATCGAAGCCTTGTCCTTAATCTTCCATTTACATCACAACCAGTCGCCACTTGTTATCTTAAAGAACTGTGGCTCAGTTGGTGCTTGGTATTTGAATCACTTTACTAAAGAGCTTTACCCAGCTCTATTCCACCTCTTATAAGAATAGCTGTAAATTTATCAATATTTGTATCCCCACTGTAAAGCATGTACCCCACTTTGAAACATTTCTCGCCATTCTGCTTTAATTACATTTGTCGTTGTTACCCCCTCTCCCAAATAGCCCCATGTCACAGATTTCAAAAGAATCAAATGATAGGTTTTTTAATCTTCTATCTTTTTATCATGTTCGATAGTTGCAAGTCATTTTGAAGGAAGCTATCTTTTAATTATATTTTCTATCAGAAAATCAACCTCTGCATTGAAATATTATTTCGAAAATCATTTATCATTAATACTTCTCAAACTGCGAAGGTAGCAATTGAAACTCGATTGAATTGCGGTTAATGTAATGATAATATTTAGCACTTAATATAATCAGTACTTGAAATTACCCAAATATAAGACTGAAACTATATTTTACTCATGCTTTAATTAGAAAAAGAATCTAATTTTGAATTGAATTTTCTTTTTGCATAGGAGATGTTTCGTAATACATAAATATAAATAGGATAAAAATAAAGTAAGAGGATAGAAAATTTAAAGCCCAATTATTTAATGAACAGTTAAACCTCTTTTCGTCATTTGAAATTTTTAACGTGGATGGGGCTAACCACGACGCGACGGGTCTAATTTTAATATTAAAATGACGTTGTTTTACTTCCATATTCAACTGAAAAAACTTAAATTAATTTTCTATGAAAAAAATAAGATTGAAATTTAATAACAAAGACATTACAGTAAGCGTTTTAATGGATTTGAAGACATGAAGTTCTACTACACAAACTTGAAAAAATGGGATTCAAGAGTATTACGCTGAATAGAATATTCCGGTGCAAAAATAAAATCCAGCTGGAGGACTATCCAGTATGGCGTACCGCAGGAATCTATCCCGGGGCCTCACCAATTTCTTTTGTACGTGAATGACTTACACATAACTATCGAAAATTTGACGATTTTGTATGCGGATGATGCTTTTTGTGCCGTAAGAGAAAAAGCAATTCACAGAATAACAGATATAATAGGAACCAATTTGAAACAGTTCACTAAAACCTTTATCACAATGATTAACTCGTACTGGACGCATGTTTCGATAGCCAAGCTATCATCACCAGCATTAAAACTGAATTCAGTGTTCCAGCGCCACAGATTTAGAGTACATGATTAGGAACTAATTTAACAACTTAAAAAAAATGGTTCCAAAGTCACAACTTAAAACTAAATTCGAGTAAAATCCAAATCCTGCCATTTAACACAACCTTGGACGGTTTCTCAGTGAATTACGGGGGTGAAATACTTACTAATGTAAATCGGGCTTCTTTCTTGGGCAATAGATTCGGAATTATCCTGGAACTCTCACATTGAAAAATTGTCATCTAAACTGAGTGGGCTGCGTTACGGACTCAAAGTTATATCGCGAAATGTGAGTGCTGCAGCAGCACTGATATGTGTGTATATTACGCGTGTGTACAATCGAAGCTACAGTATGGAATTACATTCTGGGGGAATGCAGTCAATAAAACCTAGAGATTCGTGCAGGAAAGTGTTTAAAGACAACAGAATACTTACCTTAATGTCCATTTACATATTAGAGACTGCTTTGTTTGTCCAGCAAACTACTAGTGAGATGCAGAAACAAGTCATATATCAGTGTCTGAAAATATTTAATCACCTTTCAGAAACACTTAAAAACAACCCAAAAATGGTATTTAAAAACAAATTAAAAAAATTTGACCAGTGAATCGTTTTACTCTAATAGAGAATCCCTTACTATGTTCGTTTCTGTAAGGTAATTTTCTTTTTCTTTACTAAATAAATTATTTTTAATGTGTATTTTGGTTAGGTGTCTACTTGTGTTTTTTTATATATTATTTGTACCTTTTCTATTTATGTTCGATGATAAATACGATGTAGTTTATACATGTATATTTCGATGTACTTTATTCTTATACCGATTAGGAAAATGCGAAATTAGCCATATCGCTACCCCTTCTCGCTCTCAAGCGGGCAATAGATGGCTCAAGGTTACCGATGTGGTTAGTTACGAGGTAGACTGCCTTATTTATTTTTGGTTTCTTTCATTTCATCAGAATCTGTTTTTATTTTCATCTTTAGAATTTCTTATTAATTTCGTCTGCGAAACTCTAATTTCCAGGCGACCTTGACTTCAAATTATTACGTGCGCTTGTCGCACAGTAGGTCTACATCCCAACATTGTTCCAAGTGGACTAGCATCTCCCGCATCGAATTGCTGGGATATCACTCAGTCCCCTCCAGGCTCTCCCGCACGTACGGCGAGAGAGCGAAGAGGGGATACCGATATAGCTAATTTCTGATTTTCACAATCTGTATAAGTGTGACGTATGTTTTAATATCTGCGTCGTAGTTACAGAAGGTGTATATGGTACTACCATACGGCCTATGCTTGAAAACACACAACATCATTATATTCTGTTACAAGACATTCATAGTTTTGAAATTTACATGAATCAACATTTAATTTTTTGCAAATAGGCAATCCAATTATATTAGGAAATTTTGAATTTACAACATAAAACATGATCTTATGTATCTTGTTTTAAAATTCACAATTTAAACAGGCCCAAGACAGGCAAAGTTTCATTCGGGTAAGTAATTAATTTACTATTCGTTTCTTGTAATACCGTGTTATTCAACCTTAAAGATTTAAAAACATCATACGATATAACATTGCCCATAGCTCCTGTATCTACCTTAAATACTAATTTCAATATATTATTGACTTTAAACATTATTTGCCAGTCAGATTTGTTAATAAAGCCTAAAAATAATTCTCTATCTAAATTTTTATCTTCTATATCTATAGTTTTAGAAAATTTAGAAAAATGCCCTACATTTTTACAGAAATTACATTTTATATTGAAGGCCTTGCAGTCAGAAAGATTTCTAGGAATATCTGCACATCGGGTGCAGCTCCTGTTGAATGTTGATGCCTTGGGTTGTCTTGGCGTCTTCCTTACTAATTGTAAGTTTACTTCTTTGGATGTCATCATTTGGGATTGCTTCTGCGACGTTTCTACCGCCTGACATATTTTAATTGCCTCTTCTAAATCGATTTCATCATCTTCTAGGAGACGCTGTCTAATGCGTTCGTCTCTTACCCCACATGTTATATTTGTTTTAATTAGACTATCCCCCAAGGAACCAAATTGACACTGTTTAGCCTTGTTTTGTAAAAATGTGATGAATTGTGATGCACCCTCCTCGGGCAATTACTTTCATGAGAAGAATTTGATACATTACTTCTAGGCTCGTAATGCTTCTCAAAACTGTTCATTAAAACTTGTAATTTATCTTTGTCCCCCTCGAAGATCTTGAAAGTGTTATAAATGCCTTCTTCCCTAATCAGGCACAATAATTGCGCACCCTGCATACCTTCAGATTTGCTTATTACATCAGTTGCTTTAAGATAATTTACGAAACGTTGCTTAAAAAAGCAACCAATTTTCATACAGATTGCCATCTTGCCGCATGGGAACAATACGTTTTGCCATTTTCTCCATCATCGTACAAATCACTCCTTTTTCTTCTTCTTTTATAATCTTAAAACCAAGAATCGGGTTTTGGCACCATGTAATGTTCGTTATTTTTAAGATGTAAAACCTATTTACGTTTTTAGCATTTTATTACGTTCAATATAACAATGTGTTTTACACAACTTCACATTACGTTAGTCTAACACCGTCTCCCAGCCAACACAATCGTACGACGGCTTGGCGACAGTGGCGCTTCTGGCGCTAAATTTAAAATGAATATATCACATCCTAACTTGTTTATTTTCTTTTCCTTTAACTTATGTTATTTAAGTAATTCTCATTCACCTACGGATGTACTCTAGAAATCTTTTATTACCACTGTAATTCTAATTAGAAATTTACTAAATGTTTGTCATTTACGTTCTTCGAATATATCGTTTCGTTCAAGATACTATTTCTTTTTATAAAAACCCTCCGTGTTATAGAATTATTAGCTAAGTAGTTGTACAAAACAGTTGGACGTTGTAATACGTGCCTAAGTGTTACTACTATTTCTTAGTTTCAAATTATCACATTTTATCAGGAAAAACCATTCTTTTAATTGAGAACGTAAGATATGAAACCTGAGGCCTTGAGAAGGTGATATCTATTCATAAATAATGTCTAGTTTTAAGAAAATATCACCAACTACAACATGAATTTCAGGAAAGAACAAATTAATACAATTTCACCGTACCATTTGATATCGTTTGACCCATTTCGTATGTGCTAGTCGTCTGTTTACGGTAATCTCTCAAATAGATCGCGAAACAAATCAACAAAATGAATTTAATCGCTTAGTTCCATTACAGAATTACCACACAACAAATTACTGGATGCTATAGCTTCCATTCCTTCGTATCGACCTATTATTTATTTCCGGAAAGCAAAAAGGAAAATAGCAGAAGAAGAAAGCAACCATGGGATAATAACATATAGGATCCACCCGCTTTTCCTTCTTTAGACCATACACGCACTCACTCGCGTATTGAAATGAATGGATCGTTTTCCTCTGATATACAGCATCTATCTCGATTTTTTCGATCAAATATCTCCTCCTTCCCAACGTCCGCAACGACCAGCCGCCTCATTCCGAATCGTAGGGAGCTCTGGTACATCGCCGGCGGCAGCTTCGAAAGACCGAATCCAATTACAAGGCACGAAATAAATATCGCGTTGCAAATCGCCCGGATCATCTCCCGTCTATTATCTATTGCTTTCTAAATTCGCAATGTCTATAATAAAACAACATCCCGTCATCCGGAACGAAATTGAACACGCCAAGCTACGTGCGCAGAATTTCGAAATACCTTATACTGTGTAACGTATATGTGGGCTTTCGGAATCAACGTGCGGGTTTCTAAAGTAAGGGAAAATAAGGCTGTAGATGAGAAAACCCCGCGGAATGAAAAAAATCGTTGCAAAAGTACCATTTAGGAACGTCAGTGTTAGATCTTGAGTGCTAGATGTTTCTCGCGGGTTTCGTTTGTGAATGTTTTCGAATTACTTACGATTAAAACAAAGACTGACAATTTTCTGTAATGGTTAAATTACGAATATAAATATATTATTATTATTATTATTATTATTATTATTATTATTATTATTATTATTATTATTATTACTTTATAATTTTCGTATTTTTATTGGAAGTAAGGCTTGTAACACTTGGTACTAATAACGATATTGAATCTTCATTGAAGACAATGCAACAGCAAAAATGGTGTTTTTCAGTGACGCTTATGTTTGAACGGTATTCGTCGTGGCGCAAATGACAGTTCTGAGATCCAACTTCCCTTTCTCGAGCTAGATCGAGACTACAGCTGCGAATTTTTTAACTTAAATTTTTAAGTTATTCGAATAGTAATTTGGAAATTTATTCAAATATTCAAATTATTCCAATTATTGGAATTGTCGAATTTTCGAATTATTCGAATATTCCAATATTTGAATAGTATTCGAATATTCGAATAATTCGATGTTGTTCGAGTATTTGAATTTTATTAGGATACTAAACGGTAAGTCGAATTGAAAACAAATTTCGCGATCTCAGACATGTACGAGATAAGCCTAAGGTCGGACGTCCATCGGCCTTAGATGAAAACAGACAATTAGATACTATCTTAATGGTGCAAGAAAATCCATATTCAACCCATATGAAGGTCACTTCACATGTTGATACGTCAAAAAATACAGTTTTCAGACTTTTTCATAAGCACAAATTTCACCCGTACAAAGTGCACTTGGTACGAGAATTGTCCAATGATGACTTTGATCGACGAGTGCAATTTTGTGATACAATGATGGAACTCTCCAATGCAAATCCTTGCTTAATTAAAAATATCGTCTTTTCTGATAAGGCAACATTTGGTTTGAATGGTACCGTCAATAAACAAAATTACCGATATTGGGCGATTCAAAATCCGCATTGGATGATGGAAGCGAATACACAATATCCCCAAAAGCTTAATGTGTGGGCTGGTGTAGTGGGTTCTCGAGTTATTGAACCATACTTCTTCGACGGAACGCTGGATGGTGAACATGACCTGAACTTCCTCCGAGATGAACTAATTCCTACTTTGGCGGTATTGTTTCCCAATGCAAAAGATCCTGATGCACGCGATCACAGAATTTGGTTGCAGCCTCCACATTATGCACGTCCAGTTCGGGAATACCTCGATCAAATATTTCCTAATCGGTGGATTGGTAGACGGAGACCTATTGAATGGCCAGCAAGATCACCAGATTTAACCCCGTTGGATTATTTTCTCTGGGGTTATTTAAAAACTGAAGTTTATTTTAATAGACCTGAGAATATTAAGGCGTTAAAGGAAAGGATTCGTCAAGAGATCGGCTCTATCACCCCAGAAATGGTAGACAATGTTCAACAAGCCTTTGTCAATAGATTAGGGTATTGTCTCGCCGTTAACGGACAGCAATTTCAACATTTAATTTAATAATTTTCTTGTTATTTAATTCAATAATTTTCCATTGTTATTTTTTATAAATTTACTTAAATTTTCTTGTTTTGTTAATTTCTTATTTGAATACATCTTGGTAAAAATCTCCGCTATTTATCAACTGATTTTGACACTTCTTTTTGTTGTATCCAGTATAAAAAAAATCTATTAATCGAGGTATTGCAAGGGGTACATTGCTATTTGAATTTTTAAAGTTGGTGTTGCTACCCCTTAGGGGTGAAGGGGTGGGAGGTTGAAAATTACATGCCCGAATGGCAATTTAAAAATAAAAATCGACGTGTTCGAGCATTTTTCCGAAATATTTTTGTCAACGATTTTATAGAATTTATCCGTTACTTTTGGGAAGCTCTATGTAGTGCGAAAATTATTACATAAAAAATGGAAGTTGTATTTAAAAAAATATATATCTTTTAATTATATGTATACAGTGTGTCTCACTTTAGACGGCACCATTCCAGTATCTTTTAGTGGTCTACCCTCAAAGAAAGTTCTGTTGTTGCAAGACAAAGCCCGTCCGCATACGGCCCATAACACCATAGAAACTATCAACAGGTTGGGCTTTGAGACCCTGGAACACCCTCCCTACAGCCCTGATCTCGCTCCCTCAGACTTTCATCTCTTTGGACCGCTCAAGGAAGCTTTGAGAGGTCGTCGATTTGCCTCAGACTCAGACGTTCGGGATGCGGTGCAAAAGCGGCTTCACGACCAACCGAAAACCTTCTACCAGGAAGGCATACGGAAGCTTGTGGCTCGCTGGACCAAGTGCATTGCTAAAGGTGGAGAGTATATCGAAAAATAATGTATCTGTTGTACAGCTATCTTTGTTTAATACAGTTGTAGAACTAAAAGTGTTAGTAATTTTGGGAGCATCAACTGGAAGACAGAGTCTTTGCTACTCTATGACATTTAACAACTATACAATATTCAAATATACTGACAAACAAGACGATTACTTGACGAACGATATTTCATTTTCGAATATAGGCTCTCATATTTTATAATTTTTAATATACCTTGATTGATACAAAATCGAACATCTTGCATCATAGAATTAAATCTAACATATTCTCGGATAAATAATTGCTACGGTACGAACCGGTTAGTCCAGGTTTTCGATTAATACGAATAAATTTAAATTGCCGGTTCGAAATTAATCCGAGCTTTAAGGTCGAAATCGAAAATTATCGCGGACAAATCGCTCATTTGCATATAAAGCTGCAACGTTAGCTACTACCACCACAGATCTGCTATTACGAACGGCCTTTACCAAGTTACGGCGTTACCTACCGCCGTAATAACTAATGAAATTGCAAATCGGGCCGCACCATCTGCTCTCAACGCTTTAAAATGTTTGACGTTGGTAGCGTGGCGAAGGAAAGATATTGAATTTTTATTTTCGCAATGATATGCATAGTAAATTAGTGTAGAATTTTTAAAAGGTTGCTCCCAAAGGATTGTGTTTTGTATGTTCAGCAAGAAATTAATCGATTTTGTTGTTGATTGAGTTTAATATATTCAAAAGTGAAGTCAACTACGAACTTGTTCGGATACTGTAAGAAAATTTTTGTTTTCTTGTAGGATTTAAAACAACCACGATGGTCTTTGCTTTAAAGTGAACGCAAGAGAAGCGTTCTATGGTAGTATGCGTAGGATTATCTCAACAACAATGTCTCATCGAACTGGTTTCCGTTTTTCGTAATGAAGTACCATATCAATTAATAAGTTTTCGCTAGTACTGCAAATTCTAACGTTGACGCATCAGTCTCAATGACGATCCTACGACAGGACCACCAAAAAAACATCGCCGCTGAGACACGGAGACATCTTTAGATATTTCAAAGACCCCAACCCAAGAAATTCTGCATGATGAACTGGTTTTGAGAATGTTCGTTTCCCGTTGCATCCCACATCTTTTAACTGAAGAACAAAAGGCGGCTCGCATTAATTGGTGCCGAAAAGCTTCGTGAGTGGTAACCAATTATGGATTTATTCCTTTGCACCCGAAACCAATCCATTGTGAGAGTGTTTCAAAATGAGGAGAAGCCAACAAAAGTTATCCATTCCTGAAGTGTGTCGAGGAAAATGGTCCCAGCTTTTGTCTCCATTTTGTGTTATATTGCTACAATTCCTTCAGAAGATCGAAGAACGGTAAATGCCAATTGATATACAACCGTTTGTTTACCAGACGTGATTGTCGTGCTCCGAAAAAACAACCCACAACAACGAATTATCCTCCATCACGATAATGCGATAATGAGTTTACACATAACTCAAAAAACGATTGAGTTTTTAGAGCAGCAAAACATCGAAATTAGATCATCCTAGGGTCTTAACCCAACACCCAATGATTCTGTTACGTTCCCTAGAATGGGCTGCATGGTCAAAGGTTCCAGTCGTCGGAAGAAGCAATCTATGTCCTTAAAATTGTAACTTTGAGGGTTCCAACTGACTGGTATAACAAATATTGAGTGTGAGGAAGCTATCGGCGAGATGGGTGCCGCGTCTGCTTACGATTAATCAAGAACGAAATCGCGTGATAACTTCAAAACAATGTTTGGACATGTGTAAGCACAATACGAGTGAGTTTCTACGACATTGTGTGACTATAGAGGATACAGCACCATACGTCAGTCGGCAAAATGGGTTTTTCCCGGCGAACATTCACCAAAGAAAGTGAAAGAGATTCCATCAGCCGGAAAAGATATGGCGACGATTTTTGGAATTCGCAAGACAATCTTAATTGATTATTTGGAAAAGAGAAGGACAATTCGACATTGAACACTGAACCAAAAAGAAAAAGGCCCCACCCAGCTTAGAGAAAAATTCTCTACCATCAGATACCGCCCGAACTCACTCATTGGCAACTAGTCCAGTTACGATACGAATTGGTGCCCCGTCCACTATATTCCCCAGATTTGCCACTCTATGACTCCTTTGTTTTTCCAAGATTAAAAAAATGGATTGGCGTAAAGCACTTCACGTCAAATGAAGAGCTCATTGCTGAAACAGAGGCCTATTTTGCAGAATTCTACAAATTGCTGCAAAGAGATTATGCAGAGAAATAAATTTACTAAATGCAAAACAATTGCGTTGTTTTCCTTAACACAGCTGTTTATAATTTTTTCTGGAGACTGAAATCACCGCAGAGCAAAACATAAAAACTGTCGATACCTTCTTGGTATATCATCAAAATGTTCAGTGTCTCTCCACAGCACTTCCGGGTTTAAATGTGCAATTGAGTATTTTATCTGTCTGCAAAATTGTATTCATAACCGAACACTGGTTGCAACTTTCTACTCTTCGTTATGCTAGTATTCCTGGATTCAGCCTACTATCGTCTTATTGCCGGCAGACGGCAATTCACGTGGTTCTGCCATTTATATCAAAAATGATTTGTGCGGCGCGGAAAACAAATACATAAATGAACAAGCTGTTGATTTCGTCTTCGAGTGTTGTGGTGCGAATGTAACTTATGGAAAGGACCGGTACCTTCTAATTTGCATATATAGAACACCAACCAGTAGTTTCTGTGATTTTTGTTACAAATTCGAAACTCTTTTGTCTACGGTAGCATGTACCAATCTTGTGACGTTAGTCGCGGGTGACTTCAACGTTGATCTTCTAGACAATGATGGGAGGAGCGAGCGACTGCGTAATATCTTGGATTCGTTTGGAGCCGAAGTTACTATTGAAGTACCTACAAGGGTGTCAAAATCCGCAGCATCATGTCTGGACAACATAATTATTTTAAATAAATGGCGAAATTCGTCATTGACAGTTAGTGTGCTGCGTCTGTGTTTTCCACGGAGTTCTCGGACCACAAGGCGCAAGTTTTGACTTTTGCTTCCGGAGATAGTCGGGTGGAGGAATGTCTATATAAGGAAAACCGAATATTTAGTGCTGTGAATATCAAAACGTTTAGCTCTGCTATTTGTGAAGAAAATTGGAGCGATGTCTTTAATGACGGTTATGATGTTAATCAAAAATTCTCTATATTTATTAATATATTTTTAAGATATTTTAATGCTTATTTTCCTATTAAAAAAATACCGGTTAAGTCAGTTAAATCAATACAAATTCCAAAACATTTACTTGAGCTCAAAAATGCTGTAGCATGTTTGCACATGATATCTACGTACAATAATGACTACATACCGTCATATAACTACCACAAAAAATTGTATCACTATCATATAAAACTAGATAGACGACAGCAAAACGATTTGCGGTTGTTGAATTCCACAAATAAAAATAAAGAAATGTGGCGTATTGTCAACTCCAACCTGGGTAAAACGACTAAAAATACTCTACCTTTTTCAGATGATCTGCAACTGTTAGCTGAAGAATTTAATAATATCTTTGGCAACAAAAATCTGGCGACAACAGCTTGGACACTGATGTTAATATACCATTTAACGTTGATTTGTTTTTCATGTTCCCAACGTGTGGACAAGAACTGAGACATACAGTAAATAGCCTACGCAACTCTAGTTCATCTGGTATTGATGGTATACCAGTGAACTTTTTAAAACGTTGTACGGACACTTTTATAACTCCTTTAACGCATATAATTAACAACTCACTTGAATCTGGCCAATACCCTGATTATCTTAAGACAGCATTGGTTTCCCCTTTATTCAAGAAGGGTTGCTCTAATGACACCAGTAATTACAGACCTATTAGCCTTTTGACTGGTTTCTCTAAGTTGTTTGAGAAATTGGTGTTTAATCGTTTGTTTGATTTTTTCGCGAAACATAAGCTCATCAGTAGATTCCAACATGGTTTCCTTAGAGGTAGAAGTATAGAGACTGCGCTGTTTGACTTTACCGAGGGTATTTTCTCTGCATTTGAGAGAAAAAAAGTTCCTTGCGGCATCTTATTGGATTTGTCGAAAGCTTTCGATAGTATAGATCATCGTAGGTTACTTCAGAAATTGGAGCACTACGGTATACGAGGTACAGCACTATCCTGGTTTGAGAGTTATTTGAAAAATAGGGAACAGATTGTCCGTATTTGCTCTAGGGGTAAGACAGTATACTCGGGTGGAAGGATGTTAGAGGGGGGTATACCTCAAGGCAGTGTTCTTGGACCTCTTCTATTCTTGATCTACTTTAATGACGTTTATACAGTCGATAGCTCGCCCATGCAAAACCATCTTACCATCAATTATGCGGATGATACGTCGATATTGCTGGAGGCTAACACATTCGCTGAGCTTAGTGTCAATGGTGGTCCCTACATCAGAAATATCGACATATGGCTACAGAATAACAATTTAAAAATCAATCATGAAAAGACAAACGTAATTTTGTTTAAAACTAGACCTAGCAATCACCTTGACTATGTGGAATTTGATAACCGCAAATACTCTATAGTACCTAGCGCAAAATTATTAGGTGTAACATTTGATGAATATCTTAAGTGGAAGAATCATATTGATCTAATATGTAAGCAATTAAGTAGCCTGCGTTTTGCTATTAGTCAATTAAAAGATATTGTTAGTAGCGACGTTTTACGTTCGGTTTACTTTGGTTGTTGTTACTCGCGAATTAGGTATGCTGTTGTTGTTTGGGGGGGCAGTGGCAGCCTGAATCGGGTTTTTGTGTGCCAGAAAAGAATTGTGTCGGACTATGTTTGGTCTTGATTTCGACCAGTCTTGCAGAAATTACTTCAAAATGAATAATATCTTAACTGTATACGGCATCTATATATTCGAGGTACTTCTTTTTTGTTATAAAAATAAACACCTTTTTGAACAGCACTGTTTTGACCATGCTTACGGCACTAGACATAAGGATCGGTACTGCTTCCCTAAACACCGGTTAAGTATAAGTGAGAGTGGTCTCACATACACAAGCTTAAAACTATTTAATAGATTACCTTCTACCTTAAGACAAATTAGTAGTGTATACCTGTTTCGTAAACAAGTTTTTAATTTGTTAGTTGAGATGGAGCCCTATAACTTAAATGAATACTTGTCATAACATATTGTACATTTATACGTTTACTTTGTTCGTTTATTGTTGTTAACGTTTGCTTTGTTCTGTTGTAGTAAAGCAATAAACTGTATTATTATAGATAGATAGATAGATAGATTTATTTCATGTTTTTACAAAAGTATTACAATCGTCATATATCTAAATTAGTATCTAAACCAATGTCAAATGAATCACATCAACACAAAAGCAGACCACGAAGAAACAACTCACACAAGAAAACTAGGTGTTAGGAAAGATGTAAATAACAGGAGGCGTGTCTAAGTACTCTGCAACAGAGTAGAAACAGTGCGTAAGAAGGTAGGTTCTAATTGTTCTCTTAAATTTATTCATATTCAACTTTGTAATATGCAATGGCAAATGATTATATAATTTAATATTTAAGCAATTTTTAATTGATTTAGTAAAACGAAAACTTGGTTCTCGAATCTTGTGTGCGATTCTAGTATTATAAGAATGTACTGTTGAATTTGTATTGAAACTACCCTTATTAGAATGGATCTCCAATAACTGAAAATAAATGTATATACATGGCAATGGTAATATACGACGTTGTTTAAAAATTGGTCTGCAGTGATCCCTAAAACCAACACCCTCAATAATGCGCAACGCACGTTTCTGCAACTTAAAAACGTTAACAGAATGTGAAGAATTACCCCAGAGTATCACTGCGTAAATCAAGTGGCTATGAAATAAGGAGTAGTAAACCCGACAGAACCACATTCGGTGCAACTAAATTTTTAAGTTTTCTCAGGACATATATTGTACTAGATAACCGTGTACAGACCTCATTTATGTGATGTATCCAAGACAAACCGCTATCAATGGTAACACCAAGAAGCTTCACCGTCTCGGGCACCCTAAGATGTCCACGCAAACCAAAATCCAAGGATTGAGTCTTTTCGTTATTTAATTTTAATCCATTGGCCGCAAACCACTCCTCAGTAGCAGCCAGAAGCTCACACGACATCTTAAATAGAGTGTCTGCGTCTTTAGCAGATGATATCAACGTAGTATCATCCGCATACATGACACATGCATTGGGTGTAATATGTTCAAAAAGGTCATTTACATAAATGATAAAGAGGAGAGGTCCGAGGACGGAACCCTGAGGAACTCCATATTTAATAGTAAGAGACTTGGAAACATTACCCCTAACATCCACAAATTGCGAGCGATCAGACAAGTAAGAACTTAGTAAAGTATGAACATTTCCCGTACCCCATATGCAAAGAGTTTGTCGAGCAATACATTATGATCAACACAATCAAAGGCCTTGCTGAGGTCACACAACGTAATTCTCGTGCGCAAACCATCCTCAAGACCCTCAACCATCCGGAATATTAAATTACACACTGCCTGAGCAGTAGAGCGACCCTTTCGAAAACCAAATTGCTTTTCGTTAAACAAAGATTTTGATTCAAAGAAGCTTATCAGTGTTTTCTTTATAATTATTTCAAAAACCTTGCCAAATGTTGGTATTATTGAAATAGGGCGATAGTTTTCTACATTGTTTTTATCTCCCTTCTTATATATAGGGACTACCCTTGTTTTTTTAAAAACATCCGGGAAAACACCTAGTTCGATACAATCATTAAAATATGCTGCTAAGGGAACCGCGATTTTATCGATGCAACTCTTTACTAAACGACCAGACATACCGTAGCAATCGACAGAATTTGAATTTTTCAGGGACATAACAGCTTCGACAACATCGAGGGGCAGTATAGATTTAAAGAAAATGGAGCTAGAATTTGTAGGTAGAAGGCGTTTATAATTCCATGGCTTATTTACAGTAGGAAGAGATCTTATAACATATTCAGCAACATTAACGAAATAATTATTAAAGTCGCTGGGATTAATTTCAATTTCAAGATTATCATTTTTCATGTTATTACATTCGTATCTAATTAAACGCCAGCTATCTTTACAAATATTGTTTGAATTAGATAAAAACCGGCCATAGGCTCTTCTCTTTGCCTCTGTAATAGCTTTCCTATAATTACCTAAATAGTTTCTATAGATATCCCTTTCTAGTTGACCGCCTCGCACATCACAAATAATTTTCAGCGATTGCAGCGTGTCCCGCATCCCCTTCAACTCAGCATTGTACCAACTAACAGGTGATGCATTTTTATTTACGGTTTTCTTCAGAGGAAAATATTTATTAATACTACTAAAAAAAAAATTTACAATATAATTAGCAATTGAATTTAACGTATCAACATTTTTACCATCACTGAAGACCAAACTCCAATCCATATCATTTAAAGAATTAGAGAATTTTTTTATATTATTATCAGTAAAACAACGCTTCAATTGTGAGGGAGGTTGTAAATAGCTACAAGTAATATTTGCAAGCAAAGCCTGAGCTTTATGGTCGGAAAGACACGGATCGAAAACAAAGGTTTCGTAACATTCCACATTTAAGTTTGTCAAAATGTTATCAATACAGGATCCACCACCAGCCGACACTCTCGTAAAGTCTCCGGTTAAAATTATTTTATTATATTTGTCCAATAAGAAATGTAAAAGTTCTTCCAATCTATCTATGAAAACTGAAAAATGTCCATTACAAGATCTATACAAACAAATAACAGCAGTTCCAGCTTGTGGTAAACAAATACCACAGAACTCAATATCAACTTCAACACAGTAATCAGTAAGATCCAAATTATAACAATCCAAACCCACTCTTGTAAAAATTGACACGCCTCCGTGCATTCTCAAAAGTCTACAAAAGGAAGCCCTCAACACATAATTTTCTATATTAATTAATTTAATTGTATCATTGTTTAACCAATGCTCACTAATACATAGAATATTAAAGATAGTATTATTTACATATACAGACAACTGATCGGCTTTGTTTGATAGACACTGAATATTAATATGAAATATATTTATACTAGAATCTACAACATACTTGTGCTTTCTATCTGAAAAGAATATATCTACGTCTGACATAAAAAATATTCTCAGTAATACTTATATTATGACAAACAGCGGGAGAAACCTGCGATCCAATAGGCTCCACAGAGACGGCACCACCCCTGTAGGAAGACAGTTCATCAGAAGAGGCTGAAGCTCCGTTAGCGTTTTTTCGGCTGCAATTCCATTTCACATCTGCTATCCATAAAGTAATATTTCAGGTGATCACACACAATACCCTTCCCTATGTCGTTTAAATGCAATCCATGACTAGTGTAACATCTTCTGTGTAGTATGTTGTTTATTGTGAATATTTCAATGTGACTGTATCGTTTAGCAACAGTGTATAGTCTTCTATTATTATTATTATTATTATTATTATCCTACCATCCTCGCAACTTTCTCTGCATTTGTCAATTATTTACAATTGAAATCAGTAATACTTAGGAATTTAAAATCTACATGCTTTAAAAACTTCCTTCTATTTTTTTTCCTGTGCGAAGAACGTTCCCCGCATAGGTCCATGTGGTGTAGTGATCAGCACGCCCAGCCGGCAAGCGGGAGATATGAGGTTCAATTCCTTACCGTAGACATTGTTTCAGTAATTAATTACGTCGAAATTATAAAATGTACTTGGTCTTTTTCTCTTAAACCCCCTTTTTCACGTTTCTGTCAGTAAAGTCTCACAATATTCTGCTAGCATACTACAATTCCATTTTCCCACAAATCATTTTCACACGACCGAAATGTCCTGGAAAAAACGTTCACCGTGATCATCATTTACCTTCCGAAAATTCTTAGAGAAAAAGTTCAGGTGACAGTTGAGAAAATGAAGCTGAAAACACGTTATCGTATCACTCCCACTGTCCTTTATGTTTACGAAGGAAGTTTGTACAAACTGATTTGAACGCATTTGATACTCTTTTTCAATATCGCCTATTTTATTACTACAAAAATATGTTCTTGGGGAAGAAATTAAATGCATATGAAAATCAATTTATGTGTATAACAAATATGAAATCAAAATCCTGAGCGAATGGTATTTTTACCGCAAATATCAGCTTTCCCCAAAATAGATACTTGTAACCATCTCTTAAAACACGCAAAGTAAAGCATTGCGAAACACAAAGCTGAAATTCTCCGCGGAAAAAGCCAGAAATAACCCATTTGTCGACGCGGTCGTAAACGGCCAGTCGTAAACACCGCCCCCTTGTCAGAAACAAATCAAGCGACGAAATGAGTCGACGAGAAAGGGTTACAAAACGAGCTCTTACGTCGGAACAATGAAACGCATAACGGCGGAGCAGATAAAATCGAATCAAAATGGCACGCAAAGAGATGTGCCGCTTTCAGCGCGTAAAAGCGGAACTGGTCCCGGATGGGTTGAACGCGAGCAACCGCAGCGTGAAATTGAGCGTGGGGTAGGATCGACACCTACGCGAGCAGCCCCAAGGGGACAGGAATGACTTTAAAAGGCAGTACGATAATGCCGTGTATTTTTTTTTCGTTTCAATATAATCGAATTAATGAGTTGATTGAGTTAAGTGAGTATAATAAAGAGAGAAGATTTAATTCTGCG
The DNA here is from genome assembly GCA_029619315.2 of Dynastes maya. Taxonomy (NCBI): domain Eukaryota; kingdom Metazoa; phylum Arthropoda; class Insecta; order Coleoptera; family Scarabaeidae; genus Dynastes; species Dynastes maya. The sequence goes on along the minus strand of JAROYE020000004.1, from coordinate 54,635,944 downwards.
TATTTTAGGTAACAACTCACGTGAATTACTAACAAGACGTAGTGTTAATAGCTTCATGTAATTTTTGCTGGGTGCAAGTGTAGCATCTCAATGGGTCCTCACACCATCATCCAACCCAAAAACGCGGTGTCATCAATTCTCTTATCCAAAGGGCCATTGCCCTGTCTGAACCCAATTCGCTTCCTCAAGAACTGAACCACATCACTGACACTCTGATCCGCAATAATTATTCTAGGAAAGACATTCAAACTACCATTAACCGCTACATCAACCTTTTTCCACAGCAAGTCCCCTCATCTAACCCTAATTTCCCTACATTCATGGTGTCACCGATCGCACCAGCAAGATTCTCTTCAGGAACATAAAAACCATCTTCAAACCCAATTTCAAGCTCTCAGACTACTTTCTCATCAAAGACCGCAACCATCTGAAAGCCCCTGGTGTCTACCAGATTCCATTTTCGTGCAGTAGTGTGTACATCGGTGAGACAAAGCGATCGGTCAGCACTCGTGTTACTGAGCACGAGCGTTGTAGGCGGTTGTTGCGTGTAGCCGGCTGAGCATAGGCTGGAAACTGGCTACCAAATCCAACTTAACTCCACCCGCATCTTAGCTCACAACCGTCACTATTATACCAGCAAATCTGTGAATCAATAGAGATTTTCAAACATCCCAACAACTTAAATCTCGAAGATGGCTATCCCTTACATCACACGTGGAAATCCCAACTTATCAAACCTCCGAGCAACCGCTACGCTTCATTGATAACATAACATTTCCGCTCCGTTGACCCGAAATAAGCCCTATATAACCCCCTCCGGAATGCATAGTCTACAGTTAGTGTGTAGCAACAGGCCTGAAGATGTCCCATAAGAGTGTGGACGAAACGTCAGAAAAAGCTACGATAACGACGCGGTTCCAACCCAGAAACCAAGAGTACAAGAAAAATATATAATTAAAACAATATTACACACAAGAGCGTTATTTATAAAATTACTCGACAGACATTTCAAAATATACTAATTTATCGTGGTTGACCATTTTTTAATAGTACTAAATCGAAAAGCACAATCAGTTGTATAAAGAAATATTTTCTAATATAAAGTAACCCCTAAAAAATCGGCATCAAATGGGAAACATTTTTAATTTTTAGGAAAACAAAATTACAGCACTAGTTTATGCTTTTAGCCTATTTAGCTATTTATCCCCTATCAGATATAAGTACCAAATGATATTTATTTACTTAAGGAATGGGGTTTTTAGAACTTGTTAAAATCTAGAATATTTTTTTTGAGAACTAGATTTCAGATTTTTCTATCATGTGCTAATGTGTGCTACCTGAACAATATGTAGGTTAGAAAACAATTTTCTTTCTTTAACATCTGCAACAGCTGAATTTTTAACTTTGTGAGATGTTTTCAAAATTTCACGTACCAAGGACCTAATTTTAAAGTAATATTTTTCGTTTAATGCAAACTTCAAAGCGCTATAATTGGAAAAAATAATTGAAATTGTTAATTATTTCTTTAATTTTCTTTTTTTAGGAAAGCTAATATTTTTGCATAATATTTACACTTTTGATGAATGGTGCCTCTCAGCGAAAATATTTATCAATGCAAATTAATTTCTATTTCAATGACCCTTGTAAATGTTATTTTGCAGTTGCCTAAATGAGTTGATTTCTTTCTATTTGGTCTGCATATTCATTAAGTCGACTAACTATGACATGGTCATGGATCGTTTAAATCAAATAAATTATTTCTTAAGTTTGAAAGTATGACTTAAATATTAAAACTAAATTCTTTTGTTTCTCCTAATTATTTTGAAATTTATTTAACTAAGATTTGAATAAAATTAATTATTTAACCAAAAAGGAGTTTATAAGGATTATTCACCTTCAACGACTACCATTAGATACTGGTTTAATGAATTTAAGCGGATGTACCAATTTTTTTTATTTCATTATTTTTATAAAAACCTAAACATCTAAAAATTTGGCATATTTGGTAGTCGCATTTGATTGTCTTGTAAGGCGTACCACAGGAGACAATCTTTGGGCCTCTTTTATTCTCAATCCACATTAATAATGTGGGCAACAGATTGGATAATTTTAAATCACTTCTGTACCTATCTCCAAGGTCAGTTAGACATATTTTAGGAATGCTCTGCGTAGAACAGACTTGATCTAAATGCACCTAAGTGCAATGTAGTAGCTTTACACGTAAAATTAATTCTATAACACAGGATTATCGCCTCAAAGACCGCATTCTTTTTCGTAATGATACGGTTAAGGATCTACAGGTCACTTTTGATTCCACGCTGATCTTTGAAGAGTATATTATCGGCGTTTAGAGCAATGAGTTTTATTTTACGTTCACCTCAATCAAGCCTATCCTGCTGTTATATTATGCCTTTGTACACTCCGAACTGAACTACGTATCCCTGATCTAATCTCCGTCTTGCAAGCATGATATCCATGAACTTAAACAAATACAATGACGATTACTGAAATATCTGGGCTACAAGCAGTGTAGTCCATGTTTAATTCAAAATTACAGCCATAAAGTTTAGCTTTTCACGTTTAGGATGGACCAAAAGAATCTTCGCCGTAATCATGCAGATTTAAAGTGACTTCATGGCCTTGTAAATAATAGCATTGACGCACCAAAATTACTGAGAATACTGAAATGTTCCGTACCTTGTCTATCCAGAAGCATAAATCATACATTTTACTGCGCAAAATCTAGAACTGAACTCAGGGTTAAATCTTTTATGAATTAGATATATCACACTTACAGTTGTATAAATTATCTTTATCTTTAATGTTATGTACATATTGTCAGTGAAAATTTGATAAAATGGATTAAATACGAGGCGTGTCAGGGAACAAAGGTACACTCCCGCGCATGTGTATGATATCGCGTGATTTCAACCTTGCAATCAAATCGTCCTATTGTGTCATCACTCAATGTTAGTGTGTCGTTTATTTTGTTCCGGTCAGTACTTTGGAAATTATTGCATATATGCGATAATAATGGAGCCTCCTCTGTCAAAATGCGTCCCACTGGAAGTTCGTGCAATTATTCGCTGCTTTTGTGTGGCAATGAAGGAATCGCCGACCGCAATTCAGAGTTTCGAAACGGCCGGACAAACTTAGATGATCTTCCAAGATCTGGAAGACCGAGAACGTCTCTGACGAACCGAAACATCCAGCGGGTTCAAGAACTCATCATCACCGACAGACGTTTGACAATTCGTGAAATGGCATCCGAACTGAACATTTCGAAGACGGTAATCTATGACATTTTCCACAACAAGCTTGATTACCGAAAAGTCTCTGCACGGTGGGCGCGTCGACAGGGACCTGGTTTCTATATCAAGGGTATGTTAGACCTCGTCCGCAGATGGGACAGGTGCCTCAATCGGCTTGGTGACTACGTTGAAAAATAGTTTAAGGACCGCACTTTCATCCTGTAATACGCTTTTTATTTTTTAATAAATCTATTTGTATCTTCTAAGCGAGTGTACCTTTGTTCCCGGACGCGCCTCGTAGTAATATAGGAAAGGGATAAGTCCCTAGATGGATCCTTGTGGGACAGTTATTTCTACTAGCGAAATGTTCATTTATTCTTTGAAAATTGAACTTTTGCTTTAATTTATTGATCACTTATAATAGAAAACGACATTTGTTGAAATAATTTTTCACTGCGTGATGTGATGCTTTGGCAAAGAAATTATTGTGAATGTTTTGTATTTCAATCCTAAAAACTCCTTCCATCGTAATGACTTTAGAACCAACAGCAAAGGACGTTTTCAATTAATAATTCACATAGTTTTGCAAATTACTTCAATTATTAATGTAATTTTTGGATGTGGCCGATGATAAATTACATAAATACACCCGAGCTTTCTCGCGGAAGAAACTTTATTTAGGCCAACATCCCTTTTCCGGTCAGAATCAATTTTCCCCAACATCTACATCTTGGAGTTGATTAATTTTTCAATTACCTATATTAGGGTATTGTTTGCTAACAACCCTCGTCTGGCGGTCGTCCCTAATATATTAGGTGACAGACTGCGAAATAGTAGGCATGTTGAATATAAATGAGGTGGGCGACGAGGAATGGAGTTAGGGGTAGGCAAGAGGTCGTTTGGTAAAGTATACGTCTGTATGTCACGAGTTGGACGCTTGAAAAATTTATGCGTCTAGACGCTATGACACAAAGCTATGTAAATTGAACGCATTCACTTAGTGGTTATGAAATTTTAATTTCGACCGCCGTGGTACACAGAAGGGGCAAAAAATACGCGAAATTATATATGCATGCATGCAAAAGGTGTGACGAGATACGCAGAATTTTAAAAAAACGTCGCGCTATTTGCATGCAACGAGGATATAAATTTGCTAAAAATATCCAATTAAAGTCGAAATTTAATATTTATGTTAAAATGATGGCATATTTTGTGGTAGCAGTTGGATGTAGTGAATAAGGTATAGTTTATAAGCCCTCTGTTTTACATACGTAAAAGAAATAAAAATCCTATATAATTTTAATTTTCGTTTAATTTCTTTCTGAATACAATTTTCAGAGCTACGTAATTTCGAAAAAAAGTCACTATACCTGGTTACTAATACTCGATCAGTTTCAATCAATGATGAACAGCACTCAATATCATATGATTAGAGTAACCAAAACTTGTGGACTCGCATAGGCGTCGGTATTACGGGTTAATATAAGAATACGAAAAATTCATAAATAAACTTACTTGCTAATTATTCAACAAATTAGAGGCATCAGGATGTGAACTATTGTAAACTTGCATAATTGCATATGTTTTCACAGTTACTTCTTTAAACCTTGTGCGTCGACAAGAAAAAATATTCTTATACATAGAAAACGATCTCTCCACATCTAAGGAAGTTACATTTGCATGTAGAAACTGTTTTTCAAAATCACTTAAAAGTTCACTATTCACTTATTATAAACGGCCCCTAAAGTATTAAAATCGGGATTTTTCCTTAAAACATCTCCCAACTTTTGACTAGGGCATAATCCTGGCGTATCATTTAATGTGTGTAATTTATTTTTTACACTCTCCACTATGTCTAATGATTCCTGCAATGACAATTCAGTACATTGTAGTTTTCTGATGGCATCTAGTAATACTGTATAATTGGTACATATTGTTGTTAAATCTTCTAAAAGTTGAGGAATTTGAAATTCTCTTTGACTTTCTCTAATTGCTTTGGATTCATTCCGATTAAATCGCATTATAACTGATTGAATTTGTTGAAAATGGATCAAATAGTAAGAAGCTGCTGTTAGCCAAGTACCCCATCACGTTAAAATTGGTTCAGGAGGTTCTGGAATACCTGGACAAAATTTACGAAATTCTTTTAAACGTTTAGGAGATTTACGAAACACTGCTTTAGTACTTCCAATCATCCGATCAACGTTTCCGTAATGTTGTCGAACAACTTCACCAACTAAATGCAAAGCATGCAGCACGCAGGTTATATGTATTAAGTTAGGAAATATATGTTTTAAGGATCGCCCAACACTTAACATCGTTGCTGCACTATCTGTCACAATCATCACAACTTGATCTTGGGCAATTTTAAATTTTTTCAAAGTGTTCATTATCACTTTTTGAATATTTTCCGCGGTACATTGTTGAACACGTTTGCAAGCTAACAAATATCGAGATGCTGTGCTCTCACTAGATAAAACGCGAGCTATTACATTCACAATACTGTTTTTCTTTATATTGGTCGTCTCATCCACGGTAATCCATATTTGTTTGGAGCACAAATCACGTTTACACACATTTTCTAGCATCTCTTTCATTCGCGGCAAATGATTCTGTAATTGTGTTTGTGTGAGTAATGGGTACTTTGGAACGTATTGTCACCAAAACGTTTTAAAAGCTGCTTTTCTCACCAATGACAACGGAAGATTACAAGAGGTAAACATAATTAATAAATATATAGTGTATAAGGTATTTCAGTTCTTGCATTTCTCATATGCTTAATACCATTGACATGCCTCTGGCAATCAGTTCTGTCCGATGCAGCCAAACGAACATTGCATATTAAGCAAAAAACTGCACTACCGTCATATTTTAAATAAGGAAAAAGTGATACATACTTATGTACATTAGTAGCAAATCTATTACGAGGCATTGTTTCCTTAGATATGTAAATATTAGTTCTATATGAAACGATACACTAATTATGTACTTGGTACAATACTACAACACACAAAAAACACCAGCTATATTTTCAAAAGCGACACGTAAGTACATAACCTTGACCGTTCGACTAATCTGTGCAACAGCTCAACCGGTACTAAAACGAAATCTCTCTCAGCGCGGTTTAACATGATTTATATTCAAGGTCGACACTACATGGCTGCTTCTCCACCGGTTTAGTTTATTTATGAATTTTTCGTATTCTTATATTAACCCGTAATACCGACGCCTATGCGAGTCCGCAAATTTAGGTTACTCTACATATGATTCATCAAAGCAACTTAAAGAAGAATGAATGTAATTCCGATTGCACGATAGTCTCATTGGTGCAAATTTGTACGATGGTACAAATGTACGGGTCATATTCGCTACACAGTATTTTTTAGAATTTATTCTAAATTTACGTGAGACGTAGTTTTGTTTTTCCATTTAAATAAGTTGCATTCAAGAGGAATTCAAGGGGAAAACAACATCCTGTATTTGTTTATATGTTCGTGAAAAAAGATACGTTTACATCTCATGTCATTGGATTCAATAACAAGTAGAAGGGACAGTGAGCATTAATTTTATTTTAAATTCATTGTTGTTAACTTCAAATTATTCCCAATTAGCAGTTCTAGAAAACTTATTTCCGAAACTTATATAGAACCATATTATGGCATTTTGAACATCTATTAATCGTTAACCGTGTATTTATTTTAGGATATAATATAGAAGTCGCAAACGACCATATCTGGAGTGTGAAGCATGTTTGGGTTTACATAAATTTTCTTTTTAGACAAAAAAATTCTAATTGGCACATGCCAAACCTTTGTATCTCCTGCGGTACAACTTTTAATCTGGGATTTCACAGCAAGTAGTGCAAATATTGATTACAGACTTGATCATGAAAACTTTCTTTATCGAGGCAATACCAATGCATACCACGCTACATTTTAACTCTTCTTCCGGGACGTATTCAAACACTCATAATTCGTCTACTGCTAACACTCCATCCATGAAATATGATTTAATTTTTAAACAATCCTGCATTTCTTGACCAGCGAACAAGTTAAGGTTGGATTTTTTCTAATAATTCCTACTCCAGCTGCTATACAATCTTACTGCAAACTTTTTATCTTTGGAAAACTGGAGAACATACACCCAAACATATTTTAATTATGATTCCAGAACAATTCATACCACAGTTACCTTCCGGAGAAGCAATCTTATATCAATAAAATACTAAGAAGACCGATTTCTCCATAAGGACAAATTGTCACTATCTAATAGACATTAAAACATCATTCTTAAATATACCTTGGGAATGAAAAATAAAACGGAATAATCTTCTCTTCTTAAGATAAAATTTAAGAATTAATGTTTCATTTACGGCCATGTACAAGGAACTTTTCGGTAAAATGGAATGTATTCGTCGCGGAAGATAAATCTTACATTACTATAATTAACAGGCGGTGACACGAGAATAAAATTCTAGAGTCTGCAGAAAGAGTAAACAATAAAATTTGTGAGTTTACAAGAAATTCGACAGAACTTGTCCTCCTTCCACTCGTCAAGCTCAATCGAAAGTAACTTTATGAGGTAAAGTAATTAAATTCGTAATGCTGTACGGTTTTCGGTAATCTGTCACGTCGTCAAAACAAGTCCGACTTCCGGTTAACAAAATTTAATTGATAACATCTGCTCGGTGAGATAATTTGACTCGGTAAAATACGGTAATCGGTATTCACGGCAATGAGTTCATACATCGGCAACTTCGACCAATCAAACTATCACCAGCGAATTAAGAAAACGTCGTCAGAACGAGCCCGACTTTCGGTTGTCAAAATTCAACAGTCTTAAGCAGTATTGTACGGGTAGCATCAGCTAATGAAACTCTTGACACGCTGAAGGCAGAAATTGCGGAAAAGCGGCCGCATTTAAGGGAAATGAAAGTTTTGTTCCATCAAGGCAACCGTCTCACATTTCAGTGATCACCATGGCAAAAATTTGCGAATTGGAGTTCGCCAGATCTGACTCCCAGAGACGTCTTTTTGTTTCCTAAATTCAAAGATTCGCTCGGAGAACGGAGATTTTCATCGAATGAGGAGGCCATCACATTCGTAATTTATGCCTACTCTGCAGAAGAAGAGATTGGAGCATTGCTTGTATAAACTTGAGAAATAACAGAATTTGACAAAAAAATACTTAATTCTGTGTTAAGTTGGAAACTTTTCAGAAAGACTTTGGAATGTTTGCTACCAGACCATCTGTAGTGTGCGATTTTAAATTTAAACTCATCTTCTTTCTTGTTTTTGTACATTCTCAAAGACTGTGGTACACCACCAGAACATAAAATTGAATCAAACTTCATGTTGTACTAAGACAATGATCGTTAAGATTCCAGCAGTAGCACATAACATATTCACATATCTTAAATGTATTTTTTTTCTTGAACGCAGAATATCTCAATAACCATTTAGTCTTTGGAAATATCATAATTAAATTTATTTTATATTGCATATCGAAGAATCAAAAAAATGCAATAATGTATAGGGTGTTTAATTCAAAGTAACAAATTTACATACATACGAGACCGTACACTATGAATATAGCAAAATATCTTTATAGTATAAACAACTTGATCCTGAATAACTTTTACTTACAAATATTTTTCAATAAAATAGAATATAAAACAAATTCATTGTTCTCACTTTAAAAAATAACATCAAAAGTTATAGGTGGTGCCCTATCCGAATCCTAAATATTTACGAATTGTAAGTAATAAAGCTATTAATTTTCTCATTGTTTTAGGTACGTGAGACGAGGAAAAGGTCGTTGTCGAGATTAACAAGAACCCTGTCGAAAAGGAGACATCCGCAACCAAAGATTCGTCCAGAAGACAGTCGGTGACAAAGACAAAGGAATCGGAAATGCGTAATTACGACGAAATCATTATGGTCAAGCGGTACGAACCGGAAGGAAATAGTGTGATAGTAAAACCAAAGGACGATCTAAAGGAGAAAGGTTTTAGTATACAAGGTGCTCGGTGTTGCTTGTGCAGGACCTCATAAGGGGTCGAAATCTTTTAATTGTACCTACGGTAGATTAGGATGTTCCTTATTTGTGAAGTTTTTTTTTTTAGTATAATTATATACACTACGCGGCAAAATTCTGAAACAGATTCAATTAATTAATGCTGGGACAGGTTAATTTTGGTTTTTAAAAAATAAACATTTTTTCATCAATTTTAATCTTTCCCCACTGCTGGTTTTCAAGTAATGATGCCATCGACAATTTTTTAACGCAACCTGGCAACTCTGTTCTCTCTGGTAAACAGTGGCGTGGTTGCTGGTCTTCTACTAACCACCTAATGATTTAGGATAACAATGACAGAACGAGCCCGTCCTTTTGCGAACAAGACTCGGTCAGCAATAATTCCATTCGGCAAACTTAGTGCCTTCAGACAGTAAGTTGTTCCGTCATTGAAGGAGTGGCTAAGAAAAATCTCTCTCTCTGTGCCTGAATAAAAATTTACAAAAGTGCAAAAATAATTTAAAGAATTATTACAAAATTATTCAGACAATAATTTCAATATTTCCTTGTTCTTAAATGTCTTTAAATTTACAGGGACGAACTACGGTTCGTCACAGCATGAATATCAAAGGTTCCTAAACTGTTCCCCGCGGATAGACTAAATGATAAACATAATTCTATAGTTAATAACTATTAACAGGGATGTTATACCGCAGAAGCCAATTTTGAAAGGCAATTAACCCAAAATATTCATTCAAATTATCCATTTTATTAACTCTGCTCTACCCTGTATAAAGTTAGCTAGTACTATCGCTTCATCTTGTCATAATTCGTAATTAATAGATAATGGATGGCAACGCGAATATGACAAACAACAACGCAACTTGACGACCGCGCCCCAGTCGTTGCCTCACAGGAGCCACTGACGTCGAGACAAAGCTATAATCTCCCTCCATAACCTTCTTCATGCATGCATATTGAATAATCACATACCATACCCTACCATCAGCACCATCGGTATATACATTTTATATTTTAATCACCCTTATTACTTGCATTAATTGGGGTGTGGTCGGTGAGTGTGTAGGGGCCGTACGATTCGTTTAGAGGGCGGCTGGTGGCCGCTCTAACAAGGGGTAATGTAATTACAACTCGCTGAGTACACAGAACGCACGACATATTGCAATTTTTCATTTCGTGTTTTACAGTATTTGGTTTATCTAGTCATCGTTTAATTTCATTATCATATTTGGCGCGCCTCTTTCACGAATTACATATTTTTGTCCGTAGTATATGTTAATAAATATAATTTAATTTCATTATGATATTAATTTAAGATAAAATAACTTGTTTACTTTTTATGATAATTTTGTGAAAATGTTCAATGTGTGAATCAAAAAAAGAAAATAATTATGTGTAATTTTGAAATAGAAAACTAATTGAAAGATGTATACAGTAATACCGCATAATTATCCTCTAAAATCCTCCAGAAAAGCTGCTATTATTCTTGGTCAAGACTTGAACCCTCGACTCCTGACGCTCCCACAGACAGAATCAGACCCTAACTCAATCACCGAGCCATTAAAAGTAACGTTAGATATTCTAAAATATTCCTCTCCTAGGTCTATATGCAATTGGCGAAAGAAAATACTCCAAGTAAATTATAGAAAAGAAACATACCTAAAGCTTTCTGATCGTAGCCAAATATATCTACCTCTGTCCCCAAATTACACAATGTCATCTTATTTAATGTAATGTAAGGATTCTACATTTCCAAAAAGAAAAAAAGAAATACCAAAAATGGAGTATAAACGCAATTCAAAACGATCAAAAAGAAATTCTAAATCTAACAATGAAACGACGACAGAAAACAAGAATGGAAAAACACATAGAATCGTTTAATCCACGTATTGGTTCCCGTCGAAAACTTTAACTCAATCTGCCGTTATCCCCGGAACCGATGCGATGATCCGGGTGCGACTTCACCGCATAAGGACTCCGGGGATAGCTATCATCGAGTTTATATCAAAAACGCATATTGCGAGGGGAATTTGGGAGGACTGCGGTGTGACAATTTCTACGCCAAAAGGATGTATAATGGAAGTAGGAAGTGGATATCTATGTATGAGAGAAAAAAATCGTATTACCAGTAGTTCCATAACCTCACATCTTTGCGTATATTATTACGACGCAGAAGGAAAGCGAATACAATAGAATAATAAATTTAAAAAGTAAGACATAACATTAAAAAACAGTGCGAAGGGTTTTTGTTGCGCAAAGTTGCTTGGAGATTATAAATATCATTACATGACGAAAATAAGTAGTAAGTAGAACTCTAATTTTAAGAAGCTGACAGTTTCTTCAGCAAATCTGCTTACAAGGATGAAAAACAAAAAATCTTGTGAAGGTTTTTGAATGTTTTCCTAGAAAATTAATTTCGGTTGGATGCAATTTTGAACATGATTAAATTATACTTAGTTTTAGCAGGTTACACAACAAGGTTTTAATTAAAATGAAACAACTCAAGTAAACAAATTGCATTTATTTAAATATACTGTTAAAAACAGAAAATATCGGATATATGAAGACAACACGTAATAATACCATATTGTTATTTTTTTTTGTAAAAAAAATTAAATCTGGATACCACGAAATTCGGATATACGAGGGTAATTGAAATATAAACCGGAACTTTGTTCGTTTGACTCGTGTAGTGACGTGGAATCGCTTGTGGGTGAAAAGAGAGGGGATAGCTATGCACACGGCCAACACACTCAGGTCCGCCATTTCAGTATCGCTATGAGTGAACAAGAAGTACCAGTGTCTGTTGTGCAATGCGTTTTTATCTGTTTTCTCGCCAACGAAGGTGTGAAATGAAGTAACAAGTCGAAGAGACTCCAAGCACAATTAGCTGATGCTACGCTGAGTAATACTCAAGGGTTCAATTGGGCCAAGCGGTTTCGAAATGGTCGTGATAAAGTGGCAACCAGCGTCAATGAAGACAATATTCAACCTGTGCACGAGCTTGTGAAAGGCAATCGCTGCATTACTATTGCCGAGATTGCATCACATGTAGGGATAGGTGTTGGAAGTGTCCATACCATTTTATCGGAGACTCCTGCCGACAAAACTTTGGCGGTCGTTTGGTGGTCGTTATTGTATATTTAACCTCTTACATCGTATTTTATATTGCAATACATATATTGAGTATTGTTGACTAAAAGGCGCATTCTCCTCCTTCATTAAAATTCCGCTTCTTATTTTGACACCGTTTACTATAATTATTATAACATTTAATACGGATCAGTTCTAGAAAAGGTAATATCAGCTTTACCTATTTCTTCGTCTTGTTCTTTTAAACTCATTTTCAAAAATGGAACAGAAAAGTACTTACTCGATATGCAAAGTATGCCATATTCCAAAAATTAACTTCTAAGCTAACCAAGATGCTTTCCTCTACTGAAACTATACAAATACATGGACTTTCTGAAGTGGCTGATAATTTTACAATAAATTTATCTTTGGAACAGAATGTTTGCATGATTTCCATTTTTGTCTATTTTTTTGCGGTTGTAGATTGTGAAAATCAAATTGCATTCTTAATACGATATCTATTCATCTTGCACTTTAACTTAATTAAAATGGTCCAAGTTTAAGTTAAGAGTTTTTCGAGAGAAGTTGATACACATATTTCGAATATTATTACAAATTGTTAGCAAGCATGTTAAACTTAATGAAGTTAAAAACATATTAATGTTATTCCATCTATTAAACTTTGGATACGAAGAACATTGGAAAACATACAACAATTTTTAAAACTGACTTACCTGCTGCATCTGTTTCAATTCTCATTCAAACTCTTACTCTTGTCATGGATAATCATTAACATTACCTAGGTTTTTCCGCACATTGAATAAACAATGTTGTCCGATCTTTAAACAAAACATTTTATTTTTAGTAATGTGTGCCCATTATAAAGCAGCGCAACTGCGCTGAAAGCCAGTGGCGGACGCATAAAAGTTTACAGAAAATAAATTAAATGTGATACGTGCTCAAACACTTACCGTTATAAGAGTCCTCCGTGAAATCAAAAAGTGGATAATGTCTATTTAATATTTGTAACATTAGATATGTTTCCAAAGTTGTTCGGCAAAGTGAGTGCGGCGTGAAGAAAAAGTGTTTTTGTATGCCGAAAACGAACGTTCTACATCTAGTGACGTTATATTTGCGTAAGTAAAATAATCTTTCAAATAACTTAACGGTTCTGTTGACGCACCTTCACAAATTTGTCTTAATGTGCCAAAATCAGAGTCTTTATCTAAAACACTTTCAAACCTTTCTAAAACACAAACATTTCTTGCGTCTTCTATCGCGCATAGCTGTGCGTGAACATGTTGCACTATTTGCAAAGATTCCACTAACGACACCGAAGAATTTTGTAGTTTTTCTATCGCATCCGCTAGTCCCACGTAATTGTTCTGAATAATTTCCAAATCTGTTTTAACTTGACTATCCTGAAATTTCAAGCGGCTTACTTGACAGCCACAGCTTCCTTTGGGTCGAATTCTAAAATCACGTTCTTTAATTCTCAAAATATTTAAGATAATAAAATGCAGCCTCTAACCATGTTCCCCAACGAGTAAGAATAGGTTGTGGTAGTTCAGGAATACCGGGGCATAGTCTATGAAATTCCCGAATACGTTTTGGGGATTTTACAAACACAGCTTTTGTATGTGTTATTAGAGCGTCTACCTCGGGATAACATTTTCTGATACTATCTGCTACGAGACTGAGAGTATGAATTTTACATATAATATGCAACAAGTTAGCACAATGTTTTTTAAGAGATCGACCTACAGCAAGCATGTTTCCGGCACCATTACTCAGAAACATCAACAGTTGATTTGTTGAAAGTTCAAACTTTTCCAATGTATTTAACACCAACATTGAAATTATTTCGGCAGTGCATTGTTGTATTCGTCTGGAAGCTAGTAAAATTGAGGGTGACGATCGATGTGGTTCCATTGTGCGCACCATTACATTAACCACAGAATGTTTTTTACGATCTGTTGTTTCGTCCACACATAACCACAGTTTTTTATCTTCAAACTCCGATTTAATTCTTTTCTCGACATGCTCACGAGCAGACGGCACAACTCTCTGTAATGTTCTCTCACTTGGTAACTTAAAGTCCGAATATTCATTCCAAAACGAGACGTATGCTTTCTTCCTTAGTAAATGAAATGGTAAATTACATGCAATAAAGGTAACACATAAATTAAATTTAAATTTGTCATAATCTCGTGTGGAATTTTTTTTTGAAACATGCTCCTGCACTATTTACGTGCCGTAGACAATCACTTTTCGAACAACACATTAAATCTATTTTACACACTACACATTGAATTTTAGCGCCATCACACTTTAAATCAGGGCATTTCTGCAATAAATTCTCTTATTAAGTGTCCAACTTTGGTCGTTTTCGTGACGTAGGAAACATTTTCAAAAAAACGTAGAACTACGATATAGTATACGACAGCGTAGATGCATACACAACAAATCGGCTTTCGAGTCGCAGTTATACTGACGCTTATACCGAATTGTCCCGGCCGTGTTTATTTTGTGTAAACTTTTATGCGTCAGCCACTGGCTTTCAGCGCAGTTTGCGTTGCTCTAGTGGCCAACGTAAGAAAAGGTATCAATTGTATGAAATAAAAACACTTTATGTATACATATAATATTAATTTTATTGGAATTATCACAGTTAATATCGTTTTCATCTTTTATAAACAAAGAATATAATAAATATAAATATACAAACATTTGGCAAAATAATATAAAACGTGATATTTATGTAATTATACATCATTTACGACATACAACATACATAAATTACAGACTAAATATAAATTTATAATAACAAGGCCTGCATTATAGATTATAGAATAATACATCACGTGTTTGTATATGCTGTATTGCGAACGCCATATGGAAAAGCTTTGTTAGTATTAGCTTTAGGTAACATGAAGTTATAAAAAAATGTGTGAGCGTATAAAAGTTATTTATAAAATAAACAGCGGTGGTGTAAAGGAAATTGCACTGTGTGGTTCTATATTCGCTTCAAAATTAATTTCAAAAGGATAAGTAGAACAGAAGTCCTGTAGATGACGGAAAAAGCAATACTGGGGATTGCAGTTGACCACAAAATAAAAGACTCGATTTTATGATACGTATTTTAAGCTTATTTTAGTCATGCTTCGTCAGAGAAGTAGACAACTGAAATTGCAAACATTTGTTACGACATTAGAAATTGGATATCTCTAATAGATTTAATGGCCACATTAAGTTCATTGCTGAGGAAGAAATCAACAGTTGCATCCCCTTTTTGGACACCTGGGTTATTCGTTTGGACAACCAAAATATTTTAAATTGATACACTGAACCAACATTTTCCGGTAGATATTTCAATTTTCATTCTAACCATCCTATTAATATGAAACTGAACACCCTTAAATGTAGAATTCTATACATTTCTCACCATAGTTTTCATAGCACAAATAAAAATTACTTTTCGATATATTCATTAATAATAGTTACCCACATACATAAACAGCGAAGCAGAGTATTTCAGACATGCTTATATACGATTTCTTTCTAAAAGCTTTAGTTCAATTTTTAAAGATATTTCTAATATAAAGCATAAAGATTGCACTGTCAAATGTCAAATCGATTAATGTTGATCCGAAGACAGTATGTTCGAAGAAGACCAGGAAAACGATACAACCCTTAGTTTCTTCAGCCAGCAACAACGCTGGTGTTTCTGTTTTTGTTTCGGGATGGACAATAACATCTGGTGTCGGTTCTTTATTTAGAATAACTGGAAAATTAATTGAGGAACGTTACTTGGCCATCCCGAAAGACTTTGACATACCAGCAGGGCGACATTTAATTCACCAGGAACTTCATACACTGGAGCAAGACAATGATTCCAAACATGTTAACAGAATCGTGAAGTATTATTTGCAAGAAAAATCATAAGAAAATGTGTTGGAAATTTCGAGGGTGAGTCAATATGTCCGTTACTTTTTGAATTTCACGCATTGCAAATTGAAAAGCAACGCCGCTCCCGTCAACCACCACCTGTCAATACACTACTGTCAAAGTTTGAGAAAGCTGCGTCATTTGGTTACAGTTTGACAGCCGTTGAAAGCAGACAACGTCGTGCATGTTAGCGAAAACGCAAAGAAGTGAATTTCGTGTGCTTATAAAGCATTATTTTCTGCGGATGAAAATCATCACTCAAACCAAGACTAAGCTTGATAAATACTATGGGGACTCTGCACTATCAGAATCGATGGTAAAGAAGTGGGTTAGATATGAAGTGGTCAAAATATGAACGTATGTTTCAGTTCACGTAATACACTCAAAAACCTTCTTGGAAATCCGAAAGGTAAACCGGACATAGAAGAAAGGTGGAGGATTTATAAAATTCCATGTGATGACTGTGATAAAGCCTATATTGGTCAAACAAACCGAGCGATAGGTACTAGATTCAATGAACACATCAGGTGCTACAGATACGGCAAGACAGAAGCGTCAAGTGTAGCGCAATACCTAAACGAAGCCGGGCATAATATTAAATTAGAAAACCTGAAATTGATTAAGAGCGTAACTTTGCCGCGGGAACTAGACGCGTACGAAACCATCTACGTAAAAAGGAACCCAAATTTGTTAAACAAAGAGAACACACCACTATATTACTCTTGCCTTTTTGATTTACTAGGGTAAAACGACCATATAAGTAACGTATTACATTGACAAAAGACTCTTTCGTCTTGTTCCGTACATCTTGCATCTTTTAGATTTAGGATGTATAGGCGGAAGAAACACACATTTGGCGAGAAGGAATGTATCGTTGTCTTGTTCTACTTTTATGAGGGTGGAACGGCTACATATCAGGCAATAACAAGGGACCTTTTCGTTTCGATTATATTTCGCATGTTTTAGAATTAAGCGGCAAAAGTAGGTACTTATAAATATATATTTTTTCCTCGAGAGTTGGGATAAACAAGCATGGTAGAAGTAGAACTTTTTCTCAGATTCATTCGGTCATTCGGTTGATAATGAGAACCCACGAGTCCTTGAAACGGCTGTTTCGAATTAATAATTTGTGTGGTGCGGAGTGTCCCGATACTTATTGTTGTTTGCCATACTACCCCACACTCCTTGGTATCATAATTGTTTTGATATGATCTAAAAGGCCTTACATAACAATATAAGTATCCCATTTCCCTTTGAAAGGCCTTCTAGTAGATATCTAATTTCGCCCACGGGATATTTGAACAACTTGACAGCAAATTAACGTCATAAAATCACCACACAGCGCAATCCATACGACAAAAGCGGAACACATTATGCAGACGAACAATACAAATTGTTATAGACTATAAATCCGCGTTGGAGAATGGAAAACGGAACGCGTTTAAAATCGTGAATTAATAATATGCAGATATTAAAACACAGTTATTGGTACAATAACGTACTAACCGTTTGATTTTTGAAAAAAGGATGGAGGCACCAGTTTCGATATACCTCGCACGTATTGCAGGGACGACATTTTGCATATGATGAAACGCGAAACGTATCGAATTTTAATGTAGATACATTCGAAACAATTCGGTCGTGAAACGAATATTGACTCCCACTGAACCGCCCCCCTCAACCTACACGCATCGGTTGTGTTGCAAACGCTTTGGGACAAAAAAGCTGCGAGCGCTAATGTGGTCGATGATGCACCTCGTTTGATAAAAGTATGCGTTGGTGCGTGTGATCGTAGTTGTATATACCTATATATATATATATATATATAAATGTATGTATGTGTGTATTAGTTGCATAATGAATGGAAAAACAGGTTCACAATTTCACTTTTTATACGGTACAATAAGCACTACAGCAAATGTAATTTCTAACTTAGAATTAAAGTGATATTGAAAATATCGATGCGAATATAATTTTTGCCTTTCTAGCCAATTTATTTGTTACAATTTCTGGAAACAAAATTACTAAAGAGTTCACATAATAATAAAAAAAGCATGAACTCTGGCAAAAAATTAACAGGAATCCTTTCTAAAACATTTATGCATACTACTTCCTGGAAGAGTCCGGAATATATTTAGCACAGTGTATATTTTATAAAATTTTGGAAGGTAGGTAGTTCAATTTCTGAAATAAAGACTTTATAAACTATTGTTTTTTAGTTTCTATTAAAGTTACACGTTTGTAGTTCAATATTTATAGTACGCTGTTATACCTCTATGCGAAACCAAATAGTAACCAAACATCTTTAAAGTGTTAAAAAGGTACATAGTGCACGTTTAATTGTTAAATATACCATTATGACGCTTAGTAAGCTCGTAAGCTTGTAAGCTACAGTGGTCCCTCGATTTACGACAGTGTCCTGTTACCAAATTTTCGAGTTACGAAAGAAAAATTGGATGAATTTTTGCATCCGAAACCGAAAGCTGCTGGGTATAAAACGCGGGTTACAACAGATTCGAAAGAATATCCGCGCTACTCATGCACATGCTAGAAAGAGATAGTTATGTAGAACATAACGCGATCGTTTGTGTGGTTAAGCTCCCATAATTCCACCGCTTCGCACCTGATTTGAATTGAAGCCCTTGGCGCTAGAAGGTGTTAACTCACTTTTTGGCGAACTTTCATTCTCTCTTACAAAAAGGTGTTAAGTGAATTATTTATCTCTTACTTCGGCTTCTAGTAGGTAGATGGCGTCCAAAAAGGTTTTATACGCACGCAAAATAATGTCATATCTATATAGTTTCAAATTTAATCATGGAAAAACGTGTTATTTCATTATGGTTTGCATAAAAGTGTTATCTCCGGAAATAACACGCTTTTACGATTCGGCCTTTTTTTCTTCTAAGTGTTCAGTGCACTGTAGTTATTCATACTGTGTTTTGTGATGTTATTTCAAGAAAATAACAGGTAATTTGACTTTCGGGTTGACTCACAAATGACAGTAAGTGATCGGATTATATTTTTAGGTAAGATGAATTCTCAGACAGAAAGAAAATCTATGAGCTAGCTATAGCTGCTAGTGGTGTCTCGGAAGACTTGTCTGATGAAGAGGAAGAGCCATTCATTGATTCTGAATCCGAATATGTGCCAACGGATACAGATACCTAGATTCTGCGCTAAGACTTTGATAGAGATGATAGTCATATATAGCTGTGCGTGAACATGTTGCACTATCTGTAGAGTTCTTCTAACGGCACCGCAGGATTTTGTCATTTTTCTATTGCATCTGCTAGCCCGAAGTAATTGTCGTGAATGATTTTTAAATCCATTTTAACCTGACTATCTTGAAATTTCGACTGGCTTTTCTGGATAGCAGCAGCTTCCTTTGTATCGAATTGTAAAACCACGTTCTTAATATTGTCAAAATATTTATGATAATAAAACGCGGCCTGCAACCATGTTCCCAACGAATTAGAATAGGTTCTGGTGGCTCTGGTATACGGGGGCACAGTCTGTGAAATTCGCGAATACGTTTCTATTAAAGCGTCTACCTCAGGATAACATTTTCTGATACTATCCGCCACAAGATTGAGAACATGAATTTTACACGTAATGTGTAACAAATTAGCAGAATGCTTTTTAAGAGACCGGCCTACAGAAAGCATGTTTGCAGCACCATCACTCACTACATCAAGAGTTGGTTTGTTGAAAGTTCAAACTTGTCCAATGTATTTAACACTAACTTTGAAATTACTTCGGCAGTACACTGTTGTATTCGTTTGGAGACTAATAGAATTGAAGGTGCCGATTGATGAGTGTCCAATTTCCGTGCCATTACATTAAGAACAGAATGTTTCTTCCGATCTGTTGTTTCGTCGACACATAACCACAATTTTTGATCTTTCAACTCCGATTTTATTTTTTATTCAATATGTTCGCGCGCAGATGGCACAATTCTTCGTAACGATGTTCGACGTGGTAATTTGCACTCCGAATAGTTATTCCAAAAGCAGATAAATGGTTCCTTGTCTAGTAAATTAAACGGTATATTACATGCAATAAACGTAACGCATAAATTAAATATAAACTTTTCATTGTCACGTACACAATTTCTTTTTGAGACATGCTTTTCACTATTTACGTGTCGTAGACAATGTTGTCTGGACCAACACATTAACGGGATTTTACAGATTACACATTTAATTTTAGCACCTTCATATATTAAGTCTGGAATTTCTGCAATAAATTTTCGAAGTTTGTCCGACCGCGGTCGTTTTGCTGACGAAATCATAATTTTTCTAGGACAGATAAACAACTGCGCAAATGACCGGCAGCGAAAATGTCCGTACTACTCCGCAGGCGAAGTAATACTACCGTTCCTCTCGGTCCGAACTGATTCTACGCCGATGCGCGGTACCGCTCGTGGCCAGCGTTAGTGATGACACCATCCTGCTTGCACATATTTCAGAATCCTAGACGACAATGGCCACCGTCTTGCCACATACCGCACATCATGTTTGTGAAAAAGTTCTACAGAAAATTCTATTGTGCTATATAAAATTTAGATTAATCTTATTGTATCGTACCGAATATGTTTAAAAAAAGTAAACATTTCAAAACCCCACACATATACATACATTTATTCATATATTCGCAAAAAGAGAGACCTAAAAAAGGATAAAAAAAGTAAACTGACATTAAAAGATCATTAGCAACAGACAAATTGTTTCCTCTTCACATTATACCCACGTCCTCTACCTTCACTTCGCTTCTTCGGCCTTTTTTCTGTATTACTTCTTGTTTTTTTTTCCTCCTTTATTTTCTTTTCAGTGAAAGCAAATAAATTTACATGAAAAACAATATACATTAACGAATATTCTCCGGGATAGGGAGGTACTCCGGAAATGATACTTCCTTGTTTGTTTTTTCGAGAAGAGCTCACGAAAAAAAGGAACGGAAGACGAAACAAATAGAAAAAAGGAACGCTACGCATTTACATCGACTCCATACAACTCGAATTGTACGAAGTTGTTTCATGTAAATACGTATGTATGTACTCACAATACAAACATTAATGTATACAGCACACACCATGTTCCGAAAGTGACGCATCAAATTCTTTTTGTTTGAGTCCAAAAACAAGACGATTAGTATTTTAAAATTATATTTAACAGAATTTACATTTTTCGGCGAAAGTCAAACATAAAAATAAATAGGTGTTTTAATTTTGTGTCACTTTTGGGCCACGATGTATATACAACATATGCGACTCATTACTCTCTTTCTCTTAGCTGTTATTGTTAACAAAGGACATCAGAATAAACGTAATTAACAGCATTGTCGATGTAAAAGCGGCCACCGGCACTACGTTGGATGAGGATGAACCGATCGCGCTAACTGCTGCAACAACGGAAAGAATACCAACGATAGCTTGATGGGTGCGATTAATTTAGCTTGGGGCTTCAATCTGACAATAGTGTATTAATCGCTCTCATTCGAGCGCATGTTTACGCAGTAGCCTCCACTGAATCGGCTGTCCCGTAATAATCTGTCTGTATACTCGCTTGTAAGGGTATATCACATAGCTAACTAGTGCGAGAGATATTCGTGAATGAAATATCAAAACAGAAAGTGAACAAGTGTCAAATTCTTTTTAGCTAATGCATAAAATAATGACTAATATGTTTTATAAGATAATAATTTCAAAAAGTTCAAGGTATCTTATCGATAATTAATCAAAAGCACACCAGATGGCGCACTACACCTCCAACTTATCAAAGAACCTCAAATAACACAGTAACGAAATCTCTACACCCTAACTAATATTGTACTGCAACAAATATATGATTCGACTCTCAGTTCCAACAAGGATTTCTCAAAAACCATTCAATAGAGTATGTTCGACGAAGAATAGGAGAACGCGATATCTTAGGAACGAATGAAGATTTTAGAACTTTGAGAACTTAGAAGATACTACAATTACTAGCTATTTGTTAAATGAAATGTTTGCTTATACCATTGTGTTTCTAACTTCTAGTATTTCAATCATAAAGCCAAAAGGACGAGGGGTGCAATTTAAAAAAAAATGGTTTGTGGGAGGTTTCTTGGAGGGTGGTTTATTAAGGGTAAATTAAAAAAGTATACCTTTTAGGATTCTGTCAACCATTTTCGACGACACTTTGCTCGATCTTATATCTCTACAAATAAGGTGTATATCGCTTGAAACATTGAATCTGGGACACTCGGTATAGGGTGTCCTACTATAACGGGGATTCGGAGTTCTGGGCCCAATATTTTGTTACTTCAGATTGACTTACTTGAAATTGGTCATTGGTTTATGGATAAAAATGTTATTGTTGTGGATGATTTTAGTATTCCTTCGTACAATCCTGTTTCTAATGGCAATAAGACATTACTAATTAACACTTTTAAAAATCTGGTAATTTGCAACAAGCAAATCTCATTTTAAAACGCTAACAATCGACTTCTGAACTTAATATTTACAAATGCAATCTGTGATGTTGAGATAAGTCTTACGCCGCTGCCGTTAGTCTGGTTTGGAGGAGGTTCCTTAAAGGATAGTTTAGTAGATTTAAAAAGATTTAAAAAGTATATCTTTTAGGATTCTGCCAACCATTTTGACGACACCTTGCTCGATCATATATCTCTACAAATAAGGAAGATATCGCTTGTATCATTGAATCTGAGACATCCGGTATATGAGTCAAAATCATATGCTTGGACATGTCAAGGTCTTCCATTAGAAACAAACTAATATCTGATTTTGTGTCCCATCACTATTAATGTTAGGAGAGGTTTCTCTTCAATAAATAAAAGTTTTAAAATTTTAACTTTGAAATTGGAATTAAGGAAATTAAGGAGGTTTCTCTTAGGACAGTTAAAAGGCAGTTCGCATTTCTTTGCAGCTTCTGAGATATTCTAATCGGGTACTCTAAATCTGTAGCACTGGAACACTCAAACAGTTCACTAAAACCCTTATGGTAAGGATTTTTGCTTAACTCGTACTGGGCGCACGTTTTGATAGCCAAACTATCATCATCAGCAGTGAAACTGAATTTTACTGCTGATGATGATAGCTTGGCCATCGAAACGTGCGCCCAGTACGAGTTAGGTATTGTGGTAAGGGTTTTAGTGAACTGTTTTTGAAATATTAATTCTTTATTTATTTATTGTTGTAGATATTGTTTTCTGAAGACCCTTTTTCAAAACTATTTGAAGTCACCTCAAATATAAAAAAAAATAATTAATTGATCAGTGTTGTAAACGAAGAATCAATTAGAAATATTAAAAATTTCTAAAATAAATTTCTAAAAAGACGACTCTTAACTCCCTTTGTCTTAAATTAAACTATTAAAAGTGATTTTACACATCAGTTGCAACATTCCGTTTTATCAAAAGCTTTCTGAGATGTTGAAGTGCAGATTTGTTTCGATTTTTCTGTTTTAGCCATGTAAATCAAGAAATTCTCAGTAGAAAGCATGGTTTCTAGAGACCAATTCAATTTATGTTTTTAATACCTACTAAAATTTCATAGTCTAACAACAAAAATGGTTAATTTTAATCTCCGCTTTACTTTAATCTACCAATTCCAATTACCCATCACGCTTCGTTGCAAAAAATCTTTCCATCTCCCCGCCTCACACTCGCCCCGATTTTCCTTTTTTATTACGCGGGAGGTGTAAAAAATTCCTTATCGGCACGCCATCCTTCTGCTTCCCTGGTCTCTTTCCATTACGCACGACTCATCCAAAATCTTCAATTAAATTTCCGTAATAAAAATTTTAATGAAGCAAGCAAGCAAGCGTCGCTGGGAGTAAATTGCTTCCGCAACTATACAATCTCGAATCCCGGTTGCCCCAATCCGTTCACCACCGCCGTCGCCATCGTCGTTGCCGGGGAATAGATTTAACCCTTTGCGAATAATTTCGCGCACTTTCTACAATACCGGGGTCATTTTAATTATCCCCAATTATCGTTATTGTGTCCTTCCTGCATCCGGAATAGGAGGACGAACCTTTCTAAACATGTTAATTCGACGTTGAGTACAGATTAGATTTCCAATCCTTATGGTATTTCCGGCAATTTATTGTATTGATTATTGTATTGGCTTCCCCTTTTTCCGGTTTATAATGGTAATTTGGACAACAATTTGAGTGCGGTAAAACCCCACCAACATTCAGTAAGAGCATGAATAAGGCAAACATTCTCGGATTTTATTATTTACGTAAAATCTGTAACTACGAGGAATGATCGTAAAATAAGATTCCCAAAGTCCTACAGCAGCAATAAGACGTGCTAGGCCAAATCCGACAACACTGGCGTGTACAGCAGTTCTCCCACTCTATATACGTACCACTCCCGTCTCGCTACGCCGTGTTGGCTGTGTTGGCTGAGCAGCCGTCCGAGGTAGAACTTCCGATCGCCGCTACCGCCAGGTGCGAAATTCGTGCTGTGATACGTTTTTTAAACGCGAAAGGGGTTTCACCTATAGACATTCATCATCAGTTAACCGAAGTTTATGGAGAAAAGTGTAGCTGTTCAACACGTCCGCAAATGGTGTAGGGAATTCACTGGAGGTCGGACGGAAATTCACGATGAAGAGCATCAGTTTTTACTTTTAAAACGATGTGTAACGATGTGAAAATATGGGAACCTTATTTTACGATCATCCCCCGTATTTGTTAATCCTTATCAGTAACCAAACTTCTTCAAAGGAGATGTGGGAAAAGGTGGTTTCCAAATTTTGCATTCTAATGTATGATTCATTAGAATTCATTAGAATTAACATTATTGGTTAAGAAAAAAAACCAAGAGAAGATTAAAACAAAATTCCAATATCAAATGTACTTAATATTTCATTAGAGAATTTGAAATAATGTTAACAGTCTTCTTGTAAATTACCAAATCCTTTAAAAACTCTTTAACTGAACCCTCCTTCATCCTCCGTCCTCAACAACAAAAACATCTTCGTCATCATCTTACGCCATTTCTTACTCGCAGAATACTTTAAATTACTCGTAAAAAGTATACATCATCCGAAATATTCCCCTCGTTCAGAAGCCAAAACGAAGAAAAAATGACGCGAAAGAAACCGACCGATCCAGATAAGTAATGAAAAACGAAACTCACTCCCTCCGATCCCCTAGAGAAGTTAAACTCGGCGTAGGACGGTGGGATTTACAATTCACCCAAATACCGTGGAGGCGTGCGGGATGGTACACGCATTTGTCATCTGTGTAGGACGACGACGACGATGACAAGAACAGTTTCCGCATGTTATTGCGGAAATTTGCGAGAAATTCGCGACAAGCCGGCCGCCGTCCAACCCCATCGAGGAGGTGTGGGTGTCCCCGGGAACCATATTTTAGTAAAATATTATATCACCGGGAGAATGCATCACTGCCTCTGGACCGGGAACTTATTATAAATACGCTAGATGGTATAAATATGGCGGTGGATGGATGTAATGCCATGATAATACCGTCAGGTTCAAGCTAAATTCACAGGAAATGGAAGGTTATGCAATAAAGCTTGTGACAGAAACATAGTTTATGTTGTGTAATGTTATAAACGAGGAGGAAAATTGATTTATCGAAATTAATTAATTAATTGCACAGTCAGTAGATCCGGGAGTTTCGACAGTTTAAATACGAATTAACCCCGACTATTTACGTTTTAGAAGAATTAAATTTCAAAAGAAAAAACTCAAATTGTGACGTTTCAATATAAATGCTATATTTATATTTTACATACACGTATTTTGAAATTTTCAAACTTGACACTCATTTCGTAATTAACATTGAATTTAATCACTAGGCCCTTGTAAAAGAACACTTAGGCAAATACGTATACGTAGATATAACGGCTATTTGATCTAAAACTGAGAAAATTATAAGCGTCCCTTAACTCTTTTTCTCGCGATAGCGATTGTTTTATCATGGCCAATTAGGATATGCCTTTCGAATTTCAAATTAATATAAAATTTCTATTACCTTTCCCTATTCTAAAAATATATTAAATTTTGAGGGTAAACTATCATTTTGAAACGTAAATCTATGATCTCAGATACATGACACAACCTTCGAATATGAAATTTTACCATGGAACATGACAACTTCTTGACCAGAAATATTTCATTTACGATATTAGAACAGAGATACGAATTTATTCCGTTAATTGTTGTAGGTAAATATTACATTAAAATTGAAGATTTAGGACATGAAGGAAATGTACATGACAAGTTATATAGCCGTCCCCAAATCTCATCATTAATTGGACTTCTGGACTGGATAATAATCTCCTAACACACCCGCCACCTGGATAGTAGGCAATGAAAGGACTAGAGACACCGAAAAAGAACGCAGAGCGAGTTTGGTGTTGAATTGTTAGACATATAATAATAATAATAGGTTTATTGTCCAACAGCATAGGCCAAATTAAGGACAAAGAAAAAACGTAACAAACAATGTATGATCATAAATGTCAAATTCTAAATTCTACACCCAACCTGATTACATCTATTTCTTTGACAAATAAGCATCACATAGCTCTCGTACACCAGAATTAAAAATATCACAATCCATACAAATGTCATTGTAGCACCTACACATGAAACCAACGGGAGACCTAAGCGCTAAATTTGTTCTAGCAATTGGAATTTGAAATGTCGAGATATGACGAGCTGACGAACGCGGAACTAAAAGTTTAGACTGTACAAAACATCTGAATATCGGATTCTGGCATGTATTACCCCATGCAATACCCGTAATGCGAAGAGTGACCGCCTGCACTGCAAAGAGATCACATTAAACCTATCAAGATAATAGTCTTGCGGTAGACCTCTAGGTGGATACACACCATCCGACCTAAAAGCCAGATACATATGTAGGTAATTGGCCGAACGCACTATATGTGGCGTTAATGACTGCTTTCAATGTTGTAAATTGTAACCAGCATTACCAGACTTACTGAGAGTGATGCTAGACCTCACGATACATCGTGAGATTTCACGATTTCATAGAAAATCTCACGATCTCACGATAGACATTAAATCCCACAGTTTTCAATGTACTTAGAAAAAAACACAAAGTAAAACAAGAATTATCCAAGCAGTGGATGTATTAATCAGGTCAAGATGCACTGGATTTAGAACCAACTTAAATTGTCTCGTCCTAGACAAAATTACAGATCGTTTGCCACTTGTCTCTATACCTCGAAAGCACATACAAATACCAAATAATAATATCAAGTTAGAGGATCCTTAATTCAATATTCCATCGGATATAGAACTTTTAATAGGAGTTAAACTTTTTCTACAAACAACCTTGCGTTGGACAGATAAACCCTCAAGAATTTTTTTTTTAATTTATAATAAAGACTGCATGTTCCATTGTAACGTCAAGAAAAAAAATGCATGTGTTAACTATTTAAACAGAATTTAAGTAAAAGAATAAAGCCACGAAACTCAGAAATTTTATTAATTAGAATTAACATTATTGGTTAAGAAAAAAAACTAAGGGAAGATTGAAACAAAATTCCAATATCAAATGTACTTAACATTTGCTTAGACAACTTGAAATACTGTCAATAGTCTTACATCGTGAATGGCACCAAGTTCGAAGACAACGAAGCGATCAGACAAGCCAGAAGTGGCTCGGACACCAAGTTCAAGAATTCTTCAGCACTAAACAGCTTACAAATGTTGGTGGAGACTACATTCAAAAGTAATGTAAATTTCATTGTCATTGAATAAATTGTTTTGTTTCCACAGCCATTTGTCTAGTTAATTATTGAACGGCCCTTGTAGCTGTATGTTCCCAGCGCTTCCTTGCACGTTCCCATAGTTGTTCTCAGCACTTAAAAAATGAAAACAAACTTTGCTGGTTCATAGAGTCATCATAACATTCTGTAAAATTCGGACAAAAATTTCAATATGTCACCATTGAAAGGTTAAAGATAAGTTCCTGTTAACGAACCTAAACCAAGAAACGATTTCCTGTTTTTGTATTACTATTACGTAAGCTAATTTTGAAGCCAACAGAACTGTATAAAAGTATCCGTCAACGTACTATAATTCTTCATGCATATCAGATGTATCAAATAGTCAAAATCATATTTTTGTCGCGGACTGTACCGCTAACAAATAAAACCGCGTAATACCACTACTGTCAGATTGAAGTTAAATTCGCAAGAGTATGATAGAAGGGATCTTTCGACTAAAAAAAGGAGAAGTGGAGACGTTGATAAATACGGACCTCTTTCTGGAATGGGATTACGTGCACTGGCCAGTTCCAGAACAGCACTGCTTTCATAGCCCGCCACCTGTGCCACGCACACCAATATCAATCTTCCGGCGCCTTGCTGGAAGACGAAATCCGAAACGATGGTCTCGACGCTGAGATCGCTCCAAACGGGTTCTTGGGATTTCTGTATGAGAGTCATATTTGTCCGACCGATCTGAAAAAAAATAAAAGCATGTTATCAACGTATATATGAAAATTATGCGATTTATAGAGATAAGAAGGTTAATTAAATTATACACTCAACCATAAACTATAGTAAGCTAGCTTCTTAAGTTCAAATGACCACTAGATGCCATTATTGAGATTTTACATTACACGCAGAGAAATGGTTTCTTGCATCAAGAAAATAGATTTCCTTGCAAAAATCAGTCTCTATTCAAGAAAATATTTTTATTCCAAGACTAATGGTAATAAAGAAAAAAAAATATTATGGTTAAACCCATATTTCTTTGAAAATAGTTTATTGAAAACGTATTGTAAATGTTAAAAGTTATATCATTGTATAGGAAAGTATGGTATATCTATTCTGGTTCCGTCGCTACTACCTAGGACGGCATGACTATAACTACTACTATATAACTGCAGTAGGTGGCGCCAGGAAATATTTCAGTTGTGGTTTTTAAAGATTAGTGGCATAAGCTGAGAAATGTAAGACGCATGTGGTCAGGAGCTAGAAGCGTTAACGCTTTTCTCTTCACCCATTGTTTTTGCCGGTAGTGATTCCATCAATACCAGGAGTTATTTATTAGCATTGTCTTGGCTATTTTTTCTATGCACTTTTTCATGTGTACCTTCTATATTAAATTCACTTTTGTTTGAACATTATATTCTGTAGATAACCTCTATTTTAGCCTTTTTAAAATCACAAGCAACATGAATAATTTACTACATTATGTACGCATATGTCGTACTGTTTTAAACAAAGCAAGCGCAATTAATAATGTGTATATAAATAATATGCATTTCAAGGATTCTAAGTAAAAAGTGCTTCATTTTAAGAAAATGAAACTATTGATTTATGAACAATACCTAAACGCTTTATGGAATTAAGAAAACTATTTACTATTCTTAAGAAAATATTGTTTTTTGTTGTAACGGTAATTTATTTATACTGAGAATCGCTTTCTTCAAATTATCTGCAAGATTTTCTGGAATCAAGTTAACAAATCGCTTAAAAAAGGAAATACAATTATTTCATTACAAGTATATACTTCTCTTAAGCGGAGAAAGGAACGAAAATATTTCTTTTGATTTAAAACAGTTATTGCATTGCGGATAATTGAGACAGTAATTGTCTTGAATTAAGGCAGATAGTTTTGATGCAAGTAACCGTTTCTCTGCGTGTACTATTTTCGTAAAATTTGATATTTATTTTAAAAAACGATAACAATTGTATACGTGTTTAGGAGAAACAGAAACACCTTCATAAAACTGTCAAGAATTGTTCTATAATTTTTCTAATTAATGTTATTGCAATTCCATTAGGATAAGTGGCCAAAAACAAGGACAAGTTTGGGCAGGTTTTAATCGTGAAATTTGTAGGACTTTTTAGAAAAAAATGTTTCCTTTGCTTTATTATATTGCCCGAAGCACAGTTGCTTAAGTATCTTAGCTTGAAGACTGAATTAAAACCACCGCTGATTAATGAAAGAAATATTTTTTTCACAAGATAGCAGTGATAAAGTGAACGTAGAAGAGCTTCCGACCTGAACTACTATCCATTAGTAATCCACAAGCTCATTGTGACACTCTCTTATTGGAGACTTTTCTTGCGTTAGAGCATTAAGAATCTAGAGAATCAACTTACAAACTTAGTGTTATTCTAGAACTCTTTGGCATTCAAATACTAAACAACAATCTTTGTTGTCAACAGCATACTGGATTAGATTTTTTGCTGCCCAGTGCAATATTAGACGGATTTAATAAAAAGTAATTTAGAATAGTGCGAAGGTTTTACAAAGAAAGATGTAGATCAACTCAGAAGTTTGTTTGAAGTATATTATTGACAAAATAGTTATATACACTTCTTAATAATTAATTAAATACAAGTGAATTAAAAAATCCAAGGCTTAAAATACTTACAACCATATTGTTTAAAGACATCCTAAGTATTGCTGGTGGTTTCGAAGGAGGTGACGAGCAGTTTGCCCGCAAAATATCGCCGTAATCTAGAGGTTTGCGACTTACACCAATCACAGGTGGACTCGACGGTAGTTCTGCAAGAAAAAGAGGCAATAAAAAATAAATTTAAACAAATAACTATAACTACAAAATACACATTTTTTACAATAATATTCCAGGCAACTCATATGCCTGGCATATTACTGTCCAATAGTGCTGGAGTCCGTAAATACTCAAACGTATTGTAAATTTACAGTTTCTTCTTCGCAGTAGTGAACTTGTAAATTTGCCTAGTTTCGGTGTAAAGAATGCAGGTATATTCTTTGAAAAGTTATTGTAATAATCTTGTAAAAATGTATTGATTTTAAAATTAGTGTTGTATATTTTACTGTAAATTCACTAGAAGTTTGATGTTTTATTATAATATTCGCTTTATTTTTAGTACCGATATTATAATTTATCATTACTATTATCTGAAAAACCCGAGCTAAGGAGAATGATAGTTTTTTTGGCGTGTTTACTACTCATAATGAGCCACCATTCGCATGTAAGCAAGTGCGCTTCATCCTTTACACTGAAGATGTAATAGTAACAAAGCCATGGAACACTTTACACGCACTATTTACACATACAAGGTTCCTACGATTACAGCAACCTTAATAGTTTATAACCCCGTTTGGCCGGTCACCATATTATGTATATAGGTAGTAGATGTGTAACACTCGATGCCTACATAAATGATAAGTGATGCCTAGAGTAACCAAAACTTGCGGACTCGCATAGGCGTCGGTATTACGGGTTAATATAAGAATACGAAAAATTCATAAATAAACTTACTTGCTAATTATTCAACAAATTAGAGTCATCAGGATGTGAACTACTGTAAACTTGCATCATTGCATATGTTTCCACAGTTACTTCTTTAAACCTTGTGCGTCGACAAGAAAAAATATTCTTATACATAGAAAACGATCTCTCCACATCTAAGGAAGTTACATTTGCATGTAGAAACTGTTTTTCAAAATCACTTAAAAGTTCACTATTCTTACACTTATTATAAACGGCCTCTAAAGTATTAAAATCGGGATTTTTCCTTAAAACATCTGCCAACTTTTGACTAGCGCATAATCCTGGCGTATCATTTAATGTGTGTAATTTATTTTTTACACTCTCCACTATGTCTAATGATTCCTGCAATGACAATTCAGTACATTGTAGTTTTCTGATGGCATCTAGTAATACTGTATAATTGGTACATATTGTTGTTAAATCTTCTAAATTCTCTTCTAATTTCCTAAATTAAATAATTTTCGTCAAGTAATCAACGGTTTCGCCAGTAAAATTTGTTATTGTTGGGTTGTCGGTGATTTTCTGTATCACAGAGTAGTATATTTGAGTCGTCTAGTCACGTCACGAAATATTCCATTATGCTACTTTAAAATAAATAACTTTATTTGTCGAAAATTCAACATCAATTTATGTTTGAAAATAAATTATCAAAATTTGCTGTGGGTGAAACAATCGCCATCGCGATAAAATTAAGGAAAAGAGGGACGCCAATTGATTTTCTCACTTCAAGTCAAATTTTCGACGAGATAACTCGTATTTTGGTTTTGCTCCCAGTTTAAAGTGTTAATATTTCGAATCGTAATATAGAAGTGAAGACTGGTGGTTAAGAACTGGCAGTTTTCCTGTAAATGTAATATAAACATAGTCTTTATATTGATATCGTCAGTTCTCATTTTTCAGTATTAAATTTCGATAGAATCCCAGTAAATGATATTAAAATTCATCTAAATTACCGAAAAAGTGTTTTAGAACACCTCCGAACCCTCAGTTCATGTAATTAAAAGATTAATTTTCAAAATTTTTTTAACAATTTCCCACTTTTACAAACATTTCAAATTATTAATAATTCATAAAATTAATCACTTACAAATATTGTTCAAAATGACCACCATTCGACGTAACACGCTTCAAATCGACCAATCAATTCCCTGGAAGTTGCTGCTGTGATCATCTTCATTGTATGCACGCCGAATCTTAAGTTTCAAATCGTCTAAGTTGATAGGCGGAGTAGAATACACAACTTCTTTCAAATACCCCCACTGAAAGAAGTCCATTGGACTTAAGTCTGGCGAGGAAGTTAGCTATTGAATAGTTAGTTTGCAATCCATCTATTGGGATGTACGCCACTTAAATACTTTACTACAACCAACTGCGAGTTATGAGGCGAGGCGCCATCCTGTTGCTATCACAAATCATTGCGCTCTACTAATGGAATATCTTCCATCAACTCAGGAAGGTCATTATGCAAATAATGTTAATACCGTTGCCCTGTCAAAGTTCTTTCAAAGATGCATGGACCAATTATACGTCCATTAAATCCGTACACGTAAAGTCAAAAAAATGAATAGTGCTATTTTCAAAAATTGGTTTGAGGAAAGTTTCTTAGAAGGTGGTTTACTTGGGGTAGATTTAAAAAGTATATCTTTTCAGATTCTACAAACCATTTTCGATGACATGCTGTTCGATCTTATATCTTCACAAATAAGGAAGATATCGCTTGTAACATTGAATCTGGAACACCCGGTAGATGCATTATTTGTAAGGTTTATAATTGTATCATGTTGGTAGTAGGACCTATCTATAGGTAATATATATAGTCAACTTTCTCAAATAAGTACGAGATAGCCGAAACGTTACGCAACTTCATCCCATCGCTTTCGTGAGAATCTCCGATAACGTAGGTACGGACTCGCACGCTTGACAAGCCGCTCAACCGGATACTATTGGCCATATCTACCGGGGTCCCGATGTAAATCTTCGGCGTTTCCACTTGTCTAGATAATCTTTCTACCAATATGCTTTAATTTTAACACTCGACTTACGTGAAATACGATCCTTAATGGAGTATCTCTGGATATTAATAGTTTATGTCCTTTACAACTTCGCTTGGTATATATGTTGGGTCATTCCAGCTATGGTTGCTTTGTGATCTTCGTAATAAAAGGGTGGAAACATAAGCCTGATAATAGTATGAAGAGAAAGCTTGTTTAGATTATAATAGTAAATAAGGTTAACGATGCAAATTCTGCTCAAATTTTTGGAATATCTATATTAACGTCTGGTGGTTTGTTAGAATCTTTTGTATGTTTGGGGACAGCAAAAAAGATTTCCCCGCACCCAATAATCTTCAATAAACTCCATTTTTAAAATTTATCAAATTATGGAAATCAAATTTTTCAAATCCCATAACAGATCTGTGAAACATCCACGATGGAGTTGGCTATTAAAAAATAATAATAACAAATATTATACTCCAGAAACGTAAATGAATGAAAATTATATCGGTTATAGAAAAAATGTGTTTCCAATAAAGTTACTCTCAACTAGAGACGGGATTTTAGGACGTAAAAAACAGCTAAAAAGGCCCTTTTTTAGGCCTTAAAAACTATGTGTTTAGGACGAAAAACTGTGATTTAGGCATGTTAGGCAAATACTTAAAAAAAACGGTAAACACAAAAATCATTTTATTTTAAAAAAACATGAATAAGAAGACGATATTTAATGTAATTTTAGGTACATTTCAGCCATAAAAAGAAATTAAAAACTAACATCTGAGCAGTTCAGTTCAGAACTCTCATTTAAAAAACCGTTTTGAAAAACATGGATCGCTTTTTTTCTCAGCAAACTCTACTTTGAACGGTTTTTCGAAATCACTTGGTTAACTGACAAAATTATTTTGCCAACTTTTCCTGGGGCATTCTTGAGAGCTGCTTCGGCATTATTAATTACTGCAACAGAATCTGTAAGAGGAAGGCCGAATGTTTCTATCTTTTGATGTTATCAATGAGAAATTTATAATGCGACTTGATGTATAAAAGATCGTTTTTGACATTTTGATTGGAAAAGTATTCTTGCGCTTGCTCAATACAGTTAGCTGAATCTTTGTCAAACGATATTACAACCTAAAACATAAAGCGTTAAATAAAAACAATCTTATTTAAAAATTTTGCTAAAAAAGTACTTACTGATTTTATTGCTTCGAAATTATTAGCATAAAAAACTACCGCCTCTAACCAAGTTCCCCAACGTGTTAAGACAGGTTCGAGAGGCAAAGGGAGATCTGGCAGATTTCCTTTATACACTGCCACACGCAGTGGAGCTTTTAAAACGACTCTCTTGGTATTTGAAATTAAACCATTAACATTAGCACATTGATTTCTTAGACATTCACACACCAAATTGAGTCCATGTGCAAAACATGTTAAATGATTAAAATTTTTATAAAAAATCTTCAAATTTGTACCACATTTGAGCATATAAGAAGCACCATCCGTGACTAAAAGCTTGACTTTTTCGTACTTAATTCCATCTGTTGGCCACAAAATACCTAAAATACGAGAGTTGCCTGTAACTTAAATATCTAGCATTAAATTACAATATTATTAAAGTAAGTTTTTTGCATAATATATCTTACCTAAAGCTTGGTTCACGAATCTTGCCATTGTATTGCAATTTGTTCTTTCAAGTTGCTTTGTAGCCAGTAAATACGGTTTTCCTGGTGTTTCAGAACAAAGCTTATCCACAATCATATTTGCCATAATACGACCTTTAAAGTCAGTCGTCTCATCTATAGATATCCAAATATCGTTGTTACCAACTACTTCGCGAATAGTATTAATAGTCTTAAAAAATTAATAAAAATATTATAGGTGTAAACAAAATCTTAATGACACTCAAGTATCAAAATACATTTTTAAATTATTATTTATTATATTAATTATCTCATTGTAACATTTTGTTACATATGGTGTTCTTAAGGTTTTCACGCTTGCCACATTCTTGTTGCAGTATTTAGTGAGAAAATTTCACAGTTTTGAATAGTTTAATCTGTCCAGAGGAATATTTGCAGACATAAAAGCGTCGCATAAATCTCGATTAAAAACGTCGATTTCTCTTGAATTTTTGGTGTCTATTAACATTTGGTTCCTCAACGGTTTCCTAAGATTTGCCTGATGTCCAGGAGCAGTAGCATGTTGCTCTAAATGATTTTTCTTTTGCAATTAACTACAATAATATTTTTGAAGCAAGTTAGGAAAAAAAACAAAAACGTCCTTTACCATTTTTCCGCACGCTTTACAAAACAACTCTTCACTGTTGCTTGGATTCAGCTGAAAGACAGTAGTGCTTCCAATTGCCTTCAGCCATTTTTTAACTTTATCGCTATGTGATTCCTTGGATTTTGGCATTGTTGTAGATTGAAATACACAATACACTGAGTAGATAAACAAGCACAAACCGACAGAAAACTACCGAAAAATATTCGTTGCAAGCTACGATATAAATGAAAATTCAAGTACGTCTTTCACTATATACTTGATTCGTCAATAGTCCACCTCGCTATAGGAACACACACATATACGCTCCAGAGAAACATTAAGAGAATAAATATAAAATCTAAACTGCAATATCAAGATGTCCATTGTATAAACTATGAATGGGCATCGTGTATCATTAATCACGTTAACAGGGAGAAGAAATTTGCTTATATGGTTTAAATTACAGGGCGTAAACAAGCCGATAGGGATTCCCGTAAAATAAAAACGTGGGTGCAGGTAAATAAACCCGAGAGCGATAAGCCGATAATTGAGGATATATCTTCAATAGGGTAGTAATATAAATTTTACGGCAGGCAAATCCAAATTTGCCCCTCACACATAGACGGAAAACCCTCGTTGTATAGTTTATAGCATTTTAGCTGTAAACTAAATTACATTTAAGAAGATGCAGCTGTGTAAAACATATTTATTAAATTAAAAAAAAAAACGTTTAGACCAATAATATGATTTAGGACAAAATAGGCGAAACCACGATTTAGGCTGTTAAAGTCCAATAGGCACTAGCAAAATAAACATAGCTAGATCGCTTTGATTTGTCGAGAAACATATAGATTTTGTATTATTTTTAATTTGCCTTGAATCTAAACAAAGAGACATTTTGCCTAAAATCCCGTCTCTACTCCCAACAAAGCACGAATTCCTCATTTATAGAAAGTGGCAATATAATTTCTATTGCCATATACCTATAGTATTTCGCCAGAGTTTCCGTGATTTATTCAATGACAGAAGTGATATTAAAATATACGTGAATTTCTCTCCCTGATGGTATTTTGCAAATATTTGAATGTACGTAACTCAGCAAATACGCGTATAGATGGCGTTGGAAAACATTCAACGAAACATAAATTTCAATGTATGTAGATACATATGTAGAGCTGCTGATCAAACCTAATCACACATCACATCCTAACAGAAGAGGTATCCTTTACGAAGGTTGAAGTTCGAAGCGTTGGAAAGACAAATTTCGGGTGATTACAGTGGCGCCATCTGTCGTTCCTCCTCAAACATACGCACACATGAATTTCGAACAAGTAAATATAATGGAAACGAAATAGGAAATTATTCACGCGAAAAAGTATGATTTATAAAATATGGTTCTATCTCGTTCCGTCGCTTAGGCGCAGTCAATCGTTTCTTTCCGTTAGATTCGCGTCTGTCAACCTGCCTTTTCGAGAGATGTTATTGACAAGCTTATCGCACTATAGGCAAACGGTAAAAAGCAATGCTTTTTGAGGTATTGAAGAGGTATTTTAATATTTGAACAGTTCACGTTCGGGGAGAATATTACCTCGTTTGTTCTTTAAGTTCTTTTCTTTTAGTCACATTGTCTGGCTAGTAAATAAGAACTGTCTCCCCTAAAAGAAAAGGTAGACGCCACGCCGGAGAGACGAGCAAAAACTCGTACGCTCCTGATAATGCGGTCTCTTTTCTCTTTGGCCGATAAAGGACTCATTCTATATTGATGTTCTTTTCCGCTAAGAGGATACCGTAATTTGGTGTTTTTACAATTACAATTGGGACGGTTGATTTATTACTTCGGAACAGAAAAAAGAAAGGATAAGTGATGAGTGGACCGAGAGAAGAGGAAAAGGAGAAATATCGAGCTTTTTTTCAATTTCGCCCGTTGCTGTCTCACCTACTCTTATGGAATTTGTGTAAATGTGATACATGTTGTTTCTTTATTTACTTTTGTATACTGACTGTATTCTTTTTCTTTTGGAAATAAACTTGGGATCCTTTACCACATTTGAACATTATTTTCTTGTAGAAAGACAAATTAATTGCTTTTTTTTTGGTTTTCTATATGGATTGTTTGTTTTTCAATTGCGTTAAAGAGAATCTTTTTCTATTGGCCACTAGTTCATGTATTAATTTTCAAACTTAACCACCTCAAACTTTGCAAAACATAAAAACTTTATTGGAGTATATTTGTAATGGTGCCCACACTATAAAATTCTACATGTAAATTAATATCTTGTATGACTTCCTCGAGCACACGTTTGCTTTCATACGTTTAGGCATTTTAACCACTTATTTCTCGCAATACGTCAGTGGAGTATTTTTCCACACTACTCTCATTCTGTCTTCAAGTAACGTTCTTGAAAAATTTTTGTGACCCCTTAGTTGAGTTTCCGCAAAGTGCCAAAAACACCTGATTGCATTTACGCCTGAAGATACGGCAGCCCGATCAAAAAGATGGAATTCATTTTCGCACATCTGACCTTTAATTTTCTGGGCTGTGTGGCAGGGAGCGTTATCTTATTGGAAGAAATGTTTGTTCCTCCGAGAAGAGTTTTGCATACGATGGCCCTAATGTTGTATTCACAACTTTGCGACGAAGAGTTGTCCGTCAGCATGAATTTAAAGACCCTTAAAACAAAGAAAACATTAAAATTACTATTTCAGTAATTTTGTATTTTTCACTTTTGTTCAATTTTTATTTTGCACATATTTTTCAACATCCCTCTATATTTCTTTTGACCCGTAATGTATAATTCACCGATCAATAGCTCTTGGGCTTCTGTAATATTCTATTTTTCAATTGTTTTTATCTCCATACGTCATGTACATGCAAAAAATTGAATAAGTATGTGTGCATTTCCACGACACTTTAGCTTATTCCTTTCTTCTATCAGAATTTTTTAGGCATAAGCAGGAACGTTCTTCGTTAGAGAGTTGTTCTATATATCTATATATATATTGTAACCAATGACGTCAAAATATTCGGCATCCACCTCTCCGCCCACAAACTTTTGGTCAAGTATTGCAACATAGGAACCGAAGCAACCTTTATACTTATTTATGGGACACTACACCAAAAACCTTAGCATTAAATACATATACAGGGTGTTAACTAATTGGCGGAAAATGGACTCGTAGCGATATTATCCGCATTATTGTGAGTTGAAAATCTTAATATGAAATTTTCATAAATGTCTATGTTTGGCCATAGGATAAATTTTTGTAATTCAGAATTTTGGCAACGTTACATGACATTTAATTAAATAAGACTATTTATTGATTCAACTAAGTAAATTAAAACAAAGATAGTAAATAGTAACCATGATAACGAACATTTTAAAGAATTATTATGACAAATTTTCAAAATGAAAACCATTAACTTCGATACAACGTTGAAGTCTCCGAGGAATAGCATCTTTGACTGATTGTAACATTTCACGAGTAATTAGCTGGACGGCTGCGTTAATTTTGTTCCTCGCGTCGTGTTGATTTATTGCTGGTGTCGCATAAACCTTATCGTTTAGAAATCCCCAAACAAAGAAATCGAGGGAATTAAGATCTGGAGACCTCGCTGGCCATGCAATGGGGCCATTATTGGCAATAATTCTGTCTCAAAAATGTTCCTGCAGTCAGATGCGTACGGTACGTGCATTATGAGCAGGGGCTCCGTCATGCATGTAATACATGTTTGGTCTTAGCACTAAAGGTAAATTGTCTAACATTTCTTCTAAGACATTTATGTAGCCTTCAGCATTTAATCTATTTTGAATAAATATTGGACCAATAGCCTGCAAATTTATAATTCCGAGCCAAACATTAACAGAGAATTTACGTTGCTGTCCATATTCATGAATTGCATGAGGATTTTCGTCTGCCCAAGAATGCGTATTGTGAATGTTAAAACAACCATCTCTTGTAAATGTGCATTCATCTGTCCAGAAGATTTTTTGTAAAAAATTGGTTGTCTATTTTAATCCATCATTCTATTGCAGTAATTTACTCTAGCAACGTTATCTTCGAGATATAACGGTTGCACTTTTGTTGAATGGTATGGCGCAGAAGATTCTCAGTAAGTACAGAATGTACAGTGCTATTGGACATATTAAAAGTTCTACCAATTTCTCTCGCGCTAAGTGAGGGTCTTCGTACACAGCTTCCAAAATACGTTCTTCAACATCCACTGTGCGTCGAATCCTTGGTGCTCCTGCATTATTACGCATAGGTACAAATGTACCTGTTTCTCTTAACCAAGTGTTTCTATTGTATTGTAAGAAGGCACACGACGGATTTGGATATCTCATTCGATGAATTAGTCAATACTTTGCCCTAATAATATTAAAAACACAAAATATATAAACGATTGCTTCTGCAGGATCAGACATCCTTGTTTTTATAACTAATCTATGTTGGACATATGCTCATGAACTTTTATGATCAAACCAACATAGCGTAAAAGATAGAAGATTATGCATTTCATTAAGGCCAATTAGCTCACCCTGCTTTGAAGATTTGAGAAAGTTATGTAACAGGAATATGTTCTTAAATCTAGCTTCTGTTAGAATTTTTCAGTCCGTAAATATATAGTACTCGAAGGATACAGTAGTACCAATAGTTGTAGAAATTTGTAGATCCATCGCTTTATTTTTAAAAGTGACATCTCCTAAACGACTTAATTTGTTTAAAAAATGTCTATTGGCTATTTTCAAAACAGTACTCACACAACTGTTATTATCCTTTAAAATTCAGGACTCCCTATAAACCATATTGTTATCTGATTACGATTACTTGCGATTACTGATTTGGCAACTTACAACTCTTTTTATGACAGCAATATCCAAACGCATAATAGGTACTATGTTAATTCTCATTCGAAATGTGGTTTGTTTGCATTGCATATTCAAATGCAACGCGTTCAGATACCGTACACATGCATGCATATATCTTTCCAAAACACGACATGTGCGACAGTCATGGAAAACTATTTTTCTTGATTAAGTAAAATTTATAACAATTACATGTTATGTTGGGCTCGCTCTGTTTCGTTCCAAGCATGCGAAATGCGTTTTGTACACTGTCACGTTTTAAAAGTGGAATACCCTCTTTAATGTTGTTTACGTTCTAACACGTACATATACATATGTTGCGATAATAGTTGACAACTAAAACGGCGAAGCAACCAGGCGCGTATAGTCAAATAGTATTATATTAATGTAGATTTATCTATCGTTTTAAATGGGGTAATTGACCAACACAATATAATAGTAATATTAATAATGAATTTGTATGCAAAAATTTCGACAATTTATGTGATGAGGGTATCTTTAATTAGCTACTCTCATCCATACATGTATTTGCAATAATAATAGTAATAAATATATAATATATATATATAATATATTATAATATATATATATAGTAATATACAACGTGTCCCAGGATTGATGTTGCGAGAGGTGTGTGGAACTAAATATCTTTGAATCTTAATTTTGCATTTTGGAACTAAGCTGCTTGCTTTGAATCTTATCTTTAGTTTACTTTCGATTTTTTAATATCAAATAGGACTTGACAGTTCAGTGAAAACTATTTTAAAGTACCTATTTCGTTCGCAATATCCCTAAATGTTACTAAGAAAAGTTGTTCAGAATGAAGCACTATGCCGTTATGCAAATTTTCTGAACGTCGGCCTATTTTAAATAAAAATCCATTTTTTATCAATTTAGTTTCAGGAAAAGTGGTTTTCTCGTTCACAATACGCCAAAGTTTTACTAAGAAAAGTTGTTGATAATGACGAGCTATAGCTCTATACAAAATTTCAACAAATTTCATAAAAAAGTCAAATATATACTTTTGATTAAACCGTCATTTTTTAGATTAAATTTTTTTATGGTTTGGCTCAAAGACCTGGTTTACTCTCAACCCATACCCAACAGTAGAGAAATACTGAAAGAAAGGTACGAAACGCCGCACACGAAATACAAATCGAGGAAATTTACAACATTTCAGAGAATTCAGATATCGTATAGAAAGATGCGTAGAAACTGGTAGCACTATGTTGATTGTAGAATAAAGTTTATTATTACTACACGTGGAAAGAATGCCTAATAACAATAACCAAAAAAATAAATGCTAATATAGCTCAAAGGTTTTTGGTGGAATCATTCCCGGCAAAAACAATGTAGCAGAGAAAAAAGCGCTAACACATGGACATGTTTCTGACTACTCGGCGTTTATCAGCATGGCTCTGAGCACAATCTTCTGCTGGTAATCATTGCGTTTGCTTTTCAATTTAGTTGCTAATCTCCCAAAAAAGCACTGAATATGTCTTTCGGCGACACCTATCGCCAAGAAACACAGTCACGTCGTCCCCGAGGGTAGCAAGACAAACCGGAGTGTAGATGATGCAATGATTAGCAGCAGAAGATTGTGCTCGAACCATGCTGATGACGCCAAGTAAGCAGAAACATGTCCATGTGTTAGCGGATATTTTCTCTGCTACATTTTTTTTGCGGCAATGA
This sequence comes from Dynastes maya, assembly GCA_029619315.2. Taxonomy (NCBI): domain Eukaryota; kingdom Metazoa; phylum Arthropoda; class Insecta; order Coleoptera; family Scarabaeidae; genus Dynastes; species Dynastes maya. Next base: position 54,593,531 of record JAROYE020000004.1, on the reverse strand, counting down.
TTCCCACCAATACCAGAGCTATATTAGCATTTATTTTTGGTTTTTATTAGGGTTTTTGGTAAATTTAATTTGTAAGTAAATACAATTTTTTTTTGTTTAAATCTAAAAAATTACAGTTTAATCAAAGTTGGCAGACCCTTCTGACAACTTTTCTTAGTAAAACTTTGGCGTATTGTAAACGGAAAGGTACTTTATCTGAAAGGAAGTTGACAAAAAATGGATTTTATCAAAGTAGGTCCATCATTCAGAAAATTTGTATAACGCCATAACTTTTCATTCTGAACAACTTTTCTTAGTAACATTTTAGCACACCGTGTTCCCGAAACTTAGCAACGCAGCGAACAATTTGTTGATATACGTAAATCAATATATGATACTGCAAAATGTAGAAACTGAAGACGAAATTCATCTACACTGAAATGTTTTAATACAGAGAATTGTTCAAAACAATTGAATTTTTGTAGATTAATTAAATTTTTTAGATGAACTGTGATTTCGAGAGTGTTCTTACACACTCTTTCGAACAATCTTAAAAGAATTTCTAAGATCAATGAATGAGATTTTAAAGGAAATGAAACAATAAAATAGAAATTAAAAACTTTATGTTCCTATACATTTACAGGAAACCCCCCTATTCTAACCTCCAAACTTCTCTTTTACCTTGAATTTATTCTATGATTTGAAATATTAGACACTTTAAACTGAGAGCGCAGCCAAATACGAATTAACTGGACGAAAGCTTGACCAAAAACGATGAATTTAATTAGCGTCCCTTTTCTGCTTTATTTTAATCGCGATGGCGATTGTTTCTATCCCCAGCAAAATTTTGATGATTTTCATCCAAATATAATTTACGAGGAATTTGATAAATAAAGTTTTTTTTAGAAGTAGCATGAGAGAATGACTGGACGGGGTCGACTAGACGACTGAAATTATGTTATTCTGTGATACAGAATGTCACCGACAACTGACCAACACTAAATTTCACTGACGTTCTAACTAATAAACTTTATGATAGATATTTAATTTACGAAATCAAGCTCGAAATGTCTTTGCATTTACGCTGTTGTTTGTTGTAGGAACGTTTTCATTGATTTTCAAGATTTACGAAATGGAGGAATTGTACAGAAGACAGTTTTGTCCATGTTACCCACATTTGTTGCAAGGCTAGACATAATAAATTATTTAGTACCCCCATCCGAAATCGGAGGCTCGGGGGGAAAGGAGGCTTTCAAAAAAGAGCTAATATCCGCCAGAGGGAATTTTATATATATCGTGTACTGAAAACACTATACGTGTTCGATTGAGAGCTGCGTTTAACGATGTAAATATTTAACAGGACAATACAAAGCTGCATAGAAAAAGACCATTTCCCATTCCCTTGATTCCATTACGCAAATATCTTTCAATGATAAATAAATGTGGTCTGCAGTAAACATGTTTCAAAATTTGTAAAAGACGTCAATAAACAACAAATGTTATGAGTTACAAACTTGTCAATAAATGTCAAACGCAGTTTGAAGTTTCAATCTTGAATTTAACTGACAGATGTACATAGCTGTAGCCTATACAAAAAACAATTCAAAAGAGCATGGCCCTCTGAATTACGTTCTTTTACGATCATATTGATTGCATGTAAGTGATATAATTAAATATCACTGTGGAGAATGTTAACGGATCTAATACTTCTGCATTTGAAAACAATACATGTATTTCCGCTAGTATTGGAAATTGGAGGATTTGCTTTCGCTGAATACGCATCCAGCCAACTGTGTTTTTGAACCCCAATGTTTGATTGTTTCGAGTTCGAGTCCTGTATCGTTCATGCATGAATGTTAAGTACATACGAATGCACAGTAGCTGAATTCATGTACATACATGTACATTATACACACATATGCACATATAATAGTAGTTCACATATTCCACACGTTATGCGCATGCATGCAATGCGGAGTTTGTGTCATCTAAATGGGGAGCCGCCGCAATAAACAATAGGTGCGCACACGACACAATTTATTGTCGTAATGAACGAGTGGAATTCGAACTAGATGGTGCGTTTGTGTCGTATTTACAATACATAAGTACGTATACGTATGTATACATGCGATGCTTGAAATTGCGTCCAGTTACGACCGGGAATGCCGTAAAGCTGCCGGAATAATTCCTCTGTCAAAATGCGCGAATTCGAAACATTTTTCCATGCACATACACCAACTTGGTTTCGATATTCGCAGATTAATTATTGGCGGCAATGAAGTCGGATTCTCTTCCCTCGTTAAAACGCTGACAGAATAGCGTTTAACCCGATTGACCGTGTTTTGAGTAGCATGTGCATCGCATTCGGTACACGTAATTGGTGTATGCTCATTTCTCTACAACCATAATCAAACTTCATGATGCACAATAGGTGTGAAACGATGCAGAATGGTTTGGATGTTTTGAAAAAAGAATATTGATTGTACCAGTACAATGGATACTAAAAACTTACAGATCGACACTTCGTGATTAAAGCTTAATCGGATGTGAAATTTGCGTATTCTGCGTTTTATTCTCGTCCAAATATACATGCACTACTTACCTCTATTGTATTCAAATTGTTTACAAGACATTTCTTGAAACAAAGTGTATTTAATGTCATAAATAAGTTAAATGTCAAATTGATACATTTAAAAGCACGGACTGAGATTTATGTGAGGTTTTATTGGTATTTGGTACAAGTGGTTTATTTTGTTTGGACTGCGTAATTAAAAAAAAATTTTCAAACATGAACATCTCGCCAACAAAACGGAAACGATAATCAAGCTTGTTGAGCACACTTCCATGGCGTACGGACAAATCGCGGACAATGTTGGAGTTGGCCAAACATCCGTGAAAAGGATTATCAAACAGAAGAAAGAGACAGGAGCGGTGGACATCAAAAGAAGGAAGAAAAAAGTGGTCTAAGAGGAAAGACACAACCAATGATGATCGACTTTTGGTGCGTAAAAGCAACATAGAACCATGCAGAGTTCACATGATCTAAGCAGAAGTTCGTAGAAGAGCACAAAGAATGATGAAGAAATGGCCAAAAAAATGAGAGCCAAAAAATACACGAACTAGACAACTGAAGATTGAAGTAAAGTTCTCTCTCTATGAAACACACTTTGTCGTGCAGGGCAAACATTTTTCTCGGACCATTTTGGGAACAAAGAGTTAAACTTCCTATGAAGAAAATGTGTTTGAGTTGCTTCTCTTATTATGATGCAACCACTTGTACCAATCACTGGGATGATGAAATCAGATCAATATATTGACATTCTACCCGTATGATTCCAGAATCGCACGATATTTTTCAGCATGATATAGCTCCATGCCACTCTATAAAAGTTAAGTAGTTTTTTACACAAAACCTAATCGCAATACCGGAATAACCAGTAAAGTTGCCAGGTCTCAACCCTATCGAAAAAATGTAGATCATTTGTAAGAAACGTCTGTCCAAGATGGATTGTTCAATGGAAACCAAAATGATCTAAAGAGTTGCGTTCAGTTTTATGATGAACAGCTTAAAGGAAGCCGTCAAAGCCTCGGAAAATCTATGCCTACAAGAGTTAATGCTGTTCCCAAGGCAAAAGGTGAACACATTCAATATTAAAACAGTAAATTTATTATGTTGATATTGTTTTTCTGTTTTTTCTGTTTTCTAACAAAGATTTCTTAAAGAAATAACACTTTATTCCAATTAATTTGCACGGTACTGTAGATTCCTTTTTTATTACTTGCAGTCATCTAACCTTTAAGCCTCCGTCATTCTCTTAATTACCATTGACTTTGATTTTGGTACTTTTTTGCAATCATCTTGCAAACACTAAAGGAATTGGCACACTTGCCACAATACCAAATATTCAACAAGTTGTAATAGCTGCGTGCTCTCTCTGAACGAAACTGGAAATTTCAACACGTTGAATGTGAAGCAACACTTTATCAGGCTTCGCAAATATCGGCAAATGCCGCCGAATGCGTTAGTATGGGTGAATCTTCGTCGGCTATTGCAAAAGCCAGCTTTACAATGCCGCTCGATTGCACAGTTCAGGAGGGTTCCTTCCGCCCAACTGGAAGCCGTTGCAGTAAGACAGCAAGCTATGAAATTTGACGGTTTATATACCCGTATCAGGAGTGACGTTGCTCTTTTTGTTAATGACGTACACACTGTTTTTGTTTTGTGTCATCAATAAAAATGTTCATTATAATACAAATCATTGTAATTCATATAAATAATCCTACATCTTTGGCCATAATAATTGGGCTTACCAGTTCTATACGTCCATATCCTTGCTCTCTTTAATATATGCTTCGACCTCTGTAACATACCGATTACTGCTTTACATTTTGTCCAATTTCACTATACTTGCTGGATCGTCAGGAATGTAGTCTCCAATTTTTATTAAGCATGCTCCCAAGTAAAGAAAACTTTAAACCTTTCCAGTCTTCATTACCTTGCCGTATTCCAATTGTATTTCATACCTGCTTACGTATTACTTCTCTCATATCCATGAGTATAGACAGTTTTAGTTTACTGTCGTAACAATTAATTTTACTTTCCAAAGTTATGAGTGGCTCGTTCTTATTTCTTAGTATCTTCCAATCTTACTAGTGCAATCTGATCCTTCTTACTACCAAAATCTGTTGCCCTGATATTTTAATAAGGATTTGTGACATTTTTAACATCAACACCGACCAATTCTATAAACTATTTTAAAACAAACAATTTAGATTATCAAGTATAGAGTCCATATTTAAGATAGTAGACACTTGATAATTTGAGTTTCGAACTCTTGGCTTCTAGAAATCTTTGACCAAAAGAATTCATTCAAGCAACCAAAAATTACAGATGTTTTCAAGATACAACTTTGCAAAAACACCTTCAATTTACCATTTATAAAATATCCTGTCGGTTTTCATTCAAGTTCCTATTAAAATAAACATTACTCGGTTTGGTAAATGATCCACTCTCGACCAAGTTTCTATCCAGATCTAGAAAAATGATACGATGTAGGTGTTGCAGATCTGGATGCAATTGTAAGTGCTGTTTTCGCTATTGTTGTATTTCGGTTCAATGAATAAAATATACTTAACATGTCTCGTTTCTCTTCCTTGATCTACGAAATTTTTCTATTACTAATGAAAGACAATTGAAATGTTTGACAGTTTGAGATTTTATGGCTACCTTCTTTAACCTTAACATGTCTTCATCTTCAATTAAAGCGTAGTATTAATGTTACACATGGTTAAAATCAGAAAGAAATCTCTTTCTGATGGTATCAAAGAAAATTGACGATGGCCTGAAAGAACCGAAGAGTCATTAAAAATATCGAGTGCATCATTAGATAGAGGAACAAAAATGGTCTCGAGAATGTGGTTTTAGTTTCTCTCTGGAAGGCCAAATCACTTTTACTTTGTCCTAGAGAGGTAAGAAGAAAATGAGCATTTTTAGTTTGTTTTTATTTTGAACGTCATTTGTCATAGGTCCATTTTCTCTTCCGGTTCACAGCAAACACAAAATTTAGCAACATTGCTTAATGTAAATCTGCTCTCTAACTCCAATCATAAGCGAGACCTCATGGTGAGGGTCGAGAATGAATCAACCTGAAAAGAATCAAAAAATTCATATTTAGCATCCTTAAATTCCAGCCCTTTGTTAAACCAAGGATGCCTGCGATTACTCAAAAGAAAACGTAAACTTGTCAAGATGCTCTATATATGCATCAACAGGCAAAACTCGAAACATCATATCTTAAAACTTAAAATTGCTATAGAGCTTCAGCAACGTATCCCTCCACACCCTAAATTTTCTACAGTTTTCAGCTCCTAGTATAAGTTTGTCCTTTCATTTGCTAAACGCAAAAAAGGAACAAGTTCCAACACATTCTAACTTCTGCACTTTATAAATCCCATAAAACACCCTCACATCCTCTAGATTCTTGCGTATTTTACTATTACGTTTTCTTCATTTTGAAGTACACAACGCTAGCCGACTTACAATAAAACCAAAGCGTAAGGCACGTCAAGAACAACTTTTAATTAATCTTATTTACTAAAACACCACTACACGCTTAGTGAAAGAAGAAGAAACATGAAGTTCCGCAGCCCCTAAATGAAGAAGTTATCCGTTTTTTCGCAAAGTTCCAGTCACTAGAAATAAAACTCGTATAACAAAATATTTTCGGTCGGCGAAAAAATACCAACCGCCCGAAGTGAGTGGAAGTGGAAAGCGCGGTAAAATGGGAAAAAAAGGCGAAGAGCGGAACGAGAAAACTTTGCTTTTTAGACGCTACCGCGGACGAAGTAAAAAGGGTTATTGTTATTTCATCTCGGTTTACGTTTAAGTTTAAAGTATCTTCCTAGAAAGTTTATACGAAGTTTCTTCTCACTGGCAGTAAAAATGCTTTTATTTCGTCGCGCAAATATGAACTAGTTTATTTGTTGGTAAATGGTTGATTACCAGCAAATGCTGGGGAATAAACAAAGTTCACAGCTTTGGTGTTAATGTGTAAGATTTTGATTCCAAGTTGTGCATCTATTTAGCCTAGTTCTTATTGAGTTGCTATTACTTAATTAAATATACAGGTTGTATTTAAAATACAGTCCAGGAATGCAATACTAAAATGAAAGCGATGCTAACAGATATATGTAAATCCAAAATATGGTACGTTTTGATTCATTATTGTGTAACACTTCTACCGATCTACTTCCCCTTGCTATTTTCTTGTCTATTTCCTTTGTTTCGTCACCTTTACTAGTAAACGGGTACTCTAAAACTGTGGCACTGGAACACTGAAACAGTTCACTAAAACCCTTACCACAACACTTAAAAAGATCCTTTGTCTAAAATGATTACAGAAACCAAAAAGACCATGTTAGAATGTAAGGACATTAGCGACAATTTAGGATTTAGACTAACGGTATCAAACCCAGTACTACCTAGGATGTATTGTTTACCTAAAATACACAAGCCCGGAAAAAGCATGAGACCCATTGTTCCGAATATCAACAGTCCAACTTACTTACTTTCCAGGTAGTTATCTGACAAATTGAACCAGTTACCTGTACAATTTCCAGATTTGGCTATTAAAAATTCTTACGAGTTCATTGAAAAAACTAAGGACATTGAGCTTATTGACAAAGAAATTTTAGTATCGTTTGACGTAAGTTCACTGTTCCCTAGTGTTCCGGTTGATTTAACTTTGGAATATTTAGAAACACTTTTGTTAGATAGTTACTAGCTTCATTTCTTTGACAAAACTTTGCATGAAACAAAACTTTTTCCAAATTAACAACACTTTTTATCAACAAACTGAAGGAACAGCAATAGGTAACAGCTTATCTCCGTTTATGGCTAACCTCTTTATGGGTAAATTTGAAACTGACCTGAAGAATACTTTGGCTTATTTCCCTCGGCTTTGGATCAGTTACGTTGATGACATTTTTTGCATCTTTGACATCAGCAAATGTTCAAATAACGGATTTCGTAGAACAACTTAACTCAAAATTTCCCTCTATCAAATTTACCCACGAAGAAGAAAAAGACAACAGGATTCCTTTCCCCGACATGTTAGTAATTAGAAATAAAAATAAGTTAGAAATAGACGTATATAGGAAACCTACCAGTAAAAATAGATTCATCTTACAGGATTCTAATCACTCATATGAACACAAACTTTCGGCTATTAACTTTTTGGTGCACCGGTTACTCAATTTTCCTTTAACTAAAGATAGATATCAAAATGAACTAAAAGAAATCATCAATATTTCTAACTTTAACGGATTCTCTGAAGATGTCGTGTATAATACTATTAGGAAACATAAGAATGGATTAAAAATTAGAAATATAAGCACATTAGAACGCATTGATGGCCGTAATAATAAGAAATATGTTAAATTACCCTTTTATCCATGTTACACCAAGGGTCTTCAAAAAATCTTTTCAAGGGTTGACCGCAAGATTGTTTTTTCTTCGAGCAATAACCTTAAAAACCTTTTAGGAAGTTCCAAAGACCCCATGGATAAATCAGGAATTTACAAAATTTCATGTAAAGATTGTGATCAAGTGTATGTTGGGCAGACAAAAAGATCAATCAAAATTAGGTACAAAGAACATTTGGCTCATCTCAAATTCAGAAGGTTTGATAAACCTAGCGTTGTCCTACATATGCTTGAAAATAACCATAATGTTGATAATATAAAGTTAATTAAAAACGTAAAGAGTACTGCTCAATTAAATTGTTATGAAGGCATTGAAATTTACAAAAACAAAACTCACTTAATGAATTCAGATCTAGGACCACTAAATTCCAGACTTTATCCTTTGTTATATCATGTTTAATTATTTTATTTGTAATTTTAACCATGTGAAATGAACCGCTTCATTGTAATACTAGGATTTAATAACTCACGTCATTCTGACCATTTACCTTTAGGCTAATTATAGTCCTGTGCAATGAAGCGGCTCATTAAAGTTTACGATTTACTTTAAGATTTTAAATTTACATATTGCATAATTTTAATTTGCTATATAAGGTTAGTTTTTCGCTTAGCTTGTTAGTTCAGTCTTGCTGCTGATGATGATAGCTTGGCTATCGAAACGTGCGTCCAGTACGAATTAGAAGTGTTGTGGTAAGGGTTTTAGTGAACTGTTTCACCTTTACTAGTGATAAATACCCTTCCTTTCTATTTCTTAGATTTCATTTTTATTTCTCTGTTAAATTTTTAAGTACAGTAATGTTCAGTATGTTTTATTTTCCTTTTAACATATGTGTGCATATTGTATGTAACTCATTGCAATATTTTCTATGTAGCCCAGAGGATAAGATTTGTATATTTTATTTTCGTTCGAGTTTCGTCCCTTTTCTTAGAAGTTATTTGACCTTGTTCTTAAAACTTAAGGAATCACATATAACGTGTATTATTCTAATTCCCCTATTTCAGCTATATGCCATATGCACACATTTGGTGTTATGTATGTATCTATGTACTTAGGGATGAAGCTGCATTTCAATACTCACTCAATAAATTCTACTCTCAATTCTCCTAGTAATAAGATGTAACTGTAATCCATTAATGTATGTACTTTGTCATTAGAGGGTCAAAATAGAATTAGTGATAGTAACTTCAATGGTATTTATTTCGTAAACGCACACGAACCAATCTATTTTCAATGTTTTTACATAACACTAGTTACTATTATTCCAAGATACCTGAATTCTTCAAGCTTCTCGAACGTGCACTGCTTGCGCTGTTCTCTCAAGCAACATTTCATACGAGCCAAATAAGATTCATTGAAAAAAATGTAGTGTGAAATTAAAGCTCTAACGTAAAAGACGATCTTATGATGAATCAAAAAGTATGTTTTCAATTCAAACGTAAACTAAAAAACACTTGTCAAATCTAATTAGCACGTATTGGAAATTTGTTTACAATATTAAAATGATAAATTACAGATTATTTCCTTTCTTGTATGTAAAACAAACAAATTAATTGACAATAGATCACTTTCACATATTTACATTCTCCAACTTACACCTTTATAGTGACAGCGAATGTGTAAAACAAAAATAAAGGGTAACCATTTCGAATTGAAACATCAAACCCCGGATTTTTTGTTACTAAACAAATACCATCTCCCCAACATTATTATTATCGTTATTACTGCATACTGTGCGTCCATACGAACCGCTCTAAAACGCAAATAAACGCCGCGAAAATCGTCCGGAATGAAGTCGAGCGTGCCGCCACGCGTTAGCCGGGGCATCCGCTCCGGAATTAATGAAAATATTCGATTTCTCATTAAACGGTCCGCCCATTTACGAGCGCGAGTACGGCGTCGAATATCCCCAAATGCATTATTTATAAGTGCAATTTACATGTTTAAAACGGCCCGAATGTGGAACGATTAAACGACACGAATGGAATTAATTAAAATCAAAGCGGTGCATTCCAGCATTTGTTATTACAAGTAAATCTTGCCTCGGCATGCTTCGGACTTGATTTATTCGTTTGCGATGCTTGCCTGTTTATCTGCTTCCCTGATATGACGTTTTACTTCGAGAACTAGTTCATTTCTTACTTCATTTGATACTATTTTCTGTTAAAAGTATAACAGAACAAATAAACCATTTATTATTATTATTATTTTGGAAGGCCATGTAAGCTTCTTCTAAATGTCAGTGCGTATTTGCTTCATTTATCGATGAACATTCTCATTTTTATTTTGTGCTGTACGTCATTCAGAAGAAGTGCTACGTCACCGTCGGCTAGGGTATATAAGCCGATGCAGAACTTCTCCCTAGAGCCGTCTTCTCCTGTCCTAACCTTGCTCCCACTTGTATCTCAGACGGTGTATAATGCTGTCCTGGACAAGATTTACCACCCGCAACGCTGACGGCGTATAACGCTGAGCTTGATGGGTTTTCCCGACATCAGCAACGTTGACGGTGTACTAGCTAAATAAATGGGGGAATTCAACCCCTTTTAAAGAGGAATGAAACTCTTAACAAGATTATTTGGTACACCAATAGTTACAAGATACAGAAACTTAACATATGTCTGACAGATTCGTTACACGCTCTGTTAAAACTTAAAACAGTATATTAATTACCAAAGTATTACTAAAACATAAGAACATCTTCTTTACTAAGGGATTCTGTGGAGTATTTGAGTTGAATTAGTGACTAGATGTCAAGAGACACTAGAAACTATTTTTTATCGCCTTTCTGGGATACAATATTTAAAAAAATGCGTAGTTGCTTACCGTGTTCTTAGTGGAATGCGATATGTAGGAGAACGTAATTATTTAGTTCCTTTGTTACCTTCGCTTTAAAAAAATATGTACGTCTTTCTATTCGGAACTGGAAGCTATTTCAGAAGATATGTCTGATGTGGACGTTGAAACGAACGCAATAGATGCTTCTCTGTTAGCAAACGAAGAGCACGTAAAGCAATAAAATATATCAGATGCTGCTGGAACATTTCAAGCACACTCCCATTAGAAATTTGAGAGTGAGGGGTCATCCATTGAAGATCTACTTCCCTCAAGTACAAGCAGAAAATGAAAAGCCAAAAACAAAACAAAGCATTTGATTCCCTGTTGGTTGAAAATATTTCTAATTTAGCGTATTTTCTTATAGTGAAACAGTTCACTAAAGCTCTTACCACAATACTTAACTCATACTAGACGCACGTTTCGATAGCCAAGCTATCATCATCAGCAGTTTTTGAGCAACATCAACTCCTATAGTGTTCGTCAAGTTTTCTAGAGCGGCTCGAAAATTGTTTATGCAATTTAATGCGTTTCATCTATTTGTTGTTGAACGTCCGAATTGGAAGAGAGTTGCTGACTATCTCGAACTGCTGCAGAATCATTTGAATCAAGTTTCAAAATGACATTTTTCACTTGTGAAAAACATTTCTGATAGTAAGATACTGCCTGAAACCATGTTCCCCATCGCATTATTACAGGCTGAGGTGGTGGTGGTAGTTTCGGATACAATTGTTTAAATACACGGATGTGTTTGGGAGATTTGATTATCCGCCATCGGATACTTCTTTCGAATGGTTTCTGCTACGAGGTGACATGCGTGTACGAGGCATGTTATGCGAAGAAGAGTCGGAAAGCATATTTCCAACATCTTACCAACTCTCAGCATTGTTGCGGCTCCGTCAGTAACGAACATTGTGACTTGGGTTCCTGTGATACAAAATTCTCTCAACGAATCTTTTATTATCTTGACAACGGTTTCTGCATTAGTTTTCTGAATCCTTTTACTGGATAACAACAATGAAGCTGGTGGACCATCACGTTTTAAAGGACGCGCTACAATATGAATGACGCTGTGTTTCTGAGCATCAGTTGCTTCATCCACACATAGGCAGATTTTCTTATTTCTCAACTCGTCTTCTATGCATTCTTTTACTGTACCTTGCACACGTGACAAATTGTATCGTAATTGCATAGATGTTAGCAGCTTCCATGAGGGAACCTACTTAGCCCAAAGAAGACGAAAGTCACTCACTTAACATAAAAATAAAACCATATAAAAGTTGCCAGTATGGAATACTGTTTCTTAAATTCAATACATGACGTTTACTTTTGCAATGTTTTCTACATTCAAACCTATCGCGACTTAGCAATCCGCTATTGCATATTGTGCAATAAATATACGGACTTCTATATTCTAATCTAAGGAAATGCCTGAGATATTTATTCACATTCGAAAGGAACGTTACACCCTTTGGAAGTCCCATCCCCGCGTGCAGCGTGCAACGTACTGTCGCTTTGAACTCTTTCGCGACTACGAGTTGAAAATTACCCCTACCCACGCCGCTACCGCTACGCTACTGCCATCCGGTACCACGTTTTTAACAAACTCTAGTAATAACTGAAACCTTTCTAAACGTTGTACGTTCAGACTTACGATTTAATGTGCATTACACCAACTTCTTTTATGGAAGGTAAATCCACTAACAAGTTTTGTTGGCCAACATGCAGGTATTTGTTCGTGTTTCGCATAATCCCGGGTTTAGGGTTTTTAATTTCATTGGTTCGTTTGTACCGACTTCGGATACTCCCTTTCTAAGTTCGAAAATACAAATAAAGCAAATGTCTGTTTTTATTATTGGTTGTCAAAATGCTACACGTTAATAAATACTATTACCTTCCACATCCCTCACATAACATGTCTAAGCAAAGAAAAGGTAATACTTAAACAAACAAGTAAACAATATAAAACCAGAATCGCCTTTTCACTTACGGAAAAGCCCACAACAGTGACACCGACAGCTTTAAGGCAGGAGACGGATCCATCATTCCAGATTTTGTTGCTGGACGAAACGGCCCGACTTCCAACAGCTTTCCCCGATATTTTTCAACTAAACAAGGTAGGGTGACAAGCGAACCAACGCGTGACGGTCGACCACTTTAAAAGAAAATAATATCTATAGATTTTCCAGTAAAGCTCGTACCGGTACCCGATAAATGTCAATGGCTTCGGGGTTCGCTTAAACGATCATTACGTACTGTGTATTTGGTGTTCCAAACGCGACAGGCGATCGTTTCTCTAAAAAAAACAGCTGCACTCAATTTACCCTCGTTTAAACGTTGGCATTCTCTTGGTCTATTGATAACAGTAGATTTTCACGACGAAAAATACGGATTGAAACGGAAGAAGAGGGAACAAAGAAAAAGCACCAGAGTTTGTGAAGTACATGAATGATGGAGAAATACATTCTAGATTTATTCGGTAACTCGGTTGAAAATGGGGGCCCAGTGAGCCTTTGAAACAGCTGTTCCGAATTAATTAATAATATTTTGTGTGGTGAGGAGTGTGCCGATACTCTATGTTGTTTACAATCTACGTGAATTTAAAACTATTCAGGGTGAGTCCGCAGGAACAGACGCATACGTCAAAGTAACATAAAAGAACTTATACGAGGTGTGGCAATTAAATAACCGGACTGGTGCTACAAAACACTTTATTGATCACCAATTACATTACAAAGTTTATCCCCTTCAATATACTCTCCTTGCCGATCCCTACAACGCTCCATACGAATTTTCCACTGTCGAAAGCAGTGCTGGAAGTCCGCTTCTGTCAGCTTGTTGAGAACCTTCTTCGCTTTCGCTTTCACCGCTTCCACACTGTCAAATCTTGTCCCTTTCAGCTCCGATTTTACCTTAGGAAAAAAAAAGTCACAGGGGGCCAGGTCGGGCGAGTATGGTGGGTGCTCCAACACGGTAATGCCGGATTTCGCAAAGAACGCCTTCACAGACAAGGCGGAATGGGCTGGCTCATTGTCTTGGTGGAGCATCCAGGATTTGCTCTTCCACAAATCGGGTCTACGTCTTCTCACTCGTTCACGAAGGGTAGTTAGAACCTCGACGTAATAATGTTGATTGACTGTCTGACCTTCGGGGACACAGTGGACGTAGACAATTCCAGGAGTATCCGACTCGACGCTAGCTTAAGGACTTGAACGGACGATTGCTACAACGAGACTGAGCGACGTACAACCGTGCCCATCGAGCTCAGGGTGGGAGAAGCATCTACAAGCACAGACATGTTCAAACCTGCCGTGGCGTGCTCGCTGTTTGTCGATAGTAACGCCAGTCCAATTATTTAATTGCCACACACGGTATGCTCCTGCATAATTACAAATAAATAAAATTTCATACATTAACACATAGCGTTCTTTTAATAAATGTTAAGAAATACCGCCTACAGTATTTCTAATACGTCGAATTAGTGCATCCCAAGTTTCGACTTTTACTTTATAAACTTCACCTTTAGATCAGCCCCATTAAAAATAGTCCAGTGGTGTGAGTTCTGGAGATCTTGAATGGCAACTAATAGAACCACTGCGACCAATCCAAAGCCCTGGAAACCTATCGTCCAAACCTTTCGTCTTAACCTGACGAGCGAAATGTGCAGAAGCCCAACCATGCTGATAAAACATTTGCTGAACAATGCTGATAATACATTTGCATTCTGATGTTTAGAGGAACATCCTCTAGTAGTCCTTGTAATTCCTTGTGTAAAAAATTTAAGTAATGCTCTTCTGTGAGGCGATTCTCCAAAATGAAAGAGCCAATTAAATAACTATGGACCATACCACAATATACGTTTACCGAAAACTTGTGAAAATTACTTTTGTTGAGTGGGGAATTTCGTCTGACCATACATGCGAGTTCTGAGTATTGTCAATGCTGATTACCAATTCTTTGTGAGCATGTCGTTGCACCTTCTGCTTCTAAACTTTGTCGAGTAGCTCGTTCAGATGTTATGTTAGCACAGGGAAGTATTCCGGTCTCGCACAGTTTGTTGAAAACTGGTAAATACGTTTTTACCAAGATCTCTCTGATGTGGAAACCGTTGACGATATTCTTCAACAGTAGCATTACCGTTATCACAACCATAAAGAAACACCATATTTGCATATTATAAATTCGAATAAGAGTGTGATATTTTCTAACAAAATAACACTGACACTGACACATATCAGAACAACAAAGTTATTGAAATGATTTTGAGCCTCGAAAGGATTGATTTAGGTATTCAATATGTCATATATCATAAGCAAAAAAAAACTGTTAATATCCAACGTACCTCACTTATTGTTTTACATGGGTAAATTGCTTATCGACGTAAAGTTTTAATAGATTGAGGGAAGGCATCAAATTTGAGATACTTTTTTTGTATAAAATCAAAATAAAATACATTCTAACAAAAACTGAATGTCCCTTTTAGTAAAACTATAACTCAACCTTATAAAAAGCATTGATATAAAAATGCACTAAAAAACAATGCTCACAATGCTGCTAGAACAAGGTAACTAAAAAAAAGCTTGACATGTTTATCAAAAAAGAAAGGTTGCCTAATTTAAGATAAGCGGGTATGCAAATTTGAAATAGCTGTCGCAGTTTAAGCTATTACTCAAAAAATCCTTTTGTTTGAAAAAAAGAACGCACGAAGATCTTATTGCCGATTTCGCCACACTCCTCATGTGCCATCATTTTGCATAGTTTGCCCATTTTTCACCGCGTCTGTCTTCAGAACATTAACCCATGCAAAATAAACGTTCAGTATCACTTTCGCTTTGGTCTGAAGACAATTCAGGAAACGCCAGGCTTGCGCTGCATTCTAAGTTCGAACTGGACCATGCAGATTTCTGGGACTTCTAGGGTTAATCCGTTTTTGATTCTGATTATGCTAGTACCTGAAGTAGTACACAGAACCGATTACTTGTCTGAGATGTTGTTTACAATTTTTTCTTTTGTATTATGATCATTGTTATTACTATACAGACATATATAATAATTTGAGCGAGGTAATCGTCTCTCCGACACATAGCTGTTTCACCGGAGTAGCGGACTGTGTGCAAAAATCGATTCTCGCCTTGTCAGCGTTCGCTTGTTTATTTTTCGTCCAGTTTAGGAAACGAGAGCGTTGTTGTGTTTTGTGTTACGTGTTCTTCATTATAAATATATGATTATTAATTTAATATGTGTAATGAATAAAGCTAAAAAACGACCCTTTGCTGACACAGTAAGCAAGTTTCTCTGATATATGTAACAAAATGTAAACACCGAAGAACATGGAAATAGAAAAAAGGGCGTGCCAACGAGAATTGCTTTGATTTTCGATTTACTTGTAATGATGATAACCTGCAATTTGTAACATCGCTTACTCGAAAAAGAACCGTTTCAGAACTTTTGGTAAAAGTACAACTCCGAGTTGAAGTTGCCAACTACGAAAACGGCACATAAGCATGTTTTATTTGTGCGCGAAGACGTGGAAAAGAAAATCAAATCTGCATTAAAAAATCAGTTGCTTTGGTTATGTGTTGATGAGGCAACAGATTGTAAAAGAAATTCCATTCTAAATGTTATAGTACGTGTACTGGACCCTCATAAACCGACATTTCCACTGTTACTAGCTAGGAAAGGACTGGAAAAGTGTACTAATGCAGCAATTGTGAGAGTGATACTTAGTACGTTAGAAAACTTTCAAGTTTCACCACGTCAAGTGTTGATGATATAAGCGTTGATTCTGCGACAAACGTTCGATAGGCCGTTCTCTTCTTGAACGCGGTTGCAAGTATTTACATGTAACGTGTAAAATGCATACTTTACATCTTGTGGCGGAAACTATTCGACGATGTTCACCCGAGGTAGATGCATTAATAGGAAGTACAAAAAAAGTATTTCTCAAATCTCCAAAACGTACCCGATCATTTCACGCACAGGGTCCCGGTATTCGTGAACCACCACAGCCGACTCTTACACTTTGGGAAACAGCTCTTTATTATGCTGAATATTTCAAACAAATAAAGTTATACAATTCAATCCTGCCGGAGCTGCAGCTATCAAGAAGATCTACACAAAACTTCAAGATATTTCCGTTGAAGCAGAGTTACTAAATATTCGTAACAACTATAAAGGATTACATGCAACAGAACAATTACAAAATAGAGCGTTGTCGTTAGTGGAGTCACTGCAAATAGTGAACGCAGTACATACACTGCTACGCACTATACATGACGCAAAATATAATCGCGTTTTAGAAAAGTTCGAGAGTGTGTTAAAGAAAGATTCTGATTTTATCGCATTAAGGGAAATTTGTGAACATCTTCAACAACATTGCGAACATCGTTCATCGAGACAACCGTGGAAACATATCTAATGCTGTCCACTTTGTACGACTCCTATCCAGTGGGTGATAATACTGATAATGGTGCTTCTACTTTTAATGTTCGGTTACTTATTTTTTGGTATTGTACTTACTGAAGGAAACGCGCGCCTATCTTGCGCCGAGATATTACCAAGCTTTAATAACAATGCTATTTGGCATAAAATTTGAAAATGTGACTTCATGAAGTACTTTATTCTCAATAACTCAATTATTATGTTTGTTACAGAAAGGGATTTCAAGAGCTTGTGACCAAATTATCAAAACGATACCCCCATTTTTAATTCGTTTCATAGTACAGTCCACATTCCTGCTGTACCATCAGAAAATTTCAATTCAAAAGTTATACCTAACTTTTATATTTGCTGGGTCACTGGTGCATGTAATGCAAACTTTCAGTTTTCTATTTCGAATACTTCCTAAATAACTTCCACACCCTGTGGAATTTATTGCACCAAACTCCAGGGATGTATTCGACACGTAAAAATAATTTTAAAACACTCAAATGCTGTTATCTGATTGTTATTTGCTTTGAAGTTATAAATAAAAATCCAATATCAACATATGAGTTTGTAGAATACGCTCCTGGAGTTTGATGCGCTCCTCCCGAATATATTTGCTAATCTAGGCGTTAATTTGAAATTTAAAAAAACTGAGAACTGAACAATATTGAGCTCTTTTATTTTAGCGTTGACTGCTTCCCATTAATCCTGATCATTGCACCCAAACGTAACATCAAACTCTCTTTCTTTTCCCAACAAATATTGAACGGTTAGCATATATACTTGTCTATCGATCCGAACGACGCAGGTTCAAATTTTGGTCGGGACGGTTGGTTTTAGCTACAGATAAAAATACGGAGTATGATTTATTCTCGGATTAAGATGTAAAACCGTAGGCCCCGTGTCAATACAATATTTGACACGTTAAAAATCCCTACAGAAAGTTGGAATACTTCTGGATTCGGCAAAATTCTAGTAGGGTCGCCTAATAATCGCAGTAACCGATGCTTAGAAGTGCCGAGGTGTATTGCGTAATCCAACGCTTCGCCCAACAGCACAACATCAACCACTATTTCCTCCCAAATATAATACAAATGCCCACAACAAACATCGTCTATTCCTGCACCAAACATTTTCTAGTCGAGAGTTCGAATCCCGTTTATAATAGATGACAAAAAAAATAAAATTCAATTCTATTCCATCTTGAAACACGTCATTGCGACTCGAAACTCTCCGGAAGAGCGAAAAATCGTCCTCGCATCTTAAATATGCAATTTAACGACAAAACATCGTTAAATCCCAGCGAGGATGGTCTCGAAGATCCATCCAGAATCGGAAAAGTGAAAAAAAGCGAAAAAGGGCGATGATTATCAGCGAGAAAAAGCACCAACAATTACGTCGCACGCAAAAGAACTAAAAAAGGGAACCGAAAACGCTCGGGGTACTACTTGGAAGCTTCTAAGCTTCGAAGAGTGATCGAATAGGAGGGAAAATGTGGGGGCAGAGGAGGCCGGGTGGAATTGGGGCAGAAAACAGAGAGAAAAACGGAGCGGAAAACGGAAGATCGACGCGGAAAAAGGAAAGGAAAGGTTCGAATGTGAAAGAGGAAACGAAGCAGGCGGATTGCGACAATTAAATTGCGTTCGAAAATTCAATAATTCACCACTTGTCGCGCATAAATCAACATGTTTATGTCGATTAAAAATCACGCGCGCAGTAAATGAAAAGCGGACGGTAAATGCAGGATGGGCGCCGAGTATTCCGCAGCGGTTTCCCCGGGGAAATACGAAGAAAAATGTAAGATGTCGTCGTCCAAAGAGGGAGGATTATGAATACGAAAAATTCGAATTAATTATATAATTATACAGGGTAAGTCATCTCCGCCGGCTCCGAGAGTGTGCCTTTGTGAAAGGAATTCTTTCAAAACGTTTTTTCCCTGCTATGATGTCTGATTGTGGGCATGGTTTAAAACTGTGTTGAAACCTACAGAATGTCTCACAAGTTCGTAGCTACTCAAAGTTCTGGTGAATTTGAGGAGGTTTTTAAGAATATAGGATGTTAATGTTAATTAATCTTAAAAAAATTGTAACTTTTGTAATACAAATAAAATAGCTTTATTCCTTAATTTGTCTCTATTATCTTTCATAAAATTCTTGATCACCAGAAGATATCTACCTAATCGGTGCTGCTTATTTCTTGTAATTGCCTCTCACCACCAGATGATGCCAGTGCTGAATATGATTGCAGGAAACAATATTTTCGTAACTGTCATATACTCAGTGACATAGAAATTGCAACAGCTAGAAGGGGTTGGAATCTCTGGATGAAATTTGGTAGGAATATTCACCTATGCAATAGTAATACATGACCAAAATTTGAATCCTCTCAGTAAAGCAATAAAGTTGTTATTGACGTTTTTACCTCTCTCTCGGCACTGATATTGAATGTCCTTTTTGCGGTGTTTTTTATAAATTTCTCGATTTGTGTTGTTGTTCTCATTGAACTGCGGTTCAGTTAAGTGTTATGCCTAGAATAAGAAGACGAGCAGTGTACCGACAATTAAGCGAATTCGAAAGATGTCGAATTATTGGTTTGGCGAAGCTGGTTTTTCATTTGGGGAAACTGCTAACCGTGTAAATCAAAATCGGTCTACTGTAATGCGAGTGTGTCATGCATGGTTTGAAGATGGCCGGGAACGTCGTAGAAAAGAAACCGGGGTTTCAAAAAGAATGAATGAGCGTCAAGATCGTCGCTTAAGACAACTGGCATCTAGAGACGGATTTTCCTCTACTCGGGCAATTGGTGACCAATGGTTTCGTGAAGAAGGTCGTCATGTAACCCTTACAACAGTTTATCGCCGAATCCGAAGTTTTGGGTTAACATCATATCGTCCGCAACTTACGCTTCCTTTAACTGCGGAACATTATCAGCAACGGTTACAATGGTGCAATGAAAGATCTCAATGGAATCTTGAATGGCGTCGTGTTGTGTTTAGTGACGAATCAAGATTTTGTTTCGGCATGCACGACGGTCGTCAGAGAGTCAGAAGAAGAGGGGGTGAACGACGATTTACCGTTGAGAGGCACGTACACCGCACTGTGGGTGTTCTGGTTTGGGGTGTGATTACTTATGGCAGCAGGTCTCCCTTGGTGTTCATTCGAGGCAATATGATAGCATAACGGTACATTGCGGAGGTGGTTGGAACACATCTTCCGCCATACCTATAAGGGCTCGAAGATCCATTATTCCAGCGAGACAATGCACGTCTTCATATAGCAAGGTTTTCCTTGAACTCCTTTGAACAGGCCCAGATTAATCTTTTACCCTGGCCTCCAAGATCTCCGGATCTTTCTCCCATCGAACATGTATGGGACATAATGGGTAGAAGGTTGCGAAACTTGCAGCGTCCTCCTTTGACCTTGGAGGCTTTGAGGCATGAGGTGCAACTTGCATGGAAGGCAACACCCCAAGACGACATAAACCACCTTATTCAATCAATGCCACGGCGTGTAAATGAATGTTTAAATCAGAGAGGCGACCCCACACATTATTAACAATTATTATAAAATTTTGTTTAACTAATAGAGATTTTCCTCCCAAATTTTGATTATTTATTACTTTTACATAGGTGAATATTCCTACCAAATTTCATCCGGAAATTCCAACTCCTTCTAGCTGTTGCAACTTCTATGTCACTGAGTATATGTTGTTTATATGACGGTTGATACAATTAATTTTGACAATTATGGAAGTAATGTATCGTGGTGTTTGTGTGGGCTTAGCATTATTCTATGTCCAAGATTCAACGAAAATAAAAGAGGTGAGTACACTTAAAAATATGTCTTATTTACAAAAGAAAAAAACAAATAAAACCTCGGAAAAATAAAATCTAACAGAACTCAGGAATCAATTTCCGTGACAAGTTTATGTACAAAATTATATAAGATCTTTAGCGATGAATTCAAACAAAATTCGGTAATCAATCGCAATACGCGGGAAAGTATAGAATGAAAACAAAATGGTGAACAAACTTGCGGATTTTATCGCAAATTAACTTTAAATAAATTTCAATCTCGCTAATATAAATGTCACTGTTACGGGAGTGATTCTCGCCGAGGACAGTGCTATACACCGTCTGAGTTGCGCGGGCGACTTTCGCCCAGGACAACGTTGTACACTGTCTGCGTCGAAGGGGTAGGTTTCGCCTAGGACAGTGCTTAGACACAGTCGGCGTTGCAGGGGTGGGTCTTGCCTAGGACAGTGCCTAAACACCGTCAACGTTGCAAATAGGAGAATACTCCTATTGAATGAGATTTTACAACAGTTTATATACCCTACCGGATGGTGACGTATCACTTCTTCTGAATGACGTCCGGTGCAAGAAAAAACGACGAGAATGTTGATCGACAAATGAAGCAAATAAATATTCGCAAAATGATTCAATGAATGAACACAAAATTATTATCCTAATAATAATCCCTTTCTTTTAGTAAAAGTTCTTTGAATCTGAAACGATCAGCGGTTCGTCACAGTTTAAAAAGTTTGGTTTTATTATACGAACCGAGTTTCTGTTGTGCAAAGTACTATAAAATAAAATTATGTATGTCTTCAGTTTCAGTCATGCTATGTAGCTGTAAAAAGGATAGATAGATACTTTGCAGATTATTTGATTTAAGGCATTTAATTAATTGTTAATTTTAGGCCAATAATAAACTAGTTAATCATGTTATAGCGAACTTGGCGTAGATAAATTAATTTCAATACAACACAATTATTTTACATTAAATCGTACCTAATAATTAGTCCAATGACATACTACAAATACCCTATCAAAAGAAATATTTGACCAAATAAAATTCCCATTTTTCCTACTTCAAAAACTCTTTCATCACGCGGAGATCAATTTCCCGACCACGGTCTTCAGCTAATCCGTTTTACTGCCGCAACGTACTTGACCCAGAAGAAGATCAAGTTCGCGGGACTATCCTTTCCCGCCGTCCCTCCTCCTCTTCCTTCTCCTCCGAGAGCACACGAATGAATGATATACGTGCAGATATTACTAACTCGATATGTTGGCAAGCATCTGGTTTCTAGTTTTAGTGGCGAAACTCAATTGTTCATCGTTAACATTTGGGGGAAACCGCCGCATAACTTAAGCCGAAGTCACGACCGGCACAGCGCGACGGTCGGCTAGAGAACGGATTCCGCAACGTTCTTCGTTCGCGATTCCGACGCCCTCTTGCGGTCGGAAAGCCGCGCGCACATACAGTTTCCAAATCATAATTACGATATATTGCGGTCGCCTTCTAGAGACATGCAGCCTCCGGGTTGAGAGCATTCCATTGCCCAGATTAAACTATCAAGATAGTGATTTTGTAGACATACAGAAGGATATGATATTCTCATGAATGATAAGCATTTTACTATTATATCTTGTTTGTTTCTGATACATGGAATAAATGTCAGAATCATATTTATACTGCGCCATACAATTTGTAAATGTTAAAGTAGATAAGTGACTCTAAGATTGCATAAAAAAAAAACTTCTTGAAGAATGTTTACTCCTGGTTAATGATTTTAGGGTTATTGAGGAAATTGCTACTTGTAAAATCGGCAATTAAAATTAGCCATAACACACAATTTCATCCTTCTGAACGCCATAACAAAAAGAAGATTTCCCTTTCTTCTATTTGTGTATAAATTCTAGGGGAGCGAGATTTCTAGAAGAATTAGCATAAAGTTTTGCTGAAAATCTTCTATTCTCGATCGTAATAATATAGAAGCAGCAATGTTAACAAAAACAAAAGGATGAAGTTACGTTTGAGGAGAAGATAAACAAAATTGGGTGATAGAATTATGAAAATAACCAATAAGGAAAAAGAAGTATGAGAATTTGATAAAAATTTTTACGTAGTCCAAAAATGCTTACAAATCTTTCAAATGTACTGTTGTGACAATTATTCAAAGGTTCATTTATTTTCATTTACTCACGTTTAAAAATGATTTTGACATTTACAGTTGCATTTAGTTACATATCCCAGATATCCCGGATACGTCCAAAAAAACGCAAAATATCACGACCGTGGGTACGTGAAAGAAACAAAAACGGAACAGAAAGAAAACCGAGAAAATCGGCGACACCGGGTTCGTGAAAAAAACGAAAAACAGAACAGAACGAAAACCGAAAAACATCAGACTCCGAGTACGTAAAAAGAACGAAAAACGGTACAGAACGAAAGCCGAAAAAAATCGCGGCTCCGGGTACGTCAAAAAAACGGAACGGAACGAAAATCGAAAAAATTCACAACCCCAGATATGTGAGAAAAAAAACAAAAAATGGAACACGACGGAAATCAAAAAAAAATCACGACCCTGGGTACGTAAAAAAAACGAAAAACGGAACCGAACGAAAATCCAAAAAAATTGGCGACATCGGGTCCGTGAGAAAAACCAAAAACAGAACAGTACGAAAACATGAACAATTAATCAAGGTTTGAAAGAAGAAAACATTTGGATTTGAATTTTGTGCAGCGTTGTGGCAAAACCTCCTGAAAGGGACATCGAAAATTCATTATTTGGCCACGTAAATTTCAAAAATCAACAGAAACATTCCTAATCAAAGGAGGAACATGTCAGTGGGGTTAGTTGCCATACGTTACCATTGTTTCCTCTGGCACTGTTATAATTGTCCCTTTGTGTAGTTAAACTTTACCAAGAACCAGTTGTAAGCCTAACTTCAATTTTTCTCGGCATGTGCTAATACAGACGCAATATGCAAAACACTAACTACGATGATCTCCAGTTTTCGAATGTGCGATGTCGCGGCTGTCAACCATGTAAACGTACGTACGCCATACGGAGCAGATGTAGCAGATTCCTATTTCTTTTATCTCGTGTTTATGCGATCCCCAGGTCAAGCGCCGGTCAGAAAGCAGTCTTAAGTATCTAGCCCCTGCACTTCAAAGAATTCTTGTGTCATTTATTTCTATCTCTTCCAGTGACAATCCTTACTTTTTAGTGAATCTGACGTCAATCCACTTCTTTTCACTGACTTGGAGCCACCATCGAGTCATGGAGCCAATAAAGAACCTTAAGGGACGCCAGCCAACCTAGGTCTCCTAGAGGAGAGAGTCGAGTCACACCGCCACACAAAGGTTCTGCCCTGAAGATACGATTCAATGAGTGAGACTAGGCTCTCACCGATTACTGCTCTCCTTGTCTTATACGTCAGGTAGCGGTGCCAGACCGTATCGAAAGCTCGGAAAATGTTCAGGAACACCGCCCACCTGATTTCAAACGCATTCCTAATTGTCTTCGACAGACGAAGCAACTCGATGGCTGTGAACAGCTCGAAAACCAAATTGCTCGTCTGGAAGTAGCCCTAAAATGACAATGATTCCTCCTCGTCGGTTTAAAATGATTGCTTCTACCAGTTTGAACAGAGAGGACAGAAGACTTATGGGAGAATAGGAGATGTAATTTTACTAACAGTATCTTGACATTAGGCTAGACATAGGAAAAGAAGATTTATAACCTCCAAAAACTAATCTCATCTTTCTATTTCCTACTTTTTCCATCACATAACAATATATAATTCGCCTCACATCATCGACACCGTCAAAAACCAACCACCTTCATTTCCCGATCGTTGACAAACGTAAATTCGTCCACCCCGAGGCCCCTTTTTCATTAATACCCGCGGATTAAACCTACGCGCTTCGACAACACGCGCAAATGATGTAAACAGAACGCCGCTGGCTTTAATTTAATAAATTCGACCGCGTCCCTACTAAATATTCTTTTCGGAGAATCCGCGCGAGTGGAAAAATTAAAATGTGTTTTTTTCCCGTTCGGTCGCCCAGGCCGCTTATGATCCTTAGGTACTCGAATCCCGCGGGATTTAGCGCCGCGTCATTTGTGACATGATAAATTAAATTTTAAGCTTGCCGCGTTTGCATAACAACGGACGCCGAGACAACGGTTCTCCTCCCTGACGTATACGTTCGGAGAATGTAAGCAAGGGGGATGAATATTCGATATTTGGGGTGGAAGATATTACGCATTGTGTATAGGAATAAAAATAAAAGAGAATTGAGGCACTGAGGGAAGAAATGACATAATTATAAGATCGCGTTATATCAAGCTACGTCAACGTCACGTTGTACTACGTCAAAATGGATTTATATCAAAAGTACGTGTTCCAAATTTAATACTTTTTAAACCTCTACAGGGCATATTGAAAAAATATGTTGTGTATCGTTTGACATAATTGTAATCCACTATAACGTAACTGTTACGTCAAAACGTTCAATTTTTGCAGCAAAACATTTTTTTTGTTTAGTCAAACTTATTTCTTTCTTACTTTATTTTGATTAACAAACGTTTTTATTTTTTATTTATACATTTACGAGCACTTTTAAATTTACTTAATGAATCAGGATTTTTTTTAAATGTACTATTCCACTATTCCACGTCATTATTTTCTTATTCGCATGCAAAATTCTATTCAGAATCACACAATCAGAAAACCAAAATTTGACATACTTAAAGGATGATATAATAGTTATCACACATTTTTTACTTCATAGGACGATTTTTGAGTTATTCACTACATTATTCTATTTTATTTTTTATATTATTATTTTTGGGGCACTAATAGGGAAAAATCTTCAGAACCAGACCTACACAAAACGACAAAACAAAAGAAAACATAGCATCGCTAACAGGTAGGTTGTTAAAGCAAAATACAATGTAATGATACGTTTCTGCTCCGGCAATAACTTCCTTATTTCTAAACGCAAAATTACAAAGCGACTGTCTTTACACACTTGCCAAGCTATATAAGATGGACTCTGTTCACTAGTGACATCTCTGGTTGATATGCGGAGATTATCGTATAAAGAATATATGACGGTTTTACTTTTAGACAATCTTTTTAATGAATTTGATGTTACTGAGTGATTCACACGGGAATAAAATATACAACATTAACTTCTCTTATTTTAAACACTAAGATCTCATACTTAGTGGACAAGGGATCTATATTAACAACTTCATAATACAGTTTGATTTTCCGTTGCTGGGATGTCGTTAGTTGTCACGGGATTTTCAACTGTTATATATCAGATTTATAACATACATCCTACGTGGCTTAATTCTCATTTGTTTTTTAAAATAAAAGTTAGATGTTTGCAGGTTTTAGTGATTAAGAAAAGTCAAGTGAATATCGGAATAATTGACACAGCATAAGTGGACAATCTTAACCACAGGGGTAGCGTGAAAAGTGCCAAAGATGTAAATACAACGACAATACTTTATTTATACATAACCTCATGAAATACAATCAATTCTCTAGCAAATTAAAATCAAATTCTTATACAAATATATGCAGATCGGGTAAAATAAATGATTGAAAATACATGCTCTATTGTCTCGGTTATGAATTCGGTCAGATTTTAATCGGATCTTTAAATTTGATGTCGCGGCAAGACACTTGCGAAATATCCTCGGTAACGTACTTTGAATGTATCGGTCGTCGAGGTTTCGTGATAGATAGCTAGAGCCACGCTACTACGGAACGTCGACCAGTATAATACCGGCAGACCAGACTTTCAGTCAAAATTCCACGATAAATAGCTGAAGCCACATTATCATGATATTCCGACGTTGTCTTTGTCCATCCTTAATCAAACGTAGCCAGCGGCCGCCGAGAGATGAAGCCTGGGCAGTAGAAGCTCTCGCAAAGCCAGTCCAGCGGAGAGCTTGTTCCCTCGTAGCGTGAGCCGCAGAAAGGCTAATGTACGCGGATTTGAACACCTTTTATAGCGAAATTTACTCGTTTTTGTCTATCTACGTAACGTGACCTTGCATGTAAACGGCGCCCTCATCACAGAGCTCGTAACTATCGTGCTTACGCAATATGTACTAACGTACATCATAAATGACCACATTCATACAGTACACTGGAATACAACATAAATGGTTCTAAAATTTGAAACAAGAATTAAAAGAAGTGAATTTACAATTTATAACAAAGGTTTAAAGACTACACGAGACAGGTAAAAATTGAAATAATATTTTTCTTCGTTCTTTTCAAAATTAAAGTCTTTAAATTTGGCGAAATGTGATGGTTCGTCACAACAAGAAGAGAAAAATATATTGCAGTGACTGCAATACTCATTATAGTTAGAATTGCACAGCTGATGATAGACAAATACATTGAAAGGCCTCAAAAAATAAGTCACAATTCTACAGCACTGTATCAAACGTCTGCATAACACCCCAGAATGGTGAGGACTTGCCCAGTACGGTTCTCCGACCTAACAATAGGAATGTGTTTGTTCAACGCGACAAACACGATGGAATATGGAATATGGAATTCAGAATAGTGCAGTATTTCAGGCGAATTGTAATGATTGTGGGGAGCTTTATAAAACAATGTTATATCTGCAATAACATCCCGTGAAGCTAAATATAGAATATTAAATCTTCGAAGACTGTTCAAAAATAGCCATTCAAAACACTCTCAGAAAGTTTAATGAAACGCGGCAACTTAAAAATAAAAAGGGTGTCCGAAGGCCTAAAAAAATAAAAGAAAAGGAACTACTTGCGTCCCACTTCATTAAGAAGCCGCACTAAATCTACGGCAGAACTAGCCGAGAATCTCCAAGTATCAATTAGCATTGGAGCCCATCCATCGAGAGTACGCAGACATCTTATAGGGGGCCTTGGAGACCGCGTAGTCCGCAGGAAACCTTTACTAAGGAAGGGTAACAATCAAAAAAGGCTTCGGTATGCACAAGAATATAGAGATTGGTCCTTGGAAGATTGGAGTATTTGACTGTGAACGGATGAGTCTAATTTCGAAGTATTCCGAACACGAAGAAAGCAATTTATAAGCACGCGCGTACACGGAGCGTATAATCCAACGTGTTTGCAACCTACCATCAAATACGGTGGAGGATCAGTTCTTATTTGGGAGTGTATAACATCTTACGGGAGTATGCAATACCATCTGGACGGCGACTTATCGGCGAGAATTTCGTTTTACAGCAGAATAACGATCCAAAGTACACTGCTGGAATCGTTAAAAGCCATTTAAATGAACTAGGTGGAGAAAATATTACCGAAACCATGGTTTGGCCACCGCAGGCCCCACATCTCAACATTACTGAGCATGTGTGGGATTATTTGGAAAGAGCTAAACTTAAAAGAAGTCCACATAAGGCAAACGAATTATTTAGAGTTTCAGAAGAGGAATGGAATAAAATTCTGCAGGACTTTATTAATAAATCAGTCGATAGCCTGCCCCGAAGAGAAAAAATGTTATCACTGTTAAAGGTGACCACACAAAATATTGGATCTTTTTTCTCTCTTTTAATATAATGCATATCGTTTCGTTTTTATAATGTAAATTATTGAAATAAACATATCAACGTGAATTGAAATAAAAAGATGACATCGCAATTCGTATGATTTCACCCCACGTAGTTCTTTTCTCGTGACTTTTGCTTGCTTATTTCTTGGTTGTTTGTGGTTTTAGTAGCTGCTGTTATCTTTTCTTATGTTAAGTGGAAAGAATAATCGGATACATCGGCAAAGAATCTTTGTCATACATTCAGCATACCTACAACTTTTCTACAATTCAATATTTTCTGGTATCTCGTACAGATATTTGTATGATAAATAATTCCCGTTAGGTTCCTGTTTTGAACAACATCGCAAATGATTTCTTCCAAGAATTTCTTTCATAATAATACGAATTTAAATCATGTATCTTACTTTGCCGTCTTTTTCTCTATTTTCTTTCCACCCACGCACAGTCCGCCTTGCTGCTTGTAACTTCCATCGGAGTGGGAACCAAAGAACGTCTATTTTTTCGTATAAAGACTAGCAAAAAATCGTATTTCCGTGCACAAAAGATAATAAATACAGCACACGCGTTGTGTTCCTTATCCGCGTGTGGATGTAACGTCTCCATATAACCAAGAGCGTCTAAATCCGCGTATCTGTAGCGTCGCAAGACGTACATCACGAGGGGATCGATATTAAATTATTCAGAAAAATCTCAGCGTGTTGATACAGACGATATTCTTTGGCCCCCGAGCGCGGATTTCGAATCTCATAAGAAAACATTAAAACGTTTACCCTTTTTCAATCGCCGAAGTGCTCGCACGGATTTTGAAAATCTTTCTCCTTGCCCTGGAGTTGGGTTCCGTTTCCTTTTTCTTACGTTTTTTAATAGACAGTGTTTGTTTCTGAGCATATTATTTCGAGTTATTTATTTCGCCCATGAGTTGAGAGAAAAATTGTAAATATTGGTTATTCAAGATATATAAATTTATTAAGATTACCTTCAGACGTCTCTTTGGTCCAATTCTCTGCTGTAAGTTTTCTAATGCAACGGCCTTCATAGTATGTTACGCGGAACCGTAGGGTTTCATTGATGTCTCGCAAGAAATCCGCAAAAACTTTCTGATTTTCGCCTTCAGGAAGGAAGAACACAGACTTTTTCTAAATATCCACCTGCCTGACATGCACGCCAAAACGCATTATTTGTCTATTTTAGCCCTTGGCCCTAATTCTGAGAACTTTCCTGCCTTTCAACGTAAGTTATTGTGCGTGTCTTCTCTCATATATTTTATCATTTCGGCAGTAATCTCATCTCCTCCTGGCACCTTTCCTATTTTCGCTTTTTGTACTGCGTCGTTTAGCTCTTCTTGCGTTATACTAGGTGTGGCAATTAAATAACCGGACTGGTGCTACTATCGGCAAACAGCGAGCACGCCACGGCAGGTTTGAACATGTCTGTGCTTGTAGAAGCTTCCCCCACCCTGAACTCGATGGGCACGGTTGTACGTCACTCAGTCTCGCTGTAGCAATCGTCCGTTCAAGTCCTTACGCTAGCGTCGCGTTGGAAAAATGCAGAGTGTTCAGATCGAGCAACGAGTTAACCTCAAGTTTCTTGTGAAATACGAGGTTCTAACTACCCTTAGTGAACGAGTGAGAAGACGAGGACATGATTTGTGGCAGAGCAAATCCTGAATGCTCCACCAAGACAATGCGATAGCCCATTCCGTCTTGTCTGTGAAGGCGTTCTTTGCGAAATCCGGCATCACCGTGTTGGACCACCCACCGTACTCGCCCGACCTGGCCCCCTGTTACTTTTTTATTTCCTAAGGTAAAATCGGACTTTAAGGGGACAAGATTTGACAGTGTGGAAGCGGTGAAAGCGAAAGCGAAGGAGATTCTCAACAAGCTGACAGAAACGGATTTCCAGCACAGCTTTCGACAGTGGGAAATTCGTATGGAGCGTTGTAGGGATCGGCAAGGAGAGTACATCGAAGGGGATAAACTTTGTAATGTAATTGGTGATCAATAAAATGTTTTGTAGCACCAGTCCGGTTATTTAATTGCCACACCTCGCATATGTTTCATCTTTTTGTGCGTTTTCGTTGATGTGTGGTATTTGGGCTTCTTCTTTGGGTTGTTCGCTCATGTCTTCTTCCAGCAATTCTTCATAATATTCCTCCCAGCGACCCATTATTTTGTCTTCTTCTATTAGTATATTTCCTTGTTTATTCTTTATATTTTAAAACAGCTTGTTTTGAGCTTCTTCATTTGTTTCAGCTTTCCGTAGAATAATTTTTAATTTTCATTATATGCATTTCCTATCTTATTCCCGAATTCTTCCGAGTTTTTGTTTGTACTTTTTTTCCATCTGTTGCATTCCCGTTCCCTTATTTTTTGTCTCCGTTATTCCCAGTGTTACAATATTTCTGTTTTTCATTCCTTCAATTATTTCTATTTCCTTTGCATTGATGCTTTTCACGTTCCATGTTCCTATTTTAATTATTTCCATCTTCTTTGCTTTTGCATTTGCGTGTTTTTCGTATTCGGGACTGTAACCCTTATTTCCTTTCTCATGTCTTCCTTCATTGCATGGGACGTCTTCGATATCTGCATTGTTTCTCTTTCTAGTACCCTTTTCCATTGCGCGTGTCGTCTTCGATTTATCTTCTATTTCCCCTCCTCTCAGTTTTTTATGGGTTGATTGTTTCTGCCTCTTGGGTTTTCTTTTAAGTGTTCCTCCTCTCTAACCCATTTCCATTCTCTTCTGTCGATGATGATTTTTTGAAATCCTACTTTTGTAACTTTCCCTTTTTTTTCTTTCCTCCTCTCCTATCAGTTTTAACTTTCTCTGCACTTCTCTTTCATTTCTTATCATTTCATTATTTATATAGATTCTTTCATGCAACTATTTCAATTATTTTTATTCTTTATGATCTGTTTCTTTTCTAAAGAAATCTTTTTCTTTCATTGTTTTTGTATAAGCTTAAAAGGTACTGTCAATAAAGACATATTAGCGAGCCGACCAACTCTAAACAGAATTGATATACCAACAGATTTCTCAACTTTTTGCTATTTTTGCTTAAAGAAGAAAAAATTACGCATGCAGCATATGGGAAAACTACACCCAACGGTATCGTCACACATTTCAAAAATAAATCAAATATGCAAATACTCCTCGCCATCATCAACTTCTATGTAAATTATTATGCATGCAGTTCGTCCATTTACAATTCAATGAGCAAGTATTAATCAGTGCTTCAAAGAGTGGATTCAAATTTTTACGCGCGCTTGTGCATTATAATTAGAAAACGTTAGTACTGCATCAACTGTAGACGAAATACTTTATTTAGATGGAGCGTAGCGAAGATGGAAGTTGGAAAATTAAAAAATAAAGTTAGTGTTGGTCTAAAATTACTCGCCAAATGTTACTCGTACCAGAGAGGCTGTTTTATTCATAAAGAAGAAGCAAATATATACAGAGAATGTAGCTGGGAGGAAAAATAGGAAGCAACTTTTCAGTTTCTCTCAACGATTTTCTTTTCTCAAAGAAATTAATTGTTGAGGTGTCGCTTTTACTCTGATTACTAGAGTTGCTCACAAGGGCCAACGGGCAGTGGCGAAGGCTCGATACAACCCTCAGTATAACTGCGAGCCTCAACCAGATCTGTTGTGTATACATGTACGCTGCCGTAAATACTATTACGTAGTTTTACGTTTGTTTTAAAAATGTTGCCTACGTCGCGAAAAGGACCAATGCTGGACAAAGTTACAGAATTTATAGCAGAAATGCCTGACCTAAATTATGATGGCGTTAAAATTCAATGTGTAGTTTGTAATAGCCCTGTAATGTGTTGGTCCAAAAGGGATTGTCTACGTCACGTAAATAGTAAACATCATTCTTCAAAAAAAAATTGCACACAACACTATGATAAATTTAAATTTAATTTATGTGTTACCTCTATTGCGTGTAATCTACCGCTTAATTTACTAGACAAGGAAGCATATGTCTTCTTTTGGAATAAATAGTCGGACTGCAAATTACCAAGTCGGGCATCGTTACAAAAAATGGTGCCATCTGCTCGTGAACATGAAAAAAGAATTAAATCGGAGTTGAAAGATAAAAAACTGCGGTTATGTGTGGCCGAAACAACAGATCGTAAAAAAAATTCTGTGGTTAATGTAACGGTACGTACAATGAAACCATATCAATCGTCACCTTCAATTCCACTAGCTTCCAGACGAGTACAACAATGTACTACCGAAGTAATTTCAAAGTAAATACATTGGAAAAGTTTGAACTTTCAACAAACCAACTGTTGATGTTTATGAGTGATGGTGCCGCAAACATGGTTTCTGTAGGTCGGTCTCTTCAGAAACATTCTGCTAACATATTGCGTGTAAAATTCATGCTTTCAGTCATGTGGCAGATAGTATTAGAAAATGTTATCCTGAGGTAGACGCTTTAATAGCGCATACAAAAGCAGTGTTTGTCAAATCTCCAAACCGTATTCGCAAATTTAACAGACTGTGCCTCCGTATGCCTGAGCCACCAGAACCTATTCTTACACGTTGGGGAACATGGTTGCAGGCCGCGTTTTATTATCATAAATATTTTGAGAATATTAAGAACGTGGTTTTACAATTCGATCCAAAGGAAGCTGCGACTATCAAGGAAAGCCAGTCGAAATTTCAAGATAGTCAGGTTAAAATGGATTTAAAAATCATTCACGACAATTACTTCGGGCTAGCAGATGCAATAGAAAAATTACAAAATCCTGCGGTGCCGTTAGAAGAATCTCTACAAATAGTGCAACATGTTCACGCACAGCTATGCGCGGCAGAAGACGCAAAAAATGTTTGTGTTCTAGAAATGTTTGAAAGTGTTTTAGAGAAAGATTCTGATTTGGGCACATTAAGACAAATTTGTGAAGGTGCATCAACAAAAGCGTTAAGTTGTTCCAAAGATTATTTTAGTTACGCAAATATAACGTCACTAATTGTAAAACGTTCGTTTTCTGCATATAAACACACTTTTTCCGCACGCCGCCCTCGGTTTGCCGAAACAACTGTGGAAACATATCTAATGTTGCAGATATTTAACAGACATTATTCATTTTGTGATTTCACGGAAGACTCTTAAGACAGTAGGTGTTTGAGCATGTATTATTTCTATTTCTGACCACTTATTTTGTGTAAACTTTTATGCGCCCGCCACTGGCTGTTGGCGAAAACAGAGGATTACTAAAATCTTTTAAATCCTGCTTGCGTAGAGGCTAAGCGCCACAGCAGATATTAGTAAACGTACCTTCTTGGTTCACAGTCGACACCAGAAGGAGTGGTGTTAATTACTAATCAACGAACATCGTGCATTCTATTGAAATGAACCTAGGTAAAGTTAGTTACAAAAAAAAAAGCTAAAACATGATGAAAATTGTTCAATAACCAACCTTTATAATTGAAAAAGCAAAAGTAAATTAACCAAACATTAAATATATCAATAGAAATTATAAATTTTGGAGCATATTAAAAAAGATAATGTAGCGATATCCATTGTAAACATAAAGCAACCCTTAACAGTAAGAAATACAATTATGTTGGTAAAATAGAATTTGACACGTTACAATATGTCATTAATAGAAATTATAAATTCTGAAGCATATTAGGAAAGGAAATAACGTAGCGACATCAATTGTAAACATAAAGGAACCCTTGTCAGTAAGAAATTCAATTATGTGTTTACAAAGTAGAGTTTAACACGTTGCAGATTCTTTCTTTAAACTGTACATAAGGGGATAATGTTCTACAATAGTGTGCCATGAAATTAAGTGATTGAAATATTTGAACATCTAACATCTAGCTCAATAACTGTCAAGTAGTTATCAAACAACGCGGCCTTTTAAGTAAAGATTACAGAATTAGTGGTGAAAATCGAGGAAATGAATAGGAAAATATCGATATTCCGAATTTGTCTTACATCGATAGCGAATGTGGAAGGATTGCAGAAAAAAGTCGACCTACCCCTTCAAGAACTTAGGGATTGCTGGCGCCAATTAGACGGTGCACATGTACATACACCCTTCCTTCAATGTTAATCAGGAATTGACGAACATGTTTGATGATTGTAGGATAGCTCCTAACGAACCATGGCGCTGGCCTCCTAGGTCTCCTGATTTGAGCAGCTCTAGATTTCTTTTTATAGGGCTACGTAAAGGACAAAGTTTATGCTCGTCCAATGGCGTCACATGTGGAACTAGATTAATAAAAAGGAAACTACATTCACACAGTTGAATTGTAATGCCCCCAGAAGTACGATAGCTGATTAATTTGAAAAACGAGTACTATAATGGTTAACATTTTGAGCATTTATAGTATTTATTATATATATTGTAATTTCATTTTATGTTTCTTTTATTGCTGTCGTTTTTTATTGTTTTTGTAAATTATTACTGGATATATTTGTTATGGTAATTTATTTAATTATGTATTATGTTATTAGAGTGTTCATTGCATGGCACACTATCGTAAAGCATTAACCCAACATATGCAACTTAAAGAAAGAATCATTAATATCTTGAAAACTATTAAAAACAGGTTTATCAAACCCTAATATGAATCGATGTGGAACTTCCTTCCAGTGTAGTTAAAGATACCCTGGTCCATTTCAAAAAAGAGTCTTCTCAGTTTGAAAATATCTATATTTATAAATAGTTTATAAACATCCTATATAAAATTTAGTAACTCTAACGGTACAGGGTGGTACGCATAACCTTCAATTTTGTCCCACAAAAATAAACATTTCTTAAATATTTAATTTCACAAGAGCGATGCAAATGCTAACATTTTAACATAATCGTACATATCTGGAAAACAGTTGACTTTAGGGGCCCTGATCCAAATTAATTACATGCGATGAGTACACTCGATTAAGCTGATAAAATGTACACCATGACATGTACTTGAAATAAGAGACTTGGTAACCACTTCCGGTTCAACCGGAAGAATTGGAACAAAAGCCTCTCTTTAAAAAGTATATCCTTTAGGATTCTGCAACCATTTTCGATGACACCTTGCTCGATCTCATATCACAAATAAAGAAGATATCACTTGTAAGACTGAATCTGGGACACCCAGTATACAGGGTGCGCAAATTAAAACCAAATAAATACTTGCTATTTTGCAAAGCGTTATTAATTATATGACCACCAATGTAGATGACACATTACATTGAAATTGTATGACAAATAACTTGTGGCGTCGCTTTCAATTGTAAGGTCAGACAATTAAAGTGGCCACATTTCTAGGAGTAGCTATACATTGTTCCCTCAAGATGAATAAGTAGATTCTCTGAATAGGGCAGTGCTCTTTAATTTTCGCATTTTGATTATCGTTTAAAGAAATTAGTGTTACCATAGACCTTTCTTTGAGCATCACTTGTACCTTCCATCAAACCTTTCATAATCAAAAGTGTATTACTTGGCAGACCTTTTTTGCTAGTCCCAATTTATTACACTCACATTTTGTTTTTTTTTTTTTCAGGCGGCGCTAGCGATTATTTTTAAAAAATACGATATCGCCCTACTATTTTTTCCCGCAGCCGAACCGCTGCTCCTCCATTATACCCTCCTCTCTTTCCTCTACACCGCCATGTACCGTGCGGCAGTAGGTTACGCTTTTATCGAAACCACGAGCGACCCCTAACCGTGGCTCAAAAATTATCGTCGTAATCTGTATGCGCGTACATGCTCCCCCTTTTGCAATATTAATTCGCTCCCATATCTCCTCAATATTATCGTGTTTTACAGTGACGCCCTTGCCTCCGGCTAATAAAATTAGCCCAGACGTTATTTTTCGTCAAAAAAGACCTTTTCCCTGCTACCATTCCATTCGACAACCTCTGCGCGTCGACCCCGACGAAAATATGCAGCAGATAAGATTTTTGTGTATAGATGGAGGAAGGGGCTGCAAATTTAAATTTAAAATAACATCAAAAGGTATAGGATCGTTGAGGGATGGAAAATTGCGGCTTATAACGGCTCAGAGGGTGTAAATAAGAGAGGCGTTGTGGAAGAGAATTCAAAGAATTGTATATGTTATTATTTTTAAATCTGCAAGGTAATCAATTTTAATGGTCCTGGAGTTGGAAACGCATCCTTAAATCTTAAGTTTGATGAATTTTTTATCTTTTTATCAATTTGCAAGGATTCTCTACCTACCGTTATGTAAATAGGGTAGGTAAGGGAGAACTGGAACATTTTTTAAATTTAGATTTTTATAATTTTCTATATACCTAAATAATTTTAAGAAGATTGTTGGTTATTGTTTTTATTATTATTACGGTCTCTGACCATCGAATTAGGACCACCTAAAAATATTATGATTTTGGGGTAAAATTAAAAATACGGTTGGGAATGTAATTATTTAATTACATATAACTTGCAAATAAGTACAATTTGAACATATAATTACTAATATTGTTCCTCCTCTGTGTTTTATTATTTCCTCAATCCTTTTTGGCATACTGCCAATGCAGCTTTTTATTGCTTTTTTTAATTTCGTCGCTATTATGCCATGCATCTTCAATATGTTGTTGTGATTCTTCCTTTATAGTTGAGTTTCGTGTACTTACCATATTTTTCAAGACATTCCACACATTTTTAATTAAATTTCAAAGAATTTTCGTTTTATTCGTGTGCGTCTATTTTCGCGGTCAATTATTATCATAATGGGAAGAAGAAAGACATAACCATGGAGATAAAAGTACGAATTTCTGCTCTAGAAGACGGGAGAGTTCTCTCAACGTGAAGTTGCACAAAAAGAAGGTGTATCACATCAAACTATTCTGAGAATCGCGAAATTAATTAAAGAGAATATTCTTAGGAGAAATAGTGGCAGAACATACTGTGCCGGTAAACGCAAAACAACTGTAAGAGAGGATCATCGTGTAATACGTCGTAGAGGCTACGGAACATCGTTTTTATCCACCAAAAATGTTCATAAAATTCTTACTGGAGAAGGTATACAAACATCAATCCGAACAGTCCGTAAACGTCTTCATGAAGCAGGCTTGAAATGCAGACGTCCGGCAAAGAAGCCAAGACTAACATCTAAAATGAAAGGTAAGTTTCATCTGTATTCATCACGACTAAAAGTGCTACCGGAGAGAAGCCAATTTGTTCGTCGACATCCCTCAGAACGTTATAAAGAAGCATGTACGATCGAATTTATTAAACACCCCCCATCCATAATGGTTTGATCGTGTATTGCGATAAAAGGACCGTGACCACTATATTTCGTTAACGGAACAATGGAACAAAAACAGTATAAAAAAGTTTTACAAACCTATTTAATACCTTATTCATTGGATCCGACTCATGGAACATATACTTTTATGCAATACAATGCACCGTGTGATAAGGCAAAAAGTATAATGCGATACCTTGAATCTAAAAATCTGAGTGTACTACCTTGGCCAGGCAATTCACCAGATATAAACCAAATTGAAAATGGGTGGAATATCTTGAAAAACATCGTATGTACACGGAACTTAACTACAAAGGAAGAATTACAACAACATATTGAAGGCATAATAGCGACGAAATTTAAAAAAAACAATAAAAAGCTGCATTGGCAATATGCCAAAAAGGATTGAGGAAATAATAAAACACAGAGGAGGAACAAGCAAATATTAATAAATATATGTTCAAATTATACATACTTGCATGTTATATGTAATTTACCAACTGTTTTTTTTTTTTATTTTGTCCCAAAATCATATTTTTAAGTAGTCCTAATTCGTTGGCCAGGGATTGTATTAAAAACCATTTCAAATTTAAAATCAAAATAAAAAAAATAGTTTTTTATTATATAATTTACCCAATCGTCTTTAAAGAGGTCCATACCAGGCAATTTTTCCAATCCAGATCTTCTCCCTCCTCGAAAAATAAACATGTTTCGAAGGACAATAACCAATCCACCAGTCAGTCTCAAACATTCCGTGTGAATGTGTGAATATATGGATAGATAGTGAGGGGTCACGACCGTTAAAGAGAACGAAACGAGACATATTTACGTCAGTATGTTTGCAAAACAAGTCAATCTCGGAGTGAGACCGAGGCCACCTGAGAAACGTGTTATTTACCCCTCGTCGACAGCCGTAGCTTCGATCTCGTGAAGAGTGGTTGTATAGTAGAATAGGTTCATACTTACGGACGACGAGCATTGTCCGCACGTCCGTGGCAGTTGAGATGGGTTGCCCGTCGTCGGTTACTTCGCACGTGAAATTTCCAGAATGCTTGAAATCTGAAATATTCCGTAAGTAGACCTGCGTGCTATTAGACCGCTCCTCCTATAAGCAAACATGAAGGAAAAATAGTAAAATGAATAGAATTCTGGCAATTATTTATCGTTAGATATACGAAAAAGTATGCTACAAACGGAAAACTTTTTTATTATTGACTTCTCAAAAAATGTTGTCCTTAATAAAAGTTGGTACATGTACCCTATCTTACAATTAATATAATAGATCTACTCTAAGGTTAATAATAACAGCGTTTCTTTGAAAACCTCCCAAGAGTATAAAGTACCATTATTTTTAAAGATACGCAGAAATTTTATTAGGAAGACTTATTTGTAATTTAGAGGTATACCCAAATGCAGAATTTGCGATCAAGAATGCTTGATTATAATATTTTGTAATGTCTTGCTGATTACTCCCAAACGAGATGCTACTGAAATATATACAATTTGTTGATTAAATTGCTGCTATGGTAATGGAGGTAGCTCTAATTGTAGTAATTGTTTTTAAATGCTTTTCATTTCGGTGTTTTTTGTGGCACGCCATTTTAAGAGCGTTCAAAAGCAAAACAACTTTCACGGATTAAGTAAAAATAGATCCAAAATGTTAATTTGGTGAAGTATAATCGAATGTAGAACAATTTTACCAACAACGGCTAGTAAGAAGATATCACAAGGTAATATGGTATGTTCATCCGTGAAGCCCCGCAGGCCTTTATTTCAAGTTCAAACCATTTGAAGCTTCTCTTATTGATGCTCCAGGGTGAATTTGAAAGTACGAGGGCGAATCAAATATTAACTTTTGTTTTAGAACATTTATTGGTACAGTAAATAAAATTTTGAATACACCTTATTTTTCTATATAATCACCTCTTTTATTCACACATGTTTCCCACCGAATCGGAAGTTTTTTTAATTCCGTCATCAAAGAATGAATGTGGTCGCGTCTGTAACCAATTGCGCACGAACGTTTCTACACCTTCGTCGTCGTCAAAGTGATGACCTCCCAGTTCTTCTTTGAGTGGCCCAAACATTCCCAATCACCCCCCTCTGTTCGATATCGTGCCAAAAGGTTTTTCACACACGGCAAGACGGTTTGCTTTGTGATCTTCCGTCAAGAGACGAGGAACTCACCTTGCCGACACTTTTCCGTAACCCAAATCATCTGAAATGATTGATTGGGCACTCCCATAAGATTTTCTAACATGTGCAGCAATTTCCCATATTGTAAGGCGGCGGTCTCCTTCAATCATCTCACGGATCGCAAGAATATTCGTCTCATTGGTGCTTGTCCGCGATCGGCGTGCATGGGTCTCATTTTGCACTGACTCTCAGCCATCGGAAAATGTTGTGCCAGTCGTATGACTGTCCTTGAAAGCGTTTTTCAGCGAACGTGCAGTTAGTCGCGCAAAATTTACAGTATTAATGCCCTCTCGCCAAATTTGACGTGTGCACCTCTTGCTCAGACATGATGCTACTAACAACTAATCTGCTCTGGCGAGCCGAACCGATTTGCTCCCCTCCACTTTACATCCCCATCCAACATATATCAACACGTCACGTTACTCACTTCACCTAGGGAGCGTTAAAAAGAAAAGTCCGGTTAATATTTGATTCGCCCTCGTAATTTAAAATGGCTACATTTTAGTCGGTTGTTACTGTTTTCCTTCTCTCCTTTCTACGTAAAAGGGATGTTCGATTTTGACGTAAAATATTCTCTAATCTTGAACATTTCTTCCGGGATGCCTATCTCTGTATAATATTCTTGCGATTTTAGGATTTTTCTGGGTTTCCCCATATATTAACAACCTGCCCCCTTTTGTGATATATTATTTAAATGTCAGGAACACTATCTTGTAAATTATCAAGAAAATATTGTGAATGACGACTAGTAACGTCTTGAAAATGTATTATTAAGAAGGGGGGAAACGTTTAGTATAATAAAATTATAAAATAAGCGGATTTATTAAAAAGGAAACCACATTAACATTAAAATAGTATTTTGTCGCAGTGGACCTCAAGACGTCAATAAAAGGTAAGAATATATTATTTTTTAACAATAGTATCTCACGTGCCTACTTTTGCGCGATGCGCCTCTGACGTTGCACTCGTTTGTCGAACCTTAGTTATTACTGTTTGGAGACAATTACGTATAACCAGCGCTGTATTTCAAAAAAATATATATATATATACTCACATCAATAATGAAACCATCGATTTGAAACATCTGTGTTTTATCCAAATCCGTTTCCGTGTATCGATAAAACTCCTTCTCACCGCGATACCATTTAACCGTATACAGTGGCGCCCCCTCCAGGTCATAATCGCAGTACAACACAGCGCTTCCGCTCCTGTTCACCGTGGAGGGCGCGATGGTCAGATTGACGTTCCGGAGGCCGTTCGAAACTGTAAACAATGCGAAAAAATTAGTAGACATCGAACCGACAGAAACAGAAAAAGCACATATACAATACAGAGAAAAGGACCTCATTAATTCCGGATCGAACAAATAAAGCGGACCACTCCGGTAAAATAAACTTCCTTCTGGCTCCGAGCTTCGCTGTGTACCAGAGTCCTGCGGTCTTCGTGAATGTGTGTTTACGTGTGTGTGTGTGTGTGGATTGTAGCCGCTACAATGGGAAGAAATCCGCAAATAGAGGGAGAAAACTAGCCGTATAAATAGAATGGTCTAATAGGGAAGAGCTTTTTAATGCTATTATTGCCATGGGTTCGACGATGTAGCCTGCAGTATTCTCGAGCGGTGTATGCGATAGAAATAGCGGGCGGAATTACTGAAAATGTTGCCGGATAAATTTTGTCTGGTTGCGTTTTGGTGCAGCTAATGGAGATCGTATCTGTCTAATCGTTTTGATAATTATAATCTAATAAAAACACATGAGCAATTTTACTTCGAATTAAATTCGTTTTTTACCTCTTGCACATTAGTGTTGATACAAAAAGCACCAATTTAATTGCAACAAGTATTTTGTTATATAGACGAGTAAATAAATTTAAATCAGAAAAAATTTAAAATCTCGGTTAAGACCACGTACAAGAAACGATAAATAATGTTAAACACATTCGTCGCGGAAGACTAAAATTTGTTTACAAGAGAAAATAAACGGTGTCTGGTAGTCAAGTCTGTAAAATCAACCAACAAAATTATTACCGGTGAATTAAGGAAACTTAGACAATATATAAATTACCCTCAGCAAGTTGACAGAATTCAGTTGGTAATAATTTTAGTCAGTGAATTAAGATAACTCAGACAATATAAAAGAAAGACAGTCGGTGAGTTAAGAGCCTTCAGACAATATGAATACCGTCGGAGAAGGGTCGGTCAAGATAGAACTCCTTCAAAATGAAATTCTGCACGACTGTTACACTCTAATTTAAAAATTTCTTAAATCCATATTTAAAATACTTCAAATATTTCATTTCGCGCCAATTCCTCTATTCTAATATATAGCGAAACTGAACACCTGCAAAGGATAACATCACCGCGTCTACAAGGCGTAGTATTTGTGTGTACATGTTTTAGCTAAATTCATTCCCCTAATTTGTCCCAAGATTTGATCTTTATTATTTAATAAAGCATCGGATAACAATATTTGAGTCATTTTTAAGTATAGGATACATTCCTAGAATCTGGTGTGTACCTCCCGACTCTAGATGTATAACATTACATTATGGATATTGAATAAACACAATATTATCTACACACTCAAGTACGCGTGAATCATTATTTAAATTGAAACTAGAACGCTGTACACCTTAAAACATTGTTATCCATTCTATTGTTCAACTAAAGGACACCTCAAAAACTAAGTTATCTTGTGCGGCAATATTTTGACTGGCCCGATAAGGTTTCCACTTTTAGAATAAAGTAAATATGAAGATATTAGTGATAATAATCTTTCTACAGTCAGTAGTGATTAGATAGAATTCTCTTGTTACTGTTCACGATACGAGATTGTGCATTTCCTACAACAATGTCATTCGTAGCTGTATTAGTGAAATAAGGTGCCTCAACAGCAAAGTGTAAACAAATTTTGAAACGATAAGTAAGTACAAGCCAGAATTTTTAAATAGTTCTAAAGAACTACTAGCAACACCTTCAAAGATTTGATATACTTATTAGTTACTTTTATATTAGAAAAAAAAAACTAACGGTTGGCGACTTGGTGTCAAAACTTAGGAACATTAGATGCACCTGTGTCAGATTGGTTCTGTGGCTTTTATAAACGATGAATTTAAGCTAAGGTACTTAGGACCAAAACCTAAGTGGTCTTATTTTTGATCATTAGCATTATCGTATCTTCTTAGTATAGATAGAGTTGATATATATTTATCTTACGTTATATCAATGATATTTAGCAACAAGCGTCGTTTTGTTGAAGTTGGTATAAGTTGTCTTTATGTAGGGGAGAGATAGCAAAGAGGTACATACCACGGGACACAAAGTACCAGTCTGCATTTTTAATGCTTAGATATTTCTTCTATCGGATTTAGCTGAAATATACAGATCAGTCCGTTAAACTAGATACACCCCCGTGCTGCGAAATCATCCGACAAAAATCGACAAATTCCGAGTAGGTACGCGAGTAGTTTTGACAGTTCGTAATGACTAGAGCGGGCCAAGAGCGCCACGCGCCAGGTTCGCAATCAGGCTGCCGGGCGCATATATGTATGTAAACATAGGTAATTTAAATATGTAATTATTAGGACGAGGACCAAACCCACTGTCTATTACGTCGTGAAGACGCGCAAATATACACCTGCAGTTTGGGTGTTCGTTGGTAAATAGGGCGTTGTTCACAGTGGGCCACTACAAAAAAAAAGTTCATTCATCGACGGCTACGAACTAACAGCGCGCTTATTCATTTACGGATGACGCGCTCTATTCATCAACAAATGACGAGTCTGCAGATGTTACGTTTGCACCACTTCGTGGCATACTAGAAACAAGCGTCGGTGTGCTCGCTTTAGTGATTATGTCTAACGTAACTATTAAAATAAACGGCCATTACCTACGAAAGTTAATAAATTTCTTAGTGAATTTGTGGATTTACACTACAATGGGAGTACAATTTTCTGTAAAGTTTGTAAAAAGAAACTACTGTGCTGGAGCAAACGTGATTGTGAAAGACATATAAATAGCGCACACCACAGAAATAAAAGAAATGGTGTGTCACAACAACGTCAATTTCAATTAGAATTGCTTTTAACGTTTATGGTATGTGGTCTACCACTTCGTATACTTGATAAAAAAGCATTTCGAAAATTCTGGGGTACATACAATACCGAGTGGATACTACCATCTCGGACAGCGTTACGGAGAGATATTCCACGAATACGTGAGGACATTGAAAATCGAATTAAAGCCGAATTAAAAGATAAACAGCTGTGGCTATGTCTTGATAAGACGACAGATTGCAAAAAAAAATCTATTTTGAATATAATAGTGCGCGTATTAGATCCTATTAAACCAAATTTTGCAATTCTATTAGCCAGCAGAAGATTAAAACAGTGTACTAGTAAAGCATTTACGGCCGTATTTCTCGAAACGTTACAAAAATTTCAAGTGTCAACCAGTCAACTGTTGTTGTTCATGAGCGATGGTGCAGCAACAATGTGTAGTGTAGGCCGTTCCC
Organism: Dynastes maya; assembly: GCA_029619315.2. Lineage (NCBI taxonomy): Eukaryota > Metazoa > Arthropoda > Insecta > Coleoptera > Scarabaeidae > Dynastes > Dynastes maya. The sequence continues at coordinate 54,549,011 of JAROYE020000004.1, read as the reverse complement.
TTAAAGAAAAGTGTGAAGGACTTTTACATGTTACGTGTAAAGTCCATGCTTTACATCTTGTGGCACAAACTATTCGAGAGTGTTACCCGGAGGTGGATGCATTAATAGCAAACACAAAAAAAGTGTTTCTCAAAAGTCCTAAGAGACTAGGGCATTCCACAGGTTATGCCCTGGTATTCGAGAACCACCACAGCCCATTCTTACGCGTTGGGGAACGTGGTTAAAAGCCGCTTTTTATTATAATGAACATTTTCAAGAAGTCAAATCCGTTATTTTGCAATTCGTCCCTGCCGAAGCTAGAGCTATTAGGATGAGCCAGAAGGGATTTCTCGATATTTCTGTTGAAACACATCTAAAGAATATTAGCAACAATTACAAAGGGTTAGTAGACGCGATAGAAAATTTGCAAAATTCTGGATTGTCGTTGGTAGAATCAGTGCAAGTCGTGGACGAAGTTAGTACATTGTTTACACAGTATAAACGAAGCAACAAGTGGACGAGTTTTAGCTAAGTTCGATAGTGTTTTAAAAAGAATCCGGACTACACGAGATTAAGACAAATGTGCGATGGGGCATCTGCAGATTCCTTGACTAAGTCTAAAGATTATTTTAATTACGCCTGTCTTACTTCGGTAGACGTGGAACGTCGTTTTCGAAATATAAGAACATTTTTTCGTCTCGGCGAACATCCTTCACCGAGGCAAATGTGGAAACTTATCTGATGGTGCAACTTTTTAAACAAGCCTATCCGCATTATTAAGAAGGATAGAATCTATTTATTATATCTTTATTTACAGTTACATTATTAAGTACAACAGAATAAAAAAAGCGTTCAGTTTCTCAGTTATTTCCTTATTACATCCCATTTACAACGCATACCGTTTTCAATCAAATAAAAAATCATAATGAAAATAAACACACCTCAGCGTGTCCGCTCTAATTACTAAACATTATTATTGCGTCAGCTTTTATTTTTTTACTCTTGTGTATTAATTTCGAAATATCACATATCTGCTGTGACTCACATATACGCTATTTACAATAAGCGGCCGTTGCGCCTGATTCCGATTCTGTTGGATGGCGCAATTTGGCCCGCTCTAGTAATGACATTAAAACTCTAACGATACATATATAATTATTCAATTGTAAAGTTTTATTCAAATTAGAATCATTACAGCTTGTTGCGAAAAATCGGTGTTTTCTTTTTCAATGCTAACAAATATTTTACCAGGCGCGCCGTATCGATATTGGGTGGCAAGGCAAGCAAAAATATGTTGGATGTTTTCAGATACATTTCATCAGTTCTTCACGCTTAATTTCAGTAAGCGCAAACGGATATGTATGAAACAGCAGAGAAAGTAGGAATTATTAAATGGTATTATGCAGATCATCACAGAAATTCAATATTTATTTCATAACGCGTCTAACTGGCATTAAATAAGTTTCGAAACACACGGTTGTTTATCCCCACGTAACCATAAGAAAGAGCCACAACTGGTTAATAATAAAGAACGAGAATTACGAGAAATAGGAATATGTGCTCTTGTAGAACAAGATTTTACTCAGTCTAGTTATTCTATTGCCAAACAGATTAAAATATCGCCCAGGCATAATTAGTGCACCAATATTTACTCAATATATTCGGAAACCGTTGAATAAGTAGTCCTGGACATATTCGTTGGCCAACAAAGTCGCAGGATTTGTCCCCAAATGACTTTTTGCTCTGGAGTTATTTTAGAAGTAAGATATTTAGTATACCTGCCCAAAAAGCAAATACTTTGGATGAATTCTGACGAAAAATTCAAGGCGAGTTGCAAACATCTCAGCAAAATATTTATTCGAAATTAGGCATAGATTTTGTAATAGATTAGGCTGTTTGCACATGGAGATCGGGTTGAACACCTACTTTATTTTGTGTTATTGGGTAGAATTTAGTTAGGTTCTTCGTATTTGAGCATATTACTTTTTGTTCATTAAAACTCTTTTTAATATTTCCTATTATATTTTTTACTTTTAATAAAGAATACATATACATAGTTTGCTTTTTATTTATACCTTTCAAGTTAAACGGATACTCTAAAACTGTGGCACTGGAACACTGAAACAGTTCACTAAAACCCTTACCACAACACTTAATTCGTACTGGACGCACGTTTCGATAGCCAAGCTATCATCATCAGCAGCAAGACTGAACTAAGTTCCAACCAGTTCAGTCTTGGTGCTGATGATGATAGCTTGGCTATCGAAACGTGCGTCCAGTACGAATTAAGTGTTGTGGTAAGGGTTTTAGTGAACTGTTTCAGCATACCTTTCAAGATTTTTTATTTTTCAAGCTTTGGCTTGAACAATCTGATATGAGCCTTCACTTGTGTTTAATAAGAGAATTATTGTTTTAGTTTGTTTGCCATTTAATTCTCATCATTTACCAACCTAAAAAGATATGCCAGAGCCAGTCTTAAGTTTTGTCTTAAGTGGTGCAAAAATATTTTATACGGAATACTATGGAAACATCTGGTATACATATTTAAAGAATAATGCATATTATTGTTAACAAAACTACAATACAACATTTATGATTCAATGCACTATAGACTGCAGAAGAGAACGTCTTGTTACCTGACTAGATACAAACATGACGATTAACCCATTTGCGTCATTTATCGGAAAAATTCTCAAACAATGATTGCGGATTTTTCTGTCAAATGATGTAAATGGGTTAAATTGGCTTAGCTTTGCGCGGCATGTAAAATATTCGTTAGCATTGAAATAGAAAACACCGATTCTTAACAACAAGCTGTAATAACTGTAATTTGGATAAAACTTTACAATTGAATAATTACATACGTATCATTAAAGTTTTAATGTCATTATTACGAACTGTCAAATTCAAAATTTCTCGCGCACCTACTCGGAATTTGTCGATTTTCGTCGGATACAGGCGGATGATTTCGCAACGCGGGGTGTATCTATAGTTGAGCGGACTGATCTGTATAGTATAGCAGCGGCACTTATAACGGCCATGCATAACACAGAACTGTATTTAGCAACGTAATTTAATGCACCCATTTGCCAGCAGTTTCTAGCAAACAGCAGTTTAGTGTACATTAGTAGCGGCTGGTGCACTGTGTCTGCGAAGCTGCACTACAACGCTTCGATTCCCTCGTATATTTCCGTTTTAAATCGTGTAAATGCACGAGGAAATTGAAGCATTGTAATTGACCTCCCATTTAGCTCATCACTAGCCGTCATCGGTGTGCAAACTTGGCGCATATACGACCACTGTTAATCCTGTTACACGCTGACGAAGATGGAAGCGAAAAGGCACATTTTAGGCGATGAAACGTTTTCATTTACGTGATATGATTACAAAATATAAACATACGAGGGCTGCTCTCTCTCCACTGAACGTATCTAGCAGGCTGTGATATTTTGAAACAAATTTTGCTCGATATTTTAACATAGTTTGCAACCTTAATTATAGTAAAAGTTACTTCAAGGTCTTTAAAATACATCATTTTAAAGTAATGGTCTCCCCAAGAAATCGTGAAATTGAATAAAGAGCACCATCGTGCTGTGATTTTTTACGATTTCAAGCGTGGCTTAAGCCGTAAAGAATGTTTTAAGGAAATCAATCGAGTGTTTGGTAGCAAGTTGTGTTCCGTAGCTACCGTAAAGCGATGGTGCAATGAATTTCAACGTGCTCGATTTTCCTTAAATGACAATTTGCGAGCTCCTAAACCAAAAACGGCAGTTACTAAAAAGAATAATTGTAGAGAACTCGCATGTTACTGCCAGGAGTATTCAAAAAACTTCAAAGGTTGGCGTGAAAGCAATTGATACAATTTTACACAAATATTTGATAGTACGTAAGCTTTGTCTCCGTTGGATTCCCTACAATTTGACTTCGGATTCAAAAGAAAACCATGTAATACAACATCACTATAGATAATTAAACGTGGGTATACTGTTATGATCCCGCAAGAAAGCACCAGTCGGCAGTTTGAGTCGTTGAGAACGAATCGGCTCCAACAGAAATCGTTCGTGAGAGAAACCAAAACAAAATGATGGTCAGCACACATTTTGGAATTGCAGGACGTGTTTTCGCTTTTTTCAGTGGACTAAAAGCCGCATACTTCGGAAAAAAAAGAAATACCAGCGACGATCAAGACAGGAGTCGTAAAAAAGATAGTGACACCGACTCAAATATATGGAAGCGAGTCCTGGGTACTGAATACAAGAAACAAGAGCCGAATAAATGCTGAAGAGATGAGGTTTCTCGGGAAAATAGAGGGAAAGACGAGAAGAAATAAAATAAGAAACAGCACATATAGAGAGCAGCTGAAAATAAGACCAGTAGAGCAAAAATCCAAGAAAGATAGCATGTGTACAAAATGTCAGAGCAAAGGCTAACCAGGAGGATATACGAAGCCAGACCAATGGGCAGACCTAAAAAGAGATGGAGGGAAGAAGTGAGCGAGGCAGGAGAAGCGAGGAATATTAGGTGGGAAGAGATCAAAAATATGGCACAGGATAGGAAGGAATGGAAGTCAAAGGCTAACTCAACTCCCAGTCTGACACCGAGAGGTAGAAGGACGCAGGACTAAGTAAGTAAGCAGGTTTCCACTATAGCATTGGAGGATCGTCGTGCTAATAACGCTGAATGGTACACTACAGTTTGTCTCAAGTCTACCAAAATATTCGTCAAAAACGTCCAAGAGGAAGAATCATCATGCACCAAGATAACGCACACTGTTGCTCGACCGACTGAATATTTGAATGCCCAAAACTTTGAAATAATGGGTCATTCGCCGTATAGTCCAGACCTAGCACCTAATGATTTCCACGTGTAAAGAATAAGTTACGGGATTTACGTTGAAGATTAGAGTAAATGTTTTGAAGATTGATTTTCACGAATGCAAATATGTATTGACTGTGGAGGAGAATACTTTTAAAAATTACAAGTAAATGTATTTTGTTAATAAATTGTGTATTATTTTAGTAGGTTCAGTGGAAAGAGAAGAGCCCTCGTATTTGCCTAGTAAGGCCCCTATATCCCGCCCTTCCCTAGCTTAACGTAGCCAAAAGGTTTCCTGCTTTTAAATCGCCACCCTGAAAATCCGTGTCTAATACTATAAATATTTTTTTCCAGGTGATAACTTTAAAAATGGAGTCGTATCACAATTACAATCAACATTGGCACCATACCAACAATGGGTACTACCAAAATGATGTCAACGACGATTACGAAGAATGGTTCGAAGTCGTCACAAGAGTCATCTACACATTATGGCTGACCGCTTATATCATACCAAACGTTATCCTAATAGTTGCCTTCGTAAAACGATCCTTTTACCAGCAGAATTTCTACTTCATTCTGGTTCATTGGAGCATCGCGAATCTGCTTCAAATGATATTCCCCATATACGTCTTGTACGTTCCTACTAGAAACCTTGATCGGACTACCATTACAACGTTCTTAGCGATGCATTGTGCTGCATCCGGTGCGCTCTTAAGCATCGCAACGCATCTCATATTCGATAAATTCATGAACGATAAGAAATTCTGTACGAGAACAATCACAATCAATTGGATTGGGACCCTCCTCAGTATGGTGATATCCGTGGCGCTAGGGATATCCGAAGCCATACACATATACTTGGTAGCACTTATTTACGAAGTACTTTCGGCAGTGTACTTCTTAGTATACGTTGGAAGAATGTTCCGCTTCCTATGCAAAGGATCCCAGGAAGCATACTATTGCGTTAGGCTGTGTTTATCGGGCATACTAACTTTCAGCAACGTTATCTTCTGCATCTGGCTGATCTTGGACATTTCGGCCGATGGCGACTTCCCAGCGCTTCTAATTGCTTCGCTCTGCGTGACTTTATCGAATGGAGTGATTAACATGGTTGTCTTATACTTATACCATCCCGAGGCTAAAGCCAGGATTAAAGAACTTGGAGGAAATATAAGATGTTGCTGTAGAAGGGTGCCGTCTGCAGTCATTGAAACCAGTAATCCAACGAACAAAACCAGCGAGGAAAACAATGATACACCTCCTAACTATGAAGAAGCCATTCAAAAACAAGCTGTCTACGAAGATATGTGCCAACACGCCCCTGCATATGAAGAAGTTCGCCGGAACAATCAAACTAATGGCTCTTCCGTTTGAGTAGTTCAATATAAAATGTCCAAAATAAAAGGTGTCAAATTAGGAGCGACCCAGTTTTAACCTTTATTTACAAAAACCTGAAATATCCACCTATAAGTTTATTATCAGCATTCCCTACAATTTACGAAGTAATTATGGATCAAAAACTTATTAAATATGTAACGTCCTTTAATTTACTATGTCCTAATCAGCATGGGTTCTGTCCAAACCAATCTACTAACGTTCATAGCTTTTTTCAATTTCTTAAAATATATTTATGGTAATTTAAAAGGTAATATACATTGTATGGGTATTTTTATAAATTTATCAGGGGGCATTTGATCTTGTCAATCATCAAATTTTACTACTTTAATTGCAATATTATACTGTTAATGGCGTTTCCTTAGCTTGGTTTAACTCATTTCTCTCAAATAGAAAACAAAGTACAAAAATAGATGACGCCAAATCGTCTTTTCTCGATACCGGAGTGCCTCTAGGGTCTGTTTTAGGTTCTACACATTTCTTAATATATTGTAATGGGACATCCCACCTGAAATGCGTGCGTTCACACGTTAATGCATTCATTTCAATCAATTTCAAATCCATATTCGTAAAGTATTAGAATTTAACGTGGCATTTGCAGAATTCGAATTATTTTAGGCTATTATTCGAATTTTGGGATTTTGACGATTATCTTACAGAGGATAATCAAAGTTCCGAATTATTTTGAGTAATTTTTCATTTTGAAAATATAATTAAAAGTGACATAAACACGCATACGAAACACGCTATATTTGGAATCCAAGCAACAAAATCCTTTATGTTAGCTACAGTACCGAAAACGAACATCACAACAACAAAATTAAATATATCAAGTCGTTAGATTGGCAGCACCCAGACAACGGATAAACAAGAAGTTGGAAACAGAAAATCTGACAATAAACAACATTTGGAAGGTTCATTTAGAAATTTAAATTTAAAAGTCTAACATAAGCTTAAATTTAAGCAAAAAAGTGCTAAAACTAAAGAACAACAGTTCAAAGAAGTAAATCAACGCAAAATGTAGCCGAACAAGTCATAGAAGGGAATTGGAGAGGTTTATTCAAATGGATATCAACTTATTATTTCAAAGGAACAGTTCAGGATTCAGAAGAGGAACAAAACTCCATACATACACTACACACACATGAATAACTATAAGTAATTTAAAGAAAAAATTATCTTTATAAGTGAAATACGAAAAATAATAAACGGAACAGACTGTCACCCAATTTGATACTTTTAATTGTTTTAGAACATCTTAATATGTAAATGATTTACCTCTAAATTTATCCCTGACACAAGAAATAGTCCTTTATGCTAATGACATAAGCATACATGTAAATTCTTCCAATAAAGCTGCGTGCAGAAGAGTTGCTGCGTAAAGTACAAATCAAATTTTCTAATGTTTGTGTTTGAATGACACACAATAGATTTCTTATTAATAAAGACAAAACCATCATTATCATTATCATGATTATGATTATGATTATGATTATGATTATAACTATGATTATGATTATGATTATAACTATGATTATGATTATGATTATAATTATGATTATGATTATGATTATGATTATGGTTATGATTATGATTATGATTATGATTATAACTATGATTATGATTATGATTATGATTATGATTATAATTATGATTATGATTATGATTATGATTATGATTATGATTATGGTTATGATTATGATTATAACTATGATTATGATTATGATTATGATTATGATTATGATTATAATTATGATTATGATTATGATTATGATTATGGTTATGATTATGATTATGATTATGATTATGATTATAACTATGATTATGATTATGATTATGATTATAATTATGATTATGATTATGATTATAATTATGATTATGATTATAATTATGATTATGATTATGATTATGATTATGGTTATGATTATGATTATGATTATGATTATGGTTATGATTATGATTATGATTATGATTGTAATTATGATTATGATTATGATTGTGATTATGATTGATTATGATTATGATTATGGTTATGGTTATAGTTATGGTTATGGTTATGGTTATGATGATGATGATGATTATTATTATTATTATTATTGACAAGATCAAAGTCAAGGCGATCGTTATATGCACCATTTCCCTGTAATAGATACTGAGACAGAACTCTGCAGAAGGTGATTCCAACCCTGTTTAACATGATACCTCAGGATTTAAGGAATGTTAATTCAATGAGGAAAACTGATTTGAAGAATAATATATAATAATAAATATATTGCCTGTAAAACATAAAAACAAAAAAAGAGTAGATATAGAGGTAGATTTGCCATTTGTGACATGTAGTTTATTTGACAGACAAAATGTATTGTATCTATAGTATGTTTTTCAGTGGTCTCGCACGAATACCTGCATAACAAAAAATATTCACGCTTAATTTTTCCGCATTTTGTATACTAGAGTGATATATGGACTTCAACGATTTTGTACTACAACTGTGCATTAACAAAAATTGTCGTACATAAAATAAGAAATAAAGAGGAACATTTAGCACTTGTGTGTGAGTTGGTGGATTGCAGATGTTTGTGTGGGATTGTATGTGTGAATTGTATGGGATTACTTATGTAATCGCATACAACCGAAAACGCTTTTTCTGAAGTAGGTTTAATATTGAGTAGGCAGATGAAGTAAGGTACTTGGAAATTACACTAATGAAAAATTAATGAATAAAAGGAAAAAAATTAATTGTTGACGGTGGGTGGATAGACGGCAGATATAATTTAAATTTATTGCTTCTAACCCAGTATAAACCTTTTTTTTTTCGTTTATCATACTTGTTATTTACTAGGTTGGTATGGTACTATTGATTGATTTATATTGATTTAATTGTAATCGATAATCTTATTGTTGATTGATTGAAAATTGAGTTTAACCTAGTTTAATCTTAGAATTGAAGTTGAATAAATGGATTGCTTTCAGTTGTAATTGTAGGTTTGCTATAGCGTAATAATCATTCCACTGATAAGACTTACGTCTTTGCGGATCTTCGTTGCACAAGATGATTTTCCCCAGAATGTAAAAATGTAAAAAAGACAACATGAAAACCTGTACAAAAAAAATAAGAAAAAAAAAAACGAAAAATAAAACTAAAAAATAAACGACATAGGAATACATTTAGACATATGTATTGTGCCTTGTAAAAGTTTTTGTTTGCTGTACCCAGTGAGTGTGGCCTGTGTTGCTCCCGCGGGAGGACCAGGTGTCGGGGTGGAGGAAGGAAATATAAAATGAAAAAAAATATTATTATTATTACTATTATTATTATCAAGTTACAATGACTCTAACTGTCAAGTGATATCTCATAATTTTGATAAACATGGAGCATTGTTCGATTGCTCACAGAGTATTTTGTGGAGGACAGTTTATTAAAAGAGGTGCGCTAATTAACACATAACGACGATTTCTACATGAATTTCGTATTGCTATAACGCTGTCTGGCAAAATAATTAGAAGAAGAAGTCACAAAGTACTGCCAGGATCAAGAAAATAAAATTTGAACATTTATTCATTGACTGTACATAAATAAAAATTTCAAAACTGTTTCCACATATGTGTAATTAATCATTCAAATTGGGTCACTCTTAATTTGACACCTATTACAATATGAATCATACTACATTGATCGATATCTCGATCGGGATATCTTGCAAATGTTTCCATACCAAAAAAATTGCAAATATCGATTTCCAATTGTTATTTGAATATGTTTCTATTCTGATCCAAATGCTTATCAGTATATAGTTGTTATCTTCAATTATTTACGTATGTTTTCTTATTTTATGCGTCGTAGCATGACTGTTGCAATATGAAATCCTGATAAGCTTTTTATATATACTTAACGTTTTTGGGTCAATATTATATCTCTAGTTTAACAATTATACAGCGAAATTTCTTTAAAATGTTCGCATACACAGATTGTTTAAAGTTGTCCGTTCACTGTTGCTAATTTTGTTATAGGATGTCGGTCAAAAGGCCAATGTTATAATATTTTTACGCTGATTACAGCGATATAAAGAAAAAGACAATCGCGCATCAAAGTAACTTAGATTTTTTTCTAATTTTTAAATTCAATATTGTATGTTTAACCATCCATAGAAAATAAAATTTTAAACAAAATCCATAAATCTCTCAATTCTCCATAATTAGCCTGACGTTGTGCTATGATAATCCTTCTCAAAGACCTAGAATTTGTATCGGAATAGTATATCTGACATCTGTTTCACTGTTTCTGAGCCACGAATATAGTAGTTTTATAGGGTTGAATGTTATTTCGCAATGTATGTTATGACAAATTTACATAGTCAGTAATTTGCGCTATGCAAATGAATTATCATTTGCCTTTATTTCATAACAAACGTCTCCACAAGACATTTTTATTCATCAACAACGAACGCACAAATATGTTGTGAAATGTCTCTAACGGCTTGTTTACACTTATTGACATATTACTTGATACCTGGTTGATTTCGAGAAAGCGGCCATCCAACTTAAGCTGTTTTAGTCGACTGTCAATTTAAAATTTAAATTATTGTCTGAATATATCTGAAGATGAAGGCCCAAAAATCGCATATTTTCAAAAAAATGTTTGCTTTGTCATGATATAAATTCACAAATTTTATATTTTGAGCGATTGTGCGCACAGCTCTCTTTTTGGCATGTTAAGGTTTTTATTATTGCAGTACTCGATCCCCATAGTATAACTCCGTATCATAGGCGTGATTCGATGTCAGATGTATATACAATCTATAAAACCTCTTTGGTGATAATGTCTTTCAGATGTTTAAATTTGTAAATTGTTCTTGACGTATTTAAGTTCAATCCATTGATGTGTACAACCCCCCACCCCCAACCCCCCAAATGTACGGAAAACTTAATTCTTAAGGATGTGGTAAAAGTCATATTTTCAATAACACTGTTATGTGGGTATTGTTTATTAGTGAGGTATTTAGTTTTAAAAGTATTAAAGAAGAGCTTATTTGAAACGAACCAATCATTGAAGAGACAAATGAAAAAAAATGTCTCGTAACAACAACCAAAGTAATGCTAATGTAGTTCGTGGTATTGGTGGAATTACTCCCGACAGAAACCATTTGAGAAAAAAAATGCGCTAGCCAACGGACATGTTTCTACCTACCCGACGTCATCAGGGTTGCTCCGAGCACATTCCCTTACTCACCACTGCTGTTCGCCTCTCAGTTTATGCCACTAATCTCCACAAACAGCACTAAAATATATTTCTTGACACCACCTAGTGCCAAGAGATATAATCAGGCCGTCTAGAAAGTAGAGACAGAAGCCGGAGAATAGATGCCAAACCACCTCTCGAGCAGTTCTTGGAATGTTTAACGCAAGATGGTGTTGCGCCTGAGCGCTACGGTATCTGCAGCTGCCTACCCAGCGTCATCAGCGTTGCTCCGAGCACATTCCCTTACTCACCATTGCAGTTCACCTCTCAGTTTGCGCCACTAATCTCCTCAAACAACACTAAAATATATTTCTTGGCGCCGGGTTTTTTCTGCCGGTAGTGTTTCTACCAATACTGTATTAGCATTACATTGGTCATTCATTCGTCAGATTCAGAAGATTCCGCATGGAGTTGGATTTATTTTGATAAAATTTTGATACTATCTCTCGAATCATCAGCGAACTTTACGTATAATCTAAAAGGTAACCAAACCATTAATAAAAACAGAGAATAAAAGGGGAGACAAAAGTGCGCATTGTGAAACACCGATTGTAATTGGAAGAAAATTTGACTAAAAAATCTCTTTTTTGTTATTTTTTATTACAGCAATTTGTACAAACTGTAAACCTGTCGGACAAACCATTGAAGTGTTACACCTTTTGCTCCAACAATTTACGTAATACTAAATCATCTCGAACACAGTTGACAACCGGAGTCAAACCACATAAGACTCCCATTGGTACCTGTTTGTTTCCTAGTCATTCGATAATATAGGACTCAAATCATATTGATATAGTATATTCCAAGATTTTATTGACGCAAGAGGCCGGGCACAGAAAGCTTCACGCTAGGTTAGAAGTGAGACTACCGGGCCCACGGCGCGACATATGTATACAGATGAATCGGCACTGACTACCTCAGTGAATGAAATTATTGATTTACTACCACAGTTTCTCATCAACCCTTTGCCGCGTTAGTCGTAATTATAGAGATAAATATATGTACGTAAGTATGTATGTCTAACGTACGCAAGGAAAATAAACGACCCTTTGCTAATAAAGTCACTAATTTTATCAGTGAATTTCCGGATTTGAACTAAAATGGAACTAAAGTATTGTGTAGAGTTTGCAAAATACCTTTAATGTGCTGGAACAAAGGCGACCGTAAAAGACATATAAATAGTGTACAGCACAAAAATGAGAAAAATGGCGTGCCACCTCAAACTCAATTTAAATTGGATTTACTTTTGATGTTTATTGTTTGTGGACTATTGCTTCGCTTACTCGATAAAAAACCGTTTCGACAGTTTCGGCGTACATACAATCCCGAGTGGAGCTTACCATAACGGACAGCGTAACGGAAAGAGCTACCAGGTATACGTAAAAATATCGAAAATAGGATCAAAGCAGAATTAAAAGATAAACAGCATGTCTTGATGAGACGACAGATTGTAAAAAAATCCTATTTAGAATATTATAGTACGAGTACTAGATCCTGTTAAATCGATGTTTGCAATCTTATTAACTAGCAAAAGACTAAAAAAGTCTACTGGTGAAGCAATTACGGGAGTAGTGCTCGATACGCTACAACAATTTCAGGTGCCATCTAGTCAACTGTTGAAGTTTATGAGCGATGGAGCAGCGACAATGTGTATAGTGTAGGCTGTTCTCTTAAAGAAAAATATTAGAGACTTTTACATGTCTCCCAAACGGATTCGAGCATTTCACAGGTTTTTTCCCCGTATTCGCCAACCACCACAGCCGATCCGTACGCGTTGGAGAACATTTCCAAGTAAAATCTGTGACTTTACAATTCGACCCTGACGAAGCTATAGCTATTAAGGAGAGCCAGAAAGGATTTCTAGATACTTTTATTGAAACCGATTTAAAAAGTATTAAACGATTACTAGACGCAATAGAAAAATTGTAAAATACTGCGTTGTCGTTAGTAGAATCAGTGCAAACGACGCAAAAAACTGTCGCGTTATAGCAAAATTCGACAGTGTTTAAAAAAAATCCGATTATATGAGATTAAGACAGTGTGGTAGTACATCTGCAGATTCATTAACTATCTCTAAGGATTATTTTAATTATGCCTGTGTTACTTCCGTAGATGTTGAGCGGTCTTTCTCGAAATATTAGAACATTTTTTCATCACAGTGGACAATCTTCACCAAGACAAATATGGAAATATACCTGACGGTGCAAGTTTTACAATAATCCTATCCACACTGTTAAGAAGTTACGTTTATTTATTGTATTATTATTTATTATTACGGTATTAAATACAACAGATTTTTGAAAAAGCTACTTTGTTTACTTTTTACGGTTATTACATACACAACAAATGCCGGCAATCAGATAAAAAGAATTTTATTACTATCCGTATTAGCAAGTTGTACAAGATACGCGTATTAAACGAAAACAGTATAAAGCGACTTATTCGACTGTTTATCGCGGCAATTGTTTCAATATTAACTTGATAACGTATACATACGTATCCAATAAGCATGATAATGAGTTTTATCTTTTATCAGATATAGTTCACATAAAATCTGTCTAGCTGTGTGATTCTTGTAATAATATAACAAACAAAAGTCAATTTCGGTTTTATACTGTATAACAAATTAATGCAAAATATCTGGGAATAATTTCTAAATTAAAAATGGAGTATATAAATTAAGGTAGGTTTATATTTTTTTTAATTTATTGTGAACTGTGATGAGGTAAATAAGCAAAATGTTTTGTTCACAGACAAAAAACTAAATAGTCATAATAATCAAGATGCAAGAGGTGTTGCTAGATTATACAACTATCAAATATATTTCAGAACCTTCTCAGTTAACGACAGCTATAACAATTCTATATTTAATTTGGCTCTTCTCGTGCATTACGATCAACATTTTTCTAACATGGACACTAGGCACTTATAAACTCTACCAGAATAATTTTTACTTCATCATTATCTGCTGGAGCCTTGCCAATATACTTCAAACTCTCAATAGCTTGTACATCGTATTGGTTCCCGAGATATACGTAATAGACCCTACTGCTATCATATTTCTAGTGTTCAACTGCATTACGACGCAAATTCTAATGATGTTGGCAACCGCTTTTACCTTCGATATCTTCGTGAATAGCACGAAGTATTGTCGGAAAATCATATACAACAATTTCACGTTAAGCGGTATTAGTTTGGTTATCACATCCACGATGATAGTCCTCAAATTATTTAATATAATTGTTTATACAATCATCTTTAGCGTAATAACAAGTATAACGTGTTCAATTTACGTTGGAAGATTGATTTATGTCTGCATCAGAAAATTGGAAAACGAAAAACAACGTTTGAGGTTAGCAATGACCGGGTTTTGTATTATTACAAATTATGCCTACGTCATATGGTTAATTTTGAAAAATTTGGCGGATTTGGACCTACTCCCAATGTACGGTTTAGTGACATTTTTCATTTATGCCAACGGTATTGTGAACGTGGTACTATTAAACCGATATGATCCTGAAGTTCGTAAAATGTTTAAGGGAATCTGTAAAAGTATCGCCAAAAAATCTACGAAAAAGATCAACCTGCAAAAGGAAGAAACCCAGAAAAATCAAAAAGAATAAATTCTTCATACCTAAAGAATCAAAATCTGCTACACAAGAATACTCAAGTCCATTTGCAAATATGAAATAAAGTGCGATATAATTTGAAATGGAAATAGTATTAATTCGCAAAATGATTAACAATTTTGGAAAGAAACGAAAACGTTGGTAATGATGTATATATGTAGATTGCTTAACTGTGAAATTTACATTAAGAAAATGATGGTAATTGACAGAAGCATGAAATCAGTAAACTTTATTTCCTTGGACCATAATTTCATCAAGAATACTGGTTCATTGTTGTGCAAATGGAACAAAACCTAAAACATATACAATTATTGCAACACAATTTCGGAAAATAATCCAAAACGGAAACTGTTAAAAGCAAAAAAGCATCTGTTTTATATTTAACAGGTAAGTAGCAGCAAGACTTTCTATCTAACGATGCGTGTTGTTTGGAAAGCTGTGATATTATTATACCTTTGTCCTTCAAGTAAGTGTACAAGTGCAGTAAAATATTAACAGGAATATTGCTGTTTTATTTTTCTCTATAATAGATTTAATTATAGGGACAGGGTATCCACCTAGTGCGTGGGTAGAATATAATTCCATCCCTAAGTAATTTAGAGAAAAAATCAAATAAAAAATATTTAGGGACAATTGCTACATAACCAGACACTAGACAAATAAAAAAACTATTGATTATCATGAGCGTAAGTATTGATTCATAAGCTAGTGAAATAACACCGCATACATATGGAACACAGATTGCAATACCACGGCAGTACTGTTCAAAACTTCCTAGAAAGCAAGTTGTATTACATATTGCAAGTGCAATTATCGTTAGTTATTATTAATTAATTAAATATATCGTTTTCACTCTAGTTCTTTGATATTTATAGGTTTAAGAAGATATTCAAGGCGTTGCAGTATTTTTCTTTTTCATATATTTTAGATTTTTCGTTACATGTAGTCTGGCCAAAAAGCGATAACAGTCAGTGTAGTAGATATGTGGTGCGGAGTCGGCGATTATTTATTTCACGCGTTCACAGCGTCAGTACTAAATCGATGCCGTATGCGAGTAGTTCTGTGTATATGTAGGCTGTCGTAACTTATTTCGTAATTGTATGCTATGTTTGCTTTAAAAATGTCGCAGTTAGGTACGTCGCGAAAACGACCAATGGCAGACACAATTAAAAACTTTATAGTGGACATGCCGGACTTAATTTTTGATGGCGCTAAAATTCAATGTCTAGTTTGTAAAATCCCTTTAATATGTTGGTCCAGAAGCCACTGT
Source organism: Dynastes maya (assembly GCA_029619315.2). Lineage (NCBI taxonomy): Eukaryota > Metazoa > Arthropoda > Insecta > Coleoptera > Scarabaeidae > Dynastes > Dynastes maya. Next base: position 54,532,681 of record JAROYE020000004.1, on the reverse strand, counting down.
CAACGTCACATCGAAAGCAAACAGCATTCTTCTGCAAAAAGTGGCTACGAGACAAAGAAAAATTTACATTTGATTTATGTGTTACTGTTATTTTATCTAATCTAGTCTATCGTTTCGTTCACTAGGCAAAGAAGCATTTGTCTCCTTCTGGAATAAATATGCAGACTGTAAATTACCTAGTCGGACATCGATACGAAATGTAGTGCCATTTGCTCGTGAACATATAGAAAAAAGAATGAAAACGGAATTGAAAGATAAAAAACTGTGGTTGTGTGTGGACGAAACTACAGATCGTCAAAAACATTCTGTGGTTAACGTAATGGTACGTACAATGGAGTCACATCGACCGTCATCCTCCTTCTTACTTGTTTCCAAAAGAGTTATAAATTGTACTGCCGATGAGATTTTAAAGGTGGTGTTGAACTCATTGAACAAATTGGAAGTTTCAACTAGGCAACTTTTAATGTTTATGAGTGATGGTGCCGCAAACATGCGTTCTTTGGGCCGATCTCTTAAAGAACACAGTGGTAACTTCTTACATGTAACGTGTAAAATCCATACTCTAAATCTTGCGGCACAAACGATTCCTACATGTTTTCCACTAGCAAATGCGTTGATTGCTATACGTCACATTCAAAATAAAATAAAAAATTCTACCACGGGACAGGCCACCCGGGCCCCCTTGTGCCGGGAGCTCCTGGCATTTTTCCAAGCCTATTCCTATTCTTACGCTACTGACTACGTATATGATTTCAACTATTTATTTTTCAAAATATTCTAATACATATAATTATATAAATACACATAAACCAATTATTTTATAGAATGCTGTTTTGCGGTTTACGAAACCTCTATTAGCTCTGCGAGAGAGCAATACTGAAGAACATAAAAATGCTTTTTTTACCATATTATTTCTCTAAAATGAGAGATGTGTAACTGTCATAATGGTTACATGTTTTGCCTTGTTTAAGCAGAAGAAATATGCATATGCTTTTGCAATCCTGCGTGTCCAATTCATTGAAATTATTGTAAGTTTTCTTGTACACATCTCATCCACATAATTACATACCATATGAACTGGCTTTATCGCAATTTTGGCAACGACCACAGAATTTCGAAGCTATTCCAGTTAATAGTACCGTGTTTGCCGTTTTACTTTACGACGTGTAGGTGAGACACTCGATTTCTCGCAGGATTTATGTAAGACGATCGCATTCTTCCACGAGCGGCCGATATTATCGACTTAAATTGTGACGGTCCCCGCGGTAAATTTCAAGCGAGATCAGATACGGGACCCGGCAAGAGCGTCGGGAGCCATTAAATAAGATCTCCAGAAAGTTAAATCAGATGTGCACCGATTAGGTGGCAGGGGAAAACAAACCGAGTATGTACGAAGAAAACAAAAGTATATTTCAGCACGGCACGGCAACATTATGAAACTTTACAATGCTGTACCGGTCTCTCTTAGAGCTTTGTGTCCGCCATCCTTTGCCCGTCGTCTAAGAAAACATTTTTTTTATGTCGTCTTGATCCGATGTAGTGGACATCTGTTTGGCTGTTTATTCTATTGTTATTAGTAGAGCAACGCAAACTGCGTTTAAAGCCAGTGGCGGACGCATAAAAGTTTACACAAAATAAACACGGCCGGGACAATTCGATATAAGCGTCAGTGTAACTGCGACTCGAAAGCCGATCTGTTGTGTATGCATCTACGCTGTCGTATACTATATCGTAGTTCTACGTTTATTTTGAAAATGTTTCCTACGTCGCGAAAACGACCAAAGTTGGACACAATAAGAGAATTTATTGCAAAAATGCCTGATTTAAAGTGTGATGGCGCTAAAATTCGATGTGTAGTGTGTAAAATAGATTTAATGTGTTGGTCGAAAAGTGGTTGTCTACGGCACGTAAATAGTGCAGGGCATGTTTCAAAAAAAAATTCCACACGAGATTATGACAAATTTAAATTTAATGTATGTGTTACCTTTATTGCATGTAATTTACCATTTCATTTACTAAGGAAGAAAGCATACGTCTCGTGTTGGAATGAATATTCGGACTTTAAGTTACCAAGTGAGAGAACATTACAGAGAGTTGTGCCGTCTGCTCGTGAGCATGTCGAGAAAAGAATTAAATCGGAGTTGCAAGATAAAAAACTGTGGTTATGTGTGGACGAAACAACAGATCGTAAAAAACATTCTGTAGTTAATGTAATGGTACGCACAATGGAACCACATCAACCGTCAGCCTCAATTTTACTAGCTTCCAGACGAATACAACAATGCACTGTCGAAGTAATTTCAATGTTGGTATTAAATATATTGGAAAAGTTTGAACTTTCAACAAATCAACTGTTGATGTTTATGAGTGATGGTGCCGCAAACATGCTTGCTGTAGGTCGACCTCTTAAAAAACATTGTGCTAACTTGTTGCATATTACATGTAAAATTCATACTCTCGGTCTCGTAGTAGATAGTATCAGAAAGTGTTATCCCGAGGTCGACGCTCTAATAGCACATACAAAAGCTGTGTTTGTAAAATCCCCAAAACGTATTCGGGAATTTCATAGACTATGCCCCGGTATTCCTGAACCACCACAACCTATTCTTACTCGTTGGGGAACATGGTTAGAGGCTGCATTGTATTATCTTAAATATTTTGAGAATATAAAGAACGTGATTTTAGAATTCGACCCAAAGGAAGCTGCGGCTGTCAAGGTAAACCGCTTGGAATTTAAGGATAGTCAAGTTAAAACAGATATGGAAATTATTCAGAACAATTACATGGGACTAGTGGATGCGATAGAAAAACTACAAAATTCTTCGGTGTCGTTAGTGGAATCTTTGCAAATAGTACAACATATTGACGCGCAGCTATGCACGATACAAGACGCAAAAAATGTTTGTGTTTTAGAAAGGTTTGAAAATGTTTTAGATAAAGACTGTGATTTTGGCACATTAAGACAAGTTTGTGAAGGTGCGTCAACAGAACCGTTAAGTTATTTGAAAGATTATTTTACTTACGCAAATATAACTTCACAACGTCACTAGATGTAGAACGTTCGCTTTCGGCATACAAAAACACTTTTTCTTCACGCCGCACTTACTTTGCCGAAACAACTTTGGAAACATATCTAATGTTACAAATATTAAATAGACATTATCCACTTTGTGATTTCACGGAAGACTCTTAAAACGGTAAGTGTTTGAGCACGTATCACATTTAATTTATTTTGTGTAAACTTTTATGCGTCCGCCACTGGCTTTCAGCGCAGTTTGCGTTGCTCTAGTTATTAGTCTGTATTCACACATATGCATGTATATCTTTTACACTCGAATATAGATTAGGTTAGTTAGTTTTAAGGTAAATTAGTAATGGTGCGAGGGTTAGAGCAGCTTCTTGCTTTGCATGTAGCTGATCTGGCACCTTTTAGCGATATGTTTTCTATTTGTATTGGTTAAATGAATTAGGTTTTTATTTAATATTAATGATTTATTATTTTCCTGTGTTTTTAATGTCAACATATGCATACACACTGTCGTCAATAAACAATTATTATTATAAAAAAATCAATAATACGACGATATTGGCTCCTGAAGCTATGACAACCTTCAAGCTTATATACCACGCATTGCTGTCGCCACACCTAAAATAATGTTATTTCAACGTTTAAGGATAGAGCTCTGCGGCAACCTAGTAGCAGATTCAACGATATTGTTTAATTCAATGTTGAAACTATTTATTTTCTGTTAGTAAATATATTTGTGGTTCTGTCTGCAATTTTGAGGTGTATTTCGCAACCAAAATTTCCACCTGATAAGTGGTCTCCAGTCCCTTTGTTAGTTTTTGATCCTTTCACAAAGAGGCAAACTGTCTTCATCGTTGGCAATCTCTTGATGAACTAGGAATTCATAGAATTTGTTAAAGACGAAAAAACTTTGTAAGTTGTACATTCCGGCCTCCAGGCTTGGCAACTTTTTGGGAGCGTTTCCAAAGCATGACCTTCACTGCTGTCGTTGATGTATTTAAATGCCCCCATGAGAGGCAAGCAATCCTTTGTATCTGCATTAGTTTCTATGTTGCGGCCGTGTTTCCTATGTTAAACCACCAAGTAGTCCCATCGGATGTTAGCATTGGTCTGATACCCTAAGAAGACGTCAAAAGGTGCAAGCAACAATTCTAATATTCAATATTGTCAACTTGTGGCACGTGCACAAGTTAAAGACAGACAAGACATAAATAGAATACAATGACGTTTGAAACTGATTAAAACCTTGAGGCCGTATACCTCTGGTTTACAAACGTTCCTCTAATTAAAGTGAATCTTTATTTAATTTCTTCGCAAGAAAAATACCAAAGCGTCAGATTTCTCCTAATATTTATACATACTTTCTTGGAATTCCAACGAGGATCATTTCCTTTCTTGGCAACGCCAAATATTCGCCGGAGCGGAATTTCATCTTCTATTTCTTGCGAAACAACAACGCAATCAAAATAATATTACCGCATGCGTTCCTTCCAATAAATTTCTATCAAAAATAAACGGTCGACCCTCCACATGTACACCCACGAAAGGAAAGAGGATCCGGAGAAACCGGGCAGTCATAACAACGCCGTAAAACATAAACACTTGATTAATGAGAGACGATACCGCGGATGTACTTATACGTATCCCTATCGCGTTCTCAAGACGCTACGGCTGTATAATACGGCGAGGAATGGAGAAAAATGAAATAAAAGGGTGAGGGATAAATTACGAAGGAGAAATATCTAGTTGCGCTGTGCTCTAAAACTTGTAAAAGCATTGCTTCTTTTTATGGAAGGTTTTATATAAAAGACGAAGTAATTCGGTTACTACAATCATGGCAATCATTTTTCATTGTGATATCAAATAAATAATATTTGAAGATCCATTTACCGTACTAGATAACATTAAAAAATAAACCCCAAAATATTTTATATACATCAAAGTTCATTGTTAATTGGTAACATTTGTGAGGAAAAGAGTTGCTTGTCTTATTTAGCATTACCAGTCATTTTCAATATGCAGCGTTTCACTTGAAATGAAATGGCGGACATGCATTTGGTGTCTAGGGCTGCACGAGGCAATTCATTACGAATACGGAGAACTTATACTGAAATGCATCCAAAGAGTTGTTCCTAGCCATCCGACGTTTACTTTCATCGACCGATGATTGCAAGAAGACGGTACGTTCAAAATTAATAAACATGACGAAGAGTTTCTTCACCATTTTGAAGAAAATCGTTCTACGAGCACACGTGCTATTGCAAATTTTATTGGCATTGATCGCAGAATTATGGCGAATGTTTTGCACGAGCAGTACTACTTCCAGGTGATGTTCTTGTTAGGGCACACCTTGCTCGTTGGTTTTTAGAACAGAAATTGGAAAGAGAGTTTCACCGATGACCCAGAGAGAGAATTTTCAATAGACGTACTAGCCATATTTGGGTCGCAGACAATCCTCAAGGGATGTTCGCTCACAGGCATCAGGTACGGTCTTCAATAAATGTATGGTCAAGTATTGTGGAGGATTCTCTAATTGGCCCATACCTGTTAGTACCTCGATTAAATACGTAGAATTATTTAGTATCTTTAAAAGAAGTTCTACCGAAGACTTCCCATTGCACGTGCGCCGAGATGTGTCTTCAACATGAAGGCGCTCCTGCTGTTACCACCGAAAGAACAAGGCCTCAGCGCTCTTCGATGACGTAACGATGTTTAGGTGATGTATCGCCATGTACGACATTAGCCTAAGCGGTAAAGGAATCATTTTTTTGCGTTTCTTTTTTTAAGTTTTGAAGGGCTTCCGGTTTAAAGAGGATGCCAGTAGTCAACTAAGCCCTTCTTTGCATCCCATTCGATTTTATTTTGGAAAAACCAAGTTTCAAAGCAAAAACCAAACACGTAACCGAGCAATAATAATGTATATATAACAAATAACACGCATATCAAAAAATGCATAAAACACTCACAATCAGTAAAACTATACAACACAATAAACATATACAATGAGGACCTAAAGTATCCCCCCTCCCCCTACTAACTTTTGAACAACTAAGGCTAGCGTTTTCGGAAAAAATAGGTCGATTTTTATTTTTTCTAAGCTAACTTTTGGTATTATCGAGAGTTCAACTTCATATCCGGTTTCACCGGAAGTAACGTCAACTTTTTTATTTTAAATAGAATAGCCTATATATTTTTACATTTTTGGAAAGGAAATGCAGTTGAACTCCCGATAATACCAAAAGTTAGCTTAGAAAAAATAAAAATCGACCTATTTTTTCCGGAAACGCTAGCCTCAGTTGTTCAAAAGTTAGTAGGGGAGGGGGGGGGGGATACTTTAGGTCCTCACTGTATATGTAATCAGAGACTAACATTTTGTTTCAAGTTGTTATTTTTATAAATATATTTCGCAGGATTACAGCTCGTTAACGTCGTAATATACTTTTCTAATCAGGAATTCTTTTACTTTTAGTTCAAATCGGTTATAATTACCAATACTTTTGATGTTGCTGGGGAGATCTCTATGAAAAAGAGCACACATCTAAGTATGTATGTATATGCAAGGGACGTCAGAATGTTAAAGTTTTTGAAAACGTAAGTGTCGTTGAACTTCACATTAAAAATTAATCTCATTATCCTTTTCTTATGAATCAAAACCTGCTCAGATTAGCTTTCGATGTGCCACTCCAACACACAATGTTATATGATATATAACTATAACCCAGAAAATAATAAAGATTTAGCAGGCCTGATATGTCAAGGGATGAATTTAGCTGGTAAATAGCAAAATAGATCTTGTTAATTGAGGAACACACTTGATCTATTTGCTCATCCCAAGACAAATTTGCGTCGATATGAGTCCCCAAAAAACTAGCTGACTGAATCATCGCATGGTTTGTGTAAGTATAGGACAGAACTTTGCTACGGGCGCCGAAATTAATAATTACTGTTTCTTCTGCATTTAAAACTAATCCATTGCGACCACACCATATCTGGAAGTCGTCCCTCACCGACTCCACCATTTCCACCAGAGCTTCAGAAGTCGGCACCAAGACAGCAACCGTCGCATCTTCAGCATGCATAACTAGTTTGACGTGATTGATGTTATCCGACAAATCATTAGCAAAGATCAAAAACAACAGTGGTCCTAGCACCGACCCATGAGGCACTCCTCTCGTCATGACATACTGCTCAGTAAAGCTGGCCACGAACGGTACCGCGCAGTAGAGTCGACCAGGCCTCGCGTTCCACTAGAGTTATTCTGCTAATAGAGATGTTTGCTGCCGCAAATAATTTCGCTCATCTTTTAAATAAAAATTAAATAACACGTGCTCAAACACTTACCATTTTAAGAGTCCTCCGTGAAATCACAAAGTGAATAATGTCTGTTAAATATCTGCAACATTAGATATGTTTCAACTGTTGTTTCGGCAAAACTAGTACGGCATGAGGAAAAAATGCGTTTATATGCAGAGAACGAACGTTCTACATCTAGTGACGTAATATTTGCGTAAGTAAAATAATCTTTCAAATAACTTAACGATTCTGTTGACGCACCTTCACAAATGTGTCTTAATGTGCCAAAATCAGAATTTTTCTCAAAAACACTTTCAAATTTTTCTAGAACAGAAACATTTTTTGCGTCTTCAATCGCGCATAGCTGTGCGTGAACATGTTGCACTATTTGTAGAGATCCTTCTAACGGCACCGCAGGATTTTGTAATTTTCCTATTGCATCTGCTAGCCCGAAGTAATTGTCGTGAATGATTTTTAAATCCATTTTAACCTGACTATCTTGAAATTTCGACTGGCTTTTCTGGATAGCGGCAGCTTCCTTTGTATCGAATTGTAAAACCACGTTCTTAATATTGTCAAAATATTTATGATAATAAAACGCGGCCTGCAACCAACGAGTTAGAATAGGTTCTGGTGGCTCTGGTATACGGGGGCACAGTCTGTAAAATTCGCGAATACGTTTCGGTGATTTGACAAATACTGCTTTGGTATGCGCTATTAAAGCGTCTACCTCAAGATAACTTTTTCTGATACTATCCGCCACAAGATTGAGAGCATGAATTTTACACGTAATGTGTAACAAATTAGCAGAATGCTTTTTAAGAGACCGGCCTACAGAAAGCATGTTTGCAGCACCATCACTCACTAACATCAAGAGTTGGTTTGTTGAAAGTTCAAACTTGTCCAATGTATTTAACACTAACTTTGAAATTACTTCGGCAGTACACTGTTGTATTCGTTTGGAGACTAATAGAATTGAAGGTGCCGATTGATGAGGTTCCAATTTGCGTGCCATTACATTAAGAACAGAATGTTTCTTCCGATCTGTTGTTTCGTCGACACATAACCACAATTTTTGATCTTTCAACTCCGATTTTATTTTTTGTTCAATATGTTCGCGCGCAGATGGCACAATTCTTCATAACGATGTTCGACTTGGTAATTTGGACTCCGAATAGTTATTCCAAAAACAGATAAATAGTTCCTTGTCTAGTAAATTAAACGGTATATTACATGCGATAAAAGTAACACATAAATTAAATATAAACTTTTCATTGTCTCGTACGCAATTTCTTTTTGAGACATGCTTTTCACTATTTACGTGTCGTAGACAATGTTGTCTGGACCAACACATTAACGGGATTTTACAGATTACACATTTAATTTTAGCACCTTCATATATTAAGTCTGGAATTTCTGCAATAAATTTTCGAAGTTTGTCCGACCGCGGTCGTTTTGCTGACGAAATCATAATTTTTCTAGGACAGATAAACAACTGCGCAAATGACCGGCAGCGAAAATGTCCGTACTGCTCCGCAGACGAAGTAATACTGCCGTTCCTCTCGGTCCGAACTGATTCTACGCCGATGCGCGGTACCGCTCGTGGCCAGCGTTACTGATCAGACAATGTCTAGTTACATTTTACTGTAATTTTTCTGCCTCGAGTGTATGTGGCAAACCATGATAGGACATTTCCTCTTATTCCTCCATTATCTAGTTTATTCTCCAAATACTTATGGTCAATTACATCAAATGCGCTAGTCAAATCGAACATTAATACCGTTACATACTTATATAAACCACGGTCAAAACATTCATAAATGTAATTTAGTAAGTCACAAGAAGCAGTTTCAATTGATCTATTTGGTCTAGAGGCATCCTGGCACTCTGACGTTACATTATGTTTATTAAAAAATCAATAACATTGTCATAAATAATTCTTTCAAAAATCTTTGAGAGCACACCAATTATAGCTATTTGTCGATAACTACACATATATGTTGTTTCTCCTTTTTTATGACACAGGTAGATTTGTCAGTGTACACCGTGCTTAATTACTATCACAAGTCGCTCACCTTCTCTTAGCCACTGAACTCGTAAACACGTGCTTTCTAGTCAAACTAGACAGCACGTGTTGATTATTCATTTCACAATAGCTGTGTGACAAGTAGGTATATTCATGATACGCGTAGCGACATCCAGCGGCGGAAGACGCAGCTATATTATAAAGCCAATAATATAGGATTCCTGTCATTGACAAGCGTGAGAATATATCATTTAAAATAAGTAAGGCTTGAGACAAATAGTTTATTTACATTTTGGTTACAAATTCAGAATAAGTTAATTAAGAAAACATCTAATAAAGTTGTTGCTTCACATTCAATGTGTTGAAGTTTCAAAGTTTCGTCCAGAGTGAGCACATTCGCATTGGATTCCAATTCAAAATTTCTGCAAGGTTGGATAGATAACCGAAACAATCAACGGTCAAAATTAGAATTAGGTTCACGGTAGACAATATAACAAATCGTAAAAGCTTGCCACTGTTCACTTATTACCTGTTGACGATATTGTGTACTCGTACATATCATAACCGATGTAATATGCATGCATTACTGGTAGAAATCCAATTAATTATTTATTGGTACATGCAAAACCATTTTAGCATTTCCATCTCCAATAATTCGACATTGACTGGCGTAAATTTTAAATTCGAGAGCAAATAGAGCGAGCATAAAATCAGCATGTTTTAAACTAAAAGGAAACCCCATCGCATACAATCGGAACGGAATGAATGCAGTTGACCGGAAAAATGGCCGTCCATTTAAGCCGAACAGGTCGATCGAATAAATTTACCTCTCTCCCATGCACACACACAAACACAAATACAGAGGGAGAAAGGATCCCGTGCACATAGAAAGAACAGATCGAGGAAGAAAAAGTCGCCTTAATAAAATCACTTCTTGCCCCAAGAACGCGCGGGTCCCTCTTACGGTCGACGGGAGTAAATTTTACGCCGTTACTGCTACCGCTTACTGCCGGAAAAAGATTTAACGATCCTTGTTGTTGCTAGGGATGCTTTTGCTTGTGGAAAAGAAAGTCTTCCCATTCCCTCCACGCCGAACGTAAATACGTCTAATTGGCTTCGGGTCTTTACGAAGACTTTCAAGAAGGAACGGATGTTAAAGTATATAGTCGAAACCGTTAATACCATTACCGACGTCCATAAATAGAACTGACTGAAAGAATTCGTTAGTGGGACGGAGTGTAGCCCTTTAAATAGGTTGGGAATGTATAATGTTCCGGCCGGTTGAAAATAGGAAGGAAAGGAAAATGGTGGTGGTGTATTCAGGTATCATGGGCAATGACGGAAGAAAGGTAATTTACTAGCCAATCTAAAGCATGTGAAAGAAAGCTTTTAAACCTATTAACATTGTATACTCCTTGACTTGATAAATGGTACTGAATGCTTTGAAAGAAAACTAGATTGGGGTCAATAAAAGTGGTCTATTACTCACAAAGTTACTATAGTAATAATTACTGTTATCTCCATCCCGCACTCTCAATCCCCGTTTGTTTAATAATATCTATCAGCGCTACCGGTTTCGAGACAAGCTCATCCTCAAGCAACAAACTTTAAATTTAAAAACAGCAAGAATTATGTCAAAATTCAAGAATGTAGACTGGATACATATGAAGTAAATTAAAAATAGCAATAAGTTAAGATATTTATAAAACGTGGACTATCACACACACTTTAAAAAATGGAAAGAAAAGATGAGTTGAGGTTTTAAAATATGTACTTTATTTTCAATAAAATAAACACAAGGCATTCTTGGAAATACTACAGAACTTCTATAATATCGACTTTGGCAAGAATTTTCGGCTGCGCCTCTCGCTGCTAGATGGCGCTACGAGTTTTTAATCATAGAAAAATAATAACGTCTGGTACCATTAAACAAAAAATAATTTAAACCTGTTTGAAAATTAGTTTTATTGGTTGCGGAAAATTACTGAAGTGTAGTGGTGCGCAGAGCTCATTAATACTTTGATACCTCACGATAACGACCGCCTAGAGCTTTCGGAATGAAAATAAGTACGTTTCTATATACCAATTTGTTTACAATAAAGAAAAGAAACGAAATTCAGTTTATAATGTAACGAAATAAAATTCTTAAAATAATCGGCATACGAGGTGTGGCAATTAAATAACCGGACTGGTGCTACAAAACATTTTATTGACCACCAATTACATTACAAAGTTTGTCCCCTTCAATGTACTCTCCTTGGCGATCCCCACAACGCTCCATACGAATTTTCCACCGTCGAAAGCAGTACTGGAAGTCCGTTTCTGTCAGCTTGTTGAGAACCTCCGTCGCTTTCACCGCTTCCACACTGTCAAATCTTGTCCCCTTAAGCTCCGATTTTACTTTAGGAAATAAAAAAAAGTCACAGGGGGCCAGGTCGGGCGAGTACGGTGGGTGGTCCAACACGGTGATGCCGGATTTCGCAAAGAACGCCTTCACAGACAAGGCGGAATGGGCTGGCGCATTGTCTTGGTGGAGCATCCAGGATTTGCTCTTCCACAAACGGGTCTTCGTCTTCTCACTCGTTCACGTAGGGTAGTTAGGACCTCGATGTAATAATGTTGATTGACTGTCTGACCTTCGGGGACCCAGTGGACGTAGCTCGATCTGAACACTCATTTTTCCGACGCGACGCTAGCGTAAGGACTTGAAGGGACGATTGCTACAGCGAGACTGAGCGACGTACAAGCGTGCCCATCGAGCTCAGGGTGGGGGAAGCATCTGCAAGCACGGACATGTTCAATCCTGCCGTGGCGTGCTCGCTGTTTGTCGATAGTAGCGCCAATCCGGTTATTTAATTGCCACGACCCGTATGTTCGTTCGTCCGCTTCCCGCGCGCACACGCACGTAGCTGTCGCCTGTATGCACTAGATGCGCCAATGTTGTTCCCGGTTCACGTGGATCACATGGGGCAATTTCCGTGAACTCGAGGGTTCCTTAACGCCATAAACAGCACAGATGGACTGCATGTCACACACAGACACGTTTCCTGCGCGCTCACGCACGTGGCTGTCGCCTGTATGCACTAGATGCACCAATGTTATTCCCGGTTCACGCGGAACACATGGGGCTGTCTCTGTGAACTCGAGGGCTTCGTTAACGCCATAAACGGCACAGATGGATTGCATGTGACACACAGACATGTTTCCTGCGCGCACGCGCACGTAGCTGTCACCTGTATGCACTACATGCACCAATGTTATTCCCGGCTCACGCGGAACACATGGGGCTGTCTCCGTGAACTCGAGGGATTCGTCGCCATAAACGGCGCAGATGGACTGCGCAGATGGACTAGCGCAATCCTGAAGAGAAACCACAGGTTGATACAGTTTAATAACGGCAAACATTAAAGCTTTGCAATCAATATGTTTCAACAAGTCGTTAATAAATACTAGGACCGAGATTACAGCCCTGTGCAACACCAGCAAAAACATAGCATCTATCGGGCATGAAACCGTTATAGGATACGAAGAATTGACGCTGATGAAAGTAAGATTGAAGCAACCTAACAGGGGAGATGCTAAAACCAAAGTCCTAGAGTTTTCTTAATAGAACACCGTGATCTATACGGTCAAAATAATATTAAAGATACTCAACAGCGGCTTCAACAATACCGACGAACAATCTTCGAGTATAAAGCTCGGCATTTGATCAGATCCTGATCTAGCGTATTTTTTAATGACTTAATGGCAAAGATAATATCTGATTCAGACAATGTGTTAACGTGTATGGCAGAAAAACCACATTTAGCACCATTATCAGTGAAGAAAGGAGTGCTGACAAACCTCAAGAAAGTAAGTAAAGTCATCAAGTTTGCTTTATGGTTTTTATGCATTGATGAATAATATTCTTTATAACTTAAAAGACACTACATATAAAATAGTTATTTTGCAAAAGAATTGAATTTCAAATGCATTAAAGACGAAATTCCCAGTACTCATTCCCATTATGCACGGGATTCATCTCTTATGTAAACGTTAACGGCACACCGGCGCTATTCTTTCGGTAATTTCGAGCATTTTTCCTTCCTCAATTACGGTAAGAGATTGTTTCATTATTTATGTAAGTATCCCACCGACTGTTTTACATGTACTTCTGCATGTTCGTATAGCGCCCGGCTAGCTAAAGAGCTCGTTCCCGATAAAGTCTAGAGCGGGTGCGGTTGCCGGCAGCGACGCTACCGGCTCGAGTAGACGCTTAAATAATTCCGGGGTCGTTCTCGTCACACTATTAGGGTCTTCCGTTTAAGGGAAATAGCTGTCCGGTGCATTAAACCGACGCTTAAATTTATCGTCGTCTTCTGTACTTATTGTCTGAATTGTTGTTTTATTTTTCTTCTGCGGACTCTCCTTTTCCTTCGCGTCTACAATGTCTCGGAGCTAACGGCTATCCGAGGAGATGGGAAGCATTCGAATGATTTATGCCAAAGCAAAAATATTGTACCCCTATAAAGCTGTGAGCGCGGGCGCAATAGTAGTGAAGGCGTTCATTCAGGGCAGACGTATCGTTATTCGCCTTTTAGAATGAATAATTATGTCAAAAACAAAGAGATTCTGGATGATTTAGAGGTTAGGTGATCGATTTACTGAATACATTCGTCAGCCCGGTTCATTCGCGTATTAGAAAAGAGTACAGGGTTTCATAGATCGTTGCTCTGCTTGTTTTCTGAATACGTCTCCTTACTGCTCGTATAATTATATTCATTCTGCCGCCTTTAAATATTGTCTAAAATTCTTAGTTGTTGTTGTTTTTGTTTGTACCCTTGCAGAGCAGAATTAACCATAAAATTCTTTCTTCATCAAGCAATTTGTGAAAGGGTTGTATTTTTATTTAGTGCGGGATCATAAATACTATACTTCATTTCTTTTAAGAATGCAGTAGGTGGCGTTGCAGGCGCAGAGCAGTTTACACAGACAAGATTTTGAATGTTTGTTATGACAATGATGACAACTTATGATCGATCAAATGTTCGATATTATATTGAGCGAGGTTATTTTATGATGCTGTCGTATATGTATACAAAAATTTTATGACACGAAATTATGTAAATTTAGAATTCAATACAAATAAACATCATATGTTCGATATACATATATATTACTTTAAATTCTTAAATAATCTAGGAATCAAATTAACAACATTGCAAGAAATATTACAAATATAACATCTATTCTCGTTATGGTTAATGGCATCACTTTTATTTTTAAATTTGTTGGTAATACTACATTACCACAATCACTTCCGATAAGTGCGAAGGAATAATAATTCAATCTGACTAAATAATACAATGTTTAATTTTACTTCTTTAATTAAACTAATTTTATTAAATAACATAATAAATAATAATAAAACAATGTGAAATAAGTAAAAAAGAAAATAAGATTTCAAAATTCACATTACGAAGAACTGAAAGTGAGCTCTTCATCTGATGAACCTGTATTCACAGCAAATGTTAACTGCATATCTTCAATGATATTATCCAAGTGATACATGTCATCTTCCTCTTTAATAACGTGCTGAATACACCTTCCCCATTCTTCTCCAGTAATTTTCATCAAGCCCTCATGAAATAAGGATTCTACATTGTCCAATTTAAATGTTTTATTGTGAGCAGCAACATAGCCCTTTACTTGTGCCCAAATCATCTCTATTGGATTTAATTTGCAATGATAGGGGGGTAATCTTAACACTTTCCTACCTATTGCTTCTACCATATTGTCTACTTTATAACCAATCGGATAGTTTATTAAATATTTTGTTTTATCCAATAATTGAATTTTTAGTAATGTGCCATTCACATTAAAATTTTTGTTATTTAACCACTCGATAATGTCGGATTTTTTCCATGCTGTATTTGGTGTTCTTTCAGTCTTTTTCGAATGGTATGTTGCATTATCCAACACAATGACACAATTTTGTTCTAAAGACAGTAGAATATTCGTTATCCAATTTTCAAAAATATCAGCATTCATGTCTTCATGATAGTCACCAGTTCGTTTTGATTGAAACACCAACAAACCATTCTCAACAAACCCAGTATCACTGCCAATATGGGTGATTATTAACCTTTTTCCTTTCCGGGAAGGATCTTTCAGACCTGCGGATAGCCCTTCAACGAAAGCTTGACGTGCAGTTACAACAGTTTTGTCTTTCCATATTTTTGCTCTTGTATGTCCAGCATTTAGCCAAGTTTCATCCAAGTAGTATATTTTACGACCTTCTTGACGATGCTGTTTTATTTTACTTAAATATTCTCGCCTCCACAAAATAATTTCTCGCTTTTCGTTCAACATGTGATTCCTTGTTCTCTTTTCCCACATAAAACCTATTTTTTTCAGAATTCTCCAAACTGTGCTACGACTAATATTGGGCAATGTTTCACCATCTTTTATAGCCTATTTATAAGAAAAATTATTTAAGCAATATAACATTAAAATAAATATTTTACTAACCTCAGTTATTTTATTCACAGTTGGTAATTCATTTTTCAAGAAAAAGCTATGAACAATCCTACGAATTGCCTTTTTGTCATCCTCATCTAATTTGTCTACAAATTGTTGTCGAAGTCTCTTGCGAGATGGAGATTTTAAAATACCACTTGACTCCTTTTCAGAAACGATTTGCCAAAGTATTCTTTCTGACAGCCCAACTTCTGATGACGTTAATTTTATACTTCGCGTTTTAGAGTTCGTTTTCATATGTTTTATAAACACATTATATGCCATCAGCCTTTAGCCAGTGCGAACATGTTTTCCTTGGGTATTTGTGGTTACAGAAGGACCAGGTTATGGCTCTTTAGAGAAAGATCGACTAGGAAACATACGTCTCATCCATAATTACCAATTTTACGTCAATTTTGCAAAGTAACATATTGAATATTATACATTACCTTTTAAATGAAAAATATTCAACAAAGACTTAAAGAAGACTATTATTAATGTATAATAAGATTAAATTAAAGAAAACAAATATCCACAGCAAAATACACAGAGGCCTAACGTTAAAAGCGAGATTTGAAATATTTGACAATTGACAATAAATCGCTTGCGTGTATATACATAAAATTGCAGCTGTGTACATTGCTGCTAGTCAAAATTCGAGTTTCATATGCCCTATTTATCTCCACAATGCATTCTTAAAAGAAATGAAGTATAGTTCAGATTTAATACTGGTTGCGCCATCTGTGTTCGATTGGCTTAAGTTCTTATCAATATACTTTTTGATTAACTTAATATTGTCATTTACTATGTATTTTCATCTTTTGGGTGATTAGATAGATAGACTTTAATTCATAATACGAGTAGTGTGGAATTCACAATAAAGTTTTGTTTTAGAGACCGTTTCAAATGCCTTTTTCATGTCAGTAAAGAGTATTATCAGTCTGTTACTGCTTTTTAGTATTTAACTATGATATCATTATGAAATTGTCTAACTAGCACATAAAATGGATTAAATGCATGACACTACATGATTTTGTGTAAATTCAAATGCGTATAGAATTCAATAAATAATTGATATATTAAAGCAACAACTAACAATTCCACCCAAATATTCCTTTTATTTGTCAATCAGCGCCATCTATATCAAAAACAATACGCAATGAATTGTCATCGTATTGTTTACCAACGATTTTAAAATAATTATATTTAATAGAAACGGTTTTTAACCAATTCAACAACGAATAAATTGCCGATTGCTTTATTTCAATCCTGGATGCGACAATAATGAAATCCAATGGATTATCATCATGGCCTTCGTTATTAAAAACCGCGAAAATTTAATCGTAATAACGGAACTTAGTAGTATATTCGTTTAATGTTAATTTTTTTTTTCTATAAAATTTAATCACTCTACCTACCAATATAAATAACAAAAATGGCGGGTAATTATATCGGATGCTTTTGTACGCGTTCTGTGTTTGAAACAAACTACCGGACACCGGTGCACAACAGACCGTGTGTGTACCGGATTTACGAAACGTGTACCGCTAAAAATTTTATTGGATTATTGCATTACGTTGCATATCTGTATGTATGTCGGCGTAATACAATCCGGATTTACGGGAATATTATTTACGGTTACACGTGTTGGCGAATAAAGTCGGAATATTTCATTTTCATTACGCCGTGGCTAATCAATTTTTTTAATATGCTGTTTTGAATTACGAATAACTCTACCGCTAAATAATGCTGCATAAAATTATACACCAAAAAAATTGACGCGGTGCATACAGTTATACATGCACAGGGCGTTTTATTTTCAATGTTTTTTATAGTAATATAATAATAATAGTATACTGAAATGTTGTAAAAGTGGGATATTGTTGAAAAAAATTAAAATTTAAAATTAATTGATTAATTACATTAACTGAATACTTTTTCGGCAATTTAGATGAACTGTAAAAACTAACCTGGATTTGAGGATGTCAATAAACTTTCTGTTTATGTGACATTTGGAGGAAAACTGCCTACTCTTAACAACCATCATTCGCTTTACGTTTAATTTCAGTTAAGTTCTTAGAATTTACAGTACATTTTTAAATATAAACACTTTGCAGACGGATACGCCTTACCTCGATGAAAACAGAAAATTTATTGGCGTCCTTCTATTCCTTTATTTTAACCGTGAAAGCGATTGTTTCTTCCGCAGCAAATTTTGATAATTCCTTTCCAAATACAAATGGATGATGAGTTTTTGGCGAATAAAATTATCTTAAAATGTAGCATTATGGTATGAAAGTAGTGACACGATTAGATGACTCAAAATATATTACCCTATCCTACAAAATTCCACTGACAACCCAATAATAATAAAACTTGCTGACGTTCTTGACAGAAACATGACGAAACATATTTAATTTACGAAATTATGTTCGAAATACCTCTGAATTTACCCTGTTACTTATTATAGGAGGATATATCATTAATTTTGAGGAGTTACGAAAATAAGAAAATGAAGAGGAATAACTTCACCGTTCCACCACATTTGTCGTTGCCTGGACTTAAAATAATTATTTAGTACCCCCTCTCTAAAGATAGGAGGCTTGGAGAGGAGTAGGAGCTACCGAGAAAGGATTAATAGCTGCCAGAGCGAACTTCACATTAAACGAATGGCTATACTGAATACATTATACGTGCTGGAATGACAGCTGCGTTCAACGATGTAAAATTTACAACACTTCAATACGTTTATTACCCAACAGGCATGAATGCCTAATAACAGTACAATTGTAGATAAGTACATAGACTATAAAAACGGAGTAGATGCATACAATGCATGAAATAAAATTTACGCTTATTAGCCGCCTTGGACAAAGTATACGTCGGAGCACGTCCCATAATGTTAGTCTTCGCGAATGGAAGAATGAAGCTACAATCGCATTTTGAATTCAAACGTGGCACAGGAAAATGCATTCGTACTAGTATATAGGGACAATCTATGTAATTTCGAAGCAATTTCTGTGAAAATTTCTCACAGATATCATTCCTCCTTGTATTCAAAGCATGTCATACCTTTCCCGTAGTCCATCCTGTAAAGTGCCTTTCTCAGGGTAACTTCCATCAATCTCAAATGATAGGAATTTTAAGAGTGTGCGATGGATACGATCAAGATATAGAAGATCAGAAGGGATACCAAATTAGAGTGGCATATTCCTGTTTATTCAGCACAAAGGCAAATCCCAGAGATTTCATGGCTTCAGAACAGATATTGTTAATGTAAGGTTTAAATGTGAGAGTGGTATCGAAGCCTAAATCTTTAAATTTAAGGTTACGTAACAAGTTGGTGCATCAGATTTGGTAAGGTAATACATAAGATGAACAAAAATGAAAATAGATAAGTACACGGCATTTTTCAAAATTCAACTTGATCTTAAAAAGTTCACACCATTCTACCACCATGACAGGACTACTTTGCAGTTTCCTCGTGCCATCAATTGAAGGTATTTCAGAGAAGATTTTAATATCATTTGCATAAGCAAGGGTGGGAAGGTCGACTTTCAGAAGCAAGTAATTGATGTAAAGAACAAACGGTAACGGTCCCAAATTTGACCCCTGGAGGAAGGTACCGGTTAAACGTCTCTGCCAATGTCGAATTTACAATGGGCTTTGTAATTGTTGCTGATATATAGGCGATTCAGTTTTTCCGAACCCGGCAGCATTGCCTTTAATGTCCACTTCTGATAAAACATAAATGCACTTTTTGTAAATTGTTTAATAAATTACGTAGTCCATAAATACAATTGACAGAACCTTCGGCATAAATTTTAAAGCGGCCACAAGATATGAAACGAGATCAGCGAATTGATGGGAATAATTAACAACCCCATAATACTGCGCTGCCAACTAGTAGTAACAAATAGAACATATTTGTTAGACAAGGTTCATACTTTGCAAATATTAAAACATTAAACACATCCGATGCATGCACACAATAACTGTTCTACCTCTATTTTCAGCAAAATATTGGTTGCATTATTGGTTTTTTCATCAAATTTCATCGTACATTTTCGTTGTTTGTGAATTAATATCAAATAATCAGCGACAAGGTTATCGTTTACAACCGATTATATTTTATTGACAACAAAATTTAACTCTGATAACATTATGGCATACATATTAGAACATAAATTAAAATATGCGTTGAAAATGCTATCCTACTTTTGTACGCTCTCGACAATAAAATTCGAGAATTCCGGGTAAAATACACGAGCACGCCAATATTTTGATAATCCTGCATTTATTGTGGAATGTTCTTCCTAACACCTTCTTCAGCATTCTGCCCCTTTCTCTATCGATAATATTGCAGAATGTGGCTTTTCCAGCATACACGTTAACACATTATATAAATCCGATATCCTCTTTGCCATTAAATCATTAAAAAATACGCTTACATCGGAATCCGATCAAGTGCCAAGCTTTATACTCAAAGATATAATTGTGGGCCAATTTCAATATTATTCTTTATTCTTCAATATATTCTTTTATAATTGAAAAGCAACATGGATGGCTTTGTTGATAGAAAATCGACCCAATACACCTCTGAAGTAATCGATGGCTATAGTCAAGTTTATACCGTGCATATAAATTTTTATATACAAACATAAAAACAGCTCTATGTAAAAATCGTTCCACATTTTCCTTTCGGACTGGCTTTATATTTTCTTATACAGCGTTAACGCTAGTATTGTTGAATAATTTAAAATAATGTAAAAATACATAAATTAATTCATTACAAAAACTAAAATATTAATAAAGAAGAATGGTAACAAAAAAAGATAAATAAAATTGTAAGTTGCTTATTATATAAATATTTTAAAAATAAAACTAGTGATTACTGTATCTTCTAGTCATTTTTTTCATTTTTTTAATAAAGATAGCATATTCCATCGAAACGTCAAGAAAAAAAATGAAGGCCAAAAAATAAACAAATCATGAAGTAATTGCTTTTAACTAACCTCAAATAATATTCCTTCACAAAAATGACTTTCAAGTAGTCTCGTACAATGCAGAGAAAGCAAAAAATCCTAGCATTAACATAAAACACCTACATACGTGCAAGAAAAAAAATAGCCAATAAGGCAATAGTAACGTCGCGAACTTGGCCTCCTAAGCACCTCACAACCGTCCTATCCTATCATATTACGAAAGCAAAAAAAAATACATTTTCTCCAGCATTATTTTCTTCAACCTTCTTTTTGGTTTGTTTTACACGTCTCGACATCCAAACGAAAAAATTTAAGTGTAATGCATTTTCTTTTATCTAGGAACGAAAACCGAATACAAAAAGCAGGGCGAGTCCCATAAGCAAATAAAACATGCGAAGCGTGTACCGGTTCGAACAAACAAAAAAAGTCGAGCTGGATATTCATATTTTATGAGTTGATACGAGCAAAAGAACAAAATTAAATTACCAATAACAGAATATGAGATAGAATTGTATTTTGGTATAGGTATCCCGTGTATAGCTTTAATATAAAAGCATTTTTTTTACTAACCCATTTGGCTATATGTAGAATATAGTGTAATGTTATAATTTACAACATCGAACGTAGCTGTTATTAGCGACAGGCATAGTGAGTTAAGTATGTCCACCAATTCAACGTCAAAATCCGTCTAGCGGCCTAGAGCTCTTTCTCCTTATCGCTGGAGGGGGGGTTCGAAGAGATCATTTTAAGTCCAATCAACAACGACCATGGTGCAACGGATAAATAACCTGTCTTCTGCTCATTTTCTTCACATCC
The DNA here is from genome assembly GCA_029619315.2 of Dynastes maya. NCBI lineage: Eukaryota > Metazoa > Arthropoda > Insecta > Coleoptera > Scarabaeidae > Dynastes > Dynastes maya. The sequence goes on along the minus strand of JAROYE020000004.1, from coordinate 54,511,035 downwards.
GAAATCTAGTTTTAATGGAATATTTTCCTATAACAATTTACAGTTGCATCTTTAGCATAATTTCGGAAATTAAATATCGTTCGTCAACTAAGCGTCTTGTTTGCCTGTAAATTTTAATATTGTGTAGTTGTTGGTGGTGTTAAATATCATAGAGTAGCAAAGATTCAGACTTCGAGTTGCGTCCCTGCATGGCATGCATTACGCTATTTAAAAAAATAATATTCGATTGAAATTTATTATCAAATTACATTTCGAAAGGTATAGTTTTCCAAATTAGCCGTGACTAAGCAATCGCCATCAGGAATGAAATAAACGAGTGAAGCGACTCTAATCAATTTCTCACTTTTAGTCACAATATTCATCCAGGTAAGATGTGTTTGGCTGTGTTCCCACTTTTTAAGTGTTCAGCATTTGAATTCTATCATAAATACGAAATAAAAGTCAAATTTGGTAGTTTAAAAATACGAATTCCAGTACGTAACATATAAACGTAAAGTTTCCACTTGAACGTCACAATCCCAGTTTAGTTTTCTCTTTTCACGTTTCAATATTCGTAAAATTTCATTAATTAATATCTAGTTTAATTTAAATTGCCGACAGAGTGTCTAGGAACAATCCCGAACCTATTGAGCGTACAATTAATTAGTTGATTTAAAAAAAAAATTTTTGATGTTTCCCTCGTCTAAAACATTACAATAGACTGGGTAAGTCAAAAGCTAAATATACTGAAATATCTTTCTAGGGTTTTTTTTTAGGGAAAATTGTTAAATTTTCAAATTTTAAATTAAATTAACGATTCTTGTAGGTTCGGGGGTATCCCTGGATACCCTTGCGGCAATTTTAGAATGAATTTCCAATTCAGTAAAATGAAATTAACGAACTTTAAGATTTTAAAAGTAACTAACCGTGAACTTTTGAACGATGCCAATGTATATAAACTCTCTGTTTATATAACCACCACAAGAAACCGCCTGTTCTGGAAATTTGACCCTTTTCTCTTCAATAAAGACCTTGATTTCACAATCGTGCACTTTATTTGGGGATCGGAGTTAAGACACTCTTTGATTCAACCAAGGCCGAATAAAGATTGATGAAAAATTATGGCGTCGTTCATCTTTCTGTTATTTTAAAGCGCGAAAGACCGGCGATTGTTTTATTTCACAGCCAATTTTGATAATTTAACCCAAATAGAAACTTTTACGATGATTTTCGATCAAATGATATTATTTCTGCAAACAGCATACGAGAACGAATGCAGTGACTTAACCAGGAGGTCGTATGCTGCTGATTCTGTGATCCCCAATGTCACTGGCAAGCTTTAAACGTGAAAATCCACTACTAATTTACAGAAACCTTTCAGATGAAGATTTAATTGATGAAATATTATTTGTTGCACTTTTCAATTTACGCTGTTGCTTATTCCAGACGATTTCTACATTAATTTGGAAGAAATAATGAATAGAAAAATTAACTGACGAGTAGATTTGTCCATGCTACCCCACACTCGTCGTTATCTGGACTTAAATTTTAAATATAATGTACATAAGAATAGAACAAGGAAATGCTTCAATATTCACCAAAATAATCGAATTATTAATATGGAGAACAGTAAACGTTGTCGTCTGCTTAACCGTCAGTACGGCACAAAATGGAATATTGAGCGTTAAATACATTTATTCAGAATCGTTTTTTAGAAGATTACTGAAGATGGTAATTCAACGGTGTTATACGCTGAACTACTACTGAATTGGGAATATCTGGTTGACCATCGGTAATTATTAAATCCCCTATATTTGGTAATATTTAATATAATAATTATAGTAAGATTTACAGGCTGTTCAAATCTTCTGACATTCTAGAATTGTGCCCATTGTGTAAATGGTAAGAGGCCAACATATTCATATAATTTAACAGACACAATAGGGTATCTTTCAGAAATATTTTAGTATATACAGGGTGATCGTAAGTACCCAACCAGACAGGTTTCTTGTTATTTTTAATGGAACACTGTATATTATTACATATTCGGTTTCTCTATCTAAAAATAGGGCAATATAATATGGATTTCATATGTATATTTCAGTATAGAGATTTTAATTCTTGTTGGATGCAGCTATAAAACCAGAACTCAGCAAGAAGCAATTTGTTTAATGTGAAATATCCAGATAGAAATATGAGCCAATCCACAGTGAGTAAAACCGAGAGAAAATTTTGAAAAACTGGGCATGTCAAACACATTTCAAATGCAGGGCGTTCTAAGAAAATGAATGAAGTTATGAAACTTAATATTTAGTTACGTGTGGGTTAGAATCCTCATGGTGCATCTCGATCTCTTGCAGCAGATAATGAGGTTTCTTAACGATCAGTAACATACCATCCTTACAAAATACAACTACTGTAAGAACTCGATGAACATGACCTTAATCGCCGAATGCAGTTTTGTAATATCTATCCAACCATAATCCACGTTTCATTCGCCAAATTCTCTTTTCGGATGAAGCCTAAATGTAACAGCAAATCGACAAAATTGCAGGTACTGGAGTAGAGAAAATCGTCACTGAATTATTGAAGTATATACTTAGCACCCTCGCGTGAGCGGGCATAGTTGACAATAGAATCATTATAATTTTCTCCTTTGACGAAACTCTCACAAGGCAGCGATATCTAGATTGTTTAGGGGATGCGCTTTCACCTGCTCTTGCAGAAATTTTTCCAAATGAAAATGATCCAGTTACCAAATTGCGATATTTGGTTTCAACAAGATGGTGCACCTCCGCACTTTGCACGTCCGCAAGCTTTCCTGGGAAGTGAGTCGATAGGCGAGGACCAATAGAGTGGTCCCAGGTTTCCAGATCTTACACCCCTTGAATTTTTCTTATGAGGCATTTCAAATCAAAAACCTATATAAGTAGACCACAAAATCTACAAGATTTGAAAAATAAAATTAGGTATTAAATAAGTCGAATGAGTCCTGACATCATTCGCAATGTACAAAATGAATGTTTCCATAGATTTGCTTATTATCAAGAGGCCAGTGGATAACATTTCGAACAGTTGATTTAAAAGAAGCAATAATTTCATTCCTTGAATAACAGCATTTATACATTGGTACACACGCATAACATCCGCGGTATCAAGGCAGGACACCTACTGCCTCCACAGACATGTAAAACTTTATTTTTTAAAAATATAACGACCCAGGCTATTAAAGTGTACAATCACTTACCATACGAACTGAAGCATGGCGACGCCAGCAAATTCAAGTCACACCTGCGTGCATATCTCCAAAAGATGACATTCTATTCCGTTCTTGAATTTTTTTCAAAATAAACTCTAATCTTATATGTATATTGACGTCAATATTAATCAATGTTGTAAACAATTGTTGTGTTTGTCTAATTGTTAAACGATGTGTCTCTTGTTATTTACACTTTTTCGTACAATATTTATATTTTAATAATTTTTATTTCTTATATTTACACACATATTTATATTATTTGAACTGACTTGTTCAACGCTTTGTTAGCATTACTGAATAAAACGTATATTATTATTATTATTATTATTACTATTATTATTATTACCTTTGCTTTTTTTTATTAATAAAATTGATGTACTCCACTATAATGACTTTTATTCGAAAATGTTGTTAAATGATCTATTAAAATAAAAAGAGTTGGGAGTTCTCATTTACAAAAATTGACGATTACGTCATTACTTGAAAACCAGAAGTGGGGGAAACTTAAAATTAATGCAAAAATGTTTATTATTAAAAAATAAAATTGACCTGTGTCAACATTTCTTCGAATAACAAATTGCTCAAGATTTAATGAATTTATTCTAATTTTGTGTATTTTGTTACCGAATATAAACAAATTGAAAGGAAAGCTATGTATAGACCCTTTTCTTGTAAAAAAATAAATTGCGTCCCATATTACGTGTACATCGCCATACTTATGAACGTCACAGAAGATATTTTCAGAGCCACATATCATTCTCAATACTGTTGGATGTTACCACGTAAGGCACAATACACATTATTCTACACAAACTAACATGAATTGACTTGCATTCCTCAATCGCAAAATTCCAGTGGCAAATCCTTTCGCATAACCCCCTATTCACGCCAAGATGTCCTAGAAAGATAACATAAGCTCTAAAGCATTTACGTCCTGAATTGGTACGCGATTGTCTAATTGAAGTCTAAAACGCTAGTCGACAGTCCAAAGTCTTCTTTCTCTCCTCTTTATCATTATCTAACGTCGGTAAGATTAAGGTATACTTTAAGACAATTGTCCTGCAGTTGGAAGCGGCGCTTCTCAATCGAGATAAGAGTACGACGTTCCCATGTCGTTTCGGGACAATAGACCGGTCGTGAAAACAAACGCCAAGATAGAAGAAGTTGTACGTGTGTACCTACATCTGCTGTAGGTACTGCAAAATACGCTCTCGGCTTCCATATCGTTCTCTAACAGTTTCCTTCGTTTACTAATGAAAAGGAATAAATTTCGCAAAATAAACTTAATCTCTTAAGCAATCCCGCTCGCTGTATTGTCCAATTCTTTGTGTACGCATGCATATATAAGTCCAGAGTGGGCAGATTTCGCTTTTCTCCTGTATAAGAGATAAAATAGAGTATTGAAAGTAATAACTTCTATCTGTTTTAATTAATAAACTAATAATTGCTGTTCGCATTTTATTTAGCAGATCTCGACCACTTTCATTGTAATAAAAGCAAATGATAAGCAAGAAACATTAAAATCTGGCATGCATTTTCGTGTGAAGTATATTCAATGTGTGAAGTACATTCGTTCTTCGTTGAAGGATTAAATTGGATAGAATCATATTATTTTGCCGCACAAAATAATCGACATATACAGGTTGATTGAGAACAACGTTTCAAATTCTTAGAGGATTGTAAAGTGCGTTGGTGGAAAGATTTTTTCGGAATAAACTAATATCGGAAAATATCTCCTTTCGGAGATACGAAATCACTAAAGCAATCATACGTGCTAATTTAAAATTGTTTGCTTACATGGGTTACATTGATGGGTCAATGTACCAACCAACCAACCATACCTGCTTTTTCCATAGTAATCAGTAACCTGGGCAAATATGCGGTAACAACCAGAGGCGTGGCGAGCGCATAAAAGTTTACACATAAAATAGAAGGTCAAAAATAAATTATGAAACGTGCTGAAACACTTACCGTTTTAAAAGTCTTCCGTGAAATCACAAACTGGGTAACATCTGTTAAATATTTGAATCATTAGATGTTTCCATAGCTGTTTTAATCAAGTCAGTACGACGTGCGGAATAAATGTTTTTTAATGCCGAAAACGACCGTTCGACATCTAGCGATGTTATATTTCCATATTTAAAATAATCTTTGAAACAACTTAATGCATCTTCACACGCACCCTCACAAATTTGTCTTAATATAAGAAAATCGGAGTCTTTCTATAAAACACTTTCAAATTTTCGTATTACACACCAATTTGTTTCGCCTTCTACAGCCCATAACTGTGGGCGAACATCATTTACAATTTGAACAGAATCCACTAGCGACATCGAAACACTTTGTAATTTCTCTATTCCCTCCGCTAGTCCGAATTAATTGTGAATAGTTTGTAAATCTCTTTTCTTTACTTGATCAAAATATTTGTTGTAGTAAAACGCAGCCTGCAACCATGTTCCCCAACGTGTAACAATCGGCTATGGTGGTTCAGGTAAATCAGCGCACAGCTTGTGAAATAGTCTGGTACCTTTCGGGGACTTTAGAAACACTGCCTTTGTACTAGCAATCAATGCATTTACTAGTGGAAAACATGTAGGAATCGTTTATGCCGCAAGATTTAGAGTATGGATTTTACACCTTACATGTAAGAAGTTACCACTGTGTTCTTTAAGAGATCGGCCCAAAGAACGCATGTTTGCGGCACCATCACTCATAAACATTAAAAGTTGCTTAGTTGAAACTTCAAATTTGTTCAATGGGTTCAACACCACCTTTAAAATCTCATCGGCAGTACAATTCATAACTCTTTTGGAAGCAAGTAAGAAGGAGGATGACGGTCGATGTGGTTCCATTGTATGTACCATTACATTAACCACAGAATGTTTTTGACGATCTGATGTTTCGTCCACACACAAGCACAGTTTTTTATCTTTCAATTCCGTTTTCATTCTTTTTTCTATATGTTCACGAGCAAATGGCACTACATTTCGTATCGATGTCCGACTAGGTAATTTACAGACCGCATATTTATCCCAGAAGGAGACAAATGCTTCTTTGTCTAGTAAACGGAACGATAGATTACATAAAATAAGAGTAACACATAAATCAAATGTAAATTGTTCCTGGTCTCGTATGCCACTTTTTGCAGAAGAATGCTCTTTGCTTTCGATGTGACGTTGACAATGGTTTCTAGACCAACACATTGAAGGGATTTTACAAACTAGGCATTGAATTTTAGCGCCATCAAAAATTAAGTCCGGCATGTCTACTATAAAGTTTGTAACTGTCTCTGCCATTGGCCGTTTTCGCGGCGTACCTAACTGCGACATTTTTAAAGCAAACATAAGCGTACAATTATGAAATAAGTTACGACAGCCTACATATACACAGAACTACTCATATACAAGATCGATTTAGTACTGACGCTGTGAACGCGTGAAATAAATAATCGCCGACTCCGCACCACATATCTACTACACTGACTGTTACCGCTGTTTGCCCAGTCTAGTAATCAGTTCGCTTGCATCTGAAATTTTATATTTAATAACCTTCTTTAGGCACATTCGTAAAGAAAATAATCATGTGATTACAGACCTAAATGTGTAATCACTCTAATGGTCGTGTGTGCATAGTGAGTTACTCAGAAACTATATTTCTGTAGATTAGAATTCTTTAAACCTTGATAATTAATTTCCCATTAGTGAAAACTGCATAAGTAAAAGCCGTTTTTGATAATGAGAGGGCCCACTGTGCGCTGGCATGCTAACCTTATTTACACAAATTCATGACATTCGATAACATATATTAATTCACGTCTATTCAAACTATATCCTACCAACTTTGGTTGTCATACATTAATTTGAAGCCACTAATAATTATCGAAACGTAATCAACAAATCGAATGTGTCATTATTCAAGCGCAATTCAAGCTAAAACATTAGCCGCACGCACGTTCCTATACAGTCTAAAACGCCGCGTGATTCCACACATTACGTCTGCCTTCGCGACCATATATTCCCCTCGAACAATGGTCGTATTTCGACCCAATAGTTCAGAAATGCGAATTATCGCCAAACCGTTCGTATCGACATAGATGACGATATAATCGAATACGACACGTGCTGCAGTGCGGAGAGATTATTATTGTTATGCGTGTTAAACATAGTCCTCTATCCGCCCGACGGGTTAATCGTAATCGTGCGTGTATAAAATATTCTTCGCTGCCGATAAATCACGGGACGCGCCAACCGATAGGGCCTCTACATTATGAGCTGGCGGTATCCGAGATGGCGCATAAATAATTAAATAGGATCCATACATGACTTGATGTCGTACATACATGTAAGTAAACACGACGATGCATTAAATTAAGATGCACCATTAGTTTCCTTGCATAGAAATTTCCAGTCCTTCATTGCTTACCATAAGCGAACTCATCACCATGAAGTCCATTCGTCTAAATCTTAGAACATTAAGTTGTATTCAAAGTTGTCTATAAAAGTTTTCTTGTTTTGAAAAATTTATCTCCTATTTTTTTATCAAAGATTTATCTCCTACAAAAATTAAGGCGGAGCTAGGTGTTACATTGAAGGAGTTTGCACCTTCATTTACAACCATAAACACGTGGGTTGCTGACTTCATTCGTGGCCGTACAAGGACCTAAGATGCTGAAGGTTCTAGAAGACCAAAATCCGTTGAGTATGAAACTCTGGAAGCTTATGGATGAAAAAAGTGCCAGAATAAAAGGAACTTTGTGAAAAAATACCGCGTTTAATATTCAAAATATAATGCATTCTGGCGGTACTTCAGTGGTAGGCTAGTTGATTTTATTTATATCACACCTTACTAGAACTATTTTAATGAAAAAAATAAATGTTTTGCAAACAATGTTGATATAGAAAGATTTTATTATTTAAACATTTAATTAACTCCGCCTAGATTGACTGTGGGGTGGATTGAGTAGTTTCACAGTCATCATTGCCGGCCCCAAGCCCGGATAAAGGAGGAGGGTTTCCAGGCCAGGTTAGCACCCTACCTGTAGTAAAAAGTCTGTAACGCTCACAGAACCGACACTTTGCCTCGGAACAGGACTGAATTAAAGACGACGAACCATGCAAGGAAAAGGATTAGGAGTTGGAAAAGGAAGAATGTGCTACATGTTGCTACTTGGAATTTAAAACCCCTTAATAATAAAGAAGAGGAAACGTTCATCGAACTGAAACAAAATAATATCGACATACGCGCTCTACAAGAGGCTAAAAAAAAAGGAAAGGGCCACAAGCAATACGAGAATTATGTGCTGGGTATACAGCGCAGTGGACAAACAAGACAGAGCAAAGGAAGGTGTAGGACTGGCAATTCACACAAAAAATATACCCAATATCGAAGAATGTGAATACATATCATCCCGCATACTAACTGTCAAAATCATCTCACCAACTCGAAAGTTAAATTTGATATCGATATATGCACACGAGGATAATAAACTAAAGGAAGAAAAGGAAGACTTTTACAACCAAACGCATAAAATCATTGAAAAAATACCACAAGATGAACAGATGATAACACTCGAAGACTTTAACTCTCGCATCGGAAACGAGATAATACCAGGAGTGAAACAACGGTTCAATGAAAATATGTTAAACAGTAATGGGGAACTCATGATTACGTTATGCTCATTAAATGAACTGAGAATCAATAACACATTCTTTAAACATAAACAACAGTACAAATCACTTTTAGGAACACCAAAGATCAAGAACGCTAAACTCCGCTAATGCTGGAAGCGATCACAGTCTATTGCTTGGTAAAATAAGAATGATTATCCGAATAGAGAAAAACAAAATAACGAAACAAGTACAAAAAGCAAATCTAAAATCACTGTGGGATCCATTAATAAAGGATTTATATCAAAGAAGGATTAATGAGGAAATAACGGAAAATTATATCACCGAAGAGGACATCAACCTCAGCTGGGAAAAATAAAAAGAAACATCAATGAAGCACCATTTGAAGCATTAGGCACTAGAATGGTAAATGTAAGGTAAGGAAAGCCAAACAAAACCTCATGGTTCCGCAAAGAAATTAAAGTGAAGTGCCAAGAAAAGAAAAGGGCCTACCTAATATTTAGAACAAGAGTCATACAACAAATATAAAAGAATTCGTAACGAAACAAGTACACTAGTTAGAAAAACTAAGGGTGCCCACTGGGAAGAATTCTCTAAACGATTAGAGAATGACTTCTATGGCAGGCAGTAACAAATATCACGGTTGATCAGAAGTTAGAGAAAAGAAATAAACGAGCTAAGAGAACTTAATCTAATGGATCACAGAAGATGAGTCGTATACCTTACCGAACTCTACAAAAGAAAACAAAACCGAGCAGAATCAGACACTCCAGAAATAACAGTCGAGGATAACGTACAGCTGGAGGAATCAGAAGTAGAAATAGCACTCGAAAAACTGAAAAACAAGAAAAGTCCTGGCCAAGACGAGATCCCCAATGAGCTACTAAAAAGTGGTGGTCCGAGCCTTACGAAAGGACTAACTAAATTCATTAGAAAAATGTTCGAACAACACGTAATTCCAAAAGAATAGTGCATAAGCATTATGATTCTCATGCACAAAAAGGGAAACAAAAACATACCCGAAAATCACAGAGCAATTAACTTACTCAACACTACCCTAAAACTAACAACAAAGATCATTAGAAACAAAATAAACAGTATAACATCTCTTGAGGACGAGCAACAGGGATTTAGATCGGGAAGGTCGTGCACGGATGCAGTCTTCGTACTGAGACAAATAACAGAAAAAGCGATTAAATACAATAAGCCAGCATTCATGTGCTTCATAGACCTAGAAAAAGCTTTCGACAAAATCCAGTTGACAGATATTATACACTTATTGCACGATAGGAGAATCCCCTATAGTCTCATTAAAGCTATATAAAATATATATAAGACCAATCAAATTCAGCCAAAGGACTCGCAGAGCCGATACCAGTAGAGAGTCGCATCAGACAAGGAGACTCCTTAAGCCTCTTGCTCTTCAATATTGTCATAGATGAAGTAATAAAAAAAGTACGAAAACTGAAGGGATATAAAACGGGCAACAGCGAAGTGACAATCCTATGCTACGCAGATGACGCGATCCTGATTGCAGAGAATGTGGACGATCTCCAAAGACTTATACAGCAGTTCGACCAAGCAGCAAAAGCATTCAGTATGCAAATATTTGCAATCAAAATGTATGACCACATCAAAACATCCATCAGATGCAAACTGGTTATAGATAATCAAATAGTACAACAAGAAATGAACTTCAGTTACTTGGGCATCGAAATTTCAAGCTACGGGGATACTGAAACAGAGGTGAGACAGAAAGCCACAAGAGTAGCAGCGTGTCTGAACAGCACAATATGGCAACGCAAACATATGAAGACAGAAGTCAAGGTTAGAATCTACAAAACAACAATTCGACCAATAATGATATATACAGCAGAGAAACGACCCAAAACATCCAGAACCAAGCAAATATTAGAGACAACTGAGATGAGAATACTGCGAAGAATAACAGGAAAAACGTTAATGGACAGGGAAAGAAGCGAAAATATTAGGACATGTGAAGTCGAAAACATAAATGACTGGGTATTCAACAAAGAAAGAGAATGGAACGAAAACATTAACAGAATGAACGACGGAAGAAAAATGAGAATAGCACGAAACAAGTCCCCGGTGGGCCGTAGGAGCACTGGAAGCACGGGAAAGAAATGGAGTGACAACATCAGTTAAAGGGCAGAGAATCGAAGAAAACAGGCAATTGCCTAACTTAAAGAAAGAAGAAGATGAAACATTTAATTAAACCGAAACACAAATCATATTTATTTTTAAGTAAAATATTTCAAAGAAATTTTATAATTACACTTTTCCACAACAAAACAGAAGCGATACATCTTTCAAAAGAAACAAGAATATTACACGCAGATCGCCGTACGATTTACCATTTATCCGGGTCCATTTTTTTTACTCAGAACCGACTATTGCCAAGTTGTAAATCTCCAAACATTTATGAGCGAAAAAACGAATGATTTATTGGCAAAATCAAGCCCCTAAGGCAAGAACAATCCCGCACGTCACACGCGCCAAAAAAAAAACTCGCAGAATTCCAAACGCCCACATGATCGAATAAATAACTCCGCGGATTGTATGGCGGTAGCAGAAGATGGAGGTAGCCGGCCCTGATAAATTTTCATTAAGCTGTCGCGCGAGTTAAAATGTTGGAAAACGTAGCGCAAGTATCTGTGACAAGTCACTTTTCATTCGTGATTTACACATATTCCCGTCTCTACGTGTACACGAAGGGTGAAGGCAATTATCTTAAACGCCTGGAAGTTACACAACAGGTGCAGCAATTGTGCCTAGTTACATACACTAACTCCTGAAAGTATGTCCAGTAATGATAATTTTTGTGACTCAAAATATAATTCAGTTGTATTTAATATTTAATTTATTTGCACTTATTTGCAATGCAAAATGAGACATATTGATGGGATTATCCACAAGGAGTTCGGATGCCATGTATAGAACTGAAACGCTTCATTAAAACCCTTACCAACAATAAGGTCCTAAATCTGAATTCGTTAAGTTATGTTTGTTTTTGTAAATGTTGATGCCTTCATAACAATTTAATTGCACGATGCTGTTTAGGTTCTTAACTAACTTTATTATCTTATCTTAACTTATTATCAACCTTACGATCATTTTCCAGCATATATAGGGCGATACTAGATTCATGAAACCTCCTGAATTCGAGATGAGCCAAATACTCTTTGTACCTAACTCTGATTGGTCTTTTTGCCTGCCCAATATATTTGATCACAATATTTGTAAATTCCTAATTTATCCATATTATCTACTGGGTCTTTAGAACTTCCTAAAAGGTTTTTGACGTTTATGTTTGAAGAAAAAACAACTTTGTAGTCAATTTCAGAAAAGATTTTTTGAAAACTTTTCGTGTAACTTGGATAAAAGAGTAATTCAATATATTTCCTGTTACCGCCGTCAATACGTTCAAGTGTGTTTACATTTCTAACTCTTAATCTACTTTTATGTTTCCTGATAGCATTGTAGACTACATCTTCAGAGAATCCGTTAAAGTTAGCAATTTTGATGCTCTCTTTTTGTTCATGTTGATACCTATCTTTAGTTAAAGGAAAATTGAGTAAACGCTGTACCAAAAAGTTAATAGTTTTCTTCTTCATGCGTAAATATAATAGCGGGAAAATTTGAGTTAAGTTGTTCTACGAAATCAGTTTTTGAACATCTGCCAGTATCAAAGATGCAAAAACTGTCATCGACGTATCTGATCCGAAGCCGAGGAAAGTAGGCCAAAATGTTTTGTTCCTCTTAGCTTTTTCTTCTTTTTTCTTTTGGTAAAATAGTTCGCACATATATTCCTTCTAATTAGTGATTAAGTGACTTTTTCACCACTGCACAGTCTTTCAACACATATGTACTGAAATATCTTTCTCGGGAGTTTTTTTTTAATTTTGTTAAATTTTCTAATTTTAAATTGAATAAACGATTCTTGTAGGTTCGGGAGTATCCCTGGATACCCTTACGGCAATTTTAGAATGAATTTCCAACTCGGTAAAATTAAATTAACGAATTTTAAGATTTTAAGAGTAACTAGCCTTTAACTTTTGAACGATGCCAATGTATATAAACCCTCTGTTTATATAACCATCACAGGAAACTGCCTGTTCTGGAGATTTAACCCTTTTCTCTTCAAATAAAGACTTCGAATACACAATCGAACACTTATCTTGGGATCGGAGTTAAGACACACTTTGATTCAACCAAGGCCGAATAAAGATTGATGAAAAATTATGGCGTCGTTCATCTTTCTTTTATTTTAAATCGCGAAAGACCGGCGATTGTTTTATTTCACAGCCAATTTTGATAATTCAACCCAAATAGAAACTTTTACGATGACTTTCGATCAAATTAAATTATTTCTGCAAACAGCATACGAGACCGAATGCAATGACTTAACCAGGAGGTTGTATGTTGATGATTCTGTGATCCAAACTGTCACCAACAAGCTTTAAACGAGAAAATCCACTGCTAATTTACAGAAACCTTTCAGATAAAGATCTAATTGATGAAATATTATTTGTTTTACCTTTCAATTTACGCTGTTGCTTATTCCAGACGATTTCTACATTAATTTGGACGAAATAAGTGAATGGAAAAATTAACTAACGAGTAGATTTGTCCATGCTACCCCACACTCGTCATTATCTGGACTTATAATTAAATTATAATGTCCTCGCTCCAAGGACGGTGGGCTGAGGGGGGGTGATAACGAAGAAATTTCCAATTTTCCCCGCAAGAGGGGTATTTAGTTACCAACGAGTGGCCAGCCTGACATTTAGTCAGTACCGGAGTGACAACTGAGAGAAGTTGTTGTTGTCAAGATACAACGTTGAACATAACAGCACATATATAAACCTTGACTTGCCTGGCAGCGATAAGTACGTCTTATTCCCACCGATGTATATCGAATACGAATAATCCTAAACAATATAGCAATAGGTACTTAATGGTTATTTTTGTTGTGAATATTTTACGAAAAAGATAAAATTTTATACATGGAATTTTATTTAAATTGTTTAGCAAAGCAAAAATAAGTCCTGGGTTGGGTATAATAATAATTCATTTCATTTCGTTAAATGACTACACGCAGATATTTTTAATTTATCAAGAAAATTATATATCTAATTTTATTGAGACTAAAATATTATTTGGAGATAAAATTGTGTCCAAATTTGAGTAAAACGTTGTTAAGTGAGGTATAGCAATATTTTCATTTACTAATTCCTATTATTTCTCATTAATGAAACTATTTTTATTCTATTTTTACCCATTTAAGCACCTTAATTTGTTTAAATTCTCTCTATTTGGCTTCACTCTATCAGATCCACCAGAAAAATCTCCCACCGTCACTGGTAACAACGCCTGCCTCTGCCACAGTCAGGGACAGCCCCATTTATACAAAACTTAATGACAAATAATGTATATTTTAGACTATACAAGATCAATTCCTTAAATGATGGCTCCTCTAAATCTTTTAAATACTTCTACCTTCTCTATAAGTAAAATCTAATAAAAGGTAACGTTTGCAAGACGTAACGACATGATAAATAAATGTTTAATCCCCTGAAATAGAAAATAATTCATTCCTAAGCAGCACACTTAAGATTTACCTAGCAGTAATAGTTACGTAGCGTAATACTAAATAACATCCACAGCAGACTTATGAACGCTAGTGTACATACAATCGCTCTCCAAGTTATGTTAGGAATTTCCGCCAGGAATTAACTCAAAGAATCCCCTATCTGGAGCGCACTTCGTATCATGCGAGCATACATTAATGCAAACTACAAGTGCATGTACGTGAGCCCTGTGAAAACAAACGCTGGGATAGCTTTCAGGTGCATATTAGACGCGTGTTCTCGACATTATCGTTGTTATTCTTGTTATTGTTTGTTGTTGCCACTCCCCTGCATTCCGCAAGCTGGAAAGTTATATATTTGCTTGCTAACGGCTGAACAGGTAAAGCACCGGTTTATAATGCATGTTATACGCGACGTGCACTTGCTTTGTTACAATTATCGGCGGCGGTTGTACCTATATTGATAGAATAAACTATGTAGTCAATTTGGAATATGTACTCGGGGAATACATGCGCTTTACATGTGTAAACCATAGCTTGAGGCTTTCGCTAACGATCTTTAGTAAATTTTTACCTACTTTGGATGCAATCTAATTCAACGACTAAGATCCAACTGAATACTGCTCCAGTCTAATTCAGAAGAGTATTAGAATCCATGACTTTAAACGCCTAGCAATAAATATTCTGATACGCTGAGAAAAATCGTCCAATTAAACTATATTGCTATTGCTAGTTTATCGACCATAATTATCGTAATGCTACAAAATAACAAAATCGAATGTAGTCATCAGCCCTACGTTGAGCGCCAAATTTTTGTAATGTTATAAACAAGGGAAAAATTTGATTTATCGAAATTGATCAATTAATATTACGGTCTGTAGGTCCGGGAGTGTCCCTAGGTACTCTTTCAAAAGAGAAAACTAACCTCAAATTATGACATTTCAATATAAACTCTGCGAATACGCATTCCTTGACTCGCGCTTCGTAATTAACGTTGAATTTCAGCACTAGAGATTTAAATTCACAAAACACATGATGATACAACAGTAGTTCTAACTAAACTGAAAAAATTGTAAGCGTCCCTTGACTCCTTTGTTCGCAATAGCGATTGTTTGATCACGGCCAATTAGGATGCACCTTTCGAATTACAATGTGATATTAAATTTTGATCAAATTTTCTTATTCTAAGAGTATATTAATTTTAGAGGATAAACTGCCATGAAGGCTCTCCATTTTTAAAGCGTAACTCTGTGATCTTAGACATACAACTATACAATATTGAATTTTACCAACGGACATGACAACTTCTTTACGAAAGATATTTAATTTACGATGTTATGACTAAATTTATTCTTTAAATTATTGTAGGAAAATATTTCATTAAAATTGAAGATTTAGGATATGAAGAAAATCGATAGAAGATTCGTTCCATCATGATCGTCGCTGTAGGAAGATAACTTTGTCTTCTTACACTCCAGCGACAGGAAGAGAGAGAAGCAAGGTTATAAAAGGAACTGAAGACACTGAGAAAGAGGTCAGAGGAAATGTGTAAATAAAATTATTTTCTTTGGTTATCAAGCAATATAAATACGAATGAAAGAATACTCGGTGCAAGTCAATTGCTGTAGTTAACACGTTCCATTTGGGATTTGTAAGCGAGGCCACAATGCTTGTCGAAGTTAATCTTATTTCTTCATAATAAGTAGAGTTGCTCAATTTGCGCCAACAGCCAGTGGCGGGCGCATAAAAGTTTACACAAAATAAATGGTCAGAAATAAAATATAATACGTACTCAAACACTTACCGTCTTAAGAGTCTTCCGTGAGATCACAAAGTGAATAATGTCTGTTAAATATCTGCAACATTAGATATGTTTCCAGAGTTGTTTCGGCAAACCGAGTGCGGCGTGAGGAAAAAGTGTGTTTATATGCAGAAAACGAACGTTCTGCATCCAGTGACGTTATATTTGCGTAATTAAAATAATCTTTGGAACAACTTAACGGTTCTGTTGAAGCACCTTCACAAATTTGTCTTAATGTGCCAAAATCAGAATCTTTCTCTAAAACACTTTCAAACCTTTCTAGAACACAAACATTTTTTGCGTCTTCTACCGCGCGTAGCTGTATGTGAACATGTTGCACTATTTGCAGAGATTCCACTAACGACACCGAAAGATTTTGTAATTCTTCTATTGCCTCCACTATTCCGAAGTAATTGTTCTGAATAGCTTTTGGATCCGTTTTAACCTATCTTGAAATTTGGACTGGCTTTCCTTGATAGCCGCAGCTTCCTTTGGATCGAATTGTAAAACCACGTTCTTAATATTCTCAAAGTATTTATAATAATAAAACGCGGCCTATAACCATGTTCCCCAACGTGTAATAGGCTCTGGCGGCGCAGGCATACGGGAGCACAGTCTGTGAAATTTGCGAACACGTTTTGGGGATTTGACAAACACTGTTTTTGTATGCGCTATTAAAGGATAACATTTTCTAATACTATCTGCCACATGACTGAAAGCATGAATTTTACACGTAATATGTAACAAGTTAGCACAATGTTTTTTAAGAGACGGGCCTACAGAAAGCATGTTTGCGGCACCATGACTCATAAACATCAACAGTTGATTTGTTGAAAGTTCAAACTTTTCCAATGTATTTAACACTAACTTTGAAATTACTTCGGCAGTACATTGTTGTACTCGTCTGGAAGCTAATAGAATTTAGGGTGACGATTGATGTGGTTCCATTGTTCGTACCATTACATTAACCACAGAATGTTTTTTACGATTTGTTGTTTCGTCCACACATAACCGTCGACCGCCGATCGGAGATGCATATATTCCACACAGCGTATCCGATGCTGTCGCACCGCTCAGAGTGTCAGGTCTACTTACTAGTATTATTCTAATTATTTTGGAACAACGGTTAGAAGATGGAAAGGAAAAGATCTTGGGGATTGTAGCCGATCGAAATAAAAAACTCCCTTCTATGATATTCTAAGCTTTCGCATACTTCATTTATGCGTCATCATAGAAAAACAAATTGGAAATAATAATATCCAACAAAGAAGAGAACATCAGTATAACATCGTCAATAATTACAACATATTAAAATTTACTGCAATTTAAATTAATTTAATTTCAATAAAAAGGTGCAGACCCACAACCCATGAGGTGAAGGCAAGGTTACGATATACAAAATGCTGTTTTTTTTATCTCGATCGACTACAGTCCCCAGGATCTTTTTCTTTTCATTTTCTAACCGTTGTCCTAACGTGTACAGCCAGAACTTCTGCTTTTCTAATTATTTTCCTCAATTATTTTCCTCAAAAAATCGTCGAAAGAAAACTGGAGACCAACGAGAACCAAAAATACATTTCTTCTTCCCTATTTATGTAAATTGATTACTATAAAGCGTTCTTAAAACGAAATGTTTATGCAATATGTATCAAATTCTGTTTTACTAAAACTGAATAGCAAAAATCGTTTATACAGATAGCTGCCTCTATTAAAGAGTTTCAAGAAGAAATTGATAATTGTTTCCATTTCTGCATTGATTAACGTTTGACTTAAAAAGAACAATGGCTTTTTCTTTTCTCTACAAGTCAAAAATAAATGTATTTTCCGAAATAAATTAAACGTCGTTGTTGTACATAAAAATACGTTTTGCATAAATCACTGTTTTCATTTCATTTATTGGAGATTGGCAATCCGAAACCTTGAAGAGACGCTTTACTTATTATTTGCCAATAAAAATCAACTTTTGGCAGATCGAAAATTTAACTTTCTATTTTCTCAATTTTCCTTGATCATCTACTAAGCTGTAATCAGATAAACATGCTGAGGTTCGCAAAAATCAATTTGCTAGACGAATCTTCGCAAAATCAATGAAAAAATCTAGACAACAAACACATCCCATCATCGCGTATTTCATCCGATATTAATTTTCAATTACCTCCGTTTGCTGTCTCGGCGAAAATACGTCCGCCGCGGAAGCGAACCGGAAGTGAAAGAAATATTAAATTAGTCGGGCAAACGCGACGCGAAGGCTTCCTCGGGCATACCTCGGTGATCCCCGACACAAAAGGAATAGCTAGAAGCGTACGTAGGTACGCTGCGATCTTTACCTTTGCAACGTAGCGTCGCCCAGGCCTTACTTAGGTAGTAAAAATGGCAGCGGCAATGACAGGAGTGCAGGTGTCAGGACGGCTGATTGAGCAATTTGCATGGTAATCCTTATGAAAATAAATGGGATCGTTCACGTGTAAACGTAAATACGCGCCTGTCACGGGCAACGTGAACGGTGAAGAGCTTATTGGCGAACGTTCAGCGTTCAGGTGAATGCGGGCCGTTGAATTTTCCCTACGTGACGAATTGCACTTATCGTAGGCTTGGATGCAGTTAAAGTAAAAAAGTGCGCTAACTGGCGTTATGTAAGATGGTTTACAATACGTAGTATTGGTTTCCCGCCCATGTTCAGTATGTCCACTTATAGCTTGAATCGTTTCCTCAAATAATGAGCCTTCTAATTCAAAGTCGTGTGTTATTTACTTTAATTATACAGTCTGCCTGAGGTTTTTATATTTTATTTCTTAACGAATTACAACGAAAAAGAAATGGTAATATTGCACAAATAGTCAAATATTGTCGTAAAGGTGAGAAATAACTACTTTTTAAGATAATACAAAATTAGAGCAAAATTTTACAACAAATATTCAAACAGGCCGCCTTCTTAAGCTAAACGATATCCCAGGTGATTGTAAAAATTTTGGCGAACGTGATTCAACATGTCTAGCGTAATTGATGCTGAAACTCTAATAATTTTTTCCCTTAGCTCATCTACGTACATTTTCACACGTGTTTCTTGATGAAAATAAATACAATAATTTTTATGTGTTTCCAAAGAAAGAAATCATGAACTGATAAGCCTGGGGATCTAGGTGACCATTGTATATTTCCCCATTTACTTATTACCCGTCCAGGAAACATAATGCTAAGAAAAGTTCTTGTGGCAGCGCTTTCATTAGCTGGGCAGTCATTCTTCTGGTACCAAATATCTGCTAACCTTACGTTTGCAGTTCTAAATGTAGGTAATATTTCATTCCGCAATAACTCTAGGTATTCTTTGCTATTCAATGTACCACTAATAAAAGAAGGGCCTGTTACCTAAAACGTCTAGATATTTAATTTTTCGGACGTTCGGTTATTATCGATTGATGGGTGTGCATGTACTATTTATAATGTTCGAGAAACTAGTGGAACCGTCCGGGGCGTACCGCACAAAAGTAGACACAGTATTAATAAAAAAATAATAGATTGTTACCTTTTATTGACGTATCAATGACCACTGCAGTAATATGCGATTGCCATGGTACGCCGCGCAGTATTGCAACATTTTCGATTCGGTCAGGCCTCGACGATGGTCTGAAAACGTTCTTGTATACTTTGCAAATGATCGTTCAGCGAACCGCTCTCGCGAACCGCTTGAGAATTAGAAGAATTAAGTTTGAAAATGACATCTTTCACTTGGGAATAATATTTGCGCTAGTAAGATACTGCCTCGATCCATGTTCCCCAACGCGTCAATACAGGCTGAGGTGGTAGCCGAATTTACGGATACAATTGCTTGAATACGCGGATATGTTTGGGAGATTTCACAAACACTTTTTTGGTTGATGATATTAAATCATTCACCCTAGGATACTTGCTTCGAATTGTTTCTACTACGAGATGACATGCGTGTATGAGGCATGTTATGTGAAGAAGAGTCGGAAAGCATACTTTTAACATCCTACCAGCTTTCAGCATTGTTTCGGCTCCGTCAGAAACGAACATGGTGATTTGGGCTCCTACGATACAAAATTCTCTTAACATAAACGCAAACTTAAAGATAATAAAAAGCAAGTTAAACAAAATAACTTAACTTACAAAGGAACAGGTAACGCAAAACAAGATTACAACTAAATTAAGAGCATTTTGCTTACAACCGAATTAACCTTTAAGATATGAATATAGTATACCGTGACACCAAGCAATTCTTCCGCATATTCACATGTGGCTACATTTTCGCGAGCTTCTATATTGGGAACTTCCTCAGGAAGAAGTACACAATAGTACTTGAGGTTTTCTATGGATCTCCAATCTTTTCCATAGTACTTACCAAGCAATATATCTACATCTCTTAATTTTAATGAATTCAGTGCAATTTTGTCCTTTTCTGTTAGTTTGGGTTTTAGATATCTAGCTGTATAGCCTCGCTTGGTACATAACTGATTCAAAGGCATCATGACTATGCTTATAGTACTCCTCTCCCCTGATGAAAATGTTTCCACTACTACTACGTTTCAGATAAAACCTTTTGCACTGCTTGAATGGGAAGTGCAAAGACACTGCTGCATGAAGTCCTATGACCACCAGCTCAACGCTGGTTGGCTAAAGTAGATGTTGCTGTCTTTGAAGTCTAATCCACCTCGGATGTTTCTTATTTTGACCCCAAAGCTAAATTTTACCTTTAAAAATGAGTAGTATACAGACGGTTTTGCTCCAAATGATCATGCTACTTCAAAAGAACACCAAAAATTGCTCTAGATAGCATGGCTACCTTATTTTCGGCAGAAATGGATGTTACTTGCTTTGATACAAGATCTCTCATTTATGAAGAAGATATACCTAGTTGAAGAAATGATTCAGTGCATGTGTGTGGAAAATGACAACAAACCTGCTGTAAAAATTAAGTTAGAAATTTTTCGTTTCCTCCATAAAATATTCTACCACTGCTATGAAAAGTATTTTATTGTATTTGACTTTGAGAAGTAGTCAAATACAATTTGGGAAACTAATTGTCCAAATAAGGGATCAATTTCTTAATTTTTACTAGAGTCAGAGCTTTTTATTTTTCTTTTATATATAGCTATTGCTCAGAGGTGCCCTGACGTTTTCCTGTTTGCTAATCTTTGTACCTAGCCTTAATTGATGACATTATAAGGCACTATTTAATCACGAAGCGGTGATTCACCTCTGTTCTTTTAGAATATAAATCGAACAATGGTATGATAGTGAGATAAAAGTAATAATACTCCATATTAACTTAATAAAAGCTGTTCGATTTCGCGCGTCGGACTAGCTCCGTTCTCCGTTCGCCGATAAGACGGGTCGTGCGCGAACAAAGGACGCCAGATCGTCCGAACAAGCATTTCTCGCCGAAAGTAGGAGTCGTTAACCGCTATCTAAACGTCCGCGAAAACGCTCGGAACGCGCGCGTATCGTTAGCGGCAAGATTCCTATATGGTATAGGCTACGCGGATTTTCCACATCCGCCTTCCGAGTCCGAAGAAACGCGCGACAACGGTACCGTGCCGAAATCCTCTACCCTTAGCGTCGGCGTACGTTTGACAAAAAACACGCGGTTAACGGTAGCGTCCCGTGGAACTGTCAGAGGGAAACGTCAAAAATCGTACCCGATTTTCGCCTTTCCCGGACGAACGGCGGCATCGCCGGCGCGCGAATCGCGTTTTCCGGTCTCTACGACACCGATACTATCGTATAGGAGGAGATTTTCTTTTAAATTTAACATTTTAAAGAAATTTCCAACAGCTCGCCGACAAGTATAAATACCGTTTATACTTCTCCGCTATTAGAAACGTTCAACGGCTCGGCGGTTAAGTGCTCTACTTATTACGGTGCGGTAGGTCCGCTGTTCGAATCCCGCTAGACGCCGTCGTTTTTTTTTTTCCATTTTTCTGTTATTTTCCTTATTGTTACGATGTATATTAGTAAATAAATAATTTAGGAATCGATTAATTGTTTATTCTAAATAAAACAACCCACAAGTAAACATTTACAAGTTTTTTTTTCGAAAAAAATCCGTCCAGCGAAAAGTAGCTGTCAGGGTGACGCGTACCTTTTACGTGCGTGTATCCTTTCGAAAATTGCAATCGAAACGAAGATTACGGCGTCTTGCAAACGAAACGGTACGTATATTTCAATGTATCGGTAAGCGTTTCTTTTGAATTTTGCCTATTTTAAAAAGAATATTCGAATTCATACGATGTAAAATTTAAAATGGCCGGGTTCAGTATTGTCAAATCACGTTCGCATCGAAATTCTATATTTTTACCGACGTAGAAAGGAAAACGAATAGTAAATTATGTTTTCTTAGGAAGAATATAAAGCGTAGGTAATCTATCACAGGTAAATAATCGTCGACTTCCAAGAAATCAGGATAAATCCGTCCAGCGAAAAGTAGCTACGACAGTGATAGCCGGCAAGCATTACCGTACGCTATCTCAATAACGCGTGCCTTTTACGTGAATATCCGAAGATTAAGGCGTCTTCCAAACGAAACGGTACGTATATTTCGATATATCAGTAACCGTTTCTTTTTTGAATTTCGCCTATTTAAAAGAATATTCGAATTCATATGACGTAAAATGTAAAATGGCCGGGTTCAGTATTGTCGAATCACGTTCGTATCGGAATTCTATATTTTTACCGACGTAGAAAGGAAAACGAATAGTAAATTATGTTTTCTTAGGAAGAATATAAAGCGTAGGTAATCTATCACAGGTAAATAATCGTCGACTTCGAAGAATTTAGGCCATATTCAAACGAATTTCCGTGTCGATACCAACGATCGGTACAGGTTTGTTGTACACGTTTATTAGTTGCATTTATCGATTAATAACGACGATATTTCCACGATTTTAGATGAGATTGAGCGTAAAATAATAGAATGCCGAACGACAAATATCCTTTTCGGCTAAATTTCACATACGTATAACCTACAAACAGAAGTATACAGAGACGTACTCCAAGCAACCAAAGAAGGTAATAGGGAGCCTACGAATGAAAATTATGATCATAAAGAGATACGATTAAGCTTTTCGTTGTAGATTTTTCCATTGCGCCTTGATGTTTCGAAGGAGAAGTTTCCTTTCCGTTGGAAAAGTAATTAATAATATACATATATTTTAATGCGTCGACAACAATTACATTTTATGGGGTGGAATAGAACCGTAAACGAAGTAGCTGTAGTATTTACAGTTTATTCAGTAAGATTAGGAATATAAAAGTCGTATAGTAATTAATACTGAAGAAGAAGGCAAATTGTTATTCGCAAAGTAGCAGAGCGATCCAACTCAATGTGTCAAGCTAATTATGGAGAAGATAATGGGAGACGAGTTTAAGAAAAAATACTGTTAATCCCAAAATAACAGTACGATAGGAATAAAAGGTAAATTGAATTGTTTATTGTCGAAATTATTATCGCATGTTTGATTTTAATGTGTCAGTGATCACGATAAAGTGAAAGTATCGAATAAAAGAAATTTTACAAACCAAGATTACATTCTATTAATTGTAGGTTAGGTGTAATAAGTTATCTATTTAATATTTCTGTTTAGGATTGAACCTCGATCGAGATAGATTATCGCAGGCATACAATTCGAAGAGGGATCCTATCCCTCGGTGACGTTCTTTCTTTCCGTCTTGAAGGAAAATTCTACATTGAGTATAATTTCTATTTGGAGTTTGTCGATGGTGAATAGACAGCGAAAGAAACGGTTTCTTTTATAAGAAATACTTGAGGAGTACGTAGTACCTACGTATGGTGCAATAGGAACATAATACATACATAGATCAGGTACCTTTAATTAAAAAGTTATTTTCTTAAAGCGTGATCACTAGAAAATGCTTACGCTTAGATGTATAGATGATTAATCTTAGCGACTTAGACTTAGGTTTGATATTAAATTAGCATAATGTTTTATAACTAGAGTTTTCTATAACGAAAAACAATAGATAAATTTCGAATGCACGTTAAAAAATATGTCAACATT
The DNA here is from genome assembly GCA_029619315.2 of Dynastes maya. Classification (NCBI taxonomy): domain Eukaryota; kingdom Metazoa; phylum Arthropoda; class Insecta; order Coleoptera; family Scarabaeidae; genus Dynastes; species Dynastes maya. The sequence goes on along the minus strand of JAROYE020000004.1, from coordinate 54,486,722 downwards.
TACGAGAAAAAGTATTTCTTAACGGAAACTGGCATAAAACATATGATTAGGATCGATTTTATGTATATTATACCTTGCTCTTTTTTAAATCGAGAAATAGATGGCTCATCCCTTCTTTTCAAATATTCTGAAAAGTTAAAAATAATTTAATTTCTTTATTTATTCACAAATATACATGGTGAGTGAGAAAAGTAATCGGTCGATATATTTCTGATATTAAAGATGTTGGCCGAGTAGTAATCGGAGCAGATATAATAACGTATACGAACGCTAATAACTTTAATACATTACGATACGATAAACATCTTACTCAAAGATACAAAAAGAAATATCGGTGAATCTTTTGAATGCTATTTCTTTTGCTTAGATAAATATCTTCCTCATGCAATGAGTGTTTGATTTGATAAGGCCTTTTATTTAAATTGAAATCCGAATGGAAGGTTACAAATAAATGTGAAATTATTATTTTTTATTTATGCCGTATATTATCTTTTTTCAGAGAAAGAATTTAGATTCCGCTGAAAGATACATCTACTGTGAAGCTACAGAAACGAATTAAGCTTTCGAAAGGAAACATTTTGAAAATCGAAAGACGCCAAAGAAAACCTAGAGATGCGCCGGTCTCTCTGACAATCCGTTACTGGTGTAAGTTGTCAGAAAACCGTAAGATCGTCTTTCACTACGTAATCCACATATTACCTATTGAAGACAGTGCTGCAAGATGGAGCATTAACCACGAAAGCAGTCTTGGAATCACCATGAAAAACACCAAATTAGCGGTAGTAAATGGAGTACTAAGTAAAATTGATAACAAATTTGATATATATATACACCATAATACTCGACAGAGATGGTAATATCACCTTTTCTCACTCAACTACAATTCCTATACGATATAGATAAATGTAAAAGCGAATATCTCTTTCCTATATTATTTTTCCATACAAATCATTAAAAAAATAGTAAAATTGATATATGCTGATATTATTTTAACTTATTTATTCAACTAAGTAAAATTAATAATAAATTTAAAATGTTTTAAAATTCACCAATTGATGTAAATTAATAAATTTTGTTCGAGGTTTAAAATTTCTACATAAAATATAGGGAAATCGTATTTTATTTTTCTTTTGTCTTTTCTAATGTATATATAAAATTAATGTAAATTAATAATTTTGTTCGTTACATGAAAGCAAATGTTTCACAAACAATATATTCGAGTATATTTGTAATCTTATAAGAAATAAAACGCAATTTAAAAAAAAACGGTTTGTTCTTTTTTTAAAACATGCACAAATTACCGCTGTCATTGATTTTTTAAATTAATTATACCAAAGTTTGATAATTTTAGGTATAATAAACTAAATTAAGTAAATAGGGAACGCAAGACATTTAGATTGGTAGCAATTGATTAGTGTAAATATAAAGAGGCGCGAATACTTAACTTTCATATGAAATAGGAAGTTACGGCATCTTAACTAAAAAATATATTATTAATTAGATAAATATTTTATTTGGTCGTATAATTTTCGTCCTTCTAAATTTGTATTTTTTTTAATGTTTTTACTTTTCGAATGGCACTTTAATTTATTATCGCAAAGCTGTTTTTCGTTTGCCAACAATCATACGAAATCTTATATGCTTACATAACCATTTACGAGTGGCATGAGAAAAAATATAGGTTTATTTGAACTGCCTGCGTACTGTATGAGAAAGATGAAATAACGTTAAACGATGCAGGTTAGTACGTTTTATCTATCATGTCGCTATTTTGGTTATATTTCATAATTGTCAATTCCTTATTTTCATGATATATTTGACTAAATTTAGGCGTTTAAACAGTTTTTTAAATGCAAAAGGCTGTTTGCGTTGTAAGCCTATGTTGCATGATCGAATTAGGAATCTATGGGTAACTTTGATAAGTACATTATGTAAATTCTTTATTTAGCGTGTTTGATTGGATGTTGCTTATTTAAAATGAAATCCAACTGTCAAATTATAATTAAATGCTCCGACTAAATTAAGACCAATTTATACTATGCTAATAAGTAGATGTTAAGTTGACATTGAAAATAGATGGGGCTGTTGTAGGCACTTTTTAATAAAATACGTTTGGATAAGATACAATGCTATGTTTAGCCAACCATAATGTATCCGGTTTAGAAAATCCCTATTGCATTAAACGTCAATAACTTTGACAGTAGAAGATGACATCTAACAAATGTTGAAATATTATTCTGTCACGTTAGACGTTTGTATGGCATACTTGAAAGACGGGGAGGACGAATTTACACGCAACAAGAATAATGTTAATAACCTTTGCTCATTTTAATGTAGTGCTCATCTGAATGCAATACTCATCTTAATGCAATTGACTTATGCGAAAACTCCACTGTATTATTATATATTTATTCGAAAATACCCTCTAAAAATCCGAACAGGCCATTTAACATACATAATGGCAGGTGTCATGATGAAAATAAACATAAGGTTTGTTCGTTCGTTAAATCGATAGGATATAGTGTAATAATGTAATTTTTTATTTTTCCCTATTTGAACCTATTATAATACGGTAACCTTTCAAACCAAATTGTTTGTTATCGAAATTACTTTGATTAGCAGATAAAATATTGATTTGGTTGCATTCATTACTACTGTTGACAATTATTACCCGATGAAAAGGATTCCTTCTGTTTCTATAAAACTGAACAAGCTTTATCTTCACTAAACAAGTTCGGAAATTCACTAGAATAGAAACATTTTTATAGAAGTCATCAAATTACATTCCAACACGTTATTAGTATTAAATATTATTCATTCTGATAATCCGAAATGAAGTTATAAAATGGAACACAATCAAATTTTATAAATTTATATTTAGATTTTATACATTTCACATTCAATACGATTAAATATTTGCCGGGATAGGGAACAGAGGCAGATACTTTGAAATGATTGTAAAATATAATCATCTTGAAATCGATGAAGATGAAAAAAATTATAGATATTCAAAACACATTTTAAAAATCATCTGCCGACCTTAGTATAATTGGCGTTGAACGTCACCTAACTTCTGACAGTTTTGATGTTAAATGTGAAAGACGTTTGACATATGTTATTCTGACAAATGTAGTTGATGTTTACAAGGTATTTAAACGGAGTGTTGCCAATAGAAGAAATAGATTCCTACCGATATTTCTAAACGTATCAAATTTGACATTCGAGTACTAAATGGCGCTATATTATTATATTATTTTGATATGTTGATGACGACATGCGTAATAGATACTATCTCTATCTGCAAACACTGTTTTACACAGCACATAAGTATGTATAGAATTATGTTCGATACTTAAGCAAGCCCTCATCCCGTAAGGGATAGTATTAAATAGCATATTTAAATAAAAAATCTAATCGTTGCAAAACCAGGTATATATTTATAATTGTGCACGGTATAACCTTAAGTTAGCACTATATTAGTTAGTGTTAGAGACTTTAAATTTGGCGATTCATACTGTGACGTAAGTCACAGTGAAAAGGAACACAGCGATACAAAATGTAAAAGAGTGATGTACACAGATGTGATGTCAACCGTAAAGCAAAATGGAGGTGTTTTGATGTAGCGTGAAGCAATACATTTATTTACATACTTTGAGAAGTTAGTTTTATTAAAATATAACCAACGAGCACCCTGACAAGTGTCCCCCTACAATTGTATTGGCGAATCATGAAGTCTTATGGTTTCGCGTGATCATTGTACATATCGAAGCTTCAGCTATTTAGTAGGTATTATACTAGGATGCTGCATTCGCAATGTTCATACTACGAAATATTACAACGATAGTATAATATTTAAATAAACACGAGGTTTACAATAAAAACTTTAATTTATATATTGATACAAAAGACATTTTTTCATTTATTTTTTAAATTGCGGTATTGTAAAACAGATTGAAATGTATAGAATATGAACTATTTAGTAAAAGATGTTGCAAATGCGCAAATTTCCACCAATATCGATACATTTTCTAATTCTTCTCTATATATTGTCGAAAACACAAATTAGTTGTTTCTTATCGATGGTTGCAATTACAATGGTAATTTAATTCTCTAGCTCTTCTATCGTATGCAATCCGCTACGTCATATTTTATTTTTTATTTCCAAATCTAATGGTTATAGCTCTTGCACAACAGAAACTCTACGTATTAACAGTGTAATTTTGTTTCCACTGCTTTAGCGCGCGTGCTATATAACAATATAAAACTTCATGGAATGTGAGTACAAACACCTTCAATCAACTCCTCTGTTAAAACCGACCAGCTATCGCGTGATTTTTCTCTTACTTTCTGTTCCATGAAGATGTGCAACAATTCTGTGAACATCACATTCCAGGTTTGCATAGTTGACTTCTTCATCAAGAAATCACTCACTTCGTTCCGTTGGCCACTTCGAAAATAGGCCTCTAAAATAAATCTCTCTTGCTCAGTAGAAACCCGCATTTCAATTGCGTTTAAATTTGTGAAAAGACATTGCACAAAAATTGCGAATTCAAGTTCCTTACTTTTATCGAAGAAATAATACCGTTTCACCATCGCGATTCCATCCTAATTGCCATAATTATATTGATTGCAAATATCGATGTACTTTACTGATTTGCAATATGTAAAATGAACATACTTTTTGTATCGAGTTGAACTGTCAACTATACGTCAAAATATTATAAACGTTACGTAAATTAGTTTCTAATGTCAAAAGTGACAATTCAAACGTGCACATACCAACCAAAAAGATCAAATTATCACGGCCCGGTGGCGGAAAAGCTTACGTTTGAAATGACATATTTGCTTTTTCGAACTTTGTGATGGAAGTAAAATGTTAATATCAGTTTTTTCAAGCATTAAAGTCTTCCTTTTAGTGCACTTTCTTATTATCATGAAATTGGAAAAAAGGTGCGAGTTCTCTATATTGTAGAGCGCGTTTGAAAAGCGCGTCGTGACCGTAATGTGAATTAACCATGTAACCCGTTATTATTCTCAACTATAACAGTATACTTAATAGCCGAGTGGATTTGGCGTTCGGACACGGGCCAGAATCGCATAAGCGTCGAGTTCGCGCCCGACCTACGGCATCGGTTTTTTTTTCTTCGTTTTTCTTTCTATTTTTCCGGTATTATTTTCATTATTACGAAAAGGAAAAGGTTTAGGAATCGATCTAATGCGTTTAAGAGGACAAACAGCACCGAATTGGGTATTTTTAGACCTTTTTTCTAAAAGTCCTTTGGGTGGTTTACCCACAACCCTTACAGAAAATAGTTCATACAACCGAATGAAATGAAATATAACTGGGATGGGTAAACTGCAGTATCTCTATGCGTATAGAACTCGATAACTGTTCCTTACTACTTACTTGAGGTTTGGGTTTTCATCTAAATTTGCTGGGGTGGATATACTGTAGCTCAGACCTAGAAAACTTGCTGGGGTGAGTGAACTGCAGGCGATATTCCTACGGGTATAAACTAAAAAAATTGCTGGGGTGGGTAAACTGCAGCTGGTATCCCTTCGAGCCATATCTAGACAGTTTGCTTGAGTTGGTGGAATGCGAGACCGTTGAATTCAAAAATGTCGTAAGAAATATAAAGATAGAGGTGGCATAGAATATTGAAAAAATTAACGATTGGTCTTTTACAATCGATTAGAAGATCAATAACGTGAAGAATATTATAGTACAGTAGACTCTATTGATTTACAAATTTCTATATATTTATAAAACATGAATAGTTAATGATGGCTTTCTGAACAGATGGTACTTTATTTTAGGAATACACACGGTACATTATTTTCAGGATATAATTTCAGTTTAGTTGCTAATGATTACTTTTTACTCAACTTAACAGATTAAATTGATATCGAGCTAGGGTAAAGTTTACAACATAAACTGTATTTCTTTTATTGTATAAAAATCAAATTTTGTTATTTACGTTAGGTGATTATAATAAAAAAAAAAGATGGAGATATTTCTATTATTTGTAAATCCATTTGGATAGACAAGATATGAAAATAAGCAATCGCTAAATGCATCTAAACAAATTAGTCTCATTTTTATGCAATAAAAAATATGTCTTCTAATTTATCGATGAGGAAAATATAACGCCAAAACCATAACTAATAGGATTTTCTCGATAAAGCCTATCGGTATACCACAAAAATATTCACGGTAGATTCAGGCCATCTAAATTTTGTACTTATCTACTTTTGTCTGACCCCGGTATATACGCGCAATTTCGTTTGTATGCTATACTCTATTGAAAGGTATATGGAAGACGAACTTTTACACGCGACAAGAATAATGTTACTAAACTTTATTCCCGCATCTAAATGAAATTGTCGAGCTTCACTACATTAATACGTATTTAATCGAAAAACGTCCTTTAATTACGCTCAATTCGAACAGCTGATTAAACGTCATCCTGAAACGTCATCTTGACAAGTGTCATGTTGAAAATGAACATGTGATATACGGGGGTCGCTCAATAAGTAACGCAATCGATAGGAAGAAAGTATTTTGATGTAATTTTTGTGTTTTCTCGCTTTGCAGGGTTGGGTAGCCTGTAGCAGAGTTGGAATAATAATTATAGAAGACGTTATTTAAGTTTCTCCGCATTTTTAAAGTAATATTGCCGGGATGGGAGTGCTATTGCTGGAGTGGGGATACCATTGCTTGAGTGGGGATGCAATTGCCGGATTGGGGGTACCATTGCTGGAGTTGGTTTCAACTGCGTTAAACAAACTCCCGAATTTTCAAAATTCGTGGGTCCAGCTAGTTTATTATAAAGACTAATTTGACGTTTCAAACAAGTCAAACACCTATATTGGCAAAACAAATACAAAAAAAATGTTGAACATCAAACCAATTACAGTCAGCGATAGAAGCAATTACCACAAGCGGAGAAGAAGTTTTGATATTCCCAAAACTACACCCAAACGTAGAATAAACATCGAGAAATGCAATATACTGGATCCAGATAAAATGTTGAGTACAAACACTAAAGTGAAGCTTGCAAATCACGTTAATAATTAACTCAAATGCAATTCCTGACCTTTTTTAATGAGAAATTCAAAACTAACTTGTTAGACCGAACACTGAACAGCAACCTGAGGAAAGAGGAGATTCACCAAGACCACGCTTAACTAGGATGTGAGCTGTTCGGAATAGATAAAAAAAAAATCCAACAAAAGATAACTGAAATGCAACTACATCATAAACAATAATGTGGTTGCGTGAAAAATGTGCAGTCTGTAAATCAATTATAGTTACGAAATCAATAAGGAAAAAGGGGAAGCTTCCTGGCGGTTTGTCTTTTCTAGAAATGTTGGTTTCCTCTACTGAAAAGAATATTTGAACTAATCCGGCAGAATTTTCGTTTGTTAAATGTTGCATCCGAAGTTGGCATGCCTAAGATTTCTTTTTTACGTGTGGTGATCTAATTTCAGGAGACGCTTAGTATGTAAATGGGGTGTGGAAAGTTTTCCTAAGCTTTCTTTCCATTACCCCTCGCTGTAAAGGGTAAAGTGCAATTAATTATTCCCCAATATATGAATAGTTACTCAAAATGGTACCAGACCCATTAGACAAATCTGCCACTTGACTTTGGTAGGATTCGAAGACGTAGCACCTAATTCTGCCATAGTTGGATGCATTATTTTTAGTCTATTTTAGAATTTATCTTCAATTTCTCAAAAAGTACTCTATTTAACATAGCATTATTTATTAACTATGTGCAGTGCTATTGTCAATCCACAAGTTCCTCAAAGATTTTCTGATTTCTTTGTATTTCATATCTAACCGTGTCTTCCAACACCAAATGCCAATGGACACTGCAAAACGAACTTTAGATTGCACACAATTACCATATTACCATAGCAACAATTTCCTTCCTTAGCAATAACCAAGATATTTCCTCTTTTGAAATGCAATTACTTTCGACTCTTCCGTTATAACGAACTTATCTCATCAAGCAGTCAATTCCCAGCAAAATGTAGTTAACCAAACACTTAGTGAACAAGTCATGAATCCCAGTCCTTTAGAAACCGGTTAATATACAAAGAAATACTTCCTCAAAGTCGTTTGACCTTCTTTTTAAAGTTTATCGCGCGCACAAAGTAACAAGGTAGATAATTTGAAATATCCCCAGAACGTACACAAAGCGGAAAAGGCCCTAGAGAAAGGGGCGAGTTCAAGACGACCGAGTGCGGGCACTGTCGAGCAGGAAATAATGGAAGGAAATGCGGGTAGATGTACGAGGCTCTTTTTCTGCCTTCCCGACTTCAAAACAATTTTATGTCTTGACGGTTCCGTGCACGTCCGCATTTTCACGTGTATTTGCGCGCCGCCTGCTGTCGTTATGACGAAATTCACAGGCAGTTTCAACCACACGTGGAAAAAATGTACTATTGTGTCAATAAGTATTGATACCAAGACGTAGGAAATGCATTTTTATAAAGAAAAATAACCGAATACCATCAGAAATATGAAGTGTATTTGCGCACTAAATATAGAATGTTTAAAGCTGTTTGAGTACTTTTTCCTTATAAAGAAATTATGCTGCAATACACATTTTCGTAAGTATTTTGAAATATATCAATTTTAGATGCATAATGTATACGAATTTTTTTGCTTTTTTGTAAGAGCAATTTGATGAGAAGGGGAAAAATAAGTAGCTGTATTTTAAAAAAAGTTTCGACACTTTTTCCATTTGAAAGTTTAATTTTTAGACACGCTGCATAATCTCGCCCTATATGGTCCAGAATTGTGAAAATTATAAAAGTTATAAAAGTTCCGACGCATTCGTCTATCTGTTAAAAATTCTCAAAAAATGCAAATGTTTATAATGTTAGAAATAGCAACATAGTTGTTTTATCAAACATACCCTAACATTGTACTAGAAATTTAAAAACATAGGTAGGAATTTCATTTAAAATAACAAACTTTGGAGCTACTTTCAGTATAATCGTAAGTTTCAAATAATTGAAAATATTTTAGGTGAATAGTATATGTCGGTTTTAGTATATTGCCAAGTTTTCAGAATTTTCGGGTGTACACTACACTGCACTAATCATACCGCTATATACAGTGCGGTCCTAGAGTATCCCCCCCCCATGCTAACTTTTGAACGACAGAAGCGAGCGTCTTTCTCTGTTATCGGCATTTCAATTGTATTTCCGATTTCATCGGAAGTGACGTCAACTTTCTTATTTTAAATAGAACACCCTGTATGTTTTTACGTTTTTGGAAAGGCAATCGAAAAACGAATCCAACGATATCACATACGTTATACTTTAACATAAGCAATATGACGATATGCAGCAATAAAAGCTTTGGTAATCTGTTTTTGTTCTTACACAAAGTTGGCTAGAATAGAGGCCCAAATTGTTTCTTGTGACGCCAAATTGATCTAAAGAACTCAATACACTCAACAATGTGCCTTTATTGCTGCACATTGTCGTATTTCTTAAGTTAAAGTATAATATATGTGGTATCATTGGATTCGTCTTTGGATTGCCTTTCCAAAAACGTAAAAGTATGCAGGTTGTTCTATTTAAAATAAGAAAGTTGACGTCACTTCCGGTGAAGCCGGAAATACAATTGAAATGCCGATAACGGCAAAAGTTAGTTCATAAAAAATAGAAGCCGAGCTATTTTTTCTAAAAGCGCTAGCTTTTGTCATTCAAAAGTTAGCATGGGGGGGAGATACTTTAGAACCGCACTGTATATAACTGAAAGAGGAAGAAATAGGAAAGATACCAAAGGGAGACAGAGTAATTGTGTTAGGAGATTTCGACGCCCAAATTGGTAGATAAAACTACGTAGAGGGGATGGCAGGGCCACACTATACATGAGAGAACAAATAATAATGGACACCGATTATGCAACATGAATTTCAGAACCCTGAACACCATAAAATAACTTGAATTTCACCAGGCCAAACTAGACATTACTCACAAATTGACCACGTGCTAATCAACAACAGGAAACAGAAGTGCGTAAAGGATGCAAAATCCTTTATAGGAGGGTGTGCAGGCTCTCAGATCATTTTATGATAATAGCAACTATAAAACAAAAAATAAGAAAAATATTGAATGCTAAAAGTAAACAAGCTAAGTGCAACATTGGAAAGTTAAACAGTAAACACAATAGAAAAAAATAGCACATACAGCATGTAAAAAGCCTATTAATAAGCCATAAACATGAGAAGAATAACGAATGGAGGAATATCAAAAATTGTTTACAGGTAGCAGCAGAGAAAAAACTAGGAAAAGAAAAGTATGTACTTAAAAAACAATGGTATAACGAGGGATGTGAACAAATAATAAAAAAAAAGAAAAAAGCAAAGTTAAAATGGTTAACAGAAGACCAAGAAAATTATGCAAGAAGAAGGAAAGAAAGCAGTAAAATCCTCAAGGAAGGTAAGAAACAGGCGATTGATAGATTCATGAAGCAAATTTAAACTGAAAGAATAAACAGAAATACAAAAAGCTTCTATAAGGAAATACACCAACAAAACAGAATATATAATGGTAAAATGACAGGTATAAAGAATCACTAAGGTAAAATGACAGAAGAAGAAAATCAATATCAATAAATATGGACAGACCACTTTAAAGAGTTATTGAATGAAACATATATAGATGAGGATGATACACCCACAGAAGAAAAAAATGAGGAAACTATAATAGAGGAGCCAACATCGGAAGAAGTTAAAGAAATTATTTCCAAAAAATGTGTGTCTATCTATGTACATATATAGTAAGTACGTATGCCTATTAAAACATTTTATAAAGAAAATAATTTTGATAAATAAACATAAAACAGAAAAAAAAACATTAACGACAAACAAGACATTCAGGTGGTATTGTAAAATACATTTTTATGTAAGAGTTCTTTTACACTGCCGGTAAACTTCTTTAATTTCATTCCTTTGATGTTTTCTGGAAAATGGTTATACAATTTTTGACCCCAGTAGTCAAGTGATTGTTGCGTACCGGAAAGTCTGTGCAGTGGAATCGCTAAAGCATCCTTGCCCCTAGTTTGATAGTTATGGAAATTTTAGTGCGTACTGAAACTTAATAAGTTCTTATGTGTGAACCTCACATATGCTAGGATGGCAAATGTGCGCCCGCGTGAAAAGGAATCACGACAACTATCTCTCTGTTGTAGATCAAACAGCACTCTAATAGCGCGTTTTTGAAGGAGAAAGACATGATCAGCGTCTGTCGACGTGCCCCAGGCCAGGATAAAATAAGAAACAGGACGTTGTGGAGAAATATTAATGAAAGAATTAACTAAGGTGCAAATGGGGACTGATCCATCTCAATAAACGAAATCCAGAAAGCATTATATGCGGCGTAGCCCCATAACTGATGCTTAGTAGTTGCATATATAATATATTGTAACGCTTTATGACGGAAATGATTTAAAAAAAACATTTTTCGATAATAATTAATTAATTGTGCGTTATGAAGGTCGGAGAGTGACCCTAGACACTCTTTCGGCAATTTAAATTAAACTAGATATCAATTAAGGAAATTTTACGAGTATTAAAACATGAAAAGAGAAAACTATCCTAGTGCGTAACATATAAACTCTATGCTAATATGTTACGTACTAGAACGCTTGCGTATTTTTAAAACCACCAAACTGAACTTTTACTTCATGTTTATGGTCGAATTTAAACGCTTAACATTTAGAAAATGGGAGCACAACTAAACACATGTTACCTGGATGAATATTTTGACTACAAGTGAGAAATTGATTAGCATCCCTTCACTGCTTTATTTTATTCGCGATAGCGATTGTTTAATCACGGCTAATTTGGATAACTATATTTTTCGAAATATAATCTAATAATAAATTTCAATTGAATATTCTTATTTTTTTTATAGCATAATGCATGCCATGCAGGGACGCAACTGGAAAACTGAATCTATGTTGCTCTATAATATTTAACACCAACAGCTGTACAATATTTAAATTTACTGAGAAACAAGACGATTAGTTGACAAATTATATTTAATTTTAGAAATTATGCTAAAGATACAATTGAATTTATGCTATCAATTGTTCTAGGAAAATATTCCAGTAAAATTAAAGATTTAGGATGTGAAGAAAATACACAGAAGACAAGTTACTTATCCGTTCCCCCATGTTCGTCATTGACTGGACTTAAAATAATCAACTAGCGTCCCCGTTCCAGCGATAGGAGGCCTTCAATGTAGTTGGAGCTAGTGAAAAATAGACAGTTACGTTCGATGTTGTAAATTATAACATTACAATATATGTACTCTTTCATATTCCCATCGATGGAGTTCCCCATGAGGCATTCTGTGTAGCCTTATTAAAGCAATCTCGTACCAGATCTAGCGACTTAATACTGCTTAGCACAATAGCACGTACACAATGATAACCTTTCAGCTTCTGCGGTAGTTAACACGCAATTAAGCAGAACAACAGAGAGAGACAAACCATGAAGCCATGAATAACATACGCGTTTGTATAGATGCAAGTACATACATGCATATACTTGTGTAGTGTATATCCGAGGCTATTCGCAATCAAGCGGAATTAGTAGTGTTTGTACAGCTCTCGCTAGCTCGTTGTCAACGCAATTAAGAACTAAATACTTTAGAGAATTGGCTATTAGTCGGCAGGGTAGCTAGTTGGACTACCATTGTTATTAGTCATCACTCATCACGTATGTATGTATGTATGTATGCTCAAATTAGAGGAATGCTTTGCTTCCGACACACAAGGGTGTGTAGGAATTACATATTCGATTAATATTTTTGAGTTGCCATATTGTAGAACAATTTTACTTCCGGTTATAAAAAAAAAAACCTATACAAACATTTTCATTTCGAACAATCCTGTCTAATTGTTCAATAGACAAAAATGCCGGACAACAGAAAATCCACCCTATTAATTACAAAAGGTTGCTTTTATCTCTGTTTCTGTTTTCAATGCGCAATGTAATACTAATAGTACCTTAAGATGTAATTTATTTCTAACGGTACGAAGAAACTATTAATCACATGATGATTTTGAAATTTCATCCTAGTCCTTGGAATTTCCGCAAAATTCATATAATAATAATATCCTTTTTTTGTCTTTCTCAGGCAATTGACCACGCAACAATTATCACATTATGATAGGAATTTCGAATAAAGAATTATTGTAGGTATAATTGAAGTGTTCCTTCAAAAGCTATTTTACTCGCATCTCTAAAGTTTCCGCGTTTCAGAGCGATAACAAGTATATAGCAATCGAAAAATTGTTAGACCTAAATTTTGCAAAAAGTCCAACTTGTAGTTCTTGTATAATTCATTTTTTCCCTTCTATCCCGTAATAATTAATAATCTTTTATAGATTGCGAATTATTTTTGAAACAGCCTGTAGAGTGAACTACATTTCTTTTGTGTAAGAACTGACCGTAATAGAAACGTTTATATTATAGGGTTTTCTGAAAACGTCTTCTTATCGTACATTGAAATCCATTAAAAAATACAGGATGTTCCATTTAAAATAACAAAGTAGGTGGTGTAGCGAGACTCTGGACTATCTACATCGGATGTGGGAAACTAACATTTGCAAAATATGAAGAAACATCTCTGCTAATTACTTGCTCAATTAATAAATTGCTTATTAATTGCTTTCTTTCCTGCCTATAAAACATTTTTATATTAAGTGTTAACGAGGACTCTATATTAGCGGTCTTAGCAATATAGAGGTGTGTAGTTGCGCGTCTAGTTAAGAGATATCGCCACAAATATTTATTTACTTGCATGAGATTAATTTTGAGAAAACGTAAAGTTTAGTATGACTAAATAAACAGTTTCCACGAGGGTGATTGTCAAGTCTTAAGTTCGTGAACTAGGTGAAAAGTGCTTTACGGCGGTCTGGAGCACGATGTTCATCAACACTCTACCTGAGGTAGCTTTGGCTCGTCCAGAGACTTCGGATTGAAAACAAGCAAGTTTTTATACTTTGATTTAATTACATATGTATTTACAAGAGGTATAAAAAACAAAAGACATTCGGGTTAAAACAAAATGAAATTAAATGAAATTCTTATCTTAAGATTGCAAATTTAAATAAAATTTAAGTCGGATAAAATCAAAAATTTCAGCAAGATCCTGTGCAAGAAACAATAAGTAATATTAAACACATTCGTCGTGGAAGACTAAAATTTGTTTACAAGGGAAAATAAACGGTGTTTCGGAAATGAGTTCTCAAGTCAATAAACCAATCAACCAATAAAATTATTACCAGTGAACTAAGAGAACTTAGACAATATAAAACAGTCCGCAAGTTAACAGAGAGTTTGTTGAGTTGGTAACAACTGTAGTCGGAGAATTAAGATAACTCGGAAAAATAAACGGCATTTCGGAAATGAGTTCTCAAGTCGGTAAAATCAACCGATGAAATTATTACCAGTGAATTAAGGAAACTTAGACAATGTAGAACTACCGTCCGCAAATTAACAAAATTCATTTGGTAACAACTTTAGTCGGTGAGCTAATGTCCTTCAGACAATACGAAAACCGTCGGCGGTGAAATTCTGGACGACTTTATGACGTATTGTTTCTTGTACATGACGTATGGGGATAAGAACAATTTAAAAATAGAATGTTGTACAAGCTCTAGAGCGATTCATCGCCAAGTTATACACTATCGGTCCAAAATTTAACAAAAGTAAAAAATAATTTAAAGAATTGATACAAAGTTACTCAAATAATCATTTTAATATTTTTCTTTGTCTTAAGAGTCTTTAAATCCATACGGACGGACTACGGTTCGTCACAATGGTATTTTCCCAGAAAACAGTGAAATTATCCTGTGGTGTAGGTCAAAATATGGCGATTTACAATTATTGATCGACGTTTTTGATAAAATCGCGCTGTTAACCCTAGAATGGGCCTCCGAAGCCTTTCGTGGTATTCTAAGCTTCATAGCTTCTCTATCTTTAAATTTTTTTCTTCTGGGCCGTGTCTATGCCTCAACTGGATCTTACTGTTGCTATTTCTAATTGGCGTTTGATCTATATAATTTATAAGGAAATCTATTTTATATATTCGAATTCTACCGCGTATTTACGTTTCTCGGACCTCGTAGGCCCAGTTTATTTTTGATTGATAATCGTTTATATTTACATCCAAAACTGCCTTTGTTTAAATAATTTCTTGCTTCTGGCGTCAATATACTGCATATTGCAACATTATTTGGAATACAATGTGTTAACAATCGGCTGCAACATGTTATAACATGTAGGAACAGGCCTGCTTCTGCGCTCAACGGAGTTCGCAAGTTTCAACGGCGTATGCAGGTTTCAACACGCAGAAATGACTTCAGTTGCTAAAATTTGCTTGAGGTATTTGTTTGTGAATGTTCGTTATGGCGGCTTCAAGTTCAAGAAAATCGACCGGTCAACGTGCAACAGTGAGGTATGGAGATCCCAATTACGATGAAACTCTAATGCGGTGGGCAAAGGAATGTAATAAAGTTTTATCGGAAGAGAGTGAAACGTCTGAAATTGAAGAACCTGGTCAAGATTCATTAGAAGCTAATTCAGACTCTTCAAATTCTGAGTCTGAAGAAGATGTATCTACAGCGGAAGCCGATAGTGACAATCCCAACTGTTTCCCTTTTCCATCCGGCATCCAGTGAAATAAAGTTCCGCCAAGCTCTACGAAAACTGCAAAACGTAACGTACTACGTTTAGCACAAGGTGTAAAAATTAAAGCAGTGTCCTGTGATACACCTGAAAATGCTTTGAAATGTTTTATTACAAGAACGATCTTAGAAGAAGTCGTCAAGTGCACAAACCTTAAAGCTCGAAGAGTAACTACAGTAAAAGACAAAGGATGGCTAGATATTGATGTGATGGAGCTGAATGCTTTCTTAGGTTTGCTGATACAAGCTGGTGTGGAAAGAAGCTGGGACGTACCGATAAGAGAACTGTTTTCTTCTGATAAATGTAATCCTATTTATCAAGCTACTATTGGAATTAATCGGTTTGAAGATATTAGACGGTACCTGCGTTTTGATGACAAATGAACTCGTAATTTTCGCCTACAGACCGATAGATTAGCTCCGATATCATATATATGGAACTTATTTTTACAACAATGCAGGTTATCTTTGGTGCCAAACGAAAGTGTTACCATTAACGAGCAGTTACTCTCGTATAGAGGGAGATGTTCATTTATTCAATATATGCCAAATAAACCGTCAAAATACGGTATCAACATTTTCTAGATGTGTGAGTCAGAATCAGGATTTGCAATTGATGAAATGGTATACACCGGACGACGACCCAATCAACCTATCCATACAAATCTTGCTTCTGAAGTAGTGCAAACTTTAGTACGCAGCATCCACTTCTCTGGACTAAATGTTACAATGGATAACTTCTTTACAAGCATTCTATTGGCTAAATGTTTATTAGAAAAGAACCTAACAATGGTTGGAACACTAAGAAAAATTAAGAGAAAAATACCAAATGAAATGAGAGATGCAAAGAACAAACCGGTCTACTCTTCTACATTTGGCTTTTATGACAAAATGGTTATGGTTGGCTACATTCCTAAGAAAAACAAGTAAGTCATTTTGCTCAGCACCATGCACAATGACGTTTGTAAGTGAAAATGTTAAGCAGAAACCGGAATTAATACTTTATTATAACAAGACCAAAGGGGGAGTAGACGTAATGGATCGAAAACAGTTCAACTATTCATGTAAAAGGCAAACGAAGCGTTGGCCTATAGCGCTTTTTTATAATATGATCGATATTCCAGCACTAAATGCATTTATTATATTTTCCACGTTGAAACCTGATTATCATAGGAATGTAACACACGCTAAATGAAGGAATTAGCTGAGCAATTGGTAGTACCTCATATGATAAGGAGGTCAACAAATCCGAAAATACCAAGAGATTCAATAAATTGTATGAACAAATTTATTGACATTGAAAAAACTGCGACTGATGCCGTTACAAATAAAAGGAAGAGATGCATGATGTGTCCCTCTAGTTTAGACAGAAAAAACAAACTAGTTTGTGAAAAGTGTTGCTATGATTTAAATATATTTCATGTTCTTATATATTTTTAACAGAGTAAAAAAAACAACCGGGCCTGAGAGACCCGAGAAATGTTAATCTGTATATCCGAACACCCAGGTATCCTAGGGTTAAGATTATATTGAATTTGCCTCTTTCATATGGTAGGCAGTGCGTGCTTTTGCTGTCCAACTATTACCTTGACGCTACATATTCATTTAAAGATTTTAAAACACAAGCTTGTTTCATTTACATTTCAATATCTCCGAGATCCTTTCATCTACGCGAAACTAAAAATTAATTACAACCGCGTACACTTTCCCATTTAAAGTCGCCGTATTTAATAAAAGCTAAAAAAAGCTAAACGGTAGACACCTATCAGCTACGCCTGACGGCACTGTAACTTTTACACAATGAGATTTACATAGACGAGACTACATCTCCATTTTTAAATTAACCTACCTCCGCTATATACAGTAAGCCGAGCGACCTGCAGGAGTTCAAAGAACGTCGAGTAATAATGCCTCGGACTAAATTACCTGCAGTTCCTGCATTCGCTGTCTGCTTAACGCGACGTTACAGAAGAATCTATGTATGTATAGGGCTGCCGGAGAAAGATCTTTTGTGCGACCGCAGCGCGGAACAGCTTAACTATAACGGAAGAAAACCATCTTCCTGGTCCAAAAGTAATATATGTGTATGTATGGAATCTTTCTTGGATGGGCAAATATGTACGATTTATCATTCTGGAAGTAAATTAAATTAGATTTACTTCCGACTGAGACGACGTCGCCGACAATAGGGAAAATGTTTTAAATTGCCTCGCCTTGGTTACGGATAATGAAACCGAAAGATGCACGCTCTTATTTACTGAAGAGAATGCAGTTTGATTGTATGCATGTGCACTTGCTTTCAAATAAATCGATAATAGAAGCGTAATAAGTTTTGGGTAGTTGGAAGTAAAGAATACAATTATTGTATTCCTTACTGTCAAGGGTTATTTTATGTTTACAATAGATGTCACTACATTGTCTTTTCTAGAATGTTTCAAAATGTATTATTTCTATTCACGATTAATATTAATATTTGGTTATTGGGGTAGATAGAATTCGGAAAAATACATCCAGTTTCTAGAACAGATGAGAGATAAATTCGCCAACGTTATAACAGGTCAGAAATTTCTTTTTCATGAAGTTGTGCCAATATTCACACCGCGCATGTTGTTCGACGCTTGTTTCAAGAACAAGACATGGATGCTCTCGATTGGCCGTCGTTTTCCCTCGACCTAAGCATTATAGAAAATGTTTGGGAATGGTTGTCGCGTAAACTGCATCTCAATGCTAAGCAATTCGGTGGCACTGAGGAACTGCAGCAGGTTCTTAAACGAATTTGGGAGAAACTTCCCGTTAATTACTTGAAAACCCTGTACAATTCCATTCCATTCCGATTTTTTGAGGTTATAAGAAACGATGGTATTCATTATTGAGCAATAAAGTATTCTGCTATCGCAAACGAATCTTTTATTTTGTAGATTAGACGTTTGCACTGAGTTTTACAAAAATTACCATGTTGGGTACATCTGTTTATACCTCCCTCTTATTTTTTAAAGTAACAAACTCAGCGCGCTATGTTATAGGAACTACAAATGCCACATACGTGCTTAGTTCTATTCGTGTTGCGCGGAGTGTATAAGCCTTTAAGGCTCGTCATGACTAAGGTTCGACAAACGAGTGCAATGTCAGAGGCGTATCGCGCAAAAGTAGGTACGTGAGATACAGTATTATAAGAAAAATAATATATTCTTACCTTTTATTGACGTCTTGATGTCTACTGCGACAAAATACTACTGCCCCAAGATGTCAATAAAAGGTAAGAATATATTATTTTTGAATAATATTGTATCACACGTACCTACATTCGCGCGATACACTTCTGACGTTGCACTCGCTTGTCGAACCTTCTATTACCTTCTCGCCGTAAAAGGTGTAGCGCAATTAAATTTTCCCCCAAGATGCGAATGCGAAAATCTGGCACAGTCAGGAACAGGTGCATATCCCACTGTGTCATCGTGTAGCTAAAGTCAAATTATATCAGGGATACCGCAGGGTTCCCCGCTGATACCATAACTCTTTATTTTGTACATCACATCCCATAAGTAGAACTTGTGACGAACCGTTATCCGTCCGCACAAATTTAAAGACTTCTAGGCTAAAAGATCTTTTTAACAAATCTTTAAATTATCTTGCGATTTTATTTTATAAGTTCAACTTTTATTTTGTAAATTAATTTTGGAAAACCCTGTATATTATTTTTAAGCACTAGTATATATTTTTCATTGATCAAACCGATTGAAGTTGTGTAACGGTATGTCTTAACGAATGTTTTACTTGTACGCGTCAGGTACAAGGCCACAATACGTCATAAGCAAAAAGGGCAAGGTCGTGGTCAAGAATTGTATACATATAAACCCACCAGATTTACATTTCGACAGGCTCTTGCGTGGCAAGTCGGCGATTACGCTGACTACAATAGGTTAAGCAATAGTTTCGCTTCTACATGGTAAGTCGGCATACACGCAGACTACAACAGGCTGAGTAGAGTCCGCGAAATATCCCTCAGGTAGTCGGATTCTCATCGACAACCTTGGATATATTTTATAAGTCCGAGAAATAACCCAGAGGCAGTCAGCTTCGGCCGACAACTCTAGCATATTTTTTCAATCACCCGCGTAGCAACAACCATCAGCTGTTTATTAGATTCCTCCTAGAAAGACCGCCGTTTGAATCATTCAAGTTCGTAATTAACCCCGTTCCAAATGAAACAGTTCACTAAAACCGCAATACTTATCTCGTACTGGACGCACATTTCGATAGTCAAGCTATCATCATCAGCAGTAAAACTGAATTAAGAAACTAAGCGAAAAAACTAACATTATATAGCAAATAAATTACGCAATATAAAATCTAAAATAAGCATGGTAAATCTTATACTGTTCTACTTTAAGTGTTTCGTAATGAGCCGCTTCATTGCACATGACTATAATGCCTAAAATGCAAATCTAATCTAAATTAAAATGTAAATAGTCAGGATGACGTAAGTTATCAAAATCCATGTTTTTCAATGAAGGGCTTCATTGCACATGGTTATAATTGTAGGTGTAATTAACTATACATGATGTAACAAAGGATAAAGGCTGGAATTTAGTGGTCCTAAATCTGAATTCATTAAGTGATTTTTGTTTTTGTAAATTTCCATGCCTTCATAACAATTTAATTGAACAATTATCTTTACGTTTCTAATTAACTTTATATTATCAACATTATAGTTATTTTCAAGCATACGTAGGGCAACGCCAGATTTATCAAACATTCTGAATTTGAGATGAGCCAAATTTTCTTTGTATCGAATTCCGATTGATCTTTTTGTCTGCCCAATATACACTTGATCACAATATTTACATGAAATTTTGTAAATTCCTGATTTGTCCATGTTATCTACTTGGTTTTTAGAACTTGCTAAAAGGTTTTTGAGGTTATTGTTTGAAGAAAAAACAATTTTTGCGGTCAACTTTAGAAAATATTTTTTGAAGACCTTTCGTGTAACTTGGATGAAAGGGTAATTTAACATATTTATTATTATTACGGTCGTCAATGCGTTCTAGTGGACTTATATTTCTAATTCTTAATCTATACTGTTTCCTAATAGCCTTATAGACGACATCTTCAGAGAATCCGTTAAAGTTAGCAATATTGATGATTTCTTTTAGTTCATTTTGATATCTATCTTTAGTTAAAGGAAAATTGAGTAACCGGTGTATCAAAAAGTTAATAGCCGAAAGTTTGTGTTCATATGAGTGATTAGAATCCTGTAAGGTAAATCTATTATTACTAGTAGGTTTTCTATATACGTCTATTTCTTATTAACTTATGTTTACTTCTTATTACTAACATATCGAGGAATGGAATCCTGTTGCCTTTTTCTTCTTCGTGGGTAAATTTGATAGAAGGAATTTTGAGTTAAGTTGTTGAACATTTGGCGGTGTCAAAGATGCAAAAAATGTCATCGACGTATCTGATCCAAAGCCGAGGGAAATAAGCCAAAGTATTCTTCAGGTCGGTTTCAAATTTTACCATAAAAAGGTTAGCCATAAACGGAGATAAGCTGTTACCCATTGCAATTCCTTCCGTTTGTTGATAAAAAGTGTTGTTAATTTGGAAAAAGTTTTGTTTCATGCAATGTCTTGTCAAAAAAATTAAGCTGGCAACTTCTTCCCTATCCATTTGGTTATCTAACAAAGGCTTTTCTAAATATTCCAAAGTTAAATCAACCGGAACACTAGGGAATAGTGAACGAGACTAAAATTTCTTTGTCAATAAGCTCAATAGCTTTTTCAATGAACGTGTAAGAATTTTTAATAGCCAACTGGTTCAATTTGTCAGATAACCACTTAGAAAGTAAGTAAGTTGGATTGTTGATGTTCGAAACAATGAGTCTCATACTCTTTCCGAGCTTGTGTATCGTAGGTAAACAATACATTCTAGGTAGTACTAGGTTTGGTACCGTTAGCCTAAATTTTAAATTATCGCTAGTGACAACCCTACATTCTAACATGGTCTTTTTGGTTTCTGTAATCATTTTAGACAAAGGATTTTTTGATAATTTTTGATAAAAATTTTGTGACAAAATGGTGTTGACTCGATTAAAACAATCCTCTTTGTCTAAGATGACTACAGTGTTGCCTTTGTCGGACTTTAAATAAAAACAATTTATGTTTTTTTGTCTTCTAGCAGTGATTTGATCATTTCGTGCAACGTCAGATGCAATCTTTTGCATATTTTCCAAAATGTGGGTTCGAAGTGTTCGAAAATGGTCGACATTTCCGAGACAGTAACCCCTGAAATTCTCGAACGGGTGAGACCGACCGACTTGGTTATTGTTCAACCAGGGAGGGGGGCATTTTCGAACCCTCCACATAAACATCTTGATATTTTTATTTATTTTGTACATATTTTTCTAGTGTTTATTTTTCTTTTCCTTCATTTCATCAGAATCTGTTTTTATTTTCGTCGTTAGAATTTCGTATAAGCTTCGAAGCAACAACAAAATAAATATGCGAAGCTCTCATTTCCAGGCGACCATGACTTCAAATTATTACGTACGCTCTTGCGAACAGTAGGTCTACATCCCAACATTGCTGGAAGCGTACTAGCACGCCCAGCGCGTCTCGCATCCAACTGATTGGATTCCACTCAATCCCCTCCTCGCTCATGTATGGCGAGAGAGCGAGGAGGGGATAGCGATATAGCTAATTTCACGTTTTCCCAATAGGTATATTTATCATTATTATATATAATAAAATATACAATTAAACAAAATTAAATTCGTTAATCATTTGTTTATGTAGAAAACATTCTCTTCCCTTCATAAAAGACTCTAGCTCATTCGTCAGAACAGAATTGCAACCTGCGAAAATTAAAATAGTATGTAGTCCGAGACTCTTAAACTCAAAGTAAGCGAATCGGTAATTTATTACGGAATCCCGTTATTTATTTGTCACTTAGGTGGCTGCGCTAGACCGTATGGCTATGGCGGCGAACAGTTACAGTTAACGCTGGAAACAGATGCCGCTCGCGATAATTTATACGTGACCAGATGTTTCATAGCGCACCACGACTTCACCAAATCTAAATATAATCTAGACATCGCTTGCCATACCATTGCCGCTACTGCTGTTGCTACTCGTACTGCTATTGCTGCACTTTCATACTTTATATTCCGGCTGGAGGAAATAAAATGCGATCGTGACGTCTCTCATCTGTCGCGCGAGTTGCTTTTGTTTCGATATCTTGGATCGAAATCGTGCCCCTATCTCTTCTGCCCTTTTCTTCTTGGTTCTCTTTTGTTTTTTTTTTTTCGTATAATGTTTCGCTGTGATGATGAAACGAAGTTTATATATATCGCACGCTCCCTGGTTTCAATGGAAATTTAATTAAATTGCAGTTAATGACCTAATTATCCAACTTTGCTTCGATGAGGACTAACAATATTGCGAAAAGAGTTAGCAAGATGCTGCTAATTGGCGCTCGAAGAAAAGTTAATGGTCTTTACTAAATAACTACGCTCTATACTTATAGAAGATGATAGTATTGAATATCCTAGCGGTGGCTGATATAATGACTTCAGTTCTATTAGTGGCCAAAGATAGTTGATTCAAAGTCGAGCGCTTAAACAAGATTTATTTATTAATAATATCCGCAATCTATTACAACTTGAAAAACAGTGGATGATTACATTTTATCATTTTTAGATTGTTAAGAGAAAAGCAAGAAGGCATTTTCATTCTTTTGAACAGGCTACCAGTGTTGTAAAAACGTATTTTATTATTTTTTAATTTATTTTTTAGATTTGTGATATAGATTATAGGCTATCTAAAAGAAGCTTCAAAACTTATCTAAGTCGCAGGTCTCAGCGAGTGGTTCTGGGTGGTGCCATATTTGATATTGCCTTAGAATCAAGTGTTCCGCAGGGATCAATCTTGAATCCTTTATTATTTTCAATTTATACATGGAAATTCTTCTATTTATCACGATTTAGTAGTAAATTTAGTAACAAAGTTAAAAAAATTAATAGGGGGATGCTGTTTTCTGGAGAGGTTGCTGGGGTGTGGTCTCGCGAGCGGATGTGTAGATTTGTAAATATGAAGTCAGTTTGGCGTCCTATGTTGACTACTTTATGTATACTTCTTCCTTGGTTTCTTCTTCCTTTTCTCACTCCTTTCTTACTATCACAACTTTTCTTTTCCTCTTACTAGGCTTACTTTAACTTTAATTTAGTATATAATTTCGGTTAAGTTTAGACAGTTAGAAAGAGCAGCTTTCCCTGATAACTAAAGCGGGTACTTTTTAAATTTTGCAAATGATAAATTGGTAGTTCCGGCAATAAAGGATACATTTGTCTGTATTACGTTAAGAAATTGGCGTATATATCATTTATTGCCGGAACTACCAACATAAATCATCTACGAAATTTAAAAAGTGTCCGCTACTGATAACTGACTATTTGATTCGAATTATCCTTTTGCTTTCGTTTGTAATTTTGTTTGTAACTCTGTAGTCAAATTATTATTTTCATAGAATCAATAAAATCATATTATTATTATTATTATTATAGTTATTATTATTAAGAAGGAATTAAATTTGTCAAACAGGAAAATAATGTAAACGAAATTACTTAAAATTAAATGTAGCTCTAAAACGGAAATAGTATCCTTCTCTCACTTAATTCAATATCCAGTGGAACATTTTTAGGAAGTCTTCTCACTCTCAATTAAGTAGGAAACGTCGCACAAGTGAATTAACATGTAAAATCTCAAATTACATCTATGTCCTGCGAAAATTTGCAGTTATTGTCCAAAGTAACGCCATAGCACAACGTCTTTGACAAATTGCACTTATAGCCAAAGAATTTTCACCTTAACACGATTACTCAGTCAGTTTAAAGCATACACGCAGTATCATACTAGTTTCGACATTGCATGTGTATAGAATTGATAACTAACCCCTTGTATATCTATTCTTAAATATACCCCAGCACTACCATCATTTCGACTCGGAACACTGGAGTGTTAAACTGAGTTAAACTTAGTGACCTTGGTATAATCCCCTTAATTCAGGCGCCAACTCCAACCTAGGTTTTTGAGTCAAGGACGAATTACGTCCCGAACAATGAATAAATACCCTGACTCGCGTTTTTTTTTTCTAATTGCTCTAGCTTACAGATTGCAATTTAACTTGAGAAGGTGTCATACGTACATGAAAAATAGCACATCGTAAAAAAGATGTCAAAAGTGACGTCAAATAAAAGTTTAATGTCGAGGAGGAAATAAAATGACGGTATAAGTTGATTTGTGGCCACGTTCTCAAATTCCTTTCATACAATGGCGGTGGGTAATGACATAAACAATTCCCTCGTGTATTTTCCTCGCATATTGTGTACATCGTGTTACAGATCAATTCATATTGCATTCCTAATTCCTGTTTAATTATTTGGTAACTTCATAAATGCGTTTCAGTGTTGCCACAGTTATCAAGAAAACTGTCAGTTTAAGAAATTGTATTTTGAGATTATTAAGTTTAAGTTAAAAATTATCGCGTTTCCGCGATAACACAAAAACAATTACGAAACGATATGAACTGACTTGACCATTTTTTGTAGAACACTGTGGGTGGGGATTCAAAAAGGGATGTTGATTTTGGGAAAAGAAAAGAGTAGTCGATAATTAGCTACGGTAAAATCAACAGCTATCTCTTAAGCAGACAAGCTCATTATTATGTACAGCAAGCGTCAGTTTTAGATGTAATCAATTTAATATTAAGTATTAAAATAAATATATCAATAGAGCTAGTAATTTTATTATAACGCAAAAGATCCCACTAAGTTCAGTGCACCGCTCGACCAACCATATCAGTAGGAAACCTGCGGATTTGGCCATAAGCAGTAGATAAGTCCTCATAAAGTTGACATTGGTCTCTCAGATGTAACGTTAGAGAACGCGGCTGTAACAATTGTATTATGCAACGGAAATATACGAGGAAATCGAATCGTTGTCCACGTCCTCCCGTTTACGTCATCACCCACCGCTACTGCTTACATGGTCAACTATGGCTTTGTCAAATAGAAATCAATATTTTTTCCGAATATCCATGATACTATATGATTCATCCAACAGAATCAGTGCAGCGTGAGTCACTAGTGACCTACAGTGCAATAAACCTATCAGTGGTTATGAATACGTTGAAATTACTACAAAAACCGTCTATATAGAGACAATAAAGTCGCATCATAATAGTATTTCCCAATTTCCATCACGATTAGAATTCGAAAAATCAAGAAAAAAAGATAATTTCCAACTGCTGTTGCCATATCATGAGTAGTTTGCCTCGGAAAATCACATCATCACTCCATCGCTGCGCGAACGCGGCTCCACAGTAGCATCGTCGCCATCGCACTCCCTGCCGATGACTAGCCGTGGCGAAGGTTTCGATTTTCTCTCATCATCGTGTCGGCGCGGTACAAATGGAAATGACAGGCTCGGTAATTGGTCGACGCGCTGACGCGAATTGGATGTAGGAATACATTCAACCGGGTTCTCTATATACCGGGTTGTACGCAAAAATTTGGAGATTCAGAAAATGTTAAAGAAATTACCCGATATACGAAGTATGGCAATTAACCCACGAGAAATTGTTTTGAACGCTCGAACTGTCGATATAGAATATAACATTCTGCATTTTTTGTTATTTTTGCCAAGGAAGCCCACGCATCCAATCTACTCCTTAGTATGCCAATTTCAACGTCCACTGTGATATTGCTTTGTCCTTTGTTGCTGGTAATAGAAACGTTGCTTGAATGTTTATCTTCAGTGCACAGTTCTTCTACTTCGGTATGTCCCGGGGCATTATCCAAAAGAAGCATTGCCTTCAGAGGCAAATTCACATCACTCATTTTCCTTTTAACTTTAGACTAACAGATTATTGACTCATTTATGAAAAGCTTCTACCGTAAACCTGCCTTTCCAACAACTAATAGTTTCAGCTTATCAGTACCAGAGGCAATGACAGAAAACATAAAATTAAACCTTTTTGTCCTTTTTTCCGCTTCGGTGTATGAATCTCGTTTGGAGAAACTCCAAAAAAGTCCACAGTTGCATGTTTAGATTATACAGGTTACACTGCATATTAGATTACTACTGTCACCAGTTACAAAACCATTTACTGTTACATATTGACATATGTTGCAACTTTGGGATGGGTTTTAGATAATAAAAATGGGTTAATACAGCCACAATTTTATAGAGCTAGAAATAATAAAATTTATAAAGTATATGGCATATTATATCTTCAATTCATATTGTTCTAGGGGCTTATTTCCGTAGTACCAGAAAGGAACTATATGTGGAGAATAACAAGTTCCCATACTTCATTACCATTTTTCTTATCAAATAATTGGTGTTTCTGGTTCTTTACTTGAAGGTGACCTATTTTCCTCAAATATATAGCAATATACCTACCACTTTTTAACCACAAAACAATGGCAAGACAATCCTGTCTACCAGTAACATTGTTGCATGTACCAGGTAGACGCCATAAATTCTCGGCCTGATGTAGAAAAAGTAAACTTGGTAAAATATAACAATTTTTATTTTTCAATATAATCTCCCCTAACTTCAATACATTTATTATAACGATCAATTAATGATTCTATACCCTTGTAAAAATAATCTAAAGTTTTTCCCTCAAAATGTCTTTCTGGGACGAGGTTTATCGGGTCGCCGCCATTCCATCGATTCCTTTTTGGATAGGGGATCATAATACAGAACCATTGTCTCATCCCCTGCGACAATGGACTCCAAAATCGGTCTCGGGTCGTTTCCACACATGTTTAGAAACGAGCGTGTACATTCGACCCAACGACGTTCACGTTGGAGAGCAGAAAGAAGATGCGGTACCCATCTTGCATTAATTTTATTCATACCCAAATGGTTATGGAGAATTCGACGAATACTTGTTTCAGAAATCTTTGACATCACTACTAATTCCTTCACTTTCAAACGGCGATCTGCTAATACCATTTCTTCAATAATTGAAACGTTTTGAGACGTTATTAGTTCAATTGGTCGACCGGAGGGCCCGCCACTTTCAAGAGATTCTTGTCCCAAACGGAAACATCTTACCCACTTTTTTACAGTGGAATATGAAGGAGATAAATCACCATAAACGCCATCTAAATGTTGTTAAATGTGATTGGGCATATGCCCTTCCTTTGTTAAAAATTTGATGACCGCGCAGTACTCAATTTGAGACATTTTCATGCACTAATCACGTTGTCTGGCTGGCCATTAAAAACTACTATTCTGCGAGCCGTAATATACCAGGTGATTAATTTATCTCGAGACGACTGAATAACCCAGAAACCATTTATTTCATCGAAAAAAAGTGTGAATAAAAATTTGATCATGTGAAGGGGGGAAGTATATTGTGAGGTCCACGTTTAATTTTAGAAGTGCCATCAATGTCTTCCAAGTGTTAAGTTGGTTTTCTCAAATGCAAACCTATATTTTTGTGTGTTATTCTCCACGAAAAAACAAATAACTTTTATCTGAAGCGGTACTCAATTCTCGTTTCCTGAAATATTTTCGTTTCCTAGAAAATATGTTTTACTTGACTTTTCTTGCAGTTGTGTTGTCAAACTTTTCGCTAATAATGTATACATCAACAACAATATAGACGCTATTGTCCGATCATATAGTCAGCATGCACACAATTTTCGGCTGTTGATTGCCGCCGATATTAATTAAAAATCGTCCAAGAGATCCGTTATCAACGCTGGAGAAGAGAGAATGGTGAAAACGTGGTTAACAAGAGCCACGGCCGGTGGGATTGCCGTGGCTAACGAAGCGTTGTCGTCATCGGCGCAGGTCCTGATTGTTCGAATGTTCTCGACTGTGCCGGTAATAAGCCGAATTGAAGCCGAAAACGCGTCCCCTTTTTAACAACCGAAAAAAAGAGAAGGGAAAACGGATCGAAGCTCTCGTATAATAGGATTTATTATCTCTGCACTTTATGGGATGAATTTAATATAATGGCGTTAGAATGATGACGATGTTGATGATGTAGTAAAGTATATGCTTTTGAATCTCTTTTGAATTTAATTCGTTTCAACATCAAACAGAAATAGTAACAGTGAACACGCTTTCGATTAATTAGATTTTCTGAAAAGCGACATTTGTGAACGAATAAAACACAGATGGATTGGAACAAAATCCACAAACAACAAAAAGCACTCGGCAATGGAAGCTTTTAGGTGGGATGTCAAAAAGGGGACTTAGTCGACTTAATCCTTTCATTGCTGTGATAGGACAACTTTATTCTGGGGCTTCGGAATTTATAATGAATAAAACAACTACAATTTTGTTTTCTTTTATTTTTTTAATGATGAGACGAACCCCTTATTTTTAAAGAACAGCAACAAGCTCTTTTTTGTAATACAGCTCTCCCAAGTGAATTATAATTTGTCACTGTAGATCCCTTTTTGAGTTTTCTTGAGCGTTCTTCTTAAACAAACAGCATTTCTGACATAAAAGCAAAAAAATAGCTCTACAAAATCCATAGCCGTCTTTTACATATTTCTATTAAAAAATTAAAAATGCGAAGAGAAACAAAACAGTGAGACATTATATTAGAAATTAGAGTACGGTTGACCGTAGTGTTGCGTAACTCGTGGTAAGACATGGCATTATCAGCCATTCCGAGAGAATTAGGGAACTGGCAACATTGTGAAAACAAGTCGTTAACTAAATTGCATATACTGCAACGGATAGCCGCCGAGCCAATATAAGCAAGAGCAACGAATAGAAGCAGTGTTGGACACGCTAAAAGTAAAATATTCTCACGGACTACCGTGATAGGAGTAGCTCGGGGTTAACTGTTAGAAGGGGTACTGATGAGGTGCGTAAACTACAAAAAAGAAGTAACTCTACTTCACGCTCTTTATTTACAAAACAGAAAGTGCACCAATAAATCAATAATCAATAAAGCTCCATGCCAGTAATAGACTACCTATTACGGGCAAAGAGATTATCCAAGAGTCCCTCATAATTACAAATTGTCCTTCCGCTGCTTAATCGGGAGCATCAAAGTCCGATGTCCTCGCATTGACCAAGAGACCATAATCTTACGAAGCGATTGTCCAGACGCTCAGCTCGATGACACCGGTCACCGATCGAAGAATGATTGCAATACAAAAAAGCTAGTCGAAGAACGCAAAGCAGCGGAAGTCCAGTTAGCGTCTTCTCTAAAAGTAAAACCAAAGCGCGCCTATGCACGACATCTGCAGAAGTATTGACATGAGCAGAGATATTTACAGTAAACGTGGGAGTACCCACCTAATGCGAGTGTAGGAGATTTACCGCACATTCTATTATGAATTAATATTTTGTCCAAATACTTCTGAGCGTTCGCCGCTGCTATTATCTTTTTCTATTATTTTTCCAGGGCACATGCAATTATTTCTAAAATATTTGATACGCGTTTCCTAAAGAGTAAAATATAATCTACAAAATATTATAATTCAAGATAATTATGTGAAACCATATGTTTTTTACATAAACAATTGAGTGTATATAGAGGCTGTCCAAATACTTATGGGAGTAACTGTAGGTCTAGGAAACATTGATGAAAGTTGCCATAAATTGCCATAGTAATATAGAGGAGGTTCAATTTAAAAAACCAAACTCGTGTGCAATGGAAACTGAACATCCTATATACCTCAATATATTTTTTTCTTGTGCAGTATTTGTCTACGAATATTTTTTTATTTGAAAACTTTTTATACAAAAAATACCATAAGAAATACTGATTTCCAATAGGCAAAGAATTTAAGCGTAAAATTACGACCTCTCATACTTCAAAAACACAGCCTGCAGGCGTTATTCGTATTTGAGATACGTACGAAATTGTTCTGCATCAAAAAACAGTCTTGTTTACGAAAACGTTCTTCTTATTACTTGTTTTAGATTGTATTTTCGATTCGCCTTAGAATAATTTAGACATATCTCTCGAAATAGAAGGTTTTATAGTCTTTTTATTGCATATCAGAGCTCCTGGATCCTTCATAAATAATTTTAACAATCGTGTCGATGCCTGTATTTTTCACTATCGCCCACACAATAATTCCATTATTCCCTCACTAAAATATTCGATTCGCTTATTCAATTTTTACTACCGGCAATCCTTTCAAACAATAAAGTATTTTATCGGCTCTAAAAATTCTTCCCCACGTCTCCATACTTCATTCCCGATTCGCGCTTGTAGTTTATATTAAGAAACAATGGACGTCCTGTTTGTTTTTCCATCGATTCTGGATTGATTAGTTTATAGAACGTCATCCTACGTCTTAAGACTGAGAATATATTGGTGCATAGGTTGGTAGTATTGTATAGTAAACTTCAGTTGTTAAATTTCAAATGCATACAGTACGAATGTATCAAGAACGCTGTGAATACTGGATAGTGTCGAGGTACGTAGCATCAAGGCACTATTAAGCGATTAAAAATGTTATAAAATATTGCAAAATTGAGCATTATATTTAAGTGCAAAATAGATTTACATAACAGACTTCTATCTATCTGCATTTTTGCACAAAGACGGAAATGAAGTGATGATTTGCGCGCAATGAAAAAAATTTGTCCATACCAAGATGGGAAGTTAATGGTTTTAATAGTAAGCGTAACCAAAAATCTGGTAGTCATTCCATTCCTTCACTAATTTAGTAAAATAAAGTTATGATCTGCAGACGATATCTTCAATACATCTAAATTAGTAAAATGAGCACAGAACTGTACAGAAATCTTGAAAATCTGAATACTGAAGTAAAAACATTAGCAGTGTAAGAAGAAGCCAACTGACAATGGAAGCATCCCAAGGTCTTTCATTTTGGCCACTCTCAGAACATGACCTTGCAACAGCTTACGAGGGTGGGTCAATATACCCGTGACTTTTCGAATTTCCCGCGTTGCAAATTGAAAAGCAACACTGCTCCCGTGAACCACCAATCTGTCAGTACACTGCTGTCAAAGCTTGAGAACGCTGCGTCATTTAGTTAAAGTTTGACAGCATTTTAATGAAAATGAAAAAAAGTGAATTATGTGTGCTCATATAGCATTATCCTTTGCGGATGAAAACCGTCACTTAAACCAAGGCTAAGCTTGATAAATACTATGTGGACTCTGCACCATCAGAATCAATGGTAAAGAAGTGGTTTACTGAATTTTATTGTGGTCGTACAAGCACTAATGGCGCCGAACGTTCTGGACGCCCAATTTAGGTTACTACAAAACAATCGAACAAATCTACGATATGGTGTTGGCCGATCGCCGATTGAAAGTGCGCATTGTTGAAGCCGCATGGCTTAGTGGTTTCGCTTTTGAAGCAACTTAAGGTTCAATGACGATTTGAAGAGAAAACGACCGCATTTGGCCAAGAAGAAAGTGCTCTTCCACCAAGGCAATGCACGGGTGCACACGTGTGTAGTCTTTCATGAATCGGGGTATCAATTGCTCCCACACCCACCATATTCTCCGGATTTAGCGGTGTGCGAATGGGTCGATTAATAATCCCTCTGTAGCACATACACTCGCAGTGCATACGGCATTACTTTGTCCGTCATTCGAATAAAACAAGTGAAGCACCCTTATTGTATCCAGACTCGCGCGATTTATTTTAATTTAAGAGAACGTGTTTACGACCGGCGCAGGGGCCTCGGTATGGCGTGCCTTACGTGTGCAACGCGGCGCGTACACGATCCACCTGTTTTCCGAGGAAAATCGTAAATACTTACGCCGCTCCGCTGGATATATAACGTCGAGAAGCGCGGTGCAACGATTAAATAAGCGTTCTGTTTGTGTTTATTGTAAACACAAACGGCGGGTTTTAGATAGATATACAATACGTACGGTGTATATGCGCGAGAATTACCGCGTTGATATCTTATTTCGACAGCGTTGCCAACTTAAACTTGAAACTAATCCTAAATTATGTCGTTTCTTCGAGCAGTCGTTTATTATAACTCGCGTATTGATAAATAATTTAGATATATGATAGCATTCCGTTTTCGCATATTGAGAACGGAAGGAATTTAGTTATAAATCCTCGTTAAATTAGATTTGGTGGGCAGAAATAGGGATTTCCTAAAGTAAATAGACGAAATTATAGCGCTGGTGGTATATTTGGCGGAAATGAATAATATTAAGTCCGGTTTCATAACGAAAATGAAATAGCTTTACATTTTAGATGTCCAAAATACGTTTCGTAGTAATATTTCAAATCAAGACATGATTTTATTTCAAGTTATTAACAAAAGATTTACTGATTTTATCATCTTATAGTCTATAGCATGAATTTCCAACTTCTTCTTGCATCAATCCCTTTTAGAAGAATGGTTTTCTTCATCGACCCATTTTCATTTTTTTCTATAATATACAACATACAATATAATCATAATAGAATGGCACACAAGTGACATAGATAGCAATCTGGAATTTCCTTGGAATGATAAATCACCAAGGAGTATGGCGGTTGCTAGGAACTAACACGTGGTTCTAAACTGTCGGGATGACGAACAAGGTTTCAGAAAAAAGTAACTCTTTTAAGTTTTCACCAATATTTCGCTTTTATTTAAAGCTTCATCAGGGTCAATAAATGAGTGGAGTGGATAGACCGAACTTGTAAACTAAAATTCTTTCTATTACGATGTACATCATAATGTGTCATCAGTAGAGTAACCAAAACTTGCGCACTCGCATAGGCCTCGGTATTACGGGTTAATATAAGAATACGAAAAATTCATAAATAAACTTACTTGCTAATTATTCAACAAATTAGAGGCATCAGGATGTGAACTACTGCAAACTTGCATCATTGCATATGTTTCCACAGTTACTTCTTTAAACCTTGTGCGTCGACAAGAAAAAATATTCTTATACATAGAAAACGATCTCTCCACATCTAGGGAAGTTACATTTGCATGTAGAAACTGTTTTTCAAAATCACTTAAAAGTTCACTATTCTTACACTTATTATAAACGGCCTCTAAAGTATTAAAATCGGAATTTTTCTTTAAAACATGTGCCAACTTTTGACTAGCGCATAATCCTGCCGTATCATTTAATGTGTGTAATTTATTTTTTACACTCTCCACTATGTCTAATAATTCCTGCAATGACAATTCAGTACATTGTAGTTTTCTGATAGCATCTAGTAATACTGTATAATTGGTACATATTGTTGTTAAATCTTCTAAAAGTTGAGGAATTTGAAATTCTCTTTGACTTTCTCTAATTGCTTTGGATTCATTCCGATTAAATCGCATTATAACTAATTAAATTTGTTGAAAATGGAACAAATAGTAAGAAGCTGCTGTTAGCCAAGTACACCATCACGTTAAAATTGCTTCAGGAGGTTCTGGAATACCTGGACAAAATTTACGAAATTCTTTTAAACGTTTAGGACATTTACGAAACACTGCTTTAGTACTTCCAATCATCCGATCAACGTTTCCGTAATGTTGTCGAACAACTTCACCAACTAAATGCAAAGCATGCAGCACGCTGGTTATATGTATTAAGTTAGGAAATATATGTTTTAAGGATCGCCCAACACTTAACATCGTTGCTGCACTATCTGTCACAATCATCACAACTTGATCTTGGGCAATTTTAAATTTTTTCAAAGCGTTCATTATCACTTTTTGAATATTTTCCGCGGTACATTGTTGAACACGTTTGCAAGCTAACAAATATCGAGATGCTGTGTTCTCGCTAGATAAAACGCGAGCTATTACATTCACAATACTGTTTTTCTTTATATCGGTCGTCTCATCCACGGTAATCCATATCTTTTTGGAACACAAATCACGTTTACACACATTTTCTAGCATCTCTTTCATTCGCGGCAAATGATTCTGTAATTGTGTTTGTGAGGTAATGGGTACTTTGGAACGTATTGTCGCCAAAACGTTTTAAAAGCTGCTTTTCTCACCAACGACAACGGAAGATTAGAAGAGGTAAACATAATTAATAAATGTATGAGGAATAGTGTATAAGGTATTTCAGTTCTTGCATTTCTCATATGCTTAATACCATTGACATGCCTCTGGTAATCAGTTCTGTCCAATGCAGCCAAACGAACATTGCATATTAAGCAAAAAAACTGCACTACCGTCATATTTTAAATGGGGAAAAAGTGACACATACTTATGTACATTAGTAGCAAATCTATTACGAGGCATTGTTTTCTTAGGTATGTAAATATTAGTTCTATATGAAACGATACACTAATTATGTACTTGGTATAATACTACAACACACAAAAAACACCAGCTATATTTTCAAAAGCGACACGTAAGTACATAACCTTGACCGTTCGACTAATCTCTGCAACAGCTCAACCGGTACTAAAACGAAATCCCTCTCAGCGCGGTTTAACATGATTTGTATTCAAGGTCGACACTACATGCCTGCTTCTCTACCGGTTTAGTATATTTATGAATTTTTCGTATTCTTATATTAACCCATAATACTGACGCCTATGCGAGTCCGCAAGTTTAGATTACTCTAGTCATCAGTCACCGCTTCTCAAATATTCATCGTAATAGAAATAATTTTAGTTCACAAGTTCGATCTATCTACTCAACTCATTTATTGACCCTGATTAAGCTTTAAATAAAAGCGAAATATTGGTGAAAATTTAAAAGAGTTTTTCTGAAACCTTGATCGTCATCCCGACAATTTAGAACAACGCGTTATTTCCTTGGAATTTCCGACGTAACACTTGAAAAAATCTTCTCCCGGTAAGGAATCGCTGATCACTACACCACGGTGACCTTGATGCCCGGAACGTAAACTTTTTAATACCTAGTTGTTATTTTAATTTTTTTTAATGTATGTCCACTTACACTTACACTTAACAAAATATTTTGTTTCACATCTTCATTCATTTTCTTTGAACGCCCTGCATTTGAAATGTGTATGACATGCCCAGTTCGTCCAAAGTTTATCTGGATTTGACTCGTAGATTGGCTGATATTTCTATTTGAATATTTCGCATTAAACACTTCCTGCTGAGTTCTGGTTGGGTCGCCGCATCCAAATAGACTTAAAATTTCCATACGTTGAGTTTCATTTAAATGATCCATACTTAATTAACTTTCAAAAATTTTTTTATTAAGAATAACGAGTATTTGGTATATGACAGAGCATAAAACTGATTATTCTGTGCTTTTGATTGATACCTACTGATCTTTACCTTTTGCTAGGCTTTTTATTAGTAGTAAAACTTATGAACGGGTGGATAACATTTGATTTAAACGAAACAATAATTTCATTTCTTGAATTTGCATTTATCTTTGCTTTTTGTTATTAATAAAATTTACGTATTTCACTCCTTAAATGGCTTGACATTGGAGTACCCTAAAATTCCTCCTGTTTAGCCAATGTAAACTCTGCAGCGTATGTGAAACATGATCGTATTTCTTAAGCGCAAACAGGTACTCTGCACTTTCTGTATACGCTGTGTCTCAAACAAATCCAAACATGAATTATACAAAGGGGCGCAATAGTAAAAAAACAGACAACACCATAGCTTCACATAGTGTACTTTTCAAATAAACGCTAAAATCATTTCTAAAAGAGTAAAGAGTCCGAAGGTTGGAATAAGCATTTTTAATGACTTTGGTAAAATTAAAGTAATAAACTTAAATACTTGAATGTCTAATAAAATCGACGTACCCATTGGTAGACAAACGCCGCACGATCTCGATAAAAAAACAAACAAACGATCAAACAACAAGCTTATATAAAGACCAAGCTTGAGAAAAAAAAATGAATCTACCTTCGATATACATCAAGATCAAGACGAAGAACAACAACAGCCCATGACGGCGGTAACGCGTGGTAGATACATTCGTTGCCATACTCGCCGTCTCCATCATCCTTCTTCTTCTTCTTCGTAAAGATGCCCGTATTGTCTTTTCATATCACGCGCACCAGAATCAGCTGTCCCGGATTATTACCGGAAAATACTGTCCGCGTACACTCTCTATTTCTAATTAGTTTTTATTGTTTCTTTCCTTTTTTTAGAACTCAACGATTAAGTGGTGAAGTGGTAGAAGGAACTTAATAAGGTAAAAAAGAGGGATAAAATTGATCTTACGCGTGATATCTTAATGCGATTCTTCTTAGTTTATCTTCAATTTACACCAAGAAAATCGATTATTTTTCTCTTCATTAAAGTAAATATACAATTCACCAATACATATTCACATGTATAAAGTAGTATAGATGTTAATATCGAAATAATTCAGGGATATAGCGCCCCGGACCAAGCGCACTACGATCTTTGTCAAGTACGCGCGGAGAGAACACCCCGATAGTACGGAAGCGACTGTGGTAGGGTGCGCGGTAGCTCATCGAAGCTGGCCGTGCCCGTGGTTCGAACGGTTCGCATCACACGCATATCCAAAGAGTGCGGTTCGTCGTTGTCGTCGTCCTCGCGATTAGGCAGTAAGGCTAGAGTCGTAAACATGCAAAGCGAATAAGACCATTGGCTAGATAAGTTTATCAGGTGGGCAATGAACTTGCACCGCTTCAAGGGACTCGTATCTGCATAAAAAAGAACTAGTACACGTACACGCGATTGAATTACTTAGATTAGATAATGAAGTCGTCGAATAGGTCTTATCTAAATTTGCTAACATAGAAAACGGTTAATTTCCTTTCTATTTTTTTGGTTTTCTTCGAAATTATCGTTTTGAGATTTGAAGCAAGTAATGTTTGTACATTTAAAAATTAATTGGTGCATGTTTTTTTTTTTATTTTTACGATTCCTCAGGAAGTTAACAGAAATTTGGCAAAACAACTTCCACAAGTGTATTACAAATTTCAACTTTTCTATAACTGAATTATTCCTATTCGCTCTGAACAATACACTGCTACAAGATTTTTATAATTTATTGCAATGGATCGTTTGAAATGCTTTAAACTTAACTGAAATGCATACATTTTGAGATTTTAAAATAATTGACCAAAGTGAATACCTTCTATTTACAGTAGTCTTTTCAAAATAAATATAGCCCAAAAAAATCCTTTTCGAACTTCTATCCTGAGGATGCTGATCCAAATTGACATATCTTCGTTTCAAATCAATCACGCTTTTGTAGAAATATACGAGCATGTGCTTTATAAGTGAAATTTTCGATTTTTTAACGCAATTATAATAATAAATAATAATAAATTTTGTTTAGTTTTTCTCCAATCAAAAGTTTCCAATCATCCTATATCGCTTGCATTTTCTTAAATCCACTTCTCAATTCAATAAGGTAACTACGATAATGTTCCTAGTTCCTATTCCGAAAGAATTGCGTATTCACAGCGACACGTGCCAATTTTGAAGTGTGGTAAAAATACCATGGGTTCCATTCGGTCTAACAGTTGATAATGAGAATCAATAAATCCCCAAAACAGCTGTTCCGGATTAATCCAATAATAACTTTTGTGATGCGAAGTTGCCGGTACTTGTGTTATTTGCCATGGGTTCTTTCTTAATTTTTAAATTTCACCGACAATCTAAGTAATTTCGGTAAGAGGACATACATATTCTCTAATTTCTTATCTGTGATTTGACTTTCACTGGCAAAACTACCGACTTGAATTATCGGAATTTTTTTTGTAATTTCTGCTTAGTTATTAAGGAATATGCAATTGTACAAAAACACATTATTCTGTATGAAATTTCTTCTCCTCTTCTTCTTTCTCGGAATCCTGGTACGCTGAGGGGGTCGGGTTCTGTATGAAATTGTAACATTTTGGTAGATTTGAGATACCTAACAATAAATTTTTCTTTTTTGCAAACCGTATAGTTTCTTCAAACAACAACCGACTTATTTAACAATATTATCGATAACTAGATATGGACATTTTTGTGTCCTCGACTACACTTATTTTTGAATATCTCAGAAACGAGAGGAGCCTGAAACAAATTTTGTACGGCACAAATCTGCACAAAACGAGTAGAGGTGTCATTATCCAATTTTCAAGAACTGAAAAATTGGTGCAGTGGCTATTGAATAAGGGTTCGCACCAACCCTCATTCTCAAATATGTCGAAAACGATACGAACACAAAACGACATTTTTACGGCACAAATCAGCACAAAACGTTCCCATTATCAAATTTTCAAAAACCGAAAAATTGGTGCCGTGGCTATTGAATAAGTGTTCGCACCAACCCTCATTCTCAAATATGTCGAAAACGATATGAACACAAAACGACATTTTTACGGCACAAATCAGCACAAAACGAGTAGAGGTGTCATTATCAACTTTTCAAAAACCGAAAAATTGTTGCGGTGGCTATTGAATAAGTGTTCGCACCAACCCTCATTCTCAAATATGTCGAAAACGATACGAACACAAAACGACATTTTTACGGCACAAATCGGCACAAAACGTGACCCATATCGAATTTTCAAACCGAATTTGTTCTCGGTATGAGAATGGTCGAACAACATAAATTACGCAAGATAGTACAAAACGATACGAATCAAAGACATTTTAACGCAAAATCAGCACATCAAGTTCTTTCCAATGAGTCAAATTTCAAAAACACGAAAATTTTTGAAGTGGAAATGGATACAGGTTCGCACCACCCTTTCTATTAATTTATCGAAAAGGATGAACACAAAATACATTTTTACGGCAAAATCAGCATACAAAACGAAGAGGGGCCATTACAACTTTTAAAAGAGTACATTGTTCTGCAAATAATAAGTTTTTTCGTGAGACCCTTTGATGCTCTGCATATCGTCAAAACAGTATGACACACATGGGACAAGTTTTTTCGGCAAAACATCACACAAAAACTTGTTCTTCTCAACTAGTTTCAAAAACTTCCGAAAAATGGGCCATTGCTTTTTGATACAGTTCTGTTGCGCACCAATCCTCATTCCACAAATACTACTGAATGACGATACTGTTCCTAACAAAACTAGCAACGGCATCAAATAGGCATAAAACGTTCCATTTCAAATTTTAAATATACGAAAAATTGTGCCGTAGGCTATTATAAGGTGATCGCACCTAACCCTTTCTCAAATATGTCGAAAAATCTTCGAACACAAACGACATTTTTTACGAGCAAAAATCAGCAACAAGCAACGTTTCATTTTAATTTTCGATAAATTCAGAAAAAGCTTGTGCTCGTGGCTATTGAATAAGTCGGTTCACAATACCTATTCCATCATAATATGTCGAAACACGAATTGAACACAAAACGACATTTCTACGCACAAATCAGCACAAAACGAGTAGAGGTGTCATTATCAACTTTTCAAAAACCGAAAAATTGTTGCGGTGGCTATTGAATAAGTGTTCGCACCAACCCTCATTCTCAAATATGTCGAAAACGATACGAACACAAAACGACATTTTTACGGCACAAATCAGCACAAAACGTTCCCATTATCAAATTTTCAAAAACCGAAAAATTGTTGCGGTGGCTATTGAATAAGTGTTCGCACCAACCCTCATTCTCAAATATGTCGAAAACGATATGAACACAAAACGACATTTTTACAGCACAAATCAGCACAAAACGTTCCCATTATCAAATTTTCAAAAACCGAAAAATTGTTGCCGTGGCTATTGAATAAGCGTTCGCATCAACCCTCATTCTCAAATATGTCGAAAACGATACGAACACAAAACGACATTTTTACGGCACAAATCAACACAAAACGTTCCCATTATCAAATTTTCAAAAACCGAAAAATTGGTGCCGTGGCTATTGAATATGCGTTCGCACCAACCCTCATTCTCAAATATGTCGAAAACGATACGAACACAAAACGACATTTTTACGGCACAAATCGGCACAAAACGTGACCCAACATCGAATTTTCATTCCCATATATCTTGTTTCTCGATTATCTCGAGAATGGAATGAATACAACATGAAATTTTTACGGCATAAATCAGTATAAAATGGTAGCGTAATCAAACTTTTAAAAAATAAAAGTGCGATGGCAGCATCAAGTTCAATTTATCGATAATGAGAGTAGCACAAATTAGCACAAAATGCTAGCGTAGTCACATTTTTGAAAAGTGAAAGTGAGATAGCAGCGTCAAGTCGGCCCCCGCTTTTTAATCTTGAATTTATCGAAAATGGGATGAGCACAAAATTAAATTTTTACGGCATAAATCAGCAAATTTTAAAAAACCGAAAGTGAGGGGGCCAACTTGACGTACCTTTTAATTAGGGTTTCACATTTCTTCTACAAAATCAAACAAGTTTATTTCATGTGGAGATCCTTTTGACTGCGCCATCTGCATATCGCATATAAGCAGTAGTACCACACATGGTGAACAAGTTTTTCTCTTGCAAATTACATCACAAACAAAGAAACTTGTTTTCTTCAACTAGTTGATACAGAAACTTTCTCGAAAACTAGAGGTCCATTGCTTATTCGGATTCTACAGACATTCTCTATTATGCGCCCATATTCGAACTTCTTCCGAAACAAATTACTAACTTGATTTGAGCGATACGTGTTTTCCCCTAGGACAAACTAGCAAGGTACCAGTCTTAAACTAGGTTTGAATATTAGGAAACGTATGTCGGAACATTCTTATTGTTGTAAATTATATAGCTTATTTAAATTTGTATTCCAGAAGCTATAATATAATGGCTAAAATAGAATCGTACCTAACTCCTTTCTACAATTCATTAGAATAAAAATCCTTTGTTTCTGGTAAAAATCTATTTAATTTATTTAACTATACAAATAATCACAGCAACATACCGCAACGTTTTTATTTTAATTTGGTCGTTTGATTATCAATTCAAGAACAACCGCTTTCGCTCGTGCATTGAGTAAGTCGGTCTAAATATACCTATCCAGCGATTAGTTATTTAGTCAGACTGGCCTGTTTGTACGATTACACAAACTTCGGACGATGCAACATATACGAATTTAATTGTAAACTAATCTAAATTGGACGCGTTTATGTAGTTGTAGGCAATAGCGCGTTTCGACAATGCCTAGGCTCCCCAACATGTCTAGCATGTTGGCAAATACGTAACACTGTGTGCAACTTGCTGAATAATTCTTCCCTTCAATTTGTTTGTCGTGTATTACGTACTGTATGGCAAGGTTTAATTGTTAATTAATTGCTAGCTTGTCGGCTAGCGTATATAGGCGAAAACCAAAAGCATTATTTAATAGACACTGTGGCAAGTGTTTATAGAAGACTTCACAAGAAATTTTCGATAGCCGTGACTACAAAGTGCGATTGCTGTTTTAGAGGGAAGATTTTCAAACGTTTGTTTTCTGATTTTTATCAAAAGTAGTGGAACTTTCCAAGAGTTATTTAACCTATATGATATTGCATTCTAGTGTTGATCTTCGAGGCGAACACCATAACTTCTCGGTCTGACAGGCTTATATGGGTTCTAACATATTTAAATTCCGTTGCGTCATAGTGGTTGAACATCTACCACGCCTACACTATATACCGGGTGATCCAAGATGGGTGGCGAGGTACCATATATGAGGAAGAGTCGTATAGCTGTGAGAAAAAAATCTTCATAAGAAAAGTGGTCAAGAAAAAATGCTGGAAATTATTTTTAAGTTCCTATTTCTACCGCTAGGAGGCGTAACCACTACAGTCATAAAAAAAAGGATTTCTCTAGAAAATATACTCATATAATTCGTTAAATAAATCTTATCGCCGTAGAGCTAGTAGGATTTGGAATCATTTTTGGAGGGTCTTCTTTTCTGTAGAACAAAAAATAAAAGCTCGAGGGAGGAGGTAATGTTTTATAATTAAATTGGCTGTAATTTCGATTTTGAATTAACCGAATTTGATAAACAAGATCTCATTTAAAAGAGGAAGCTTTACTGATTAAAATAAAAAAATAACCATGACCTATTGATTCTCAAAGCCATAGCTAGAGGACGTCATTTGGTAAAATCACAGTTTTTATCATTTATGTCAGAAATTTCAAATGGAACGACCTAATTATTATACCATATTTGGAAAGTAGATGAAATTTCCAAGAAAAGAATGTTGAAAAAGCAATTTGATATATCTATTAGTGTTTGAATTATCGCCAAAAGAATAATTAATAACACGTTAGTTCTTACTTGGCCAAGCATGGAAATAAATTGAAATATCAAATAAGTAATGCTTTGAAGTGTCATGTTGTAAAAATTTCTTTTTATCTTGATTCTTTTTGAGTTTTGTGTTCACTGTTTGTTAAATTTGTTCTGTATTCGTCAGAAATTGCTTATTTTAACGCCGATGATTACGATATGCTTGCCGCATATCTTCGAAGTTTTGAAAATGCGCTGCTTGCAGAACGCGAATATGCTGCCAGGTATCCTGAACGAATACATCATAGCAGAACAGTGTTTCGGCGGTTAGCAATGTGTTTAAGACAAACGGGTAGTGTGCGTCCTATTCGAGTTCCCACTAAAAGGCAATTGGTAAGAAATGAAGACAATATTTTAAACATTCTTGCGTACGTGCGAGCCGATCCGCATTTAAGTATCAGAGACATTTCTTCACACTTTGGTGTAAGTTACTGTTCAGTGAATCGAATTAAAGACTCTAAGCTGCATCCTTATCATCTAATTTGGCATCAGACTCTCTCAGATACTGATTTTAACAGCAGATTGGATTATTGCTACAGACTGAAAAATATGTGCAAAGAAATTCGGCAACCGCCGTTGATCACCAAAACAGATGGAGTGTCAACGTATGGCGCGGAATTTTAGGGCACAGATTTATAGGACCGTTTATTTTTAATGATCGTCTAAATGGCGACACATACCTAGACTTTTTAAGAAATGAACTCCCTGTTCTTTTAGAAGATGTTCCTTTGGATATAAAGAGATCCTTGTGGTTCCAACATGATGGATGTCCGGCACACTTTTCTCAAAGAGTACGCAACTTTTCAGATGTTGCTTTTCCAAATCGTTGTATTGGAAAGATTAGTTTGTTTCCGTGGCTTCCTAGATCTCCGGTTCATAACGTGTTAGATTTTTACGTGTGGGGAAGAATAAAAAGTATTGTGTATCAAACACGTCCAAACACACGGGAAAATATGTTTAAAAGAATTAGAGATGCAGTTGCTACGATTTCACGAGCTGAAGTTGAAAGTGCTGTTTTCAGTATTACAAACAGATGTGAGCGTTGGATTGTGCAAAACGAACATTTATAAATTTCCCGTTTTTGTTTGTTTTGTTTTTGCTTTGAACGCTTGATTAATAATATTAAAATCGTCGTTGTTTCCATTGTTGTTTTGGCCCGTTGGCCTTTAAACACGCTTCAAATTTTGTGTCCCACATAAT
Source organism: Dynastes maya (assembly GCA_029619315.2). Classification (NCBI taxonomy): domain Eukaryota; kingdom Metazoa; phylum Arthropoda; class Insecta; order Coleoptera; family Scarabaeidae; genus Dynastes; species Dynastes maya. The sequence goes on along the minus strand of JAROYE020000004.1, from coordinate 54,442,649 downwards.
TTGAACCAGTCCTAAGCCTGGATAAAGTGCGAAGAAAGGTCCGGAGAACAATAACTTAAAATCAACGAGGACGTTAAGAAACACTAAAACAAGTATGAGAGAGGCTTAGTTAAATGTGAAAAAAGTTTAAAAAAATTTTTAAATATTACATAGCAAGGTTGACCATGAAAGAAGTAACGTGTTATTAATTATTCTTTTGGCGATAATTCAAACACTAGAAGATATATCAAATTGCTTTTTTAACATTTTTTCTTGGAAATTTAATCTGCTTTCCACATGTATAATAATTAGGCCGTTCCAATAGAAATTTATGAGAAAAATTATGTGATTTTTCAAAATGACGGCCTCTAGCTATGGCTTTGAGAATCAATAGGTCATGGTTATCTTTTTTTATTTCAATCAGTCAAGCTTCCTCTTTCAAATGAGATCTTGTTTACCAAATTCGATTAATTCAAACCCGAAATTACAAGCCAATTTAATTATAAAACATTATCCCTCCCCTCAAGCTTTTATTTTTTGTTCTGCAGAAAAGGAGGCCCCCCAAAAAGGATTAAAAATTCTACTAGCTCTACGACGATAAAATTTATTTGACAACTTATACGGGCATATTTTCTAGAAAAATCCTTTTTTTATGACTATAGTGATTACGCCCCCTAGCGGTAGAAATAGGAACTTAAAAATAACTTCCAGCATTTTTTCTTGGCCACTTTCCTTATGAAGATTTTTTCCCACAGCTATACCACTCTTAGTTCCTCGTATATGGTACCTCGCCACCCATCTTGGATCACCCGGTATATCACGGCTCGAAGAGTAGTAGTTTTTAGTAGCCAGCCAGACAACGTGACTAATGCATGAAAATGTCTCAGGTAACGAAAATAGAGTACCACGCGGTCATTAAATTTTCAACAAAACAAGGGCATACGCCTAATCACCTTAAACAACGTTTAGAGAACGTTTATGGTGATTCATATTCCACTGTAAAAAAAGTGGGCGAAATGTTTCCATTTGAGGCAAGATTCCCTTGATGATGAATTCTCCACAACCATTTGGGTACGAACAAGATTAGTGCAAGACGGGTACCGCATATTCTTTCTGCTCTCCAATGTGAACGTCGGGTCGAATGTGCGCGCTCGTTTTTAAACATGCGTGGGGACAACCCAAAACCGATTTTGGAGTGCATTGTCAGAGTAGATGAAACAATGGTTTTGTATTATGACCATCTACCCAAAAAGGAATCAATGGATTGGCGGTTTTCTAATTGCTCAATAGCTTGTGCAACTTCAGAATAGTTCGTGGAAATTTCATCTATTTGTTGTTAAACGTCCGAATTGGAAAAAAATTGCTGACTATCTCGAACTGCTGCAGAATCATTTGAATCAAGTTTCAAGATGACATTTTTTACTTGTGAAAAATATTTCTGATAGTAAGATACTGCCTAGAGCCATGTTCCCCATCGCGTTATCACAGGCTGAAGTGGTGGTGGTAATTTCGGACACAATTGTTTGAATACGCGGATGTGTTTAGGAGATTTGATGAACACTTTTTTGGTAGATGCTATTAACTTATCCACCATCGGATAGTTCTTTCGAATGGTTTCTGCTACGAGGTGACATGCGTGTATGAGGCATCTTATGTGAAGAAGAGTCGGAAAGCATATTTTCAACATCCTACCAACTCTCAGCATTGTTGCGGCTGCGTCAGTAACGAACATTGTGACTTGGATTCCTGTGATACAAAATTCTCTCGACGAATCTTTTATTATCTTGACAATGGTTTCTGCGTTAGTTTTCTGAATCCTTTTACTGGATAACAACAATGAAGCTGGTGGACCATCACGTTTTAAAAGATGCGCTACAACATGAATGACGCTGTGTTTCTGAGCATCAGTTGTTTCATCCACACATAGGCAAATTTTCTTATTTCTCAACTCGTCTTTTGTACATTCCTTTACTGTACCTTGCATACGTGGCAAATTGTATTGTAATTGCATAGATGTTGGCAGCTTCCATGAGGGAACATACTTAGCCCAAAAAAGACGAAAGTGTTCATCAGATACTAGATGTTGTGGGATGTTGCACACACTTAACATAAAAATAAAATCATATAAAAATTGCCAGTATGAAATACTGTTTCTTAAATTCAATACATGACGTTTACTTTTACAATGTTTTCTACATTCAAACCTATCGCGACTTAGCAATCCACTATAGCATATTGTGCAATAAATATGCGGGCTTCTATATTCTAATCCAGGGAAATGCCTAAGATATTTATTCACATTCGAAGGGAACGTTACACCCTTTGGGCGTCCCATCTCCGCGTACTTATTTAGCGTGCAGCGTCCAACGTACTGTCGCTTTGAACTCTCTCGCGGTACTGTCGAGATCGACTATGAGTTGAAAATTGCCCCTACCCACGCCGCTACCGCTACGCTATTGCCATCCGGTACCACCTTTTTAACAACTCTATTCACTAGTCAGCTCGAATAAATTGTGTCCGCGTAATTTAAATGACTTCATACAAGCGCTTGATAGAAGATATACCTAGTGGGAGCACTGAACAAATGTTTATGAATAAATATAGATTTGAGAACAAGCACTACCTTTCTGGTAAGATGGGAAGTGTTCTGTCTAAACTGCAGAGACGTGTCTACAAACAGGCCAAGATCTTTCACACATTCAGCAGGTGCAATTCTATTTGATTTGATGTGAATATCTATTCTGAAATTACCTTACCATTAAGGCTGGTAAGAACATGAGGTGTCGCAATCTTTACTAATCAAAAACTTTTCTCCTAACAAAATGAAAACTTGATTAAAGGGCTTGAGGACTGATCTCACAGGAAAGGAAATCATACTGACTTACATCAAACTTATCTGAACAAATCTCAATCACCTAAGTTTAATAAATTACACGTCTCTCTTAATTAAGCCTTCGACCTAATTCTCTACTTCCCCTCCTCTGCCCGTTATCCGTTGTTGCAATCTCTCATCTTTGCTCCTTATTCCGCACGATTGGTTCAATTTCTCGCCGGTATATTTCTCGTAATCGCGTCTTCGGTGTACCGAATGATGATTCTCTGCTTGCTACTTGCAAGCGTCGATTTCTGTACCCGATCGCTTGTCTTCCAGCCGCCGTATAATCCGCGGTATGCGGTAATTATTATTATGTCGATGCGCGGGAGGTAAGTAATTTTCCCTATTCCCTATATACCGCGAGGGCCAACTAGCGCGAATCGGGTTTTGGTTAAACATGTTACATTATTTGCTCATTAAGCGGCGGTGCGAAGCCGCGGAAGTGTGGGCGCCGGGTTGAAGTTGAATTAGTTTTTGTTCAGATTCATTTAGCAGATTACTGTACAGACATGGTTTAACAATTAACTATGTAGCGGTGATAAAATAGAACTTTGGGGTTGTAGTACCTTCCCGGTTGTATTAGCGAAGTGGTGTTTTGTATGAGGTGTTAGATCTATAATAGCAATTATAAGTAGCAAGTTAAGTTGTGACGAGCCATAGTCAGTCATATGAATTTAAAGACACTTAAGAAAAAGAAAACAAATTAAAATTATTGTTTGAGTAGTTTTGTATCAATTCTTCAAATTATCACTTTTGTTCAATTTTCATTTTGTCACATATTTTTCAACATCGCTGTATACACAAGGTCTGTTCAAAATGTATCCGACTTTTGGCCGGGAAAAATCGAACTGTTCACTTACAGATATGAAAGCTTAATCGCCTTCAAAATACTCTCCTTGTGACCGTACACACTTATTCCTGCGTTGTTGCCATTGTTAGAAGCATCTCTCGGGGGCCGTTTTTGGAATGCGATTCATCTGTTCTGTCGCATTCTGCATAATGTCCTCCCGAGTGTCAAATCTTTTCCCTTTCAACGGCATTTTCAACTTGGGAAACAGCCAGAAGTCACAGGAAGCCATGTCGGGAGAGTAAGGAGGCTGGCGAACAACTGAGATGCTGTGTTTGGTCAAGAAAGTCTGAATCAGATGAGAGGAATGCGCCGGTGCGTTATTGTGATGCAGCTGCCAAATTCCCGCTGTCCACAGATCCCGTCTCTTGCGCCGCACGGCACCACGAAAACGACAGAGGACTTGCTGGTAGTACTCCTTGATAATGCTGTGTCGGTGTGAGGAGCGTACTCGTGATGAACCACTCCACGTTCGTCGAAGAAAACTATCAACATCACCTTCACATTGCTGTGGATTTACCGTGCTTTCTTTGGCCTCGTAGATGTTGGATGTTTCCATCGGAAAGACTGCGTCCTTGTTTCAGGGTCGTACCCATAAACCTACGACTCATTCTTGTGCCATGCAAACACACGGATTCTTGACAGGGTGTTTTCCCCGAACTGTGTCTGTAATCGCCGCAAAATGTGCGCAAAATTTCGGTTGGGTTCACCCCCTCCTTGGCAAAAAACTTTATGATAATCCGCTGCTCCACGGAGACATGCACTTCTTTCTCGCTCGTGGTGTCCTTTGATACTAAAGGGACCCGAGAGAGTTGCGGTCGGTTCTCCCCTCACTCTAACGGTACAGGCTACGTGCGCATCAACCTCTTCTAGAAGCCCTCCAGAATGTTTAAGAAAATCAATGCCGTTTATACAAGGTACGGCAGAATGACCTCCCCGATTTGGAAAGCTAATAAGATTTAAACCAAGCAAGATACAAAAAAGATAAATGTATTCCTGAAAAGTACATATAATGCGGTTTTAGACTAACGTGTTTTAAAAATGACATCACTCAAGTGGCGACCTCCATTCTCAATACACTGATTGAGCCTCTCCCGATAGTTTTCCAGGACCTTGCGCCTCATTTCGGAGGAAGTGCGGAATAGCAGCAACTTCTTGGGTTATCGCATCCCAAAGAGCTTCCAAGGTTTGGGGACGATGTTGATATACGCGGGATTTGAGGTAGCCCCAGAGAAAACATCACAGGGGCTCAAATTTGGTGAACGAGGGAGCCACCCGATGTCACCACGCGAATCGCCATTTCGAATGAACTCCTCTACAACGAAAGTGCGATGCACTCCCGACCAAGTCATGATTTAAACTGGAAATGGCATGAGCACAGCCGTATTTTGACGCCCTCTCCACTGCTGTACACCCCACCCGTCCACGGCTACACCCTTCCCAAATAGGGGAGATCATTCTGCCGCACCTTGTATTTGATACACCCTCGTACTTCTAGCATCATAGCTTTGTATTTTGTTTGATTACATTCTTATTCAACCTTTGCAACTCCTCATTTAGTTGTTCCATATTATGTTGAAGCTATGAAAAACATTGAAAATCAGCCTTGTTATATCTGAAATGATTAGATCCCATCCTCAAACAACAAAGCCGTTTGTAGTCCGCCGAAGCGTCCTAATACACAAGTGTACCTACAGGTAATTCATTTAACGTGTTACCGTTAATGACAAACATTGTTCGAGACTGGATGTGTGTTCGGATTTCGCCTGTATACACGCACATATGTGCATATAGATATGGATGTGTACGCCCATTAAGCGTAACCTGACTAATAACGTTATGTGCTTCCTGTGTTGTGTTAGCCGCAGAAATTTGCGAAAGTTAGTCGCTAGCAAGTAATACCATACTTGATGATGGCGCTCTCCAACTCCCTGTAATTGCTTTGCACTGACTGGAGTTCTAATTTCATAGCTTGTTGTGCTATCGTCCTAAATCTATTATTACACGTACAGTGTGAACCTTTCTAAAGGACATTTCCGTTTAACAAATAAGTCGCAGTTTCCCTTAAAGACTGAAGGATAAAAAACTGTGGTTGTGTGTGGGCGAAACAACAGATCGTCAAAAACATGCTGCGGTTAATGTAATGTTATAAATTGTACTGCCGATGAGATTTTAAAGGTGGTGTTGAACTCATTGAACAAATTTGAAGTTTCAACTAAGCAACTTTTAATGTTTATGAGTGATGGTGCTGCAAACATGCGTTCTTTGGGCCGATCTCTTAAAGAACACAGTGGTAACTTCTTACATGTAACGTGTAAAATCCATACTCTAAATCTTGCGGCACAAACGATACCTACATGTTTTCCTCTAGTAAATGCATTTTTTGCTAGTCAAAGGCAGTGTTTCTAAAGTCCCCGAAACGTACCCGACTATTTCACAAACTGTGTCCTGATTTACCTGAACCACCACAGCCGATTGTTACACGTTGGGGAACATGGTTGCAGGCTGCGTTTTACTACAACAAATATTTTGATCAAGTAAAATTCAATCCGACAGAAGCTGCAGCAATCAAGAAAAGCCAGGAAATATTTCAAGACAGTCAGATTAAAAGAGATTTACAAACTATTCACAACAATTACTTCGGACGCGCGGAGGGAATAGAAAAATTACAAAATGTTTCGATGTCGCTAGTGGATTCTGTTCAAATTGTGAATGATGTTCACGCACAATATACGTTAGTAGAAGGCGAAACAAATGGAGTGTAATACGAAAATTTGAAAGTGTTTTAGAGAAAGACTCCGATCTTCTTATATTAAGACAAATTTGTGAAGGTGCGTGTGAAGATACATTAAGTTGTTTCAAAGATTATTTTAAATATGCAAATATAACATCGCTAGATGTTGAACGGTCGTTGTCGGCATTAAAAAACATTTATTCCGCACGTCGTACTCACTTAACTGAAACAGCTGCGGAAACATATCTAATGATTCAAATATTTAACAGATGTTACCCAGTTTGTGATTTCACGGAAGACTTTTAAAACGGTAAGTGTTTCAGCACGTTTTATAATTTATTTCTTACCTTCTATTTTATGTGTAAACTTTTATGCGCTCGCCACGCCTCTGGCTGTTACCGCATATTTGCCCAGGTTACTCACTCCTTAATCTTTGACGGCTTTCACGCTAATGGCGCACCCGGTAAAGGGCATTTACAAAAAGTCTTGTAATGGCGGAATTTTTAATCTCAAACGTAAAAGAGATAACGAAAAATTAAGTTTAGATAAATATATTCACTGCACTGTTAATAATACAAATCAATTACATGTCAAATTCATGAATATTTAATTTTGTTTTGTTTTATTTACTGTTACTAACGACTACACAATCAGGTTCGTCAATTTACTTAGGTTTTTAAAAAGGGTTCGCAAAAAGAAATAAGTTGGGAATTGCTGCTCTAAACGGTTTATATTTTTCATTTGTCGATTCCGATAGAGCAGAAAAGAATATCTTGAACTCGCTTTAAAGGGTTGTAACGATTTCTTTGTGTGGTAATTCTAGGAATTTTATGAAATTAATTCCAACCAGCTAATTTTAATTAACTTTTTGCTTCGTCCAATTTGAGTTCCAAACTGCGAAAAAAGTACGCTAAAGCAAAGCGATTTAAAACTTACACAGGACCTAAAGAAAGGAGCGCACTTTTTTATTTATGTACCTATTTAGATTGTTAATCTCATTAATGAACGTTGTAAAATATTCTGCATTATATTTTTCGTTCGCTCAGTTCTATACTTCTTCTCTAGGTCCCTATACGAACAACCGCTTTGATTTCATTGTTTTTCTGGATTCGTTTTCATTTCTAAACGTAGAGACCGAGCAATTTCGCCAGGTACTAGCAACCCGGCTTCGAATTTATTATTTAAAAATAGCTATTTAGAACCCAACCGTTCGCACTTAGCGGAAGGAGGTTTTTTCTTTTCGTCTATTCGCCCTCCGCTGTTACGATAAGGTTAGTTGAACCGGATTTTACGAGCCTTTAAGTTCCTATTTGCTGCAGCTATTCGAATGCGTTCCCTTGCCTTACGCTACGTCCTGCCTACTACAAGACTGCAATACATTCTTTTGCTTTTTGATCCCTGACTCTTTGCTGCTCATTCACTCCATTCCATACCGGTTAGTTTTGTGGAAATACAATGGAACGAGTAACATTTACGTGGGGAACTAATACGGAGGCAAAAATCGGAGGACTATACAGTACACACAAGCAGCGATATTGCATTTTATAAATAGGCATTATACACAACTTAATGATGGTAAGACATATATTGTTTTTATGGATCTTAGTAAGGCCTTTGATCTGATAGACCATAACATACTGTTTCATAAGTAGAGTTTGTTAAAAAGGTGGTACCGGATGGCAGTAGCGTAGCGGTAGCGGCGTGGGTAGGGGTAATCTTCAACTCGTAGTCGGTCTCGACAGTACCGCGAGAGAGTTCAAAGCGACAGTACGTTGCACGCTGCATGCCAAATAAGTACGCGGAGATGGGACGCCCAAAGGGTGTAACATTCCCTTCGAATGTGAATAAATATCTTAGGCATTTCCCTGGATTATAATATAGAAGTCTACATATTTATTGCACAAAATGCAACAGCGGATTGCTAAGTCGCGATAGGTTTGAATGTAGAAAACATTGTAAAAGTAAACGTCATGTATTGAATTTAAGAAGCAGTATTCCATGCTGGCAATTTTTATATGATTTTATTTTTAAGTTAAGTGTGTGCAACATCCCACAACATCTAGTATCTAATGAATGCTTTCGTGTTTTTTGGGCTAAGTACGTGCCCTCATGGAAGTTGCCAACATCTATCCAATTACGATACAATTTGCCACGTGTGCAAGGTACAGTAAAGGAATGTATAAAAGACGAGTTGAGAAATAAGAAAATCTGCCTATGTGTGGATGAAACAACTGATGCTCAGAAACACAGCGTCAGTCATGTTGTAGCGCGTCCATTAAAACGTGATGGTCTACTGTTGTTATCCAGTAAAAGGATTCAGAAAACTAATGCAGAAACCGTTGTCAAGATAATAAAAGATTCGTTGAGAGAATTTTGTATTACAGGAACCCAAGTCACAATGTTCGTTACTGTCGGAGCCGCAACTATGCTGAGAGTTGGTAGGATGTTGAAAATATGCTTTCCGACTCTTCTTCACATAACATGCCTCATACACGCATGCCACCTCGTAGCAGAAACCGTTCGAAAGAAGTATCCGATGGTGGATAAGTTAATAGCATCTACCAAAAAAGTGTTCATCAAGTCTCCCAAACACATCCGTGTATTCAAACAATTGTGTCCGAAATTACCACCACCACCTCAGCCTGTAATAACGCGATGGAAAACACGGCTCCAGGCAGTATCTTACTATCAGAAATATTTTACACAAGTGAAAAATGTCATCTTGAAACTTGATTCAAATGATTCTGCAGCAGTTCGAGATAGTCAGCAATTTTTTTTCCAATTCGAACGTTCAACGACAAATATATGAAATTTCCATGAACTATTCTGAAGTTGCACGCATTAAATTGCATAAACAATTTTGCAATTTTAACGAAAAATCCCGATTTACAAAAGATTCGGTCTATAACTGGAAATCGAGAGTGCCCAGATGAGGAAAAGGAATATCTGACATTTGCAAATCTTACTTCACTGGATGTCGAACGATCATTTTCGAAGTATACGACAACGTATTCACAACACCGTCGACGGCTGAATGAATCGGCAAGTGTTGCTTGATGTTGCAATTCTACGTAGCTTACCAGGGCGGTTGCCAATTGCCACAGTGGACATCAAGACGACAGGAAAAGGTATCAATATTATTTTTCACTAATATCGTATATTACGTACTTACTTTTATGCGGTTCGCCACTGCCGGTACCACCATTTTAACAAACTCTAATGATGACCGATGATGACAAGAACCAGGTTTTGTGCGATGTATGAATATTGCATTGTAAACAGGTGGAATTGTAATGGACGACAATCATTGTATTCCATCAAGTGTAATAAAAATTCGCTCCAAGGCACAGTTCATTTTAGTCCGCTCCAACGTAGTATTATACATTTGAGGAGGTACATTGCAGAACGCAGTTTTTGACACAACTCAAATCGCAGTTTTTATTTCTTTGTGTGCCTATGGTAAATTAAAAAAAAAGCGTATAATATTTTTGAAAGCTTCTACACTAGTATCTCTTATCTTGCACAACACAGTAGCATTTACAAAAATATATTTTATCTAGGACACGTGCAGTTAATTTATTCCTTTTTTTATTTGCATAAAAACACATGCTGATCTCTTTTCTCGAGAAAGTGGAATAGAATAGAATATTATGTACTTATGTTAACATAAAATGTATATAAATTGTCACTAAGAAGACAAAACGAAATCAAAATCAGGCAAATATACAGAATTTGCAATGTAGAAATAAACTTAAATACAATAAAGATAAAACTAAATCTGTTATTTTAACGAGAAAAATTAACTATGAATTAAGAAATTCTGGAATTGAGTAAAATACAAGTATGCATAATACAACTCCGGCTAGTAATTACTCCGCCGAAGTTACCGTACAAGACATTGTAGTCGGATACATCTGTTATCCGTGTTTAGTACTGAAGAATTTCATGTACTTTGTTTTTATGTTCGTGATTTACATGTAGTAGCTTAAATTACAAAATATTAAGTGGGTTTTTATGTAAAATACATACATATTTCAAATAAACTTTACGATAAAGTAGCTGAATTTTGAAAGCTTTAGTTGCTGGAGGCATTTGAGTCTAATAGACCCTCTATCACCAATTTAAGGAATAAATTAGATCTTACCTTGCGTGTAAATTCTTGATAATAAAGTGTATTAAAACAAATCTCACTTATAGTGAAGTGCCCATTTCATATACCCTATCTACTTCATTGTTTATGTGAAGATGTACAAGGCAATCTCGGGTTTCCGTAGTACATCTGTTCTAGACTATACCTATATATTTCCGGATCTTCTCCTTAAAGCGGATCGTATTGCCTTTGTTCGACCAAAGGGATAATTTATATCCATTCTATGCCGGGCACTTAACGTATCGTAATACTAGTATAATGCTATCAAGTGCCGTCTTAAGTGTTAAATATACGTCTCTGTGTGTATTTTATAGTCAAATGGGGATTACACATCTTTATGTACAATTATACAGGGCGTGTTAACGCTTTGTATAAAGTGGTTTCCTGGAAAATTCTGAGACGAAAACAAAAATATCAGAATCGTTTGCATGAGCCTGAATAAGTCGTTACAAGAACTGCTGCATGTGGCAAAAGCGTATAAGTTTATTAAGTAATTATTCCGTAATTGTCAATAGTTTCAACTTAAATGATTTAGATAATTTCCAAATATATTATTGCAAAAGAAATATTATTAAGTGTAAGTTATAATTTACATCTTCGAATGTAGTTGTTATTAGCAATATTTTTATACCCATGTATAAAGGAGGTCTTTCGAAAGTAGTCAGACTATGCGCTGGTGTGTAAAATTGTTCACGATTTCTCATGCTACATGCATGGTAGACACTGCGAGTAATGAATGAATCCCCAATGTTCTTTAACAAGGGTAGCAACTACTAATATGTATAAACTGGTAAGAGTCAACATTCCAAAATCCCGAAAGTATTGTTGACAATATGTTCTTGTACTTAAACCCAACCATATTGCTGATTGCACGCTATTTTCAAGCGAAAAATCCTACCATTAAAAGATGAAGCTCCCCAGAATATAATACAGTAGGATAATCTTGCCTGAAAACATGTAAAGTAATACGGAAGCATCACATTTTTCTGGGCTACCTGTCTTACATTAGTCGATAGATCGCATAACATACCGAAGAAAGTTTAGCACCTAACTCTTGTAGAAAAAGCCCCAGAAAACTGGTTGTGGGAACTTGTTGAATGAATTTATTATTAATTCTCAGTAAGTGGCTTTCATTAATGTTGGTAGTGTGAACGATGTTTTATCGACATTTAAGACCATTCTATTTTTTGCAAACCATTTTGGAAAGATATTTAGCATGCTCTGGGTACATAGCCAAACTATTACCTGTAGTATTAAAATAGCACACATCAACGGACCAATAACCGACCCATGAGGAACACCTCTTCGGAAAGGCGACCTTTTATTTCCACTAATTGTGCTCTATCGCTCAAGTACGAAGTGAGCCAATCGAGAGTTCGCCCTCTTATACCGTAGGTATGTGACTTATGAATAGAGTTTGTTAAAAAGGTGGTACCGGCAGTGGCGCACCGCATAAAAGTAGGTACGTAATATACAATATTAGTGAAAAATAATATTGTTACCTTTTCCTGCCGTCCTAATGTCCACTGTGGCAATTGGCAACCGCCCTGGTAAGCTGCGTAGAATTGTAACATCAGCAACGCTTTCATTATCGATTCATTGAGCCGTCGACGGTGTTTGAATACATTGTCGTATACTTCGAAAATGATCGTTTGACATCCAGTAAAGTAAGATTTGCAAATGTCAGATATTCCTTTTCCTCATCTGGGCACTCTTGATTTTCAGTTATAGACCGAACCTTTTGTAATTCGGGATTTATCGTTAAAATTGCACCAAATTTTTGAGCAACATCGACTCCTATAGTGTTCGTCAAATTTTCTAGAGCGGTTTGTAAATTGTTTATGCAATTTAATGCGTCTTGTGCTGGCCTGTTTCACACAATTTATAAGCGAAACTTTAGATGACTGCGGACAAGTTGACGTTATCTTTACCGACTTCTCACATGCATTTGATACTCTCAGTCATGAATTACTTCTATATAAACTGGACTCGTTTGGTTTAGCTCCCAACTTCTCCTTGTTAATTAAATCTTACTTGGTAAAAAGAACTAACTATGTATTTTATAATGGATTTAATTCGTTTGAATTTGTATCTAGCAGCGGTATCTTACAAGGATCCAATCTTGGTCCATTGATGTTCATTCTATACATAAACGACCTCTTAACATCCTTATCTTGCCATGTCCTCGCTTATGCCGACGATGTTAAACTGTTTTGTAATATTAACTGCCAACAAGATATCGAGAGTCTTCAGACGAGCATTAATATACTGACCGAGTGGTCAAAATCCAATACACTGACATTAAATTCTAGTAAATGTAATTTTATGTGCTTCACGAGAAAAACAAATCCATATATCTCCACTTATCAAATCAACGATATTTCCATCGACAAGATTACCAATCTTAAAGATCTAAGTGTCACTTTGATCCAACTTTATCGTTTAACATACATATTGAACAAATTTGTTCATCTGCCTCTAAAATGATGGGTTTTCTTATGAGAACGTCCAAATACTTCAATGACGCACTAGTGCTAAAATCCCTTTATTTTGCATTTGTACTCTCGAAATTGGAGTATGCCTCTATTGTTTGGTATCCTTTCTATATGTCCCATCAAGCTCCAATTGAACGTGTTCAGCGTCGATTCCTCAAATTCTTGTCGTTCAAAGTTAATGGCGAATATCCGCCTTGGCATACTTCTTACAACACCCTTCTCGAATCGCATCAATTTCGTTCATTGTCATCCCGTCGTGATTACCATAGCGCCCGATTTTTACACAAATTATTAAATGATAGGATCGACTGTATGCAACTGGTCTCCCACATAGGATTCAACGTACCTCGAATAGCATCTCGTTATGCTCCAACCTTTACTATGCCGACACCGAGGACCAATCTTCGTTTGCGGTCGCCAATCTATCACATGATCAGGAACGCTGAAAAGATATTTAGTGATATTTTCACCGGAGAGTTGGCGCCATGATACACGAAACATAATAGTTTTTTGTATAGTTATGTCATGTTTTTAAATCAATATGTATTGTGTTCACAATGTGTATATTTGTCCTGTAATTGGGTTTACCTGTTGGAGAATAAACATTATTATTATTATTATTATTATTATTATTATAAGTGACTATTTTCTAATTGTTCAATAGCTTGTGCAACTTCAGAACAGTTCATGGAAATTTCATCTATTTGTTGTTGAACGTCCGAATTGGAAAAAAGTTGCTGACTATCTCGAACTGCAGAATCATTTGAATCAAGTTTCAAGATGACTTTTTTCACTTGTGAACAATATTTCTGATAGTAAGATACTGCCTGGAGCCATGTTTTTCACTTTTTTGGTAGATGCTATTAACTTATCCACCATCGGATACTTCTTTCGAATGGTTTCTGCTACGAGGTGACATGCGTGTATGAGGCATGTTATGTGAAGAAGAGTCGGCAAGCATATTTTCAACATCCTACCAACTCTCAGCATTATTGCGGCTCCGTCAGCAACGAACATTGTGACTTGGGAATATAACATAAACGTCTAAATTGTTATGAATTGTGTTACACATTTGCAAACGATCAAGCACCTATTTCATATATCTTTTTATGAGTGAGAAACTGCACACATTTTTATATTTTCTTATTTTTGTATATATAGGATCCATTGTACTCAATAAATCAGCATACCAAGTGCTACCCAAAATTTCCGAGATTTTTTTTTGTAAAAAACAGAAAACTTCCCCTATTCCCTAATTTTCGTTGTCACTTTCAAAGTAGTCACCTCCGGCACGTCTGCAACAATCCCAACGATTTTTCCATTCTTGGAAGAACTGCTGGATGTGCAAGAGCAGTTTCGATTCCACGATTCCACAACTCGGGTTGTTTGCACCGAACATTTTTCCTCAGTTTCTTCAAAACCTCGCAGTAAAACTTCCCGTTGACAATTTGACCAGGTGGAATAAGCTCCTCGTGGACAATTCCTCAAACATCGAAAAAATTATGCGAACTTGGCGCGCTTTTTCGGCTTTGGAGAGGACACTGTGACAATTGCTGCTTCGTTTCAGGGCAATAACCATAGACCCACAATTCATCACGTATAATGACTCTGGACAGGAAGACAGTGCACACCTGAATCCGGAAGTCTTGTACTACTACCATTCAAATGTTCTTGTTTGACTCAAGGTATTCTCACCAAAAACATCCTTCACCATGCGGTGGCTTTGCGTTGACATAATCACTTAAAAAAGTCCGGGAAGTGTTATCGATATTAAACTGTGCACAATTGTTAAATAGAAGTGGCGTATTCCAAGAATTTTGCAAACAAAACAATTTACTTATAATTTTAAGGAATTTGTGTAATGTAATGTGTAGAAAAGACAATGCAGACATACAACACAAAGTATCGGCACACTCCTCACCACACAAAATGTTAATTAATTCGGAACAGCGTTTCGAGAGCTCTTTGGGTTCCCATTCTCAACCGGATTACCGAATAAATCTTCATTGTTTAACACCGCGATTTCAGTTTTATTGAAGGTCTCTGCTGATTGGATACAGATCAGTGGTGTGCTCCCCATGAACATGCAATATTTACGTCCTTTTTGGGACAAATTTTTCGGAATTTCTTGAGGCACAAAATTTTTAATTTGAACCTACGGTTAATTCATTCAATTACAGACATAGCAATTAAAGAATATGGCGTTAGATTGGCCGTGTACTATATGATCTTGTACAATATTTAAAAATTATTTCTAATTAGTTTACTCTCTTAAATAATAATTCCTAAATAATAATAAATAACAAAAGTCAATTCGAGACAGTCAATATTCCAGGACAAAAACAAAGAGAACATCAGATAGCAAAGCTAGCATCGGCATCGTGGAATTTTCCTTGCAATAAATTAACCATAAATTTGGGAACGTTTTTATCTCTTCGACTGCGCAACATCGTAAATTACGTCCCCTTGAACTAACTCAATTTATCGCAAATTAAAAGCGAAGGTTATTAATTCCCAACTCGCTTGACTTATATTTAGAAAAATAACATCGCCAACTTGCGAAATTTAATAATACCAAACCGCATTTTAACCATAGGAAGAAAGGTGAAGGCTTCCTAGAATGAAGATAGCGGAATATATAGGTTACTTACGATGTAGTTTATAGGAAGAGGTGTACTGTAAGAGATAATCGAAATGTCCGGTGCAAATTGCAGTCTAGACGATGTGCCTGGAACTGATTTGTCATAAGACGTCATAATAAACATACATTTTCCATGTGGAACATGCAATTCCCTTTAATCTGAAATAACTAATATTTGAGTGCGTACAGTGTAATACTACCAACTATTCCTCGTTCTAAGATTAGGTGATGCTGGTCTACTACTTTTGGCGGAGCTAGTCTAAAGTCTTTGAACTCCTTTGTCGTCTTGTAGACAGCTTCCCCTTACTGCTGAAATTGTTGAACAATGATCAGCATTATAAGTGATTCACTTGGGTATATCGTTCGTTTCAGGATCTGAATTTTGTGACCCCAGATCTAGTACCTCCCCAATCCTTATGACCCTTAGCGGTGGATGGTCCTATTCTTAGACTCTTGGGCGCCCCCCCCCCCCTTTTTTTGGATCCCGCCCGGAAAAATTCAGTCAAACTAAAGACGCTGATATATTCTCTGATCATGGCGTTCCCCACGTACCACGAAGCACTCACGATCATCCTGAGTTATTGTGTTCTGGAGTGATTCCAGTCGTTGCAGGTGGAATCTAGCGGCTGTGTTCTTTATTAAGACCCCATATGCAAGAACTGGTCTGAGACGCTGATTGTGCAATAGAAGCTTCGTTTCAATGCCCAGAGGACTGCTACTGCCAATTAGTGGGAGCAATTGGTTCCTTGCGCTGGTGAATTTCTCTCTCAGGACTTCTATGTGGCGTCTTCTGGTGAGCCCTTGGTCAACAACAACTCCGAGGTACCTCGCCGTCGATGACCACGAGAGACAAGTGCCGTTTATGTAGATATTCTCGGCGAGTAGAGCTCCTCGTTGATTCTAAGCCGCCACCTATCTGCCCATTCGATAAGGTCGCCCACTACGTCCCACACACATTTCAGGAAGAGATCCGGTTGCAGCAACGATCTCTGAGGCACCCCAAAGTCGACCGAGCCCTCAGAGGAGAGACAGCCACCACACCGAATGGGGAAGGGCCTCGTAGATAGGTACGACGAAATCAACCTCGTAATGCTAACCCCGAATCTGGCCTGAATTATCCTATAGACGACCCCAGTGTGCCAGACCGTGTCAAACGTCTTGTATATATCAGCCTCTAATCTCTTCTGGAAATCGAAGCAACTGCAGTTGTTGGTAGCAATGGAACTTTTTATATTATTTCTTAATGCTTCCTGATATGTATCTATGTAGATGAGATTGAAATTTACAAATTTAAAGTAATCTATTTTTTTATATTATGTTAATGGCGATAAACTAAAAATAGTTCCAACTAATCAGCTAGCTGCCACGTTATACAAGGTATAGCTAAAATTAGGGTGCAAATGTTGAGCGTTCGTCAATATAGAAAGAAGTTCACCAACATATGTGTATGTTGGTGTGAAAGTGTTTTTCATGAAAATTAAACAAAATACTTAAATGGAATACTTGTCTTTTTTAGTAGCTTGTTTATCTAACATGTACACTTTCCAATGCCTCTTACTGTCGAAATGTCTAGATATTTTTTCTTTTTCTTGACCTTGGTTTAATTTACTTAAATATTAAGTTTTTTGGAGCATTTTAGGTCATTAACAGAACAGAAAAACCTTTTTTTCTTTTCTTACATTTATTTTATTACTACGTCTTGTAGACCGCTTGTCAACTTTTTCAAGCAATCTTATCATCCTCCTTTCGTTTTTTTTTCGTTTTTATTTTATTTAATATTTTTTTTTTAACTTAAATGTCAATGAAATCATGCCCAAGAGTCAAGACAGGTTGAACGTTTTAAAAACATTTTCACCAGGTGAAACAACAATTGTCAAATTTTACGAAAGTGATCATGTCAAATCTTGTGACATCTGGTGACCGTTTGTAAAAGCTAAAAAGAGCTAGATATCAAAAGTCACATCTGTCTAATGGGCACTTCCGGAGAAATAACGATTTCAGTAAATGTCGACTTTTTCAAAGAGACCCTAATAACTCTGAAACCTTTAGTTTTAGGACAATAATACGTTTTGTCTCATTATTTAACAAAAATTCCGACAACTTATGAGACATCCTGTAGGTTTCAATATAATTTTAAAACATGCCAACAATCATACTGATAAGGGAAACAAACCATACTAAAAAGCGTGACGTTTATGTAAATTCTTTTCCATTAGTTTCGGCGTTGTTCGGTAACAACGGAGCGGACCTGAACGTTCGTGTAGCTATGCAACTGTAACTTAAATCGGACATTTCGATTGTCCCGTACAACACCTACAAAGGATGCGGTAGCACGGCCTTCTTTTTCACATGATTTATTCTATATTACGAACTAATTAGTTGCTGCGAGCAACACCTTTCTCGCCTTCCGAGTGAGGAAAGGGATTTCCGACATGGTTACCTGCTGGTCTGACACTTACGCCGTACCTTAATAAAATATTCTCACCGTACCGGGGAACCATTCATTAAAGATCCATCGACGCGGTATCGACAGCCGCGACCTTTCCTGTGGTACGCTCAATCACTTAGCGAATCGGTCCTCCTCTCTAATTTCCTTTTACTTCTAGTCAGCATGGGTTTCTCTGATCTATATAAGCGGCGATAATTGAATGTTTCTTTTCAAAAGATCGTACACACCTCCCTTCGTATTGAAATAACTATCGGTTAGAGCTAGATGGCTGTTGATTGGCGTTCATTGCGCAGGGATGAAAAGGAACGCGTCAAACGTACGACAGAAATGAATCGATGCGCCGGGAATTTGCTTTTTTGACACTCAGATTTAAACTTGATGCTGAAGCGTATTACTCTATTTACTGAAGAGTAATTAATTAATAGTGGGGTCAATAAAAATTCGTTTTATTATATTAAACCAGCGCTACCGGTTTCGAGCTTATGCTCATCCTCAAGCACGCTATAAAGGACACCAAGAATAAATACAAATTACAAGAACTATACACATGAAAAGATTGCCTAGTAACAATAACCAAAAAATCAATGCTAATATAGCTCATGATATTGGTGGAATCATTCCTGACAAAAAAACAAAGCGAGGGAAAGGGACAGGGTAAACCCGCGAACATCTTTCTGCCTATCCGGCGTCATCATTCTCTAGACGGCATGACTATGTTGCTCGACGCTAGGTGGCGTGGGGAGATATATCGTGATTCTGTTCGTGGAGAATGGCAACATATACTCGAGTGGTGAGAAACAATAGCGAGAGAGAAGAACGCGTACGGAACCGCGCTGATGACGCCGGGCAGGCTGAAACATGTTCTCGGGTTTACGCTGTCCCTTTCCATCGCTTTGTTTTTTGCCGGGAATGATTCCACCAATACCATGAGCTATACTAGCATTAATTTTTTGGTTACAAGAACTATATCTAAACTAATTAAAAAATTCTATGTAATTAATAAAGTGATAATGTATGTATTAATATTAAATTAAGTTTTACTATTATGTGTAAATAATTTGTTTAAATTTTAATTTGTATATATTAGGTATAACAAAGAAGAATGGCATTTAAATTTCTTATCTTTACATTTTTTGTATGTAGAAACTGATTTAGATGAATATAGATGTAAACTCTATTTATCAGCTCTAGTAACTACTAAATTGTTTTTGTCTATTTTTTCTTTTATTAAGTTTAATGTTTTGTAGTTAAAGCTACCTCGGATCACTAGTGTTTTTGTTGGTGTATTCAGTCAATTTTTCTCTTTTTTGAGCAGCTGTATGATGTTCTTTCTAATTTGATTTTTTGGCGTAATATCATTAGACTGTAAGGCTGACTCAACATTAACCGCAAGAATTTGTAAATCTTTCATGTAATGATTATTGTTTTGTAACATATTGTGAGATGTACCTATGCTAAGGAGCTTTAACTCCTGATCTGTGAATTGTGTGAAAAATTGATGACAGATTGGCAGAATGTATGTAAGTCGACATGGTCAAAACGTTCACTCAGGTCCGAATGGATTTTATTTTCTTTTTTATTTAATATTACAATTTTAATTTTTCGTTTAAGATTGTAAAGCTTCAATTGTTTTTGATGTTGTATATCGGAGTGAACTTCTGTCATGAAAACCTCAAATTCAGATGGATTCATCATTACCTTGAGACTGTCATAGGCTGTCTTCAAGTATAAGTCTAAATAGTGTATTTTACTAAAACTATATCTAATTTCGTATTTTATCAGTAGTCTTCTTAAAGTTCGTAAACCTCTTCTTAATGTATGCGACATGTGTTTCCTGTATATCTTAATGGATATATTATATCGGGGGACCAAATCCAGCGTTAAGCACCTATTGTTAAAAAAGATGGATAGGTTGGAGCTCAACTTCTTCCTGGAAATCCTTCTAAAGTGCTGAGTAATTAATTAATATGCTTATTAGTCGGGGATAAATAAGGTCGGGTCTTAAGAGAATTCACTCCGAGAGGAATATACTCGCAGCAGTTTACAAAAAAAAAAAAAACCCCGTGCAAAAAGTTCTTGCTGTTCATAAAGCGCGGCTGGGTTGTGGTTCGATTGTACTGCACTTGTAAGGGTGTCAACTGTGATCAAAAACAAAGTAGCCAAAAATTCGACAAACATCAATATAAAAAACGTGAACGTTCCTAGCATCAAGGTCCCCGTGGTGTAGTGGTTAACACGCCCGTCCGGCAAACGGGAGGTGTCAGGTTCGATTCCATACCACGTCGAGATTTTTTCAAGTATTTAATTACGTCGGAAATTCCAAGGAAATTACAGATTTTCATAATTCACCGACGGAAGCCAGATATAGATATTGTTTGAATATTAAATTCAATAATTTGATCGTAAACCATAGTTCCTTTATTGCGACCATGATTGTGTTCATTGATGTTCTAATTAACTTATTTCTGTTTCGTATAGTATGGTGTCCAACGAGATTATAAGCTAAATTGCTTACCGTAATCGTAGGAGTTTTTAGAGTGTATGTTATGTGTTTCAACTATTCCATGGCTTTGTTACTATCTCTCTCCTGGACAGAGTAAAGCGTAGTGAGTTATTTCCTAATATACAGGTGGTGGCACAGGAGGTGTACTGAACCATCAAAAAAATCGTCTATGTTCCTGGATGAGACTCGAACCTTCAACATTTGACGCGCTACAATCAGAAGTAAGCATTCTTACAACTAGACTACAAAGTCCTCAAGAATCCTTTTGCTGTGTGTTTTATAAAATTCACAGGAACTCAGAGGGAAAATATCCTTAATATTTCTGCATATACGGCATTAGATCACCCTGGGCACTTCTTCCACCAGTAAAACTTAGTTAATCACGAAAATGTTTAAAATACAGTACAATTCCTATTGTAAAACATATATCAGAATAAGAATTACTGCATCAGAACCCTATCTTTTCAACTATATCCAATATATACTGCTCTTGCTACAATTTCCAATTACAAAGCGCATCAAAGAACACGAATTAAGCTTCGAAACGGACGAAATCCTCTAGTTCTTAAGTTATCATCTAGACGGAATTACTTTCACTGCTTGTCCCGAGGGAGTTCCCTCTTTTGGCTGGATTCTAGATGGCGAGCAAATGAATTATAAATTAAATTGGTGGCAATCGAGATTCCAACATCGCATTGCATTAACTTAACACTAGAGTCGTTTCTAGCGAACTTGATGGATTGAATGGCCATAGGAGATTTCCTAATACCCAGAAATTGGGATACAATGTGAAGAAATAAAAAACAATAATGCGAAATTTCTGACGAATAAATTGAATAAATTTCACAAAATATGAATCGAGATTATGGATGCATCATGACGGTGCCGTTCAGCTGTTTATGTACGAAAGTAGTCCGACAAGTTTCAAGCTTCAACATGGAGATGGCGTTACTCGTCAAATACATTCTAGTAATATAATTGCGCATGCGTTGAAAGATACTTTTGAAAAATTTCATCCGTGATAGACGATCATTTGTTGTTTAACAGTCGTTTGTGTCAGTCGATGTTAGTGTTTTTGTAAAAATGGGAAAAATCGAACCCCTCATTAAAATATTGTATTTGAAAAGCAGTACACCTATGCAAATTAACACCGAAATGGATACTGCACCATCCTTTACCACAGTGAAATTTTGGGCAGCTAAATTTAAACGTGGTCGTACCAGTTTGGTTGACGATGAACGTTCGGGACGACCAAAAACTACAACCACTACCGATAGCATCGGAAAAGTTTACCAAATGGTGCTAGACGATCGTTGAATTAAGGTTAGGGAGATAGGGGAGGCTGTGGGCATCTCAAGAGAACGTAGTTATCATATACTGACTGAAAATTTAGGCATGAAAGAGTTAACCGTGCGTTGGGTGCCGCGCTTGCTTATTCAAAACCAGATACGCATTCGAATGGATTTGGATACACCAATACACTTCCGAAACCAAGACACATTCGAAACAATGGGCCAAGAAGGGGGAATTAGCTCAGAAAAAGGCTGTTCGGCCGGGAATGTGATGGCGGCTGCTTTGTCGGGTAACCATGAATTGTGTTAATCGACTCTATTGAAAAATCATTACTTGACCAGCTGAAGGCAGAAATTGGAGAGAAATTGTGCCACCAAGACAACGCACTGTCTCACACTTCAGTGATCGCCATTCACTAATTGGGCTTCGAATTGATAGACTGCCCCCCAGTTCATCACATCTGACCCCCAGCAACTATCTTCAATACATTTGAATCAATAATTTCGGCGAGATCTTTATAACACAATTTCTAAATACATCAGTCAAAAGATGTTTGTTTTTGTCAGAATGTTTACGTTGCTAACTTCTGTTTTTTCGGTCGTCTCTGGCATTGCCAATCTAACGAATTGATATTTAATTTTGATGTTTTGAAGATCGGACTCGGTGTCGCAGGTGACGCAAGTAATTTTTGCGGTTATTTCCAAATACAGTGTGTTTTTTGTATGTGTACGTGTCATTTTTACAAATAATGTTTTCAAAAGGTAAATAACTTAAAATAACCTGGAATTTTGATTCTCCCCTGTAACATATCATTAACGGAGTGTTTTTGTTGTTTTCTTTTAAGAATAAAAGATTAATAATATAAATAATCAAATGTCAGAAATCGAATATTAATCGAAAATAATTCAAGTTCCGCATAAGACTCTATTAAAATCTAATATCAGAGAATTTTGATATAATATTGATTAGAATGAATTTAACATATAAACATACGCTTTTGACGTTGGAACATCCCACTACGATATATATATAACATATGAAATATAAGTCTTTCGGATATTGATCCGCGTCTGGAGCCGGTCCTGAGAAGGACCGTTGTGTGCCCTTCTTAGGACCGGCTCCAGACGCGGATCAACACCCGAAAGACTTATATTTCACATCACGTCTGCGAGAACATCCGATAGATATATATTGTTATCTTCAACGTTGTATCTACGACAACAACAACTTCTCTCAGTTGTCACCTCGGAACGACTAAATGTCAGGCTGGCCACTCGTTGGTAACTAAATATCCCTCTTGCGGGGAAAATTGGAAATTTCTTCGTTACCATCCCCCCTCAGCCAACTGTCCTTGGAGCGAGGACATTATATTTAAAATATAAGTCCAGATAATGACGAGTGTGGGGTAGCGTGGACAAATCTACTCCTCATTAATTTTTCTATTCACTTATTTCGTCCAAATTAATGTAGAAATCGTCTGGAATAAGCAACAGCGTAAATTGAAAGGTAAAACAAATAATATTTCATCAATTAAATCTTTATCTGAAAGGTTTCTGTAAATTAGCAATGGATTTTCTCGTTTAAAGCTTGTTGGTGACAGTTTGGATCACAGAATCATCAGCATACAACCTCCTGGTTAAGTCACTGCATTCGCTCTCGTATGCTGTTTGCAGAAATAATATCATTTGATCGAAAGTCATCGTAAAAGTTTCTATTTGGGTTAAATTATCAAAATTGGCTGTGAAATAAAACAATCGCCGGTCTTTCGCGATTTAAAATAAAAGAAAGATGAACGACGCCATAATTTTTCATCAATCTTTATTCGGCCTTCGTTGAATCAAAGTGTGTCTTAACTCCGGTCCCCATATAAGTGCTCGATTGTGAAATCAAAGTCTTTATTAGAAGAGAAAAGGGTTAAATATCCAGAGCAGGCAGTTTCCTGTGGTGGTTATATAAACAGAGAGTTTATATACATTGGCATCGTTCAAAGTTTCAAGGTTAGTTACTTTTCAAATCTTAAAAATTCGTTAACATCATTTTACTGAGTTGGAAATTCATTCAAAAATTGCCGTAAGGTTATCCAGGGATACCCCCGAGCCTACAAGAATCGTTTATTCAAATTAAAATTAGAAAATTAAACAAAATTTGAAAAAAAAACTCCCAGGAAAAATATTTCAATATATAACATATGAAATATAAGTCTTTCGGGTATTGATTCGCGTCTGGAGCCGGTCCTGAGAAGAACCGTTGTGTGCCCTTCCTAGGATCGGCTCCAGACGCGGATCAACACCCGAAAGACTTATATTTCACACCACATCTGCGAGAACATCCGATAGAATGTATATATATGTATCTTTTTTTTATATATATTTGTTGTTGCTTTAGTAATTTCATATTCGGGTATCATGTTGCTGATCTAGTTTGGCATACTTCCCAATTTTTTTCTATCAAGGTGTGCGCACATTTTTCCGTTACATCAAGAAGTTCCAAAACTTGGTCAAGTCACCCACTTCCATGGTACTTGTTTTGTTTTTATAGACTGTCTAAGTGTATAATGAAGCATCTGTCAAAAATACTTGATGTTTCGAAGGAACAGTTCCTTTCCTTATTTATACTCTTAACTATTACAAAGTTACTGCCCAATGGTTCCACAATTGCGTACTGAAGAGAAAAAGGTGGAAAAAGCAACGTTCCTTTACTGGTAAGTTAACCAACCATTTTATTTACAAAACTTTCCCAACTAGTTTCACATATCCATCTAACCATTTATCCCAAAAGAATTACATACATTACTTTAACATTTTGGCGTTGAAGAATAGACGTGGTAAATCTAAAGTATTCCATATATGTTGCATATATACACCTCCCACCCTTATAGTGCTAAGTAAATATAGCGACTTGAAATATGGTCTTGTTTTCAAAAAGAAGAAAAAAAATGAAAAAATATGTTAGGTGCTTACAAACAGACAGGGTTCGAAGGTCTCCTTGTTTTCGCCGCAGAAATTCACAATATCTCGCACGCCCTGCATCTTCCATCGCACACAACTTCACGCGACGCAGTAACGTTGGTAGTTTGTATCGGGCGAAAATCTGGCGTTGTCACTCGAGTACTTTAGCCTCGACTATGATTTATAACGCACGTGCGGTCGAGTGTTTGCGAGTGCTTTACACGTCTTCTATCCTATCCTATCACAAATACCTACTTACCTACAAGCCTTAGCTAGCTATACATGTCTACCCGAACGCTGAAGTTTACTTAGGTGTATCAAGAATGGAAAACGACGAAGGCTCCAAGAAGAGCCCAATAAAGTAGCTGTACTCGGATTTTATGGACTTTCTTTTCTTTTTCTTCGCTTTTTTATTAAAAGATTTTCGATTTGAAAGGAAATATTGAGTAGGGTATATTATGTTTCAAATAACTACTGCTTCTGTGTCTAGAGATGTAGGTATTTTTATAGTGTTTTTTGCAAAGAACCCTAACAATTATGAAAACTGATCATAGAAAGTATCAAGCAAAAACCTCAATACTATACAGTATTCAGGTGCTTGACAAATATAGCAAATTCACCTGCTTGTGTTCGTCAATATGTCCTTAAATTTTTGTGTGTATCCTCTACTGCTTCTGCAGGTTGGTGATGATTCATGATTAATCATAACCGTACTATAAAGTAGTTCCTTAGAAGGGTTGCTATTCATTCAGCACAATCACGGTACCTTTTGAGAGAAGCGGGGGCGCCAGTGTTTACAGTAACTTCAGTGCAAATTCCGTATGTGTTTGGTACTGCTTCCTTAGACATTGTGATTGAATTTTTCTAAGGATGCACTGTGAAAAATAGAAGAGGCATCTACGATGTCTTCAGGCTAGAAATTCTTCGGCAAAAACTTATCACGCCAATTTCGAAATACGAAAATACGAAATACTTTGCAACAAACGAGGTGTTTCTTTAATTCGTTGAAGTTTTGTCATGGGTAATTTCTGTTTACCGAAACTGTACGCAATATGGTAAAATGGGCAATGATCCCAATACCTAATTACTAAAAAAACTTACTTTAGCTAAAACTTGGTGCCTCAATCCTTTACTATTTGTTCTGGTATACGGAATTATAAAATAAAGTTACATCAAAAATAATTTTCAGTTCTTCCTGACTTGTTTAATGGTATTTCAAAGCTGTGTCTTGTCAGCAACTCTCCCATCATGTTTGCTAAGAAATAGCACCATCTTTGTGTCGATTACATTTTCTTTGGTGGTACTAGTATGAAAATTTACCATTTTTCTTCTGTGTTTCAATGCCTTGTTTAAGGTGCATATTTTGCATCACACTTTCCAGTTGCAACCAATCAATTTCCAAAGAATCTCTTTCATTCCAAACGTCCGAGTCCCACTCTGGACTTTTTGAGGGTAACCAATAAACAGAAACACATTATTTGGAAATACTTCTCTTGTACAATATTTGTAGTAACTGTGTATAAGAACTTCTTTTTGGCCATCAAAACTTATTGATCAGCTTTCGTTGACGTAACGAATTGCGAGAACATCTAAAGAACTTGGTGCGAAACTTTTACGAGAAGATCTATTGTCAACGCTCCTCCGTTCCTATATTCACCCCAATATAACGCCAGTAACAACTGATGCGACATAAACGCAACTTCCGCCCCGCAGATAAAACTATCGTCACGTCAATAAAACACTACCACGTACGCAAAAAAGAACTACGACTGCAAGTCGTATTTCCGAAAGTGATTTCAATATCGGAAAAAAGGGAGACCCGTAAAACTAGACCAATTGATTCGACTGCTGGGCGCAGAATGAAATATCCCTCCACCCGCTGCAAAATACGAGCCCGAAATTCACAGGCAAAAAAAAATCTCGAATATGTACAACTCCGCGAAACTGGGTCAAACTTCCATCGTCAGTCGGGCTGATGGTTCCTGCTATAATAATGCAGATTCGGAGGAACTATTATCGCTGGCAACGGAGAAAACAAGATTCCTCCAGTTAATTGTTAGTCCATTAACGCGAACAGGAAAATTCCTCGTTTAATGACTGGGGTTGTCGTCGAATGAATTTAACTTCGTCGGGTTCATTGTCGTATACGCACGTCGAAAGTTGAAATTTTGGCGAATCCAATAACCATAACTTATCTAATTTATCTTAGAAGGTTGATTCTATGCCATCTGAGATGTATTTATTTAACTGTTGTTTTAATTCCTATGTATGGGCAACCTGAAAAGGTTCAAAAGGAAGTTATTATGATTATACTATCGTTTATCTTAGCCAATTTTATTGGTTCCAATAGGAGAAGACCATAACGTACAATGCGTGATATTCTACTAAGAAAATAGTACAAAACCGTTGTTTCTAAATGCCATCTTGTTAACTGGGGGGAACGTTTTCATTTCAAAGTGTAGATCTCATGAAATCCTTAAAAATATTTCGTAATTTATTTTGGTTTTTTAAAGAAATCTTACAAAAAAGAAGAGGTTATTTTGATGCATCTGTAGGGTCAGAAATAAGAAACAGTCTAACATGTATGTGTTTATTAGCTGTAAGCTGTAAATATGATGCGAAAGCATCTGCACTTATGAAGGGACCGCTTAGCTTTGCCTTGGAAATCAAAAACCTTGGTATCATCTTTGGTAAGAAGCTTTCGTGGATCCGGCGTATTAACCACAAGATGAACAATTTTAATATTGCGTTTGAACCGTGCCGCAGAATGCTGGGAGGAACAATCGATCCTTTGTCTGTCGCCTCTTGACTTATTTGTAAAAAATCTAGTTGCTGTGCGCTGGTATAGAGAGTGATGGAATGGACCGCCAACCCTGGAGGTCGGGAAAACTAACTTCTCAGCATTTTAAAGATTGGTTTACAGATGTGTACTTACCAAATACTTAAATACTGTAGCTGAAGGTATTTAGTTATTGGATTCCTGGAGTGGGCATTGTCCGAGTGATGCGCAAAATTTTGTACCAACGAACAGAAACAAATTTTACCGCAACAAAATGAGTAAAAAACATTTTACATTGGAATTTTTTGTCTGCATGAGTTAAAGTGATTTATTAATTTAAAAAGTCAACGTATATGCTCTTTATATTGTCGACGACCCTGGAATGGCCCAAAGATTAGTCGTGCGGAATTTAATTCTGCTATATTACTATAAAAACAGGAGGGACCCTACTATTTCGAAGATCAGCATTAAGACCTTAATCCAACAGTCGTTTACTTAGAAGTCTCCATATAAAATTCAAAGAAAAACATCAAATTTATATTTATTCGGCTCCATTCTCGTCTTCGAGTCGGGTTAGAGTCCATTTTCAACCGGACAAAGTTGGCACTAAATCCTCCTCAATCTCCTACTACTCCTCCTTAGCAGGGGCGATCTTAAAGGAGGAGGAGAACCTGAGCAAACACAATAGGAGAGCGACGACATAAGGATTGCTCGTTGCCGTCTTCCATTCGGTGACCCGTCTCTTAACAAAATAAATATATATAGAGTAGAAATAAAGCGAGATAGTGGAAGAGACGTTAGAAGAAAGCAAACGAAAAAAAAAAGAATAAAAACGGAACAATAAATAACTTCGATTTAAGAACCTCAACTTTGCACTCGCGGACGTGGACTCGGAGGCGTAGAAGGGTGGAATTGATTCTCTTTTTAAGTACGGGACGTAAAAACTTCCGCTGCTCTCTCACGAAGAGCGTATTTGAAGTACTCTAACGTAGGTACCTAGCACCCGAATACTCCGACATTTAATACTTGAACTCCTCACTTAATTGTTTCGCCTTTATAATCCGTTTACTTCGCGATTTAAACGTTGTCCTTTTCAGAGTTTTTTTATAACCTTTCTTATGGAGATTTTTAGGATATTAGAACGGATAAAAATACTGCAGGTATTAGAAATTAATTTTATTACTGAAACATAAGTGAATTTTATAATCTAAAAAATTAAAACAAAATTGTGTTTCGTGGACTAGGTTGACTATTTTAGGTGTAAATTTAATTCCTGTTGCTGTTTTTCTTCTATACAAGGAACAAAGATGATCTGGCAACTCTAAGATAATTGTATTAGATTTGTTAAACATTTTGCCACGCTTAACACCTATCTCGATAATATCACGCGAAAAAGAAGGATGATAAACCTTCCCGGAAATGAAGATGGTGGATACTTTTATATATTCGAAACGATAGTGAATATGGGGTACGGTTCCCTTTGGCCCAGCCGAAAATGGCATGGGTTGATAAGCGCCACTCTATTTAAGTAAAATGAAGGGACCATCCTGCAGTTTAGCGACGCCAAAGTAGGAAAATTCGTCTCAGGATATCGAATAATAAAAGTTGGGTTAGTTTGAGTAGGAAAATAACGGATTACTTGAACGGCCACGCAAATATTATTACAAGTATAATTTAACATTAATTTTCTGTTAATGTTAAGAAAATACTACTAAACAATGAGTGCAAGAAAACGACATAACAACGTTTAACAAAATTAAATATATTGAACATGTGAAAAATGTAAAAATAAAGGAAATGTAAGCATATTACATATATTTAGAACAATCGTGTAAGCATGTGTGAAACATATTTAAACAAATAACTATACAAGTTCATGGTAACTGTAGTTGCAAAACAAAAATGAATAGACAAAATGCGAAAAATAATGACTAGTAAATAAGCAAAATAAATAACGGCCACGCAAAATTGACATACGAAATTTAACCTTATATACTTTGTCCCTAAGGTTCCATTCTGTAGCGATATGATCAAGTGAAATAACAAAAATGAATAAACTATTGCAAAACAGATAAACAAAATTTAGAAGCGCTACAGGATGAATTATATTCGTGCATGAATATGTTACAATCTATAAATACCTTATAGTATACAACTTTCAAACATAACCACGAACTGATTCTCGGAAACTTTTCAACGTCGTTCACGAGCCGTTCAAAGGGAACTTTGGGTTGCTCTCGCGGTTCTTGGGGTTAGATAAGAGCTCCGAAAGGAGACATTAAGATTAACAAAATTAGAACTCGAACGGAAAACTGAAACGAAGTCAAATATTATCTATACTTTCGCCATAACAAGCTTTAAAGGTTATCGTAGTGGCGGGCGCTTGCGCATGCGTTGAGTTGGCGCCTTTGTGGTTATGTGTGCGGAATTTAATCACGATCGCGTCAATTGTCTGCTAGCTACAACAGCATAAGCATGTCAGCTTCGCTATTAGTTTGCACCAAAGAGGAACAACGAGCAGGGATACGATTTTTGTGGTCAGAGGGTGTGAAAGGTGCTGAAATTCACCGGAGACTTTTGTCACAATATGGGGACAGCGCTTTATCCCGTATAAGCGTTTTTTTGTGGATCGAAATGTTTTAAAGTGGCCGCAGAAGCGTAACGCAAAAAAAGGGAGCTGGACGGCCGTCAACCTCGACCACCTACGACAACATTCGGCAAGCTCGAGAGATGGTTACAGCGAGTGCGAGGTACAGTGATTTGTTGGCGAATAAGCTGAAACCAACAATTCGAAACAAACGCCGTGGTCTACTCTCAATGTTTTGTTGTTGCAAGACAACGTCCGTCCGCACACGGCCCATAACACCATAGAAACTATCAACAGGTTGGGCTTTGAGACCCTGGAACACCCTGATCTCGCTCCCTCTGACTTTCATCTCTTTGGACCGCTCAAGGAAGCTTTGAGAGGTCGTCGATTTGCCTCAGACATAGACGTTCGGGATGCGATGCAAAAGTGGCTTCACGACCAACCGATAACCTTCTACCAGAAAGGCAAACGGAAGCTTGTGGCTCGCTGGACCAAGTGCATTGCTAAAGGTGGAGACTATACCGAAAAATAATGTATCTGTTGGACACCTATCTTTGTTTAATATAGTTGTAGAGCTAAAAGTGTAAGTAATTTTTGACTTACCCTCGTATATATAATTACATCAAATATTTTCAAATCTAGGTGCTATTTTATTATAAGAAAATTAAAAGCTCAAGAGCATATCATAACCCCGAAAGTATGCATAGAAAATGACACAAACATTTTAAACCACATTAATTTAGTAATCGTTTAACGCCACCTACACTGTGATTGGTCGATTGTATTGATACAACGCCGTGGTAATGCAATAATTTGGCATGTGTATAATGTAGCCGTAGCCCAATTAATCATTCTGCTTCACACCGCTGTGTAAACAGTCGTATTTAATTGTATTGTGCGAACTTTCTTAATTCCTACCTTACCCCCGCGCTACCCTATGTGAACGCCACTTTTGTCGCATTTTTTACAATACAACTCGTAATTAGAACCGCATTTCACATCACCGCGCACCGCATCAGCAAAAGTATCACCGCTGGCTTGTATCCTCGCACGAAGAAGAGAAAACAAAAACGAACGCGTTTGTGTGCCTCAAATTAGCCAGGCATTCAGCGGTTCTCATTCGGAAAAAGAACTCGCGCTACCCGTTCTAGCAGAACCAGACCGTATGGTATCGGCAGCTCCTATCGTATACAAAACTTTTGTAATTACCACCTATTCGACAAGATGAAAACTCCCATCCGATTGAATAACCGTATCTACCACGCCATCTCGTCTAATTCGTGGGCCGCTTCAAAATCGAATTAAAACGTGATCAGAATATTTTTCGAGCATCTACACTCGATATCGTCTAAACTGAAAGCAAAAAAAGGAAAAAAAAAGGAGAATCTATACCAAGGATGTACGTAACCATCTAATTTTAACTGTGCAATATTGTATTCTAAAAAAAAACAAGGGCTAATTTTAAGTAATCGATTAGAAATAAGGTAGATAATAAAAATAATTATTAATAACGCTGGGATGTAATAACAGCAAAGCACTTCGGATATCAACTTAATTACATATAGAAAAGACTTTCTTTTACGTTACCACATACCAGCACCTCCACCAGAATTACACCTACTTTTGTATTTGTGCCATTTAACAAGCACAAATAAAACCCAGATTAATCTTCTGTGTTCTGCAGGGTACATTATGCCCATATAATTAATGAAAATACATTTATTTTTATTCATGCCACCAAATACAAGATCATTAAAAAAATAATTAAAGCATTTATAAATTTTAATGAGAATGAAGTAATGGATTCCTAGAAATATTGTTAACCCTTTAGTGCCGAATTTTTTTTTCTTTGTCAAGTCCAATTTGAGTACAAGCTGACGTCTAAAGTAAATCAAATCCTATGCAGGGTATCTCACGAGGAACTGCAATGATCGATAAATGAAAGAGTATACATTGTACATTTTTGAAAACTGAGCAGTGTACTAAAGCCTACATATACTATTGAAGTGAAATACTTTCAACAATCTGATATTTCCGGTTATACCGGAAGTAGGTGTCGACTTAGTTATTTTAAATAGAACACCCTATATATTATTGCATTATTGAATTCCTAATTTAATTCTAAGGTCTGTTTGATATAATAAGTATGTTGCTATTTCTAACCATATTTGAAATATTTGCATTTTTTGAAAATTTTTGACAGATAGAAGACTGAATGTGAACTTTTATAAAGTGTTGAGCTTGGAAAATTGAAATTTTGCAGAACTGTTGTCATTTTAGATACGTAATGAACATGATTTTTTTTATAAGAGCTATTTAACAAGAAAGAGAAAAATATGTACCTATATTTAAAAAAATTAAGTCTCCGCACATTGCACTTGCGAACCGTTTAACCGTAATTTTCGGAGACTCTGTATAATGTTTTCGGAAAATTTATTTGGCTTCTAATTGTACCATATACTGTCAACAGTTTCGCAAAATTTCAATTTTCCAAGTTAAACACCTTCACAGTTATAGAAATTCAGATGCACTCATCCATCTGTCAAAAATTTAGAAATGCGACAACCGAGTTTACCGAGGCAGTAGTATTTTGTCGTAGTGGACATCAGGACGTCAATAAGGTAAGAATATATTATTTTTTAATAATACTGTATCTCACGTACCTACTTTTGCGCGATACGCCTCTGACGTTGCATTCGTTTGTCGAACCTTACTAATGAGTTTAAGTGCTTCTTTATATGTACAGTCGCCTGTAGGTTGGAACAGGCAGCAAAATTTATCCATACTTTTTATAAGAGGGTTAATTTAATGGCACTCTTTCTTATTTCAAATGGTTTCCCGGATATTACGGACCGTTTAGATATATTTCAAAGGCAAGTTCAACGATATAGAGTATCATAGATGTAGGATGTACCACCTTTGAGATATTAATTCCTTCTAAATAATTTCGCAAACACAAAGTCTAACATAACATCAATATCTTCTATTCGGTATTACCCATGCAAACCAGTTGTGAGATTTTTTTGACAACATAAATTCATTTTTATTGTTATAAATACATATCAAAAGTACAGAGTATTCCAAAAACCTAACGCAAACACTAATATATTCCTCTAAAGGATTTCAATTTTTTAAATGGCAACACCTATTTTATATGACGTCTCTAGTTTGCAAATAATAGATGAATTACCAAGTTCGTCAATATGCTAGTGAGTGGTACATATAGGAACTTAATATTTCTACCTCTAAAACTCTAGAAAATTATTTCCTCTTACACAATAATAGCTTTAGTTTGCATAAAACAACCATCTACAGTACGCGTCATGTACTTCGGGGCCAACTTTATTCGGCCCCCATCGGTACTTCTATGGTGGTATACTTCTGACGTACTGGAGAGGGTGAACCCAAATTCTGTGGAAAGAGAGTTCCGATATAGGGGAGCCCCAGCGATGACATCAGCCGTTTAATAAAATTTGTTTTTAGAACTTTCCCTGAGAATATCGGAACTTGTTAGAAAATTGGTTATTCGTCCGTGAGAAAACAACCTGAGGGGTTTCGAAGCGCCGCGAGAACGATATTTCACGAATTCAGCAGCGAGAAGGACCTACTGCTTTATGTGCTCAGTGTATTCGAAATACGATGCTCTACTGAATATTAATTTCTATATTTTTCATTTGCAGAAATACGTCACCTTAGATTCAACAACAAAAAATTGTATGTGACAAACCATCGAACGTCCGCACAAATTTACTCTACACTCTGCGTGGCAAGTCGGTGGTTTTAAGTTGACTAGAAGCTGAACAGAGTCCGAGAAATATCCCCTAGGTAGTCGGCAAATAAGCAGGCAACTCTTAAATATTTCTCGAAGTCCGCGAAGTATCCTATAGGCAGTCGGCGTATTATGCAGGAAACTGTGGAATATGTCTTACCGTTTCCGTTCTAACAGTCTTCGGCTGTTTTGGTAGGCGCCGTCGCGAGTGAGACCGCTGTTAAAAAAATCGTGTAAGTCCGTATTTTGACTTGTACCGTTTCTCCCATTGTAAATATTTGATAATTTAATTTAGAAAGGATTAAGTCCGTAACCCGACGCATATTGTTACACCGTTTGTAAATACTTTGAGAATGTATCTGTTCACTTTGGTCAATACCGTATATTTGTCACCATAACAGAGTTTATTTTATTTTATTTTTTTACGATTTCTGCCGCTTGTTTACTTCTTTGTTAATTGTATCTTTTGATTTAAAATTTGTAAATACTTGATTACTTCTATTTGCTGTTGTTATTCCGCCACTGGACACAATAGCTATCCCGGGTAGATTGCTGATGGACGCCGTGCTCGACACCGACAGTTCTCAAAATTGTTCCCCTTAGCGACACTAGGCAACTATATGCGAATAATGCTGGAATTGATAATATTTCTAATTCTATTGGCTCTTGAAAACCCTATCTGCCTGTCCCGTACTGCCCCACAGTACAATATTACTACTTATGACAGGCAAAAAATCATATTTAAAATACCGCCTGTATACCTCAAAGACGAAGTTCCCTAGTGAATGCAATGAATCTACAGCAACACGCGCAACACAATCCTACAGAAAACAAAAGCAAAACCCTTGTCGCGCTCCGAAAGTCCGTCACCAGTGATTGTTCTGGGACGCTTTTACCGATGGACTCTCCCGCTACCAGCGTTTTCCTTCGAGGAACGTGGCTCTTAGAAGAGGCATTTATCATTCGGCATTATGGCGATGGATCCGCTAAATTGCTGAGTTTTTAGATGAGTTATTAGCGCACGCCGTAATAATGAATAATATAAAGCTGAATGGAAGTGGTTGTAATATCGTATAGCGGTTTTAGAGGATTAATTTCGAAAGCCCAAAACGACGATATTTAGTTAATGCATGGTGGAGATATTTGTTCCAATCTCTCATCTCAGGAATGTCAAAGATAACTAAGGAGAATGGGAACAGTAAAATTACGCTAGATGTAGGTAATCTACCGTTAACAGTTTACATTTAAGAGTTAAGCGATATGTTATAATAAAAAATATTGAACAAGGAAGGGATGACGTTTGAAACTTTAAGTACATTACTTTTGAAAAACACGTGCCCACATCCATAACGTATTTAATTGCCCAACCAGAAACTCATTATGATAGATTGACATATTACATATGCACACATATTTATTATAGCACTAATGTCCTGCAAAGAGCACTAGTTCTAGAAACTAGAGTTGCTACTGTTTCAGTTAATCTCGATGATCAACAAAAATTTGTTTTAGGAACCAGTTACTCAACCTGTTGTGAGCAAAACTTTAAAGGGTTTTAGAAAAACGGGTTACGCGAAGAATTCCTAAATCTGAATTACGAAAGATTGCAACCAGTGAGGACAAAAAATTAGACGTATTGTTAGAAGTCGCCGAAAATCTACATTCTTCTACGCGTCAGTGGTCTTTAAATCAGAATGTAAGTGAGGGCTTGATACATCGTATATTGAAAGAAATGTTATGTTTGAAAAAACAAACATAAAATCTAATTATTTTCTCTATAGTATACATATTGTTAATATTACGCAGATAATCTCTTAATACGAAATTAGGTAGAGTATTGGAATTTGATTTACAAAAGTTGTTCCATGTGAAACCTGTTGACGAAGAAGAAAAACTCGAAGATGTCGGATTCGAACAAAATACTGGTTTTAAACAAAATAACTTTATTGTACTTTATTCTACCACACTTCTGATAAGGTCATCGATCAGTTATTCAGGCAATTTTTCCCATTCTTCAATCAATGTAACTCTTACTTCTCTGTTTTGAACAGCAGGAATTCTTCTGCCTAGCATGTCCCACACATATTCGATCGGGTTCAGATCAGGGGAACACGCTGGACAATTCATTGTTGTTATACCTACTTGGTTTAAAAAGTCAATTACAAAGTAGGCGACATGTGGGCGCGCATTATCCTGCATTAGAGTGACATTTTCTCCGAATGGTCTTAGAGAATATCTCTGATGTACCTATTTGCAGTTCACGCTCCACCATCAATCACTACTGATTCTGTACGTGCCCCCAAACATATGCCAGCCCACACCATAATTTAACCTCAACCAAAAGATACAGTAGTAGTGAACTTAGATGGTGCATTTTGTTCTCCTTGGGATCAATACAATCTTTCCCTACCGTCAATTGAATTTATATAGAAATGACTCTCGTCCGTGAACAAAATTCGACCCCATTGATCATCATTCCAATTTTGATGTCTTAGACCAAATTCTAGTCGCGCTACACGATGACGTCTCTGAAACCTTGGGGCTTTTATTGGTACATATGACTTGGGACCAACTTCTTTAACACTTCTCTTACTGTGAGCTCGCCTATGGTGGTTCAACGAACATCTTACAGTGGCTTTCTTGTTTGAATTACCGTTTGACGTCTGTTTCGCAGTATTTGCAACGCTATAAAACGATGATCTGCAGCCGTGGTTAAGCATTTTCTGGCTTGCCCTCTTCTTCTCATATACTCCTTGGTTTGCTTCCAACGACTTACACTACGATTTGATGGTCGATTATGTCTTTCCACACATTCAGGCAACGTCACTGTATGTTCGACCATGTTCGATAATTGCTACGGCCCTACCAATATAAGTGGGCACTAAGTCACCCATTATTACCTGATTTTTACAATACAAACAAACTGACAACCACAAATCAAAAAAAAACAAATTTCAACGAACCCAAACAAATTAAATTTAACAACTTAATTGTTGTCTACAGATAATACGTGTTTCAGATGTAAAGCACAACACACACGTTTGAGATTTTGACATTAAAAAACTTCAATTGTTTAGTTGAGCATTCAAAGCTATCTAGGGATAGGCTATAAAATAATAAAATTAAGAAAAAACTAAATTTACAATCTGTTCCTTTAAATGTGTACTCCAAGAATTATCCTAAAATGATTTTGACCGACGCACAGCGGGGAAAATTTCCAAAAACCTGGCCGAAACTCCAAATTTTAAAGTACACTTAATAAAATCTGGTAGGTAGGCTTCCGCGGTCGTCAATAACACTATACTCTTGGTTTCCGAGTTGAAACCGCGTCGTTTCGTAGCTTTTGCCGACGTTTCGTCTACACTCCTATGGGACATCTTCAGGGCAGTTACTGGGCACTGACTCACACAGTCAACCTGTCTCTAAAATATGATAAACGCTAGTTTAGTGGGAACGTCTTTCTATGATTATTTGCTCGAGAAAATGCAATGCAACCACATCCGTTGTTAACAGTTGATGTATCTGTATTGTGTGGTATTTCAGCTCTTTTTATAGAGTTGACTGATAGATACTCATTACGGATAGAATACAATAAGGCGCAGTGAAACACTTACCAATTCCGTAGTGGTGGAGACCAGAGGATTGCACCAAGCGACGGCACAATATGTCTAGGAGGTTTACACAACGGGTCACATGAAGCGATTCTTCTAATGCGAAGCCGATCTATGCACGTCTCGATATAGCGACTTGCGAGGTGACACTCTCTATCCGTAATGTGTGTAAAGGGCGTACGTAATTTGAAAGGAAAACAAAACTGTATCCATTGCCTTCTTTCATTTCATTTTATGAACAAAACCAAGCCAAATTCTAAACTAAATGAGAAACTGAATCCGACACGTATACACAACTAATAAATCTCCCAAAAGCGCTTTGATCATGGCATGCAAGTCCTTAGTGGAACGCCTCTATGCCGACGATGATATCTATCATTACCATTCGGGCAAGCAAAATCAATATCCGCCATTTAATTAATTCATTGTTCCCATATTATTGTTTTACTACTACATGTATGCATTGCACACCACTGTAATCATTTACAGTAATTACAGGTATTGAGCGCTGTGAGCAACTCATCACATCTGTCATAATAAAATGCGGAAATCAACGAATTTATCAGCAGTTTCCCCGTGGAAAATTTATTTGTCCGTGCGTCATATAAACACGCGGAAAGGTAGAGTGATCGCTTCTCCTTCACTCCGCTCCACTGCGTCATCATACATATTACATACATGTTTCTCATTACTAATGAAGCATATATCTAACATTGACCGTAAAAGAAATATGTTCCTGATATTGGTACTGTTTGGTTACCGTAACAACAACAAACAAAAGAGACGTTGATGTTTTTAAATTGTCGAATCAAAATCTTGATCTCAAGTAGCTACTTGCAGTGAAGGGCGTATCTTGCATTTGCAAATTAGATCCAAATAGCTTCTGGTAAAATTGTTGTTTGGTTACCATGACAACAGTAAACAAAACATATTGACATTGACGATCTTAGACTGCTGATTCAAAATTTTTTAGGAATTTTAGGAAAGAGTTAAGTAATAAATATTTATGTATCAAGAAAAACGAAAATAATACTGTAACAGGATCCATAAGCTGTGCTATCCCGACCGACGATGTTCACCACCGGTAACCAAATTAAAGCTCAGATTTGATGCTAGTGGAAATATTGATTCTGCTGATATAGAAAAATTAAAAAAAGAATTATTATGTTAATGCATATGTTTAGTGAAAAAGAACAAGGGAAACAATACTTTAATAGGAGTTTACATGGGCTAATACTAAGTGATAAACGTAAATATGTAATACTTAATAGCTAACTACTTATTTATCTATTTTGAAACTCTCTCCTTCCACCTTCTTAGCAAACTAAATGTGGCGTGCCATACAGAAATCACAGGTATGAACTTTGTTGTTATGTAATTCATTTCGTAAGCAGCTACCTATGTTTAAAGTTTTGAATCAACAATTAAAAACAGCAATGTATGTTTTGTTTACTGTTGTCGTGGTAACCTAACAATACTAACACTAGCAATGACTCGAATACAATATTCAAATGCAGAACTCGTGTTTATCTGTAAACATCTATTTTACTTTCAATATTAGACATATGCTTCATTATACGAAAACGTTAGAGACACAAATTTCTTATACGGTGGATACAGGAGAAGTATACGGTGCTATT
Organism: Dynastes maya; assembly: GCA_029619315.2. Lineage (NCBI taxonomy): Eukaryota > Metazoa > Arthropoda > Insecta > Coleoptera > Scarabaeidae > Dynastes > Dynastes maya. Next base: position 54,403,349 of record JAROYE020000004.1, on the reverse strand, counting down.
TCAAAAAAAATACATGTCTGGAGTCTCTCTCTTTTATGCGATTGAAGATAAAATTATAAATATCTCAAAATCTGTTAGAAATAGTCATATGAAATTCATATTGTATTATTGGTATTACATTATTTCCAGATGGGGAAATCAAATACGTAACCATATACAAGTGTTCTCTGTGAAATAATAAAGTAAATGTTTGATTCGCTACATATGGATCACCTTGTATATACGAGAAAATGTTTAGAAGATACCCAATGATGTCTATTATGCTATCAGAAAATTTTAGCTTCCTATTGTTTACACAACAGGCGCAATTTTACAATTCCAGATGATGGGAACATCCTGTATATCTGATATACTCGGATTCGTTCGTCGGCACTCTACATGAAATTTATGCTGATAATTTCATCGGATCGCATTTATTTTCCATCGTTATCGGTGGAATTACATTAATTAAATTGCAAATTAGGTAAACGAGTACAACGAAAACAAATGGAAATTAGTATCCAATGTCGGATAATATGCACACGCCCGATATGCGTTACCAAATGTTCGCCCGTTATTTCTATTAATTTGTCAACTTTCGGAAAAAAGACCTTTTCCCTGATACACGTATTTCATTTCAATCGTTTTGAAATGAATCCATCCCTGCAAATGTAGTGTTTGTTGTCTCTATATGATTGTAACAAATTGGATAACATGCGGAGTTTTAATTTCTATACAGATCGCTAAAAAGTCTATCAAATGCATTATACAGAATTAATCAAACTATCTGCTTTCCTATGTTTTATGTCGAAAATAGAAAAGGTAACAAAAACAGTTAGTACACGTGGAAAGAATGCCTAGTAACAATAACCAAAAATTAATGCTAATATAGCTCATGGTATTGGTGGAATCTTTCCCGCCAAAAACAATGTAGCAGAGAAAATAGCGCTAAGACACGAACATGTTTCTGCCTACCCGGCGTCATCAGCGTGGTTCTATATTAGCATTAATTTTGATTATTGTTACTAGGCATTCTTTCCACGTGTATCTTTATACATCATGGTAAGCCTGAGCGATCATTTGCACGTATAGATGTCGCTGTGCCTAGGCACAACGCCCCCTTGCGTTTGGCAGCCCAGGAGCTACCCGATAGGTGGTGGGCATCTACACTCCGGTTTGTCTTGCTACCCTTTGGGACGGCGTGACTGTGTCTCTTAGCGATAGGTGTCGCCGAAAACATATTCAGTGCTGTTTTAGAGATTAGCAGCATAAATCGAGAGGCAAACGCAATTGTAACAGCACAAAATTGTGCTCAGAACCACGCTGATGACGCCGGGTAGGCAGAAACATGTTCGTGTGTTACCACTATTTTCTCTTCTACATTGTTTTTGGCGGGAATGATTCCACCAATACAAAACAGTTAGGTTTATCATCAGATAATATTAAGAAGGAAAAAAACATAACAACACTTCAGTTTCAAATTCGCCTTTCATTAGGTATTTACTATTGGCAAGACATACTGAAAAGTACTATAGTCTCTTCAAACAGGTATAAATAGATAGGATCTATCCATTTTAACCGCAAATGGTAGCCGAGGTGCTTTTGCGAGACTGCATGAATGCGTCCAATAGGCTGGGTAACAGTAATAAGGTGACCCTAGTCTGGGTACCAAGACACGAAGGCCATCGAGGGAATGTCAAGGTAGACGAAGTTATATACGTTAAAGCAACTACTAATAGCGGAAATATAAGAAATCTCAAGACTGGTGGAAGAGTATTCCAGGTCAGAGACAGGCCAAGCATTTTCTGATTGAATACAGGCCTAGACAGCCGTTAGAACAACAGTAGGCCTGCTAGCAGGACATTGAATTCCCAAGGAACACCTAGTCTTGACAGAGGAAACAGCATGTAGATTCTATCCGACAAAAAAAGAGGCTACTGTCCACGTACTGTGTGACTCTCATAAATGGGCTCGGAATATCCAAAAGTCGAAACCTACGTAGAAAGACCACTCACAAAGCTGCTAGGCCTGGTGAAAAAGCTGACGCAATTGATCTATTGAAAGAGGAACCACAATAGACCTGAAAAGGTCGCAGTGTGCAAAGTAAGTATTTTCATTAACAATTAATAGCAAACCCTTTCCATTTAGATAAATATTTTGGATGTTTCTTGTTTACGTTTATATACTTTCATATTTAAGGAAATGTTACAAATTACGAGGTAGGCGCCATAAATTCTCGGCCTGAGAGAGAAAAAATAAACTTGGTATAACAATTTTTATTTTTCAATATAATCTCTCCTAACTTCGGCACATTCTCCTGTTCACATTCAACACATTTATTACAACGATCAATTAATAATTCTATGCCCTTGTAAAAATAATCTAAAGTTTTTCCCTCAAAATATCCTTCTGGGACGAAATTCTTCGTGTCGCCGCAATTCCATCGAATCCTTTTTGGATAGAGGATCGTAATACAAAATCATTGTTTCATCTCCTGAGACAATGGACTACAAAATCGGTTTCGGGTCGTCTCCACACATATTTAAAAACGAGCGCGCACATTCGATCCGACGACGACGTTCACGTTGGAGAGCAGAAAGAAGATGCGGTACCCATCTTGCACTAATCTTATTCATATCCAAATGGTTATGGAGAATTCGGCGAATACTTGTTTCAAAAATGTTAGACATTACTGCTAATTCCTTCACTTTCATTTCTTAAATAATTGACATTCTTTAAGGTGTTATCAGTTCACTTGGCCGGCCGGGGAGCCCATCATCTTCAAGGGATTCTTGCCCCAAACGGAAACATTTTGCCCACTTTTTTATAGTGGAATATGCAGGAGATAAATCACCATAAACATCGTCTAAACATTGTTTCATGATCTTCTTTTATTAAAAATTTAATGATCGCCCCGTACCTACTCAATTTTCGTTACCTGAGACATTTTCATGCATTAGTTACGTTGTCTGGCTGGCTACTAAAAACTACTACTCTACGAGCCGTAATATACACAGTGTAGGCCTCGCACATGTGCAACTATGACGCAGTGGAGTTTGAACTCGCTCGAACCTGTATAAGTCTGTCAGCCCAAGAATTTATGGTGCCTCCTAATATGTGCGTGGAAAGTTGTCCAAATTATTATAATCTTCAAACCAGGAAAAAATCCAGATAACAATTCCTACAGACCTATACGTTCCAAGGTTTCTGAAAAGCTGTACGTCAAAAGGCTTAAAATAACAATAAATGGAAAGAAAATAATCCCAAAATATCACTTTGGGTTCCGGGATAAGTGTAGAACAGTGGAACAAATACTTAAACGAGGACTTAAACACGAAAAGTTATTGTTCAACTGCTTTCCTCGACACATCCCATGCAATTCATACCTTATGGCATGTTGGGCTACAAGTCAAATTCAAGAAACTTCTTCCTTACGCTCACTTTCAACTATTAAAATCTTACCTAATGGATAGGCACTTTCTGATTACACAAGGCAATGAATATAGCGACCTAAACTCTATACATTCACGCGTGCTACGACCAACTCCATACCCTTTGTACGTCGCAGATTTTCCAAAAACGCGATTTAATACCTAAGTGACTGGTCCCGCTACATCTACAAATCAGCCTGAACATAATATAGGACTAGCTTAAGAAATGGCGCTTCAAAGTCTTACTTACTTAATCATATGCCTTTCTACCGTTAAGTGTAAGGCCGGTATGAAAGTTGAGTCGACCCCTACTTGCAAATCTCCCTCCATCTCTTTCTGTCCCTTGTAACCTGCTTAATTTCTTCCCGCTTTAATCCTTTTTTCTCTGTTTCTTTCTTAATAACGTCTTCCCATCTTCTACATGGCCTTCCTTTTTTGCTATTTCCTATCACTCGCGTTTCAAACATCTTTTTTGTGAGTTTACCATCACTCATACGACATATATTACCGAACCACCTTAGCTGGCCCTCCGTTATTTTGTTATTTACCAACTCAATCTGTAGGTTTCGTCTGTATGTCTCGTTTACTCTTTCCCTCGAATTTTCTCAAATACCTCATCTCCATCGCATTTATTCATCCTTTATGTTTTTCCGTTAAAGTCCATGATTCATTACTATACATTAGTGAAGCTCTAACGACTTTTTTAACCACGTCTGTTTTAACATTTCTGGGTATCTTTCCTTTATTTCTTTGTCTATCTTCCCGCTGTTTTCTATTTTTGAGCTTAAATACTTATAACTTTTGACTTACTCAATGTGTTTTCCCATTATCTGTACGTTGTGAGCTTTGCTTGCGGTTAAAATAATCATACTTTGTTTTATCTATATTTATCTACAAGTTTAAAGTCATTGAATTAAAATCTGTACACCCTTTACGTAGAGAAACATGCCCACCATTGAAATTTAATAACGTTAAATATCTTGGGATGCATTTAAACCTCCAACTGACGTAAAAAAAATATTGCCAAACACAAGCAGCTGGGATTCAAACTAGGCAAAATGTATTGACTCATTGATCGTAAATCAAAATTATCCGTAGATAATAAGGTATCACTATATATAGCAATTCTTAAGAGCATCTGGCCCTGTGAAATCCAGTTGTGGGGCACCGCCAATAATTGCAATATTGATGCACTACAGAAACATAGGTAGACACACTGTATATGTATAGATTCAACCAACGAAATTACGTTTTCTTTATGGTACAATAAATTTTCCAAGCCACTCATTGAATCACTCTTTGACTAGAGACGAAAAACAACAAAAACAGTAAAAGGAAAACAAACCCTTCAAAGCACCCTTCTCTTTTTAACGCGAGAACTACACTCAAAGCAGTTTTTCTTCCGCTACTTATTCCCTTCCGGATATTCATGGAATAACTCGACCTGCAAATCGCCCCAATTACCGTCCTTAAACAGCAGACAATTAAAATCCTTAACAGATTATTGTGCGGACGTTTAATCGCCCCTATCCTCGAATTTTACGGCGTGGTTCTTTCAGAGTGGCGCGTTTTTCTCGGTAAATGGAAGGATATTTACGTGCTTGAGAGTCGAAACTGGTTAAAGGAGCAACTGGAATGAACAAGATAATATAGTGAAAGAAAGTAATAGTTAACGTGCGCGTATACGCTGTTGAAATGGAGAACTGTTTTTATTAAATTGGTGAAAATTACCCCATTACAAAAACTATGAGGGAAATTGTTTGGTACAAATTGTTTTATTGCTTCTCAAAATATTCGCCTGTAGATAGTAACTCCAAAAGATGGTTTGTAAAAGCTTCAACTGATTCTTGAAGCGATAAAAATCGCTGCCCACGCATTTTTTCTTTAACATTTAAGAACATTTGGGACATTTGGAACATTGTCAATTGTTTTTTCTGATTTCGTAACTTTGATGCAATGCTTCCCCATGGATGATGCAATGGGTCCACATAGCATGTGGTGCTTTACTGCAAATAAGCACCTGCAGTCCTCCATTGCGACCAGACATTGACCGAGCTCCATTAATACACATACCGATGCACTTTTCCCAATCCAAATCATTTTTCGTTATAAACTGGTCAAGCATCTCAAATAAGTCTTGAGCCTTTGCGCTTCGAATGATGCAGAACAGAAGGTCTTCAACGATAATATTATCATCCAGGAAGTGTACATAACAAATAAGGTGTGCATCTTTATTAATATCAGTGGCCTTATCAAGTTGCAGACCAAATTCCGTGCCTTTCATTTTCTCTATTAATTGATCATTGAGATCCAAAGCTATATGATGGATTCTTCGACTAATAGTGTTGTTGAACAAAGGTACCTTTGAAATTAATTTTCCTGCTGATTCGCCCAGCGTAATATTAACCATGCTAACAGTTGGTAGAATAAGCTCTTCTGCGATGGTGTGAGATCTTTTGGACTTCGCTGCTCTGTATGCAACCTTAAAAGGTGCTAGCAGTGCGTTGCTTGGTACCAAGGCTTGTTTAATAAATACACTTTTTTGGTTTTGCAAATCTTGTAACTTGCTACTAAAGAATTCGCGAGATTTTTCAACCATGCTAGAGTAATTGGTCTCGAGATGTTGCTTTAGCTTGCTTGAGAGCATACGCTCGCTCGCTAGAACTTTTAAACAGAGCACACACTGCGGTCTATAAACTTCACCAAAAGTTTAATTTCTGAAATTCTATGTGTCCAAAATTCAAACAGTTATCATCGTATTTACGATATTTCCATTTCTGTGCTACTCCACCACTTGTCAATGCTTGATCACTCTCACTTGAACTGTCGACTTGCTTATTTAATAAAAACCTTTCTATTTTCCTACGACTTTGCGAAAACACAAAGCGACACACTAAAGCGAAGCGGGCGCTCCTCTCGTAGCGAGCGTCTTAAAACCGTTTACTTTTCCTCTCAGATGTTTAATCCTCGATTGTTATTTAGGAACTGGACTGGTTCGCCTTAGTGATGCCGTATTTATACTAGCCGCCCCACCTACTTAGAACTTTACCAAACTTCGACAATGTCCGATAGTATGCTATATAAATCTAGAAAGATCTATAAACTTCACCAAAAGTTCCATAATTTTCTGGAATATTCTATGTGCTTCGAGAATGTTCCACATCTTTCTAGAAAATTCTAAAAGCGACGGGAATGATCTAATCTAGATGTTCTAAAAAGTACCATTAGCTTCGAAGCCGTTTCGAAATGTTCATTTTAAAATGTTCCAGACCGTTGTCTGCCCGCGTTCGCAGGAGTGCCTCGCGGCGCCCCTGTTTACTCTCTACGGCGCCCCAGGGAACCGCGGCGCACATTTAGGGAACCCCTGGCTTACACCAATTGATACCTTTTTACACAGGGCATTCTATTTAAAACAACAAAGAACGTGCCTGCTTCGCTACTTGTCGATCATCCTGTATATGTAAAAATATTTTTGAAAAATACTCTCTGAGCTCTATTGTGTCATCAGAAAATTTTAGCTTCTTCTATTTACACAATAGGCGCAATTTTACAGTTCCTGAAGGTTAGAACATCCTGTATATTGGTTTTCATTTATATAGCAGCCCGCGTTCTTAAACGTACCGTGAAGGAAAAATCCAACAGCGCCATCTAAACGGAAATGTGCTCTTCAGACTCGTTGTTTCGGATTAGCCTTTGATATTTTCAGCGGTCGTATACGGAATTTTTCGCGCGCTCGTAGCTCCCCATTGAGACCGAAACTTCCACTCCCATTCCGCTTTCCCATCTCTCGCCCATGCCGGTTCATTTCTCCCGGCACAAGAGAAGAAGGCAAGCGGTGTATACATACATACATAGTTCACCGCTGGTAGCAGCTACATACCTTTCTTTGTGAGTTTGTAGGCGTACGAGGCTCCCATAACAACACTTCTCCGCGCTCTCCGGAGAATGGAATTGTCTACGTGCGACGAATTCGTAACGGCAGATGTCGCTGCCGTGTACGCGGATCGCGCGCGCCCTATACCTTGCGTGCGTGTGCCCTTTATTGATATTGATAGCTTTGTGTCACATATAGGACATCACAGCGTATTAGGCTATGTGTATAAGAATACTTTACCATATACCATACGTAATACAATTCTTGAAACGTTGTATATGCTATGCAAATTATTGTGAACATGTAGGAATCTTGCTTTTGTATAGATTCGTGTTAGTCGGATGAAGTTAAATATTTTAATTAACTTAACTGATATGAAAGGTTTTGTTTTACACTGGAAGAAGGAACACGTAAAGACCGTCAATTTTCGAATCTGACTCTAAACCTTCAAATCATCTAAACTACCACACAAAACCAAAAACATCACCTGTAGACGTGGCACTGAAACATTTCTTTTTAAATAACTGACGCATATTTTTTGATCCACAAAATCCAATGAATTTCACAAAAATTGCAGTATCTTTGTTATAACAACAAACCTTAAATTAAAATTATTGATCTAAAGGCATATGGGTGCAGAATACGTTAATCTGGGAGTACATTAATCCAGAGACTATTTTAAACGATAAATGAAAACTAGATACAGTAGAAGCCCGATTATCCAGAGTAATGTGGGCCGAGCCTCTTTCGGATAACTAAATTTTCTGGATAATTGAAAGTAAAAATGAGAACAATCGAATGTTACATCTTTATTATTTGAATACATGTATGTTGTATATTGCCACGGAAAGTTCCACTGGTAAAAAAAATGTAGTATCCTCATCTAGATCATCGGCCTAACGTAAGAATTTTGGATAGCTATTTTTTTATATAAATATACTTGAGCACAATCTTCAGGAAATATATAGTCGAATTTAAAGGATTTTGGAGGTTCATCTGCCAATCCTGGCTTAGTCAAGGAGATCACATTGTTCCACATTGTTCTTCTTATCTACACTCGTGATATTGTCTAATCCGTCTCTAAGAAGAAGGATGAGACAGCCAACTGTAGCTGTTCGTTATCGCAAAGGTAATGTTAATCTAGAGACATTCGAACATGGCACGTTTGTCCTACCGGATGGTCGTAATTGTAAGGTAAATTTGAAGCGTGCTACGAGTAATGCAGATTTAGATAATTTATGAGATGACATGCGAAATAAATATTAAAAATCAAGCTTGGTAAGCAACTATTTTCTGTTTCATGTGTCACGTCGAAAGAAACGAGTTTAATCCAGGAATCGTTGGAGAAGAGGTTGTCTTCAACTTCAAGCAATGAATCGTTGGCACGTTAGAAGGTGTCCACTTCATCATCAACATCAACGCACGGTCCGGCTTAAAGGGAGCGGAAGGAAGAAGTGTTGGCGGTCCAGGAACTCCGTCTGAATTAAGGAGGGTGGAGATGGGCCGTACACTTCATTAAGCTTCGACCGGCCAAAAGGTTTTCATGTACCAAGGAAGAAGTATGATTGGCTCAGGAACTCGATCTGAACTGAGTAGGGTGGAGATGAGTCGAATACTTCATGGAACTTAGGCCAACCATAGGAAGAATGTTACTACCTCAGGAACCCCGTCTGAATTAAGTAGGGTAGAGATGAGCTACACATTTTAGGACTAATCGTGCGAGTGGCAAAGAAAGCGTTCCGAAGATTGGGACGAAGATACCTCTAAACTTCAGTTGAATTGTTTGAAAGCGTTTTCCACCGGAAGATCCATGTAACAGAAATAGTTCAAATAGCGTCCTATAATGTTTCTTATTGTTATCCATCCAATAATTTTTTTTTCTAATACCAATATGCTGGGGCATATTTTGCAAAGGGGAGAGTATTGCCACGGAAAGTTCCACTTGTAAAAAAATGTAGTATGATCATCTAGATCATCGGCCGATGCGCCGGAAGTCAGATAGACACTGAGACAGCATACGATGTGTCTTCTGGCGTATAGATCAATGAGCCAGGGAGTTGTAAGTGAGATTTAAGAGAGATTAGATATAGAAAAACAAGTGTGTAGGGACTAGACAATTGGAGTATCTTTGTAAGAGCTACCCCCCAACCCTCTCGCAAAGGTAAGTGCTAAGTTATGTATACAATCTATTTAAGTGACAATATTGTTATGTTAAATATTTACATCGGAAATATCAGCCGTCACTTAACGTATAGGGTATTCAGTATAACCACTCGATAGATATGAAATTCTCTCTGGTGTATAAAAGCTATTTTTCAAAAGTCACAATTTCCCCCCAGGCCGACTGGACTTGGAGTGTGGGTACGAATTGATTTATTTAACTTGAGCCAATGACGATCTTGGTGAATCGAAGACGAAACAACTCTTCTTTTTATTTTCCTTATTTCGTAAATCTTCAAAATTAATGTAAAATTCTCGTACAACAAACTAAAGGGTTAATTCAAAGATATTTCTAACATTATTTCGTATATTAAATACGTTTCGTTAAGGTATCTTCATTTGCATCGGGAAGTTTTTGTATTTTTGGGTTGTCGTGACAGAGTCGTCCAGTTTGAGTCATCTAGTAGCGTCACTACACTCATTCCCTCATGCTACTTCCGAAAATAACTTTATTCATCAAAATTCCTCGTTAGATTATATTTAGATAGATATCATCAAAATTTGCTGTGGAGAGAAACAATCGCCATCGCAATTAAAATGAAGGAGAAAAGGGACACCAATAAATTCATCAATCCCAATTTAAAGTGCCCGATATTGAAATTAGAGAATAAATTCAAAGTAGAGGAGAAGACTGGAGGTTAGAACAGGCAGATTTCCTGTGAATGTCATAAGGAACTTAGAGTTTGTATGACACCTTCGTAAAAATCAAGGTTAGTTTACATTTTTCAATTTGAACATTCGTTAATTTCCATTTATTGACATCAAAATTCATTAAAATTTGCCGAAAGAGTATCAAAGAATACTCCCGAATCCCACAAAAGAGTTAAAAATTTAATCAATTTACAAAATTACAATTTTTTTAATAATTTTCCTGAGATAAAACATTTCAAATTTGGCGCCCAACATGAGGTTTGAATCTGGGGAATTTCAGTGAATAAATCTTTTGAATGTTGATAACTTATTTGAACGTTGTTATTAGGTGAGCGACTGCGAAAGGTATTTATGAGTGGACGATGAGCTTTCGGGGTTGTTCACCTCTTCTTCTATTACCTACACAGTGTTAAAGTTATAGTGGCGCCGAACCTAAACCTGAACTTGAGTTTTCGGGATATTATTTGGGTTTGTACCAGTTACATTTGCATCGTCAGGAACTTGTGCATTATTCCTGTTACTGCTATAGTTTGAACGATTGGAACCTTTATTGTAATGACTGTTGTTCGAATTGGAATTATTAAATTTTGATGATCATCATAAAAGATTCGAGTGTTGAGCCATCTTCATGTTGAGACTTGAATCTTTTCAAACTACCCTCGAATGCTACCTGTAAATTTCGTATTTGAAGTGGATACAGTTTACTGCAGTGACATTAATTCCATATTAAGAACGACATCTGCCAGCATGCGCATGATATATAGTGAGTACCATAGTTCGGGACTTAATACACATTACCCCCTTAGTTATTAGCTTTCTGAGTTACCACTCTTCCACGATTTCCATGCACACAGATACATTCGAAACGTATCGACACGTTGCCTTGCGGTTATACCGCAATGCGCCGCTTCATGCACATCATCCCTGCCATCTCGGGTTCCTTCGAGGCCTTAGCACGTCGAAGCCCTGGTTTACATGCGACTGGTGTTTATCGCCGCCAGGTGCCTACGATGCTCGAAACTACCGTAATACACTTACCGTCTACGTACTTCTACTATTTCGTTCCTGTACCGACAAACGTGTTACGTATAGGAAGCTGACGGTAGGGTAATTTTAAACATGACACGCTGCGCTCGGTGTACTACAAGTTCGAGAGCCAAAAGAAGAGAGCGCGCAAGAGAGTTTTTTGGATGTTTACGTGTTCACCGGCAAAGGTGACGCTTCAATCGAAAGAGCTCGAAATTTACATTACGTGAAAAGAGCAAAGATGAATATACCTATCTTGATGGATTGCTGTAGAATAATTACATTTAGAGATAAACTTGTGCATACATTCAATTACATGCGCAAATTACTTCACATTCAAATTTTTTGATCTTCTCAAATGTGGTTCCCATTACTTTACAAGACTGTAAGTATTGGATATCAATCTCAGTGTGTGACTCTCCATCAACAATATCATTGTTGCCAGTGAAGAATGTTGCTATTAGCACTATGGACCAGAATCCAAACACTAGAATGTGCAGTGGAAACGTATACTCTATCCAAAGCCAAGAGAAATGCCGATATCAATCTTTAGCGGGAAGAATAAATATTTATTAATTGCCAAAGTCTATTGTTCTTAAATTCACTGACTGAAATTATTAATTAATTTTTAAAATACCAGAACCGATTATTTTCGGCAAGAGTGTATCTTGTATATATTGCTGTTTATGTTGAGCTTTAGTGCACATATTATGTAGATTCAATCATTTCGGAACTTGTGCAACGATGTATTTTCTTAAATTGTTTTGCCTGTACGCGTCACGAACAAGATCGCAATGCATTATTAAGAAAAAGTGCAACGTCACTCCAGATACGGGTATATAAACCGTTTAAATTTCATAACTTGTGCCTTTACTGCACGGCATCCGGCTGAGCAGAAGGAATCCCTCTGAGCAGCGCAATCGAGCGGCATTTTAAAGCCGACTTTTGCAATAGCCGACGGAGACTCACCTATGCTACTCATTTGGGCGGCCTTTGCCGACTTTTGCGAAGTTTGGGTGAGAAAACAACGTTCACAATTGAGCGGCCTTAGGCTAGCTTTTGTGAAGCACTCATATCCGAATCGCGTAGAAGTTTGTTATCGTAACCGAAACGTTAAGATCCGTAAAGCGGATCTATTATCTTTTCTTTGATAATTTTAAATAAAATCAGAAAATCCCTTAAATTTTTCGCAATTGAGATATTTGTAAGCATGGAAGAAATTAAGTCAGTTTTATTTCACATTTAATGCAAACACCGAAACTAAACTCAAAATCCGAAATCCTTGAATATTTTGACTACTTTATTGCAATCTCCGAAAAGTATTTTATTTTACTATTTAAAGAATTTTATTTTGATTAAACTTTTGTATATGAAATTGGTTGTTATTACTTACTTTTTTTTTCTTTGTTGAACCTTTGGGCACAGATAGATTTGTCAGTGTACGTCGTGCTTAATTAACATCACAAGTCACTCACTTATTTCTTTGCCACTAAACCCGTAAACATCTTTTGTTTTGACTAGAAAGCACGTGTTGATTATTCATTTCACAACAGCTGTGTTTATAGACAGATAGGTATATTCATGATACGCGTAGCGACATCCTGCGGCGGAAGGCGCAACTATATTATAAAGCCAATAATATAGGATTCCTGTCATCGACAAGCATGAGAATATATCATTTAAAATAAGGAAAGCATAAGACAAATAGTTTATTTACATTTTGGTTACAAATTCAAAAGAAGTTGGTTAAGAAAATATCTGGTAAAGTTGTTGCTTCACATTCAATGTGTTGAAGCTTCCAAGTTTCGTCCAGGGAGAGCACGAAGTGATCACATGGTTTGAAGAAATGCATGTCATTACAGGTTCTGACTCTTCTACCTGCGATATCACAAGAATTGGCCATGTATTCCAAAAGACTTACATCGGCCATTCTCTTTTAAATGCCACCATCTATTGTTTGGTACAGTGTACATAATTGATGGTCCAAGTCTTATCTGCACATATTCATCTTCAATTCTTGCATCTTATACTGTTCCTAGCTATGTTATTAATATTACATCATCAACCATTCTTACCGTAGCGCCAAATTTAATATCATCTGCATATGCCACCGTTTTAGAATAAAGGCAAGATGGCAGATCACACAAATAACGGTTATTGTAGATTGGAACCTTGTGGACACGTCTTGCAATAGACTTATGAGAGTATGTCAAAGGAAGCAAAATTTACTGTATCAAAAGTGCATGGGAAGTCCGTATATAAACTACATCCACTTAACCACGGCCACAAAAACATCGCTTAACGGTTATCGGATTTGTAAGTATTGATCACACAAGGATAAATCCATGTTGATTCAGTGTAAGATAAAGCCTTCTGAATCATTTATTCAGACACTTTGACACCATTATTTGAAATAGGAATTTGCTACGTTTTAGCGCCTTGGAATTGCAAAAAAAAAAACAAATAATAAAAAGAAACCGAGATAATGAAAGGATACGCAAGCAACTTTTCCCCCGAAATTTAATAAATAGCGAATCCTTCATTCAGGGTGCCAGACTACTCGTCGGCGAGGGAGTGGGTCAATACACTCGCCAAGATAACTTAAGTTTTATGAAGGCGCTACCTGTTTGAAATAACCCTGTCAGGCGATCGGGGTAAACGGGAGCCCATGAGATGGTGATCAAAATTTAATTGGGGAAAAGGAAAATTTGAATTAAGTTGGAAAAAAATAAAACCCACAAATTTAACGTTGAAGGTGTAAACACTCCTTTAATTTCACACATAGAGTACGATTACAAAGTAAAAAAAGTGCAAGTCAATATTTCATAAAGAAAAGTATATATGCGTAACGAAATTGGACCAGAGTACTACCCTGGTTAAAACTTATCAAAACTAACAATAATAAAGTTAAGAAAATTACCGATCGCTATGGCCAACGCGCTACGATTCACAAAATGCTAATATTCCTTGTAAGAAGTTTTAACCTAAGATAGGTAAAAGCTTTCCGGTTTTCCGGCCAAAGGATAAATTAGATAGATAATAAAAAAAATTAACTCTCTTAAAATAACCTGACGTTACACAAAATAAATTTCTATATACATCAAAATTATGCGGGAAAAACGATTAATAAGATGGGGACGAATCTTGACGCCACGTGGAAAATCCAAGATGAATGTTAGAGACGTCGTACTCAAATCCTACTTAACAGCAACCCGTAACCATCCTGTCAAATATTTCCAATCCAATAACCAAAACCAAATAACGGCAACGGAAATTACAGGTAGGTATCCCAAATATCCACTCAACGTGATTAATTTCAAATACTATAAATTCGGAAACACTACCACAACGTTTCAATAAGACCACAAGTGATCAGGTACAACGACCAAAAGCCGAAAATGCAGTGGAAAATACAGTTCTCCCCCACTCGGAAATACATCATAGAACTACGTGGATCAACCACAAAGATGAGAATACGGAAGATGCTAACTGAATAATTAAAATGAAATAATACATAAATATAGTTGAATGAAAATTAAATAACCAAATTAAGAAAAATCAAGCTTAACAAAAGAGCTGAGAGCAGTAAAATGGCCGAAAACAACAGAAGACTACGTGCACGTAATGTGAACCAACGCGCTACTCGAAGGACCTGCAGAACGTACCTGTCAATCTTGTAAAATCTCGTAAATCAGCTGATGGACACATGACCCCCCACTAGATGTAAACAAAATCAACGTTTTTTTTTCAATTAAGAGGAAAATAATAAGAGAAAAGTCACACGGGATTACTAAGACAAAGAAAAGGGAAAATATAGACCCTCAAGAAAAATAAAAGACTAATTTTAACTCTGCCATAAATAAACAAAATCTTCAAAAACAGGAGCATACATGAGTATCGCAATAAGCTAAAATGTCAAAAACCTAATGAGAGCTGCGAAAGAAGGTTAAACCGATAAATTTTAAAGGGAAACATAGATAGAAAGATTTAACAAGTTAAGGTAAGCGACACCATACAGTGTGACTGAAATTTAAGAGCTTGTCACATAGAATAAGAGAAAGATAAAATGCAATACTTCCAAAATAAAACGACATCTTGTACGATCTCAGAAATAAAAGTACGCACATACATGTGCTCCAAAGAAACACTTAACAAATTGGGCAATCGTTCTTCGAATAGCCACTTATGTCCAGATCTAAATACAGTGAACGCATTGTAAAATAGCTGGTTTTCTGTGAAAACTGTCAGATGCTTCTTTTACTCATCGAGAACCTGAGTATTAGACTTTAAATTTCAAGGTCACTAAACTTGTAATAATATTAAACACATTGTTCCTGGTAATTTTTATGAGCACTCGATGTTGAACTGTAGCTTTCCTTCTTCTAGTTTTATATTGATCCCCTTAATTTAAACTCAATCCATTAAGAGTAATCACAAATTCTTACTGTTTACGGTTAAATTCTTCTCAAAGAGAGGAAACATTTCAACAAACTTATTCAACGACCAGAACGAGAAAATCAAAGATTCAAACGGATTCCTCGTTCCCTAGAAACATTCACTTCGCGCGGTCTGAAGCTATGTGTACAGTACAAGGTTCGGCAATTATTCGAGAGTAAAATTTAATTTAATACTGCCGCTCTTGCAGAAAGTAGGGTATAAATTCTACGAGAAGGGAGGGAGAACTAAGAAAGGTTTTCCGCATTACGGTTTACACGAAGACGTGCGCAAACCATGAACAGCAACACGCGGTAGTGCTGGGCTAAAACTAAACTAGTATCGCCAAAAGGTGAAGCTGACCAACAACTCCGACAACGGCACGAATGCTTTATAAAGTTTCGAAATACCGAGAGAGATCTCTCTGACCGTTTCGCTTCATTTTCAAAAGAAAAATAGAGCGGGTCCGTGCAAGTCGGCGAACGTTTTATACCTCGAACAAACTTCGCAAATAGAATAAAATGAGGAGATGTTTCAATTGATACCGACTGCGATCTATTCTAGATTCTAGATATATGTAGTGATAAAACGGTATTGGATCTTTTAACAGTTGGTAAACGCGGTTTTATATTCGCTTAGGTAAAAAAAAATGTTTTAATAAGTTATTAATTCGGATAATGATAGCAAAGACTGTGGAGTAGTACAGCAAACAATAATATTCTGACATCATCAGATGATTGCGGAGTATAAAATACTAACTTTGCTCTGCACGAACCAAAACCGTTTTCAAATTAAGGGCAAGTGTTATGAACAACTAGAAACTAGTTTGAAAAAGGACAACGTGTATTTCCCTAGAATTTGGCTTAGGTACGTGGACGATATTTTCACGGTTTTTGATAAGAAGAAAAGTACCATTCCGGATTTCCTCGCGACACTAAATTCAAAATTCTAAACTATTAAATTCACAGTAGAAGAAGAAATAAACAATCAACTTCCGTTCCTGTACAGTTTAGTAATTAGAAATAATAAAAAACCGGAAATTGACATCTATAGAAAGAAAATAATCACTAATAGATACATTATGTCCGACTCCAACCACTGTGTACAACACCAAATGGCCGCGATTAACTTCTTAATTAATAGATTGGTGAAGTTCCCCATTGAGTAAAAGTAGGTACAATAAAGAGTTAAATTTCATAAAAAAATGTAGCTATTTACAACGGTTACTCTTCTATAGAGGTTGATCGCATGCTTAGGAAAGTCCAACAGAGGCTTTATGTCAGAAATTCTACACCTTAATCCCAACAGTAACCCGCGATAAGAAATTTGTAAAACTTCCCTTTCACAGAGTATCGAAAGGTATTACTAGCGTTTTTAAGGGACAAGAGATGAATGTATGTTTCAGTTCGCGAAATACACTCAAAAACCTTCTTGGCAATCCAAAAAATAAACCGGACATGAGAGAAAAGTCGGGAATTTACAAAATTGCATGTGGTGATTGTGATAAAGCCTATATTAATCAAACGAAACAAGCGATAGGTACTAGATTCAATGAACATATCAGGTGTTACAAGTATGGGAAGATAGAAGCGTCAAGTGTAGCACAACACATAAACGATATCGGGCATAATATTAAATTAGAAAACCTAAAATTGATTAAAAACGTGATTTCTCCGCTTGAACTGGACGCCTATGAGACTATTTACATAAATACGAATGCAAACCTAATCGATAAAAAGAAGGGATTTTCACATTTTTCCTGTCCTTTCGATTTATTACGGTAAAGAGGTCATTTGATTTATAAAGCTATAAGA
This sequence comes from Dynastes maya, assembly GCA_029619315.2. Taxonomy (NCBI): domain Eukaryota; kingdom Metazoa; phylum Arthropoda; class Insecta; order Coleoptera; family Scarabaeidae; genus Dynastes; species Dynastes maya. The sequence continues at coordinate 54,385,920 of JAROYE020000004.1, read as the reverse complement.
AGAGACGTCGATCCTTTCGTATATTCCGCATGTGTCTAGTTGTATATATTTTTCTTGAAGAGTAGGGATAGAGCAGGTTCGTTAGATTTAATATATGTTCTCTCCCATCAATCGATACGCGGCTGAAGATGAAGACCCACGTATCTTCGAAACAGCGTTCCGAGTTAATTAATAATTTATGTGGTGCCAAGTGTGCCGAGAATATTGTTGTTTGGTAATTCGGAAATAAAACATATTTCTGAGTGAAAGGTAGTAATGAAAAAATGGTTCAGATCTCTTCTGAGTTTTTATAAAGACTAGCATTTATTGGAATAAGAACCTGAAATAGGATAGAATGGGTGGGTTGTCATCAAAAATTCTATGGTGACGTCATTAAATTACTTAACTGAGCATAACGCCTTTACCATTGGTGATGAGAAAAAAATTCCTCTACAAAAATCATGGGTATGCATTGGTAGCACAATTGAAAATTAGTGTGACATACACAGGCTAAACCAAAAAAAGTTCTTTTAAATGGAACATCCTCTATATTAGTGCACATTTGGTTTCTACTGAAGAATCTAGGATCACTTTACAGAACAACACTTACACTTTCATAAGCCATATGGTAAATACATATATCCTAGAAAACACCTTTCCTGACAATAGGAAACGGGCACTTGTCACCCCAATCCTTAAAATAAAACAATGTACAAGACATTAAAGATTTAAGATCGATTTAAGATCTTGCCAACCTCGTCAAAGATTTTGGAACGAATCTTAGAACACCAAATTCGAAGGTTTGTCACCGACTGTGATTTACTTCCAAATGTCCGATCTGGTTTTCGCGCAAGATACAGTTGCATAACTGCGTTATTGTGTGTAACGGACGACATCCTTACTGCTTCAGATCAAGGATTAGTAACAATTCTTGTCCTCTTTGATTTTTCAAAGGCCTTTGACACAATAGATCATACTACACTTTTAAATATCTTAAGTGCGAAGGGTTTTGGGAATGACGCGCTGTGCCTAATTGCTAGTTAAAATATAAATGGCATAACTTCGTCACCGTTGTTAGTTCCACGGGGTGTCCCACAGGGCTCAATTTTAAGCCCAATTTTATTTTCGCTCTATACACCGTCAATGATACTAACATCTTCGCTACACAAGAGCCCACTTCTACGCGGACGATTGTCAATTATATTACTCTTTTAATTCATCAGACTATAGCGAAACTGTTTCAAAGATTAATGCCGATCTTGCTAGTGTTTACCACTTTTCCAACTGTTATAATTTACATATTAACTCTGCCAAACCCTAGGTTTTGATCTTTGGAAATGGTGAAGCTTGTAGTTTGTTACGAAGTAACATTCAAATTCATATTAACAACACTGAAATTCCCGTATCCACAAGTGTAACGAACCTAGGACAGCCAATGGATAACAGGTTTCATTTCCGAGTATTTTATTAAATGCAAAACTTTAATTTCTTTTTCAGCTAACTTTATTTATGCGTATTTCCTTGGGTGGGCAAATAATTATGACCGGTAGTTTACGTGTAACTAAGAAAACTTCCTATACAATAAATAATATTCCAAAGAAATATCTACCATTCACACACGATATTCCCAGTTCCACACTTGTCTCTCAAAATGAACTTCAATATACACTACACACAGAGTAGATATACAAGCGGATAGCCGCCGAAAGAACTGTTTTCTAGATAGGTGCCTGGATTCCTCTATTACTTTGCCTTACAGCATTTATAGTCATACAATGCACCAACACAATTCACATCAGTTGCTTCGCTAAATTTACATATGTTCGCGGAAACCTTCTTAATAAAATACAAGGCGACCTTATCCACCTACATATGTACATACGTAAATAAAAGTGAGTTACGCTCGCGCGCCACGGCATTAGAAATGTTTTCCTTGGCTCCGGTTCTTCGAAACAACCGGTTGTAAATTTTTGCAGACATCACGGCTGAGATAGTGCCCGGAAAACCAAACGGCGGCGCAGGCCAGAAATTGGCAATGATATATCAACATTCTTAACGTTTGCATTAAGAAAATGAGGTGGATTTCTCATCCAACCTTTTACTAGACGCTTTAGAGGGATAGCAGGGAGGGATGATGTTGTGATGAGGAGAAGGAATGGGGGTAGAGAAGTTACGTGAAAGGCGCGACTGAGTTATTACCCGGTCACGGAGCTTCCGTGTGTTTCTCGGCTTTTATCTATCTTAATACTTAGTGCGGTGTAAACGACTGCATTTTATGCAAATTCCGCAATAATAATTCCCGCACAAAACCGCTGGTGTTCGTAGCGTACGTATGAAGAAGGAGGAAACCTCGACGTTATAATACTTAGTAGAGGCGGTGTGTCGTAATACGGTTGGATTCCTTGCAAAGTACCATGAATATTGAACGAGCTTCTCGCTCCCGGTCCTCCCGGTTTATTAAGTAGCAACCTTACACATGTTATGACCTGTTTATTTTCAATTAATGAGATTTAAGGAGCTTTAAGTGTCTCGACTTCGAGGCCGACGTTGTTGCGTTGTCGCACGAAATAAATTGCGAATTTCACGACGCTCGATAAATCAGGTCTCGTTGTTATACGCGTTTACGTCTGCTGCAGACGTACTTCCGTAAATTTTGGCACGAATTTGGTAACGAAGGCCAGGAATAAGGATTCATATTAACAGTAAATGTGAAATAATACATCTGCTACTTCGTTTTAGAAATAATGATAAAGAGTTTTTTAAAAAACATTTTTTATTTATAACAAATAAGGAGACGAGATGACTGTCCTTCTTGTCTCCTCTAGATTCGTACCTGGGATTCCGACACTGGCCATTAACCTGGTTTCAATTGTGGCAAGAAGATTTTGGTGAAAGGAAAATTTTTGGAGGTATGTCAATGATGTGTTTCCATTAAAGCCCAGTACTTAACCAAGTTGTTATGGCGTTGCGATTCAGCCACAAGTACGTTCAAAATGGTGAAGAGCATATAATAATAATAGTAATAATAATAATAGTTTTTTTTTATTATCCAACGGTTACCAGTTACAGGACAACAATATACAAAACAAAAAATGCGTACAATAATAAAAAATAATAATTGAAGGAAAAATAGAAAACAAAAATAAACTCAAAAATCATTAATTTTGCTAAAAAACATGTCTCGGTATCGTACCCATAAACGGCATTGCAAAGAAAATTTTATTCAGTTCGGAGCTGTACAAACATTCATGCGACGTTGTTTCTGTCTATCGCTTAGCAGTCGCGGCACTAACTTTACTGCTATCCTTCTTATGCTCCATATTAGTAGTGCTTGGTTACCATGACAACAGTAAACAAAGGATATTGACGTTGACGTTTTTTAATCATCGAATCAAAATGTCGGGCCCAAGTAGTTACTTGCAGACAAGGGCGTATTTTGCATTTGGAAATTATATTCAAACAGTTCCTTGATATAATTTGGTTACAATGACAACAGTAAACGCAACATACAGATATTAACAATCTTAAACAGTTGATTCAAAATTTCTAACCTAAAGAAAAAGAAATAGTGTAGCTGTTCACTTAGCAGATTGCAGGTTGTAGACAGTTTGGAGTACCATTACGACATCATACAAGCAATAGGACTTATGCAGGACCTACTGTCTATGTGATTTTATTCATAAAAATTATAATACTAACAATTTTTTATTTTATTATTTATTAGATTTCTGTTAGTTATTAGGTATAGCGACAATTGTAGCTGATATAACACTGAAATGAAGATGTTACATACACGAGGTGCAGGCGAATACTACCATTTCACATATCTGTCTTTAGTTAACATTCAAATAATTTTAATTTTCAAAATGTCCAAAGTTGAACATCGCGCAGTCGTAACATTTCTCACCTTGGAAGGAAAGACACCCTCTGAAATCAAAGAGCGAATGGACACGGTTTATAAAGACTCTGCAGAATCGTATACCTCAGTTAAACGTTAGTCAAAATTGTTTGGTTGGAGCAGAGAATCTCTCAAAGATGTTCCACGAAAACATCAAATTGGTCGGAGAAGTCGTGTTGAGTGATCGACGACTAAATGGTAAGGAGATAGAGATACAAGCAAGAATTCCAAAAACTAATGTTTTGAAGATCTTGCACGAAGATTTGGGTATGAGAAAAATTAGCGCAAGATGAGTCCCAAAATTGGTCAGCGCGGTCCAAAAGGAACAACGTGTCGAATATAGCCGAAAGTTTCTTGAGCTGTTCCAAGCCGACAACACGACCATTAATGAAATAGTGACTAGGGTTGAAACAAAGTTTCTATACCACGATTCTTTGTCTAAAAGAGAAACAATGGAATGGCATTGAAAAGGCGAACCTATCCCTAAAAGACCAAGGTGACAAAAAGCACAAAAAAGGTAATGGCTACAATTTTTTGGGATAGCGAGAGCATCTTGTTAATCGACTTAAAAGAACGCAACATTACAGTAGAGGTAATATATTATTCCGACTTGCTGCGCCAGTTAAGACAAGCCATCATCGAAAACACCGAGGAAAGCTGGGAAGAGGTGTCTGGCTCTTACACAACAATGCTCCTGTCCACACAGCTTTGATTTCAAAGGCTACTATGCGCCAGTGCGGATTCAAGGAATTCGATCACCCACCGTACAGCCCAGAGTTTGTCCCAAGTGACTAATTTTTATTTTCAAAATTAAAATCTTAGGTAAGGGGAACAAAATTTAACAGCAATGAAAAGATCCATGAGGCAGTTTTAGAGCATTTTTATTGTGGTGTTGAAGCGTTAGTTAAACGGTCTAAAAAATGTATTGAAATAGCAGGAGATTATATTGCAAAATAATACAGAGGTTTTTCTTCTACAAGCGCTCTTTCTATGTTAGGCTTAGAGTACGTGGACTGCACTGCGCAATATAAGAACTACGCCCTGAATTCCTATTTCTTGAATGAAATTTCTTTATGTATGTTACGAAATGTGTGGCTGCTAAAGGAACCAAATCTTAAAACGAATTGAATTTTAACCAAAAACCAACTGTAATGCATTCTCCCTTTAATTCAAATTCAAGAAGTTAGTTCAGTTGACAAGAACAATATCTACTATCTACCAGGAACTCGAACTAGGTTCCTGACCAATCGGAATGCTCCGGTTGTTAACCAAAGGCGTCGCATTGCCGAATTTATATCCATATTATGTTAAAAGGTCGCGCGCTACCGTCACATTGTTCCGAATCGCGACTGCATAGCCGGAATGCCGTCGCCGAATATTGGAGGTGTCGTATCCCCCGTTTAGGTAAACTGATACACCTGCAAATATGCGACGGAAACGGGTCGAGTCGACCGCACGACTTTGAATTATGTCGAGAGAATAGTGAAAGCACCTTCTCTAGTGCTTATAAGCAGATTGTCACAAAAATAAAGTTTTGCACCATATTATAGAAAGTGTATAAAGACTTTTATCGATAGTTCTACAAGACACATAATTTCACTGTCAATATTTACTTTATGTTTCCATGCGTTCCTAAACTTCCATCGGTGCTAACCGAAAGCATTTCGTTGCCCCTGAATTAATCGCAAAGTTTCCGAAAGCGTTCTTAAATGCATCGGTGTGCCAACAGTAGCGCACCGAAATCTCAATTCAAATTAGATGATAACTTCGACGAATGCGATAGTAGGGGTAGTAGCCGGCAAATTTGTAAAGGTTAGAATGGGTTAAAAACCGTTAAGATCGTTTAATAATACTGTATTATTTAATCTTTAGAAATTCAAAATGGAAAATATTGAAACTGTTCGATTTTGTATTGAACATAATAGAGAAAAAATTACAGCCACTATACCACTTCAACAGTATTCGCAAGTAATAAATGGTAATGATACGATTACACAATAAATCACTTAAGTAATTCTTGTCTTTGTAGATGCAAATGAAATAAAAAAATTGCCAAAGAGTTATATCACTCTATTCATGGTGAAGTAGAACAAGAGAATGATAGTGTCGAGACTATGGAATTAGAGAAAAGTACTATAGGTAACACATTTACTTGGAAGTTTATGTTACCGTTTATCTTGAGCGTTAGTACTTATTATGTAAGTTCAATAATTGCGGGATTTGTGCAACAGCGTGTTCGTAATCCACTTTATGTACAAGATCGAAATACGGCAGCGACAAAGCAGCGCGTCATACCAGAAATCTGCTATATAAACTGTTCAGAATGCCATTCAGATGTCTTATGCCCGGCCTGCGCTGAGCGGAAAGACCCCACCGATGTCTTACGCCCGGCCTTTAAGCTGAGCGGAAGGACCTCTTTCCCGACCGTGCTTCGCAGTCTTTGGTTTAATCTGGGTTTTGCGAAGTACGGACGACGACGGTGATATCTCGCAATTGTACGGCTTACTGGTCTTTGCGAGATAATGACATATACCTGCGTATAGTTTCCGTGTATCCGTTTTTGACGAAATTGTAAAAATAACACAAGTCCCTAAAGAACGTCGCGTTTTCTTTCTTTCCCATATTTTAGCGAATTTATAAAGTTATTTAAATCGTTGCACAAAGTCCGTAAACCAATGTTATATTATTTATGTCTTTATTTTGAAACGAAACCTGTAAATATTCACATCTATGTACATTTGCAATGCTTTCCGTATAAACGTCCGAAGTTTGTTTTGTATTTTACATTATCGCCGAGATTCTTTGTAGAGTTTGACAAATCTAACGTTTTACTTAATACATTTGGCTTCCGTCGGTAATTATGTATCTATAATTTTTCCTTTGAATTATTCCGACGTAATTAATTACTGAAAAAAAGAAAACCGTCCACAGCGAGGAATCGAACTCCACATCTCCTGCTTGCCGGGTAGGCGTGATAACCACTACACCATGCGGACTGTGGAAGATTCGTTCGCTCTTAAGCCTAGATGTTACTTATCTGCAAATACATCGTAGTATTTCGACAGAAAATTTAATTTTTAAATCCCGAGTACATCAAATGTAATTAATATACGTTTTACTCTTGATTATAGTAAGATTCCGAGGAATGTATATTATTTTATTAGGTTAAAGAATTTTATTTTGTTTTCCAATGTGTGTAAATAAATTTGGTCAGATGTTGCTTACTTTTTTTGACGAACCTCTGGACACAGGAGCTTACCATTCGGAAAGATTCGTCAATGTGCATCGTGCTTGATTAAGATCGCAAATTACACCCTTTTTCTCAGTCACTATAACCGCAAACATCTTTTATATTCTGAATTAATAAACACGTGGTGTTTGTGTATTTCTTGACAACCCATGGGGTTCAGAGTAAGCATTTTTGGTACGCGTGACGACATCCCGTTGTCGAAGTTGGAGCTATGTTATAAAGCCAATAACATAGGGTACCTGTAGCCGATATGCACAACGATATAAGAATTTACAATAAGAACCACCACGCGACATTCCGTTGCATTGACCGGTGATGTATAAAGAGATATATTGTTTATCTAGAGAGAAGACACGGTATACGTTTCAACATGACAAATGAATATCGTAAAAACAATTCCAAGGGACGTGTCGGTATGGTTTATCTTGGCGAATACAGTATTTTAAAACGGATGTTTAGTGTTATTGAAGGAAATGTAACAATATTACCTAAAAAGAATTCAATGCATTTTTGTTTTTCATGACACAGCACTTTATCTTCTCTGCTTGAAAATTATATTAAATTTGTTTTAATTTTTATTATTAAGCACAGTAATAAATGACATTTTATTTATTTTGCAGGCTTAATTATATAGCTTTTTTCAAACGGATAATAAATTTCACCTGTACGTGTATAAATTTGTTTAATATGCCAGAGTATTGGATAATTTATATCTATAAATTGGAGAACGCATATTTTGAAACTATAATTTAGAATAAAACTCGCACACGTAATTTTAAATTTCCATAAAATTTATGGACGCACTTAAACCATAAAACTATTACAGATAATTGAATAGTTAATTTATTACTATTTTACAATTTAAATGATTTATTTTTCTAACCACCCGAAATATTTTCAGCTTCCTATTAAATGTTTTATTTACCCAAATGAATTTATTGCCGCGCAATTATTGTTGTTCAGAATTTAACTAGATACATCAAACTATAAATGATACCATGACAATTATTCTACGATAATTAGCTGAGGCAAAAGTAGGATCCTTTCGGCAATGATATCTCGAAGAAATTTGTACGGGTCTGTTATATATTTTGAAGTTAATATTTAAATAACAAGATATTACATTGCAAACAACGTTTAATTGAATTTATTGCTTTAAATTTTATTGTACTATACACCCAGAGAAACCTTTATCAACATCAAGACTGTCCGAATCAATTCAAGGCAATTACTGTTTCCATTATCCACAATGCAATAACTGTTTAAAATCAAAAGCCTTAATTTTTTACCATTTCTTTGTCTGCTTATACTTGTAATGAAATAATTGTATTTCCTTGTTTAAGACAGTTGTTAACTTGATTCAAGAAAACCTCGCAGAAAGCGATTCTTAGTATAAGTAAATGGCCATTATAACACAAAACAATATTTTTTTGAGGATAGTAAATAGTTTTCTTAATTCCAAAAAGCGTTTAGGTGTTGTTCATAAATCAATAGTTTCATTTCCTTAAATGTATATTATTTATATAGTAGGGGTTATCTACTGAATAATGCTCAAACAAAAATGAACTTCATGTAGAAGTACACATGAGAAAAGTACGTGGAAACAATAACCAACGTAATGCTAATAAATACCTCATGGTATTGAAGGTGTTCGCGAGAGTGATAAGAAATAGACTGAAACAGTATCAAGAAAGAATAGTAAGAGAGTATCAAGGTGGATTCAGGAAAGGACGATCAACAGTAGACCAAATATTTGTGATGAAGCAACTATTAAATAACGCGTTCGAGCAAAATTTGGGGCTGCATCTGCTATTAGTGGACTATAAGCAAGCTTATGACTCCATCATCAGAAGTAAACTACACCAAGTGATGTACGAACTAGGAATTCCACTAAAGCTGGTAAATCTGATAAAGATGACTCTTCGAAATACAAGTAGTGAAGTGGCTATAGAAGGATTCACATCCAAAAGATTTCAGGTTGGAAGAGGTTTAAGACAGGGGGATCCCCTATCTACGGTCCTATTCAACTTGGTTCTCGAGAGGGTTCTAAGAGAAAGTGAGATACAAAGAAATGGTCTAATTATTAACAACAAGCGGGAGTGCATAGCATATGCTGATGACATAGTGCTGGTAACAAGAACACGAAAAGAATTAGAAAAGATGTTTAAAAAATTAGAAAAAGCAGCCAGCGAATACGGGTTAATCATAAACCAAAAAAAAATTAAGTATATGGAGATGGGGAACGGAGTAGGGGGAACTGAGAAGACGATAACATTTTTTGTAGAAGGAAGTAAAGAGTACTGTATAGAAAATGTAACAGAGTGCGAGTATCTGGGAGTAACAATAACAAATACCAATCAGGAAATCAAGAAATAAATAAAAGGCTAGCAAAGGGCAGTAGTGTGGTAATAGCCTTCGGAGCAGTGTTGAAATCAAAGATCATATCTAGAAAAGTAAAGTTTAGAATGTGAGACAATAGTTAGGCCAGCAGCACTATATGGGTGTGAGGTGTGGATCCTTAATAAACAAATAGAAGCAAAAGTGGAAATATGGGAAAGGAGAATTTTGAGGAAGATATTTGGAGGAATGAAAGTCGCTGGAGCAGGGTGGAGAAGATGAACAAATCAAGAAGTAATGAACTTGTATGGAAAACCAAAGATATCGCAAGTGATCAAAGCCCAGAGATTAAGATACTTAGGACATGTGAGAAGACGAATGCAAGTCGAGTTCTAAGAGCTAGAGAAGGTGGAAGAATGCAATGATTTTAATACACCAATGAAAATATTAATTTACAATATTTCTAAAAAATTATTTAACTGCAATTTTTAGCTTAGAAGCCTTAGAGAAAGCTTTCCTTCTAACTCTAGCAACAAAATTGAATTATTGCAAATGGTATTTAAGGATTATTCGTTCTTCGAAAACCACACGCCACTCTGATTTCGAATCGATAACTTTTTAATCAACTCGCAACGTTGATGCCTTAAACGGCCGGAGTCGATAGAGATTAATCGCTTCGAAATTCAAATTCCCGGAAGTAGAATCAACGAATAATATAATTTTCGGATGTTTCGATGGCGATAAGGACTTTAACGGACTTAAAGCTGTTTTCTTAATTGAATTTTCGCGAAAGTTAGTCGGCGCGACCGTTCCTCTTCAAACGTGAAAGACAAAGCCCGAACCGGGGAGATTTACAAAAGTTGCGAGCATAATACTGTAATATAGGCAGTCCTCAAAAATGTATATGCCTTAAAAAAATGTATTGTCATATTCTAGATTTATATTGAGTTATTTAGGTTTTATTTTAATATCAAGTTTTAGGTTTTGTAGGTGTAGGTAGCATCATAAGTTTTTACAAACCACCAGATGGCGCTAATGAGATTTGACATTACTATTTTCGCAAAATTTGACATTTGTTATCGTTGAAGCAGAGAGCGCAGAAATCGGCCCAGTAATTTGTTTACAGCGGGCGTTTGAAAAAGGAAGTTTTGCGGAGAAATGGAAATTTCATCTGAAGATTTTCGTTGGATGGTGTCTTAGCATTTCAATAAAGGCGTAACACAACAACAATGCCTCGAATCGCCTTGTTCAACTTTTGGTAATGAAGATATCAGAAAAGACTGTCTACAACTACTTTGCAGAATTTCGCTGTGGTCGTGCGTCCATCAATGATGAATTTTGTCAAGGTCGACCAAAATCAGTTGTTGTTCCAAAAAACATCGATGCTCCGCGCTACATGATTGAAGAGAATCAGTATGTGACTTACCGTAAGATAGAGACATTTAGGTGTGAAAAAATCTATTCCCGATGGATTCCGCATAGCTTGACCAAACACAAAAAAAGGCTCATGTCAATTGGTGGAAAGAAATGCTCAAAATCCGTATACAATATCGTAACAAGTGGCGAATCTTGAATATATTCGTACGAGCCGGAAACCAAGCAGCAATCAACTGTTTGGGTGTTCCCAGATGAACCAGATCTTCTCTTTCCAGAGCTGAGGAGCTATCCCTTGAGTCCCCTAATCACTTAGAGGCAGAATAATTCTCTCTGCCAGCATTATCTCCCAAGTAGCGTTCTTAGTTTATGTTGAAAATGTCGTTGCTCTTGTAGATGACGTCTCGAAGTCTAACCACTCTACATCGGGATGGGAGGCGGTCCTGGGGCTCTTCTACCGTGCGAATTGGAAGAGTTCCTTGATTATTTCAGCGCGCTCCTAGATAGCTCGCAGATATGTTCTAGTAGTCCTCACGCAATTGTGTGTTTCCAAGAAACTAAGGCGCGTTTGCGATAAGCTTTACGATCTTGTTATGAAAGGCCTTCAGTTTGTGTAAATTACATGCGGCGGTTGTCACCCATGACAATACGCCATATGTGATAATGAACCTTAAACATGTATAAAGAAGCAGCTTAGTTTTTAAGTCGAGCGAGGAACCACTGGCTAGAATAACGGTCAGAGCATTTCTGACTCGGAAGGACTTTTCCCTGATATGTCCTATATGCAACTGCCACGTCAGACGTTAATCAAACACCACACCTTGATAACGGACTGAAGAACTCCAGGAAATATCCTTCCCTTCGATGTTGATTCTTTCCGGAGTAGGTCTCCTTCTTCATGTAAACCTAATCGATACACTCTTGCTACTGTTAACTACGAATTTCCATTTCACCGAGTTGTCAAGTGTTTCCTGAAGTCGTCTTACCAACAAGTCTTTGCTACGCGACAACGTGTAAATTGCCATATCGTCAGCATACATAAATAGTTTGCGACATTCGTACTCCCTCTGGACTACTTCGGCAACTTCAAAATTCACCAAATTGTAAATAAACAATTCTCCTTAAAACCCTTAAAACCCTCTCCCCATCTTATTTTATGCTTATGAAGGAGGATGAAAATAAAACGCTTCTTAAAAGTTCTGTAAAACGTCAAACGCTTATGGGTGAATATATTTACAAGTTCAACAAGTCAGTTGACACATCCGGCTTATAGATGTCGCCAATTGTATTAATGTAATTTTAAGAACCGTCAAAATTACTTGGATTATTTTAAAACCGAACACATGTGAGTGTTGTTTTATTACGAGTTTACGATTTTGGTGATCGTGAAGTGTTTATGCGACGGTAATGAGCACAATGTCCATTTATCGTCAACCGGGGTTAGCTGCTTATGTCTAGAATTCAGTGTCGGAATGAGAAGAAGTAAGTAATATTTACAAAGTTTTATTTACAAGCTCTAGCAAAATAACTTTAAAAAAAGAACAAACAAATTAAATCAAAATAACATAAAACTCTAGTTTGGTTGCGACTATTTACAATGTTTAACGGAAAAGGTGTTTACTCAGGAAAAGATATCAAGTAGTGAAACGATATGTGTCTGCTTGGGTTACTTACTACCTCAAACCGTCAAATGTTTGTTACGGATATCAGCAAAAGTTAATTCACGGCCTTAGATTCTCTCTGAGTCAAAATAAATCAAGCATTTGCAACGGGTTTTATAGTAGTATAAGTTAATTGCGGAATTGAATAATTCAAACGGTGATCTTTCACACGGCGAAATCTAACAAATAGCTGTTGTTAAGGAGGGGATTGGGAGTAGCTGGCCAGAGCTGACTGCCTCCGGGATATTTCTCGGAAAACATTCCAAGGTTGCGAGCGAAAATCCGACTACCCGAGTGATATTTCCCGGACTCTACTCAGCCAGTTATAGTCTACGTATACACCGACTTGCCACGTAGAAGTGAAACTATTGCTTAGCCTATTGTAGTCAGCGTAATCGCCGACTTGCCACACAAGAGTCTGTCGAAATGTAAATCTGGAGGGTTTGTGCATAATTCTTGACAATGACGTTGCACTTTTTGCTTATACTGTGGCCTTGTACGTGACGCGTACAAGTAAAAAGCTCATTAAGACATATCGTTACACAACTTCAATTGGTTTGATTAATGAAAAATATACACTGGCATTCAAAAATAATATACATTCGAAATCAATTTACAAAATAAAAGTTGAATTTACCAAATAGAAGTTGAATAAAATCACAAGATAATTTAAAGATTTATTCGAAAAGATGATTGTTATAATTTTATACTATTTTCTTTTAGCCTAGAAGTCTTTAAATTTGTGCGGACGGATAACGGTTCATCACAAGTTCTATTTGTTGGGTGTGGGGAATATCGCTGGTCTATAAAATAAAGAGTTCTGGTGCCAACGGGGAACCCTGTGGTACCCCGGACAAAATTGGTCTTCGAGATGATAACGCGTGACCGTTTCTTACTGAAAAAGTTCTACCCATCAAATATGGCCCAACAAGTGATAGAAGATTATTGCTAACATCTATCCCCTTCACCTTCCGCAGAAGGCTCTTCTGTAGCAAACGATGAACCGAATCCAGCAAAAGTTGTACTGAATATATTTCAAGCATTACTTTGGATGATCGAAGAACAGCAAATGCTGAATGGTGTATAACAATTTGTTTGTCCGAAGTCGTCGATGTAATCAGGAAGAACAATCGACAATGTCGCATCATCACAGCACGTCAAACAATCGATTGTTTGAAGGAGGAAAATATTAAATTAATGTCTCATTGCAAGTATTCACCAGATTTATCGTCTAAAGACTTCTTTTCATTCCCGAATGTCAAACATGCACGGACAGCAATTTTTATCACCTCACAAAGCTGTTGAAGCCTTGAAAACCCATATTTTTAAAATATCACATTCAGTGTGGGAGAAATGTTTCGACAATTGGTTCGAACGCATGCAAAACCCCATAAACCTTAACGGCGAATATTTCGAAAAACAATAAAACGATTTGTAACATTTTTTTTTCTTTCAGTGCTTTTGTAAGAACTTAAAAGGTATCCCTGATATTGGCCAAGGCTGGAATTTAATTCACGTGATTTGCAAAATAAATTGAAAAAAGTTATATTTGTAGGTAATTAGGAAGCTTTATATAGGGAGATACATATTATTTGACATAATTTCGCATTAAATTCGAACAACGTATACCGTCCCTAATGACTTTCGCGTACCGGTTCAAATTTAACGCGATAAACAACAGCCGCTTCGTTCTTGTTACATAGAAGCGCTTGGTTTATTACCGGACCAGGTTGTACGAATCCGACAACAACGGTATTTTATTATCCGCACCCACCGATGCGTGCTAGCTGCATAATTCCGTACGTTCAGCGGCATTAAAAGGTTCAAAACCGTTCGTAATATTTAATTTAATCCCCCGCCACATTGTTAATTAACATTTATCACGATTTCGCGCGCCGCGGAATTTAATCCGCTGACCATTTTGGTGGCTATTCGGCCACCATTACGTACGTGCATTAACGTGGCCTTAATATTTGTGAAAATAAAAGTGCAGCGATCAAAATTATTTCGATATTATTAAAGTTTACATAAGAATTTTCTTTTAAACAGGTTAATAGTAGTATTGATACAACCAGAATTCTCCCGGAATTTCTTGGCACATATACCAGGTGCCCCAGTTACAATGTTACAAGCGATATCTTCCTTATCTGTAGAGATATAAGATCGAGCAAGTTGTTGTCCAAAGCACCCACTAAGAAACGTATGCCAATCGATTTTTTTTTAAATCGCGTCCCTCATCTTTTTGACTTTTGACTGAAGTAGGAAGAGTTTGGAATACAACGGTATAAACGAAAATTGCATTCAATAAATATTTAATACAAAATGATCATAATAATAAATAAAAAAATTCTTAAAAAAAGTTTAACAAACGTTAAATACATTAATGATTCACAAAATTAATCACCTACAGATATTGTTCAAAATGACCGCAATTTGACGTAACACACACATCAAGTCAATCAATTAATTCCCTGGAAGTTGCCGCGGTAATAATATTCATTTTAACGGAATTACATGCACGCCGAATCTTCAGATGGTCTAAGTTCGTAGGCGGAGTAGAAAACACAACCTCTTTCAAGTACCCCCACAAAAGAAGTCCAGTGGTCGTAAGTCTAGCGAGCGAACTGTCCATTGAATAGGACCGTTAGTACCAATCCATCTATTGGGATATACGTTATTTAAATACTCTACAACCAACCGCGAGTTATGAGGCGGAGCACCGTCCTGTTGCTACCACAAATCATTGCGCCTGCAATTCGAATGTCTTCCATCAACTCGGGGAGGTCATTATGTAAAAAATGTAAATAACGTTGTCCTGTCAAAGTTCATTCAAAGATATATGAGCCAATGACACGTCCATCAAATAATCCGCACCATTGACATCCCATATTACCTGAAAGTGAATCTCAATCGCATCCAATGAGGATTTACTGGATGGTTTAACATTACCTGCGTTACAGCAATGAATCCAAGTCTCTATTCTAAATCTCTAGGCCTTAATGTTTGCAGCAACTACATTTGAAAAGGATAGTACTTATAAAACTTTAGTATCCTCTGTACTGTCGATCTACTTATTCCCATATCTTCTGCCACAGTTCTAAGTGAAATATGTGGATCCAATGCAGCATAAGCCAGTACATTTATTTGCATTCCTTCTGTTCTAACTGGTGTTACGTGATGAGAATGTTTTAAATTTGATGGAAATGCTCGTTCGCATTTTATTCTACTCGGCCTGTTCAACATGAGGAAATACCATATGTGATGGTACCACTCTGTTAGGAAATCGCTTTCCACAAAATGTTGCTGCGTCATGCAAATTTTTATGACACTCTCCATAAATTAATAACGTTAATTTGGGGAAAACTTAGAAGGCATTTTAAAGATTTTATAGCGACGCTCCTTCACTACGTATTTAACTATTCGTAAACCATTTCACAAATCGAAATAAATATCTTTTTTGTTCCAGCAACCTATAGGGTATCCTACTATAACGGTGATTCGGAGTTCTAGGCTCAATATTTTGTTACTTCAGATTGCCTTGTTTCAAATTGGTAATTGGTTTACTCATAAAGATGTTATTGTTATGAATAATTTTAATATCCCTTCGTACAATACCGATTCTAATGACAATAAGACATTACCGATTAATAATTTTCAATAATTTTGTAATTTGCAACAAGCAAATCTTATTCTAAACGCTAGCAATCTACTTCTGGACTTAATATTTACAAATGCAATCTATGACGTTGGGAGAAGCTTTACGCCACTGCCGTTAGTATCCCCGAAGATCAGCATCATCCTGCGCTTAATGAATCAGTAGCTTGCAATACACCTCCTGCCAACCGTTTTGATCAAAATTCCCAGATATTACAATTTAATTTCAAAAAAGCCAATTTTCCTCTCCTATATTATCGAGAACTGATTGGTCACCGGTACTGAATTCCAAAAGCATGGATGATAATAATAATAATGATAGTTAACCCAGCAGAAAGTAGTACAGATCAGTCAGGAGGCTAAGTTCTTAGGTGTAACCTTGGACTCTAAACTGAACTGGAACTCACATTTACAAAAAATGACCGACAAATGTAAGAGGGTGTTAATGACAACCCGTAGAACAGTTTGGAAAACTGGAGACTCAAACCACATTGACGTACTGGCTGTACACTACAGTGGTAAGACCATGATAACTTATGGCTGCCTGGTTTGGTGGCCTAAGATCACACAGAAGCATGCGATAACTAGTCTCTCGAAAATTCAGAGACTGGCATGTCTTTGTATAACAGGAGCTATTAAAAGCACTCCAACAGCTGCTATGGAAACCATGCTAAACCTACCTCCTCTTGAGATTTATATCAAGGGAAAGCCAGAATGGGGGCATACAGACTGAAAAATACAAGCAACTGGAGATCCCACAGTGGATCTGGGCACACCAGAATAGAAGCGGTAGTAACAAACCCTATCTATGATATGGGTATGATACAACAATCTCCAGGATCTCCTATGACAAACTTTCAAAGTTTTCTTGAATTGGGAAGAATGGAGGGATGGAAAGGGAGAAAACCAAGAACACTAGTCTGGTACACAGATGGGTCCAAAACGGGCACTACATCTGGCGTTGGTGTATATGAGGAAAACCAGGGATACAAAGTATGTGTATCACTTGGGCGATACACACGGTATTTCAAACAGAAATATATGCTATACAAACCTGCGCGTGGGAGAGTCTGCGTCGGCGACCGCAGGGTGAGACGATGTGCATTCTCTCTGACAGTCAGGCAGCCTTAAAGGCACTAGCATCTTATCGCATAACCTCCAAAACTAGTATGAAGTGCCTGCAAACCCTAATGGCTCTGTCTAAACACAACAAGTTCACACTGGTGTGGGTGCCAGGGCACAGGGGCATAGCGGGCAATGAAATTGCAGACCAGCTAGCGAGGGAAGGTTAAAAAAATGAATTATATAGGCCCTGAACCGGGTCTAGGTATTACCAAGAGTGCAGTGCGTGGTGCAATTAATGAGTGGTTATAACACAACACCAATTAAATTGGAAACTGCAGCTGGACAGAAGCACAGCAAACGGATGATGGGAAGACCGTCGCAACATCTGACTGCTGACTTGCTTGAATTAAACAGATACAGCTTAGAGCAGCAACATGTCTATTAACAGGACATGGCTGTTTGAGAGGCCACTTGCATAAGATGGGGATCTACAAAGATGAGCCCTTATGTAGACTTTGCAATGGGGAGGAGGAAACAGCCTCTCACATTATTTTCGAATGTGCAGCGTTAGCTCAACGCAGATTCGCTATGCGAAGCACAATTGAACTACCAATGGAGAAAGATTTACTACATAGGCTGTTAAGCCTGATTGCGGGAACTAACCTGTTTAAGTAAAACAAAACCGAAGCAGGAATAATACAATAAGCTACTAAGCTTCAGTGTTAGGGATGTAAAGACCAGCCCTGCTCTGGTAGAAAATCAATCAACCCAGCAGAAACAAATCTAATAACAAATCAACAGTGAAACGAGGCTCACCAAGTCCAAAAAGTAACCAGCGACTCCGGTTTTATAAAGATGAGACATCCATCTTACAGTCGAAACTTGACAGTGAGCGACTATTATCTCTTCCCTAAATTAAAAAAACACTTGGGAGGATGGCGTTTCTGTTCAGATGAATGTTTGTAAGCGGCGGTGGAAGAGTTTTTTGAAGATTTCCCCTAGTAAATATTCAGAAAAATACAAAGTATTTAATTTGAAAGGCCAATAAACTTTCATTCGCTTAAACTCTGTTGTTCATCCTATCGTACCTAGTTTGAAAGAAGGCGAAACGTTTTTACATATTTCGATTCTGACAAAAATAAAAATATGTGATGAAATATCAGCCAAGACGGAAACTCTAAACTAGAGAACGCTCGTCTTGGTATTAGCTAACAGTTTTGCTTTTAATCCATTATCGAAACGTAAAAGTGGTATTTCTTGGTAGTACACGCAGAGAAACGTTAATTTGTATCAAGACTATCCTCCTCAATTCAAAACAATTACTGTTTCAATTATCCATAATACATTATCTGTTTTAAATCAAAAGAAATATCTTCTAAGGTTTTTTTTCTCCGCTTGAGCGAAGTATATACGAGGTGTGGCAATTAAATAACCGGACTGGTGCTACAAAACATTTGATTGATCACCAATTACATTACAAAGTTTATCCCCTTCAATGTACTCTGATGATGATTTACTTGGGAGAAACATTTTTCTGTCTTGGGTTTCCTTGATTTTCTAACCTCAAGGATATATTTATTTAATACAAATAAAATTTCAAAAAAAATATTTTTTTATACATTTTTATAGTCTTAAAATAAAAATATTTCCTTGAATAGAGACTGGTTTTTGCAAGCAAATCTATTTTCTTAATGCAAGAAACCATTTCGTGTATGCAATTTTATTATAATCTATCTCTAAAACGCATCGTACTAATGTATTTAATGTTTTTTAACGATTTATAATACGGTATTACTTTCTCTCCTTTTTGAACATTAATATGTATAACGCGAATATTGTTCTGTTTCTATAGCAACCATTACATCGGAAGTAATTTTATCATCATGGCCTTCCCTTCTTTTTGTTTCTCAAATATTGTTTTGTCTTCTTCGACCAGCCACGCCTACTAACCCAAATAGAAACCATTTTCGACGGTTGCAAAACAACAAACAACTCAATACTTGTTTGATTTTATATTTTTCCAACCGGAAACTCTTTTACCATACATTTCCCTTTTTTCTCCGTTTTCTTCTCATTCATCGCGGGAGGCGTTAGCTGCATCCTTTTTCCTGTGTACGCCTAAAAACTAAGGCTTCTGGGTATATATTTACATGTAGCATATACGTATATAAGATAGACGGGTAGTATACGTATTATATGGATGTATTCGGGAGCCCGGCAGTGATCGCTAAACGTAAATAAATTTTGCGATATGGAATCGAACGACTGGAGCGTTATTTATTTTAAATTAAAGCCGATCTGAAACTATTTATGCTCTCCCGCATACACCCATCGAAAAACCGGACGATTTATTGCCGCATATATCTTTTCCTTCGCAAGCGACGGGCGTTAGTTGCGGGTAACGACCGCACGATGTCGCTACATTACGAAGTTCGATTCTATAATGCGAGCTGCGAAGCTTAATACTCGCATCTATGAAGACATTAAAGTCTGGAAGTACTTTTCGGGAATTGTTTCATTTTATTCAATTCGGAATTAATGCAAAAAAATCATTGCCGTGAAAGTTCATTTACCACAAGAAAAATATTTGCTTATCTAAAGATACTGTGACCAACTGTTGACCGCCCGCACAAATTGAAAGATTTTTAGGCTAGAAAAGAAGCTTGCACGCCTCACATACAAGGCCGCAGTACGTCATAAGTTATTATAGTGCACCGATTTTTCTTGAATTTTCATTCTTTTCAGAACAACTTGACAACGTCGCAATTTTCATGAAAAGATAAAGCGGTAGTGAATGTAATACTTTATGCTGAATTTATTGGTAAATTAATATACTGAAATACCTTTGTCTCAGGGGATTTTGGGAAAATTGTTAAATTTTCTAACTTAAACTAAATTTTTCAATTCTTAGTGGGTTCGGGAGTATCCCTGGATACCTTTTTGGCAATTTTCTAACGAATTTCCAAATTAATAAAACGACATTAACGAATTTTAAAATTATAAAAGTAACTAACCCTGAAAGTTGAACGAAGCCAATGTTATATAAACACTCTGTTTATAATAACTTCTACAGGAAACTGCCTGTTCTGGAATTTAACCCTTTTTCTCCTCGAATAAATACTTTGATTTCACAATCGAACACTTTGAATTGGGATCGAAGTTAAAATACACTTTAATTCAACGAAGGCTGAATAAAGATTGATGAAAATTATTAGCGTCGCTCATCTTTCTTTTATTTTAAGTCGCGAAAGACCGGCGATTGTGTTATTCCCAAGTTGAAACTTTTCTAACATTATTTCGATGATGTGATGTTATTTCTGCAAATAGCATACGAGAATGAATGCAGTGACGCAACGAGGTGGTTGTATTTCGAGAATTCTATGATATAAAATTTTACTGACAAGCTTTAAGCGTGAAAATACGATTTACTTAAACCTTTCAGATAAAGATTTAATTGATGAAATAATGTTTAACATACCTTTCAATTTACGCTATTGCTTATTTTAGATTAATATTCCATTAATTTTGACGAATTACAAATGGAAAAATCGACCAGAAGATGAAGTATAATTTTAATTCCCCTACGATCGTCGTTATCTGGACTTATATTTTTAATATAATGTCCTCGCTCAACAGCCAGTTTGCTGCAGGGGAGATGGTGACTGGGAAATTTCCATTTTTCCCCGCAAGAGAGATATTTAATTACCAATGAGTGGCAAACCTGACCTTCCTACTCGTTCAGTGAGAGAACCTACTCGTGCAGAGGTTGACAGCGGATACTGTTGTTGTCGTAAATATTGAACATAACAATACATAGTGTGCCATTAAAAAAAAAAAACATCCTTCATACTGCCCTATATTAATTAAACACCCTGAATATTTCGTACTATTTTAGAAATATTCACAAGTGCAAATATAGTACCTTTTATTTGAAACATTTTTTCCTATCTTCTGTATCAACTGAAGTACTAGACTCCCTCGCACTAATAGGCCACCGTGTATAGTCATATAAAATGCGATATATAAACCCCTCAGATTTGAGGAACTTCCACGTGGCAAGTCGGCTTGAGCTGGTTATAATAAGCTGAACATTCGAGGTTCAACTCTGCGTGGCAAGTCGGCATAAGCTGACTATAATAAACTGAGCAGGGTATATTCACTACCGTCACAGGGTTTTATTTTATTTTATTTCATTTAACAATTTTTATCTCAAACTTACAAAAAATAATAATAATAATAAAACGAGGAAACGCTTGTGTTTGGGAACTGGTTCTTAGCGGTATATATAAATTTGTCATTGTTCTTTTACACACCCAGTTGCAAAAATGTAGTCATGTAGTGTCATATTATTTTAATTAATTGACTTTTATTTTATTAATTAACTTTACTTTAACTTTTGTTGCTTAATACTTGCAATGTTTATTTTTTTTCAAGTAACTGTTTTGTTTTTCTTCTCATTGGATTTTTGATAAGTTACTCCATTAAAATTTCGATTACAATAATCACATATATTACACCCATTCTCAAAATAAACACATAAATATGGTACTATATTATTTGATGGTTACCATTTTTCACTTGTTAATTTATTTAAAAAAATTGAATACAGTTCTAAAGAAGATAATATACCGGGTATCCCAGATCAAGTGGGTAACTTTCTTATCATTGAAGATGGAGATGTGGTTAAATAGACGATGCTTTGCAGTTTTATGTACTGATTTAAAATCTGTTTGAAAAAGTCGAAATCGTCAGAAGTTATTTCAAAAAAACTAATAACTGTCATTTTCTTTGACTGAGATTACAGCATAGTTGGCCCTATTGTCCTCTTCAATTATTTTCTGAACAACAGCAATATTTTCTTCAGTGACGACACGAGGACGTCCTGCTCCTTTCTGACCCTGAATAGAACTTCTTCCTGGTTCAAAGTTTTTATACCATCGGTAAATTATAGTCAAAGAAGTTGTTTTTGTTTTCATTAAAGGTTGAATCTAATCTTTCCTTGTACTTATAAGCGCTTAAACCTTCTTTGAAATCATAATAAATGATGATGCGAAAATGCTCTCTAGTTAATTCGATTTTTTCACTTATGTTAGCACCTAAAGAAACTAAAAGCTTGGATTCTAACTAACACAAATACAACAACTAGACCTCAACTGACAGATAGAGAGTTGCCCTAATCAACAGTGTATGTTTTGTTTTTCGTGGTCTACTAGATTTTCTTACTCTCAATGGACCTTGTATTTTTGTTTTTTTAAGTTGAAATTTTTTATGCAATCACATTAATACATGATGTTAATTCTTAAGTCTTAATAGTAAATTTGTTTGGTTGTTGTTGCAACCCTTTAAGCGTCTTATTCTTTTCGTTACCAATAACTACTCAGCTGTTGGTTGCTAGCAAATTACACGATTTCATTAAGCAGAACATCAGCAGAAATTAAAAAATTTTCACATTTTTCAACGTTTACCTACACAAACTTCCTTGAATTCCTCGAATCGAAGCGGAAATAATGCAATTTTGCGTATTAAACTCTTGTTTCGCTCTACAATAGACTAAAAAATTCCATGGGTGAAGTGATTTTTTTGCTGCATTTAATATTGATTCGCTCTTGTATGCTGCCTTCGCGGATTGTACGATACGCGGAATTGGCCCGCATGTGGCCAAGGCTCGGGTTGCAAATTGCATACACCGACTTTGATGTAAATCGTATCTAAATACAAAATTTCGTAACGCTAGCCGGTGGGAACAGAAATCAATATATTCCACGTACATACAGTTTAATGCCAATATCGCGTAATGAGGGAAAAAGCGAACAGCACAACGTGAAAATAGCGAAATAGCAGATTACAATTTTAGCTGTTGTATAGAAGCGGCGCGCTTGCAGTTATGTACCATGATTCCAAGAAGTTCTATAGCTGAATCACTTATAGAAGACCCACTAGGCAATAAATGTTTATATTTATAAATGGGACTAAAGGTCGCTTGCAAAAAGCCGAAGTCGGAATAAGTCGATAAATGATGAATAAGTCGGGCACCATCGGTCTTCGCAACAGAATCGGATCAGTCGCATAAGCCGCGGACTATAAATAGTGCATGTGTAACTCACAGCCGACAGAAGTGATATTTTGAAATCAATACCCCACTATAAAAAATAAAAGCTGACGCAAATAAAAATGTTTGCTAAATAAGGCGAATATATGCACACGTTGAAGTATTTTTATCGCCATTATCATTTTTTTTTTGTTTGAAAATAGCATTTGTTGTATATGTAATGGTAATAACCGTAAAAAGTAAACAAAATAGTTTCTTCAAAAATCTGTTGTATTTAATACCGTAACAATAGATAATAATGTAATAAATAAACGTAACTTCTTAACAGTATGGATAAGATTGTTGAAAAACTTGCACCATCGGGTATGTTTCCACATTTGTCTGGATGAAGGTTGTTCGCTATGATGAAAAAATGTTCTTACATTTCGAGAAAAACCGTTCAACATCTACGAAAGTAACGCGGGCACAATTAAAATAATCCTTAGAGTTAGTTAATGAATCTGCAAATGCACCACCCTACATTTGTCTTAATCTCGTATAAACGGAATTTTTTTTTAAACGCGACCGTTTTTTTTTTGGGTCGTTTATACTGTGTAACAATATATTAGCTTCGTCCACGATTTGCGTTAGTAGTAAGTATTAACGACCAGCCATGGAGTAGATAACACTGTCTGTAGATGGGTCGGAGCCATGCTCCATGGCAGACAAGTAGAGGCAGCACTGGCAGGTGAGACGATGTCTGTCGCCAGAGGATGCCCGCAGGGAGAGGTGCTGGTCTTGCTAAACAATGCTGGCTACTATACGCAGGGATATGCTGATGACATTGTAATACTCACCAGCGGGAGAAACGCCAGCATAATCTCAGAACTAATGCAAAGAGCATTAAAAATGGTAAAAGTATGGTGTAAAAAGGAGAACCTTAGAGTAAATCCTGGAAAAATTGCACTTGTACCCTTCACCAAAAGAAGGAAATTGGACGGTTTAAGAGAGCCGATTCTTTGCAACGAAGTAGTACAGATCAGTCAGGAGGCTAAGTTCTTAGGTGTAACCTTGGACTTCAATCTGAACTGGAACTCGCAATTTTGCCAATATAATATTCTCAATTAATATCAGTCTTTTTGCAGTATATCAAATTTACTATCAGGAATTACTTAAAAAGATAGATTCGTTACATTTTACGAGTAAGGCACTTGTTCACACCATTGCACCTCACCGAAACAACACAGATTTCGCGAACAGCCAGGAAACAAGGCGCAGTAGCATTCGGTTCGCCGTGGAACTTTCCAAATCCGGGTTTCCTGCTGATCTAATATCTGTCCAACTATACACATCGTCCGTGTTTGCTTTTCTATTTTCGTTAAGAATTACTTTGCTTAAACTATAACTTTGTCGTAACTTCGCTATAGTTTTCCTTAATCAAGCTTCTAACGACGAACTTTTCAATATGTACCTACAGGTTTTTGGCTCAACGGCTTTCGCGTATAGATGGGTGTGCGGAATTAATTTCTTGCCTTGCTCTACCAGGAAGAATGAATGGAGTATAATGTGTACAGTAAAGTAACCAAACGCCGCGCCGCCATAGACGGGTGAATTTGTATATTTAATATTACACTAACTACGACGAAAATTAAGTTCAGTGGCTATGCGAAACAAAAAAAGTAAAAAAAATTTCCAAGTCAGATAAGATGAAATCCTTTATAATATAACTTTTTATTGTAAAATTTATAGAAACGCAATATGGAGGGGGCGATAGTAACAAAGACATGGAACACTTTACACACTAAAAGCTACTAAGCTTATGACAAGCTTTAAAGAGCTAATACACCCCGTTGAGTGGTCACCACACGTTAAAAAAAATTAAAACAGGTATTGGAATCTTGTTATTGCTTTTGACAAATGCTTTTAACCCCTCGACATAAAGCTGATTACTGCAATTAGTTTATAAATACCTAATTAAACCTGATATCTGGCTCCTCACATGTATTAAAAGGTAATGTTAATAGTGTGGTAATAAATGTGTAAAAGTAAAACAAAGGATACCTAATGGCATCAGCAAAATTCTCTTTATTTATTATAAACATTATCTCCTAAGTACCTTAATCCTTATAAATGGTACACATCTAAATTTATTTCTGTTAAAATTCTATATACTGTGTAGCGCAATACTAATAATAATAATAATAATATTATTAATAATAATATTATTAATAATAATATTAATAATAATAATAATAATAATATGCCTTTATTGCGCAAAACTACTTATACATGCAAAATAATAACAAAAGTATATACTAATAAGCTAGTGTATAAAAAAAGAAAAAAAGAAATACAAGACGAGTAGAGCTTATAGCAGTAAAGCGCAACCACAGGGCAAAGCCCGGTTTTAAAATGCGTGAAAACTGCTTTCGCTTTACCTTGTTCTATAGTGTGTCTCAAAAATTATTGAGAAGAAATTAAATGAAATGAAATAAAAAGTGCCGACAAATAAACTTAACCTACGTTCCGCATGTGCATCATCTACTACTATTATTAATTTTCGTTTCTCACAAAAAGGAAATAAAAGAAGAAAAAGCAAACACCAGTTTATAAAAAATTAAACATATAGCCGCTGTGTAAGGTCCCATCCGCAGAGCTACGCCGACACATGAGGCTGTCAAACATCACAGTCTATCCTCGGAACAGCATGGACCTACATTCCCGTTTGAATAGACGAAGATTAGATCGTTATATATAAAAGGATATTCACCTTGGGAAAATCAATGTAGTTCGAAATTGATTGAAACGATACCAGCCATGGCACACACCCGCAGATCCACAGGCAGGCCATCACATACACCCGCAGGCCAACACAGCCACACACAGACCAACACACGCACACGCGCAGACCAACACACACACACAGGCCAACACAACCACATGCAGGCCAACGTCGCCGCACACAGGCCACCACAGGAACACACAGACCTCGACACATGCATCCAGCACACATTCCATGCTTACCTTCAGGTGCTCATAGCCTTCTTCTCAATGCCAGTCATACGCCTGGCAGAATCCATCTCCTTATAATAGGCAACAACATGCTTGCAGCACGCTCCTCAGCGGGCACCATAAACACTTTGCCCTCTCCTATCCTCCAAATACCCACTGCCTTCAACAGCATGGCCTCAGTGGTATTTCCCTTTTTAAAACTTGGATTCATCTATTTCAACGAAAACCAATTCTCCTCCTAACTATGGGGATGATTTTTTGTAAGCTTCCAATATCACCTCTCGGCAAAATGAGTCCAAATCGACAGCGGTTGATGGCGCAATTTCCACTTACATAGCAATGGTATTTAACTTGGCGCAATGCACTCATAAATTTACAAATCCTACTAACTGCCAGCCTTCGCGCGCTAAAATTTAAATAAAAGTATTTATGATTGTCCCCTAATGAACTACACATAACCCAAATTCAAACAAAATCGGTGAGTTAAGTTCACCCTGGAATAATGGAACATGTACAAAGGTAAACAGTTTTAAAATGTGCTTAGGAAAGTCTTTTTATATATCTCTCATAATATCAGGTATAACGAGCTTTGTCACACTATTGCGCCATTCTGTATATGACCATTCTAATAAAGCTAATTTATTGTTCTCAAAGAGTAGCGTTCTAGTCTGCGTTTCACGCATCAATTCATATCAAAACAGGACCATAAAATTCTTTTATATGAAAATTTTAAACCTAAAGATAGAACTTCCGTGGCTTAGAGTCTTAGAATAAGTATATCTATTACGTTTGGTACATCGCATTTAATACATTTGACTAGAGTACCATCTACTAGTAAAACAAAAAGGAAGCAAGACCAGATTACATGCTTAAATAGCTGTTCCTTCTACAAGTCCAATCGAAGCTCTGCCTTTTGCTATAACGCAGGTAATGTTTGGTTCCCTAATATCGTACTGTTTCTTTGAAAGTCCTGCTTCAATAAATCTAGACAGAGCTTCCAAATGCGAAAATTGCTTTCTCATAAATCTCCTCAAATAAGTCTTTTTGTATTTCGTTGCTCGCATGGGGATTCCAATGCAATCCTACTGTTTTCTTAGTGATACTACTGGTCATCGAAATCTAATGTCTTTGTTAACAAAGAATCATCTTTGAAATTATCTTGAATTACTGAACTATTTGAAAACCACTCATACAATTCAAATCCTCCTAACGCTAAAATCTCCGATACTTGATGTGCCTTTTCTATTGTTTCTGGTCCTATATTACCACCAGGCAGCGTATCATCTAGATAAAAGTCTAATGCACTAACAGCTTATTGGTGTTCTTCCATGTTGTCTAAGGCTAATTGTTTCAACCACCTGATAAAATATGGAGCTGACTTGGTTCCATATGTTACTGTGTTTAACCTATACAGTGAGGTCCTAAAGTGTTTTCAGGTATCCTGCTCGAAAGACCAATAATTTATGTTCGAAATAAAACTAAACATGTAGTTTTTGTTTACTTTTCTGTGTTTATTATTACGAGAAAAACTGAAGTTACAACTATGAATGCCTGTTTTACAATGTCCCTCCTAACCTTTCTTAGCGCGCGCGCACATAGTACAAAACCTAAGCGATGTCTGCACATGTACAAGTAGTTCCCAAGCGATCTTTGCGCATGTACAAATAATTCTTAACACAGCCTAAAATAAAATTAGCTCTAAAACCTAATCCCTTCCACATAAGGAAGATTTACAAACATCGAACGAAGCTCTGTATTAACAATTTTCCCCGGAATCGCGAAAATTAATTCAGCGTCTACCATTATTAACATTTAATGAGTTAATTAATCAAATTGAAAGTGTGGCTTTCATGGAAATACGCGAAATTGTAGTAAATCATCGCGCGAATGACGCCGCGGCCACTGATGATCGCGTCTCTCGGCATTAATTAAAAATTTTCACTAATTAGAAGCTTGGTAATTATGAGGGAAATTACAAAGTTGCGAATGGTGCCCGATCATGACGATGATGATCATCAACATCAGCAACTCCTAACACTACTAATTAATTAATAAAGCATAATTGATATTGGCAAATATGTACCCGAAATCTAATTCGTGTATCATGTACTACTTCAATAAATGAAATGGAAACCGGTAGGAATTAAGTTGGACCGCTGAATTTTAAATGTGCAATATAGCTAAGATAATATACCATCAATTAGGTAGTCCACGAGAAACATAAGCAGGGCACAGCAATCCATCCAAAAATGGAAAGAAAATGAAAAATACAATACTGCACTCAAAAAAAGAAGATACTGTAAAAAAACAATAAAACTAACTTTGATAAACTCTATTACAATTACGTTACCTTTTAATACTTGATAGTAATTACAGGAAAGTAATAAAAAAATAAAGTCATAAAAAATAATATCTAATAAATGTTTTATTACTTTTGATTTAAACGTTTGCAGTGGTAACCATTTTGTTTGCGATCGGAGCATATTAAAAAGTTTTATAGTTTGGTATTTTACAGACTGCGTGTTAATACCAATTTATGGTAGGGAATTCTAAAGGAAGTATTACCTTTTGTTTGATATTTATGAATGTCACGACTGGCATTTATTGTTATAACTAACCTGGGCAAATATGCGGTAACAGCCAGAAGCGTGGCGAGCGCATAAAAGTTTACACATAAAATAGGTAGGAAATAAATTATAAAACGTGCTGAAACACTTACCGTTTTAAAAGTCTTCCGTGAAATCACAAACTGGGTAACATCTGTTAAATATTTGAATCATTAGATATGTTTCCACAGCTGTTTCAGTCAAGTGAGTACGACGTGCGGAATAAATGTCTTTTAATCCCGAAAACGACCGTTCGACATATAGCGATGTTATATTTGCATATTTAAAATAATCTTTGAAACAACTTAATGCATCTTCACACGCAGCTTCACAAATTTGTCTTAATATAAGAAAATCGGAGTCTTTCTCTAAAACTCTTTCAAAATTTCGTATTACACACCAATTTGTTTCGCCTTCTACAGCGCATAACTGTGCGTGAACATCATTCACAATTTGAACAGAATCCACTAGCGACATCGAAACATTTTGTAATTTTTCTATTCCCTTCGCTAGTCCGAAGTAATTGTTGTGAATAGTTTGTAAATCTCTTTTAACCTGACTATCTTATATTTCCTGGCTTTTCTTGGTTGCTGCAGCTTCTGTCAGATTGAATTTTAAAACTACCTTCTTTACTTGATCAAAATATTTGCGACATTTTTAAAGCAAACATAAGCGTACAATTACGAAATAAGTTACGACAGCCTACATATACACAGAACTACTCGCATACAGCATCGATTTAGTATTGACGCTGCGAACGCGTGAAATAAATAATCGCCGATTCCGCACCACATATCTACTACACTGACTGTTACCGCTGTTTGCCCAGACTAGTTATAACTTTGTCAAGCAGTGCTTTGAATTCAGCTTAGCAGTTCAAGAACCCTACCAAGATTTATGCTTTTAAATCCCTAAAGTCTTACCAAAACTGCACAAGAGAATCTCAGATCTCATCTTAAATATGTTTCGCAAGCACTTGCAACTTCTTGTCACATGATGAGGATGACGCAGATTAAAAATGGTGACATACTTAGCCAAAGAAATTGTGCTGAACTCTGAAAAACTCTTTCACTTCAAAAAATAATATTGATAATTTTGTTTCAATTTGTTCTACTGTCTAGAAGTGAATAATAAAACAAAATTCTACCGCAATTTCTTTCTTTATGAATAATAATAAGAATAATATATCCACGTAGAATTTACGAATCTACGTAGAATTTACATATTGTTATGTTCGACGTTGTATTTACAACAACTACAGCCTCCGCTGTCAACCTCTGAACGTGTAGGTTCTCTCTCTCTCTCTCTCTCTGAGCAGAAAGGTCAGGTTAGCCACTCGTTGGTAATTAAATATCCCTCTTGCTGGGAAAAATTGAAATTTCCCAGTCACCATCTCCCCTCCAGCAAACTGGCTGTGGATTCCCGACCTTTCTCTCATGTCCGGTTTATCTTTTCCCTTAAAAACTTTACTAATACCTTTCGATACTCTATGGAATGGAAGTTTCACAAATTTCTTATCGCAAGTTACTGTTGGGATTAGGGTCATGAAATTCCTAACATAGAGCCTATTTTGGACTTTCCTAGGCATGCGATCGACCCTATGATTTACGGTTGTGCTATAACGCATGCTGTCCAGTTTTTAAGCAAAGGACAAGCGGAAAGGACACAAATTTGACGGATAGAAAGGGACATAACCGTTGTCTCACTCGATTTTTATTTTTATCAGGGTGGAACGGCCACATGTCTTGCATTTCGTGATAGCAGACCTTTTTCCGCCTTTTCTCCTTATTTTAACTTGCTTCTTTTAAAGGACAAAAATAGGTACTTGTATATATTTTTCTTGAAAAGTAGGGATAGAGCGGGTTCGTTAGATTTAATATATGTTCTCTCACATCAATCGGTACGCGGCTGAAGATGAAGACCCATGTGTCTTCTAAATGGCCTTTCCGAGTTAATTAATAATGTGTGGTGCGGAGTGTGCCGATACTTAGTGTTGTTTGCCATACTACCCCACAGTTCTTGCTATCATTATTAATTAACACATGTTATAACCATTATTATTATTGTAACTTGGGTATTAATTGAAAAGAATCCTCTTCAATCTCTACAATTTTCCACAAAATCACCACCACTTATATCATGAAACTGCTATTTTGTTTCATTTAATTCTTCTGTACCTCTAGGAATTTTTGTAAAATTTTGAGTTAATCCAACAATTGCTTGGGTTACTTTTTGAATAGTTCTGCTTGCTGTTGATTTATCTACACCGATTATATCTCCAGAAATGATCCCGATGAAAGGAAACATAAAGTAAGAAGTACCATCTCAGTAGATGTTAATGCATGATTTCTGCAAATGCATATTTCATTATTTTAAGGTTGCATTCGTTAGATACTATTTAGTTATATACTTTACCTATTACTTTCGAAACGAATTTCATCCGAAATTTGATCTGTCACATATTCCACAACTGGCTTGAATAACCAAATCTGTCCCTAAATTCTTTATCGCCCCAGATTTCAAATTGATTAGGCATATTTCTAATTTCTAAGTTTTTGGCTGACTAGGGTGCACTACAATATTAATTAAATTTAAAAATTCATCATCGAATAACTCCTCCAACATTAATTTTCACGTGAACGGCGTTAATAGAAAGAAAAGTGCTTATACTTCAAGTGAAATGTCACAACACGGTTTATAGGTTATATTTTATGTAAAAATCTATTAGAATTAGGCTTGAACAGCGGTCTTGGGCGTTCAGTTGACTGGTATATTGACTTTCAGATCAAGCGTGAACTTGGTTGGTACAACGGCGTTCTCTTATTGAACCGAAGTTTACGTTGACCAACCGGTGAACTTGGCTGGTACAACTGGCCCTAAATAACAAGAATTTGAAAAATTTGCATAGATTGTTACTTTCCTTCGAATTATTTCACAGAACGTGAAGCAGCTTTCCTTACTTTACAGTCAAGTTAAAATGAACTAGCGTGTCCCAATGCAAGTAATATTTAGTAATGGGCTAATTATGACATTTTAGAACATATTTAAGGAATATGGGCATCGGAGTTTCCAAAAAAGAAGTAGCTCCTAAATAAGAAACCCCTAAAATTTAGATGCTTTAGCGTGACATTTCATTAGACTTTTTCATCTTCTATACCCTATTAATTGATTAATACGTGTGGCTTTATCAGCGCAATCTATATACTAACATGTTTTGAAGCAATGCGGCACGAGATAACATGCTCCAAACTTTATGAAATTTGATATACCAGGATTTTATGATAAAACGAAAAAATAAAACGGTATACATTCAACAAGTCTTTACTTTGGAAAATAAGAGGCATCTATGTGTATGTTCTAAACCGAACCGGCTATAAGAATGTGAAAACAACATTTCTAAATGATAATAGACTGAATAGATAATCAATACAAAATAGGATGCGAGCTAAAAATTTTATCACCAAATGATAGTTGTTAAAAAATATACACCATTCGCTCTAATGGGGAGAAAGTGCATATTTTTGTTTTAAATGCTGTTTTTTTAACCTTCAAATATCAATTAAAAGACTACTAATATCTCATTAAACAAAATTACATTTTTTTGGTTTATATATAAAAAGGTAAGTAGAACATCGTACTGTATCAGTTGCACAAGTAGCTATACAAAATGAACGCCTTTGTAAGTTGTATAAATATTTCGTAAGTATCTATTAAATTGTTTTCTATATTTCAGCTTTACATCGCCTTCTTCGCCGCTATCGCTTTTGCTTCACCTGTCAAAGATGAAGCCGTCGTGGACGTAGTCCAGGACACGGAAGGTTACTACAAATACAGTTTCGTCTCCAAAAATATTACGAGAGAAGAAGAAAGACAACACGATGGATCGGTCAAAGGTTTCTTCTCATTTGTTGATGATGGTGGCGCGAGACAGACTATTCACTATACTGCTGGAGCCGATGGATTCGCCGCTGAAGGAGATTCGATCCCAGCTGACCTTCCAGAAGTCGCCGAAGCCCGCAAACAACACGAAGTCATATCAGAGAAAATCAGAAGCCTTTTACCCGCCTTGAAACCAGACAATCTCGTTGATGAAGTACCTGAAGTACCTTTGACCAAAGAAGAGTTCCTTCAAGCTGTATCTGAAGCACTGAACCCCTCAATAAACGTTGGAGTTCCAGATTCTCCAGAAGTCTCTGAAGCTAAAAATGAATTCTACAAATCTTTTCAGTCTGCGTTAGAATAATTGTATGAATGTTTGTAATGTAATGTAATGTGTAGTCCATTTGTTGCTAATAAATTTATAAAATAAATATTTTAGACAGAATTCTTAAAGTTTTTCTTGGATGAATGCACTATATTCACATTGATTACCTTTTATACTCTTGGTTTTCAGGTTAGAACCGCATCGTTGTCGTAGCTTCTCCCGACGTTTCGTCGCTATCTTGTGGAACACCTTCAGGGCTATTACTGCGCACTACTGGGGACTATTCATTGTTTCGAGTCAATGGAGCGGAAAAATTATAGATCAATGAAGCGTGGCGGATGCTGGGAGGTTTAATCAGTTAGAATTTCCGCGTATGATGTAATGGGTAGCCATCTTCGCGATTTAAATTTGTGGGATGTTTGAAGATCTTTATTGATTCAAGGATTTTTTTACTATAATAGCGAGGGTTGCGAGACAAGATGCGGGTGGAGTTAAATTGGATTTGGTAACCAATTTCCAGTCTGTGCTCAGCCAGCTCGGACCCGGCAACACGCAACAACCGCGTACAACGCTCGTGCTCAGTAACACGAGTGCTGACCGATCGCTTTATTTCACCGATGTATACAGTACTGCACAAACATGGAATCTGGTAGACACCAAAAGCTTCCGGATGATTGTGGTCTATCATGGGAAAATAGTTTGAGAGTTTGAAATTGAGTTTGAAGACGATTTTTATGTTGTTCTTGAAGAGAATCTTGCTGATGTGATCGGTGACACCGTGAATGTAGGATAGGTATGCTTGCTTACGAAAATTAGGGTTAGATGAGGGGAGTTACTGTGGAGAAGGATTGGTATAGCGGTTAATGGTAGTTTGAATATCTTTCCCGGAGTATTTATTACGGATCAGAGTTTCAGTGACGTGGTTCAGTTCTTGAAGAAGCAAATTGAGTTCAGATATGGAAATGACCTTTGGATAAGAGAATTGATAACATGGATGATGGTGTGAGAGGTCATTGAGATACATATCCCTGTGCGTGGATTTTCAGTGAACGAAATGTTCCAGCGCGCCGGTGAACATCTAGGAAAGGAAGGCACTGATTTTAAGGTAATGAAATATATTCTTGAAGAAACCTTATGCATGGACGGATCGTTGTGGAAGGATCGATGGTGTAATTCCCAAGAATTTTCCATTTAATCCATACAAGTTTAAATGAGCCCTACCACTGGTCTGTTTGCTTCTTATCTAACATATACTAGCTGTTCAACAGCAAATACAAAAGACGGTTAATAGAATATATGTTGGGCAATAAATACTTTAAACACAGAGCATCTTTTTCTTCATAATTGCATTTGGATTACTTAATTTCAGTTAGATTACCCAAACGCATAACATCCCAGAAAATATCCTCATAATATATTTATTTCTAAAAACACATACATGTTCGCCATTCTCTTTTAAAACATTCACACAAACACAAGAAGCCAAATGAGCAAAACAGACTGAAGCATACGCTTTTCAGTTTTCATCGTTTGAAAGTTTTCTCCTCTCCGAACGTCGTTCGAATAACGTTTCCAAATAAAACAACAGAAATAGCGGCAGCGGCAGGCGATAGCAGATGCAGTAGCGCCACACAATCAAAGTAGATGCTGTAGCGATCGGTCTGAATCGTTAACTTCTGAATCAATATGCTTTTAGCGTGTTCCGTGCTAATAATTTCTCTACGCTGAAGTAAGTAGGTACGTATACGTAACGTAGTGACAGGTATTCCGGCCAATTTCAATAGAAATTCAATGAAAGTAGTTTATGTCGCGCATTTCTGCGAAAGTTGGAACGTAAAGCAATGTATCAACTTTACCAGGCAATTATTGAATTGGCGAGCGAATATAAAAGTTTTATTTCGAAGAAAATACGTATATATGCTTTCCTACTTGCACTAGATTGAAAGAGAGATGCAAGAGGAAAATAATTCACTTCAACAAGAAAATTTTCATCAAGCAGTAGGTAAATAAACAAATTATGTTTGCTACAAAAATGAGAGTTACTCAGGTTCCATCATATTTTTATACGTATGGTGACGGTCCTACGAGGTATAGCTTGTCATAAACCCCAGGAGCCTTTTACTGTATAAATTGTAAATGTTAAATGTATCAGGGTTTTTTACTATTGTTCAAGCATTCTATCTAGTTTGTATTTGAATTTATATATTAAGTTAATTACTCGAATGGCATTAGATTTAATTCTATCTTGTATAGGCCTGGTATGCACCCTATTCCTCTAGAAACGCCTAATTTAGTTGACTCAACCAAATGGTTTTTTCAGTGCACAGTTTTAAGTCTATTTCCTAAGGTATTGCACGTTAATAGACCAACAAACCATCTTCGTGGTGTAATTTTATAGGAGTACGATGGCAGCACCACCACACATACACAATAGAATATTTTATCGCCTATTGCAAGCAAGCAGGATTTCAATGCCCTGTAACTCGCTTAATATTGAAGCACAAAACTTTCCTTTTACGGTAAAAAATGACAACAAACGA
This sequence comes from Dynastes maya, assembly GCA_029619315.2. Lineage (NCBI taxonomy): Eukaryota > Metazoa > Arthropoda > Insecta > Coleoptera > Scarabaeidae > Dynastes > Dynastes maya. The sequence continues at coordinate 54,350,312 of JAROYE020000004.1, read as the reverse complement.
GCACAAAATCATAGCGTATACGAAATGTTAAAATCCAATGGGGACATGCTAAACCCAAAATTCAAGGCTCTGCAACTCGCTTAATATTGAAGCACAACTTTTTCTTTTGGCGGAACAAAACGGCACAGAATGAGCACAAAATGAGAGCGTATAGGAAATTCCAACATCGCCTTCTACACGTGCAATGTTTCCTTCGGGTCGACTCGTGCGCGGTCGACCAATATGGCGCGCTTCTCCCACTGAACTAGTAATGGAAAATTTTAATATGGAATTGCGAATAATGTTTGAATTTGGAGAAGGACGATTGCAATATTTTGATCGAAATTTTCTTTGCACGCACACAACATTTAATTTATTTTTACAATACCACTGAACTACACATGAAAAAATGCCTAGTTACAAAACAAAAAATAATGCTCATATATTGCTTATGGTATTGGTGAAATCATTCCCGGCAAAGACAATGCGAGCAGAGAAAACACACGGACATGTTTCTGCCAACCCACCCCGGATAGCAGACAGCAGAACAGAAAATGCTTGTAACCACGCTAATGACGCCCAACAGCGTAGTTACAAGCACTCCCTGTTCTGCTGTCTGGATTGTCGCTACCTCTCACTGTACGCCCCCAATATCCACAACAGCACTGAAATTATCTCCCGGCGCCCTCTAGCGTCAAGAAACACTGTCATGCCGTCCTGGACCGTGGCGACACACACCGGAGTACAGATGTCCGCCACCTATCGAGCAGTTCATGGGCTGTTGAACACCACTGGCGGGCATCTGTACTCCGGTGTGTGTCGCCACGGCTTACGACGGTGTTTCTTGACGCTAGAGGGCGCGGGGAGATATTTTCAGTGCTGTTGTGGACATTGGGGGCATAAACTGGGATGTAGAGACAATGCAGACAGCAGAACAGGGAGTGCTCATAACCATGCTGATGTCGCCGGGTGGGCAGAAACATGTCCGTGTGTTAGTGCTTCCTTTTCTCTGCTCACATTGTCTTTGCCGGAAATGATTCCACCAATACCATGAGCTATATTAACAATACCACTGAACTAGTTCTACTCGCTTTTGAATTGTGTAACGCTGCATAATGAATTCCTAACGTGTTACTTGTACAACTGTCAAAGCACGACTAAAATTTGTGCTGCTGTCAAAGACTGTAACGTTTTCAAATCACCTAGTTACTTTTGCCGCACCCTTTACAAATAATAAAGATGCACATTCTTAGCTGTGTTTGACTTCGTCCTATCTAAGTTTGACCTACTTCAATCGCATGTACTTGCAAAACGCTTTCTGGTAAAAACGAATACAGTACACCAACATGCCCCTGTGAAATCCTCCTCCTTTGTGTGATGCGCAGTAAATCGACACTTTTTTTTGATTGTCAAAATAAACAATTTTGTACCAATTCTTCACGAAATAACCTGCTATTTTGATCTAAAAGTGCAATCTAGAATTTAAAATGCCGTCTCCATACCTTTGGGTGCAATAAAAATTGCGAATCGGTAAATTATAAATCTTATCCAAAATCTAATACCCCAAACGTTTTCCTCCCCTCGGTACTTCTATTGTAAATTTACCCAGCTAACACCAAGAATATTTGTTCTCAAACAAAGCGTAGTTACTTCAGCTTAGTTCAACTGTAAGTTCAATACGACACTGTCGATACACACAGCATTTGCGTTTCGAGAGATTCGCTATATAGAAAGCCAAGAAGGAGACGAAGACCTTGGAAACGATCGCATAGACGACTGTTTTGTTAGTCATGTCGCGATCCGCGAAGCCGTGGAGTTAATGGCGGTCGAAGTATATACCTTACCTTTCCGATATAGAACATCGTCGCAAAGGATGGAGTTGGGTAGGCAGCTGAACTTTGGGGTGGTGGTGGTGAGAGGTCGAACCTCGAGGAAATACCGACCGAAATTATGAAAATTCGATACTGGAGACGGCAGTTATTGTTTTGTACGTTGGTCTCCGGGTTATTTATGTACTTTGAGCTCGTTGTTCGATGCCCGTACATAATTTTCGGTAGGTACTAAGGTAACTCCGGCTATAGAACCGTACCTATATCCAACGATCTCCTTAAAGTAATAAAACGAAGAAACGCTTCTCTCTCAGGCGAAACGAGAAAAGGACGTCCATTAAGAATCTACGTTCATCTTCTACGTCTTTGTTTGTCGTTATTCTTGTTGTTGTTGTTTCTGTTCGTGAAATTATTTCTTGCGAATTCTCCCTGCGAATATTTGCTCACGACGCCCTCGAAAACCTCAAACCGAAATCGTGTTGATATTGACTTTTAATAAAACCAAACTTGAGTAAATACTGATGAAATGTCTGGGGAACGATAATTGGGTTTAGTTGGCCTATAACTAAGAATCAATTTTAATAATTCAATAATACGTAAACAAAAAATATTGGAGTACCAGCGTCTTAGACAAGTTCATTTGGAAATGATACTTTTACTTTTACCATTGGGACTTTCTCAGATTTTTTGTGGTATTCATAAGGCCGCAAGGGCGCGCGCCCTCCTCCGATATATCATTTAAAAATCCAATCCCATTCATAAACGTCATTACGTAATTATTGCGGAAATACAATTTGAATATCCCGCGGCTTCCTATTTATTCCATGGTCAATATGATGAAATGAATGGTGCTTTATACCTCATACTTACAACGTACAATAGGTTGGATTGAAATATTTGAGATGCGATGAAATCGCGGCCCTGGTTACTATGGCAACGGCACGACGCCTGACCAAATAACCAATCACAGTCTACCCGGTGTATATGCACTTGGGACGCAGAATTTCCGCGTTCAGAATTATTTTAACTACGAGAGGACGTGTTGTCGTTTAGTATAGATTTTTCCCGCGTTGTTATACAGTGACAAGTAATTATGTTTATAATAACCTTAAAAATGAATAGTATTAGTGTACGAGGGTAAGTCAAATATTATCTACACTTTCGCCATAACAAGCTTTGAAGGTTATCGTAGTGGCGGCCGCTTGCGCATGCGTTGAGTTGGCGGAATTTAATCACGATCGCGTCATTTGTCTGCTAGCTACAACAGCATAAGCATATCAGCTCCGCTATTTGTTTGCACCAAAGAGGAACAACGGGCAGTGATCCGATTTTTGTGATCAGAGGATGTGAAAGGTGCTAAAATTCAGCGGAGACTTTTGTCACAATACGGGGACAGTGCTTTATCTCGTAAAAGCGTTTTTTTGGGGATCGAAATGTTTCAAAGTAGTCGCACGAGCGTAACACAGAAAGAGGGAGCTGGACGGCCGTCAACCTCCACCACCGACACGGCCCACAACACCATAGAAACTATCAACAGGTTGGGCTTTGAGACCCTGGAACACCCTCCCTACAGCCCTGATCTCGCTCCCTCAGACTTTCATCTCTTTGGATCGCTCAAGGGAGCTTTGAGAGGTCGTCGATTTGCCTCAGGCACAGACGTTCGGGATGCGGTGCAAAAGTGGCTTCACGACCAACCGAAAACTTTCTACCAGGAAGGCATACGGAAGCTTGTGGCTCGTTGGACCAAGTACATTGCTAAAGGTGGAGACCATATCGAAAAATAATGTCTCTGTTGTACACCTATCTTTGTTTAATAGAGTTGTAGAACGAAAAGTATAAGTAATTTTTGACTTACCCTCGTATTATTAAGACAGCGAAATAAGTCGAAATGCTTTGAGTGGAATTTGGGTAACAAAATTTGCAAATCCCATTATGCGCCGAAATCATATACATCACGGAAGGAATGTTGGAATTTTTATCTTTGATAATGGAATGGGTTATTTTGAAGCAAACATACATAACAACAGAATTGCGGGTTTTGAGGTAGAACCTGGTGCCAGTCCAATAGTAGTACGCTGTGAAATACTACATGGGCAAACTAGAAGAATTTACGTTCATGAAAATGGATTAGGGCAATTTATAGACAATAAAATTCACTCTAATAATTTTGCTGGTGTATGGATCACGTCTGACAGTAACCCCACCACTAGGCGTAATGAAATATATAACGGTCATCAAGGTGGTGTATATATTTTTGACGAAGGAAGAGGGATTATAGAGCATAATAACATATACGGAAATGCTCTTGCTGGTATACAAATACGAACTAATAGCGATCCTGTAGTACGACATAATAAAATTCATCAATTCTAGGCTCCACTGGGAGCCTAGAATCGTCTGACACTTTAAATTGTAAAGTGTCAGATTTCCTGTGAATGTCATAAGGAACCTAGAGTTTATATGACATCTTTGTAAAATCAAGGTCAGTTTTCCATTTTTTTTCAATTTAACATTCGTTTATTTCCATTTATTGATATCGAAATTCATTAAAAATTGCCAAAAGAGTATGAAAAAATACTCCCGAATCCCACAAGAGTCAAAAATTAATTGATCCACAAAATTCCAATTTTCTTAACAATGTCCCTGAGATAAAAACATTTGTGCAGACGCAACGGAGTTTGAACGCTAGAACCTACATATACAAGCCCGTCAGGCCGAGAATTAAGTATAATGTTGCAACTGATTTGCATTCAGTTCTTAGTCTCGCAGTTTTCAGTTGATTTACGGTTTATGATAATACCAATTAATTTGATAGACAAATAATCTAGTTCAAACCGCATTTTTTATAAATATCCCAGATCAATACCGCACTACCGCAACTACCTCATAAAAATCGAATATATCATAAACATGACGCGGCACGGATTTCCCCATAGCCTCTTCAAATCAAGGCACCCACGCCCCGTTCCCATTTCTCTCTTTTACTTTTCACATTCGCAGTGCCCGCTTAATAACTTGCAGCAACCTGCAGTAACGCCGGGTTGGAACCAGCGCCGAACGCTAACTAATTCATTTCAATGGGATTTCGTAACTCGGATAACGGCAGACGTGAAAATCCTCCTCCGCTACCGATGGGACCCTTCGATCATTTCCTCTCGGCGAAAAGTCGACAGACAGTAGGCAATATTCACCGAGCTCACGAACTTGGGTGACATTTCTTCACTCGCGCGACCTTTGAAATATGGACGTTGAACTAATCAGGTTTGTAAAAGATAAGAAACAGACTTCTGGCTGTGGCACATACAGGTGGTTTCAAAATTAAGTAAACGCGTAAATTGGTTGGGAAAAATTCATTCATATTGTTGTGTTCGTTGGTGTGGATAAATATAAACGTAAACACAGTATATACATACATAGTTACTTGTTTTACTAGTATCATTACTATCATCATTATTATTACCATCATCAAATTTGTATTTACTTACAATGGAGATAATTTGAAACAGCAAAGATCTTGATCTTAATCTTCGATTAATCATCACAATAAAACAAGCAAAATTTAATTTTATTTCACATTTTAAAATAATTTTAAAGCAGAATTTTAATATTATTTAACAGGACGAGAGAAATTATTAAAATGTCAAACTGTAGAATTCTAACAACAATTTTAAAATACAAATTTAAAAGTCAATACGAACTATTGTAAAAACCAACTGAAATTGAAAATAGACTGAAAACAGCTGACCAGAAAAAAGATATACAGGATTTTCCAAAAGATTAAACTATTCGTTATTGTAAATACACATGAAAAAAGAGCCTAGTAACAATAACCAAAAATTAATACTAATATACCTCATGGTATTGCTGGAATCATTCCCGGCAAAAACAATGTAAGCAGAGAAAATAGAACTAACACACGGACATGTTTCTGCCTACCCGGGGGTCATCAGCGTGGTTTCGAGCGCTATTCTCCGCTACTTACATTGCATTCACCTTTCAATTTATGCCAATAATTTCCAAAATCAGCACTGAAATATTTCTAGGCACCATCTGGTGCCAAGAGATATAATCATACCGCCTAGAAAGTAGCGAACACAAACCGGAATGCAGATGCCCACTACCTATCGAGCAGCTTATGGGCAGCTTAACGCAATCTTACAGTCGGTATTTTAACGTGTGTGTGCAGTCCAATGTTACAATAATTTTAACAAAAAAATTTTAAATGAATTACATACTTAATTTGTACACCCACCAGTGAAGAAAGTTTAATACATTCAATTTCATTCTTTGACAAAATCTTTACTGTTTTATCAAATTCTTACCTGATGATGTGCTTAGCACGAAACCAATTTAATACAGAATTTTGTGAATAAAGACCAAATTTATTCTTCGTTGGTGTTGTTGTTTCGTCATAAAGTGATCGAAGTAATCGAAGCCGAAACCGGTCGTGACACTACATCAAAGAAAAATGTTCGTCAGAGCAGGAAACAACACTTCGACCAAATTTATTTTCTTAACAAACTTGATCTATATTTGAAATTGTAGCAAAAATAAATTAATCGTTAATTGCTTTCCTTATTTTCTAGAAAATATTGTGAGGTGTCAAAACATCTGATGTGATTAATCAAACTACGATTTACATGTGAGTGAAAACGAATGTTATTGTTTGTGGACTTTAAAAGAATACTGAAATGCGGTGACTGTATGTACAGTGTTCATTAACACTTAACCTCGGGATAACAATACTCCAGAGTTCTTTAAATGAAACAGGCAATCTTCTATATTTAAATTTAAAATTCGGTCCAAAAGGAAAAACAAAAACAAATTCTTAAAATACATGAAGTGAAGTGAAATTAAAGTTTAAATTTACGATCATGTACAAGAAAAATTGAATAAAAAAAATAAAATTCGTCTCGAAAAGCCTATATACAAAGCGGTAGAAAAATAAAATAACGAGTTAGCCGTCTGCGAAGTAGTCGGTCAGATATTTACCCTGGACAGTCTTAACTGTCTTCAGTGCAAAGAAAGGTGCGGGAAAGAACAGAAGAGAACTGCGGAATGCACTTCTGCACGGCTTTATGTACCTAACATTCGTATGACGTATCATTTCTTATACCTGGCGTGTGAAAGCAAAAAACACTTTCAAAATAAAACGCTACACAAATACTAGAACGACTGATTAGCAAGTGATATACACTACTGCTCAAGAGTAATATACAGTGGTGCCGAAAACTAAGTGACAAAATAAAAGTTAAGAAAAAACTGAAAAATAATTTAAGCAATTAACGCAAAATTGTTCTACTAATAATCTTTTTTCAACTTAAGAGTCTTTAAGTTCGTCAACGGTTCATCACAAGTTTCACCAAAATTAACATAGTAAATATATACTTGGCAAGTAACTAGTACATGCCAAACGTAAAACCCGGCTGTCCGACTATTGTATTCACATATTGGAATCAGCGTTGCCGGTGGTACCAACATAAAAGTATTTTGGCAAGACAAAAAAATCCCTAAATTGTATTCATTCCACTTGCTGCTTTTACATTCCATTTGTATCATATATTTCCCCAAAAGACATCATTTGCCCTCTTCAAATAATAGGTTTAATTTTTCTTTTTCCGCCACTTTTTCTTTATTTTCTGTTCAAAACGATAATAAAATGATTTTTTTCAGTACATATTAAAGTGACTACGAGAAATGTTAATAAGAAAATTTACAAAAGAGGAACATAGCAGGTGTACAATTTCTTTTACATCTAAAAGTTTTAGTTGAATGATCGAATGAAAAAGGTACTCATTTTTTAAAAGTAGCACCTTGCTACTGCAGCACTAAAAAAGTACTACAAATAGTGCTTTAGCACTGCTTCCGGCAACGCTGATTGGAATGTTTAATAAATCGAATATGACAACTATACAGAGGATGCACTTTGGGTTGCCTAATTTTACTATTACATAATTTTCGGAATCAATTAATAATGCAATCAAACCATTTTCTTTAAAATAAAGTGCACACTTTGAGCAGGTTACATCTATTCGAAAAGAGTACACATTTTAATTATTCGTCCCCGTTGTGTTCACTAAATTTTGAGCGTACTTGTAACTAAAATCAAAGCTCAATACACGGATTTTAATCAATATCTTCGCCTTTTTAAACGTAACTGCATCTACGGTGCTGTTCCGTCTCATTCGACACGTCTTCCTGGCAAAGAAATATAAGCGCTTGAAAAATACTCGGGTGAACTGGACATAAAAGGAGTTGATAACAGGGCCGTAGGGAAGAGCATTCTCCTTAAAAAGAAAACTAATGAACGCGCACCCTGAGACCCGGGGATGTTTTGAAGAACTCGGGGTGCATTGAGGTTGACTGAGCGCACCAGTGCAAGGCCGTTGGGAACGGTAGAGGGCGCTAAACGTTTAGAAGCTTCGAAATGGGAACTTTGTGCGTTCCGACCGCGCTGATGGCAAGGAAATACTTACAATGAACGTTAGTTACATCTGGTTGGATGACATGACGAAAGATCTAATTCGATGAAGAATTCGAAGCGAGGAAAAAGGAACTATACGTCTTGTATGCTTCACAAAAAGGGTGGCGGTTAGGAGAGACAAAAATTCAAACGTATTTGATTTTTTTTGTTTTATTTACTGTTACTAACGACTACGCAATAATGATAGCGTTGAATTCGTCTTTGTATTGCCAAAAGTTAGTATGGAGGGGATACTTTAGGACCTTACTGTATATGAAATTCCCATATCACTCAAATTCCGTTCGCATATTATTTTCGATCATCACATCCGCATATATAATTTTACAATCCTCTCAAACGCGAATACCGTCATATACGTCAAATCCTCTTTGCAACTTCAACCGCTTAATAACCTTTTAGCCGAAGTGCAGTAATAATTTTAACGACACCAAGTATATATACATATGTATATGTATATATAAACACACGATATATATACCTCTCTACTTGTCTTGTGTGATAGGGGGGTTTCACGTCAGACATCGCTATAGTATCGCGTCGTATAACATTTAACTGTATCAATACAAAAGCGCCATAATTTCCGCTTGATCAAAGGAAACGCAGGAGAGGCTGTAAATTTTGGAATATTACTCCATGTTTCTGTCAGCGAATACGACACTCACGGCGCGCTTTCCAGCTTTTTTACGATCGAAATCTATATAAAGAGTGCTTATTCGCCGTCGTCGGATTGATACATATGTGTGTTGTTAGCCTCCGCAGCTCGACATAGCGAGCGACCGGGTATACTGTATGAAGTATATTTCTTCCCGGTTTCGCTTTGCGCTACGCTTCGGGAACTGTTTTTGTCAAATTTTACGACAACATAAAGAAAAAAACGTTATTAAAGGTTATATATCGTTATGTTCCGTTTAATATTGATGGAAACGACGACAGAATTCTCCCTCGTGTGTGTCACGTGCCGTTTTAAGGGAATGTGGGCGAAACAACTTTAACATTGGTTTAAAATGGAACTTTCAATTTTTACAGTAAAATCAAAAATAGCCGATTAAGTAGATAATCCGCAAACCGATATTTTTAACAATGAAGGTGTCTTAATAAGTTGTTGTCATTGGACAAGTCGATTATTGCTCATTGAAATCAAAGAAAATAATAATTAAAAGTAATAATTAAAATGGAAAACGAGGAATTGGATTATATTTCTTTTATGGTAACAAAAACATACGAACTGTTTTTTGATGTAATATTGCAATAAGAATAAACATTTTAGGAAAGTTGGTTCAAAACTTGCATTAGGTTTTACATTAGCGTTGACGTTTAAGTCCATCGAAAAAGGAACTATTGAAAAGGCGTAACCGACAAAATTATGTTTCGGCAACTTTTGCCTATTACTTTAAATGTTATAAGTAGAGCAACGCAAACTGCGCTGAAAGCCAGTGGCTGACGCATAAAAGTTTACACAAAATAAACACGGCCGGGATAATTCGGTATAAGCGTCAGTATAACTGCGACTCGAAAGCCGATCTGTTGTGTATGCATCTACGCTGTCGTATACTATATCGTAGTTCTACGTTTGTTTTGAAAATGTTTCCTACGTCGCGAAAACAACCAAAGTTGGACACAATAAGAGAATTTATTGCAGAAATGCCTGATTTAAAGTGTGATGGCGCTAAAATTCAATGTGTAGTGTGTAAAATAGATTTAATGTGTTGGTCGAAAAGTGATTGTCTACGGCACGTAAATAGTGCAGGGTATGTTTCAAAAAAAAATTCCAGGCGAGATTATGACAAATTTAAATTTAATTTATGTGTTTATTGCATGTAATTTACCATTTCATTTACTAAGGAAGAAAGCATACGTCTCGTTTTGGAATGAATATTCGGACTTTAAGTTGCCAAGCGAGAGAACATTACAGAGAGTTGTGCCGTCTGCTCGTGAGCATGTCGAGAAAAGAATTAAATCGGAGGTGCAAGGTAAAAACTGTGGTTATGTATGGACGAAACAACAGATCGTAAAAAACATTCTGTGGTTAATGTAATGGTACGTACAATGGAACCACATCAATCATCACCCTAAATTCTATTAGCTTCCAGACGAATACAACAATGCACTGCCGAAGTAATTTCAATGTTGGTGTTAAATACATTGGAAAAGTTTGAACTTTCAACAAATCAACTATTGATGTTTATGAGTGATGGTGCCGCAAACATGCTTGCTGTAGGTCGATCTCTTAAAAAACATTGTGCTAACTTGTTGCATATTACATGTAAAATTCATACTCTCAGTCTCGTAGCAGATAGCATCAGAAAATGTTATCCCGAAGTAGACGCTCTAATGGCACATACAAAAGCTGTGTTTGTAAAATCCCCAAAACGTATTCGGGAATTTCATAGACCATGCCCCGGTATTCCTGAACCACCACAACCTATTCTTACTCGTTGGGGAACATGGTTAGAGGCTGCATTTTATTATCTTAAATATTTTGAGAATATAAAGAACGTGATTTTAGAATTCGACCCAAAGGAAGCTGCGGCTGTCAAGGTAAGCCGCTTGAAATTTCAGGATAGTCAAGTTAAAACAGATTTGGAAATTATTAGAACAATTACGTGGGACTAGCGGATGCGATAGAAAAACTACAAAATTCTTCGGTGTCGTTAGTGAAATCTTTGCAAATAGTGTAACATGTTCACGCACAGCTATGCGCGATAGAAGGCGCAAGGAATGTTTGTGTTTTAAAAAGGTTTGAAAGTGTTTTAGATAAAGACTCTGATTTTGGCACATTAAGACAAATTTGTGAAGGTGCGTCAACAGAACCGTTAAGTTAAATAGACATTATCCACTTTGTGATTTCACGGAGGACTCTTAAAACGGTAAGTGTTTGAGCACGTATCACATTTAATTTATTTTGTGTAAACTTTTATGCGTCCGCCACTGGCTTTCAGCGCAGTTGCGTTGCTCTAGTTATAAGTTATATTACGAACACAGGCGTATCACCACGTTTCAGCATGAGTTTTGGCAGCTACGAACTCCTAAACTCTCTTATCTCTGTTGTCTCTTACAAAACTTATAATACATTTTTTTTTATTTCGGAGCGTTTGACGCATACAACTACGTGAAATACTACGTGAAAGATGCGACTTCTACGATCAATGTGACATTGCTACTTAATTTTTCAATTTTCCCTGCCTACGCCTTTTTGTCGTGACGCCGTCAATATATATAATTTACAAAATAAATTTGAACAATGTAATAAATACATAAATAAATATTCTTTAGTTAGAAATGTTAGTGTTTTGCAGGTCTGCAGCCACAGTGCACCAGCTGCCCCCGCATTTTACTAAATTTGCAAGAAAACTATTTACTCCTCTAACAATCAGCAAATATAACCTAAAAAAGAAGCCAATCTCATTTAAGTATAAATCCGCACATTAATCCGACAAAATCTCCAAGATCTCGCCGTCTCCTTGTTAAACGCTACTCACCACTCACCAGCGGACTTCATTTTTGCGCCCAGAAACGGAAAAGAAGGAATTGTGACAAATCAACCTTCCCCTCAAAAGGCGATCCCTCGTCGCGACCGTCGAGAACACAACAGTTTAATTTAAAATTCTTTGCATGTTAGACATACCGTCAGCGGAAAGGAACTGCTTCGTAACTCGCTGTAGCATCCAGCAACCAGCCAAGGACGATCTTATATTCGAGAACAAGGAAGGGCTGAGTCCCAGAATATTACAGAGTCAAGATCTTATCTAATCTCGTTTCGACTGGCACGAAAATATAATTTGCGTTGTTGTAATTTTTCTGGTCATGTTACGAGGATAATAATGGCAATGGTTTAGATATTTCGAAAATTTAAAGGGATGCTTAAATGGATAATACGCAATCTTATAGATAGAGTTACTAAATTGGCATGCGAAAACAATTATTTATGCATGTGTGTTTCAAACGGATGAAAAAGTATAACCACGAGATTTCTAGACTTCGAAATTTCATTCTTTAGCTGGTTTGGTGCAATTTGAATTTAGAATAGATTCTTACAATTTCTAAAACCAAATCTTATAGTCGTTCAAAAACATAAACCAATACTTATTCTGCTCTATTCTAAAAGAAAAAATCGTAGATATTATAAACTTCTTCTTCATCGAGACCCTGGTCATTACCACCGAGAAGACAAGGCCTAAGCACTCTTCGATGACGTCACGCTCTTTAGGTGATATATCGCCATGCACGATATTAGCCTAAGCGGTAAAGGAATCATTTTGCTGAGTTTCTTTTTCAAGTTTTGAAGAGCTTCCGGTTTAAAGAGGATGCCACTCGTCAACTGAGCCCTTCTTCGCATCCCATTTGGTTTTATTTTGGAAAAACGAAGTTTCAAAGCAAATACCAAGCACATAACCGAGCACCGTTTTCGTGAAAGATGTATTTGTGGTTGATATTTAATCGACTAATTATTTGTAATTGTACATGTATTTGGACGAAACTAGAGTTGAAATGATATAGCAATTGTAGTTTTATTCGAAATGTTGTTCAATTTCACGAGAAAATTTACAGACATGCTATTTAAGCAGGGTCTTTAATTTCCTATTATGTGATATTTTTACCTAATCTATCATTACTTTCCCCACAATAATTTTTTGTTAGAAAAGTTTTCATGCTCACTTTTATCTATTTCAAATAGTAAATCATTTGTTTCATTTACGTTATTCGAAATAAACGGTATATCTTTGCTCTTGTTGTTTTGAGGAATTTGTATTTCCCGCCCGTGCAGATAAGTTTCTATTTTTAAATTAGAACTGATTACAGTAGAATAAGTAATAACAGGTCCTGGAAAATATTTAATTTTAAATAAGGTGACTTTTTGGTTACCATCGCTGTCTGTAATTTTAAACCAGTTTTTGGGCAAATCTAAATGGTTCAAAGCACCTACGAATTCCTGAAAGTCTTTATAAGTAAATAATTTTTGATGCTCTTCAAACTCATTTATACTAGCCGAGATAGCTTTTGCAAGATTTTCACGCTCAATATTCTCCAATTTCTCCTCTCGACTTGCTCGACAATTCACATTTTTTGTCAAATACAACCGACAGTTAGGGAATTGAGTTGGAATAGCATTTTTTTTAACCTAGGATTTTTTAAACCTGCCGTTATATTTTCACCGGCCCTTGAATCTGTAACTGTTGAAAAATAAATAATATCTTCTTTTATGAAGTGTAACTCACAAACCCTAGTATACATTGTTGGAGTAAAATGCTCTCTACGCAGCGCACAGACCCATTTTTTACACATCTGAGGATCAGAGGAGAAACCGAATGTGTGAACTTTCGGTCCATTCTTATAATTAACGAGGCACTCAGGTACGCAACAGGTATACGGCATTTTTATAAACACGTAATACACAAAACACCTTTAAACAGCCGACGGCACAGAACACCTGTAGAGGGTCGGCGGACGCCTGCAAACAAAACAGCCGACGCCACAGTACTTTAGACCATCCGAATCACGCTTTTACGCTACAGAAAAGGCTTTATCGGTTATACAACACTAGAATAACATTAGAGGTATCACCCACAAAGTACGGAAATATCACTACACAGTATTTTTTTTAATAAAACCAATATAATTTGGATAAACCAATTCAAAACGCAAGAAACGGTCTCAACGTGTGAATGTCCAATCTACAATAATGCTCTGGTACCCTGAGAGTGTCGGGTAGATATTATAAGCAAAACTGAAATATTTCATTATGACTAGAGAGCGCTACGTTTTAGGTAACTGATATCGCTTACTCTACATGCAGAGAAACGTTTACTTGTATCAAAGCTGTCCGCTTTAATTCAAGGCAATTACTGTTTCAATTATCCGCAATACAATAACTGTTTTAAATCAAAAGGAATATTTTCTTATCGTTTCTTTCTCTGTTTAAGAGAAGTATACGAGGTGTGTTAAAATAATAGATTGTTTTTATTTACAAAATTTTTTTTCAAATAACAACGTTATCCCCTTCAAAGTAGGTCCCTTGGGCAGGTATACACCGGCGAAGGCGTTGTTCCCAGTCTTGGTAGTAGCGCTGGAAGGCTTCAACCGGTATGGCCTTTAGCATGTCCGTCACATTCTTTTGGATATTCTCCAAAGTCCCAAAATGACGTCCTTCTAAGACACTTTTTAGTTTGGGGAAAAGAAAAAAGTCACAAGGACTGAGATCAGGTGAATAGGGGGGCTGAGGAACCACAGAGATGCCTTTTGATGTCAAAAACTCCGAGATGGAAATGGCCGTATAACATGGGGCGTTGTCATGATGGAGCATCCACTTGTCTGCAATGCCTGGTCTCACACGAATCACCCTTCTTCTGGGTTTTTCAAGGACACCCTTATAAAAAACTTGGTTGATAGTTTGCCCTGGAGGTACAAATTCTTTGTGAACGGTACCTCTACTGTCAAAGAAGCAAATCAGCATTGATTTGATCTTTGATTTGCTCATTCGAGCTTTCTTCGGTCGGGGAGAATTCTCAGTGTGCCACTCCTGACTTTGCCGCTTTGCCTCAGGGTCGTATTCAAAATTCCAGCTTTCATCACCTGTAATCATATGAGTGAAGAAATCTGTGTCTTGGGCAATTCTTTCAAGAAGGTCAAGGCACATTTTTTTTCGCTTGCTTGCCTTGATTTACATTTTAAATCTTTCATTGTAAAATCTATCAAATCCCGTTTTCCTCTCATTTTGGAGCTTTAGCGTTATAAAAGTAATTTATTTGAAATGTCACTCTCTATCTATTTGTGGAAAAATATGCAGTGTTAATATATATAATAAAAATCTAACCAAACGCTGAAATACGGCGCGCATTTTTTTTTTTTGATTGCACCATTTTATTGGGCGGAATAAATTACATATTTTTCATATTTCGACTATCTCAATAGCTGCTCTAATAATAAAGTTATTACAGTTTCAATTGTCCATTATAAATTTGATCGTATCTCTTTTGTTTTTCATTTTAGGGCTACAGTACTATAATGATATTTTACGCAGAATTGCATTTCCTAGCGAATAAATGAAGAATATACAAGGTGTTCAATTAAAAGAAAATAAACAATTAAAGTTAACGCTGAAATGCGATGTGCAATTGCTTTTTTCTCTGCACCATTGTGATCAACGGAAAAATCACTGCACACAGCGTTGGTCTAGATAGTATATCGAAAGCAAATTGAAATTTAGCTAAATTCTTGAAATAAAATACACTAAATAAAGTACAAGGTGTAACTTGAAAGTTTTAATACTATTTTTTTTTTAAAGGTTTGAATACAAGGAAAAACAGTAATAAAGAACACCTTTTCATTGATTAAAACAAAAGAGCTTTTCCTCTTTTACAGTAAATCTGTGGATATTGTTAACAGGCTCGGTATCTCGTTCAAATCGATAAAAGGAATTATAAGTCACTATGAATTGAATAAAATCCAATAAAATTAAATTTTGAATCTGGGGCGTCATCTACTGAAAGAATTTGTAATGTACGTCACTATTTGCAACTAGCTATATGCTTTTTAAAGAAAGCTAACAAAACTACATAATTTTCTTTAAAAGTAATGCCATAGTTTAACTTATTAAATCATCGTATAAAGAATTATAAAAGCAATTGTCGAAATGTGAAAGTATAATTTCTATTTGTTATTGTACATAGTCAATGTATTATACAGTCTGGAAAGCGCCATCTACTAGTGATCTAGTAGAAATGCTACTATCACAGGTAAAGAGATTTACAGATACCTAATCCCATGCTATTATTTAGGGACGGTTGTACCAACTCTAGTTAACTCCCGGTTCAAGTGATTTGCAGATCATAGATGGCGCTAGTTCAATGAAGCATGCGTTGTAAAAGATGGGTCAACTGATCCCTTCTTAATAGCGGTTGGTAACATGGAAATGTATTTGCTAGATAAGATAAGTAATGGTTAAAGCCTGACAAACAGTTGCACCCGCTGTACATACAAGGAATCGAGTGGACGTTCGGTTATCGGTTGATCGGTGTATGTGTAACCGATCAACCGATAATAACCGAACGTCCACTCGATTCCTTGTATGTACATACTAAACACAGCGGGTGCAACCGTTTGTCACGCTTTATGGTATTCACAACGAGGTAATAAGAGAAAAGGAAAAATTACTTTTATACTTTTTTTTTAATAGGGAAAGTCAAAAATTACACTTTTAGTTCTACAACTGTATTAAACAAAAATAGGTGTACAACAGATATATTATTTTTCGATATAGTCTTCACCTTCAGTAATGCACTTGGTCCAGCGAGCCACAAGCTTCCGTATGCCTTCCTGGTAGGTTTTCGGTTGGTCGTGAAGCTACTTTTGCACCGCATCCCGAACGTCTGTGTCTAAGGTAAATTCGCAACCTCTCAAAGCTACCTTAAGCGGTCCAAAGAGATAAAAGTCTATGGTAACTCGCCTATTTGCTGTAACAACCATCTCTCGAGCTTGCTGAATATTGTCGGTGGTCAGCCGTCCAGCTCACTCTTTTTGTGTTACGCTCGTGCGGCTACTTTGAAACATTTCGATCCACAAAAAAACGCTTTTACGAGATATCCCCGTATTGTGACAAAAGTCTCCGGTGAATTTCAGCACCTTTCACACCCCCTAACCACAAAAATCGGATCACTGCTTGTTCCTCTTTGGTGCAAAATAATAGCGGAGCTGACATGCTTATGCTGTTGTAGCTAGCAGACAAATGACGCGATCGTGATTAAATTTCGCACACATGACCACAGAGGCGCCAACTCAACGCATGCGCCAGCGGCCACCACTACGATAACCTTCAAAGCTTGTTATGGCGAAAGTGTAGATAATATTTGACTTACCCTCGTATTTTTACATCAGTTAACAAAATATTTGCTTTAAAAAAGTATAAAGGTTTTTCCTTCTAAGCTTGATAGTTTTTGAGATATTAAAGAAAAATGTTTTTTCTTTCTAAGCTTGATAGTTTTTAAGATATTATTTATTATTGTTGGTAGTAAAGGCAGACACAGAATAGTTGATTTTGCGGGCAGGTTGAAACATTTTCTGTCCAATTCATGATAATGTAGAAATCTAAAAATTCAGACATTTAAAACTGCAGAAATCTAGAAATACAACGCCAGCGCCCTTCTTACCAGTATCTTATACCCCAACTAGTGTTTTTATATATGATAGGAATGACTATCTGTAAAACTCCTTTACCTATGTTGCCACGAAAAGCAATATGAAAAATGTGAAGTATATAATAATCCGTCAAAAAATATGTATAGGAAGTAAATAAACATTCTAAATAGAACCAAAACACCCCACAGAATATCTAATGATGATTGCAATTCTTGACTTCATAAGATATGAAAAATGTGTCACACCAATGATTTTTATAAAACATACTGACATTACTCCATATATATTTAAATCAAATAAAACACATTTATATAAAATAGTTTATTCAATAATATCGTTAAATATTGTACCACCGTAGAATGGCTCATGTACACAAAAAAAAGAATATAGTAAAACGAACTTACACTTAACACTACAATCTTGGTAAACTCAATCTGATAACGTTACATTCCATATGCACACCTTTATTACGAACTGCAAAGAAATTTCACCCACTTATATCATTACTTGTATCGATTACATATAATTGTCCAGATAACACTCGGTTTCTAATCTTACACACTTAGAAATAATTATATGCCTACGTTAACTAATCATAACGATAAAACAAGCAATATTTTTTTCTAATTATTGACGAACTTGAACGAATTGGTATCGAAACATAAAAAAATAAGAAAGATACTGTTTCTGGGTAGATTACTAAGTGGAGTTTATATGGATTGATGATCAGTAGAATGCACCAACAGTTTATTTACTTGACGTTCTTCAATTCTACATCGAAAATTAGTGTTGAGTTTGGTGGAATGGTTGGTGGGAAACCTTTCTGTCCATAAGCCATGTTTGGAGAGCAGATGATGCGTCTTTTACCGCCAACTTTCATTCCAGCAAGGCCGACGTCCCAACCTTTGATGACTTCTTGACGTCCTAAACGAAATTCGAAACCAGGGCCTTTTATAGTGGAATCAAACATTTTGTTATTATTTTTAAATCTTCCTTCATAATAAACCTGCAAATATTAAAAGGATAATAATGTTATTATTACAGACCGACGCGGCACCGCCCAATAGCACTTTACCCAAATATTGTCAAGCCAAGGTCGTAATGAGGCTGATGCCGAACGTTGAATTTCAAATCTCTTTGAAACAAAAGTTCCGACGTTCTACATATAAAAACAATTATTTTTCAATGGAAGTAAGTATTAGTAGATGTAAATAAATGTGATATGACTAAGATTGGTGCAGAAGAGCGGAATTAACCGTTATAAAATTCTTTTCTGAATTTTCTAAATTTTGCATTACACGCGCCAATACATTCACCTCTGTCTGCTCATTAATGCCTCCTGCAGTCTTATTTAGATTACAGAAAGAACCATACTCTCCCAAATTATCATACAGTCTCTTCAAAATAGTTAAAGAAGACTGACGACGATCGCATTTTTATGGCACAAAATATAACGCTCAATCATATCACGCTTACCTTGGTTAGAAAAATGTATGTTCCTAATTTACGAAAGCTCAATCAACATTAATTGGGAACTACGATTATTTGCAGCCTTCAATAATTGTCGTGTACATCAATCAATTGTTTGCATGGCTTACTATGTGAATAGTTCGGAAATTAAAAGGGGAAATGGTTGTAATTTATTTATTTGCAATAATTCGGTTCGACAAACGAGTGCAACGTCAGAGGCGTATCGCGCAAAAGTAGGTACGTGAGATACAGTGTTATTAAAAAATAATATATTCTTACCTTTCATTGACGTCTTGATATCCACTACGACAAAATACTACTGCTCCGGTAAGCCGCGTAAAACTGCAACATAAGCAATGCTTCCATTGTCGTTTCACTTAGCCTTCGATGTTGGTCTGAAAACGTTTTCGTGTATTTCAAAAATGATCGTTCTACATCTAGCGAACTAGGATTTGCGTAATTCAGATATTCCTTAATCTCTTCTGTGCACTCTTTATTTTCAGTAATAGTCCGAACCTTTTGTAAATCGGGAGTTTTATACAAAACTGCACGAAATTTTTGAGCGACATCTAGTCCTATAAGATCCATCAAGCTTTCTAAAGCGGCTTGTAAATTATCTAAGGTATTTAATGGGTCTCGTAAAGATAAGTGACTGTTTTGTAACAGCGATATTGCTTGTACAACTACAGAATAGTTTATGGAAATTTCATGTATTTGTAATTGAACGTCCGAATTGGAAAAAAGTTGCTGACTCTCTCGAATCGCTGTAGATTCATTTGATTTAAATTTTAAAATCACATCCTTCACATTTGCGAAATACTTATGATAATAAAATACTGCCTGGAGCCATGTTCCCCATCGAGTATATTACAGGCTGAGGTGGTAGTGGAAGTTTCGAACACAATTGTTTGAAAACGCGGATATGTTTGGGGGATTTCACAAACACTTTTCTGGTAGATGCTACTAAATTATTCACCATCGGATACTTCTTTCGAATGATTTCTGCAACGAAATGTTACGCGTGTATGAGACATCTTATGTGAAGAAGAGTCGGAAAGCATATTTTCAACATCCTACCAACTCTCAGCATTGTTGTGACTCCGTCAGTAACTAACATTGTGACTTGGGCTCCTGTGATACAAAATTCTCTTAACGAATCTTTTATTCACAACTGTTTCAGCGTCACTTTTTTCAATCCTTTTACTGGTTAATAACAAGGAAGCTGCTGGATCATTACGTTTTAAAGGACACGCTAGAACATGAATCTCGCTGTGTTTCTGTGCATCAGTTGTTTCATCCACACTTACGCAAATTTTCTTATTTTTCAACTCATCTATTATAACGTTTTTTACTGTACCCTGCAAATGTGATAAATTGTATCCCAATTGTCTATTGATTGGTAGTTTCCACGAGGAAACATATTTATTCCAAAAAAAGACGCAAGTGTTCATTGTCTACTAGGTGTTGTGGGATGTTGCACACACTTAGCATAAAAATAAAATCATACAGAAATTCCCACTACGGAAAATTGTTGCTTAATTTCAGTACATGACGTTTACTTTTAATATGTCTTCTAGAGTGAAATGTATCGCGACCTATCAACCGTATATTGCAAATTTTGCACTGAATGATAGTGCCTGCATATTCCAACGCAGGGAAACGGTTAATATATTTATTCACATGCGATGCTAAAGGTAAACCTCGCTTACGACGATACATGTTTTAAAAGACGCACGCCAATAAACCGATAATTATCGAACGACCGTTCACTTCCACGCCTATCGAGTGACTAAACTCTCCACTGGCTTCGCATCGACCTAAATCCCCTCTCGGCGCTTCTGCCGTAGCACGCGTTTGTCGAACCTTAGTAATAATTAACTATGTCAACTGTGCTATATCGTTGGAATCGTTGAAAGAATGCCTTTTTATGAAGTCATGGCCGACTATGGTTTCCATTAAAAAAACAAATTTTTTGTCGTACTTCAAAAATTACAACTTAAATAAAAAGTTAGGTTAAACTGTCCCATTAAGAATATAATCACCAAGACTCGGCAAAACGTACGGGATGACTCACACCATTACCTCCGATACATAATGCCTGAGCGCTTTGACGTCAGCAGGCTGACGCATTTTGAAGTAGGTCGTCGATCATTCACACCTTCAGATCGTTTCTTGCGTTTTGAATTGGTTTATCCAAATTATATTGGTTTTATTTAAATAAAAATACTGTGTAGTGATATTTCTGTACTTTCTTGGTGATACCTGTAATGCTTTTCTAGTGTTGTATAAGCGATAAAAACATTTCTGAAACGATAAAGATGGGATAACCTAAAAACTGTGGCGTCGGCTGTTTTGTATGTTTCATTCGTGAGTTACACTTTGTAAAAAAAGATATTATTTATTTTTCAACAGCTACAGATTCAAGGACAAGTGAAACTATAACTGTACGTTTAAAAAATCCATGGCTTAAAAAAATGCTATTCCACCTCAATTCCCTAACTGTCCGTTGTATTTGACAAAAAATGTGAAGATTTTATTGTTCAAATAGTTTTATATTTTTACGCTATATTTAACAAACTGTTAACTGTTTTAATACAAAATATTTTAAATTATATCACCGAACGTAGCCATTTGGATGCTGATATATGTAAATGTCATATTCACAGCAGTGAACGTACTGCAACAATTATAATAACTTGTTCTACAAATCCCCTACTTTAAAACGATTGAGGGAAAAGTAATGATAGATTAAGTAAAACACCACATTATAGTAAAGATAGATTAGGTAAAACACCACATAATAGGAAATTGATGATCCTGGTTAAATAACATGTCTGTAAATGTTCTGGTGAAATTGAACAAAATTTCGAATAAAATTGCAATTACTGTATCATTTCAACCTTCGTCCAAATATATGTACAATTACAAATAATAATAATTAGTTGATTAAATATCAACCACAAATACATCTTTCACGAAAACGATTGAAAGTATAGAAAGTGTAATTAAAGCAAACAAAAACTGTGGGAAGAATTCTGTAATAAGATAGGAAATGCATATAATGAGAACCGAAAATTTTTCTACGGAATGCTGAAACAGATGAAGAAGCCCGAAACAAACTGTTTAAAAAAATATAGAGGATAAAAAGGGAATATACTAACAAAAGAAGAGAAAGACATAAGCGAACTCCCCAAAGAAGAAGCGCAAACACCACACATCGGCAATAACTCACAAAACTATGAAACATATATAACGGAGGAAGAGCTAATCGACGCAATAGAAAAAATGAAAATAGGGAAGGCACGAGAAGAAGATGAAATTACTGCCGAAATAATAAAATACATGAGAGAAGAAGACAAAGACTAACTACTAACTTTATTAAACTCAATAGCGAGAAAGAAAGAGACACAATAGGAATAATAACATCAATATACAAGAAGGGGGACAGTAAAATGTGTAACAACTTCAATGGCATTACTTTAACAAGCAGAGTAGACAACATTTATTCCAGAATTCTGAAAGAAAAACTATGCAAACAAATGAAAATATTTTAGAAGAAACGCAAGCAAGATTTCGTAAAGGCAGAGGGATACATGGCCAAGTCTTCATGCTACAACAAGCAAGTGAAAAGGCGATAAGAACTGTATCTTTGTTTCATAGACCTCGAAAAAGCCTTCGATCGAATAAACAGAAAAGAAATAAGGGACACGCTAAGAAATAAACACATAGATGAACAATCCATAGAATGTACTAAGAGTTTGTATAAAGAAACAAAAAATTACGTTCGAATAAGAAATGAGAAATCTAATTGTGGTCTGAAGCAGGGATGTATTTTAAGCCCGATACTTTTCAATATATTGCTAGACGAAGCAATCAAACAGACCAAATCAAACACAAAGAAATACACGGTCGGCTGTTGGAGATTACAAACAGTCAATATCGCGGAGTTATGCTACGCCGATGATATTTGAAGACGGAAAGAAATCCGCAACCAAATGTCAACATAATTAACGAACAGCTAGAAAAATGTACATAAATTGGAACAACGATAAACAACAAAGGAAATATGGAA
This sequence comes from Dynastes maya, assembly GCA_029619315.2. Classification (NCBI taxonomy): domain Eukaryota; kingdom Metazoa; phylum Arthropoda; class Insecta; order Coleoptera; family Scarabaeidae; genus Dynastes; species Dynastes maya. The sequence goes on along the minus strand of JAROYE020000004.1, from coordinate 54,327,346 downwards.
GACAAAATAAACCAAGGAATACCCAAAAATTGGACTCTACGATGTCCTAAAAATAAACTTTTTCGGAAAGAAAGAAATAGCTAAAATAGAGGTTGTGAAGTAGTTAAACCAATTCTAATCTTCAGATGCGAGACATGGAATAGAAAATAAAACAACAAGAGATAAAATAAGAAACGAGGTACATCGAGAACAACTGAATATAGTCAAGGCATCAAACACAATACGACAAGGACAACTTAGATGGTTGGGACACATTCTAAGAATGAATAGAACCGTTAAAAGAGTTTATGAGGCAAGGGCAAACGGAAAAACAAAAAGAGGAAGACCAAGAAAGACATGGAACGAAGAAGTGAGAAAGCAGTAGAACAAAGAGGTGTCAAATGGGAAGATATTCGAAAGAAGACGGAAAATAGGGAAGAATGGCAAAAATATGGAAGACATGAATTCAACTACATACAACCTTACTCTGAAAGGCAGGAAGGTCCTCAGGATTAAGTAAGTGTCCAAACGCAGAGTTTATGTTCAAACGTCTTGCACAATTCCTTCAATGAAACATAGAGGTGGAAACATCATGGCTTGGGGTTCTTTTACTAATGTAAGAACAGGCCAAAAAACAATAAGTAAAAAAGACCATTTAAACATTCTGCAAAATAATATTACTCCATCTGGAAGTCATATTGTCGATAAACAGGCGCGTTTTCCAGCAGGATAACGACCTTAAACACATCGCTAGCATATGCAAAAAATATACTTGAGCAAACGGCGACAAATGGTATTAAAATAATGCCCTGCAGCTCCGGAATTTACAGGTGTGGCAACAAATTGGTATCGATAACTTAGAAAAACTGCTGAAAAGAATCCCTCAAATTTATGGAGCCATGATTTATGAAGATAAATTATGTAAAATGTAACTATTTTAAGAACATACTTTAATCTCTTTTGTAGGGTACTTTTAAATTTTAATAGAAATTTGGATAAGGCATCGCAATGTATATTTTTTTCTAAAAATTCATTACTGCTTTCAAACTTTGTGTATACGTGCACTGTAAATTGCTTATATCGTTATTAAAATTCTATTTTTAAATAAGCAAATATTATTTACCTTAACAAATTTTCCAGGTTTAGCTGCTGGTCCATTGCCAATCTTTAGATCTTCTATAACAACGCCGCCCTCAATTGCCCTCTTCTGAGGTGAACCCCCTTCTTGTTTCGGTGATTTATTTGCTGCTTTACCATCTCCTTTGCTGGGTGTTTTATCAGCCTTCACAGTGGTTTCTTCAGTCTTTCCAGGTGTTTTTTCTGGTTTTGTTGGAGTCTTGTCACCTTTCGCTGGAGTCTTATCAGACTTTACTGGCTTATCTTTCTTTTGCTTTTTGCCTTTCTGTTGTTGTTGTTGTTGGGGAGCTTTTTCTAGTTTTTTCTTTTGTTTTTTACTGGCAACACCGTTTTCCATAACTTTCTTTGTTTGTTTTGCCAAATCTGTTTTACCAGCCCAAAATAGGTTGGGTGGTTCTCCGTCGGATTCTTCACCCTATGCAGACAAAAAACATAGTAAGCAAAAATGTATATTCTAATTAAAATAACATCGCAACAAATAAAATCTTGATTAGCAACAGCTTTCATCATTAAATCAAATTTCTGATGCAAATTACCATAAAAACATTATCTCGGGGCAACACTATATTAAAATTTTTATTATAAACTATGGAATACCTCCACTTCTTCATCATCTTCACTTTCACCCTCATCTTCGTCCTCATCACCTTCCTTCTCATCATCTTCTTCATCCTCCTCCTCTTCCATACGTGTTGTATCAAAGGTATTATCCTCTTCATCCATTAAATCGGACATATTAACGTCAGAATCATCAGAATCATCTTCATCATTACTATCAACCGCGTTTAATAGCTCCAAAGTTTTTGATTTCTTTTTCGGAGCTGGTAAAGAATGGAAACTTCTAATTTCTACCTTTTGAAAATTTAAGTACACTTACGACTGCTTACCGGGTCTTTCTTCTGCCGTCTCTTACTGGTACTGCTTTCAACAATTTCGTCTTCATCCTCCTCCTCTTCTTCACAATCCTCCAGTGAGAACTGTTCTTCTAAAAGATATCCCGTAAGATGTACATGTGCTTTGCCATTTGTTGCAAAAGATATTTTATCTCCAATCTGAAATAATATAGTGTAAAATCGAAAAATCATAGTTTAAATAAAATAAGTTACTTCGTAATTTAAATCTAGCGGTACTTGTATGGTATTGCCCTTTTGCAGAGTGCACAAGAGATAATTTCTATCATCGTATGAACAAATTACTTGTGTTGGACTATCATCTGAAGTTGATTCATCTAAAGCGGCCATAGAAATATGAAAAGCTTTCTTTACTGTTTGAGAGTAGCGCCTTTGAGGCTCCACAATCAATCCTACAAGAAAAAATGCCGGTCTAAAGAATGTGGACATAGAAACAGAACAAACACGTATTGGTTTTTGCCGGTATAAATCAGTAGAAAAATAACGCATTTTATTTAATTCTTACCCCAGAACATCTTGGATAAAATTGTTAAATTGTTTCTAATAAACTAACTAGAATCTTTAAAATTGCAGTCCGTTAGAAATATGTGTTTTTTCGGTAACAAAAAGAGCACCCAGAGATACGGTTGAATACGCTACAGAAGAAAAACGACGGTATACAATACCGTTGTGGGCACTGAACTAAACTGTTTGCGCCAAATAAGAAAACCCTTCATCTGCTAACAATGGTCCAATCAGAATCATCCTTTTTAGATTGGTAGCGCGGTGTCTCCCGCTAATTTGCAAAAACTATTTTAGAAATATGCAAACAATCCAAATGTAATCCAAACATTTTAGTTATTTGTGGCGAAGCAAGTAACGTATGGTTACGGCAATTATCTTCAAATAACAGCCTTTTACCACAGTATAGGGAGAATACTACTGGGCATAAGCTTCAACATCGCTTGCAGTCTGCCGATACTACCTGGGCGGTTGCTAAACGTCAAAATTTTCTTAAACAAGGGACAAGTGGAAAATTCAGAAATCATAAAATGTAGCAAAATTTGGCCAATCTGTTCGTTGTTGACGTCACCGATCGATATTTCTACAGGCACCCGTAACTCGCCGGAGGGAATATAAAATAAAAATTATTGCAATCGAATAAATTTGTGTTAGGCGTTTTCATTATTATTATTATCTATTTATCCTAAATTATGTTTGTCAGTTTTGAAGAAAAAATAAACATTCATAAAACCATAAACGATTCCGATGGCATCCAAACGAAATATTTTTATGTGTATTTTAATACATCAACTACAACATTAGCAATTAATAGTAAAAGAAGTTGTACATTTTACTTTTCCATCGGCCGCTGCGACCTATAGACATGAAAACAATATGGGTTCATATCCCGTCCGAGACGGTTGCTTTTTAATTACGGATAAAAGTGGAAGTATGCCTTCTTCTCGGATAAGGAAGTAAAATCGTAGGGCCCGTGTCAATACGATGTTTGGCACGTTAAAAATCCCTAGCAAAGGTTGGAACACCTCCGGATTCGGCAAAATTCTAATGGGGTCGGCTAACGATGATAGCAATCGATGCCTAGAAGTGCGAGGTGTATTCCATAACTCGACGCTTCGCCCAATGCAACAATATGGAACTAGTAGTGGGGAAAAACTTTTGCAATAAAACGCGACAACTCCACCCGGTCGAAAAACTGAACTAATTAAACACCTGTAAGCTTCTATATATGCAACCTCACCAACATTTTCATTTGAAAATTTTAAATTGGTGAAACACATCCTACTAACTTAAATATACAACTCATTAAACTTAGCACACCCTACCCTACATTTTTTCTTCTTTTCTTAATTTAGTACTATTAGCGTCTATCTATCATCTATATTCGAAGATTTCAAAATTTTCGCTATATTGGATGTAATGAATTTTTTTATTTTACTCCCCCCCACCAAATAGAAAATAATATTTGCTTTAAAAAAGTATGTGTTTTTCCTTCTAAACTTGATAGTTCTCGAGATATTAATAGAAATAAGAAAAATATTCCTTTTGAAATAAGGTGTGCTTTGACGACAAAAGTACACTATTGAAAACAAAGTACAAAGTAAAAACGAACTATTTTATTATCATTGTTGGTAGTAAAGGCAGTCATAGAATAGTTGATTTTACGGGCAGGTTGCAACGGTTTTTTTATATGAAAAATGTAAAGTATGCGGTAATCCATTAAAAAATATGAATAGGAAGTAGATAAACATTCTAAATAGAACCAAAACACTCCATAGAATATCTAATGACGATTGCAATTCTTGACTTCATAAGATATGAAAAATACGAGTCACACCAATGATTTTTATAAAACACTGACATTGCTCCATATATATTTAAATCAAATAAAACACATTTATAGAAAATAGTTTATTCAATAATATCGTTAAATATTGTACCACCGCAGAATGGCTCATGTACACAAAAAAAAGAATATAGTAAAACGAACTTACACTTAACACTATAATCTTGGCAAACTCAATCTGATAACGTTACATTCCATATGCACACCTTTATTACGAACTGCAAAGAAATTTTACTCACTCATATCATTACTTGTATTGATTACATATAATTGTCCAGATAGCACTCAGTTTCTAATCTTACAGACTTAGAAATAATTATACGCCTACCTTAACTAATCATAACGATAAAACAAGCAATATTTTTTTCTAATTATTGACGAACTTGAACGAACTGGTATCGAAACATAACAGAAAAATAAGAAAGATACTGTTTCTGGGTAGATTATTAAGTGGACTTCTACAGATAAAAGCTTGATGATCGGTAGAATGTACCAACAGTTTATTTACTTGACGTTCTTCAATTCTACATCGAAAACTAGTGTTGAGTTTGGTGGAATGGTTGGTGGGGAACCTTTCTGTCCATAAGCCATGTTTGGAGGGCAGGTGATGCGTCTTTTACCGCCAACTTTCATTCCAGCAAGGCCGACGTCCCAACCTTTGATGACTTCTTGACGTCCTAGACGAAACTCGAAACCAGGGCCTTTTGTAGTGGAATCAAACATTTTGTTATTATTTTTGAATCTTCCTTCATAATAAACCTGCAAATATTAAAATTATTGTTATTGCAACTAATTATGATGTTAGTTATTATTACAGACCGACGCGGCACCGCCCTATAGCATTTTACTCAAATATTGCCATCCAGGGTCGTAATGAGGCTGATACCGAACGTTGAATTTTAAATCTCTTTGAAACAAAAGTTCCGACGTTCTTGAAATTCAACAAAATTTCGAATAAAATTGCAATTTCTGTATCATTTCAACCTTCGTCCAAATATATGTACAATTACAAATAATAATAATTAGTTGATTAAATATCAACCACAAATACATCTTTCACGAAAACGGTGCTCGGTTACGTGTTTGGTTTTTGCTTTGAAACCTCGTTTTTCCAAAATAGAATCGAATGGGATGCGAAGGGCTCAGTTGGCGTCTGGCATCCTCTTTAACTGGAAGCCCATCAAAACTTAAAAATGCAAAAAAAGCGATTCCTTTACCGCTTGGGCTAATATCGTGCATGGCGATACATCGCTAACTCGGCGTGACGTCATCGAAGAGCGCTCAGGTCTTGTTATACCGTAGGTAACGCCGAAACGGCCTAATTTATTTCCTAATAAATGCGGAAAGATGGGAATGAGTGAAAAACGTACGTGTAAAAAGCGAAGCCCAAATTGGAGGTTTGTGAAAGATTACACAAATAACAAAAGAAAAATTAAGGCACACAAACTTGGAAATATAGAAATACAGGAAAAATATAAAAGAGAATTAACAGGGATTCCAAATATAAATAAGAATCTAAAAAAGGACGGAGGAAATTAAAAAAGTAATAAAAGAAAAGAAAACAGCATGGAAAAAATATTTAACCAGTAGAAATACTGATGACTATGATTGATACAAAGAAAAACGATTGATAGAAAAGAAAAGTAAAGAAAAGTGGGAAGAATTCGGAAATAAGATAGGAAACGCACATAATGAGAGCCAAAAATTATTCTACGGAATGCTGAAACAGATGTAGAAGCCCGAAACAAACTGTTTAAAAAATATAGAGGATAAAAAAGGAATATACTAACAGAAGAAGAGAAAATAATGAACCGCTGGAAAGACTATTACGAAGAGTTACTAGAAGAAGACATAAGCGAACACCCCAAAGAAGAAGAAGCCCAAACACCACACATTAGCAAGAACTCACAAAACTATGAAACATATATAACGGAGGAAGAGCTAATCGACGCGATAGAAAAAATTAAAATAGAAAAGGGACGAGAAGATGAGATCGCTCCCGAAAGTATAAAACACATGAGAGAAGAAGACAAACAGAAACTACTAACTTTACTAAACTCAATAGCGAGAAAAAAAAGAGACACCTTAGGACTGGAGAGTAGGAATAATAACATCAATATACAAGAAGGGGGACAGCAAAATATGTAGCAACTTCAATGGCATTACCTTAACAAGCAGAATAGACAAAATTTATTCCAGAATTCTGAAAGAAAAACTGCAAAAAAAAAAAACGAAAATACCTTTGAAAAAACGCAAGCAGGATTTCGTAAAGGCAGAGGGATACATGGCCAAGTCTTAATGCTACAGCAAACAAATGAAAAGGCGATAAGAACTATATCTCTGTTTCATAGACCTGGATCAACCCATAGAATGTATTAAGAGTTTGTATAAAGAAACAAAAAATTACGTTCGAATATGAGATGAGAAATCTAATTGTTTTATAAACACCAGTGGTCTGAAGCAGGGATGTATTTTAAGCTCGATACTTTTCAATATAACGCTAGACGAAGCAATCAAACAGACCAAATCAAACACAAAGAAATACACGGTCGGCTGTTGGAGATTACAAACAGGCAATATCGCGGAGTTATGCTACGCCAATGATATATGAAGACGGAAAGAAATCTACAAAACAATGTCAACATAATTAACGAACAGTTAGAAAAATTTACATGAATTGAAAGAACAGTAAATAACAAAGAAAATATGGAAGACGAAATAAACCAACGAATATCAAAAACTGGACTCCATGATGCCCTAAGAACAAACATTTTCGGAAAGAAGTCCCAAAATTAGCTAAAATAGAAGTTGTAAAGAAGTTAGTTAAACCAATTCTAACCTTCGGATGCGAGACATGGATCAGCTCCAGCACAAAAAAAGAAAAAATAAGTATTCTTACGAAAAATAGAAAATAAAACAAGAAAGGGGTAAAGAAGACCATTTAAACATTCTGGAAGTCGTATTGTCAATCAACAGCGCGTTTTTCAGCAGGATAACAACCTTAAACACATCGCTAGCATATGCAAAAGTATACTTGAGCAAACAGTGACAAGTGGTATTAAAATAATGCCCTGCAGCTCCGGAATTTACAGGTGTGGCAACAAATTGGTATCGATAACTTAGAAAAACTGCTGAAAAGAGTGCCTCAAATTTATGAAGCCATGATTTATGAAGATAAATTATGTAAAATGTAACTATTTTAAGGACATACTTTAATCTCTTTTGTAGGGTACTTTTAAATTTTAATAGAAATTTGGATAAGACATTGCAATGTATTTTCTCTAAAAATGCATTATTGCTTTCAAACTTTGTGTATATGTGTACTGTAAATTGCTTATATCATTATTAAAATTCTATTTTTAAATAAGCAAATATTATTTACCTTAACAAATTTTCCAGGTTTAGCTGCTGGTCCGTTGCCAATCTTTACATCTTCTATAACAACGCCGCCCTCAATTGTCCTCTTCTGAGGTGAACCCCCTTCTTGCTTCGGTGATTTATTTGCTGCTTTACCATCTCCTTTGCTGGGTGTTTTATCACTCTTCACAGTGGTTTCTTCAGTCTTTCCAGGTGTTTTTTCTGGTTTTGCTGGAGTCTTGTCACCTTTCACTGGAGTCTTATCAGACTTTACTGACTTATCTTTCTTTTGCTTTTTGCTCTTCTGTTGTTGTTGTTGGGGAGCTTTTTCTAGTTCTTTCTTTTGTTTTTTACTGGCAACACCGTTTTCCATAACTTTCTTTGTTTGTTTTACCAAATCTGTTTTACCAGACCATAGTCGGTTGGGTGGTTCTCCATCGGATTCTTCACCCTATGCAAACAAAAAACATAGTAAGCGTAAAAATTAATATTTTCATTCAAAAAATATCATAAAAAAATAAAATCTTGACCAGCAACAGCTCTCGTCATTAAATCAAATTTCTGACGCAAATTACCATAAAAACATCATCTCAGGGCAACATTATATTAAAATTTTTATTATAAAGTTGCTATTGCATACCTCCACTTCTTCTTCATCATCTTCACTTTCATCCTCATCTTCTTCCTCATCACCTTCTTCCTCCTCATCATCTTCTTCATCCTCCTCCTCTTCCATAAGTGTTGTATCGAAAGTATCATCCTCTTCATCCATTAAATCAGACATATTAACGTCCGAATCATCAGAATCATCTTCATCATTACTATTAACCGCGTTTAATAGCTCCAAAGTTTTTGATTTCTTTTTCGGAGCTAGCAAAGAAAGAAAACCTAATTTCTACCTTTTAAAAATTCAAATAAACTTACGACTGTTTACCGGGTCTTTCTTCTGTCGTTTCTTACTGGTACTGCTTTCAACAACTTCATCTTCATCCTCCTCCTCTTCTTCACGCTCTTCTGGTGAGAACTGTTCTTCTAAAAGATATCCCGTAAGATGTACATGTGCTTTGCCATTTGTTGCAAAAGAAATTTTATCTCCAATCTGAAATAATATAGTGTAAAATCGAAAAATCTTAGTTCAAATAAAATAAGTTACTTCGTAATTTAAATCTAGCGGTACTTGTATGGTATTGCCCTTTTGCAGAGTGCACAAGAGATAATTTCTATCATCGTATGAACAAATTACTTGTGTTGGACTATCATCTGAAGTAGATTCATCTAAAGCGGCCATAGAAATATGAAACGCTGTCTTTACTGTTTGAGAGTAGCGCCTTTGAGGCTCCATAATCAATCCTACAAAAAAAAAGGCCGGTCTAAAGAATGCGGACATGGAAACAGGACAAACACGTGTTGGTAAGTTTTTGCCGGTATAAATCAGTAGAAAAATAACGCATTTTATTTAATTCTTACCCCAGAACATCTTGGATAAAATTGTTAATTTTTTTCTAATAAACTAACTAGAATCTTTAAAATTACAGTCCGTTAGAAAGATGTGCTTGTTCGGTCACAAAAAGAGCACCCAAAGAGATACAGTTGAATACGCTACAGAAGAAAAACGGCACTGTGCCGAACTGTACTAAACTGTTTGCGCCAAATAAGAAAACCCTGCATCTGCTAACAATAGTCCAATCACAATCATCCTTTTTAGGTTGGTAGCGCGGTGTCTTTCCCGCTAATTTGTAAAAACTATTTTACAAATATGCAAACAATCCAAATGTAATCCAAACATTTTAGTTATTTGTAGCGGAGCAAGTAACGTATTACTATGGCAATTATCTTGAAATAACAGCCTTTTACCACAGTATAGGGAGAATACACTAATGACACTCGCCCGTTTTCAGTCAGCCAACTTTTCAAAACGTAGTTAAAACGCGGGTAGTGGCAAAAATGAGAATGGCGGCAGAAAACGGGCCTCTGTTGGTTTCGTATGAGCGTAGTGGTAAGAACAGTATTTCAAGGTCATCAAATTGGTAGATAAATTTCATTCATAAATAGGCCAACTGTCGCCATTGTATTCTCCCTATACTGTGCTTTTACTTCATCATTAGTTTAGCGAATGAAGGGTATACTTCATATTTTAGAATCAGGGTCATCACAATATTACCACAGATTATACAGATAGGAATCATCAAAAGATAGTTTTGTGATGTATGCGTGAAATCGCCATTTTGTAAATGGCGTATTCAAACATAACATTCTAATTGTGTATTATTTAGTTTTATTTCTTTAGATATTTCGTAGTTGTAGTGATTTATTAAAAAAAAATTTAGTTGCACTTTTAACATTTTTATTTAATGTAATGTTCACAAATTGTGTATGGTTATTTTAAGTCCCAGTTTTATTTATATTTGACCGTAGGGTCATACGGTTGATAATGAGAATCAATGAATCTTCCAAACAGCTGTTCCGGACTAATTAATCAATAACTTGTGTGGTGCCAAGTGTGCCGATACTTTTCTGTTATTTACTATGTTAATAAATATTTTTTACTTAAATGTGAGCTATGTTTTCAAGCATTTTCAATTTTATAACAATAATGCATGTCATAAGGATCATAAAAGCAGTGATTGTGGATGATTTAAGTTGGTAGTTCCGGCAATAAAGGACATATTCATCTGTATTACGTTAAGAAACTGATGAATATGTCCTTTATTACCAGTACTACCAACTTAAATCATCTACGATATTTAAAAAATGCCAACTACACTGATAGCTCAACGTGTACCATAATGGCATGACTATGATTCGAATTACATTCAAAGTTTTAAGCATAAAAATAATAACATTATTTTATTAATTTTTATTAATATTTTGTTAATATTGAAATGAAATTTGCAAAAATTCAATGACGTCAAAAATATAAAAATATTTTGAAATTTCAAATTTCAAGTTAGATGTTCCTGTATTTCCGTAGCAACGAATACATCTTTTTCATCGTTATAGTCTTAAGAATGTAATGATTTAATTGTAGTTCTTGGCCGATAAAATTCTACAACTATAATCGTCTTATTATACATAGCATGTTAGCACATAAAATTGATTTTATATAAAATATAAAATAATTTTTTCATAAAAATACTTTTTGGGCAAGAGAGCGCGAAAAACTGTTTGCACAAAAGCGCCTGATGCCCACGGCGCGGCACTGCATGTATCTTTGAATAACCATTTCATTATTACAATAGAAATAAAAACATTATTAGGTTTGTTTCAGCAGCCGATTTGTGATAGTTTGATCAGAGGTTAATTTGGGTTATCAGGCGATGTATAGTTACAAGCGTATTTAATAGACTTAAGAGAGAAAATATACTCAAATTTGCAAATTAAAACAATAGATTTATCTTACATTCAAATATTACAAGAGGTAAGCGAAAACAGAAATAAACGCGAAATGTTTAGATAGAATTACAACCTTAAAGGAACTGTTAATTCCTAACAAAACTACATACTTAAATAAAACACGCATGAAGTGTTAACATATACAAAAAGATCTATAATACAACTTTTTACTTCACAATATAACAATGTGCATGCGTCTGATGGATCACTGGACGATAATCTTCAAACTGGAGCAACTATCAGTATACGGTTAGAAATTAATTTGGAGATCTGTACGAACGTCAAACTAATAATCAGAGTTTGGAGTTTTAACTGCACGAACACTATTTTTGTAATGCGCATGCCCCTGACGATTTCAAATGATTTTAAATCGCTGCAGGAACAAACCTTATACTACGGAGTAGTATTTCTGTAATAAACTATTAATCAATATAAATAAAACTGAATATTTCGTATTGTAATACTATATTATCTACAAACGGTACACTAAGAGATTATTAAAAATTTTAAATTTTTTAAATTCAATAATATTACACCAATGACCTAAATTGAAACAAATTTATAACTTGTAGTAAACAAAACAAATTCATGGATATAACACTAGTTTCGTAACCCCTTTTACAAAATGGTGGCAAAAGTACAAAGTTATGAAATTTGGTTGAATGAGATCAAAGGCGACGTTAGAGGTTCTTATTTGTATATGATGTAATCTGTGGTTTAGGAAGAGCGTGGCGGTAGGAATAGCGTTTCAAGGTCATTAAAATTGGTTGGCAGATTTCATTCCTAAATAGGTTAAGCTTCATTACACTCATTTGAGTCATTGTCATTACTGTATTCTCTCTATACTACAATATTGATGTAGATAAGGAGTTTGTAATAAACATAAGTACAAATAGATGATCTTAAGTGCATAAATTGCCTCCTTTATTAAAGTATTCATAAAACAAACATTTTCATTGATAGCTTTGTTAGTTTCCGAGTTCATAAACTAAATTGAATAATTCCACTAAAGTTAATGCACATTGTATTTGGAATGATTACATTTCTACACTAACTTTTGCAGGCTTCATATATTATACAAAGAAATTGTCATGAAAGCTCTGCAATGTATTTATTTGCAAATATGCTATATACATTTCGTCAGTTGCAAGTTGGACCATATATTTCCAAATTACAACAATTTATTAATTAATCGTATCAACAATCTCGCAAATATTTTCTTTTATGATCGAGAAGTTATTGTGATAAATACTAATATTAATATGAACCAATTTACATTTAATAACAGCAATTACATTTACACCGTTGAAGATAGTGTTTTGGAGCAAATTCCGGAAAAGGTAAATAACTATTTAATCTATGTGGATGACAAAACATACCCTGAAGTGATAAATGAAGTCAACAAAAATACAAAAATAATATCTCCTTATAACAGAGTGCTTATAATATTCAAAAGTGAAAAATTTATGCTGCATTTTTTCGAAATACTCTGGAAGAAAAATATTTACAAAATAATTGGGGTTAATGAAGAAAATCTAATGATTTATACACTAGATTTTGAAAATTTCTCTTGCAACATGCCAATTACATTTAAAAGAATATCCTCTACCACAAGCATCGATTTAAAAATATTTAAATTGAGGAATTGCAGCCTGAAAGTTTGTTCCTCCGAATATGAAGCAATGTTGGTGGATAGAAATGTGACAAATTCAGGCGCAGCTGTGCAATTGATCAAATTGGTATCGCAGAAAGAAAACATCAATTTATATTTCAATAAACCCTCAAATAAATACGCAACTGAGATCGGCGAAAGTTTTACTTACAACCAGGTACTCGAAGAATTTGAAACGGGCGTCAGTGAGATTTACATCGGTATTGCCACTGCCACCTACGAGCCACAGGTTTTATTTTATTGCACATATCCCGTTTACGAAGACAACATTTATTTGATCGCCCCAAAACCGAAACTTTTACCGATGGAAAAGATTATATACAGAATTTCCAATGAAAAATCATCATTATTATTCAATATGTCATTTTTGATAGGAATTGTATTGCTCAATATTTTTGGGAAGCTCGCAAATGAGAAATACTTTTACAATTTTTCACATTGTACAGTCTACTTGTTTGCATTACAAATTGGGTCCAGCGTACCGAAAACCAATGTTACTAAGAATCCGTTACGATTGTTTCTCATCTGCTATTTCATTCATTCTATTATGTTTACCAATTTTTGGCAGACTAAACTTTACAGTCTATCTGTTAAGCCACTGTATGAAAAGCCAATACGTACATTACGAGATGTTCTAGATTCTGGGATACCAATAAGATTTCAAGCTTCTGCCGGCTTACTCTTCCTACTTGTAAACGAAGAACACCAAGAAGTTTTCGACAGATACGAAACAAGCAACAGAAGAGAAGTAGATGGTGATTTGCAGGATTTTGTGAAGACCAGGGACTTTATTACGTTAATAAATGAATTGAATTTACGTGCTAACACACAATACAAGAAATTGTATGACAAAGTTCTCATATTTCGTATCAATATGATCCACATAATGAGAATGTATCACCCATTACACGAACAATATTCATTGAGAATAATCGCGATCCACGAAGCCGGATTAATTATGAAATGGTTGAATGATGCTGAATGGGAACTGCTTTTAAAACATACTTATCATCGGATTGAAATCGACTCAAAATCAATTTCAATCTTTAAAATAAAACCTGTATTACTTCTGTATATGTTGTGTATTGCTGTATGCTTCATTATTTTTGTGACGGAAATATTATTTAAACTGCTATATAAATACTATCGCGAACATAAAATATGTAAGTTTGCCTTTCTAAGCGTTTTGAAGAAATAGTATGGAATTATTTTTATCATAATCCAAAAATGTTGAGAACCACAATCTGAAACTATCCATTTAGTGTGTGATTAGGTTTATAGATGTCACTACTGTAGCACTAGCATTAATTAAATAATAAAAAATCAATTAGATGCATGAATAGAATTTAAATTGATGTACTTGATTTATTACTCTAAGCCCTATACCTACAGTTAAAAATGTAAAAATGTAAAATAGTATTTACTCAAAATCTTAAGGTTGTTTTACACAACGCATAATTATGTATAGGGCGTGCTTGATATTTTTAATTTTCTATTTGTCCAGATTATATTAATTGCGTGTGTCATTCAGAAATCATATGTAAATGCTTATATAACTCCTGTATAATTTTGCTTTGCCTGATGTTTGCTAATTTACAGGATGCATAATTTTTATGTGTATAATTCTAGGCAGAATTATGCGTCGTGTAAAGCAGCCTTTATAAATGTCATTTAACATCAAATAATGACAATGACATCTGATATGAATTTTGACAGCTACAATATTTAAAAAACCAGTTAACCTCTCTTGAAATTATGTCTCTTCGTTGGATTTCAGTAAATAAAAAGTAGTCACCAGCTAGAACCTATTTAAAACCAACTTAACAGTATACACATTTTAGGCTTGCAGAAGGCGTAAAACTAATTAATTTACTCTCAAACACGCAGTTTAGTTTACTTCTTAGAAGAACAAACGAATCCGATGGGGACGATATTATTAGCGAAGAGGAACATAAGAAACTAGGTGAAGTATTACACATAGATTTCGACAGTGTCAACCTTCTCCTTCAAAGCTTAGTCCATATATGGAAACAATCGATTAAAATTATACTTAAGCCAACGGATCTCTTTCAAAATCTCACTGAAATATTGCAGTTGCAATCCGAAAAATCCGATGAATTTGTGAAAATTTGGACTGAGAAGACTAAATTGGATTTTGGCGATTTAGAAAAACAAAAGAAACTGGATTCAATCGCTTGGGAAATAAATTTGGAAGTTGCTTCTTGCTACGATGCGAAAGAACTTATACCAAAGGCAAGGTTACAGTTGAATTTGACAGATTTTGTGAATGATTTAGAGAGTGAGCATGTTATGTTAAAGCTTAGCGAGAAACAATTGACTGAATTATATAATACGATAGAGAAAGTACAAACGAAATTGGATAACATACAAAGTTTAAGTCAACAAGGCTAATGTTTAAGAATTCTTGGTGAGGTACATTTAATTATCCTCAATATAGGTTTTTTTTTAATAGCAATTTGTGTCATAGTATGGCCATATCTAAAAAATATTTTTTATGTATATTAAAGAATACTTTAAGTATTAATATTTATTTTATATAAATTATGCATTTAAATCTCTGAATAAATACTTTTATTGATATATTTCACTTTACATTTTATTCTACATTAAATTTTATAGTGATTATATTTTGAATTCCAGCTTCAATTGTGTCTCCTCTATTTACAGGCAAGTTTCCTAAAGGTGTTCCAGTTAAAATCAAATCGTTCGGTTCCAAAGTCATATATTGTGTTATATAACTAATCAGTTGTGGTACATTGAAGATGAAATCTTTTGTACCTTCTTTTTGACGTAGTTCTTCATTAACTTTGCACCATATTTCAATATTATGAGGGTCGTTTATTTCTTCTGGGGTAATAAAACGACTTACAGGGCATGCGGTATCAAAACCTTTTCCTATAGTCCATGGAGTACCTTGTTCTCTTGCCAATTTCTGTTAAAATATATGCACACTCTTACTGTTTATACAAGATATCCCACCTAGAACTACAACTGTAAAAGTATGAATTAGAGACACCTGCAAATTTGGTAGATTCATTTGAAGTAAGCTGGTATCAACTTCTGATATCATGAAGCAGCAGACGTATCAAAATAGAAAGGTAAGTCAATTACACTGGCATTAGTAATCTATCAAACTTTTAGATTTCTTACATAGAGAAGTGGGATGAAATTTCATTTGCTTTAAAAACTGTATGTAATAATTATTTAGGAATACACTCTACCCGATATTTTTTAAATTTGGCGGTTTCCTAAAGTTAGTAGTTCCGGCAATAAAGGATATATTCGCTAAGAAATTGACGAATATGTCCTTTATTGCTGGAACTACCAACTTAAATCATCCGTCAAATTTTTAAAAGGCCAAGTGGGAAATAAATGATGTTCAAGGAATTTTCGTAAAAATTTCACTATTTTAGTAGAAAAAAAAACTGTAAAATCTTTGAAATTAAAATTTGAATCACGTGCTTTTGAAGGTGCCAACGATTGCTGTAACGTCAATCGTAATAATAGACCGTTATAAGTACATATGTTCCTTTTATAAACATGATACATATAAAGTAAAAATTTTTACCTCCTTCTTACCTTTGAAGGACTTCCACACCATATGATAACGATTTCACTATCCAAGACAGAATTTCTAAAATTTATAGACAATTTAAGTTGGCAATAAAGATCAAATTCGCTTGTAGTACGCTTTATTACTGGAACTCAGTGTTGCCAGTCGTATAAGTTCATCAAACACTAAACGTTATAGAAAAAAGTACTAAAAGACTTTAAAAAGTACTAGTTTTAATTTTGGGAGCCATTTTAAATTTGTTTAACAAAAATTAGAACAATTTAAAAAATAATCAAAAATCTGAAAAGTCTATTATTTTTCAATATACTTTGAATACAATAATACACGGTATAAATAAAACATTACAAAAATAAATAAATCAAAACAAAAAACACCGTTTAAAAGATTTTTCTCAGGTCTCCGGTTATATAACAGTTGTCTGTATTTAAGAATCCTTTTGTTAGGAGTAGGGAGTTTCAGGCAGCAAACGATTTCTTAATTTTGTTTTTATTAAATTAAGTGAACTAAAAATTCACTCTGCTGCTGATATGAGTTAAACTCATAATGTTCATTACAAAATTAGAAATATTTTTATAAATAACATCATTATCAACATTTTTAAGCAACTTATTTTAAACCAAAATGACCAAAATGAAAATCTAAATTATTAAGTTCTTGTTTTGTTGCACTGGATAGATTCGATAGCTCTCTATATTACTATAAATAATAATATGTGATAGTGAAAATCACGTAACCTCTCTTGCGTCCTCTGTTATAGATCGGTCGTCCGTAGGCGCGAAAGAGACGGGAAAGAGGGTCAAAAGGGACCAAATTGTACGGGACTTGCGAAAAAGGGCGAGCGAGATAAACGCGCGCGATCTACGTTGATTGAAAAGGGACTACTTTTCCTGTAAAATAGAAGTATTGTCCGCGAAATTTAAAAATGTCTATCGGTGATCATACGATATTTGCTTTTAATTTTGGACCACGTTTAATACGTTTATATAGAATATAAGAAGCTATTTATATCTTAATTTTTATATTAAAATGACAGTGATAGCTAATTTGACTACTCAAATAAGGTTCTGTATTCACTAAATTACAGCTCAGCATTCTGACCTCGTGCTTTAGGACAGGGAAATGACAACAAAATATTTGTAACATTGTGTTTTCTGTTTTTTTTCCATAACTAAATTAATATATCATCAAACACTGGTAAATTAATAAAATCTGTCTTTAATGTCAAACATGACAATACAAACGGATTGTTGCCAAAGTTATATGAGATGGTTGATTATTTCTGCTGGATGATGTCATAAACAAACTGACTAAGAATGTATACGCTTCATCTACGTTTGAAATGATGTTTTTTAATTTTTGTGATGAAAATAGTAAGTTGAAATCAGATTACCATATTCCAAACTTCTTCATTTTTATGTGCTTTATTATAATCATAATATTGAAAAACAGATTCTTTGTTCATACTTTTTCAAATACCGGGAGTTGTAGTTCCCGGTATATTTTATTTGATTAATTCGGAACAGCTGTTTCGAGAATTCATGGATTCTCATTGCCAACCGTAACACCAGTCTCACAGGTTAGTAGCTATGATTAGATCAACCAATAACAAGTCATATCGAAATTTCTCAATAATGCTATCGATTAGTTTAAATATTAGTTACTTGAAATAAGTTAATAAACACAAAATAAAGGTAAAAGTAATTTTATTTATTGAACAGGGAATGTAAGTGTGATCAGATCCTTAATACCAAATGTAACGTTATCTCCTGCTTTTACAACAGAATCGCCAATTGTAGTTCCCATCAAAATTAAGTCACACTCTTCTAAAGTTATCGTTTGCGAAAGGTAACCAATCATTTGTGGAATGTTAAAGATTAAATCGTTAGTATTTCCTTTCTGTTTTAATTCGCCATTAATTTTGCACCAAATTTCTACGTCGTGAGGATCTTTAATTTCTTCGCGCGTTAATAGACGACTGACAGGGCAAGCGGTATCAAAGGCTTTACCCATTACCCACGGGTGACCAGCTTTACGTGCGGGAGTCTAATATAAAACAGAAAAAAGCATTCAATCCAACTCAAAACCAAAATAAGAGGACATCAACATTTTGCAAATCACTTTACCAATTCTGAATGTGCAGTCATGTCCAAAGCCAAACAATAACCACCTACATATTTCATGGCATCACTTTCTTTGACTTGTTTGCATGTTTTGCCTATGATGACGCCTAATTCTGCTTCTTCAGTTACAATAAAGTTTTCGGGAATCTAAAAGTAAAAAATAATGATTTTAGCAGCATTTTATATGCGTAGCATAGATTTCTACTTTAATACTTTGCCCTTCCGTTATATAGGACGAAGTAGGCTTTAAAAAGACTATTGGTTTACTTGGAGTGGGTATCTTGCGGTGTTCAACGACAGACCTATAGTAGTAAAATAAATCGCTTAAAATTAAAATTACTAAAATTTTAATAAAAGAATATAAAGTACGTTGAAAGTTAAACGGCAATCTAATGAGTAATGAATTACAAATTTATAGTTACATAGCTACACCACATGGACATTTTAAAGGTTTAATGCTTCCAGACAGACCATACAGAATGTAAACATATTAGTAAATACTAATAAATATAGGCATGAATACATAAATTGCAATGAATATAAGGAGGAATGGGAGATA
Organism: Dynastes maya; assembly: GCA_029619315.2. Taxonomy (NCBI): domain Eukaryota; kingdom Metazoa; phylum Arthropoda; class Insecta; order Coleoptera; family Scarabaeidae; genus Dynastes; species Dynastes maya. Next base: position 54,308,276 of record JAROYE020000004.1, on the reverse strand, counting down.
AAGCGTTAAACCGAAAAGAAAGTTATATATAGTTTTTATTTAAGTTGGTAGTTTCGGCGATAAGGGAGATATTCGCCAATTTATTAACGTAATACAGACGAATATATCTTTTATTGCGGGAACTGTGAACAAAAATCATCCACGAAATTTAAAAAATGCGAACTAGTCATGAGTCATGATACACTAATAAAATAAGGATTGACAGTAGTTCAGTTTAAAAAATCGCTAACGAAAAAATGGCTGATTTTATGCAATTTTAGGCTGCATTAATATGTTAGTAATTTTTAGCGTAGTATTTTGCAAATAATTCAAAATTAAAATAATATACAGTATGTTCCATTAAAACAAGTTGACTCCTTAACAAAAGTACGTTATACGAACTTAACACAATATTACGTGCATCTCATTAGCAATTCACAACCACATATGTAAATACGTGTGTAGTAGGTCCTTTCATGATTAATCTAGGCACCAAAAACCACATCTGTCTAATATGCATTTCCAGAGAAGTAATGATTTCCATAAACGTCGACTATTCCAATGAAACCCTAATAAATAACTCTGAAACACCTAACTTTAAGACAATACTACCTTATTACATTTTGGTTCAGAATTAAACAAGGATTCCAAAAATGCAATATGTAGTATGTTCTGTTAAAAAAAAAAATTTTTGGTAGGTACGAACTTATAAGACATGACGTAGGTTTCAACATAATTTTAATCTATGCCCACTATCAGACTTCATAACAATAAATAAAAGCCGTCTTAAAAGATCTCCAACCACAAAGATATAATCTTCCGAGTTCGCGGAGACGACTCACACTGTATAATGATGTCAAAAATTTGGAATTTCTTTTTTATATTTAGTTTTTTTTTCTTGTCACGTTGTCACATATGGTCACATACATATCATACAGCAAATGAAATGAAAACCTCCACGATAGAATGTGCAATATATTCAGTCTTTCAATACAAACCGTTTTCATAAATATAAATTTCTTACTTATAATTAATGGCAGCCCCGATAATTTTCTTGCCTTGTTTAACGAAATTCGTCAAATTTGCCATGTTGTAGATATCTTCAACAATATCAATTATAAGTGCGCAATCGTATCATTATCACTTATATGTTTACTCACAAAATTTCTAGAAACAGAAACGAATATAAAAACACGACATGCAAAATCGTCACATTCTTTACGTAACAATCCAACCGAAAAAAACTCAGTTCTTTGTTCGTATTTCCCGCTGTCATCTGGTTTATCGGCCGAGTACAAAAGAAGTGTCAATGATCAATGACGTCAACTGGAGGACATGAGTAATAAAGTGTTCTCCACCATAGCCAAGCGGATTATTGTATTTTTTGTGACAGTTAAGTTAAATTAGTCCATTTTTTGTGTGATATCGAGTATTAGTTAAGGTTTTTAGAGGCTATGTGCTGCCTTTCTATCACTTAAAGATCTCTTCGCGATTTCGTACGATGCATTAGGATTATTTAGGAACATTTGTGTGATCTACTTTCTATCTGCTTTATAAGATATAGGATGATAAAAATGGAAACAGACAAAGTAATCGAAGATACAAACAGTAACCCGCAGGTACTTACATGAAATATTTAGACGTTAATTTTGAATCGATCTAATTAATAGTTTACTTATAAAATTTACAATTTGGTTTTTGTATTTTTGTAAATAAAAAGGGTTTAGTCAAAGATAACATCAGTATCATAGCCGGAATCTGTCATATGTCAGATGCAGATATTTTTTGCAGTTTCATTTATGTATTGTTTTATATTTCATCCATAAATTTTTGCTTTTCTAATTGAAAAGAAATTACCATTTAAAATTTTTAACTTGCTTAATTAAAAAGAAATAAAAACATATTAATTTGATTTGTTTAACCTAATGATACTATATAAAAATGACGCTAATAAATTCTACGAAATTATATGCCTGTTTTTTTTAGTATCCAATGACAATACTATACGATCCAACTCGAAAAAAAGAACCCTCAGCGACGTTTAATGCTGAACGGGATGCATGTATTAAGTACTTTGAGAAATGGAGTGAGACTGATCAGGTGGAGTTTGTCGAGAATTTACTGGCAAGAATGTGCCACTATCAACACGGTCATATTAATTCCTATCTGAAGCCAATGCTACAACGAGATTTCATTTCATTATTGCCAAGTAAAGATACGAAAACGAAAGAAGAAACGTTTTCCAATTAATTTTACCTATTTTGATTTGCAGAAAAGGGATTAGATCATGTAGCCGAGAATATCCTATCATATTTAGATGCCGAGAGTTTATGCGCTGCCGAATTAGTATGTAAGGAATGGTTACGTGTAATATCTGATGGAATGTTATGGAAGAAATTAATCGAACGGAAGGTTAGAACGGATACACTGTGGAGTGGCTTGGCGGAGAGAAGACAATGGTAAGTTGCACTGTTCAATGCCATTTTTACTATAAAAACAAATAGGGTAGACCTTGTACGCAGAGCAAAGGTGTTTGCTTAAGGTGTAATGTTGTAAGACAAATATTTACGTTAGTGTTTGTATTTAATTAGAAATCTCAACAGGTAATACAATGTGAAACTCTGTATTTTTATTAGCTTTTATTGCAATGCTGTTAATTTCAAGGATAATGCTACGTTACACAATATTACATAATGGGTTTTATGTGGAATTTTAGTAGGATTATTTATGATTATTTGTATTTTGTAGCAATGAAATTGAATAGCTTTTATTATAACGAATTTATTTTATTCATAATATGATTATAACTAACTTCTATAATTTGTATCACAGTTGTTTAATTTTTTTCTGTTGAATCTTTATATGCTGCTTGCCAAAATTATTTGATAATTTTTTCATTAATCTGAAGAATTTATTAATTTAATGTTAATTTATATAATAGTAAATAATAAATAATAAGTTACCTGATAATATCAATCAATAGGTGTATAACAGGTGTTTTTTTTGCTTCGATAGAACTTATGGAAAAATTAACTGTCAAACGAGCTGTCATACTACGTTCGGTTTTTGATATTTACGATCAGTATACTCTGGCAAGTCATCATGAATAGACTTACGCTTGAATAACACTATTCAATTATTCAAATTTATTTTGAAAATCAGTTATCGATAGATTTCGTACCGCATATTCTCTACATGATAATAACACCAACACGTCGAAGGAATGTGCGTACTGAAGAGAACATCGTTGCTGTAAACGAAAGTGTAGAAGAAGATCCCGATTTATCCATTTGTTGTTGGTCACAGTCACTGGGGCTCTGTCTGTCTACTACGTGGAAAATTTTGTGTAAAGATCTTCGTCTACATCCGTTTAAGATCCAGCTGGTACAGGAATTAAAGCCACAGGACTATCATCTGCGTTGTTCTTTCGTCGATTGAACTCAAGAGCAGTTGGAAACTGACCCCTTGTTGTATCGCAAAATTATGTTCAGCAATGAGGCTCCTTTTTGGCTTAACGAGTTTGTGAATAAACAAAATTGCCGCATATGGAGTGGGACCAATCCATAAGAGACCCTACAAACTGCATCACATCCAGAAAATGCACTGTTTGGCGTGGTTTGCACGCCGGTGGCATTATTGGCCCTTATTTCTTAAAAGATGAGGTCGGAGCTCGCGTTATCGTCAATGGAGATCGTTAACGCACCATGATTAATGATTTTTTATTTGAAAATGTGGAGGACAAGATGTGGTTTCAACAGGATGGCGCTACGTGCCACACAGCGACGGCAATCATCGAGTTATTGAAATAAAAATTTGACGATAAGTTAATTTCGAGGAACGGACTTGTCAATTGACCTCCAAGGTCTTGCGATTTGATACCTAACGATTCTTTCCTGTGGAGCTACGTGAAATCACTGGCTTATGTCAATAAACCAGCAACAATTGACGCCTTGGAAACCAACATTGTTCTTGTTATTCGTGACATATGGCTAACAGTGCTCGAAAGAGTGACCCAAAATTGGACGTCCAGAATACGCTTCGCCAAGAACAGCCGCAGTGGCCATATGTCCGAAATTATTTTCAAATGTTAATGCCATGAATAAATCTTTCGAGTCATACCTAAAATTCGATTAGATTTTAATTTTTCATATCGTTTTTTTATAATTTGAAGTTCTATCGGACTTTAAAAAACACCCGTTGTTAGTGTTTGTAGGTTTTCGAGAACCAGTTTCTAAAAACTGTTTTCTTTTTTTTATGAAAAGGCTACTTTGTTGCTTTTGTGCGGATTTTATGAATTTCTCTGTTATTTAAAAAAAATTGACTTTCCTAGTTAAATATGTCTGTTTGCTCTGGATTTTCAGCACACCTTGCATAACACTTTTGATATTTATTGTTAACTATAAATAACTGTTTGTGTAATTCATATGAATCTCATTCTTCACATCAACCCATGAGCTTTCTATCGGGTTGGTGTCTGGCGATTGAGCCGATGAAACGCTTATGTATCGCAGAGACAATTACCTCGCTCTAGTCATAATCTCACGAATTCTAAAAATTGGTCCCTGACTATACCAAAAAAACTGGCCCATATAATACAGGGACATGTTTAATAGTTGTTTTTTAAACGTGGAAGAAGTACCGTATTTTGGAAGTCGTCGAGCACATTGTTCATCACAATTGTTGTTGTATAGAATAACTTTGGACTTGCCACTCCAGAGAAAATTTCTCCGGAACATGTTTTGATTTACCGGAATAACGGTGCATTCGAAATAATTTCGGCAATTTCAGGATGAACGGCAACCCGCTGGAGGTAGTAGTAAGTGGGAGTTGCTACTCGATTCGATAGATATGAAACAGCTTGTATTTTTCTTGAAATAGGTTTTTCGTTGGTTGTTTTTCAGTATAATTATTAGTAAAACGTGTGTACTATAGTAAATAAATGAAATTAGTTTAGAAATCACTATTATTCACTATACAATTGATTAGAATTTCACCCGCGCGCTGTAAAAAATGAATGTCCCATGCTACTATTGCACTTAGTGCCTGTAATACCAACTGGGATTACACAGTATAATAATCAACTGTAATAATGGCAAGAATATCAAATATGAAATACAATATCCAAATTTCATAACTTCTTTTGCTACTAGAAACAATTTTTACTTACATTTTTCGTTTACCCTTATGTACTTTGCTCCTAAGACAATTTCAAGTTTTTTAGTCGAGCTTTTGACAATGATAGAAGGCAAAATAAGGAAAGTCTTTTATGAAGGACATCTGAATGAGAAATAAAACCTTTATAAGTGATTTAGGAGTTTACGCTGAATGTGTTTCTGGGTATTACATAGCAATACGAATGACAATCAAATATAAACGAGCTTTTTGTTTAAACAAAATTTATTTTATAGGAAACATCCCTACAAATTATTTTTCTACAAAACTTCCTCCTTTTATGAAATATTTTTTCCAACGTTTTGGTAGTTTGGGCGGGTATATAACCAGTCGGGCACGAACGTTTCCACTCGATCGTTGGTCACAAATCGCTTGTTCCCCTAGTGTTTTTTCGAAAGATCCGAACACTCCAAACATGTGGAAAGTCTGGACTGTAAGGTTGATGATCAAGCATTTCCAAGTGCATTGCCGCCGGTTTCTGCTGCGTGGGGTCTGGCCTGTCGTAGTAATGGAAGAGCAACAGTTCGCGGACAAAACAATCTCGTGATTTGGGAGTCTAATGGTGCACCTATGTCTCGTCAGAGGTGACGATTTTATGCAAAAAGCTCCCCCTTCTTCAAAACGAGTTTGATGCAATTGAAGGGGCAAGTGGACGAAGGAGTTATGTTACAAAAAACTGTTTCTGAATAAATTAGGGTTTAATAGGGTTAGTTGGTATCTTTTATTGAACGGTTATTTTCAAATGCAGTTTGTTCGATTGGTAAGAAGGGATTATGGATGAATAATACGTGGTCAAACATTTGAGTTTTGATGAAACTTATTCATTACAATAAAGTTTTTCATCCACTGCCCCTTCAATTGGGAAATGCGTGCTCGTGCAACTTTTTGATCATTATTCGGCAGCTTTGGAACTCAGCGTACTGGAATTTTTCTATAGCCTTGAGATTTTCGTAGTCGACACCAAGTTCTCCCGAAATATCAAGCACCGTTAATCGTCGATCGCGTTCGATAAGTTCACAAGCACGTGCAATGTTTTCATTAGTAGTACTAGTGTGAGGACGACGCGGGTGAGCTTGATTTGTAACACGTTCACGACCTTGTTTGAATTCCTTACACAAAACCTTCACTCTTGGCTCTGGAAGGGTATCATTCCCGAGCTGGGCTTGCAGTCTGTGGTAATTTAGGCTGGTTTCACGTTTTCGCGGATGAGAAACTTTACAATTATGCGTTGCTCAATAGAGACGGACACACTCTTCTCACTAATTGTGAAGGCTACTAAATAAAGGATGGCTGGAATCAGACCAGCCGGCTTGAACTGCCCAGTCAAACCCAAATACCCTTCTTGTTTCTCAACCAATAAAAGCTTGTTCATATTTGATCGCCCCTCGTATATCTCCAGCACACGCAATGTATCTGGGAGATCTCGACCGCCCAAAAACACAGAAACAACCAAATAAACTGCTCCAAACATGAAAACAATGAGTCATACTCTTGCCACTAGTTCCTTGTTCAAAGAAAGAAAGATACTCAAAGTTTCATCCATGAAGCCTAAAGAACAAACAAATAGTATAGTAACAAAGTCAGTGGATCTGACAAATTAGTTACATGTGCAAAGGGTTAAATCCAATTTTGGATGAGTCCTAAAATGTTTATCAAACCGCTATTCCTTATGTAGCTTAGTTTCTGGGGTGTATCCGCATAGAAATTTTACTGGTTTGCTAATACCTGGCCATCAAATTAAGACCACTAAAAAATATGTATTTTGGGGTAAAATTAAAAAAAAAATTCAGTTGGTAGTGTTGGCAATATTATTATTTAATTACATATAACATGCAAGTAAGTATAATTTGAACATATATTTACTAATATTTGTTTGTTCCTCCTCTGTGTTTTATTTTCTCAATCCTTTTTGGCATACTGCCAATGCAGATTTTTATTTTGTTTTTTAATTTCGCCGCTATTATGCCACACATCTTCAATTTGTTGTTGTAATTCTTCCTTTGTAGTTGAGTTTCACTTACGATGTTTTTCAAGACATTCCACAAATTTTCAATTATATCTCAAAGAGTTTTAATTTTATTTGTGTGCGTCTATTTTCGCGGTCAATTATTATCATAACGGGAAAGAAGAACGATATAACCACGGAGAAAAAAGCACGATTTTCTGCTCTTCTAGAGACGGGAGAGCTCTCTCAACGTGAAGTTGCACAAAAAGAGGGTGTATCACATCACACTGTTCTGACACACCCCCCCCATTTCTAACGGTTTGGTCGTGCATTACCACGGAAGGACCGGGACCATTATATTTCGTTAACGGAACAATGGAACAAAAACAATATAAAAAAGTTTTGCAAAACGACTCAAGGACCATATACTTTCATTACCTTGAATCTAAAAATCTGTGTGCTACCAGGCAATTCGCCAGACATAAACCCAATTGAAAATGTGTGGAATGTCTTGAAAAACATCGTAAGTACACGAAGCTCAACTACAAAGGAAGAATTACAGCAACATATTGAAGATGTATGGCATAATAGCGACGAAATTAATAAAACAATAAAAAGCTGCATTGGCAGTCTGCCAAAAAGAATGGAGGAAATAATAAAACACAGAGGAGGAACAAGCAAATATTAGTAAATATATGTTCAAATTAAACTTACTTGCATGTTATATGTAATTAAATAATATTGCCAACATTACCAACTGTTTTTTTTTTAATTTTACCCCAAAATCATAATATTTTTAAGTGGTCCTAAGGTCCCAGGGTCTGTATTTCGCTCTCAATTACATGGAGCTTCCTCTAGACTGCTGCGTTTGGTGTTGCATGCGGAGAAAATGCAATTTCTACGTGGTTACAGCTCGGCAACCAGTCTACATTGGACAGTGGCCGCGAAAGCCTACAACAACACGCTATTTCTTCTATTTAGCTGATGTTCAACTTGCTTTATTATTTCAGGATTCAATATCTGTTCAAACCGCGACCGGAAAATCAACGACCGCATTCCTTTTATCGGTCGCTCTATCCGAAGATCATCCTCGACATAGAAAGCATCGAGAACAACTGGCGCAATGGCCGGCACATCCTACAACGAATCAACTGCCGTTCGGAGAACAGCAAAGGCGTGTACTGCCTCCAATACGACGACCAGAAGATCGTGTCCGGCTTGCGCGACAACACGATCAAGATCTGGGATAGGAACACGCTGCAATCGACCAAGGTGTTGACCGGCCACACCGGCTCGGTGCTGTGCTTGCAGTATGACGACAAGGTGATCATCAGCGGCTCGAGTGATTCTACTGTGAGGGTGTGGAACGTGAACACAGGCGAGATGGTCAACACGCTCATACACCATTGCGAGGCCGTCCTGCATTTACGTTTCAATAATGGGATGATGGTGACATGCTCCAAGGTAAATAGGGCAGGGGTAAATACACTACCGCTCATAGGTATTTGGGCACCTCAAATTTCAAGGTAAATCGTTAAATATTTAAATGGAAATATTAAAGTATGTATTTGGTATTTAAGTATACATAAATATACAACTTTAACAATTACAATTATTTATTTGATCTAAATTTTAGATTCGTTTATGTGACCTCCTTTACTTTTGATGATCGCGTCGCATAATCGGGGCATTCTTGCAATTAATTTTAACAATGTTTCCAGAGTTATTCGAGCCCACGCTGCCAGTAGTTTGTTCCACATGTCATCTGCTCAAGATGGAGCAGTTTTTCTTACTTCCCGATCGAGTTCTTCCCATAATAAATCGATGGGATTCAAGTCCGGGCTTTGGGGTGGTATTTCATGATTGTTAGTGTCCCTTTCTCTTCCAACTGTTTTAAATATTGCTTGCATAATTTTGAATTATACAAAGTTCTAAGCCAAAATATTTACATCAGAGGGTATTGCATTTTCCTCTAAGAAGCGTTTGTATCGCTCTTTTCTCATTATGCCTTGAATTTTTACGTGATCACTTGTGGATGTACCAGCAAAACAACCCCAAATTATTACCGAACCACCGCCGTGTTTGACGGTAGAGACTGTACATTGTGCACGTTCACTTATAGATCTTCTTACAAACACTCGTTTTCGCGAATTTGGATTCGTCGGTCCATAATACCTTGCTCCAGTCTTCTACCGTCCAATTTCGATGTTCACGTACCCATTGCAACCTCTTTTTGTTATTAATTTGGCGTAGCAAGGGCACCGTGCGTGAAGGCCGGCTTTTTGCAAATAACGTTTAATCATGGACACGCTAATCGCCTTCAGAAGTACAGTATTGATTTCTGCGGTGATTTCTGGAGCTGTTTTTCTTCTATTTTGCTTACTGGACACCGCGATTACAATATCTTGAGCTGATGTTGTCGCCCTTGGTTTACCACTTCTTACTTTATTTAGAAAACTGCCACTTTCACTGTATTTTTTGATGTTATAATCAACAGTAGATGGATTTATATGTAATTTTCTAGCAATTTGACGATTGCTTATGCTTAAGTTATGTTATGGTACTATCAAAGCACGCGTTTTAATACTAATTTCTTTCCTTTTCGGCATGTTTTTAAATGAAATTATAAGCACTATTCCTTAAGAGATGTCGCTACTAATATGGAACGATAACTGACCGTAATTTAAAAATATTACTTCAAATTGCTTTATTACAGCTTCTTGATTATATTATAGTAAAATTACCAACTGTTACATTTTTCCTTGAATTTCGAGAAATACGCTCTTTATTGTCGCTACTACCTACACTTTTATAACGGTATTACCTCTCATACAGATAAAAGAAGTACATAGACCGATATTATTTAACGAATTTAAATGAATCTTACTGATTATTACCATACTATTCAATAATGCTGGAATGTATTTCCTAAATACATTCTATGTATACAAAAATCTAAAATTCAAGGGTGCCCAAATACTTATGAGCGGTAGTGTAGTTTAGTGTCTGTTAAGATACCAGTAATACGGACTGGCATTATGCACATACTTATTAGGTACCATTGAGAAATTTCCAAAGAAAGTACAAAGGCACATTGTGGAAAACGTCAAACAACTAGCGAAGTGCTATAAAGGACTGATACGATAGTACTTGTCTTGAAAAAGAAATAACTTACATAAGCCAAAAAATATGCAAGTGGGGCCATTGAAATACTGGTCGCCTGTGATTTTTGTTGTCAAAAAACTCAACACAATGGAGAACGTGCAGATATACATACACAAACACACAGGAAAGTTGATTAACACGCAGATCAATAACACACAAGACGCATTATTCTCCCCACTACTCCACCTACACCATATAAAAGCACAAGCACACACCACACCATCAGTCACTTGACAACCGCCGAAACCGGTCGTAACACTACGTCAAGGAAAAATGTTCGTCAGAACAGGAACCAACACGTCGATTAAAATAACAAAATTGACAGCTATTTCCGGTATAACTGAAAGTGTCAGATTATTAAAAAGATTAGTTTAATAGCACATGTAGGCTATAATATATTAGTATTCAGAATTTTCCAATGTATACTCTTTTCATATATCGATCGATGCAGTTCCCGGTGAGACACTGTATACTAATGTTTATACCTGTATCGCAACCTGTACGAAACGAAGATGGTGTATGGCGAAAACATGGGACTCAATACAGATCTCTGACTGTGATCTCCTCGAAAGAAAATCTATCATAAGTACAAATTATATGTGGTTAACGAGGTTATTTTTATGATGAAACAATTTGTTAAAAGCCATTATTTTTATTATTACAAAACGGTTGTGAAAGCACTTCAGTACTGTTAGCGCAAGTGCATTCCTGCACCAAATTCGAAACTTCGTACAACAAAAACGCAAATTAACTTCTGAAAATCTATATTAAATAATAAATGTAAGATATTGTTGGTACTAAATAAATTAGGTGGGTATGACGTTTCTATATCGCTTCCAATCCGGTAATTCAATAACCCTCTTGTTTGGCAATAAAGGTATTAAGAAATTACCAATAACAAGAAAAACTAAGAAGAAAAATCTCTCCGCTGCCAGTGCCTTTGTTTGGGATAAAGTCAGATTTATGATATATTGCAATATTGCAGTTAGTCCACGTCCGACGCATAAGATTATACCTAAGCCTGTTCCTCTCATAGCAGTTGGCAAAAGTTCGCACGAATATAAGTAACTAATATATTCGACTCCATATAAGTACTGCGTACACAATAAATTTAAAATATACCATCCGTCTCCTTTTTCTACAAATAGAGATACTACAAGACATATTGTTGCACATGCAAGCTGGTAAGCTAGAGTTACATATCTTCCGCAGAGAATAAATGGCGGCATTATACAGAGAAAACTGAATAGTTCTGACATAAATACTAGATATTTGTGCGAGGTCGCGCTTATTTGTTTGACTTTTACGTAACGCCTTCCGTTTAATGTCAACACCCGCTGAACAAAGTGATAGTATGCCATTATTAAAATAGTTTTCCGATATTTGTGGTTGAGAAGGAGAATTTTAAGATTCTCATGGACGATTTTAAACGGATTCTGTTGCAGAGCTGGTAAGAAATGTTCAAGGGATACATCCTCACCCCATTGCTCCAGAATTTTCCAAGCCCTTAATTTCTTTCCATAACTTAGCAACCAGCGTGGAGATTCGGGCAAAAAATACGCGAGAAACAATGGTAGGGCTACTGGTAGTGAATATAAATACGTTACTGCTCTAAGATCTTGAATAAAGCCTTTCGTCGCTAAGCAGGTTAGTGAACCTAGTGGACAAGTAATAAATATGTATAACCCCATCACAGATCTCGATTTGCTTCCACACAATTCCAAAAATAAAATATAACTTGAGAATACCATGCCTAGACTCGCAAAAGATTGTAACGCATATGAGCTCACGAGTTTCTGATAGGTATCCACGAACGGCTGAAGCATTATTCCACTGATATAGATGACCAAATATATGATAAAGACAGGTTTTCTTCCAATAAGATCGCACAAAATACCCATAATTAAGCATCCCGCACAGTCAAGAATAGTTCCCAAAGACAAAGCAATTCTTTTGTAACTTATGCCGGGACACGACATTAAAAAATTTCGTGTATAATTTGCGAGATCGTATTCTCCAGGATTTATTTCTCTTGAGCATTTTTTGACTGCAAGTGTTTCACCTCTGTGCTTCAACTCTTTATCTATTTGTGATTTCATAATAAAGGCTTCGTCGGGATCCATCCTATGAAATATACTGTAATTATAATCAATGTAGGTACATACCCTACCCAAATCGGGCATTGTTAACATTCTAACTGCACTAGCATTCCATTGCATCTTGTTCATTAATTCAGGTTGGAGGCAAGTGATTTGCACGTCTAATGTACCAAAGTTCGTACATCGAAATAATTCTAACCAGAAGAAGGGAAACAGACATAATACGAAATTGGCAGCGAACCAAGGGGACGAAATAAGTTTGATATAACGATCATGAAATTCACTATCTGTTGGTTCCTCGAAATCGTATCGAAATGTTACTTTCTTTTTGGGACGCGCACTATGTGATCCAGACAAGTTTCGTGTAAACATTGAAAATATGACAAATAAAATGACACCTACGATTTTCTTAATGAAATCATGGCAACCGCAGGGATAAATTGACTTTGACCTCGTTTCTTAAATAGCAACACTTGTTGCTAGATGGCGCGTACTACGTTAACTTGTCCAATTTGATTGTTGTCAAATAAATGTCAACATATTTATAGTGAAATCACCTACGAGTAAAGCTGGCCACGAGCGGTACCGCGCAGTAGCGTAGAGTCGACCAGGCTTCGCGTTCCACTAGAGTTATTCTGCTAATAGAGATGTTTGCTGTCGCAAATAATTTCGCTCATCTTTTAAATAAAAATTAAATAACACGTCTCAAACACTTACCATTTTAAGAGTCCTCCGTGAAATCACAAAGTGAATAATGTCTGTTAAATATCTGCAACATTAGATATGTTTCAACTGTTGTTTCAGCAAAACTAGTACGGCATGAGGAAAAAATGCGTTTATATGCAGAGAACGAACGTTCTACATCTAGTGACGTAATATTTGCGTAAGTAAAATAATCTTTCAAATAACTTAACGATTCTGTTGACGCACCTTCACAAATGTGTCTTAATGTGCCAAAATCAGAATTTTTCTCAAAAACACTTTAAAATTTTTCTAGACAGAAACATTTTTTGCGTCTTCAATCGCGCATAGCTGTGCGTGAACATGTTGCACTATTTGTAGAGATTCTTCTAACGGCACCGCAGGATTTTGTAATTCTTCTATTGCATCTGCTAGCCCGAAGTAATTGTCGTGAATGATTTTTAAATCCATTTTAACCTGACTATCTTGAAATTTCGACTGGCTTTTCTGGATAGCGGCAGCTTCCTTTGTATCGAATTGTAAAACCACGTTTTTAATATTGTCAAAATATTTATGATAATAAAACGCGGCCTGTAACCATGTTCCCCAACGAGTTAGAATTGATTCTGGTGGCTCTGGTATACGGGGGCACAGTCTGTGAAATTCGCGTATACGTTTCGGTGATTTGACAAATACTGCTTTGGTATGCGCTATTAAAGCGTCTACCCAGGATAACATTTTCTGATACTATCCGCCACAAGATTGAGAGCATGAATTTTACACGTAATGTGTAACAAATTAGCAGAATGCTTTTTAAGAGACCGGCCTACAGAAAGCATGTTTGCAGCACCATCACTCACTAACATCAAGAGTTGGTTTGTTGAAAGTTCAAACTTGTCCAATGTATTTAACACTAACTTTGAAATTACTTCGGCAGTACACTGTTGTATTCGTTTGGAGACTAATAGAATTGAAGGTGCCGATTGATGAGGTTCCAATTTGCGTGCCATTACATTAAGAACAGAATGTTTCTTCGATCTGTTGTTTCGTCGACACATAACCACAATTTTTGATTTTCAACTCCGATTTATTTTTTGTTCAATATGTTCGCGCGCAGATGGCACAATTCTTCGTAACGATGTTCGACTTGGTAATTTGCACTCCGAATAGTTATTCCAAAAGCAGATAAATGGTTCCTTGTCTAGTAAATTAAACGGTATATTACATGCCATAAACGTAACGCATAAATTAAATATAAATTTTTCATTGTCTCGTGCGCAATTTCTTTTTGAGACATGCTTTTCACTATTTACATGTCGTAGACAATGTTGTCTGGACCAACACATTAACGGGATTTTACAGATTACGCATTTAATTTTAGCACCTTCATATATTAAGTCTGGAATTTCTGCAATAAATTTTCGAAGTTTGTCCGACTGCGGTCGTTTTGCTGACGAAATCATAATTTTTCTAGGACAGATAAACAATTGCGCAAATGACCGGCAGCGAAAATGTCCGTACTGCTCCGCAGACGAAGTAATACTACCGTTCCTCTCGGTCCGAACTGATTCTACGCTGATGCGCGGTACCGCTCGTGGCCAGCGTTACCTATGAGTCTATCTTGGCAGAATTTCAATTAATTAACGTTTGGTTTAGTTTGGAGTAGTGTACAAAGTTTCACACGTCTATCTTTTTTAGGTAATTGTGATGCGCGATATAAGTGCTTAATGCGAAACGAGAATGATCACAGTGTGGGATGATAGAAAAGTATCAGAGTATTAATTATCTGTTTCCTAACGTTTTGCGCTGTGTGTTGTGTTATTTAGGCTTAGTTGAAAGTACAATTATCGTATTGATCTTTGTTTTGTCCAGCCTATTAGGCATACGGAATAGATTCTGTTTTTTCTTTAATTATAAAAAGTACAAACTTACCTTAAAATACTTCTCTAATTGTGAAACTCAAAAAAATATTTCTGCTACGCATGAATTTTTATCCGTTATTCCGCGTATCGGAAGATGTCTATCTCCCGTTTTTCCCACCTTGGGTCTATAGGTATATGGTAATAGACATTTTTGCTTGTTTACGTTGTGGCGGAATTACTGGAATAATTATTTTTAAGTATTTAATTTGTCCCAATGTCAGTATTATAATTTTTACTTTCAAGATACGTATGATTTCGTTTGAATGACCTGAATACTTTAATCTTATTATAAACACTTTGATTATTAAATTAGCTTCTAATGTCACTAATAGACTATCAGTATTATAGGCTATGTGCCTAATGATGAAAAATTAGCAAATACAGTTACGACCTCGTAATCCGGATTAATGTAATAACGCTGATGCCTTAATTAGGAAACTAATGGGTTCTAAATAGGACAGTTTTTATTGAAAAGTGAAACATTAATACAAAACAGCTAGAAATAGTACATAAACAAAAAATATGTAAAAGAGAAGCATGTTTATTAATTTTATATTATTTTGTGAAGATAATTTGTACTTCCGCTGCTTTGCGTTCATCGTCTATGTTTTCTGCATTGTAATCATTTTTCGATCGGTGACCGGTGTCGTCGAGCTGACTGAGCGTCTGGACAATTGCCGTGTAAGATTATGATCTCTCGGTCAATTCGAAGACCCGACGCCTCCACCACATGTCACGGACCACCGTGATAGGGGTAGCTCGGGGTAGATACTCGCACAAATACTACGCACAGAAATTCACCTACCTGTTAGAAAGAGGAACTGGAGAGGTACGTATATTCCAAAAGAAAACAGGCACTCCACTTTTCACTCTTTATTTACAAAAAAAGAAGTCACTGCAGAGCTCTTTTCAGAGACTCTGCCCCCAATCCTTTATCCTTACCAATTAACCTATATTTATAACCTATCCAATCCCTTCTACTAACTATCCTCCCGATGCTTGATCGGCAGTATCAAAGTTCGATGTCTTCGAATTGACCGAGAGATCATAATCTTACACGGCAATTGTCCAGATGCTCAGTCAGCTCGACGACACCGGTCACCGATCGAAAAATGATTACAATGCAGAAAACATAGACGATGAACGCAAAGCAGCGGAAGTCCAGTTAGCGTCTTTTCTAAAAGTGAAAGCAAAGCGTTTATTCGCGACAATATTTTGCTCAGTGAGAACATTGAGAAACATCTGTTATCTCTTCGGCCAAGGAAAGCCGCAATTCACTCAGAGGAATTAGATCTTCAGCATCATATGCAGTGTCTGGGTCGTTATTTGCTACATGAGCCATAATTTTGTGCCAGCACTTCTGCAAGACTTCGAGGGAGAGCATTTCACCAGCTTTGTCCCAGTATTCGCGAACCACCATAGCCGATTTTTACGCGTTAGGGAACGTGGTTGTAAGCGGCTTTTTATTATTCTGAACGTTTCCAAGAAGTAAAATCTGTGATTTTACAACTCGACCCTGACGAAGCTACAAAAGAAGAGGCATTAATAAAGTTACAAAAAGAATATAAAAACATATTTAGCACAACTGTTACAACAAAACAATTATTGAAAAAAAAATAAGCAATATGAAGACGGAAATAAAGAAATTTTGCTTTGAGTTGTCATTTCTATAATAACGTGTTCCCGGTAAAATATTTTATTATAATTTTACTGCTGAGGTGTCCTAGAATTTCGCCAAGGAGTATTCAGTCGTACCCTGGATTATCACTCCTTGGCGAAGCCCCCAACGAATAACACACTTTACAAACTGTTTTAACATCGTCGTAGAATAAATCCGGAAAATCACAGATAAACTTATTTGCTGTGCCAGCAAAGAGTCGTTTTTTTTTAGCCTTGTTCACATTACACATTTTAAACTAATAATTATATATTTATAACGAATAACACGTAACACAAAGCACAACGTACGCTCTCGTTTCCTAAACCGAACGATAAATAAACAAGCGGACGCTAACAAAGCGAGAATCGATTTTTGCACACAGACCTGTTACTCTGCTCTATTGATTAGTAACTAATTTAACAATTAACCCGAACGAACACTTTGTTTTCATCTATCAGGTAGTGTATAAGTTATAAGCAAAACAAAAAATCAAATATGCAGATGAAAACAACAGATTTATCTTATATTCAAGTACTGCAAGAGGTAAGCAAAAACAGAAATAAACGCGAAAAATTTTGACAGGAGCTGTTAATTCGTAACAAAACCACATACGGCAATAAAACACGCGTGAAGTGTGAACGTATACAAAAAAACCTGTAATACAACTTACCACTTCATAATATAACAATGCGCATGCGTCTGCTGGATTACTGGACGATAATCTTCAAACCGGTGCAACTATCAGTAAACGGTTAGAAATTAATTTGGAGATCTCCACGAACTCCAAGTTACGTCAAATTAATAGTCAGAGTTTGTCGTTCTAACTGCACGAACACTATTTCTGTGATATGCATGTCTTTAACGATTTCAAATGATCTCAAATCGTTGCGGAAACAAACGTATTACATCATTAACCCAACTCTAAAGATAAACATTTAATAAGTAAAAGCTTTCATCAATTAATCATTACTGCCATCTATCTAGCAAGCTTTAAAGCAAAACAATTGGCGGGAAATCCAAATTAAAAATTTATCCTGATTTCTGCAGCATTTTTACCTGTGTAATAATAATTTTGTTTGAAGGATCGGTCCATCGCCGTATGGGATATGACATCGCAAACTGAGATAACGTTACGGCGAGTGTTGGTCGGCCATCGGGCCGCCGTTAACGTTGTGGACTTCGACGAAAAGTACATAGTGTCCGCTTCCGGTGATAGGACTATAAAAGTGTGGAGTACATCGACGTGTGAGTTCGTGCGCACTCTGAACGGTCACAAGAGGGGTATAGCATGTTTGCAATACAGAGACAGATTAGTGGTTAGTGGTAGTTCAGACAATACAATAAGGTAAGGAAGTTAGACTAGATTAAGACATTTATTTCTTTTAGATTTCAATTTACAACTTTTTAAACTACTGTGTTTGGTTCAATTTTTGGAATATTTCAAAATAATTAGCTTAGTATTGTAACTATTTCCATGATCTTATTTTAATTTTTCCTTCAAGAACCATATTTTCCCTCGTTCTCCGAAATACTTTCTACTGATGTGCCCCAAAGATATCAGGGCTATCCATAAGTAATTAACTTTCTGACGCTACGTTGTGTTTAGTTTTGTTTCAACAGTGGAAGGGTTAAAACGCTTTTTGTGTTTTTTATCTAACCCAGATTGTAATCATAATATTGCACAATTAAAAAAGATTTTTTATTGCTGTGATTTAAAATGGCGAATTTTCAACTATCCGAAGAGCATATTCGTCATTGTGTGATGTTTAAATTTTATGCCGGAATGAATGCAACAGTCGCAACTAAGAATACTTGCGATATTTGCGGTGTTTTTAAAAGTAAACAAATGTCAGCGTTGATTCAGACAATTTACATCAGGTTATTTTAATCTCTGTGATAGACCTTATAGCGGAAGACTTGTGGAATTTGATAATGAGACTTTAAAAGCACTAGTCGAGACTGATGTAAAATTAAATATACAGGCATTAGTAGATATACTAGGCTCTGCATGGTCGACAGTGCAAAGACATCTCAATGAAATTGGTAAGGTCTCCAGACGAGGTAAATGGGTTCCACGCCAACTGTCGAATGCGAACAAGGATCAACGTCGAACAATCTGCTGCTTGCTGTTAACTAGACTAAAAAATGATCCATTTCTTAGCAGGATTGTACTGGAGATGAAAGGTGGATTCTTTAATTCCAATCTCCATCGCTCCAGACAGTAGCTTTCTGTAAATCAACCACTAGTTCCAATCCCTAAACCCACGTTGACGCTGAAAAAGGTCTTACTGTGCGTTTGGTGGGATTCCAATGACGTAATTTTTTGTGAACTTTTACAACCAGGTGAAACGATTACTGCTGATATTTATTGTCAACAACTGCAAAGATTAAATGTTGAATTGTTGAAAAAGAGACCTGCTCTGGTTAACAGAAAAAAAGTGTTGCTTCAACATGATAGTGTAAGACCTCATGCAGCAAGAGTGATTCAAAAAAAATCACGCAGTTGGATTGGGAAGTCCTACCTCACCCCCGTATTCACCAGATATCGCCCCATCCATTTATTCAGATCTCTAGATCATACACTACGAAATAAAAGTTTCGATCGATTGATAATGTTCGATGCCACCTTCAACACTATTTTTCATCCCAGCCAACGCAGTTCTACAAAAACGGAATTGAAAATTTGCAGAAAAGATGGCAAAGTATCTTAGATAATGATGGCGATTGTATCTTAGATTGATAAATAATAAATTTTTTGAAAATTTAAAATTTGAATCTTATGGTAAAATAATTAATTACTTATGGGTATCCCTGATATTTATTTTAGGCATTGCATGGGTAATAACAAGATACTACCAGTTTTACATGGTTACGTTACCAAAGTGATCACCAAAGACAATATTTTGTGATACGAATAGAAATGCAAGCTAAGAATACGTCATATGTGAAAGGTTTATTGAACATTTAGTTTAAAATATTAAAGAACAACTTCCGGATTTCAGCTATGTAGTACAAAATTGGGTAGTATGTAATTTAATCACATTTAAAATTGTAGAGCGCCATCTTCCCTCATGTACACTCACCGGCACAATTAACCGCCCAGCCCGGATTTCTTGAATTTTGTAAAAATCGTTAAATATTAAGCGAATTTGATATAAGGTTTGTTCTAAGCAACCCTTTAGCAATAAAAACAAATGTAAAACGTTTTTTAAAAATTGATTTATTAGATATTATCCCACAAAAATGTTTTTTTTTTAATTACGACGAAAAATTAACAAATTTAAAAAAAGAGATCATTGTTTGTTATATTTTTAAGTTTAATAATGGGTGTTACCCCCTCGGCCTCTAATGATTGCCTGAAGCCTGTTTGGAAGTCCATTCATTACATCTTAAATATCCGCCTGAGGGATATTGTGCCACTCTTCTACCATAGCTGCCCTGAGCTCTCGTATGGTCGTAAGCGCTGGTACCCTTACCCGAACACGTCGTTTAAAGTTGTTCCAAATGTGTTCAATGGGGTTAAGATCTGGACTGCGTGCCGGCCATGGAAAAGTTTGAAGTCCGACCTCGTCAAGGTATTGAGTGACGGATCTGGCGACACGGCATCGTGCATTAACCTAAAATTTTCCTCTATAAATGGTGCGAAAAGGATAACGTGATCTTGAAGAACTCCTCCAATGTACCAGTGATACCTCCCTAAATCATTATTGACCCTCCCTGGTAACCCACTGTTTCTGTTATAGCGCATGAAGCAAGCCTCTCATTTCTTCGTCTGTATACGCGCTGACGGTCGCCTGGACCTCTTACGGCTGATACAACTACAAACCATTTGAACATTTTTTGAAAACTTTGGGACCATACGTTATATACACATGTATATTTTTAAATACCTTGTAAAATCCCGAGTTCAGTTTTATGTACACACATATGGAAAGAAAATGTCTAGCTATACGAAAAAGCGTACATGCGACAACGGTAAACGCGAGTGGGTGATTCACCGCAAGCGCAGGGGTTAGCGGCAGTCGACGGCTCACGATTACCGATGTGGTTAGTTACGAGTTTACGAATAACAATATCTAGAGCATTTATTTTTCTTTTATTTTATTTCATCAGCATCTGTTTTTATTTTGGTCTTTAGAACTTCTTATTAGTTTCGTCTAAGCTTCGTAGCAACTACAAAATAAATATGTGAAATTCTCGTTTCCAAGGTACCATGACTTCAAATTATTAGGTGCGTTCTTGCACACAGTAGGTCTACATCCCAACGTTGTTAGAAGCGTACTAAGTACTAACACGCGGCCCGCATCGAATCGATCGGATTCCACTCAATCTCCTCCTCGTTCTCTCGCCGTATATACATAGATATAGCTAATTTCACATTTTCCCAAAACACCCTCGGGACTCTTGGAACACATTAAAACCATTACGCTGATTCTAAATATTAATTTCCTTTACAGTGCTTCTGCGATTTTCTTTGTTTACCAGAGTCTTTGGCTTCGTTCGGCTATAATTCTAGGTCTACCAGTACATTTTCCTTTAATGTTGAAGATTTTGCCATTCTTAATTCAGCAGGCGATTTGCTTTAATGATTTTCCTTGACTGGGCCACAATAATTTCGTCTAATTTTTCAGAAGTAAAGGCACCTCTAACCATTTCTCGAAATTTAACACTGTTATTTGCTTAATCATTAATAATAGGTTACCGTCAAAGAGACAGATAACATTTTACCACCGTCCCAACAGTTGTTTACGAAAATCGGGTATTTTTGGAATTACCATTAAAAATACAATTAAAGAATAAAGTGTTGGCAATTGTTAATTGTTAGTAGATGTTTAAAAACTTGTTTCTTCCGATTTTATAACCAATTTCGAAATATTTTAAAATGTCTTAAAAATATGTAGAATTTTTTAAAAATCATTAACTGTCTAACGTAAAGTTGGGGCTCGTATGTTCGAACTACACAATAAATCGATTTCATTTATTTCCCATTTACAGATTGTGGGATATAGAGTGCGGAATATGTCTGAGGATATTGGAAGGTCACGAGGAACTAGTGCGTTGTATCCGTTTCGACTCGAAACGAATCGTGAGCGGGGCTTACGACGGTAAGATCAAAGTATGGGATTTAGTAGCTGCTTTAGACCCAAGAAAACCGACCAGTTCTTTGTGTTTGCGGACGCTAGTGGTAAGTATCCAAACCAAGACTGCACCAAATTCGCGCGCATTGTAAATGTAATCGGAGGTGTATATACGTTGTGGGCGCCATAAATTCTCGGCCTGATATAGAAAAAATAAACTTGGTAAAATATAACTTTATTTTTCAATATAATCTCCCCTAACTTCAATACATTTATTACAATGATGAATTAATAATTCTATGCCCTTGTAAAAATAATCTAAAGTTTTCTTCTCAAAATGTTGTATTACAGCTGCTTGCAACTCACTATCGTCCTTAAAACGGTTCCTTTTTGGATCATAATACAGAACCATTGTTTCATCTCCTGCGGCAACGGACTGAAAAATCAGTTTCGGATTGTCTCCACATATATTTAAAAATGAGCGCGCGCATTCGACCTGACGTTCACGTTGGAGAGCAGGGCGAATACTT
Organism: Dynastes maya; assembly: GCA_029619315.2. Lineage (NCBI taxonomy): Eukaryota > Metazoa > Arthropoda > Insecta > Coleoptera > Scarabaeidae > Dynastes > Dynastes maya. The sequence continues at coordinate 54,286,045 of JAROYE020000004.1, read as the reverse complement.
GTTTCAGAAATGTTAGACATCACTGCTAATTTCTTCACTTTCAAACGACGATCTGCTAATACCATATCTTGAATAATTGAAATGTTTTGAGACGTTATCAGTTCAATTGGTCGACCGGGGCACTCATCATCTTCAAGGGATTCTTGCCCCAAACGGAAACATTTTGCCCACTTTTTTGCAGTAAAATATGAAGGAGATAAATCACCATAAACGCCGTCTAAACGTTGTTTAATGTAATTAGGCGTATGCCCTTCTTTTATTAAAAATTTGATGACCGCGCGGTACTCAATTTTCGTTACCTGAGACATTTTCATGCACTAGTCACGTAGTCTGGCTGGCCACTAAAAACTACTACTCTAGCAGTTGTAATATACCAGGTGATTCATTTATCTTGAGACGACTGAATAACTCGGAAACCATTTACTTAATCGAAAAAAGGTGTGAATAAACATTTTATCATATGAAGGAGGAAGTATATTGTAAGGTTCACGTTTGATTTTAGAAGTGTCATCAATGCCTTCCGAGTGTTAAGTTGGTTTTTTCAAATGGAAATCTATATTTTTGAATAAGTGTGTTATTCTCCACGAAAAAACCACTTTTATCTGAAACCTTCTTTTATTTGACAACTATTAAAATAATTAAAACAAACAGAAGGAAAGTAGGCTGCGCTTTGAAATAGCTGGCGTTAATTTAATAAATATTCAAAATGTTCACTTACTTCGATGCACTTTTGTATACGATGAATAAAAGATTTCTGGACTGATACGTCTGCACACATCACATAATCTTTCTTTCATACACGGTGGGGCAATACTTCCGTTATGATTTCAAGGAGGGCTAGCGTCGAAAGGGATGATCCGCGAAGAGTGGGGAAGGAAGCCTTTGACTCGAGAGAACCTAAAGTTAGTCAGTAGAGAAGATATCGTGGCCGAGTGAACAACGTGCGTTTATTATTGAAGCTTTTCTAACAAACGGATATTCAGTGGTGTATTTCGAACAAACTTTAATGCAGCCCCCCTGACTCCCGTTCCTTCAAGAGCAACAATCTTGAAGTGGATCCGAAATTTTAGGGCCACAAGCTCCGCAACTCAAGGTCAGGGGGGGAGAGGTGGTCGACCACGCAGTGCTCGTACCCCTGAAAATGTTGCGAGAGTAAGACGAGCCATCCTCCGATCTCCACGGACGTCAGCCCGCAAGCACGCTGTTGCACTGGGCATGTCAAGTCGCCCAGTACGCCGTATTTTGCACGATTTTCACCTATACAAGATGGTGATCGTGCAGGGACTGTTACCGAGGGACCTCGAAAACCGTGTAAACATTTGTCGGCGGCTTCTTAACGACATTCCACCTGCCGATATTGTCTTGTTCAGCGACGAGGGTCATTTCCATCTCTGCGGTACTGTAAATCGCCAAAACTTTCGGTATTGGAGTGACGCAAACCCAAGGGAATTGCACGAAAGGCCACTACACAATCCTAAGGTGGTATGCCATAAGCAGTCATGGTATCATTGGTCCCTATTTTTTTGAAGAGGGAGAAATGACGGTCACAGTCACATCTGGTCGGTACATTGACATGTTACAGAATTTTTTGGGGCCAAACTTGAATGATCTTCACCTTACCAATGTTCCAGCAAGACGGAGCGACAGCTCACACAGCCCGGCGATCGATGGAGGTTTTGAGGCAGATGTTTCCTGGGAAGCTGATTTCAATGACGGGTGACGTTCAATGGCCGACTCGATCATCAGATCTAACCCCTTGTGACTTCTTCCTCTGGGGTTATCTCAAGGCTGAAGTTACAAACACAGACCCCGCACTTTGATGGCATTGAAGCCGGCCATTCACCAAGAAATCCAGCTCACACAGATCGACGTCTAACAACGGGTGACGGAAAATTATTGACATAGACTTCTGAATTGCATTGACAGTGGTGGTCGTCATTTATCCAATGTTTTGTTCAAAACCTTAATGTTAAACTTTAAGGTTCATAGAATCAGTGGATATCAATACATTTTTTATTTTATCTTATTTTCGTTTGTTTTGGCCTCCCTGAAGTCATAACGAAAGTATTGCCCCACCTTGCATTATTCCGTGTTGTTAGTGCTTCCTGATATACTCTGCCTTTAATGTAACCCTACAAAAAAAAATCAAGACTTGTTGGGTTTGGAGACCTAGCAGGTCAATTTATAAGGCTACCCCTTCTTATTCACTTACTGTTATAATACCTATTCAATATTTGTCTTGCATCCCGTGAATAATGAGCTGGACATCCATCGTGTTGAATCTTCTAGTAGTAGTGGTAGTTTCTGCTCCAGAAAGTGTTTATATTTTTTTTCTATTCAATGTACCATTAATGAAAAAAGAGCAAATTAATTTGTCACCTATAATTCCACACCATACATTGACTGTCCAAGGTTGTTGATAATTAACTTCGCGTAACCAGTGCGGATTTGGAATAACTAATAAACACACGAAACTGACAAATGCAGACGAAGTTGTGTGCAACAACAATAAGCCTCCTTGATTTGTATCTCATTTGTTCCCTTACTGCACTAATTTTAAAGCGAAGCCTACTTGTTTTCTGTTGTTCGTTATAATTATTTTATTATTGTTTATATCCGTAAATAGTTGTTAAACAAAAAACAGTTTCAGCTAAAAGTTATTTGTTTTTTCGTTGGCAATAACATACTTATTAAAAATATAGGTTTCCATTTGAAAAAAAAACTAGTGCTTAACACATCGAAGAACACTGATTGCCATTCAAATTAAACGTGGCATCTACATATACTTTCCCCTTGATATGATAAAATTTGTTCTACGATTTTTTGATAATACAAATGGTTCCGAGTTATTCCGTCGTCTCAAGATTAAATGAATCACCCGGTATACAGTGTATTGTGATAGTGCAACTATGACACAAACTGTAGTCTGGAAAACGCTCAATTATAAGCTGTCACATGAGAATTTATGCGCCTAAGTCGTATCTTCGCACCTTGTACGTAAAAGCACACGTAGAGTTATTTGTGTTTTCCACCGTTACATGAGCACGGACGTGTATTTGCCTGCGGGTTGACGAGTTTCCAGATCGGGGCAGTTTCACGATACACGAACTCTGATATGGGATTTCCCTATTCGACGACTGTAACGTTCACAGAATAGTCTTCGCAGTTGATGACGCGATCCCCTCAGTAAGTGAGTTTTAAAAACAAACGAGAGACTGGTATAGTTTTTGATTGGAAGATGCTAAAGTAACCTTAAATACTTTATGTACTGGCCAACTAATAATTAACGCTTCACATAGAACAGTTAAAACTAATCTGTATTGAAATATTTTGTAATCCAATAAATAGCTTCCAAATATTCGAAATTGGTCAGTATTTAGTCCGTTTATAATCCGCTATAATGACGCCCCGAGTTTCGTAACAAGCAGCCGGGCACTGTTGAAACTTAATTTAATCTATGAATTACTTGCACTGAGGGAACTCTGTTATAGTCTACTTTATTGAGCTATATTTTCTGTTAAAATAAGTGCGTTTACATTGTGGAACAGCGTCATCAGCATCTACATAAGTAAAAGATATAAAGTACTCATCGAAATCTGGCACTGAACATCTAAAACTCTTATCAATATCTACTCGTACGGCGCCGTTTCGATAGCCAAGTTACATCATCAGCAGTAAACTGAACTCGTAGTTCAGCAAAACTCAGTGTTCTCTCGCTAAGTTGCGATTAAAGTCTGCGCTAAATATAAATGGGTCTGTTTAGTTATTATTACTTATTATGTATTAGCGAAGTAAAAATAAGTAATTTTACTAGATCAGATTTTAAAATTGTCGTCATTATTTAGGTTGACGATACTTATAGTTAAAGCTGGCCACGAGCGGTACCGCGCAGTAGCGTAGAGTCGACCAGGCCTCGCGTTCCAACTAGAGTTATTCTGCAATAGAGTTGTTTGCTGCCGCAAATACTTCCCTCATATTTAATAAAAAATTAAAATCAGGGTGCTAACATTACCATTTAAGAGTCCTCGTGAAATCACAATCTGTGAATAATGTCTGTTAATATCGCAACATTAGATATGTTTCCACTGTGTTTCGGCAAACTAGTACGGCATGAGACAAAAATGCGTAAGTAAAAATCTTCAAAAACTACGATTCTGTTGACGCACCTACAAATGCGCTTATGTGCCAAAATCAGAATTTTTCTCAAAAACACTTCAAATCTTTAAACCAGAAACATTTTGCGTCTTTCATCGGATAGCTGTGCGTGAACATGTGCACTATTTGTAGAGATTCTTCTAACGGCACCAGCAGATTGTATTTTTCTATTGCATCTGCTAGTCGAAGTAATTGTCTGTAGGGAATATCTTGAAATTTCGACTGGCTTTTCTGGTACGGCAGTCTTCTTTGATCGAATTGTAAAACCACGTTTTGAAATGCATTATATTATGATAATAAAATGGGTCTGCAACATGTCCCCAAGAGTAGAATAGGTTCTGGGTTGCTGGTATCGGGTCCACAGTCTGTGAAATTCGCGAATACGTTCGGTGATTTGACAAACCTGTTTGTATGCGCTATTAAAGCGTTCACCTCAGGATAACATTTCTGATACTATCCGCCACAAGATTGGAGAGCATGAATTTACACGTAATGTTGAAACAAAATTAGCAGAATGCTTTTTAAGAGACCGGCCTACGAAATATTTTTGCAGCAACTATACTTACTAACATCAAGAGTTGGTTTGTGAAAGTTCAACATTGTTCACATGTATTTAACACAACATTTGAAATTATTCGCAGTACACTGTTGTTGTTGAGACTGACTACACGAATTGAAGGTGCCGATTGATGGGTCAATTTGCGTTCCATACATAAGAAAGAATGTTTATTCCGATCTGTTTTTCGTCGACCTAACCCACAATTTTGATCTTTCACTCCGATTTTATTTTGGTCAATATGTTCGTGGCCAGAATGGCACAATTCTTACGTACGATGTTCGACTTGTATTTGCACTCGAATAGTTATTCAAAAGCAGATAAATGGTCCTTGTTGTAATTAAACGGTATTTACATTGCGATAAACGTAACGCATAAAATAAATATAAATTTCATTGTCTCGTGCCAATTTCCTTTTGAACATGCTTTTCACTATTTTAATTCATAGAAACAATTGTCTGACCAAACACATTAACGGATTTTATCAGATTACACATTTATATTTATAGACTCATATATTAAGTCTATATTTCCCCCAATATAAATATTTTCGAAGTTTTTCGACGCTGTCGTTTTGCTACGAAATCATAATTTTCTAGGACATAAACAATAGCGCTATAATAAGCGCGGCAGCGAAATGTCCGTACTGCTCGCAGACGAAGTAATGCTACCGTCTCTCTAGTCCGTAACTGATTCTACGCCGATATGCGATCAGTTTAACGCGCTCGTGGCAGCGTACTTATAGTCATGTGATTTTCCGGATTATTTGAAGGCTTCGTGCTTTTATGTTTTGCTCATAGCGTTTCTAGTGTTCCTTCTTGTACACTGTAAATCTTAATTTGTCTTTCTTTTTTGTTGTAGCATTCGAGTGAAGCCAGCCACAATATGTACGGAACTAGCGAAAGGTCTCGTATTTCCTATATAAAAAAATATACAACGGTATTTGCATCCCATGGATGCTTCCAAGCATACGCGTAGCACGGGCCATGCTATGCTTACGCGTGCTTATATGAGTGTCCTGAAAAATTCAAAACTAAAAACAAAAGCCACAAAAAGAGAATCGATATGACAAAGTATTATCCCAACATTATCAGCAAAACCACAGCCCTTTTTATTGTAATAATCATAAGAGTGTACAGTTTTCTATTTATAAATTATCAATTTTTCCTATTGTAGCTACAAAAAGAGAAAAACAATAATAATAAAAACAACATATAACGAAATAGAACCGTTACAGATGCGAGATAAAATTACACATACACACATAGTTAGGGCTCAAACTTGTTAAGTGCTTTATGTTTTCGTCATTATTTTGCGTTACGTCATTATTGAAACCGTGGAAGTGGTGCAGGATGCTGAAGTTTAAGCTTAATTTTTTTTTCTTTTTTTAGAGTATCAAAATTTGACTAGCAATGGGGTGAGTTTAAATAAATGTATTATCAGGAAGTGTAGTAGATACACTGTGCATAGTAATCCATAGATTATTTATATAAGCTTTGTGGGTGTATAGTAAAATTCATCTTTCACGGGTCAAGACTGCGAGAATTATAAGTAACTTTTTTTTTTTGTTGCAAAGTTGAATGCATTACCTATCAATTGGGGCAGCTTTAATTGTGTACAACGTCAATCAATATGGTAGCGAAACAATCGAGATACGACTCTAATCGTATGGCTTATTATATTTATTGTATGTGCACTAGCAAAGTCAACTTTACACGATAAGAGACTACAATCAAACTTGTTTTGTTTGCAATAGCATTATTATAACTTTAATTTAGTTTAATAAGTGCAATTTTAATTATGTTTTCAAGATATCTTCCTACAAATTACTTTGAGATTCATATATCAGCATTCACGCGACCGTGAAAGCCTTACACTTAACCATTGTATATTTGATTGGATTGCAGCATATTCTTAAAAGAAATACTTTCTAAACAAACTTTATAGTTTGTATGTATTCAACATATTTATTTTTATTTCAAATCTCTAGCAATTAGAGAATGAATTAATGTTAAACATCGAAGCTTAAACACAGCATTCTGTACGATTAGTTTTTTTTTTCATTTATCTTCAGTTTTATCATATCATCCACTACTATAACATCGATTATCATAATATAAGTAATCCGCTTTTCAGTTGAATTTGATTATGTTATCATATATTATTATTACTCTTAGAATAGACTACTCGAACTGCGAAATTAAATCAGAAATGTTATTCACCCTTCGCATAGACCCACAATTTTCTGATTTGTTTCGTATCTCTCCGATATGAAATGTGATTGCATTTTGTTTTCTTTTTCTTTTCATTTCCCTTTTTGTAAAGTCATATGTATTTTGTATATCATGTGAGTAATTTTTTTTATTTACCCTTGAATGATTGTTTTTTTTTTAATATTATTGCTATTATATTATGTCTAAATGTATATACAAAACCTATATTTGTAAAAAAAAAGAGATCAAATATTTATTATATATAATTTCTTTTTCTCTTCTCTGATTGTTCTTATTTTTATTTCAATTGATTTCTTGTAATGGTAAAGTTAGAAAGATGAAAGTGAACTTTAATTTTATTAGCTTTCCAAGAAATTATAACGATTATCTTTTTTTTTTTTGATATTTAAGACAAAAGTTTTACGTTAATAACCTTTTTGGAGATATTGATTAACTTTTTGGAGTAAATTCTTCCAGCATTAGAAATATGGTCGAATTACAAGGTATTTGAAATGAAATGAGCGGCTAGCTGCAGTTTAGCATCCGTTAATTATAGTTACATTAGCGAGTCCCAATAAGTAATGAATAGAGCGGGCACTTTTTAAATTTCGCGGATGATTTAAGTTGGTAGTTCCGGGAATAAATGACATACGCCAATTTCTTAACGTAATACAGACAGATATATCCTTTATTGCCGGAACTACCAACTTAAATCATCCGCGAAATTTAAAAATGAAAGAATCTTGTAATAAAGGCGAATTATTTAAGCTGCGTTCACAACCTTAAAATTAGTATTTATAATTAATTTTTGAAATGAGTATTAGCTGCAACATAAATTATTTTATTCACAATGTACCATCGCTTTCATAAAAATCTGGGACAAGCGATACTATTATGACATTACCCATTTTAAGCATGTCTTTTGTAAACTATGAAAAAATATTGAAACAGTTCACTAAAACCCTTACCACATTCCAGTACGAATTAAGTGTTGTGGTAAGGGTTTTAGTGAACTGTTTCAGTGTTCCAGTGCCACAGTTTCGAGTACCCGTTTAATGAAAAAATATGTCAAATTGTCTGTCAGTGTCAATCGCAAATGGACAAGTCGTTACAAGATTGAAAAGAATGTCAAAATGAGCTCATAAGAGTTGTCACACATTTTTATGAAAGTGCTGGTACGTAAATTTCTTCAACAAGACGTCCTCTATGGTCAATTATTTGAACCTGCTTTCTCTATAACTACTTTTCCGAATTATTGAAGCCACTATTGCTAATATTTCATCAAACTGACAAGTTGTTAGTCAAGTATAATTGAAAAACATTTCAGGATCGCTTAACTGAATTGCTTGAATTAAAATTCCGCAATCACCTTCACTCTTGTTGAGCGCGATTTTGATTTAGCGGTCGTACCCGCCACCTTCGTTTTTGTCTTCTCTGTAATAACTAGAGCTGGCACTTTTGGGCGGCGCGCCATCATCGTAGTAAATATAGACGTACCAATAAACAGAGAGCCGACTGTGCGAAGCGAATATCGACATCGACCGCCGATCGAAGATGCATATTTATGTACAGATCTTGTAAAACGAATGCGTACAGCAAAAAATGGTGGGCGCGAGCTGGCATGATTCCTCACGCGTAAGTATGAATCCCCTTGCTCGGCGTAACGCCTACGTTTCTGCTGTACGCATTTGCTTTACAAGATCTGTATATATATATAGACACAACAGCGGATCTGATCCTGTTGGCGCGTCGCCCGAAAGTGTTAACTCTGGTAATAACCAGCTGTAGTTTACTGTTCATATCTTCTATACTCATGAAATACACATGTACTATGTAACACACACACATAACCTCTGTTGAGTTAATATGTTTGTGGTTAGAATACATTTGATTGAATTCTGTTTTTTGAGTTTACGCATGTAAAATTAACGAAGTATGAAGTTTGTAAACTTCTAATTATAATCGCAAATTGCTGATTTGTTAGTTGTAAATGACGACACTTAATTATACAATAAACTTTTGAGCGTAATTTAGCGATAAATACTGATTTTGAGGTTGTGAATGTAGCTTTAAATATAAGAACAATCACATTAAATTACTCGTGAATGATTTAAAATAATGAAATAGCTTATTCCAACACAATATAATTTATTATTTTAGTTTCTAGTTAGATAAATATAAAGACATTGCTTCAAATATGTAAAAAACTAAATGGAGGACGAGGATAACAAATAGGATGAAAATCAGGGATAAAATAGAAGGCTAGAGTATTTTTTTTCGACTGAAACCTGAGAATATGTCAAATAGATATTATCTTCAATTTAATGACGATATCTCTCTGCTTGGGCTACTTGCATACGACCGGCACGCCCGCCAGTTTCGTCGATGGGGGGAAAAAGTTACACACAAGTTTATGATACTTTGCACACGGGGAAATTGCTTTTGGGCGTTAAAATATGTTCTAATCTATGCAATTTTTACATAAATTTAGTGAATTATTTGCAATGAATTTTTTATGTTATGTTGGTTACATTTCTGTTACTTATAAACAAACAGCCAAATGAAATATGTTATCATCGCCTATTCAATAATTTCATGTAGTTCAATTTCAACCACATACACAACCATAGCTGTGTTCTTTTTAATGATACTAAAATATCAGTAGAAAGCTGAACTGAGGGAAGTAACTCAGTCAAACTCACTTTTAAAAAGAATGGGAAGCATTACTCGCGTCAAATTAAATTAAATATTCATAACCTCGAATATAAGTCTGCTTTGGTTATCATTTATCATTTTATATCCAATAGCTTCTCGCTCTCACTCTGTGTTATAGTATTTAACTATGTATCATACACATAAATAAAGAAAAAATATACTCAACACCGGTTGATATATAAGTAGATCCATGTAGGATAATTTATTTGAAGAAGACAGTACAGACGATGACTTTTACGATACATCTTCGAGTAGTGAGAGTGATGCGCGGATATGAGCGCTTCATCACTAGGGGAAACGAGACATACAAGTAGAGTTTTACTAAAGTGTTAAAACTATGTAACCTGTGTAGCGTACAATTTTGACGATAAACAGTTTCAAGGGCATTTCAGGGTAAATAGATGTTGCACTTATTTAACAAATAAGTTGCATAAAATGAAAATTATACCTAACATAACGTTGGAAGAGCTAAGCTGCCAATAGAGAAAGTTTTGCTACTTAATATGTGATATCTAACAAATCGAGAAAGTTTACGCCAGATTTCAGATAGGTTTGATATTGCTAGATCAGCTGCACATACAATAATTTCAACAAAAAACGTTAAAAAGTAAGTTTTACTCTGCATTTTATGCATTCATTTCTTCAAAAAAAGATTCCCTTTTTTGGATTGTGAATATCTTTATAATTTGTTCCTATAGTGTCTATAAGTAGTACCGTTGCATCGTGTTGCCAAATATTTTCCTGTGTGTTTTCTTTAATTGTAATAGTTTCATTATCATTCAAACTTATACTTTCACAAAATTCCGAGTATGGGCGATAAATGGGTTAATAATTTAATTTAAAATATACACAAAACTGACATATAAATTTACTGCGCATGCTCAGAAAACACTCAAATAAACTCATCAAAGCTGCCCCCTTTTTACATATGCTTCATCGGTGGTGCGCAAGGGAAGCAAGAATCTCGCAAAAAGAATACGGTTATTAATGCGAGTTTCTCAAAGTCGCCCAGAGTATTGTGATAAAAAGAACACGCTCCATGTTTTTCAACGAATTGTCAAATGTAAACATAAATTCTTTCTTTTACGTTCATCCGTTAAAAATATTCACCGTGCTGCAGTATAATTTCTAAGCCTTATAGGCGTCGTCTAGTAGTTCCAACATTACGCGGAACTGGCAAACGGATTTTCATTTATATAATTTATTAAATTTAAACCATCATTATTTCAAATCCTTTTCTTACCTGAAGCAGGAGCCCTTGTAATAGATTCTTCATTTACCCATTTTCTTTTGATTCTAAGATCTATGCTACGGGCAAGAGCAATTTTCTAGCTACAGTTCCACAACTCCATCCATCTTCCAACTTTGTAACGATTCTTGCCTTGTCTACACTACTTGTATAAAGCCTGTTTTACACATCGCGATTTATTGGCCAATTGAACAAGTTCTTCAGCAAGAAATCGGTAGAAATATGCCGTTATACATTCTACAATAAATTGAACAATTTTTAACGATCGTGAATACTCGATTAATTTCGTTAATAGTTGGACGGGGGAATTATTAAGTAGGAAATTTTCGCCTGCTTATAAAAATAGATTGGCAATGTGCCTTTGTCAAATGTTTTGGCAGTTTTGGTATATGCACACATTAGTTTAGATGGCTTCGGTTTTGGTTACTCGATTCAAATTATCCATTGCATTATAATCGTCGCAAGCTTTCGAAATTTATCCTCACTTTACTTTAAAAGCACTAAACAAAATTCGTAGGTACTTTTCTGTTACTAGGTTGGTATTAAAACAGCAAACTTAGTGAAAAATCGTGGCAAAAATAGAGCATGTTCTATTCGATTCAATTAATCGTACGATAAATTGTTCAAGAAATCGTACCGATTTTTGCTGTTTTACACGGTACGATAAAATCGAGGATAAACTTTGTACACGTTGGATAAGCATTGTAATTGAACGATGCTAGACTGCAGCTAACCGTTCTGCGTTGATTTAAGGAAATAATAGATGGCGTTGTGTCAAATGTACTTATTGTCAGTTGCCCCAACATAAATTAAAATTTAATCTCGGATTAAGTCAAAATGTCGGGTAGAATGTGACAATCTTTTTACTTAATTGACTGCAATTGTCGCATTCGACCTGTCACTTTAATTTAATTCTTGATTAAATTTTAATTTGTATCGGTGCAATTGATCATTAATCCATTACCTGTCAAAATAATTTCCGATTAATAAATGACCCATCAGTTTATCAACACAATATTCACAATTAAAACCTATTTTTGATACTTTATAAATTAAAGTTTTAATTAATCCTTTAATTTCTTAGTTATATGATTTTTTTCTTCCACTTAAGAGATGATAATTTACAAAAATACACTGCCGGTGTAAAGAAATATTTTTAAACAAATACATCGCGGAAAGGGTGATTTATCAAATCCTTAAGTTAACGCATTGATTTCGCAAACAGCCTGTATTTTTAAAATTTTTCAGTATTGGGATTGGTTAAAATACTATAAATTTGTCAAATTCTTTTTATTTACGTAAATTCTTAGTATTTTAAGCTAAATTCAATTAAAAGAGAAGCATTTATTATCAAATACAAGCAAGACAAAATCTAGTAAAATTGTGTTATATAACAAATATACATTAAACTATGTTGGGAGAATGCTTATCTAAAAAGTTATTTATATCTATCTCTGAATTAAATAGTGTAATTGGGTATCGTTTTTTTTCATAACTTCTTGACTCAAAAAAAAAAAAAAACTAGAAAGTAATACTGCTTTTATATTAGTGAGAAAAATCGCTGAATTACATAAAGCATAAGAGCTTACAATTCATTATTTTTTGCTAGTCAACAGATTGCTTTCGACAAATATAACAAACTGAAACGATGCAAATTTTTATGGTGGAACCATTTGTTGTTATACTAGAGTTGTTTTTTACTTTTTTTTTTTGATGCTAAATAAAACAAATGATATTTACCTAAAGTAATCTGTTTTCAAGTTCTTACGTTAGTGAAATGAGAGCCATATAAGCTTTCATTTTGTTTATAATCATATTGTATTTAAATGTTGTAGTTGAAGTAAGATAATTTATGCAATTTAATATAATTCCTTATTATACAAATGATATCCACTATAATAAGCAAAACTATCCATCACTACATAAAATATTTTGTACCAGGATGCTAGCTTTATTTTGGATAACTTTGTATAATATCTTAATTAGTACATATTATAGAGACATACCGTTTTTATTGATTAAGTCTTTCTGTTCTAAATTCGTAAGACTTTCATTTGATTTTTTTTTTGCAATCATGACAGTACACATTGCCAAATTATGTATTGCGTAGCGTTGCAAAGATCTTAAGTAAATATAATAATGAGAACCTATGAGAAATTTGTGATAATATTGCTAAATACAAGTTAATAATATATTAATATATATGCGAATTGAATTTATTATCTATATTGGATATATTACAATTATATCTTTTATTATTTACTATTATTATTGAAATACATGGTGGTAATTTTACAAGGCTGCACCCTGAGAAGTTAAAAAATGTATTATTTTGCTGTAACACCGTGTATATAGGGTGTTTTATAAGCTATTCTAAATTAAACATTTTTGTATATCTCTATAACCCAATGCATTTATTTTTATACTTGAATTCAATTTAGACATGAAAGAAATTATCCTTTTGGATGATCGGAGATTAATTATCAAGGTAACACCCTGTATATGCAAAACAAAAACCGTAGTTACACATTTTACCTTGATTTACTTTTTTTTTAATACCAACCAATATGGATTACTTTTCAGATTTAATAAATAAAATTAATTTATAAGAAAGATCGTTTCTTTTCACTGTGTTTATCGATAGCTTTTTTTTTAATTCCCGTACAGCAGAAAATAAACGCACTTAAAAAAATTAAAACATTTATTACACCTTTCGTTTAGTAACAATAAATATAATACACAATATACAACAAAAGGAAATAGCTTAAAGAGATATGCACATCCAATATTACATCGATTTAATTTAAATTTAATATAAAAGAAATATCAAAATAATATTACCACGTTATTTTTTTAATAAAAGGTAGTACAATTTAAACGTTATGCAAGTGAGAATTTATGAAAAACGTTTACGTCCACAGTTTTCTTTTCTGGATTAGAAAATATAAATTATTACGAGTAAAACAGCACTATATAAGAATATGTAGTAATACACTTGGTCTTTCGTCCTCATGGAATGTTCTGCAAGCAATCTCGTATTTGAGTCCACGTTTGTAACCCCTAGGAACAAAAAAAAGGACGTACATTTCGACTGATGATATGAATATGAATTTTATTTACCTTTCTGGCAGTTTTCAGTTGAAGAAACGCATAAGCGGCTAATGTTTCTTTCAAGTCAATGCACTTCTGAGTTTGAAACCGATCTATGTCACACGAGGCTTTCGTACAAAAATCGCTGCAACAGAAAAAAATTAAAAATTATAATAACGATTTATATAATAGTCCCGCTTGCCATTTCTTGAATTTCGCAGATGATTTAGGTTGGTAGTTCCGGTAATAGATGACATATTCAGCAATCTTTTAGCGTAATGCATACAGATATGTCCATTATTGCCGGAACTACCAACTTAAATCATACGTGAAATTTTAAACATGCCAGATGGGGTATTTATTTTAGATTAACTAACATTATTGTTTTCATTTATAAGAAGTAAAATCGCTTGAAATTAAAACCAAAGGAAATGTCAATTGACAAACGAACATGGCTAAGCAGTTCTTGGAGTAATTAACACGTTAAGCTAGATGTCATTATTAGAGTGAGGTAATCGTCTCTGCGTTTCACCGTTACTTCCGAGGAAACAAGGTTAAACAGCTTTGACGTCAGCAAGCTGTGTGTATTTTAATTTAGGCCAATAAATGCGTTTACACACTGAGTCTATCTCTGCGTTTTGAATTGGTTTATCCAAATTATATTGGTTTTATTTAGAAAAATACTGTGTGGTGATATTTTCGTACTTTTTTGGTGATACCTGCAATATTTTTGTGTTGTATAAGCGATAAAAGCGAGGTACTTAACCTAAGATGGTGTCGGCTGTTTTGTTTGCGAGTTACACTTTGTAAATAAAAGAAGATATTTATTCTTCAACAGCTACAGATTCAAGGACCGGTGCAGCTATAAGTGTAAGTTTAAAATATCTTGGGCTTAAAAAGATGCTATTCCAACTCACACATTTGACAACAAACGTAAAGATGTTATTGTTCAAATAGTTTTATATTCTTACGTTATATTTAACAACATTATTTTTAAACACGAAGAGATGTTTTTAAATGTGTGTAATAAACGTTCTGTTTTAATACAATATATTTTAAATTATATCACCGAACGTAGCCATTTTGGATACTGATATATGTAAATGTCATATTCACAGCAATGAACGTATTGTAACAATTATAATAATTTGTTCTACAAATATCCTACTTACAAAGTATTGTGGGAAAAATAATGACAGATTAGGTGAAACACCACACAGTAGGAAAAATAGATTAGGTAAAACACCACATAATAGGAAATTTAAGACCCCGGTTAAATAGCATGTCTGTAAATGTTCTCCTGAAATTCAATAATATTTCGAATAAAATTGCAATTACTGTATCATTTCAACCTTACTTTCGTCCAAATACATGTACAATTACAAATAATAATAATAATTAGTCGATTAAATATCAACCGCAAATACATCTTTCACGAAAACGGTGCTCGGTTACGTGTTTAGTTCTTGCTTGAAAGTTCGTTTTTTTTCCAAAATAACTCAGTTGACGACTGGCATCCTCTTTAAACCGGAAGCCCTTCAAAACTTAAAAAAGAAACGCAAAAAATGATTCCTTTACCATTTAGGCTAATATCGTGCATAGCGATACATCACCTAAAGAGCGTGACGTCATCGAAGAGCGCTGAGACTTGTTATTTCGGAGGTAACGATTATACCCGTACTACGTTCTAGCGCTCTAGCCAGGCATACGGCCTTTTTGAGTTCCTTATGCCTTTTTAAGTATATTTGTCGTGCGACCTTTTTCACCAAAGTAGAATGTGGTTTATCATAGTAAAAAAAAACCTGACCCCTCTTCTAGCGTTTTCCCAATGCGTTAGAGGAAGTTATCGGTCCGTTTATTCATTATGCAGCAGTTATGGTTCTGCTTATATTAATTATTTTTTTAATAAGAATTCTTACATTTATTGAATTTATTTATTAAATCAACTGCTGGAAAACTATATCTTACAAAACACAAATTCAACCACAAGATATAGAACCACATAAAAATATTGCACATGCGCGGTACTGCTGCTTACAATTTACAATATTATATTTGGCGGCAATTTCAAATTTCACTCTAAAAGTAAAAACAAATCTTTCAGCTTTCTGGCTATTATACGCATTGCACAAAACTACATTTCTCCTTCTATAATTAACATAATAATTCAGAGACGGTTGTTATTAAATATAAAAAAGATATGCACGTTTTCCATACAATACCCGGCTTAATTTTCATAATTCGCTTGTTACACGATGCATCATCGACTAACTCGGCTTAAATAAACACGTAAACATGTCCTAAATTGCCCTTAATTGATTGATTCGACAGTATTATGCGAGTTTTTATCGCCCGGTGAACAATAATACACTGGGCAGTAGTATCCTCTGGTATTTGTACTTATTTTACGAACTCGTGTTAATTACAGGACATTTACGTCTTTTCCATTATTATATTTAAACTCTACATTTCGCCGTGGGATATAGCGTATATGAATAAAAGTCTAGACTAAAAAAAGGCTAAAAAAACATGGCAAAAGCAGTGATAATTAGCGCAGTAGATCATTTGATAACACGATTTACTCAACGACACAGATAAAATGTTTTTTTCTCGGTATCGAATATGTGATAGATTGAATTCAAGAAGGTATTACATGATGTTCGTTCATTCGAGTTCAAATGTGTTAGTTTGGTATGTGTTGAAAAAAGTGAGACGTGTGTTGGTGTTTAGAGTGTAAGAATAAGGAAACTACAGTCCATTCACTGTAAGTTCCGTCTTTTTAAAGGGCACTTCCCCTCCACAGTGATGCCAAATCCGCCAAACTGACGTTAGCCAATATAGGTTAGAAATCACAAGATTTTTAAATCACCGAATAAAACCAATAAAAATATGGGAGTAATTAGTCATTCTGTTAAATTTAGGCAAATTTCTGGATATTTCTATAGTTATTCCTGTTATCAATGCAAGATTTCAAAAATTCATAAATTACGATTGCGAAATTATAAACGGATTTACATTGCTAGAGGATAAGTAATGGTTTTAACCTGCAAAATTTTCAGATACAAGACGTTATATTAACTTGACCAATACACCTTGAAGTATTACTCTATCAGAATAACAAAAAAAGGGAATGCATCAAATACAGAAAGAAATAAATGCGAAACAACTAGACTGTTTATTAAATTTGTTGAATACATTATGCAAGACATATAAAATTCATTCAAGTCATTTATTGCTGTAGTGAGAAATATACAAGAGAAACAAGTGGTTATCTGGATTTTAAATACATAGGTGCGAAATGAGTACAAATGTAATTAAATATGTGAAAAACTCAATATTCATTCTCAGGTTCCGAACTTGAGATAATTTCTTCATCTGAAGATTCCCCTTCAAGGTTTATTATCAAAGGTAACACCTCTTCTTGGTCAAAACCAATTTCTCTCTCCCACCATTCAATGACAGTGTTTTCTGTATGGTTAACAGTATTGGACCACATTTCCGTTGTAATGTGGTCAATTGACTCTTGCCACATACTCAACACTTTTTCCATCCCAGATCCATCTCTTCCGATATGATTGTTATAGTAAACCTTACTTATACCCCAAATGTTCTCAATAGCATTGAATATGCAATGGTACGGTGGCAATCGCAAAACTCTATGTCCGTACTGGTGTGCCAGTTCATCCACAGCATAAATTTTGTTTGGTTTATGTCTAAAATAGATATATATATATGTATTGTATATATTAAAAAATAGTAAAACACTTCTGTCGAGATACCACAAACGGTAGATTTATTAATTGACAGGGCATCTGCAACTCTCTAAAAATTAAGTTGTAGTATATGTATAATACTTTTTATAATTTTTACCTGACGAACAGAGACTAATGGAATAAGGGGTCCACCATTATCACGTTCTCTTTCAAAATAATTTATAAGTGACGCGACCAGCGCTTTTGACTGCGAATTTAAACCTCTCGGCATAATGCACAATTTGTTCTGAAAAGAACAGTTATTAAAACGTATATAACACGATATATAATAACAAAATGCAACCAAAATGGAATAAAAAAACGTCAACGCACGAGAAACAGTAAACAACTGATGTTTTGGTTATCTTGCAACGAAGCATTGTGGAGGGGTGAAAGTTATTTTATATACAATTTTCTTTTTCTATATTACAGCTTCAATAATTGAAATATTAGTTTCAATTTAATTCAATTACTATATTCTTATAGTTCCAAAGGTGTTAAATTATTTCTAACACAAAAAGCAATTGTATTCTTTAAATTATGTTTTTGGTAATTTTGTTTTTCTTGATTGGCATCATCAGCCCTCAATTTGGGGGAAGACGGAACTTAGAGTGAATCGACTATAACGGGCGATTTTTGTGAGGATGAAATTCAGGGTATGTCGTTCACTTTTATGGCTTGATTTTTATTTCCCGAAAGAAGGTTAAATTTTGTGATTACACAAGACGCAGTTGTTTAAATATTTGTTTATTACTTATGTACTTTTGTACATTTATGAGTGCAATGACTTTCATTTTATTTGTCAAGTATTTGTTCTTTTAAATTAAGGCCAAATTAGAATTTGTAATTGAAGTCTATTAAATTGCAATTAAATTTATATTTTGTTTTAAATTTTGACGAGAAGTTTGAAGCCATTTTGTTGCATTTTATTTATTGTACAATTGGATTATTCAAGTTTCTCAAGATAGTCTTCAATCGTGTGTTATGAAGTTCAGATAACTTGGACGCGGATACATTTTGAAGGTACTTTTGTAATTGACAGCGGACGGAAAAGTTACATTTAAGTATTAAAATCTATCCGTGTTCAATTATTTTTAAAATTCTTTAACTCTGAGTCACCTAACAATAAAGATCGATTTTTTATTTCACTAACTTAACAAAACCCCAGAAAGAAATAGTCAAAATTATTAATACATCTGGGAACGGGAGCCCAAGCAGAAGACGGTATAAATATGCGTTATTAAAGCAAGGAGGAGAAAAGCTGGATGGACGAATGTATTTACTTATCAAAAATATGCGGAAAGAAGAAAGAATGCCTGATAAATGAAAAAAAAAAATTACAAATTGTGGTTATACATAAAAAAGACCAGCAGATATGTCGTAATTATAGAGGAATTAAACCGTTAAATGTAGCATACAAGATATTGTTAACAATAATTCAAAGAAGATTGGCAAAACACATAAAAAAGATGATGGGGTAATATCGATGTGATTTTATACAGAGCCGATCGATAACAGATGCGATTCATACAGTGAAGCAAATTATAAAAAAAGCTCGATAGTACTGAATTGACATAGAACTGCTTTTCATCGATTTCCAACAGGCTTTCGCTATCATCAAAAGTAGAGGATTAATGTTAGCATTGAAAGTATGCCCGAGGAGTATGAAATAATCTAGTGTCAGCATAATTACACAAAAAGGCGAAACAGAGAATTTTATATTAAATAAAGGGGTAAGATAGGGAGATTCATTATAAGTAGAGTTGCTCACTAACGCCAACGGGCAGTGGCGGAGGTTCGATACAACCCTCAGTATAACTGCGAGCCTCAACCAGATCTGTTGTGTATACATGTACGCTGCCGTAAATACTATTTCGTAGTTCTACGTTTGTTTTACAAATGATGCCTACGTCTCGCAAAAACGACCAATGTTGGACAAAGTTACAGAATTTATAGCAGAAATGCCTAACCTAAATTATGATGTTAAAATTCGATGTGTAGTTTATATACCTTTAATGTGTCGGTCCAAAAGGGATTGTCTACGTCACGTAAATAGTAAACAGCATTCTTAAAAAAAAAATTGCACGCGGCACTATGACAAATTTAAATTATGTTACCTTTACTGCATGTAATCTACCGTTTAATTTACTAGACAAGAAAGCATATGTCTTCTTTTGGAATAAATATTCGGACTGCAAATTATCAAGTCGGGCATCGTTGCAAAGAATTGTGCTATCTGCTCGTGAACATGTTGACAAAAGAATTAAATCGGAGTTGAAAGATAAAAAACTGTGGTTATGTGTGGACGAAATAACAGATCGTAAAAAGCATTCTGTGGTTAATGTAATGGTACGTACAATGGAACCATATCAATCGTCACCTTCAATTCTATTAGCTTCCAGACGAGTACAATAAGGTACTGCCGAAGTAATTTCAAAGTTAGTGTTAAATACATCGGAAAAGTTTGAACTTTCAACAAACCAATTTATTCTTAAGACGAAAAAATTGAAATAATTCATAAAGTAATAGAGATAGGTACAGGGAGTGTTACTAAATTCCTGTAGAAAATAGTCAAATAAATCATATGCACTGACAATATACAGGGTGTTCCATTTAAAATAAGTGAGTTATTGCGTCTTATTGCTGAATATAAGTCAATAACCTTTTGTATCGCCCTGTTATTAAGTTTACTACACTTTAACTTTGTACAGTAGTACAACGTACTGACTGCATAAGCAAAAAATTTTGACCTCAACTTAAATACTTTTTCTGTCACTAGCTTTCAATTCCGCTATCAATAAAACGTCAGAATTCATTAAAATCCGTTTTTCTCAAAATTGGTCAAAGATAAGTATAGGGAAATCTTAACGGAACTTATGTAGAATAATGTGTGCTATCAGAAAATGGAAAAATAGACTGGGTGGTGTTCTATTTAAAATAAGCAAGGCAACATTTATTTCGGGGATAACCGAAAATAATTCAGAGCTGCCAATATTTTTATTTGAAGGATCAGTATCAAGAATCCTTCAAAACAAATTTTCAGCATTCAGCCAGTAATAATTCCCACTACTCGGCTAACTGACGGTTTAAACACCACACCCTGTATAGGGTAAGTCAAAATGGAAATTTATGATTTTTTCATTTTTTTTTTTAAATGGACACCCATGTATGTTATATCAAAAGTAGGAGGGGTACATTACGTACTCTCATTTCTATTAAACATTCCCTATACCTACATTCAATAGTTGAGGAGATATATCAAATTATTAGAAAAAAATTGAGATTTATAGAAATTATTTCAATATATCAAGTTACCCGTGAAATATTTGCAATTGACTTGTTTTAATTTTTAAAATGGCAAATATTTTCCAAAATGAACTATTCTATTGTTGAATTTGATTTGGGTTTTAGGCGCATGTATGAAAAATTGCTTTCTGACAAATACAAAATTTAGCAACAAATTTAAACCTTCCCTTTATCTAAAATAATAAGTGAGATTCGCATGGTGAGGATCGAAAATGAACCAGCCCGTACATAAAATTATTTTTTAATCTCGTAACAATTTCGAAACAATGAATACTGTTAATAAAACCTAAAATCTCTATTTGTTCAGCGTCTAAACAATTCAATTCTTTGTATCAAACGCCATTAAAGTCTGCCTTGTTTTTAAACTCTATAATCCTTTTACAATTCCTCGTCATTAACTGGCACGTTGACGCAAAAATAATGAAAGTGTAAACATTTATTTTAAAAACAATACAAAAACGTATCTCTCTATGTATATAAAAAACATAATAAAAGATTATTACTAGACATCAGAGATAAACTACATATGTACATATATAATAACGCCGCTGTTCGTTGGCTATACTTTAAAACATTTTCTCCACGCCGATAAATTATAAAAACCTTGACCTAATACGTCCTTTTTTAAAAGAATAGCGCGACATGAATCTATTGAGTGTAACTCGGATGGTTAATACGTGATCGACAGGTGATAAGCAGTGTTTTTTGTTTTTATCGGCTTTATCAATTAATACCTTCTGATTGGATAGTACACTACGAGGAGTCTATTGATTTAATTCAATGTCAATATGTATGAGGCACCCTAAAAAAGAATTAAATTATTTATTAAATAAACTTTATTTATTAAATAAACATTCCCGGAATGATATAATCCGCACTCGGATGCAGGTGATAATACGTCGAATTTTAATAGGACAATAATCTGAAGGTGGCCGGCGTCATATGTCGATCTAAATCCTATTGAAACTTTTGGTACGTTAAAAATTCATTATGTGGCAAACAAAATTAAAAATGGAAGAGAATTGTGGGTTGCTGTCAAAGAAAAATCCTACGTTATACCCAGGAGACTCTTGGAATGGAACGAAAAATCATTTTTTAGCTTTTTAGTGGACATTCCACAAACTAAACTGAATCTTTCTCCTGCAATTGGTTCGCAACTCGGTTTTTGGAATTTCTAACTGTTCTAACCTCTGCTTTTCCATTGATGAGACCTTTTGAACCATTAAAATCAAATATTTTAAAAATTGTGAAAATACAGGTTTATAACATAATGTGTTCGTTATCTGAGAAATAGAGCCTACTCGAAAACGTTATAATATACAGGATGTTCCGTTAAAAAGAAATCAGGTACTATTTGTATCATGTAATTTACGCACGCCACTGGATTTTTTAATACTCTATAAAAACTTAGGTACACTAATAAAGTTTTTATTTGAGATTGTCTTTGTCTTGGTAATAATAAATTTCGTCAAATTGTAATAGTATAAAGAAAACACTTACGTCAATTCTGTCTTAGTATCCGTAACCACCGTTTCGCCATCATGAATTTGTTGATCCAATAAGTTCACCTTCAATTCCCTCACTTCATCAGTATCAATAGTACCGAATAACCTACTCATAATGCCCATTTTCCCCTGTTGCGCCTTTACTTTTTCTGTATTCTTTGAAGTGATATTATCTTCAGCAGATTCCAATTTCAATTGCAACAATTCCTGATGTTTGCAAACGTTTTGTAGTGAGCTGGCGAAAAATAGGTATTCTTTGAATTGATCAACAAGTAACTCTTCGTCTTCCAATAAACTATCGATGCTAGAAGATAGGGAATCCAGATAATGACCGGTTTTCTGCAGGGCATCGCCCATTTCTTTCTCAATGGCGCTCCATTCACTAAAGACACGGCCATAATTCGCGTGCAACTTGTAAACGGTGTATTGCTTTTCTGCCACACGCGATCTCGCCTTCAAGAGATTGTATATGCTCGTATGGAGAGTGCTGCCGTAGGTTTTTATGGACTCAAATCTTGGATCGGTATTTTTTAGACGGACTGATACACTTAAAGCTTTAAGTTTATTTTCGGCAATTTGAAGGTAGCCTGTGGAGAGAAAATATCTCATCAGATTCTTAACATTCGTGATATTACTGTTTTATTACGTTTATTTTCGGTTTCAAGCGGTTTGTTTGATGAATTTCAAGGTTATGTATTGACAAATACGTCAAATCGCATTTGTTCCTACAGTAAACAGAAGTATTTTATTGCCAATCATATACAGCGTGTCCATTTAGTGCGTGAGTGTAAAATACTTCCTTTTCTGAGCAATTTAGGGAAAAAGTTTTCAAACAAAAATTATTTGAAGACAAGTTCTGCACAATATCAATATTCAAGTATACCGAGTGTTCAGTTTCGTATGTATAAGGGAATGTTGAAGAAAATGGACATGAAAAATGCAATAACTTACAAGGCTGTTCTGCTTAACAGAATCAAACTTGTATCATGTGCAGCATAAGCTGAACATCTGTATAGTTGAACATAATTTTGTTATTCAGTACATGCATCTAAAAATTTTTTATTTGAAAAATTGTTTCTCCAAATTGCTCAGATACGCTGTATCGTATAATGAAATACGAGGGTAAGTCAAATATTATCTACACTTTCGCCATAACAGGCTTTGAAGGTTATCGTAGTGACAGCCACTTGCGCATGGGTTGAGTTGGCGCCTCTGTGGTTATGTGTACGGAATTTAATCACGATCGCGTCATTTGTCTGGTAGTTACAACAGCATAAGCATGTCAGCTCCGCTATTAGTTTGCGCCAAAGAGGAAAAACGAGCAGTGATCCGATTTTTGTGGTCAGAGGGTGTGAAAGGTGCTGGACGACTACTTGGACAGGGGGACTACCATAGTGCGAGGTACAGTGATTTTTGTCGAATAAGCTGAAACCAGCAATACTCTCAAAGAAAGTTTTGTTGTTGCAAGACAACGCCCGTCCGCACACGGCCCATAATACCATAGAAACTATCAACAGGTTGGGCTTTGAGACCCTGGAACACCCTCCCTACGGCCCTGATCTCGCTCCCTCGGACTTTCATCTCTTTGGACCGCTCAAGGAAGCTTTGAGAGGTCATCGATTTGCCTCAGACACAGACGTTCGGGATGCGGTGCAAAAGTGGCTTCACGACCAACCGAAAACCTTCTACCAGGAAGGCATACGGAAGCTTGTGGCTCGCTGGACCAAGTGCATTGCTAAAGGTGGAGACTATATCGAAAAATAATGTATCTGTTGTACACCTATCTTTGTTTAATACAGTTGTAGAACTAAAAGTGTAAGTATTTTTTGACTTACCCTCGTAGTATAAAAATACCTGTTTCCTTTTTAAGTAAATCTTTAAATTCTATATTAATGTTAAGACTAACAAATGATAATGAATATTACTGTGACAATATTTACTATACAATAAAAGTATAAAGATTGGTAATGCAAATGTCATAAATTACATCATGGCTGCATTGTTTTGTGAGGAAAATCACCGAAAAATTTTTCAACAAATACATTCTGAAAATAAATTAAGTTTTCCGTAGAATACCTATTTTCATTCTTTTTATCGAAAATAAAAAATACAGTCAAATAACTTACCATTTGATTTGAATGTCTCTCGCCACCCATCCTCACTTTGTAAAAACTCTATAAAATGCTTATCGTAACCAAGAACAGGATGCGAAGCAATTCGTAAGAGAAAAGTTTCTAACCCTGCACGTCTCCTATCGACAAAATCAGGATCAAACGTATCTGTAGAGACTTTTTGCCAGCTAAAAAGGACCCTCTTCTCCGGAAGAGGTGGAATGACTATGTAAGGGTAGGCGTCTTCCAAATAATCCCTTAATTGTTCGAATTCCGTGTATCGTCTCCATACGGCTGATAATTTGGATAATTTATTTTGAAATTCAGGATCGGTAGCTCTAAAATCATAAAAACGATTAATGTGATTGCAAATTGATTACTATAAAAGCATAAAATGATACTTTAAGCTGCTTGGATAGGCTTTATACATGTTTATGTTTAAGTAGTGTCTTTCTAGTCAGTTTTGATTAACATCCATGTGATAATTACTTACTTGGTTTCGATCAGGTAAACAGTGTAATATTCGCGAAGATTTAGCGATCCGTTTGCACGTTTCTCAGATTCCGAAACAGAAATTTCCCCATGTCTTAAGAGGGTGTCCTGAAAATTCAAATTTTTAGGTTAGTAATCTTAAAAACCGCCTACCTAAGTATTGATTATTACAAAACGCCTAAGAATCTAAACAATCATCACCTCTTTAACATTTCCTCCTGTTAAATATAGCTTTTTTGGTTTGGCCGAATTCTCGCACATTTTCCTCGTACTATTTGTATATTATTATTCCTAATTTAGCGCTCATCTTCCCGTTACAATAATCATATTTACGGTTTCCGTATCGCTCCTCTGTCTCGCTTCGCGGTCGTTTAGCACATTTGCATGTTGATAATCAGACCATGGTTCGATATATAATTTGATGAAATTCAATAAAACGGTTCATAAATTATTGCTAACATTCTATTTTCTTGAAAATGTATCTGTTGCCAGACACACTAGCGTAATACTATAATTGGTAGCGAAAACACGTGATAACGAGTTGTGAGAAAAAAGAATTCTTATTTAACAGCGGTAAGCACTTGTTAAGCAATCTCACTTAAGATGACGCTGCAATTAGCGGATATTAGAAAGTGTGTAAATGTTTATTTGTAAATTATTTTTAAACTTGATATTAGCATACTGTATTAGTTTTAACTATTACTCAATGTCATTTTAAATTTAAATAATTAATTAAATTCATATGTTTGTTAGAAAAGCATCCAAATTGCGTATGGATTTCTATAATTTTGGATTTATTTTTTTATACAAACTATAGAGCGTCTCAACCTGCTTATGCAGTATGGGATTTAATAGCAACGGTGTATCTCTTTCTATTCCTAGAAATCTTTCAATAACGCTACCTCTATCTCCGGTTGCCATGTTGCGATATCAGTTATTAAATATTTGACATAACCTGAATATTAAATCTGTATCTCTGTGTACATATTTCAATATTTTCCACAAGTTTTGATGGAGTAATGTATTCACAAAATGTTAACATATATTTTTGTTTTAATTACCAGTTCTGTCTTGTTATCTTTTTGGTGTTCACTTTTAAATTGATTTTATATAAACTTAAGTAGTCATAGAACCCCTATATAAATTATATTTTGATCGCACTAAATGTCAAATAATGAACTGGAAATAGTAATGTAACAGATGATTGGACGATTTGGCAACCGTGAATCGAATTCCCATAAGACGTGTACTGCACACCGAGGTTGAGATGATCTTTAGATACAAACAAAGATGCTTGTAACTTGCCTATTACAAAATTTAAATTCAATATCGTTTTAGATTCTTTTTTATGATTATTCAATAAATTTCAACAATTTTTTAATTTTTTGTTTGTCGAATTTCATTAGTTTCATTACGTACACAATGGCACACATAAAGTCAGCATCACATGGGATTTCTTTTTTATGAATCAATATACGTAAAATTTTGTTTAATCTTTATTCTGCTTAAAAAGATAATGTCAATTAACATGTACCCGCTAGTATTTAGTAAATTTCAAAATATTGCATTATGTTTAAGATTTTTGTTAAATGTCAATGGAAAAAGTCCCTTGTTTTCTAGTTTTCTTTTAATTTACCAAGATTTAATACAATAATACAATTTTTTTGGGGTTCTTTTTTTATATCCATGATTACTTAATAAAAGATCGTAATTATGTACCATCACGTTCATAAAAATCTGGGACAACTGTTATAAGATCATTTTGACGTTTTTTCAATCTTGTGACTGCTTGTGACAATGACTTGTCCATTTACGATTGACACTGACAGACAATTTGACATATTCTTTCATATTCTACAAAAGACACGTTTAAAATGGGCAATGTCATAATAGTGTCGTTTGTCCTGGATTTTTATGAAAGCGATAGTATCTATGTAACCTACGTTTTGTAGGATTGTAGGTATTTTTAAACAAATTAACTCTGCATCAACCGAATGCATGCAAGTTTCACTTTTTATTTTTGTTCACGTGTGGCTAACACCACATTTACTAACAGAAATTGATTCGATTAGCAAGTTTTGTATGAAGAAACAGACTTTTAATTATAATTACGAAAAATGTAACTTGTTAAAAAAAAGAGCTGTACTAGAACCTTGAATAAATCGGTAAAAATTTGGAAAACAGGGAACTTTTTCCTTTGACAATTCTCTGAAGAAAACATAAAATTTTGTGGTAAAAAAAGTCAGGTGATTGCCTTATTTGACATTAATTTTTAAGCAAGAAATTACACATTGGCATCTTTTAAATTTGACCGGCTATTTAAACTCCGGCAATAATGGACATATTCGCCAATTTCTTGATATAGTACTTGCTAATATGTCCTTTATTTCCGGAACTACTAATTTAAATCACCCGCGAAATTTAAAAAAATGCCAAGGGAGTAATAAGAAAATTACCATATTATGTGGACTTTATGTGCGACATTGTATACATTTTAATTTTACGATATTCAGAAATATTGTTACATAAATGCAACTGAATCCCCTTTAATTAAAATTTCTCAGAAAAGGTTGGATATTAAATAAACTTAAAGGATAATCAAACATTTCCGAAAAAAATGATGAAATGCAATAGATAAGCAAAATATCTTTTCATTATCAAAGGCAAATAAAAGATTTCTTTTCGAGAACAGAGCCGTATTTCGCAGGAATTAGAGCTTTTCGAGTGAAGATGACGCTGAAGCGCTCGAGACCGGAATAGCGGAAAAAATCTGACAGGCGGAGAGAGGTTTCCTTATCAAATTGTTCCAGCCCACTACCAACCGAACGGCTGCATGTTTCTGTACAGAAAACTTGAGAGTGCGATTCTAACTGCACAGTTCAAAAATTGAAATAGTGAGCTGATCGTTTCTGTACAACACGGAGTTTATATGTAATTGAAAATTTGTTTTTTTTTTTTGAGTGTATTGTAGTTGGATTGTTGAAGAGACTAACGATAAATAGTGCGTTGCAAGATTAATTTTGATCAAATTGGAATGAACACGTTATTTAGTTCTATATTTTCATGGGCTCATTGTCAAGAGGTGGGTAAGTCTTTCCATTTATAAGTAATCATTAGACGATCTCGTTTGTAATTGTAAAATCGCGAATGCCTAAATCAAAAATGTACGCAATTCCATTACAATAGACTGTATAAATTTACACGTGTGACAGAGAGATCCAGGAAATGTTGGTTTGCAGTACTTATCGATCCTTTTCTATATCGCAGTTTAAAATGTATTGCAAAAAGAAGAAAAACAATTACGGAATTGAACAGTACGCAGAAAGAAAGTGAGGAAAGGATTTTTTATAAAGTGAATTTTTGTCAGTTCATTTGACCTAATTATATGTCTAGAATAAATTTTGCGGTTTTTCTTTTGCTTAATATTATTAACAGTTGTTAGTTATATGCAAAACAAATGAAATATGCATCATACACACACAGAACATCTTTTCCGGGAATAATATCTGTTAAGTACTTAAATAGCAACAGTCGAAAAAACATCAGGTTTTTCTAAGAAGATTCCAAATATCATCTTATATTTGGTTCTTAATTATCGTTTTTAATTCTTATTTTCCTTGAGTATTTACGTAAATATCGGGGTTATTATGAAACAATTTATAACATACGTCATTGTTGGCTAAAGAGTATTCCATAAATAAGTTCTACAGGGTGTTATTCTCTGAAAATTTTGAAATTTGAAACATTCTTTAGTTCTATTGTCAAAATGTTTTAAAAAGATCCAAATAAGCTATAATAAAGATGCATTATACCTGGTATTTCCAACTTTAGATAAATCTAGAATGTACTATTAGAGAAATAAAATACTTATTCCTCTGATAGTTAATTTTAGGTTTAGGTTGGAAATAAGCCTGTTTTACACGCCGTGATTTATTGGCCAATTAATTGAACAAGTTTTTGACCAAGAAATCGGTAGAAATATGCTGCTTTACATTTTAAGAAATCGTACCGATTTTTGCTGCTTTACACGGTACGATAAAATCGAAGATCAACTTGTTCAATTAATCGACCAATAAATCGCGCCGTGTCAAACAGGCTTTAGTTAAAAACTTTTATACATTCAGTATTCTATACTTAGAACAACACATATTTCTCAAAAAAAGCTTCTATGATAACTTAATAAACTACCCTAGTTTCTATTGTCTCAAAGCTCTTCTTCGTTCATTCTCAATTCCAAGAAACATTGAATTCTCAAAATAACCAATGCAAATCCGAAATGAGAGAATTGTTCAGAAAGCCGGGAAATTTCTTGTTCTTACCGCGGATACAGTATCTGGATTGGATAAAATTTTTATTCTTTGCATGTTCGTCTTCGAAATGGCACAGATTCAGTACAAATTTTGTTCAAGGTTTCTTTTTTTGTGTATTTTCATGTGATTGTTCTTTTAGAATATATGAGAAATTTTTTTTCTCAATGGTTTATAAATTGAACAAATCAATAAATATCCTGGGCCCATTCACACTAATTTTGAAAAATTCTATTAATGAAACTTTTTAAAATTAATTTGTAATTCAAGGTCATCACTACTGTTAGATAATGTAGATGTAACACACCCATATTCGTTTAATTTAGGGTATTTTCAAATTGACGCCGTTCTATTATTAAAAACTTCATTCTATGTGTTCTATCGAAAGAATTTGAATTATTTTTTAATGATTTCCACTCAATAAACCTCATTGATCTATTACTTTACGTAGATTATGTCACAATTTCAAGCTCAAAGTTATCTCTACAGTTATCACATTTCCCTTTCTTTTTTCAACAGAAAATAATGCAACGTCTCCATAGTTTTATCAACTTATTTATTAATAGTTTGAGGAATAAATTTCCGTAGTGTAACGCTTGATATTAATAAAGTAAACTTTAATAATAAAGTCCGTTACTATACTATTCTTTAATCTTTATGCTGCTTTCAATACGCGATATAGTTTAAAAATATTGTCGCTGAAATGGCTATTTAAAGTAGCTACAGAAATATTACGTAACCGTAAAGAATTCTGGTTTGAATCAAAGGCCCTTTAAGGGTGTTAAATTTGGACCTTTGTCAGTTAAATGTCAATATTTTTTATATCATAGAAATCAAATTAAAAAAAAATAACAAGGGTTATTTTTCTGCTTTATCTTTGGAAAAATCGAAATTATCAGAATCTATAAATAGCAAACACTGTAGTTAAGTTAGGAATAGTAGAAATAATTCTTATTTAACTAAAATTTTATACAAATGAAAATTAGCATTAATTTAGTAAGACATGTTCTGTATTGCACATTATGTACAATTGAGAAATAAGGTCAAATATGCATAAGTTACGTCTTTAACGCTGATTTATTTATGGATTCATTGTAAGATGTGCAATCTGCTGGTAAATAACGGCAAAGTTGTGCAATGACTGCAATGCATACAAGTGATCCATACACTAAGTAACTCTTTACATATTTGGATTGCTCTTATAATATTAAAGATAACATAATCCACGAGGTAATAAAATAATAAAATGCTTTATAAAAATTAATTTTTTGATCTATTTCCCATTAATTGTCATTTTGACAGAGTGGAGTTGGCAACAAACAAGAAGTTAGCCGCAAAAGTAAGCCAACCGTTTTTTTACAAGAAAAAGTTGTAATATGATAACTATCCTGGGCAAATATGCGGTAACAGCCAGAGGCGTGGCGAGCGCATAAAAGTTTACACATAAAATAGAAGGTAAGAAATAAATTATAAAACGTGCTGAAACACTTACCGTTTTAAAAGCCTTCCGTGAAATCACAAACTGGGTAACACCTATTAAATATTTGAATCATTAGATATGTTTCCACAGCTGTTTCAGTCAAGTGAGTACGACGTGCGGAATAAATGTTTTTTAATGCCGAAAACGACCGTTCGACATCTAGCGATGTTATATTTGCATATTTTAAATAATCTTTGAAACAACTTAAAACATCTTCACACGCACCTTCACAAATTTGTCTTAATATAAGAAAATCGGAGTCCTTCTCTAAAACACTTTCAAATTTTCGTATTACACACCAATTTGTTTCGCCTTCTACAGCGCATAACTGTGCGTGAACATCATTCACAATTTGAACAGAATCCACTAGCGACATCGAAACATTTTGTAATTTCTCTATTCCCTCCGCTAGTCCGAATTAATTGCTGTGAATAGTTTGTAAATCTCTTTTAACCTGACTATCTTGACATATGTCCTGGCTTTTCTTGATTGCTGCAGCTTCTGTCGGATTGAATTTTAAAACTGCCTTCTTGATCAAAATATTGGTTGTAGTAAAACGCAGCCTGCAACCATGTTCCCCAACGTGTAATAATTGGCTGTGGTGGTTCAGGTAAATCAGGACACAGTTTGTGAAATAGTCGGATACGTTTCGGGGACTTTAGAAACACTGCCTTTGTACTAGCAATCAATGCATTTAGTAGTGGAAAACATGTAGGATTCGTTTGTATCACAAGATTTAGAGTATGGATTTTACACGTTACATGTAAGAAGTTACCACTGTGTTCTTTAAGAGATCGGCCCAAAGAACGCATGTTTGCGGCATCATCACTCATAAACATTAAAAGTTGCTTAGTTGAAACTTCAAATTTGTTCAATTAGTTCAGCACCACCTTTAAAATCTCGTCGGCAGTACAATTTATAACTCTTTTGGAAGCAAGTAAGAAGGAAGATGATGGTCGATGTGGTTCTATTGTACGTACCATTACATTAATCACAGAATGTTTTTGACGATCTGTTGTTTCGTCCACACACAACCACAGTTTTTTATCTTTCAATTCCGTTTACATTCTTTTTTCTATATGTTCACGAGCAAATGGCACTACATTTTGTATCGATGTCCGACTAGGTAATTTACAGTACGTATATTTATTCCAGAAGGAGACAAATGCTTCTTTGTCTAGTAAATGAAACGATTGATTACATAAAATAAGAGTAACACATAAATCAAATGTAAATTTTTCTTGGTCTTGTATGCCACTTTTTGCAGAAGAATGCTGTTTGCTTTCGGTGTGACGTTGACAATGGCTTTTGGACCAACACATTAAAGGGATTTTACAAACTAGACATTGAATTTTAGCGCCATCAAAAATTAAGTCCGGCATGTCCACTATAAAGTTTTTAACTGTGTCTGCCATTAGTAGTTTTCGCGACGTACCTAACTGCGACATTTTTAAAGTAAACATAAGCGTACAATTACGAAATAAGTTACGACAGCCTACATATACACAGAACTACTCCCATACGGCATCGATTTAGTACCGACGCTGTGAACGCGTGAAATAAATAATCGCCGACTCCGCACCACATATCTGCTACACTGACTGTTACCGCTGTTTGCCCAGACTAATGATAACTTAATGTTACTTATCTAAAAATAATTTTAATTTATATTCTGAGAAATTCATTATGATATTAGAATAATTAGGATTGATATGAGATTGATATCAAATCAATCAAATAGCGCTTAAATCAGCTGATTGATAATGCTGCTAGAGGTATTTGTTTTATCAATATTTTTTCTTGATGAATGTTTTGGCATTTTTCACAATCTGTCATCTATAAAAAAATATGTAAATCTAGTTTTACTTTTTTTTTACCAGTTCTAATTTAGCGGAATAAAACGTTTGGGTGGAAATGTTTGTATAGGATACATTTATTTGATATTCAGTTCTTAATTTTGTAAATACATAGTATGGAAAATAATGGAAATAACAGTTATCTTCTCTTGGTCTTTCACAACATATTTCGTAATATCAAACGTAATTCCGTCAGTATTGTGTTCGAAGATAAGGTCCTGTGTCTTCATAGTAAATAGAATCAACTGGTTCAAATGGAAAAATTTAACGCTGATATCATGAATCATGAATTTCTTATAAATAACATAAAACGGTATGATTCCATGCACCGTTCAGTGAAATAGACTTACGTATTATTTAGAAATGTTTTGAGTTTGATTTTTTGATGTAAAATGCAGGAATTGTGTGAGTAACAAATGTAATGTATTGAATTATAAACTAATTCCTGGGTTGTCACTGGATTTTTCAAGACTGTCCAATTTAATTTTTTGGTACCTTTCCCAGGAAAAAAGTAAAAGCTTATTAAAATTGTATTGTTTTTAGTAGATTAAACACTGTATATTTTTGAATTTTAGCAAAGGTTAAATACCGGTTACGTACAAAGTATCTCACACAGTAAGGCTACCGCCTGGTTACCTGCCGCTAAATTTCCCCGTATGCAAAGCTTCATAAACTTGAGTGTGTTACACTTTTCCGCTCGATAACCGGACGAGGATTTCGCTGGTCGTGTGCAAGTAGCCTTAGTTGTTTGTAAAAATACAGTTTTTGACATGGGTTTCGTTTGTTTAGTATAATTGGTGTTTGTGGGATGCTGCCATCTGCGAAGAAATACATCAAAGAATATAGCTTGTTATTTGAAAGAAGTATAGAATGTGTAACAAGAAACTTTAATAAAACATTGTATTCGAGACTAAAAAATCCCGGCGGAAGAACACATTGTGTCAATAGAAATGTCTATTAAGAACCTAGATTCCACAACGAAAGATTATGTAAGAAACGCGCGCAAAATTACAATTTCAAAAAGCTTGAACGATGCTAAAAGTATTAGAAATAACACAGGTGATCTCAGGATTATTAAAGGTCTTTTTTTTTATCTAAAAGCAGATAAAGGGAACATTTTAGATGCGCCAGATTATTTCAACCGTGTCATTTCAACCTGCTATCATCTGGATTATAAAGAATTAAGGAAAGAATCCTCTAAAATCCTTTAAATGATTAGAGAAACGAATGATGTTCTGAAAAATTGCCCAAAACATATTTATTAACGCGAACCTTAAGTTAAAATTGTTAATCTCAAATCCGACAAACGCGATTTTTGCTGCTTGCACAAAAAATGCCCACAAGAGCTGCAATACGCACACAAGGGGAAATTGCTTTGCGTGTGGAAAGCATCGTAAACTTACACGTATTATAGCTTTCCTGGGCCGGATCTGCCGGTCGTAAGCAATCAGACTTAGTCGTCTTCATCCATATTTCGAAAAAATCTCAAATCGCGATCAGTTTTCTAAAAACTAAAGACACGAGTAAAGTAGATAAAATAAAAAAATCATGGTTATTCAGACAAGAGTGTAATGGTCTTTTTCTTTTTGTGTGCCTATATCCACAATACAAGATGATTTAAAAGCTAGAATTAGGAGTACCATAGCAAGTATCCATGCAAAATACCTCCAGCCGAATATTATAATATTGATTACAGAAAGTATTAGCAATGGTAATAAGAAATATGCTAATTTACCCTTTTATCCAAGTTATACAATAGGTCTGTAAAAAACCATTTCTAAAGTTGATCGCAAAATTGTTTTTCTTTAAAATAATGACCCCAAAAACATTTTAGAAAAACCCTAAAGTCCCGGTAGATTATAAAATATCATATAAAGATTGTAATGAATAAAGCGAGGTAATCGTCTCTGCGATATATGAGCGTTTCACCGGAGTAGCGGGCTGTGTGCCAAAAAACAATTCTGCGTGCGTTTTATTATCATTATTATTATATGGCTTTGGCGGACGCCACTGGCCAGTTACCCCAGACACCTAACAACCCGAATGAACACAGGTATCAAAAACACAGACACACTTCACACCCGGGGCCGATTGGGTGGCTCACAAAAAAAACAACAGGTAGGCCCCACAGGGTAAAAGGTAAAACCCACAAAGGATCAAAACCTATATCATGAGCGTGCGTTTTGTTTTGTATTACGTGTTATTCGTTATAATTATAAAATTATTAATTTAAAATGTGTAATGTGAACAAGGCTAAAAAACGACCCTTTGCTGTCACAGTAAATAAGTTTATCTGTGTCTTTCCGGATTTATTCTATGACGGTGCTAAAATAGTTTGTAAAGTGTGCGAGAAACATTTGACGTGCTGGGACAGGGCGGACTGTAACAAACCTAAATATCGAAGAACACAGAGAAATAAGGGCGTGCCAACGAGAACTACTTTTATTTTCGATGTACTTGTCATGATGATAACCTACAATTTGTCATTTCCTTTACTCGAAAAAGAACCGTTTCATAACTTTTGGTATAAGTACAACCCAGACTTGAAGTTACCAACTACGAAAACGGCACGTAAGCATGTTTTACCTGTACGCGAAGACGTGGAAAAGAAAATCAAATCTATATTAAAAAATCAGTTACTTTGGTTATGTGTTGACGTGACAACAGATTGTAAAAGAAATTTTATTCTAAATTTTATAGTTACGTGTAATGGATCCTCATAAACCGACATTTCCACTGTTACTAACTAGCAAAAGATTGGAAAAGTGTATTGGTTCGAGAGTGTTAAAGAAAGATTCCGATTTTATCACATTAAAACAAGTTTGTGATGGTGCATGGACTAATCCATTAACTGAATTCAAAGAGTGTTTTAATCACGCATGCAGATGTCGAACGATCTTTTTCAAAATATAAACATATCTTTTCACCACGGTGAACATCGTTCAACGAGACAACTGTGGAAACATATCTAATGCTGTCAACATTTTACGACTCTTATCCAGTGGGTGATAATACTGATAATGGTGCTTCTACTTTTAATGTTCGGTAATTCCGATGCAGCCCGCCAACATACTTGATAACGCTGCCTAAGAGGGTAAGTTTCACAACTTTTCAGGTATTATAATTCTTGATTGGTTCTGGTATTATTATTCGATTTATTACTTTTTTTTTTGGTATTGTACTTGAAGGAAATGCACTCCTATGCCGCGCTGATAGATTACCTCGCTTTAGTAATGAAAATGAAGTATACAGGTCTTGTAAAGCGAATGCGTAGAGCAAAAAATTGTGGGTGTTGTGCCGTGCAAATAAGAGCATACATTCTTACGCGCGAGGAGAAGAAGGCGCGACGGCTTGATTGGCTTGTAATCTCCAATCGCTGAGAAGGAGCGGGTGATTATTCTTTGCTGTACGCATTCGCTTTACAACACCTGTATATTGGACTAACAAAAAGATCAATTAGAATTAGGTACAAAGAGCATCTGGCTCACCTTAAATTCAAACGGTTTGAGAAATCTAGCGTCGCTCTACATATGTATGCTTGAAAAGAATTATAACATCAATAATACAAAGTTAGTTAAGAACCTAAACAGCAATGTTCAATTAAATGTTTATGAAAGCATGAAGATTTACAAAAACAAACACATTTCAATTAATTCTTTTAGAACCCTTAAATTCCAGCGTTACTCTTTGTTAAATCAAGCATGACTGACGTAATTCTACCGTGTCTTTAAAAGTGTATAATAGGTTAATTTTAGCTTTGTTAGTGTAGTTCTATCTATTAAAATTTCAAAAGGTTTCCAGGTTATTTAGAAGCATTGCCTACTTTTTAGTATTTCCAGAGTAAATTCAATTCAAATGACGCCAAATTAAGCAGCTACCCTCTGAAAAAAGCTAAGCTCTCTTAAAAAAGAATCCTAGATGGCGGCGTCTTGCAAAGACACTTGTTGCATAAAACAAAACTTAAAAATCTGCGTTTTTATGAACAGTTTAACGCCATCAAATGTTAAACCTAGTAATCAAAAAGTCAAAATGAATGCGCAAATTCCGTTTTTTACGCACCTGGTGTAATTTGGACAAAATCAGAATTCTGCCTCTGTACTTTTAAATCTGTTTGTTAGCAACTTTACCTCTACTACTTCTTATTGGTGACATTATACGCTACCATCTAAGGAAAATTTAACATTCCACTAGAGATTGAATCCATCACTCCAATCAGATTAAAGCAAATTCATTGAAATCTAGTGGTAAAGGTGTTGTATATCCTGTCACAGCCTGAATTGTCAAATGGATCAGTTCTTGTGTCACTCGACATCCGTAGATTACACTTTCACAACATCTCAAGACATCTTCATTGTTTTCCGTTTAAAATCCGCGTTTTTTCTGGTATGGACCAAACAATGCAAATCGTATTATCGGCGTACATCGGATTATACCTATTGCACTCGATGAAGCTCTGCTTCAAACGCAAAATTATGAACGCCTTACAACGTTCGGTAACGTCGACACTCTGACTAACCACCGCTGAACGCGTATTATTTTTAAACTTGGGTTTCGTCATCGTTAAAGGCAAGCAATGCTCTATTCTCCCATGTAATATACGTACTATTTGCAACACACGCTTTACTATAGCATCTCAATGTATGTAGTGCAATGTTTTTTTACACGACTTCCACGCGAAATGTCAGTATTATCACCTTAAAACCGAGCAGTCTAGTGGCCGCGGTACTCTAGTGTAGGTTATACATTCTCAAATATTCGACTGTGATGATAGGAAACGACGATGACAAGAAGCACGTCAGCGCTACCAAAACCAAACCCAAACATCTCGAAGAACTAGAAGAGGTCAGTGATAATCACTTTACTACATTTCTCCTTCTTGGAACCGTACGACTCTTTTCACCTTGATGACACACGCACATCAAATGGAATCTGTCAAAACAACTGTCAATTTCCGGGTTTCTTTTTCGGAAATATGATTAATTCAAGATTCTCGAAAAGATCCAAAATTTCACTATTTCTAATATTAGTAATTCGTTAGCAAATTTTCCTCATTTACGTTGTCCTTCATTTTGACGACTTTAACTTGTATTTTAGAGGTTAATTAACATTTTTGGTACGATCCCAGGTCATCCTCGGCGCGTTTATTCCACGTCCTCTACTTGCACGCGAAGGTCGCTTCGAAAACTGCAAAATATTGAATAAGGCGACTTTGCGAGCCTTGGTGCTATGCCAGGTGACACGTTTTTGCTCGTGTGAACTTCTTTTGCAAAAAACAGATCATGTGAATTACGGCTGTTATCCTCGTGTTTGTTTCGAAAAGCTGTTTTTGTCAGGCCTGGTTATCGTCAAATATAATGTTGGAGATGGTTGTAATTTATGGTAGGAATGTGAGATTAAAATTCCTCTCATAGACTTGCATGTGAAAATTTTCAGTTTTATTTTTTTTATATAATAAATGGCTGTTTGGGTATATTTTGAATCGTTTCTATTTTGATGGTGTTATTTTAGTTCTTTAGAAAAATGTTCTAAAAAGGTAAAAGGGAAGGGTCTTTTATCATATGGTGAAATTATGTTTAAATACTGTTTTTCTTATAATATCCACAAATTTCAAAAGTTTCAAAATAAATAGTGTTTTACTGGAAAGTGTTGAGTCATGCGAGGAATGCATGAAACCGCTTGGGTTAGTTAGTTATTTTTGCGGTTTTCATAATTATTGAACAAAATTTGAAAGTCTAATCTACTGTAGGACGTAAGCAACTACATTCTTTATTTTCTAGAAGACGTGAAGAGAATCACATTAACCACTGTAATTTGTAGTTTTTTTGTATCATGCATTCCTTTTTGTTATTTTATTATACTGTAGATAATAAAAATTCCCCTCTCTCTCCGCCATAATAACTTTTAGTCGACAGAGGCTTGCGTTTTGAAAAACACGACAATTTGTATTTGTAGTGAACT
Source organism: Dynastes maya (assembly GCA_029619315.2). Taxonomy (NCBI): domain Eukaryota; kingdom Metazoa; phylum Arthropoda; class Insecta; order Coleoptera; family Scarabaeidae; genus Dynastes; species Dynastes maya. The sequence goes on along the minus strand of JAROYE020000004.1, from coordinate 54,247,300 downwards.
AACTTTTGGTGTTACCATTGTATTTCTGGTGTCGCAGGAAGTGATGCTAACTTAAAAAAAACGGTTGGTAATGTTGGCAATATTTAATTACATATAACATGCAAGTAAGTTTAATTTGAACATATATTTACTTGTTCCTCTTCTGTGTTTTATTATTTCCTCAATCCTTTTTGGAAGACTGCCAATGCAGATTTTTATTGTTTTTCTTTAATTTCGTCATTATTATTCCATACATCTTCAATATATGTTCTAATTCTTCCTTTGTAATTGAGTTTCATGTACTTACGATGGTTTTCAAGAATCCACACATTTTCATATTCAAAGAGTTCAAATTTATTTGTGCTGCGTCTTTTTCGCGGTCAATATTATCATAATGGAAGAAGAAGGTATACCACATGAAGAGGAGACGAATTCTACTCTTCTAGGCGGAGATTCCTCAACGTGAAGTGCAAAAGAGGGTGTATCACATCAAATGTTCTGAGAATCGCAAAAATAATTACGGAGAATATACCTAGTACAAATAGCGGCAGAACATACTGTGCCGGCAAACGCAAAACATCAGTAAGAGATTATCGTCGTATAGTAAAAGTGGCTACAAAACTATAAAATTCTTAGTGGGGAAAGTATAGAAATATCAACTCGAACAGTCTGTAGACGTCTTCATGAAGTAAGCTTGAAATGCAGACGTCCGGCAAAGAAGCCAAGTCTAACATCTAAAATGAAAGTGACACGATTTCAATACAGTTGAAGATTGGGGAAATGAAGTTCATTATCATCGTATTTTTATATAACACTCCCTTCTAGTGGTTTATTGGTATGACACAGAGGACCGGACCACATATTCGTTAACGGAACAATGGGACAAAGCAATATAAGAATTCTTGAAACTATTTAAACCTTATACTGGTTCATTTGGATCCGATTAAGACCATATACTTTCATGCAAGTGAATCATAGGCAAAGTGTAACGATTCAACGACTGAGTCTAAAACTGCGTGTACTAACTGGCGGCAATTCAGCGACATAACCCAATGAAAGTGGATGTCTGAAAAACATCGTAAGTACCGAACTCAACACAAAGGAAATTAAAAGCATATTGAAGATGTATTGCATAATAACGACGAAATTTTAAAAAAAAACAATAAAAAGCTGCATTGGCAGTCTGCCAAAAAGGATTAAGGAAATAATAAAACACAGAGAAGGAACAACTAAATATTCGTAAATATACATATGTTCAAATCATACTCACTTGCATGTTATACACTACCATTCATGGAAGTTCGGGCAAGCAAAAAAATGTACGGAAGTCAAAGAAAATAAGAGAAATATTAAATGGCCATGTATTTAATACTTACTTACATGATTTTACATACACAAATTTATTAAAAAGAAAAAGTTAATGTAATACAAATAATTTAAATCCGATTTTCATCGAAAAATCCACCTTTTGCCTTTAGGACTGCTGCCACTATTCTCGACATCCGATTAACTAATTTTGCTAATGTTTCATTGGGCAAGCTTGTCCATACTTCCTGGAGAATTTGCCACAAATGTTCCTTCGATTTTGGACACTTTTTCCTAACACATCGGTCTAATTCTTCCCATAACAACTCTATCGGGTTAAGATCGGGGGACTGTGGCGGCCATTCCATAATTTTTAGGGTTCTTTCATTTTCTTCTTGCTGCAGGTAATCACAATTTAGATTTGTGTTTGGGGTCATTGTCCTGCATAAATTCAAATCTACGACCAATTAATCGGACTCCTGACGGTATGGCATTTTCCTCTAGGATTTTCCGATATTCTTCTTTTTTCATTATGCCCTCAATTTTGAGCAACCCCAAACCATTACAGATCCGTCTCCATGCTTCACCGTAGGAACTATACACTCCCGTAACATTCTTTCCCCTCTTGATCTGCGTACGAAAACTCTCCGTCTATTTCCAAAAACCTCAAACTTGGATTCGTCAGTCCACAAAACGTTTTTAAAATCGTCCACTGTCCAATCTCTATGAGCTTGCGCTCATTTCGGTCGTTTCAGCCTACTTCCTCTTCGGAGTAACGGTTTTCGACAAGCCACTCGCCCATGCAACCCAGTCTCTTTCAGCCGACGTTTCACAGTACTCACAGAAACTTTGGAATCTCGCTCATTATTGAATTCTGCAGCAATTTCTGATGCTGTTAGTCTTCTATTGCGCTTACTAATTATTTTTATTCGTAAATCTTCCGCAGGAGTCGTTTTTCTTGACGGTCCTGGCCGATTACGATATTGCACGTCACCGGTTGTCTTAAATCGAACTATAGTATCATGTACTGTAGATTTTTTTATTTTTAAATTATCCGCAATCCGTCTTTCTGCGTACCCTTCCTGATGCAAGGTAATAATAGCAGATCGTTTTGAAACAGCTAGAGGCTTTCCACGGGGCATTTTAAGCAGTCAAACCGAAATTATTTTATTTTTCACTTGCACAACCACAGATACTTTCACAATAACAATCTCTTCAGAACTACTGTGTTTACAAATGTTATAATACTTTATAAAGGGTATACGAATATTTCCAGGTAACACGAGTAAATCAGCTAACCCTCCTAGGGATTATTATAAAGCTTTATTGTCGCTGTAATTATTGGGGATTTCCAACATAATTATATATTTTATGATAACGGTCTTATAATAGACAAATATTACCTGGAAACTGGTAAAAGGCTTCCAGAAAAGGTTAGCTTTAATAATTCCTCACAGAAATGTATATTATATGATTTTAAAATTTGTTCCTAAACAGTTAATATAATTTGTCAGCTTGCCCGAACTTCCGTGAATGGTACTGTATGTACAGGTCTCGCGTTGTAGGATGCTGTCCGAAGGTACTGTCGGATATCGTTCGGGACAATTCAAGTTTCAATGCAACATGTAGTGGGGTAGTTCGACTTATTTTTTAAATTATGTTAGCATAATAAAAAACGACTATAAAATAAAGTCTTGTATTTCCACCGCGCATCTGAAACGTTCGCCATCCTGTAACGCACAAACTGTATGTCACATAAAAATGGTAATTTATTATCTAGTAGTAGATAAAATAAATTGAATTTACAATATCGTTAAAAACTTATATCATTTGCAACTGGATTAATCCAATTCATCAAAGCGAATCCGATAAAAGAAATTAATAAAACCTTACATTAATTACAATAGTTTATACTATCGGTTATTGAAGAGGTTATTTAAGTAAGATTATGGTTGTAAAAGAAATTAAAAAATAAATACATACATATGTCAATAGTAGTCACAGCTTACGTCAAAATTACAAGTATACTATGAAATTGAAATTACATCAATGACGTAAAACGACAGTAATTTATCTGTCCTGATGTCTGTCCCGACAACATATGATCACGTTTTAACCACGTTTAAGTCCTGTGATAACATCATTATCTCAGAAATAACGTATGTAGTTACGCTTCGTATTTGTAGAGAATCTATCCAAATAAAAAAAAAACCCAGACGATGATATTTTCTGTTTACGTCTCGTTAAATCGTGTAAGTTGTAGGAGGAAGTAGATGTCTCGAAAAAAACGCGATAAATGATTAGCAAACACGTGGTTTACATGCTATAATATCATTATTAAAAAAGTGTTAAAAAGGCGTATACAGTGTTTGCCAAAAGTATACAGAGCTCAATATGTTCTATTTTTGTTTGTTATTTTACTTAATGTACTCTAACTATTCTTCAGAAAGATATAAATTACTAAACCAATATACACTTAAAGGATTATCAAATATTATTTGAACAGAATTAATCTATTTGATCTATTCAAGCTGTGCCCACACCGAATAAGCGAAAGTTTGCTCCTAATATTTGATTGATTATTATGATTATAACGATCGCATTGTGATTTGTTATCTATAGATAAATTAAAGTATAATACCGAATGCACACTATCGATGAAGTGTTAGTTTACACTTTTATAACAAAGCCCATATTATGTGAAGATAGAAAAAATTAAATTAACATTTACTACTTGAAAATCAAATAACATAAAATTTATCTCACTAATCAAAAATAATTATTTTTGATTCTAAGTTAGTATCGTTTTGCATTCGAGGATGGAAAAGCGATTTCGTAACTGTGTATTGATGATAAAACAATATTTTTTCGAAAACTACTTCGAAATATTGTTAATTAAAGTTAATAAAAAGTGTAGACATTTTGACATTTATGATAAATTAATTTGACGGATACGGATATAGTAGAAAAGGTCGGAAATTTATAAAATTGCATGTAATGATTGTGATAAAGCCTTTATTGGTCAAAAGAAACGAGCGATAGGAACTAGATTCAATGAACACATCAGGTGCTGCAGGTACGGGAAGATAGAAGCGTCAAGTGTAACACAACACATAAACGAAACCGGGCATAATATTAAATTAGAAAACCTGAAATTGATTAAGAACGTAACTTCGCAGCGGAAATTAGACTCTTACGAAACTATTTACATAAAAAGGAACACAAATTTAATCAATAGATAGAACGGACCATTACATTACTCCTGTCTTTTCGATTTATTACGGTAAGGCGGTCATTTGGTTTATGGTACGTGCTACAATAACAAGAGACCCTTTCGTCTATCTTTCCGGACATTCTGCATGTTTTTAGTTTTAGGGTGTATAGACGGGAGGAATACAAATTTGATGGATAGAAAGAACATACCGCTGTGTCACTCTATTTTTATTAAGGTTGGACAGCTGCATGTTTTGCGCTTCGTGGTGGCAAGACCCTTTCATCTATTTTTCCCTATTTTCGCATGGTTTAATCCTTAGCGGCAAAAGTATGTACCTGTATATAGTATTCTTGTGAGTAGGGATAAGGCGGGCTTGTTAGAATTAAAATATTTTCTCACATCATTCGGTCACGCGGCTGACGATGAGGACTCATGATTCCTCGAAACGGCAGCTCCGAGTTAATTAATATTTAGTATGGTGCAGAGTATACTGAGACTTGTTGTTTGCTAAGGTTGTAAACTTGAAAGTAATACAGTAGATTTAGGCTTGTAAAAAATAAACGGAAGACCACTTATATAATTCCTCATATTTTTCAAAGTGGTTAACAGCGATTCTTGGTTTTTATACACAATAATCTACATGCCACCCCTAAGAAGTGTTGTAAATATCTCTGCATACTTCAACGTACATTTTTTTTAAATCCTTATTGTACGAACTCGTATTTTCGCTCGGGAATAAAGCGGACTTTTGAAGTCACTTCGACCACAGTGTAATGAAGGATATTTGATTCTTGGAAGTATAAAAAGCCGTAGAAAGTGCAGTACCGCAATTTATTCCTCAAAAACCTCCAGGACAATGTGAAACAGCTTATAATGACTTCAAAAGGTCGTGTACTAAACTGATAAATTAAGAAAAGAGAGCGAATGTGTTGCTGGCTTATTGCTGGTTTGAATACAAGATCGTGAAACTTAAACCTCCAATATTATGGTGAATGTACTCAATGTTAAAAAGTACATTGAATATTAGAGAAAATATTAGCATAAAAAGATATTCAAGATTGGTGCTCTACTTGAAAAGCAAATCTGTTGGATATCGTCGGAAGAAAGCTAAGATGTTGACGAAAGTAGATATCGAAACATTTATACAAGAAGCTCCCGATGAACAATTTTTGTTAATGAAGATTATTTTAATAAATGGTATTCAGATGACTTGAAGAGGAGAAGAATTACTAAACCTGGTAGTACAAGATATAGAAAACAAAAGTGATGTGGTTATCATTAAAATTCCTGCGGCAAGACACATACTCGGAGGACATTTGTAATTTCAAATGTATTTCATATTAGATTCTATCGAAAATACTCCGCTTTGCACTCTAAATTAACTTATAGTTAACTATTTAATTAAAATAATAAGAATAAAATTGCTGCATATCTGAAAGTGCCGTATCCGGAGATTATCAAAAGACATGAAGGATGGATTGGGTGGAGTGTTCTAATAGAATATCTTCGAAAATGGTTGAAATTTCTGATTCGGTTGCTACGTCAGCGTCCTGCACATAATTGAAGCTTCTGAACAAGATATGGTTTTAAAAGATTACCTTGCTTTTACGTTTGGAATAGAATTAATCCATTGTAATATTGAGAACTCAAATTTGCAATTTTTGAACAAAGAAAATAATAGTACTTTATTTCGTTTGAGTTGTAAAATTTGTTCAGTTGAAATAAATACATTTTTTAAGTGTTACTGTGGCAATTTATTCTAGAGCTAAAAAGTCTTTTTTTATTCTAGTCAACTAAAGTGTCACTTTGACATTTAGGAGATTGAATGAAAATGTCAACGTTTGATGACAGTTTTCGAAAAAGGTTTTTTTAAAAGAAGGAAAACAATAAACGTCAAGTTATGTTATGGAGTTCATATTTTTGGTTCAAGAAATTGGAAAGTTTAATCAATTGAGGCGATAGTTTATTGATTTACCATATCAATTATTATTAAAAAAATTCCCAGCTGTAATTCTTAGTATAAAGTATAAATTGTCCGTATTTTGTTGTTCCCAATTTTTTTCTCTACAGGTTGTCCCATTTTACATTTATTTTACGAATTTTTGAAAATTAAAGATGCTTTTATCTTAGTGAAAGGCAAGTTTACTTTAATCGACTCTGTAGCTTGTTTTATAACAAAGCTAGTTGCAACTTGAAAGGCTCCATCCTGTTTCATCGTAGCTTTTCAGTTTATTCTTTCAAAACGTTATTTTCGATCTATTTATGCATAAAATGACAAATTTTATTCCAAGTGCAATAGATTATGTTAAGTTTAGATTTTATTTATTTCTAATTTTCCAAGGAACCAATTTTAAAAGCATCCTTTTATTATTTTCAGGGAGCAGGTTACTTAAAGCGGGCGAATCCAGATCAACTTTCGGATATCTTCAACAAGTATGCGTCGGTGGAAAAGAATGGCGAGAAGTTAATGACACCAGAGGACTTCATTAGAAGGTATCTGGGACTATTCGAAGGCAACGATTTCAATGCGGACTCAGTACGTCTTCTTGCATCGATCGTCGACACAAGTAAAGATGGCTACATCTCGTATCCAGAGTTTCAGGCGTTCGAAGGCCTGCTGTGCTATCCGGACGCCCTGTATAAAACGGCTTTTCAACTGTTCGATGTTAACGGAAATGGATTGGTTAGTTTTTGTAAGTAGAATGTATTTTTCCGCAAAAGAAATTTAAAAATTAGTTATCTTTATGAGTAGTAAAGAGTAGTGGTGCTAATATGCCATCCCAGAGAACTCCTTTTGAATCGTGTTTTTTTTTTGTTTCAAAAACAGCTGAATTCGTTGAGGTGATGACGAAAACGGAGCTCCATCTAAGGATACCGTTCAACATGGATTCGCCATTCATCCAACTGTATTTCGGCAAAAATAAACAACGGTTGATACCGTACAGCGAGTTCAGTCAATTTCTGCACGACTTCCACGAAGAGTACGCGATAGAAGGCTTCCGCAAAGCCGATAAGAACGGTTCTGGTTTTATCTCGGTGCACGAATTTCAAGACATCATGGTCAGCATTAAGAGTCATCTGTTAACGAAGCAAGTACAATCGCATCTGATAGAGGTGAGCGTCATTTGTTAGTAACAAACTATTTATGCAAATAAAAAGGAAAAAAATACATAGAAAAACGCCTAGCGAAAAGCTAGTCAGGAAATGTTGCATTGTTGCTATTGAAGAATAAAATTTGTCAGAAATATACTTTTAGCTTTTTGGGAAGTAACATTTAAAAACTTCAGTCAATCAAAGATGAAGATGTTTTTGAAGAATTCCTCAAATTAAGCAAAAAAAGTTAATATTTGACGACTAAATTGATATAGTTTTAACAGATAGTTATGTGATTTTATAAAGATTTACAATCAATCAGCTTTAAAGGATAATATCATTCGGAAATTTATGGATCCTGGACGGTTCTTAATTGACAATAATTTGAAATTGCTTCCATTTTGTTGCAAATAAACATTTCCATTTTATGTTGATTGACCTAAGAATCCCAAAACTTTGGTCATTTAACATTGGTTTGGCGGGTAATTATATACAGCATAACCTGCATGTCTATTAATTCTACGTGCTTTATAATTGTGTAAACCACACAGAATTTTATTTATACGTATTCAAATATGGACCTGACAGGCCTCATCCGTCCGTTCTTGTTATTTTGAAACCACTCGTTCGTTGGAGGGTTAAGAAACATGTCCACTTTATAACAGTTCAACCAATTCGAAAACATCGCTATTGTTATCTGCACTGCTATTACCCTCATATTCGACAATTTTGACAGCATACTGGCAAGCTACCAACAAGAAGTCGCAAAAATTTCTAGCTCATATGTTGGGAACAACGTAGGGTATCGTAGGGTAGGCGATCAAATATCGTTTCGATATACGAAAGTAGTGTAAAAGGCTTGCTGCAAATTCTTGAAATATAGTCCAAAAAACGCGATACAATTAAAAAAAAAATTATGCCGGAAAAATGTCTTAAAAGTAGCTCAAATTGTGATAAATAACCCAATCTGGGAGCACCACTTTGACCGTTTTTGGCGAAATTTAAAACTTTAAATTCTAATTAATAGGGTAAAACATGAGAGTTGTATGAAGTTTCGATACATGTTTGTGTACTAAGGTGGGAAATATCTTATTACAAATCTGACGAAATGTATTGGGTTGATTGATCGGAATTTAATATTTTAGCATGAGCTGCGTTTTTGTTTTAATTTGCGTTAATGTTTATTTATAAATACATCTCACTTCTCTAGCTTCTAATTGATTCTTTACCTTCAGAAATAAACGATTAGTAATTGAACCAGTTTTAAGTCTAAGTATTTCAACTACGTCAACAATTAGTCATTAATTTGGTATTTTTTAAATCCATGCCACTCAAATGTTTTTCCGACTCTTAAAATAACAATTCCAAGAACAATGGTACTTGCGAAATGTTTGTAACACTAATACTTCAAACACCATAAATTAAAATCTCTTATTGTAGCCAAATTCATCAATATTTATGTACTTTTTTTTTGATTTAGCGCTGTACTGCAGCATAATATTTATATTTTTGAAATACTATGCGTATCCATTAACCTAGAAGCGGTGACCTTGAGTACCTTACGCGTTTAATATGTCGCAATTATAAAATCATCGCGTATCAAGTATTCAAATTTCAGTTGTCAAATCTTTATTGCGTTTAATCGTGTAACTAATTGCGCATTATAGGCTGTCCTAACTTTTTGGAATTGTAAAATTGCGCGCCTATTATGTAAATGATACGATAATGGATCGATTTTCTTCAAAATATCTGAAGTGCAAATACATGTTAGCGTAAATTTTTAGGAGATTAAGTTGAAAGATGATATTAAAATGCCTTAAAATATACAGGATGTCCATCAAACTTTGCCAAATTCAAACACCAGATACGTATTTTTTTTTTTTGAAATAGCACCTTAAATTTTTTTGTATCCGCAATACACAAAATTTATATCTCTACGGTGCATATGTCCACGGTTGAAAGTTGCAGTTAAACGCGAGTTTTGCATTTGGAAATTACATACAAATGGTTTCTGACGTTAATATTGTTTGGTTACCATGACAACAGTAAACAAAACTGATTTACTGACAAAATTTCGTATCTAAGTAAAGAAGAGTTGGGTAATAGGTGTAATTTATGCATTAGAAAAAGGTGAAAGAAATGCTGTATTTTAGGTTGCAGGTATGTAGTATAAGCTGCGCTACCCTGATCGACGATGTCCACAACCGAGAACATGTGTCAAATTAAAGCTATGATTTGATGCTACGGAAAACATTTATTTTACTGATGTAGAAATATAAAAAAAATTATCCGTCTTTTTAACGAAAAAGAACAAGGGAGACAATATTTTAACAAAAGTTCATACAGGCTAACAAGAAGTGACGTAAGCATAAATATATCAGCATAAAATGAAAACAAAAAATCTAAAAAAAAAAAAACAATCTGTAACGCAATTGGAATACACTGAACAAATTTAATAATCTTTATTGTAATTTTTATTGCAATTACTATGTAGTTATCTACAGTGAATGCTTCAAATTCCTTTCTTCCACCTCGATACATTACCGCAATTGTTTGTAAAAGCTGTTCTGCATTTTTACGCTCCGGAATGCTTTGCGTTATCCCTAACTTCATACATAAATCATATGTATTAACAGTTTCTTACGTCATTCATTTTGCAAGTAGCTACTTAGGCTTAAAATGTCGATAATCGAGAGCTAAGAACAGTAATGTCACTATGTTTTGTTTACTGTTGTCATTGTAACCAAACAATACTAACACCATAAGCCACTTGGATGCAGGAGTCGCGTTTAAGTGTAAATCCTTTCACTTTCAATATGCATCATTATACGGAAATGTTAGAGATTGTAAATTCCCTATACGGTGGATACAGGAAACATACCGCGTTCGTAAGTTCCGTAGTAAAGTGAACCGCTAAAATACATGGACAGTCTTACAACGTTTGCCCGCTATGAAAGTATAAGATGTATGTAGGTGTATGTAGTAAAAAGCTCTTTTATTTTTCAGCAATAACGAATATATGTATTTACATTGAATGCTTTTTAAAATTAAGGTTATGTTAATTTTAATACGTCACATAAAAAGTTTGACTTCAATAAATAACATAATAAATAAACGTAACTTCTTAACAGCGTGGATAAGCTGTTTTCACATTTGTCTCAGTGAGGGATGTTCGCTGTGTGAACTTTACACAATACTTTAGCTCCATTATAATTCAAATCCGGAAATTCACTGATAAATTTAGTGACTTTATCAGCCAACAGTCGTTGTTTTCATTGAGTATGTTAGATATACTTACATACATATACATACAGTAAAACTTCGTTATAATGCTCCCGTTTATAACGATTTCCCGGCTATAACGCTTTCTTTCCTTGGTCCCGGTCCCAGCGACTAATATTCTGTAATACTTTTATTCCTTATAACTGGAGATAGATTTGTGCAATGGCTTAATGAGTGGGACATCGAATTGAAAGACCGAAAAATACTTTTGCTTGTCGACAATTGCGCTGCGCATCCGAAACAGGCGAATCTCAAAAACATCAACTTGATTTTCCTACCACCTAACACCACAAGTGAGCTTCAACCACTTGATCAAGGCATCATAAAAGTTCCGAGCAAGGTTACAGGAAAAGGATGGTCCAACGATATCTATCGATTATGGATAGCTCAAACTCGACTTCTCCAACAATTTCTGTATTTGATGCTATCCATTTTTTATACGCTCCATGGAATCACGAAAGAGGCCATTTTTAATTGTTTCAATAAAGCAGGTGTTGGGAACTTTACAAGGGAAGAAGAAACCGAAGAGGTAGAAATTGACAAAGGCTGGTGAGACCTTTTACAAATGGAAGAAGGATTGACTGAATTGGAAGGTTTTGATGACTTCGACAATGGGCTAGTGACCAATGAAGTTTTAAGCCTTGAGACACTAATCGCCGATTACAATGCACTATCAGAAGTGGAAAATGAAGAGGATGAAGATTCATCAGAAATAATTACACCAAAAATAAACGACGTTTTGGAGGCATTGAAAACAATCAGAGCATTTTTTTTCTTGTACGAGGATAGAAGAGGAAACCTTCAAAGATATCGATCAACTAGAAAATGCAGTTTAAAAAAAAAACCGTCTGTCACTATAAACAAACACAAATTGATGATTTTTTTAAGAAGTAACATTTGTAGGAATGTATAGTCTGTTTTATACATATTTCTTTTTTTAACGTACACGTTTTAGATATATAAAATAGATTTTAACTTTTACTTTATTTAAAAGAAATAAAATACTTGCAGTTTGTTTTTATAGGTATATTGTATATTGTCAAATGTTTTTTTTTTAACGTGTACGTATATGTAAAGACGTTTTAACATAATTTTTGTTCATTTTTAGCCGTTTTTAAGATTCCCCGGTAATAGCGCTCTTTTTCCTAGGGCCGTAGAAGAGCGTTATAACGAAGTTTTACTGTATATATTTTTATAATTATGTGTAACGCTGCGAAAGGAGAAACTGTTGCAATAAATCAATAATTTCATTCGTCTGTATACACACGTCGCATCGTGGGCCGCGCAACCTTATTTCTAACCTGGCGCGAAGCGCTCTGTGCCAGGCCTAGTTATGAATTATGAATTAAACAATTAAGGATTTTTTTTCACGAATTAAGCACCAATTTTTAAAACTTTTTTAATTCCAAAAAACTTTTGCTGGAAATGAGTCATTTTAAAACAACAACCTGAGGCATGCATTTAAGCGAGATGATCGACATAAATCACACATTTTTGGTCAGTAAAAGAAATACCTCGTAGACCTTCACAAAGCTTGTCTTTTAAATATTACTGGTGATAATTGATGTGATTCATTATTAAAGTTCATTACCTCATTAATAATGAAAAAATACCATTGTTACTTGTTCATGAAATTCTAAATAATCTCTAAATTATTTGTTGCAAATTAATATATCCGTAGAACTCTATAGATGTTGTATGTAAATGAAAACTAGCATAAATTTACGTTTCATTAAATTGTTTTCATACATCATTTCATTCTTTGAATAGATCTCATTATTTAAGACCATTTTAGAACACAAAATTAATACTTTGGCCACTTTAGATTGTAATTATAAATAATCTGAAATATGGTTTGACTAATCCAATTAAATCAGGTATGTGTATACACTATCAGTCATAGAAGTTTGGCCTAGAGAAAAATCTTTATAATACTTTCGTTAAGAAAGTTTTAGTGAATTTAACAATTATGAGTTTAGTGTATACTTATTTTAATCACATCTGCAACTCAAGTAAAAGATGTATTACCAATAATACCAATAATAAACCTAATTAAATATTTTACCCGCCCTTTACCTGTGATACAAAAAAAATTATCATACAATACGTTAATTCATAAAAGTTTGAGCTCAAAACATTACGTGAAGTCAAATTTAACATGCCAATGAGTGTGCTTTTCACATAAAAAAGTTTCTATCAAATCTTCATTACGCGAGATGATATCCTAAACATTTCCGGAAATTTGAATGAAGCGCGTGAACAGACGCAGTTACTATTAAACGCCGCTACGTGAAGTTGTGCATGCTCTTTGTGAGTCAGTATGCCAAGCCGCGTCACTGTAGAGCCTGTTTTACACGCCGCGATTTATTGGTCAATTAATTGAACAAGTTGATCTTCGATTTTATGGTACCGTGTAAAACAACATTTCTTAAACAATTTATCGTACGATTAATTGAATTGAATAGAACATGCTCTATTTTTGCTACGATTTTCCGACTAATTTTGCTGTTTTAATACCAACTTAGTAACAAAAAAGTGTCTACGAATGTTGTTTAGTGTTTTTAAGGTAAAATGAGGATAAATTTCGATGATCATGATGTAATGAATTTAGGATGATCATGACATAATGGATTATTTGAATTAAGCAGCTGAAATTGAAGCAACCTAAGCTAATCTGTGCATATACCAAAACTGCCAAAACATTTTACAAAGGCAGATTGCCAATCTATTTATAAGCAGATGAAAATTTCCTACTTGATAATTCCCCCGTTCAACTATTAACGAAACTAAACGAATATTCATGATAGCTAAAAAATTCTTCAATTTATTGTAGCGTGTAAAGGCAGCATAGTTCTACAGATTTCTTGGCCAAGAACTGTTAACCGGGTTACCGAATAAATCTCGGTAACCCGGTTGAAAATGGGGGCCCAGTGAGCCTTTGAAACAGCTGTTCCGAATTAATTAATAACATTTTGTGTGGTGAGGAGTGTGCCGATACTCTCTGTTGTTTGTAATTATTCAAGTTTAATGAAGTGATGCGTTAATGCTGTCCATGAGTGTATATCGGGCTTTGCTATAGAAATTGATCATCCAGTATGTACTTTTTATTTTTGAACGTTTTCCACTTGGCTAAACTTCCATGAGCGGCAGTGTATGCCTATGTATAATGCAGTCCGTTCAAAAGACATCGATATATGTACGTACATACTAAATGACTTTCTTCTTATTAATTTATTTTTCCGAAGCTGTTTTACTTCGAAATTAGATAGTGATGAAGTCTTTCTTATGAGCCTATTCAGTTGTGCCACCTGGAAATAGAAAAATTACCTTAAAAATAATTGATGTCATTTAACGCCGAAGTCAAACGTTTCTGTGAAACGCCTACTATTAAAAATGTGTCAATGATTTTTTGATAGATCATACTATATATGTGAACGTGTGATACATGAATAAAAGTTGAATTTATTAAGGGGTTTGTATTTTAGGCAGCTTCTGGCGGTCAAACGGGGAGACGCGTTAGTTTCCCATACTTCATTGCATTTAATTCATTACTCAACAATATGGAACTGGCGAAACGTATTTACCTTAATTGCACGAACGGCCATCGAACGCAAGAGGTGACCAAAGAGGAATTTATGCACTCCGCGCAGGCCATGTCCCAAATGACACCTCTAGAAGTGGATATACTATTTCAATTATGCGACATATTACACCAGAGTGGGTATGAGCTGTTTTACCATTATTCCTTTTACAATAGCAAAGCAAATCGCATACTTAGATCACTTTAAAGACTAGTTTCAGCTGTAGAAAGTATTTTGAAGCATCCTAACTGTCATTCGTTCACTAATTGTGTGCAATTCTGATTTCTTTTTATTGCTGCCGAACAATGGAACAGTCTGTATTACAAATTAGAAGATTGTGGATTGTGGGATGGGTTTGTGATTTATATGATATTAAGACCTACGTAAATCATGTATAGAATATATTAAAATACTTTTTATTTTGTTCTTTTTTGTTCTCCTTCCACAATTATCTCTTTGTTGCTTTTCTTTTTTGCAATAAATCGAATAAATGCTAGGAGATATAGTCTTATTCATATTATACGTATTCATTTTAAATTTAATCATTTTGTCTTTTAATCGTCCATTTTCCCTTTTTGACATTGAATAATTGCTTTTTTTAATTACAGGAGAATTGTGTACAATGATTTAAACGCTATTGCGCCAGAACAATATTTTAAACATATTACGAAAAGATTAGCTGAAATTAAGGCTGTCTCGGTATGGTAACCCCTTATTTAAAACGAAGTTATGAGGAAATAACATTCTGCTACATTTCAGAGTCCCGAGGATCGAGGTGTAGTTATTCAAATTTTAGAAAGTGTCTATCGTTTTGCTTTAGGTTCTATTGCTGGTGGTAAGTACCAAAGAAAGCTAAATTTCGTAAAAAATTCAAAATAAAAACATATAGGGTGTCCCAAGTCTTCGCAAGTTTATTGCAACAGATAGCAGTTCTCGTCAAATAATATCCATTTTGAGAAAAATTATTTACATTTCATAATTAATCATTTTACTTAACTTTTTGAGAGTTGCAGCGAATATGTAGGAAGTCTTACTTTTAAGTTCTAAATGAACCTTTTTTTTTGTACTAAATTTACTAATTTGAACGAATCTATTTCTATTTTCATTCTTTCTAACAGCCGTTGGTGCGACAGCAGTATATCCAATCGATTTAGTTAAGACGCGGATGCAAAATCAAAGAACAGGGTCGTTCATAGGTGAACTGATGTACAGGAATAGTTTCGATTGCTTTAAGAAAGTGATCAGGCACGAGGGTGTGTTCGGGTTGTATAGGGGGCTTGTCCCTCAACTTATGGGTGTAGCGCCGGAAAAAGCTATAAAATTGACGGTAAGTTTACTTAACAAGAAATACTTCCAGGTTAACTTTAGAAGTTGTTCGATTTCTTAAATTTTAGGTAAATGACTTCGTTAGAGACAAGTTCTACGACAAAAAAGAGAATATTCCGTTATACGGTGAAATTATTGCAGGTGCCTGTGTAAGTATGCCGTTTAAGATAGTTACCTTTGATTTATAATACTTTTTTTCGAAAATTCCACAACTCTCAAGCATTTATTTTCCAGGTTCCGCTCCCACGTAGAACCTAACCTACCCACAGACCCCGTGCACCAATGTTCCTTCCTATTCTAACCTCTTTGTAGCCGAAGGTATTAAAAATAATATATTCTTATGTTTATTACATAATGGTCAACTACAATAAACCTCTTTTTTTAAGAATTTGAAGGGTTAAATCAGAAAAGTTAATATTTATTTGACGAATAAAATGAAATAATTCAAAAATGCAAATACTGTTAAGGCATAGGTAACTAGCGAACACCAGACGTCACTAGACACAACTTCAAAACATGTCTAAAGGGAGGTAATGTCTCTGCGCGGCATAGGCGTGCACTGCCATCAGTAAACACAATACCAAAAAATAAGTAATAAATCGAATAATAATAACAGAACCAATCAAGAATTATAATATTTGAAAAGCTGTGAAACACTCACCCTTTTAAGCAGCATTATCAAGTGGGTTGGCGGGCTGCACTAGAATTACGGAACATTAACAGCCCGCTACTCCGGTGGAACGCATATGTATTTCAGAGACGATTACCTCACTCTATTTATATCAATTTATTGACAGGTGTAATGCAAGGTGGAATGCAAGTTCTTATTTAAGATGTAGAAATTGATCAAATTTAAGAATTGGTGATATATGTAAAACGAAAACAAGTTCTAATTAAGAGCTAGAATTTCATAAATTTTACGATCTTGAAATTGATCAATAAATTGACAGGTGTAAAATCGGCTTAACACTCTCTTGCGGAACGTAGAATAACCTTACAGAAGGGCAACTTTAACCATGGACGTGGATCTGTATTTTGGCGCCTCTCGAATAGAATACGCGTTCTATTTATTTTAAATTTTTTTCAAATTCTGTATCTGATATGTATTAGAACACAAAATACAAGTTTTCATTTGTATATACATTTATTAATGGGATTCAAGATTAGATGTGACACAGTACTTGTAATGTATTAAGCGCTATTTTAGGCAAAACTATTCCCCCATAAGGTGTATGATTGTCCTTCGATGTAATACGTTTTTCGGTAGCGAAAATACATTGTTCACGTTAAAATGAAAATATTGGATTGCGAATTTCCGTAGAAGGAAAGAATAAACATATATTTAAATAACATAATTTACAAATATCACCAATAATAAACGTACCCATTGCTGTAGTTGTAATACTTGTAATTGTTAAATTTGTCCGTCCGTACAGACAGCTTTAAAAAGAGAATCCATTATAATTCATTGAAAACCACAGACAAACGTACAAAACTGAACAGGAACGCTGCATGCATTTGGCAAATTACATTTTCAACCACAGTTACTATGGTTACAAACATCTAAACATGTTACAAAGTTCGAAACCCTAGTTACAAACCAATTGTGAAAGAGATAGATAGATAGAGACAGGTTAGTTGCGGTATGTCTACGAGAGAGTCAAAAATAATTTTCTCAACTACGCGAGGAAAGTACGGTAGTGGGCGCAAGTCCGGATTTGTTGATAAAAATCTAGAAAAAGTGTTGAAGGCGTTAAAGAAAAATCAAAATTTATCAGTTAGAGATTTATACAAAAAAATTGGTTCATCGAAGTCCCCAGTTCAGAGAATTAAACAAAAAAACTCCCATAAAGTCATTTAAGAAAAGCAAAGTGCCGAACAGGAATGCCAAGCAGCAGACTTCCGCAAAATCTAGATCGAGGCGTTTTTATTCAAAGATTGCATCGAGAAATTTGTGTGTTGTCATGGACGATGAGACATACTGTAAGTTAGACTTTAATTTTCTGCCGGATCACCATTATTATTCTGGAATCAATCAAAAATCTGTAAATGATTAATCTAAGTTTATAAAAACCGAAAAGTTTTCAAAAAAGGTAGCTGTGTGGCAGGCAATTTGTTCATGTGGTATGCGCAGTAAGCCATATTTTTCAATCTCCTCTATGAATGGCGAAATATATCTAAACGAATGTCTCCAGAAACGCCTGTTACCTTTTATAAAACTACATAATTAAGAAACAGTATTTTGGCCAGACTTGGCAACCTACCATTATTTGAAAAATGCAATGGAGTGGTACAGAATCAACGAGGTTGAAATTGTAGAAAAAAATGAAAATCCCCCAAATTGTCCTGAATTGCGCCCTTGAAAAATATTGAGCCCACATGAAGCAAAAACTTCTAAAATATCAAAAACCGACCAAATTTTTCGAAGATTTTAAATATAAGTGGAACAATATAACCAAAATGATATCGGATGTACAACATTTAATGGGAGGGGTGAAAAAGAAATTGTGAAATTTTTGGATGAATCAAAATTAAATTAACATAGTTGTGATTACCCGTTAGATAATTAAATAATACATGTATTGATTATAAAAGTTCTTTATATTTAATTCGTTAGGTGTTTTCCTTTTGCAATTCAATTGGCGACAATTTTTTCTAGGATGAGCTTTATGTATACAGTATTTTTGAAAATGTTTACTCTTATGTAAATAACTATCGCTTGAATGATGTATTTATCACTAATTTTTTAATTTGTCCAATGTATTTCATCCGTTTTATTTATTACAAACTCCGCATATAACAAATTGACACAAATTACAAAAATTAAAAGGCCTATAACTTTGAAAAAACTTAGTAAAAATTGACTTACAACTTTTGTATATTTTCTTTTTAGAATTAAGCCTTCTTTACGCTTCCAATATTTGAACATAACTGTATAGTAAAAGTAGTTTAAGTAACAATCAAATTAGAATCGCTGTACAACGCCATCACATCTAGTTCTGACTTCTTACAGGCTGGCGGTTCTCAAGTAATCTTCACGAACCCGCTAGAAATTGTCAAGATCCGATTGCAGGTAGCGGGCGAGATCGCAGGTGGTAGCAAGGTTCGCGCGTGGACTGTCGTTAAAGATCTCGGTGTGTTCGGTCTCTATAAAGGAGCCAAGGCGTGTTTGCTCCGCGACGTACCGTTCAGCGCCATCTACTTCCCGATGTACGCGCATACCAAGGCAAAGCTGGCGGACGAGAACGGCTACAATCATCCGCTTTCGTTGTTGGTGGCTGGTGCCATCGCTGGTATACCGGCAGCTTCGCTTGTTACGCCCGCCGATGTTATAAAAACTAGGTTACAGGTGGTGGCCAGGGCCGGTCAGACAACCTACACGGGGGTGTTTGACGCGGCGAAGAAGATTATGGCCGAAGAAGGTCCGCGTGCGTTTTGGAAGGGCGCGATGGGTATGTATCGGCTTGCTGTTATACACCGGAGAGTGAGCGTGAAACACGGCTCAGAATCGATAAAAAAATTTCTCGTTTCTCTTTCTTTCGTTCGTTTGCTGCTGCTCGATATAAGTGAATCGATGTGTGTAGGTATCTATGCGAATTATGTGTTACATTGTAAGAATTTACAAAACTTGCTTAGAGGTATTTTCAGTTCAATTTTGTTGGATTCGATACTGCAAATAAAGTAACGTTTTTTGGATATGATTTCATTCAAAGTAATGAGAATGAGTAATGACAAAACAATCAAGCTTTTCGTGTCCATAGGTGGATTGTCTACACCAGTGTCTTTTTGGACCAAACGCTCACTTGATCAGGTCCGCTTCTTAATTTGCCCACTTTAATTTCTAATAACTTAAAGTTGCTTGATAATCCCCAAAATAATATAGGTTAGGCGTTAGTAAGGGTGTGTTTATAGTAAAGCTGTGATAATAGCTGCGATAGTCCGTAAGAGCTGTGATAAGAGTGACGATACTAGCAGCGATAGAAGCGCCGAAAACTGCATCGCGGATGGCGTTTACGAAGCTTCGACAAGCGCCTCACTTTGACAGATGTCAAAATATTTTCATTGGCGCCTTTGTTGTTTGATTTGGGTGTTTTTGGCCCCGTATTGTGGGCCTAAGGTAAATTTCGCTTATTAAATTCTTCATTTCCATTAAAACTAGAACTGATGAAAGCAGATTCAATTTTTCAGTTCGATTATAAATGCTCTTATCTTTGCTCACCACCGCTGTCCACAGATATCGCGTGTTCCAACACCCGCATACAAACAATGTATCTCATCGCTTCGCTCTTATCACTGCTCTTATCACAGCTGGCTTCTGTAACCATGGTTACGGAAAGATACAGCGTTCATTGATTGGCCCGTTTTGCTACCGCACTGCTCTTATCGACTATCACAGCTTCACTATAAACACACCCTAAGACATAAAGAAAGAAATCTTGAAGGAACAAAAGTAAAATAGCATTTATTACTTATAATTTTAACTTAATTTTAACCTAGTATACAAATAATAAATCGCAAATGACTAAGCAGTTTTACAGTTACGAACTCCGACACCCTAGTAACAAACGAATTACACTTAACTGTTACGAATCACAGTTTGGACTATGATATCTATTCTTTTTTGAACAACGCTTGTCACTTATTTCTTCAAATAGAGAGGAGATACCAAGGAAGGTGGAATATCAATATGCTGGCAGATTACTGTTGATGCCTTAAGCGAGACAACTACGGCGCGTTGCACAAACGAAGTCAGAAGCGTAGTTTTATTCAAACTGAATAACATTTTAAAGACATATACAAGACGATGACGACGGTGGCGAGTCAGCAGACACTCTGAGAATGAGGGGTAAAGGTACTCACGCTGATAAAATACCCTGAACATGATTTATACATGGTAGTACGGGACTGTGGGTGGCATTGCCGCCGTATTGGATTCGCCATCTTAAATTTGGGGATTCTGACTGCAGATTTGTGATCAGCGACCCCGAAAACCTCCAAATAAGTGTTTTTCAAGCGCTTTTGCGAGATTTGGAGTTACTCAGCTACGGATGGTGATAGCTGCAGTCGCCATATTGTATCCGCCATCTTGAATTTGTAGATTCTGACTGGAAATTTGTCCAGAGTCATTTTGCGAAATTATCAAGAACTGTTAGAAAAGTTTGTCTAAAAAAGTTTAAAACAGAACATTAGGCTATAAAAGGTAGAAATGAAATAATGGTCCAGATCTCACAAAATACATTAGGCTATGATGCCTAATGCTCATGAAGTACTACTAAGATTGAAATTAGTATATCCCGAGATATAAAGGTCGGATCGAAATCAACGAAAATGGATTTTGAAGGGGAAGAGTAGTAAATTCGGATTGAGTTGGACGTATGAAAAACTCTCGGGATAGTATGTTATGATTAGTGGGTCTGGCATGCCTATGAATCGACACGATTGATGGCAATGGTTCATTAGATCGCTAAAACGCATGATCAGTATTATAAATTCAAACCTGCATATCTCAGCTAAAAAATCGAACAGCGGCGATCGAGAATGGATTTGAAAGCCGAAGACTAGTAGAATACGATTCCGTATTCGGAAATATAAAAAAAAAAATCCATTTCACCACAGTAAATTCATAAATTTGGCCAAAATAGCAATTTTTTGACCATTCAACTTAAAGTTTCACATTTCACTGTGTTGTAGTTAGTATGCAATGTGTCCAGTGGCGTAACTACCAAATTCGGGACCCCACGCAAGATCTTTCAAAGATTTATTTATCATAACAGGAGTAAAAACATCGGAAGATTGCGTGGGTGTAGCTACGCCACTGAATGTGTCTATTAGACGGCCCCAGAATAATTCTCTCGTTCTACTCTGAGTGTCTCCACACCCTGGTGGTGATTATGTCCACATACAATGTGTGCACCCAACACCGGAGGCATTTCGTAGTATAGTTTGTGGGTAGCTAGTGGTATTTTCTATTTGGATTGTAATTGGTTGATGTTTGATGATGATGAAAGAAATATTAAATCTAAAACATCCTTGGTTTTATCATTCTCATTAACATCAGCAAAAACAACGTTTCATATCATTACCATCTTCACAGTATAATTGCAGCTGTGTCAAATATAAATAAGTATGTTTTAGGTTTAATATTATCGTTACGTTACGTTGTATGTAACATTAATATCACTGTGAAACGGGCAATTTTAAATAAGATTAATGTCACTTAGCAGACAGACACATTTGCAAGGGTGTATTCCTTTTTTTGTATTTGTGTATTTTGCTATGTTTCCATATTTATCAACGCTGTATGGAGTACAAACAATATTACAACTGGGCAAATACCTGTGGTCACTAGTGTACATTATTTGCAGTATTTCGATTCTTTGGAAACATCACTCACATTGACAGTAGTTGATAACGTCTGAATGCTACAATATTGCAGTAAGGAATTACAATAATTGTTACTTGGCACTTGAAGTAATAAGAAAAACCTATGTTAGCTAATAATGTAGCGTTTTTGGCGTTTGCAAAAATCAAATCTGATTTCTGCGATTTGTACCAAATTAATAGGCATCATTAAGATCTTCTGTAGATTGCATTGGCATTGGATAAATTAGACAAGGTAATATGGATTATTCTATACATCATATTAAATTATTTGTACATCGTAGCGTGTTATGTTTTTGACATATTGCGCGCAATTGTTTTATTAAAAAAAATGCTCTAACAACCATAACAACAAATCAAAAAATGTATTGCAATACAATTTGTATGGAAATTTTTTGCAAATTAGTTAATAAATATTAGATGACCTTCTTTCAAATGTACATACATCTGAATTTTATGTAAGGAATTACAAACTTACGAAGTAGGCGCCATAAATTCTCGGCCTGACAGGCTTATACAGGTTCGAGCGTGTTCAAACGCCGTTGGGTGATAGTTAATAATAATAATAATAATAATAAATAGAGATTATTTTATGATAGAAACCACTACGTAACAAGTCATAATAGTCCTTATACTACAATTGTCAATTCGTGTATGTATATGTACATGTTATAAAAATGTGTAAACAAAAGTGTAAAAAATAAAAACAGGTACACAACAAACAATGTAACATACTTAAGAACAAACAACATATTAAAAGAATACATAAATACATAGTTTCAAATCGGCTTCATAAAACTACCACGGTGTGAGGTGAAAGTAGCTCATTTCTTGATTAAAAATTCATTTACTGTGTAGCATTCCACTTCTAGTAATATTACTTTTACTCGAGTTTTGAATTTGTTGGGGCTTGTTGAATATGTGCGAGGCCTACACTAAGTAGGTGAGTTTGGATATTCGTTCAGAGTAATTCCAGTTACTCCAAGTACCCTACTCGCGCTCTTCGACGTTCGGAAGTGTCGCAGAGTTACTCCATCCTAGTTCCGGTATGGTAGAACATTGATAAAGGGAGTACTCGGTGTTCGTTTAGGAGTATGGCTTGAGTGATCCACTCCACGTGCTCTTCACTCTTGATTTGCTCCGATTGAATATGCAAACTCGGCTACTAAATTTTTAATAAAAAGAAGGGCATACGCCTAATCACATTAAACAACGTTTAGACGGCATTTATGGTGATTTATCTCCTTTATATTCCACTGTAAAAAAGTGGGCAGAACGTTTCCGTTTGGGGCAAGAATCCCTAGAAGATGATGACCAATTGAATTGATACCGCCTCAAAACATTTCACTTATTGAAGAAATGGTGTAAAGAAATTAGCAGTGATGTCTAGCAAGTATTCGCCAAATTCTTCATAACCATTTGCAGATGAATAAGATTAGCGCAAGATGGGTACTGCATCTTCTTTCTGCTTTACAACGTGAACGTCGGGTCGAATGTGTGCGCTCGTTTTGAAACGTGTGGAGGCGACCCGAAACCGATTTTGGAGTCCATTGCCACAGGAGATGAAACAATGATCCTCTATCCAAAAAGGAATCGATGGAATGGTGGCGATCTGATGAACCTCGTCCCAGAAAGACATTCCGAGGGAAAAACTTTAGATTATGTAATGAAGTTAAGGGACATCATATTGAAAAATAAAAATTATATTTTACCAAGTTTATTTTTTCGGTCGAGAATTTATGGCGACTACCTCGTATATTAGGTCGGATTCTTTCAACATAAGTTTGTAAATCCGATCCAGTTTTATCACTTCAAAAACCTACATATTTCTTCAAATTTAAAGCACTCTATTCTATATACATGATCAAATATAACCAGTAGATAATAAAAAATACAAATTGCCTGGAATTAAAATGCCTAAAATATTGTTCTGTTTTGACTTTCAGCTAGAGTCTTCCGGTCATCACCACAATTCGGTGTCACCTTGGTAACCTATGAATTGCTTCAGAGATTGCTATATGTCGACTTTGGTGGAACGTAAGTGTACTTTATCATTTTATGCAGCGTCAAATCGTTACCTCCGATATATAACAAGCCTAAGCGCTTTGACGTCAGCGGACCGTGACGTATTTTGCAGTAGGTCGTCGATCAGCCATATTTGCACATTGGATGTTCATACGTTCAAATCGTTTCTTGCGTTTTGAATTGGTTTATCCAAATTATATTGGTTTTATTTAAAAGAAGTGAAGTAATATTTTCGTACTTTGTTGGTGATATCTGTAATGTTTTTCTAGTGCTGTATAAGTGATAAAATCTTTTCTGAAACAGTAAAAAACAGGGTTACCTAAAAACTGTGGCGTCGGCTGTTTTGATGGTTGTATTTTTTATAATAAAGAAAATATTAAGGTTTTTAGAAAACACACACTTTTAGTTTTCACCCTGTATCTCAGTAACGGAATGAATTTCTAAAAATGTAATCTCGGATTGTACTTAACCGTATAAGTGCGCAACTTTTTCTCGATTTAACCGACCTTGTATCTTTAACGGTTTTCAATATATCTATGTATTTCATGTCAACCTAGACAGCCGGTATATTCTTATCATAATATACCAAGACGTTCACTATTTTAGAACGAAAGAATATAAAGATATTTCACCTAAATCAATTTAATTTGTTTTTTGTTTAGGCGTCCAACTGGATCGGAATTCAAAATACCAATGGTTGGTTTGGAACAGGACCAAAAGACCCGCAGTCCGGATCATATAGGAGGCTACTCAGTGGCGTTACCGATCTTCTCCGGTATCGAGACGAAATTCGGCATCTGCCTGCCGAAATTTAACGTAGTAAAAACGACAGTAGCGAGATCCGCGAACTAAGAACATAATAAATCGAATTAAAAAAGATACAGATAAAACGTAACAGACAAACTCGTGCTAATTTAAATTGATACACTATTACATACAATTCGTTTGTAAATATTAGGAAATTTTATGAATTTTCAAGTTATAGTCTATAACGTTAAGAATAACCTTCGAATGTTGATGACTGTGACGATGCAGCGGACATCGTATTGATCAGATCAAGGCATTAGAGACGCCGAATACATTGAGAAAGCGATGAGACTGAGGTTATTAGCACTTGTATAGGAGAATATAAATCACGTTAATATTGATAATATAGACCGTAAATAATATGCGAACTAATTTTTGCTATTATTAGAAGATAAATAGTTTTAAAAAAATGATCGGGGAATCTCCGAAATAGATAGGAATTAAACAAATGCTAAGACGATACAATTTTTTTTAAATTGCAAGCGATTCGCTAAGTGTTTACAGCATTTTTGTCCGCAAGCGTTGCGTTTCGAAGTTTGTATATTTTGGATTTAAGTACCGCGTCGTATGTTTATTTCGAAATTTTGTATAACTTTAGCCAAGGTTAGGCTAGAAATCTTTTGATAGAAATTTAATTTCTAAAAATATTCGTGGAAATTATCTACATCTGAAACGAGATACTCTGTATATATTTTCGTGCATTTTTTTTTCAAAATCGTAATCTTTTTAGCACCATATGAATGACGTAGGGGAGAGATGTCCAAGGTGAGGTGGTTTTCTTCAATCACGATGATGGGTAGGAACAAACAAAATAGTTATTTTGGATTTCAATTACCCAAATACTAATATACATTTGTTTAAATTCATCAAATGTTTTCCAGCCTTTTTCAAGAAATTTGGAAAGAAATTCCATTCTTTCCATTTTCATATCTTTCGTTTCAGAAGTTGAAGAGCACGTATTATCTAACTGTATTATTTTTTAACTAAATGTACTTAATGATATAGGTACTTTAGTAAGGTCTTTTGGATAAATAATCTCTTTTAAGCAAAATTCTTTATAGTTTTGTGATGTATGATTTCGATATTTTGACCGATTCAGTAAAAACGATCAAGTTTGTTTAAAAACTGTCCTATGAGCAGTTGCTCTCTTATTGTGTGTTCTTTCTTGATTATTGCGTTTGTTGATTCAATACCATTATTGGTGCTAGGGTAACCCAGAGTAGTACCTTCATACTATTTTTATTTTTTTTCAACCATTCTTCACTGAAATCTGGGATCTTCTCTTAGATACCACTTTAGTTGAAACATTTCCGAAGCTTGGGTAAAAATTCCATTACTGTCACAAACTTTTTTATTACAGCACCATGCTTTATGGTTGCTTTTTTCAATAGATTGTAATACATGAAAGTAACACATTAATCGAATATTGGGTTTTCCGAAAATCTTACTATATCTAAGTAATAACAGAACTTTCATCTGCCAGTTGATTTCCAGATAATGCTCCACTTTTCCAATGCAGAAAATAAGAAAAAAATCATTTTCATTTTGACAAAATGATAATGCCAACGGATGAAACACATTATTTTTATCACTAGTTCTAGCAAGTATCAAATGATAGCCTTGGCAAATAAGTTTGTATGTACCATCAACTTGTATCGCTAGATTTTTCTAAATTTTTTCGTTGACATTACTGTCTTCAAATGTTGGTTTTCTTCATTATAAGAGTCACACTCAATCTTATATTCCAATACAAACAAACTGACCATGTCTTCTGGAATGATAGTTCTTCTAGTGCACCATTCACGCAGTTCATTACTTGTGAAATTGAAATTGTATATGGTCCATATGTTTGTCTTCTCAAAGTTCGTAAGAAATTGTTTAATTGTAATTTAGATGGTTCTGATAGCCATTTTAAAATAAATTAGTAACAAACTGTTTACTTTCATTGTCCATGCCATGAGTAGGCTTAATGTTATGATGAATGTGTTCACTTTCTTTGGAACATAGTGTAACCTTCATGTTAGATGGATGATATAGCAAATAAATGGCTGCCGGACATTCACTCTCTCGATATTTTATTTTTTTGCATGGAAACTCAACTCTTTCATCATCATGACTTTGCTTCATGATGATGTTTTACTTCATACACCTTCATTTTTTACATGTAATTCAGTTTCAGGCGCTTCTTCAAATACCTTTATTTTGGTTCAGTTTTCAGCTCTTTTGTTATTGTTTTCGGTTAGGTTATCATCTGAATCTCTGAATTCCACAAAGTCATCAATAAATGTTGCTTGCTCCATATTACTGTAAGGGTAAATTACTAAATTTAATACATACGATTATTTTAGTAATAGATTTTACTTAAATCTGTAACTGCTTCACAACCAAACAGAATACATCGTCACGGTCGACATGTATTCAACATAACCTTAATGGTTTCACAAGCACAGCGTCGGCGCGTGTTTAATCCTTCACTTGTATTTTTTTTGTCCTTCTGTTGGGTTCTTGTATAATAATAAGAAAGTCACGAAGCGTATCTATATAACTTTATTATAACCTTGATTATAATTATTACTATAACTATTATTCTACGATGTATTCGTTACGCTACGGCTACTACTAGGCATAGCTACTGCGGCTCTATGCTTGGCCTTATGGGAAAATCATTTGCGCCGACGGCGCGTAATTCAAAGGATATAACACCTTCGAACAAATAATTTGTTGTTTACTTACATATATTGTTGTTAAAATACATGTTTCGTCGTTACCTAACATATTTATCCTGCATTATGTTTTCCTGTTGTTGAAATAAATTTCGCGTATGTTTTCTTTACTAACACTTTATTATTTAACACTATTAATACAGAAAAGTTTTTCTTTAACTAACTATAACACCAGTGTTGCCAGATTAGAAAATTAGAAATTCGCGAGCTTACTTTCAAAAAATCGTGAGATATCGGGAGAAATGATTTTTTACATATAAATATGATTTAATTCGTTTTAGTAATAGGAAAACTAAGGAAATTTGTAAAAACAATATTTTAGCACTTTAAAATAAACACAAATTGTATAAAATGTAGTTACAAATACACATAAATGTAGGCAATTATTTAGCGACTTTGACAAAAAAATATTTTATTCGGAATCGGTGTCTTCTTTTAACGTATACATTAGTTGAAATTAGTTTTTTCTATAAGGTTTGAATTAATTTTAAAATCATAACAATTGCCACTATGTAAAACCAAACTTTTTGTGAGTAGTAATTCTTCCAACGCGTCACTCTTAAATCTATTCCTTGTCCGAGTTTTCTGTAGATTGATTTGCGAGAAAACTTTCTACGGCAGCACTGGGGTGCCGCAAATATAATAAATTAAATACGAATGTACTTCAGTTAGGAAATTTATTTTCGCCATTTCCTAACTTAACTACAGAATTTTTTTCTAGATTTCAGTAACATCACACCCACCCTCCACCACCTACCATTTTTTTTTTTACATCGGCTATTAAATAGAAATATAACATGTAGGTATTGGTGCATTTACGCATGTACAAAAAAGGCGGCAAATTTAAAATAAATATTCATAACACCGTAATTCAGATTATTAATTATAGATGGTGCTGAAATAGAATGATATTTACAGTGACCTTTGTTAAATGTAAATTTCAAAAAATATTTGCACTATAATGGAATAATTTTCTTTTGAATACTGAAAATTTTATGTAAAATCGTGAAATCTCGACTTATCGTGAAGTCTGGCATCACTGTATAACACATTGATTTCGTATCAGCTTCTATTGTCAACTCTGCTTATTGCATTACCAACTTAGATACAAAACAAACACACTTAAAAATGACAGGGAATTTAAAACTTGATTGCATGTACTGCACCTGTCGTTAAGAATCCTAATTTTGTCGGGCTGAAAAATATCACTCATTTAAAAGTAACACCGAATGTTTCACCGTCGACACCTTTCCCCTACTATTTTTTTTTATTTCTTTACATAGAAGATATTGAAACTATTAATAGTAAATAAATTGATATTCTAAATTAGGTTACATTTTATATATTTCTTCGATATTACGTAACATACTTTAACTATTAATTCCTACTACAAAGCGAATGAAAATTTATTGGGAGTTGATTTCTGGAATCTATTCAAGTCGTGTCAATTATTTACATCTAAATGAAAAACAAAAAAAAAAGGAATTAGTTTCTAATGTGTATCTGATCAATACATTTTACTCTATGATATTCGTAATATTCGGATAATGGCGAAGAGCAAAGGAGGCAAACAAAATTATATCATGTTTGACACACTGTGATATTGTGTCGTTTCGTTAAATATTAAAATACTATTAATATTATTGTAAATTATTAACTAAGAAAGCAAGAACTTTAACATTAACTGATAAGGATGAAGAGAACACAAGAAATTTTATTATTTATAAAAGTAAAAGATATATTATTGAGATGTATTGTACAGCATATTATAACATATGCGAATTATACATATAACATATATATGTATAAATATATTTTTATTTTTTTAAAAGAAAAAAATTGTCTCTTGAATGTGAAACGTACGAAAAAAAAAAAAGAAAAAGAGGGAATGCTGCGTTTGTTCTATTTTATTTTTTAATATATTTAATTTCGTTAGTTTAGCGTCCTTTTCTTAAAGTATGATGTTGCGAAATTTGGCTTTTTGGTCTCTAATTTCGAATAGTTAATTAGAGTGGAGATATCAATTTCAACCTAAAGCTTAAAAAAGCCTTATTGTATTTGATACTCTAACCTGTACAATAAATAACAAAAGATTAAAATGATTAATTTAGTAAAAAAAAGAACACGTCAACCATTGAAAATATATATAAAAGATGAATTCCCACAATAACTGATCTCTCCGTTCTATTTCTATACTGCCATATTTGTATGAGTTGTGTTCTTGTTCTATTGTTGTTAAGATTATTAGTGGTCAATCTGCGTAAATTAATTTACTTTCTTCGTTTTCCTTTTTTTCTATTCTAAAATTGTCTTTGTGATCGTGAAATACTGATACTGTAGTACAATAAAATTATACTTTTTACTTCGTAGAATTCAATAATAAGGGAACTTTCGAATTGCGCGCACACAATGCTGTTCATACTATTCTTCTTTGTTTAAATAAAAGTTATTTCCACTAAGACGTGTTTCATTCGCTTTCTTAATAATAATGGAGAAGATTTTTTTTTGTAGACAGAAGCGTCTAAAATCCAACTATGGTATATGAGGCTTTAAAGAATTCTTGTCTTCACTCAAAAAGTCCCTCCAATGCTTCGGTAAATAATTGTAAAGTAAGTCGTTGTACCGCACGTTGTATACTCATGGTTGGATTGCGAACCAACGATTTTCTCTATCCTATTGGGAAGATGCTAAAACCTGGACATACGGGCAGTGGCAGCTGGTGATGCCGTAAGTGGGAGATTAATTACAACTCTTCGATTTCCTCGGGTATTTCCGTTGCATAGTACAATGTACAGGATGTGCAACGGGAATACACGAGGGAATCGATGCGTTGTAATGCTGCTCTGCAGCAATAGTGTCCTCGCCGCCCTTGTACGGGTATAATACCTGTTTTCTTTTTTTTTTCTTATTAGTTTGTTGATATTTACTTCTTTCCATTTAGACATTGTTACAATTTATTTTTTATTAGGTTTAGAGTTAGTTAATTTAGCGCAGGGAAGAATTATATTTGAATTAGTCCAGACGAAATAATGCAGGATTACGTAGAAGTGTGGTTAACGTTGCTATTGGTGTTTTACACCCACGTATGCCAGCAAAACCATATTTAATTGTAAGCAAGGTTCTTGAATGAGTAAATACAAACTCGAGGTTTATTTTATTCTAATAATGTGGAGAAAATTGGAAATATTGTAGGTAATTTAAATGAGGATACACAATTTTTTTAAGGAACATTTTGAAGATTTGCCTAAAACAAATATTTCGAAATACCACAACCAAAAATTTAAAAGGGGAATTTCTCAATAAAAATTCTTGTTTTAAAACAATTTTGCAAAAATAATTCTTTCCCAAATATGCATTTGCACAATTTAATGTCAAATCGTTTATCAGTGTCAATTGTAAGTCAATCAGCGTTCACGGAAGCAGTGCTAAAACACTATTTGTAGTACCTTTTTAGTGCTGCAGTATCAAAGTGTTACTTTCAGAAAACGAGTAGTTTTTTCATTCGATCGTTCAATTAAAACGTTCGAATGCAAAAGAAGTTGCATACCTATTATTTTCCTTTTTTGTACAGTGTAAATATGCTTATTAAAATTTGTGAAAAATGCTTACAACATTTGCGCCCTTTCTCATAATCATCTTCATGTACATTTATGTAATGAACAAAATTACTTAATATCATTATGAACAGAAAATAAAGAAAAATTAGTGGAAAAACATAAATTTAATGTATTATTAATTTCGCGCAATGAAATTTTAAAAAATAGGCCGTTAATTGGTTATTTGTAGAGGTCAGATGGCGTCGTTTGGATAAATACATGATATAGATCGAATGTGAAAGTGGCAAATGGAATTAGTACAATTTTGGGATTTTCAGTACTTTTTGTTGTCTTGCTAAAGTACTTTTATATTGGTGCTCCTGGCAACGCTGAAGTCAATAAGTTTTGTGTAGTACTTAATTATTGAGGTATTATAATAATGTCCCATCAATGTAATACGTTTTCAATAAAAAAGTTAAAAATCTTAAAATATTTTGTTGCTAAAAGCAAACAGTTTTTAAAATAAACGAATATAACTTTTAGGTTAAATACAAAATATTGTCATTTTAAGGTCATTGTCACAACATTCAAAAAACGTCAAAATGGGCTTATAAGAGTTGTCCCACATTTTTTTGAAAGTAATGATACCTTCATTACTAAAGTTTAAAGATACAAATGTATCCGTTTTACCACTAGATGCCTCTCATATCGCCAAATGAAAAGGGAAATAATATTCAAACATAGGCTATCTTAACTAAATTAGACTCATTAATTTATTTCGGTTTTATTTGTTATTTATTATGTTGGCAGAAAAATCATCACAAATTTATATCGAAATCGTTTATTTAATCCCAATTTCCTAATCGATAATTTACTCTGATGACGGACATTTGATGATAGATGGCGCTAAATATTCTAGCTTTTATAAGCCTTGACGTATATCCTTTCCATAATTCATTCTTATATCAAATACCTTTAATAGTTACTTTTTCATCATTATATCCTATTTAATATCTTTCTGAAATAAAAGCATTTATGGATGAAATTCCTATTGAAGAGGTTAACATAGATAACTATATTATTTCCGTTCATGGATATGAATTTTGGGGTTATAGAATAGGTAGATATTGTTGGTGGTTCCTCAATTAATTGACAGATGGCGCAATACGTGCGTTGATATAAGAGAGAACTATAAATGTAACAAGCAGTTTTTGAGTAAATATTAAGAAAATACATAAATGCCGTGTTTTGATTTGTATATCAGGTATAATTTTTTTCTAGTTTTCAACTCAGTACCATATTTTTTTTAGAAATTATCGGATAACGATAATACAGTGTTTTTAGAAGCAATGAAAAGCTTCTTTTGCTTCAGTAACACCTACCGTTTAGATTACAACAGACATCTACTCTATAACGCAATGTAAATAAAGATATGTCTGTTGTAAAAGCTGACGATATATGCTAACAAATAATAAATACGATTTTGTAGTATCCGAACTTGTTTCCTTTTTGTGGTTATATAGATAATTATAATACTCATATTATAGGTATGTATGTCTACATAAAAAAAAATTAATCTTAAGTTTCGATTTATGGCAATATACAATATACGAGTATAATTAAATACTACAGTATTCTGGGAAGTCCCTAGTAAATAGCTACAATATAATTTTGTAATTCTGTAAAAGGGATATTGAATGTAAAATATATAATACATTAATTAAAGGTATGTATATACAGCTTCTTTTTACTATTGTTTGTTTAGAGCGATAACTTTCCTTGTTTATTCGACAATAAAAGGCTTTTGATTCAATCTACTTACCTCGCTGGCAGTATACAGTATGATCTGATTGTGAGTTAAAGACATGTTTGCCGCAGCGTTATGATAAAACCTATACAAACTTCTTACAATGAAACCGAACTATTTGCTACTGTCTACGATTTAATCAAATAAAACACACAATATTTTCAATAGACACAACGTACACTGGCCATTAAGTTACACTAATATAATAACACGAATTACAAAGTTTATTATACTATCTTAGCTGATAAGGACTATAAATGATGTACAATGCACACCTTCATGGTTGCGTCCCGGGCGGCTAAGACTATTTAAAAAGATTACTTAAAGCTTTGATGATTAAACAATCTTGTTTGGTTAAGATAATGCGCGGCCTGCAGTTGATAGTGGTATAGTATGGGGAAATTGGGAATTTATCGTGCATGTTTGTAAATATTCAAGAAAGCGTTTGACTTTAATACTTCTTTAACACTTTTTAATGTTTCTTCGCTGTTGCAATTTTTTAAGCTTTTTTCATTTATTGTCAGATGTTCATGAAAATGTATTATTTAGTTTTCTAATTCACTTTCCAAATCTAACGGATATTTTTTAAGAAGCCGTTGAGCTGCGGATGGTTTGTCATTCAAATTTGTCTTTTAATCGAAAATAAACGAAAAATATACTTGCAATTCTTTATAACAACAAGATCTTCTTTCCATTTCAGAAATTATGCTATCACATATTACTAAAAACACCTCTAGTCTAAATTTTTGTTTTGGAGATAAGTTTTCTGAATAGGAGGAATCACCATGGAATACTTTTTTCTTAATTTGGCGTGCATTTTCTTTTTTTATAAGAAACTGCAAACTCAGTCGAAACCTTCAAAATAAGTTTCGCTTCTTCCTCTTACTAGTCAAAATTTTCACGAATAGTTTTTAGGTGTTCTGTTAAAGAGGTAATTTGATTTACAACTTCTTTTAAAATAAGACCTTCTTTTTGAAATGTCAAATTTACTTTGTTTATTCTCTCTAAAACATCCTACCAATATAAACTAAGAATGCATGTTTCAAATTCACATAGTTTATTTATGATATTTGTTGCTTTATTTCGTGTATCGTAATTTTGGTCAGTATCTTAAACAAATTTTTTTTAAGGTTATTAAAATTTCATAATAACTTTGTTTTACTGACTTTAAGGCATCATATCTCGCTGACCATCTTGTGTTAGATAAAGATTTCATGACAAAAATTCTTTTATTTGCATTAGAATTTAATGAAATTCTTTTAGCAAATTTCATCTGTATATGGAACCTGACAAGAAATTGTACGATGTTTGTACAATCCCAAAAAAAGATATAGCTTTTACACATACACTAGCTGTTGTTTGTCCAACAAGATTCAGAGAATGAGCACTACACGGTACAAATTCTGCAAATTTGTTTATTTCTTTTATCTTACTTTGGACATCTTGATATTTTCCAGAGATATTAGCCGCATTGTCGTAACTTTGCGAACGGCAATTTTGAATGTCAAGATTGCACTCAATTAAATATTGCACAATTTCTCGAGCCAGATCAATCCCTTTGTGGCTTTTTAGTGGCAAAGGTTTTAAAAAACTTTCTGACACTTCAAATGTTTGTGAATTCACGTATCTAATTACAAAAGTAAGTTGATCAACATGTTGCAAATCAGGTGTAGAATCAATTATTATTCCAAAATATTTTGATTCTTTTACTTCTTGTAAAATTAAATTAGTAACATGATTTATCTTCCTATCGCTTCTACTGTAAATACTTTATCTTCGTGTTCAGTTGGTGACCCCGTTTGAACATCTGCAGCTGCTAAAGAAGTGTTTTCTTTTTCAAAAAATCCCAATAAAGACGTATGTCCTTTAGCAGATTCTTTCACTTTTTTCGAGCAATTTTTTTTTTTCTGTTCCAGTAAGATAATGGGATTTCATTTCTGTAAAAAGCAATAATATTATAAATTTAATTAATAGAACGGCATAAGGTTTTGCAGTTTGAAAAGTAAATTGTAAGGCCACGATTTCAGCATGTATTAGGACGGCATTTATTCGGTTACTAAAATTGCAAAGTTTGGCCTCTAATGGACACAACTCTCAAACTTTAAGTCAGTTTATTTTGTGCTTGAGTAGGTATTTAAATACGTTTAGTAATAATAATAAAATTTACCTTTATAAATTCACGTGTCTTATTGTCAAATTTGGAAATAATGTTGAAGTGTACAAGTCAGAGTAATATTTCACGATCACTGAATAGCGAGCGGTTCGGTGGCTTACTAATATCTGCTGTCATACGTATATCGCTGTCGTGTGTAGACTGAGCGGAGAGCAGAGCGTCGCGCTTAAATATACGCGGACAAAATCGATCGAGACGACACTGGAACTTTCCACATTGCTCCACGCTATTCGAGATACTGCGCTCGACTTCGAGACTTCTCTGGTACGAAATTTTTGAAATTGTCTGCTTTTCGAATACGAAATAATAAAATTTTTATAACTATTTGGAATAGTAAATACTATAGTTAGAATTATTTATAGTTTATAACTATTTGGAATAGCGCTTTATAGTTATTAGTTTATAACTATTTGGAATAAACTTTTTGCTATTAAATACAAAATAAGTTAATAATGAGTCAGTAATTTGTTAACGACTTTTTCTTAAAAAAAAAAATAAAGAGCAATTGGAATTTTAAAAATTAACTGATAAAATACGTGTATTTTCAAAAATCCAGGAGGGGGCCTAAGAAATTATTAGATCTTTGAAATTTGTACTTACCTAAATAATTTTATCGTAAAATATATTTTATTGTAAAAATAAATCTATATTAGGTACATAACCTGAAATGAGCCGGGGGCTTCCTGAGGTCCGGGGCCGCTTGGCACGTGCCTAGTTTGCCTTACGGGTAATCTGCCTCTGGTAGCATCGACAATAAAGAAATTTAGTAATAGTGCTCCTATAATTTGAAACACCCAATATACGTTAGCAGTCTACATAATACTCTGTGTATTAACACAACATTTCTATCACCATTATTATTGCTTTTTCTAAGAGGTTGTTTTGTCGCCAAACAGTTTGTTCTTTGATCCCTAATAGCCTAATAATAGATGTAGGAACACAATGATGCAACCAAAGGTAGACGTATTTGATGGAATTTAACATCTGGCAATAATATTAAAGTTCACAAAATAGCAAAAGTTTCAGTTTTGGCGAGTGTAAGAAGCCGTCAACTTTATTTAGAATATTTTTTACTGATAGAACATCGATGTAACGTGTTGTGGACCATTTATAACTTTGTTGAATTTTTAGGTATGTATACACAGGGTGAGTCAATGGCTCGGCTATTGTAGTCAAGTCTAATCTCTAAACAAAACTAAAATTAAAATTTGACATATGCAGACGTAGGTATACGGTAATTATTAAGGTTCGACAAACGAGTGCAACGTCAGAGGCGTATCGCGCAAAAGTAGGTACATGAGATACAGTATTATTAAAAAAATAATATATTGTTACCTTTTATTGACGTCCTGATGTTCACTGCGACAACCGGACTTATCGGAGCAGTGGTATTTTGTCGCAGTGGACATCAGGACGTCAATAAAAGCAAGAATATATTATTTTTTAACAATACTGTATCTCACGTACCTACTTTTGCGCGATACGCCTTTGATGTTGCACTCGTTTGTCGAACCCTAGTAATTATCAATGGATAACATAAAGCATTTGTAATTTCACAAGGCGATTATCTACGGAGTGGCGCAACTAAGTTTGCTTCTTATCATACTATTAAAAGTATCTCTGGAAATAATTGAAGTATCCTTTTGAAATTTTGATGGGAGATATTATGGATGGTGACGTACTTCCTAAAAATATTTTCAACTTCACGGCACTCTTGATTAAACCGGAGACGGATATCAATTTTCTTATTTCAAACGATATGCCCTGTATTCTATGGATCTTTTGGACAGACCTTTCAAAGACAAGTTCAACGATATACAATATCATAGATATAGAACGTACCACCTTTGAGATATTCATTTTTTTCTGAAAAATTTGACTATCTCAGAGTTTAACTTAATCATCAATATCTTCTGTTCTGTTTTACCCATGTAAACCAATCTTGAGATTTTTATTGGCAACATAAATTCCTCTTTATTGCTGTAAATACATATCAAAAATGTTATACAAAGTGCTCCAAAAACAGAAAATACTAAATATCTCAAAGGTGGTACTTCCTACCTTTGAAAGGTTTGTCTAAGGGATCCATAATATACTATTTGAAATAAGAATGTTGATACACGTTTCTGGTTTAATCAAAAGTGATATGAAGTTAAAAATATTTTTAGGTGATACATTATTATCTATAATATTGCCCACCAAAATTCCAAAAAGATGCTTTAATTATTTCCAGAGATATTTTTAATAGGCAATCATCGCGAATGACCCTGACCATAAAGATAACAACCAAAATATTTATAAAATATTTTTTTTTGGCAATTCATAAAGAGAAACAAATGTACTAATATTTAAGTCGCCCATCTATTTTTGCAAAATGTTTAAATCAGGTACAATGTAGATAAATTAAAAAGAATATTAGCAATTTAAAAAAGTCCTGGACATAAAGTTTAGTATTTCGTCCAATATCCTTTCGCTGCTGTAACTGCTACACAACGTCCCGGCATAGATTTAATCAAGTTATCAATATATTCTTCTTTAATACTTCTCTAAACCTCCTCCAGCATAAAGATCAATCGCCATGATGTACTAAAATGTTTAGAAACAGTAATCAATGGTTGCCCGAATTGCTCAAGCTGGAGGTATGGCCCCAAGTTATTCTGAAAAATGTCATTATACTGAAATCATGTTTAACTGTGCGTGTACTTTTTTATCAAATCTATTGCCCACAGGTCTTCGTACATACTGCCCCTTATCACTACGAAACAAATCGAACTTAGATTCGTCGCTAAAACCTATTCTTTTCCATTCTTCTGCAGTTCAGTAGACATGGCTGTTGGCAATCTCAAGTTGCCGGTTTTTTAGCGGGACGGCGACCAAATAATTCTGCCTTCACAAATTGTCAAGAATTTTAGATGTACAATACTTACACAGCCCTGCGTTTTCACACCTTATTGAATGTCATGTGCTGTTTTTAACTGAATTTTGGTAATTTGGTGTCCCTGATTTCAAATCTGTATTTTGTTTTGTTGTATCACGTAAGGTTTTGTATCAACAGAAAATCCACACAATTAGTCAACAGTATGGTGCTCAAAATTTTACTCAATGACGATAGATAAGGAAGGCAAAGCAAGGATGTAATAAAACAATGTAGATGCAACTTTATTAGACTGTTGCTGAAGTCGTAAGTAGCATTCGCACGTTTTTTCACGATGACGACGACCTGGTATTCGAATTCCTGTGTAAATGATTCGATGTTGAATAGGACGCCACTGAATGTGTTTAATTCGTCGTCTCGCTCGAAATGCTCGGAGAAAAACCATTCAGAGTTTTCGTGGAGAGGTAAGAAAGGAATCGTACAAATATTCAAAATAATTCAGCAAATGTGGGCTAAGATATTCTGCAAATTTAATATTGACAAAATAAAATATGAATATAAATTCAGACAAATGTGACACAGACCTATATCAAATATCTTTAGTTACTAGCAAATTATAATAAGTAAATGCGCCAAGTTATTCAAGTAGAATATAATTATCACATAAGAATGAATAAGTAACATTACCATGAAATCTCCAAATTATTTGGCAGTAGCTGCGTGAAGCCGGGTTCTAATTTTCTTAAATTAAATACAAAACTAATTCCTCGATCGAGAATACTTAGAGGTTGCGAACTATAAGTAAATATGCACGCTAAATGACCACAACCAGTCATACAAAACGACTTAATCAGACAGCAAAAGGTATTAATTATAGTTCGTGATGTTACACAAAATAAAAAGCTTAAGATTAACTCACATGGAGGTGCAGACTGTGACACGCTGTGGATATGTGGGAGGATCAGACGCGTTCCGACGGGCAGAGGTTTTCTCGATGGCTGTAAGCTCGTGTTGGCGCAGAGGCTTTGGCCGGGATCCGTAGTGTAGAAGAAAGAAGAACCAATTCAAATCCGCATCTCAGTGCGTATCCCAGGCGATCGTCTCAACGTGAACTATTCTCAAACCAAATGATCTCCAGAAAATAGGCCTTGCGTACTAGATATCACCCGGAAAGGTTATGTCTGACGACAAATGTGTAGTACGCCGAGGTAATAGGGGTTTCTCAGCTACTTAGCCAATTACGGCCAACAGTTTGACTGCTATCGGATGAATGATCAATAATCATAACGTTGCCTCTTTTATATGTTTTACGCGTAGGAAACGTGTCTGTGTGTCACATGCAGTCGATCTGTCACGTTTAGAGCGTTAACGAATCCCTCGAGTTCACCGAAACAGCCCTATGTGCTCCGCTTGAGCCGGGGATAACATTGGTGCATCTAGTGCACACAGGCGACAGCTACGTGCGTGTGCGTGCAGGAAACGTGTCTGTGGGTCACGTGCAGTCGATCTGTCACGTTTAGAGCGTTAACGAATCCCTCGAGTTCACCGAAACAGTCCTATGTGCTCCGCTTGAGCCGGGAATAACATTGGTGCATCTGGTGCATACAGGCGATAGCTGCGTGCGTGTGCGCGCAGGAAACGTGAACTAAAATTCTTAACAGTAGCATAGAGGCTAGCAGTTTTAGATTTTAATGTCCTAAGGCGAAATGTACATTGAATTTTAATAAAATAGTTTGAGACATTGGGAAGTGAGTTTTTCTGTAATTGTAAGAAATGTTTCACCAAGAATAATCTATCACTTCTTTTAATTCTTTAAATTATTATTAGTTTTGTATAATAAAATACATGATGTATAAAAAAAAAACTGTGTGGTAGAGACGAACGACAATTGTTTTGGTTATTAATACGTCAAAACTAACGTAGAATATCATGAACTCCTCGCATACAAATTCATTTGCAACTAATTTGGCAACGTTTTTAGAACAATAGTACGAGGACATGAATGATTGAAACGACGCTAGAGCAGATAGAAGCGTTCGTGGTAAGCAACCGAATTCAAATGTCCTATTTTAGAACGATTAGCAACCAATGACACTCGAAATGCACACAATTAGATATTTATATGTATAGATTCCACGATAAGATTGAATCTCGTTTTATAAAATAAGCGCGAAGACGATATACTCAACTGTAGTTTGTGAACTTTTTCGTAGAGTCGCGAAAGAAGCTTACCAATGAGTATCTTGGAGACTGTGTACCGATCTTCCTACGGGTATGTGGCAGGAGGTAAGTTAGATTTTGTTTCAGTAGTATTTTTTGCTGTATTTTTTAATTTAATGTACAGAAAAAGAAAAACGGAATTAAAATTACTTTCTTCACACCTTATTTGGTTGTCCACTATGGCAATAACTAGGAACAATCTCTAGGGCGGACGGGAATGTTTTAGCGAGCAAAAGTATTTCTATATAAAAAAAATTAAAAAATAATTACGTCGGAAATTCCAAGGAAAATTATAGATTTTCATAATAATAAAATTGAAAATTGCCTGTCGAAATATTGTGATATATTTGCAGATAAAAATAACAACTTATGTAGGTATTAATGAGTGAACGTTCCTTGCATAGTCCTCGTGGAGTAGTAGTTAACACGCCTACATAGCAACCAGGAGATGTGAGGTTCGATTCCTCACCGGGAGGTGTTTGTTTCATCTCCTGTGACAATGGGTTCCAAAATCGGTTTCCAGTCGTCTCCACGCATGTTTAAAAACGAGCGCACATATTCGACGTTCATTGGAGAGCAGGGCGAATACTTGTTTAAAAAATGTCAGACATCACTGCTAATTCCTTCACTTTCAAACGGCGATCTGCTAATACCGTTTCTTCAATAATTGAAATGTTTTGAGGCGTTATCAGTTCAATTGGCCGACCGAGCGCTCATCATCTTCTAGAGATTCTTGCACCAAACAGAAACATTTTGCTCACTTTTTTACAGTGGAATATGAAGGAGATACATCACCATAAACACCGTCTAGACGTTGTTTAATATGATTAGGTGTATGCCCTTCTTTTGTTTAAAATTTGACGACCGCGCGGTACTCAATTTTCGTTACCTGAGACATCTTCATGCATTAGTCACGTTGTCTGGCTGGCTACTATAAACTACAAATCTTCGAGCCGTAGTATAAATAGTGTAGGCTTCGCACATGTGTAACTATGACGCAAACACGCTAGAACCTGTATAAGCTTGTCAGGCCGAGAATTTATACTGCCCACTTACCTCGTATTAGCAAAAGCTACTAGTACAGCTGCTCTAAGGTGTTGTATGATTACCGATATACCCCATCATTCCTCATAAATAGAAATCTAAAACGGATAAATCGGGGGATCGAGGTGACTATGCAGCCGACGCGTTTCTTCCTATCCACAAGTTCTGGAATGCTTCATTTAAATGATTTCGTACTGTTAGCTGATTATGCGGTGGTGCCCCATCGTGTTCAAATCATTCGAGCATCTAACATATTATCAAAATCGTTCTGCAGAAAGTGAAGATAACGATCACCAATTTATGCACCATCAAAAATGTACGGACAAAGAATTGTTGAACCAATGACGTCGCACTAAGAATTAAATCCAAACCGAGTAGAAGTACCGACAGGAAATAAACTTCTGGGGGTTGCAATTGATTACACTCTGA
Organism: Dynastes maya; assembly: GCA_029619315.2. Taxonomy (NCBI): domain Eukaryota; kingdom Metazoa; phylum Arthropoda; class Insecta; order Coleoptera; family Scarabaeidae; genus Dynastes; species Dynastes maya. The sequence continues at coordinate 54,205,500 of JAROYE020000004.1, read as the reverse complement.
AGAAATTCATTTCTTGTTGCCTATTAAATCCAAACATAACTTGGGGTCTCCTCTGTTCAACATGATGCGGCTTTTCTTGCATCCATAAATGTTCGTTATATCTACTAAACATGCCGCAGCTTGTAAATTGTGTTTCATCCGTCCAAAAAACTTTAAATTTAAACTGTGAGCCAGCTTACTTGTTAATAAGTAACATAAATTTATCGGTCCCTACCTTCTAGAGAAAAATCTGAACTAAACCAAATTTGACGCATTTAATCGGTTTTAGCTACCGGAGCTGCTGCCGTATTTCCCATCGATTTGATCAAAACACGGATACAGAATCAACGGACAAATCCGTCGGCCTCAAAGGCCCTGTACAAAGGCTACGTCGATTGCTTCTTGAAGGTGTTGCGAAATGAAGGCTTCTTTGGTTTGTATCGAGGATTACTGCCACAAGTGATAGGCGTTGCACCGGAAAAAGCCATTCAACTATCGGTAAGTGAGCAGTAGACGAGTGTTCTTTTCTTTCTGGCTAATACGATTTAAATTTTATAGGTTAACGATTTTGTGAGGGACAAATTTTACGATTACAAGGGAAATATCAAGTATCGTTACGAACTTCTTGCCGGAGGTTGCGTAAGTGCAATACATTTTGATTGCTTCCTTAGAATTTTCATAATGGAAACTATTTACTATAGATACAGAATGCAGGCTGATTTCTACTTCTTATCGCTCTTTGGTGTGGTGTATTGGATATAATTAACAATTTCCAGAAAAATTCTGAATCAAATGTTGTAAAGTGGTTCTTTTATCTTATTATGAATTAATTAGTAGTATTAGCAGTAAGTAATTCGAAGTCCTTGTTCAATTAGGGTAAAAATTACAGCGATTTTCATCTACGTACATCTGTGAGACACTATTTTCAAGACGCAATTTGCTCTATCATTTCCCAAATTTATCTATTTATTTATTTTTATTTATTTATTTATTGTTGGTGTCCCAATGTTCTAGAATTGTAGAATTGTGCTTATTGTGTAAATGGTAGGAGGTCAAACTTTTCAGATATTGTAATAGATACCACAAGTGATGTAAATGTAAATACGTCAGCTTAAATTTAAAATAAATACATAAAATCTAAAAAAAAACAATAACATCACAATTACAATACTCTATGAACAAAATTAATAACCTATATTATAATTTTTCCTTCTCCCTCGATCTATTTGCGTAATCGTTTGAAAAAGCTGATCTACACTTTCCTTAGTACACTCCAGAATGCTGGCGTTACCCTTAATTTCACACATAAATCTCCTGTAGTAACTTTGTTATGTAATTAATTTGGTAAGCAGTTACTTAGTCTTGAAATTCCAAATCGACAGTTGAGAACAGAAATGTCAGTATGTTTTGTTAACTGTTGTCGTAGTAACCAAACGATACTAAACTCAGAAACTACTTGGGTTCAATATGTAAATGCAGGACTCGCATTTATCTGCAAATATCTGTTTTACTTTCAATGATACATAAACGTTAGAGATCTAAATTTCCTATACGGTGGATGCAGAAAAAATAGATGGTGCTATTCAAAAAAGTTACGTTTCTGGAGTCTGAATTTGGCAAAGTTTGGTGTTAACAAATTTATAAATATGTCGAAATCTGTTGGAAACAGACATAAAATCAATATTGTATTGGTTTATTTCTAAATAAAGAAACCAAATGTGTAATAATATACAGGGTGCTCTATTTAAAATAACAAAGTAGGTTGAATTCTACTCTATGAGGTGTGTTATGTCTTCAGAAAATTATCTCTTCCCACTATTTACCCAATAGTTACAATTTTGCAGTTCTAAAAAGTTGGGACAGCCTGTATGTGCACTAGAAGTGGGGTCTTGTAGACTCTCTACGGAGACAGTCATTACCGAGTGCGTTCAATATATTTATGATCCAACGGATTGGGAAACATATTTGGTTTCAATTTTGTTTGATTTAACTAAAACCTTTCAGGCAGTTAGTTATTCATTTTTAGCCGAAGAGTTGAATAAATTAGGTACTTATACCTAACCTTTAAATCAAGGGATCGTTTCTTTCTTGTATAACAAAAGACCAAAGTTAAAAGTTGATGGTGTTTGTTCAAAAGCTTGTTATGTTGCTACACCTCAAGGTCTTGTATTGGGCCCCTTAACTTTTTTATTACTGATTAACTGTCCTTCGTCTTGTATAATTTAAGGGAAAGTATTTTTGTATCGGAATGATACTAGTATTGTCGTTTCTGGTTGTAATAAAAACAAACCTTCCAATAAAGTAACTGAATTTGAGAACTGGTATTCCGCTAACAAATTTTCGTTGAATTCGTTAATAGATACAGGTCATTACTTTCTGAATTTCCCCTCTTATTTGGTGGCGAGATCTTAACATCCTCTAAAACGTGTACATTTTTTGGAAATTGTACTTGACTGCACCCTAGTTTGAGTCAATCAAGTTGACAAAGATTGTGTAAAGCTTCAAAAAGCTTACCATATTTGAATTCTCCTAAAAATGTTTTTGATGTTGGGTGTCTTGTCAATGTTTACCATACAGTTGCGTATAGCGTTATGGCTTATGGTATTGTTGTTTGGGGACAACGAAGTGAAACAAGTCGGGTGTTTGTAATACAAGGGTATAAAGAAATAAGTTAAACTATCCTTTTATCCAAACTACACGAAAGATTTTCAAAAAAAAAAAAGTTGACCGCAAAATTGTTGTTTCTTCAAACAATAACCTCAAAAACCTTTTAGGAAGTTCTAAAGACCCAGTACATAATATGGATACATCAGGAATTAACAAAATTTCATGTAAAGATTGTGATCAAGTGTTTTATTGGGCAGACAAAAAGATCTACGAGTTAGGTGCAAAGAGCATTTGGCTCATCTCAAATTCAGAAGATTTGATAAATGATAGTGTCGCTCTACATATCCTGGAAAATAATCATAAGATTGTTCAATTAAATTATTATGAAGGCATAGAAATTTACAAAAACAAATATAACTTAACGAATTCCGATTTAGGACGATTAAATTTCACTCTTTATCCTTTGTTATATGATGTATAGTTTATTAACCGTAACTAATTTGGGATTTGCATATTTTATTGTTTGTTTTAGATTTGCATTTTGCATAATTTATTTTACTATGTAACGCTAGTTTTTCGCTTAGTCTGTCAGTTCAGTTTTACTGCTGATGATGATAGCTTGGCTATCGAAAAGTGCGTCCAGTGCGAGTGAATATTGTGGTAAGGATTTTGGTGAAGTGTTTCACAACTTTCAAATGTGACGGTTTACCGATCTAAATTAAAAGTTTACTATTGACCATTTTACAACAATGTAATAAATCCTAATAGGAACCACACTGTTTTCTAAGGTACAAACGCACTATTATAAATTAGTAAATAATTTACACTTAGACGCGTAGATTTACTTCAAATGACTTTGGCGCAAGCTTGTGCTTCTATTTTATACTCTATTCCGTTTCTAGGCTGGCTTTTGTCAAGTTATCGTTACTAATCCTTTAGAAATTATCAAGATTCGGCTGCAGACTGCTGGCGAAGCGGCGGGTGGAAGTAAAGTGAAAGCGCGAAAATTGATCAGAGATTTGGGAATATTCGGGCTGTATAAAGGTGTTAGGGCGTGCTTCGTACGTGACATCACGTTTGCCTCGATCTATTTCTCGAGTTACGCCAACTTGAAGAAATGGTTCGCCAACAAAGATGGCTACAATAATCCGCTTAGTCTGTTGGCGGCCGGCACCTGCGCCGGTGTACCAGCAGCAGCGTTAGCGACACCCTTAGATGTTGTGAAGACGAGGATACAAGTGATACCACGGCCAGGTCAGATAACCTACAATGGGATCATAGATACGGTACAGAAGATTATGAAGCAAGAAGGTCCTATCGCCTTCACCAAAGGAGCACTAGGTATGTTAAGTGGTTATTGTTTTGTTAGCGACCATAACGGATGAGCAAGGAACATTTCTCTCCCAATATCATCTTTTTACCAGCGTCGTCTTACGATTGCAGAGCATTTAAATATGACTCAATGACCAATTTTTGTTGTATAAAGCTTCTTGAAACATCACCTTTGTGGAGGGTTGGTAAATAATACGCAAGATTAACAAGCAAACATATAATTTAGTATATATCCTTTAACAAACGCGTCCGCCTGTGCAGAGGATCTCAACCGACTGTCCCTTCCGACCGTCCCTTCTCCTGAAGATATTTTCGGATCATAAAATATGGTTTTTCCGAACAACCCCTTTTCTAGGTAGCCGTTTATGATACGCCACAATCTTCACCAAATTTTAGAACTTTTGGAAATATAAATTATATAAATTATCACAATATTTTGGTTTCTTCTATACAGCTTGTCCTCCTTGAGAAACTTAGAGAAAAACACTTCAAATAAAAATCATCCGGAGACAAGTTCTGCAAAATAATAAAATTATATTAAGTATACAGGCTGTCCAGTTTCGCTGCACATGAAACGAGTTTGCTGTTTATAAACAGAAAAGCCAGTATATGACTATGTTTTTGGATGCCTCCTCTTAATCCATGTCGAGAACCTTTTTCTGAGATAATTGAGATAGTTTCAGATTTTTAGAAATGTTCATGTTTCTTTTACATCCGATATCTTATAGGCATAATTATAGAGGCATATCTTTGTTGGATGTGGTATACAAGATATTAGCGACAATTATTAAAGTAAAGCTGGAAAGAATAGTCGAACCACAAACGGAAGAATACCAGGCCGGTTTTAGGAATGGTAGAGAAACAACCGATCAGCTGTTTGTAATGAAAGAAGTGCCAACAACATGTTATGAATACAAAATACCGGCAATTGTACTATTACGCGATTTTAAGAAGGCGTATGACTCCTGCAATCTGCAACGTGAGAGTTAGAGTAGGATCATCCGAGGACTTTATGATAAAATCAGGCCTGCGCCAAGGAGACCCACTTTTATCCCTACTTTTTAATATGGTGCTCGAAAAGATTGTAAGAAGTGGCAGACTGAACAGAGGAGGAAATATACTTTTCAAAAGTCACCAACTAATAGGATATGCAGATGATTTGGCCATGATAGCCAGGAATGAGAAAGAACTCAAAGAAACTACTGAGATACTGATAAAGGAGGCTCACCAAGTGGGACTACAAGTAAGTCAAGGGAAAAGCAAGGTGGTAAAAGTTGGAAAAATTAATGAGGAGACAACAAAATTCAAAGTACATACACAGTTAGGAGAAGCCAAGTGTGAAGAAATAAATCAATTTGTTTTTTTATCTGCAAGAATAACGAGTACATGTGACGAAGAGAAGGAAATTGATGCCAGATTAAGTAAAGCCAATAGAATAGCTGGGATGATGAATTACTTAAAGGGCAAAAGAACTGAGAGACCAATGGCAATATACGGATGTGAGACATGGGTTTTGAATCAAATAGCAAGAGAAAGAATGGTTGTCAAAGCAAGAGGGCTACAGTGGCTGGGCCATATAGAAAGAATGATAGAACGGCTAAAAAAATAGCGTGGAACACACCAGAATAAGAGGAAAAAGGGAAGATCTAGGAAACAATTGAGAGAAGCCGCGTTAGAAGATCTAGAGCATAAAGGTATAATAGATTAGAAAAGGAAGGCCTAAGATAGAAACAACTGGAGAAGAATAACATAGCTTTGGGCTTAAATGGCCTGCCAACAAGCTATTCACGTATGTAGATCCTACAAAATAGCAATCAAAAGATATTGGCCATTAAAAATATCACCATTTCGCAAAAATCTTAAACCAGCTTAATCGATAAAACTATGTTTTGTACAAAATAAAGCTTTTCTCAAGCAAGTCGTTTTGAAAATTGTTTAGGTACCATGGATTAAATACCATTGTTTTTCGACTTTCAAGACTCTAAACAGATTACACTGGGGAACAATTTGTAACACAATTTCTGTTGAGTTTGGTTTTTGAGCTGTTTTATACTTAGTTAATTAGGCATGCTGGTTTCAAAACTGTAGTTAGTTTTCTTCTACCACGTCAAGTTTTATCTCTACACCTTATGAGAATGTGACCACTCTCCACGAAATCGAGCATGAAAAGAATGCTTGGTTGGCATTCAAAAACATTGCTAAGACTATTTTGGAAATACACGAGCACAGAATTACGCCAAAATTGTCCAGCAACTCTTGGAGAGCTTCAAACTGCTAGGTTGCAACATGAGCACCAACTTGCATTTTTTATATAACCATCTTGCTAACCTCCCGGGAAATCTTGGTGCAGTCAGTGATGAGCAGGGTGAGGGATTTCACCAGGATTTGAAGGTCATGGAGGCACGGTATCAAGGTAGATGGGATGTACATATGATGGCTGACTATTGTTGGAGCATCAAGCGAGAATGTCCACAGAATAAACATTCCAGAAAAAGCTATAAGCGAAAATTTTTACCGTTCGATAAAAAAAACTATTTGTATGAACACAATTTAACTTACAGTAACTATTATAGTCTTTGTATGAATAAAATTATTCTTTATAAACAGTATATTTGGTAAGTTTTTACTTTATTTTCCTTTATATGCACAATTTGTATGACTTTTGAGGGTATCCTGTAGCTTAAAAAGTTGACGTGATTGACAAAAACTGCGGTTATTTTTGGATCCAGAGGCCAAAAGTTAGTTGAAAACAAGTCACAGATTTAAGACAACGAAATTGCTGTTCCCCAGTGTTATACAAATATTTTATAATACTTTTAATTTCCCGTCAGCGGTTATAACTTTGGCCATTACTCGATACGCAAAGCCATCGCTGAATGCCTGCAATTGTGCTGTGCGAAAGAAATACAACTGGTACAACTTGGCACTGCATATTTTTACAGCTCGAGTATGCCGTTCTTCCCCACAACTTGGCATTACGCTGTTAATTTATGAGCTGCTCCAGAGACTCTTCTACGTCGATTTTGGAGGAAGGTATGTATCAAACGTTCGAATAAATGCTTTGATTCCTAATAAGCGCTTTAAAAATGTTGGTGATATGTCCAAAAAAGGGGAAACATAAAATTTCCGACTTTTAGAAAAGTTTACATTTTGTCAGAAATGAAAGGAATATTTTCGACATTAAGAGTACAAAGGTGGTTTGATCAATAAGTTGATTTGATGTTAAAGACAATAATTTGAGTTTGATGAAGCACTTTATTTTTATTTGTCAAAGTTATCCCTTTGAAGTTTAACGCTCCTGCAATAACTTTTATCCAGTTTTCTTCAAAGGCTTCAAAACACTAATTTATGGTTCACATATCCTCTTCCTTTTGTGTCAAATGTTTATTCAGCCAGGGAAGTTTTGGGTTCTGACAACAGATGGTGATTAGAGAATGCTAGATCGGGTGGACGCGGAAGAAGTTGAAACCTTAGACTATTCAATTTTTGCTCGGCAACGCAATTGGAATACGCCAATGCATCGTAATGGCAGAATAACATGTTTTCTTGGCAATTCCAAGATACTTCATGCAGACTACTGTTAAAATGGGTGTATTGTTTTCGGGGTAAAGTAGTAAATCCAGGTTTTATCTGTTCAGTTCTTCGAAGCAGTCGGCTCATTTTTGCATAAGAATTCCTTTTCTGCTCTGGAGTAACGGGACGTGACACCCATCGTATTTGAGATGCTCATGGTCTCTGTCGATTTGCGGAGCTTCGGCTGTCTGTCATGGACTTTGCGGGTAGTTTTTAGCCTGACGTGATGCGTCTTTGATGCTGATTCGACCGTGCGTGAAGTCGCTCATCTTTGCATGGATTTTCTTCATTGTGTTTCTTTTCAAAAAGAAAAATTGAATCCGAGTATGAAATCCAATTGTATTCATTTTGCATTGTTACTTGGAATATTACGTTTAAATAATTATCGAACAAAGAGTTACTACAAGAATTACTTATTTATAACTAAAGAATATCTATTTACAGGAATCGAACCTTATGATTACATATACAATGGCTGTTAGCTCCCTCTATCACTGTACAAACCAAGTTGATTATCAAACCAACCTCAAACCAAGTTGATTATCAAACCAACCTCTTAATTTACCTCCTTCTATTAAAAGATGTTATATACACGGTGTTCTCAACGTTGAGGCGTTCATATTAAGAGGTTCTAGAACTCGCAAAGTAACGGGAAGTGCCGACAAAATGTGGCCAAGCCATCTTGATTATACGTCACGGATGTTCATTAATCTAGTTATAAAAGTTCGTGAGGCAGGGTATTTAAAGGGAACAACGTACAAGTTACGCTGAGAAAGCTGGTTCACGGGAAATGGCAGACACTCAGGATGTAATTTTAAAATCAATGTCTCAGCAATGATTGCTTCATTCATAGGTTACCGACGAAGGCACATCACAATTATTAAAAGACTTTAGATGTGAGACAGATGATGTAATGAAGGATAGAGCCCCAGTGAATTGAACAATCGATATTATAGTACCTATCTATAGAAAAGGAAATAGTAAAGTGTGCCAGAACTACAGAGGGATAACACTAATCAGCACAGTAGCGAAAAGTTATGCCAGAATACTAGAAAAACGGCTCAAAGCAAATCTAGAAAAAATTCTAGATAATACCCAGTTTGGTTTTCGACCAAAGAGGGGGGTGCACTATTTATCATGAGACAATTAGAGGAAAAGGCAATAAGAGAGGACAAGGAGGTACGTCTCGGCTTTAGAGACCCAGAGGAAGCCTTCGACAGGATTAGGAGAAAGGACATATGGAGGATATTAAGAAACAGAACATCTGAAACACAGACTTGATCATCATGCTTGCACATCACCACTAAAAATCTCATTGAAATTGTATAAACATTTATCAATCAGGCACTTTGTAAGAACAACACAAGAAAAATCAAAATTTTTGAAACAACCCTAGGCCTTAGACAGGAATGTATCTTGAGTTCGCCACTGTTCTCTTTGATCCTGGATGAAGCCTAGATGAAGGGAAAAAGGAGGTCGAAGCATATGAAATTGGATACTGGAAGATGTCATCTGTCCTTTTCCCCACAAATACAGCATCATGGCTATGTCGAGTAAGATTGTGCGCGCGTTCTAGAACCTGTTAAAATGAATCCCTCAATTTTGAGAACACTATATATTTAGAATAGCTAATAAATACATATTCTATATTCCATCAAAAACACAGGTAATTTGGTGTGGATCAACTAACTACATTTTCCGTGCTTTTTAGAGCTTCTGCTTCTGCTGGTTCATCTCAAGCGCTGTCTCAAGATCGTCCGACTAATATAGATCACGTAGGTGTCTATGCGTTCGCTGTCCCCGTATACAGCGGTATTCAAACCAAATTTGGTATTACATTCCCGCAATTCAGTACGAGCAGTCCTACACCGCAACCTCAACCACAATCTCAAAATGAAGACTAGTATTTTGTTCCTTCTCTAGAAAAGACATATATTAACAACAATAATTTATTTTTTACATTTTTTTTACTATTTGAATAATTACAAATGTAAATATTGGAATTTAAATGTATATTGTAATGTATTTGTGATATTGTTTATTAAAAAGCAAAAATATAATAACTTGTGTTGTCAACTTCAAGCAGTGACACAGGCAGGAATATGGTACGGTGACAATGGTCCAAAAAGAACACTTCAAAATGCTTAAATGACTGATGATTGCGCCTAAGCGAATTTAAACAAAATAGAATGTTGTGCACATGTGGTGTAATTTAAAATATGTTTGTTTATAAGTTGTAAAACAATAATTTCTCAAGAGAAGTCATCTAGGTGTTTACAAATACAAACAAAACTGTTAAAAAGAGCTAGTAGTGTACAGGGTGCTCTTATCACCATAGTTGAACTTGAACAGAATATATAAACCTGTGACCAGAAGTGAATCGTTTTCAAATAATAAAAAAATAGAGATGTCCTAATATTTTTATACAGTAATGCAGAAATGTGTGGCACCAAAAAAAAGAGATTTAACCGCATATTTTTGTACCAGTAATTAAATGTTATGGATATCCGGATAGTTTTGGATCCGGATCTCAGTTTTTTCGGATACCTACAGCACTACTATGTGCCCTCACGACCGCACAACAGCCAATGCTTTTTCTAAATTAGTAAAAAATAAGTTTGCTGATTTTTGAAGACAACACTGGTGTGAAAAGGTCCAATCGTTGATGGTTTCCTGCAATTCGTTGTGGAAAATGACAAATCCATTGAAGCAGAGCGGAAGGCAATCAATCTAACCATTCCAAGGCGAAACAAAAACGCCTACACTGGTGATGAAAAGCTGCGGATACATGCCAACCTTATGGAGCGTGTGTGTTGTTACTCAAACTTAGACGATTCGATAGCAGAAGCCACACTTGGAGAACTCGAATCAGTTATCAAACGATTCCCTAGTAACAAGGTCTCTGGATATGGTAATATACATAATCGCGTGCTCAATAGTCCCCTTACCGTTGCGCTAGGTTTTCTAACGCGGCCTGCAAGTCTTGGTATTTTCCGGACACGTGGTGACCATTTAGAAGCCAGCTAAAGACCCATTATTCCCTTAAAACTACCGTCCCAATTATCTTGAGTCGTTTAAAGGTGTTCTAGAACCGTTGCCCGATGAGCAATTTCGATTCCGCGCCGATATCTCCGCGGACTCACAGTTGCTTCGTCTTTCCGAATTTCTTCGTGATGCTTTCGAGCGGGGAGAGGGCGTTGGGGCGGTATTTCTTCACATTGTGAGGACTTTCGATACCATTGGGTATCATGGTCTATTGCGCAAGATGAGAGAGATTGGAGTCCGTGAAGGCTTTCTTGGGCAACAGTCGTGGCAGTAACTTTCATAAGCTGGAGGTAAAATAAAATAAAACACTCGGATTAATTGCATTAATTAGAAATATTCAAGTTCGTAATGACCTTCAGATCGTTCGCTTACAAGAACATTCTTGTGGATTATCAAAGAACACATTGGAAAGAGCTGGTAACTCGAACAACCCCTGTGGACACCAATCGTTGCGGAACTTCAGGATCGTACCCCACGTCGTCATAAAGTTGTCAATCGTCGATAGAATTTTCTTAATAGATCGCATGTATTTTTGCAAGAAAAGCATCCACTAAGTAGATAAAAAATAAAAATTGGTGCACGGACAGAAAGAATTAACCTGTTATTAAAGGGTTAGGAGAGCTTAAGGGCCATTGGCTTAGCTCTAGTAAAAGAAGCGGATTAGGGATCACGGGGAAATGCGTAACCTAAAATATTTGTAACTTGACAGAATGATTATGTACAGTGGAATAACTAAGTTATTTTTTTTAAGTAGGTACATTATATCATTTTTGTATTCTGTACTACATTCCGAATATTGTTTGTTGGAGGTACATTATATCTTGGTCTAACAGTTTGCAATTTTTTTTTAAATTTGCGTTTTGCAGGTATTTACAAACTTCTTTATATTTCATGATACCGTTGGTTGATCAAAGACTCAATTTTATAGTCGGCAGCTAGTACAGGGTATGTGACATGTCACTACCATATTGAAATGGTCTGCCCTTGTAGAGGGTGCTCTAAATAAATTGCCAAAGTTTACAAAGTTCGCTTGATAACAGCTTTCTTTTAAACAGAACACTCTGTAAATTTTTATGGATGTGTAATAGACCTAAAACCCATGGACCTTGTGGATAAATTGAGGCAAAAAATAGTATTCGACTTATTTGTTAAGTTACTGCACTATTCATACGGCTTGGCCGCTTATTTTGTTAGTAAATTCTTGTTATTAATCTTAATTTTGGTTACAGCAATATCTTTTATTTAATATCGACCAATTTTTAAGATTTTTAGAGTCCGGTAAGTGGAGAGCAATCGCAGCGGCGGTGTGACTATGTTTAGGTGGGCGGGGAGGGCTGGTGGATTATGATACGACACGACAAATCATCATTACTCAGTTCAGTTCAGCATTGGATAGCGGATAGGGCGTGTTGATTTTATTGATATAGACGTAGTTATTAATTGTAGTTATTATTTAGTCTAGTGCGTTTTGATTTTATTGATACAGGCGTAGTTACTAATTGTAGTTTTTAGTGAACATGTCGTAGGTTAAAAAACGACCCTTTCAAGACATAGTAAATAAATTTATTTCTTATTTTCCCGTTTTGTTTTACAACGGGAGTAAGAGAGTTTGTAAAGTGTGCAAAATACGTTTGATGTCAAATAAGAAGTGGAACTGTACAAGACACGTAAATTCCGCACAGCATAGAAAACGAAAATTGGGCATGCCACCGAGAAGTGCATTTTTTTAAATGTAATTCTTATGTTGATAAACTATAATTTGCCACTAGGCTTACTCGATAAACAACCGTTTAAGGACTTTTGGGACAAATACAATCCCGAGTTGCGGTTGCTAACGGAGAAAACGGCACGTAAGCATGTTGCATTTGTATGCGATGACGTGGAAAAGAAAATGAAACGCATATTGAAAAAACAGTTTCTTTGGTTATGTGTTGACGAGACAACAGACTGTAAAAAAAATTCAATTGTAAATATGATGGTACGCATACTAGATCCTAGTAAACCTATATTACCACCTATTACTAGCTAGCCGAAGACTACAAGAGTGTACTGCTGCAGCAATTACGAAGGTTGTACTTAGTAGGTTGGAAAAATTTCAAATTTCAAAAGATAAGGTGTTGATGTTTATGAGCGATGGCGCAGCGATAATGCGTTCGGTAGGCGGTTCTCTTCTTGAACATGGTTGCAAGTGTTTACATGTTACGCGTAAAGTGCATGCTTTACATCTTGTGGCAGAAACCATTCGACAATGCTATCCCGAGGTAGATGCATTAATAGCAAGTACAAAAAAAGGATTTTTGAAATCTCCCAAACGCCTACGATCATTTCACACAGTGAGTGTCCTGGTATTCGTCAACCACCGGAGCCAATTCTTACACGTTGGGGAACGTGGTTGCAAGCAGCTTTTTATTATGCTGAACATTTCAAAATAGTAAAAGCTGTTGTTGCACAATTCAATCCTGCCGAAGCTGCAGCTATTAAGGAGAGCCAGTCAAAATTTCAAGATATTTCCGTTGAAACAGATTTAAAAAATATTCATAGCTACTATAAAGGATTAGCTGACGCAATAGACCAATTACAAAATAGATCGTTATCATTATTGGAGTCTTTGCAAATTATGGACGGAGTGCATACACAGCTACTGACTATACATGACGCAAAATATAATCGCCTTTTAGAAAAGTTCGAGAGCGTGCTACAGAAAGATCCCGATTTTAGCACATTAAAACAAATTTGTGATGGTGTATCGAATAATCCACTGACTAAGTACAAAGAGTATTTTAATCATGCATGTATAACATCGGTAGATGTTGGACGCTCTTTTTCAAAATATAAACTCATTTTCTCATTACGGCGAACATCGCTCACCGAGACAACTGTGGAAACACATCTAATGGTGTCAACTTTTTGTCACTCTTATCCATATGATGTTAATACTGATAATGGTGCTTCTAGTTTTACTGTTCCGTAGCCAAGGCTGCTTAAAAGGGCGAGTGTTTCACTACTTTTCACATATTATAATTATGTATTATTTCTGTTATTTTTTTTCTATTTTCTTACTATTGTTTTTGTATACTAGGCAGGTACGGCTATCGCACGGCTCCCTGTTACCGGGTTCTAATTATAATACAGAAGTATTGAACTATCTGCCTAAAAAAAAGTATATTCCTACTAGAGATAGTAGGAATATACTTTTTTTAAGAATCAATATTTGTATGGTTCGACAGGTTTGGGGCGCCAGTCGCCTGTTCTCTGTTTACAGTTACATCATCGAAATGAAACGGATGAATTGTGAATGAATATTCAATCAAGAAAAATAACCCTTGTCCCTTTCGAATGCGGAATATAATAAATTTGCTATACTTCTAATCGTATTTTTAGATTTCGTTTTGAAGCAGGTGGCGGTGCTATTTTGAATAGTACCAGTATATCTACATATCAATACACTAATTCTATGTTATTATTTTTAGAAATTGCCATCTGTTTGAGACAAACAGTAGGGCAGGTGCTAATTGCAGATATATAAGATGGATAACTTTTTAATTGAAACAGTTAAAATGTTTTAAATTCTGAGTATGTATTTAGAGGCAAAATTTGAGAGCAAATTACAAACAAACGTTAAGCGAAATCCATGTTTTCACAGCTGTTCAAATCAAGTACATACTCTGACATCACCTGAAGTATCTACTGTGAATCAGAAATAATGTTTTGTATTATCAGATACCAAATTATGGGTTGTAAATAATGCATTTGTATAATGTCTAAAAACTAAACAAAATAAAACTATTATTAAATAAACTAGCAACAATAATTGTTCCGTAGGCTTCTGCGATCGTCAATAATACTGTATATTTATCATTTAAAAGAAATACAACTTTGGGTTCATGGGATATTATAAGACCATACGTAATTTAACCACAGCAGCTATTAGATCAGAAAAGAAATGTTTCTTTGAATATAAAGTTTGCCGTGCGGGATCTAATAGGAGTTTATGGAGATTTTTTAGCAAAATGGGCTTATGTAAGCAAAAGCAACAATTATTACCCAATCATTTACAAGACCCTGATCAAATAAACAATCTTTCTATAATTTCTAATTCTTTTTTTGGATGATACTTTGCACAACTTATATTGCACTACAAACCTTAGCGATAATACATTTCCATTTGCTTCTATTGATGAAAATACAATGCACAGAATTATATTTTCTGAATCATATTCAGATAGTGGTTGGGATGGTTTTAATACTGGCTTTATTCAGTTGTGTACACCCCATATAATTCCTTATATTGTACATGTAGTCAATTTTTGTTTGGAAAACGGTTGCTTCTCTGATTACTGGAAACAGTCTCTGGTTGTACCCCTCCCAAAGAAACCTAATCCAGGCGACTGCGGTGAACTCCGACCGGTAAGCATTATTCCGGTTCTTTCTAAAGTTGCTGAGAGAGTTATGGAGGTGCAACTCAGACAATATGTTACTGACAATAAAATTTTGCCTCCTAAACAATCTGGATTTAGAAAACATTTTAGCTGTGCAACAGCACTACTTCATGTTATCGACGATATAATAAGGGAAACGGATAAAGATTAGTGTATGCTATCTTATCTCATCTTAATTTATAATTATTTGATTGGGAGAAGTTAGAACGTTGTGGTCGGTGGTCATCGCTTTGCACCTGCAGCTACTAGTTCCGGAATTGCCCAGGAATCCATTCTTGGACCACTTTTATTCTCTATTTACACCTTTAACATGGCGGGATGCTTACGTCATAGTAATAGTCATCAATACGCCGATGATGCTCAATTATTTTATTCTTTTCCAGAGTCGGCGGTTGAGGATGCGTGCGCTCGGATGAATTTGGACATCAATTGTTTGAGGAACTTGTCAGAACAAATGTTATTGCATTTAAATCCAAACAAGACTGATCTAATTTTATTTGGCCTGAAAAAAATGCGAGACAATTTTTTTTGCGGCAAAATTAATATTACCGTTGGTAATCAAAAGATTGTTTTAAAGCCTTGTGTAAAAGGTTTGGGGGTTTTTTGGATTCTGATTTGAAATTTAATGAACAGATAAATTGCCTTGTTCGGCGAGCGTACGCATCATTGAAACTTATATACTCTAATAGAAACATGTTAAATTTGAAAACAAAAAAACTACTATGTGATTGTGAATGGAACATTTCTTCCTGTTTCCCTAAATCGGTAATGAGTTTTTTAATTTTATCCTTTCTTAACTGGCCCGTAAGTAATTTATATTGAACGAAATGCTTACTGGAGTAATGCCGCTTCATATTGTATTCTTTTAAAACAGAAATTGGTTCATTGCACAGCAAACACATAGGTTTACCACTGTGCATGATGAAAAAGTATTCTTCAGTCCATTTGTTTTGGAATTGACGACATTCTGTGTCCACTTTCCGCTTTCTTAAACCAGACATCTTGATAGATTTTTTTTCTTCTGAGCTGAATTTGCTTGAATATTTCCCGCGTCTTTTCTTATCAGTCGTTAAGAAGTAATGAGTTGACACGCGCGCTGAGCGGTTGATATATTACTCGTAATAAGCAACTAGAATACTGTCGATCGTATGCGAATATGCGATGTTAGCCGCGTTATGAATAACAGTCGGCTCTGGAGCGCTTTGAGATCATCGGGCGGCTTTCCGAATGTTTATCTGTTTGTCTCTTTCTAACGACTATTTCTGACTCGATCTGTGGCGTTCCATTGCGTACGCTTAATAATATTATTTATCGATTTTAGTCTTTATGATTTGAATAAATACAGTTTTAGGTTGGTTGACGGTAATTACAAATAAACTATGTGTGCTAAATCTTTAATTTTTTTGGCGCGTTATTTGAATTTCTCTCGCGGGCCGGTTTGAAGCTGGTGGAGGGCCGGATCCGGCCCAGGGGCCGAGGATTGCCCATATATGGTTTAAATGAATGTTCGATGTAATAAAACAGTAAACGTGTAATTAATTCTATTGGTTGATGATAATATAATAATATTTTATGGTCATAATAACTACTTTACTCATACAAGAGAGAATGAACACGTACCCATTAAAATAATAACATTCCATCAGCTTTTAAAACTACAATAATTCCAATATCACTAGACTATCAATCAAGTGCTTAAGTATATTATGGCATTTACGTTTAAAAACGACGTTTAATAATTGTACGATTTATTACGGGAATAAAAATAACATTGTATTAATTGATTTCCCATATACTGAACAATTACCCTTGAAAGAGTCATTCGGATTTATTAGAACGTAAAACTAAAACTACTAACACCGTATATATAGATGGCGCCACATCCACGCGCTTTTGAGCATCATAATAATAAGTCACGTTTGACCGACCGATAGCAATAGGGTTACATGCACTACATGCAAATGCAACGAAATAGGTCCACGATACGGGAATATGTGACGTAAAATGTATAAAAGAACTGTAAATGAATTATATTTCTTCAGTTCTTTAGCGGAATTAAAGCCGTATGTTTAAGTATATTAAAAATAAATTGAATGTGAATCTACAGCGTGAATTAGTTTCCTTTTCGGTGGATTTTAATAAATTTGTAAGTGAGTTTATCTTTGAAATGTTGTGTCTAAAGTTCTATCTAAATGTTCTGAATAAAAAGGTGTTCAAATTGTTGGCAATTAAA
This sequence comes from Dynastes maya, assembly GCA_029619315.2. Taxonomy (NCBI): domain Eukaryota; kingdom Metazoa; phylum Arthropoda; class Insecta; order Coleoptera; family Scarabaeidae; genus Dynastes; species Dynastes maya. Next base: position 54,188,292 of record JAROYE020000004.1, on the reverse strand, counting down.
CAATATTCCAGATTGGTTGTTGTGTATTACACCTAACAATGGTCGCCAATTTGAACACATCCATCGAGAAATATTTATTATTTAATTTATAATGAGTGCCTTTCATTAAATTCTACTTTAGTTTTCCCTTGATTGATATTTGTGTGTTATTACTGATGTCTGCCAATCCTCCGGTATTTTCTGATTTTTTTCAGGCTATTTCAATTATTTGATGCAGCAACTCAGTTCTTTCTGTGCCTATGTTTTTTAGCATTTCAACATTAATGTTATTTAGACTTGGCGATTTTCCATTCTTTTGTATTCTTATTGCTTCAACAATAACAAATGGCAAATAAAGCGCCATCTGGTGGTCGTTTGTAGAAACTTATAACGGTACCCTTGTATCACATATAGACTAAAATTAATAAAGTCAATAATTCATAGATCCTCTTCATGTACAAATGGTTGCAAATCTTCCTATTATCAGAGTGCACCAACTGCTTAGCTTAAAATGAAGCAGTATCCATTAATAAATAGAACAAGTGCATATGCATCTATATCTAAGCTACAAATTTTCCTCAATTTCTCATTATCGTCAAGTAAGATGCCTCCACCAAATATAACTCCAACAGGGTTACTTCGAAATTTGGAATTACCATCCTTCAACTTCGCGAGAACTTTAGACACGCTCGAATTACGTGCAATTTCATAACTTTAAATGACAAAATCTAGGTAGGCGACAGCGTACCGCGCTACATCATTTTCAACGTGAAGGATTTAATAACACGAAAAGTTTTTCGATCGGAAATTGAACTCTGATGGTTGTAAATAATATATATATATAGAATTACACTTCGCCATTGTCGTTGGCGGGGTGAAATTCAACGAAAGCGCCCGAAGGGTTCTAAGTTAACGGTAATTCGACGTGCTGAATTATTCAGCAGAGTAAATGTTCGAAAATATTGCTTTCGCGAAGGACGTCGGAGGATATTTTCGATTTTATAGGTCGGGGAGGATAGTGATCCCGTAGATCCAAGTTGTCTACGAATATAGAGGCCGTTTTATTGGTGATACGGATGTATTTGCTAACCTATTTCTATCAATTTGATATCGTAGAGTACTTTGCGGCATCCGCTACTTTATTTTAGAGCTTTAGGCTGTCAATCATTTTTGGTAAGTATTCATCCCGTGGTCACTGTGTGCGGGCTCGAAATTCCCATTGGCGTCCGTGTGCAAATCATGCGATTTAATGTGTTTCTTACTATATCCATAGTATATATATATATATTGTTATGTTCAACGTTGTATCTACGACAACAACAACTTCTCTCAGTTCTCATTTCGGTACTGACTAAATGTCAGTCTGGCCACTCGTTGGTAACTAAATATCCCTCTTGCGGGGATATTTGGAAATTTATTCGTTACCATCCCCCCTCAGCCAACCGTCTTTGGAGCGAGGACATTATAATTTAAATATAAGTCTAGATAATGACGAGTGTGGGGTATCATGGACAAATCTACTCGTTAGTTGATTTGTCTATTCACTTATTTCATCCAAATTAATGTAGACATCGTCTGGAATAAGCAACAGCATAAATTGCAAAGTACAACAAATAATATTTCATCAATTAAATCTTTATCTGAAAGGTTTCTGTAAATTAGCAGTGGATTTTCTCGTTTAAAGCTTGTTGGTGACAGTTCGGACCACAGAATCATCAACATACAACCTCCTGGTTAAGTCACAGCGTTCGTTCTCGTATGCTAATATCATTTGATCGGAAGCCATCGAAAAGTTTCTATTTGGGTTAAATCATCAAAATTGGCTGTGAAATAAAACAATCGCCGGTTTTTCGCGATTTAAAATAAAAGAAAGATGAACGACGCCATCATTTTTCATCAATCTTTATTTGGCCTTGGTTGAATCAAAGTGTGTCTTAAATCCAATCCCAATATAAGTGTTCGTTTGTGTATTCAAAGTCTTGATTAGAAGAGAAAAGGGTTAAATATCCAGAGGAGGCAGTTTGCTGAAGTGGGTATATAAACAGAGGGTTTATATACATTGATATCGTTCAAAAGTTTAAAGGTTAGTTACTTTTCAAATCTTAAAATTCATTAATTTCATTTTACTGAGTTGGAAAATCATTCTAAGATTGCCGTAAGGGTATCTAGGGATATCCCCTAACCTACAAGAATCGTTTATTCGAATTAGGTATTCCAATATATATAGCATTATTCAGCATAGCGCTAATATTGCAAATGAAGGTATTCAAGTGAATGAAAAATCAAATTTGGCGCTCTAACGTTTAGGCAATTTGAAAAAAAATAATTAAATTCTTTTATAAGTGACAGAAAGTAAGGTAAGTCATTAAAATGCATAAAAACAGGAATAGAGAGTTTATATAACACTGGCATTGTTGAAATTTCAAGGTTAGTTACATGTATAATTAACTCCTTAATTTCGTTTTATTAATTTGGAAATTCGTTATAAAATTGCTGAAGGGGTATCCAGGGATACTCCCGAACCCACTAAGAATCGCTAATTTAGTTTAAAATTAAAAAATTTAACAATTATTCAATAATCCTCAGAAAGATATTTAATATATATATATATATATATATATATATATATATATATATATATATATATATATATATATATATTCCGTTAGATGTGATTCGTCATTCTGCCAGTACCGGTCGCCACGTTGTAGAGATGCGTTGAGTGTAATCTCGCTTATTCATGCTGTCTGGACGTTTATGAATCTCAATCGCTTCCCTTACAATTCTGGAACACAAGTTCGTCGATTTCGCGATAGTTTTTGTAGCTTCGAAGTTGATGGTACAACATGGCGATCGGTACTGGCAGATCGATGAATCACATCTAATGGACCCGACATCCGACACTCGCAAGATCGTCCACAACACACGGACCGAGCAGAGAATGCCCGCGTCGTCGCCGGCCCAATCACGCGCAGCCGTTCGCACAAGAACGAAAGTCCCCCCTCCGCGCCAAGCGTACAAATACCGCCGCCCACAGCAGCAGAGCGCACTTCTACAGTCAACCGCTCTAGAAGAAGATGAGAGTGACCTCATCGAAACGTCGAGCTCACAACAGAGCCCTGAAAAAAGTGCCTAGAAACAATAACCAAAGTAATAGCTCCTGGTATTGATGGAATCACTACCGGTGAAAACAATATGAGAAGAGGAAAGCATTAAAGCTTCTTGCCCCTGGCCACATTGCTCTTACATCTCTCAGTTTGTGCAACTAATCTACGAAAACAGCAACTGAAATATTTCCTAGTGCCAGTAGTCATAGTCATGTCGTCCTAGATAGTAGTAACGGAACTGGAGTACAGATACTTACTGACCCATACAATGATATAACCTGTAATAAAAAAGGAACAAATAAACTTAAATATTAGCTCATTAATTATTAAACTACATAAAAATAATCCCTATTTAATTACATTATTAAAGAAATAATTTAATTTTACTGTAACCTATAAAAAAGTGTTTTTCAGTAATTAATTAATTTTTAGGGGTATTTTCCCTGTTAATGCCCCAAAGATAATAAAATAAAAGAAATAAATACACAAAATGTGACATCAAGGTTAGTAGTAGGGCAAGGATTGAAACTGCAAGTTATAATTGGCAATTTGAAAGCTTGATTATGTTTTACAACCTGCTCTTGAAGGATTGGATGCAAACATTTTGACTGCATTTTTAAATGTAAACGAATGCTTCTATTGCTCCAAATTCATTGTTGAAAACCGCATTTTAAAATAAAACTCTTCTTCTTTATGAAATAGCCATTTGAGACTATGTATTGTTTTAACCTTTCTATTTTACAATGATAGTTTATTCCCGACGTATCTTCGCACATCCTTAATGCGTACAAATAACCACTTCCAGCCTTTGTCTTTTACTTTCAGCATGTTTTCCTTTCATTTTATTGTCGGCCTGATGGTGTTGCGTTGCGGTATTGAAGCGTCGCCGCCTACGTCGTCATTCGTAGCTGAAAAAGACGACGGTCTGCTGTGGAAAGCTGTGAGGGTGTCGCAGGCTTTGTTGGGAATGTGTCTGAAAGAATCCTCGTCGTCTGCTCTCGTGTCATCTTCAATAGGCCATAGCCGAATTGATTATAATAACGTTTCCGAATTGATGGGGGGATGTCTGTTGCGTAGGAGCGTCCTAGCATTGGACCGGCTGCGAACGATAGATCATCTGCAGATATGTCGAGGCGTGGACCTCGTTAGGTACAGGAACGACAGTGGACCGACCGGTAGCGGCAGGTAAATAATGATTTATGTTCTACGCCTTTTACTCCCAATGGGAATCGCTACTCGTAAATAATTTTGTTTGGTGACTGAAGGAGAAGATATTTAATAGAAAAAAAAAGAATCAAGAAAAATTTTTTCTTTTTCTTGTATAAAAGAAAATATTTGTGATAAGATAGCTTTGGAGTTTGCAGGAAGACACTTTTAGTAACCCCATGTCTGACATTTGAAACTATTTCCGTTAAGCACTAAACCATGTACAGAGTGTCTCACGAATAACGTCTTGGTTTATAATGGACAAGCCATGTTATTTTTTTGAAAATCAATCATGTGGGCACTTCAAGGCCTTTTTTGAACTGAACTCCCTGTATATTAATTCATTTCTGAAGTTTACGCGAAAAATAGGCCTATACCTCTCTTCTTCTCGGTCCCTTTACCTTTTCAGGAGTCGGATGTGGATTCTGGTTCCTCTTGTACCCATTTTTTCCACTCTCTTGTGTTTTTTTTGTTATTATTTTCATTTCTTCCAAAGCCTTTCCTTTTTTCCAATTTTTTTTTAATTGCTCTATCCATTTTCTTCTTGGTCTTTCTCTTCGCTTCTTGTTTGAATAATCTGTCTCCATTATTTTTTCTTGCTATCCTATCTGTCTCCATCCATGTCCGTACCAATTTAGTTGCTTCCTTTTTGTTTTTCTTATTGTTGGTTCTTGCTTTGTTGATTATCTGATGTCTTCATCCTATCCCATTTTGTTTTCCCCGCTATTCTTCTTAGGTCTTTTATCTCCATCGTATTTGCTTTGCTTGTCACACCCATAGGTTATTATTGGGATCGTTATTGCACTATGTATTTTTATTTTTGTGCTTTGTTTTTGGAGTTTGATATTAGGACCACATCTGCATATAACAACTCACTCTTATTAGTTCTAGGTTTCTATATCCGATTATTGTGTTGAGATGTTTGCTTTTTGCTTCAATTCGCTTAGTCATTGTATCCATAACTAGCATAAATAAGAGTTGGTTTAAACTGTCTCCTTGTTTTATTTTATTTTTCACTTTAAATTGTTCAAATTTTTGCCTTGCAATTTGTATTTTAACTCTTACTCTCTCGCACGTACTTCTCTTGGCATTTATTAGAGCTTTAGGTATTTTGATTTCCTCTAAGCATAGTATATATGTTGTCATTCGTCTGTCTCTCTGGTGTACATATTCTCTTCTGTTCGGGTCTCCTCTCCTATAAATCGGTATTATGAGATCGTTTTCCCATTCCCTTGGTATTTTCTGTTCCTTCCATACTATTTTCAACATCTCCCATATCTATTTCCTTCCTTCTCGTCCTAGCCACTTGATCATTTCCGGTAATATACCATCTTCTCCACTTGCTTTCCTGTCTTAATTTTTTTGTATTCTCCCACCTCTTCTTCTGTTATTCCCTGTTATTGGTCAAGTTCTTTCCTGTTCATAATCTATTCTGTATTTATTGAGCCTATATTTCTCAAGATTCCCTATATTTATCACACACAACTTTCGAGATATTGCATTTTCTTTGCAAAAGTTAGGTTAGTAAAAAAGTGTCGCTGGAATGAATTAACTTAAACAAGTTTTAATGGTTTATTTATGAATTACACTAGGTTTACTATTAAATAAACGGACGTATTGATAAATTAACTATTTAATCCGAATGTTATTTGAACTAACGATGTTAAAGATATTATTTTTAAGGGATCTCTATGAGAAAACCAAGTTTCTCAAACAAATTTTGTTCGTAAGTTCTTTGTTCAGAAAGCAAAGCTGTATCTGAAGGATTAGCAGAAATTCTGAATGATACAGTATACATATAATGGCTATTATCAGGCTATATTCAGTGGTATTCAAAATATTCCCTCTGTATATTCCATATTGGGATCCTTCACTTATTTTAGTAATCTTTATCGTGTCTCCATATATTAATATCTTGCAAAAAATCTTGGAAACAATAATTTCTTGGGTAGACGTTGAAGTAAGTCAATTTTTTAGTTTTACTTTTATATCTACTTAGTCTTTAAAACAAGAATGTATAAACTTTGTTATGATTCTAACTTTTTCTCTACATTAAACATGAAATTCAAAGTGAATATCTGAAGACAAGAGATGCTAAGGAAGAAGATTGATAGTAGGTTATAGATTTTAGCTTGTTGGAGGTTATAATGTTTTGATAAAAGCTTTTATTGCTTTTATAGACACTATTTACTTATTTTTATCAAATAACAGCTTGAAAGGTCTATGCAAATCCCATCCAAATTTATTAACGGAAGTCGCAAAACCCTATCTTAAATCAAAATCTTTTGGGAAGCATATGCACATAACAGTTTAGTAGTTAGCTTAGTATAAACAATTGAAGCATTAATTGTACTTCTTTTTTAGAAACTAGTTTTTTTGCTACGTTTAGTAGTAGTTACTGAGACAATGCCCTGTAACTTAAACTAAGATTACAAAATTACTAAGACATGTAGAAAATGCCATGGGATCTCCAGAACAGGTCTAACATTTATCAACTAAATCTACGGCAGTGGTATATAGAAGACAATAGCGTCAGTCTTTAAAGAATTTTTGAAGCACTTCATTCCTCGCATGGCTAGCTAGAGGTCAAGTCTAGGAGAAATACAATGGGGAAACGCGGAAGACATTTCTATATTAGATTACAAGCATAAACGCCTACATCACTTCTACATTCAATATATTCTTATTTAATTAATTCGGGAGCTCACAATTTAGGTTGATAGCACAGCGCAAAATACCATTATAGCACTTCCTTATTTCCACTAATTTCATAAATTAATCTCTAAACAGCAGCTATTTGAGAAGAAGTTACGCCGACGTGGAAAACGGGGTCGATTGGTGGAAGGAAGTAATGGATAAACTCGATACTCTACTCGAAACTCGAATGTTAAAAATTCAAATGAAGACAGACGAGATATCCTTAGTGGAAGAGGGTAAGTCGATTGGCATTTATTATCTTAAACTCATTTCTGTTGGAAAAACCTCCTACAACATCGAGAGAAATATAAATTATTGATATCCTTTACCGTTTACTAGCGAATATATTGGAACTTACTGCTTTCTCGCTTTTTTTCTATACGTTCCTATATATCAAAACTAAAATGTGGAAATTAAGATCCATTTCATTGAAAGTACTGTTCTTCGTTTCATTCTTCCCCCTAATGCGTTTTCTTTCTCGTCTTCGCGAAACAAAATGTAAATTTACAGCCGGTTTCCTGCGACGAATAAAATAACTGCGAGGCAAGTAGGTTTGACGTGTTGTTTTTTTTTTCGGAGAGATCGGAGCCGGTATACTTTTAGGCTTTGTTCTTGAGGAAATTGGATATATATGGAAATAAAATATTTGGTCTTTTTGATGTTTGCGAAAGGCGCTATGAATACTTATGTAATGGTGCACGCATGGACTATTTCGCCAAAATAAATTGGAAATGTGAGCGTAATTTAAGCGGAAGAAATACACTACCGCTCATAAGTATTTGGGCACCTCAAATTTCAGGGTAAATAATTGAATATTCAAATGAAAATATTAAAATATGTATTTGCTATTTAAGTATACACAAATACATATACAGCTTTAACAATTAAAATTATTTGTTTGGCCTAAATTTTAGATTCGTCTATGTGACTTCCTTTCCTTTTAATAATTGCGTCGCCTCCAGATTCGAGCCCATGTTGCCTGTAGTTTGTTCCACATGTCATTTGTAGAAGTTGGGGCAGTTTTTCTTACTTTCCGATCGAGCTCTTCCCATAATAACTCGATGGAATTCAAATCCGGGCTTTGGGGTGGCTATTACATGATTGTTAGTGTCTCTTCCTCTTCCAACTGTTCTAAATATTGCTTGTATAATTTTGCAGTGTGTTTTGGGTCATTGTCTTGTTGGAGTACAAAATTCTGGCCCAAAATTCTTACACCAGACAGTATTGCATTTTTCTCTAAGATGCCTTGGTATTGCTCTTTTCTCATTATGCCTTGAATTTTTACGAGATCACCTGCGGATGTACCATCCAAACAACCCCAAATCATTACGGAACCACCGCTGTGTTTGGCGGTAGAGGCTGTGCATTGCTCTAGTGCATGTTCACCTACAGATCTTCTTACTCGTTTTTGCGAACCGAAAATCTCGAATTTGGATTCGTCGGTCCATAATACCTTGCTCCAATATTCTACCGTCCAATTTTGATGTTCACGTACCCATTGTAACCTCTTTTTCTTATTAATTTGGCGAAGCAAATTTCTTTGGGTTGCAATCCTATTCATCTAGAAGTAATTTGGAAGCTGTGTTGTATCTGTAAGCCAGTGGTTCTTAACCAGGGGTGCATGCACCTTAGCTGCTGCGAAAAGCACATTTCTCCAGTTACACTATTTCTTTTTAAAAGTGATCAATCAAAAATGAAGAACGGTGGAACTGAGTCGTTTGTATTGTTTGGGATCCGTTTCACGCATTAGAGTCCAACAGTAGTCGCTCATCATGCCATCATCCCAAAATCCTTGGTATCGTCTTTCGATTTTCGCCATATCTTGGTGTAAACGCTCTCCTTGCTCGTCGCTCGTATCGCCCAAGTTTCCAGGGAAAAAAATCGATATGAGAATGCAGAAAATGAATCTTGAGAGACATTCGAACTCCAATATTGCGGTAATTTTGCAACAAATTGTTGATTATTTACTTGTAATCCGGGGATTGCAAGTTACCGAGAAAGCTGTGAACAACACTTTTAAATGGTGCCCATGCTGCGGCTACATCGGGCGTTAAACATTTTGTAAAGTTTCTGTCGGCCATTAATTTTCGGATATCAGGTCCGACAAATATTCCTTCTTTAGTCTTTGCGTATGACAACTATGCAACGCTGTCTTTGCATTTTCAAACTTTCCTAAACTAATACAAAACGTTTCGAACATTATTGAAATGATTTTTTTAGCGACGCTGTGAACTGACAGTCGCTTTGACAGCGCAATGCTGCCAACATGCGACTCGAAAACCTGAACCAATCTTGACAAACGGATTGAAGATTAAGATTCAGCGCATCAAATTACGTTAAAAATTGTTCTCATCTGCTCGGGTCCAAAAGTTAATCAGAATTTGTAATTCTTAAATTTTCTTCGTCTTTCGAAGTGAGGCACATGGTTTCAGCTATTTGCGAATCGTCTCATTGTTGCATTCATACCTTAGTTGGTTTGTTAATTTTTTTATCTTTAAATATTCTGTGATAGCTCCAATATGCTTGGATTCACTGTTTTATTTCGGTGATTTTTTCCATTTGCTACTACTCTCAAGTATTTCAAACTCTCTGTTTTTTCAAATAAGTATTTTTCTAGTCGCTTTCTTCTTTCAATTGTTTGTTTTTTAGTTATTTCTATGTATTTATAGCAAATAAAATTATTTTCCATGAAATGACGTCTTGCCGTCTAAATATCTTTCAGGTAGAAGAAGACACCATTTCCATCAAATGTACCCCATAATTCTATTCGGCACCCTAGCTGTTACCATGATAGCGATACCGATGGGATTCCAATTTTTGGCGGTTTTAGGCGGAAAAGCCCTCCTATTGGCGAAGCTAGCGTTGATCCTGACATCTATCCAAGGACTGAAGAAGATTGCCACGAGCAATTTGAGCTACGGACTTTACCATACGGCGCCACAAAATCCTTGTAAGGACTACGATAATCTAGATTGCCAATTTAACGATAACAATTACGAGTTTAGGCTTGCAAACGATAATCTCCAATTGAGATTATTATTCGAGGATATTGTGCCCTCCATTAATAGAGGTTAGAAAATTAGAAAAATTAAAGCCGAAAAGCAGATCGAAAGATCGTAGAATTGAATTCTCCATTTTGTTTGTAAATGGATTTATTTTTCAATTAACTTCTTTAGGGACGTAGAGTGTAGCAATTAATGATTACGAGAAAGAGCGCATCAATACAACTTCCGCTTTCTTTTAATTTTCAGGGCATTACGATCGTAATTGGTATTACAACTCGAAGGACGATCAGCTGCAAGGATATCGGGAAGGCGATGGCCAAGAGTCGACAATGGACTTGCTTCATCCGTTTTTGTCCCCGCGAAATGAGAGAATCAAATAGGATTAAGTATACGATGACAAAAGAAATAATTTGAGATGTGCAGTCGATACAATCTTGTTGTTGTCAGGAAAAACCAGTGAAAGACTGGTTTTATATAACGCTAAGATTGGTGCTTTTGTATTGTCTTCCTTGTTTTTAATCTATCAACGTCTATATTCTGTACATACAGAACTTTTGTAAATGTTTAGCGCTGGTGGTTCAATATGATATTTATTTAATTATGTAGTAGAAGTAACAGTTAGGTTAATTGTTTTCTTATAGCGCAGGCTTTTTAATAATAATTTTAAGTAGGAAAGAGTATGTTTGTTTTATTTGTTTTTACTTGTTTTATATTTTCTCTGTAGCAAGTAATGTGTTTCGTTGCAGCAGATTTAATAAATAATGTTACCAAAGACTGTGGGGTAGTATGGCAAACAACAATAAGTCTCGGCACACTCCGCACCATACAAATTATTAGTTAACTCGGAACAGCTGTTTCGAGGACTTCTGAGTCCTCATTTTCAGCCGCGTGACCAAATGATGATGGTAAGAAAATATTTTAATTCTAACAAACCCGCTAGAGTACGGATAGATCCCTACTCTTCAAGAAAAATATATATAAGTAGCTACTTTTGCCACTTAGATCTAAACCATGCGAAAATAAGGAGAAATAGACGAAAAGGTCTTGTCACCACGAAGCGCAAGATATGTGGCTTTCCCACCATAATAAAATTATAGTGAGGTAACGTGAGGAGAAAGAACGTATGTTTTTTCTATCCGTCAAATTTGTGTTCCTTCTGCCTATACACCCTACAACAAAACTAAAAACATGTGGAATATACGGAAACATAGACGAAAAGGTCTCCTGTTATTGTAACATGTACCATAAACCAAATGACCGCTTTACCGTAATAAATCGAAAAGCCAGGGGTAACGAAATGGTCCGTTCTCTTTATTGATTAAGTTTGTGTTCCTTTTTATGTAAATAGTTTCGTAAGCGTCTAATTCCCGCGCCGAAGTTATGTTCTTAACCAATTTCAGGTTTTCTAATTTAATGTTATACCCGGTTTCGTTTATGTGTTGTGCTACACTTTTCGCTTCTATCTTCCCGTACCTGTAGCACTTCATGTGTTCATTGAATATAGTACCTATCGCTGGTTTCGTTTGACATATAGAGGTCGTTGCTATTACGACGACGTTCTTGCGTTTTCCGTCGCTTGACGTGCGTGCACCGAAGCTAGGTAAACCGAACGTCGCGTAGTCGTCGATACTGAAACAACCCTCAGCCAGGAGTGGTCCGGGAACAGTATCAGAAGACCGCAATGTGCGTTCGAAATGTCGATGTTCAAGTGTTCTGCAGTTTACAATTTGACGCGCAATTAGTTGCGTTCTTCATCGACCCACGAGTCAAGTGATCCACCGTTAAGGGTAATCTTTTTCTGTTTGAGTATTTATCATGTTTCGGGAGAAGGAATCTGCGAGCATCGCTCGAAATTCCTTTATGCGTCTCGCAGCACGAGCGGTTAACGACGGAAAACGTACTATGTTCATTTTGCAATGATAGACGTACGATACGTGCACGTACAACCAATTCAAGTCAGAGTAGTATGTCGTCGCGCCGAGATGCGCGGTATTGTGGTACTTACGACAACTGCTAGTAAACATTGCACCATCGTGAAGCTTTCGCTGGATGAAATTCATTTAAATAACTACGGATCTGCGAGCTCCTTGGTACAGTCCGTACCGTACGGACAACTGGATTCACGAGCTTGCGAACATCCTGACCGTAGGACCTACACTCGCGGTACGTCGCCTTCGTTCGACGAGTTGCCGAACGGCGGAAACGATCGAGGTTCACACCTATGTAGCTGGATCGAAGCCTCGTATAGTAGTGCGTTAGGCTGGCCACGTAATCGTTCATCTGGACATTGGAAACAGATGCGTGCACCCGACAGTTCAAAATATCCCCGCCGCACATTTGCTGTATGTAATTATACGCGATACGCATGTGCGGAGGGGTTCAGTTCGAGATAGTAAACGTTTTGTTTCTATGTTTCGAAGAAGCGGAAACGTTAATGATCCTTCCGCAGGTTCACGGAAACCTTGTTACGATTTTTACTTCTTCTAAATCAGTGGTTCTCAAAGTGTGGGTCGCGACCCCCTGGGGGGTCGCGAGAGGATTTCCAAAATAAAAGAAAATGCCTTACTAAAACATTTATTTCCGTTTTTCGAAACGTAAATGAAAACATAAAAAATAATGCTTTAACACTTAACTAACCTAAGTTTTATCGTATATTCAGGAACATAAACTTGACTACTCGTGTACCTTGTGGAACATAAACAAAGACATTAACACTTTTATATATAAAAAAATTACAAGGCAAAAGAATCTCAATGCGACGTATGTGCCTGTTTTTCAAAAACTAGCATCTCAAATCTGGGCTCTGTATTTGATACACACACAATGATATTATTTTCAAGTTCGAGACGATTTCTCACTTTTGTTTTAATGGCAGTCATAGACGAGAAACTCAACTTGCATAAATATGATGTTGCAAATGGAACCAAACACTTTACAGCTTCGTTTGCAAGCTGGGGGTATTCTTGCATTCTTTTGGTCCAAAACTGACCTGGGTTCTGCGAAAAAAACTCTAGTTTTAACATTCCATCACTTCATATTTCAATAAGTTGTTCCTTCATGTTTGTTGCAATCTCAGCGTGCTGAAAAGAATTGTCTAAAAACGGATTCAGTATCCATCTGTAATTATCATAACTGTTTTGAATTTCTTTGGGGAAATAGTCGCAGAGCTGTTGTTTCAAGTTGTGCAAACTGATTTGCATATCTGCAAAAGTATGCTCAGAATTTATCGCACTGTACTTAATTAAATCTCCCATGAGTTCTTGAATGCACTGGAATGAATTAAACTTCTTTTTTCCAATTGAAGTCGACCATAAATCAAGTTTTTTTATAAATCCGTTAATTTTATCCGTGGTTGTTATTATATTAATATCGCAGCCTTGCAAGCTATTATTCAAAATATTTAAGTGTTCGAAAATATCAGCGAGGAAAGTCGGTCTAAGAAGCCAAAGAGGACTGGAAAATAGATTCTCATATTCCGATATTTCATCATGCAAGTACATCAAAAGTTCTGATTTTAATTGGAAAATCTTTTTCAAGACGTTACTCCTCGAAAGCCATCTTCTGTGTGATAAAGAAGATTTAAATATGAGGAACCCATGTCTTCACAAATTTTTCTTGAAATACGAGTTTGTAACGCTTTTCCTTTGATGGAATTCACAACTATAATAACACTTTTCATAGCACAACCCATTTCAGGAGGTAAAGGTTTTGACGCAAGAACTTCTCGATGTAAAAAACACTGTACTCATGTAGCATTTGGCATTACTTCTAGTAATTTGACAGTAAGACCAGATCGATGTTCTGTCATAGCCTTGGTGCCATCGGTGCATACAGCAACGCATTTCGACCATTTTTCGTATCGTATCTTACGAATGTTGCAAACTGGGCACAGTTAGAAATATCTGTAGATTCGTCCAGCTGTAGGGAGAAGCACGTGCACTTCTTAATATTTTCAACAATTTGTGTTCGAATATCTTCTGCCATGTCACTTATTCTTCTTTGGATAGTATTGTTGGACAACGGTATTGTTTTTAACTTTGCAGCCTCTTTTTCACCAACCATTATTTGCACCATTTCAACAGCTACTGGCAAGATCAGATCTTCAGCTATTGTATGTGGCTTACTGGATTTTACAATGCGAAATGCAACTCGATAACTTGCTAGTAATGCTTTTTCGTTATGAGTGGTTATTGATGTAAAAGTGGCTTGCTCCTTGTGCAGGGAGTTTAGCTTTCTTTCAAAAAATTCCACGGGCTTCTCTTTTTTGTCTGGATGTTTATTTAAATGTCGAAGTAGCTTCGATGGCTTCATACTATCTTTTGACAAGACTTCTCCACATACAACACACTGTGGGTTATTGGAAATACCGGTAAAACATTACATATATAGTAAGGAACACATTAGTGCCATATCAAAGAAAATATAATTTATTACGACTTCTAACACTAGTATCGGAAGGGCTAGAGCTAACGAGTTGAGCTTCTTTTAGTATTAAAGCGCTCGCTGAGGGCTTTCAAACGTACCCAAACCTAACTTCCTAGCTCATCCGATTGCCGAGATATAAGAGAGTCGTAAAAATTCCTACCCAAAGTTATGGACGTTTTTGAAGTTCTGAAAATAGCTGCAAAATAAATAAAAATGCTCCGAATCGCGTTGTGTTATAAACCAAAAGACGCGGCTTTCGACGTAGATCAAAACGATATGATTACCTTCTTTGATTGCTCCAACCGTTCGCAGGTTATGGGCGTTTTTTGTTTTTTGAACCACCAAAAACCTCAACAAAACATGTTGCCAACGAAGTTTCATTTCTGGCATTTTTATTGTGATAGGAAGCTCAATAGCTGTCTTAAACGCTGTCATGAAAATTTGCATCACAGCCGATGAAACAACTGTCACGCCAGCGATTGTTAATGGTGTCATCATCATGTCTTTGCCAGTTCCAGAAATACTTTCCTGTGTAAATGCTGTGTTAGATTAAAATTGACAAATTAACACATTCCGTTGCCAGCCAAGTGTAATGCACAATCTTTGTACACAGACAAATCTCTAGACCTTAGTTACTCACAAAACAAAATTAATTTTCATTAACGCTAAATTGCTTATTAGGTACAAGAGCTCTAAACGTGTTCTCTTATATTTTCATCCTGGTAATCGCTTGATTGCGTTCAACTTCCCGCTTAACGTTATTAAGATTTCTCCAATCCTTATTGTCGATATACCACTATAACTTTTCCATCGTCCCAACAAGGGGATGACGGCGAAGTTATTAATGTCAAGATTCGCTTGAAGTTTGCCGTCAATTAATCCATAAGGTCAACGGTGGCGCCACCGTTGTCGGCAGGCCACGGTTGCCAGCGTAACACGGTAAGTTATCCCTCTGCCATATTTTCGACAACGAGATTGGGATTTATTCGATTTCGCTGTCGACGTCAGGTGCGAAAGAAAATTGATAGGGGAAATTAGAGGAAGTAAGACGTAAGAGCCGAAAACCTATTATGTTTCATGGTAGCGTTAAGTGCGTTGCTAACTAAATAAGCTCTTCTCTGCTTCGGCAAGAAAGCGACAAATCAGTGACGGATGGATGATTTAAAATTGTATTTTCAAGGATCAAAGACGTATTTATCTAGTGTAACAAACGAGAAATTGCGCTATTCAAAAAGAAGAAGGAAGCATAATAATTAAAATTTTATAGTGTTTTTTTATATAAAATGTTATTTGCGAGTCTTTATTGACAGCATATAAAGCATATTAGTTTTGCTCTGGATAACCCTAGTCGTCTTCAGTGCAGGGGAAGGTATGGGAAAGGACAGGAGAGAACTACTGCATGGCTTTATTTACCTAAAATTCGTCTGACGTATCGTTTCTTGTATATGACGTATGAAAGCAAAAACAGTTTCAAAATAAACCGTTACACAAGTTCTAGAATGATTGATTAGCAAGTTATATACACTACTGCCCAAGAGTAGTATTTTTTAAATAAGGTCCGTTTTTTAATAATAAGAAAAATACTGTAAATATCATTAAAATATTTTTTTTCCATATTCTACGTACTTTTATCTACTTTTCTACATAATTTCCATTTTTCTTCAAACATTTGTCAGACCACTCAACAAGTTTTTTAATTCTGACGTCAAAGAAATCTGCCGCTTGTGAAGAAGCCCAATCGTCGTCCTTGAACCGTTGACCACCAAAGAACTCCTTTAAGCACTGAAACACGTGAAAATCACTGGATGCAAGACCTGGACTGTAAGGTGGATGACCCAAGGCCACTTGTTTCTGCGCAAATATAAGGTCTAGACAGGTCTTTTGGATGGGAACAAGTGGATCATCCACCTTACGATACTGAACTACATGGATATTAGAAGACCGTAATCGCCCAGGTCGGTCAATGACAACGAGTGCGGAAGATCGACGCCCTACAGTGCTAAGCAAACGAAACCAGCGATTGAAAGTGCCCGAAATCCCAGCAGAAATCAACAGGGAACGCGAATGCGCGATTTCTGTAACCAGTACTAAACGCCGCTTAAGAGAAGCCGGTCTTTGCGGTCGCATTGCGGTAAGAAAACCATTGCTGCTTCGTGAAAACCGCCAAAAACGACTAGTGAGCCGAAAATTATAGAAATTGGACAGAAGAAAATTGGAGAAATGTTCTTTGGACTGACGAATCTAAGTTCAAAGTGTTGGGCCGAAGCGCAGAGTTTTAGTGAGATAAACGAAATACGAAAGTATGTTGCGCGATTGCGTCGTTCCCACAGTAAAAAACGGTGGTGGTTCAGTGATGATTTGGGGTTGTTTGAGGAGTGTAGGGATTGGAGATCTAGTAAAAAACGATGGTATTACGCGCAAAGAAAATTATAGACGAATACTAGAAGAGAACGCTGTGACATTCTGATTGTGGTTAATTAGGGATAACTTCGCGTTTGCGCATGATAACGCCCCTACCCATACAGCACGAATCTAACGTCTCAAGCAGAAGGGAACATTTTGCAAATTATGCTCTGGCCCCCGTAGAGTCTGAATTTGAACCCCATCACATTACTGTGGGATGAGGTCAACAGACGAATACGAAAAGTCTGTCCAACTTTGAAAGAGCACCTGTGGCAACTTCTCTAGACCGAGCGGAACAAGGTTTCTGTCTAACAGAACGCATGCCATGAGTGGTCCGGGGAGTATTACAAGCCAAAGGAGGCTATTTCGATGAGCAAAAGATATAGCCTAATATTTTAATGTTATTTCTTCTTCTTATTTGTTTATATTTTTATTTCTAGCAATAAATTTTTATTTTCTTTTGTATCATTACCGTTTTTATTCACATTTGCAATAATCCTCTAGTTGTCCTAACTTTAATGGCCGGGAGTGTATATATTTTTGAACAAAAATAAGTTTATAAGGAATTCCGAGATTCATCACCGCCACACAAGGGCCGGTAATTGACTTCACATTCCCTTTGCAAGGTTGGAAATATCTAAATTGTCACCAACTTTCATCGGACTAAAACTGCTTAAATTTTGTTAACTGTATGAATCAATGACAAAGAGACAATTGAAATCGTATTTGATTGATAAAGTACTTTATAATTTAAACGAATTTCTTAATGATTGACGTATTGCTACAAGTTATATATTTGCTTTCACTAAACTCATACATACCTACGTCGTCCAGGGTTGATTTTATTATAATAATGATTATTGTTTTTATTATTACATACATTACAAATAGTGTTTTTGAGGATACATTCACACTTCCTTTCTGTATAGACATACAGGAAAAAAACTTCAACTTACACAACATGTAATTAATAACATTACAAATAAATAGCCACAACAAGGTAATCACCTGTAAGATATGCACATCTTAATTCTAAGGTAACTAAACCCGACGTAGGTGAAAAATATCGTGACGTCAAATGAGCCACGTATCACACGCATAATACATATTACGGTGGCTGCAAATTTACATTTAAACAACGTGTCTACATAGATAAAATTTATTATGCAGAGAACGGTCCCACATCAAGCATACGGCATGTGGAAGAAATTTTATTGTGATCGCTAATCTGCAGTTTCATTTTTTGCGGTGAATTTAAAATAATTTTGTAGGACTTCTATATTGACTGTTACGTTACTCGAGCTTAGTGTACGATTATATTTTTTAGTGGAGAACTTTTATTGTGTACTTTCAAGCTGAAGAGCTTATATCAAAGTGTCACTAAGGGTGAAATCTTTTAAAGGGAAGTGATCTGTAAGTACATCAGTGCATAATTTCGTTCAATATAACGAGGAAACTTCCAAGAATACTTTATACAATATTTAAAACTTTCTAGGTGCATTTCTAGAAAACTTTGTCGTGTATCCAGCGAAGAAAAGTTTTATTTTGCATAAAATTTATACAGTGAGGTCCTAAAGTATACCCTCCCCCACATGCTAATTTCTGAACGGAAGAAGCTAGCGTTTCTAGAAAAAATAGGTCGATTTCTATTTTTTGTGTGCTAACTTTTGCCGTTATTGGTACTTCAATCACATTTCCGGTATCACCGGAAGTGATGTCAACTTTCTTATTTTAAATAGAATATCCTATATATTTTTACATTCTTGGAAAGGTAATCAAAAGACGAATTCAACGATATCACATATGTTATACTTTTACCTAAAAAATATGACGATATACAACAATAAATGTTTTGGTAACCTGTTTTTGTTATTACGCAAAGTTGGCTAGCAAAAAGGCGCCAAATTGTTTATTGTGACGCTAGACTGATCTAAAGAGCTCGTTGCTAAGCAAAGTAATCGTAACAATTGTCAAACTGTCAAATCTCAATTCCAAAAGCATAAATTATACCTGTTATTTATTGTTATAATAACCTGCATTTGTCATACTTTCGTTCTTTGTTCTCGTTATTATTTTCTCTCATTTTAACTTGTTTTGTTAACTGTTGTTTCTTCTTTACTTTATTGAGTTTTATTGTAATTAATTAATTATGGAAGGTTTGTTGAAATTTGTTAGTTTTTGGTTGGCAATGTGCTTAAGTTTCAGTTTCTTATGTTGTTGATTTTTCAATGGTCTCCGCATGGACCGCGTAAGATAAACTTCAAGTACCTAATTTTAACATTCGGTGAATTTCGCGAAGAGATACATAATGAACACTGCCCTTGTACAGCCGGAAATATTTGAATTTTGGGCTAAGAAAAGATATTATAAAATTTACAGAGCGAAATGCTTTAATAGAAGATAATATTAATCGGGTATTCTAAATCTGTGGTACTGGAACACTGAAACAGTTCACTAAAACCCTTACCACAATACTTAACTTGTACTGGACGAACGTTTCGATAGCCAAGCTATCATCATCAGCAGCGAACTGAAGATAATATGATTTAAATTATTGCACAATTTGTTGCGCAACCACGGCACGTAAGGTGATAATTGTTGCCAGATTACATGACACTAAAGATGTGTTCGTTTACTGTACGAAACATGTTCGGTGCATGTCCGCTGTTCGTTTAACAAAAGTGCTAGTTGTACTGTGTTCGTTAACTTGTATGGTGCAAGAACTGAACTGAACTGAACTTGCACTAATTGTACTTGGTGTGGAGGAAGTGCAAGTTGAACTAAATGTTCAGCTGTTTTAAATCCTAGCTTTTCATGTGTTTGTTGACAACAAAAATCGTAAGATCACCGAATGGTGATTATTATGTGGAAAATGATTGTTATGCATTTAAGATAAGTAATTGTTTTCATAGAGAAAATTGTTGACGAAAACCGGCTCGATTCGACACGCATTTTCAACGTCGATGAGACGGGGTTGTCAACCCTTCAAAAGAAATCCAGAAAGATTGCTTGCTCTCAAAGGTAAAAGGAGTGTGGGTTCGATAGCGAGCGGAGAAAGAGGCTCAACTACAACTGCAGTATGTCCCGCCGCTTATAATCTATAAACGTGCGCGTACTGCAGCGGGATTGGAAGATGGAGCTCCACCGGGTACAATTTTTGCTTATAAGTCGGAAAGTGGATATATAAACAAAGATATATTTGTTAAATGGTTGAGGCACTTTATTGACACAGTCCATCCCTCAAAGGAAAGAAAAGTTTTGTTACTGCTTGATGTCCATTCGACACATACTCGAAATCTTGATGCTCTGGACCCTGCTAGAGAGAACGGTATCATCATGGTGTCACTTCCAGGCCATACAACTCACAAGTTACAGCCGTTAGATGTGTCGTTTTTTAAGCCGTTGAGTAGCTATTATATTAACGAAATTGAAAAATTCTTTCGCCAGAAACGTAGTGAAGGAAAACCCGAAGTTGTCACACAATTCCATATTGCACGACTGTTTGGCAAGGCGTATGGTCAGGCAGCTACAATAGGTACTGCAGTGAATGGTTTCTCTAATACAGGAGTGTGACCAGTCAATCGAGATGTATTTCAAAACTACCATTTCGTGGCAGCAATGCAATTCGAAGCAGAATAGACGCACCTATTATCGAGCAACTTCATGAATCACAGAGAGCTACCATTGTTTCAGAAGAGGAATTAATGGAATCTGTAAGTAAAGACAGATTAGAATCGTCACCAACTGCCGCGACAACATTGGGATCACAAGTGCAAGTTTCATTGGGTGAAATCTCTCCTCTACCAGACAAAATATCTCTTGGAAGAAATGCAAATAAAGCACAAAAAACTATAGTTATCACGAGCAGTCCGCACAAACAGAGACTAGTGGAGGCAGAAAAACAGAAAAGAGATAAAAATCAAACCACCAAAAAAAGGAGCGTCGAAAATTCTGTACCGCAAAAGTCAGCTAGGGCCAAACGCTTGTATCCTTCAGATGTTTCAAAGTCAAATTGTAACAATGAATCCTGGTTTTGTGGCATCTGTTGCCATGATATCAAGAAGGACATGATTCAGTGTATGTCTTGTAAAGAGTGGGTTCACGAGAATTGTGCTAGTGTTAAAAAGGGGATCAAGATATTCTACTGCTTTAACTGTAATTAAAATCTATCTGTGCAATTTTTTTCTTATAATGATCATGGTTTAATAAATGTTTTCTCAGTACTTTAGTGTTTCAATAAGTGTCAACTATTGTTTCATTTGAATTTTCCTTAAATGTTATTCCTTAAGATGTTTTTGATTTAATTAATTGCTTTGTAGAATATAAAATTGTCAGCCTTGGGTCAACCTATGTTTTATGGTTCCTGATGCAAAATGAATATTCTTAGCAATAACAAAGATCACATTTACAGGCATTTAATTACATGTGTAATGTGTTTAACGTACATTTTTAAACAGCCCATTCATGGAAACTGCCTGGCCCAATGAAGGCTACCGGTCTCCTTCGTTGGGCCTATGTAATTTATTTTTCTTGTTCAATTATTTCATGAACATGAAATACTTGCGAATTTTACTTCTCAATTAGTGAAATAGAGAAGGTCAAATTTAAGTTTATTTCTAGAAATAAATAAATATCACTATATCCAAGGGTTTTATGAAAGATTTTCCTTAAGTGGCCCATTGATAGCAACCTTACCCTAAGCCTGTCAGGCCGAGAATTTATGGCGTCTACTTACAATTAGTATATGTAGGTACATATTGATGGTTTTGGGTTTCTTTCGATTTCAAAATTCTCTGATCGTTTAGTGATTTTTATTCTATCCGAAACATTTGACCCTAGTTATTTTATAGGATTTTCGTTCATCTTTAATAAACGTTCAAGGTCAATCATGTGCTTTTAATATAAAGATAGCTTTTAGTTAAATAAATTATGTCAATGTTTAATTATCTTGAAATACACTGATTCAGTTTTCAAAACCCCATTAATTAACTTCTTAATTAAGAAATTAGTGAAATTTCTTCTGAATAAAAATAGATACCTATAACAAAGAATTGAAAATTGATGTTAATGGCTGAAACTCGAGATAAGAAATCTGTTAAGCTATCTGGTTATAGAGAATCGAAAGGTATGATATTTTAAGAAACCGCATATGAATCGCGAAATACATTAAAAAATATCCTGGCCAATAAGAAAGATAAACCAGACGGGAAGGAAAGGTCGAGAATTTATAAAATAGCATTCGGAGGCTGTGCTATTTTGTATGCTTTGTATAGGATACAAAAGAACAACAAAGAACACATATATCCCTGTGAGAGACTTGAATCCGCAAGTGAAGTCAAGAAACACATAAACGAACCCAGACATAACATTATATTAGAAAATCTCAAAGTAATTAAGAATAGAACTGCGGGAAAACCTTGCAGTAATTATCAATAAACAGCTTAAAATTCCTACCGTAACTCTGTTCAAATATGAAAATACCAAACAATGCTGTCTTCATGCCAAGGCCAATGATATGTAGAACAGTTCTCGAAAATGTCTGAAGTAGCGATTTTTATGAAAGATACCAAAAATAAATATAAATATAAAAAGATATACCCAGAAATAATATTTAATTAAACAAGATTTTCCAGGCGCAATATATTTTTTCAACTGCAGTTTCTAAACATTGCGTTGGTAGAGAAATAAAACAAAATAAAGATTATAAAGACATTGACGTTTTTCTGACGTTCGTAACAAACACGTGTCGCTGTTTTTCTAGATCTAGTCTTCTATAATGGAGAAAATTGGATGAAACGTAATACTTATACCGAGATGCTTTGCATGCGTCCTTATTGAAAATAAATTGTCTTTAGATTACGTCTGAGTGTATACCTTTTTTGATAAACTAGATTTTCATTGAAGGTCTTTATTTACTTATGTATGTGTATGCAAACGGAAGCATTAAAGATAATGTTCTCGTATTTCTTCTGGGAAAATTGGAATTTACTGACGTCTCGGTATTTCTCCAAAGCCCGTAACTTCATTATGTAACAAGAAATATGATTCTCGAGTAAATTTGATAAAGTTTATCTACATCTTTGATTTTCCCAACCATTGGAGTTTATTCGGATACTCATCTAGAATCTCTTATACGATGTAATCTGTTTAGTGAATTGGATTTTACTTCACTTATGTAAATAACTTCTCCCTTATTTACAAGGCTGCCCACATAGTGCGTGGGTGGAAGATAATTCGTTCCCTGAGTAATTAAGAGAAGTTTTTAAATAAAAAATATTCGGCGACAAGTGCTGCACAACATAAAATGTTATTTAGATGTACAGGCTGTTTAGTTTCTGCAGCACACAATATAAGTTTGTTTTTTTTTAATGGAATACGCTTATTAAGTTTCTGGATACCTTGCCTCAATTTGCATCAATTTTCATCAATACTCCCTATATCCTATCTTAGTTTTTGAGATAATTGACATAATTTGAGACTTTTGTCAGATGTCGCTGTTTCTTTAACGGCTGATATCTTAAACACTACACGTTAAAGCGGTGATTCAAATTTAATTCGATTGAGTATTTTTTTGAGTTTCCAGCAGTACATTGAAGAATTTTCTATATCAACTAGCAAATTATCCTTAAAGAAGAATGATAATATATCAATAAGCTTTGAAAATCAGCAGATAACATCAATAAATAATCCAAAGTTTTTGGGTTTGATACTTGACAGCGCACTATCTTGGAAAGACCAAGTGCATATACTTACCAAGAAATTATCCGGAATGACATATGCACTGCGAACGATATCATCCGAAATTCACGTTGAAGCAGCGTTGTCAAGTTATCACGCATATGTGGGGTCCCGGCTATCATATGGCATCATCTTCTGCGGAAATTCCGTGGATGCTGACAGGGTCTTCATCCTCCAGAAGTCGTGTCTAAGAAGCATCTTCAATCTGGAAAAAGGGAATCATGTAGGAGTGCATTTATAGAGAACCATATACTTACCTTACTTGCATTCAATATTTATGAATGTGCGTGTTTCGCGAAAAAACATTACCATGAAATCCTTGCAAGAATGTTTGTATGTATTATTATTATTATTATTATGAAGGCTGAGTCGGTAGGGTATTATGAAGGCTGAGTCGGTAGGGTCGTACCAAACTCCAGGAATGTATTGTATACGTGAAAATAACGTAAAAAAACTCATATATTCTTATCCGATTTTTATTTGTTTTCAAGTTGCGCAATTACAAATAAACAAAATTTCATACATTAACATTTTTTATATAACTAACCCCAAATTTCACCCCAATCAAATAATAGACGTTAGAATAATGAATTCAGCGAACGTCGGAGGCGACTATAAACTTCTACTAGGGAAAATCACTTAGAAACTGGACCAATCAGAAAACCACGAATAAAACCAATAGAAAAGTTTAAGTAAGAATCGTTCAAAAATGAAAGCCCAAAACAGCTGTACATCAACCGCTTAAATGAGAAGATCCAACAACATCCCATCAGCCAAATAGAAAGTATAGATGAACAATGAAGGAGAAATAGGGAAGAGAAGAATTGACATTGACACATATCAGAACAACAAAATTGTTGAACTGATTTTGAGCATCGAAAGGATTGATAGCTGGTACGTCATATGTGATAAGAAGCAAAAAAAAGCTTTTGATGAACGTACGTGACTTCTTGTTTTACATGGGGAGTCAATGCAAGGTTATTTTGGTTTTATTTAAGACGTATTAATTCGAAAACAAGCGAAAATCTGGACCATTTACAAGAACGCTAAAACAAATGAAAATTGGATAAGAACGTTACATTATTTTGGAGTTTGGTCCGTTCTCTGTAGAAGATGGCCATCGAAATCGTTGCTATGTTTGATTAATACTGTTTTAATTTTTTTAAATGGTTTGCTTATTCCTAACTTTTATATGAAAAATATATTAAGATGTATGAAGAAAACATTAGATCAGTAACTTAAATTTATTTTCTTATCATATAAAAGAATAGCGTATCTTTATATTGGAAAAAAGGTCCACATATATTCACGATTATCAAGTCTTTAATGAAGCCATAAACTACCAATATTGCTCCCGATAAGGTTTTTTACACACTCGATCGTCAATACGACATTTAAAATTAATCGCATCATATAATAAAGCTAGCTAATCGATTCAAGTTATGACTAACGCAGTCTTTATTGGGAATATAAGAAGATATTGAAAAGATAAGTTAGCGTACTTTTATAAAGCTTGAGTCAATATTGCAATATCGTCTAAGCTCTTCGGTTTTTTCCTTTTTAACTAGAGGATATCATTTTTCCAATGTTACTATTAAGAATTGTTTCTTTCTCATAATGAAAAACGAAATTGCTTTTGAAGGGGTGGTAAATCCTACTGGATATTTGTATTTGTTATAGACGTTCCAGTTTTAATTTCAATAGTTACCCACACTGAATCAACAACTATGATGTAATACGAAAAATTGTTATAACATACTTAGAAGTGGAACTCTCACATCTCTAACTTACGGCATCACGGCATCACTTGCTAGCTGAAACCTTAAATGACCGTTTGGTCATATACAGTAACAATCAGACCCATGATCACCTATGCCTTGGTTTGGTGAACAAAAACAACCCAGAGGCCCGCATGCCTCAACATTACAGGTGCGAGGCGCATCCGTATCACAGAAGCTTGAACTTTTGCTGGGAATAACGCCACATCACATCAACATTTAGAAGCGTGCTATAGCAAAGGCCTTTGCTCTTAATAAAATGAATTAAGGCCGGAAGATTGCAAAGGACATGACCCCTATTCAATGTAATTTTGAAGAGTCTTAAAAGGTGGTCATTGATAATTGTACTGAGTGAGTAGTTGGCGAACCTTAACTTAAAACAGGAACTTTGGTATGGTACACAGACTACTAGAGAATAGAAGGAGACGGAACAGGTGTAGGTATTAGTGGACGTAAATACCATGTAGGAATGCTTATGGTAGTCCAATGTAATATATCTCCACCTGAGATTTTTGCTTTAAATAAGAGATTATTTTACGAAATTGAGCTATTTAGGGAATTAAATCGTATTATTCGTCCAATGGATCTTTACCCATTACGTCATAGATTTTATATATCTGAATCAAGTCCATGCTTCATAGTCAGGTAAACACATTACAAAATACGATAAAACAGGTGTCAATGCATGCAATTTTCATCTTATGTATAGAAGATTTGTAACCCTATAAGGACTAGTTTGGCAAAATTTACATTTTTCTTGCTTTCCTTCTTCAAAGAGAGTTAGAAAGAGCTCGACGAGCGTTCTGCAACTAATAGAAGCACAATCCTCTTTCTCCAATCTTCTTTCTCGATGTCGAAACATCCCAAATTTGATAAAAACTTTTTGCTGTTCTAAATTTTAAAACCCCGTATAGGCCTCAAACTAAAAGAGCCGGGGGTCGGAATTGGTCGCAATTGATTTAATTGAAAAAAACTTGCTAAACAAGGACTAGAATATATCATGCAACTATCGCAGATAATAACGCGAGAACCATTACATTACGAAAAAGAAGGACCTACAGAAATGGTAAAAGTAGATGAAAACAACAAAACCTTTCGACTATTAACTTTTTAGTACATCGTTTACTCAATTTCCCTTTAACTGAAGATATGTGTCAAAATGAACTAAAGGAAATCATCAAATTTGCTAACTTTTACGGATTCTCTGAAGATATAGTCTGTAATACTATTAGGAAACATAAGAATAGATTAAGAGTTGGAAGTATAAGCATATTTGAACATATTGACAGCGGTAATAGGAAATATGTTAAATTACACTTTTATCTAAGTTACATGAACGGTCTTCAAAAAATCTTTTCAAAAGTTGATCGAAACATTGTTTTTTCTTCAAACAATAACCTCAAACAGCTTTTAGGAAATTCTAAAGACCCAGTACATGGATAATACACAATACATATAACATGGATATATCAGGAATTTACAAAATTTCATTTAAAGGTTGTGCTCAAGTGTATATTGAACAGACAAAAAGATCAATTAGAGATAGGTACAAACAGCATTTGGCTCATCTCAAATTTAGAAGGTTTGATAAATCTAGTGTTGTCCAACATACTCTGGAGTTAGTTAAGGCCGTAAACAGCATTGTTCAATGAAATTCTAATGAAGGCATGGAAATTACAAAAACAAACATAACTTAATGAATTCAGATTTAGGCTCCTTAAATTCCAGCCTTTATCCTTTGTTATATCATGTATAATTCAAGTTAGTCATCCGTAACTTTAAATTTTGCATAATTTAGGATTTGCAAATTTTGAAGTTGCATGTCTTAAAATTAATTGTTTTGAAATTGCTTACTTTAGATTTGCATAATTTAAAATTACTTTATTAGGTTAGTTTTTCCCTTAATCTGTTAGTTCAGTTACAATACTGCTGAAGATGATAGCTTGGCTATTGAAACGTGGTTTTAGTGAAGTGCTTCAGTGTTCCAGTGCCACCGAGTTCGAGTACTTCATTAATAGTAGCATAAAAGCATAGAAGGACATTTTGGAAGAAACAATTATTAATACATCCTTTTCATTTTCGTTTTCTATCACCCCTTCCTAGTCTAGCAATGATCAAATACAGCAGCAATACAGTAGAATTAATTTCTCTCAATAGAATCAACCTATTGTTTAAATCTACACGTTCTCAACAATCAAATCTAACTGAGAACGTATTGTAATAATATCGTTTACCTTATCGTTATTATTAATTTAACCGTTAGTTTCACCGCTTGAAAGTTACCCCAGTACACCAACCCGAACCCTTCAAACACTTTATGCTAATTTCTATTTCTATTTCGGGTACGGAGAGATTCGGTAATAATCAAATTAGAAACGGAAACGTGGAGAAACATAGAGGCATGTTGTAATATATGCATGCTCGGATAAAATGGGTTAACGTTGATACGAGTACACAAACGTAATAGAAATGATGAGCGAGGGCACGATTTTAGTGGAAAACAATTTCAGACGTGGACTGCGTCCTGAATTCCGAAAACTTCGGTTAGAAACTATCGGTATAATCACAACTAAAGTAAAAGGGGAGAATAACGAATTGTTGCCTACTACTGCATATAATCGTGTTTTTATGGGACTCCGGAACGGAACAAAAAATCGGCTGTCCGTGTCGAATGAATAAATAGAGCTGAGAGAACGTAAGATAAATATATGTATGCCGTTGGTAAATTAAAATTTTCCCTTCTGTACGCCTTTGGGTTTTGATTCTCTTTGCGATGCAAATAGAATCTGTGAGTTTTAAATTAATTACCTTACACCTGAAGACTTGCTGGATGTAATAAGCTTGTAAAGTGAAACACACACATGGTGGGCGGTAACACGCAATCCCTTCGTTATAATATTCTTTTCCCTGTTAGATACGCAGCTATTTAGAGAGTCAGTTGTCAACCGGTACAATTGCGTTTGTTGATTGGTGATGGTATACCTACATGTGTTTATGTTGTGTTCTTTAAGTATCAAAATGTATTCAAAATAATGTGGTGTTATGTTATAACGTATTTTATAATAATGCCATTTTTAAAAAGTTATCAGAGATGCGTTCCCGTGTATTGCCGTATGTTCTCTGTCCTAAAGCTAGTTTTACACCTATTCAAAAATTGATCAATTTGAACAAATATTGCCTTACATCCAGCAATAAATTGTTCAATTATAGAACTTAAAATTGGTAATTGTTCATTGTAGATTTCTTGTCCAGAAGTTGATCATTTTTTAGATCTACTTCTAGTTGTAGTTTAGAACATGTTCTGGTTTTCATCAGTTTTTACTACAATATAGTAGTGTGTAGTCTCGGTCTGGCATAGTAGTAAGGTGGAAACCGAAGTTTAAGAAAAGGTTGTCCAAATAACTAGATTTCAGGAATTCTTAATTGTATGTACAGTTTGTGCGTTATAGGATGGTAAACGCTTCAGATGCGGGATGGAAATACAAGATCGCTCAATCTAAATGTTACCATTGGCGTAGTAAAGAGTTATGTTTACACAATACATACCTTCCTACTGTATTTCGAAGAATGTGACGTTATTTATGCATCTATTTTTCTATTATTTCTAACCCCTGAAGGGTTTTTGTACCTGCATCTTAAGTATGTTATTTACATATTGTATTAATGTTATTTACTTAATGCAAATGAGGGTTTAAATGAACATTAAATTGCTATTAGAAGAAAATTTTAGTGTTCTATCATCGCCATTTTGGCGAAAACACGCACTCAGTTACCCAGTTGTAATTTAGTTTCCGTAACGAAAACTGAGGGCGAAAACGCTAGCTTTAAGTTTCATTTCCGAATACACTTGTTGCAAAGAAATGACATCAACAATAGCTGCAAATAAAGTGCTTCACAGACAAGCTCGTGAAATTGTGTGTAATGTTTTCAATTATTTCAAAACAGAAAGTGATAAAAGTTGGACGGAAATAAGAAACATTGTGTTTAGAGCTATAGGTGTATCAATAAGAACCAATGAAAGGATTGTGAAAGAAGGAAACAATCCGCGACATGAAAATGAGCCTATTTTCAAAAGCCCTAACAAAAAACGAGAAACAGAAGACAATCAAATGAGAATCAGAACAGAAGCAGAATAGAATCAGAATAGAATCGAATGAACAGATAGAACAGAAGAAATCCCGAATGAAATAGAATTTTCAAAATAACAAAAACGAGAAACAGAAGACAATCAAATGAGAATCAGAACAGAAGCAGAATAGAATCAGAATAGAATCAGAATAGAATCAGAATAGAATCAGAATAGCATCAGAATAGAATCAGAATACAATCAGAATAGAATCAGAATAGCATCAGAATAGAATCAGAATAGAATCAGAATAGAATCAGAATAGAATCAGAATAGAACGAGAATAGAACGAGAATAGAACCAGAATTGAACCAGAATTGAACCAGAATAGAAGCAGAATAGAAGCAGAATAGAATCAGAATAGAATCCGAATAGAATCCGAATAAAATCCGAATAGAATCCGAATAGAATCCGAATAGAATCCGAATAGAATCCGAATAGAATCCAAATAGAATCCGAATAGAATCCGAATAGAATCCGAATAGAATCCGAATAGAATCCGAATAGACCGAATAGAATCCGAATAGAATCCGAATAGAATCCGAATAGAATCCGAATAGAATCCGAATAGAATCCGAATAGAATCCGAATAGAATCCGAATAGAATCCGAATAGAATCCGAATAGAATCCGAATAGAATCCGAATAGAATCCGAATAGAATCCGAATAGAATCGAATTGAATCCGAATAGAAACCATGATCTAATCCGGTTCAGAATCAGAGGATCAGAACAGAATCAGATAATCAATGTTCAATATCAATAGAATCGGAATAGAATGAGAATAGCATCCCATTCTATTCCGATTCTGTTCCGGTTCTGTTCCGGTTTTGTTCCGGTTCTGTTCCGATTCTGTTCCGATTCTGTTCCTATTCTGTTCCGATTCTATTCCGATTCTATTCCGATTCTATTCCGATTCTATTCCGATTATATTCGGATTCTATTCGGATTCTATTCGGATTCATTCCCTTCATTCGTTCATTCGATTCATTCGGATTCTATTCGGATCTATCGATTCTATTCGGATTCTATCGGATTCTTCGATTCTATTCTGATTCTATTCGGATTCTATTCCGATTCTTTCGATTCTTTCGATTTTCGATTTATTCCGATTTATTCGGATTCTATTCGGATTCTATTCGGATTCTATTCGGATTCTATTCGCATTCTATTCGGATTCTATTTGCACAGATTATTAATTACTCAAAGGACTCATACTAAACAACCTTATAAGCTATAACCTGGTAAATAACGGGGTGAGACAGCGGGTAATGGTTTTAATGAAACTCCTTTTTCAACTCATCAGAGTTTTCGCTGTTTATTTGACCGCTTCTTCAGTGATTAAATGGAGTCAAGGATGCCGGCGAAACAAGATTTAACAACCATTAACAGGAATTTCGCTGTCTCATCCCGTTATTTACCAGATTTGTGTCCTGACGGAATACAGCAGTACTCTTACCAAGCTTATAAGCTATTCCACAAAATAATGGAATACCTTATGAAAGCAAGAATTCGTCTTTTAACTACATACCTAAAGCCTACACAATAATCCGTAATCCTGCTTAATTTCCTTCATGGTATCCAGCTGAGACAGGGAGTCAGGTAGTTGGCAATTATAGTCGTTTTTGTTACATCTTTTAACGTTGATTTGAATTTTTTGTCAAATTCGCGAAGGTGTCTACTGCAACTTGATTCAATCCTTGCTCCGTACGATTTCTATCTTCAAAAAAGTCTTTGTATATTGTCCCAACTATTTACAAATGCAGCCAAACAAATGAATCTTTCCTTTTGCCATCTTAAAGTGATCTAAAAACTGTTCTTGAAAATATTGAAAGCAATTCTTCTTATTGTACAACACGAAGTTTATAACATTGCTTGTTAAAACTCGCTAACAAGTTAAGAATAACAGCTTTCATGGTAGGAGTTCGTTTTCAGAGTGATGGAAGTTTTAGGAGAACTCGTTCGTATGAAGACGAATCAAGTTATGCTTCCTTAGTCTAATTTCGTACTTGACGATCCGCGAAAGCCATTCTTCTCTCTCCTGCCTTCGAAGTCGCGAGCATCCAGCACTATAACCGAGTTAACTTCACTGTCTAGAGGAAGTGCCGTCATTCATCTATCACCTGTCACGCTATAACTTTAAGGCAAAGTGCGTCGCGCTGTTGAGGATTTCGTAGGCCGAGCGTGTCAGGAGCAGGCAAATACGTACAATATGTACCTCGAAGTGGAGGCAGATATGCGAAGGAGGTAAATAGACACTGGGATCTCGCGGTAAAGCAATAAGATCCAGTGGTTCTCAGGGAATCATCTAACCGTGGAGAAAGTAGAGGAATTTCATCCTTAGAACACGCCCAGCTTTTCCAAGAACTCGTATATTGCGAATTTAATTTTAAAGTTACAAATTGTAAATAAGAATAGTACGGAATATAAGTTCTTCGAGGGCGTTGAGGGTGAAATTTAGCTCTATTCTAGGAATGGAAAGCTATTATCGCCTGGTTACGATAATGCTGAAACGTTTTCTCTTTACAGTGTCTTAATTTATATGATCCTAAACATCAGAAGTCCTCTATTTTTGGGCGAATTTAAAATTAATGAAATAAGTACTAACAAGGGAACTGTAAATTATACTCGCCGATTTAAATGAAACTTTGTAGGTTTATAGACCAGTTTAGTATAAGAACAGTGATAATTGTTTTAGGTCCCCAATCACTTGCTGTGTTGTAAGGCACCCTAAACGCAACGCAACAAACACGCTATTTGCGTTAATATCTCTGAAACTACAGAGTGGGACAGAATGGAGTCCCCCATTTGACGGGTGAATTGTGATAAAACGCTTCAAGGTAAAAGAAAAAGGTTTTTATTTTCGGAAAGCACATATCATGCCATTTTTTTGTTTAAGTTTTAAAAATGATATCATTCATGTGGCTTCCTTGATGGGCGATACACATATTAAGTTGTTCGACAATGTTTTCAGTCATTCTTGCCAGCATATCTTGTGGAATTCCGGTGATTACGTCCTCAATTACCACCTTCAGAGCTTCCAGGGTCCGAGGTCGAAATTTGTAAACCTCAGCTTTGAGGTAACTCCACAGAAAAAAGTCGCGGGGGCTCAAATCCGGGGAGCGGGGTGGCCATGGGATATCCCCTCGTAAGGAGATCAGGCGACCGGGAAACATCTCCTGTAAAACTTCACGTGAACGATGGGCAATATGGGCCGTTGCTCAATCCTGTTGGAACCAGAAGGCTTCTCCGTCATACTCTTCCATTTTATAATAATAATAATAATAATAATAATAATAATAATAATTAATATAATAATAAATAATATAAAAATTTATATAATAGCATACATAATATAATAATCACATAATACATTATAATAATAATAATAATAAAAAATATCTTTATTACCATTTGCATATATATGGGTTGTACAACGAGTACATTGACTTTAATAAATAAATGAACATAATATTGTATTAATTCTATACAACTTAAAAGAAGAATGAGAGAAAAAAAAACACAATGGTAACCCCAAGGCGAGATTCAGTTGTACCAGGGCAAAGTCCTGGCACTCTGCTCTACCATCTAACCTTGTGTAAATTAAATATTATGTGATGCAAATGAAAAAAACAATAAAACAATAACAAAATAACAGAACATTTACAAAAACTAATTATATAATATAAATGTATAATATAAATCTGCGATGCGTCGATCACAGCGTACCCTAGCGCATTCCCCGCGTACATTGTTGTCTAAACATCAACTCAAAGCATCTCTGTTTAAATGTGCTGACATTCAATTCCGAAAAAACCGGCGGAACCCCGTTGTATGATTTATAAAGGTGGTACGTGAAACTTCTTTCGAAAAGCGACAATCTGTGTTGCGGAGGGTGAAGGAGGCAATTAAATCGCCTGTTACGATTATGAACTTGAAATCTATAACGCACTCGTTTATACAAATAAATAAATAAAGAGCTAAAATAAATACACCAATCTACTTATATGCTGGAAAGAACTTTGTACTATTTTTGTTCCCAAAATTCAATTGCTCGCATATTCTACGTATTTCCCAAGCGCTATTTTTGAAAAAGGAGAAACCGACTCGTTCATCAACTATGCAGGATATATTATTTCGCGTATTTACGTACCTGTTCTCAATTGATGAATGTAAAATTCTTTACGTACCTTCCAGCAACGAAAACAAACTCGCGAACGACTCCCACGCCTTCTTCGAACGTAAACGTATTATTAGACGTGAATCGTACCGTCAGTGTGAGCCGTAAAGGTACAACATGTATAGGTGTAGGTATAACTTTCTCAATGAAATAACGACGAGATGTACATATCTACAAGATAGATATTTTCAGAGTACGTGTTTTGAATTCCGCACCTCGACATTGTTTCGCAAATTAATCGAACGCTTCCAAGTTTTGGGGTTTATTGCTTTCCTACGGGTTCGAAATGTGTGGAATGGTTTCGACGATGAACTTAAAATATTTTTGTCCTAATATCGCGGATGAAGTTTATTTTTCTTCGGATTCTATTAGGTGCCTGTACGATTTGATGACCTGCAAATATGTTTTTGAGTTATTTATTGGAGATTGATCGATCTGCTTGTTTTTCTGAAAGTGATTCAGCGTAATTTTTCGCTGAGAAGCTTTCATGAATAAGTTTGACGAATAGTATCATTTGTATTCTTAGGAATAGATCTGTGGAATAATGCGCTAATCAATAGTTTTTTTTAATTCTTACACTTTTCACATAATAATTCCCACACTGCTTTATAATTAACCTATATTGTTTCTAATAAACCAATAACCTAGGTCTTAGTGATGTAAATTTGAATCTGAGAAATCTTTAATGTTGTGTACCATATACTGGAAAGTATCTGTAAACTCTTGCCAATACCCTTAATTTCCAACAAACACACACAGTGAGGTTCTAAAGTATTTCCCCCCCTCCCCCGCGCTTATAGAAAAAATAGGTCGATTTCTATTTGTTGTGAACTTTTGTCGTTATCGGCAGTTCAATTGTATTTCCGGTGTCACCGGAAGTAATGTCAAGAATAATTCACGCTTTTGGAATCGAGATTTGACAGTTTGACAATTATAATGATTACTTTGTTTAGCAACGAGCTCTTTAGATCAGTCTGGCGTCACAAGAAATAATTCGGCGCTCTTTCCTAGCCAACTTTGCGTAACAACAAAAACAGATTACCAAAACTCTAAAGTATAACATATGTGATATCGTCGGATTTGCCTTTTGATTACCCTTCCAAAAGCGTGAAAATATACGGGTGTTCTATTTAAAGAAAGAAAGTTGACGTCACTTCCGGTGACACCTGTAATGCAATTTGACTGCCGATAACGGCAAAAGATAGCTCGCAAAAAATATAAGTTGACTTAATTTTTCTGAAAACGCTAGCTCCTGTCGTTCAAAAGTTGGTATAGGGGGGATACTTTAAGACCTCACTGTACTGCTACACATCCCTGAGGGGGTTTGTGGTAAAACACTCCATATTTATCCTGTTTGTTACAACCTCTTTTCTGTTTTGGCCTCGTTTGTTAGTCTGCTTCATTCATTTCTATCTCAAATTTTGCTTCCCTAGACCTCGCTTCCCATTATCCGTAAGCCATCTTCTATTTGGTCCTCCCATCTTGACCTTTGTCTTCCTTTTGGCATATTTACCACCACTCGCTGATTTTTCTTATTGTTGTGTTGGGCCTGCGTCTTTTAATGTATCCTTTTGCACTATCGGTATCGTTGTTCTCTGTTTCTTCATTTGCACTCTCCCTTCTTTCTTTGTATAAATCTGCAAAGTAATCTGCCCATTCTCTACTTCCTATCAACTGGCTTATTCTTTTCTGTTTTCCATGTAACTTTTAATTCACTGTTCTGTTTTGGTTTTATACGTTTTTGTTACTATTTTCCGTAGTTCTTTGTATTTGCTTGTTGTTCTTTCGTTCTTAACCATTTTTGCCTTGTATTTTTTAATTTAATTTGTTCTCGACATTCCTCATCAAACCATCCCGCGTTTCTTTGTTTAGTTGTTTTCCTGCCCAGGATTTTATCTGCTGCACTGATAAAGGACTCTTTAATGTGGGTTCCATTCGTCCTCAATACTTTCTTCATAAGTTTTCCTTATAGTGCATAAGGACAAAATTCGTACAAGAAGTAGAGCAGCGCGCTTTACTTCTTATACGAATTTTTTTGCGGTTTACTCGCGGAGAAATTTCTTTTAATGGTCGCACAGGTTTGGTTTTTATACGGAGGAGATCCGTGAATGCATATTTCTACGTGGAAAACATCGTAAAAAAATATGTGATGTGATTTGCTCAATTTGTCCCACATTGCTAGAGAGCTACTGGATTACCCTCGATTTGTGGCTCCCAAGAAGTTCAGATATGAACACCCTAGAGCATCAATGGGATGCTCTAAAACGATGAGTTGAATGCCTCATATTTGCTCCTATGAATCTTAGGAAATTTGAAGAAGTCGCTCTTTTCGAACGGGTGAAAGTTCCCCATTCACAACTTAATCAGTAGCATTCCTAGATGAATGGGAGCAGTAACATTTAATGTATCTAAGAAGCTTCTCGTTGGCACCGTTTTTACTACATTTGGCATTATTGTTTCTCTTTATTATTTATTCATGTTTTCTTCTGACAACACCGTTCTAATTTATCAAACATTAGATGAAATCATTTAATTATAATATCATGTATCTCGTGTGGCATAAAACTTCGAAAAAATAAAAGTAATAACGAGAAGTTTTACTGATTTGTTAATTTTGTCTAAGAGTTTATTTGAAACGATTTTGAAAAATCACATCGAAGTCCATAGACCTTTCATAAATATGTTTTTGTTATTTGTATTATCATTAACTCCATAATCAATCGCAATTAATTTTAACCGAATCTAATGACAATAAAACAATAGTTGAAAACGTTAAACAACCTAATTTGATATCAGAACGTTTGGCGAAACAAACCCCCACTTATTATGATAATTTCATCAGAAATAATATTTGTTAATTAATCGGCGTTGGTACCGTGCCATTTCAGCATAATCGATTTCGTAGCTGGAATTGTAATTTTTGGACTATTTTTAAATCTACATAAAATACTTCTAAATACCTATAAAAAACGAAATCGAAAACTACTTTCATTTCGGCACTCAAAACAAATATTTAAATAACTAAGGTTATAAACGTTTTCGCCACATATGTAAAAGTGACTATCTGTCGTATTTTCGATGTAAATATTGATCACATTCACCAATGAATGCATACAAAACGTGTGGTAAATATTGCCCTAACCAATAGGCCGGAGGCATTCTCCGTTGTATATTGTTAATATCCCTTACATGTATCTCTATGGACTTAAGTTTCTACATGTGTAAAATGGATTAAGCTAACAGGAATGAAATCATATATCCATAAAAGTTTATTGTATTTTGAACGATTCAAGGTCATATCCAAACGTGTTTTCGATTCTATTGCTCCATTATGTAGTTTAACAGGTATTATTTTAGATTGGGCATTACTTGAAATAATATGTGGGTATTGTATTACATGTTCTATTATATAATTTAATCCCCTTTCAACGAATACAATATTACAAATGTCATTAATTATCCTATGAATTTACAGATGGCGAAACAGTATATAATATATGTATGTTAACCCAATTCGTACAATATACGTAAGACATCTACGTGATAGAATAGTTATTTATGGTATAAGTGAATCAAGACGAATTTCATCCACGAAAAAATAGGTTGGCGCACGAGACGAAGCCGAGTGCGATAATGTTTTTGAGTGAATAAAATGCTTTTATTAACGTGTATCATACAATATTTTTCCCAATTCCCCTGAATTTTCAAAAAAATTAATTGCTTAGGTAATTCATTTGCATAAATGTTAATTGTCCTATTACTAATGTGATGAACACTTAAAGAAGAAAAGTTAACTCTGCTTTCGTCAGGGTCAAGTGTAGTGGAAGTTCCAGGCCTTTCATTTCAATTTGTATCTGCTAAAATTTTTCCTAACGTGGATATTTTTTGAGCAACTGATTCGTCGATATAGTGCTCTGCCACTGTAGAAGACTTCCACCGTCTGTGCCTTTTAAGAGTTAATACGTCAGCTCCTGCATTGGCTGGTAAATTTGCGGGAGTCCATCGAAAACAGTGCCCGGTATAAAGTATCATTCAGTAAGCTTATCGTTTTTGCATGGAAGGAGTACTCTTGTAAAAGAATCATAGGTAAATAAAATATCATATATAAATATAACCTTGCCACTACCACTCAGTAGCATATCATTCTTGTCTATCAAATTAGAGGATAGTTCATCACTGGCATACACAAGATAGTAACTATGGAGTTAGCGGAAATGCTGCCAACATGCTAGCAACCTAACCTTGCAAGAGGGTCATGAGGATAGTTCTATTAAGGACACCTTTCACATAACATTATTTACCTTACATTCTACCTGACTTGTACCTATATGCCTTATCATATTTACCTCGAACTTATTGGTAGCTTTTAGCTCATTGATTTATGGGTCATTTTCAATAACTTTTTACTTTGATAATGTTGGGATGTCACACATGTATTTCGTAAACTTACAGAGTATATTCTGCTGTACCAGGTAGATTGAGACCCATTCTCATAAGACAGAAACAACAAATTGACAAAATCTTGAATCTTATATATTTTTTTAATTTTTTATTTAAAACAATACTGTACTTTATGCGGATGACACCTTGGTAATAGTGAAAAACAATAATGGAAATTTACAAAGCGAGATTCAGTCAACGTTGTCAACTTTTGAACAGTAATTTGAAACTTAACGTACAGAAAACAGGAGTTGTATACTTCAACTACTTTAGACAACTATTATAACTTGATGATAATATTATAAAAGAGCCTCTCATGAGGGCGTTTAATATTTCTTCTGACAGCTAAAAGTGTAACTCTAATTACTTTTTCTAGAAAATTAAATATTTTGAAAATAAAAATTCAAATCAGACCACTTTTTAGTAAAAAAAAATGAAGCCAGCGAAAGGAGCAACAAACGATAAAACAAGAGTAACAGTAAAAAAAGAAAATAAGGACATACAAACTCAAGGAGGAAAGCGACAGGGACTAATGAATGAAGCCGTAGAAATCCAAGAAGACAAAGTAGGCATCGAGGAAAAATGGTCCTAGTTTAAAGAGACGCTAAAGATTGCAGCTGAGAAGTGTTGCGGAGTAACGAAAGTGACAAACAACAACATAAAGAGAACAGAATGGTGGACAGCAGAAATTCAAAGAATGGCGAAGGAGAACAAAGCAACATGGAAAAAATACCTTTCCACAAAAATAATAGAAGACCACCAGAAGTACCAGGTTATAAGGGAAAAGGTTAAAAGGGCAATTGAAGGGGCAAAAGAGGAATCCTGGAGGAAATTTGGGCAAAGCTTAAATGAGAACTTCAGAGAGAATCAGAAGCTTTTCTACGGAATTTTGAGGCAATTACGAAATAAAAAAGGATATAGCCTCAAGAACATCAGAGACAAAGACGGTAACCTAATCGCAGAGGAAAGTAAAATAATGGAAAGATGGAGACAGCATTTTGAAGAGATTGCCGAGGCAGGAGAAGAAACTTTAGAGTGACGACATAATGAACAACGTTACACCAATAACTACAGAGGAAATTTACGTGGCGATAGGGATATTGAAAGTTGGGGAACCGGCGGTCGTCGACGATGTTACACCAGAAATGATAAAATACTTAAACGATAATGGTGTAGAAATGTTCTGAAACTTACGCAACGAGATAATCAAAGTAAAAGTAATGCCAAGAGAATGGGGTCATTATGCCGCTACATAAAAAAGCAAATGCGAGGAAGTGTTCAAATTATAGGGGCGTAACGTTAATGAGTGTGTCAGCAAAAGTGTTAGCCAAAATTATTGAAGAACGATTAAAGGAAAAGGTGGACAAGCGTACAGGACCCCCTATTTATATTAAAACAAACAATAGAAAAGAGTATTGGGAAAAACAAAGAGGTACATATGTGCTTCATTGACCTGGGAAGGGCTTTTGACAGAGTTAGAAGAAGTGATGTATGGAGGAGTCTAAGGAATAAAGGAATAGTGGAAGATTTAATAAGGGTTGTGAAAGCGATGTACCATAAAACCACAAATTTCGTAAGAACGAATAACAAAGACTCTAAGGAGTTCGAATCAAAGGAAGGACTGAAGCCCATTGCTATTCTCAGTAGTCGTGGACGAAGCAGTAAAGAGAGCGAAAAAAGAAATGAGACCGCTGGTAGTGGGATATTGGAAGATGGAAAAAGTGGAGTTGACAGAACTGATGTTTGCGGATGATCTGCTAATTATGGCAGATACGGAAAGAAACCTCCAAGTAGATCTCGAAAATTTGAAGAGGAAACTAGAAAACATAAATATGAAGATAAACGGGAGCAAAACTAAGAGCATGATTATATCAGCAAAAGATAAGACACGCAATATAAATATAGAAAGACAGAATATTGAACAAGTTTCAGCATTTAAATACCTGGATTCGGTTATTGAAGGAAATGGCAAGCATGATAAAGAGATTGCGGACAAAGTACGAAAAGTAGGGAGGATATACAACATGATGAAATCTTCGTTCTTCAATAAAAAAGAAATATCTAAAGAGATAAAAACGGAAGTAGTCAAAAACCCTACGCTACTATGTATCAATGAAACTTGGTCGCTGGAAAACAAGCATAAGAGCAAGATAAATGCAGCCGAGATGAGGTTTCTGAGACTAATCGAAGGAAAATCCAAGAGATAAAGTGAGAAATGAAGTCTACAGAGAAGCGTTACAGATAAAACCAATACTAAATAGAATACTAGGATGGTTGGGATACGTGTACATAGGATGCAAGAAGACAGACTGACAATATAGTGTCGATTTTTTTTATTATTTTATTCCAAATGTTTCACAATCAATACATTGAAGTATATTTATAATCTTCTAAAAAATAAAAAAGTAATTGAAAAAAAAATGGTTTCTTCCCGTTTTATATAACCAAACATCACATTTGGTATGTCTGTTAAAATGGCTTTTAAGCATGCACAGATTACTACTGCGATTGTATTTTAAAGTTAATTATACTAACTTTACAATTGATAATTTTTATTATTTATTAAATTAATAAGTGCACGTGTCTTATGTGCATGTAAATCATGGACGTATTAATACAATCTTAATACATCAATATCACAAGAGCTATCTAAAAGCTGTTACTACGTTACACATCACCAAAAGTGTTGACAATTCTGAAAAAGTTTCGTCTCAAATTATGAAAACATCCTTACAGTTCCTGTAAACCGGAAGTAAGTCAATTTCTTATAATACGAGACTGTTTTATTTAGAAATACGTTTATGCTCGCTATGGGTCAGTTTATCTTACTGTGAATCGGTGAACGATCTCAAGTATTTTAATTACATTGTACTATCACGTTAAGAGGCGCCAAATCGGTCTTCGCACAAATTGATCAGTCGCATTGACCGCGAATTATAAAATGTGTACTCGTAATATACTTGTATTGAAAATCATACCCCAGTGTAAAAAATAAAAGCTGACGCAATAAGAATGTTTTATAAATATATCACACGTGAGGTTTAGCATTTAATTTTAGATGTAATAACTCTGGTAAACGGTTCATGTGTATAGGTCCCCGATATTATTCAATTCACGTTATAATCGATGTATGTAGGTGTTTCTGTTAAATATGTACTTAATAGTAATGTACGCTAAATGTGTTCTGTCGCAGTTAGGACGTCGCGAAAAGACC
The DNA here is from genome assembly GCA_029619315.2 of Dynastes maya. Classification (NCBI taxonomy): domain Eukaryota; kingdom Metazoa; phylum Arthropoda; class Insecta; order Coleoptera; family Scarabaeidae; genus Dynastes; species Dynastes maya. The sequence continues at coordinate 54,146,996 of JAROYE020000004.1, read as the reverse complement.
ATGCGAACATTAAAATTTACTCGTACATGTCGGACAATCGATACGCTTAAAATCAAGTCAAATTTTGACCGACCAATTTCAAGTCAATGAAACATTAAATGATAAACAAAAATTTACATTTGATTTATGTGTTACACTTATTTTATGTAATCTATCGTTTCGTTTACTAGACAAGAAGCATTTGTCTCCTTCTGGAATAAATATGCGGATTGTAAATTACCTAGTCGGACACCGATACGAAATGTAGTGCCATTTGCTCGTGAACATATAGAAAAAAGAATGAAAACGGAATTGAAAGATAAAAACGTGGTTGTGTGTGGTGACGAAACAACAGATTGTCAAAAATTTTTGTGGTTAATGTAATGGTACGTACAAGGAACCACATCGACCGTCATCCTCCTTCTTATTGCTTCCAAAGAGTTATAAATTGTACTGTCGATAAGATTTTAAAGGTGGCGTTGAACTCATTGAACAAATTTGAAGTTTCAACTAAGCAACTTTTAATGTTTATGAGTGATGGTGCCGCAAACATGCGTTCTTTGGGCCGATCTCTTAAAGAATACAGTGGTAACTTCTTGCATGTAACGTGTAAAATCCATACTCTAAATCTTGCAGCACAAACGTTTCCTACATGTTTTCCACTAGTAAATGCATTGATTGCTAATACAAAGGCAGTGTTTCTAAAGTCCCCGAAACGTACCCGACTACTTCACAAACTATGTGTCCTGATTTACCTGAACCACCACAGCCGATTGTTACACGTTGGGGAACATGGTTGCAGGCTGCGTTTTACTACAACAAATATTTTGATCAACAGTCCTACTTGCCCGGGCACAAGGAACAAACAGAAGGGGACGACCACGGCGGACCTGAAAAAGCAGCGCAAGAAAGAGGTATAAGAAATTATGAAGTTGCCAAAAGATAGGAACAGTTGGAAAAAGAAGATAACTCAACTCACCGGTCCTACACCCCCAGGTAGAAGCACTTAGGATTAAGCAAGCAATTAAAATTCAAATTTGTAAACTATGAGACAAAATTTATTGTAAAATTTATTGCAAATATATTGTAACGATAATAATAATCCTTTGGAAAATACTATAAACCCTAACAAATACCGATTGAGTTTGGAACTTTTTTAATATTTGTTTTTGTGGATGTATAATCTTAATACACAATGAATGAATTTGCGCGGTGATTTGTTGTACCTAATTGGTGTCAACAGAGTTTGTTTTTTGAGAACGAGTAAATAAAACACCTTCGTAGAATCAGAAGGTTTTTTTCCATGGCTCAGCTTAATGGTAGCAAATAGCTTCGGCTATTACTTTTCAATATCTTATTTTTATTATTATTATAAAAAAACATTCTCTAATTTTGCCAATGTTTGTTATTAATATTATGACATAATCATTCTCGAACTTCGATTATCTGAAATATGCATAATTGTATTTCTTAAATTACAATTATGAGCTAATTTTCTGTAGAAATTAAAATACGAATATAACGGAGACTCCCGATTAATGTACACTTATCTTGAAGTAGTATAGGAGTAGCGGAATCTATTTAACACACACTGTTTCTGCACTTTAGTGCCTTGCAATAAGTGACACTTAAGTAAATTGCACTATTTAAATGGTGTTTATCTATCTTCATCAACTTTCATTAAGTTGAATGGCGTAGCTAGTTGCTTGTTCGGAGTTTTCAGTCAATTAGCTGGAAGTTTGTTAGCTTTTTTAATGGCAAGCGTAGTTTCCTAAATTGACTCGTTGAAACTTTTACTGTCGATTAACTGCTTAATCGTACTATAAAGAAAATTAAGTTACTTGTTAACATTTTGTGATGAAATAAATAGGTTATTTTTTCTTTAAATCGGGTCAATATTAGGAGGTCGTAGACAAATGGCAACAAATAAAGTGCTTACAAGAGAACACCGGCAATCCGCACTTCTCGATTTCAATGAAACTACACAGACTGAAAGAGTACCTTGGTATAAGAACACCATTTTTTCTTACCTAGCGTATCTCGCCGATTTAGGGGTACAGCCCCCTCCAAAGATTTTTATGTTTTTTTTATTTGTGTAAATATCTCGGAAATTATAACAGATATATTTATCTTTTTAGAATATAATTTGAAGTAAATTACATAGTCCCAAGAACGACGCGAATTATTTTCGGAAATCGGCGGAAATATTTTCAAAAATCCAGGAGGGGGCATAAGAAAATTATTAGGCTTTTGAAATTTGTACTTACCTAAATAATTTTATTGTAAAAATAAATCTATATTAGGTATATAACCTTAAATGAGCTGGGGTCCCCCTGGGGTCCGGGGCCGCTAGGCACGTGCCTAGTTTGTCTTACGGGTAATCCGCCTCTGATGATGTTATATATAAGTGTTATATCTTTGGTATCGCTGAAAAAATTTCTTTTTTTATGAAGTCATGGCCGACTATGGTTTCCTCAAAAAAAAAATTTCACAAAATTTTTGATGTATGACAATACATCAAAAATTACAGCTTAAATGAAAAGCTTGGTTAGGCTGTTTTATTAAGCCCATTATCTACAACTTTCTCTTTTACACTTTTTTTCTAAAGTCAATAATAACAGAGCAATAGACACAGAATGAAATAAAAAAATAGTTTTTCGAGATATCTAGTTAGCCACGCATTTTTTCCAAAAGAACAGAAGACTCATTCATTTGAGCTCGTAAAACTACAATTTTTTCTCCATTTGATTGCCTTTCTATCTCCGCCAGTTTCCGAGATCCCCATACAAAACATCGGAAAAGCTCATCCTGTATATATTTTTTGGCACAAAATGTTAGAAATTTTAATTGCTGTTTTTTAAATTAAGTGTTACCGACTTCCTAATACTTACAATTGTGTTTGTAAGTGCCATTTGAATGTTGTTTCGTTGTTGAAAGCTCATTCTTCTTTTAATTTTGAATTGATTGGTTAAGTGAAAGTAATCATTTAAGTGGTGTCCTATATTTGACTTATGTACGTCGAAGTATGTCTACATAGGTATGTTGAGGTAATTATTTTAAGCATCATGTGAAAGCTTTTGCAAAAATAAATGTTTAAGTCCTCTTCACTTTCGATCAAAAAATTTCCATGATTCGTAATCCCACCTTATACATAAGTTGTACGTAAGTTCAATAATTTAGTATATATACATATGTCTGATGTATTAGTCAGGTGTTTGGGATTTCAACATTCCTAAAAGGTTTGTTTAAATCGGATTTTTATTATCAAACACCTAAAATACGGTTCCTCTTCGTATTTCATAAATATCACTCGTCGAACTTTAAATAGACGCTGTTTACGTTCGTTTTGTTTGCAATAAAACCGAGTTCTTCTCTCTTTTTTGATGAATGTAACTTTTGCTGTTACGTCGCTTCTTTCGCTACTTATTACGACTGGCGAGTTTATAAAACCGAAGCGGTTAATTTCATTGTTTCCGGTGTTTGCTAATGACGTCGGGTCTACACAATCACAATCGTATACACCTTCGCTTGTTCGTGCGATTAAATATGTATCTAGTAGGCTACTTACGATTGTTTGACGTAGGTAAATGTTACTATGACATTTTAAATTAACATTTCGTGGGTGTTATATTATTATACGTGTATGTTGTTAGGTAGGTAAGTTAAATGGTATGTTTTCTTTTCTGTTTTTCTTATACTGTGAGGTTCTAAAGTATTCCAGATAAGAATAGATAAGAAGGATAATAGAATGGGAGCCGGTGGTAGGAAGGCCAAAGAGAATATATAAAACAAGATGGAGGGAGCAAGTGGAAAAGGACCTAAGAATAATGAAAGAAAAAAACTGGAATAAGCTGGAATATACACGATAGCATGGAGACAAGTGATTTTAAAAACAAAGACGCACCCAGGTCTGTAATAGGAAAAGAAGAAACATAGAGATGTGGACTGAGCCCCCATGACAACAGGATTATTAGAGTTCGAAAGAACAGCTAGTAGCTTCTGTGGAAACATATAGCTTGTTAGATAGACAGTATAGATTCAGGCTGCAAGTTGCGTCCCTGCATCGCACCCATCATGCTATTTTAAAAAAAAAGAATATTCGATTGAGACTTATTATCAAATTATATTTCGACAAGTATAGTTATCCAAATTAGCCGTGATTAAACAATTGCTATCGCGAATGAAATAAAGGAGTGAAGGGACGCTAATTAATTTCTCATTTTTAGTCAAAATATTCATCCAGGTAACACGTGTTTTGACTATGTTCCCATTTTGTAAGTGTTCAGCGTTTAAAGTTTGGTAGTTTAAGAATACGCAGGGTTCCAGTGCGTAATATATAATCATAGAGTTTATATCGGAACGTCGCAATTCCAGGTTAGTTTTCTCCTTTCAAGTTTTAATATTCGTAAAATTTTAATTGATTTAATTGATATCTAGTTTAATTCAAATTGCCGAAAGAGTGTTTAGGAACACTCCCGGGCCTTTAAACCGTAGAATTAATTAATTTCGAAAAAATAATTTAGTTTATATTTGTCCCTCGTTTAAAACATTATACATATTAGCCCCAATTGACCCTATAATAAATAATGGTTCCGGTGCAATTTCTTTTTTACTTTTAGGTCAACAATAACACTTATTGAAAATAAGAGTTCCTTCTATTTTTTTAGAGAAAATAGTTCAATACTTGTTTATTCATAAAAGATAAAGTACGTGTCAAATAGTTTAAATTTTCAATTTTTCCAAAAAAACTGTGAAAACCCAGTGAATGAACAACTATCTTAATTAATGAACTGTATTTTTCCGGTGAATGGATCCAGTAATTTTCACGTACTTATCAATTAATTTTTTTATATTCAGCCTAGTCCCCTAGGTATATCTAGGCTACGAATATCGAAAAAAGTATTACTCCATAAATATTCACTTTATTTGAAAACAGAGAAACATAAACATATCTAATATTTTGTCCACTACAAAAACCAAAATGTTTTGTATCCTCATTTAATAGAGCTTATATTTAATCTACAAAATGAAAATAGTTCTTTTTATTTGCTAAGACGCTTCTTACTAATAACAAAATTAAACAGTTCACTAAGACCCTTTACCACAATACTTAACCCGTACTGAACGCACGTTTCGCTAGCCAAGCTATCCTCATCAGCAGTAAGACTGAATTAAGAAACTACGTGAAAATTAACCTTATATAGCAAATAAATTATGCGATATGTAAATTTAAAAAGCATAGTAATCCTTAATTATTATAGACCCTTCTACTTTAAGTGTTTCTTGATGAGCCGCTTCATTGGACATGACTATAATTAATGCCAGAAATGCAAAACTAAAGATAAATAATCGCTAATCAAGAAACACTTAAAGTAGAAGATTTATATTTACATATTGTGTAATTTATTTGCTATATAAGGTTAGTTTTCACTTAGTTTCTTAACTCAGTCTTACTGCTGATGAGGATAGCTTGGCTATCGAGACGTGCGCCAATACGAGTTAAGTATTGTCGTAAAGGGTTTTAGTGAACTGTTCCAGTGCCACAGATTACAGAGTACCTGATTAATTAAAAACAAATCTTTATACAAAACTGCTGCTTCTGATGAACTAGGGTTAGTTGTAATAATTATACTTAGGTTTTCTTTGAAGAATATTCAGATTGCTCGAATTTTTTGTTGTGCTTAATTTCTGCTCTAAGTAAGTCTACACACAACAAGCTTTTACAAATCATACCCGCTCAATAAACAGTAACTTTCCGCATAAATTCACCTGTCAGATATTGCGAATAGTCGAATCGTATTGTTATTTAAACCACCCCGAGCGTGCAATTGATGCAATTACGCGGAGCGTATCTTCGTAGGGCACAATTAACTGTTAAATTGCGAGCGTGACGTCGAATAAAGAAACGATACGCTATCCGTTTGACTTCGCGTAAAGGTCGAAGAACCTCAAACGATGCGTTTAATGTAGTGAGAAGTTCTATTTTCCGTCCGCAAAACGCTCTCGCAAGCTTTCTCCCATTCTATTCGCTAATGTGCACATATTCTCGGCGAAAACTACTACCGTCCTACGCGACAATAGCAATTATCGGGGAAAAGCAAGGAGGACAAGCGTCGCATTTACTAATGTACTAACGTTTCTCTCGCATATGTGCTACATACAAGTATGAGAAGTATAAACGTTAATGCATTAAGATACGACGCTATATTGGACCGCGGAGGGTCATTCGGAACGTCATTAAAGCACGGCCTACACGTTTAGGCGGTCATCGGTGTTTATGTTCCGAGTTTGAGACGCTGGAGTTGATGTCGTTTCGCCGGACACACATAGATGTCAGTTGTGGCGATTTAGTTCGTTTGTTTATGCGTCTTAGTGAATGGAGTAGCGTTAATTGACGACGTGAAATAAAATTTAATCCGTTTTATTTTGCTGTAATACGGAACGATTTAAGATTGTTTTATGAAGGAATATATTCGACTTATCCTCAAGATGTTCGTATGCTACGACTTACAACAATTTATTTGTTGTGTAATTTTGTATTTACCTTTTATGATGTAGTTGACGGAAGAATTGTTTTGAAACTTGTCTCGTTATATCTTTTTTCCCACGGTCACGTTTTACTTGTATTTATTTTGAGATGAAGGCCAAAAAATATCGTTGTTTAATATATTAAATTTCCAATTTTCTTTTCTATTATTACCCTAATATATTTCGTTACAATCAGTTGATCAAATTTAATATAATGGAGCAACGTCGGAGGAAATATCAGCTTCATTTGCAGTAAGTGAATTAGTAAACACATTGGTGTAACGTTCTCTAACGAAGGAAAAATCTGTGCTAGCCATATTTTTCAAAATGTTAAAGAAGAAAATTAATATAATAATAATAATAATAATAATAATAATAATAATAATAATAATAGTAATTCTATAATCTCTCGGCGAGTGCCCAAGTATATTCTACTAAACACGTAGATATACAAATAATAATCCCACAAATAACAATATCAACAACATACAACCAATTTTAATCGTAGTCATACGTCAAATTCTCCCCTCTCGCATACTTACCCCCGCAATCACAGCAAGCGTCCACAGCCTCAAAAACAAATAATATTTATCTTCAGACTTAATAGTCGTCTCCTCTGTTTCACTGCCAAGTTAATGTCGCAAGGGCTACATTTCAATAAAAACAACAGAAAAATATGCAATAACCAGAAGTCTTCTAAAGTCAAATTAAATACCGTTCCGAAAAAAAAGAGAGGGAGAAAAAAAAACTGAATATCTCTAAACCCGGAACGTAGGTTTTTAACTTCCGAACATTAAACCATTATATTCCTACTTCGGCAGTGGGAGCTCACCGCAAATGCAGTTACAAATTTCTTTACAAACACAATCCCTAAAAACATGATAACTTGTACCAAACGTACTTATATCGGCGTCTCGATGTTTATTTATAAGAACTAAAACTGCAACAAAAAGAGAAAGGTAAAAAAGCCCTTTTTCTCTCCTTCCTGATAATAATAATAGTAATAATAATAATAATAATAATAATAATAATAATAATAATAATAATAATAATTATGGTGTTTATTTTCTTCTGCAACAGAAATTATAATAAATAGTGACAGGAACTAATGCTCCGAGTAATGTTTGCTAAGTGAAATTATTTGCTATTTTCTAAATAATTGAAGAGTTTCGTGCAATATATTCCTAAGTGTTTTTATGTATTTTAATGTTTTAAGTTTTGTGTTTTTATTTCACCCCGGAAATATTATTATTAATTTTTTCTGTGTTTACTGTATTTAACAGAAAGTAATAACGATAATACTTTTAACATAGGGACTTTCTTACAAAATTAAATAATATCCATACTATATTGTTTATTCAAGCAATCAAATAAAGAACAACTGTACATTTCTATATTAGTAAGGCAAAAGTGTTTTTCCTTCTCCCACAAATCTTAACCTGAAAAATTCTTTCTCTAAATTAACCTTCCGTCACAAAAAACAAAAGGCTTATTCAATCGAATAAACAAAAAAAATCTATTGCAGTTTCTCTATCAGATAGCGGGAAAATGTACAGGATGTTCCATTTAAAGAAAATGAAATCGCACACGCAGGGAAATGTTTTCTTGCACCAAGAAAATAGATTTACTTGCAAAAATTAGTCTCTATTAAAGAAAATATTTTTATTTCAAGGCTATAAAAATGTATAATATAAGAAAATAATTTTCTTGAAATTTTACTTGTATTAAATAATCTTTTCTTAGGGTTAGAAAATCAAGAAAATCCAAGACAGAAAAATGTTACTTCCAAGTAAATCATTTCGTTTTAGATTAAGGAAACATTCATATGGTGGTGTGCTATTCTGGGGCTCCTCCAATGGCATGTACAAAATCTTTATTTTACAAAAGAAAGCAATCAGAATACTGTGTAGGCTACAATACGCATTTCAAAAGGAAAGGCAAACTTATGTTGCCATGCATTTTTATTCTCAACGCGCTATTATACGAGGGACACACTATATGTTTCTCAATACAGGATAAGAACAAAAAATATAAAAGCGAACAATATTTATTCTTTTTCAAAGTACTCTCCTTTACATTTAACGCACCTCGACATCCTCTCAAACCATTCTGTAAAATAGGTAGCCCAGGTTTCCTTGGACACTGCACTAACATGCTCTTTAAATGCATTAACAGCTTCCTGTGGTGTTGAAAAATGGATTCCACGTTATTTCTTCTTAATAGTTGGAAAGAGGAAGAAATTACACGGAACTAGATCCGGGCTATAAGGTGGATGTGACATTAATTTTATCCCAGCAGAGCGAGGAAATTCCGTTGTCAATTTGGCAGAGTGTGCAGGAGCGTCGTCATGGTGTAACACAATTTGTTTTTTCTGAACTTTTGACAACAACGTTGGTAAGCAAATGGTGGTATACCATTCTGCATTAACTATTTTCCTAAAATTCTGTAAGCTTTTTGAAAAAGGATATCGAATTCAAATAAACTGCGACTTATTCACAAACACTTGCTACATTAAACTAACCTCAAATTTTTTGACAATTACTGCCAGTGTTGCCATATTCACAAATATACCGTGCTCTCCTCGCATGTGCATTGCAACATGGATAATTTCTGGCTAAACGGCTATAATCATAATTATTCCACCAGAAATCGAGAACAACTACGAGTCCCACTCCGTCGAATGACCACCACGCAGAGATCGGTTAACTACTGGGGACAAAACTATACAATATGATACCACTCGATATGAAAACATTATCCCTAAATCGTTTTAAAATTGCAATGAAACGGACACTAAAGGAACTGGTGTGTTATATAGTATAGAAGAATTTGCAATGTCTTTTCTGTGTTACTTTTATACTCTTTACTCTGCGTGTTTTTATCTTTACATTATTTTATTTTATTTATACTATTTTAATGATTTATATTGACTTTTATTGACTTTGACAAAGTGCACTTTTACACTAAATAATGACAATGTTTGTAATAGCTTGATTGCGAATAAAACGATATTATTATTATTATTATTAAAGGTAAGAATGAAAAAAATGGTCTTCTATTGAAAAATTAGGCGATCGGTTTCGTGTTCAAAAACACATCATCAGGCCAGCTACAAGGATATCCAATAAAAAAAATTGCAATAATGGAAAAAAATCTAGTTAATAATTAAGAAGGCTGTTTTTTATAGGTTACAGTGTAATTAAATTATTTCTTCAATAATGTAATCAAATAGGGATTATTTTTATGTAGTTTAATAATTAATGAGTTAATATTTAAATTTATTGCAGTAAAACCTGTATTAACGGCCACCTGTCTAAAGCGGCCACCTGAGGTAACGGACAGGTTCAAAGTTCCCCGGCCGGACTATTTATGATGTATCTTTGGAAATATGTACCCAATATTATTTCGTATTTGTGCGATGAATGCGATCTCAGTCCCGAACACGCCTCGACAGTAAATTGCCGGCGCAATACGTGCACGTTTATGTTTGATCAAACAGAGATCGCCTTCATTTCTACAAGTTTGGTGGTCTTTCAGTTACTTGATTAGTTTAAAGTTGTCTCCGTATTCGAAAGGTTTAATTAAGTATGTCGCTAAAAAGAAAGCGTTTGTCGCTAAAAGACAAAATAAATATAATCGCGGAAAGTATGCGTTAAGTTCGCGAAAGTTGGCCGAAAAATATGGGGTTGGAAAAACACAATTTAACGATATTATGAAAAATAAGGGTGAATTAAAAAAGATGTTTAAGGAAGGTGTTAACTTGGAGCAAAAACGAAAATTTCCGCAGTCGGAAGGATTGGCAGTGGACCAAACCGTCTACAATTGGTTTTGCAAAGCCAGAAATAAAGCAGTTCCAATATCTGAGCCGCTACTTAAACGAAAAGCACTGGAGACAGCAAGCAGTTTAAAGATGGAAAATTTCGCAGCATCTAATGGATGGTTGGAAAATTTCTGCCGGCGACACAGTATAACTTTTAAATCAATTTGTGGTGAGTCCGTAGAGGTTAATTTGGACGATATAGAGGACTAGAAAACCAAGTTACCGTTGATTTTAAGAAATTATTGTCCTCGAGATGTCTTTAATGCCGACGAAACAGCCGTGCCAAATAAGACATTTGCATTAAAAAATGAGTATTGTTCAGGAAAGAAGGTAGCAAAACAACGTTTGACTATTTTACTGTGTGCAAATATGGAAGGTGAGAAAGAAGATCCATTAATAATTAGAAAAAGTAAAAATCCTCGCTGTTTTAAGGGTAATCATGTTGACAAATTACCCTTAGAATGGGTTTCCAACAAAAAGGCATGGATGACAACGGAAATTATGATTGGATAACGCCACGTCACATTCTAAAGTTCCATTTAAAAATGTTAAACTAGTCTTCCTGCCGCCAAACACCACTTCGCATTGTCAGCCCTTGGATCAAGGAATAATTCAGAATTTCAAATTGATTCTGACGTTTATTGACAGTGAATGTGATTTTGAAAATTCTGAGAAAAACATAAATTTAGCCAATGCACTTACATGGATTATAACTGCTTGGAAAAAGGTATCTCCTGCTACAGTTAAGAAATGTTTTTCTAATGTCAGATTCGCTGTTGTTATCCAAGAATATACAATGTTTCATGGAGAAGACGAAATACCCCTTGTCCAACTCTTTTCTACAGTTCGTAACGAAGTTGTGGATTTAGATGAATACGCTTGTGTTGATAGTCATGTGCCTACAGAGAGCCCTAACTTCAGTATTACAGAAATTGTTGAAGAATTGTGCAATAATGATGAAGAACATAACTTTGATAATAGTGATGTGGACGAATGTGAAACTCCAAAATCTACTTTATTTAGTATGAGCGAAGTGTGTGCAAAATTAAGAGATATACATAATTATTTATTGTGCAATAACAACGGTGAAATTTTTATGGATGTTTCTGGAATTTTACTTACATGTGAAGTAGTGGTTTTTAAATCGAAGCTAAAAAATTAAAAGCAAGCAAAGATTGAACTATACTTTAAAAAAGCTTAACAAACTATGTTTTTTCTATGAATATGTTGTAATAATATGTACAAATAATGAACATGTGTATTATAAGAAGTGACAGCTTTCTCCAATGTATCAATTATCAAATCCATCATAATGTTGTTGTTTTTCAAACTGGAAAACTGCCGGACAAGTTCAGAAGATTCAAATGTATGCAATTTCGTTTCTAATTTTAGAACATTAACGTTGGGCTCTATGCATTCTATTCACGCATTTGAAAAATGCAGATAAAGTTTTTCTATCGAGACTATTATTAATAGCTAAACTAGTGCTTGTTGTTCCATTGTGAAGCACATAATTAGGTTAGTGTAGCTAAAAGGCACGTCAACGTAGAAGGTTGAAAGTTTTCTCAAGTACTAACTTCCTCTTCGTCGATGTACGTTGTTAGCGTTTCAAGTTTGATGGAGGAATGGTAAGGTCAAGTTTATAAAATATTTAAAAAATGTTTTTATTTTGATTCTATTAAAAGAAACAAAACCAATATGTTTTATTCAAATTGTTAACGTGCATTTTCAACATTTCCGCTGAATGCGTAACATTCCACGCTATCTTCCTATTATTACCGAGTATTAGTCAGACCTATGTTCGGTCGATACTAGCGACACGACTACCGTAAAAACCATAACAATAGATTTCCCGTTGCAATCTATATCCCAAATCTGGTGTCAACTTTTTTAATTAGATTCGCGTGGGCGGTTCGTATTGATTTGGATTCCATGAAATTTCAACCAGTTTTTTGCTATTTTTTAAAGCGAAATTATGATTACAAAGTCTATTATGAAGATGGAAAAGTACACAGGTATAAAAGAAATTAACTATTTTTTCGTGTGCTGATGTGATTGGCTTCTGATGGTCTACTGTTAATAATAATAATAATAATAAATTTATTTCATAATACTAATACAGTATGAAAGACGCTATAAAAGCAATATCTCTTAGTATAGAAATCTACATTAAAATTTTTGTTTTAAAGAATTCATTAATGTTGTACAGACATTTTTTCAGCCAAATTTTTCTTTATTACTTTTTTAAAAGTTTTCAGTTTTTTCACTTTGGTTTCATGTGAAATATTGTGATGTACTTTTGACATTTGTGTGATAGCACCTTTGTGTATTTGTGTGAATGTAATTTCGGGTTTGTAGTGTGATATAAAACTCACTTTTTTTATACAAAGAGTAAACTTTGATCAATTATATATTTCCCATTTTGGTCAATGACCTTTTGCCATCTTTCTTACATGTCCATGATTTCGCCCTCATAGAAATGTTGGTCTTTATCAACAAAAAACTAAACTAAGTGCGATTTAAGGTCATCATCATTTGTGAAAGTTTTACCACTCAAAGAGTTTTGCAAACTTCCAAATAAATGGTAATCAGATGGTACCAGGTCAGTGCTGTATGGGGGATGGGATATCACTTCTCAAGCAAGCTCCAATAATTTCCCACGAGTTACTAGAGATGTGTGAAGCTTTGCATTACCATGATGGAACATAATTCCTTTGAGATTTGCCAATTCTGGCCGTTTTTCTTTGATTGCTTCATCCAGTTTCATTAATTGTTGGCACCAAACATCTAAATTGATCGTCTGGTTTCTTAGGAACAGCTCAAAATACACAACACCTTTGTTGCCCCATCAAATTGACAGCATGACGTTTTTTTAATGCAATTCAGCTTTAGATGTAGTTTATGCTGGATCTTCACGCTTGGCCCATGATCGTTTTCGAATGATGTTACTGTAGATGACCCATTTTTCTTTCAAAAAAGGGTCGGTTTCATTGTGCTTGAGATACAAACGCAAATATTGTTTCGTTGCGTTAAGTGAATCTCTTTCAATTCATGCGGAACTCAAATATCCAGCTTCTTAGCGAGTCCAAGACATTTTAAGTGATTTTCAATTATTGTGTACGATACATTTAACCTCTCTGCAATCTCTCGAACAGTTATATGATGATTTTCTTCAATTATGGTTTTGATTTTTTAAACTAATTATGATACGTGTTTTCTGTTATGCAATCAACACCATAAAAGTTCATATATCTCATTGTGAACCTCAGCAGCTTTCTTTCACTTATGGAAATAAAAAAGTAAAATATGCCGAAGATGTTCGTTTCTGCACTCCATGTTATAATTGACTCAGTATGGTCAGCACCTTTTAATTGTTGCTCTTTATAGTCTAGACTTAAAGGGTCACATTATCGTAAGGCAAATCTGATTATATTTGTTTTGTTTACATTTAGATGTAGAGACGGAGACCCTTTGTCTCCGGACATCGTCAATGCATACTGGAACATCTTTACCGAAAATTTGATTGGGAAGAAAAGGGTGTAAAAATAAATGGCGAATTATTAAGTCACTTGAGATTTGCGGATGATGTGATCACAATAGCGGAGACGCAAGAACAACTATTAGAAGTGATCGATGAACCAAATGAAGAAATAGGGCTGTGTAATTTAGATAAATCAAAGATTCTAACAAACCAGCCGTTCTCGGCATCCCAGAAAATTGAAGTGGCAAATGAGGTGACATACCAAAGAGGGACCAAAAAAATTACAATCTGGTGGCCTATTAACCGCAAAAGACGGAGAGGGCGAGAAGTAACGAGGTGGAGCGATGAAATTACAAATTTTGCAGGAAACGACGGGGGTAGACTGGTTAGGGATAGACAATATCGGAAAATTTTGGGTAGATCGCTTATGCAAGAATAACATATTATTATTACTCTTACTAGATATGTTTTGTTGAAAAGTAAGCTTAGAATTAACGTTAATTTTTTGTTGGTATCTCGAAAAATCTTGTATTGATTGGAGGTAACCCAATTGCTTCCATTTAGTTAAGAAGATCTTCCCATAGTGCGAAAATCTTTCAATGTACTTACCACACTTATTTTTTTAATTTTCATTTCAGTTGCTGTTTTTGCAATACAAGACAATGGAATAGGTTTCCAGAGCATCCCCTCGTCAGAGTTGCAATTATCAGGATCATTAAATCCGTTATTTTCCGTCCCATCACGTATTTGACTTTAAATACCAGAATAGCATCGTTTACAATCTCCAGTCTCTACCTGACGATGATGAAGGTTTATAAATAGCTTGTTTCCACTAGCTTCCACCACGCACCAGCTCGCCTGGAGATATTTAAGCATCTTCAAGTCGTTCTATTTGGAAATCTGTGTCTGTCTGCCTACCTGCTTAGTTGGAATTCGGATTTTCCCATATCTATCTTCTATGCCGCTAAAAGTGTCGACGTTACCAACGGACTATCATAGTGAAGACCGCGATGGCCGCACGTAAGGACCATCGCCAGTGTTATTGCCGACGAAAGCGGCGCATCTGCGGGCGCCGGAACGCTATCGCTATTTAAGAACGACGCCGAGCATCGTGCGAGTTCACAGCGCGTAAGCTCCTTCGCCAATACCCATCGACTAGACGATCAAACCGACAAAAACTCTTGCTCTTAAGCTCGCCGAATACGAATCATACACTTAACCTATCATCTGAAGTCGCCTTCGATTTATTTTCTTTTATTTTACCAGAAAAAAAAGGCACTTTATAAGTACTTACAACCTACTAATTCCTCATACCATTTCGTCGCTACATTCTTAACGCATCATTGAACGCCATAATTTTGAAATTGCTCCGACGACTACTTGGATCCAACTGCTACTAGGATGCCCTCGTGGACGATTGCAGCGTTCTCCTGTTTGGTGCTCACCGTAGTTGAAGCTCATTCCACGTCTATTTTCTTAGATAAGGTCAGTAAAAGTATAATGCTTTCGGTGTTTATCTGTTTATAAATGTTTTATGAGTGTCTGCTCTAGTTTTAATAGCATTTTCTTACTTTAAGCAATAAAAAAATTAATGAAATTAGAAACTATTTGTGTTACTGGAAAAATTATATCAAATTACAGTAATTGTAACATACAGAAAAAACTTATTTTGTTAATAATAAAAATTTGTTCATTTTTTTAAATAGTACCTTCATTTTTCTAGAAAATTTTCCTTTTTTGGTTATACAGATACCTAATAAATAGAATACGTTGCTTAATATTTAGAGCTTACTCAATGTTTACCAAAAACTCAGTGCCGGATCGTTAACTTTGAGAATCCAAGCTTGGGTTAATTGTCCCGACATTCCCCCTTTTGGTGAAACACCGTGCTTTCTCCCTTTCTTAAATGAGAAAAATTATAGGCAACAGATGTTGAAGAACGTTTTATTTTATGTACAATAAATAATAAGTCTTGTATACTGGGTGTTTCACGGGGAACTGCATCGATCGATATATGAAAGAGTATACGGTGGAAAATTCTGAAAACTTGGCACTAAAGGCGATATATACTATTGAACTAAAACATTTTAATAATCTGGCACTGTCGGTTATATCGGAAATAACTGTCAGCTTTGTTATTTTAAATGGAACACCCTATATATTATTAAATTTTTTAATTCCCAATTCAATTTTAAGCTCTATTTAATAAGCCAACTACGTTGCTATTTCTAACCATATTTGAAATATTTGCATTTCATAAAAATCTTTGACGGACGAATGTATGCGAACTTTTGTAAATTTGAAAGTATTCTACTTGGAAAATTGAAATTTTGCAGAACCATTGATCGTATAAGGTAGTATTAGAAACCGAATGAATTTTTCGAAAATATTATACAACGTGTTGCACAATTGGGATTAAACTTTCAAACGGAAAAAGTGTCAAAACGATATTTTTTTAAACAACTGTTTAAAAAAGGGAAAACTCTTTTTTATCAAATTGCTCTCACAAAAACAAATAAATGTCATATTCATTACGGATCCAAAATCGATACCTTTCAAGATATTTAGATAGAATATGGCATTTTTTTTCACTTTTATATTTACAAGAGTTCACATGCATCTGTCAAAAATGTTTATAAAATGCAAATATTTCAAATATGGCTAGAAATAGCAACTTACCTAGTTGTTTTATCAAACAAACTTTAAAATTGAATTATGTGGGGGTGTTCTTTTTAAAATAACAAAGTTGACAGCTACGTCCGGTATAACCGGAAGTCTTAGATAATTGAAAGCATTTTGGCTTAATAGTACATGTAGGTTTTAGTATATTACCAAGCTTTCAGAATTTTTCAATGTATACTCTTTCATATATCGACCAATGCGGTTCCTCGTGAGACACCTTGCGTAACAAACATCAAAAAAATACATAAACAACAAATTAAATGTATTAGGTATTGTAATAACAACAACAATAAACAACAAAATGAAACAACAAATTCCCAGATCAAAAATATAAACTAAGAAAAGAAGTAAAAACAAGAATAATATTTATTCGTATTTGGTATCATTTCAACCATTTATATTTTATTCAATTTCGTTAGTGTTGCAAACTAACGGCTTAAATTTCACAGAAGGTACGAAAAACTGCTATAATAATGTATTTTTTAATTTATCAATTAGATTGTTTTTATCTTTATTTTTGCCGCGATTGAACAGGGGGTTACTAAACTAGTCAGCCGAAAACAAACGAGGAATATCAATTAATCACGAACTCAAATTGTCAGTTACGTGACAGTTGCAGAATCATGTAACTGCTTAAAGTACGTCTTGCGCATGATTTAAATGAACGCAAGATCTTTGCAAGAGGAAACAACTTCTCGTTCGAAAGATATATATTTTCCAACAAAGCATTATTTCAACTAAACGCGATGTTAACGTTTGAGTTGGCTCACTCCATTCTTAAAAAGATCTTACTTAAGTTACTAAACAATTTCTGTACGACTACTTGTTTTTCTCTTTCTTGTCAAATTGCTCTTACGAGAATATAAAAAGAATGTCATATTCATCACGCATCTAAAATTGATACTTTTCAAGATATTTAAGAAAATGTTTATTGTAGCACGATTTTCTTATAAAAAAGTACGTGCCAATGTATGTACGGTGTAAGAATGTAGCTTATGTACGTAGTTTTAAAAAATTATTCGGTATATCTATCATGACCATTAGGAAACCATCCAGATTTGACGAAATGTCAGTTAATTTCCAATTATAAAGAATGCCGGTACGTTTAAATTATACGAACGAAGATTATATAAATTTGTTTATTTATGGAGAAGGCAATAAAATGATATCAAGCACATGCGATACCTTTGGTATTCGATATCCACAAAAACAGAAACCGTCACCAATCAAAGTTACGTCCTTAAATTTCTAGGCACTTTTCGCATCTCCGAATTAATTCTTCATGATCACCCTTTCTAATTGATTCTTGGCTCAAACTTTCAAATACTTGCGTCATAAAATATTTCTTGCAAAACATTTCTAACCAAATAACAGTTGTGAGGAGGTGCTGGTAAAAGATTTGTCTAAGTTCAGCCAGTGGCAAGTTTTCTAAATAAGTATTTTCAAAATTTTGTAAAGTATTCAAGTAACCATCAGCTGCAAAGAAACAACGTGCAAATTTTATGATTAACAAATCACTTATTTGATATTTATCGTTTAAATTTTCTTCATAGAAATGAAATGTCACCATCATCTCTTACTGCACAAAAAACGTTGAATTGTCAGCTCTCCTGGAATCGTGGAATCGTGCCAGTTAAACAGATTGTTTCGTGTAAATTTGGCTTTATCCGTCCAAATAATGTTGTTCAAAAATAATTCGTTCTCTTGAGACAATGCTAAAATAAATTTACAAAAGCTCACTCTTCTTGGGAAATTTCTTTTAGTTGCTGAACCATGGAAAACAGCTATGGGCGAAACTTATGTTTGAGAAGTATTCTATGTATTGATCAACTAGATAACCCTGATTTCAGCGCAGCTTGTCTTCACAAACTTGGCCGTTATTTCCCAATACATCACAGAAGTTATTGATAGGCGTGGTCAAATTGATGTTATTTACACAGACCTTTCTAAAGCTTTCGACCTGATTGACCACGAAATTTCGCTTCATAAATTGGGTGATTTTGGATTTGTTCCTTCAACTGTAGACCTAGTACGATCCTACTTATCTCAGCGACCGTGCTACGTGGTCTATAATGGATATTTCTCCGAAGAGTATACTTTAACAATCGGTGTACCACAGAGCTCCAACTTAGGTCCGCTCCTGCTTGTCCTGTACATTAATGATTTACTTCTGCAAGTGGATTGCCCTATTCTTGCGTATGCAGATGATATAAAAATTTACTCCCAAATTTCTAGTACTAATGATGTTCATAAACTTCAACGCAATTTAGACATATTAGTTGGGTGGTGCAAAATATCTAAACTGAAGCTAAACTTTGAGAAATGCTGCGTAGTTACCTACACTCGTTCTAATTTACCGTGCACCCGATCCTATTATGTTGATGATAAAGTTTTAAACCGCAAATCCGAATTTCGGGATATAGGAGCACTCTTTGCCTCAACTATTACCTTCAAATCTCATTTATCTGGAGTGTGTGCGGAAGTCTATAAATTGTTGGGTTTTATAATGCGTATTTCTAAATATTTTGACATTTCTCTACTCAAGTCACTACACACAAGATTGAATATGCTCCTCTGATCTGGTATCCTCTGAATATCTCAGACAATTTAGCAAATGAACACATCCAACGTAAATTTTTGAAAATTATTTCGTATAAGTGATGGTGTCTATCCCGAAAAGGGTATATCTCAGGACATGATGTTGTCACGTTACCAAATGATATCTTTGAGCAAGCGAAGAGAAATAATCTGCAAGAAGTTTGTATACAAACTAATAACAAACAATATCGATTGCTCCTTTTTACTCGAGCGCATGTCTTTCTTTGTCCCCCGCATCAACTCCAGATACAACTCTACTTTTTTGGTTCCATTTGCAAGAATAAGCGCTATGAGACGGGCTCCAATCTACATACTTTCTCGGATCGGCAATGATGGATGGGAGGATCTCTACGGATGACGTCCATCTTTATGCTTCAGCCTAAGAATATGCATATTTCTCAGTTGCTTAGTATACATTCTGTACCACACATAACACTTGCGTACACGCACACAGTGACATGTATTCACAATCACCCGCGCTCATACACATACATTATTCATACGTCCATACACGTACTACACACACACATTTATACACATATAAACATTTTCCTATATGACACGATATTGCCTACTACTTTAAATATTTATGTATTATGTATTGTATTATCCTGTTATTGGGCCGTTCTTGGCCTGTTGGGTAATAAAGAGTGATATTATTATTAAAGACATTGTTGGATATGCTGTGAAGTATCCCAAAATGACGGTTTCCATGTTGGCATCACCCACTATAGGTTTATGATTTTGAATTTTTACCTTGACGGATCCGAAGTTTTAAAATTCTGTATTATTCCGTTAACTGTGTTTGGTGACGGCTTCTGTTTTTGTGGATACCGAGCGGCAAAGGTATTGCATGTTCTTGATATCACTTTATTGCATTCTCCATAAATAATAAACAAGTTTATATAATTTTCGTTCGTATAATTTAAACGTGCCGGCATTGCTTCTAACTGAAAATTAAATGACATTTCATCAATGCTGGATTGTTTCCTAATGGTCGTGACAAACTTAAACAGGAAAGTGCTACAATACTCATTTTCCTGAATATCTTGAAAAGTATCAATTTTAGATGCGTAACGAATATGACATTTTATGTGCCTTTGTAAGAGCAATTTGATAAGACAGATAAAAATAAGTTTTGACACATTTTCCATTGGAAATTTTAATCGTAATTCTCGGACACGCTGTATAATGTTTTCGAAAAGTTTGTTCGGATTATAATACTACCCTATACGGTCAACAGTTCTGAAAAATTTAAATTTTCCAAGTTAAACACTTTCACAGTTATAGTAAAAGTTCACATGCACTCGGTCATCTGTCAAAAATTTTTTATGAAATGCAAATATTTCAAATATGGTTAGAAATAGCAATATTGTTTTATCAAACTAATATTAAAATCGAATTAGGAATTAAGAAATGTTATAATATATAGGTGTTCCATTTAAAATAACAAAGTTGGCAGATATTTCCGGTATAACCGGAAGTGTCGGATTATTAGAAGTATTTAAGTTTAATAGTATATGTAAGCTGTAGTATATTACCAAATTTTCAGATTTTCCAATATATACCCTTTCATATATCGATTGATGCAATTCCCAGTGAGACATCCTGTATATCTGACCAATGGGAAATTTCCAAAAAGGTCACAAAAATGATATATAAACATATTTGCATACTTAATATAACAAATTAAATCAAAGTTACAGAACTGAACCAAAATAAAAAAGAATAACTTGAGAAAAATAAGCTGGGTGGTAAATTGCCTACAGGATAGTTCAAACACGTCGATGCTTTTAGGAAGACGGTTCAGTTTCCTTGCAGCCAAATTTAATAGGCAGTTATACCCATAGGAGGTTCTCTGGAAAGCCAGAGCGAAAAAATCATTATTTCCGGTATCTATGCATTCGAGGTATTCGAAAGTAGATCGGGACATTCAATTATATTATGTAACATTTGTATCTATATTTCAATAGGGCAATTTTATGACGTGCAAACAAAGATTGGACATGCACCAAGTTTAAACGTTCAGAATAAGTATACAAATCTTTATCTATGTTGACCACAAACAAGATGTAAGCAACAAACTTCCTCTGCACTCCCCTGATCATATTTCAGTGGAAAGCCAAATATGAGCTCCACTCCGTAGAGCGGTATTCTAGAACCTAGACCAACTAAATTTGGAATAGAGTGATAAGTCCAATAACGTTTTTAGTCCAATAACGTTTTTTTGATGAAGGATAATTGAGAAATTTGACAGCTTCGAATTTCATGGCTACCTGATTTAAGTTTAAAATGTTTTCTTTGTCAATTAAAGCATAGTATCGAAAACTTTTGTCATGTTACACATGGTTGAAATCTGAGAAAAGACGGTACCAAAAATCCAATATAGCGAAAAAGAAATAAAAAAGTTATTGATTGCCAGAGAGAACCGAAACCTCATACAAAACAAGATCGAAAGTGGCCTTAAGAATGCGTTTTTTGTTTTTCTCTGCAAGGCTAAATAAGGGTGCTAGAGGTAAAAGAAGGTCTACTCGGGTACTCTAAATCTGTGGCACTGGAACAGTTCACTAAAACCCTTACTACAATACTTAACTCCTACGGGACGCACGTTTCGATAGCCAAGCTATAATCATCAGCAGTAAAACTAAATTGACAAACTGAACCCAAGGAGACACACACCACACTTACAGTTGTAAGTAGTTTAGTGAAAAACTAACATATATAACAAATAAATTATGCAATATGTAAATTTAAAAAGCATGGTAATCGTTAATTATATATATACCCTTCTACTTTAAGTGTTTCTTGATGAGATGCTTTATTATACAGGACTATAATTAAGCCTAAAATGCAAATCTAAAGATATATAATAAATAATCCTTAAATTAAAATGTAAATTATTAAAATCCTTGTTTTTCAATGAAACTGTTCATTGCACATGGTTATAATTACAGCTATAAATAGCTAAAGATGATGTAACAAAGGATAAAGCCTGGAATTTAGTGATCCTAAATCTGAATTCATTAAGTGATTTTTGTTTTTGTAAATTTCCATGCCTTCATAACAATTTAATTGAACAATACTCTTTACGTTTTTAATTAACTTTATATTACCAACATTATGGTTATTTTCAAGCATATGTAGGGCAACGCTAGATTTATCAAACCTTCTGAATGTGAGATGAGCCAAATGTTCTTTGTACCTAATTTTGTTTGATCTTTTTGTCTGCCCAATATACACTTGATCACAATCTTTACATTAAATTTTGTAAATTCCTGATTTATCCATGTTATCTATAGGGTCTATGGAACTTCCTAAAAGGTTTTCAAGGTTATTTCCTGAAAAATAAACAATCTTGTGGTTATTATATCTTTGAAAATACAATTCTGAAGCAGCGATAGAATTTTTTCCACATTCAATGTAAGCTTCATACATATCTGCCTTTTCGTATGATTCGAAGTACGATGATATTAAAGTTAAATAAATAAAACAAATAGCGAAAGCAAAATAATATGATAACTATGAAAAAAAAAACTATTGGAATAGAAACGTAAACGAGTAAGGTAAAATTAACAAAACAATTCAAACACAATAACAAAGATAGAAATATGAATAGCTTGAACACGTACAATGCTGTTAGAAAATCAACTTTGACATATATGCCCGTTGCTATAGCAATGTAATGCATGGCGCACTTACTATTTTCAAATTTAAGAGAACATAAAATACATCGGTTATTTTCAGAATAAATATGTAAAACGATATATATATATATATATATATATATATATATATATATAGACATATAAACAGTCATTGATGAGCCCGTTGAATATATAATTCGGTCGCTGTGGAGCCCAAAATTACGTTGTTGAGCCCGAGGTCGGGCTCAACAACGTATCGAGGCGTATCTCAGCTTTAAATGGCTGGAAATAGTCAGTAGACCCTAAAAATACAAATTTCGCGGGGGGCTCCATAGCGTACTATCCCTATAATTAAATAGACAAAATAGTTCCGGGAAGGACCATGTAGGGGGCGCCCTGATCAAATTTTATATACGGTATATACAAATAGATCAACATGACGTTGTTGAGCCCGAAATTTGGCAACAACTGCGTAGGGTTCCATAACATACCATTGATATATAACTGTATGTTGGTAGCGGATTTATATATCGTGGTGGACTTTCTACTCTATAAGTATCATTAACCTGAATGTTATTGTTCTCGATATTTTACTATCTGTATTAATCTAACTATTCCTTAGCTTACCTCCTAATAAAATTATAATACAGTTTTCTGGTAAATTCAGCAAATGATTGTTTCATAAATTAAAATACTTGTTAGGCCGAAATTGTTGATTTCTATTACCCTGGTAAGTGGAATCAGATAATGTAAACTGTTTATTTTGTCAGTTTCTTTGACCGTACAAATTTCAACAATTTAACTTCCTGAGTGATTTATATTTGAATAGTTGTGTGTTATATCAGAGTTATACCTTTTTCTGCAAGGTCTATAAGATTTGCATAATTCTTGTGTTATTTCAATTTAGATAACCTACACACCAACATATTTTTTTCCATAAGCTCTTAGTTTTTATACATGTCATCTCTCTATATCGAATATAAGTGGGAACGGTAGAAAATAAATAAGCAACATGATAACTAAAGAATTACATGTGGAAGGAATGAATAATTTTTTTAAACGAGTGACGATGTTTTAGAACAAAATTATTATTGACGGTACCAAATGGGTATGTAATGTGAAAGTGGATGGAGTTTGATATCTGAAAGAATTAATATTCATGTTTCTGGTGATTTGAATTCTAGGGTGAGAAATGAAAAGGCAGATGAATGGTTGGTCAACAGAAGGAGGAAAAGATAAATAGTAATTGTATAAAATGAATGGAATATTACCTTCTGAACAACCTAGTGATAAACACCTATTTCTATCATAAAGAAATCTATACGATTGCTCGACAAACATCAATTACAGAAGGAGCATAGTAAGTCACAGTTTAATAAAAAAAAAAGGCAAGTGTGTGACGTGAAGATTAAGAGAGGACCAGAGACATTTCCCGATCACTACATGCTCATGGCAAAAATTAAAAAGCGTAAAGATAAAGAGGAATGTAAAAGAGCGAGTGAAAGTGACATTAGTTCTGAAACGATAAGAACATTTAGATTGAGGAAGGAGAAAAGAGTATATAGATTCATAGAAGTACCGGAAACCAACGCAGAAATGCTAGAAAAGGAAAATATAAGTATAGAGAATCTTCTGAAAGCTGCCAGAGAAACATGTGAGATCTTAAAAACAAATTCTATAAAGCAACACACATTATAGTTAAAGAAGTGAACAAACAAACAAAAATAAACAAAATAAGATGGAAGCAATACTTGAGTGAAAGAATAATATCAAAACATGAAAGGAAATATAGAAGGAATAAAAACGAAATTGAAAAAATATGGTTAGAAAAATCAAGGAAGCAAGTTGAAACGAAAGTAAAGAAAGGTTAGTAGAAAATGGCCTAAAACACTGGAAAGCGGAAACAAGCCGGAATATGTATACGAAGAGTAGGATAAGATAAATTATTACGAATGATGCGCAAACGCATGATGACACTATGCAGAGCGGAAAACAACGCCAACAAAAATAACTACACTGCAAAAAACCCCACCAGAGTATGGGAGGTTATCAGGAAGTAAGGATAACAACATGAAAGAGGGGGAAGTAAAGAAGGCGGTGAACTTAGCAAAAATGGGAAAATATCAAGCTATAATAGAGTGACAGCAGAAAGTTATTTGCAGCATCTAAATTAACATGGAAAGGGAGCCAATTGCCAAGGGTTAGACGAGAGTCGAGCGGTCCTAAAAAGGGTTAGAATATTTGACGACACATTTGAACTTAGGGAAATGCAAAAGACCTTACTGAGCATATTTTGCCTTTATCAATTTGTGTCAAGGTGTCTGAAAGTGCCTGTTCAGATGATATCATAAGTATGACAGGAAGTCAAAATTTTAATACATATGATAAGGTACCACATGAAATGAGAGTTAATACCCGAAAGATAAAGGTAACGTTAACCACTGAAAAAGGAAAATTCAAAAAATAGTTGGGAATACTGTGAAAACTTATCATGCGATGGAATAGAACGTTGATAAGCAAATGAAAATTTCCATGACAACTAAAATGATACTGTTTGAAACTATTTGTAGGGCAATACTAACTTATAGTAGCCACAGGGATACCAATAAAAACCATGAAGAGTAAACTAGAATCTTTGGAAACAACTCTTAGGAATTACAAGAAAAGACAAAACGAAATACGGATGTAGAAGGACTAGATATAAATTTAACATTAAGCCA
Organism: Dynastes maya; assembly: GCA_029619315.2. NCBI lineage: Eukaryota > Metazoa > Arthropoda > Insecta > Coleoptera > Scarabaeidae > Dynastes > Dynastes maya. Next base: position 54,121,544 of record JAROYE020000004.1, on the reverse strand, counting down.
AATTGTTATGACGTATAACTTAATACCATACCATACATCAAAATATACCATATATTGAGGTGATAAAAATGAAATGTGTCGCTTGCTCTTTTTGTGTAGGTTATGTAACGTCTTCCTCTGGAGAAGGGCGTGAAAAAAATTTCAGCTTTTTAATGAATGCAGTTTTTTAATCTTTATTATTTATTTTCTATCTTTTCCCTAAAAAATATGGACTACAAACGTAACATTAGTCAATTGCTCGTATTGACTTGTTTGTATAAGAATGGAATATCAAAGTGGTTAGCGATGAATGCAATATATTTCTGTAATCATTAATTATAGATTCGTGGGATCATCTCTTACAAATAGACAAACAGAAAAAAAAATATGGGAGGCCAATGAAAACAAAAACAGGAAAATCCAGAAAAACATGGGAGAATGTTACAACTATTACAAGACTATTCGGAATCGAGGAGTAACAGTGATGGAGACTAAATGTGCGTCACGAAATAGCGATAGGAAACAATGTGTGCTGAAGGGACTAATCATTCGTTTTGCACTGTGCAAAATTGTTTAACACATGATAAATTCAAGGAAAAACAGCAGCCAAGAAAAATAACAGCTATTAGACATTTTTCAAAAAGGAAGGGGTAACTGACCAGTGGCGTCCGCCAAAGCCATTTAATAATAATAATAATAATAAAAAGCAAGGTAGTCTGTTAATAGCTACTGTATCACATTGGCTGGCGCAAAATTATTCAAAGGCATTATGTGAATGTACGGCGGGAAATTTGGGAAAAATCGACTTCATAAATTACAACTATCAAATCTGGCTTTGTTTCAAGTCATACATTTCCCATGTCCTGTCCTCAAATGATTTCGAATTGAAATTTTCAAAGTACTCCCGGTTTTTCCTCTTTTTTAGGTAACAAACAGTAATCCACTATCTTAGTTCATTCCACATAGAAGCAAGGCTAATATGTATTTCTTTCTGGTTTGCCTTATTTCACCTTTCTATATTACATAACAACAATGATACATATAAATATTCAATAATAAACGCATTGCAAGTAAATCACATTTACAGCGCAAGTCAGTTGCGCATTCCACTTGCGGACGCTGCATAAGATAGATCGTAGCTTAAAAGAAAAAAAGAAACACAGATTGGAGGTTTGGCATCGTTTGCGGGGCTCCATAACGTACCTAAGATATAAACAAATATACAGTCGGGTTCCAAATAATACCGTTGTTATATCTGGGTCCCATAAGGACATGTTCATACCTAACTTTTTAATTTATAGGAATTTTTTACCCCTCTCTTGGTGCGCTGGCTTATATCAAATAGAATTAAAGAGAGAGCTGAGGTATACTCTTCTATCTCATCGTTTAAGGCCGGGATCATCAGCGGCCCGACAATATATCGGGCTCATTAACGTACTGTTTACAAGTATATATATATGTATATATATATATATATATAATGAAAGCTGATAAAATATCCTTTTTAATGAAACCATCGCTTACTGTTGCTTCCATTTAGAAAAAAACAAAAGTTTGTTTTATATATCCTAACTGTTTAAGGTTATAAAACAAACGTCAACGGAAAATTAAATAGGGTCACATAACCTGCAAAAAATGTTAATAACATTTTTTCCTCATTTGAGAAATAAAAGAGATAGAACGATTGGAAAAAACGTATAAAAATTCGATTTCTAATTATAACTCAAGAACCGCTTGAAATATCAAAAATCTATTTCGACCAATTAATTTATCTTGAAAAAATGGACCCATAACTCTGTGCTTCGTTTAGGTCTAGCTATGCTTCTTCGTAGGTATACCCATCAATAAATCACATATTTGATTTCTTCGTAAGAACCCCATCTGTTTCAAAATAATCTGTTCTATTATCCCAAAATTGATCTAAACAGTACATAAGAATAGGAAGTACTCACAAAACAAAGTTTATCTTTTCAATTAAATGTTCACATCAACAAATAAAAACAATTTAAAAAATCTCATTCTCTCTCAGAAATATTCTCAAGAATGGAATCACTTTATTTATTATAATTATTATAATTTTGTATAGAATTGCTAGAAGTGGACAACCAATATATTATCAGATATTTTTTTTGAGTACAGCGGATGACATTGTATAACGTGAACTTGAATACAAAATCTGATACATTGCAAGTAACAAGAAAGACCGTTTCAAATGCCTCCAATCCTATTTGTCATTTTCTGTGCGATATTTTTAGGTGTACTTTTCAATATTATGACAGAAAATGGTATTTATTTTCTCTCAGGCAGTACATCTTCCTATTTACATCGAGACGGTCAGATAAAAAAGCGTCCTCTGTTATTTTTTGACATTCTTTCTATTTACTGAAGTAATGGAATAACGTTTTATTCTGGTGCTATTGCTGGTGACATTGACAAGTACATAGTTTCTTTTATGTTTGACATTTTTATTACAAAACTGCAAGAAGGAAGATGCTTTTTTATGAAGAGCCGGAGTATTTGAACGTATAATTTTAGATCTTTTAACTAGCTTGTGATATACGGCGAATAAAGGTAGAAAATCAGATTTCCAATTTCAATTTTAAACAAATAAAGAGTTTCCCAATAAGAATATCTTTTTAAATGTAAAAAAAAAACAGAAAAAAAGTTAATCCAATTTTTCTTTTATTTGAAAGTTTCATCGATAGCATTTATGTTTTCAAGTCCTCTACTGTGGTTTGTTCGCATAGACCAATGACTTAACGTAACCCCATAAAAAATAATCCCATGGTGTTAAATCGCAGCTTCTTGAAGGCCAAGCATCTGGTCGAAGTTGTCCAATTCTTCTTGAATCTCTCGCATCAAGAGAAATAAATGTTTCAGGAAACTTTTCTTTCAATAAATCAATGATTTCACCAGAAGTGTGACATGTGGTACCGTCCTGTTGGAAGAACATGCCATCCAAGTTCATTTCTTTCAAATTTTCACGTAACGAGCGACTGGTTTGGACAAAAGATCGACTATTTTGATAAAACTTTTGAATAGTAATGAGACGTTCTTGAAGCGTGTATCTCACCATGATGAAATGCTAGACTATACTGAATACAACTGTCAAGAAGTGACATTTCTTTTCATTTCCAAAATGGCCGCCGTGGCATTTCCAAAACATATCATAGTTATTGGGAAACCTTTTATATAACTCTATGGAGATTTTACATCACCTAATGACATATTCCATTTATTCGCCGAGAATACGTAGATTTGTATTCCAGCTATTCGATTTCAATTGGGTGTTCAACCCCATAAGAAAATGCCTCGGAAAAGGTATAAGGACTCCCACGTTTAAGTTTATCCGTTCCTTTTAATTTTGAGGGGCACTTTTAAATCAGCGCAATTTTTATATGTAAAGAAGCTAAATATATGCATATTGAAGTGTTACCTTTTTCATTAATTTTTGAAACTCTCCTTGCCTGGAAAGCCATGAATATTAAAATTAAAGGAAAGTTCCAAACATATGCAAGGTTGAAGTGAGGCACGGCTGCGTTTTAGATTTCAAACTTAATAAACATGGTAAATATTTTTTTTATAGCAAAGTTGTTTTTAAAAGTCTGAGTTGTAAGGGAATTTAATAGACATGCAAATTAACTTAAATTAATCTAAATGGGCGGGGATGCTGTTTTTTTTTAAGATGGAATTTGTAGAAATACTTCAGGAAAATGTTTTAGGGAATTAGGAAATAAGTTATCTACAATATCTTTTTTAGAACAAATCTGTTTATCTGTTGGAAGTTAAGTGATAATTAACAGAATACATATACAGGATTAGTGCAATTTTTTGAAGGAAAGTTAACTGTATACACAGAATAATAAGAATAATTGTGTGGTGTTGAAATAAATATAGTTTTAAAATGCTCTCTATTTACCAAAATGGAACCAGTTTTGAGAACCGCTGGCTGCATAAGGAACTATTCCAGAAGGTGTTCCTCTTTTCTAAAACATAGGGTTATTCGCCATTTTAGTGATGTGGAAATCTGTTCACAACAATAATTCAGAATAATTATTGAAAATAATAACCACAATAATTCAAAATAATAGTATTCCATCTGGAAGTCGTATTCTCAATTAACACTGCGTTTTCCATCAGGATAATGACTTTAAACGCACTGCTAGAATATGAAAAAAATATTCTTGAGCAGCTTTTGTGGGATGGGTCAAGGAACGGCAACCACAAAATGCCCAGCAGTTCTGGAATTATTTACAGGAAGTGCGATAAGAAATTGGTATCGATTACTAAAAATAACTGCTGAAAAGAACTGGAAATTTGTGAAGGCTAAAGAAGGACACATTTAAGAAAATAAATTACAGTCTAAATAATACGTAAAATGTAAATATTTTAAAGATGTTATGTATTTTCTTGCCTCTTCTGTACACTATTTTTAAATATTAATGAAAATTGCGTGAAGAATTCGCAATATGAGGATGGTATGAGAAGTACTAGGAAGTTTATTTAACTCCAACCAACGATAAACGTGGGGTAACGGGGAAGAATCTCTTCTTCAGTTGCATCCAGTTGCATCACTACATTCATTTCCATAATGCTACGTTTAAAAGTAACTTTATTCTTCGGAAATTCATCATCAATTTATATTTGAAAAGGAATTATCAAAATTTGCTGTGGATAAAACAATCGCCATTGCGATTAAAATAAAGCAGAAGAGGGATTCCAATTGATTTTCTCACTCTGAGTTAAATTTCCATCGAGGTAACTCGTATTTTGGTTGTGCCTCCAGTTTCAAGTGTTAATATTTCAAATCGTATTATAAATTCAAGATAGAAGTGAAGGTTGATGGTTAAGAATAGGTAGTTTTACTGTAAATGTAATATAAGCATAAAGTTTATATTGGCGTCGTCATAAAATCTAGGTGAGTTTCCAATATTCAGTCTTCATTTTCGTTAAATTCCAGCGATTGGAATTAAAATTCAATTAGATTGCCGAAAAAGTGTTTCAGAACACTTCCCAATTCTCAGTTCATATAATTAATCAATTAACTTTCACTTTTTTTTTTTACAATTTACCACTTTTAAAACATTTCAGTATATATTTTTTTCTGAAATTCACTGCTGCTCGTATATCGTCTGTTGGGCAGAATAAATATTATTACTATTATTATTTGCATATTGTTGTAAATGGGAAAATGATGATAAAAATTCTATGAATATATTTCCTTCCGAATTTCAATAAATCAATACCCATCCATTGTTTTAATTTTAGTAACCAAATTAAGGTACCTATTCAAATAGATGAATTAAACGTTTGAGAATGTAAATTCAATCCAGAAACACGTTTCAATATCGCAGACACGTCCTCCTATTTACGACAATGTTCCAAAGGAGCAGATCTACTGCATCTAATGCATTTTCATCGTATAAATTTAGCGATACTGAGTCTCTGTGAGTGATTTTGTAATATCGAAAGCGATGTTCGCTGCGGCTAGTGCTGGTTGATGTTTTCGGGGTTAGGAGTGTTTTAACGAAATTACACACGGCTATGAACATCGTGCGCGGTTTTGTAGTTGTATAGCGGATCGCTAAAACATTTCGCGATCGATTTACGTAGGCCCCGAATAAGAAAGATTGTTTCCGATACAAATAGGACATACAGAAGATTGCTTTTTTGTGCTTTTATCAATTTATCAAACGGATATTGAGGGTGAAGCTGAACGTAAGCTCTGTGAAAAAAATTGTTAAATTCAACGGACGTGGAAAATTATTTTCATTTTCATGACCGTTTCACAATACAACGATTCATTTACAGTTTCCAACCCACGAGGTATTTATAAATGGATGTTGAAGAGTGTCTGTGAAAAGTTTCTTTGTTGCTGCGTCTATCTGGTGGTCGCACATTTCAAAAAACAATATACGCAAGCAGCAGATTTTTACGTAAAAGTTTTTAACAACCATCAAATAATTTCGTATGCGAATTTAAGCTGAAGATGGATTTTATTTCACTCCACCAACGTACTACGATACTTTATTCTAATGCAGCACTAACGCTTTCTATCAGCATGCTAAAAATAAAACGTCCGCCCAACCTTTTAAATAAAATAAATGTCCGCGGAATAGTGGAAAACTTCTTTTGTGTAGTTTTAAAATAACTTTCTAGTGGAACGAGTAAACTGTGCAGACGAGTAACTTGCGTTTTGCAACTAACTCGGAATCATATTATATAAATTACGGATAAACTAGGTAAAAACTTATAAAGTTTATCGAAAATAGACAAAGGAAACAAAACAGTAATGTCAAAGCTAGAGAGTGTTCGTGAAGAATTAACGATCAGCAACGGTTATGCTTTGAATTCGAAACATTTCTATTGGAGTTTAGTGATAATAGTTTACGAAATATTGTAAGGCAAAAATTTCTTAATAAATCAAATACTCAATTAACAAGTGTCCTTTAATGAGATGTTATGTTTTGTTAAATCGGTGATTCAAAGAAAGATTATTTTAATATAAAGTTGTGATTCATTTCTTCCAGCCATTGCCGAGTTATTTTAAGAAAACCGAAAATCTACTAAACTTTCAGAGGTAGTTTCATCCTCTTAAACCGAGATTGGGTCGATAAGGAAAATACTTTCGAACATCCTTGGGTGTGGACTACTTGTTCACAAAGTTTCAATTTTTTTTGAATTTTCGGATTCGGGATGTTTTCTTGCCAGTATTTTAGCCTGCCACTGTGACGCTTTTGAAACGATCAATGCTACTACGCCCTGTATAAATGGTTACCGATCATTGTGTTAAACGTTGTTTCCACATTTCACTTTCCTTTTCCACCTTTAAAAATCTTCATTTATTGCAAATTTATTGCATTAACGCCTATTTTCAAAACCGTTCAATGCATCTTTTCAAAAATATTTAAACACTTTAAAAGATATGAGGAGGTACATTGCAAAATGCAGTTTTTGAGTTGCGTGTTTTTCTACAAATAGCAAAGATTAACTGCACGTGTCTTACATAAAATGCATTTTTGCAAATGCCAGTATGTTGTGTAAGATGAAAGATACTATTGCAGATGTTTTCAAAAAAAAATTCACGTTTTTTAAATTAAACCGGAGCGCATAAAAATATAAATACTGCGTTTTGAATTATGTCAAAAACTGCGTCATTGCAATGTGCCTCCTTATATCATATGAGCGAATACAATTTTGTGAATAAAACAGTTTAGAACACAAATTATAACCATTTCGATTCTTTGATTTAGCAAATAGTATTTCTCCTCAGAATCATTAATTTTTAAATTGTACTTACAAGGAAACACCGCTAACCCGAAGATTCAGATTTTGATGAAACTTTAGATACTGAAAGAGTAGCTTAGTATGAGAACAACACAATCTTTTTAGCAGCTGGGTCACCCAATTTTAGTTTACAGCCTCCTCTAAAATTTTTTATGATTTTCAGTTTTTTGTAAATATCTCAGAAACTATAACGGATATATTTTTTTAGAACATAATTTGAAGTATATTAGTCTTAAGGATGATACAAATTATTTTTTGAAAAAATATATAAGTGGGGACCGGGTACTCCGTACCCCCCACTTTCATTATAATGTCCTTTTTTTATTTCTCAAAAATGAAGTCGCGTTCACGTAGAAAACGTAGTTCATAAGTAAGCCGGGCACAATCGGTCTCCGCAACAGAATCGGATCAGTCGCATGGGCCGCGGATTAGAAATAGTGTATGTGTGACCCATAGCCGACAGAAGGTGGGTATATTTGTAGTACCCCAGATCAGGGACTTGTTTCGAGACGAAAAGTTCGATATAGAGCTGAACAAAAATGAAAAATCCGCCTGGCTGCCATTTAAGAATATTTGTGAGAACTTTTTAGGCAATCACAAATCCGAAGACTAAAAGAACATTGCAAAAGACCTTTTGACTTCATTTTTTAGACTCACATTTAGATTTTTTCCTGGACAATCTTGGTGTCGTCAGTGACGAACATGGGGAAAGATTTCACCAAGATATTTTGGACATCGAAAAGCGCTACCAAGGCAAGCGGAGCCCTTCTATGCTGGCAGACTATTGCTGGACACGGATGAGAGACGTTCCTAACGCTAAATATAGCAAAAAATCATACATTTGTACATTCTAGAAACATTTAGAAACCCTGCTTGATAGAATATTTCTGAAAAATGATTTGAATTCAGCATAAAAAATGCTGCAAGGTTCACATATACGAATTTGCGGGACAAGAAAAAGTTTAAATTTTGTTAAGCAGTGGTATCATTATTTAGTTTAACGAGAACGTTCTTTGGGAAGATTAATAGCGTTCCATTACAATCATCCAATCTACGTCATCAAAATAATAAATAATTCATCGGGACCGTCATCAATAGGAAACGTCCAATAATATTTACCTTACCTGTCTTCGCCGTTCAGTGAGGATTTTTTCTACCTCGTGCGACCCATCTGTTGCGGAAAATACCGCTCACCTTACTGCCCCTATATCAAATGTTTACCTACTCGGCTATTGTCGTTGCTGCTACTGGATACCGGGGTCGGATGTCTCCCAACTGTCACACGAACGATCCTCTTCTCGACAGATCTGATGCGAGAATATTTATTTTCCATTAGGAGCCGTTCCACGTTATCATTCTCCCTACAAAACGGTTGATGGGACGCATTTATTATCCACCGATCGTCCTACGAAACAAGGCTGCAGTTCATCACTTGTTATCTTCGTGTTTTACTTTAATTTGTTCCATGAATTGCTATACGTTTGGCGCCTTTTAACGATCTACACACCTGATGTGTATCGTATCTCCGTAAGCGTGCGTACGCTGACATATCCGTATTTTGCCGCCGTAATTGCTATCTATGTAAATAAAGTTGAGCGCGAAATTACACTATGAGAGGTTTGTTATGTTGGTAAAACCTGTTCGAATGCGCGAAAACCAAAGATCCATGAAATCTATTTAAAAAATGAAAAGAATATGTAATACGTACAATAAGAAAAAATATTATTTAAAAAAATATTTAATTTTCACTGAAAGAAAGCAATAAAATACATTCTGAAATAAAAAATAAAGTACATGTTTACACTGATATAATACACTTATAAATAGGATTGTACCAGTACTGCAAAATGTATTTAATAATTAATTTATCAATACTAAATTAAAAATAAGTTTAATAATTATTAGTAGCCGAGAACTATATTTTGTCTTCAAAGCAGCCATCGCAGAAACACCGGTTTCACAAAGGTAGGTTGTTGAAAATCGTAATAGTATACGAAATGCTCTTGTTTTCAGTGCAGAAAACTCATCATCCACCTCTGCCCAAAATTCATAGAATGACTTATTACTAAATTGTCTTTTGATTTCGCCACTTGCCGTGAAGTGTATGAAGATTTCTTCTTCAGCAGTTGAGAAACCTTCGGGAGTACTTTGAAATGGGCCCCTAACCCATTCGTAACTCCTTACCAAATTGTCGTCAGCAAGAAAATACTTTTTACAATTCTCTGTCAGTATGGCTAAATGATTTTCAATGGTTACAGAAATAACTTTCATATGTTGTTCTTCAGCCTTGTAAGTTTTAACACATTCCTCCATATTTGCAAACATTTCTGGGTTTTCTGCTTTACATCTCTGCTCCACAATTCCATTTTCCTACAAAAATCATTAACTTTATCACAAACAACACAGAGTATCGGCACACTCTTTACCACACAAAATATTAAGTAATTCGGAACAGCTGTTTCAAAGGCTCACTGGGCTCTCATTTTCAACAGAGTTACCGAATAAATCTAAACGAAAAACTAAAAGCTTTATTCTTGATTCTACCATGCTTGCCTACCCCTCCTCTCCAAGAAAAAGGAAGGGTGTGTATGTACAAATATGTCTAAACATAGACATATTTATATATACACACCCTTCCTTTTTTTTTGAGTTGCCGATAACGGCAAAGGATAGTTCAGAAAAAATAGAAATCGACGTACTTTTTTCTGAGAACGCCAGCTTCTGTCGTTCAAAAGTTAGCATGGGAGGGGGAGGGGGAACACTTTAGGATCGCACTATATAAATTTTAATATTTTGAAAACAATAAAACGATTTGTACCAAAATTTTTATGAAAAATATGTAACCCTATCAGCGTTAAATATATTGAACAAGTCCTTGTTACTCATGTTTCTTTATGTAATTCTTAAATTTCAACCAATATTTTGTTTTATTTCAAAGTTTTCTTAATATTTACACTACGAACCAAATGAATAAATATTAGATTACTGAAAATATAATGAATAAAAATAGAATATGTTAGGAGAAAGGACATACGAGGGGGTACCCAAAAGAAACCGAACTGATGTTGTGGTAGGCGGAGTTTTTATAGTACCGCGTTCTGTCGCGTATAGAGCTACCATTCCCGAGTCAGTAAGCCAAGCGTCGTCGCTAAGGAAGGTTCCGTTCGGCTTGTGTGAATCTTTTAGTTGCACTTGTTTTTTGTGCTTGTCGTTTTTGCAATGGTTAATTCTCTTGAACAGCGCGCGGCCGTGAAGCTTTACTTGTTGCCCGGAAAAACTGGCACGGAAACTCTTGAAATGTTAAAAACGACCTAAAAGGATGATGCTATTGGGAAAAGTAAAGTGTTTGAATGGTTTTCTCGTTTCAAAAGAGGTGAAATGTCAATTAATGACAATCCTCGCTCTGGTCGTCCTTTCACGGCCCGAGCCGATGAAAATTTTAAAAAAATTCGCGAAATCATCCTGGAAGATCGACGACGGACCATTGAAGAAGTTAAGGAGCTGTCTGGAGTGACTTGGAGTTCAGTTCAGTGAATTTTAACGACAAATTTGGGGATGAAAAGGGTGGCTGCCTAATTCGTGCTTCGACTGCTGACTGCTAAACAAAAACAAGGTGGAGTTGAAGCATGCTGTGCTTTGAAAGAAGAGTTCCGAAATGATTCAAACAGGTGACGAATCATGGTGCTACGGTTACGACCCCGAAACGAAACAACAATCAAGTCAGTGGAAGACTTCAAGTTCGCCTCTCCCCAAAAAAGCTCGTCAAGTGAAATCAAACGTAAAAACAATGCTGATTTGTTTTCTCGATGTGTTTTCTCGCCTATTCAGAGTTTGTTCCACAGGATGAGACGGTTAACCAGGCTTTCTACCTGGAAGTTTTGGAAAGATTGCGCAACAGTTTGTGGTAGAAGAGGTCTGATTTGTGGCAGTCGGGCAACTGGTTTTTCCACCATGATTCGCTCCTCTGTGCGACAATTTTTGACAAAAAATGCCCCCCTATTCATCCGACTTTGCCCCCTATGAATTTTTTTGTTTCCCCGAATGAAAAGAGACATGAAAGGAAAGCGTTTTGCCAACATTGCTGAGGTGAAGAAAAAAACGATGGAGGCGCTGTCGAGCATCACAGAAGACGAATTAAAAAAATGTTTTGAACGATAGAATAAAAGATTGGACAAGTGTATTAGTTCCAATGGAGAGTACTTTGAAGGGGATTGAAAGATTTTTGTTAAAAAATTAAATAAATATTAAAAGAGTTCGGTTTCTTTTGGTTACTCCCTCGTATGCCGGTGAAATTTGAAAAAAAATGAACAGCTAGGTTTCGTTAAAAAGTCTGTTGATTTTCTTTTATGTTCTCTTCCAGAAAATGAATGTTGACCTCTTTTAAGTACAATAAATAATCAAGTAAATCCTCGTATACAATTTACTATGGAAAAAAGGTAGACAAGTCAATATTCTTTCTTGACCATTTCGTGACCTTTCTTGATCATATTAGACTGGTACCAAAGGCCTTTTTGGAGTCATTCTGGAAGATGTATAAATTACAGCTTCATGGATGTTTTGGACTAAAAGAATAACATAATTAAAACAATGAGAAATAGGGTTGTGACATCCATCCCTTCGTAAATAAAACCTAAACAAACTTTTATGTAATCAAAAAAGTATTTCAATCTTAGTAATTTATTGATATCTAGAACAATCTTGCCTGTTTTTTCCTTGGTGTATTAGCAGTAATCTCTCTTTAATCCTGATACACAAAACTTAATTAAAAAAAGTTTTCTGGCAGCTACTTTTCCATGGACTTTACATTATATTCCCCATAAAGTATTCTTCCCTACCGTATCCATGTCAATCCAATTAAGAAGCCCGTAAATTATACAGTTCTCTCTAGACCAGTAAACCCTCCCTCCTCCTCCTCCTGTTACAAATTATTAGCTTCCTTACGTAACGATGGCCCCCATGGTTTTAATCGCGGTCCTTTCTTAACTAATATAATCCCGTAATTGCGTCCTACATACGAGACAAGGATATCATAAGGTATTCAGCGGCTTCGGAGAATTACTCGCCATTGTTGAACGAGTTTTTGATTTTATTCTTTGTTCGTGACCAATGTAGATGAGACGAGCGGAATCTTAGCGTTGGGATTAATTGGGATATTGCGAAACTAATTTTAATTTTCAATCTTACGGAAATCTCATCGTTTTTATTGGAACAGCTTGTTCGATAAAACGAGATAATTGACTGCGGTTCTTTTGTTTTTGCAGGCAGCTATGGTGAGTTGGAAACAAAAGAAACGGTTTACATGTAATGACGATTTGGTATTAAGTTCATAAAAATATGATAGTGGAAAACATCGGAATAATTACAGTAAGGGAATAAATGAAATCGATGTTTTTTACCAAAATATCTATGCGCAGAGAAATGGTTTCTTGCATCAAGAAAATAGATTTTTTTGCAAAAATCAGTCTCTATTAAAATATTTTTATTTCAAGACTATAAAAATGTATAATATAAGAAAATAATTTTCTTAGGGGGTTAGAAAATCAATAAAATCCAAGACAAAAAAATGTTTCTTCCAAGTAAATCATTTTGATTGATTGATTGATTTTCCTACCAAAGCAGGGCTGGTCTTTACATCCCTAACACTGAAGCTTAATAGCTTATTGTATTATTCCTGCTTCGGTTTTGTTTTACTTGAACAGGTTAGTTCCCGCAATCAGGTTTAAGAGCCTATGTAGTAAATCTTTCTCCATTGGTAGTTCAATTGTGCTTCGCATAGTGAATCTGCGTTGAGCTAGCGCTGCACATTCGAAAATAATATGAGGGGCTGTTTCCTCCTCCTCATTGCAAAGTCTACATAAGGGTTCATCTTTGTAGATCCCCATCTTATGCAAGTGGCCTCTTAAACAGCCATGTCCTCTCAAACAGACATGTTGCTGCCCTAAGCCGTATCTTGCTTAATTCAAGCAGGTCAGCAGTCAGATGTTGCGATGGTCTTCCCATCATTCGTTTGCTGTGCTTTTGTCCAGCTGCATGTTTCCAATTTAATTGGTGTTGTGTTATGATTCACTCATTAATTGCGCCATGCACTGCACTCTTGGTAATACCTAGACCTGGTTCAGGACCTATATAATTCATTTTTGAGCCTTCCCTCGCTAGCTGGTCAGCAATTTCATTGCCCGCTATGCCCCTGTGCCCTGGCACCCACACCAGTGTGACCTTGTTGTGTTTAGACAGAACCGTTAGGGTTTGCAGGCACTCCCATACTAGTTTGGAGGTTATATGATAAAATGCTAGTGCCTTTAAGGCTGCCTGACTGTCAGAGAGAATGCAAATCGTCTCACCCTGCGGTCGCCGACGCAGACTCTCCCACGCGCAGGTTTGTATAGGATATATTTCTGTTTGAAATACCGTGGTGTATTGCCCAAGTAGTACACATACTTTGTATCCCTGGTTTTCCTCATATACACCAACGCCAGAAGTAGTGCCCGTTTTGGACCCATCTGTGTACCAGATTAGTGTTTTCGGTTTTCTCCCCTCTCCATCCCTCCATTCTTCCGAATTCAAGAAAACTTTGAAAGGTTTGTCATAGGAGATCCTGGAGACTGTTGTATCACTACCCATATCGTTGATAGGGTTTGTTACTACTGCTTCTATTCTAGTGTGCCCAGATCCACTGTGGTAGCTCCAGTTGCTAGTATTTTTCAGTCTGTATGCACCCATTCTGGCTTCTCCCTTGATATAAATCTCAAGAGGAGGCAGGTTTAGCATGGTTTCCATAGCAGCTGTTGGAGTGCTTTTAATAGCTCCTGTTATACATAGACATGCCAGTCTCTGAATTTTCGAGAGACTAGTTATCGCATGCTTCTGTGTGATCTTAGGCCACCAAACCAGGCAGCCATAAGTTATCATGGGTCTTACCACCGTAGTACACAGCCAGTACGTCATATGTGGTTTGAGTCCCCATGTTTTCCCAACTGTTCTACGGGTTGTGATTAACACCCTCTTACATTTGTCGGTCATTTTTTGTAAATGTGAGTTCCAGTTCAGTTTAGAGTCCAAGATTACACCTAAGAACTTAATCCAATCTGTGGAAACTATTTTATTACTTTTTTATACAGAAATGTTAACGTTAGTTATCCAATAGTAAAATTATATAAATCCATTATCCTACTTACCTATTATTTTCTTCATTTACATCTCATCGATTACGAACCACCATCTCACATAACCTAAACTAGGACTACAATTGCGATTGCCCTGCGTTCACGTAACGGAAATTGCCGGCGACGCGCGAACCGTACGATTCTAACATATATTTGTTTAACTCAACAAAATTTTGTCAAATAAGCATGTTTGTACATTCAAACAAATTCAATTTGTTGTTCTTAAAATATGTACTTTCATCCAAATAAAGCTTTGTTGAATTAAATAAATAATTTTAAAGATATATATTTGTTTGATTCAAGAACTTTTTCTTCTCTGTGTACGTATTTTTATATGTCAACATTCGAAATACTGCAATTCGAAAAACGATATTTTAAAAAATCGACTTTACTATAAATTGTAGTGAAGATTAGCAAAGAACTCTGCAAAGTACCTTAATTTTATGGGAATTTTTGTATAATTTGTGTATCGCTAAAGATTGATTGTCATTATTTTCAACTTAAAAGAATAGTTTGCTTAAGTATTGTTAAAGCAATATCAGATTGAACTAATTATTTTATAGCTTTTCAACTGGCGCTAAATAAATGTTTTTTCTCTATTATCGTTTCAGTTCAACTTCAAACGGGGACTGGGACAGCAACAAGTCCATAGCGAGCGCCATCTCAGCCTCTCTAGCCAATCGAGTCGAACAAAACGATCCGCCGAACATTTGGTGACAGGTAAACAGATAGAACCACATCAAACGACCCCTGTTCGCACAGATAGGGACGACCGTAACAGAGAAACAGTTTCGCGATGGATGCTACAGTTACTATCTTATGTGCCGTTACCACTGTGTGTCGGCTCCGACACATATATGGCGTAGATATATCGGATCCAAACCGAGTTCGAGTAATTGACTTCGGCTCAAATTAATTTCATTTAATGCATGTACGTTGCCATAGATTGATAGATACGTCATGTCTGTTTGTTGAGGGGTAATTTGATGTGCTAGTGTCCACAGAATATAACTAATTGGATCAAAAAATTGTATGTGTACATTGCAAATTGTTGGCAGATGTTTTAAGAGTGGATAATTTTTATCATTATGTTGAAAGGCGGGTGTATAGTACAATAATATTTGTCCATCAAATGGAATACTCTATACAAGGTGTTGTTTTCTCAAAATATCTCATTATACATTGCTTGCTTTGGAATGTTGCAAAAAGGAAAAATCTTGACAAGTTTGCTCTCAACACAAAGATATGCTTATTTCTCAGATAGTTTAATTAAAAACAACTAGAACTAAGTTTATTAAGAAATTTTTCTTCTTATAGCATTCCAAAGAGTATATTAAAATTTAGAATATACTACTATACTCTTGGTTTCCGGGTTGGAACCGTGTCGTTGTCGTAGCTTTGGTCAACGTTTTATCCACACTCTTATGGGACATCTTCAGGGCTGTTACTGCACACTGACAGTCAGTATGTAGTAACAGCCCTGAAGATGTCCAATATACCATTTTATTTTGGGCCTTCCTCTCTTTTTTCTTCTGGTTGGTGTCCATGCCCATGTTTGTTTTGGGAGTCGTTCTTCTGGCATTCTCTTCATGTGTCCATACCAAAGTAATTGTTTTTTTTTCAATTGTATCTGCCAGAGAATGATTTATATTTAAACGATCTTTTATATTAGTAAAGGTAATGGTCCAATTTCTCAAAAAAATTCTATTAAATATATCAGGCGACCGGTTTCGTGTTTTCTGCAATACATCCTCAGGCCAGCTAAGAGGGTATTCAAACAAAAGAAAATAAAACATCTTTTATATCTTCTACTCTTATCCGGTCCATCAAAGTAACACAACATCTTCTCCAGTAACCATTTTCCACTGCATTTAATCTTCCTTTTAGTCGTTCATTTAGGGTCCATATTTCTGATCTATATATTTTACAGCTTTCTACTATGGATTCATACAATCTGACTTTAGTTTTGCTTGTTATATTATTATTCCGCAATGAGGATTGTAACTGTCTCGTCACGACCCTTCTTTTGCCGACTTTCTGTAAAATATCTTTATCATCTCTTCCGTTACCTGATATGACAACCCATAAGTGCTTGTATTCTTGTATGTGTTTGATAGCCTCTCTGTCAGCTTGTATGTCGTTTCCTTCTTTTAATATGGTCATGTACTGAATTTTTTCTATATTTATATCCAGTCCCCATTTATCGTATTCTTCTACCAGCTTTCTAAGAATACAAGAATGGATTTCTGTTGCTAACGCCAAGAACAAATACCATGTTTATGATCTTCTCTTTCGAGAAATTCATTTTTTGTTAATGAAAGTTAGTAAAAGATAACAGCAACAAAATGTTATAATTGACAAGATTAAAGCAGCACGTAATAACTAATAATGAACATATAAATGATCAAATTACAAAACTGTATGTGTAAATTTTAAGCAGAGGCTTGACGTTTCGTTAGATAGTAGTTTTTGTTTGAAAATCATGGCCATCTAGCTGTTAGATGCCCCCGTATATCGAATATTACAAACGTATTTCCAATAAAAGCAATATTATACTTTTATCGAAAATACTGGAAATAAGTATTACGTTATTGGTACCATTTTTAAGGTAATTTTACAAGGAAATTGCTAGCAATATCAAAAAATATGAGTTCTATTTAAAAAAATCGGAAGGAAAGCGTTTGAATTTCGATAAATGTTGCATGACATATTTAACACCCTGTATATACTTCTACATTATACTAGTTCGAAACATATAAAGTGTTAGCCTCTAAGTGGAGAGCAAAGGAATTACTCAAGATACCACATCCGTTTTCAGCCTGTCTTAATACGTCAAAGTCTGCAACTGTCAAAATTTTAACAAAATTTGTAATGTAGCCAAAAGTAATTATCCAAAGTACATATAACTATATATCATTGCAAAGGTAATTTAAGTGGCTATTAAAATAATTTATAAAAAATCTAGCAATCTGTTTGAAATAAGAAAGTTGAAGGCAGTTACGAAAATTTGGAACACCCTGTATATTTGTAAATAATTTTACAAAATACGCTGAGATACCCTATATACGTACAGAGAATCTCACTTCTCTATCTTTGGTAGTTTTCACGCTAAACTCCGCCTAGAAGAAACTTATTCAGGTATTTTTCCTCATTGGAAACATTCGTTTTTGTTTAAATTTCCTTTTCAATTTGCATCAATTCCACTGCTTATATTTAAAATGCACGAATTATCAACAATTGGAAGCCTGTCATTGCATTATTAATGGCTGTCTTTCATCCAGACTTTATCAGAAAAGCTGAAGTGAATATTTTTATCCGAACTTTCTTTCCTTAATCAGCAGAAAATGAAATTAAACTCAAGTATGCAACCAAAATTCGTCGCTGGCTTTTTTTTTATTTAATTTTAAAATTTGTGTGACAATTTTCGATTCGCCCAATGAAAAGATGTGAAATTCAATTTTACCCTTACGATATTCTGTACCTAATTTCGTGCCATAATCGACTTCGAAAATTTCCGCTTTTATTACCAATATATATGTACAGTCGGAAATATATATTGTACCGTTACGTCCCTGTAAAGCACCTTGGACAGACTTTAGCATCTTTTATATCCCGCCATATCCTTCGATATGTAATTTGAAATGTATTTATATTTCGACCGTGAGGTAAATTTGAATTATATACGTCAAGTTTATCCCCAAACATATTTCCCGAACGGTTTGGAAGTAGGAAATGCGGACGTCAAAATTTCATGAAAGAAATCCAAAGTTAAATTATGTTATCTGTTAGAGTTATTGGATTCATAGACATTTTATTAAATTTCATTGTTAAGGGGTCTTCGTTCGACTACGTAATTTATTCTGTAAAGCTTATTGGAAATAAAATAGATATTTTCATAAATAATGTAGGCGCCGCCACCAAAATTCACGAAGAACAGTTACTGTTTGATTAAATTTCTCAATATTTGCAAGCTGTTGAGTTTTACGATAACAAATGGATTCAAGTGGGAGACAATTTAGAAGTTACAACCTCATAAATACTTTAATATAAAGGAATTTTTCGAACAATTTATGTGACAAATGTACGGGCAGCACTATTCCTTAGAGAATCTCAATTTTTAATTAAAATACCTGTTTAAGAAATGTCATTATATAAATTACATTCAATCGTTTATGGTAATGGCCCCACTTTAAGCGAGATTTTTTCAAAAATAATCAGTGTGATCTGAAAAAGAAGGAAAATGATTTAGGGAAAAATTATAATATCGTGAAGTGGAATTTTATATTCACGATGCAGTCAAAAATTAATACCTACTAATGACAAGAACGGGAAAGTTAATTAGAATTTAAATTTAAATGCTGGAAAATGTGTAAATTTGCATACACTTTGGATTGTTAAAAAGATTGCGTAATAAAATTAGGAGTAACTTTTAATTTACGTACAGTTATTGACATTAAAAGGTTTCCAAAGAGGTGATGATGGGAACCTTGAAATATAGGGAGATGTACTCTTGTGATCGTAACGTCACCTATGATATGACAATGCTTGAGCGCTCTTCGATATCGTCACGCAGCCTAAGCGGTAAAGGAATCGTTTTTTTTGCCTTTCAGTTTTGAAGGACATCCGTTTTAAACTAGATGCCAGTCGTCAACTGGGCCCTTC
This sequence comes from Dynastes maya, assembly GCA_029619315.2. NCBI lineage: Eukaryota > Metazoa > Arthropoda > Insecta > Coleoptera > Scarabaeidae > Dynastes > Dynastes maya. Next base: position 54,102,453 of record JAROYE020000004.1, on the reverse strand, counting down.
TTCGCCTCCCATTCGGTTTTATTTTGGAAAAATGAAGTTTAAAGTAAAAACCAAACACGTGACCGAGTACAACGTTGCCCTGGATCCCCCCCGGGGGACTACAGATCGTGAAGTACATCGTTTAAGACTTTTAGCCACAAGAAACAGATTTTCCACAACTCGGTTAATTGCCATACACTGGATGGGAGGTGTAGAACGCAGAATGTCAATTTCGTCTGTTTATCGCCAAATAAAATCTTATGGACTGTATTCGTACCGTCCATTGTTGTTTTCCTCTTACCCCACTTCACCGTGCCCGAAGACTAGAATGAATGGTCAGGCGGATGCATGGAGAACGCAAAAAGTCAGCATTTTTGTGGAACGCAACACAGCCCTCACACAAGGAGTGATGATATGCGGTGCAATATGTCATGGTAACAGATCACCCTTGGTCTTCATTGACGGCAACTTAAACGCAGCCGGTTGCTGTAGCCTGTTTCGCTTCCATATCTTTGGGCGTTAGAAAATCGCATTTTCCAACAAGATAATGCGCGTCTCCATACGGCAAGGACTGCGACACGCTTTTTGGAAGAAGTTAATATTGCCGTCCTCCTATGGCCCGCTCAGTCCCCTGGTTTGTCACCCATTGAGCATGTTTGTGATGTGATCGGTAGGCGGCTGAATGATTTAGCACACCCTCCAGACGACTTGCACCATATTCGGCCGCGAATTCAGGAAGCTTGGAATGATATACCATAGACCGATATTGATCAACTAATTGACAGCATGCCACGTCGACTAAATGAGTGTATAGCAAATCGTGGCGGAGCAACTCATTACTGAAAAACTTTTTTTATTCCTGTTCTTTTGTTTTCAAATTTTAATCCTTTCTTTGTAATGATAAATTACATCGTTTGTAAAAATTTCAATAAAACAGTTCAACTAATTCTAGGTGTTGCGATTTTTATGAAAGTCAGTATATAATTTGGCTCTAAGCTTAATAAACACGTTTGAACATTCTTCACACGCTTCAGTTGTGAAATATGTACCGTTCGTCTACAAAGATGAGTTGAATGAAATTGCTTTCCGAATATGTTATTCGCGAAAGCAGCCTAGACGCTGATATTACTGTTTAACATCTTTTTTCTCATAAGATTACGTCTTGTCTCCTCTTTCTCGAACACAATCCCTTATTTGTCACGTTTCTGAAGAACTAGTGATTTAACATATCCTTTTTCTGACTCAGAATGTATGTATATGACATCAGACGACGGAGACTTTTTCCATAGAACGGGATTCGTCAACGATACGTGCGGTGTCTACGTCTTCACGGAACCAGATGAATACATCGAACTGCACATAAATTACCTGGATGTCTCTTGCGAGAAGGAGGGCAGGATTATAGTAAGTGTTATTTATTGAGAATCAGATTTTTTGTATTTCGCTTACGGATATGGATATTTTCTTTTATTACGGAGAAAAAACACAATAATAAGAATTAATTTAATGCATTAATGTTTGAATGGTATTTGTGGGTTCTAATTACAAATCAATATTCTAGAGTGGTGTAGTAGAGAGTGGTTTTCTAATTTATTTAATTAATAGCGCTGGCGCTATTTTTAAGCTATGTGACACCAGGTTCGTTCAAAGAACTCGTTGCTGGACAACGTAATCATATCAACTGCCAATCTATCAAATCTCAATTCTAAAAGCAAGAATTGTTCTTGTTATTTATTGTTATTACTTAATTCTGCGTTTTTCCTGTTTATGATTTTCCGGGAGAATGCAATAATGAGGTTATACAGACACTTTACTTACATACACTCCATAATCTTGTTAATATTTACTTATTGGAATATGAAAAGGAACTAATTTGCCCTATAAATAGTAAATTAAAAAGTTCAAGTTAAATTGAATAAAATTGCAAGAAACAAACTTCTATTCAAAGGTAGAGGAAATTCAATGTCATCGTACGTGTTATGTATTACATGATATTTTGCGCGTTCAAAGTAGCTGTAAGTACATTGAAATGAAAAATACCTCAGTTTCTAGACGGATGGGAACTAAACCGCCAGGTGTTTCCGACACCCGAGGACCATCCCAAGCCAATGTCGGCGAGAACTTTTGAGTTCTGCGGACGGCGGAAGATCAAGGAAACGTTTCGTAGTTCGCAGAACGCCGCGATGCTCCTATATCGGATGCCGGAAATGGGGTCCAGTTTTAGCTTCGGCATTAGATATGTGAAGAATCCGCGACGTAAGTTTTATTAAATTTTTATTGTTCTCTTTAGGGATGTAAGATGTACATATGTATGTATTTACAGGTAGTGGTATTACTGTAAATGCAAATATATATAAGTACATATTTCCCAGAAGGCTAAACTGAAATTACTACTTCAGAAAGTTGTTTGGTGGGGACGTGATTTTTTTAAATGAAAGCTGTTTTCGGAATAAAGAATAAAGAAAATGTTTTTGTGGATAAGTACCCCTAGACGAGCAATATTCTAAGGTTTTCTACACTTCTCTAAAAGTACAGAGAAAAATATGCTAGAATAACTTCTACAATTGTAGCAAATGTAGTAATTGGTGAAAGAATATTGTAGGAAACAAGAGATGCGCAAAACTTGCAACGTTTGCTATAATAAACTTGCATATTTTTCAACAATTATGTAGCGCATTTATTGAAATGTTAATATAACGAATTTTAGTAGTTACTACATTGGATTACACAAATTGCAACAATTCTTTATTTGAAACAATTAAAACGTATGTAACGTTAAACGTACTCGAGATAATTTATGACAAGGTTACAATAATTTATAAACTGGTTTAAAAAGATTGAAATAACAATAACTATTCCACGTTTTCGCATCTGCAACAGCTTTCGCCCTTTACAGCGAAGCATTGCCGGCCATAAGAAGATGTCATGCCTGCGTTGGTAGGTGAGCGTGTTCAACTCTCCAAGCATTCTGCAAATTTGAAGGAGTAAGGTGAACCTACGGAAGGGCCATACACTTAGAGAGTTGCGTGCTCGGGGTTTGATCCGAAACCGATAACTTGACGAAATGGAGATTACAAGTTACCTGCGCCATCAATGATAAAAGTGAGCCAATTCATCATTCAGAATTTTTGGATTGAGGTCTTTCAAATGTCTAAGAATGTCCCAATCTCGCGATGTGTCACATGTCGATCTTCCTTGATCAGTTGTCGTACAGCAGCGATGTTGTTTTGAGTGGCTGTTGCCTTTAGTGGTCCTCTCCTAGGATCGTTTTTAGACTGGTGCGTCCACGTTGGAATTCGCAGTTCCAGCGAGGAATTGTCGATTGATGTGGTGCACCGTTAGCAAAAGCAGAAACCAGCTCGACGAGATATTGTTGTTGAGATAATCCGGAAGTTGTAAAAAATTATTGCGCGCGAAATTTTATTGCCTCAGTTCTATTTTTTGAGTGACTTGTCAGCTTTAAAAATTTGTTGTGATGAAACATTGGATTTAAGTTCAATTCATTTTGAAATGAATTCTGGCGGGCGACATTTCATTGGTGGTGCCCTAATAACCTTCGTATTAACTGATTTTGAGTTCGGGGAATCCCTTCTTACATGAAGTGCTTTATTTTTTTCAATATATTGATTTGATAGCGGAATGACTAGTTGAACAGTGTATCTTTTACAAAAATACACAGAATCCATGAATATTTCCTCTCCATTATCGCCAATACAGTCTAATTTATGCAAATCCTTCCAAATCAGGTATTGTGATAAAACAGAACTGCAAGTCTATAATTCTTCTTGGAATTTCCGACGTAATTAATTATTGCAAAAATCTCGTCCACGGTAAGGAATTATTATATTATATTATTATACTACACCACGAGGACCTTATCTGAGGAACGTTTAGTCTAATACCTAGTTGTATTGTCTGACGAAACATGACGATATATTTGTAGATAAAATAACTAGGTATTAAAGAATGAATGTTCCTCACATAAGGTCCCCATGGTGTAGTGGTTAACCATTATCACCGATTCTAGAAGGCCTCAGCGCTCTTCGATGACGTCACGCTGTTTAGGGGATGCATCGCCATGCACGATATTAGCCTAAGCGGTAAAGAAATCGTTTTTTTTTGCATTTCTTTTTTAAGTTTCGAAGGGCTTCTGGTTTAAAGCGGATGCCAGTTATCAAATGAGCCCTTCTTCGCATCCCATTCGATTTAATTTTGGAAAAACGAAGTTTTAAAACAAAAACCAAACGCATAACCGAGCACCGTTTTCGTGAAAGATGCATTTGTGGTTGGTATTTAATCGACTAATTATTATTACTTGTAATTGTACATGTATTTGGATGAAATTAAGGTTGAAATGATACAGTAATTGCATTTTTATTCGAAATTTTATTCAATTTCACGAAGAAATTTACAGACATGCGATTTAACCAGGGTCTTTAATTTCGTATTATGTGGTGTTTTACTTAATCTATCTTTCCTATTATGTGGTGTTTTACTTAATCTATCATTACTTTTCCCACAATCATTTTTAAGTAGGGTATTTGTAGAACAAGTTATTATAATTGCTGCAATACGTTCACTGCTGTGAATATGACATTTACATATATCAGTATCCAAAATGGCTACGTTCGTTGATATAATTTAAAATGTATTGCATTAAAATAGAACGTTTATTACACACATTTAAAAGCATCTCTTCGTGTTCAAAAATAATTTTGTTAAATATAACGTAAGAATATAAAGCTATTTGAACAATAACATCTTTACGTTTTTTGTCAAATACAGCGGACAATTAGGGAATTGAGTTGGAATAGCATCCTTTTTAAGCCTAGGTTATTTTAAACTTACAGTTATAGTTTCACCGGCCCTTGAATCTGTAGCTGTTGAAAAATAAATAATATCTTCCTTTATTTACAAAGTGTAACTCACAAACAAAACCTACAAAACAGCCGACGCCATGTTAGGTTAGGTTACCCCATTTTTACCGTTTCAGAAAAGGTTTTATCGTTTATACAACACTAGAAAAACATTACAGGTGTCACCAACAAGGTACGGAAATATTACTACACGGTATTTTTTAAAATAAACTAATATAATTTGAATAAACCAATTCAAAACGCAGAGATGGATTCAGTGTGTAAACGCGTTTATTGGCCTACTTCAAAATACGTAACAGCTTGCTGACGTCAAAGTTGTTTAGTCATGTATTAGCGGTAGTAATGGGTTAGTATATCTACCCGGCAAGCGGGAGATGTGAGGTTCGATTCCTTACCGTGGACAACATTTTTTCAGTAATTAATTAGTTCGGAAATTCAAAAGAAAATTATTGTATTTGATAATTCACCGAAGTAAGCCACGTTTTTCCGGGCTTGTAGGCCGTGGTCTTGAAATGATGTAAGTCGACGTTTCGCCAGACACTGCGGCTGGCATCTTCAGGACGATATTGAACGTTCACTTGCCATATGAAGAATGGGAACATCGTCCTGAAGATGCCAGCCGTAGTGTTTGGCGAAACGTCGATTTACATAATTTCAAGACCACGGCCTACAAGCCCGGAAAGACGTACTGCTAATACAAATTCAGACTCCGGCCGTTTGCTTGATATGTAAAAAGCATGTTTGTGGTAATTGCACACAAAAAATGACAATATGTGTGCAAATTACGTAATGAATAATATGTTGAGAAAATTCTATCCCTTTTTTAAAAAGAAACAAATTATGAAATATGTTAACTTATTTTCTTATATTAAACCGTGTTTGTAAAATATATTTTTTTCAATTAATTTTGATAAGAAAACGCATTTTAATGTGTTTCAGTAAAAGGTGTGCAAATTTGATTCTAAATTTAGTGTTAAACGAAGGTATAACATTTGCTGAATTAAAAAAGGAACTGTGAGACATTAGAGGTACTAATAATAAACTCATTCGAAAAAGAGCCATAAAAAAAGGATTAAAAGTACTCTTACATGCCTCGAGAAGTTAATCGACGTATTTAAGCAATTTAATTTAGCAAAGTGTGCTTTTACAAGAAATTTAGCTACTCGTAATTAATTGACCTTAAATGTTTAACAGGTACTTAGCCCATTCAGTTTAATGAAAAGTGAATAGAATAAACAAATGTCTCCCCAAAATTCCATAATTTGCTTTAAAATCACCTAGAAAGATTTTTTGTTACGTGGGTATAAAGAGAAGCTACCTAACGGATATTATTAGATTATCTTATATTATATGGATGTTAATTAAATTGTAATTACAGTTTATAAAAGATTAAAACCGAAAGTGGTTGATATACCTCCTGTAAAATCTATATTTTACATTAAAATGAAACAATTTTTTTTTGAATATATAGTGCATCAAAAAGTCTACTTTCACACAAAATTTTTTCGAAAATAGTAAAATTTTATTAGTGATTTATGTATTAAAAATCTGACTGCACTACTGAATTCAGAAGATAAATGGCTAAAACCAAAATTTCATTCAAGTATGTTTGTTAATAACAAAAATATGAGAGAATCATTTTTCAAACGTTACAGTGCATTATTTCATAAATCCGCTTCTTACAACATCTATTGACCAAAATAGGTCCAAATTTATAAAAAAAACAACCAAAAATTAACTAAACTCATTATTAAATGCCACCAAAGTGCAAATAACCACTAAAAAGGTCTAACTGCAATTAAAAACATAATGTAATTTCGCAAGATATGGAAAGACTATCGGACACAGTTTAAAGAAAACATTTAAAAATATTCTATTAGAAAGCACCTTTTATACAGTGGATGTGTATACATGAGTAGAGTTGCTCAATTTGCGCCAACAGCCAGTGGCGGGCGCATAAAAGTTTATACAAAATAAACGATCAGAAATAAAATATAATACGTGCTCAAACACTTACCGTCTTAAGAGTCTTCCGTGAAATCACAAAGTGAATAATGTTTGTTAAATACCTGCAACATTAGATATGTTTCCACAGTTGTTTCGGCAAACCGAGTGCGGCGTGAGGAAAAAGTGTGTTTATATGCAGAAAACGAACGTTTTACATCTAGTGACGTTATATTTGCGTAATTAAGATAATCTTTGGAACAACTTAACGGTTCTGTTGACGCACCTTCACGAATTTGTATTAATGTGCCAAAATCAGTATCTTTCTCTAAAACACTTTCAAACCTTTCTAGAACACAAACATTTTTTGCGTCTTCTACCGCGCATAGCTGTGCGTGAACATGTTGCAGTATTTGCAGAGATTCCACTAACGACACGGACAAGGATTTTGTAATTTTTCTATTGCCTCTACTAGTCCGAAGTCATTGTTCTGAATAGTTTTTGAATCCGTTTTAACCTGACTATCTTGAAATTTCGACTGGCTTTCCTTCGGATCGAATTCTAAAACCGCGTTCTTAGTATTCTCAAAATATTTATGATAATAAAACGCGGCCTGTAACCATGTTCCCCAACGTGTAAGAATAGGTTCTGGTGGCTCAGGCATACGGGGGCACAGCCTGTGAAATTTGCGAATACGTTTTGAGGATTTGACAAACACTGCTTTTGTATGCGCTATTAAAGCGTCTACCTCAGGATAACATTTTCTAATACTATCTGCCACATGACTGAAAGCATGAATTTTACACGTAATATGTAACAAGTTAGCACAAAGTTTTTAAGAGACCGGCCTACAGAAACCATGTTTGCGACACCATCACTCATAAACATCAACAGTTGGTTTGTTGAAAGTTCAAACTTTTCTATTGTATTTAACACTAACTTTGAAATTACTTCGGCAGTACATTGTTGTATTCGTCTGGAAGCTAACAGAATTGAAGGTGACGATTGATATGGTTCTATTGTACGTACCGTTACATCAACCGCAGAATGTTTTTTACGATCTGTTGTTTCGTCCATACATAACCACAGTTTCTTATCTTTCAACTCCGATTTAATTCTCTTTTCGAGATGTTCACGAGCAGATGGCACAATTCTTTGTAACGATGCCCGACTTGGTAATTTGCAGTCCGAATATTTATTTCAAAAGAAGACATACGCTTCCTTGTCTAGTAAATTAAACGGTAGATTACATGCAATAAAGGTAACACATAAATGAAATTTAAATTTGTCAAAGTGTCGTGTGCAATTTTTTTTTTGAAGAAAGCTGTTTATTATTTACGTGACGTAGACAATCCCTATTGGACCAACAGATTAAAGGGATATTACAAACTACACATTGAATTTTAACACCATCATAATTTAGGTCAGGCATTTCTGCTATAAATTCTGTAACTTTGTCCAACATAGTAAATAGTATTTACGGCAACGTACATGTATGCACAACAGATCTAGTTGAGACTCGCAGTTATACTGAGGGTTGTATCTAACCTCCGCCACTCCCCGTTGGCGCTTCTGAGCAATTCTATATATGAGTATACAGTGGATGAGTACCTATATTTTAAATTTTAACTATTGTACAAGTTTTAATTTATTCGTCTGTTTAACATGTTTTAAAGGTCCTTTGTTTTTTTTTATACCTACGTCGTAATAGGTTCAAGATTTACTTATTAATTTCATAATTGTTGATTAACTGTTATTTATCTTAAAAAATTATCGAGTTTTTGACAAATGTAATATTGATTACAAAAGTAAAAATTATTATTATTATCTCATACAAAAAATGCATGCAATTTAAGTAAAATCCAAAGCCGGCTATCACGTCGAAATTAATAATTAATAAATGAAATCAAATGCAGGCTGTGACATTGACAGTTGCTGCCATAATTGTTCATTAACGTCGTTGCTAGTTGAGTGATTTGCAAACTATGTTTGATAATTGTTGAAGTAAATCTGAACAAGGAATTGTATTTGATTACCTAATGTTTGGTTGTTTTTTTTTATAAATTTTAGTAAGTGTTGTAAGAAGCGAATTTATAAAATAATGCACTGCAAAGTTTGAAAAATCATTCTCTCATAGTTTTTTTATTAATAAATATATTTGAATAAAGCAGCATTTTAGGATCTTGTGAATTTAGTGGAGTACCCAGATCTTTAATAAAGAAATCGCTAATAAAATTTTGGAACTCGGAAAATAATCATAGTAGGCTTTGAAAATTTGTGTGGAAGTAGATCTGATGATCCACGATGTATTCAAAAAATTGGTTTCATTTTAGTGTAGAATATAAATTCTACGGTGGCGCTTCCGTTTCGAATGAGTCACACTGTATATTCGACGTTTAAGGAAATTAAATTATTACGTCCCGTGCAATAACCGCATATTATATGTGAATTGTAGCGCTTCTACATTAACGTGTTTTAGTTTCAGTTGGAATGTTCATTTGGAACATTGCACACATATTTTGCGAGAATATTTAACGTACAAATATGTTTACGAAATTTCTCACATGTTTGGTGAAAATTAATTTATTGATTTTCCAACAAAAATGTGTAATTTGGGCTGGTATTTGCATTATCAATTTCTATTTTATTATTATTATTGCACTATTATTAGGAATTCTTATTTTAAACTTATTCATGTTTGGCATTTAGAAGAACGCTAATTTTTTCACATTTTCCAGTAAGTTTTACATTAAGCCGAACTTTCGTTTTGTAAGATCACATACTCAAGAGATTCAAAGGAACATCGTCGCCGTGGAGTTGAAAGCCACACGGCCTCTGATCAAAATATCAAAGAGCCAATACCTCTATGCCGTGCCGTTGTAAAGCTTCTCGTTTAACATACGCATGTAGATACAAGATCCCAGTACAAGTAATTAATATTTATGAAACGAAAATGTCTTATACGTCGATTACCATTGCAAATTTCGCTCCTTTACTCTCCTATATTTAGCGAAAAAGCTAAAGCTGTTTATGCTGAATATTCAACGCCTTTCTTTTCAGTTACCGTCCTTAATTCAGGAATTTTCAGACCATCCTACCATCTCTCGCAGCTTTTAGAAAGGAGAATTTTTAAATTGGATCAAACGAAAAACGAAAACACGAGATGAAGATAGATAATAAGATGGGAGCATTGATTACACAAGGAAAATCTCGTTTTCTATTAAAAGCTTCAGATTTACTGAGATGACATAGTAAAACATTTAAGAGGGACATTTTAATTGCGCTTTTAAATTGGCATCCCTGATCCATTCTTAACTGCACATTTTAAAGCTTACTTACAACATACGGGACGTTCCATAGCTTCGCGTTATTTGTACAGAACGTGGATTATGATAAATAGAATGGTGTTAGAAAAAGATAAGAATGATCTTCACGAAGTTAATTATATTTTTTTCTGAAGTGCCATCAGTGTATACGTTATATCATTTACGAACGGGTAGCTATAGTGGTCCAAAATTGCCTTCCCCCTTGCTAACTTTTGAACGACAGAATCTAGCGTTTTCAGAAAAAATAGGTCGATTTCCATTTTTTGTGAACTAACTTTTGCCGTTATCGGCTGTTCAATGGCATTTCCGGTGTCACCGGAAGTGACATCAACTTTTTTATTTTAAATAGAACACCTTGTATATTTTTACGCTTTTGGGAAGGTAGATGAAAGGCCAATCCGCTGTCGTTGGATTGGTCTTTCGACTACCTTTGTTTACATATGTTATACTTTAACTTAAGAAATATAACGATGTGTAACAATAAATGTTTTGGTAATCTGTTTTTGTTCTTACGCAAAGTTGGCTAGGAAAGAGCGCCAAATTGTTTTTCGCGACGCCAGACTGACCTAAAGAGCTCGTTGCTAAGCAAAGTAATCTTACCATTTGCGAAACTGTCAAATCTCAATTCCAAAAGCGTAAATCATTCTTGTTATTTATTGATATTATAACCTGCATTTGTCATACGTTCGTTCTTTATGCTCGTTATTACTTTATGTCATTTTAACTCGTTTTGTTAATTGTTGTTTCTGCTTTACTTTATCGAACTTCATTATAATTAATTAATTGTGGTTGGCTTGTTTAAATTTGTTAGTTTTTTATAGGAAATGTGCTTAAGTTTCAATTTTTATGTTGTTGATCTTACAATGGCTTCCGCATAGACCACGTAAGATAAACAACAAGTACCTAATTTTAACATTTGGTGAATTTGGCAACAATTACCTCGAAGTGGAACATAGTGGATTTTGCGGGGGCGAACTGCTTTAACAGAAGATAATATGATTTAAACTATTGTACAATTTGTTGCGCAACCATGACAAATATAGTTCTAATTGCGACTAGATTTACATAGTATTAAAATTGACCCAGCAATTTGGCATGATTCAACAGAAAAAACCTAAGGAATGGACATATTGTCTATCAAAAATGAACACATTTAAACAAACCTACCATAATTAATTAAATGCAATGAAGTTCGATGAAGTAAGGAAATAACAATAATTAACAAAACAAGTTAATTTGACATAGTTTAGTAATTCTTATGATTACTCTGCTTAGCAACGAGCTCTTTCGATAACATATCGTTGGGTTAGCCTTTACAAAAACGCAAAAATATACAGGCTGTTCTATTTAAAATAAGAAAGTTGGTGTCAGCTCCGGTGACACCGGAAATACAATTGAACTGCCGATAACGGCAAAACTTAGTTTGCAAAAAATAGAAATCGACCTATTTTTTTCTGAAAACGCTAGTTTCTGTCGTTCAAAAGTTAACATGAAAGGGGACACTTTGGGACTTCACTGTATAATATATCCCTAGCTTTGTATGCTCCCATGTTTAACTTGACCAAAAAAAATTGACTAACTATCAGTGTAAATAGTTATTAATGTAACTTATAAGAATCTTAAACTACTTTGCATAGCTAATGCCAAAAAATTGATTTTTAAGTTGAAACTTGGATCTGTCAAAATTTTCAGAAAAAATTAATTTCTCGAAGTTGGTACCTTCTATACCCTTGATATGCTATATCATTTAACTTGCAGTTAAGAAGGCTATCCAAAGCATTTATAACATATAGCGTGTTTGATTTGAAATGAGAGAGCTCCGCTGTCGAATTAGAATAGAGTGCGATGATATTGAAATTATTCTTGAAAGATCGATCGTTACCCATAATATCGTTTACCAAAATTTGAAAATAATATTTCGATCACTTTTATATTATATGTGTATCGCCGTCTCCTAGACACGCCTGATACCTTTAAAACAGTTTAGAAATTTACTTTTAACGCAATTTCATGCAAGAAGAAGTGTACTAGTGGTTTGATTACACTGTGCTAATAGCAAAATGCAACAAACTGGGCACCCGAGGGGTAAACCTAATTCGAGTACGCTGAATCCAATGGTACCAACCGTTTTTAAAAGTTAGCTCGCGTTTTCGAGCAATTACAATTTAAAAATTTTTGGCCCAAAGAACCTTCTGGAACATTCTGTAATTTTCTGGAAAATCTGATTAATGGCCAAAGAGCTTTCTGGAACCTTCGAGAACCTTCCATGGACCATTCGTGAACCTTCTAGAAACTTCCATCCTCGCTACTGCCACTTTGGTCAAATGGGTATATAAGCGGCGCTGTTAACCGCTGAGAGCCCAGTCTGTTTTCAGAAGTCAAAATGTTAACATCTAAATATTAAATATTTCACTTTTTTAAAATATAAACAAAATTAATTTTTTCTTTTATTGTATTTTAGAATAGTTTACAATTGATTAGTTTTTAATAACATATCTTAACGTATCTTAATTGGTTGAAATGTCATTTTGGTGCAATTTTACAATTATCTTTACAATTTTCTGGTCACTTATGTTTATTTGCTTGTTTTATTTCATGGTGGTCCTAGTAGCTGGGCTGATGATGTATTTTTGAACACGAAACCGGTCGCCTAATAGTTAGTAGAATTTGTGAGAAAATTGGATCTGCTTTTTATTTCCCTTCATTAAATATTAAATAAAATGAAAAATGAAAAAATGCCTTTTTTGCACAAAAAATGATGAAAAATCGACTGAATCGATTCAATTTTTTTCAAATAGTTTCTATTCGATGTGTATCCGTCAATACGATGCCTTCTCGATCGATTTCCATCGATTTAAATTCAATAAATGGCCAACAAATGATAAAAATTGGTCTTTGGGCCTAAAATTTTTAAATTGAAGTTGTTCGAAAGTGCGAGCTAACTTTTAAAGACAGTTAGTACCATTGAATTCGGCATACTCGAGTTAGGTTCACCCCCCGAATGCCCAGCTTGTTGCAAAAAAAGTTTTCAATTCAAGCACAGTGTTATTATAAAAGCAATTGATGATAATTACGCTGCTAATTTAATTTGCCAGTTCTTTCAAAATTAATGCATAATTTAAAATGAAAAAATATCTGATCAACATAAAGCAGTGTCCGTAATTTATTTATAAAAAATTGAGGGAAATTTTTCTTATACTGCTGAATTTCCAACAAGACACTGAAAAAAAAAGAAATATACTTAAACGAACAAATAAACGATATTAAAAGAAAATATCATTTCTACTGAAGCTCTACTTCCACCACCCACTACTATTTGTTTTGTTACTTTTCCCAAGATGATCTGAGATATTCCACTTAAATACACAAAAACCAATACAAAATAGAAAACTTATAAGAGAATCTTCACCAAATCGTTTCAAACTTCGTAAAGCTCTCGTATAAACGGATAAAACTCAATAAAACCTATAAAATATAGTCCTAGTAGGCGATATAACTCCTCTTTACTTCAGAAACTTTTCCGGCGTCATCGAAGAACTGCTATCGCCTACTTTTTTAACGCATCTTACACCATTCCATAAATAATAAAGACCAATGAGAAAGAATCTTGGGAAAATGGGAAAAATGTATAGACAGCGAAACTATAAAGTAACGCACGGGCTCGCCGCATGATACTTTATTATCGCTCCTTTCTAGCCTGCAATGTCCTACTTCAGAACATCGAATCCGTTTTTACCCTGAGAAATTACGGGAACAGATCGAACTGCAGCATAGCCGCCTTGTTTCCTGCCGTCGTCAGGCTTGAGGCTCTTAATGTTGGAGTGGTGCCGAGTATCGGAAGGGGTGTCGAGATCGAGACTGGAACAGTGCATAAGGTGAGTCTAAATGTCAGTTAAGAGCAAATCGAGATAGCGGAAATGATTATAAAGATATTGTTTTGTGTAACTTGTATTTGTGTACCTTTACTAAAGAGGTATCTCTAGACTCTATTGCGGATCTTTTTTCTTATTGTAAGCACTTACAATAATTTTTAATTTCTTAATCTAATTGACATTGACACAAATACATTCCAAGAAAGAAAAGTAATCAATATTGTACTTACGTAACGTTATGAGAGAATTGTAAATAAAGCATAATAAATGTTAGAACGCATTTTGACGTTAATGAATCTGTCAAAATGAAATACAATAATTAATTAGTTTCCATAATTTATTAAACTAACATGCTTTAACACAAATAGTGTTACAGAAACATGACGGATAATGGATAATAATGTAATTTAAATGTCAATAGTAACTAATATTTAGAGAATGAATTCAGCTGATTAGGTTAGGTTTTATTTTCACTTACAATTGAAAGGTTTCTTTCAAAAACGACACATGTCCATAAATGCTGCTTTTAGGATAGTCATGCCATCTTGTGCACAGCACAAAAGTCGGTTTTATCAGGAGGTAAAGTTTTTGCGTTTTCCTAAAAACAACACATGCACATATCGCATTCTAGCAAAAACGTTATATGTCCCGGACCTGTGTTGTTTTTCCTATAAATGTAAGAATTGCAGCGATTTTGAACAAAACCTAAAAATATTGGTCGGTTTGTAATAAATATTTGGCGGTGTTTTATATTGCGTGAAATAAAAATAATCTCGATGGTACTGAAGGTGTTCAATGACCGAAGAGAAAACGAAAGAAAGAAGGAAATGAGGACACTATTAAGAAACTAAAAGTGGAAAGGGAAGTACACATTAACCATTCTGGAAAACCCAATGCAAAATGTTTACCAGGAGCTGTTCGTGGGTAAACTGGTATTTCTTTTCTGTAATTTGGTTAGATTAATCGGTAATTTTTTAAGACGTAAAGATAAATGTCTCGAAAAGTTACCCGAGTCTATACGAGAAGGAACTTCTGTCCAGTTTTACTCCATAACTGACAAAAACGAACAAGACACTCAACCTTGTGGGCTAATTTAAATTAAACATATAAACAGACGACGCCCTAGATACCTCAGATGGTGCACCGAAAACCAAGATGGTTTTTTGAAAATTCACGCTTACATCTTTTAGATTACGAAGGCTTCAATCTAATAAAATCATATATTATGTCCTTCCAACCGAGGGAATCCTATTTTCGGCGTGATAATCACGATAGATATTTCCTCCCTGAGGCATTAACAGTGAAAGACATGCATAACATGTTTGATTGTGAATATAAAATAAATATCCCCTACAAGATATATAAGACTACCTTCAAAAAAGAATTCAACATTAAATTTAGCTTCCCTCGTTCGGATGTGATAATTTCCGGCAAAAACTGAATGACAAGACCCTTACTGATGAGGAGCTTGCTAAGCTGACAACCGAAAGGGAATTGCATTTGCGAAAAGCAGATGCTTTCTTTAAGTTAAGAAGAGAATGTAAAGCGAAAGCTGTGGCTGGAGAGATCGAATGCTTGACGTTTGATTTCATGCAGAACTTAGCACTGCCCCACATTCCCAGTAATCTGGTCTTTCACGCACGTCAGTTATGGTATTACCTTTTCGGAATCCATAACTTGTGAAGCAAAAAAGTTACGAAGCATATATCGGGTGTCTAGAATAACATGAAGTACATGGGTATCTTGGAAACTGTTACGGATTCATGGTCGGTTAAATGGGGAAAAAGTTGCGCACTTATACGGCCAAGTACAATCCGAGATTACATTTTTAAAAATCCATTCCGTTACTGAGATACAGGGTGAAAACCAAAAGTCTGCGTTTTCTAAAAACCTTAATATTTTCTTTATTATAAAAAATATAATCATGAAATTTTCAGCATATGAGTAGTTAGTAATGTGGACTTCAAAAGTGGCATAAGAAAAATTCTAGGCTCAGTGAGTTCTTTTTTGTATCCAATTTTGGTTTTCTTATGGGTGCCATATTGGATTTTGACATTTTTGAAATGGTCATAAAAATGCTTTTCAACAATGTATAACATTCCTATGTTTAATGAAGAAAAATTATGAAAAATAGCAAAATTACAATTTGACCGTAGCAGGCTGGCACCTATGCATACATTTATTAAACAATCACAACGGCTCTGAATTTTCTAGCTGTCAAACACTCTTTGTGGTGTAAAAAGTCAGTGATTTGTGATTTTAAAATGGATCGTTTTTCGAACAGATAAATATGATATGTTGGAGTGTTATATTCTCTGTTGGAGAAATGATGAGATGGTCGCAGAAATGTATTTCAATAAATACCCAGAAAGACTTAGAAGCGATTACGTGAGAATTTAATAAATCATGTTTCATTAACTCGAAAAGGAATAAGCACACAGACAAAAATAAAAAAAATATGGTCCTCCAAACCGTAGTTGTGAAACTCCATAGGCGTTGCCTGATCAACAGCTAGTAGCATTTTAAAACGTTACAAATACCATCCTTATCGTGAGTGATCCTGCCAAAGGCTTCAAAACGGTGGCGAAATGAGAAGAATGGAATTTTGTCAATGGTTTATCAGAAAACATAATGAAATCCAAAATTTTACTATGAAAATCAACAATGGAAATCCACATCTAATTCGTCGAGTCAGGCAGCAAGTGAAATGGGGATGTAATGTATGGATAGATGTTATTGGCACCCACATTGTTGGCCCTATCAATCTTTTATAATGAAAAGTTAAACTCGGCTAGATATTTAAGCCTCTTGCAAACAAATGTAGCAGAATGAATTATGGAACTTCCGTTTGCTACTTTGCAAAATATGTTTTTCCAGCAAGACGACGCACCTGCACACAATGGGTCTTATGAATAAACGGAAGCAAAGGCTTTTACTTCGATATTCGAGAGCAAATGCTCCAAACTATATGAATAAAGTATCAAAGCATTTATTTCGACCCGAAGGAAAAGCTTTTGCTCCGGAGCAAAAGTAAATGCTCCAAAGTGTATGGATAAAGGTGGATGTTTACTACAATCTGAAGCACGATAGTAATATTGCTAGTAAATCTTGGTCCTTGGGTATAAAGGGCGTTATTTTAGACTTGATCATCTCATATTTCCAGAAAGGCGTTTCCTTAATTAAGAATTTTTCAAGTGGTCGTCGTAATTACTAATAACCATATACATGAATGGGTAATAACAGTCGACGAAAGCAATTAGAAATACTACCCTAACTTAAAAACTAACACTTCGTCATATAATGTTACTCGTGAGAGAATATATAGCGAAGAAAGATTTTCAGTTCGGAATCGTTTTAGCGCTTTATAGACTCGTTAAAAGGAGAGTATTGGGTGTTAGGTTCCATTCCATTAGTGGAAGATTCGCTAGGATAATCAAGGACTTACATATTTTATTACTAGTAATGGTATTGGTTGTTAGCGTGATGAAATTATAAATTAAGTAGTTATTCGTATATAATAGTTTTTATTGTGCATTATGTGTCTAAAGAATATGAATAAATATTATTTCGCTTTTCTACCATACATATTTCCCCTGATGGGATTTGTTCTATATGATAATGGAATAATAAATTAGATTACGCCTGGCAGAAAACAGAGCAGCACGTAACTGTTGCCCTTTGAATATCTAACTTCTTAAACTTAGATATTTTATTGTTCCATTCATAAAGAGGTTGATCCTTTGTTATGTCAAAACTTCTCAATGTCCTTACTTTGTGATAAATATTTTGTTAAAATATGATTATGTAGTAAGCACCATAAATTCTCGGCCTGATATAGAAAAAATAAACTTGGTAAAATATAACAATTTTTATTTTTCAATATAATCTCTCCTAACTTCAACACATTCATTACAACGATCAATTACTAATTCTATACCCTTCTACAATTTTTCCCTCAAAATGATGTATTACAGCTTTCTGGAGGGTCGCTGCCATTCCATTGATTCCTTTTTGGATAGAGGATTATAATACAGAACCATTGTGTCATCTCATGTGACAATGTACTCCAAAATCGGTTTCGGGTCGTCTTCACATATATTTAAAAACGAGCGTTCACGTTGGAGAGCAGGGCGAATCATCACTGCTAATTCCTTCATTTTGATCTGTTAATACCATTTCTTTAATAATTCAAATGTTTTGAGGCGTTATCAGTAGTCTGGGCAAACAGCGGTAACAGTCAGTGTAGTAGATATGTGGTGCGGAGTCAGCGATTATTTATTTCACGCGTTCAGTACTAAATCGATGCTGTATGCGAGTAGTTCTGTGTATTTGTAGGCTGTCGTAACTTATTTCGCAATTGTACGCTTATGTTTGCTTTAAAAATGTCGTACGTCGCGAAAATGACCAATGGCAGACACAGTTAAGAACTTTATAGTGGACATGCCGGACTTAATTTTTGATGGCGTCTAGTTTGTAAAATCTCTTTAATATGTTGGTCCAGAAGCCATTGTTAACGTCACATCGAAAGCAAACAGCATTCTTCTGCAAAAAGTGGCATACCAGACCAAGAAAAATTTATATTTAATTTATATGTTACTCTTATTTTATGTAAGTTTCAACTAAGCAACTTTTAATGTTTATGAGTGATGGTGCCGTTCTTTGGGCCGATCTCTTAAAGAACACAGTGCTAACTTCTTACATGTAATGTGTAAAATCCATACTCTAAATCTTGCGGTACAAACGATTCCTACATGTTTTACCACTAGTGAATGCATTTCCATACACTAGTCACGTTGTCTGGCTGGCTACGAAAAACTACTTCTCTTCGAGCCGTAATATATATAGTGTAGGCCTCGCACATGTGCAACTATGACGCAATGGAGTTTGAACACGCTAGAACCTGTATAAGCCTGTCAGGCCGAGAATTTATGGCGCCTATCTCGTATCACTTCTTTTCACTGACGGCATTTTTACTGAAACAAAGTCAAGTTATCAAGTCAAGTTATATATTTCATCTAATGCAATACAAATTGGTTTTAATAAGAACGTTGATTTCCTTTACGCAAGTAATACTTCAGTCTTGTCACTTAAATTTTTAAAAGTATTAGAAATAGTCACATACCTGTTTCAACAAATAGATTTATTAAACAATTCAAATCTAAATACATCTTAAAACCAATGCACTCATTTCGATTGTCGTAATGGAACTGATTGTACTTTGTAAAATGTACCCAGTATTCTAGTTAAATTTG
This sequence comes from Dynastes maya, assembly GCA_029619315.2. NCBI lineage: Eukaryota > Metazoa > Arthropoda > Insecta > Coleoptera > Scarabaeidae > Dynastes > Dynastes maya. The sequence continues at coordinate 54,083,203 of JAROYE020000004.1, read as the reverse complement.
TGGCTGGTGCGGCCATTTTTAATCCGAGATATTCCTTTCATAGGCTTTCTCAGGGGTTCAATTTAACGTAGAAAAGAGAATAAGTTGAAATTGTAAAGTTGTGAAATTCTAATTTTATCATGCTGAATATTGTGCCTCACAAGAAAATGAGTGAAGATGTGAAATTTGATATTGCCGGTGAGAATCCTCATGGTGTATCTCGATCAATTTCAGCAATTTCAGCAGTTTCTCAGGGACCGACAGAAAAATACGATCCTTACAAAATACAAGTACTGCGAGAAGTCAATGAAGATGACCCCACCGGATGCAGTTTTGTGATATTTCATTTGCCAAAGTCTTTTTTCAGATGAAGCCTCATTTTGCTTAAATGGAACTGTAAATCAACAAAATTGCAGGTACTGGAGCACATTCAATACCCTCGTAAAGTTAATGTGTGGGCAGGGATAGTTAAAAACAATAAAATAATTGGTTCTTTCCTCTTTGACAACACTCTCACGTGGTAACGATATTAGGATTTTTTTCGGAATGCATTTTTTCCAAATGAAGATGATTTTGACTTACCAAATGGCGACATTTGGATGGTGTGGCCCCACACTTTGCGCATCTTGTTTGAGTTTTTAACAGCTGCTTTCCTGGGAGGTGATGGGAACTGCTTTCCTGGTAGGCGAAAGACCAGTAGAGTGGGTTCCTAAGTCCCCAGATCTTACGCCCCTTGATTTTTTCTTATGGGGGTATTTAAAATCAAAAATCTATATTGACAGACCACAAAATCTAGAAGATTTGAAAAATAAAATGATGTATAAAATGAGTCGAATTAGTCCTGACGTCATTCGCAATGTACAAAATGAATATGTCAGTTGATTTGCTTATTGTCTAACATTTCATTTAAAGGAAACAATTATTTCGTTTCTTGAATAGCAGCATTTATCTTTGCTTTTTGCTTTTAACAAAATTTATGTTTTCCACTATTTAAATGACTTTCATTTGAAAATTTTGTTATCTGAGGTACTAAAATTTTGATGGTAACATTTAAGCAATTAAATAATCTATTAAAAAAAAACAAAAAAAAACGAGAGTTGTCATTTAAAAAAAATTGTCGATGACATCATTATTTGGAAGCCAGAAGTGGGAGAAACTCAAAATTGTTTGCATACTGTGTAAAATGGAATGCCCGGGATCTCATTAAGCCGGCTTACTCGATCGAGATTTTCGTTTGTAATTCATGATTTTGCCAATCAAAAATCCAGAAATGTGCCTTCCGTATCGGTATTGATTTTTTAAGTTCGCATTTGTTTTTGTACATCTTCAAATGTAAAAATAACAAATTATACTAACTAAGATGTTTTCCGTTTCTGTTAATACCGATCCTAAATTTCTCTGAAATATATCCTAAAGTGCAATGGGCCTCCACCTGGATTAAGATGACCCTGACTGTAAGTACCTAGTTTGAAGCAAAAAATTAAGAACAGCTAATTTTTTAAACTTCATTGATAATTTTTGAATTGTTCACCTTAATACGTTTTTCACCTTAATATGTTTTACGATTTTTTATTGAATACAAAGTGATTCTAAAGATGCATTGAAATAACTGCTTTATTTTTACAGACATCAAATTAAAAAAAAAAAAGAATTTTACGCAAAGCAATATTTGTGTCATGACAATACAATTACAAATTGATGTTTCTTAAATGCCAAATAAGATTTAATTTATTTAATTACTGTATATAACTGTTTGTTATTAAATCTGTAATATTTTCATTACAGGAATCATACGCTAATAGTACGCTGCTTGCGGATATCGTCACTACTTTTGCGCTGTAGTAAGGAAAATATTATAAAGATGGCGCCACAAGTATAAATACTTTTTAATCTACTGCAACATTAAAAATTGAAGAACTAAAAGTAGTAATATATAAGGTTTTATTTGCGATAATGTGTTTAAAAGTCCACTAAAAGAAGTAACTTCAAAATATTTTCACTGGTAATTTGTTGATATAAGCTAAAGTCAGTAGATTTTGATAAAATTTGATAAAGCAGAACATTTTCAAAATTGCAACTTATACAGTACTTTTTTAAATTGTTTAAGCTGTTTAAAGTAACTAATTATCGTATAAGAATAAAGCTTGGTTAACTAAAATTCGAAATATAATTCTAACTTCGTGCTTACTATACCCTGTTTTTTATATAGGATTAACCAACTCTAAGAAGGAGTTTCGAAAAATGCATTGATATTCCAATGAAATTATATATTTCTATATATTATTATCTACCTAATTTTTTTCCTTTCTATACCCCTTATCAACCAGGTCTCATCAAGATGGTATAAATAATCCATAGTAAGATGAAGTTATGAAAGGTAGAAGCGAAAAAGCGGTCCAAATCTCACATAATTCTATATTAAAAAATTAGGCGACCGGTTTCGTGTTTAAGAACACATCCTCAGGCTAGAATCAAATATAACAGCAGCAGATTATGTCAAAGTTAATTAGTACCGTGTACTTGGTATATAAGAATTAAAAATTGTCTGTTGAAATATTATGATACATTTGTAGATAAAACAACAACTAGGTATTAAAAAGTGAACGTTCCTAACATTAAGGTTCCCGTGGTGTAGTGGCTGGCACGCCCGTCCGGCAAGCGGGAGGTGTCGAAGTTCGATTCTTTACCGGGACGAGATTTTTTGAAGTATTTAAAATTACGTCGGAAACTCCAAGGAAATTACAGATTTTCACGGAAGCCAAAATATATTAGAATCTAGTGAGTTTGAAATATAGATTGAGGCTATCGCTTACAGAACTAGATGAAAGAATGATAATTATTTTTCAAAAACTTATTCAAGAAAAGAAAATATACAAAACATAAATAACTGGAGGTAAAGCTAAGAATACTCCTTAGAATAAAGAAAAACAAAGTAAATATCATAATTAATAGTAATAGCCATCTATTTAAATTAATGAATAAAATTAAATATTGTTGGAACTACAATAAAAATTCTACAATATCATAATAGTTATTAGAATTTCTCGGACTTTTGAATGGTTTTTATGGTTGAGTTTTATATTCAGTTACAAGTTTGTTATAAAATTTTCTCTAGAAGATCCTTTTAAAGAAAATGCAATATTCCAAATTAAAAATATTAATGATAATATAGCAAACATATTTTTCCATTCTCAACGTGTTCCACCAATAAATAAGATATATGCGGAAAATACTTTTTAAAAACATTTTATTCTCACTAAATTATCTTTAAAGATCCTACAGCTTATTTTTTGAACATTCAAGGTCATTTGTTAAGCTCTATTAAGCACAATCCCTCAATCGGAAAACAGGAAAATCCTATTTTTTCTCTTTTCAGTGCAATAAACGAGGATTAGAGGATTACGTACAAATCGGAGGCTCCCAAGGTTTAGATAATTCGCAGCTGGAACTGGTCGACGCCGTCTGCGGCATATCCTCGAAGCCAAGTGAGTAAGGAAATTAGATTAATTTACACGCTCTTATCGCAATTTTCAAGGGTACTTTATTATAGATTTTTATCTGGTTATAGTATATTGTAACGCGTGTCGCCATCTGCACTTGACATTCCGCACTACGGGGAAATTTCCACCTATAGACTTATGTAGCAGAGAGTCGTATTTTACTTTCACGGCGACGCCACCGCCTAGTACGATGTCGGTTATAATTAGGTTCGCCGTCCGTTTAGATATCGAAGGATACTTTTCCATTTTCACTAGCCTTGACCTTATATAGTTTTATATCCTCGTTTACCTTTGTTACACAGTGTAGCCGTGTAATCAAATAGTTTTAGTATGTACTTGCGATTGTTATTTGGTTTTAGGTTAAATGTCAGATGAAGTTCGATAAATTAACAAATTGTAATTATATTGCTTCAACACGTTCGCTGTCCATAAAATTTGCGCAAGCATTCCCAGTGCCGAAGCCTTTTTTTATAGCAAAACGATATTTGCAAGGTAGATATATGAAAGATAGCTGAAATAACTTTAAGAAGTTGCTTTTCTGGTAAAATTTCAAGAAACGCTTATAAGCGGCGATCACATGCGCATAATATAGTTGAACGCGTATAAGCGTTATGGGCAGCGAACGTGTTAACGTGTTTTCTGTATTACCAGCCAAAATAACTGTGAAAATAATATTTAAATTAAAATTTGGCGGCAGCGCCGGGAAAGTCAAGATAATTTTCCTATTGCAATATTTACACTGTTTCAAAGGTAATTGTTTAATAATCTCTCCATAACTAATAATTTTTTGCGTCGTAATTACAATGTGAATCGAGCTTTCTATATACAGGGTGAGTATTTTCCGATGTTTAGTATGAGGATCTCGGAACCTAACGGGTATAGAGAGACGTTCAAATGGGGCAACAATTGCAGTTTTACGAACTCAATTCAATGGGCCTTTTCTTTTTTGGAAAAAATGCACGGTTAACTAGATATCTCGAAAAAACTGTGTTTTTGTTGTTTTTTCGGTGCCCATAGCTCTGTTATTATAGACATTAGAAAAAAAATGAAAAGTATGTAGGTAATTAAAAGCTTAATAAACCAGTCTAACCGAACTTCTTTTAAGCTATAATTTTTGAGGAATGACAAAAAAATTGTGTTTTTTTTATGGAAACCATAGTCGTCCATGACTTCATGAAAGACATTTTTTCAACAATCTCAACACATAACACTTGATATAGTTATATTTACAAATAAATAAATTTCGGCCATTTTCTTATTTTAATTTCCGAACTGTAGACGTTACTAAAGAAGGACACACTTTAGGTATAGGGAAATGCTTCTAAAAAGATTCTACAAGAGCTTCTCAATTATATTTTGTAAAAATATACCGGGTGTTCAGTTTAAAGAGAATTGAAACAACCTGAATCGAACTTGGAAACGATATCGATGACCATCTTGTAGAATCTGGTTGATATAAAAGAATCTTCGATGTCTTGCCGAAAACTCCGAGATATACTCAATCGAATAAGATTTGAATCACAATCTTAGCGTGTAAGATGTTTAAGATATCGTCCGTTAAAAAAACAGAGACATTTCGCAAAAATCTCAAATGATATCAATTATCTCAAAAATTAAGATAGATAGGTGTAGGGAATATTGATGAAAGTTGTCATGAATTGAAGGGAGGTATCTAAACTCGTAATAATATACAGGATGTTCCATTTAAAAAACCAATCTTGTATCGTGCGCTACGGAAATTGAACATCCTGCATACTTGAATATAATTTTATGTTATGCAGCATTTGTCTCCGAATATATTTTATTTGAAAACGTTTTCTCTAAATTGCTTAGGAAAGGAATTATCTTCCGTCCACCCACTATTATAAAATTAAAATACAAATAAAGAAAGAGGTAGGAATTTGCATCGAGGAGCAAAAAAATGAAAGTAAGACAGTACAACTAGACACGCTTCTAAAGTAAATAATAACAAAAAAGAGAAAAACAGCAATTAAGGAACAGATAATGGAGTAAATAAAGAAATAAACTTAAAACATGAAGAAACACATAGAAGATAACAAGTCCTGGAAGTAAATATCGGGAACGTAAATACGCTAATACGGAAAGAGATAGAAATAACGGAAGAAATGGCAAATAATAATATAAGTACTATGGAATTAAGCGAAACAAGAAAAAAGAGAAGAGGAAGTATAAAAATTGCAAAAATAAAAATACATAATGCAATAACAATCCCAATAATAACCTATGCGTTTGAAAACTGGATACTACAGAGGAAGCAAGAATAAATGCAGTGAGTTGAATCACCTAAGAATAGCCGGGAAAACAAAATGGGATACGATTAAGAATGAAGACATCAGATAATTAACAAATTAAGAACCAATAATAAGAGAAATAAGAAGGAAACAACTTATAGCAAGGATGGAGAGAGATAGAATGACAGGAAAAATAATGGAGACAGTATATCTAAATTAGAAACGAAGAGGAAGACCAGAAAGGAAATGCATATATTAGATAAGAGAAATGTGAAAAAAGTGAACTATTTTAGAAGAAATGAAAATAATGACAAGGAATAGAAGAGAGTGGAAAAAATGGCGACAAGAGTATCTGGAATCCTCATTTGACACCTGGAAAGTTACAAGGAATCGAGAAGAATAAGGTTTACAGCAGTTTCTACCGTCGATCCATTAAACTTATGCAATCGATAGCTATGGCTAATCCCTATTGTGATGCCAAACACTACTTACGAGGTAGGCGCCATAAATTCTCAACTTGATATAGAAAAAATAAACTTGGTGTAATATAACAAGTTTTATTTTTCAATATAAGCGCCCCTAACTTCAATACATTTATCACAACGATCAATTAACAATTCTATACTCTTGTGAAAACAATCGAAAGTTTTCCCCTCAAAATGTTATATTACAGCTCCTTGCAATTCACTATCGTCCTTAAAACGACGCCTCCTAAGGTCTTTAAACGAGAAAATAAATAATAATCATTTGGAGCCATGTTTGGACTATACGGTGGCTTCGCGGATGGCTGCTTGTGAAATGGCGGCAGTATGGACGGTTGCATTTTCGTGCAATAATCGAAACCTTTTGTCAATTTACCTTGACGTTTTGCACGAATATTGTCCCTCAATTCATGCAACAAAGACGCATAATATGTGTTGTTGACAGATGTATTGCGCTCTTTAAAGTCAATGAGTAAAATACCCTCACAATTCCAGAATATTGTGGCCATCATCTTTTTCGCTGATTGAACGATTTTCGTCTTCCTGGGACGAGGTTCATCGGGTCACCGCTGTTCCGTCGATCGAGGATCATAGTACAGAACCATTGTGACAATGGACTCCAAAGTCGGTTTCGGCTTGTCTCCGCACATGTTTAAAAACGAGCGCGCACATTCGACCCGACGTTCACGTTAGAGAGCAGAGAGAAAATGCTGTACCCATCTTGCACTAATCTTATTCATATCCAAATGGTTATGGTTCAAACGGCGATCTGCTAAGACAATTTCTTCAATAATTGAAGAGCTTTGAGGCTCTATGGATTATTGCCCCAAACGGAAACATTTCCCGCTTTTTTACAATGGAATATGTAGGAGATAAATCACCATAAACGCCGTCTAAACGTTGTTAAACGTGATTCGACGCATAACTTTCTTTTGTTAAAAATTTAATGACCGCGTGGTACTTAATTCTCGCTACCTGATACATTTTCATGCACTAGTCACGTTGTCTGGCTGGCTACTAAAAGCTATTACTCTTCGAGCCGTAATATATATAATGTAGGCCTCACACATGTGCAACTATGACGCAAGGGAGTTTGAACACGCTCGAACGTGTACAAGCTTGTCAGGCCGAAAATTCATGGCGCCTACCACGTATTAGCATTTGTGAAAAACACTTTATCTTATCACAAAAAGATTGGATAACACAACACTATCAATTCTCTAAAAACTTGTTTCAGACACAGTTGGGTCACAGGGACGACGTATCCAACAGATATTGTTGTATTACTATAAGAACTCGCCAGGCTCAAATGTAAATTATAAATGCATAGCATTTTGACCTAAAAAATTACTATATTCAGAAATTAGTTATTCGGAGAAGCCAAATCTTCTTTTCCCAATAGGGCTCATTCCTTTATTTTTCCAATGTATCGGTTCTCTCGATAAGATGTTTCAGATAATCCTTTCAAAATTGTCAAATATTGACTCACCTTTGGAGAGAGTATATCAGGACTAAGAAAATTTATTGGGCCTTTTTTTTGCGAATAACGATCTTTTCTTCACTTTTTTTCCACCATCATCTGTACTTTGTAAAAGCTCTTCCGCATAATCTGCTTATCATCCCAATACTTTATAAGTTTTTCTTTTTTTTTAACTAATTTGGCTTCCCCACTTTAAGTTTAGTATTATTTCAGTGGTACACACTTGCATTCTTTGATGATTATTGTTTAAATTGCGATGAAGAACAGTGTTTTTAACCTATTTTCTCTTATCAAGCCAATAGAAAGGAATCACCATTTTAATTTTAGAACCATTTAAAGTTTCTGTTCACGCGCCAATGAAATTAGTGTTCGCGTGTTATTCCGCCACAGTTTTCCTTCTATTAACTCTCCGTTTTTGGTATTTACCTTTATTCTTTCGGAATTTTCTATTTTCATTATCTGTGGCTTTTCTTTCGCGCTTCATACCCAACAACAAAAAAGGAAAAAAGGTAAATAAAAGAAGAATAAAACGGAAAATAAAACGCCCAGCGGAATATGGTGGCACGTTTTGGCCGGTACCTTTGCGGAAAACTCTCGCTAACCGTCGTTGTGTAGCATTGACGCCGTATGCTCGCTGCCGACTTGATTGCATGTCGGCGAATTAAACACCTGTTTAACGTAAAACGTCGGTTAAAAATTACCTACACGACGAGTAAGACAGGTTTTTAGTTAACGTATTGCTATACATGTTTTGTTCGTTCCTGCCTGATGGTTGGGTATTATGATATATTAAGGTTGCGCACGCGATGCAATGGACGTCTATTTTTATAAATATGGCAAGCCGGGGTTATGTTTATGGCCTTAGGGAAATAGCGTTTAAAATATTTTAATCTGGCTGCAATCGCGGGCGAAAATAGCGTTCGCATTTTGTTGTGTAATAATGAAAAGACAAGGAAATTTTTTTATGGGAAGCTTTATTTTCGAAGATTTATTATATCAATCACTATATCAATCACTTTCGTCAATTTTACAAACAAACAATAGTATATCCCCTTACCTCCTATTGTCAGTAAGTACTATCAATAGCTTTACCTAAAGATTATTGAAATAGCTTTCTAACCTTCTACAATCTTACGCTGCATACAGCCTTCAGATTCCTTCATCCAAAATTCCCAACATTTCGTCAAATGACTGCAAGAGTTGACGGTAAATCCTAGTGATTTACTTGTCAGCTTTGATGTCAATCCTTATTCATCAAAATTCCCAAACCGGATACTGTATCCATTATTAGAGAGTTCCTCATCTCCAGTGACTAACCGGATGATCTGACTGACTTAGTTGAAGCTTGTCTTTCTTCAACCTATTTCCAGTTTCATAGTAAATACTACGAACTAGTCTCAGGCGCAGCTATGGGATCTCCTCTGTCTCCTGTCGTCGTCAACAGCTTTATGAAAGCGTTCGAACAACAAGTCCTATTATCTCACAAACTTAAGCCAAAGTGTTGGTACAGGTACGTCGATGATACCTCCGTCATCTGGTCTCATTGACATGAATCTTTAAACAATTTCCTATTGTTTCTGAATTCCTAACATGATTCCATATGCTTCACCATGGAGGTTGAATCGAACAGTGCACTGGGACGTTTCGTTTACCGAAAACCTATTCACAGGGATAGATATCTTAATGGCCTCTCACATCACCATCTAGCCCAAAAACTCGGTATTATCAATTCTCTTATCCAAAGGGCCATTTCCATATCCGAACCCATTTAGCTTCTTCACGAACTGAACCACATCACTGAAACTCTGATCCGCAATAATTATTCTAGGAAAGATATTCAAACTACCATTAACTGCTATACCAACTCTTTTCCACAGCAACCTCCCTCATGTAACCCTAATTTCCATAAGCAAGCGTGCCTACCCTATATTCAAGGTGCCATCGATCGCATCAGCAAGATTCTCATCAGGAACAACATAAAAACCATCTTCAAACCCAATCCCAAGCGCTCACGCTACTTTCCCAACAAAGGTCGCAATCATCTGGAAGCCTCTGGTGTCTACCAGATTCCATGCTCGTGCGGTAGTGTGTACAGTAGTCGTGTTACTGAACACGAGCGTTGTACGCGGTTGTTACGTGTAGCTGGATCTGCGCTGGCTGAGTATAGACTAGAAATTGGCCACCAAATCCAATTTAACTCTACCTCACTATTATAGTAGAAAAATCCGAGAATCTATAGAGATCTTCAAACATCCCAACAATTTAAATGGCGAAGATGGCTACTCCTTAAATCACACATGGAAATCCCAACTGATTAAACCTCCTAGCTCCATTGAAGTAACGACAACGACAGGTAAAATGTGACATTCTTTCTACTTAATTGATTGCAATTGTCACGTTCCACCTGTCATTTTAATTTAACTCAAGATGAAATTTTAATTTGTGTCGGTGCAACTGGCCATAAATCTCGCATAGTCGGCGTTACTATCTTAGGTTTTTTTATAAAAATAAATAATTATCAATTTTCTCTAATAATTGTTCATTTCTTGCAACAAGTGCCTCGTCATCGTAATCCTTAATGAATACAGATTTTAGTCATGTAAACAAATGCATACATGGTGACATAAGGTCACTGCGTCGTCATGACAACTGAAATGACAGTCACAATTATTTTAAAATAAAGTTTTTTTAAATTTACTATCTCACGTATTTCTCCTTATTATGATTACAATTTTGTACGTTACTTTATCATAACTCTGTATACTACGACCATTATTTATATTTTTCGTGGTCCAAATGTCCAATTGCTGAGGTAATTTTCTAGTAGAAATAATATTAAAACAGATAGGCTAGATAAAAGGCATCGTTACACATGCAACATTTGTTTTCTCTTTTGTTTGACAATTTTATTTTGCACCAATTTGTTACAGAATATTGTTTTAATTTCTCAATAAAACCTCTAAAATCCTCGAGGATGATATTAAAGAAATTGTGTTAATATTCTTTTACCTCATACAACATTTAAATTTCAATGTTCCAATTCTTTTATAGGTTACCGTCCGGAATTGATACTATGCGAGACTACTTCAGTGCGTCTAGTATCTAGCGGTGCTTTCGATAATTCAGTGACGGTTAATATCAGGCAGATGACCGAAGAGGACGCCACATCCGCAATGAGTGTTAATTGTCTTGGAGACTATTAAACGAGGTAATGTGGTAGGAGTTATTATATTACGCGTCTAATCATATAGCTTCTTGCTTTCAGACTAGGAGCAAAATCATCATCTACCTACCGCATATATTATTATCACTATCGTGCAACAATGTCAACGTAAAATGCAAATGAAGTCAATGTCCATCAACAGTATTACTTACCAAAAGAAAAAAGAAACGTACACATCATAAAGAAGATATAATATATAAATGTATAAACAGTAAATATTATTTATTTACATATACATTAATTTTGTGTTAGTGAAATGGATAAATATAAAATAAAGATGATATAATAAAATATACAACAGAGCAAAAATAATGTTTAAAGTATGATGTATACATGCAACACGTATAGATGTATATCTTTATCTGTATCAATATTATAGATGTTTAGATGTGTACTACAAATATAAAAATAAATACAAAAAAAAACATGTCCACGACGACGAAATATATTAGAGAACAGAAATTGTGTACAGATTACAACTCTCCAGTTCGCCTATTCCTTATATCCTTAACTTTTTTGCAGAATTTGTTTCATCAAACCCTATTATTTGTAAGGCTGTAAAAAGTAAGTGTAAGCAATAAATTACAAGCAGCTACTTCGGCTCAAAATTTTGAATCAATAGTTGAACGACATTAGGTCGGTATCTTTTGTGGTAGTGTTTTGTGATACTGTGTCATGGTAACCAAACAATATTAACACAAGAAACCACTTTGATGCTATATCCAAATGCAGGACTGTCTTTTTTACTTTCAATATTAGATATATGCATGCGATGTACGCGGTGATTATCTCGAGATCGAAGAATCACTGAATGGTAATACAGTCGCAATATTTGCATCGAGCTCTCTCCTCAAATTATTTACTACATTTATTCTTTATTTCGTTCTTAGGTTTTTAAGTGATTTATTTTCTATAGAATTGGTCCGTTTATTTTAGATAAGTGTTAATATTTAGTTTCATTTATTCGTTTAATCTTCGATTCTTGTTTTGTTTATTGGGATTTTAGGTCTGTTTTAGGCTGAGTACACATACGTATATTTTCTTCTTTCTACTTATATTTACTATAATCGGGTACTCTAAATCTGTGGCACTGGAACACTGAAACAGTTCACTAAAATCCTTACCACAATACGTCCTGATGTCTACTGCGACAAAATACTATTGCCTCGGTAAGCCCGGTTGTCGCAGTGGACTTCAGGACGTAAATAAAAGGTAACAATATATTATTTTTTAATAATACTGCATCTCACGTACCTACTTTTGCGCGATACGCTTCTGACGTTGCGCTCGTTTGTCGAACCTTACTGATTATTATACAAGAACGCATTTTCCCTGTATTGTGGATACAGAAAAAATATATGGTGCTATTTAAAAAATGAGGTTTCTGGTACATGTATTTGGCAAAGTTTTGTGTTCAGAGCTGTAGACGCTGTATGTTTCGAAGGCGTTTTAATACCATGTCTAGATGGAGCTAAGAATGTACTTCAATCGTGTAAAAAAATTGTGCTAAGATGTATTTGGATTTTGGATATTTTGAAGGAAATTTAGGTGATTGAGGACAAAAGTATAAATATCTCGAAATCTATTAGAAATAGGCATGTCAAACCTGGATTATGTTACGCATAAAACGACAAAGTAGGTGCCTAGTTCGTTACATACGGAAGTACTTTTGAAAGATACTCTATGATGACTAGAGTTGGCCACGCGCGCCAACAGGCAGCTGCGTCGTATCTATACGCTTACATACAAGCCTCAGTGTAGCTTCGACCTTCCATTAGCGTGGTACGTGTTGGTTAGAAATGTTGCGTACGTCGCGCAAACGACCCAAGGCGGACCAAGTTAGAGAATTTTCAGCCGAAATTCCTGACTTAACGTATGATGGCGCTAAAATTGAATGTGTAGTATGTAAATGTCCCGTTGATGAGTTGGTCCAAAAGACTATGACAAATTTATATTTAATTCATGTGTTACTTTTATTGTAATATACCGTTTAATTTACTAGACAAGGAAGCGTTTGTCTTGTTTTGGAATAACTATTCGGAGTACAAATTACCAAGTCGGACATCGTTACGAAAAAAAATGTTAGAACAAAACTCTATTGTGGCATCAGAAGAGTACAACTGAAAGTTAATTTTATTTAGTTTTAAACAACATATCATTCAAGTGATGTCCCTCACTATCAATGCATTGATGTAGCCGGTTTCTGAAGTTCTCCACAACACTGCGAAGCATCTGTTGCGGAATGCGGCCAACTTCAAGGCGTATTGCATTCTCCAAGGCTTCGAAGGTCCTGGGTCGATGTTCAAACACCTCACTCTTGAAGTAGCCCCATAAAAAGTAGTCGCACGGAATTAAATCCGGCGAGCGCGCGGGCCATGGCATGTCACCGTACCGGGAGATCAAGCGCCCGGGGAACATTTCCCTCAAAACAGACATGGAATTTCTAGCAGTATGGGCCGTGGCACTATCCTGCTGAAACCACACTAGTCCCTAGTTTATCTGTTGAAGTTGTGGTTCAAGAAATTGTTGGATCATAACAGCAGAATTGTTCTCCTCGAAGAAATGGGGCCCAATGATGCCTTCACTGCTGATTGCACACCAAACTGTCACTTTGTCACTGTGTAGAGGTCTCTCATGAATTAACCTAGAGTTTTCACCACTCCAATAACGCATATTCTGCTTGTTAACTATTCCAGAAATGTAGAAGTGCGCCTCGTCACTAAACAAAACACGTGTATCTGGAAGTAAGTTTTGAATCAAAGTTTTACATGCCTCTACTCGATTTTGCCAGTCCCGCTGTGACAGTTGTTGCGCAATGACCATCTTGTATGGATGGAAGTGAAGGTCTTGGTGGAGAATTCGACGCACAGTACGGTTAGAAAGCCCCAGGGCGGATGCATGCTTGCGAGCAGAACGCTTAGGGGACTGCAAAATCGATCTTCTTACACGGTCAATGTTTTCTGGAGTTCGGATGGTCCTCTGAGCTCCAACTCTGTTTTGCAAAACACTACCACATGCACGGAAGTTCTCCACCCATAACAAAATGGATTTTCGGTCTGGAACAACATTACGAGGGGGAATTCGATAACGAGTACGCAGCGCATGCTGCATTACAGCGATAGACTTGTTTTGGGAAAAATACGTCTCGACGGCAAACGCGCGTTGCTCTTTCGACCAACCCATGTCTACAACTGTTGGCGGCACTAAGAGAAACTTCCAAGGCTGCAGCGTCATTAGAGCCTATCCTCACCCTTCCAACACGTCCCCTCCATTCACAACGCCATCTCGAAAGTAGGGATACTTCCCTGCCCCACCCTGTATAAAAAAATACTGGGCTAGTGCCGTCTAAAGTGAGACACGCTGTACAAGACGCCAACGTGTAAAATTATGTAACGCATATAATATTCTTTATAATTCTGTTCTTTGGATTTTTCAACGTCGTTGCATGCGCTTGCCGGACTAATTTGGATTTGTCGTGTTTTTTAGAATACGTCGCACCTGAGCAGCGCCACCTTTTGCCGCAGACCGTTTAACTTTGTCACGCTAACCCGTAATAACATACGTCTAGGGTTGATTTGTGCACCTTCATTAAGTAGCTTTTGATTGACCGGTTTCTTAATATTTATGGGGACGAATTAGCCGAGGGAATGAAACGGGCGTTTATAGACCAATAGAAGCGATAAGGGGAATTTTTTTACATACATAAGTAAGTGTTCGAAGTTTAATTCTACACTATTTTCGGTAATAATTTTAAAAGGTCAAGTTAGTTACTGTATATGTATGTTCATGTAAGTATACGTAAGTTGAAAATAAGGGCGTGGATGATAAAAAGTGTATATATTCGGTTTAAAAAAACTGTAAAGGTAACAAACCAGTTGTAAACTTTTTTGTTGTTATTGCCTCTTAATTTTTATCTTTACACACTTCATTGAAATTATAAAATTGATAATTATGCTTAATATTGCTAGTTCACATTGCTGCCTTCACAAGTAAAGATGCCATGCAAGGTCTACCTGATTTATTGTGTATCGAACTTAAGGTAAATTTTGATAAATAAACCAGGCCGCGGTGCACTTACAAGGCCATCGTCATTGATTTGCCAAAATGTGCATGTTATTGCCTTGCAGAAACAGATTGAAGACATTCAACTTGTCAAATATATCGCACAAATGCACTAGTTTCAGCAAAAAGTCGGGTTCGGCAAAGTATCTGGAGCTTTCATGACCTTCCTCTTGTAGAAAAGTGTGAATTTCTTGACGTAGTTCGAATGCACGGGATAAAACGTTGCCACGTTAAAGCCATCGTAAACTGCAGTATGTTTAGCTCTCATGTACACGCATAGTTTTTTGAAAAATCTGGCTTCCAGTGGCCTAGTTTTTTGGTAGTTTACTACATCTGCGACACGTTCTACGAAGCTCGTCCGGAAACTAGTACCCGTTCGCGCCGTGTGGAGCAGCAGTTGCGCGATGACCCGCCGGGTGGTTTTCTCGTGACGCAGTGATCTGTCAGCTGTCAGCGTACGAGATTTAGATTCCTGAACGCCAGAAATGTGAAGCCATGTGACATTCACCGCCAAATTCAAGAAGTGTATGGCAACGATGCGATGGACGCATCATCGGTTCGGTGATGGTGTCGCAATTTCAATGCGGGGAGAGACAACGTTCACGATGAAGAGCGTCCAGGGCATCCGTCCGTCATTACTGATGCGTTGCTGCGTGCAGTCGACGACTTCATACAGCAGCACGTTTTCCACAGATTTCGCGCACCATAACGCATGAAATCGTCAAAGATCATCTGCATTACAAAAACAAGCTTATGGGTGCGGCCTTGAATGTTTTGGAGCGTTATGCAAATGAAGGTGATGCATTCTTGTCATACATTGTTATGGGCGATGAAACATGGGTTGCTTACGCAACGGCCGAAAGAAAACGCCAGTCCATGGAATGGCATCACTCTCATTCACCGACCAGACCCAAAACGTTCAAGACAGCAGAGTCGACTCGCAAACTCATGGCAACCGTTTTCTGGGACAGACATGGTCTCTTGCTTTTGGACTTCATGCCTCGATGGGCCACCATTAATGCGGAAGCATATTGTGCCACGCTACAGAAGTTGCGGCGGGCAATTCAAAATCGGCGGCTAGGCCTGTTGTCGTCGGGCATTGTGCTGCTGCACGGCAATGCTCGTCCCCATGTTGCTGCAATAACACGCCAATTGCTCCAGCAGTTTCGCTTTTACAAAATTGAAAGGTTTTCTAGGCGGAAAACATTTCCGCAGCGATGACGTCCTTAAAGCAGCGGTCATTACATTTCTCGCCACACTGGCGGTAGAGGATTACGACGTCGGCATCAAAAATCTCATCCCACGATACGACAAGTGTCTTAATTTACGAGGTGATTATGTAGAAAAGTAATGTATAGTACATGTATATGTCTAATATAAAGTTTGTTCAGATATCTCTATTGGTTGTGATTTAATTGGCAACTGGGTACTAGTTTCCGGATGAGCCTCGTAATACGAAATTCAATTGAGAGCCTATCGACTCTATGGCGAACAGACATTGATGGGGCTGCATCAGAACACATGCCGATGCACTTTTCCCATTCCAAATCATCTTCGGTTATAAACTTGTCAGGCATCTCAAATAGGTCTTGAGCCGTTGCGCTTCCAGTGATGCTTTTGCAGAACAGAAGGTCTTCAACGATAATATTATCAACCAGGAAGCGTGTATGACAAATTGTTGTCTTTGTTACTGTCAGTAATGTGATGGAGGAACTTTCCGCTTTTGAAGGATTTTGTTTTGATATTTGCTTTTTAAATTTTGACTATTTAATGGTAACATGTTCAATTTGATTTTGAGGTGTTTTCGTTTGTCTTTTAAGCTTTATTCATATTTTTGATAAATTAATCTTCGTTTATTTTTATAGAATAGAATCTTTTACATCTTCGTGTTAATTTTATAAAAATTACATTCCCGAAAAGTACAACAGATAGGTTGCTAGCAGTTATAAGGAATCTCCTATTACATATATCCTTGTCATCATTATTTAATTCCTGCTCTAGCTCATGTTGGTATTGATCTCGCTGCAGTTGTCGTTGTTGCCTGTGTTTTTTGTGTGGACATGCTGTGTCAGTTGCGATTTTTGCATACATTTGACATCTGTTTTGCAAACGTTGTAATGAACGGCTGTTGAATTAAAAAATGAAAAGGTGTCGTTATATTCAGCGATCCACTGAAGAAAGCACCTTGAAGTACCTCCAGCTGACATACTTCTGACAAAAAGAGACTGGTAAAGAAGAAACTCAAAGCAACGGCAGGTTCTGCGTAAAAAATAAACGATAGGAAGATAAACTAAAAATGATTCTCATATAAAAAGCTAACCATGTACACTATTGTAGTAAAACATGAATAACAACGACGTGATGATAATATAATGAAACGATA
Source organism: Dynastes maya (assembly GCA_029619315.2). Taxonomy (NCBI): domain Eukaryota; kingdom Metazoa; phylum Arthropoda; class Insecta; order Coleoptera; family Scarabaeidae; genus Dynastes; species Dynastes maya. Next base: position 54,065,842 of record JAROYE020000004.1, on the reverse strand, counting down.
TAACAAATGAAATAAAACAAATAATATTCTTTGCGGAAAGTGTAAGATAAATGGATGAAAAAGTAAATTTAAAAGATATATTACGATACTATACAGAGTATGTCACAATGAGCGTCGGTTAAAAGTATATGGGGAAGAGAGTAAAATAGAAATTTGAAAATTTACATACAGAAATCATCTTTTAAAACTAGCTCAGCCAAAATATTTTCTACTGCCGGTATATCTCTCTTATACCGGAAGTAGCCATCAACTTCCCTATTTTAAATGGAATACTACCATTTTTATGTCAAATTTAGATTCTGTGTTAAATTCTAACATTATTTTATGCAACATACCCTATCCCCAGAATTCACTCTTAAAGAGATATTGCAACTTTTCGAAAAAGTTTGACGGATGTGGTACATCACAAGTTTTAAAATAACTTACAAATTGTAATATGCCAAAAAAATTATTCTGCTTTCTGATAATGTTCATAAAACGATGTTTCCATAGTAACAGATAAATTTACTAAATTATACAGGGTGTGCCAGTAAGGAGGGGACAATGTCAGAGATGTTCAAACTGAGAAATCTCGTTTTTTTTTTTTAAATAGCAACTCCTCATCGTTTCATGAACATTACTAGAAAGCAGAATAATTTTTTGGCATATTACAATTTGTGATTTATTTTAAAACTTGTGATGTACCATATTCGTCAAACTTTTTCGAAAAGTTGCAATATCTCTTTAAGAGTGAATTCTGGGGATAGGGTATGTTGCATAAAATAATGTTAAAATTTAACACAGAATCTAAATTTGACATAAAAATGGTAGTGTTTAATTTAAAATACAGAAGTTGATGACTACTTCCGGTATAAGGGAGAGATCCCGGCAGTTGCCTGCGCTAGTCTTAAAGGATCATTTCTGTATGTAAATTTCTATTTTAGTCTCTTCCCCATATACTTTTAATCGACGTTCATCGTGACATATCCTGCATACTTAATTCTAACTGGAAACAATAAAGAAGTAATAAGAAAAAGATAAAGTAATGTAGGCACAAGAAAATCCAACGATACCTTATACACAACCGACAGCTAGAATAGTATTAACCCTACGATACATACCACGGGCCTCCGAAGCCTGATATTCTAAGCTTCATAACTTCTTTATCTTTAAATTTATTTTCTTCTGGGCCTTGTCTATGCCTCAACTGGATCTTCCTGTTGCTATTTCTAATTGGCGTTTGATCTATATAATTTATAAGAAAATCTCGGGCCTCGCAGGGCCGGTTTATTTTTGATTGAGGATCGTTTATATTTACATCCAAAACTGTCTTTGTTTAACTAGTTTGTTGCTTTTGGCGCCAATGTACTGCATATTGCAATATTATTTGGAATACAATGTGTTAACAATCGGCAGCAACATGTTGTAACATGTATGAATAGGCCTGCTTCTGCGCTCAATGGAGTTTGCAAGTTTCAACGGCGTATGCCGGTTTCAACATGCAGAAATGCATATCGTATAAATATGCGAACGCATAGAAAAGACTTCAGTTGCTAAAATTTGCTTGAGGTATTTGCTTGTGAATGTTCGTTATGGCGGCTTCAAGTTCAAGAAAATCGACCGGGCAACATGCAACAGTGAGGTATGGAGATCCCAATTACGAGGAAACTGTAATGCGGTGGGCAGAGGAATGTGATGAAGTTTTATCGGAAGAGAGCGAAATGTCTGAAATTGGTCAAGATTCATTAGAAGCCAATTCAGACTCTTCAAATTCTGAGTCTGAAGAAGATGTAGCTACAGCGAAGGCCAATAGTGATAAACCCAACTGTTTCGCTTCTCCATCCGGCATCCAGTGGAATAAAGTTCCGCAAAGCTCTACGGAAATTGCGAAACGTAACGTACTACGTTCAGCACCAGGCGTAAAAACTAAAGCAGTGTCCTGTGATACACTTGAAAATGCTTTCAAATGTTTTATGACAAGAACGATCTTAGAAGAAGTCGTCAAGTGCACAAACCTTGAAGCTCGAAGACTAACTGCAGTAAAAGACAAAGGATGGGTAGATATTGATGTGATGGAGCTGAATGCTTTCTTAAGTTTGCTGATATAAGCTGGTGTGGAAAGAAACTGGGGCGTACCGATAAGAGAACTGTTTTTTTCTGATAAATGTAATCCGATTTATCAAGCTATTACGGAAATTAATCGGTTTGCAGATATAAGACGGTACCTTGCGTTTTGATGACAAAAGAACTCGTGATTTTCGCCTACAGACCGATAGATTAGCTCCGATATCGTATATATGGAACTTATTTTTACAACAATGCAGGTCATCTTTGGTGCCAAACGAAAGTGTTACCATTGACGAGCAGTTACTCTCGTATAGAGGGAGATGTTCATTTATTCAGTATATGCCAAACAAACCGTCAGAATACAGTATCAAGATTTTCTGGATGTGTGAGTCAGAATCAGGATTTGCAATTGATGGAATGGTATACACCGGACGACGACCCAATCAACCTATCTATACAAATCTTGCTTCTGAAGCAGTGCAAACTTTAGTACGCGGCATCCATTTCTCTGGACTAAATGTTACAATGGATAACTTCTTTACAAGCATTCCATTGGCTAAATGTTTATTAAAAAAGCACCTAACAGTGGTTGGAACACTAAGAAAAAATAAGAGAGAAATATCAAATTAAATAAGAGATGCAAAGAACAAACCGCTCTACTCTTTTACATTTGGCTTTTATGACAAAACGACTATGGTTGGCTACATTCCTAAGAAAAACAAGTCAGTCATTTTGCTCAGCACCATGCACAATGACATGTCTGTAAGTGAAAATGTTAGAAATCGGAATTAATACTTTATTATAACAAGACCAAAGGGGGAGTAGACGTAATGGATCAAAAACAGTCCAACTATACATGTAAAAGGCAAACGAAGCGTTGGCCTATGGCGCTTTTTTCTAATATGATCGATATTTCAGCACTAAATGCATTTATTATATTTTCCACGTTGAAACCTGATTATCATAGGAATGTAACACACGCTAGACGAGTATTTTTGAAGAAATTATCTGAGCAATTGGTAATACCGCATATGATAAGGAGGTAAAAAAGTCCGAAAATATCAAGAAATTCAATAAATTGTATAAACAAATTTATTAACATTAAAAAAACTGCGACTGATGCCGTTACAAATAAAAGGAAGAGATGCATAATGTTTAGACAGAAAAAACAAACTAGTTTGTGAAAAGTGTCGCAATAATGTGTGCAACGAACAAAGTGTAAGGGTTTGTAAAAATTGCTACTTTTAAACATGTATTTACATTTATAAGAGCTGTAATCTTTAGTTAGAGGTTTTGTTTAATTAAGATTTTTACACGCACAAATAAATGATTTAAATATAATCCATGTTCTTATATACTTTTAACAGAGTAAAAAAACAACCGGGCCTGAGAGACCCGAGAAATGTTAATCTGTATATCCGAACACCCATGCATCCTAGGGTTAACCAAGTATTAACAGGATGTTAACATTCGCAGATAGAATGGTATAAGCTATGCGTGCGTTTGTGAGATATGACTCGACGCGATGAAATCCAACTCTAGTAATAAAACATTCATGCAGTTGCGCAGTTGGAACGAGTTTCTATTGTGCAATCCCCGCGAGTAATCCTTCCTATTGCGAACTTTATTGATTACAAGAATACTTATTGTTCTAATCTTTATATTGCCGGTAATACAACATAATAGCGTAACCAGGTACATACATACCTAATGGCAGGGACATACAATACACGGAAATGACTTATTTACGCATCTCTAAGTATAGCCGGGAGATTTTTCAATTCACCTGAATAATTAATCGAAAGGGAGGCATTGCGGATCCAGACGTGAATTATTTACCGAATAGATTCACTGTAATCTTCACGTATTCTGTAGAATATGAATATTAGGGACGGTACGCGAAAGGTCAACGGTCAGATTTGCGTTGTTTTAGCAAGACGTATAGTAGGCAAATATAGGGAGATGTATAGTACGCCGAGAATAAGTAATAAACGCGGCACCTACGCATGGTTTCCAGTTTACATCGTAAATAAATGCTTATGCATGGGGATACGCACGTTTTTTTCGCTTCTGCATCTACATAAAAGGAAACGCGCTTTCCTTTCCACAAAGATTTTAACGCGTAATTTCAATAATAGATGGCGCAGGGGTGCTCGCTTGGGAGAAAATTGTATCTTTCTTAATACGGTTAAACTTAATTGTAAAATATTGTAATGAGACCCTGAATAAAAAGGGGTAACGTTTTTATAAATCACTTGATGTGTGGGATCTACTTATTTTCTTTTGCTACTCGAAACGAATAGAAAATTAAGCAATTCTTAGTGTTCAAGAGATACAGTATTTTATTTTGAATTAAAAAACAAATATTTCTTTTGACAAAGTTTTGAATTTTTAGACAAAAGCCTAGCGCAATCCCTAATCGACAGCTATATTAGAATTTTAATGTATTTATTTAAGTTTTTGAAATTTAAAAAATTTAATGGGATTGAATTTTCTCGTTTATTTGGTCAAATAATAAATTTTGGTACATGCTTGCACATTGACGTTCTTCAGAGAATTGAAGCACTTCGCTAGTCATTGTTGATATTTTGGGCTCGAAGAAGTACCCGATTCAAAGCCAAATATTTCTTTCTTCAATTCTTGTTCCATGGATAATAATTTTGATGTTCAAAGGTCAAAATAGATTTACTTAGTAAAGTATTTGAGTTTTTAGTTGAAAGAGTTTCATATTAGCTTGAAATTTTAATATTTTATCGAGGAATTTTGAAAAATAAGTCTTTTTGTCGAAACTTGTTAATCCCATCTCCTTTTGTTTTTGAATTCAGATCACCAGTTTACTATCTGAATTAAATCAAATTACATTCTTGATCCGTCGAAAATACCTCTCGTTTTCATGGTGATGATTAGAGTTGCTCAATTTGCGCCAACAGCCAGTGGCGGGGACATAAAAGTTTACACAAAATAAATGGTCAGAAATAAAATATAATACGTGCTCAAACACTTACCGTCCTAAGAGTCTTCCGTGAAATCACAAAGTGAATAATGTCTGTTAAATATCTGCAAGATTAGATATGTCTCCACAGTTGTTTCGGCAAACCGAGTGCGGCGTGAGGAAAAAGTGTGTTTATATGCAGAAAACGAACGTTCTACATCTAGTGACGTTATATTTGCGTAATTAAAATAATCTTTGGAACAACTTAACGGTTCTGTTGACGCACCTTGACAAATTTGTCTTAATGTGCCAAAATCAGAATCTTTCTCTAAAACACTTTCAAACCTTTCTAGAACACAAACACTTTTTGGGTCTTTTACAGCGCATAGCTGTTCGTGAACATGTTGCACTATTTGCAGAGATTCCTTTAACGACACCGAAGGATTTTGTAATTTTTTCTATTGCCTCCACTAGTCCGTAGTAATTGTTCTGAATAGTTTTTAAATCCGTTTTAACCTGATTATCTTGAAATTTCGACTGGCTTTCCTTGATAGCCGCAGCTTCCTTTGGATCAAATTGTAAAACCACGTTCTTGATTTTCTCAAAATATTTATGATAACAAAACGCGGCCTGTAACCATGTTCTCCAACGTGTAAGCATAGGTTCTGGTGGCTCAGGCATACGGGGGCACAGTCTGTGAAATTTGCGAATACGTTTTGGGGATTTGACAAACGCTGCTTTTGTATGCGCTATTAAAACGTCTACCTCAAGATAACATTTTCTAATACTATCTGCCACATGACTGAAAGCATGAATTTTACACGTAATATGTAACAAGTTAGCACAATGTTCTTTAAGAGACCGGCCCACAGAAAGTATGTTTGCGGCACCATCACTCATAAACATCAACAGTTGATTTGTTGAAAGTTCAAACTTTACCAATGTATTTAACATTAACTTTGAAATTACTTCGGCAGTACATTGTTGTACTCGTCTGGAAGCTAATGATGGATTCTGGATTGAAGGTGAGGATTGATGTGGCTCCATTGTACGTACCATTACATTAACCACAGAATGCTTTTTACGATCTGTTGTTTCGTCCACACATAACCACAGTTTTTTATCTTTCAACTTCGATTTAATTCTTTTTTCAACATGTTCACGAACAGATGGCACAATTCTTTGTAACAATGTCCGACTTGGTAATTTGAAGTCCGAATATTTATTCCAAAACAAGACATATGCTTCCTTGTTTAGTAAATTAAACGGTAGATTACATGCAATAAGGTAACACATAAATTAAATTAAAATTTGTCATAGTGTCGCGTGCAATTTTTTTTTGAAGAATGCCGTTTACTATTTACTAAAAATATTGAATAGGGAGATAATCTGCGTTCCTTTTATTTTAAGTTTTTCACTTACAGAGATTAAATTTATTACTTACAGTTAATATGTGGGTGTGTTATATGTGTTCCTTCTTCTAATAGGTCCTAGTTTTCTTTTTTCAGCAGTATCAATATCCAATGATAGAAACATGTCTGTCAATACAGTAATTGTAGTTTCATAATACAACCAAGCTTCATGGCCGTTGGTGTACGAAAACAAACACCGCAAGGTCTCCCTCTAAGACTAAAGAAAATAGAGTGGTGCAGTGAAAGTGATCCTGTATATGTGTAAGTGTGTGGTCTGTGTGTGTGCAAGGAAAACGTAGCAAAGCGTAAACAGGTGGACGGTGTCGCTAGCTAGGTGTAGCTAATGATAATTGACGAAACAAATCGCGAATCGAGTTCGACCCCACTGCCCTTGTATGTAGTAGTAATTGTAATGAGGGGCGGCGAGGCGAAAGAACCATCTGGGGACCTGGGGGGAACGATGGGGCGTGTATATTGATTTTACATTTCCATTGCGTTTTACCCCTCTTCGAGAGCCGGCTCTCCTCTATTGTATTCGTGTGCAAGTACGTGTGTACAAAGAAAGGGACATGCTGAGCAAAGGAATTGTGTGTAACTATTGTGTGTTTTTTCTCTCGTTTTGCGTCTCGAGAACTCGATGGCCGCGATGGAGATGGGGAGTAAAAGGCGCCATCGGGTGGAATTTAATAACATGGAATGGAGCGCCGATAAAGTTCGAGTCAATATTAACTTCTAGTTCGGTATTCAAAAGTGAGCGTAACCGTTTTTGAGTAAAGAAAAGGTTGTGAGTCATTTATCATCAAGTCCGGTCATGGTCGAACGTTGTTTGGAATACCATTCGATTGTTCACGTTCAATTGTTTCCATTGTGCACTTTAACATTTTTATTTTTATGTATAGGGAGTGGTTTTCTTTCAAGTTTACACGGGGCGCATCAATATCAAAAGCAATTAACATTTTATGGTGTGAAATGTTTGTAGTCTCCGGTGAAATCATAGAATTGAGTTTAATGGACATATTTTCTGTTTGTTGTTAGCTAAGCTGCCTTTTGTATTAACCAGGTTCATTCTCTAAATAATGCAATAATAATTTTTAACCCACTTCTGTTAGTTCCTCTGGAGGTTTTCTAACGACTGGTGTTGTCGCCCCCTGCTTTTTGTTATATACATTGGTTTCTGTCTATCACTATCCGTGTTGTATCCATTGTAGATTGTTCTTCTCATGATTTGGTATTATGTATTGCCAACCTTCAGGTGTTGTTTAGTCTGTAACCGTCTTCCCTATTGAAGTTGTCGGTGTTCTTCATTATTTTCAATTTCTGGTAGTAGAGGTTGCTTTTAGTAAATATGTTGACGTTGTTTTAGTCAATGTTGTGCTCTTCTGGTTGGTAAAGGTGTTCGCCGCCTGCTGACTTGTTCGTATACCCTTGTTGTGCATCTCTTTGGGGTCCTTGATTTTGCACTGTGTACTGTGTCTAGTTAGTCCAATATGCGATTACAGGATGGAGGTTGGCAATACATAATAGCAAACCACGAAGAACACCACCTACAATTAACACAACAAGACGAATAGCTGTAGATACGACCTACCAATGGACGCCAAGTCACCTTGACGAGGAGTAAAAGACAACAATACCAGTCTTAAACGTTCTGAAGAAGTTGACAGTATAATAGGGCAGGGGTTCCCTAAGTATCCACGGCGCACCGGCGCGCCATAGAGAGTAAACAGGGGCACCGCGAGGCATTCCTCCCCCAGACATAGCGGTCTGGAATATTCTAGAATGAACATTTCGAAACGGCTTCGAAGCTAATGGAACTTTCTAGAACATCATGATATGGAACATTCTCGAAGCACATAGAATATTTCAGAAAAGCAATGAACTTTTGTGCAGTGTATAGAACTTTCGAGTAGAATTATATAGCATACTATCGGGCATTGTCGAAGTTTCACGAAAGGTCTAAGTAGGAGGGGGTCACTACTTTGGCGAACCAGTTCAGTTCCTAAATAACAATCGAAGAGTAAACATCTGAGAAGTAAACGATTTAAAACGCCCACTACCAGAGGAGCGCCCGCTTTATTTCAGTGTGTCGCTTTGTGTTTTCGTAAAGTCGTAGGAAAATGGAAAGATTCTTATTAAATAAGCAAGTCGACAGTTCAAGTGAGAATGATCAAACGTCGACAAGTGGTGGGGTAGCAAAGGTACGGAAATATCGTAAATACGATGATAACTATTTGAATTTTGGTTTTACTTCAATAGAAGTAAACAATGAAGCGAGACCACAGTGTGTACTCTGTTTAAAAGGTCTAGCGACCGAGTGTATGATCCTAAGTAAGCTAAAGCGATATCTCGAAATCAAATCACTCTAACATGGTTGAAAAATCTGGAACTCTTTAGTATCAAATTGCAATATTTACAAATGCAAAAGGGTGCGTTTATTAAACAAGCCTCAGTACCAAGCAACGCACTGCTAGCATTTTTTAAGGTCGCATACAGAATGGCGAAGTGCAAGAAACCTCACACCATCGCAAAAGAGCTTATTCTAGGGGCTGCTCTTGACATGGTTAATATTATGCTGGGAGAATCGGTGGGAAAATTAATTTCAAAGGTATCTTTGTCCAACAACACTATTAGTCGAAGAATCCATCATATAGCTCTGGATCTCACTGATCAATTAATAGAGAAAATGAAAGGCACGCAATTTGGTCTGCAACCTGGATGATAATATTTACGTTGAAGACCTTCTGTTCTGCAAAAGCATCACTGGAAGCGCAGAGGCTCAAGACTTATTTGAGATGCTTGACAAGTTTACAACCGAAAACGATTTGGATTGGGAAAAGTGCATCGGTATGTGCACTGATGGAGCTCGATCAATGTCTGATCGCTATGGAGGATTGGAGGCGCTTATTCGCAGCAAAGCACCGCATGCTATGTGGACACATTTTGAAAAAATGTGTGGCGATCACCCGCTACATTAATTTACTTGTCGTTGGTTTTTACCATTTGTTTCATTTTTTTTTTGTATTTTCATATTTTGGTTTGATGGTTCTTGTGATTCAATTTTAATAAATGTGAGCTCCACATTGTGAGATACGTCTTAAGAGTCGTTTTCATTTCTGTGCCCGATTTATGTCATCGTACGCATATTTTGAGAAGGGCGCCGGGAGAAAATACTAAACCTGGAAGTGCGTCGCGGATTGATAAAGTTTGGGAACCCCTGTAATAAAAGATTGTAACTAATTTGAATGCTCGTTGTCATTTTTTCTGTCACTTACGGCCTCTATAAAACATTGCATAAATGTGTTTGTTCTAATTTACAGAAATTTAGTTTTAATTGCTTTTAAATAAAAAATATTAAAAATAAGGGTTAAAGCAAAGTAAAAATAGATGTACCATTGCTAAAATAAATTGTTTGTATGGTTGGCGTATCTGTGAATAAAACTATTGATTATGCATGAGAACCAAGTTTAAATACATTTCTTGGTGTTCCATCTGTATCTCTACTTTGACAGGAATTTTTGTAGTAATTTTGTTTTTAGTAGACTCATGGGTAGATGGTAGATTGTGGACAAAAGTAACTAATTTCTTTCTTCCTAATGCTGCCATACAGAAGAAAAATCAAAAAAAACGATGATATTAAAATCAAGACCAAGCAAAAACAAAGAAAGTACTCTTATATGCCAAGGAAAAAGCGAAGGAAGGGATTTCGTAGATAGGGTATTATTTTGTCGGCGTCTAGCGTATTTTATCCCTGTCTCCGTGTACCAGCCAGGCAGTCAAGTAACGTCCCGGAAATGTCCCCTAGCCGCTAGCTCAGTTTCAATTTGCATTATTAAAATTTCCCAAGTCGACGTTGAAGTACTCTTTAAGAAGTTTTAAAGTCAAACTGAAAAGTACCGGCAGATGGTTTAGCCATACAAATGTAATCCACTTCTTGAAGTGTGTCGCGACAAATTTTCACGCAATCTCCCCTACGGTGCTGGACGTCGAATTTCTTACAAGTAGCTTTCACGACGTACTTTTAAACTTCGATATGGTGGCCTACTTTTAACGTTCGATATGGTGGCAGTATCCAACGCTTTTTAACAGGATATTAGCGAATATTGTCCCTCAATTCATGCAACAAAGACACATAATGCTTGCTGTTGACAGCTGTGTTGCGCTCTTTAAAGTCGATGAGTAAAGTACCCTCACAATCCCAGAACATTGTGGCCATCACCTTTTTCGTTGATTGAACGACTTTCGCCTTTCTGGGACGAGGCTCATTGGGTCGCCGCTATTCCATCGGTTCCTTTTTGGATGGAGGATCATAACACAGAACCACTGTTTCGTTTCCTGTGACAATAGACTCCAAAATCGGTTTCGGGTCGTTTCCACACATGTTTAAAAACGAGGGCGCACATTCGACCCGACGTACACGTTGTAGAGCAGAAAGAAGATGCGGTATCCATTTTTCACTAATTTTATTCATACCCAAATGATTATGGAGAATTCGGCGAATACTTGTTCCAGAAATGTTAGACATCACTGCTAACTCCTACACTTTCAAGCGGCAATATGCTAATACCATTTCTTCAATAATTGAAACGTTTTGAGGCGTTATCAGTTTAGTTGGCCGAACGGGGCGGGGTGCTCGTCGTTTTCACGGGATTCTTATCCCAAATGGAAACATTTTGTCAACTTTTTTACAGTGAATAATAAGGAGATGAATCACCACAAACGCCGTCTAAACGCTGTTTAATGTGATTACGCGTATGTGCTTTTGTAAAAAAATTAATGCCCGTGCAATTTTCGTTACCCTAGACATGCACTAGTCACGTTATCTGGCTGGCTACCAAAGACTAGTACTCTAATACTCTATAATATTATTTTATTAGGAGATGAAGTGACTTTCACGTAAGAATATAAAGAATTTTAAAAACACGTGTTTATACATCACAATTCACATACAATAAAATTCCTTCAAATAGAGATTACCTTTGTTCTTATTAATTTGGTAAAGCGTGAGGCTTCCAAAAATATCCTTTTCATTACAGTATTGACCGAATTTGGTTGCCAGTGCAGAATGTATAGACAATAGACAATTTAGTACCTGTTAACTTATTTAACATCATCGGGAACAAATAAATTTTAATACATAAAGTATTTGCAGTAAAGCTCGCCGGTAATACCATAATACCAATACCATTTTACACTCCTATTGTTGGCGCAGCTTCAAAGATCTTTCACACCTCTTTTCCTTCACTGGCGTCACTCTTCCATTCTCGTTCTAAACGTGGCTCATTACTTATGCGGAAGGAATTTTTCGCAGGGAAATCGAATTGAAGCGAGAATGCACCCTAAAGAGGACGCCGTCGTCGATGTTCCGAAGACGTCGCGACGGCGTCCAAAACCTAATATACTTTCTATATCGGTTTATGGGGTTGTTTCAGGCGGGAGCGAGGAGGGATCGTTTACTTGCGGCGGTAGGGGCAACGAACGTGTAAAACTGCAGAACTAAGCTATACATACATTTATGGGAGGATTGGAAAATTTGAAATTTCCCCGTTATTTCTACGAGGAATAGATACTATCGGCTTGTATATTGTATAAGTAAATTGAGGTGAGAATTTATTCTTAGCTAGCGCTAGATGTCGTCTCGGATATCGCTGTGTGGATGATTTGGATTATGGGTTGAAGTAAGCTTGGGTGTTGAATGAAGATTGAGACGAAATGGAGATAAATAATAGTATCAAATGTTCTTTGTCTAGTTTTTTATTTTTAATTTCTCAAAAGAAAATTATACTTAATGAATTGCCTTGCTTGTTGTGAAACTCTCAAAATACATTTTACTTTTACTATTAACTGCTACAGTTATTTTTTTATTAATAAAAAATTAAACAATAAAAATAACAGAGATCGACAAAATTTTCAACCATAAACCAGACTATATTTTTCCGAAGGTTTTTAACGCGCTGAATCCGAATCTGACCTCAGAATTGCTTTATAACGTCAGGTTTTCGAGATATCCTAACCTAAAAGTGCAAAAAAACGCCATATTTAAGTTTGTGTTAGATCAGGGGGTATTTTTTCTCCACAAAACTCATTATTGCATCTGAAAGTACTAATCTGACACATCAAAATCCACTTTGAATTGTTTGAATATCTTTCTTCCTCTCCGAGAAATCGTTTTCTCCTGAAACTGTAGCGAACACGTACCATAAAACATGTCATGCTCCGTGTTCCGTCATTAGGCGTATAGTAAAAATTAACTCATAAATATCGGAATATATTCATCATCATCTCGCTTTACATATTCTCATCGAATTCTTTATACTTTCGCAGATTGAGTAATTTCTTTAATTTCTAAATTCCAACATCGTTTTCATTTCAACATATTCTACATATGGAATCCGCTATTTTGAATGTTGTAATTCTGACTTCAGATTCGTAATCGACGACTCCGAAAATTTGAAAATCCAGTGAGAATTTAAGTGTTAGTAATTTGGTTCTTCTCTATTGTTGAGTTTTCCCTGGTGCTACTCATTTTCCGAATATTGACGAATGCACCAAGCTGATCAATTTTAAGAGACGATTCCTCTGAGAAGGAAAAAGATATTCAAACGATTCAAAATGGATTTTGAAGGGGTACAGTAGTACTTTCAGATGCCATATCGAGTTTTGTGGAGAAAAATTAACTTGTGATGTAACATAAAGGAGTATTTTTGAAAGATGCTCTATACGCAATAGCCGAAATTTTACAATTTCAAAAGATTAGGACATCCTGTATTTAATAATAATAATGATAATAATAATAATGTTTATTGTCCAACAGGTAAACCCAATTACAGGACAAATGTACACATTGTGAACACAATACATATTGATTTAAAAACATGACATAACTATACAAAAAACTATTATGTTTCGTGTATCATGACGCCAACTCTCCGGTGAAAATATCACTAAATATCTTCTCAGCGTTCCTGATCATGTGATAGATTGGCGACCGCAAACGAAGATTGGTCCTCGGTGGTTGGCATAGTAAAGGTTGGAGCATAAACGAGATGCTATTCGAGGTACGTTGAATCCTATGTGGGAGACCAGCTGCATACAGTCGATCCTATCATTTTAATAATTTGTGTAAAAATCGGGCGCTATGGTAATCACGACGGGATGACAATGATTCGAAATTGATGCGATTCGAGAAGGGTGTTGTAAGAAGTATGCCAAGGCGGATATTCGCCATTAACTTTGAACGACAAGAATTTGAGGAATCGACGCTGAACACGTTCAATTGGAGCTTGATGGGACATATAGAAAGGATACCAAACAATAGAGGCATACTCCAATTTCGAGAGTACAAATGCAAAATAAAGGGATTTTAGCACCAGTGCGTCATTGAAGTATTTGGACGTTCTCATAAGAAAACCCATCATTTTAGAGACAGATGAACAAATTTGTTCAATATGTATGTTAAACGATAAAGTTGGATCAAAAGTGACACCTAGATCTTTAAGATTGGTAATCTTGTCGATGGAAATATCGTTGATTTGATAAGTGGAGATATATGGATTTGTTTTTCTCGTGAAGCACATAAAATTACATTTACTAGAATTTAATGTCAGTGTATTGGATTTTTGACCACTCGGTCAGTATATTAATGCTCGTCTAAAGACTCTCGATATCTTGTTGGCAGTTAATATTACAAAACAGTTTAACATCGTCGGCATAACCGAGGACATGGCAAGATAAGGATGTTAAGAGATCGTTTATGTATAGAATGAACATCAATGGACCAAGATTGGATCCTTGTGAGATACCGCTGCTAGATACAAATTCAAACGAATTAAATCCATTATAAAATACATAGTTAGTTCTTTTTACCAAGTAAGATTTAATTAACAAGGAGAAGTTGGGAGCTAAACCAAACGAGTCCAGTTTATATAGAAGTAATTCATGACTGAGAGTATCAAATGCATGTGAGAAGTCGGTAAAGATAACGTCAACTTGTCCGCAGTCATCTAAAGTTTCGCTTATAAATTGTGTGAAACAGGGCAGGTTTGTTACTGTCGAGCGTCCCTTCACAAAGCCGTGTTGGCAAGTTGCGATATGTGAGCGAGCATTCCTGTATATCGTAGTATATATAATATGTTCAAAAATCTTCGCAAAGTTATTAAGTATAGCGATGGGCCTATAATTTCGAATTTGAGTAGAATCTCCCTTCTTGAAGACAGGTACAATTCGTGCACGTTTCCATCTATCCGGAAAAGTGGAGGTCCTGATGGCAAGATTAATAATCTGGCATAAAGGTATCGCAAAGGCATTACATAAATTCCTAACACAGAAGCTCGGCACCAAGTCATCGCCCGCGGTGGCCCTATCTGGAAAGGCAGCCATAATTTTAACCAATTCGTTTTCTGTTGTTGGAACCAAACTAAATGATTGTAGTTGTGGAAGATTGGGCGGAGGGTCGGTAACGTTGGACAAAGTATAAACTTCAGAAAATACTGTTGCAAAAGCGTCAACAATTTGTTGAGGATCGTCGAGGGCTACTCCATCGAGCACCAATCTACCGGGTATGCGTGTAGTTCCCTTCCTACTTCGTACAAAAGACCATAGGCGTTTTGGTTCTACTTTGATAGCACCTTCCGTTTGAGAAATATAAGCTTCATATGCACGTGATATTTGCGTTTTTGTTAACGAGCGAAGTCTTCTAAATTCATGAAGAAAAGTAGAGTCTTTCGTTATTTTCCATTTTTTTCGATAGTAGTTTTTTAATTTCAGACTACGTCGAATTTCCAAAGAGTACCAAGGTGGAAATTCTGAGTTATTGACAGGATACTTGGGTACACACTCATCAAACATTTTGTACAACACGGAATAAAACTGGTCAATCGCAAAATTGACATAGGAACGGTTTAACAAAGTCCAATCATAGTATTTAAGCAACTAACCTTTTAGATTTAGAATGAAGATACTAACCACAAACCGTCGTTTGTATCTGCATTTAGCATGTATGATTCAAGTTATACTAAAGGTTGGCAAATAATCTTTGTAAACATTTGAAAACATCTCATACGTAACCAGATCCTAGTGCTTGAGTTTATTCGATATCAATCCTTCCAACTTCCTTAAGGCTTTAAAATTACGCCTTGCAAATTTTAGCGGTACCTACAAATCTCATTATATTACGCGTTCCAAAAGCCTGAAGATGTGGTAGGATAGAGGCTAAATCAACATTTATTTTACTACGTTTCATTTCAATCGATGTCGTTTGCTACTTAGGCTGTAAATAGGGAAATATTTTTGAAGGACTGTCTATTATGCCTTCAGAAAATTCTTGCACAATTCCAGAAGGTTGGGACACCTGTACAAGGATTGGCAGCGAATTTTGGGGATAAAAGCCTTTTACTTTTTTTATATACCATGTCTGTAATGCTCCTTTTTAAAACTTTTTACTCAATATGAAGATATTCGTTATTAAGTTTTAAAAACATTTTCAGTGTAGCCCATTCCACTAATCAAATCTGTTTCTATTACAATTTTCTACTATCACTGAAGGCAAAAGATTTATTTCGCAGAAGTAACAACGGACATACATAATATACTAGTAATCAAGTAATTCCGAGATTGCAGCCAACTCGTGGGACGGGTGGGCAAATATTTAGTCTAACTCCTTAGCGAACGAAAACAACTGGATCGTTGCGGATTATTCAGTTTGCTTGGATTTTATGTAAACATGGCGGAATAATATATTCTATACCTACTTACATTTATATCTCCAGGTCCTACATTCGTACTCATCGTTGTGGTTAATAATTCAGTATTTTCTGGTTTTATTTATTCATTTTTTTATCAGGAAGAAAAATATTTGATGCTGGGAATAGCATTCAATACCACTCGTATAATTACGGTTGTTAATCTTATTTATTATTCAGATTAATTGATATTTCCTATTTTATGGACAATAAATAAGTAAATAAATAAAATATTTATTGACCCTGCTAGCTACGTTACGTAGATAGAGTAAGTCAACAAAATACATAAGCATGTAACATACATATACAATAAATAACAACATACATATACAACAAATAATAAATATAACAATTATTTCCTGAGTCACAGGCACGCCTCAAATTCCGATAAGTTACAAGTTAGGTAAGATAATCCTGTCGTCCCAACATAGCCGTAACAGCTGGAGCAACCAACGGAACTCGGCGCGCGCCTGTCTGATGCGATGCGTAATCTGCCGGGTGGCAAAGCAGTTCAAATTCGTACACATTCATCATCACTAGCGCGGCGTGTGCGTGTGAATTAAATCAGGCGAGCGGAATACTAGTTATTCAAGAAAATTTTTAATTAAAAATGTCCAGTGTGCGCAAGGCTAAACAACCACCCTTTGCTGATAAAGTAAAAAACTTTATCTGTGAGTTTCCAGATTTGTTGTACGACAGTGCTAAAATAGTTTGTAAAGTGTGCGAGAGAACTTTGATGTGCTGGCAAAAGAACGACTGTACGAAGTATGTAAATAGTGCAAAACACAGGAAAAGAAAAAACGGCGGGTCAAATAGAAATGACTTTATTTTCGATTTACTTGTCACGATGATAACATGTAATTTGTCACTTAACATACTGGATAAGAAATCGTTTAAGAACTTTTGGAACAAATACAACCCGGAGGTGAAGTTGCCAACTACGGCAACAGCACGTAAGCATGTTTTATTTGTATGCAAAGAGCTGGAAAATAAAATCATGTCTACATTAAAAAATCAGTTGCTTTGGTTGTGTGTTGATGAGGCAACAGATTGTAAAAAAAATTCTATTATACATGTTATAGTTCGTGTACTGGATCAACATAAACCGACATACGGCACAAACTATTAGTCAATGTTATCTTGAGGTAGATGCATTAATAGCAAACACAAAAAAAGGATTTTTGAAATCTTCCAAACGCCTACGATCATTTCACACAGAGTGTCTTGGTATTCGTCAAGCACCGGAACCAATTCCTACACGTTGGGGAACATGGTTGCAGGCAGCTTGCTATTATGCTGAACATTTCAAGAAAGTAAAAGCTGTTATTTTACAATTCAATCCTGCCGAAGCTGCAGCTATTAAGGAGAGCCAGTCAAAATTTCAAGGTACTTCTGTTGAAACAGATTTACAAAGTATTCATAGCTACTACAAATGCTTACATGACGCACTGGAAGAATTACAAAATAGAGCGTTGTGGTTAGTGAAGTCACTGCAAATAGTGGACGAAGTACATCCTCTGCTACGCACTATAGATGACGCAAAAAATATTCGCGTTTTAAAAAAGTTGGAGAGTGTGTTAGAGAAAGATTCCAATTTTATCACATTACAACAAATTTGTAATGGTACTTTGACTAGTACATTAATTGAGTTCATAGATTATTTTAATCATACGTGTATTACATCGGTAGATGTCGAGCGATCTTTCTCCAAATATAAACACATTTTTTCACCACTGCGAACACGGTTCCACGAGACAACTATTGAAACATATTTAATGCTATCCATTTTTTACGATTCTTATCCACTGGGTTATAATATTGATGATGGTGCTTCTACTTCTCGTGTTTAGTAATTCCAATGCAATTCGCCAGCCTACCTGATTACACTGCTTAAGAGGGCGAGTGTTTCACTGCCTTACAGATATTATAATTCTTGATTAGTTTTTTTATTATTATTCGCTTTATTACTTCTTTTTCGGTATTATAAATATTGAAGAAACCGCACGCCTATGGCGCGACGAACGATTATCTTACTCTAGTTATAAGGACTATTTTGTAGTAAAAATCTTTTAGTCTACTTTTGAACAAAGTTACAGTTCCAGGCACGAGCAAATCCCTTGACAATTTGTTGAAAAAGTTTACATTTGCTACTATCGGTGATTTTATTTGAAAGGAATGGTTTGGTCTAACATAAACTAATTTCCTGCTATTTCTAGTGCAGTAACTATGATTATCAGTGTCCTGAAATTGTTTTTGTTACGATATATACACTCAGAGACAAAAATATTGCATATTTCATTTTTGGCCTTTATTATTTTTCTCTTTAATACTTTTGTGATTTTTGTTGCCAAATTTTGTACAGTGGAGTGTTTTACGTTATTGATACTTACATTGCAGGGAGCGGCGGCTAGTGGTCTCATTGTCACGAACCTCTCGCTTGTACACGCCTATAATAGAGAAACCAGAATGATGGTTTTTAATCATAAAGTAAGAACCGCTATATGTCTTTTTTTTCAATACCGTCAGCCAAATATGTGAATAAAGTTAACTTATTTTCCAATTAGTTGGGATTTTTGGCTTTCTACTGTAATTTAAAATAAAAAACAAACTTTAGGGATTTTTCATTAGGGACATTAATAAATGTATTCTTTATATCAATAAATCCGTCTGTTGTATATAGAGTACATAGTAAAGTATGTATTCATCGATATAATAATTAGCTATTTATTAAAAATATGGACCAATTTTGATAAAAAGATGTAACATTCACGTACATTTTTATTGTACTTATGTATTTTTTCCGTTCAGTGTATCCGACGAAAGTACTCTTGCAGTCAAAAATTTAAACAGTGCATAATATTTCAATTTCAATGGTTGATATTTCTTTTCTATTACTTTCTCGCAAAATATAAAAGAATGCCTTGATTGCGTTTTTAATTCATTCCGCATTTAAAATGTTTATATTGGTTTATATTAAACAAATGATATGATTTGCATAAGGCGTTTACGAAAATTGTATCCGATGTCTGCCGGTTTGCCAAAAGTGTTCGAAAATTGTATTGTTGTTCTAATTTACCAATTTTCAACATTTAATTACAGCCTTATCTTTTTTCGGATTACCAATTATAATTAATTTTTGAATTATTCTAATCAAAGCAAACATGTATAAAATTATTTAAATTTAAATGTAATTCTGTTATTAAATATTTTTATTTAGTTATTTTTAGGCAAATAAAAAAGGGGATATGCGCATATGTTAGCACTGAGCGGTTGACTGTGATCATGTGCTCGGATGAGCGGTCATTCTGCTTGTCGGCGAGTGTACGTGATGCAAAGAAAAATTGAGAAATAAATCGCTAATTTGCGGAAGTATATACACCACCTACAGCAATAGGACTCCTGATTTATACCTAATTTGATAAAATCACGCCCAACGATTACTACCCTTTCGAAAACGATACCGCCAATAATTTTTATTTTCGTATAATATACGCTTTCCCCAATAGCCTTGACGACGTTTTCGAGGGAAGAAAAATCGGTAGCGGAAATAATGATCGCCTGATAAACGATATACTATGGCGCATATAAATTTGTTTACGCGGTCGCAACCTTTACCTACTACCCTCGATTGAGCGGACAGGGAAGGTTTTATAAAAGCGGAAAGGGTAAAATTATGGTGGCAAGGTTGTCAATGAAAGGACCACAGGCATTAATTTGTACTGTAGGGTCGATAAATTAACTGCTTTGTGTCGAAAAACTATACTTCAAAAGTAGGAAAAGCTTTAGCTTTACGAGAGAGAGTTGAAGATAGGTATTTAATGTCTTTTTAATGAAATTCAATCAATATCAAAAGAATTTTTAAAACAGCATGCATAGGTAACTACTATAGAGATTAGAATCTAAATCATATTGTATTAATAGGCGTAAGTTTCTTATAGCTACCAAAAATTGAATAATGTAGAACTTTAAGCTAAAGTTCTGCTATTTCCATTAAATGTTCAGCTCATGGAAAAGTGTACACTATTGAAATACATTGGCGTCAATATTGGTAAATATTATATAATGCATTTGTGAGTTTCATGTAAACAACGTATCAAAATTGGATTTCACTACTGAATTTATCTAGAAAAAAGCCTAAATGCTTACTCTGCGACGAACCGTAGTCCGTCCCTGTAAATTTAAAGACTTTTAAGGGCAAGAGAAGTATTAAAATTATTGTTTGAATAATTTTGTAACAATTCTTTAAATTATTTTTGTACGTTTATTAAATTTTATTTTTGTACTATTAGTGTATAAGCCGCCGATCAATCACTGTAAAGCTTGTGTAATATATTATTTTTAGATTGTTCTTATCCGTCTACGTCATGTACAAGAAACACATACGTCATTCCGATATTTTGTATATAAAGCCGACCAGAATTGCATTCAATAGGAGTTCTCTGAGTTTTGATAACTGAAAGATGGACTTACTCTGTCAATGTTGTCTTGATTCACTAGGTGATAGTTTTATTAGCTGATGCTCCCGACTTAAGAGTTCATACCCGTATTAAATTATTTCACCGTATAGAACTGTTACCAACTGAGTTTTGTCAACTAAAGGACGGACTCGTTCTGTCAATGTTCTATTAATTCGTTGGTGATAGTTTTATTGATGTTGCCGATTTAAGAACTCATTTCCGTGAATACCGTTTATTTTTCCCAAGTTAAATTATCTTACCGTATTAACTGAATTTTGTCAATCGAACGTCGCACTTGTTTTGATGACGTTTTCTTAATTCACTGGTGATAGTTTTATTTGATTGATGTTGGAGATTTAAGAACTCATTACCGCAACTACCATTTATTTTCCCGAATTAAAATATCTTGCCGTATAATGCTACTTTCGACTGAGTTTTGATGACTGAAGGACGGACCTGTTCTGTCGATGTTCTTTCAACTCACCACACGGTAGCAATTTTATTATTTAATTTTTCCGACTCTAGGACTTA
This sequence comes from Dynastes maya, assembly GCA_029619315.2. NCBI lineage: Eukaryota > Metazoa > Arthropoda > Insecta > Coleoptera > Scarabaeidae > Dynastes > Dynastes maya. The sequence continues at coordinate 54,044,727 of JAROYE020000004.1, read as the reverse complement.
TTCCCGTGTCACCGTTTTGTTTATCATCGCAAATAAGTTTTAGTCTTCCGCGACAAATACATTTAACTTTGCTGATAATTCCTTGTACATGGTCTTAACCGAAAATTTGAATTCAAAATGTTAATTCAAGAAAAGAATATTATTTCGTTTTATTTCTTCATTGATCCGAATCCCGTTTGTTTTATTTTTAATGTCTTCTGTAAATATGTAAATAAATCAAAGTATAAAAACTTGCCTGTTTTTTGTTTTTAATTCGAAGACTCTGGACAAATCCGAGCTACCTCAGGTAGATTTGTCGATGAACCCCATGCTACAGGGGCTACACTGTAAGACCCACTTTTCATCGAGTTCACAAATTTAGGAAACTAAACTTACGTAGAAACCGTTTATTTAAACAAAATAAACTTCACGACATTTTTTTCGATTTAATCTCAGAAGGTAAATAAGCACTCGTTTGTCGCTTGTAGCGACTTATGTCACTAAGAAGCGTAACTAAAACCTTTATATAGCTAAGGCCGCTAATATAGAGTATCTATTAACATGAGAGGTTAAGTCATTTTATAAAAGGAAAGGAAAACAATTCATGCGCAATTTATTAACCTACAATTTTATAATTACAAAGTAATTTAATTGTGAACATATTTATCAAAATTATATTTCATAAATACTGAAGCTTTCCCAAATCTGCCACAGTCCAGAGAAGAAGCATCCGAACGTGGTTACAACTGGAAGTTTTGAAGAATAGCAGTAATGGTATGGTCATAAAGTACAAATAGTATACTGAAATGATCAATATTTACATCGGGAATATCAGATGTCCATCTACGACGTATAGGGTATTCAGGATAGCCACCCGATAGTAATGACAAGTCCCTCTAGCGGAGAAAAAGCTCATTTCGCCAGTCGCAATTTCCTCCCAGTCCAGATAACGACAATCTTACGGTAACGCCCATCTTCTGGGCAATTTCTTCATTTCTAAATCGTCAAAATTAATGTAAAATTCTTCTAAAACCGACAACAGGATATATTCAAAGGTATTTTAAACATTATTTCGTACATTAAATATATTTAATCACATAGTCACATTTATGTTGGCAATGGTTCTTCATAGAGTCGTCTAATTTCAGTCATCTGGTAGCGTTACCACATTCATTCTATTATGCTATTTCTATAAATAACTTCTTTTGTCGAAATTTTTTATAAAATTTATATTTGAACAAAAATAATCAAAACTTGCTGTGGAATTAAACAATCGCTATCGCGATTGAACAAAGGTGTACAGAGACGCCAGAAATTTCATCAATTCTGGTTCAGCTTTAGTCGAATCAACTAATGTTTTTGAATGCGGTCTCAGTTTAAAGCGTTCGTTATTGAAATTTAGAGTATAATCCCAAAGAAGAAAAGGTTAGGGGTTAGAGCAGGCAGATTCTTGTAAATGTCATAGGAAACAGAGAGCTTATGTGACAGCTTCATAAAAATCAAGGTTATTTTGTATTTTTCATTCTAAAATTCGTTGATTTCCGTTAATTTACTTCGAAATTCAAAATTAAAATTGCTAAAAGAGTATCAAAGAATACTCCCGATCCCACAAAGAATTTGGAATTTTAATTAAGTTGCAAAAATTCAAATTTTTAACAGTATTTATTATTTACTAAGAAATGATTTTAAATCAATTATTTCTGAAATGTTGAAGACATAGTAAATTATTCTGCCGAACAAGTTGAGTCCATCAACAATCAATTATTCATTTTTCAATTTTTAATTTCTCAACATCTTCACACAGGACCTCCTGTCCTAGTTGGTCCTCTTCAGCTTCTTGAAGTCACTTCGATGTACGTCATCCACAAATTCTTCTGACTTCTGGTTCCCATCCTAGCATCATATACGTTGCTGCTGCTTACCAAAAACTCTTACCGATCCTAGTACTGTTCACATTATTTTCCTTTATGCAGTTCTAAGGTCTTCTTCATTCTTTTTTTCGTAATTGTTATTGCTTCCACTGTACACGTCTTAATTGGTGTTTCTTTCTTTGTCGCATAATATCATGATTCGTAAGCAATTAAATTTATACATTTGGTTAAAAACGTAGTGCTATATTCTTGCTTTTCTTATAAAATGAAGATTTACATTGATCAATATAGATCCAAAGAACGTTGGTCTAATGAATGTGAAGATGATTTATGTTTTCCTGTGTGTGGCAATTAATGCATTTGTTTGTCTTCTAGTCAAAAAAGGTTTCCAAAGCGACAATTCAATCCATTTTTATTGTTGTACTCCATACTACCCAGATTATCTTCTTTGCAAGGCTATACATCTTCTCGACTCAAACTCAGTGATAGTTGCAATATCCAGGTCACTTCATGGAAACATGAACGTGTTTTCAAACAAATTGGCGAAACTCTTAAAGGAACTCTAGCGCTATAAGAAAAAATTTGTAGCCGGTGACTTTAACATAAATTTCGATATATTACGACTCGAAGAGTAGTAGTTTTTCGTAGCCAGCCAGACAACGTGACTAGTGCATGAAAACGTCTCAGATAACGAAAATTGAGTACCGCCCGGTCATTAAATTTCTATCAAAAGAAGGGCATACACCTAATCACATTAAACAACGTTCAAACGGCGTTTATGGTGATTTATCTCCTTTGTATTCCACTGTAAAAAAGTGGGCAAAATGTTTCCGTTTGGGGCAAGAATCTTTTGAAGATGATGAGCGCCCAATCGCCAATTGAACTAATATCGCTTCAAAACGTTTCAATTATTGAAGAAACGGTATTGGCAAATCGCCGTTTGAGAGTGAAGGAATTAGCAGTGATGTCTAACATTTCTGAAACAGGTATTCGCCGAATTCTCCATAACTATTTGGGTGTGAATAAGATTAAGATGGGTACCGCATCTTCTTTCTGGTCTCCAATGTGAACGTCGTGTCGAATGTGCGCGCTCGTTTTTAAGCATGTGTGGAGACGACCCGAAACCGATCTTAGAGTCCCTTGTCACAGTAGATGAAACAATGGTTGTGTATTATGATCCCTTATTCAAAAAGTAATCGATGGACGTCCTTTTAAGAACGACACACAGTTGCAAGCAGCTGTAATACAACATTTTGAGGGAAAAATTTTAGATTATTTTTACAAGGGTATCACATTATTGAAATAAATTATATTGAAAAATAAAAATTGTTAAACTTTACCAAGTTTATTTTTTTTATATTAGACCAAGAATTTAGGGCGCCTACCTCGTATATTGAAAAAATCCGAAGACCCGCCAACTTTGAAAGAAGGTGAGTTTCAGCAGATAGAAGAATTGCTATGTGCATATTTTAGCAGCATACATTTTCACCAAGTTCCATTAAAATCTGAATTTGATAGCCGGGACCCTTTCCTCGTCAGTTGTAAAGACATTTGTATCTGAATCTAACTTGAAGGACATATCTACTCCAGTATTATAAACATCGCATCCATGAGTGACCCCGTCTGCTATACTGTTATCCTTTCAATATTATGAACTTTGGCATGGGATCTTAATACATAAATTTTCTCGTTTCCGGCATGAAATTTGAGAAGTCAATAAGGTTCTACGTGCATCAACTTATTTACACCCCATAAAACCGTGTTAAGGCGGAACAACTCCATACTTATATATAGGTATAGGATTCCTACCACCTACATTATCAGCAACGACCGATAAACTCAGTAGGTATAGCCGGTAAGATATCGGTCTGCTGGCCCACTTTTTGACCTAGATTTTCGACAGATAACTACATAAAAAATTACCGAACGCCAACGCCGAAGGTTCGTTCGATGTTCTAGGGTCGCTCCGACTATGGCCGAACTCTCTTCTATGTACTTACTTCGTTTGTTCGTTCCATTTCGAATCATCGCGTGACTGCACCTGACCTTAACGAGGAAAATGTTCAGGTGAAGCCCCAAGTTTTCGTACTGCTACCGCTGGCGGGCGGCCTGTGATTTTCTATATTCGTACCGAAATCGAAGTCCCGTACCTTTCTCGCTTACGTCGCAAAAAGGGTGCGGGAAGCGAAAGGTGCAAGAGGGACGAAAAATGGTAGAAAGAGACGAAACGCTAGCTTTCTACGGATGAGAGATGGAAAAAGAGGGAAAAACTAATTCCGAACGCCGACCGTATGCCGGATTAAATTGTTGTAGGTCAAACGTTTTGCTTTCAGTTTAATCAATTAAATTCGTATTGCTGCATTACACTTCTGCACGTGCGAATGTAATCTCGCCGTTTCGCCTCCCTATACTCCCGATGTCGTATGGGAATAAGTACCTGCATCGTAGTACCGCCACCTGTAAACTCTAGTATATCGGACTTTAAAAGCGGGATCGAAAATTTCGATGAGATCGCGATGCAATGCTATATTCTACGTTTTCTTTTTCTATTTATACGTTTCGAGCTGCACTACTACATCTATTTAGTGAGAAACTTCGAGATTAATTTAATACACAAAGCCTCGATTGCTGAAATTGGAATAATACGAGATATTTCTAAAAACTTTTTATTGATATTATTCGCAATTTTATATCGTCTTCTAGCTTTGACGACCGTCTCAATTCTTCTTGGCATCGTCTCAAAGTATGAATGGATGATATTTTAAAAGACTGCAATTTATTCATTATTAACCTGGACAAATATGCGATAACAGCCAGAGGCGTGGCGAGCGCATAAAAGTGTACACATAAAATAGAAGGTAAGAAATAAATTATGAAACGTGCTGAAACACTTACCGTTTTAAAAGTCTTCCGTGAAATCACAAACTGGGTAACATCTGTTAAATATTTGAATCATTAGATATGTTTCCACAGCTGTTTCAGTCAAGCGAGTACGACCTGCGGAATAAATGTTTTTTAATGCCGAAAACGACCGTTCGACATCTAGCGATGTTATATTTGCATATTTAAAATAATCTTTGAAACAACTTAATGCATCTTCACGCGCAGCTTCACAAATTTGTCTTAATATAAGAAAATCGGAGTCTTTCTCTAAAACACTTTCAAATTTTCGTATTACACACCAATTTGTTTCGCCTTCTACAACGCGTAACTGTGCGTGAACATCATTCACAATTTGAACATTTTGTAATTTTTCTATTCCCACCGCTAGTCCGAAGTAATTGTTGTGAATAGTTTGTAAATCTCTTATAACCTGACTGTCTTGAAATATTTCCTGGCTTTTCTTGATCGTCGCAATTTCTGTCGGATTGAATTTTAAAACTACCTTCTTTACTTGATCAAAATATTTGTTGTAATAAAACGTAATTTATCGACTTTAAAATATAAAAACATTGTCATCTCATTTTATATGTACAAGATAAAATAATTTAATCATATCGTAAGTTCATATTTAAAAATATTATTCTTTAACAATTTACATACATATTTGTCCAAGTAGGTATTGTGTTATTTTTATTATGATGCAAACAGCTGCTTATATTACAATTGAAGAAAAGTATGTGTTAGCGTAAAATTCAATTTTAGGGAACAACGGAAAGCCGTTGTCATCCAAAACGTACTGCATTTTTTAAATATGGTAACCCTTATGTTCAACCAGAAAAATAGAACGAAATAGGAAGAAAATGATGTACGACGTATGCGAACCCGGTCGTTCAAACGTTTAAAGGCGCGAATTCGAACGCTCGTCTTAGTGAGCCATGGAACACTTGTTATAATCGAATATAATAAGGTATTATAAATCTCACGTTTCGTCCAGATAGCGGAGACGTGTTCGGGGTTTTTTTTCCATTACCGCCTCGAATTACTGATTATCGGTTAATAAACTTGCAAGCCCCCATTTCGAATGAAAATACGCGTACTTTATAGGAAAAGTAGCCCTCTTACGATCTACATCGATCGCGCGCGTCCATCTCACTCGCTCTTTTTCGCAAGTCCCGTATAATTTCCTCCCTTTTAGCCCTCTTTTCCGTCTCTCTCGCGCTTACGGACGGCCAATCTATAACTGAGGATGCCAGAGAGGTTACGTTATTTTCACAATCACATAGTATTAGTTATAAAGTCATGGATACTAATAGTCAGTAAAGTTAGCAGAATTTCTTTTATCTGTTGAGATCACTGGAAAACTTTAAAAAGTCACTGCAATATTTCATACCTATTACAGAGCGCTTTATGCGAAAATTAATCAGAAAAACACAACAAAGAAAAGACAATCCTCGAGCCGAAGAAAAGTAATTATAAAGTTCTCGGGGGGCACGTCAGGCAAGCAGTGAACAAGACAAGAAGAAAAGCTCTCCAACTCATCAAAATTTTTCTAATAAGGCCCGTTAAAACGTTTAACGCGAAAAATGATACGACTAAATTAAAAGTACGAAACGAGCGAATAAAGGTGCAAGAAGAAGGAAGACAAGCAAAAAATAACAGCTGCGTACCGTTTTTCTCCGTTCTTTTTTATCAAAAAAAGTTTAAGTCGTATCCATGGAGAGTCGGCAAAACAAGGGAGAAAACGGAAGTAAATAACCAGGTCCGGTGCAAGCGACTCAGCCGAAACCTTATGAAAGTTTTAATAATATCCCCCAGTTGGGATCATATCCCAAACGGTTCAGGTCTATCTTTTTTTTCGGACAAGTGAATTTGTCGCTCAGTTGTCCCATTATTTCCTCCCTGATGTAAAAGAATTACCACTTTTTTAAAAAGTTGAGAAAGTCGGATGAAATGAATCCCAGTTCACAAACAAAAAATATTATCGTGTAACTCTTTAATATAATAACTCTTTTAGAACAGATTAGATTGTGATATTTATCTCTTGTTTTACTTTTTTAAGTTCAGAATGATTAGAGATCATGTTATTGTAACGAAAAAAAAACATAAGTAAGAAAGAACAGTAGGAATAAGCAAGAGTTATGATGGAGTTAAATGGAGGTTGATTGAAGGTCAACTCCACAGTAAAGCACTAATAGGGAATGTATACGCTAAGTTCTCTGTTAACCTTATTAGACGCAGCAAAAGAGAAGTCAAGACCATTAACGGATGGGTAACTGGACACTGCCTCCTGGAAAGGCATCTATATAACACTGGCCGAGTAAGAGAACTTTGGTTTAGCAGGTGCGAACAACAAGAGGAAACGAGTTTGCACGTAGTCTGCACATGTGAAGAACGAAAAGTACACATGCAGAAACATTTCGGGAAGCATCTAATGGAGCCTTCGAAGATTCTCAAATGATCCCTGGGCAAGATAATGGCGTTTATACGAGAAACCTTTATATCGTAGAAGGCACTAAGCTGCCTGAGTGGAAATGAGAGTTCTATTGGAGACGCTACAAAGAGCATTAACTTCAAGTGCGTGGACCAACCGAAACAGTATGAGTGAATGAAAATGAAGAGTTACTATGAATATTTTTTGAAAGCTTCAAGCCTAGGACAGAATAATTATCTAACTCGACAAGCTATTTTTTATGGATTTGACGTTTCCAGGAAGAAGCATTTTTTCTAAGAGGAATTTTCTAGAATATTCCAAGTCCCATTTTTTTATGTTTTTATAAGGTCGTCTAAGGAATAATAACGCACAAGCTTTGTTTATCAGTCCAATTTTGTGATAAACATAAGACGTCCAATTTTATATCCATTCATTAGCGTCGTGTTCGTATGTGGTTACTATAGAAGGCGCTATTGAGCTTTTTTACAATACTGTCTGTTTGCATATTCCACATTAATCTGTTATCCAGAGGTATACTTAGAAATGTTGTGCATGCGTCATTGTACACATCACAGACTCTTCTAAATTTAAAATTCATTGTTGTTGGTTTATCTGTATTAAATGTTAGATCATTTGAATTACACAATCGTCTCATTTGTTCGGCGGCTCTAGCTACGTAAAGCGTATGTTCATCAAGACTATTTGACGTAATCAACATCAAGATATCATCGGCGTAGTTAACTACATGACCCTGCGTAGCATGATTCCTCAGGTCGTTGTTAAATAGTAGGGATACTAACGGACCAAGCGTAGATCCCTGTACTGCACCTATATTAAGTGCATGTCTTTCAGACTTGGCACCATTGACACAGATGTAAAATTTCCTGGTTTTAGGACAGGAAGGATATGATAAAGTCATAGACATATCTTATTCCTATTGCAATAGATTTTTTCCTAAACAAATTGATGTTGATTGCATCGAAAGCTCATCGCGTGTGAGTAATTCAAAGACAGGGCCACTTTAGCGTAAATGTATGGTGTGGCAACACTGGGCGTCATTTAATAGGTCCATATTTCCATCAAGGCACTTCAACAAGACAAAGATATGGAATTTCTACAGAATCAACTTTCACTTTTATTGGAAACTGCACCACTACAAATTAGAAGGCACTTGTGGCTTTAACTGGATGGAACTACCCACCATAACTCTGCTATTGTTCAAGATTACTTAAATACAGAACATAGAGGTAGGTGGATAGGAACTTGCGGTTCATTGGAATTTCTTTCCAGGTCCCCAGTTATGTCATCGTCGTCATAGTTGGATCGTGTGGGAAACTAAAATATTGTCTATAAAACAAGATCTAACGATGTAGAGCATTTAAAGCAAAAAATTACAGATGCTTGAGACAATGTTATGAGGAGAATGACTTTTAATGAAATAAGAAAGTATTATGAATTGTGCTTAAATAATAATGATGTTCACACTGAACAATTCTAAAGGTAATCTATGTTCCACTAATTACACTGTGCTCGAATTGGAGACCTCTTTCTGCAACAAGCTGGGCAATCGGGGGGTGAACCTAATTCGAGTATGCTGAACCCAATCGCCATGCTCATAGGATTCGTTTGGTGAATGTTTCTACATGGGAATGCAAAAAATGAATTTTTAATGACATTCGAAGATTTAAACGGTGAAAATCAGTGAGCATGTCTTTAATTTGTAGGCGTCAATTTTCGGATCGATGTATTCCGAGAACATTGTCAATAACCGCTTTCACACAATTCCATGCAATAAGCTCCATGTCAATAAATGCATTTTAAAATTGTTTGTCCCTCATCAAACGACGAATGTCCGGTCCAATAAATATTCCTGTAAAATAAATATAATACAAAATGATATTTCAATAGATCAACATTCAGATTCAGACATCTACTTTCTTTTATTTTCATCCGACATAATCGTGGAAAAATAAGACGCAATTCGTTGAATGCATTTCCTTCTGGGTTAAATGCTTTTATGAAATTTTTAACAATTCCTAGTTTGATGTGGTGCGGTGGTAACAAAACCTTTTCGATCGGCACAAGTGGAATCTCAATAATGTTGTTTTGTCGCAATCTAAATTCCTCACGTAAAAGCCAGTTCCGTTCGTTATATTGGTCGCCGGCAAAACGGGTATTCCACATGCACATGTAGCACATATTTTTGGTATAATCCGTTTCCATACCTCTTAAAAGAGCCACCACTTTTAAGTCGGCACAAATTTTCCACTTTTGGTCATTATATTGCACTAAATCGATGATTTTCGGGGGTGGGAATTTTTAGAAGGTTCACGAGTGGTCCATGAACGGTCCATGGAAGGTACTCGAAGGTTCAGAAAGCTCTTCGGCCATTGATCAAATTTTCCAGGAAATTCCAGAATGTTCCAGAAGGTTCTTTGGGCCTTTGAAATTGCTCAAAAACGCGAGGTAATTTTTAAAAACGGTCGATACCATTAGAATCAGCGTACTCGAATTAGGTTTACCCCCGGCTGCCCAGGTTGTTGCATTTTGCAACTAGCACGGTATTATATTCAATTCTGTCAATTTTTAAAAATTATTCTTAGTTTATGTTTTTCAAAATACTCTTCGTGTCCAGCTATATGTTCATCTAAGACTCACATCAGAACTGAGTTTATTTGAGGCACTTTTTTACTACTACTGTATTGCATAGCCATGTTCTAAACCTTACTAAATGTAGAAAAATTAGTTGAAAGGTATACCTAAAATCGACATTATTAATACGTGCATAATTTTTTAAGGAAAACAATTAGAAAATAATTGTATTTAGGAAAAAGAGCATCAAATTAAAAGATTATTTCAACGTCGTGATAAAAACAGTATGTTGCTGGAAAAAATAATTTCTGGACATCACGACGTCCAGCGTCCTATAGATTTTTTCGTGTTTCCACCTTCATTTTAATTGCTAATCACGACAAATATAATACCTTAAATTTAATTTAATTTCCTTCCGCATTTTACGAGATAAATCCAGTTACCATGATAAATCGATCACGCTGTTACAATACAAAAAGTGAATAGAGGAAATCTAATTTATAACTCAAGTCCTCCTTTATCCAGAACTTTCATTCGCTAGCATCGAAAACAATTTCAACCGGTCGGTCGTTCACCTTTTATATTGTTGTTCGAGTGATTTTCACCTTTAACAAATACCAGCGGGTTCTTATACGAGAAAAGGATGAGTTCCCTATTCAGAATTTTAAGTAAGCGAGTTCTTCTCCCCCTACATAGGAAAGGAACTTTTCCAATTAACCTCCTTACGCGCCTACTTCGGTAATGTAGAATCTTTCTTTGTAGTGTGCGCGTGGTTGTATCGAAGGCAGCCGTGCGGAAAGAGGAAAGATGAAAGGAAAGAAGAAGTGGAAGAAGGTGTATCGATTTCTAGAAATTTCCGGGACTCCCCGCTGGCGGTTTAAATCAAAATCATAACGCCTAATCAAGCAGATCGCGAAATTCTCGGCAAGTTCCTCGCTTTTGCGATCTTCACGCGTCCATCCTGAAACTTCCCAAGGAAAAACTTTTCTAATTTGATAGAACAGGTGAAATATTCCAGTGCGAAAAGGGATATTTTGCCATTAATGATGGTTCTTCGATGATGTTAAATAAAATTTGTTGCGAGAAAACTTTATCATCCTCTAACCTCATTTTAAACGTAAAACTAACAAGCGTCTGTCAAAAATACTAACATAACCTATTTCACACGCATGTACATAACGAAAATCGTATGATTGCTGTCCCTTTTCAGTTGGAGACCGTTTTAAACGGATCTACTTGTTCGTTTATATCCACTGGCCGAACCATTAAAGGGGGTTAATTAGATTAAAATTCCATAAACAATTAAACCTCCGGGGAGGTCGGTAACGAAGAGAGGTCAGTAAACTATGCTTAAACTTTGCCCAACTAAGGGTCATATAATTAAGTTACCTACCGGTTTTGTTTTAAAGGAAACATTATAGTTGGATATATGTAGGTTATACATACATAAGACATATTTAACGCGAAATAAAAGGGGACTTTATATTTTGGTATTGTTCCTGGTGGCGTATGTTATACATATACATAAGTACCTAATGAGTTTTGTTATATTAGTTTGTTTTGGAGGGTTGACGTATTGCCTAGGTAAAACCTTGAATTATGGCCATTAACTGTTCCAACAAAAGGTTGCCTCGTTAGAAAATACCACATTAGTTCCAAAATGTTCATCTACATTTTAAATTCCCATCATTCTTTCGCAAAACTCTAGCCGTCGAAGAACTGACAATTCTTGTATCATTACTTTATACGGATGGCACTTTTCTCTTTTCAATACATTCCCTACAGAAAGACAACTTATACCATGGTTTAATGCCAAAGTTGTGGTTAAAGTTTAAGGTGATTTTTCTAATTTAATTGCAACGATTTCTCTAATACCTTAATTCCAGCTTTTGGCAAATTTTTATCCGTCCAAATCAGACTAAAACGTTTTAGTAACAGCTGAACGTGTTATAGGCTTCCTTTGGGGATGCAAATCATTAAAAAGATGACACACTTCTACATGAGTTCTAACACGATCGCCAAAACCGATCATCATTCAAATTTCAATACGCTCTTTTTCCTTTAAATGCATCATTTTCAGCCGTATAATTACTAATTTTGAAAGACCTGAATTAAATAAACTTCACAGTTTTTTAACAATTATCTATTAGATGGTACATACCCTCTGTGGGTATTCCTTTCATACCTAGGGCCTACCCGTGTGTCTTTTATGTGAGCCACTCGGTCGGCCCCGAGTGTGAAAATTTTTGTCTGTCTACCCTGTCGCCCCTCCGGGCCGGATAGGTATACTTATGTGGTAAATGGCTCAATGGCGCAAGCCAAAGCCAATAATAATAATAATAATAATAATAATAATATGGTAACACTTATTTTTATTAATAAATAAAAATTTAAGTTGTTTATGCTTACCTCCATGGTTTTTACTGTAATGTGTAAAAACTAAACAGTAAACGTGAAGTGCTTTATCTTTCAATTTTTTACAGATAATGGTACCAAAGCCAGTATGGACGAAAGCGGAAAAACAAGGTCTATTATTACTCGCAAAAACGTACATAGTCCCATTTAAATAAAAAAAGGTCAGGATAGTTCCAGTTAAGCAAAAAAAAAATTGAAATCAGATGCATAATATGTCATTACTAGAGTTTGTTAAAAAGGTGGTACCGGATGGCAGTAGCGCAGCGGTAGCGGCGTGGGTAGGGGTAATTTTCAATTTGTAGTCGACCTCGACAGCACCGCGAGAGAGTTCAAAGCGACAGTACGTTGTACGCTGCATGCCAAATAAGTACGCATATTTATTGCACAATATAATATAATAGCGGATTGCTAAGTCGCGATAGGTTTGAATGTAGAAAACATTGTAAAAGAAAACGTCATGTATTGAATTTAAGGAACAGTATTCCATACTGGCAATTTTTACATAATTTTATTTTTATGTTAAGTGTGTGCAACATCCCACAAGATCTAGTATCTAATGAACACTTTCGTCTTTTTGGGCAAAGTACGTTCCCTCATGGAAGCTGCCAACATCTATGCAATTACGATACAATTTGTCACGTGTGCAAGGTACAGTAAAGGAATGTATAAAAGACGAGTTAAGAAATAAGAAAATCTGCCTATGTGTGGACAAAACAACTGATGCTCAGAAACACAGCGTCATTCATGTTGTAGCGCGTCCTTTAAAACGTGATGGTCCACCAGTTTCATTGTTGTTATCCAGTAAAAGGATTCAGACAACTAATGCAGAAACCACTGTCAAGATAATAAAAGATTCGTTGAGAGAATTTTGTATCACAGGAACCCAAGTCACAATGTTCGTTACTGACGGAGCCGCAACAATGCTGAGAGTTGGTAGGATGTTGAAAATATGCTTTCCGACTCTTCCTCACATAACATGCCTCATACACGCATGTCACCTCGTAGCAGAAACCATTCGAAAAAAGTATCCGATGGTGGATAAGTTAATAGCATCTACCAAAAAAGTGTTCATCAAATCTCTCAAACACATTCGTGTATTCAAACAATTGTGTCCGAAATTACCACCACCACCTCAGCCTGTAAAAACGCGATGGGGAACATAGCTCCAGGCAGTATCTTACTATCAGAAATATTTTTCACAAATGAAAAATGTCATCTCGAAACTTGATTCAAATGATTCTGCAGCAGTTCGAGATAGTCAGCAACTTTTTTCCAATTCGGACGTTCAACAACAAATAGATGAAAGTTCCATGAACTATTCTGAAGTTGCACAAGCTACTGAGCAGTTAGAAAACAGTCACTTATCTGCACGAGACGCATTAAATTGCATAAACAATTTACAAGCCGCTCTAGAAAACTTGACGAACAGTATAGGAGTCGATGTTGCTTAAAAATTTGGTGCGATTTTAACGAAAAATACCGATTCACAAAAGGTTCGGTCTATAACTGACAATCAAGAGTGCCCAGATGAGGAAAAGGAATATCTGACATTTGCAAATCTTACGTCACTGGGTGTCGAACGATCATTTTCGAAGTATACGAGAACGTATTCACAACACCGTCGACGGCTGAATGAATCGACAATGGAAGCGTTGCTGATGTTGCAATTCTACGCAGCTTACCAATTGCCGCAGTGGACATCAAGACGACAGGAAAAGGTAACAATTTTATTTGTCACTAATATTGTATATTACGTACCTACTTTTAAGCGGTGCGTCACTGTCGGTACCACCTTTTTAACAAACTCTAGTTATAACACTTAGCTGCAAAATTAATCAATATCATCGTTTCCGTTTTAAAGATATTTGCTTGGTTCCATACTTTATCCCAACCCTGTATAGGTAGCTAAAATAAATGAATCCTATTTTAACATTTTCGGAAAGACGACTATGTATCTTAGTACTCGGCAAGATTGGTTACTTTTTTTGTTCTAGTGTATGTAGAAACTACCTTTTAAGATTCACATTTGTTAGTTATCTAAATACAGCTTTGACTTGGAAGACCTCCTCAGTCGAAGGACTCGATTCCTGGAGCAGCGTCCCGTATTATTTACAGAAATTCCGTAAATTATATAATTTTTAAGATTGCACGGGCGCAGCACTATGCATATTTTTTATTCGTTGTACCATCAGTATATGGAAATCGTATTTATTTCTAACTTAAGTCGAAAACTAAAGGTTTTATTTGAAAAAAATTGTGGAGAAAATGATCAAAATGCGAGAGATGATAAAACAAACTTTTAGAGCAAAAACGCCTACAGAAAAAGTTTCTAGAATCTAACTTTTTCTTTCAACAAATGAGAACCACGGACGCCTACATCCAGCGACGACATTTTTTAGTACTTGGAAATCATCATTGACAACATACTTCTCTATTAAAGACCAATCGAATCGATGCGTTTTCTAGTATTCCTACCGTATAGCTGTACTTGGATTGGTAATTTTTTATTCCCTCGAAAACTCTCCGCGTCCGAAATTAAGGATTAATTTAAATTCCGGCTGCATTCTCCTTTCCTATGCTCACCTGGCTTAAATATCGATCGCGGCGACGTGTATTGCGTTCTGCAGACGGTACGAGCCCCCGTTTCGTCTGCAATAAATAGTCTTCCGTAGCGTTAGTAGTTCTCTCAGTTCACGAAGCGCCGCGCGTCGGTTTTCCGAAACTGTTAATTATTTTTTTCGGTCCCTCGACGACGATATCTCGCCTCCACATTTGGTAAATGGCAGGGGGGTGGAGCGCGGATCGCGGGCCTAAGTCGCCGAGATTAATGTGAATTTTTTACCGAATTAGGGCATTCGTTCATGATGACGACAATGTTATTTTGATTAGTTTCTTTAATGCATTTCTCAAATTGGAAAAGCATAAATGCCACTTATACAACAAGATTAGATTTAATAATAATCAGTTTTGACGCTTTGATGATTTTAGGTTCGTAGAATTGAAAATAAACTGATATTAAAACAATCATTAGAAATTAAGATTTATCTTTAGCTTTTCACAAGAAGAAACAAAGTTTACTCAATTAAAAATTCGATTTTTTTTTTGAATATCCAGAACTTGAACGGCATTTGTATATCAGAACAATATTTCGATTCATTAACTGTGTTCGGGAAAGCTTGTCTTAACTCCTTACCCAAAACGCCCAAAGGGACAACGAAATATAGATACTTAGTGTTAGAAAAGGTCAAAAAATATGCAATAAAAAAGGCACCATTCCATTTAAAATAAGGAAGTTGATGCTGCTAGTCCGGTAAAGCCGAAAAGGCAACAATCTTGAAAATATTTGCATCGAGTTGGTCGTTGTCCAATTAGCTTCAAATTTTCAAAAAAAGGGCTTCCTGCAACTCATAATACTTTTAACGAATGGTTTCAATCAATCACCCTGTATATAGGTTGTTGCAAAAAAACAAATATACGTGCTTGGTTTCTGGGCTGAATCGCGTCGTTAAGGTTTCTCCACCGACGTTTTGTCCACACTCCTACGGCACATCGTCAGGGTTTTTGTTGATACTGCTGTTATTACTGTTGGTGACGAGAAGTTTATATAGGGCTTGTTTCAATGAAGCGTGGTGGTTGCTAGGAGGTTTAACCAGCTGGAATTCCCACATATGAGGTAAGGTAACCATTTTTGTCATTTAAGTTGTTGGGATGTTTGAAGATCTTTATAGATTCACAGATTTTCCTATTATAACAGTGAGGGTTGCGAGACAAGATGCGGTCCGAGTTCAATTGGATTTGGTGGCTAGTTTCCAGTTTATGCTGAGCCAGCGTGGACTCAGCTACACACAACAATTGAATATAAGATAGATACACTTGCTTACGGAAATTAGGGGTTGACGGGAGGAGTTGTTGTGGAGAAGGATTGGTGTAGCGGTTGATGGTGGTTTGAATATCTTTCCTAGAATAATTATTACAGATCAGAGTTTCGGTGATACTGTTCAATTCTTGTGGAAACTAATTGAATATGAGAATTACTATTACCGTATTTTTGGGTTGGATGATGTGAGAAGCCATTGAGATATGATGGAAAAGAAGGGAACTGTCCGATTCCACTTTCATGGTGAAGCGAATGGAATTGTTTTGGGGATTTAGAAAAGATAGGAAATTGTTTGAGGTATTTTGGCCATAAGGCCAGATGACAAAGGTATCATCAATGTACCTGTACCAACACTTATAATTGGTTGCTATTTCATTTTTTATTTCAGTCAACTTTAGCATAATCTCAAAATAGTTTTACCGTTATTTTTGGCCATTTCGTCAATTACATGATAATTTTATTGATATTAAATAATACTCTTTAATTTCAACCAAGCCCGGGTGTCTTGCTTTCTTGACGTTGTTGTGGGTATTTCTTTTTGTTTTACGGCTATGCTATGAAACGTAATTCATAATAATAACAGCCTTATCATTTTGTTTTACTTAACCAAATTCATTTCTTACAGATTACGAGATTGCAATGGCGGACAAATTAACTGAAACAGCTGATGTACAAATGTACAAACTTTAAACAATGTTTACAAATTAGCAACTATCCTACAAGGAAATAGTCAGGTTAGGAATCGTCAATTTCCTTCTTCATGTCACAGAATGTAGATGCTTTCATAATATTAATTGATGCTACGCTTCTATTTTCTGCAGCATAAACACTTTCAAAGTTCTATACTAGACCAAATCCTCAATACGAATTGAACAACTTGGCGCCGCTAGGTGCTGTTATCCGAGATTTTAGCGCACAAATCCATGCACTCCATAGAGGCTTCTCCGAGGCACTAGACCGAAACTAATTACTTAATAAGACTGGAGGGTGTCTGCCATTTGTACCCATTTCTTCTCCGCCACGAACGAAATAGTTTTAATTAAACAACGTCAGCTAGCGCACGATATGATTTAGGAATTCCATTCTGGCGGAATTGGAACGCCTGCCAACGTAGAGAAAAGATTGCCGCTACCACCGCAACACGGTTACGGAATTTCTAGTTCCGGCGCACACTTAATTATCGTGTCGCCTATTTAGTCCCGAAGTCCAGGCGGCTATTGAACGAAAATGGGGCGAGAATAGAAGAATGGAAGACGAATTCGAATAGACTGAAGCGACAAAGTGGCGGCGAATTGGGAGCGGTCCGTTTGGTGAGCAGGTATCTACATTATCGACCATTACATTAGATTAATTGAATAATGCAGCAAGTGAACTGAAGTGCTTGGTATGGCTCAAGAGGATATAGGTGTACTTATCGGAAAGTACGCAGGAATGATTAAGCAGATTGCATAAAGGATTTTCGGAGGTAATTTTTGTGGACGAATGTAAAAGAGCACGAAATTTTGTAAACAGCAACGACTGTTTGATTTGAAGGAGGCGTATTTGGCAATCAGGTTCGATTTTGATTTTGCGAATAATAGCTCAGATTGACATTGAACTCGAATGGTTATCCGCTATTTTGTGGACAGATAAGTCAACATTCTTAACTGTCGAATATGGTCAACAGGAAATCCACAGGATATAGTCAGATGGGTCCGACAACGGAGAAGAGCCTGGAATGACCACATCAACAGAATGGAGCCAGAGAGAATGGTAAAAATTGCACGAAACTGGATACAACGAACACGTCGACCACCGGGCAGGCCCCCAAAACGATGGAAAGAATCATGGACGTTAACATCACAAGAATAACGAGCCAATTGGAATACACAGGCCCAAGGCCTAACTTAAGAGCAAGAAGAAGGAGAAGCTTAATAAATGTAAAAAGAAACATAAATCTTTCTGCTCCTGTACACCAATTCATAATTGAGAGTATAAAAAGAATCTATAAAAAACTAAAGCATAAACACAAAAACCAACAAAAAAATCCTTTATTGCAACCCTTAAGAAGTTGAAATAAATACCTAGAAAATAATTCTAAGTGAGACCGCTTTTATTAAGAAACCGTCACATGTCCTTTAATTTCAATTAATTTGCATTACATAGTCTCTTTGAATGTAAACAATTTTGTGACCTCAAGCTTTGAAGACGAAGCGACCTTCTTCGAAAACAGCAACTTTAATAAAGAACTTGTTCCATTGTAACTAATTTTCTTAATTCTGACAGATACATACGTTCAAACATTATTATTCTACAGCTGTATTCAATTCTTTCTAAAAATTTTTGGTCGTTTTGGATTGAAATCAATCCAAAGATCAAATAGATTTACACCAGGTAAATGTGAGGGTCATGAATGCGAATCAGTACGTTCAATCCATTACTAATCACTCTCATCTATCGATTTTTGTTGTTTGATGAAAATGCAAATAATCGACTGGGACCTGCAAGTGACAAAGAAAGAGCTAAAGATGGATGATAGGAATTAAGTGAAACAAATGGTAAACTACCAGGGTATACAATAACATTAGAAAAAGACGAAAAACCAAGTCAAGCAGCTGGTTATTCAAGACCATGGTTATTTAGGGAAATTGATTCTTTACTTGATATTTAAGGATGGAACCGAAATCGATCGGCATGAACGAATGTTTTTAAAAATTCTATCTTGAATACTTTGGTAACAGATTCTCGGTTCAAATAATGCATTTCCTACCAACATTCCCAGCCAACACCGATGTAAATTATGCATCATAAGCCTCAGACGCCGAAACATATCCAGTCTTTCTGAATTCGCAACTTTCCCGATATTAAATTACTAGGTTTGTCGTCATCAAATATGCCGCTTTTAGCGGAACCCGGCAGATGGAGTAAAAAGGTTCCCAACGCCCCTATAATAAAGTGTTGACGAAGGTTATTGGCCGCAAACATGTGGTAGTCAAAAGAGGGGTAACTTTAATGAATGCAATGAATACTAATAATGTCAAGGATCAATATTTCAGCTTTACAGACTCTCCTGAGCTCTAACCAGCGCCATCATGGCTTATCCTCTCTTTCTATCTCCCTGGGTCTTGTTTTACCTTCCCAGCGCCTCCTACATGCAGGGTATGCGGTTTGTTCCCGGCTACTTAAAGGAAAGGTGCAAGGGAAGTAATAGGGAAGGTACAAGATGGGATTGGACACGGATGCGATGGAGGACGATTAAATGAATTGAAATAATGCTCGCTGCACCTGAACGTTTTCGAGCACGCTAGCAACAAGTTCGTCGCTGTTTTAGCGTCTTCTGGAAAGGTCTGGCGTGACGAAAATGTTTCCTCTAATTCTTCTTTATCCCGGTCTTCCGTCTCTCACCACCACCGTCGCCGTAGTCTATGTGAATAGAGATTGAATTAAGCCGTATTCTCTGTCGGAGATATTTTACAAACGCCGGAGTAGTCTAATTAGGTAATTATGCAAAAAGACGAAATTAGTTTAGTTCGTATGCATGACTTACATACTACTTTGTATTTTCCGTATGTCTGATGAGATATGCGAGTCGGAGAGTTGAAGACACGTCGGCACGTCGGAACGATAGGGAAGTGAATAATTAATTAAATAAGCATGATTGTGTCATACAGAAGCTTGTAACATATTTTCATTGAGACAACAATTAAGATAAGCATGCAAATATGTGTTTACGTTAAGAAACCACGTATGTATGAATGATCTGGAAAATAAAGGATAACTTTGATTAGTCTGAGTGGTTTTAATATAGCCGTATAATAATGTGTCAAATTCTATTTTATCAACATAATAGTATTTCTTACTGTCAAAGGTTGTTTTATGTTTAGAAGAGATATCGTTACGATATTTTTTCTAATATGGTTCAAAATTTATAATTTCTAATACTGACATATTTTATATGGTTAATTTAGCTTTGGTAATTTCAATTATGAAGGTTGTTATTGAACAATTTTTATCACGTTTTTCTTTTTCTTTATTTCTTTGTTTTGATTCCTTTTTATAACTAAATTTACGTTTTTAAGTTCATTGCAATAGAATGCGCGATATTCGTGGATTCGTAATTAACCTCGCTCTCTTTCTGGTGGCGACCATCAATCGAGAAGGAACGTTTTGTCGAAAATTTGCTTGTGGCTATTTGCCTCTGCTTAATGTAGGATTTATAGATTTTCGTAGTATTACGATATTTCGCTTTTGTAATCATTATCGACGGTACGCCAGTCTTTCATTAAGCAATCAACAATCATCAGGAAGTAAACCCTTCATCCATCCGAGGTAATCTATTATTTTAATCAGATTTCATTAGATTTATGCTTATAGATCGTTGTTTTCCATACTTTAGGTTTTTTTTTTGTTGGGTTTTGGCTAAACATAGCCGTTCCACTTGAGGTGGAGTCTGGCCGCGTGCGTCCACAGATAACTTCCCCTTTCAATTGGGATAGGACCGGCGCCAAGTAATCGTCACTCGATCCCAGATAAGTGGACAACTTTAGTCCTACTTATCAACATTTCCCAAAAATATAAAAAATATTAGTTTGGCATTGTACAGGGAACAAACAAGTCAAATATAAGAAACAGAAATATAAAGATTCATTATCATTATCAATTTTCAATATCGTCGTGATAAAACAATGAGAGAGACCGGCCTTCCCCATTTTTGGCATATAGGATAAAAGCGTATAATCCTCTTGTAATTCAAACAGACTCGACCCTATTTCTCTATTTCTAACATTTAAAAATGCGTATAGAATTTGTTTTTTTGTTTTTACGGATAGTTCTGGTCGCTGATAGTTTGTGAGGTATACGAAGATGTTGAATAAGTTTAAAACTTCTGTAACAGTTATCAAATGTGACGTTCCTATTGCTTCCTGAAATTGGGGCAACTAGTCTATCCACAATACCTTTCGGACTATTGTTTATAAGGGCCTACAGGTTGTGTTCCACCGTACACTTCCGTATAATATGGATCTTGATTTCATATTTCGCCCGCCTATTAGACATATACTGCCTCAATAAGCATCTTCCCCTGAACGACTCGAGTTTCTCTTGTATTGTGAAATATTGGTTAGCTCTATATTCATTTTGACAGTTTTCGTTGAATTTCCCCACAATAGCTCATATGTCAGAGTTATTGTTACAAGCATTCTTTCCATTCTTTTCCCCTTATTCCTAAGTATTTAATCATTTCTGGGTCGATGTCATCTTCCCTCCAGCTTTCGTCACTTTAACGTCTTTTACTGCTTCATCTAGTTCTTCTTCTGTGATCGGGTTTTCTTCCTCTGGATTTAATTCTCGGGTTTGTTCGTCAGTTCCTTCAATTTGAAGTTCTTGGTATAATGGTTTCTCTATACTTCGAGTACTTCTTTGCTTCCTATTTTTAGTATTTGGCTATAAAATCTCAAAATCTGTATTTGTATAACACAAATTTCTGTGAAATATTGAAACAGTACAATGATCTTTACACATTTTATAAACCTACAAGAACACAATCACACCACAGATACAACCTCAACAACAATCTTAACACTATATCATAGTAAATTATATCAATTAAAAAGTATTTTAAGGCACGTATAGCTAAGCTTATCATTAAAAATTGAAGATCAATACCAGTTCGCATGTTCTCGCAAACAAACAAATTATTCCTTCGTAATTTTCCATAAAACGAACAACCCATCCTGTGGGCAAACAAATCTAATTCGATTTCTTCGAACATGGCGGGAAAAGGAAACGTTATCAAAAATATTTGCACATCTTCCCTTCGGAGAAAATCGATAAAAATAATTGCAAAATCAAATAGGTAGGTCGGTTGGTAGGCCTCCATCGCATCGCATCGCCACCACGGTCGGAGCCATAAAAAATATTTATTTTTCAAGGTTTTCGATTCAATGTCAATCGATTCGTAAGCCGTCCGACGACGGGCTAACCTATACGCGGTTGCGAGAGCCGCAGGGACATGGCCGGAGGGCGGGTAGGGGGTTAGTGGAAGCGAAACGGACGAGTTTTCCCTCGATTTTTCGAGAGCATTTTCGCTGAGAGGATACTCGACTGGAGCCTTGAGTTGCGGTCGCCAGCATAGTCGCCGCCGTTTCACAAAGAGGCGTCAGCCGCCGATGATGGTGCGACTGGGCTAAGAAGTACGAAGGCTGATGACGTTCGCAACGTGAAGATCGCACTTGAAAATCTGCTACGTTGCGACGTACGTAACAGAAAGGTGGCCGGTTGCTAGCTTGCCCGATAATGGAAAATGCGTTAATTGAATTTTACGGGATTTCGTTCCACGCTAAATAAAAATTTTTCGACGAGATAAAAATGAAGATTTAAAAATTCAAGGAACAATGAGAAATTAAATTAATCTCTTTGTTCTTTTTTGTTTACTACAAGGACACTGAGGTTTGTGTTGCCAAGTGAATTATACATCCGATAATTATGATTAGATACAGGTATGGCGGATGAAACTTGCGACAGCCGTCCCGTGTGTATGAAATAAAGAGGCTGGCTATTATGTAGCAATGATTGATATGCACGCTCAACGGAGTTTGCAAGTTTCAACAGCGTATGCAGGTTTCAACGCGCAGGAATGCATATCATATAAATATGCGAACGCATAAAAAATTCTTCAGTTGCTAAAATTTGCTTGAGGTGTTTGTTTGTGAATGTTCGTTATGGCGGCTTCGAGTTCAAGAAAATCGACCGGACAACGTGCAACAGTGAGGTATGGAAATCCCACTTACGAGGAAACTTTAATGGGGAGGGCAGAGGAATGTGATGAAGTCTTATCGAAAGGAAGTGAAACGTCTGAAATTGCTCAAGATTCATTAGAAGCCAATTCAGGCTCTTCAAATTCTGAGTCTGAAGAAGATGTAGCTACAGCGAAGGCCAATAGTGATAAACCCAACTGTTTCGCTTCTCCATCCGGCATCCAGTGGAATAAAGTTCCGCAAAGCTCTACGGAAATTGCGAAACGTAACGTACTACGTTCAGCACCAGGTGTAAAAACTAAAGCAGTGTCCTGTGATACACCTGAAAATGCTTTCAAATGTTTTATTACAAGAACGATCTTAGAAGAAGTCGTCAAGTGCACAAACCTTGAAGCTCGAAGACTAACTGCAGTAAAAGATAAAGGATGGGTAGATATTGATGAGATGGAGCTGAATGCTTTCTTAAGTTTGCTGATACAAGCTGGTGTGGAAAGAAACTGGGGCGTACCGATAAGAGAACTGTTTTCTTCTGATAAATGTAATCCTATTTATCAAGCTAGTATGAGAATTAATCGGTTTGAAGATATTAGACGGTATCTGCGTTTCGATGACAAAAGAACTCGTAATTTCTGCCTACAGGCCGATAGATTAGCTCCGATATCGTATATATGAAACTTATTTTTACAACAATGCAGGTTATCTTTGGTGCCAAACGAAAGTATGACCATTGACGAGCAGTTACTCTCGTATAGAGGGAAATGTTCATTTATTCAGTATATGCCAAATAGACCGTCAAAATATGGTATCAAGATTTTCTGGATGTGTGAGTCAGAACGACGAAGAAGTAACGGAGTACAACGTAACCACTAAATTGTATCGCCAGTGAAGAGATTCCAGCAATTAGAAAGGCAAAAAGATAGAAAAGCCTAATTCATGTTTTTTTTCTATTTCAAACACTAAAATTTTTCGTTTTCTTTCCTACTTTTTATCAGGGTGAGCTTTTGAAAGAAAATTACAATTAAATCCGTGAATTAAGTTACAAAAGATTTTTTACTTACAATTATGGAAATCGAAAAAGTAATGGTGTATAGAAAATACAAATAAATTTTGAATAAAGGTATTAGCAGCACAGTTTGATTGGACGATTTTTCTTAGTGCGGTAGGTAAGTAATTTGTAAGGGCAAAAGTTAATTAAGTGTAATGCAGTTTCTTTGACGTAACGAGCTAATTTTTCTTTCATGTACTCCTTCAGATAACTCTTAAAACACAGCAAGTTCTGACTCTGGCACACTCATTACGTCGACTCATTCGATTTGCTAAAATCTTTTTTTACGTTCCGCACTATGTATACATTTCATCAGCGCCCAAATTAAGATAAACACCGCCCGAGGCAGCCGAATCATATTTAACAAGAGACCGGAGCTGAAGGAAAAAGGATAACCGTCTAGAACGAGAGATAAACGGCTCTATCCTCGTTAAATCGACTGCTCTTCGGTTAAAGCGAAAATCTTTTGTCCCGCGTTCGGAAGATCGCCGAAGGGCGCTGAAAATATCGCCTCCGCTATTCCCCTTCTCTTTTTACCCCCTCACCCTTGCGTTCCTCTGTAACGTACGACTGGCGCGGGTATTAATTTAAATTAAACGGACGGACTAATGCTTCGAAATCGAAGAACGGGCTAATTTTATAAAAGGGAAACTGTGTTTTCGGCTTCCGCGTATCATTCAGGATTTTGGGCCAACAAAAAAATGTCAAATGACCTTGTCTGTGTGCTAACGATGATAATCGGTGATTATCATAGTGGTAAATGGCGTTGATCGACTGGATTTGTAGAAAAAAATGAACTTTTGGTTGAAAAAATATACTGAATCGATTATGATCAATTCTTCATTAAAATTTAGAACTTAAGTATCAGTATTTTAGAATTAGTCAGTTAGAATTAGAAGCTTGCAGCTACTAAAAGGTAAGGCAGACCATATTAGTATAAATTCCTAATCACATTCTATCAGAAGACTATTATTACAGGAAATACAGGAAATATTCATATTCGTAGAACTTTTCGTAGTAAAATTTGCTATTGATTACGAGCATGTATCTTAAATGTGTCTTTAAACCAATTTGATGTACACTTGCTGATTAAATAAAAATTAGGAGTTTATATAAATAAGGGGATGTTGGATACAGATCAAATATTGTCCGTATAATCCTCTTTTGAATAATATAGATTCGCTGCAAACCGTTTGTACAATAAGCCTGGTCTCAAACTACTATCATGTAGAACAATACCGGATACACCAAGCTATGTAAACAGAGATTAAAGATCCAGAAGTCGTTGCTGGTTTCAGATTACACATTTCGTAATAACATTTATTTAATTTCGAAGCTGCAACAGCCAAATGATCTAACCACCCAAGCTGAGTTTCGACGATCAGTCCAAGAAACCTAGCTCTAATTTGTTCTTGTATATCAATTTCAAGAATTCTACAACCTAAGCGGTAGTTTTGAGCTATTTGTCACAACAAACATACGTTAACGACATGTCGTATACTTTTCAACGTTCCGGTATCCGAGCCCCAACTATCTACCTTTTCACAATAACTCTCAGTAGATATGGGGGGACTGCACACCGCGTCCAGGTGAGCAAAAGCATTTATTGATTTTCCAGATCTACCTCGGTCGTCGACGAGAAGTTGGATACTATCGAGGCAGCCAGCGCGAAGGCTATAGGCCGTTCTGGATGAGTCCAGGTAAGATAGATAGAGGCCAGGTGGCGACGGTGGTGGTGGTGGTGGTAGCGTACGAAGTTTCCCTAAATGCATGTATGGGGGAAAGGAATCTGGGATGAGATTATTTTTGATCGTGCAGAAATTACCTAATGATTGATAAATAGTGGTTGCCAGACGATTTAACATTAAAGAAAATAGTTCGCTAGTAGTTTTCCTTCGTTTTCTTTTCATGTTTGTAGGAAAGAGAAGATGTTAGTTTTGAAGTGATTAAAGGGATTTTAAAGGAAATATAAACCTCTATCTCCATACATTTTTATAATATCTACCTATCTTAAAATTTTAATAAAAATGCATATTGAACAGTAATTATTGCTTACGGGGGAGGCTGCAAATACTTTGGTACATTCTAACATTGTTAAATAACAATGGAAATAATTATTTCTTTAAGTATTGTAATGTTAAAGAAATACCGCATGTGAAATCGCTGTCATTAAAGCCACCACGAATACAGTTCAGCCACAAGGCTTCGGAAACATCTGTCACAGTGACGCTGTTCCGACGACCGATTCTGCAGTCGCTTATGTAGCCGAGACCCTTCTTCCCTGCTTTGCTTCTGTCCCCGGGATTTCACAAGAGAATTATATCTATAGCTAACGATAATTTCGGGGAAATGACAACACAACTTACCTTAGGTTTATATTCTCTCAGTTGAAATAGCTTCTTTCACCACATACATAGAGAATAAGTTTATTTAGTTTAAAAAATTAGTTTCTCAACTTAAATATCACTCACTAACGAGCCGTTAAGAGCGCTAGAAATCGTGCATATTTTATGCTTGCCGATACTCACTAATGTCAGTACGTTGGACACTAGATCGCGAACTCCAGTAGAATATTACAATCTGTAGTATAAATAAATTAAAAGAAAATGAAATTAAGCGGAATGTAATTTAATTGGGAGATTGTTCAATATTGTTGAAAATGAAATGTGCATCGTAGTTGGCCATGGGTGATAATCAAGAAAATGCAATCGGGAACACGTGGGTGAAGAGACGCCAAGAGAGCCGAGGCCTTCTAATTCGAATTGTGTTTTGGAGAGACGTTGAGCTATGTATTGTATTTTCAAAGCAATTTCCTGTGTGAATAGTGTTTAAATTTGATTTCAAGCTTAAGCTTTAATCTAGCTTGATTATATGAAAGAACGCAGGGTTTCTTACGTAGCGCGCTAGCATAGAGAGGGCGCGCAAACGTTATAGTTTTAAGATTACTTTCTTTTCTTTCATTAATTCAACATTCGTAAACATTATTTTTATCGAGTTATTGTTTTCTACTGAGAGAATATTTATTTATATAAACCATGTCTATAAAGTTCTAAAAAAACAAAATTTTGGTAATGTCTTATTACTACATGTTAGGTTTTGATTATACTTTCTTTCTGAATCTTTGGGTAACTATGTTTAAAATGCTCACTTTTATTTAGGAGGTTATCTAGATTGTGTTTTTCGAAGGGAAAAAGACAACCGTTATACAAATAAATTGGGGTTAACTAAATCTCACAAATACATGCTTGCTTCATTTGAAAGAAATGAAATAAGTTAATAGTTTGTGATGATAAGAATAATTAAAATACTGAACTATGTATTTTATCACTTTATTTAATTGTAACATAACGTCACTGCAGTATCAACACTTGAGCGTGTCTTTTTCACACGTGATACAAGCGTATGAAGGAGTAATGATATACAGCACGTATATACATATACAGAAATTATAACCATTAAAGGATTTATTAAATAAGTAATTCTTAATGGTTATACACGTTGGCCCAGGTCTCACCGGGGTGCGAGATATATTATACGTACCTAACGCAGTCTGTCATACTTTATCCCCGCCGGTCAGCCTAGCCGCGCGCAACTGACGTAGCTCTGAGATGCCTATCTGACGCACTCTTTGTCTATCTATGCGCTCGCAAGGTTCTAACAAGTGATCGTGGAGGAGAGAGGTGAGGGTTTATTCGTTGGCTGAAATGGGCGAACCTTGCTCTAGCCGACAAATTGCAGACGAAATCGGTGTTAGTAGAAGTACTGTGAAACGTATTTTGAAACGCAACAAATGCAAAAGTTACAAAATTCAAAATTGTCAGGAGATTTTTTCCCCTTAATAAAGTAACATTTCTTCTTTTCACACATTCCTAACTCCTAGGGCAAGAACTAACACGTTAGTGAAGGCTCCTCAGCAGTACATGGCGATTAATTGCAATAAGTTTTATTCTTTATTTCTTTATTTCTCTCATAAAATATTATTTTATAACTTTATTGTTTAATCTATCATGAGTATCATGAGTAAATTTGAAACCAGTTTGAAAAAGGACAAGGTGTATTTCCCTAGTATTTGGCTTAGATATGTAGACGATATTTTCGCGGTTTTTGATACAAAATTCAAAATTCGAAACTGTTAGATTCACAGTAGAAGAAGTAGTGAACAATCAACTTCCGTTCCTGGATAGTTTAGTAGTCAGAAATAATAAAAAACTGGAAATTCACATCTGTAGAAAGGAAACAAACACTAATAGGTACATTATGTCCGACTCCAACCACTGTGGACAACATAAAATGGCCGCGGGAAGGGGAAAGGGGAACTTCACCAACCTATTAACCAAGAAGCTATGGTTAGTAGGTTGGCGAAGTTCCCCTTGAGTAAAAGTAGGTACAATAAAGAGCTAAATTTCATAAAAAAATGTAGCTATTTACAACGGTTACTCTTCTATGGATGTCGGTCGTATGCTTAAGAAAGTCCAACTTAGGCTCTATGTCAGAAATTCCACGACCTTAATCCCAACAGTACCCCGCGATAAGAAATTTGTGAAATTTCCTTTCCATAGAGTATCGAAAGGTAAAAATCGGTACTAGATTCAATGAACATATCATGAACATATAGAATTAATTAAAAACGTGATTGCGCCGTGTGAGCTGGACATCTATGAGACTATTTACATAAATAAGAATGTTAACCTAATCAATAAAGAGAAGGGACCTCTACACTTTTCATGTCTTTTCGATTTATTACGGTAAGAGGTCAATTGATGATTTATGGTTGTGCTATGACAGAGACGTCGATCCTCTCGTACATTCTGCATGCATCTTTAGTTTTTAAGGGTGGAGAAGGAAAGAACACAAATTTGACGAACAGAAAGGACATAACCGTTGTCTTACTCGATTTTTATTAGGGTAGAATGACCACATGTCTCGCTTCGTGATGACAGACCTTTCTCGCCTCTCTATTTTAACTTGCTTTCTAGCCTAAACGGCAAAAGTAGGAACTTGTATGTTTTTCTTGAAAAGTAGGGATAGAGCGGGTTCGCTAGATTTAATATATGTTCTCTCATATCAATCAGTACGCGGCTGAGGATAATGACCCATGTGTCTTCGAAACGGCCTTTCCGAGTTAATTAAAAATTTGTGGTGTGCGTTCCTTTCATTACTGTTTACGCATCTTTTTATATCTATATTCATTTGTCCTGTAAATGGTATTAATCTGTTGGACAAGAAAGATCATTACTATTATTATTATTACTATCATTATTATTATTTATGTGAGAAATAATCTGTTGAATGGATTAAAACAAAATATTTAAGTGTTAACAACTTACAAAATACGTTCAGTTAGTTAGCGTATTTTATCTATGACAATATAAGAAAATTAATTGTTTGCTTTTTTCTCAAACTTAACGCTTGATGACCTCTTTCGAAAGATTTCGTAAGATAAATAAAAAAACAACAAAAGTCTAAACACATAAGTGACAAGTCGACAATATGATGCGTCGTCAAACTCATGCACGACCCTATAAGTACTTACCCGACGAATCGCCACAGATCGAGAGAACAGCATATCCGAATTCCCCTTCTACATCCCTTCTCCTTTTCTTTCTCCGGTCAACCTCTATCTTTCTTCCTTTGTACGATCTCCTTTCTCAGTCTCCATCTTCTTTCTCTCTTTTTCCCCCTCCTCAACCGCCCCTTTTTCCCCCCGCGATGTTTTTTCCCGTATTCGGGACACGAAATTCGCTCCAGTCGACGCGAGTTGAATTTCTTTCGCGTCCCGACAGGCATCAAAATATTGTCACATGCCGTTCAGCCTGTTGTATACGCAGAAGTCTCGTCTCCACTGTTATGACTTCTTTTTTTCTCATTTATTTCGTCTATCTATCAGAAGCGAGAGAGTGGAGAGCTTTACTTTTTCTTTTTTTCTTCGCATCTTATTCTCGCTTCGGAAAGGTGTATAATTTGAAGTTTCGATTTTAGGTGAAAATGCATCGAATGGGGCAGGCGCGAAATTAAGAATTATTATACAGCATACGCAGAGAAACGACAATTACTGTTTCAATTATCTGCACTACAATAACTGTTTTAAATCAAAAGAAATATTTTCTTAGCGTTTCTTTCTCCGCTTAAGAGAAGTATTTACTGGTAATGAAGTAATTGTATTTCTTTGTTTAAGACGTTTGTTAACTTGAACTTGATACGTAATTTTGTAATTGTGTACGTATAAAATTATTTCAATGAACATGACATAACCACAAAATAACTTGTGTGTTGTGTGTACAGATACACAAAGATTAAAGTGATACTTGTACTACTTTTGTTTGCAAAGAATATTACAAAACTTACTACCTCGGTAATCTCGCAGGAATCCCGTTTATAACGATTTCCCGGCTATAACGCTTTCTTTCCTTAGTACTTTTATTCGCTATAACGCTCCCATTTCCCGCTTATAACGCCCCGTTGGAGAATTTGTTAATGTACATACATACTTCAATTACTAATTTTTTAACTTTGTTTTGCAAACACTAGAAAGGGATAAAGATAAATTAAAATTATTTTTTTTTTAAAGCAGACGGAAATGGTCTAATGGTTTCTGGGAAGTGGACATCATTACGATTTCTATGAAATACTAGTGTGAACAAATCCCTCCAAGATGTTCCACACATCTTGGCCAGACAATTTTCCGAGAATCTTACTTGTTCATTTGGCGGATGCGTAACCAAGGTTTCCTTTGAGCCTTTTACTTTTTAAGCTCCTGGCAACATGTCTCGAAAATCGTTTTTGTTAAAAGAAAAAAGTTATCTTATAAAAGACTTTGATAAATCCAATTTAAATCATAAAGATTTTTGCGGCGTCAAAAAACATCAGTGCTTCAACATTACGTACAATTTTAAAGAAGCGGAGTGAATTTGTTTCGGTGCATGAGGGAACCAGTCGTAAAAAAATACGATCCGCGAAATATGAAGAGCTAGAAACGATTCTGAAAAGTTGGTTCATCCAGGCCAGGAGCTCCTGCATCCCGGTAAGTGGTCCAATTTTACAAGAAAAGGCCCTCCAAGTGGCCGACCGTCTTGGAATAATTAATAATTTACCGCTTCAACTGAGTGGCTCGATAGATTTAAAAACAGGCATTCTATCGTTTACAAACAAATTTGTGGTGAGACAAATTTAGTAGATCCTGATGTAACATCCGACTGGAAAAGTCAAATGTCGACCCTCACCTCTGGCTACAATCCCTCAGAAATTTATAATGCGGATGAATTCGGGTTGTTTTTTAAAATGATGCCTGATAAATCTTTAATTTTAAAAAACGAAAAATGCCACGGTGGAAAATTAAGCAAAGAACGCCTAACGGTCCTTGTATGCACGAATTGCACAGGCATAGACAAGAAAAAACCGCTCGTAATTGGAAAATACGCTAAGCTACGTTGCTTTAAGAATGTGAAATCCCTTCCCTGCATTTATTCGTCTCAATCTCGTGCATGGATGACTGGAGATAGATTTGTACAATGGCTTAATGAGTGGGATATCGAATTGAAAGACCGAAAAATTCTTTTGCTTGTCGACAATTGCGCTGCGCATCCGAAACAGGCGAATTTAAAAAACATCGACTTGATTTTCCTACCACCTAACACCACGAGTGAGCTTCAACCACTTGATCAAGGCATCGTAAAAGTTCTGAAGCAAGGTTACAGGAAAAGGATGGTCCAACGATATCTATCGATTATGGACAGCTCAAACTCGACTTCTCCAACAATTTCTGTTTTTGATGCTATACACATTTTATACGCTGCATGGACGGACATCACGAAAGAGACCATTTTCAATTGTTTCAATAAAGCAGGTGTTGGTAGCTTTACAAGGGAAGAAGAAACCGAAGAGGTAGAAATTGACAAAGGCTGGCGAGGCCTTTTACAAATGGAAGAAAGATTGACTGAATTGGAAGGTTTTGATGTCTTCGATAATGGGCTAGTGACCAATGAAGTTTTAAGCCTTGAGACGCTAATCGCCGATTACAATGCACCATCAGAAGTGGAAAATGAAAAGGATGAAGATTCATCAGAAATAATTACACCAAAAATAAACGACGTTTTGGAGGAGAAAACAATCAGAGCATTTTTTTCTTGTATAGGGGTAGAAGAGGAAAACTTCAAAAATATGAATAAACTAGAAAATGCAGTTTTTAAAAAAACCATCTGTCACTATAAACAAACACAAATTGATGTTTTTAAGATGTAAAATTTATAGGAATGTATAGTCTGTTTTATACATATTTCTTTTTTTAACGTACAAGTTTTACATATATAACTTGCAGTTTGTTTTTATAGGTATGTGTATATTCTCAAATGTTTTTGAATGTGTACGTATATGTAAAGACGTTTTAAAATAAATTTTGTTCATTTTTAGCCGATTTTAAGATTTCCCGGTAATAGCGCTTTCCCGGTTATAGCGCTCTTTTTCCTAGGGCCCTAGAAGTTTTACTGTCTATACCTTTATAATTATGTGTAACGCTGCGAAAGGTTGAGGAGAAATACATTCAAACAAGTTCAATCTGTTGTTCTTAAAAAATGTGCTTTCACTCAAATAAACCATTGTTGAATTAAATAAATAATTTCAAAGATATAAATTTGTTTGATTCAAGAACTTTTTTTCTCTGTGTACGAATTTTCTTAGTGGTATCTTAGTAGCCACTAAATTAGACTATGAATAAAGCTGTTTACCTTTAACCCAACTAAATGTTTTGTTCATATAATCATTAGATTTACATAATTCAACTAAATGTATTATTGCTTCAGCAGTTTTAATATTCTTAAATGAAGACAGTCTTACTTGAAGGAACAAAACACTCTGTCAATTTCTCATTCCACCAAATGCTAGACTTGGCTCTAGCAAATATTTTAACTAAATAGATTGTTTCGTTTAGCACATTCATTTCTTACAGTTGGAGCAACAAAGCACACATCTCCAAATTGCATCTCATAGAAGTTAAAGCATTTTCCTTCACACGAAAATATAATACAACAACAAAAAACCAACTAACCACACATCGATTCCTTCTCAAATACGAAATACCACAAACCTTATCGGAACTACATGCTCATGCTGTACGCCGCGCATATGTTTGTCGACCCGTTCCAAAGTCTGCTGTTTCACGGTCCTCCCTTCCGACCAACCTTCGTATTCCAACATCACACACCCCTTTTTCGTTGCTACTAACCCTCTTTAAATATGTTTTGCCGTACGAATAATGAGAGAAAAAATACACACGCGTGGAATGAAGTACGACGCTAACCACTCTGCTTGTTTTGAGAACGCAAAAAGTCGGCCAGTAGAAATACAATTCCCTTAGTTAAGGTATAAAATGGTCGTTAGTATGGAATTGTTTTTTGTTTACGCCAGAAAAATCAAGTGAATAAAGTTGGTTATATTCTTTGTTCTTATACACGTACCACTAGACATTGTCAGATGTCTGATGGTAGGGTTATTTCAAATAATAAGTTGGTACTGTGTATCACTGTGATAATACGTTATATCCATTTGATGTATTTAATAAAACATTCTCGGCCCATCAGGCCCGTACAAATTCAGGTCCGGCCCTGCCTCGCTCGCATTGAAAAGAGACGGGGCCCGCCCGCACATTTTAAGGCAAGAGACTCATATTGTCAGGGAGACCATCAACGACATCATCCATACATTATTAAACACAGCACCATCTCTAGTTTATATTTTCACTTTCATCATTTCTACAAACCACCTGGATTTCTAGAATAAATGTCACATACAAGGGCGCCTCTACAGTGATTTTATTACCATTTAAGAAAAGATTGCTTTATGCTTAGTTTCAGAAGCGGCGTAAGGCGTGGGCAACGTGGGCCACCGCCTACGGCCTCGCGGTCCGAGGGGCCTCGCGCCTCGAAGGTTTATGCAGCATTCTTTAACTCATGAAAAATATATAGTTAGGACCATTAAATGCCGTGACCGCGAGTAAAGATTTTATTCATCATTAAACGATAAATCCACCATCGTCACTGGTTGGTTTATTCAAATTCTCTAAGTAAAATTTTCTGCTTTCCATGCAGACTATTTGGCAATTTACAAACTCAAAGGGTGCAGGGAGGGTGCTGTGACTCGAAACACTTAAGTAGTATTTTACAAAGACATGAGAATACCAAAGAACATATGGCATTTATGTTCCAATGGATGACATTAGAGAAAGGAATAAAGCATGGAAAAACAATAGACCAAGGAAATGAAAGGCAAATTCGTGAATCGCAAAAACATTGGCACAATTTGTTTGAGGGATTAATTGATATCATTAATTTCTTAGTCTCTCATAATCTGGCATTGAGATGTCACAGAGAATTTCTCAAGATAGGCGACGACAGTGGAAGTTCTGGTAACTTCATAGACTTGTTTAAATTGATATCTAAATATGATCCTACATTACGGGAACACATGAAACGCATTAATGACAAACAACTTGCACACCATTATCTAAGCCACGATATTCAAAATGAATTGATTACATTGATGTCAAAAACAGTTACCGATGAAGTGATTCGTAGGGTAAAAGAGACAAAATATTATTCTATTTTGCTCGACTGCACTAGAGACTCTAGCCGAGTTGAACAAAAGTCAGTTATCTTAAGATTTTGTAATATATCAACCAGCACAATATAAGAAAACTTTATTGGATTTCTCGATGTCGCTGAGACGACTGGAGAATATCTAACTAAAGCAATACTTGAAGAGTCCAACGGGCTTAAATCAGGGCTTCTTGCCGGCCACTTTAGGGGCTCATGACGACCTGTCCATCCATCTGGAAATACATTATTCAAAAATCCCGTAATTTCCCTGGTGCTATGTGTGTATATCCCATCATGCTGATAAATGGTTCTTCCGTTTACAGGAAAATTGCTAATAGCTGGCAAGAATTGTGTCTCTCAGTAATTCCAAGTACTTTTGGCCATTCAGTGAACCGTCGATAAAAAGCGGACCAACATTGTGATTACCTAGAATGGCGGCCCACACGTTGACCTTCTGAGGAGTTTGAGTATGGGTTTTTAGAGAAAAATATGGGTTTTTTTCTTTATTTCCAACGTTATTCTTTTGTTCTAAGGCATAAAATGTCTCAAAACCTTAAAAAAATTGTTCTTGTCACTGACCTGTAGAGCAAAATATCGTGGTGGTGTTGCCAATGGATACGGCGAACAGTTCCCACGCCAAAGGCGCCGACTACGCGGGTGTATTGTGGAATCCACCTCCACGATGAAGTGAATTATTATTATGCAATTCTATTATTAAATAATTCTTTTATAAACAAATTTTTCCGTGGGTACTCAAGCCTCGTAGCATTCACGTAGTCGGCGTCGATGTGCCACCCCATGTCTAACAAGTTACTTAGAAGAAGAATGCTCAGCTCTAACAAGGTCTTCTATTCGCCTTCAAAACCCATATATTTGAAT
Source organism: Dynastes maya (assembly GCA_029619315.2). NCBI lineage: Eukaryota > Metazoa > Arthropoda > Insecta > Coleoptera > Scarabaeidae > Dynastes > Dynastes maya. Next base: position 54,009,435 of record JAROYE020000004.1, on the reverse strand, counting down.
CATACATGACCTATCATAACGAATTCCATTATTCGATGTATTCAAGCGTGCAAAATCCATGTATACATAATTCCTAGAAATCTTGTATATACTTAGTCAATCTTTTTGTAGTCTAGAAGCACGCCCTCGAGGAAAAATGAGAAAGGACAGGAATGCAAGAATAAGTGTCCAGACGGCGAAGATGATATCTTCATGGTTTTTTTTTTCGCTGTTCATCTGTTCTTCTACTCTCCTGGTAGCCGTTGCCGTCGTTCTTCTTTCCTTGTATTAAGTAGGTAAACTTCTCGATAGAAGGGAGGTGACGCTGAGTGTGTTTGACAAAATTCGATTCAAAGATTGTTTTCCTGGTTCTTCTCCTTGTAGCATCTTGTTTTTTTTTCGTTATCTTAGGGTGAAGCACCTGTTCGCGATGTTTGGAGAGGGGAATTAATTGTAGATATACATAGCGCCGATAAAAGTATTGGCTAATATTTGCTTTGGTATTGAATTTTTGGAGAATCTTCCTATTGGTTGTTTCCTATCAAATCAAAATTTATTGCTTTTAAGTTTAGCTTTCGTCATTCACAAAAAAAGTCAAATGAGTTTTAGTATATGAACTACAATACTAGAAAGAACTTTAGAAGATACCCAATTTGGTTTTCGGCCAAATTGGGTGGTAAATGATACACTATTCGGCTATCTCGGCTTGATAGACCTAGAGAAAGCCTTTGACAGGATTACAACAGAGGACGTATGGAGGATTTTAAGAAACAGAAGAACATCTGAAACACTAATTGGAGTATAGGAGTATAAAGTTTATACAAAATCACAAGAAACTACATAAGAACAAGGCAAATGTTTGAAACAACCCTAGGCAGGGATGTATCCTGAGTCCATTACTGTTCTCTTTGGCCTTGGATGAAGCAATAAAAGAAGGGAAAAGGAAGATCAAATCATATGAAACTGAATACTGTAAGATGAGAAGAATAGAGTTATGTGAACTCTGCTATGCGGGCGATATGGTCATTATAGCGAAAGATCAAAGGTCCCGCAATAACAACATACAGATTTACAAATGGGTTTTGGAAAAATTCAACATGAAAATCAGCAAAGAAAAGACAAAACCGTGACAATAGGAAAAAACGCAAATTTTAATTTATATTAATGATTTAGAATATTGTGATCTCGATACTAATTTTATCATCTTTGCAGATGATACAACAGCGATTAATTATTATAATAGATCTTTGACTGATCTTAGAGAAGAAACTGAAAGTATGAATATTAATGGAAGAAGTTGGTTATCTGCAAATATGCACGAATCTAGATGAAATTCTCACTTTATATTTGATGCGGTCTTTAACTTTCAAATTAACAGTGAGTTCTCTAAAACGCGCATACTACGGTCCGTTTCAATCAAGTATATCATATGCCATATTGAACTGAGGTCATTCCTCTCACACTAATAAAATATTCGTTCTGCAACTTAGATGTAAGACAAATAGCTGGCATAGAATATATGGATGACTGCAGAGACTCGTTTAGATCGTTGGGAATTCTTACGAATTCATGTCTGTACATTTTTGAGTGTGTAAGTTATGTGAAAACAAATTTAAATAAATCTACACTTAGCTCTATGATTCACGATCAGTACACACGAGATCTACATACTGACAATATCCGCTCTAACTTTCACAAATTAGCAAAAAGTAGAGATGGAGTAAACTATTATGCTATTAAGTATTAAATAATCTCAAACAAAGTATGTGGGAAAACGGTAAGTTTTGTTTTGTGTATAATACACTAGTATTTAGAATTGTACAGCCATATACGATTTTCTTGTAAGTTTTTGGTGATATTTTTTTTTTACAGGTGCCATGTGAACGGAAATTTCAAGTCACCCATCATGTTGCAACTGAAATGCATAAAAGAAACTGTCGGAAACTTCAAGTTTCAAAACTTAGCCAAGTGCCTTTGACACAATCTTTTTCCGGAACCTCAAAACAAAGTGAGGAACAAATATTTAACGCAGATTTGTGCGAAGCGATGGTTACTGCCAATATACCGCTCAAAAAGCTGCAAAATCCGTGTTTTCGGCAATTTTTAGAAAAGTACTGTCAAAAGAGTATTCCGGATGAAAGTTTGCTCAGAAAATGTTACGTAACCGATATTTATTCTGAAACGATCAATAGCATTCGGGAAATTGTTAAAAATGAGTATATATATTTTACCGTTGATGAAACGACAGATTCCTATGGCCGCTATATAAAAAAATTTATTAATTGGTCATCTAAATAATAAACAGCCTGCTAGATCGCATTTAATGCTTGTACAATTAGAAAAAACAAACCATCTCACAATATTAAGATTTGTTAATGAAACGTTTCATGAATTTTTTTCTTCCCGATGTTGTTCCCACAGGAAAAATTTCATATTGCCCGATGCAGCGGTATATATGATTAAAGCGGGTCAACAGCTTAAACTTTTGTACCCTAATTTAATACATGTTACTTGTTTGGCTCATGGATTAGATAGGGTGGCCGAGGAAATTTTCTGCAGCAATTTCCAGCAGTAAATACATTAGTCGGTAACGTTAAGAAAATTTTCTTAAAGTCTACAATTGAGATTTCAGATTTATAGAGAAAAGCTGCCGGATACTGCTTTACCACCTGAATCCGTCATTACCCGATGGGGTACTTGGTTAAATGCCGCAATATTTTACGCAAACCATTATCTAGAGATCAAGAACATTATTTCAGAATTCTCTACTGACAATTACAATTCTATCGCAAAATGTCAAGAAATTTTGAAAAACTCTTCTTTGCCTAATGAATTGATATTTATTAAAGCCAATTATGAATCTGTTTCTTTGACAATAATAAAACTTGAAAAAGAATCGCTGCCACTAACTGAATCAGTTAAATTAATCAATGATTTAGAAAATAGTGTTTCAAATATTCCGGGTAGAATAGGAAACTCAATAAGTCAAAAGTTTAAAGAAATAATTAATAAAAATGTAGGATACAAAAGTTTAGCAAAAATCCGTTTGATTTTAACTGGTGAATTAAAAATGGATGAAACAGAAACAAGTATAGAATTAAGTCCTGAGATTATGAATGCATTAAAGTACGCACCAATAACTTCCGTTTATGTTGAAAGAAGTTTTTCGATATATAAATGCATTCTCACAGATAGGCGACATAATTTTTCATTAGAAAATTTAGAAAAGCATTTAATTGTAAATTGTTTTAATAATAAAAATTTGTAGTGTTTAGGTATGTATTTTAGCAAATTTTAAGCACGTATGTGTTTATATAATTAGGTAAGTGGGAATAATGTAAGAACAATAAACGTTTGTAAAATGCTTCGTTGTGATTATTCTTGTTTTATAACATTTAACAAGAAGTTAATTGGTATCAGAATCATATGTGCATAAAACTGCATATTTAGCAAAAATTGTGCATATTTCGAAGAATTTTTCTGCATATATATGCGCATATTTTGTCGATTTCCGATGCATGTAATTCCGTTCTCTAATAATGATAGATAACAACCATTTCTGTAACTAATGTATTATTATTGCGTTTATATGATTGCACAATGTCTGCATTATCTTGTGCAGTAAAATACTTCCTCAATTATTGAAGACAATCTAATTTCAAACACCCTGCATTTGTTACATACATACATAATAGATATCGAGAACGATTAGACGCTTAAATCAAAATCTTCAGGTAATTACTTGAGGCAAATGCCGCTCAAAGAATTAAAATTTAACCGCGCTCTGTCGTGTTATATGTCCTGTTAAATTTAATTATACATTTATTATCGCCTCGAATTTCCTCAGCCAGCGTTCCCTCCCCCCGCTCCGCTAAGTTCACCCCGTCTCCTTTTGTATTGCCATGTTATTGTACGCTTGTTACTGTCAGCGTGTGTGTGTTACTTAAAAAATATTAAATTATTCAGTAGTAAAACACCTAATATAACATCGTCGCTATCAACACCGATTTCAAAGGCAAACGGGGTCGGTGTAAAACGTGTAAAAGATAAATAACGCATGCTGTGACAGAACTACGTGGAACGGCAATTAAATTCAAACCGATTAAAGGTTTACAGCGCGACAGAACTAGGTGTGCCGGTGAATATGGATATTAAGTAGGAAAACCTCACAAACAGTAAGGTGGAAGTTTACATTTATGCACGAATCTAACTATGAATTTACCTTATAAACCATTTAAAATATAATTAATTAAATAAGATATAATACATACTTGAAAAAATCTCGTCCCGGTAAGAAATCGAACCTGACACCTCCCGCTTGCCGAACGGGCGTGCTAACCACTACACCACGAGGACCTTGATGCCAAGAACGTTCACTTTTTAATACCTACGGTGACTACACCAGTAAATGAACACATACCATATAACTAGACGTTTTTAAATTTAAAATGGCAGTTTACGCATTTTGAATGAGACTGTCACCTACAATGTATAATAGGCATTAACTTCCTATTTGCCGCGTCAATGTGACATCACAATATAGTGAAGTTATGATGGTCGACATGCAGGTATGTTGTGATTGTGTTAAGAAGTTAGTTAATGCTTATAGAATAAGGTTTAGACAGTATATTTTCGCTGTTTTCACAATAGATAACATGTTGGGGTTATGTAAATATGCTTTTAGATCAGTTTTGTATACAGAAATCATGATTATTACTTTTCCATACAAAAAATATGGCTGCTCAAGAAATTGGTAATCGATTTTTAAGCTTACCCAGTGAATAAATTAACTGATATTCATGATATTTCCTACTGTCTTCTTTTATGACGAAAATTGAAGACACTAAATTTTGTTTCCTCTTTTTATAACACGCATTAGAGTGTAAACCTATGATTTCCAGTAAATGAACGGGGTCTGAAACTTTTAGTTACACGATGTACATTAACTGGCATAAACCGCTAGTGAATGAACAAGTAATATAACCAAATGATTTTTGAGCAAAGATTTTGGTCTAGAAGACTTATTCTTTTTTGACCAAATTTACTTCTTTTGCAGTTGGATAGCTCACGAAATTATATACGGTTTCAGAAGAACAGTTAGAAGAAACTTTGAACTGCATTCAGAGTGACACTATGTCATTAAATGCCGTTAGTAAAAATTACGGCACCTAAAAGTACACTTCATAATAAACTGGACAATAAAGTTCCAAATGTTCGAAAAATGCGTCCTTCAACTTATCTTTCTGAAGAAGGAAAAAGAAAATTAAAGAGTGGTATTATGTAAATGCAAAAGTTCGATTTTCTCTTCACCCTGATCACGTGAAGGGTTCTGTGCAGCAGGTTTTATATTATATATATACGTATACATATATAGTCGCTCCCCTTCTACCTTTCGGTAGAAGGTCAGAAGGTTTTAAAAGATAGCAAAAAGCTAAATCCTTTTACAGACTCTAGACCAGGAATAAAATGGTTTAAGTTAGTTTGAAAAAGGCACAAAGATATTGTCTTCACAAATGCAGAAGTGATATTAAAATCGCGAGCTGCCGTGAGCGAAAAAAGGTATAAAGTTTTGGTTTAAAGAACTTGAAATTTTTTTAAAGGAAGATAGCTGAAAATTATGCATGATCCAAAACGAATTTTAATCTGTGATGAAATGGGAGTACAAACGTATCCAAAAAGTGGGAAAGTGCTTGGTCCAAAAAATATTAATGTGGTAAGGGGGCAAGAAAAAGAAAGTATTACTGTATACAAGTATGGATGAGAGTATCTAATTAAAGGCACTGTAATCACTGAAATTGTCGACATTAATAGCTATGTCGACCTGCAGCAACTCGTAATGCTCCACTTTTTTGTGAGGGTGCCACCAACCACTATGTACGGACGTATTACTGTATTATGCACTTTTAATGCTGTGATCGATTATCGCCAATAGTAATTTTCCCATACAAGAGGTTACTTACACATATTATAAACAATATGCTCGACGACTGGACCATTGGAAGATTCGACACAGGTTCGATGGTTCACAGTACATTTTATGAATATGTAGCAAATGTAGTTTATCCATATTCAACAAAAACTGGCGTCGAATTTCCAGTTATATTATTTTTAGATGGCCACAAAAGCCATATTAGATATGTCGATGTTTCTCTGTTTTTAAATAAAGTGAATATTCATGGAACAATACTTTTTTCTATATCCGTTGCGCAGGTATACCTAGGGGACTAGGCTAAATATAAGAAATGAATTGACAAGTACGTGAAAGTTACTGAAATAAACAAGAATTTAACTATTTTCTCTAAAGAAATAGAAGGAACTCAAACTGATAAAATTATATATCTTATGCTCTTAAGTGTTCGTTTACTGTTACATTCGCCCTAGTAGTTACAAAGGAAATTACAAATTTTCATAATCCACCGACCGAAGCCAAAATATATTAAGATATAATAGTTTGTTTAATTTCTTGGTATTTGGGAGAGAAATATTAACTTGCTGTTGTAAGGTATTGGCTGCTGTAAACAATAACTAGACCTACTATAATTGTGTTATTTACCATAAGTGTTTCAACATGTTCTCTTTTGCAATTAAAACATAATAACCTGAACCAGCATCGCTGAATATTTCAAACAAGTAAAAGTTGTTATTCTACAATTCAGTCCTGCCGGAGCTGCATCTATTAAGGAAAGCCAGACAAAATTTCAAGATATTTACGTTGAAACAGAATTACAAACTATTCGTAACAACTATGAAGCATTACATGTCACAATAGAACAATTACAAAATAGAGCGTTGTCGTTCGCAGAGTCACTGCAAATAGTGGACGAAGTACATACATTGCTATGCACTATACATGACGCAAAGTATAATCGCGATTTAGAAAAGTTCGAGAGTGTGTTAAAGAAAGATTCCGATTTTATCACATTAAAACAAATTTGTGATGGTGCATCGACTAATCCGTTAACTGAATTAAAAGAGTGTTTTATTCATGCATTACATCCGTAGATGTCGAACGATCTTTTTCAAAATATAAACATATCTTTTCACCACGGCGAACATCGTTCAACGAAACAACTGTGGAAACATATCTAATGCTATCAACTTAACTTTTTACAGTGGCTGATAATGCTGATAATGGAGCTTCTACTTCTATATATATATATATATATATAGATTTATTTTTATGGTGTCGGGTATTACATTATATAATTTATTTCATTGCATCTATTTGATTATTTGTGAATGTGGCCCATTCCTTCCTATTCATCGAGATCCTCTTCGCTTCCTACCATGCGATTCCTCTCGTCTTTAGCAATTCTCCTATTGTTTTATTCCACGTGCTTCTCGGTCTTCCTCTTGCTCTTCTCTTGTCCACTCTGGCCTTCCAGATCTGCTTTACTTGTCTACTGCTGTTTATCCTTTGCAAGTGTCCCCACCAGCCCAGCTGTCTCTTCTCGATGAATCTCCCTATTGGCTCAATTATTATATTATAGTATTCTTTCAGTGTCTCGTTCCATACTTGTAAACTTTGGTTCAAGTCTTTTTCTGTTGCTGCTAGTAATATTATGTCGTCGACAAATGCCCCTTCCGATATTCCTATCCTTTGCAAGTTTTTGTATCCCACATGTAATTTTTTGGTCTTTTGTATGTATTTTCTTATGACTTCATCGACATAAATTGTGAATAGTAGAGGACTAAGTCCTCCCCCACGAATTATTTCTTCATTTGTTTTAAACGTTTCCGATATTCTTCCTTGGCTTATGATACGACTGTTATTTCCTTCATAGTTGTTTTTAATTATTCTTATCATCTTTTCACTGATTCCTCTCTCTTCCAGTACCTTCCAAAGTCTCCTTCTGGAGATTTTATCGAAGGCTTTTTCCAGATCGATGAATCCCGCCAATACTGTCTTTCCTTGCTCTACACATTTCTTCTTAACAATCTGTTTCACTGTGAAAATATGATCCTGGACACTTCGACCTTTTATAAATCCGCTCTGTGACTCTGAAAGTATGTTTTGTATTGTTAATCTAATCCTTTTTTCTATGATCTTTTCGTATACTTTCATCGCTACGCTTGTTAGTGTTATCCCTCGATAGTTTCTAAATTTGTATTTATCTCATTTTTTTTTTAAATTGGAACTATTAATGATGTTTTCCAATCTTTTGGGATTTGTTCTTCTATCTATCCTTTGTTCATTATTTCTAGTAATTTCTCTATAGCCTTTTGTCCCATATATTTTAACATTTCTGTTGTAATCTTATCGTAACCTGGGCTTTTTCCATTTTTTAAATTTTTAATTGCTTCTTGAATCTCTTCCATCGTGATTCTTTTTTGTTCCAGTTCTTCTTCTTCTTTAAAGTTGTTTGTTTCTATTTCTTCGTTGTCTTGATTTACCCATAATAATTTCTTGAAGTAATTTTTCCATCTATTCATAATATGTTTGTCCTCCGTTAGTAGGTCTCTGTTCTCATTTTTAATTCCTTTTGTATATTGCGTTTTTCCATTTCTAAGTGACCCTAATGTTCTGTAGAATAGTTTTTGGCTCTACTTTTAATGTTCAGTAATTCCGATGCAGCCCGCCAACCTGCTTGATAACGCTAGGGTGAGTGTTTCACAACTTTTCAGATATCTTGATTGGTTGTGTTATTATTTGATTTACTACTTATTGTACATACTGAAGGAAGCGCACGCCTATGCCGCACAGAGACATCACCTCGCTTTAACAATATGTGAAGCCTTCGGTATTATTAGTGATAAAATGAAATATTTTTCGAAATAATACAACTTGACCTATTAACATTTGGATAAAAAAAGAGCCACGGAGCCCTTGCGATCCATTTAAGTAACGGGTAATAAACATCTATGTACCAGCAGTGAACATAGTACCTATCTAGACTTAGGTAAGCAAGTAGGCATTGTAAAATAAACGAATTTGAATTTGTACTCAGAAAAGCTGAAACAATCTTTCAGTAATGAATGTTTACAAAGCAAGTGTTCTCTTATTTAAGTTTAAAAGTTATTATACTTATTATTACATATTTCTATGTTTCGTTAATAGGGAGTTGCTTACTTATTAATAGACTCAATAATTAAAATATATTTGTTTTCTTTAACTGCCATCTAGATAGGTGAGCATGAGTAACATTGAATTCTGTCCTGGAAGATGTTATGCGGGTTATGAGTTCTGTTTAGGTTATTTTATGTAAATAACTGAGCAGTGCCAATAAGTTCCAATAAAGTTGACTCCCCTTCTCTCTTTAGTAATTCCATTTCTCGCTCCATCAGTTGCATCGATGACCAGCCATTACCATTTGGCCGAGCAATACATAGTTTGCGAGAGAGGAAAAACACCCGGGGCCCTAGGTGGGGTAGGTGTGTAGCATGGCTCTCTAGCACAACTCGCGTGGTAACACGCATTTCGTTCTCTTCGCCCCATCTACTCCTTTTTTTTTTTGAGTAATTGATAAATCAAACGAAAATTCCTACGACCTTTCAACGATTACAACTGTTTATGGGCGTATTTGTTTCTCCGCTAGTTCCCCCTATTAGGTCGGTCGGTCGGCGGCAGCGGCCTGTAGAATAAAAAAAATCGGCTAACATAAATTACGTCCGCGTTTATCGATGATGGTGAATGGGAGGGGAGATGGAGAGATGGCGAAGGGGAATGGCAAGGGTGCGCAATTTAAATTAGTAAATATTTGCAGCACGCTTAAACTTTGCGTGTTGATTCCCTATTAATTCAATCGTCGTTGTTATTTGTTCCTCTATGGGGAAATGTTTCACTTTTTTTTTTGGTATGGAGGTGAACAAATACTTGAATTTGATTTTTTTATGCGCGTTATTAAATGATTGTAACAAATTACGTGTTATATTCCATTAAAAATAAAGGACAAATAGGGAGTCAAGGACTCGATATTTGTTTTTTCTTTTATCTAAGGATTCTGCTTATTCAATTGTTGAATTACGGTCCATGGCCATTGAAGTACAGTGGCAAATTTTAAATTTGGCGGTCTTTGTAATACAAAGTTTAGTTTTACATAGGTTGGTAACATAAAAGGTATAAAAGATAAGAAGTAACGAACATGTAATGAGTGTAATAAAGTCCTACTTAAGTTACAAAGTAGAAGAAAAACAAGTGAAGCAGCGTATTTTGTGATTTTCACTAACCACCGTTCATCAATCTGAGCCATTCGCGACTGTGTTATTATAGTCGCCCAATGTTGTGTGAGTTCGAGGCACGGTGTTATCAATAAACCTAGCATTGGTTCTTTACATGTACGCATGAGGAAATCTAATTAGATCTCCTTATTTGTACACTTTTGTCGAGTAAATTACTGCAAACACTTCTACAGAACTGAACAAATCGTATTGTTACAAATTCTGACGCGACAGTAGCCCCGACTACTGGCTTAAACCGCCACAGGTTAATTAATTAATTGAAATGTAATGCCATCACCTATCCACCATCCATGAACGCGCGCTTCGATGTTATACATCTCGTCAGCATAGCTTTGTGGAAGGAAATGGCATTTCAATATTATAAATCTTATATTCAAATTTTATTTCGAATTTTCGGATCTGGAAGATACAGAAATTCGAATATTCGAATTTTTGGATTCGACAGTACTCCTTTAAACCTAGTTCTATTCTAAGAAGAGAGTCAAGCAAATACTGCTTTCTTGGAATCAATTAAAAAAAAGTATAGTCTATGCAAGCAATAAAAATTATGTTGTCCAATGAAAGAACGATTACAAATGTATTTCTTAAGAGCACCATCAAAGTATACGCATTAAATTTAAATTCAGTCTGGATGACTTCAGAATTCTAATTTAAAATCGTCTCTCGCTTAAGGAAAATAATAAACTTGAATTATTACGTAGTTATCGTCTATTCGTTCTTTTAACTCATATAACTCGCGGTATTAACTCCCACTGTGTAATAAAGAAAAATTTTACATTTTCATTCCGCGATCCTGTCACGATATAACTGAAACGCGTCTCGAGCCTGCAGATTGGCTATTTATAAACGATTACGTGACGATTTTAAAAAAATACCAACGTTTAAAACGGATTATGAAAGTGGAAAAAATTACAACTTATAATCCATTTAAATTAGAAGCGATTAAAATGAATTAATTATCGTGAAAACATCGCAGGAGCGCTTTTTGTTAAAGATTTAGCCTTTTCTGCTTGTTATTAAAAAAAGCAGGCAATTTCTCCGTCTACCATCGTGAGACGTTTCACCATTTCTTCTTTAGACAGACGTTCTATTGCGAATCCCTTTCATTGTTTCCTTAAGGTATTAAGGGACACCCACCTACATAATCCTTAACAAGGTCGAGGTAAAAAGTAACCTCTTACTTACCGTATAAACCCAGTTGAAAGAAGTTGAAAGAAGTGGGAAATCTCTTCGCAGTGGTATGGAATCAAGATTTAATTCAAATAAGAGAATACCATTTTTTTTTTAATTTCACAGTTTATTTATATCCTTAGAAACATTTTAATGCCCAAATAAAAAAAAATTCTCGAGCCGATGTTTCTATAGATCAAAAAACTCTTTATTTCAGATTTTCATGCAATGGGCAATGAACGATTGGCCTTGCGAATTGTTATCATCGTTATACTAAACAATTGCATCAGTTTTAATATATGACAATTGAAGAACAGTGTGACAGCTGTCATCGCACTTGTATTATTGCTTGCTTATTAACGTGTCTGTTTCATTACCAACAGCATATCAAAAATCTAGTGATTTAGTGTGACATATCTTCAGTGATAGTTTTAGTAAATACAATGAAAACTACACCAAATTAAAAACTTGTAGACAATCACAACTATTCCGGGCACAGAGAGCTTCGCGCCAAGTTAGAAGTGAGGTTGCCACGCACACGACGCGACGTGTGTATCCAGATAATCGACATGAATAGAATTATTGATTTATTGCAACAGTTTCTCATTAACCCTTCGTAGCGTCAGTCGTATATACAATCTATTGAAGTGGTATTTTCGACGTGAAAAGCGTACGTTTAAATGTTACTAAATTCACGTTAATCAATTTAATATCAAAATTCGTTAAATATTAGATTTTAACAGAACATTTGCGCAATTTGAATTATTTTTGATCAATATTCGAGTTCTGATTATTTATATTATTAATCTTTTATTCTAAAAAAAAAAAATCAGCTAATGTTACATTACAGGGAATAAACAAAATTCCAAGTTATTTTAATTTTATTTACATTTTTAAAACATTATTTGTAAAAATGATATATACACATACAAGTGACACGCTGTATTTGAAAAACAACCATCAAAATCCCTTACGTCACCTGGGACACCGAATTCGATCTTCAAAACATCAAAATTAAATATCAAGTTGTTAGATTGGCATTGCTAGGAACAACCGAAAAACAAGAAGTTAGTTACGTAAACATTCTGACAGTAAACAAACACTTTTCGACAGAAAAATCTAGAAATTGCATTTTAAAAACTAAACGTTGCTGAAATTATTTAATTTAAAGCAATGGAAAACTGTAAAAGTGAAATAGAAACAGTTACAAACAATAAGGAAGAGTATTTAATTAAGCAAACACAATTTTAAGAAGCAATCAAGAGAAATTTCATCGAGAAGACGATCAAAGGGGTTTTAGAAGAGAATAGTGGATATTGATACTGCCGAAAAAAGAAAACTAGGACTTATTAGAAGAAGGAACACACAAGCAGATATAACACACCCACATATTAAACGTAAGTAAATAAATTTAATCTCTGTAAGTGAAAAACTTAAAATAAAAGGAACGTAAATTATCTCCCTATTCAATATTTTTAATCATTATTTGAAACATCACAATATATATGTAAGTATGTCTAACGTACGCAAGGAAAATAAACGACCGTTGACTAATAAAAATGAGAAAAATGGCGTGCCCCCTCAAACCCAATTTAAGCTGGATTTCCTTTTGATATTTATTGTTTATGGTCTACCACTTCACTTACTCGATAAAGAAACGTTTCGACAGTTTTGGCGTATATAGAATCCCGAGTGGAACCTACCATCACGGACAACGTTACGGAATGAGGTATAAAGTCTACGTAAAGATATCTAAAATGGGATCAAAGCAGAATTAAAAGATAAACGGCTGTGGCTATGTCTTGATGAGATGACAGATTGTAAAAACAAATCTATTTTGAATATTACAGTACGAGTACTAGATCCTGTTAAACCGAAATTATTAGCTAGCAAAAGACTAAAAAAGTGTACTGGCGAAGAAATGACGGGCGTAGCGCTCGATACGTTACAACAATTTCAAGTATCAACTAGTCAACTGTTAATGTTTATGAGCGATGGAACAGCGACAATGAGTAGTGTACACTGTTCTCTTAAAGAAATGCGCTTTACATCTCGTAGCACAAACTATTCGAGAATGTTATCAGGAGGTAGATGCATTAATAGCAAACACAAAAAAAGTATTTCTCAAATCTCAGAAACGGATTCGAGCATTTCACAGGTATTCACGAACCATATGCTTACGATGCGTACGCATTGAGGAACATGGTTGCAAACGGCTTTTTATTATTCTGTTCCATTATTCCAAGAAGTAAAATCTGTGATTTTACAATTCGACCCTGACGAAGCTACAGCTATTAAGGGAAGACAGAAAGGATTTCTAGACGCAATAGAAAAATTGCAATATTTATCGTTAGTAGAATCAGTGGTAATCGTGGACGGAATTAATACATTGCTATACGGTATAAACGACACAAAAAACGGTCGCATTATAGCAGTTTGACAGTGTTTAAAAAAAAATCCAATTATACGAGATTAAGACAAATGTGTGGTGGTGCATCTGCAGATTCATTAGCTAGAGTTATTTTAATTACGCCTATGTTACTTCCGTAGATGTTGAATGGTCTTTCTCGAAATATAGGAGCATTTTTTCATTATAGCGAACAAGCTTCACTGGGGCAAATGTGGAAACATACCTGATGGTGCAAGTTTTTCAACAATCCTATCCAGACTGTTAAGAAGTTACGTTTATTTATTATATTATTATTTATTGTTACAGTATTAGTACAACAGATTATATACATCGGTATTGGCTGAAATTGACACTCCTCGAGCCACAGTTTATTGATGAGAATTAATTTGAGATCATGAAACAGATTTTTTGTCAAGTGAGCTATTTCAAAATAGAATCGGACTCGTAGAATCGATTTCCGCAATTCCAGTCATTCTATTGCCTTTAATTTCCAAGACATGCAATAGACGATATATAAAGAAATGTAAATCGAAATATCCCGAAACTGTAAGAGCCTAATTTAGGAATTTTCAAGATATTGGCGATTTTTTTTGACAGAACACTTTTTCATAAAATTTCAGTAAAAATCAAAAGTGAATTTTCAATTGAAAAATGGGAAAACATAGTTTCTTGCAATATCTTTCAAGGTTTTATAAATTTCATAGCAGATAATCGTTCCTACGACGAACCATTTAGGATCTAGATTAGAATGCGGAGTGAGCAGTTTTCCCAAAATAAATTGGCGGAGGGAGACAGGTGGAATTCGCACTCCTATTCTAAGCAATAAAATATATTATTGAATTTGTGCCGCCACTCGAACTGCATTTATTGATTGGAGTTGTTTCATTCCTGGTGAATGGCTTGGAAGAAATTTATCATGGAACTTCCATTACATGGTCCCATTATTGTCAAGTTGAGAAGCAATTTACAAAGCCTCTAGATATTAATTTAATGGAAATTCCTTAAAAATTCTATCAAATAATGTAGACTATTTACGCTCTAGAGTACCATTGGGTTGTTTGAAATATGCCCAGTGCTTGACTTCATTGAATAAGGTACTTAAATCATTCATTGCTCATTGTATGAAATTTTAGATTAACAGATTTTTGAACTATAAGTATTTTGGCTCGATAGATTTTTTTAGTTTGGACATAAAATGTTCCTAATGACAAATAAACAAACTGTAAAATAAGAAAATGGTTTTCTTTTAGTTGAACTAAATCTCGGATTCCATACCACTGTGTCTTGTTTTTGAGTGGAGAATAGAACCAATGTATTACGTCTTCGTACTTGCTTTGTTTTTTATTATTACTTTTACAATAATTATTATGCTGTTGTCTACACTCCAAAAAGAAAATTGAATAAAAATTTTTCTTAATAGGGCCTCCAACAGCAATAAACAAGCGAAGCAGTTAAATTGAAAAGAATGCTTTGTTACGGACGGCATTGACCATTCTTTTGTCATAATTCGGATTCGTACGTCAGCAGTAAAATAGTCGTTACCAAGGCACTTGAGCAGGAAGAGGCAATTTCGACGAATAAGCAATTATTCTATTTGGATGAATACCGCCGCTTATCGACACAATAATGGTTTGATGCGCGACTGGGACTGAACTGGTTGTGTACATTTGCCTGCTAACGTTGCTACAAACAAATTTTGATGACCTTAAACTATATACATTAATAACCTTCAAATTATTACTTTGTTACAATAGATGAATATATCAAACGGTTTTAGATATACTTTTGAAACTAACATGGAAAATAGAATACCAAATATAATATAAACGATGCAGTTTGGTTTATTTCGCTGCTGTAAATTGTCAAACGTTAATGGTCGGAGGTTGATATGGAATGGCAGTTAGATCATTCATTCATTCGTTCATTAATTCATCCATACTGTTTGGGTTGGTCACCGATAGTCTAGACACTTGAGCGTAATGCTCTTTATACCGTCGCCAATAGAACTCTCATTTCCATTTAAGTAACTTATTGTCTTCTATAAAAGCCATTTACCTTGCCCAGGGAAATTTGAATACTTTCGAAAACTCCATTAGATCCTCCCCGAAATGTTTCTGCTTAAGTGCTGTAGACCCACATGTACAGATTATATGCAAACTCGTTTCCTCTTGTAGTCCGCATCTTCTACAACCAGTAGTCATCTATGCTTGAGAAACCTTCAAGCTCCTTAGGGTGATAGAAGAAAGATTTTGTAAATTCGAAAGAAAGAAATAGGAAGTATATGTGGCTCAAAAAAGATAGAAACAGGATAGTACGAGCAGGTAAGAACAATAAACGCATAGAGGTGATAGAGGTACGACAGAGATCAAGAAAAATACAGAGTGAAGTCAAAGCAGAAACGGGCTGTGGGGAAGGCCAGACTTGGGAATACAGCGTTGGTGGGAAGTAATTCAGGACAGGGAGAAATGGAGAATAATTACCTAAGATGCAAGGAAATCTGACGACTACCACTCCATGCTTTAACGTAACTGACATTGTCTTGCAATATACGTACCCTATGCAAGTTGCAGCTCATGCCAGTGAGCTTCCAACATCTAGGGAGGATAAGGCGAAAGATCTGGGAATTTTAGCAGCAGATTAATCTGCACATTTTGAATGTCATTCAAAGTTTCTGTAATAACATTTGTAATGCAGTAACCCTTTTACTATCTAATAAATTAGGCGCCTTATCTTCTTTAAAATACATTTTATTATAGAACTTAACAGTAACAACGCTATGTTGTATATATCTCGCTTACCCCATATAGTATCCTGCACTTGTACCATCTATGCTAATACTAGAGATACCTTTGAGTTTGTACAAACACGATGAAAGAAGAAAAGATTTTTGCTTCAAATCGTTTTATTGTTGTTCAGAATATTCGCCATTAAGATTTATACACTTTTGCATGTATTCGAACCAATTCTCGAAACAGTCTTTCCGCTCGAAAAGTGAAATCTCCAAAACATTTAAAAGCTTCAACAGCTTCTGGAGGTGATAAAAATCGCTGCCCACATATTTTTGCTTTGACATTCAGGAACAAACAGAAATCGATGGGCAATAAATTAGGTGAATATGGATAATGAGACATTAATTCGTCACCTGTTACGGTGTATTAGACGAATTTTTTGAGCATTTCCTTACACCAATTAACAGGAGCCTTTTTTTGCAGTCATCTTTCTTTTAATCTATGCTCATCCTACGATGTTCTCACGGTAAGTCATACGCCGATCCTCTTTAATCATATGCACACAGCATGGATGTTTTCTGGAATAACAACCGATTTTGGTCGACCACGAAATTCATCATTGACGGAAGCACGACCACGACAAAATTCTACAAACCAATTGTAAAGAGTCTTTTCTGATGGTGCTTCATTACCAAAAGTTGAACGAAGTGATTGATGGTATTGCTGTTGTCTTAGACCTTTGCTAAAATCGTCACTGCATCAGTTCCTTTATGTTACTTTGATAAATAGGTTTATTCATCGAAAATTCATCGTCAAATTGTATTTGGAAAGGAATTATCAAAATTTGCTGTGGGTGAAACAATCGCCATCGCTATTAAAATAAAGGAGTAGTAGGACGCCAATTAAATTTGCTGACCTCGAGTCAAGTTTTCATCGAGGTAACACGTGTCTGGCTGTGTTCCAAGTTTCAAAGTGCTCTATATTTCAAATCGTACTATAAATTCAAGGTAGAAGTGAAGGTTTGTGGTTAAAAGTAGACAGGTTTCCTGTAAAATCCAGGTTAGTTTTAAATTTTCAGTTCTGACAATTTTGACAATCCATTTAATTAAATTATAATAGAATAAGTAATGATCTCCATTCTGTTCATATTTATAGCAGTTTATACATCTTTATTTAGATTATTTTTCCTTTCAATATGATATCGAAATCAAATATGGAAGAAATCTAAACTTCACTAAAACCTTATGATCACTTAATCTTTTTCAAGTTAATGATTTTTTACCAATTTTTTTGTGGTCAACATGGTAGCAAACGAACAACAAGCCAAAAACGAACAGGGTTCTGTTTAATTCTCACAAAAAGCGATTTAATCCGATATTCCATCCCTACGAAACATTATATTGAAGCAGTTCTCAGACGGTCTCCAGACTCTTTCAAATACCGTCGTTGCCTATTTTGTTGCCTCGAAACGATCAGAATTTACATGAACAATGCGCCGAAATTAGTGTTTCAATGGGAAACTTTACATTTTGCAGACTGGATATGCCAGACTACATACGCCATCTACACATCTATGTTATATACAAACTTTACATGCAGCAAAAACTAGTCCCGTTAAGCTTCTAATGATGCTGTAGCGGTTACACAAAGTTTAACATTGAAACTGTTGTATTTGAAAACGTCTAGGTATGTACATAGTGGAGAATATCCACTATCCGTTGAATAGTATAATAGACAGTAAACTCGATGAAGCGGCATACAGTTTGCAATAATTCGTGTGTATACAATACTTAGGTACACTAATGAGTTTGAGGTTTAGATGGGAACATTCCAAATTCAAATACTGGTATAAAAAAATAATCAAGCAACGCAACTTCATTCCCAAATTTAAGTAAACATGTTCAATTAAATTAACGAAAAATACGACAAGAGCAAGCAAAAAGGAAGGAACCAGAATACCTAAAATCCCTAAAGATAAAGAAGTATCAAATTGAAAAGAAATTTAAAGAAACCTGGAAGGCTGTAACACTGATCTGCTTACAACTTCTTGCCTCCTATGTCGTCTTGCTCTTGTATTACGAAGATAGTTTGGAGGATGATGTAAATGTTTATGCGCTCATATATTGGACGGAGTTGCGAGATTTCCAGTGATCCTGCCGACATGAAGGTGTCGCTTGCCGGGAAGCTGAAGTGAGAATATGTCGATAGATGATAGAATATGCCTAGTTGCCGCATAGTGGGGTATTGGACAGGTAAACCTGGTCATAAATGGATGTTATGAATTATTTAATGTTCGAACCAAGTTACTTCTGAGAACTACCTAGTTAATGGCCTAATTGTGATCTCTCATTAAACTTTAATATTAAAGTATAGGAATTGAACTATCGTCAGTTGTTTTCAAGCTTTTGAAGCAACATTTGTGCGATAGCTAAAGTGGATTTTATAGAACGTAACAATTACTTCCGTTTTTCTGGGTCTTCGAATCAATCTGGGATTATGGCATCCACATCAAAAGGTATGTACCCATTTAAATATATTTTTAACGTGGACTGTGACGGTAAAGGAACAGTGTTTTGTTGCCTTTGAATTTTCTAGTTATGTCCACCATACCTTAGAAAGGAAGCTAGTTACGTTCGTAGTTCGATATGTAATAAAAAATAATTTCATTTCCGATATCGTAAGTGCTTCTAGCCAAATTATTAAATCTTTTACAAGAAAATATTTATGTGACGTCATGAAGGAGTGTCTAGAAAGGATTTACGATAATAAAATGAATTTCTTGAATAAAGACCTTTCCTTTACAGTACATAAAATCTTCATCCATGGAGCAAAAATAATTTTAGAAGCAATCCTTCCTATTGGCCAACTGTCAGAAGAAGTTTCAGAAGCCTGGAACAATCATTTCAGGCAATGTATATAACTTTTTCGGGAAGTTTAGTAGGGTGTCGTGCATCATGGATATTATATTGCCACTTACTTCATGTCTGGAGATGTTTCTACTTCTAGAACATCCACTAGACCCTAAGGAGTTCCCAGAGGAAGCGTCAGCGGATATGATTCTGACGAATGGATATTGTAATCATGTATATTTCTTTTGTTTAATTTGTTATTAAATATATCTTAGTTAGAACACTAATCAACCTAAAAAGAATTGAAAAGTGTAGAGAAATATTCATGTCAAGGAATTAGGTGTCAATACTCCACTATGCGCCTTATTACTTACTACTCCAAGATAATCAGCCAGCCAGACAACGTGACTAATGCATGAACATATCTCAGGTAACGAAAATTGAGTACCACGCCGTTATTAAATTTTTAATAAAAGGGCATACGCCTAACCACATTAAACAACGTTTAGATGGCGTTTATGGTGATTTATCTCAATGTTCCACTGTTTGGGGCAAGAATCCCTTGAAGACGATGAGCGCCCCGGTCGGCCAATTGAACTGATAACGTGTCAAAACATTTCAATTATTGAGGGAATGGCATTAGCAGATCGCCGTTTGAAAGTGAAAGAGTTAGCAGCGATGCTTAACATTTCTGAAACAAGTATTCGGCGAATTCTCCATAACCATTTGGGTATGAATAAGATTAGTGCAAGACGAGTATCGCATCTTCTTTCTGCTCTCCAACGCGAACGTCGTGTGGAGACGACTCGAAACCGATTTTGGAGTCCATTGTCACAGGAGATGAAACAATGGTTCTGTGTTATAATCCTCTACCCAAAAAGGAATCGTTTGAAGGACGATAGTGACTTGCAAGCAGCTGTAATACAACATTTTGAGCGAAAAACTTTAGATTATTTTTACAAGGGTATAGAATTGATCGTTGTAATAAATGTATTGAAGTTAGGGGATATTATATTGAAAAATAAAAATTTTTTTCTATATCAGACCGATAATTTATGGCGCCCACCTCGTATCTTATTTGTTCTACAGATCTTTCCACGTATCCTGTCTTGCATCTTCGGAATTTTAGCCCTGGACGATCACACTTATTTTGTAATTACCCAAAAGTTACACTGGGGACAATAATTCACAGTTTCTACACATGAGCGCCCAATGCTCCATACCGAATTATTTTTGGCACATACTGCAAAACATATTAGTTTTTCTATATTTTCTCCCATCTCAAGAGTACAGCGAACATTTCCACAAATATTGTCATTGTTAACGGAGTCGGAAGGTGGTACGTTGAGTATTTCTAGAATATTTTGGCGAATTGATCTTCTCAGCGTCGGACATTCTAAGATTCTGAGAAATAGTGTTACCAGTGACATTCCCAAAATACCTCCGGTTATTTTTCTCGTTCTCAGATCACTCTGGATTTGCTAAAGAGAGCAAACTAATAGAATTGATGAAGAACACCCTTTTTGGCCACCTGTTTGTTTTCCTCACAAAGCTATTCAGAGGATTTTACGCCACCTTCTGTTGCATTGTAGGTTTCAATTATATGTGGTTTTCTAGTTTCTTAATTCAGTAAACCTTCGTGATGTATCGTCGAAATTAAGGAAACGCTTGTATTTTTCTTCGGTTGAAGAGAACTCTAATAGCGACGAATCTACTTCTCTTTCGGCTAAGAACGATGGGGAAACCTCCTTCTTGTTTCTTCTCAAAGTTCCTGTGATTGTTGAAAAATTTACACGAAGTTCACACTTGGGTCTATTAAACCCCAGAACACACATTTTTTACAGGAATTTACCGATAGGAGATAAATTGCTGAAACAGCTGCAGCTGATAAGCGAGTTTAGGCTGCATTCAGCTAAGTTCAAAGCAATTTATTATTGGGTTTCTGGGAACCCAGTGTGACCTTTCAGACTTAAAAATATTTTGTGGATGTTTCATTTTGTCCACAGAATACCGTTTGACTACTTCTGATATCTTTCCAAATCGACCTTCTTATCACAACCTGAACCTTGTATAACCGTATGTATCTGCGTCTCAATCCCTAACCGCGTGCACTGTCAGAGGATCTCATAAATACGTGAATTCCAATTTCGTCCCAAATTATGAATCCACCGTCTCTACGTAATACGTCCCGACAGCGCGAGAAACCCGGTCGAGGATCGAGCAAGGTGCCAAACCCGGGCAGTGCATGTGTATAGAAACGTCTACTGACACTCGTGTCGAGAGAACGTCGACTTTCTAAGACTGCTTAAACGTAATGCATAAGTAAGTATGTCTACAGGCGTCATTAAATACGTTGTAAGTGGCAAGTAAGGGCTCGCTCGAAGGGGGAAGTCCCCATGACGCTCCGGCGACGCGGGGACAACGTGACGGGATCCACCAATCACTCCGCGTTGTTTAACTACACTTGGGAGATAGGGAATAGTGTGGAGGCGCGCGTATATGTGCCGTACGTACCGCTGAGGATGGGATTCGGTCCGGGTTAGAGGCAATAACAATCTATCCAGCATCGGATTATTCGGAGGAACTCGATGACGCGGACAATAAATTATACGGGTTCCAAGAAGGACAAGTGTATGTTTTTGGGACACGGTGAGAGGGGTGGGGAAGTCTGTGTTTTGCTCGAACGTGTCTCGCAAATTACGGACGTGTCAAATTCATTATCAGAGCCAGCGAGTGATGTTCCGAAATTCTGATTTATATACATACAAGATGTGCTTTGTGTAGTACATTTGTTTGGGGTAGAATTTATAATTTAAAATTCTAGAGTTGAATTTTTTTTTAATTTCGAGGACAATTTAAGTTCTGTGTAGTTTTGGGAATACAGGACATATTTGCATAATATACATGAATTTCATTTTTATTGTGATAACTGCCCACTTAAATTGGTTATGAAATAAAGAAAATCATCTGTACACATAATTTTATTGTTAGTAGAAAAATATCAATGTACTCAATTTCAAAGACCCAATTCAAAGTTACATACAGTATGACCGTAAATATGTATTTTTATGTTTTAAAAGTGGTAAATTGTCGAAAAAAAATAAATTGTCGAAAAAAAATACATTTTCGAAAATTAATTGATTAATTTTATACGAACTGAGGGTTCGGAAGTGTTCTAAAACACTTTCGGTGGACCACGCATATGGAACAAGATCTAGCACAAATCGGGATTTAAAAATGACTAAATCCAATAACAAATACGGTGATCGCATGAGAAACTCGGTAGTTCCTAGGATCTTAAATATGTTACCAAATTACTGTAGAGGACTCACCACAATGAATAGTCTAAAATCAAATATTAAAGCTTGGTTAATGGAGACAAATGTTTGGTTGTCATATATCGCGTGTTTCGTATCTTGTTTTGGGAGTGACCCGCCACTAAGTTTATGGTTTTGGGTTTGATTACTGCATAGAGAGGAAGATTTTGTTTTCTCGCTTTGGCGCTTTTGGCTGACAAGCTATCGCTTAGCGGCTTAGTATACGAGTTTTATTTTTATTGAAATGAAATATCTCTTTAGTTTTAGCATGTTATGAATTACTGATTAATGAGAATAAGTTGTAATGTGGTGAGAATAAGTTGTAAGAAGAATATAATGAGATAAGTTTATACACAAGTTTTGTTTTTGAGAATAAGTTGTAAAAAGAATATGTCATAAGATTTATATACAAGTTTTGTGGGCGGTTGCTGGTGCTGGCGTTCGTCGGCGAGTCTCCGGAGGTCCGGTCCTCGCTGGCGAGTACTAGCACCGTTACCTGCATGTGGTGTAGTGGTGGCGATGAGAAATTAAAAAGAACAAATCTTTTTCTAAAATCATCTGGTGGTTCGGCTGACAATGGAAATCCGTTCTGAATTTAATAAATATCTTGTCTGATGCGTTTTTGCCAAATTTAGTAATAAGTTTCAGAACTAGACCATTTCTGCAGTACGTCATCAATATATTTTACAAAGTTTATCTTCGTACATAAATGTTCTAACACTTTAGTATGAATACCTTCTCAAATGTTCTTAAATCAGTTTCGTTTATTCTTCTAAATCGTCTGAAACTCAAAGGAATAACGTATGTAAGTGTAACCAACACGTAGGCAAATACGTTGTGCACACAACATACATCTTTATAAAAATTCATTCCACGAAAGAGTTTCAATTGTTCCGGAACAAAAATCGTAAAGAAATTGAATGGATTGCTTTCATAGAGTGCCTTTCAAACGCAATCGTATTTCTAGTTCGGCTACGTTTGTACTTCAAAAGAGATTTAACTTTGTAGCGCGTACGTAAGCTTTTGTGTTGTATTAATCTACTGTGTACGTTTTAATGTATACTATCTTTGATAATATACTATTTTGTAGGTCCATTAGGATTTTTAAGAGGAAAGTGTAAGTAGTTTTAGGAATTCTGGATTTAAAATGGTTGTTTCTAATCGTTTTCGTGCACACTGCTCTTCAACTTTGACGTCAGGAATCTCGAAGCTCCTTTTCTTACTTAAAACATGCTACATGCAGTGTAAAACTGGTAAACTATAGTGAATCAGATGCAAATAAATTGTACACGGCGCTCTTGAGGAAAAGTTTGTATGTATAAATAGGGTTGTTTAATAAAGACTTCTTGTTACTATCAATTCGAGTCAATTGTATCTGTTTTAAAAGCTCATTTCTACTTCGATCGTATTTTTGGGGTCCAAAAGCGCGGTGTTATCAATTTTCTTATTCAAAGGGCTATTTCCATTTCTGAACCCAATTTACTTCCTCAAGAACTGAACCGCATCATTGGAACTCTGATCCGCAATAATTATTGTAGGAAAGATATTCAAACTACCATTAACCGCTACACCAACCCTTCTCCACAGCAGCTCCCCTCATTTAACTCTAATTTCCGTAACCAAGCGTATCTACCTTATATTCACGGTGCCACCGATCACATCAGCAAGATTCTCTTCAAGAACAATATAAAAACCATCTTCAAACCCAATTGCAAGCTCTCAGACTACTTTCTCATCAAAGACCGTAATCATCCGGAAGCCCATGGTGTGTACCAGATTCCATGTTCAGGCAGTAATGTGTACATTAGTATAGATTGGAAATTGCTATGAGTTTAAATAGTATTAGAATAGCACATATCAACATAAGGTCCCTGATGCCCAAGATTAATGAGTTAGAAGTATTAATTCATGAAAATAACATAGATGTGTTAGCGGTCTCGGAAACTTGGCTGGATGAGTCTGTAGATAGCAATCTAATTAAACTTAATAATTTAAATTCGTTCGGATATGATAGAGTAGGTCGGGGGGGGGGTTGCTATATTCGCAAGAACTGATTTAAAATGTTCAGTTATCAATACACATAGGAGTATAGAGCAGTTATGGCTCCTGGTTGTCATGGGCGCGCCTAAATTTAACATCGGTATAGTTTACAATCCTCCTAATTCAGACTACAAGCATTTTTCGGATGTTCTAGAAGATTCCATTATTAATTGTAACCTTACAAACGCTGAATTATATTGTTGTGGCATTTTCGTATACCGTTGGTGTTAAATAAATGATAACTGCGCCAACTAGAATTACTAAAACAACACGCTTTCTAATTGATTTCATCTTAGCATTAGACGATACTGATTGCTTAGACTGTGGTGTAATAGCCAGTAATATCTCCGATCATGATTTCGTATACTGCTCTGTTATTGTCAGGAAGCCATTTAATCATCCAACATTTCGCATCTATCGCAATTTTAATTACATAAATGCGAATGAATTTATTTCTGATCTGCAGGATATAAACTTTGATTATATATTACAGTTAGAAAATGTCGATGATAAAATTTGCTTTTTTAATTTTAGTATTTTGCAGATTTTTAATAAGCATGCACCCGTCATTAAACGCAAATTTACAAAAAAGTATATCCCGTGGCTCACTGAGAACCTTAAACCTTTGATGGCGCTACGTGATAAGGCAGAAGTATGGAAGGACATAAATGGTGAGTGACTGGAACTATTACAAATCTCTAAAAAACTTAACGAATTATTTCGAATTTATATCGCGCACAAGAGATAAAGCGACATTATGGAAACACTTTGGTCATCTACATAGTGGTTTACGGAAAAACAATGCGTTATGCCCGCACATTTAGCCGATCCTGATCAAATTAACAATTATTTTATTAACAGTATCCCTTCCTCTAACCCATCCGCTCAACTTCTCTCACAGTTTATTTGATAGATTCTCCTTTTCTACCGTAAGCTCCAATACAGCTTGTGATATAATTAACAAACTTAAATATTCCTCACCCGGCTACGATGGCATAGACATCCATATGATTAGATTATGCTCTACGTTTGTACTTCCATACATCACGCATATTATTAACACGTCTATCCTGCAAAATATTTTCCCTAAATCGTGGAAACAAACAACGGTCGTCCCCATTCCTAAGCAAAACGAAATGAACGAACTTAAAGACCTTAGACCAATAAGTATTTTGCCTGCACTCTTAGAAAGAGTAATGGAACTACAGATTAAAGAGTTCGTCTCAAATCGCAAGCTTTTACCAGATATTCAATCTGGTTTTAGATCTGGTCACAGTTGCACCACAGCATTACTGTGTATAACTGATGATATTTTGCGAACTACGGATAGGGGGCTTGTGACTGTTCTTGTGCTTCTTGATTTTTCTAAAGCGTTTAACACCGTAAATCACTCAAAGTTGTTACGTACATTAGAGAATAGGGGGTTCAGTCGTGACATGGTACTTCTAATTGCCAGGCAGATCTCACTGTGTAAAGTTGAAAAATGAAACTTCTCGGCCGCTCTTTCTATCTCAAGGCACGCCACAGGGATCAACTTTAGGCCCGCTTTTGTTCTCGTTATACACCTCTCCGTTCATTGATTATCTTACCTCCATGAAAGCGCACCTATACGCGTACGATGTTCAACTTTACTATTCATTTGAAATACCGGAATGGATCACAGCCGTTGAAAACATAAATAAACACCTTTCTAACATTTTTTCTATATCATCTGCACATTGATTGCATATTAACCCGGATAAATCAAAAGTGGTAATAAAGAGATCGCTACAATCCTAGGTAATATCTTAAACGTACGAATTAACAGCGTCAAGTTACCTATTGTTACTAGCGCCAGAAGCTTGGGATTGACACTTGATAATACTTTCCGATATTGTGAGCAGGTGGATAATTACATTAGGGCATCATATTGTAACCTAAAAAGGATTTTTCCCTTCCGATCAGTGTTGAACAAAGGTATCAAAACACTTCTCTGCAACTCCTACGTATTTTCACGTTTCACTTTTTGTGCTGAGTTATATCATGGTTGTTTAGATGTCGTTACAATTAAACGCATTCGAAGAGTGCAAAACGTTTGTTTACGATACATTCATGGAATAAAGAAATTTAAGCGTATTTCACACAAACTTATAGACACCGGATGGCTAAGCATGAGCAACAGGAGAGAACTGCAAACATTGGTGGTTGTTTACCACAAAATCATAACGTCGATGCCCTCCATATTTATATCATAAAATTCGATTCAGAACTGATGTACATGATTTGATTACACGCCCTCGCCCCCATCGCCCAAGCTTGTTCTTTTTGAGAGGTCATTTCCTATAACATCTGCAAAATGTATAATGGTTTGCCATCCCACTTAAAGCAATGCTCTATCGGCCAATTCAGATCTAAATTACGAGTGATTCTGTTTTCGGGTCAGGGATCTGGTTGATGTGTCTTATGATTGCAATATTTTTAGATTTGTTTTAACAGCTAAATTATTTTGTTTTTCCGATATTTTTATAATTTCAACTTAATAATTCTAGTCTCTTATTTAGCATTTGCATTACTCTTGTGTTCTTTTCTCTGTAGTTTTTGATAACGCGCACTGTCACAATGTATTCTTATTAATTTAGAAATGTAGATATAGGCATTTGTTTCACTTTCCATTTTAGTTATAGGATATCTAGGGTTAGATGCAAGCAATATTCTACTGGGTCTCGCCCTAGTATTGTGTATATTATTTAACACAATAAAGTCATTTATTACTATTATTAAATCCAATTTAACTCTACCCTCATCTTATCTCGCAAACCCTCAGTATTATAGTAGAAAAATCCGTGAATCAACAGAGATTTTCAGACATTTCAACGTTTTAAATCGCGGAGATGGCTTACATCACACGTGGAAATCCCAACTGATTAATCTTCCTAGCAACCGTAATGTTTCAATGATCAATAACATTTCCGCTCCATTGACCCGAAACAAGCCCTATATGAACCCCTCCGGAATTAACAGATCCCAGCCAGTGTGTAGCAACAGCACTGAAGATGTCCCATAAGAGTGTGGACGAAACGTCGGAAAAAACTACGACAACAACGCGGCTCCATCCTGGAAACGAGGAGTATAGTGTTATTGACGACCGCGGAAATCTACGTACCAAATTGCTTTGAGGTTATGTTTCCTATCAGCAATATGTAAGTAAATATTATGACGTCACAGGTGCTTTAGCAGTCATTTAAAAATTACAATTGTCATCTACTTTTTTTGTTAATGCAATAAAATGTGAATTCATCTTTATTCATACAGTGTACAACTTGTAAAAATGTTCCTGTACGCTATTATTATTTTTAAACACACCTTTTATTTATACTTCAATCTAATAAATCAACCCAAACAAAACCTATAGATATTTAATCAGTTACCCATAATCGTTATAGAACATTTTCGTAACTAATAATGATATAAAAGACCCACATTACATATGTATTTATGCGGGCAATAACTTTTAACCATGGAATGATAAATTGTAGCAATAAAGCACCGTGGAAGAACTCTAATTTTGATTTATCTATTCCGTAAGAAATTTATTAAGCAGCGGAAAGTATTTATCACTTTCTGTGACATTTCCCCTTTAATCACCATCACTAAACGTTTATGAATATATTCCTGTACTCCTAAAGTGGACTAACATTTTATATAAAGAAAAAAGAACGTCATTTCTTGACTATCTACCTTGCTAAAAGAAAAACGACAAAAAAGTGGCAATATCTGCTTTAATATTATAGATTAGATAAAATCCATATTTATAGAGGGCGCCTCAGAGCACCCAGCCAACGAAGAGAAAACTAAGCTGTCACTTTCGCTCTCTTCGTTCTGTCAACAATAAAAACATTTACGTACCGTAGGTACTTTGATCTCTTGCGTTTACAGCGTCGATTGGCCGATAAATTCGCACCATCATCTCGTCTGGGGTCGGGGTCGAGACGACGCGCCACGTTCGGAATTAAAATTAACGCGGGCTTTATGAAAGCGCCAATGATCTAGTTTTATCGCCTGTTTTATCGCGCGATAACGGCTTGGCTTTATTTCGGTAAAAATGAGGGAGTATTCATTGGCTTACGATGTTAATTTCAGCGCCGTTAGTTTGGTGTCTTTAAGATTTAGGAAAAGAATAATGGGGATATTAGTGGGGATAAAATATATTTAGTTATTAGTAGAGCCTGGTAACTGGAGAGCAATCGCAGCGGCGGTGTGACTGTGTTTAGGTGGGCGGGAAGGGCTGGTCGATTATGATACGACACGACAAATCATCATCACTCAGTTTAGTTTAGCATTGGATAGTGGATAGGGTGTGTTGATTTTATTGATTAAACGTAGTATTGTAGAATTATTTAGTGTAGTGCGTTTGATTTATGATACAGAGTATTATTATGTAGTTTAGTGAACATGTCGAATGCTAAAAACGACCCTTTCAAGACATAGTAAATAAGTGCAAAATATATTTGATGTCAAATAAGAAGTGGAACTGTACAAGATACGTAAATTACGCGCAGCATAGAAAACGAAAATTGAGCATGCCACCGAGAAATGGATTCTTTTTTTATGTAATTCTTATGTTGATAAACTGTAATTTGCCACTAGACTTACTCGATAAACAACCGTTCAAGGACTTTTGGGACAAATACAAGCTGTGTATGCACTCCGTCCATAATTTGCAGAGATCCAATAATGATAACGATCTACTTTGTAATTGGTCTATTGCGTCAGCTAATCTTTTATAGTAGCTACGAATATTTTTAAAATCTGTTTCAACGGAAATATCTTGAAATTTCGACTGGCGCTCCTCAATAACTGCAACTTCGGCAGGATTGAATTGTGCAACAACAGTTTTTGCTATTTTGAAATGTTCGGCATAATAAAAAGCTGCCTGCAACCATGTTACCCAACGTGTAAGAATTGGCTCCGGTGGTTGACGAATACCAGGACACTCTGTGTGAAATGATCGTAGGCGTTTGGGAGATTTCAAAAATACTTTATTTGCGCTTGCTATTAATGCATCTACCTCGGGAGAGCATTGTCGAATGGCTTTTACCACAAGATGTAAAGCATGCACTTTACACGTAACATGTAAACACTTGCAACCATGTTCAAGAAGAGAACTGCCTACCGAACGCATTATCGCTGTGCCATCGCTCATAAACATCAACACTTTATCTTTTGAAATTTGAAATTTTTCCAACGTACTAAGTACAACCTTCGTAATTGCTGCAGCAGTACACTATTGTAGTCTTCGGCTAGCTAGTAACAGTGGTAATGTAGGTTTACTAGGGTCTAGTATGCGCACCATAATATTTACAATTGAATTTTTTTTACAGTCTGTTGCCTCGTCAACACATAACCAAAGAAACTGTTTTTTCAATATGCGTTTCATTTTCTTTTCCACGTCATCGCGTACAAATGCAACATGCTTACGTGCCGTTTTCTCCGTTGGCAACCGCAACTCCGGATTGTATTTGTCCCAAAAGTCCTTAAACGGTTGTTTATCGAGTAAGCCTAGTGGCAAATTACAATTTATCAACATAAGAATTACATAGAAAAAAAATTCACTCCTCGATGGCATGCCCAATTTCCGTTTTTTATGCTGTGCGGAATTTACGTGACTTGTACAGTTCCACATCTTATTTGACATCAAATGTATTTTGCACACTTTACAAACTATCTTACTCCCGTAGTAAAACAAATCGGGAAAGTCAGAAATAATTTACTATGTCTTGAAAGGGTCGCTTTTTAGCCTTCGACATGTTCACTAAAAACTAAAATTAATAACTATGTCTGTATCAATAAAATCAAACGCTACGCTACCACTAAACTAATGACTATGCATGTCTATTATCATAAATCGACCACGCCCTATCGCACCACCTAAACACAGTCACACCGCTGCTGCGATTGCTCTCCAGTTACCGGGCTCTAGTAATTACTGTTCCATTAGCCGGGACAGTCATAACGACAATTTCTTGGAATATACATGTTAATCTTCCTTTTTTCGGTTTTCTAGGCTCGAAGTGTCGCTTGGAGGACAGAGATTTTCATCGGATGAGGAGGTGATCTCATTCATATACGCCTATTTTGCGGAACAAGATGCCAACAATTCTTTGAACGGATTAAGGATATGGGAACATTGTTGGAAAAAATGTCTAGACTTACTAGGAGATCATATTGAGAAATAAAACTGAATTTTACAAAGGAATGCTTGTTTATGTGTTAGGGTTGAAACTTTTCACACTATCCTCGTATAATTGAAGTATTTGTGCATTATACTTTTAGTAACTAGTTTAAGATACGTATTATAGTGCATATACTATGATTATACATACGATACTACGTATTACTACGACAGTACAACGCGCTTACCGTGGCCCGCTCTGAGAGACGCGAGTCTATTCTAATTTATATGATAGAGTGAGCTTGCGCAAGCTTTATCGCTACGTCGGCCATGGCATCGTCCGTCACAGTTCGTGGCCGTCTACGATTCTGTACGTCCTTTGGCCGTAGTGCGCGCTCTCTACTTTGAGTTTCCAAAACCACACACATACATACATATATACATACGTACTTACATGTATATATAGGATACATCGGATCGAAAATCGGTGTGGCGTTTGGAACTTTTTTTTCATATATAATCAACCACGAGTACGGATTGCCTTCAGTACAATATCAGGTTAGTTTTCGCTTAGAGATACTTACGTACGCTCCGCTTGGAAAACGCGGATTTCGCCGAGTATTTCTCCCGCGGTTTCGTCCGGTTTTTTCCTCTTGGAATTTTGGCGCCAAAATTTACACACGTGTGTATACAGTGCCGGGTTCCATTACTACCGATTTCGTTTAATTTTTCTTTAATCGAAAAGAAAAGCATGGTCTCAGAGCGGGATATGGATAATTGACCTTAGAATCTCATCCATAATCGCTTCAAACAAACCATCAAATAGAAGTGAAATCATGGGACTATCGGAGATGCTTTTCGTGATAGCGGTTTGTGGCACGGTGAACGGTTACTCGTGGCCTAGTGATGAGACCACGACACGGCCAGCGCAAAGCCCAAAGGACTTCCATTTCGACCCGTTGGTCGTGGAGACCACCAGCGGTCTAGTGCGAGGTTACTCGAAAATGGCTTTGGGACGAGAAGTGCACGTCTTCACCGGGATACCATTCGCGAAACCGCCTATAGAACAATTAAGGTTTAGACGGCCGGTACCGATAGATCCATGGCACGGTATCTTGGATGCGACCAAGTTACCCAACTCATGTTACCAGGAGCGCTACGAGTACTTCCCCGGTTTCGAAGGCGAGGAAATGTGGAATCCAAACACCAACATCTCAGAGGATTGCCTGTATTTGAATATTTGGGTACCGCAAAGGCTAAGAATCCGCCACCACGGTGAGAAACCCATACATGAAAACACCAGAGTCCCAGTTCTTATCTGGATATATGGAGGTGGTTACATGAGTGGTACCTCGACTTTAGATATCTACGATGCCGACATTGTAGCTGCTACCAGTGATGTAATCGTCGCTTCCATGCAATACCGCGTAGGTGCTTTCGGTTTTCTCTACCTGAACAAATATTTTGGACCCGGCAGCGAAGAAGCACCTGGAAACATGGGATTGTGGGACCAAGCGTTGGCTATACGCTGGATTAAAGACAACGCCGCTGCATTCGGCGGCGATCCCGATTTAATAACCCTGTTCGGCGAATCCGCAGGTGGTGGATCGGTCAGCATTCACCTCCTCAGTCCTGTAACCAAGAATCTCGCGAAAAGGGGAATCCTTCAATCAGGCACGATGAACGCGCCTTGGAGTTATATGACAGGCGAGAGGGCCCAGCAAATCGGCGAGATATTGGTCCAGGATTGCGGGTGTAACGTGAGCCTGCTGTCTAACAATCCGCAGAAGGTGATGGATTGCATGAGGGCCATAGAGGCGAAGACCATCTCGCTGCAACAGTGGAACTCGTACTCGGGGATTCTGGGATTTCCGTCAACGCCGACGATCGATGGTAGGTTCTTGACGAAGCACCCTATAGACATGTTGAAGGAAGGAGATTACGAAGATATGGAGATTTTAGTTGGAAGTAATCAGGATGAGGGTAAGTGAGGATTACTCTTCCTTTGATTTAGTAAAAAAACAGAGCAATTTTCGATTCGAGAAGAGATCTTATGATTACTTATTTATTGCGTCCGCCATTTTCAATATTAACCTCAAATGGGACGACATTAAAGCGGTTAAGAGCATATTAACAAAGTAATATGTGATAATTGTCTTGATCCAAAGCTTAAATATGTATTTGGGAAATTTCCAACATGATATGTTGATGATGACCTCATTAACTACTACACACTGCATAGCCTTTTTTTGTAACTTCCAGAATTAATATATCATTTTTGGAAGGTACTGCTAAAATAGCACAATTCCATTATTCAAAGTAAGAAATTTTGAAATATTTGGTTCCCTAAAATTACTAAGGATAAATTTCATGTGGAGTTGAAAATGCTGCAATTGTTTTATAGAAGGTACTAAATTGGTTATCTTTCAAAGGTATTTCGCTGGTAATATAAAGAGCTGAAGATTTTGCCTTCTTGCTTAATCGATCTCTAATTTTGTCATGTGGATGTCCATAGTTCAGTTTCTACTTGACTACTTCTACTATTGGTCTGGAAGAGGCAGATTTTCTGTATTTTATCATATTCTTAGCATTTTGTTTTGCGTGAGATTACTTCAGTTTGGCTTTGTTGTTTTCCTTTTGGTGAAAAAAAAAACCTATTTTCCCCATCGTTCGAATTTTGTCCAATTTGTAAATCTATTAGAACATTCTGTATAATGGCAGGTTATTACAGTAGCGTAGTGAGATGCCACATGCCCTATACTAGTTGCCGACCAAACGATTCAGTCCTTGATAAATGTTGGCGTAAAATATAAGGGTTTTTTTGTAAACATCTGCCAAAAAGATTTCTTCTAAATTGCAAATATAGCCAAAACTATTAGATTTTGAAATACTGTACTTCGAATAAAAATTTTTGAAGTGTAGTGTAGAATGCATAAATGTGTTCCATTAAGAAAAAATAACTTAAGTGCGCCGTACTGTTGACAATCGTCCTGCGAAGCTATACATATTTTATGTACTGATAACCACTACACGCAGGGATGTTATAGTTCCCACTATAGTGGGAGATTTCCCACGCTGTTGAGATTTCTACCACTCTACCACCCCTAAAGTAAATCTCCCACAATTTAGTGGAAATTAAAAACGTCAAAGAAAATAAAAATTTAAAATTTTCATTTTTAGCATGGAGTCGGGATTATTCGTCGTGAATCGTGGTATTTCTTCTTTCAAATTTCCAAGTGTAAGATATATTCTTAAGTTGGCACTACGTTTTACTAATAGTTATGTTAATACTTTAAATTTGTATCGTTGCATTAATATACCTACCTAGTTATTTTATATTTTTAAATTACCTATTCAAATACCGTTATGTTCATAGAGAAGCGACTTTGGGCGCGAATCGCCAATCAGGTATAGGTTGTCTAGAGTCTAGGCCAAGTCCAGTAGTAAAAGAAATTTTTTTAAGGCCACTTTTGAAGTCCTCATTATTAACTACCCCTATGCTGAAAATTTGATGACTATATTTTTTATAATAAAGAAAATATTAATGTTTTTAGAAAACGCACACTTTTGATTTTCGCCCTGTATCTCAGCAACGGAATGGATTTTTAAAATTGTAATCCCGGATTGTAGTTAGCCGTATAAGTGCGCAACTTTTTCCCCATTTAACCAACCTTGTACCTCTAACAGTTTCCAATATGCCCATGTACTTCATGTTACCCTGGACACACGGTATATGAAATCTTCCGTATCATCCCTGATTAATAGAACTCACGTCTTCGTAAATGATGAAAGGGTGGGCGTCACTCATGCTCCCACACGTATTCTCTATTTCATATATTTCCTCTTCTAATTTTGATATATTTACGTAGCGGCTTGAGCAGCACGGTTTACATTCATATACGTATGTAACTTTAATTTTGTTTGGAAAACGAATTGATTTTTCCAAACCATTCGCTCACCTTGTATTTGTAGTTATCCAACTAAGTATTCATCTGACAAAGCGGACACACTGCTTTAATTTTTTCCTGTCTCTATAATGGAAAGTACAAATACTCACAGAATAGAACAACAATTGCAATCCCCTTTCCCCCCTATTTTCTCAGCTATAACCTCTAAACACGATACGCAGCCGCGAATAAATCTTAGATCGTTAAATTGCAGAAACATAGCGTTCTAACTACCAATAACTCATATATTTGTTGGCATTTATGAAGCTTTCTCCGCTTAAATTTTACGACGAACCGCTTTTGTACACTATGTGTCGTGGATATTCCCCTATATAGCACTACTTAATAAAACGTAAACTCCGATTTGAATATACCAGGTGAAATGAAGCGATAAGGCTTTCCTGTTTCGCCGTTTTCGTTGGAAAAACCGCATCAAACATCAACGCGAACTGTCTGAATCGATTATCCTTTTCTCAAATTATTTATGACTTTATAAATAGTTTTTAAGGTGCACGTGCAGAGGGAGCGGACTTGACCTAATCCCAATAGTGTCTCCCTCTGTAGGTGCACATCAAAATCTATTTATAAAGTCATAAATAATTGCATCAGAATTTCACCTTGTTATTGATAATTTCCAATAACGGCATACTCCGTTTTAACATAACCTAAATCTAATGGATTTATCGTATTGACGTTTGCATTGTTTCGCACCACACTAATTGCACCTTTGCACTACACCTTAATTCTTACGCTGAGTTTACACTACCTTAAGTGAACGCGGCTTAGACCCTGGTTTACAGAAAGTGGATGGGATATTTAATGATGAAACACGAAAAAGATTTTGTTGAGCAATGTTTTTTACGG
The DNA here is from genome assembly GCA_029619315.2 of Dynastes maya. Lineage (NCBI taxonomy): Eukaryota > Metazoa > Arthropoda > Insecta > Coleoptera > Scarabaeidae > Dynastes > Dynastes maya. The sequence goes on along the minus strand of JAROYE020000004.1, from coordinate 53,973,800 downwards.
GTTGGAAAACTTTTTTGAATGTCATTTAGCTTAGTAACATAATTATATACAGGGTTCGGCAAAAGTAACGTATTAGCCTAGTATCCCTACAAATATAAACTTTAGAAAAAACTGTTTTTAACGAAATTTGTTTTATTTCCCATTATTTGTGATTTTTTTTCAAATGACTTCCTATGGTAATAAAAAAAAGATTTAATGGTAATAGTAAATTTTTTTCATATTTGGAATCCTTGTAAACTTCTTAATATGGACATGTAATGTTTTCATGGGGTTAGACAACAACAATATTGAGAAAAAATTAATATTCAATAAAAATTCAGAAATTAAAGAATTAAAGTAAATGTTCAAATTGAAGTCCTATACAGCTTGACAGTGTCCTAGACGTTCCCGAAAACTGCGAATATTACTTTGAAGTACAATAGGTGACATGGCTTGTATCTCATGTCTAATATTTATTCTTAAATCTTCTAAGTTTTGGGGTTTTTCCTTGTACTTTTGTTTTTAAGTAACCCCACAGAAAGAAATCCAATGGATTTAAATCAGATTACCTAGCGGGCTATCCGATAAAACCCCGTTTTCTAAGAAATATGGACGCATGATTCGTTGCCCAACAATGTCAGCTCACACATTAAGCTTTTGGGGATGCTGTGTATGATGTTCCATTATCCAATGTGGATCCTCAGTCGACCCATAACGGCAGTTATGTCTATTTACAAATAAAATATTGTGAAAAAAATTGGATCATTATTAGACATTTCCATTATTGTTCCACAAAAGTGCATTCACCTGTCCGGATCATCTTCGTTAAGCTCATGCGGTGCGAACTATTTTATTGAGATACGTCAATAATTCTTTAACAGACGTTTTATCCAACTAGATTCATTCCAATACACAAACAATCGGTTAAAATGCTGCAATTTTCGTGTGATAACGAGTGGGACCCAATTTTTAAATATTTTCAAATATCTTTTTTTTTATCTAGCCCCATGAAAGCAATACACATCCATATTAAGAAATTTATATGGATTCCAAATTTGTCAAAAAATGTTACTATTACCATTAAAAAAAATTATTACCATAAGAAGTCATTTGAAAAAAAATCACAAATGGCAGAAAATAATATAAAATAACTTGTAAAACAAATTTCGTTAATATCTAACATTTTTTCTAAACTTTATATTTACGGAAATATTAGACTAATGCGTTACTTTTGCCGGACCCTCCATATAACTTTCTACAGACCAATTACCCTAAAGTTTAATGATTTTTTTCCACATTTCCCTATTCTTTGCTTCAATCTTCCAGTTTCGTATATTTCTGTCTTTTAAGTCTGCTTCTACCATTTCTTTTCAACTCCTAGGTCTTCCTCTCTTCTTTCTGTATATAGGCTTTTTCCACGTTACCATTTTTGCTACTCTTTCACTCTCCATTCTCTCTGTATGGCCCAGCTACTGTAATCTTCTTGATTTTATTACCTCTTTTATTTTATGGTCCTTGTAAACTCTGGATATTTCTTCATTGATCTTTCTTACGTAATCCTCCCCAGTCTTCCTTCCACCGAGTATTCTTCGAAGAATCTTTCTCTTGTATCGCATAAAATTTTTTTCAGTAATTTTATTAAAGATTCACGTTTCATGCCTATAGAGTATTGTTGGTCTTAAAATGGTTTTATATATTCTAAATTTCGAATTCGCAGATAGGTAATTTGATTTTTGCGGATGGTTTATTGTTCCTGCGCACCTGTTGGCATTCACTACTCTTTATCTTCGAATTCCATTTACCCCAGCTTAAGTCTCCCTTCACTTTTTGTTGTTCCCACGGTTAACATTTTGCTTTTTTCTTCATTTACTATCGTTCCCATTCGTTCTGGTCCCTTCGCTAACCTTCATATGGTTTTCGTTAACTCTTTTCTGTCCCTAGCCACTAGTGCAATATCATTAGCATAATCTATTAGTTGATTGCTGTTACTCATAATCTTCTCACTTCTTGTTCAGTTGGTTATCTCTCACATTTTTTTCCAAGATTAAGTTGAGGAATAGTGTCGACAGAGGGTCCTCCTGTTGGAGCCCGTTCTTGACTTCAAGTTCTTCAAATGAATTCGTCTTTAACTAACACTACTTGTCCAGCGTCATTCCAATCAATCTAATTAATTCTTACCGAGTTATACGCTTTCTCAAAATCCATGAAGAGCACCATGGCAGTGAAGTTATGCTCCTAACATGTCGTTAGCAGTTCTTTCATGATAAACATCTGGCCGATTGTTGATCTCCTTTCTCTGAACCCTGCCTGGTATTCACCTATCGATGGCTTCGCAGCCTTCTCTAACTTACATAATTACCTTTTGTTATTACTGTTAATTTCATTGATTATTATTAGTTATATTGCATATGTCAAATTTATTCCAAGCTTTCTGTATTTTTTCTTGTTTTCATCTTATGCTTTTGGTTCTGTTCTGTTGGACATATCTTTGTTAAGGTCCTCAAGATTAATTAATTTTTGAATGTCAATTTGACATCTGTCATTATTAACGTAAAAAAAGTAAAATATAGAGGAAATAGCTGTTGTTTGCATAAATTTAACAATAGTTTATTTAAAACAAAATAAATAATCATATAAATATAAGGTGTGCTTCTTTTGTCTACACTGATTAGTAGTAAGTGTTACTACTTCTTTCTTCGGGGCTTGTTACACCTAGTGCAAATTAGTGCAATATTTTCTACAACAGGGTTTAAAATCAAAATGTGATATAATGGATTCAGATGCAACAGCAGGTGCCATAAGAAAAACTTGCAAAATAGATTTCAAAAGTAGATTTCAGCCCAATCAATTGTAGCAATTGGTCTCTATTTTTAGAAGATATAAGTCCAAGTTATCTACTAGTAAGGATAGAGGTAGCCAAGTAAAATGGATTTGCTAAGAATTGAATGTGATATGAACCTTTGCTAAAGTTGTCCGTTGATACACCGTGGATCATCGCTAGATGTCGCTGCCAAAACATACCCCGATATTTTCTTCCTACACTGATGTTTGTAAAGCAAAAGGAAAAGAGCTTGACGTCGTAATGGAATAGGAAAATCGTGCTGTTTATTATCGATAAATCTCAATCCCCAAGGAAAACTTCAGAATTGTTTATTTTAAATCCTAAATATAGAAAATAACTTTTATGGGATATAAAGTGAATAATTTGGCAGTTTTCTCCTGGTCGTCTAGATAAATAATGAGAGGTTTGGTTTGCCAGAAGAATGGGAAGAAAGAGAGAAGCGTGACTACTGCCGTGCATTGTGTCATCCCCCTTTCTTCTACTTCGCGACAGTTGGTAAGCAACGGTGCTAACCGTTTTTATAAGAACGTAAATAGTTCCAGAATAGACATATAATCGATTTCGTACGGTTCGTCTGACGTCTAGGACGAGATCGTTGTTTTAAGGCAATGCAATGAAATGGCGTTATTACCATGTTTCGCTTGACGCAGAAGAATGCGTTGGGTATATTCTTTTTTTGTTAGATTATTGCATGAAAAATGTTAATAATAAAAGGATAATATAAAATATTAGTAAATTGGACAATTATAGCTTGATAATATCTAATGGGGAATTGTTAGGTTTGGTTTTGACCTTAATAGCTTTATTTCATCTTAGTAAAAGCTCGTTTTAATTAGTAATGGAGGACAGGAAGCTTGATACTGAAAGCAACATAAAGATAGGTAGAAATTAAGTTATGTATTTCATATTACGAGTCATCATTTCTTGCATATAAGGAGACAAAGTAATACATAAATCTAACTAAGCAATATTGAATACTTGCATGTAAGAAAACCAAAAATAATGCTAATATGATAAAAATAATGCTAATGGTATTGGTGGAATCATTCCCGCCAAAAACAACGCGAGCACAGAAAAGAAAGCACTAACACTAGCGCAGTTACCGAGAGCTTAGGCGCATTGAGATCTTGTGTTCAGCAGCCCATGAGCTACTCGATAGGTAGCAGGTATCTGTACTCTGGTGTATGTCGCCACGGTCTAGGACGGCACGACTGCGTTTTTTGGCGCTAGAGGGTGCCGGGAGATATTTTCAGTGCTGTTGTGGACATTGGAGGCATAAACTGAGAGATAGAGACAATGCAGACAGCAGAACAGGGAGTGCTCGTAACCACGCTGATGACGCCGGGTAGGCAGAAACATGTCCGTGTGTTAGTGCGACGAATAGTAAAGTGTTGATAGAGGGGAGAATGTCAAGGGCATTCAAAGTTAAAAGGGGATTAAAGCAAGGTGATCCCCTTTCCACGTTATTGTTTAACTTAATATTAGAAGCGGTTATGAGGGAAAGTGGGATACTGACAAACAAAATACTCTACTACAACCGACACCAGGTAACGGCTTATGCAGATGATATTGCCTTATTAACAAGATAAGGAGGGGAGGTAAAACGAAGTTTTAAAAAACTAAAAAGCACAGAAGATAAAGTATATGGAAGTAAGAATAGGGGCAAATCGAGAAGGAAACAATCTGCGGGTGGAAATGGAGAATAACGTGTATCAGTTTGAAAAAGTAAGCCAATTCGAGTACCTCAGTGTTACGAAAACTCAAAACTGTGATGAAGAACCAGAAATAAAAAAAAGACTGACAAGGAAATAAAGCAATGGAAGCCTTATACAGACTGTTAGAATCGAAAGACGTCTCCAAAAAAGCTAAACTGAGAGTATATGAAACAGTGATAAGGTCATCGGTTCTTTACGGAAGTGAAATTTAGATAATGAATAGGAACATATTGAAAAAGTTAGGTACATGGGAAAGGAAAGTGCTGAGGAGGATATTAGGCGGAATTAAGGATGAAAATGCATACTGGAGAAGACTATACAACCTCGAAGTAGCAGACAGATACAAACATCCAAGTATCACAAATGTTATCAGAGCTCAGAGAGTAAGCTGGTTGGGACATGTACATAGAATGCCTGAAATTAGACATATAAAAAAGCGCTATTAGGAGGAGTAGGCGACAAGAAGAAAAGGGGATGTCCAAAAAGACAATGGCAAGGTGCGGTCAAAGAAGATCTAATGCGGGTTGGTGCAGAAAACTGGCAAGCAGTGGCTGAAGACAGATCCAAATGGAAGAAGCTTGCTGAGAGACTCAAAGCCATAAGCCTCTAAGGTTTGCAGTGCTTATTTATATATGTATATGTATTATATATGATTAAAGACATGTTAATGCATGAAATTTTGTTTATTTGTAATTATGCTAGAACTTGAAAACAAATGAAAATCGGATAAGGACATAGAGTTTTTTTACATTATTTTCACGTGTACAATGCACTCCTGGAGTTTGGCCCGCTCCTCCCGACTCACCCTGTATATAAAATTTGTAACGAAATGGAAAAATTGCTGAAAGAATTTGGTTAATAAGCAGGAAATGTAATAGATACTTGCAGATAAGGCAACAGTTACAGCAAACTAAGGTAGTAGTTTCGTCAATATCGATATGGTCTTCAAAGATATGTTAAGAAGCAACCAGATACGTATTTTAAATATAAGTTTTTATTACTTTAAACCGCAGAAGGCGACCGTCAAATAATTAACACGTGCTAGGTTTTAATATTACGGTAAAGGTATCTAAGGCGACAAGATTAGCAAGCCATAGTAGATAAGTTAATGTAACTGTAGTTTTCACAAAATCTTTTGAAAATATATAAATATTTTGAAATAAGAAATGAAACCAACAACGTACCACAATGACAATTATACAGTATAATATGTGCTAACTCGAGGAAACCTACATTCATTTATTAAAATGTTATTACAGTAGAATAACACCATAAACATTTAATAGTTCATAAACTCGCGTTAACAAGTAAAGTTTCAACTGATATCCAAAACTTTACAAACAACATCAGAGGAATCTTTTGATATAGTTTCAAATCGCGTAGGAAATTCAATATTACACTCCATTATTCAAGATCGTATTTTACGCTTGTTTTAATAATACGTGGGGAAAGAATCTCTATTGAGAGAGCGTGTAATGTTTGAAGCGAAAATAACGCATGATTCTCGTAAATATAGTGTGGGATGTTTAATATAAGGTTATCCGGCAGTATGCATGAGGGGGAATGTTCGCTGAAGCGTAGGCGGAGTTGGAAGATAGGAGAATGTAAATAAATAATTTCGTACGCCGGATTTTCAAGAAAAGTCGATGAAGGAAACGCATGGTGTGGAATTGTCGAAAAGGAAACTTTTACAGATTGATTTGACGATGAAAAAGAAGATGGTATTGATATTCCTTTCCTTTTGTGTGTAAAATATTCTCTGAAAGCAAATTGTATCAATTGTATGTATAAACAACCCTATAAAATGTCCTTTTTAAATGTTATATAAGGATGAATACAGTGCGTCAAAAATAAATTGCGATATTTATATATTATAGGCATTGATAGGCATAATATTGAAATTTTACACCAGTTGAAATTCATGAACCTTTGGGACATTTTGGGACTTAGATGTTTTGATTAGATTTATGAGCTAGATGCTTGAGCTCCACTGTACATAGCCTCAGGCATGCCTTTAATTTACTGGACAGTATACTAAAAAATCGTCAATCTTGAGCCAACAAAATTTTTTTTGTTACAGAAAATGGCAACAGAAAGGTAAAATACTTATGCATGTATGAAATGCAGTAGATCAACATACGCAGTAGCCATAGGCATTAAAAACAGCGTTTGGTAGGCGAATCTGCAGCTACATAGACACCGGTGTTTCGAACTTCATAGCTACCATCAGTATGCGGCATTGCGGGTTAGCCTACCAAACACTGCTCGGGTTGAGCTACTTTGTTCCCGTTACCCCAACAGATTTCAAAAGAAAAATCAAGGGATTATTGCCACACCAATCCGGTCTAAACGCTCTTGATTTGGCACAACCATGACAAGAGGACGCCGTGTGTAAATAGTCGCTGCTATATGACTGAAATATAACATACGCGTATTCAGTATCGAGATTAATTACAAAGTAATACTACATACAGAAAGAACAAATGATTGTGAAAACTAAAGAACCCGGTAAACATCAAAGGGCGAAGTACAACTAACGCTATTCTAACTTAACCAGGAAGAGAGAAGAAAAATAGGAAAGTTTAACCTAAAAAATAGATGATGAGAATTGACACGCGCAAACCTAACTCGTTTATAAAAAGATCAAAATGATAAAAAAGAGTACAAGAAAGAAAAACAAACACAGAGATTACACAAAATTGCCCGCAAGTGAAAGGAAATAACTAAGCCAACTACAGTAACTGCTTGCGTAAAGAAAATTTAAATAATTGAGGGGATAGAGGCTTCAGATTAGGAGGAATAGAGTTATATATTTTACTAATCATATAAGAAAAAGATCTCTTAGCCTGTGAATAGGCGGCGACAGCAAACCTTTAAACCTCAAATTAATTAATGAACATCAATAAACATCAGTACGAAAGACAATTTTATTGTAAACGCGAGTTGGAGTTTTGGATGAAATTATTTTATGAAATAAACAAGTACTATGCAAAAATCTACGCCGCTCCATAATAAACCAGTTATCGTCCTTCAACTTATGGGTGATTTTATCATATTTTCTAAAACCAAAGATAAGTCGAAGACAAGAGTTTTATAATCTTTGAATTCGATTCTTTGTAACAACATTAATACACGGACCGTAAACGACATCACAAAAATTAAACTGCGACAAAACAAGGGAATCACATAAATGTGTTTTTCTGTGGGGGTAAATCATTTTTAAAGCAGCGTAGGCACGCTGCAGGTTCATAGAAACATGGTTTTTAAAACGAAAGGAGTTACCCATACATAATCCCAAATTCCTGATAGTCCCGACAACCGGAATAGGGATATTATTTATCTGAATGGGCAAATTAGCTAGCTTAATACTAGTTCTCCTTCCACAAAAGACAAGGACCGCCTACTTCTATGGATTCAAAGCAAGAGAATGTTGTTTAGAGTACTCTGCAAGCCTGTTAAAATCTTGATTAAACAGATCGATAGTTGAAGCAAGTCAATCTGGAGCATAAGAAATGTAAACTTGTATATCATCAGCATAAATAGAGCCCTGAGGGACACCGGAAGTAACATTCCTGAATTCCGAGATATTTTGACCCTATTTAACTGCTAAAAAGTTCAACAGCAGTATCTGACAAGCCAACACAATGAACTATGGAAAGCAACCAGTCATGATTAATAGAGTCAAACGCTCTACTGAAATCTAACAAAACTAGGATGGTGACCATACCCTTATCCAAGGAACTGATGATATCGTCTGTGACACATAACAGAGCAGTAATACAATTGTGTAAAGGACGAAATCCGGACTGCCAATTGGGAAGAATATTATTGTTTAAAAGAAAATGTCTTAATTGACGTTCCATAATCCTTTCCATGACTTCAGAAAGGGTGTGAAGAATGCTAATTGGGCGAACATCTTTAGGAGTAGCAGGTGTAGTAACTTTGGGCACAAGAATAGAATTACTTAAGCAATGATTTATAATGAGTTAATAAATGAAGGATATGTGGAACACATAATTCCAAACCGTCAATACCTATAATATCCGCACCCTCACATCTAGAACGAATATTATGTAAAAAGGGTGAAAGGGTGGGTCATATTGACCTATGATTAACTACAGAAATAATATCTGTTTAAAAGCAGAAACAATCCTTTGTAACAAAAATATTTATATACAAATCAAAACTCTTTCACACACAAAAAAAAAACCCTTTTTTCCCTTTTCTTTATAAATACATTCACATATACTCGCTGTGGTGGGTCTATTTTCTCTCAAGATTACCGCCATAAAGAGGAAAAAAGTGAGTAGAGAATCCAATTCAAATTTCGAAAATCGCATTTGCTCGTTTATTTCCGAAGGGGGTGGTCGAAGGGTGCACGAAAAAAAAAAACGGGAGGGGGAGAAGGCAGAGAAGAAGAAGACGGAAGAAGAAGGAAAACGTGCTGGGTCGCTTTCGACAGTGGTGGTAGAGCACACCAAGCACACCGAGGAGATGTATTGCAATTGGGTTTGTGCTAAATTGGATCCGCTCTCGTAATCTAATTCTTTGCGGGGTAACTATACAGAAAGGTCTCTCTAATGCGTTCAAGTCAGGCGCGTGATGCTGGTGTTTAAATGTGTAACGGAGAGGTCCTTTTGGGGGTACGAGCGTATAGGTTATGTATATTCCATATAAAGGAAAAATACGGGTAAAAGGAAAGAAAGCTAAAAGTGTGAAAATATGTATGTAAACTCATTATGGGTCAAAAGACAGCAAACATTAGTTGGATGCATTTTGAAAGGCTTTATTTGCAAGGAGAGGACTTCTGAATTATGCGACTATTCGACTTTTCTCAGCCTTAGGAGTGCTTCGTGCTATTGTTGTGAAACAATCATAGTTTCGAGAACCGCCGTTCATTTGGAATTTACCTGCATGATCTTGGATGCGAGTAACTTTCGAATAAAAAGATGCACACTTCTGAACCAAAACAGATTGCAAAACCTATCAAAATTCATTTATTATGTTTTTATCTCATATTTGCTACTTGATCACATTGTATTTTTAAAATGTTGATAGGGTTAATGCCCTTCTTATAGGTTGAAGACAATAAAAGATATTCGAATTTTATCAACCTTCCTAAACATTATCTTCAGGAAAATCCAGCAACAAAGATACAATAAAAATTTGAGGAAGAACAGGGCAATACCCGAAAGAAACACCTTGTACTTTATTCGCACGTTAACATTTCATTGTTTTTTCGATTATATTGAAGCAACAAGTACTTTGTATACATTTGCGAAAATCCACAGGCGCTCTGTTTTATGCTGTGAATATATTTGATAGTCCACGTTTAATTTCTGAAAGCATACAATCTGAATTCATCAATGCCTCATTTTAACTGTTGGCCTATGGGCTTTATACGCTTCAAGTACATTTGTCCACACATGGGGCCTTTTGTGGCGACGCAGAGCACAGGATATCGTGTCTATTAAGCCATTATCTCCTTATTACTAGATGTGTATGCGTACACTTCATCCATTAGCCATCCTAGACAAACATGTGTGCATCTACAACGCCTTAGCAACTCACTTACGAATAAGGTTGAGCAGTACAAAGTTAGCGCGCTATTACGTGCTATGCGAGAGAGCGTTGTTACAAGCTCTAATGAAAATTTAAACACGTCCATACTCCATATACGTACGAGAATGTATATACGATATATATGGTGCACGAACATGCGTGCGTGGTTATGTGAGTGTGTTTGTGTGAGACAGTTTTGCTTAATGGAAAACACTAATGATGATTATTTATCGGTGTTGTTATCGACTTATTCTTTCAAAAAAATCTTATTTCTGGGGTTGGTGTGATGTTTCAAAGTTTACTAGAAATCTAGTTAAGTGATTTCACAGTGTGTTAGAGCGGGGGGGTAACCCAAATATGCAGAAAACTTTTAATGAACAAATGGACGCTTATCTCTGCTTTCGTTCGCAAAAATTTATATTTTCTTATCGTGGTGGATATTTAATGGTTTCTTGCATCAAAAAAATAGATTTCCTTGCAAGAATCAGTCTCTATTCAAGAAAATATTTTTATTTCAAGACTAAAAAAATGTTCAATATAAGAAAATAATTTTCTTGAAATTTTATTTGTATTAAATAAATATTTACTTAGGAGATCAAGGAAATCCAAGACAGATAAATGTTTTTTCCAAGTAAATCATTTAGTTTTAAAACCAGAAATAATGCTAACATAGCTCATGGTATTGGTGGAATCATTCCCGGCAAGAATAATGCAAACAGAGAAAAAAAAAGAGAGTACTAGCACACGGACATATTTCTGCCAACCCGGCGTCATCAGCGTGGCTGCAACCACTCTCTCCTTTGCTCTGCCTGCATTGTGTCTACCTCTCGGTTTATGCCCCTAATGTCCACAACACAAAATTAACACCACAATCAATTCTCTGCCGGTACTGTCCCACACTTAGTTTCTGAGCGTTTCGAAATTTAAAAGCCTTATATTTATGTTACTTAATGCTTTGTGAATGATGAATTAATGAAACTCGTTGGGTTTGCTTAAAAAATCGTAATATTCTACATACTTTCTTAACGTTATAAGGCTTCCGTTCTCTGACATTTTCTTATTTAACCTCACAAAAATCTGTTTGGAAGGAGCTTAGCCTTCTGGAAAACGTCTGACATATTCCCTGCCAGCAGCAGTTACACTTTTATTAGTCGGTGCAATCTGGAATATAGAGACAGCTGTAAAACTTAGTTTAAAAGAGAAAAAAAATACTTTCCCTTCCATCCGCATTCATTTTGACAGCTGTCAGTCACGTCCGGCAAAACAATAAAACATTTCCCCAAAATGGAAATTTCCATAGATACCCCACTAGATCAAGAAACGAATTAAGAGTGCCGTATCATAGATTGGCCAGTTCCCAAAAAGCTTATTGACTGCTGGGGAACAAAGTTAGATAATAAATTGCCAGAGGTAGTCAAAATCTCACCACTTTGAAAAATAATGTTAAGGCAATACTTTTGGAGCAGGAGTTCTACGACGCGGAATTTCTAATCCCCTGGTATATATATATGTTCCATTTGTCTTTATTTATTATATCTCATTGTTTGTTATTTTAATTTTTATAACTGACTTTTATTTTAATTTTTAACTGATGTGCCCTTTACGCACATAACAAAGACTGACAATTTTCTGTAATGGTGTAATTACGAATATAAATATATTATTATTATTATATGTTCTGCGGTTGTGACAAGCTTAATAGCATATAAACCCTGTTGGGCTGTTCATCAAATACGAGGATATTTTGATAAATAGTTAGTCTAGATAGTTTAAAATTGTCAAAATGAATTTTCGTTGCCATAGCAACAAAGAACAACTCAGTTGAAATGTCACTGTAAAATTTGAGTAAGAAAAGTAAACGCATTGCTCTGTGATAAAATTTCAAAAAAGCCATGTCCACCGACATTGTGAAAATCGATAAAATGGAATATCGACCAATCATTAAGTACCTGTTCTTAAAAGGGTTAAAGGGTAAGGAGATTTACGAAGATATGTTTAAAACACTTGATCATCTTTGCCCTTCCTACGCGACCGTAAAAAATTGGGTTACCTCATTTAAGAGGGGTAAATTTTCGGTTGAAGATGACGAAAGACCTGGAAGACCGATTTCTGTGTCCACCACCGAAAATATCGATGCAATTCACGACATGATTTTGTCAGATCGTCGAATTGGAATAAAACATATATCTGAGACATTGAAGATTTCATGTGAGCGTTGTACATCATATAATCCACTTCGATTTAGACATGAAAAAAAAATTCGGCAAAATGGATTCCTAAATGCTTGAATGCTGATCAGAAACGAGCAAGAGTGGAAGCGTCGCGCTCTTTATGCGCCCGGTTTGACAACGACCCTGATCTTGTAAATCGTCTTATTACCATGGATGAAACCTGGCTCTATTTTTACGACCCAGTCGATGGAATGGAGACATTCTGGTTCGCCAAGGCCTAAGAAGTTTCGGGTGCAGAAATCCGCCCGAAAAGTACATGCTTCAGTTTTTTGGGAATTTCGTGGAGTCATTATGGTTGATTATTTAGAAAAGGGCAAATCCAGAACTGGAGAATACTACTCTACATTATTAACTCTGCGAGAAAAAATCATTGAAAAAAGACCTGATAAATTGTCCAAAGGTATTCTGTTTTTGCAAGATAATGCGCCTGCACACAAATCGCGCATTGCGATGAACACAATCCATGATTTGGTGTTCGAAATTCTTGAGCATCCTCTTTATTCGCCGGAGCTGGCTTCGTCCGACTATTATTTGTTTCCTCAAATGAAAAAATGTTTGAAGGGACATAAATTTTCTTCGAACGAAGAAATAATAGAAGCTGTCGAGAGTTGGTTTGCGGAGCAAGAAGAAATATTTTATTTAAGGGCTTTACAAAAGTTGCAGGATCGCTCTAATAAGGAGAATACATCGAATAAAAAAATATTTTCATTTTAAAATTGTTTTTTATTCTATGGTAGGCTAAGAGTTTTACAAAATACCCTCGTATATGCAGAAAATTTGTTCCAGTGTTTGATAGAACAATGTTGTATTGACGGCACAGTTTCCATGACTCCTAACCACACTAAACAAAATCGCATCAATTTTGAAATGACACTGTTTTCATATTCAGGAAAAACTAATTGCACGTGTTTGTTAACATTAATATGCTAACCCATTAAAACGATATTAAATTAACATTTACCTTTAGAAACCCACTCGTTACCCACAGTTGATGCACTATTATCACTCCGTTTCATATGTAGATCACATTAACATGTCCGTCAAAACCATTTCCTGCTAGCACTATAGTTCGGTAACCTATTATTCGTACGAACGTATCTCCGTATGTTCTAGATGATATATTAAATTTTCCGGCCTACTGAAGTGCGAACAGGAAACGTAATATTGCGAATTCACTTACAGTAATGTAATCCGTATACTATTCTTTCCGATTCAAATATCAAATTTAATAAACACGCTCTCAACTCCTTGGAATTGCATCTTACATCTTACTTATCTACTCTTTCGTAATGTCGCCTGCATAATCCAATTTTACTGTCTCTAGTGCTTATTAACTTAAAGTAACATTTAGAGCGTACGATCTCAGCTTTCATTTCGTTTGTCGAAATTTTATTGCTAGCAAAATAGCAGCTAGCAATGCAATAATTAATAAATTAAAAAATAAATTAGCAGCTGGTGACGATGATGCTCCTTGCTTCTTAGTCAAAGATTGTGGTTACATTTTTGCTATGCGTTTATGTAAAATTTAGCTTTACGTACGTAAATCTTTCCCGATATCCGGAAAACCGCGAGGATTTCACCAATTCTTAAAAAAGAAAACAATTCCGACATAGACAATTAGAGGCCTGTTACAGTTATTTATAGTTTTGTTAAAGTATTTGAAATGTTGACCTACCAGTGTATTTCCTATGTTTCCAAAACCTTCCTTTCTACTTCACAACATGGATTTATGCCAGGCAGGTCTACCACAACTAATCTAACATTAATATCGCAAGAAATAGTACAAGCTCTTGATGAAAGTGGCCAATTGGACGCAATTCACACGGATTTTCCCAAGGGTTCGATTTAATTGATCACCGCATTTTATTGGAGAAGCTAGGTTTTTTTGGGATAACGGAAATAACATCAGAGATGATAAAAGTAGGAGGAGAGCCACTGCAAGAACAAATATATGAGCTAATTAAAAAAATATGGGAAAACGAATAACCACCAGAGGATTGGATTAAGGCGAGAATATGCCCAATTCATAACAAAGGAAGCAAAATGCAGTGTAAGAATTACAGAAGAATAGCATTGTTGGAAGTATGCTATACTAGCGGAGTGCATAAAAAAAAGACTAAACAAATATGCGGAGAAAGAAATAGGGGAATACCAAGCAGGGTTTTGAAATAATAGATCAATCACGGACCAAATTTTCCAGAAATACAGATGACCTCTTACGAGCATGAAACCATACTGTATGCAATCTTTATAGATTTCAAGCAAGCCTATGACAGGATAAAAGGAAACGAAATGTACGAGGCAATGAAGGAACTAGGAATATCAAGTAAGATAGTCAAGTTAGTCAAAATAACGTTGGAAACAACAAAAAATTAAATCGTATTAAAAGGATTTAGCTCAGAGGAATTCGAAGCAAAGCAAGGTCTTAGGCAAGGGGACGCCTTGTCTACGGTACTCTTTAACCTAATATTAGAAGTAATAGTAAGAAGATCCAAGATAAAAATAAAAGAAACAATTTTCAAAAACGATCATCAGTGTTTGGCTTTCGCCGATGACTTAACGATTTTAACAACACAAAAAAGGGAGCTTCAAAGAGTCACAAGAAGGATATTACAGGAAGCAGAAAAATTTGGTCTGAGGATAAATCAAGAAAAGACAAAATATATGGTTATGGGGGACCCGCAGCAGCCAATAGAAGGTTACTTAAAAGTGAATGTAAAAGAAAGTATCGACTACAGATTTGAAAGGGTGAAGGATTTCACGTATTTAGGAGTGAAAATAGGAGGAGAATGCACAAGAAGAATATGAAATAGAGGTCAGAATTGTAAAAGGAAACCAAAAGTATGGAATGCTAAGAAGGCTAATGAAATCCAAGTATGTGCTATAATAGACAAAAATAAAAACGTATAGTATAAGACAGTAATTAGACCAACAGTTACATACGAATGGGAAACCTGAGTATTGAGAAAAGCGGAAATGGACAGGTTGGAAAGATGGGAACGAAAAATCCTAAGATCAATTTACGGAGGTATTAGTACAGAAATAGGATGGAGAAGAAGAACAAACGAGGAACTAGAAATGTTGTACGACGAACCAAAAGTAACAAGCTTTATCAAAGCGCAAAGAGTAAGCTGGCTAGAAATATAGAACGCATGGGAAATGAAAGAATGCCAAAATTAGTTCTGCATAGAAAACCAATACAGAAAAGAAGAAAATAGAGGCCACGGCAAAGGTGGAGTAACAATGTGCAAGAAGACTTAAAAAGTATAAAGGTGGAAGATTGGAGAAAAGAAGCTCAGAATTGAAGAAAATGGAAAGAAGTAATTAGAAAATGCAGGGAAGAGCTCTAAAACGTTTTGTAATGTTTTATAATATTTAAGTTATATATAAAATAAAATGGTAATCTTAAAGTGAAACAGTTCACTAAAACCCTTACCACAACACTTAATTCGTACTGGACGCACGTTTTGATAGCCAAGCTATCATCATCAGCAGCAAGACTGTCTTGCTGCTGATGATGATAGCATGGCTATCGAAACGTGCGTCCAGTACGAATTAAGTGTTGTGGTAAGGGTTTTAGTGAACTGTTTCAGTGTTCCAGTGCCACAGTTTTAGAGTATCCGTTTAGTAATCTTAAAGCCCTAGGCTTTCAAGGCATGTAGAGCTAAATAAATAATAAGTTTTTTTGGTAATGGTAGATTATTCCATGTTTTACTTCGAAGAACAAAATAAACCAACGTACTTCGTTGTTATTCACTTAATAGCGCAAACTGCGTTTATTTTAACGGATACAGATTTCGCTGTTTTCTGCCTACATCAAGTGTATGTCAGCAGTATTACAAATTACGGCTAAAAAAATAGGAGCGAATAATCCAATAAATTCCACAAACGTTGAAAGACATGGTGGTATAAAATACATATATTTTAATTATAAAATTATTACTTTCATAATAAAATAAAATGTTTGTTACTATCTTACGTACTATGCATTTCAACGTACGAGATAGGTGCCATAAATTCTCGGCCTGATATAGAAAAAAAAAACTTGGTAAAATATAACAATTTTTATTTTTCAATAAAGTCTCCCCTTACTTCAATACATTTATAACGACGATCAATTAATTCTATACCCTTGTAAAAATAATCTGAAGTCTTTCCCTTAAAATGTTGTATTACAGCTGCTTGTAACTAACTATCGTCCTTAAAACGACGTCCCCAAAGGTCTTCCTTTAAATGAGAAAATAAATAATAATGTTCCAATTCTTGAAGGCCGCATTCGCTGTTAGCAGCTCTGGAAATGGCGGCAGTATGGATAGGTGCATTGTCGTGCAATAATCGAACACCTTTTGTCAATTTCCCTCGACGTTTTGCACGAATTTGTTCCTTAATTTATGTAGCAAGGATGCATAATATGTGCTGCTGACAGTTACTACCATTTCTTCAATAATTGAAATGTTTTGAGGAGTTATCAATTCAATTGGCCAACAGGGGCGCTCATCATCTTCTAGAGATTCTTGCCCCAACTAGAAACACTTCATCTCCTGTGACAATGGACTCCAAAATCGGTTTCGGATTGGCTCCACACGTGTTTAAAAACGAGCGCGCACATTCGACCCGACGTTCACGATGGAGAGCAGAAAGAAGATGCGAGAATTTGGCGAATACTTGTTTCAGAAATGTTAGACATCACTGCTAATTCCTTCACTTTCAAACGGCGATCTGCTAATACAATTTCTTCAATAATTGAAATGTTTTGAAGCGTTGTCAGTTCAATTGGCCGACCGGCGCTCATCATCTTCAAGGGGTTCTTACCCCAAGCGGAAACATTTTGTCCACTTTTTTACTGTGGAATACTAAGGAGATAAATCACCATAAACGCCGTCTAAACGTTGTTTAATGTGATTAGGCGTATGTCCTTCTTTTGTTAAAAATGTAATGACCGCGCGGTACTCAATTTTCGTTACCTGAGACATTTTCATGCACTAGTCACGTTGTCTGGCCGGCTACTAAAGACTATTACTCTGTGGAATACGAAGGAGATAAATCACCATAAACGCCGTCTAAACGTTGTTCAATGTACATAATTAGGCGTATGTTCTTCTTTTGTTAAAAATTTAACGACTGTGTGGTACTCAATTTTCGTTACCTGGGACATTTCCATAGGGTTTGTCAAAAGTGACGAACAAATTGTGCATATTGATGTTCTTTGTATTGCGCTCAATAAAATATTTTAATATTAAAACATTGTACCATGCAATACTTCTTTACAAGAACCAATTGAAAGAAACATACATTTAGCAGCATTTCAATACGTAACCCTACGAGGTAGGCGCGATAAATTCTCGGCCTGACAAGCTTATGCAGGCTCGAGCGTGTTGAAACCCCGTTGCGTCATAGTTTCACATGTGCGAGACGTACACAACATATCTTATGGTTCGAAGAGTAGTAGTCCTTAGTAGCCAGACAGGCAACGTAACTAGTGCATATAGAGCCTTACCGTTCTCTAGAGAGTAACTCAGTAGGAATTGTTTTATGACATTCTTAAACGTTTTTCATTGGTGAGTGTTTGATCAGTTGCAAAAATGGAATTTGAATTAACTACTAGATTAGACCAAGTGGCTGTATTGGTGATGCAGTGTCTACGCTGTTTCTGGTCTATTTATTCCATTACCAGCGAATGCATTAGATAATAACATTGAGAATTTAAATAAATCGATCACAACAGCAATAAAAACATAGTGTAATAAAAGCTTGATTTAAAATCATACATTTACTACTATCAATTTCCCAAAGCTGCTGTAGAATCTAGAATTGTAACTGGTTTGCCTTGAAATTAAGCAGGCTTTTACGTACAAATTTCCAACAAAAATAGAATAAAAAAAACTGTTCTCCATTTCGGGTCGATATGTTACGATCGTTTTATGTGTATTTTTATCTCGGCCGTGTAACTCTAAACCGCGTGCTTCATTTTGTGCCAAATAAAAAATATGAAACAAGTAAATGCGGAACGGGATATAACTAACTTTGATTGCCAGCATTAATTTGCGCTAGCGGAGCGGTAAAATTTTAGCGTTATTGTAGTTTGTAAGGCAAGTAATACAGTCCGTATTAGAATATTGCGATCTGTAATATATATTTGAGTTTATCACAAAATCTTTTATTCAATTAAATTTATTTTCTTTGCTTAGTAGTGATGTGTATAGGATTATTGGTTAAATTTTGACTTCCTTGTTGTTTACTTTATTTTGTCGAGAATTTTTTAAAAGTCTAACCTTTTTAGTAAATTTTGATGGTTTTACTCATACTAAAGAAGCATATGCATGACTTCTTGTCAAGCTTCCAAAATTATGGAAACGATTTCCGGATTATTGTGGAGGATTATTTATTTGGTATTGCTCTACAGGCCTTGTAGATCTTGGGCATATTTACATTTCATTCGCTACATTAACATTAACTACAAACATACTTTTACCATCACCACAATAGTAAATTAAAAATTATTCCTTGTTTTATATTTTTTCATTTTTTCACAACTTGTCAGCGGCTTCCCTCACAATTCTTCTCCAGATGCCCCTTTCACCTGCCTTCTTCTTTCAGTTCCCGATATTCACCTTTTGTAGGTTCACCTGTATCCCATCCGACCATATCTTCCTTAGTCTTCCTTTTCTTCTTTTTCCAATTGGCTTTCGGTTCATCGCCATTTTTGTCATTCTACCATTTTCCAGTCTTTGCACGTGTCCCAGCCACCTTATTCTTTGCGATTTTATAACTGATGTAATTTTTGGTTCTTTATAGAATGATCTTATCTCTCTGTTGGTTCTCCTTGTCCAACCTTCTCCTGTACTTATTCCTTCATATATTGTTCGTAGGATCGTCCTTTCCTATCTTTCAAGCCTATCTTCTGATTTTTTCAAGACCCACGTTTCACATGCGTATAAAACTGTGGCTCTGATTATCACTTCATAAATCCTCTCCTTTGTTTCCTTTGACACAATCCTTAATTTCATTAGTGCTCTTAGAACTCCTTCCTGTTGCTTTTTGTAAATCGCGCTTCTATTTCTGATGATTTGATCCTCTTGCCCATCTTCTCTAATCTTCACTCGTAAGTATGTAAATTCTTCCACTCTTTCAAAAACACATTCTTGTTCTTCCTTCATTTGTACTTTCAAATATGTTTCCGTATTTTGTTGAGTATCTTCCATTACCATATATTAAATCTTTTCTTGGTCTATTCTTAGTCCAAACGTTTGCGCCTCCTCTGTTATTTTTTTCACTATTCTTTTTAGTTCTTTATTCGATCTTGGTAATATCGCTAAGTCGTCCGCAAAGGATAAGGCTTGGTGCTCATTTCTTAGTATTGTTTCTTCCCTCTTTACTTTACTATTTCTCATTATCATTTCTAACACCAAGTTGAAGAGCATGGTTGACATTGGGTCTCCCTGTCTAAGTCCTTGCATAGCCTTGAAGTCCTCTGACCTTTCTCCCTTCCAGGTTACTTCATTTCTTGTGTTGTCAAAGGTAATTCTACCAGCCTGATTAGTTTATTTGGTATTCCTAAATCCTTTATAGCTTGATACATTTGAGACTTATATACTCGGTCATAGGCCTGCTTAAAGTCAATAAAGAGTACATACAATACACTCGTGTACTCGTGACACCCAGCTTGTAACTCCTTTAGAGTGAAGATTTGGTCCATAACTGATCAATTACTTCTGAAGCCCGCCTGGTATTATCCTACTACATTTTCCATAAGTTGGCTTATCTTACTGTTTAGACATTATGCTGGTATTTTATAACATGTCTCCAGCAGCGAGACGCCCCTATAATGTTTGCATACTTGCTTATCTCCTCTCTTGTGTAGAGGACATATTCTTGCTATTGACTAGTCTTCAGTCATTTTTTCCTCTTCCCAAATCTTCTTGTGCAGTTTAACACACTTTGCTTTTAGCATTTTGGCCATTATTGCTGTTCCTCCGGACTCTTATTATTGTAGATATATTATTGAAGAGGATACTCTTCTAAAATGATGCAAACAGCTACATCGCTGTATGCAACCAAAGGAAAATATGATGCACTGTTATGCGTCATCCGGTTGTAATGATTAGTTGCCCATAATCCATACATATACATCGCTGGTGCGAAGAAGTTAACAGTTATCTACTTGTTTATTTATCTTCGGTGAACGCTTGAAATTCCTTCCTCGATACATTTGCACAATAGTTTGTAAAAGCTGTCTTGCACTTTTCTTAGCACATTAAGTGTTGCACTCCAGAATGCCTGTCTTATCTTTAACTTCATATATAAATCATAAATATCAACACTTTTTTGAGTACTTCATTTCGTAAATAGCTACTTAGGGTTAACATTTGGAATCAACAGTTAAGAATACCAAAGTCACTATGTTTTGTTTACCGTTGTCATGGTAACCAGACAATACTAATACCAGAAACCACTTGGATGCAATATCCAAATGCAGAACTTGGGTTTAGCTGTAAATATTTCTTTTACTTTCAATGTTAAACGTATGCGTCATTATTAAAGCGTGACAAACGGTTGCACCGGCTGTACATACATACAAGGAATCGAGTGGACGTTTAGTTATTATCGGTTGATCGGCACACGCACACCGATCAACCGACAATAGCCGAACGTCCACTCGATTCCTTGTATGTACAGCGGGTGCAACCGTTTGTCACGCTTTAATCATTATACAAAAACGTTACAGATATAACTTTCCTATACGGCGGATTCAGAAAAAAGGTATGGTGCTATATAAAAAAATTTCGTTTCTGGCGTTTGAATTTGACAAAGTTTGGTGTTCAATATTGAACAGTCCATATATGTCGAAGGAATTCTAGTATTTAGTATTTAGATAGAGCCAAATTTCGAAATATTTACGCTAAAATGTATTGGCATTTCGGATTTTTGGAAAGACGTAAACGCATTTAAATTTAGGGGATTGAGGACAAAATTATAAATATCTCGAAATCTGTTAGAAATGGGCATACGAAATTTATATTGTATTAGTTTAATTTTAGATGGAAAAATCAAATACGTAACAATACATAGAGTGTTCCATTTAAAATAATAAAGTAAATGCCTGGTTCGTTACTTATCGATCATCCTGTATACACGGAAGTATTTTTGAAAGATACCCTATTATGTCGTTAGAAAATTTTAGGTTCCTGCTGTTTACACAATAGGCGTAATTTTATAATTTCCAAAGATTGGGACATCCTGTATTTAAGTAAGTAATCTATTAGATTTAGAATGAAGATAGTAATCACGAGCCGCCACTGGTGTTACATGCAATATGTATTACTCAAGTGATACTAAAACTTGGCAAATAATCTTTGTAAAGTTTCGAAAAGATCTCATACACAACCAGATCCTAGTGCTTAAGTTTAAACGATATCAATCTTAAACTTCCTTAAGGCTTTAAAACCACGCCTCGCAAACTTTAACGGTACATACAAATCTCGCGAAATAGGCGCCCCTTGCACGTTCCAGAAGCCTGAAAAAGTAGTAGGATCGAGGCTAAATCAACATTTATTTTAGTACGTTTCATTTGAATCGACGTCTTGCTTTCCGGAGTTGTATATAACTCTACATAATATCCATATCCGTAAGAGAAGTTTTAAACCATATCATTAACGTTGTAAGACTTTAAATAAATAGGAAACTTCTAAGTATGTATATATAAACTCGACAATCCTAAAGGGAAAATTGAATAAATCAAGAACGAGTATGTTCTTTGTATTCATTGAACGTTTCCGGAGTCGTACGATGCGACGCACAGAAGTGAAATTTCAGGGAATCATGGCCAAAATATATATTTTAGTTTGTAAAAGTACATTTTGAAGTTTTTATGATAGGTAGCCATTGAGGAGATAGGAGTCATTTGACGAATCCTGTACATAATTAATAATTATGCATAATTATGTACATTGTACAGCATTAATAAAAAATATGTACGAAAGGTATACAAAAAAGGGCGCGAACCGATTTTGCCTAATTTTATCATGCTAAACTCGAAAATGATAACAAAAAATCTCCAATGGTTACTCTTTTAGGGGATGCAAAAATATGCTTTTTCGTAATTTTACATATGACTAGAGCCTGGTAACTGGAGAGTAATCGCAGCGGCGGTATGACTGTGTTTAGGTGGGCGAGGTGGGCTGGTCGATTATGATACGGCACGACAAATCATCATCACTCAGTTCAGTTTAGCATTGGATAGCGGATAGGGCGTGTTGATTTTATTGATATAGACGTAGTTATTAATTGTAGTTATTATTTAGTATAGTGCGTTTTGATCTTATTGAGACAGACGTAGTGATCAATTGTAGTTTTTAGTGAACATGTCGAAGGCTAAAAAACGACCCTTTCAAAACATAGTAAATAAGTCTATTTCTAACTTTCCCGATTTGTTTTACAACGGGAGTAAGATAGTTTGTAAAGTGTGCAAAATACATTTGATGTCAAATAAGAAGTGGGACTGTACAAGACACGTAAATTCCGCACAGCATAGAAAACGAAAATTGAGCATGCCATCGAGAAATACATTTTTTTTAAATGTAATTCTTATGTTGATAAACTGTAATTTGCCACTAGACTTACTCGATAAACAACCGTTTAAGGACTTTTGGGACAAATACAATCCCGAGTTGCGGTTGCCAACGGAGAAAACGGCACGTAAGCATGTTGTATTTGTACGCCATGACGCGGAAAGAAAATGAAACGCATATTGAAAAAACAGTTTCTTTGGTTATGTGTTGACTAGACAACAGACTGTAAAAAAATTCAATTGCAAATATTATGGTACGCATACTAGACCGTAGTAAACATACATTACCACTGTTACTAGCTAGCCGAAGACTACAAGAGTGTACTGCTGCAGCAATTACGAAGGTTGTACTTAATACGTTGGAAAAATTTCAAATTTCAAAAGATAAAGTGTTGATGTTTATGAACAATGGCGCAGCGATAATGCGTTCGGTAGGCCGTTTTCTTCTTGAACATGGTTGCAAGTGTTTACATGTTACGTGTAAAGTGCATGCTTTACATCTTGTGGCAGAAACCATTCGACAATGCTCTCCCGAGGTAGATGCATTAATAGCAGGCGCAAAAAAAGTATTTTTGAAATCTCCCAAACGCCTACGATCATTTCACACAGTGTGTTCTGGTATTCGTCAACCACCGGAGCCAGTTCTTACACGTGGGGAACATGGTTGCAGGCAGCTTTTTATTATGCTGAACATTTCAAAATAGTAAAAGGTGTTGTTGCACAATTCAATCCTGCCGAAGCTGCAGCTATTAAGAAGAGCCACTCTTATCCATATGATGTTAATACTGATAATGGTGCTTCTAGTTTTACTGTTCCGTAGCCAAGGCTGCTTAAAAGGGTGAGTGTTTCACTACTTTTCACATATTAGAATTATGTATTAGTTCTGTTATTTTTTTTCTATTTTCTTACTATTGTTTTTGTGTACTAGGCAGGTACGGCTATGGCACGGCCCCCTGTTATCGGGTTCGACTCATGACTTGACATCATAACAAATACTACAAAGATCAAGTAGGCTTAGGAGAAAACTAGTCGACATGGTTTTGTCATTAATATCATTATATTCAAATTTTTAAAGTTACGGTGTACAGTGTTATAGCAGTGGTGTCACACTTGTCAAAAGACTGTTGCAGTTAATTTGTAAGATTAAGGTAGGGTGTTCACTGTTAAAAAAAAATCGCTCAAATGCAAAAACAAATGTGACTATTGTTGTTATGTTTACGTTCGCTAAACAGACACGTTATTTGATTCCTCTAACTCAAAAAACATACGAATTGTATTTCGGTATAAAAGTGAAAAATCAAGATATAGTTTAGGTGCCGTATATATTTTGCAAGACCTTAAAACTCCAGAGGCTAAGGGGTAAAATCGTGCAATTTTTTATATCAAGTATTTCTTTAATAATTTATTCTAGATTATTGTTCCTACATCAATCACAAATTAAATATATTTTATTGAATAGTAGAGAATTTATAGAAATCATGAACCGATACAACAAATATGAAAAGGTGGCAATGATAACGTGTTTTCTGTCAATTGTCTTGAAAAGCATATATCTTGTGCGAAAATTATTCTCAATATTTTTAGCAAATTCAAAGTAGGTGGTTGTGTGCAAAGTTCCCTCAAAAAAACAAATAAAACCAATCACGTTTTAACAGAACACAGGAAACTAAATATTTTATGTACGGGACCAATAAGTAATGGATTAATGGAAAAGAATTTAATATTTTTCAATAGTAGAATGTAGGATACAAACCGAAAGTTCTGAATGCAGTACCCTCAAAATGTCTGGATTGGAATAATAAACCGTAGACTCATCGGCTCATTTTTTATTGACGAAAACCTCACTGCAGCAAAATTTATGAATCTGTTGCTAGGTCACATCATTGCTTCAATTGATATGCTGAATATTGTTGAACCTTAGTTCCAAATTGATGATCCACGTTCTACCAATGCCGTTAGAAATTTTTTGAATAACACTTTTCAAAGATACTGGAGGTTTGGCCCCATACCATGGCCCCTAAGATCGTCCAATTTTTCTATAAGCGATTATTTCCTTTGGGGTTACCTGAAAACTACAGTGTATAATAACGTGCAAATACGTAATTTGGACGAACTGAAAGACCGTATACGTACTGCATGTGATGGAATAAACCCAGATCGTATTAGGAATATTCTGCGTTGTTTTCAAGAACGCCTTGAAAAACAAGGAGGATTCTTTGAAAAGTTGCTGTGAAATTAAGCTTTACCTTTGTTATGTTGTTCCGTTTGTCTTAATTAATAGTAAAATAATTTCTTTACTCAAAGCTGAAATTTTGCACCTTCTTTATTAAAAAATTCCGTACCAGACTCTACTATACTTTCGTAATAAATTTTAATAGTTTCGTAATAGATTTAAAAAGATTCGTGTATGTTGGAAAGTTACATTTTTTGCTCAAAAAAAAATTATGGTAGATCCCTTGAACTAAAAGTGGCGGATTTGCAGAATAGTTATTTTATTTGCCATCTGTTACGAACATAATAGCATTGACATACTGTTGAATGACAGAAGCTAGCAATTTGAGAAACCGGTCGATTCCTAGTTTCTGTAAATTATTTTCGGCGACAGTTCAATTACATTTCTGGTGTCACTGGAAACGACGTTAACTTTCCTTTTTGGAAAAGAAAGTTCCTCACATCATTCTTCAAATGCTTTTAGTACTCTATGGTTAAAGCGGATGAAGTTTGCGACAGCCATAACCCTTGGGGAATGAAGAGGCTCACTGTGGTGTAGAATTGCTTACAAATGAATGATACATTGCCTACTTCTTTCTATTTTGATTTATGGCTTTTTCAGTTACGTCTTTATGCTACAATCTAAGGGGCCCGTCAAATAAGAAATTATCTGCTAGTAACTGTAGAATTTTCGGGTTTGTTCTTTGATAAAGGAATACATTCCACAGACAGATGAAGAAATTTTCGAATAAGGTAGCGATAATACGTATTAACTATGAATTAAAATCAAAGGCGAAGCGGTGGAATAATGGACTGCTAACTACACAAACGGTGGCATTAGGTTATATGGAACTGCCTCGAAAATTTAGTCAAATCTGTACATTATAATTTATATAAATGAAATATCTTTACATTGACATTGAAGTTTCGAACACATCTTGTTCTATATTAGCAAGGAAGCATATTAAAAACTGAAATCAAAAATGTCGCAACTCAAACGACAAAAAAAAATAGCTCCAACGTTCGAAAGCTTATTTGATCCGATGATAGTAACGAACTTTCATTTTTAATAAGCGCTATTTTTAAAAAGTGTGCTGTTCTCGAACTAAAATTAGAATTCACATTTCTCCTCTCAAAATCCCTAAAACCTGGAAAAGATAATCGATACTACTTCCTTTGTAAGGTGGTTTAAACGCCAGTGAAATTAGCTGGCTATATATAAGCGAAAGTTGGTCACACCCCTTCTTTTTTAAAGGAATTTTAAAGTAAATAGATGAGATTTGGTCGCGTTTAAAATACGGCTACAATAATTCATGCAAACTTGATGGCGAAGTAGAACAAATAACTTCGAAACGACTTTGGCACGTTCCAGTACGAAAGTTTTATATCATACGACGAACGAAGAGGTATTTTATTAAATTTATGATATTGTAATCGTTCACTAGGTGGGCTAAAAATAGGCGAAAATTGTGTTGTTGTGTGAGAGATTACTATTCAAGTTTATTTTTGAATATCGACGTTTTATACAAAGCAATACTTTTGACGAAATGCACAAAGCTTGAATTTTCTATTATAATAACTAGGGACTAAATCGTCCCTAGAATATGAATAGAGAATTGGTACAAATAAGCGTGCTAGAAAATAACCTCGGTGTAGTTTACATATAAGTACATAGGTATCAATTACACTGGTTAATAAAATTTAAACTTTTTCTTGTCCAGAAATTTGTGTATGTGAACCTTGCAGCATTTTTTATGCTGAATTAAAATCTTTTTTCAGAAATATTCTATCAGGCAGGGTTTCTAAGTGACAGCGCAATAAATAGTAGAACAACGTGTATACTGTGTTTATTTATAAAACAATGTTTCTAAAATGTACAAATGTATGATTTTCTGCTATATTTAGCGCCAGGAACGTATCTCATCCGTGTCTAGCAATAGGCTGCCAGCATAGAGGGGCTCCACTTGCCTCGGTAGCGCTTTTCGATGTCCAAAATATATTGGTGCTTCATCACTGACGGCTCCAAGATTGTCCGGGAAAAAATCTAAATGTGAGTAAAAAATTTTTAGACTCATATTGCATCCATGAAGATCCATGTTTCATACGAAGTCAAAAGGTCTTTTAGAATGTTCTTGTAGTCTTCGGATTTGAGATTGCCTAAAAAGTTCTCACAAATATTCTTAAATGACAGCCAGGCGGATTTTTCATTTTTGTTTAGCTCTATATCGAACTTTTCGTCTCGAAACAAGTCTCTGATCTGGGATCCTACAAATATACCTTCCTTTACCTTAGCATCACTGATTCTGGGAAACTTATTCCTCAAATACGCGAATCCGCGACCGTTTTTGTCCATTGCTTTGACGACATTTTTCATAAGTCCCAGTTTTATATATAAAGGGGGCAGATAAATTTTGTGAGGATCGACAAGAGAGGGGTTGATGACATTCTTAACTCCTGGAGTCAATGATGTTCGTGTCGGCCACACTTTCTTTACATAATGGTTTTTCTTGTCTCGACTGTCCCACTCACACAGGAAACAACAGTACTTCGTGTAGCCGAATTGCAGTGCGAGTAATAGCGCCACAATCTTTAGATCGCCGGAGATATTCCACTTAAATTAATCGTATTTGATTTTTTCTAAAAGAATCTTCATGTTGTCGTATGTTTCCTTCATGTTGCTTGAGTGGGCCAGAGGAATTGAGGGCAATTTATTTCCATCGTGAAGTAAAACGGCTTTTAAGCTAGCTTTGGATGAATCAATGAACAAACGCCATTCATCGGTGTAATATTCATGGCCAAGTGCACTCATAACCGAGACAATATCATTGCAGAGCACCAGGTCATCTTCAAGGGAGAAGTAATCATTGAATTTGGCATGACGACTACGATAAAACGACATTTTTGTGTCACTCTGAAGTAGATTCCAGCCCTTCAATCTGGATCCCAAAAGTTCGGCTTGCTTCTTTCCCAGGGTTAACAAAAAATGTTAGCCCTGAGATTAATTAGGTACATTTGATTAATTTAATTCATTTAATTCACAATTTAACTTTTATTTACATACAAATATCATTACAATACAGAACAAAACATTTTGTGAAATGATACTGATGATACGATTTATTTAACATGTACTTAACGAAGGTAATACCTGTTTTCTCCCTGTGGGACAGTAAATATGTATAACAATGGCGGAATTATGTTACCATTGACTCCAAAATTATGTCAAGTAAATTCCGCATTCCGTACCAATCGGTAGCATCGGACTCACAACAGTAGGTTTTCATAATTAATGGTTTCCAGGCTGATGCAGATAATTGTCCTAACAGTTGCTTAATTGATGCCAACGCGGCAGCTGTCAGACGATTGTCCGTTAAGGGTGATGCGCGTCCCGTGATTGTTCATATTGTGCTGGAGATTAATGTTACGGGCTGTTAAATATTTGTAGGGTTCTTCTGAAAAGGGTGAAGATTGACATAAGTAAAATGTCTTCCAAAAACAAATCAAAATTGGTGGAATCTTAAAATTTTGCAAATAACAGCACGATTATAGTCAAAAGAAACAATATTTAGGTGGGAAAAGTGTACCAAATTTATTAAAGGCAAACCTAATTATATCGTTCTTAAAAATTAAAGAAATTAAACATTCGCCTTATATGAACCTAATATTTTTATTTGTTATGAATAATTGTCATATATTAAAGAATTGGCTAAAACGAACAATGTCCTCTAATCACAATAATGTGTCCAACTACTGCGAAACCATCCCCAAACTGATATTTTTTAAATTCTTCGTAGTTAATATTATTTCCAATTTTGTTGAATTTGCGTATAAACTGTTATGTTTAATATTTACATCGGAAATCAGTCTCGGACGTATAGAGTATTCAGGATAGCCAGCCCGTTACTAATGAAATTCCCCTTAGCGGAGAAAAAGCTAATTTGGAAACCCAGAATTTTTCCCCCAGGCCGACTGGTCTTGGAGTGTGGACGTAAAATAATTAAATTAAGTCTAGCCAATGACAAATGTGGGATAACGTAGACAAAATTCCATCTTCTGTGCGGTTTTTCCATTAAGTAAATCTTCAAAATCAATGAAAAATTCTCCTAAAACAACCAACAGGAAAATTCAAAGGTCTTTCTAACATTATTTCGTAAATTAAATCTCTGTAGTAGCGTCACCACATAAATTCTCTCATGTTACTTACTATAAATAACTTCATTCACCGAAATTCATCATAATATTACGTTTAGAAAGAAATAATCAAAATTTGCTGTGGAATCAAACAATCGCTATCGCGATTAAATAAACGAGAGGAGGGATGCCAGTAAATTATTCAATTCTGGTTAGGCTCCAGTCGAGTTAACTAGTGTTTTGGATGCGGTCTCAATTAAACGTGTTCGATATAGCAATTAGAAAGTAAATTTAAAGTAAAGAAGAGAGGTAGAACAAGCAGATTTCCTGTAAACGTCATCGGAAATATAGTGTTTATTGACAGCTTCATAAAAATTCAAGGTTAGTTCATTTTTCAATTTTAGAATTCATTAAGCTACATTTATTAGTTTCAAACTTCATAAATAATTGCCAAAAGAGTATCCCAGAATATCCCATAAAGGGTTTAGAATTTTAACTAAATTGCAAAAATTCAAAAATGTAAACAATTTTTCCTGAGAAAACACATTTCAAAAGATACTATAACACTTTTGTATGTATGAAATTATCGATATTAAATCGCATAGAGAAATTTTGAAAGATGTATTTGAGTCGAAAGATTTTTATATTCTTCCCTTGTTTTTTGTGAAAATCCAATGCACACTTTATAAAACCTGCTTCCCTCTCTGGATCAGGTAGTTCGGGTTTGATGACCTTATAACATTTACAAAATTCTAAAAAAATAATATTAGTTAATGTCTTGCCAAATTTGTTCTGTATTTGCAAATGAAAATTGCTTTCTTTATTTTCTGTAAATATTGCAATAGTTGTACAAATAAAAAATGTACACAAATAGTTTCGCCTGTTGCTACTGGATGGCGCTATAGGTCTTTATCTATTTTTGGAGAAATAAAATTGTCAGTTGTAAAACATTTGATATGGAGATTAAACAAACAGATACCACGTGGGTAAAATTTAATATTATTGATTACGAACTTAGTGAAACTAGTGAATTACGGTGCACAGCTTTCATTAGAGATCTACCTTGGGGTAGCGATTGTCTAGAGTTCTTTTAAAATAAAAGAGATAAGTAACACCAATTAGCTTTATTTACAAAATAAAAAAACAAAATCAGTGAAAACAAATCAACGTTTACAAATAAAACAAAAACTTAATTCCCGTTGTGTCTATATACAAGAAATACGGTCAAGAAAATTTGCAAATATTTTCAAACTGAAAAATCTTTATGCACAAAATAAACAAACGGAAATTAATACAATATTTTCAGCAACATAGACAAGGAGTATCCAACAACGACAGGTCTACTCGCCAACGATATAGACAGAGAACCCAATCAAGGACAGCTCTAGCCATCAGCGATATGGGTTATGAACAGATCTTGCTCGGGACATCTCCAGCCGTCAGCGATGCAAGCAGCAGAATGAAATTTTGCAATACCTAAATTCGTCTGATGTATCTTGCACCTGACGTATGGAGAAAAAACAATTTTAAAACATGAAGCATTGCACAAGTTCATGGACACTATCGCTCAAGAGTAACATACAGTGGCGTCAAAAAGTAAATGACACAATAAAAGTTAAGCAAAATTGAAAAAAATTTTTAAAGAACCTTTAACTTGGATAGAATAACTATCAATACATGCCTAGTTTATATTCTAATATGCTTGCGTATCTACAGCGACACAGGTTAAATTATATAAAAAAATTTACTGGCTAAATCATTATCAGAGAATAGGTACCTGAAATTCAAATAAGATGATGCCGGCAGTGCACCGGCGACAATGAGCAGTCCTATGAAAGCCTTTATTTCATTGTGTGTCACGAAATTTGCACAGCTAGCTCTTTGAAAGTTGGGTCTTACTTTCGACTCAATGTATTTATTTGTATTTTCCACCAATATTCCAATTACCAAATCGTCAAAGAATAGCGCGAATACAGCGGAAATTTCTTTTACATTCTTCGCAGGACTTTTGCAACCAGGAAGATGAATAAATATTACTTTTTCGCGTTCGTGATGTTGGAGGAGGTGCTTTATTCCACTTTAAAGTTGTATTTTTACCTATGAAATTATAAACCATAAGAGCTAAGTATTTTACGACAGTGTTGATTTTTACATACCTAAGTACAAATCTGTAACATTAGATAACTCTTCCGTATTGCTATCATCTTCTTCAATGACTGAATCATTATCATAACTAGATACACTTTCATGATCTGAACCTAAGTCGCTTTCGGGATATATGTTTTCGTTATCAAATTCTATCCAAAAATCGTCACTTTCAAACAATTTCGCTATTTCTTCATCACATAATCCACGTTTACTACCCATAATGTCAACTGTACACGTTAACGTTAAGGCTCAACGAACTATTAGCTCAATATTCAATGGGCATAGATATTTTTAAATACTGTACTATAAATCACTCACAAAAACACCCGTTATGTATAATGAAAGCTCACAAAAAAACAAACGTAGCTATTGACACGGCGCCTTTCAGACACCACCGAGTGTTTGTTTACATTTCAATGCATGCAATATCTGGACTATATCATGTTACATAGGTTTTAGAAACACCATTCGAGGAATACATATTAGGTAAACTAGCGTAAATGAAATTTTGTGAAAGATATTACAATTTGTAAAAGACCTAGCGCCTCGTAGGCGCCATGATAGTACTTAAAGGTTAATAACGATATTTTCATCACTCACCATCCAGTATATTGATAGAATAATTTCATACACTGCAGCATTATGGATTCAACTGTAGCAACCGTCTACGTTTTTAGTAATATCCATTCTGATAATATAAAAATCAATACAATACTTCCCTTCTCAACGGTTTTTTGTTACAGTTATTAAAATAATCCGTTAATGTCAGAAAGTTGGTAATGAAATAAAAGGAGGCCGAAAGTTGCGTACGAGTTGAAGGAAAGTTTTTTACGGTTTTTGTGAATGACACGTGTTAATTGACATACTACCTGAAAAACAAATTAAAAGTTTCGACGCTCAAAAGTAAGACGCTTCCCGACGAGAAATTAACTTCAACAAGTTTGTTATTCGGTCCGGCGTGGCAGCGTCCCGGATTCTCCGGGATACCAATCGCGGCGGGCGAACTTCGGAACGGTGATTGATTCGTATTTAATTAAGCAATCGCAAAAACATATACTGGGGGAATAGGGAACGGATTTGGAATAGTAAAAAATGTCGAAAAGTAAGTTTTTGCAATGTCAGAATACAGAAATAGATAATTATGATGAATTGAGTTGCGTTAATTCTAAATATACGAATAGCTTCTCTTCGTCAGCTTTCAATTTTCCAGAATAATACATAAAAAAGATTGTTATCTCATAATTCATAGAGGGTCGATTCCGTTAAGCGATGTTATTGTAATAAAAAAAAAGGAGATTTAATGGGAATATAAAGGAAATAGACGGATGTTGAAAAAAATGTACTTGAGGGTGACCAAACATTTTCGAAACGTTCGAAGGGGTCCAGATTTAGGAAATGGCCATTTTTTGTTAAAAATGGAACTAAACAAGGGAAAAGAAGGTGTAAAACAAAATAAGCGTAAGATAATAAACTTCAAAATTCAACGTCACAAAATTCCAGGTCATGTGTGATGACGGAATGAGAAGAAATAATGGGGGAATAGGAGTAGAAGGGAGATGGAAACAATTTAAGGGTATTTTAAAGGCTACTGAGGGTTCTTGCGGTTCGACAAAAATAATGAACAGAAACATTAAAAAGACAAACTGGTGGACAGACAAAATAAAAGAACGTAGCGGTTAAAAATAAAAAGAAGAAATGGAAGAAATATTTACAAAAAAAAAGATTAAGTAGGCTATGAAGAGTATAGATAACAAAGGACTCAGGTTAAAAGAATAATAGAAGAAAATCATGGAAGCAAGTAAGAAGGAGGATGACGGTCGATGTGGTTCCATTGTACGTACCATTACATTAACCACAGAATGTTTTTGACGATCTGTTGTTTCGTCCATACACATCTTTCAATTCCGTTTTTATTTTTTTTATGTTCACGAGCAAATGGCACTACATTTCGTATCGATGTCCCACTAGGTAATTTACAGTCCGCATATTTATTTCAGAAGGAGACAAATGCTTCTTTGTCTAGTAAACGAAACGATAGGCTACATAAAATAAGAGTAACACATAAATCAAATGTAAATTTTTCTTGGTCTCGTATGACACTTTTTGCAGGAGAATGCTGTTTGCTTTCCATGTGACGTTTACAATGGCTTCTGGACCAACACATTAAAGGAATCTTACAAACTAGACATTGAATTTTAGCGCCATCAAAA
Organism: Dynastes maya; assembly: GCA_029619315.2. NCBI lineage: Eukaryota > Metazoa > Arthropoda > Insecta > Coleoptera > Scarabaeidae > Dynastes > Dynastes maya. The sequence goes on along the minus strand of JAROYE020000004.1, from coordinate 53,940,204 downwards.
ATTAAGTCCGGCGTGTCCACTATAAAGTTTTTCGCGACGTACCTGACTGCGACATTTTTAAAGCAAACATAAGCGTACAATTACGAAATAGGTTACGATAGCCTACATATACACAGAACTACTCGCGTACAGCATCGATTTAGTACTGACGCTGTGAACGCGTGAAATAAATAATCGCCGACTCCGCACCACATATCTACTACACTGACTGTTACCGCTGTTTCCCCAGACTACTAATAAATTTAAGTCTGATAATATTTCCAGAAAACATATTTTTACAACAGAAAAGTTTTGTAGTTTTGACAATAACGTGCAAGCTTACAATAAATGCGACTCTTTTAAATTATCATTTTATTGAATAACCCTTGTTTAAAGAAAAATAAACATTTGTATTACAAAAATATCATTAATATTGATATATAAAAAATATTTTGTTTAGAACAATAGGCTTTATATCTTTACCAAGATTAATGTAAAATAGAACATAAATCTAACAACACCTAGAGCATTGTTTCATTCTTTTAGCAAACAACCAGATTAAACATATGAAAACATATTATCGTGCATATCGATTATAATATAACAACAATGGAATACTATACAATAAACTAGATGGTTAAATAATTCCCTCTCGCAGTAAACAAAATAGCAAAAATGGGTTAAAATACGCTACACATTACGTATACCATTCGGTTTTTGTTTTAGAATATCAATATCCCTGGTTCTAAAATTATCCATCGCTCTATATTTGGGCGGTCCGGCAATATTTAATATCAGCGCATTTTCTGTCTGTGCGACACAGAAATGTCAATCAGATGGTTTCCTGAATACGCCATGAGCGCCATTTGCATGAGTCAATATCGATAAATAATTCGATTAGATCAAGATGGGTACTTTTCGGTTGAAATTTTTTTGGGGAAACGTTAATTTCGTTTCCTAGTTCTGAAAATGTTATGTTCTGAATGGTTGGTATAATGCATAAAATATTTCGCTCATGCAAATGGATGGTAAACGTCAGGCGATCGCTTGGTAGAATTAGGATATATATATATATATATATATATATATATATATATTTATATACAACCCTGCTCCATTTTAACATTTAAATTTATGCATGGATTCCTCGGAATTGTATTTGATTATTGGCATTTGAGTGAAGTAAAAGTGATGCTAATTAATTAGCGTTGTCATTCGTTTTATTATTGCTATAGAGACACCGATATGATGCCAATAGCCTGCCAGTAGGATTTTAAATGTCATTTAATAGCCGTAAAAAGCAAATAAGGTAAATTGTAATAAAATACTTAAAAAAACCTCGTCTCGGTAAGGAATCAAATCTGACCTCCCGCTTGCCGGACGGGCATGCTAACCACTACACCACGAGGACTTTGATGCCAAGAACATTCACTTTTTAATACCTTGTTATTATTTTTATCTGCAAATATATCATAATACTTTGACAGAAAATTTTTTATTCTTAGACGCCAAATACACTAATTAATTAATATATTTTGGTTACCGCCGGTGCATTATGAAGATCTGTATCTGTAGGTGAATTATGAAAATCTGTAATTTCCTTGGAATTTACCGGGACGAGATTTTTTGAAGTATTTAATCACTTCGTAAATTCCACGGAAATTACAGACTTTCATAGTTCACCGACGCAGCCAAAATATATTAATTAATTAGTGTACTTGGCATGTAAGAATTCAAAATTGTCTGTTGAAATATTATGATATATTTGCAGAAAAAAACAATAATTAGGTATTAAAAAGTTAACGTTCTTAGCATCAAGGTTCTTGCAGTATAATGATTAGCACGCCCGCCCAGCAAGCTGGAGGTGTCAGGTTCAATTCCTTACCGAGATGAGGTTTTTTAAAGTATTTTATTACAATTTACCTTGTTTGCTCTTTACGGCTATTACATTACAAACAACAAATGCCGTTTTCAAACAAAAAATGGCAATAAAAACACTTCAATGGGTGCACATATTTGCTATATTTACCAAACATTTTTTGCGTCAATTTCTATTTTTTACCATAGGGGATTGATTTCTAAATTTCACTTCTGTCGGGTGTGAGTCACCTATACACTCTTTATTTATAATATGCGACTCCGATTATGTCGCGAAGACCGATTATGCCAGGCCTACATATACACGTTGTTCCAGATACGAACGGGATATTACCTTTGTGAATGGCAACAGAGCATTCGAGTCTCACTGATAGATCGCATTCAATAGCAGTATATCATATGTGATGTAGGAGAACGGAAAAGTAATTCTAAGTAAGAAAATAAGCAACGATTCTTATAAAATTAAGCTAAAGAAAAATAAATTCGATAATTATACAAAATAAATTAAAATTCTAACAATGTTGCTTTATTAAGGGGAAAAATCTCCTGGCAATTTTGAACTTTGTAAATATTGTATTTGTTGCGTTTCAAAATACGTTTCACAGTACTTCTACTAATACCGATTTCGTTTGAAATTTGCCGGCTAAAGCAAGATTCGCCCATTTCAACTAACGAACAAACCCTCACTTCTCTTTCCTCCCTCTCGGGATGCGTTAGAGGGATTTGAGGCCGTTCGTCTACTTGTTGGCATTTACGGCAATTCGCAAAATACTATTTAATGATCTGTACCATCTCTGCGGTTTTATAAACTAACATAATGTATTCAAAATCCACGATCTCTTGTTAGAACCTTACGAGCGCACAGAAAGACAAAGAGTGCGTTAGATAGGCTACAGCAGTTGCACGCGGCGAGGCTGGCCGGCGGGGATAAATGCAAGTATGCCAGATTGCGCTACGTACAATATCTCTCGCATCCCGGTGAAATGTGGACCAACGTGTATACGTCTATACCGATCGCAAGTGCGATTCTTCCTCGCCAGTGGCGCGCCGTTTTGTTTGGTATTTTATAAATGATTTAAATATAGTAATCTAAATCGACATAACTATTAAAACGTTAACGCATCAGATATTACGTTAGTAAAAGGTCACTGTTTACAGTTATTACTTTTTCAACATTTTCGTCTGTAAATCTGGTTCTCTTCGATGTGAGTACACATTTAAACGTTGAAAATGATCTCTCGACATCACAACTTATCGAAATCCTTCTCGAAAAACTGTTTCATTGTATGTACGTCCGGGTTTAAGGGAAAATTCTCTTGATACTGTCTTTAGTTTATTCAAAATATTATGGAGATTGTTTATAGATTCTTCTAACTTCAAATTTCGATTTTCGAAATATTCAATTGTTTGTGTTGTCACTAAAACTACTTTCTATATGTTTTAATTGGATTACCAGATTAGAATCATGAAGATCTTGTTCGCATTAATTAATGCTTTTCATATCATATTTCGTTTAAGCAAAAAAAAATTACAGTTTTAACCAGCTTCACCTTTCTTGCATAAAATAAAGCAGCTTCTAGCCATGTTCCCCATCTAGTAATAATATAATCCCTGGCCAAATTACTTGAAACACTCAATATTTTGTAGTTTCTTCATAATAAAATATAAACTATACATGTATTATATTTTTTATTTATAAAATTAATAATAATTAATAATAAAGTAATTAATATTTAGTCCATAACCCACGATTTTTAATAACACCCTTAATTCTTCGGGGCATACTTTCAAAACAAGATATGATTGTTTCTTTTATATCTTCATCGTTCTCCCATACATCCTTTATATTCTTAATTAATATTTCCTTTGTAGGGTTTTCTCTTTCATATACCTTACTTTTTAATCGATTCCATACGTTTTCGATGGGATTGAGGTCCGGTGAATTATTTTGCATAAATATAAGCCCTGTCGGTATGCGACGTCCTGGCTTAAAATACGGTAATAACGTGTTTTTTAACACATTTATGTACTGCTGTTAACGCATTGTACCTTCTACAACATACAAAGGGCCGGGTCCGTCTCCACTAATCACTCCCCAAATCATTACCTGCGGAGGGTGTTTTATAGTTCGAAGAACCGTGGACTCTGTGAGACGTTCGCCAGGTCGTCTACGAACAAATTGTGCTCGCTGCACTAACACACAGAGCGAGCACTCGTCACTAAAGAAAACCTATTAAATAATGCAAACATCAATTCAGTAGAAATCATGTTGTTAAGTTATTCACCTTTTTCCAATTCTCGTCTGTGGAATGTCGATATTCTCTTGCAAAGTTGAGACGAGCAGATTTCATTTTTTCTGTTAAACGCGGCTTTTTTACAAGTCTTCGGCCCATTAGGCGATTTTCGCGCAATTGGCGCCTGACAGTTCTGCTCGAAATCTCTATTCCTCTCTCTTGTAAATTTTTTTGAATCATTTTAATTGTAGCAAATCTATTGCTCAAAGCCTGATGAACAATTTCACGGTCAGATCTCTTCGAAGTTTTTCTTTTCCGACCGCACTTTGCCCGTCTTTGTGTCGATGTGCTAGCTCCTTCGTTTAAGTTTCTAGCTAAACGCGATTCAGAAGAAGGAGATACTTTTTGTAATTTTGCAATTTCTCGTTGTGAATGTTTGTTTGATTGTAGAGCTCGTATAGCAGCTTTTTGTTAAATCTTTCCCGGGCATTTTCTACAAAAAACCACAAATATTTCAATTTTTTTCAAATTCCAAATAATTAATTATTAAGAGAGAGATAGAATAACAATTTTGCCTTCGCAATAACGATATATCAACACAAAACACTTAACGATACTCCACAACTTAGCTTCTATACGGTTATGACGAAATATTTTAAGAAATATCGATGCATTCTCCAAACTGTGGACTCGCCAAATGTAAGTTGATAACTGAAATATTTATATATACGCACTTTACTCTTCTAAATATCATTTCTCTGGTATTTTTATTTATTGATACAATAATCTAGTCCCCCTATAAGCGATCGGATTCAAAGCAAAGGAATATCACCATAATAGGATGGGAATTTCCAGGTAAAAGGGTTGATTTATGACATGTTTCAAGTAATATGGCCAGGGACTGTAGATGCAAGCGGCAAGGGAGGCTCTGCACATTTTTGTCTATACACTGCCAACCACAATTTATTAATCTGTCAACTGTTTCAAATTCGTTTTTAATGTACTCACAAACGCGGTTGAAGGCTGTGAACAACATGCGTGACAGGTTTCCGTCAAACAACCAGATTAAATACATTAAAGCAAATCATTGTGCATATAGATTATAATATAACAATAATAGAACATAACCAAATAAACTAGCTGAGTAAATAATTCCCTCTCACAGCAAACAAAAGAGTAGAAGTGGATTAAAATACGTTACACGTTACGTATACCAATTGGTCTTGGTTGTAAAGTACCAATATGACCAATTATAAAATTATCTATCTCTCTATACTGAGTTGATCCAGCAGTACTTAAAAGAAGCGCATTTTATGCCGGCGTGATATAGAAATGTCAATCAGATGGTTTTCTGAACACGCTATGAGCGCCATTTTCATGAGTCCATAGTGATAAATAATTCGGTTAGATCAAGACGGAAACTTTTCGCTTGGAATTTTTTTGGGGAAACGTTAGTTTCGTTTCTTAGTTTTGAACACTTTACATTTTGGCTGGTTGATGTAATGCATAAAAGATTTCGCTAATGCGAAAAGATGGTAGGCGTCAAGCGATCGCAGGATAGAATTAGGTTATGTAACTATATTCCATTTTAGCATTTAAATTGCATTAAATATGCATGGATTCGTCGAAATTGTGTTTGATTATTGGCATTTGAGTGATGTAAAAGCGAACTTAATTAATTAAGATTGGCATTTATTTTATTATTGCTAATAGGGACATCGATATGATGCCAACAGCCTGGCGCCTACCTCGTACATAGCGCGAGTAAATATCAACAGTGAATACAATAAGTAACTCATTCCCACCATGATGCCGAACTCTAATTATGAACAACTTGCGTATTCCTTTGGAATGTGATTAACCTTCTTAAAGGTAGCACTACCAAATTCAGCGTTAGGGAGGTTCGTGTTGATGGCAATTCCATTACTGATTCAATGGAAATATCGAATGCTTTTAGTGGGTACCTCTCTGCCGTCGCCAAACGTAAGCTAAATGATCAATTCGGATTATCATTATCTAAAAGCTGCACGATGGATAAATTTACTATTGACAACTCAATGTACTGTAGCCCAGTGACTACACGCAGTGAAATGGTTTCTTGCATCAAGAAAATAGATTTTTTTGCAAAAATCAGTCTCTATTCAAAGCAAATATTTATTTCAAGACCAGAAAATAAATAAATATTTTCTTAGGGTTTGAAAATCAAGAAAATTTAAGCCAGGAAAATGTTTCTTCCAAGTGAATTAGTTTCTTCCAAGTAAAAGTTTTAAGTGAAGAAATTATTCATATTAAAAGTAGGAATGAAAAAATTGTCCAGATCTCACAAAATTGAAGAATTGGGCGACAAATTTTTGTTAATTTATATTAAAGTTCTTTAGAAGATGATAGATTTAATTCAACATTTTTCAGTGTTACATTGTATAAAAGCTAATTCCTCCTCAAATTTCCTCAATCTGAAAGCAAAGACTCGCCTAACAACTTAAGCTCTGAAAAGATGTGAAGGTTTTGACAATACTTACGTAATTTAACCCCCAAATTTTATATTCAAATTGATTTACTTGAGGTTAGACCGTGATAAAATGTTCAAAGTACTTTTGTACTATACGTATACTTTCTATAAATAAGAGCGTGACAAAATTAATTCTCATAGCATCTCTTCAATTTCAGAAGTATATTGGATCGCAAAAAGCCAGCGTATTATTCTAATTACACCTCCTTTAAGTTTTTACAAGACAAAAATTAAACTGAACAGCCATCTGACTGCTTTAGATACTAGTTGGACTAATCACTGCAGAATATTATTCAGATTTGCCACCAAAAGAAAATTTAACAATACGGCACCCCCATCCCTCTTGAAACACCACTCAAAACCGCCGGAGTCCATCACCCGCTTCTTATACATCCTAGAGGTACCTCAGGCATTTTTCCTTTGAGCTGCGAAGACGTGAATAACGGCAAAAGCTTTCTCATCCATCTGGATGGCTCGAAACAAGGCGGTCGTGACGGCTGAACAACAAAGTCTACGGTCAATTAAGTCCGCCTCAGAAGAACGACTTAAGATTATACATTGGTTAATTGGACCGGGGTTGCTCCGGCTTCATTAGCGTTCGTCTCATTACCGCGTCGAGCGGTTGGCAGCATTGTTTCACCGCGCGATGCTCGTTTCGGATTTCAATGAAGGCGGGCGATGGGTGCGAAATGGATGGTTGTTTCATAATCGCTTTAGAGACGGTGCTTAAATTGAGAATTTTGGTTTTTGGTCGGGATTATGAATAGAATACGTTTCAATGTATAGATTCGTTGCTGAAATGTTTAAACGTAAACTTTTATGATGGCTGAATATTGTGGAAGTATTTTCTGGGTGTTGCTGGAATTTATTTCTTTCGGATTGAATGTCTTACTGGTTCTGTAAGAGCGTCTTCTTCTGTTTTAATATTTGTGACACATTTTCAGAAAGAATCTAACTTTTAGCAAAATATCTCACTTTACGATTACAATTGAGGATCTCAACCTTTGAAGATCATGTTTAATTGGAATATCTCCACCCCTTATCCATTTTTAAGAATGGCGTTCTGCATTCTTCCATTCAGTCGAGTGTGAAATCCTTTATACCGTTCTATAGCACAGATTTGTACCTGGTTGATCTACAATTATCAACCGTGCCACCTCTGCACAATATGTCAATAAAATAGACGAACGAGGTGAAGTTGTCGTTTACACTGGTTCCTCCAAAGCGTTTAAGGCTATTAACTATCAAATTTTGCTAAAGAATTTGGAAGTAATTTGATTTACACCTTTATCGTTGAAGTTACTGACATCTTATCTGGAGCAAAGAAGAAATTATGTGTTTCGCAATATTTGGGGATCTTCTGAGTACATTGCCTCTGCTGGTTTACCACAGGACTCTTAATGGGGTATTACTGTATGCGTAAAACAGCCTTTTCTATTGATATTCTCAAAACATACGTGTACTATTTAAGAAAACTGATCATGACGTCATCATTTCGGAAGTAAGAAAGAAGAAACAACAATTTTATGCCTAAAAGATGCTGAATTAAAATTAAAAATTGACTTGTTCCAGCATTTTTCTCATATCACCCTGAAATCAGACATTATGAACTTTATTCCATAATTCCATCGACGGGCAATTGTGTAATTATCTGCCAAAACCTAATTTATTACCTACAATCCAGTTTGGTTTCCGTCCAGGATTCATCATATCTGCGAGTGACGTCGGTAAGTTAACAGTATTAATCCTGTTGGATTTCTCCATAGCCTTTAAAAGAAGGGATCATGATCTCCTGCTAGCTATGTTCACTACATCGGTTTAGGAGAGCTTGCTCTTCGTTTCTTCTATGCGTACTTGCTTGGCAGAAACCAGGCGGTGGTTGCTGCTTGTTGCGTGTCGGATTGGGCAGTAATACGTGCTGGAGTTCCACAAGGATCCATATTGGGTCCGCTGCTGTTTTTGATCTACACTGCGCATATGTTCTTTTTCCAGAATTTCACATGTTACTTTCAACTCTATGCTGATGACATTTGCAGAGTTGTTGATATTAACTGTGATCTCAGCAGCCTGTATATGATTGCAAGAAAACATTGTCTACTCCTAAATGAAAGTAAATCTTACTACATAGTACTCGGTGGTTCTAGAATCAAAGTAACGTGAGAGATTTAGGTTTCTCTCATGTTAATATCTGTATCAAACGCACTTACTGCAGCTTAAAAATAATATATCCCCATCGGCATTCTCTTGACTCTTCCATTAAGAAAATGCTGTGGGATCCCTTGGTGTTTTCGCATTTTAATTTCTGTGGCGTTGTTTACGGAAATTGTTTGGATTGATTCACTTAGAGCTTAGATGGTATAAAACGCTTGTCTCAGGCTTATACACGGAATAAGGAGACGTCAGAGGATATCTCATAAACTTGGGGATGCTGGGTGGTTGAGCATAATACGTTGTAGACAGTTGTTTCTCATTTTAATTTTCAAGGCGCACTATGGTTATTTTTCGAGGTCGAAAATAGCGACATTTTATTAAATTACTTTTTTCCCTTCTTGTTGCTTTTTTTAACTTAATTATATACGCTTGTATGTGTCAAATAATTCAATAAATAATACAACTTATTCCTATATTCAAGCAATGTGATAGGAATTAGCTGTCAGATCCTTTGATTTACTGCCTGTGTGTTACTACTTTCTTGTATTGGTGAAATTTTAAGAATCATCGAAATTCTTGTTTGCAAATAGGTACATTCTCTTGAAAGCTATATTAAACTTTTTTGTACGTATAGCAAAAATACGAGAAAAAATAATTAAGGCATTTTTTCTGTTACCCTCGTTAAAGTGAATACAATTCCGACAAGAGGGATTATACAGTCGTAATCCCTTAATGTTGTTGTTTAACAGTTGTAAACTCGAATTAATCCACATTTCTTTCCCAGTTTTTTTTTCCATTGTATAAAGTTTCAAAACATGCATCGACGTCGAAAATTTTAATTAAACGCGTCCTTAACGACGGTCCTTCTTGTGACCCGCCCCCTTAAGGCAGAAAAACGAACTTCCGTTATAGCGTCCCGGTTATCGCTGACTGAGATCTATCTCCAGTGTTTTTGGGAGCGAAAAGTTCGACCTACGGCATACTTTATTACCACATTAGTAATGTTTCTAACGTGTATGTATTTGTGCTGTGCATGTGTATACTTGATGCAGTTACTTAAAAGAACTACAGGAAGTTGCAATTTATCTATCAACGTTGTAATTTAAAGAGATTATATGGCATTAGTTTAAGCATGTATAAGGCTTTAAATATACAGGGTGTATTTTAAATAAAATATTACGGTATATTACTATATACAAAGTGTTCTGTTTAAAGCAACTGACCTATTGGGTCATCATTAAAGCTGGCCACGAGCGGTACCGCGCAGTAACGTAGAGTCGACCAAGCCTCGCGTTCCACTGGAGTTATTCTGCTAATAGAGATGTTTGCTGCCGCAAATAATTTCGCTCATCTTTTAAATAAAAATTAAATAACACGTGCTTAAACACTTACCATTTTAGAAGTCCTCCGTGAAATCACAAAGTGAATAATGTCTGTTAAATATCTGCAACATTAGATATGTTTCAACTGTTGTTTCGGCAAAACTAGTACGGCATGAGGAAAAAATGCGTTTATATGCAGAGAACGAACGTTCTACATCTAGTGACGTAATATTTGCGTAAGTAAAATAATCTTTCAAATAACTTAACGATTCTGTTGACGCACCTTCACAAATGTGTCTTAATGTGCCAAAATCAGAATTTTTCTCAAAAACACTTTCAAATTTTTCTAGAACAGAAACATTCTTTGCGTCTTCAATCGCGCATAGCTGTGCGTGAACATGTTGTACTATTTGTAGAGATTCTTCTAACGGCACCACAGGATTTTGTAATTTTTCTATTGCATCTGCTAACCCGAAGTAATTGTCGTGAATGATTTTTAAATCCATTTTAACCTGACTATCTTGAAATTTCGACTGGCTTTTCTGGATAGCGGCAGCTTCCTTCGTATCGAATTGTAAAACCACGTTCTTAATATTGTCAAAATATTTATGATAATAAAACGCGGCCTGCAACCATGTTCCCCAACGAGTTAGAATAGGTTCTGGTGGCTCTGGTATACGGGGGCACAGTCTGTGAAATTCGCGAATACGTTTCGGTGATTTGACAAATACTGCTTTGGTATGCGCTATTAAAGCGTCTACCTCAGGATAACATTTTCTGATACTATCCGCCACAAGATTGAGAGCATGAATTTTACACGTAATGTGTAACAAATTAGCAGAATGCTTTTAAGAGACCGGCCTACAGAAAGCATGTTTGCAGCACCATCAGTCACTGACATCAAGAGTTGGTTTGTTGAAAGTTCAAACTTGTCCAATGTATTTAACACTAACTTTGAAATTACTTCGGTAGTACACTGTTGTATTCGTTTGGAGACTAATAGAATTGAAGGTGCCGATTGATGAGGTTCCAAATTGCGTGCCATTACATTAAGAACAGAATGTTTCTTCCGATCTGTTGTTTCGTCGACACACAACCACAATTTTTGATTTTTCAACTCCGATTTTATTTTTTTGTTCAATATGTTCGCGCGCAGATGGCACAATGCTTCGTAACGATGTTCGACTTGGTAATTTGCGCTCCGAATAGTTATTCCAAAAGCAGATAAATGGTTCCTTGTCTAGTAAATTAGACGATATATTACGTGCGATAAACGTAACGCATAAATTAAATATAAATTTTTCATTGTCTCGTGCGCAATTTCTTTTTGAGACATGCTTTTCACTATTTACGTGTCGTAGACAATTTTGTCTGGACCAACACATTAACGGGATTTTACAGATTACACATTTAATTTTAGCACCTTCATATATTAAGTCTGGAATTTCTGCAATAAATTTTCGAAGTTTGTCCGACCGCGGTCGTTTTGCTGACGAAATCATAATTTTTCTAGGACAGATAAACAATTGCGCAAATGACCGGCAGCGAAAATGTCCGTACTGCTACGCATCATTAATAATAATAATAATAATAATAATAATAATAATAATCTTTGTTGGTGCTACTACACAAGAATAGTGCTTACACAAGTCAATATAAACGAAAAGGCATAAGTTAAAATGTACAAACACATATTGCAACTACTACTATTTAAATATTCATCGACCGAATAGAATGCTCCACAAATTAGATATTTTTTAGTTACCTGTTTAAACGAACACATCGGTAAATCCCTAACAGTGTTTGGGATGATATTATAATACTTAATAGCATAATAGCTTACCCCGTCTCTGCTTTTTTGCTAATCTATGGAAATCAGATCGGATATTGTCATTATGTCTCGTGTAATGGTTGTGAATCGAAGAACTAAGTGTATATTTATTTAAGTTTGATTTTACATACTTGACACATTCAAAAATGTACAGACATGAAGTTGTGAGAATTCCCAACGATCTGAACGAGTCTCTGCAGTCATCCATATATCCAACGCCAACTATTACTCTTATACGTCTACGTTGTAAAGCGAATATTTTATTGGTGTGAGATGAATGACCCCAGTTCAATATGGCATATGACATACTAGATTGAAACAGACCATAGTAAAGACATTTTAGAGAATTAACTGTCAATCTGGAGCTTAAAGATCGTATCAAAAAAATTGTCGATGACAGTTTTTTGGACAAAGCATGACTTTCCCAAGTGAGAATTTCATCCAGATAAACACCTAGAAATTTAACAGGTTCTTTTGGTGAATCATTTACAAAAGATCGTAAAGTGAATAATTGTGTCTGTGTTTTATCTAGATTAATGCAAAGCTTACTTGCAGAAAACCAATTCTTAATGTTTATATTCATATCTTCAGTTTCATTTCTGAGATCAGTTAAAGATTGATTATAATTAATCGCAGTTGTATCGCCTGCGAAAAGGATAAAATTTGTATTGTGATTACAATATTCTAAATCATTTATATAGATTAAAAATAAGCAGGGACCAAGGACAGATCCTTGAGGTACTCCTGCGCTAGCTTTCTTGCTAGAATAGAATGGCTAATACAATCAAATGCCTTTGTGAGGTCATTAAAGAGAGCCAGCCAAAATTTCAAGATACTTCTGTTGAAACAGATTTACAAAGTATTCATAGCTAGTATAAATGTTTAGATGACGCACTGGAACAATTACAAAATAGAGCGTTGTCGTTAGTGAAGTCACTGCAAATAGTGGACCAAATACATATTCTGCTACGCACTATAGATGACGCAAAAATATTCGCGTTTTAAAAAAGTTGGAGAGTGTGTTAAAGAAAGATTCTAAATTTATCACATTATAACAAATTTGTAACGGTACTTCGACCAATACATTAATTGAGTTCAAAGACTATTTTAATCATAATTATTACATCGTATTTCTAACGATTCTTTCCCCAAATATAACACATTTTTTCATCATGCGAACATGTTCCACGAGGCACTATTGAAACATATCTAATGCCATAAATTTTTCACGATTCTTATCCACTGGGTTATAATACTGATGAGGGTGCTTCTACTTCTCATGTTCAGTAATTCCAATGCAATCCGCCAGCCTACATGATTACGCTGCATAAGAGGTTGAGTGTTTCACAGCCTTACAGATATTATAATTCTTGATTAGTTTTTTTTATTATTATTCGCTTTATTACTTCTTTTTCGGTATTATAAATATTGAAGAAATCGCACGCCTATGGCGGGATGAACGATTATCTTACTCTACTTATACTGCATTTACAATGGTTTTTGCCGCATTATTGTCCCTATTTCACGTAAATTACAACGTTAACGCTTCTCATTTTCGTTCGAAAATGCAATGCAGTACACACAGTGGATGGCAACCGAATTAAGAAAAATCGTAGACTGCTTGTACACTAACGTAATAGCATCGATGCAAGTAAGGTAGAAGTGGAATCTTTCAAGAAGAGCCTCAGGGATCTAATACTTAGTTTAATTCCTTGCGGGTGTAAACGCTATCATTTAAATGCAATTCGTTCACAATCGCTTGTAAGTTGAGAACTTGTTAAATGTACTTTAGACTCATGAGATCTCGCCTCTTTTCAACGTAGATCGACCGAAATTGAAGAATTTCGTTTTATTTAGTTAGAGAAACGACCTCTATTCAATAGAAATGTAAATTCTGCTAGACAAGCTATCGATTTAGAAATCGCTGGCAGATGGCAGTAATATATCGATATACAGATTTGGCAGATAAAACTCCGTATTCCGTGTGTGGAATAAAGAGGCTGTGTGTAGAACTGCGTATGAGGGAGTTATACATTCAATCACTTTCTGCTTTCATTTATGGCTTTTCATTTACAATATTAATGACAGGACAAATAAGAGAATGCATTCTCCCATTGTCAGGTTGTGCATAATTATCATTTCATTTTGGTTGAGCTATTTGGTGCATTTAATGGTCATTCTTTTGGTTAATTATAATTCGTATTTAAGATTAAACAACTGCGCTTCACGCCATTACTACTGCCCATTTTAGAAACTTGTAGATTTAATTAACTTTGTTTAAATTAATTTGTAAACTTTGTCAATATTTATAGTTATTATTTTGGCCCTGAGATATTGTCATTTTGTAACATTTTGTCAAAGATATTTTGAAAAGTGCTCTCTCCCTCTCAATATACAGTTTGTTCAAATATTTGCTAATTTATTTTGCTACATGTTTTGAATTCCTTTTGTACACTCTTTTCTTCCTTTCCCTCGAAAATTCTGAATGGTTTCCGACGGAATTATTGGCCACCAGCGAGGCGACTAGTTTACACAAAACATTCAGTGGCGTCCTATAAACATCGGAATTCTTACCCCAGAGTTCAAATACCGGGTCGTCGTCTCGGCGAAGAAACACAAAGAACATTCACGACTTCAGCAACAAAAATAAATTTTAAACGCCGTTGTATTATTGAACTCCTTGAATCTTCGCCTTCTCACATCTACGTTTAAATCGCAAAACTGAGCACTATATCACTTTAATTAATTTTGTTAATATGTAAACTTACCTGTGTTGACCTTTCTTTTTTTCTTGTACAATAAATCTTATTGTAGTTACGGTTTTGTATTTGTCTCATGCTCGTTAGTCATAAATAAGTTATAAATTAAATACTATTCTTTAATTAATCTTTTTTTTTTAACCGTAACAGGGTTTATTGTTTAAACATATTTTACTCATGTGTCCTCCAGCTTACCACTTAGTTAGCACCTGATGTAACTTTATATACACAATATCATAACCACAGTATATATATTTTAATTCTTTATTTGTAATTTGGGATACTTGTTTTGGGCTTGCCCTGTTTTATATCCAATATGTTAAATAAATAAATAAATAAATGTGTGACAGTAATTGCAGAATTTTTGGCTTTGTTTGGATAAATAACTCACTTTTTTATTTTATTAAACACCCTGTATATTTTTTTACAAATCAATACAGAGTGACATTTCAAATAAATTACTATTATAACACCAAGGCCCCAAAATAAGAGACAAAAGAGATTTGGTAGATTTAAAGATTTTCAGCACATTGAATTCATTAAGAAATTACTATTTTAATTTCGGAAGCATAGACTTTTCGAAATTTTATTCTCCAGTGTTTTTTACTCACAAAATTGATTAAATTGGGTCGCGACGATCATTATTTATCCAACATTTTGATTAGAACCTGTAGACTATTAGGCATTTAATTTAACTTGAGGAGAAGTAACGGAATACAACACAGCTATCAAATTGTAACGCCAGTCAACGTCAAACTCCATCGATTAGGAAAGTTAAAAGGTTAGAGAAACCTAATTTATGTAATTTTCTTTATTTTATTACTAAATTTTCTTGAGTATTCAAGGTCAAAACTGTGAAAATTCTTCTCAAAATTCGAGTTGACATGCCCATGTATACGAAAAGGTTCTTTTGACTGACATCACCCTGTTTATTTTTAAACGAAGCCCTAAGGAAACATGATCTGTATCGGCACTATAGGTTCAAGTGAAATCTAATCAACTTTCTTTTTCCATCTGCATAATTCCGAATCATGAGGAATAACCGGTAAGCAAAGGGCAGAACAGATACCAGTCTGTACGTATACATATTTTCCTTCCTTCTGCTACTGCCGACTCCACGCTTCTCCCCCATACATATGTATTCGGCTATATTGAATACGAAAAACTTGAAACGAAATGAAAATATATTTTATTCATTCAAACTCCGCAATAAATCGGTAAGGCGAATTCTTTCTCAAGGCCCTACTGCATTATTTATTGACCTATGTATGCGAAGCCATCTGAATATCAGCTTCTCTCTTCCTTATTCGGCTCAGTTCGCTGGGTCGGCGCTGCTGCGCTTGATTCTGGCGGATTACGCGCGTACGCGTTATTGAAATACATAGGCTTAGATATCGTAAAAGCGGGAAGCAAGAGGAAGAACGATTGCGAACCGTAGGGATGCGTAATAGGCCTTCGCATAGCGATAAAAGTATTTAGGTTCAGTTGCTTGTTGTAGGTATTTAAGTCGAGATTGATTTGTGTATGTATGGGAACTGATATGGAATAATCGTATAAGTAATTTCTTTCAATGTGTAATTTTAGAAAAAAAAATGCAAAAGCCGATACTTACAAGAAATAATTACTTGGGTTAATATTATTAGCATCAATATAAATCATTTAAGTACGAGGGTCACACTATATATTTTGAGATACAAGAAAACTACAAGTCTTTTTACGAAAATGACTTTATTTATAAATTGCTTCATCTATCTCATCCTCCGTCGTGAAACGTCGACCACGTAAATGTTTCTTTAGGTTGAAGAACAACCAGAAATCACACATGGCCAAATCAGGCGAATAGGGTGGATGTAAAAATTCAACTGACTGCTGTGCAGTGTGTGACGATGCATTGTCGTGATGCAACATTAACCCGCGAATGTTGGCTGACTCAAGAACTGCAGGTAAACATTTTGTGGTGTACCAGTTTGCTGTGACTGTACGTTGATTTTCCAGCTTCATTGCTTTTACTAATCCGGTACTACGGAAGAAAACTGGGTACTTTCTTGACAGCCCTTTATCTTTTGGCCATTGTTGGTGTTAGTGCATCTTCGTGGATCTACACGCGGCTCTCCTGGCAGGTAGGAATATCGTAAAATGGGATGTAAGTTTCATCACCTGTTACTATTTTTGATAGAATGCGATGTCCACCATTATTTAACATTTCCAATGTTTCTCGAGCGATTCTTACTCGCTCTGCTTTTTGGAAATCTGTAAGCGTGTGTGGCACCTAACGAGTAACAATTTTTTCCATCCAAAGATGATCATGTAAAATTGAGTTTACTGTTGCGGATCCAACACCAAGAGTTGCCTCAATCACTTGATAGGTGCATCTTGGATCTTCATCGATCATACGTCTCACACTCTCAATATTTCCAGCGATAACTGAAGAACAGGGCCTACCGGTACGTTCCTCATCACCAAGCGATATCCGTCCTCTTTTAAATTCGCTATACCAGCGAAACACAGTTGCACGTGAAGGTCTTTCATCACCAAATGCGAGTTGCAATCGTTCAAGACTTTGTTGTTCACTTAAACCGACCTTAAAATCGTAGGAAACCATTGCGCGTACATGTTCTCTTGACAGTCCAAGTTTCGATGACAAATCGTACCTACCACGTTTACTCTATGACAGCAGCGACTCAACTGACAGTCAGGGTTTACTACTTAAGGATGGCGGTATTTAGAAATACAGTGTTGCCAGCTCTAACTTCTCTACTTTTGTGGCATCTCAAAATATATAGCGTGTCCCTGGTATTAGGTAATGAAACAGTGCTAGCGTTTTAATAAACAATAAAAACAATAATAAAGAAAATAATAGGGTGT
Source organism: Dynastes maya (assembly GCA_029619315.2). Taxonomy (NCBI): domain Eukaryota; kingdom Metazoa; phylum Arthropoda; class Insecta; order Coleoptera; family Scarabaeidae; genus Dynastes; species Dynastes maya. The sequence goes on along the minus strand of JAROYE020000004.1, from coordinate 53,922,676 downwards.
GTAATCTTTGTATTTTGAAATGCAGAAGTTGTAAAATATAATATTCCATCGTGACTGAAGTGTGAGTATTTAGTTAATGAAGGAAAATAAAAAGCAGGTCCAACTCTCTCACAAATTCTATTAACTATCAGGCTATTTTGACCGGTTTCGTGTTCAAAAACACATCATCAGGCCAGCTACGGGAATCACCATGAAAGAAAACAAGCAAATATACATAAGTGACCAGAAAATTGTAAAGATAATTGTAAAATTGCACCATAGTGACATGTCAACGAACTAAAATACGTTATGTAGTATATTATAAAAAACTAATCAATTGTAAACTATTCTAAAACACAATAAAAGAGAAAATGAAAAGGGGTAGGCATATATGCAAAAAATACAAGATACCAAGTCAATTTTCTCACCGAATAGAGATGTTATCAATTGAATCTTGTTGACCGAAAGTCGGGCCTGTTCTGACGATGGTTTCATGATTCACTGGTAACAGATTTATTGGTATAGTTGCCGAATCATAAACTCATTACCGAAAACCGTATCGCTCCCCGAATTTAATTTCTTTACCCCATAAAGTTACCTTCGATTGAGTTTAACGAACGGAAGACGGACATTGTTCTGTCGAATTTCTTGTAACTCGTTGGTAGTAATTTTATTGCCGACTCTAGAATTTTATCTCCGCAACACCACCCGTTAATCACAGTAATATAAGATTTATCTTCAGCGACGAATACGTTTCATTTTACCGAAAAGTTCCTTGTACACGGTCCCAAATGGAATTTTCATTCTTAAACTTTATTTTAAGAAAGTGGATTCTTCTGTTTTATTTTATTTTCTTTCTTGAATTTGAATGCCGTTTATTTTGTTTTGTTAAATAAAGTGTAAAAAACAACAACTGGACAAATACGAACTACCTCTGGTAGAATATTGTAGATGAACTCCGTGTTCCAGGACACCACAGAACTCACTTTTCCGAATACAGAAATTTAGGAAACATATCTTACGAAGAAACCGCACTTTTAAAGTGAATAAGCAAGTTATAAAAAGAAAAGAAAGTAATTCATGAGCAATTTATTAACTTACAATTTACAATCACAAAATAAATTAGTTAGAAAAAATATTTTATTAAAATTTATTTCTTAATTTTTCTCAATTCCGAAATTGAGAGGTACTGCTGGGGACACGAGGTTACAATTCAGCTCTTCTTGCGAAAACAGCTGAGGTACATTTTGATTTAAAGATGAGGGTTGAAATACATCCGTGTCTGCACTAGATGAGCTCAGTTTTATTTAAGACTTACAATGAGTTAGAATATACAGCCGTATTATCATTTTAAATAGGGTGTACGGAACTCGGAAAATTGTTCACCACTTATGCCGAAATCTATTATAGCACCGAGACAAGATAATTTTATGCATCAAGTTTTGTTCTCAGCGGATAAACGTGCGCCATCTAGATTATAGGTAACTTGTTTATGCACCAGCAGAAACATGACTCCCATACGACCTCTACATAAATATCGTCTTGTTGACGTGTCGCAGCTGCAGCCAATATGACTTTCCGAGTGCTTACACGTTTACATTCTATACATCTAGGTAAGTAAGTAAGTAATATTATCCGGACAAATAGAATTACTGGGATGAGGAAATCGATCTCGTTTTAACTTTATTTTTTATCGCACTTCTTCGATGTATTTTCTTTTCCGAAATAAGACTCCTGTATTAGCAGTCTATGAGAAATTACGAATAGAGCAGTTTTCAATATCCGTTTTATTTAGATGGATGTTGTTCCATCACAGCTGCATAGCTTCCTTAATTCATCATTAGGTTTCTAGGGAGAGGAAAGACAAAATGTTTTGTTTTCTTTTTGCTATATCGTTTCGTTTGTTCTATAAAGCAAGGCCAACAGATTATTTATTTGTTTGAAAAAGATGTCGGAACATAGCTTTCTTCTTTTTAAGTTAATTTAACTTGCATATGCTAGATTAGACCTCATTGCCATCAATTTTTATTCTTAAGATCAAGAATGTTTTAATTTGTTACTTTTTAAAGCAAACACTTAAAGGGGAAACCTTAGAATTGATAACATTGTCCTTCGCGATGCAAGTCAAAATTTGACTTGCCAGAGAAGACCACAGCTGCGTTACAAAATAAATTAGGAATAAGTCAAATATTCCTCAGCATGATGGATATCACCGTAATGTTTTGAGATTTTGAGTTTGCAACAAATTAAAAATAAAAATTTCGAAAAATCATTCGAACTATACATTGGTGTAGATTTGTGGACAAAGTCCAGTCTAGTGTGAATCAGATAGAAGCAGACCAAAGCCAATAAGAACTAGAAATGTCCATGTCTATTTGCTGTGTGCCAAAACCAAAGAATGTAAAAGCGCAGCCACATCGCGGGTAAATAAATGTTGAAGAATCTTGAATTGGCATTCAAAAGTCATTTATTCATGAATTGGCATTTAAAAGTAAAAGCGAAATGTTGGTGTCATTTAAGAGTTACTTCTTTTCTAAAACTTCGGTTGTCATCCCAACAGTTTCAACTACGTATTCTCCTTAATAGTGCATTTTTTCAAAATTCCAGTGGCGTGTTTTTCTTTTGAACAAAATCTCATACAAATATTTCATATTTCATACATTAAGTAACTCCTCAAATATTATTTCAGTTTTTAAAACTCATGTATTAAATAAAACCACGGAACAAAGACATTAATATCCAACAGCACATTTTAAAGAACTCACAAATTAAATTAACCAGAAAAAATGGCATAAAAGCAAAATAATGTAAATCGAGACAATGCAGAACCTCGTAAATCCTACAATGTAAATATCCTGCGAAGTCTTTCCACATCCAAGCACTCCGATGTAGTTCCCTTCGCAACCGACACTCGGCATACGAGCCGAATTTTAACCGTGGAACGAGAACTTTAATTTCGTTTTTACCTTTCCTTAATTTAATGTCACGTCACACGGGCGCTACGTAGCCCCGGTTCTCCGTTGTACGGACTCTCGCTAAAAGAGACTCGCCAGGGATTAAACAAGGACGCAACGACTACAACCCGCTAACCGGTAACCGAGCGCTTACTTCTTATGTTAGTCTCTTCTTTCCGAGGCACGGAACGGAGAAGAAGAGCACCGATAAAAAATAACCTTTTCTTCCTTTCCGGTTGTTGGGTTGTCGTCCGTCTCGCTCCTGCGAGCTTCCACCAACGGCGGCAAAGGACGGAAACCCGCTCTATCTGTTGCGGGCGAATTAACGGGACGTGGTTGGAATATATGACCTGTCGAGAAATTTAAATGAATCGTAGAAGATTAAGCATATTATTTATATAAAATTTACGGTGAAAATCTATTTATGCGTAAGATAAAGGGGGTCGAATGGTAGTACTTGCTAGCCGGAACGATTTGGATTGGAGAATTTAAATGAGGCTGATAAAATTAGTGAAGTTGGGTTTCTTTTTGAAAAATTGAGGATAAAGATTGGGTTGATATTATAGAAGTAAGAAAGTTTTCCTATCAAGAAGAAAACTGCGGTATCTAAGCATTTTGCTTATAGCAGAAGGAAGCACATTAGTCTCTCGATGTGTTTAGATAAATACGATGGTTTAACACAATCTGTTTTGCATATTTTATTGTTTTTTCTGGTACCTACTTGATTAAAGTATGCCACATGACGTGGAAATTGCAAGACTGAGAAGGGATGCAAATTTTTTGACCAAATTTGGCAATAACGTATAACTATTCAAGGGTAATAATTGATTATAATTTTGTTGTGATGAATCATGTGGTCATGGCATATCTGACACTTCATGTAGTCTTTTCTGACATTAATGTCAGATGTATTTTTTGCGAGTTTTAATTCAATTTTCACCGTTTTCTCTTATCATACTTTTGTTTATTGAGCGAATTGGTGGCTTGCGTGAAGGTAGCTTTTCGTTCAGGGAGATTGCAAATCGTCTTAACCTGAACCAATCCACCATCATCCGTTTTTATAAGTCATGGACTAGGGAGGACCGGGAAAATCGCCGAAGAGAAATCGGGGGCCGAAGAAGAACCAGTGAGGTGCAGGGCTGCCGCCTTCGCCGAACGGCATTAAGAGACCGATTGTCCAATACCAGGTCAATTGTCCTGTGACCTTTCGAACCGTTTATCGCTGAATCAGCGCTTTCGACTTGCAATCCTATCGACCACATCTTGTGTTACTACTTTCGGCTCAACACCGGCAGCAACGTTTGGAGTGGTGTAGGTTGCGAGTGCGCTGGAACGTGGAGTCGCATAGGGTGGTGTTCAGTAATGAATCTCGATTTTGTATAGGGATGCATGATGCCCGCATAAGAATCAAACGAAGACGTCGGGTAACATCGCGATATTCAATTTTCTGCTTAAAGGAGTGTGCACCGAGCGGTGGGGGTTACGGTATGAGGTGCTATAGCATATGGGAATAGGTCTAAGTTGGTGTTCATCCGAGCCGCCATGAACGCTCAACGTTAGGTTGATGTGGTGATGGGGTCCCATATTCCTCCATATCTTCATCAGCTTGAAAACCCATTTTTCCAGCAAGATAATGCCGGTCCTCACGTAGCGAGAGCTTCTCTAAACCGGTTCAAAGAGGTCCATGTGATTATCTTACCATGGCCACCCAGATCTCCCGACATCTCGCCAGTCGAACACATGTGGGACATTATGGGAAGGAAATTGAAGAACTTAACGAATCAAACACTGGAAGCTCTCTGGCATGAATTGCAGGTTGCCTAGGACACCATACCCCAAGAGGACATCAACCACCTACTATAATCAGTGCCACGAAGAGTGGAGGAGTGTAAAACTAATAGGGGGCCCAACGCATTATTAATAAAAATAAAATTAAATTGTGTTAATCTTTTGTTTGTCTTCTTTGAAATGATAATCAATTATTACCTTTGAATGGTTATACGTTTCTATCAAGTTTGATCAAAAAATTCGCACCCTTTCTTGGTGTTGCTATTTCCATGTTATGTAGTATATCTAGTGATGCTTATAAGAGCTTACACGTCTTATATATATCTTAATCATCCCGGGAAAATTCAATATTTGCTTTCTTATTAAACATCAGAAGGAATAAGTGTTGTATATACGTAAGTTTGAATGTGCTAACAAGATTTAAATGCCCAATTGATGTGTATTTGTAAAGAGTAAGGAATGAATGTTCCTTGATTTACGATATTACGGCCGTTGTTACGATGATCACTACAGACCCCTACTTGGTCACTAATCGCTTACGCATTGAGAATCGAATCAACGAAAGAAGGTTATGAACTTGTAATTAGCGTTTCAAGAAGGCTACGTGTTCTTTAATACAAAAAGTGGCGTAACAAAGTGTTAGTTTTATAAGTAAAGAATCTTAAAAACCATTTCTATCGCCTAAAGATTCATATTATTCCATCTGCAGTTGACAAACATACTGGGTGTCCAATGCGTGCGAGCATTTTACGACATGGGGATACAGAAGTTGGAGCACCGTCTGCAAAAATGCTTGGATAGAAATGGCGATTATGTCGAAAAAATAGCTTAAGTTTTGACCTTTTAAACGTTGTGTGATGTTAAGGAAATAAAGAATGCTGTCTATTTTTAAAAAATATGGGAACCTTATTTTACGATCATCCCTTGTATTTTATGGATTTTCTTAACAACTTTGAGCTTTACCATCATCAACTTTCGATTGTTTTAACGCCAGCATATACGCATACATATGTACAATGCCATCACAGCAGCAAATACAAGTACGCAATCAAAATCCAACTATTTTTCATTTATTGATCATATTAACCCCAGTCTCCTCGTTTATTGGAAATCACACAATCGCATGAACGCCAGAAACGCCATCTAACGGCGGATTTGTACGTATTGTTCGATGTATTCAAACGGTTTTAATTATTTCACATATCTTGTCCTCTACACCGTGCGTATTTGAGGTGCATGAAACGCGGAGCTGACTAGTGCAAATAGTGATGATTGTGATGAAAGTCCTTTGTACGCTCGTCTTTTTTTGCGGTGCTTGATGGACAAACCTATTCAAACAGCTGTCGTTCGTTGCTGAATTTGGCTAAGTGATTTGTAAACCATTCGTACGTGTTGGTGTAGCGCTGCTGGTACACAAATGCTTTTCTATTGTTCATCTTTTAATTAGAATAGAAGTCTGTGCAGAAATATTTTTAAATGTTCTAAGTTTAAAATATGGTTGGCCAAACTCTGAGAATTGGTGAACATTAAACAGTGTTCTGCATTACCATATTTTCTTTCATTTTGTAAGTTTCTCTTTTTATTTGCATGCGAATTTATTTTTTTTCGTTGTGCCTATATCTAGTTTCTTCTGTTTTTGTTTAATTGATATTCAGGGTGCAATTATTTCATTTTATTTTCAGCGAATAAAACCTACTCTAAAAAATAAGCCTTTTATTTAATGAAGTATTCAATTTTCAAAAAGCTCACCACATTATTTATGTTAATATATCAACGGACATATAGTCTTTCCATCTAGATATTGACGTACAATGACCACACTGCGGAAGTTTATAAGAGCAACACTTTAAGATATTACAATAAAATACTAGCTAGTGTCACAAACTAACAGTTTGTTCCCACATTATAATAAGTTCAAATCGAGAAAAATCAAAAATTATATCATTCCGTTTCATCTTATCGATTTCATACTTATTGAGCGATCTTCGTATGCTACAGTGTCATCTATGTATATTCATCTTCACCATGACTCCTGTCATGATACAGTTAAATCAGCTGTTCGGATTAAGTGTTTGGTATAAATGATAACCTAAACCCCAAAGGTTTGGCAGGGAATAGTTATCGAGTTCTATACACACATATTTTAAAAGCTATAAACAGTTACTACAATATTTAGTTAACTGGTGTTACAAAGTTAGAGTTTGTTAGAAAGGTTACCACACTACAATTGGTTCAAATCGACCAAAATCAAAAATTACATTAAAACATTTATGTGTTTGTTAAAAGTTAACTAAGCATGGATCATTTGTGTGAAACTCGGCGCTTAAAAATTGTCATTCTTGTTGGATGTGGTAATAAAACCAGAACTCAGCGAGAGGTATGCAATTTGTTTAATGCGAAATATCCAGATAGAAATCCAGGTAGAAATATCAGCCAGCAGTCAGTAAGACCGAGAGAAAATGTAGAGAAACTGAGGATATCATGCATCTTTTAAATGCAGGGCGTTCTCTAGAAAATGAATGAAGATGTGAAACTTGATATTTTGTTAAGATTGAGAGAGAATCCTCATGGTGCACCTCGATCAATTGCAGCAGACAACGACGTTCCTTTAGGTGTACTAAACACTGTGTATATAATTTCACTGGAGGTTATCCTACTTTGAAATATGAAATACCCATCAGGATTTTCGATTTCTGTTAGCTTTTTGAAATCCATTTATTACTATGTCTTATGAGCGTACCCTGTATAAAACATAGTTTTCATAATGTTATATTGGAACCTACATAGTACCGAATATCAAAAATGCATAGAAGCGTATGACGTCAATGTTTAAAAAAAAAATTAAATAACTCAAAAGCAATTCCAAATTTCGATCATTTGTCTGCCAGCTACAACAGCATAACCATGTCAGCTCCGCTATTAGTTTCCACCAAAGAGGAACAACGAGCAGTGATCCGTTTTTTGTGGTCAGAGGGTGTGAAAGGTGCTGAAATCCACCGGAGACTTTTGTCACAATACGGGGACAGTGTTTTAACTCGTAAAAGCGTTTTTTTGTGGATCGAAATGTTTCAAAGTGGCCGCGCGAGCGTAACACAAAAAGAGGGAGCTGGACGGCCGTCAACCTTGACCACCGAGGACAACATTCAGCAAGCTCGAGAGATGATTACAGCAAATATCTCGCTCCCCCAGACTTTCATCTCTTTGGACCGCTCAAGGCAGCTTTGAGAGGTCGTCGATTTGCCTCAGACGCAGACGTTCGGGATGCGGTGCAAAAGTGGCTTCACGACCAACCGAAAACCTTCTACCAGGAAGGCATACGAAAGCTTGTGGCTCGCTGGACCAAGTGCATTGCTAAAGGTGGAGACTATATCGAAAAATAATGTATCTCTTGTACACCTATCTTTGTTTAATACAGTTGTAGAACTAAAAGTGTAAGTAATTTTTGACTTACCCTCGTATTTTCTACTATCTATCATTAACTAAAATGAATTTATCGAAAGAAGAGTTCATAGCCAGAGTCATGTAACCGTCAAAATTTTAACAACATTTGCAATATAGCCAAAAGTAATTGAAGGGCTGGGTGCAAAAATCAGGTAGGTCTATTTTAGTCAACTTTTGGGAATGAACAAAAATGTATTTTAAAAGGAAAACATACTATTCAATTTGGATGTTACTTATGTTGTTGCTAGAATACGTTGTAGCTGATATTTTTGATTTAGTTTTGGGAGAAAATACTTACCATAATTTGAAAAAAAAGTTAAGTCCTCCCAAAAGCGGAGCTAGCTGGTTTTTACACCCAGCTCTTCAATCATTGCAAGTGCACATAACCATACATCATAAGTAGTTTTCACACTAATCTTCGCCGATACACTAATGGCGCACCCGGTAGATTACTTGACGATTAATATGCGGTGACAATTCTATAATTTCCTTCCAGTTTACTTTATGAAAGTAGTTCACCTATTAGAACTGCCTGTATCTTTGAAACGCCTGCTTTTTCGACCTATGCGTAGTAAAAGTTTTCTGTTTTACTACCAGCACTATGACATTACACGAAAACAATTCCTTCGTTTCTTGCTTCTTTATCGCAGCTTTTCCTGTTTTTTATTGACATTCAGTACCTTTTTTGTATCCGTCTTTTCACAAAGAAAACATACGTAATTAAAACGTTCCTCATTGGATATCCTCTACAATGGTGGCGCATGTGGTCGACGAGAATTGCGGTATTCTATATTGTAGCAGCGGTGCATTACCGGGTTGCCATTGGTGATATTAAATCAAGCGAATGAAATTTCGTTAGTGACGTTTCGCCTGCGAATAACAAAACTAGCCGACGGCGGGAAATTACGTTCAATGCTGATAGGTTTGTGTAATGTGCACGCGTTGATAGATCTGTAGAATACGAAAACGTCATGCATATTCAGAAGGATGGCTTTGTATTACGTATGTATTTATGTATGTGTATGTATTTGACGTCATTATGTTTATTTCGATTCGTTATTGTTGCTTAATGCTTGTTTTGATGGTCTTCTCGTATTCTACGCTTCATTACATATGGAAAATAGAATTACAAATTTATTAGGCAGCTTTCGTGCATGCGCTTCTAACTCAAAATTAAATAGAGAAAATTTGTGCAAATTACGATGACGGTTTTCACTTAGAAAGAGATCGTTTTACGGTGACTAATTTTCCGCAGCAGAATACCTATTTCCGATTATGACAATTTCCCATATTTCCCATTTCTGCCTCGTATTATCTTATTCTATCTGTCGCTGTCGTACTATTAAACGTGCTTACCGAATCGACGTTGTTCTCAATTAGATTAATATGCTAAAATAACTAAACCGCGCGTAATTTATATAAAATTACCTACGTACGCATTTAGAATACGAAGTTAATCAATACGGTGGATTAAGCACCGCAACTAATTTACTATGTTGTCACGGAAATTACGTGTAATTAAGAGAAAGATTAATTAGCTTGTTTCGACTGTTGGCGCGGCGTTGGCGTTGTTTGTGCGAGATGCTATGCTCGATACGTGTTCTAGTTATTGTTACAAATTGTTTGGGAAAACGTATATGCAAGGTGCACGCAATTTCGATTACCGACGGGTGATAAGTGCAAGTTTTCGCATGATTATGGTTGCTGAAAAAGTCCTTTGGTTATGCAGTTTCTTTGCAAGTTATTAATTTAGGTGAGAATTAAATCACTTTTTTTCTGATTTTTGTAAGATCATAAGTCTTTTAGCATGCGTATAGTAATTCTGCCACATTACCAACTGAAAAACGTCTTTAAATGTTACATTTTTTTAATTAGGTTTCATTCCATTTAGTTTTGGCTTTTGTTTGTAGCTACTAGTCATGAAACTATCATTTGAAAATCCTTAAATATAAGTTAGGGTGGTTTTATGTGGTAACCACATTACTCTACAGAGCCATCTGCCATGTAATAAGTAAACCAATACGTTAAAACTGTACTTAAATCATTGTTGGCTATATTTGCTTAAACTAACCGGTTTTTCTCTTGTTTACGTATAAAGTTTAGATATTTTAATTATGTGCTTGGAAGGGTTAAGCGAATTTGCGGAAAATGTCTACCAGGATTCCCAAATTGAACCCCTTAATTTTTTGCCCTGAACAGAACATATGACGTCATTTTACTATCACAGGTTATAATTACTGCAGTAAACACAGGTAAACACAGCTGGCAGCAATTATAACCTGTGCAGTAAACACAGGTTATAATTGCTGCCAGCTGTGCAGTTGGCAGCCGTATAGTTTTGTCGATTGTCAGTATGCGTTTTATACCTAGTTTAAGCATTCTACTTGGAAAAAATTAATCAATTTCTATAAACTATAAGTAGTTATTTTAGTAGTAGAGCTTAGGTATATTTTTCGGCAACTTTGTTGTTATCAAGAGATTTGTTAACGTAGATAAATGAAATTTGTTACTGGAAGAGAACTAGAGTAACATTTGAAAAAAAGTATCAACGAAAGGAACTGTCAAAACCATTTATAAAGATTAAACTCAAAGCAAAAGCTATTTTTCGCAAGGATTCATCATAATATTTCTTCCCATATGGTCATTTAAACGAAAGATAACGTTAGCATGTCAGTCACAGCCCGGACATCTTTCAATCTTCGCTAACCGTACAAATAACGACATCTACGTGACATCTAACCCTCTGAAAGATCAACGAGTTAAGTATAAAACCAGCAGCCACGCCGTAAAGACTACACAAATATCAAAGAAAAGGTCCTTTTACGCAGGGTAATAAGTCAACCCATTTACATAACTGTCAACGGATGAAAATCTTGACTCGAGGATTGTTGGCAGTCGTTGTCGAATGGCAAAAGGTGGGGATAAGGAGAGAGAAAAGCGAAAAAAATGGAACAAGAAAACAGCTCCATAACTTGGCCCGGCCATACGACGTCGCCGTATCAAGGAAATGGCTGAAAGATGGAGAACGAGGCGGTAGAGAGACCCGGTTCGTCTTGGATGCGACTCTTCGTCGGGGCCCAAATCCATCTTGAATAATGCAGGACCCTACTTTAGCGGCGTTATCTCTTTAACTCGGGCGCTACTATATTAATCTTCCGACTGGTGGTAGCTCGACGCGGCGCGGACTTACATAATTCCGAAGGGGGAAGCCAATTTTTTCGAGGTTTTCTAGCTGGGTGCTCGTTCGTTCCCTATCCCTCTCTGCTCCATTTACCGGTAACCAAGGACGTTTTGCGGGGTAGATTTATTTGCTCGTGGATAGATTTATCTTCAGGCGAACCGTAAACTGTAGGCTTTAGAGAGGATTCCCTTTTTATTTCGCGCTTATTTTCCTTCTTTTTAAGGTCATAAAATTTTGTTGATCTAGATTATGACAATTTTGAGAAAGGCAAGCAAGTACATATTTCTCAATAAAGCAGTATATTCGTTTTTCTGTTTTTTTTTTTTTTTTTAAACTGCGTTGGGTGGATAAGAAATAATGAACTGAAATGTAAGAGCTTTCGGTGGAAAATTATGTTTAAATATACAAAATCAACAATATGTTGCTAATTCTATTCGACAATCTTGCGCCTTCTACTAGACAGATACATAATTCCATCAGTGATCCGATCATGGATTTGTGGATCAAAAAAATATCAACAATAATATATTATGGCCTTTAAATATTTAGGTTATTTTGCAAAGAACAGGAAAAGTAAAAGCACTACATAATAAAAGTTTAAAGCTTTCCAACGCATGCACTAAATGTCGTTAACAATACATCAATTGAATACAAATTCGGTATGGATTCATAACCCAGCTATCCAGGCGTTAAAGAATTATCCATCATCCTCTGCCTTCATATAGCCGTTTCACTTACCTTTCCTACTGCATATTGGATGAAATGGTTGTACCTTTGTCTAATCATACTTAGTAATTGCTTAAATTTAAGACTTCACATATTTAGTTAATGTCATCGCTACGTTTTGAAGTTCAACAGCATCTACTTTAGTTTATTCCTGTAATTTATTGGAGAACCTATAGCCTTTCTGTCGACCCATCTAATTTTGCGCCTCTTTTCTTCTAATGTCCTTCGTGTGCTAAAACTCAATGACAGCGACATGTTTCTCAAAACCTTAATGATGGTAATGTCTATATGATTAAAAGCCCAAGGGATCATTTTTCTCTTTTTGATACATTAAAAGTATTGATTCATCACACCTTAATGATATTTCCCTTGATTTTCAAAATATTATAATGGCCATTCGGTCAATGTGAAATTCCCTCTGGCGGATATTAGCTCTTTTTCAGAAGCCTCTATTCGTCACCGAGCCTCCTCTCTTTGGATTGGGGGTATTAAATAGTTTAATCGAGTACAGACAACGACAAATGTGGGGTAATGGGGTCGAAACTCCTATTCTGTACAATTTCTCCATTTCGTAAATCTTGAAAATCAATGAAAAGCGTTCCTACAACAAACAACAGGGTAAATTCAGAGGCATTTCGAGCATGATTTCATAAATTAAATATCTTCCGTAACGTTTCTTGTCAAGTACGTCAGTGAAACTTATTATTGGACAGTTGCCTTTGAAATTCTGGATCATAGAATATCATATTTGAGTCGTCCAGTCGCGTCATTGCATTCATTACATTATGCTGTATTAATAAATAGGTTTATTTATCGAAAATTCAGCATCAAATTAAGTTTGGAAAGGAATTATCAAAATTTGCTGTGGGCAAAACAATCGTCATCGCGATTGAAATAATGGAATGAAGAGACGCCAATTAATTTGATTACATTTGGTCAAGTAAGTGTGTAATATTCAAATCATAGTAAAAAAGTTCAAGCTAGAAGTGAAGGTTGGAGTTTGAGAATTGGCAATTCCCCGCGAATCCCATATAAATATAAAGTTTATATGACATCGACTTAGAAATCCAGGTTAGTTCATTTTTCAGTTTAAATTTTTGTTAATTTCCATTTACTGATATAAAAATTCGTTTAAAATTACCGAAAGAGTGTGTAAGAACACTTCCGAACCCCCAGTTCATCTAATTATTTAACTAATTTACAAAAATTCAATATTTTTAAACAATTTCCTTGTTTTAAAACATTACGGTACTTAGCATTTCCAAATACTTTCAGGTAATCCTGCAGCTAGGGTAAATTGAAATTGGAGCTCCGACTTCCATTTTGACCAAATCTTTTGGTTATTCAGAAAAATGCTTTAAATTTGAAAGATACTTTAAACCAGAATGGATTTTAGTAAATTGCCTACAAATAATTGTTAGAGAAACAGTAATAAAACTATAGAAGCTTCCCTGTGTAGTCTTATCTAATCAAATATTAATAAGATTACAGCTTCATCTGTTCCCAATTCCAATTAAATCACTATCCATACCCCTTAAGCTGGCAGAGAGTTCGCTGTACTCTTCCCGTACGAACCTAATCAATTCGTTTTATAGAGACGTATTAGGACGGGGGACGACAGCAATAAGCGTCGTGCTCTTTCGACCGGGTGATCTAATGCAGTCGTCGGAGCAGGAGATCATGACATCATAAAGCGGAGGTTCACCGTAGCATCCCATCGTCTAGCACACAAGAAGCGGTAGTTCTCGCTAAATCGGCAATGTGTGGCACGCTAAAGCTTAGGATTGAAACGCTCATTCCAGACCGACGAACGCTGAATCTTGTGTGCGTAGGACTTAGAATAATAGTCCGCGCTGCCGGGACTCCCCGAGCTGTATACATTACATGGCCGGCAATTCCCTAAAATTACAACCACTCCTGCTCGGTGCTTGTAGCACGTGTACTGTTTTAGGGGTACCGGGATTTTTTGCGAGAAGAGGCTTGAGAAATTAAGAAAAAATGCGATGCTTGACGATGAATGTGTTAGTGGGTCATTTTATTTGAATTTGATACTTCTTTAAATTAAGTAGATCGAATGAGGCTGTATTATCAGAGTACATAAAGTAAAGAAGTTAAAAGATTAAATCTCTTATTTGTTTGCTATGGAATTTTTTCTCTTACTTGCTATATTTTAATCTGCTCTGGTCTGTATCACATCAGTTTATATCTATTTTGCCTTAATCGAAATCAAAATACACATTTATCTGTCGCAGTCTAAGTATTTTCCTTCATCTTACTTAAATGGGTGAATGATAAAAGGACAATGCAAGGATGTTTTTATTTTATTTTAAACGTATTAACTCAAAAACAAGCGAACATTTGGACTATTTACGGGAACGTTACTTATTTTTTTTTAATTACGCTATAACTTGAAAGCAAATGAAAATCATATAAGAACATATGAGCTTTGGTCCTTTCCTCCCCACTCACCTTGTATGTATAATAAACGAACTCATAACGACTGTCGAAAATCTTGCTCGTTCACTTTCTAGCAGGAATAAAGTCAATATTTGCTGTTATATTCCAATTATTATTATAGTCGAGCCATGCCACAGATGCCTTTAATCACTGTTACCTTAATAGATCTATTGTAACAAAATGACCTGCTTTCTTCAGTTCAGTAAGCGCAAGAAATGGCCTACTGAAATGTTGGTGTCGTGAGCGATTAATGGCAATACATTCACAAACGATGTGTTCTGCAGTCTTCAGATCTTCTTGGCATAGACGATAGATTGGATCTTCAGCTTTTCCTAGTTTAAATAAGTGATATTTTAGGCCTACATGACCTGTCAGGAATCCCGTCAGTAATCTAAAATCCCCTTGCTGAACAATAGCATTATTTTTGCTGTCTTTGGCGAATCTGATATAAGTGCTTTCGCCTGTTTTTGTTCTGGAACGTTTTCCCAGCACGAGGCCTTTTGATTATCCTCCCATGTCTTGTTTTATGTGGTTCTTTTGGAGGCAACAGAAGGGATTAGGACCAATGAAAGGCACGTGCGCTGCCTCTTTGGACAGCTTATCTGCTTTTTCATTTCCTTCGATACCTTGGTGGCGCGGGACCCACTGCAAAGTAACGTGGTTATTGCGTGTCAATTGTCTTAAATTGTGTACACATTCGTGTATCAGAACAGATTCGTATGTGCAGGCCTTAATAGTCTTTGGAACTGCCTGACTGTTGCTGAATATATTAATAATTGCGCTTCGTAACCTTTTCTCAAGGTTCTTTATAGCGCACAGGTTTAAAGCAGAAATCTCCGCTTGAAATATGTTGGTGTAAAGTCTTGTAGGCATTTTAGGTGGTAGTTAGGACCAATAATGCCTATACTTGTTCCGACACGTTCTATTCTCCAGTCGTCCGTGTACCATTCTTTTGCATTGATGTTATATTCCTAATTTGAGTTAAATTATCTAATGTTGCTCCCCTCCGAACATACACCAAACTTTTTAAATGTCTCCAGAAGGAAAATGTCCATTGGAGACATTTTTGGGGGCCGAGGATGCCACTCAATCTAATCTCTTCGTCTAATCCATTTTTGGGGAAACGTGTGATTTAAATAATCACGAACTTGTTGGCCAATGTGAGGTGAGACACCATCTTGTTGAAACTAGATGTCCGGATGTACAAGTTGTGGATTAACTGGATTAGCTTTAATTTATTTTATTCGTGGCACAATTTGACTTTGTAGTAGTTCTCGATGTTCTGATGTTCCACATACAAAGAATGCACCAATGATGTTTCCACTTAATATGCCACACCATACCTTAACATTTTCTGGATGTTATGTATGAACCTCGAGGTTTACATGCACATTATTAGTATGCCAATATCTGCAGTTATTCCTATTTGCAGAACCATTTAACAAAAACGTAGCTTCAATCGAAAAAAAAAACTACATTATCGATAAAAGCTTTCATTAATTCAATTTCATTGGTTAGAATTTCCGCGAATACCACCCGACGGTCAAAATCGTCTTCTGATAGTCCTGCTCTAAATGCGGCTTGCAGGGGTGCAGTTTAGACTGTTTTAGTATTTTGCTAGTAGTCGTCTGGTGCTGTTGTTGTTGGTTGCATTAGTGCAAACCGTTAGCCATTCATTCAAGCTTTTCACCTAGCAACCCGAAAGGATCACTAGGTGAGACAAACACAAAACTTCCCACTCATGTGTCTAATTTATCAATGTCCTGCATGAGATGTTTCCAGGTCGTCTGGTATCTCAGTGTGGAGATCAGTCTTAGCCGGCATGGTCTTGTGATTTGTTGGCTCCTGATTACTTTCTGTGGGGCTGTATTAAGTCAAAAGAGTACCTAAGCAGACCGGAAAATCTGCAGAGATTCCGACTAAAATAGGTCGGCTTGCAATGAGCTCATTACTGAAACATGTTCAAATATGCATTGATCGCATATTTGAAATTGTTAGAATATATATTGAAATGTTTTACTTCAGGGAAATTGTCAAAAAGTGGAATTTTTGTTAATTAATTCAATTTTTAAATGAACTGTGGGATTCGGGAGTATTCTTACACACTCTTTGGGCAATTTTAAAGGAGTTTTGATATCAATAAATGGAAATTAACGAAAGTATATCCATGACTACGAACAAGGTTTTAAATGACAATATAATTTTACTACTTCCTACACTTTTTTTAGTTTTCTCAAATTTATTATTATTATAACGCATTTTAATTAAAGATCCCGTACAGCATGAGTAGTACTTGCATTATGTAAACAATTATTCAAATAAATTTACTATTACAATCTATTATAGTCTTTTATTATTACAACAATATTTATGTTCTATGTAATTATTTTTACAAATTGTAATTTTTGCAATCAAAGATATTCTTATCTTCGGCTTTTGACTATAACCACTCGCACTGTTCGCTGCACCCATTAGAATAAATTCAGAGACGGAAAAGGGCATGCCGCTTCCAATATAGATACTAAACACGCCTAAACCTGCTTACTGCATGCTACAACACGTAAGCGGTACATGGTTACAAAAGCAATACTTCAAGTGCGGTTTTCAAAGAGCGCCAAAAATTGTAAAAGACATAAACACATGAGTTGCTTTTTTTTACTTACCATCTGCGTGATATAATAAGTAACAAATTAAGGTGTAAAATAAAGTATTTTCGTTTAAGCAACGTAAGGCTTTTTACTAAATGTTTTGAAAACCTATAACAGTAATTATTTCTGCACTTATTCTGTTTGTATTTGTATTTAATATTATTTCCGATTAGCGGTAAAAGATCGCAAATTTTCGTAAAAATCTTTAAAGAATTTTCGCAATTTACCGGTAAACCGATATATCGGTATTGCAATCCCTACCGATGAGTAACTCTGACACAAACGTTAACGTAAAATGATTGAGGGGCCACAATGGAAATCCTGGCAACGAAGAAGCAGATAGACTGTCTAGAAGGGGATCGGGCATCGTAGTTCCCGGTCTTACGTTCGACCTGTGCTTGTGTTTTATGGAAGGATCAGAGTTATCATTCATGAAAAGATATTGGATGGAACTAATACCTGCTGCAGCGTTCAAGTCACTTTGACTTGAGACTGTTCAGAATGAGAATTCGTATAGCTGTTGGGATTCTAACTGGACATTGGCTAAAGAAATACCTCTTCAAGATTGGACTAAGGAGAGATCTGTCACGAAGGGACTGCCAAGCTAAACATTAGAGTGACGTCAATTAGAACCATGCTGCGCCAAGAGTACAGGCAACGTCCTAACCTATGTCAAAGCAGTGGATTGGTTGACGGAATAAAGGACTCTCTGGTATATCGAGGTATAATTGCCTTATTGTGGCCTATATACTGTGAGAACCATCACATACATCTTGTCCACAACATAACATGACTTAATCTACCAGTAAATATCGCTAATATAATTTTTTTGGTTTAGCTCTGTCAAATCCAATACCTTTATTGCCATTTATTATCTGCCAAGGTATTCTGATGTCAATTCATTGCTATTCTTCAGAAATAATTCGTTGTACTGCTGCAATTGGCCTTGTTTTTATAACCTACCACACAAAACGTTATCGATCTTTTATTCAGACCTGTCCAGGTTATATGGTAGTTACCAATCACTAAACTTAATTTCTTTTTTGCCTAAGTTTTTGCCTAATGTTTAATTACTGAATCCCTAATTGGTTTTATATCAACTGCTGTATGTATCCCCATTAATCATAACTTCTAGGTCATAACAATCTTAATAAGTAATAAAATTCAACTGTTTATTACACAATAACAGACCGCTATAGCAATCGTTTCATTGGCAAAGAGCCAAAATCCGAACAGCGAATCTAATTTTCCACTCAAAAAGAGCGTTTTCCGCAATACGTCCAGCGCCAAATTTATTCGCGAAATCCTCATCCAACCCTCGAAACATCTTTTGGAATACTCGAGTTTTCAAAAAGGACGCGAAACAGGCTAGAGTGGAGTCACCTCAAGTAGACAGCGCCATCTATCGTCACGTTGCGGACGAAACGAAAAGGGCGCGGAGAAATTTACGCTCCGCTCGTGTATTTTTAGTATCCGATTAGCGATTGCGTCCGGTGCCCCGGAATCCTCGGAGGCCTGCTCCGGTTCCGAACTGAGCATTAGCATGCACCTGGAACCGCAATAAAGTTCAATATAGCAGCGTAATAACACTGCCATTATCGCGGCACTTGCTATATGAATGGCTGCTACATATGAAATTAAACGCCTTCGCGCTGTGTAGAGCGCGTAACTATCATATGTGGTGGATGCGCGGGTGGTTCCCCATATCTGGCTTATTTGATTTACGGCGGCATGCAAAGTAGAGATGCAATTTCTGAGCAGGACCAAGAGGAATAGGATGAAAGATGGTGTAAGGCCATGAATCGTCTTCTATGATATGATAATGAAGGTCTTGTGTGTAATAATAATAATAATAATAATAATAATATATTCGTTCCTCGTCACACATCAGACATATAAATGCTAGATAACTGAGATGACAAAACAAGTCAAAATGTAAAAGTCTCAATACACACTACTACTAAAGTTAAATGAAAACTGTCCAACAGGCATACTCTCTTTAAATTTAAGAGAAAAATTCAGTCAGGGTATAGCAGCTTTTAATGAGAAGTAAATTTTTAAGTTTACTCTTAAAAATATTCAAATTGGTACTACACCCTACTTCCTCGGGCAACGCATTGAAGAGTTTGCACCCTATGTTGTAAAAGCACTTGCTATATTTTGCCGTACGATGTTTGTCGGGTTGTAATTTATGTTTGCTACGCGTTTCATATTCATGTGTTAAGTCATTTTTATGGAAAAAGTGCTTATTTTTGTAAATATATACACACACTTCGTAAATGTAGGTATCTATGACGGTTAATATTCTTAATTTTTAAATTCTTCGCGACACGAATAGTGAAAACCAATACCCGTCAGGATCCTAACAGCGCGCTTCTGCATAATTAAAACTCTGTTCACCTCGGCAGAATTTCCCACTGAACAATACCGTACCGTAGTTGGGAGTGAAAATTTGCGTAATACAAATTTAAAAGTATGTCCTTATTACAGTGATAAGACATATATTTTAAGCCGTAGCATACTTTTGCCAATCGTTGACAAAGATTTTCAATATGAGCTTCAAAATTTAAACTAGGGTCGAAAATTACTCCGAGTATTTTTATTTGGGTGGTAAGGGTTGAATGATCTTGTCTTATAGTATGTTCAAAACCTCGGTCTCTTAGTTGAAAAGCTACTAATTGAGTCTTATCAGCATTCAGTTTCAAATTGTTTTTATAGGACCACAATTCTATGCTTTCGTTTAGTTGAGTCATTCGCCGTAAGAGAGATTCTGTACTTCGATTCATTAAAAGTATACTGGTGTCATCCGCATACATATTCAAGTAAATATCATCAAAAGACCTTAGGAAGAAACTGAGATCGTTAGTGTAAACTTTGTAAAGAAATGGACCTAGTATTGATCCTTGGACCACACCCTGACTCAAGCTTAAAGCGTCGCTAAGCGTAGACTGATTTATCCTCACCGCTTGTTGGCGATCCGTCAAATACGATCTAATGAATTCTAGAGCAATGCCTCGTACACCATATCTGAAGAGTTTGGCAAAAAGAAGTTCGTGGTTTACACAGTCAAATGCACGGGAATAATCGAGAAACAAACCCAAAACAAAGTAGCCCTTATCCAATCCCTGAACGACTCTGTAATGAAACTCACTTAAGGCTGTATCAACACCTCTCCCCGCGGTATAGCCATGTTGATGAGCTGATAACAAATTATGTTTGGAGAAATAGGCAGTCAACTGACGCATCAATAAACCTTCAAATATCTTCGAAAAGCTTGAAAGTAAACTAATAGCGCGATAATTACTATAACAATTGCGATCGCCTTTCTTAAATAGTGGTTGAATAATAGCTCTTTTCAATTCAGTGGGAAAAATTCCATTTTCGAAACATAAATTTACGACATAAGCAAACACGTCACAGATTTGAGATTTAATGTTTTTCAAAATATTATTCGAAATATTATCAAAACCACAAGAGTCAGAGGATTTAAGGCTGGTAATTACATCTAATACGTCTATATTTGTAACTGGTGAGAGGAAAAATGAAACGTTATTGAGTGGTACGTTTTCAGTTAGAAAATTCATGTCTAGTTTGAATTTATCAACGTTATTAACAGTTGCAAAAATTGAATTAAACACATTAGCCACCTCTTTGTCAGGTTGCCTCTCGTTATCAACAAAAATTTCTAACTTTTCTTTAAGTTTACTTTACCCCGCAATTCAGAGACTATACTCCACATTGCTCTGCTTCTATTTGAGGCATTTCTAATTTTATTATCGTTTTGTTTTTTATGTTCGCCTATTAATAATTGATTATAGAATTTATTTACCTCTGCGCTTAAAGGACGAAAGTGTGTGTATCGTTTCGCGAGATCACCATATAGTTGAACTTCTTGTTTTAACCGTAATAACTCTGATGATAAATGAAAGGGTCGTGTAGGTCTTTCGCTATTAACAATACGCTGCAGAGGAAAGTGAAGGTCAAAATAATACAAGAGAACACTACTAAAAGCTCCATACGCGGTATTAGGACATGATTCACAAAACACATTTTGCCAGTTTTCATTCTCCAAATCCTTTTTGAAACTTTCAAATTTTACGTCACTAAAAGTACGTCGGAAAATATAATTCTTTTCCTTAATAATTTTATCTACCTTAGCATGGTATTTTAAAACTTGAGAATGATGATCTGATAGATTAAAATCTGAGTTTTCCACTTCATAGTTAGATTGAGACAATACTAAAAAATTATCAAGACAAGAGGTAGAGGTCGATGTGATCCTAGTGGGAGAATCAACTGTCAATTCAAAGCCAAAAGAAGAGACTAAGTCAATAAAATTAGTTCTACATTTACTATTCGTCAAAAAGTCAATATTAAAATCTCCCCCTATTATCACCGTCATACTGTTATCCATACAAACGAAATCCAACAAGTTATTCAACAAATTTACAAACACATCAAAATCACCTAATGGTGGACGATATAAGACTACAATAGTAACCTTTGTGTGTAACAGCTGTATAGAGGCTGCTTCTAATACACCTTCTTGACAAAAATTACATAAAGATAACATTTTGATTTGAATTTTAAAGCATCTTTTAACATAAATTGCGACGCCCCATGCTTCAGCGAACTTCTACAATAATATGATGTGAGTGAAAAATTACTTATGTTTAACTCGTGCAACTGTTCCATTGTTTGCCAATGTTCTGATAAAAGAAGGATATCACATTTTGTTTCTCTCAAAATAACTTCCAAAGCCAATAACTTATTCGCTAAACACTGTATATTTTGGTGTTGGATTGTAAAAAATTTGTTGCATTTCCACCCTTTGGAAATTGAGATGAGACAGTTGTTTGGGTAGAGTCTCTTAGCGAATTCACAGCACGTTCGGTGGAATCACTTTCACTACATTTTGAATTAAAACTTCTATTCGATGATCCTGTCGCTGTTTTACCATTTTGATTTTGATTTCGATGAGTTTCTTCATTGGAGTACTCGTGTATGCCTTCGCGGTGATGTTGATGAGTATTAATTGCCGATTCCAAGAAGAATATTCTCCTTTAATCAATTATTCTTCAATTATCTTTGCCATTGGATTTTGTTTTGATGGAATTATCTATTTTCTTTGAAAGTAAGAGAAATAGAACTAATGTCGTTTATCTCGACTATTCATTTATGGTGCTATTTTCCATCAGAATTTCTTTCATCTTCCTATCTGTTTAAAGGGCGACGGGTTAGATTCAGGAAGAGTCTCAATAGTTACCTGACCAACCTTGATAAAATTTTATCCAATCTGTAGATGTTTTTCTAAAATTTTCATTATCATTGTCTTCCATAAACTTTGGTTCAGCAAATTATGACTAGATTTTGGTTTTCATCCATACCGATGAAGGATTAAAATGAAATTTATTAATTGTTTGTGATTTAAGCTATCGTATTTTGAAATTGGCTCAGTGAGTTGCTATTTGTTTGATTTAGTTTGTTGGTTTAAATAGTTTTATTTATTAACTCTTTGTGCTATAAAGCATTGATTTCTTCTAGCTTCACGGGTGTACACTGTAGGTTCTGAGTTAATTTTTGTTCAAAATGATCTCCATCAAAATCGACGGCTATTAGCTCTCTCTCAGTAGCTCCAACTCCTTTCATGGCCTTCTATCACTGGAGCGGTGGTGCTAGTAGATTATTTCAAGTCCATTCAATGACGATCATGATAGAACGGATAAACAAGTTATCTTCTGTGAATTTAATTTAAATAAAATATTGTTCGCCAAGTGATCGTCTTGTTTGTCAGTAAAATTTTAATATTGTACAGTTGCTGGTGATGTTAAATGTCGTAGAGTAGCATAGATTCAGTCTTCCAGTTGCGTCCTTGCATGGCAAGCACTATGCTATTTTCCAAAATAAGATTGAAATTTATTATCAAATTATATTTCGAAAGGTGTAGTGATCCAAACTAGCATTGATTAAACAATCGCTAGGGCGAATGAAATAATGAGGTGAAGGGACACTAATCAATTTCTCACTTTTAGTCAAAATATTCATCCAGGTAACAGATGTTTGGCTGTGCACCCATTTTTTAAGCCTTCAGCGTTTAAATTCTACCACAAATACGAAATAATCGTCAAGTAGTGATTTAGGAATACGCAGGGTTGAAGTATTTTTATTGCCATTATTAGTTATTTTTTTGTTTGAAAACGGCATTTGTTGTATATGTAATGTATTAACCGTAAAAAGTAAACAAAGTAGTTTCTTAAAAGATCTGTTGTGCCTAATACCGTAATAATAGTATAATAAATAAACGTAACTTCTTAACAGTGTAGATAGGATTGTTGAAAAACTTGCACCATCAGGTATGTTTCCACACTTTCATTGGTGAAGGTTGTCCACTGTGATGAAAAAATGTTCTTATATTTCGAGAAAGACCGTTCAACATTTACGGAAGTAACACAAGCATAATTGAAATAATTTGTCTTACAATTAATCTCGTATAATCGGAATTTTTTTAAACACTGTCGAACTTTACCATAACGCGACCGTTTTTTGCGTCGTTGACACCATGTAGCAATATATTAACTTCGTCCACGATTTGCACTGATTCTACTAACGACAACCCAGTATTTTGCACTGCGTCTAGTAATCGTTTATAATTGTTGCTAATACTTTTTAAATCTGTTTCAACAGAAGTATCTAGAAATCCTTTCTGGCTCTCATTAATAGCTGTAGCTTCGTCAGGGTCGAATTCTAAAGTCACAATGTTCGGAATAAAAAGCCGCTTGCAACCATGTTCCCGAACGCGTGAGGATCGGCTGTGGTGTTCCGCGAATATCGGGACAAAGCCTGTGAAATGCTTGAATCCGTTTCGCCATTAATGCATCCACCTCCGGGTAACATTCGCGACTAGTTTGTGCCACAAGATGTAAAGCATAAACTTTACACGTAACATGTAAAAGTCCCTCACACTTTTCTTTATGAGAACGGCCTACGCTACACAATGTCGCTGCTCCATCGCTTATAAATATCAACAGTTGACTTGTTGACACTTGAAATTGTTGTAACGTATCGAGCATTTCGCGCGTAATTGCTTCGCCAGAATACCTTTTAGTCTTTTGCTAGCTAATAAGATTACAAATTTCGGTTTAACAGGATCTAGTACTCGTACTTTAATATTCAAAATAGATTTTTTTTACAATCTATCGTCTCATCAAGACATAGCCACAGCTGTTTATCTTTTAATGCTACTTTTATCCTATTTTTGATATATTTACGTATACTTGGTAGCACTTTCCGTAACTCTGTCCGTGATGGTAAGTTCCACCCGGGATTGTATGTACGCCGAAACTGTCGAAACGGTTCTTTGTCGTGTAAGCAAAGCGATAGACCACAAGCAATAAATATCAAAAGTAAATCCAACTTAAATTGGATTTGAGGTAGCACGCCATTTCTCTCATTTTTGTGCTAAACACTATTTATGTGTCTTTTTCAGTCGCCTTTGTTCCAGCACATTAAAGGTATTTTGCAAGCTCTACACAATACTTGAGTTCCATTACAGTTCACATCCGGAAATTCACTGATAAATTTAGATAGACAACGGCAGTTTATTTTCCTTGCGTACGTTAGACATATTTACATACTTATACTTATCTCTATAATTGTGACTAACGCTGCGAAGGGTTGATGAGAAACTTTTGTAATAAATCAATAATTTCATTTGCTGAGGTAGCCCGTGCCGATTTATTCAACCTCACTTCTAACCTGGCGCAACGAGACAGACGCGCGACTCCATGCCCGGCCTACTCATGACTATAATAATTGATAGCGTTATGGAGATAAGTAGATTAAGCAGCGATAAAAGATTACTGTAGTTTTTCTAACGTATCCTGCATAATTCCGTAATTTAGCTGTAACAACCTAGCAATCATGTTTTATAACATAATGAAACACGCAGATTAAGTTGTCAGTTTTCCAGTTCAATAACTTCTGAATTAATCAGCACAAAAGACGCCTTAAAAAAGGAGAAGCGGAGGAATGGAAAGTGGCGCCGAAGCTCACCTATCGAACGCGAAATACTAAAAGCGCCCGATAAACAGAAAACTAATGGTCTTTCTGACGTTCGCTTACTCATTAAATATGTATTAGATTCTCTGGACACAGGTGGCGCGGCGAAGTGGAAAGGAGAAGGACCGCTACAGTGGAAAATTACATTCTACGGCAAACATTATCATAAATATTACAAACAGTTGAAGATGCATGAAAATTACCTGCCTTTTTTCGAATATAATGACCCTCGTTATTAATTTAGACGGAAGGGAAGATCGACCGCCGGATATATAAACGATAGTTTCATTAATGGTCGCTCTATATTTATTTGTTTGCTTGTATTGTGTGGTGTTAGCTATCGTTATGAAAGTCGATATCAGATAGACATCGCAATAATCAACGAAAAAAAATGAAAATCATGTACATACAGGTATTTGTAGAACATCTTTGGCTAAAACCATACTTATTGTCCCAAAAAGAAGTATGCACTTTCTTTTGTTTCTCGATCGTATTGAAAGAATTGATCACCCAGAAACTGGGTTATCACCTCATATCATCCCAGAGAAGGAAAGTTAAAAACGTATGCAGGGCAAAGAAGTGGAAATACATGGAAGAAAAAATTCAAACAATTGAACAAAGTTTTATTAATAAAAACAAAAAAAGCTTTTACCAAGAAGTTAAAAGGAATAAAAACCTGTTGCAGCTAAGAACACGATTCTTAAGAAATAAAAAAGAAGCTAATAGTAGATAATGAAGCGGTACTGAACAGGTGGAAAGAGCATTTCAAAGAAATCCTAAATAAAGCCGAAGGAGAAGTAGAATTAGCTCAACTAAAAGAAGGGCATGCTTGCCATTAACGACGAAGTAGTGCAATTATCAACGCTAGAGGAAATAAAAGCTATAGTGAAAAGCGAAAAAAAAGTAGTAGAAATGACAATCTTAGTAGACGTGTTTACAGTAGTTTGTGTTTGACGCTAAAACTTGCTTTTTAAATAAGCAAAATAAGAAGTAAGCGAATTCCAATAGCATGCCATATAATCTCGAAAACGTAAGCTCCACTTCGGTTCCATTTTCTTGAGCTGCACACAAACGGACATAATTTATGACTTCTATTAAATTTTACACCTACTTGTCTATATGGCAGATTAAATGTCATACTTTTCCTTTTTGTTTGTCGTTGTTGTTTAAATAGATCGCCTGAAAATCATCTCTAAACATTTTTACGACACTACAATCGTCACTTCAACTCCAATTTTTGCTTAGCTTACAACTTGCAACTTCAAATATCGAGCGTTTATGAATGGAAGAAAAAGGTGGCCCCGATCATTCAAAATCCTTATCGTATCGCCTCAATCACTTAATAATCTCGTCTCCAGCCGTCAACCTACCTTTCACGTTTGAAAGATTCGAAATAGATAGGCACCTAGTTCTCCCGTGGGGTGATTTTTTAGTCAAATTTGCAATTCCTTCATCAAAATACCACACCAAGTATCGTTCGTCGCCTGAAAACGTAACATTTTTTAACTTTTTTGGTTGACCTACATGCCGATACGATTGCCGCTATCACAGCGCGTTCTATACTGAAACAGTTCACTAAAACCCTTACCACAACACTTAATGCTTGAGACCCATTGTTTCGAATATCAGCAGTCCAACTTACTTACTTTCCAGGTGGTTATCTGACAAATTGAACCAGTTACCTGTACAATTTCCGGATTTGGCTATTAAAAATTCTTACGAGTTCATTGAAAAAACTAAGGACATTGAGCTTACTGACAAAGAAATTTTAGTATCGTTTGACGTAAGTTCATTGTTCCCTAGTGTCCCAGTTGATTTAACTTTGGAATATTTAGAAACACTTTTGTTGGATAACCAAATGGATAGAGAGGAAGTTACTAGCTTCATTTCTTTGACAAAACTTTGCATGAAACAAAATTTTTTCCAAATTAACAACACTTTTTATCAACAAACGGAAGGAACAGCAATGGGTAACAGCTTATCTCCGTTTATGGCTAACCTCTTTATGGGTAAATTTGAAACTGACCTGAAGAATACTTTCGCTTATTTCCCTCGGCTTTGGATCAGATACGTCGATGACATTTTTTGCATCTTTGACATCAGTAAATGTTCAATAACGGATTTCATAGAACAACTTAACTCAAAATTTCCCTCTATCAAATTTACCCACGAAGAAGAAAAAGACAACACGACATGTTAGTAATAAGAAATAAAAATAAGTTAGAAATAGACGTATATAGGAAACCTACTAGTAATAATAGATTCATCTTACAGGATTCTAATCACTCATATGAACACAAACTTTCGGCTATTAACTTTTTGGTGCACCGGTTACTCAATTTTCCTTTAACGAAAGATAGATATCAAAATGAACTAAAAGAAATCATCAATATTTCTAACTTTAACGGATTCTCTGAAGATGTCGTCTATAATACTATTAGGAAACATAAGAATAGATTAAGAATTAGAAATGTAAACACATTAGAACGCATTGACGGCCGTAATAATAAGAAATATATTAAATTACCCTTTTATCCATGTTACACCAAGGGTCTTCAAAAAATCTTTTCTAAGATTGACCGCAAGATTGTTTTCTCTTCGAGCAATAACCTTAAAAATCTTTTAGGAAATTCCAAAGACCCAGTGGATAACATGGAAAAATCAGGAATTTACAAAATTTCATGTAAAGATTGTGATCAAGTGTATATTGGGCAGACAAAAAGATCAATCAAAATTAGGTACAAAGAACATTTGACTCATCTCAAATTCAGAAGGTTTGATAAATCTAGCGTTGCCCATCATATGCTTGAAAATAACCATAATGTTGATAATATAAAGTTAATTAAAAACGTAAGGAGTACTTCTCAATTAAATTGTTATGAAGGCATGGAAATTTACAAAAACAAAACTCACTTAATGAATTCAGATTTAGGACCACTAAATTCCAGCCTTTATCCTTTGTTACATCATGTTTAATCATTTATAGTTGTATTTTTAACTTGTGCAATGAACCGCTTCATTGTAATCTAGGATTTATTAACTCACGTCATTCGGCTCATTTACCTTTAGGCTATTTATAGTCCTGTGCAATGAAGCGGCTCATTAAATTTTACGATTTTAAATTTACATATTGCATAATTTATTTTCTTTATAAGGTTAGTTTTTCACTTAGCTTGTTAGTTCAGTCTTGCTGCTGATGATGATAGCTTGGCTATCGAAACGTGCGTCCAGTACGTATTAAGTGTTGTGGTAAGGGTTTTAGTGAACTGTTTCAGTGTTTCAGTGCCACAGTTTCAGAGTATCCGTTTAGCGTTCTATACTATTGAAAATATTTCAAGTGAATACCTGCTTTGTTCTCCTGACGTCGTCGGTCCATCTTGCTTCTGAAAATGTTATTTTTCTATTCGAAATACTATTCGCGTTACCCTTCGTCGCTCGAGAGTAAGCCAAACCTCTTGGTTGCATTCGCATTTGACGTTACAGACAGACGCTGTCAGATACCGACGCGCTACTATTCGCGTTTTTTTTGCTACACGACAGCGATTAACGTAGTGTTCGGCGTAGAATTATCGTCGACGTCCCTCTGAAGGCTTCCAGTTCCGCTTCCGGTTCCCGGATCGCGATTTACCGTCGTCTAGGCACATAAAAAGAACGGCGCTTTCGGTACACGTGCACCCCTTACCCCTACCCCTACCTACTTTTCCCCAAATAAATACGTTCGTCCTCTATTCTCCCTTTACAGGGCCGTAACGCTCCAGACAAAGATAGTTTTATCAGTCATTATTGGAGTATAACGTGGTATTTTGCATCCGTCACCAATTCTCCAAATTGAAACGTGCCTAATACACCTTCAAATAATAAACCTAACAAGTCGAAATGTCAAGTTTATCAATTGATCCGCACATTATTTTTTATCAATTTACTTTCGTCTTCTACTTACAGATATACGTATCCAGTAGATTATCGTCATTTGTAAACCCTGTCCTTATTCAAATGAGGAAGTCGTGACTATAGTGCTTTATCTAGTCGACATTTATTTGGTTGCATTATTTGACTGAGTAGTTTGTCAATAGACGCTTCTAGTCAAGCAAGTCGAAAGCTATTCATTTTTTCTTTCGGAAAGTTTGACAGGGTTTATTGATTCTCCCCCGTATTTGTATGCATGCGTGTAGTTGTGTTACCCAATTTACTTAAATGATTTATTCAAAATTCAAACGGTTAAATCAAATAGCAGTTAATTTATTTATTCTGAATTAAATACTAGACAAATATGTAATTGGATTTTGCGTTGGTGTCTAAATACTTTAGTAAATAATAACCGAAAAAATCGAATCTGCCTTTCGTCTTAAATAATAAATTATGTAAACCGGAAACCCATTCATTTGCTTATTGATTCTTATTTTTCTGGAATAAAAGTTTATATAAAGGAATATTTAACTTCGTTGTTTACTTCGATAAAACGCCTACTTGAGATATTGATGGTAATATAATTTTTTTAGCTGAATATTTTCTCTTACTTAACGTGGGTCGATTTTATTTGAAAGTTGGTAACGTATATCAAACCATTCTTAAAACCCCTTCATTCTAAAATTACTGTTCACTTTCAATATTTTCACTGTATCAACGTTAAAAGAGAGTTAATTCTTAAATGTTGTGCGAACATAAATATAACTATTCGAGAATGAATCATAGTCGTCCAGGGATTAGGTAAATGTCAAACAGATAGCGTGTCAAAATGTTTTTTTTTTTTACTGTCAGAGTGGTTTTACACACGTCACTAAATTGATCTATTTAGCGACCTTCAATTTCTTGAGGTGTGTAATACATTTAAATTGATCAATAAATTAGTAGCTTCAAATTAATGAATTTAGAGCTAGTTCTAATTTTCGTCAATTTTTGAGTAACTTTCTGGTGATTTTGCGGATTTCGTAGTAGTACCAACCTAGGACATTTGACTTTGACGAAGTGATGTTCGTTCGTGTTGTGTTGCACGTGTTCTGTTGCATATATGCAGGCTCTCACAGATATCGCCACAAATGCTTATTTACTTTTAAGAGAATAATTTTCGGAAAACGTCGTGAAGTTTGGTATGACTAAATAAACAGTTTCCACGCGGGCGATAATAAAATTTTAAATTTGTGATAGTGAAAAGTGCTTTACGGCGGCCTGAAGCACGGCGTTCATCAATACTCCACTTAAGGTAGCTTTCTGTTCGTCCAGAGTCTTTGAAATGAAAACAGGCAAGTTTTCAACTTTGATTTATTTACATATTCACAAGAGACATAACAAAAAACAAACGACACTCGGATTAAGCCAAAATAAAACGAAATGAAATTCTTGTATTAAGATTGCAAATTAAAATAAAATTTAAATCGGACGAAATCCAAGATTTCGGCTAATACCACGTACGAGAAACTATAAGTAATGTTAAACGCATTCGTCGCGGAAGACTAAAACTTCTTTACAAACGGTGTCTCGGAAATGAGGTCTCAAGTCGGTAAAATCAGCCAATAAAATTATTACCAGTGAATTAAGGGAACTTAGACAATATAAAACCGTCCGCAAGTTAACAAAATTCAGTTGGTGACAACATTAGTCGGCCAGCTAATTACCTTCAGATCAGACAATATGAAAACCGTCGACGAAGGGTCGGTCAGGAGCGAACTGCTGAATGAAATTTTGGACGGCTTTATATACAAAATATCTAGATGACGTATTGTTTCTTTTACATGATGTATAGTGATAAAATATCGCCCTAATGGTGAGAAACAGGAAAGAACTGGAGGACATAGCAAGGCAACTGATGGATGCGGCAGAGAATATTGGGTTGAAAATTAACGCAGACAAAACAAAATATATATAAGTGAAGAATCAGTGTGGGAGTAAAAAGAAAAATAACCTACTAGTGCACGAACTAGATTTGTCAGTGGCTGAGTTCGAAGAAGTCGATAATTTTATGTATTTGGGAAGTCTGATAAATAATAACTGCCAGGAAGAAGAAGAAGTAGACTTGAGAACAGTTAAAGCCAACAGCTGCGCAAAAAGACTACGGACAATCCTGAAAAAATAAGAGTGTATAAATCAATATTTAGACCTACCCTTACCTATGCAAGTGAGACTTGGGTAATGACAAACAAAATAAAGGAAGAGCTCGAAGTCTGGGAGAGGAAGATACTCAGAAAAATATTCGGTGGAAAACTTATACAAAGAAACAAAGACTGCAATGGCTAGGACATTTAGAAAGGATAGATGAGGGGAGAGAGACGAAAGCAGTGGCATGGAAGATTCCTGAAGGGAAAAGGAAGAGGAGAAGACCGAGGAAGCAATGGAGGGATGCAGTGGAGGATGACCTGAGAGAAAGACAAGTCCAGAACTGGGGGAGAAAGGCGAAAAGTCAGGAAGAATGGAAAGGGATAATAAAGCTATGGACATAAACGGTCTGCAAAGAGCTTCTATATATATAATCAAAAACAATTTAAAAATAGAATGTTACACAAGCTCTAGAGCGATCGATCGTTATACACTATTGGTCCAAAAGTTATATACAGCGATATTGAAAAATATGAATAAAAGTTAAAAATAATTTTAAAAATTGACACAAAATTACTCAAAATAATAATTTTCATATTTTCCTTTGCCTTCAGGATCTTTAGATTCATACGGACGGACTACGGTTTGTCGTAACCTTATGGTATCAAAAATATCTCCGAATAAACGTCGTCGATTTTCACCACAATTCAACGTGTCTTTTTTTTTAAGAGGATACAATATTAAATAATTTATTAATCTTGTTGGACACAAAATCATTTTCAAAAGTACTGATCGTTGCTTTAAATATCAAGGCTATTCAAAATATCGAACATTCTATTACCTGTTTTTTTATAATCTATTAGAATTTGCTTCGTAATGCAATTGGTCCATAGTTTCCCATATTTGTAGGATCGCGTTTCTTGCTGTGATTTAAATCCTATAATCCTGTTTACTAATTGTTTAATAAGTTTTGAATATAAAGCTGACCCAAAGATTTTTCCATATAACCACCAAAAAAACGAGAAAACCCACTGAACAATTTTGGACGTCTATCCTTTACTAGAGCCCAAAAGAAGAAGAAGATATACATATATTCATGGTTTGCTCAATTAATTTACATCAGACATCCTGCTTAGCGAGAAAAATGGCAGAATTAGAATATAACACTCGCTAATATCACAAATCTACCATTTTCGACATCATCCCCAATATATTAAACCAACGAATCGTTCACGCCCAGTCGAAAAATGATCACACGAACCCATTTACACGCCCCGACATCTCCCCATTATCCCTAAACGGACCCTAACGCAATTACAACCGCGTATCAATCGACTCTTTTATATTCCGACCGACGGACGCCACTGGATCGAGGACGACGGAAGTTTTATGGTGATTGATAAAGCTACGGGAAATGGCGTCTCGTCGACGTCGCCGTTCCCCCAGATCAAAGGGGAGACGTAAGGGGATATGGCACCAAACGTAAACACGAAAAAATCGAATCGATTGAGGTTAACGGGATGGGAGTGGGGAGGAGGTGCAGGGAATTGGAAAGGACGGGCAAGAGGTATATTATTCAAGGGTGAAATTATCTTGTCTCATTTCTGATGGAGAAGACCGCGAATGGAAAGGGTTGGGTGGGGGAGGACAAATTGCTTGTTCAATTTATGTTTTGGCGGTGATGCGGTGAAGGTTGTTACAGGCGGGAAGCTTCTCCAATTTGCGAGGTATATGAAAGAATAAGGAGCGGAAAAGATTGATGCAAATTTTGTATGCGGTTGGTTACTTTATTGCCTCCCTTTTTTAAAGAGTTATTTGATTCGTTTACTGTTTAATGATCCGGCTCAAATTTCAGAAAAGCGATACTATACAAACGGAAATATTACACGAGCTTGTTCGTTATAAAAGGATTTTGGGATTTGTAGAAAATAGAATTAATTACATCATCAGTTTTCGCTCAAATTCGTGCTTCAAATATGCTTACGATCATTTTCAGAATCCATGATCTATCTCTGGAGATGCTACATTGAAAATTCGCAAAATGTCGGATGAAAAAGTTTTGAAAGATTTCCAGATTACTAATTTTCAAGTTTTCAGATGAAATTATCAAACCATTGATGCAGGATATGCTAACGTTCACAACTGTGTTCACAAGTGCGATTTTCGCAAAGAAATACAATGAATGGTTTCAGAAAAACTACATATATCATTCATTTGAATCAAGAAGCTGCCGCAAAATGAGAGATTGGGGCCAATGCATTACACACTTCGAAAGGTTGCCTGCCACCAACTGTGTACACATGTTTAACAAACTCCCTAGTGAAATAGGTAATAGAAGCAGAAGCCCCGCTTATCCCAATGATCGTAATAACATTCATCGTTTAAAAACTGCTTTTCTGCTTCTTACATAAACTTTTTGATATTTTGCTTGGTGAGAACTTTTATCTTTTAGGAATAACAAACACAAAATTTAGGCATAAAAACATCCATAAATATCCATGAAAGGAACCAAGCAGAAACGAAAAATTTATCTAGATTATTTCCTAGTAAATGTAGAAAGATTGGAAAGTGTGAAAAACGTAAGTGTTAAAAAAGGAGCTGAAATTGGAACACTTTCTACATCAAATCGATTATAAAATAAATATAAAAGATATACACAAATAACAAAAGAAAAATAATAAAAGAGAATTAAGGCATACAAATTTGGAAATATAGAAACAGAAAAAATATAAAAGAATTAACAAGGATCCCAAATATATATATAATAAAAATCTAGAACATGTAGAAGTAATATGGCATAATTAAAAATAAAATAATAGTAGCTGCTAAAGAAAGCTGCGGCGTAACAAAAGTTGGAAATGGAGAAATAAAAAGAACAGCATGGTGGACGGAGGAAATTAAAAAAGAAATAGAAAAGAGAACAGCATGGAAAGAATATTTAATTAGCAGAAATACTGATGACTATGGTAGATACAAAGAAAAACGATTGACAGTAAAGAAAAGTGTAAAAGAAAACAAACAAAAACTCTGGGAAGAATTCTGGATTAAGATGAAAGAAAATGCATAAAATGGGAACCAAAAATTATTCTACGGAATGCAGAAACAAATGAAGAAGCCCAAAACAAACTGTTTAAAAAATATAGAGGATAAACAAGGAAATATACTAACAGAAGAAAAGAAAATAATGAACCGCTGGAAAGAATATTATCAAGAGTTACCGGAAGAAGACATAAGTGAACACCCCAAAGAAGAAGCCCAAACACCACACATCAACGAGAACTCACAAAAAGATGAAACATATATAACGGAGGAAGAGCTAAACGACACAATACAAAAAATGAAAATAGGAAAGACACCAGGAGAAGATAAGATTATTTCTGAAATGGTAAAATACATGAGAGAAGAAGACAAATTAACTTTACTAAACTCAATAGCGAGAAAAAAAGGGACACCTCAGGGCTGAAGAATGGGAATAACAACACCAATATACAAGACGGGGGACAGCACAATATGTAACAACTTTAGAGGTACTACTTTAATAAGCACCGTAGAAAAAAAATTATTCCAGAATTCTGAAAGAAAAACTAGCCAAAAAATCGAAAATATAACAAACGCAAGCAGGATTTCATAAAGGCAGAGGGATACATGACCAAGTCTTCATCCTACAGCAAACAAGTGAAAAAGCGAGAAGAACTAGAAAAGAAATGTATCTTTGTTTCATAGACATCGAAAAAGCATTCGATCAAATAAACAGAAACAATTATGGAACACGCTAAGGAATAGACGCATTGACGAAAATTACGTTCGAATAAGAAATGAGAGGTGAAGCAGGGATGTATTTTAAACCGGGTACTTTTCAATATATTGCTAGACGAAGCAACCAAACAGGCCAAATCAAATACAAAGAAATATACAGTTGGCTTTTCAACATCGCGAAGTTATGCTATATCGTCGATATGGTCATATTTGAGACTCGGAAAGAAATCTACAAACCAATGTCAGCATAATCAACTAACAGCAGAAACAAAGGTCATGGTAGTGGGAAAGACTACAAAACAAATATAAGGATCGGAGGACAAAAGATTGAACAAGTAAAAAAGTGTTCATGTTTGTCAACAACAATAAATAACAAAAGAAATATGGAAGACGAAATAAATCAACGAATATCAAAAGACTACAATCTCCTCTCTTTATATTCTTACGAGTATACCAATCTTCACGACTAAACGTCAAGATGTACAGAAAATCAGATTCTTCAGGCAAAAGTGAAGAAACAACATTTTCAGCAATTTCCTCCATATCGGAGACTCACACATACATATGAAGGATTCACTTCTGTGCAAATCATGCCACAATTTATAAAAATTACTTCGCGGTATAGGCAATAATATTCACGGCTAGTACCATTTCCATTACGTAAGTAACTATTCTACTGTGTAACTAGTTTTTATTGCTGAATTCATTCATTTTTGCATTTTAATGATTCGGTGGCCCAGTAGTAAGAGGGCCTGCTCTTAACTGTAGCAGGTTTAAGAGTTGCGCGTTCGAGTTCTAGCAGGCTCGGTGACAGTTTTTACAGAAAGTCTTGTACAGTCCGGAGTCACCATCTACATGCTGAGGAATAATTAATTACATTTCATTCTTTACGGCGAAGAAGTGATAATAATAAAGCCATGGAACACTTTACACACATCATTTACATACTGAAAGGCTCCTGTAGCGATGACGAGTAGCTTGTACACTCCGTTGGCGCGTCACCTCACGTACAAAAAAAAATAATTTAGGTTCTACTTTATCGTTGGCACTTTTTTTCTTTTGTTTAACATGCTGGCCCACCTAAATGAATTTTAATTGAAGCAAAATCTTTTTAACTTTAGGAATTCATTGAAAACGCATTTCAAAGGCAGCCTGTATATAATATCTGTTTTGGTACCAAGATTCCTTAAGCTTAAACACTGAGCTAAAACGTTCATCGCCCCTGAATAACTAAAGTTAAAATTGCTAGTCAATACATCCCTTCCACTAACCTCCTCATACCTTCCTTCTTATTCTTGTCTCCGGCCAATAGGAAAAAGCTTTTCCGTTCGTTTCTATTATTATTCTACACCTACTTCGGTGGCTCCGAACTGAATTAGATACAGTCGACTTGCACGACAGAACGGTATAAAATTGAATCATCAAATAAATTAATCAGTCCCGGCTGATGTGTCTTGGACAGGAAGATGGCGAAGTGGAATGAGGAGACGAACGAGGGGAAGCGCTATGTGAGCGAGCCGCGTAATTCCCAGTCGACAGGGCCGACGTCATCTCTACGGCTGGTTTCGTCTGTTTGACGTTGAAATATTTAAATGGCGAAACAAAACGAATGTCGTCTTGCTTAAGCGGATGACTGGGATACTGTACGACTTGCGGTTGGCGTGGGAGCGAAACGGAAATAGGAAATACGTTGTGGTATTCCTGGGATGTTGAATTTTATTCAGTAGACAATAGAGGGAGCGCTAGGTGTTTTCGTTTTAGTATTAGCAGGAAGATTACGAAGTGTTAACCTACTCCCTGGAATATTAAGAGCAATAATATGCAACTATAATATTACACTAGATTATTAAATTGTGAAAAAGTATGCACTGCCACACCATCCAGGTATTGGTAACACTGAAGATATCTTGTTTCTATATAAATTGACACAGCTAAATAGTATCCCATACAGAAGAAATAATTGAAATTGAAAACATTACGCCACAATATGCACATTTCCAATTTTGTCCTTCCGCTCATTTCTAACGACTGGTTTCTAATGTGAACGTCTTCAGAATCCTTAAAATGCGACCTGACATCCAAGATCTTTATTGATTACCACACCATATTAAAAAGTACAGAAAGTCATTATCATTACTACCATTGTTTTATTAAATAGTCAGTCGTTTCCTTTTTGCGGCCACTAAAAGAGATATGCATGGGTTTTGGACACCATCTAGACAATATACTCCAAATTAACGGTAAACACATACATAATTCTGCCTAAAATTCAATTCATCACTAAATTCGGGATACATTCAGTAGCATTAACTACGGGCATTGAGAAATTGTACCACAAGATATGAATAAAGAAATCGTAGCGATATTTTCAACAAATAATACAGTTTAAAAAAAAAGGAGGAAGACCATCAATCAAGACCTACAATAGTCCAAGAGAAATTGAGATAATCAAAAATTACTTTTCCGTCTTGGAATAGTTGTAATTCCAGTCGAACACATTTATCAATATTTTGCAGTCAGCTATTTAGTTTGGAAATTCCACATATTATTAATCCATGACGTTGCCTTAGATACTT
Source organism: Dynastes maya (assembly GCA_029619315.2). NCBI lineage: Eukaryota > Metazoa > Arthropoda > Insecta > Coleoptera > Scarabaeidae > Dynastes > Dynastes maya. The sequence continues at coordinate 53,885,082 of JAROYE020000004.1, read as the reverse complement.
TTTCTTGTAAAATGTATTAAGAAACCTGAAATCCGACCCTAAAATTGCTGTACCAAGATCTAACAAAAGAAATGCTACGGTGATCCTGGATAGTGAAGAGTGAGAGTCTGAAAACAGTTAAATCTGCTACGGAAAAGAAAAAAAAAATCAAAATACAAGTAAGCTGACGTAAATCTGGATTGATAAAGTATACGTTAAGGATAGAAGCACAGAACCGAAATACCAACAGTTCCTTATTCGTTGAACAATACTAACATGAAAGTAATTCAACACCTTAAAAACCAATAATCTTCGTGGCGAATATTTTCTTTTCTAGACAATTAAAGATTGATACATGGAAAAACATTTTGGAGAATTAATAACATTATTTTCAAGAATTATTTTTGCAGTGTTTAGAGAAGCGGTTCGAGAGAATAAGTAATTGTGCTTGTTGTTTTAATACATTATTAATTATTAAACATTTTCAAATTAGCATTTCTAGTATTTCGAATCTTTTACCAGTGGAATAACCTTTGTGAACGCTAGTGTATATATTATATTCGTAGAGTAAACAAGAGGAGAACAAATGTAACCGCGACCGACGTACCGAAACGAAATTTCGAGGTATTATTACCTACTTTTCGAAACGGTACACCAGCAATTGTGACCCACTAGTCGACCGCAGAACCATGTATATTTGAGTTTAATCTAGCATTAAATTTCAATTCGTTTCCATATCGATCGCGTATTGAAGCGACAAGCCGCTTCTGGTCACGCGCCCCAATTGCAGAAACATAACGTTGTAAAAAGGAAATGGTGAAGGGACAACAAAAATGTGAAGCAGAACTCCGTCACTTTTTATCTGAAGGTTGCCGGAGAAGTATTTGAGTGTTATGAGGTTTATGATTGCATAATTGCTTCGTGTAATTTGCTAAAAGGCGTCGACTTTCTTGCATCTCGATGTCCAGCTATAAATTGATATAAATAAGTTTCTCTACATACAGTTTTTTGAGGTGAAATTAAAAAAAAGTTAGTAATGTTGGCAATATTATTATTTAATTACATATAACATGCAAGTAAGAACAATTTTAACATATAATTACTAATATTTGCTTGTTCCTCTCATGTATTTTATTATTTCCTCAATCTTTTTTTGGCAATGCAGCTTTTTACTGCCCAAGTAGCTTTTTATTGTTTTTTTTTTTTAATTTCGTCGCTATTATGCCATACATCTTCAATATGTAGTTGTAATTCTTCCTTTGTAGTTGAGTTTCGTGAACTTACGACGTTTTTTGACATTCCACGCATTTTCAATTGGGTTTATGTTTGGTGAATTGCCTGGCCAAGGTAGTATAAGCAGATTTTTAGATTCAAGGTACCACATTATACTTTTTGCCTTATTACACGGTACATTGTCTTGCATGAAAGTATATGGTCCTTGAGTCGGATCCAATGTATTAATATAAAGTATTAAATAGTTTTATAAACTTTTTTATATTGTTTTTGTTCCATTGTTCCGTTAACGAAATATAGTGGTCCCGATCTTTCTGTCGTAATATACTACAAAGGCATTAGAGATGGGGGGTGTTTAATAGATTTGATTGTACGTGCTTTTTTGTAACGCTCTGAAGGAGGTCGACGAATAAATTGGCTTTTCTCCATTAGCACTTCTGGTCCCCCGTGATTCGTCGCTATAAATAATCTAGAAAAAAGTAAAAATGTAGAGATTTTCACCATAATTTATGAACCGATTTGACGTTGCAATGTCATTTGTTTAACGAATAACGAACCTTTTTCGAGTAATTACAGTATCTATTGTCTCGCTTGGTAATTATTCGCGAATTTAATTGAACCTCGCACGAAAATCTGTTGAATCCCGAGCACGCGTTGACGGTTGGTTGTTCAAAGCTTCATTGTCGTCAGTGTACGGAGGGAGCTACCATCCCCATCATCGGCGTGTTTACGACGCCCTAGCGACGCTAGACTCTATCATCGGTTATAACTAGTTTCGAAGTAGTTACTTATGCAATTAACATTTGCCTCAACTATTAACGAGATTATCTTGGGCCGGCTGGTGTTTCGAAGAACAGACCGGAAAGGAAACAACTGTGAACCGTACATACAACGGAAAGTTTTAGCTGCTCGTAGTAGTTTGTACATATTTTATTTAACGCTTCAGGTGCGTGATGGTATACTTAGTGGGTACTTCTTAGAGAAAATTCTAGAGAATAGGGTAGAAGTGGAGCTCCGCTTCTGTTTTTATTTTTATCCATAAAACTAAGTTTACTGTACACTGTTGAAATTTGCATATTAAGTTATTAACCAGAAAGGAAACTTATTGTGATGATGAAATTGCAGTATGTTGTGGACTTGAAGACAGAGAAGAAACTGTTATGTTTATTTAATTAAAAAGTTGTTCGATTCGGATGAACTTCAAAGATTGCGAATATACTGAACGTTACAAACCGCACTCAACAGCGACTTGTCTAGTAGAAAGTTACATCTATCTCACTGTTCAGATTTCGTAAACGATATGAATAAAGCGTAACAAACGGTTGGGGGGGGGTGTATGTACGTATGTGGATGCAGAGTTCAGTAATGCGGTAGACATTGAGGAGTTCGGTAGTTCGGTTATCTATCGGATTCTCATTGTGTTTTCGAAAACATGGGACGTAAGCCTGGTATACCTCTTCCATCGCATGTGAAGAAATATATTTGTCGTTTGGAATTTACAGGTTCGCACATTCGTTGCAAATTTTGCGGTATAGGGTTGTTACGTCGCACGATATTTGAATGTAGAAGTCATATTAAAAGTAAACGTCATGTATTGAATTTAAGAAACAATATTCCGTACTGGCAATTTTTGAATGACTTTATTTTCATGTTGAGCAGGTGCAACATCCCACAACACTTAGTAGATAATGAAAACTTTCTTTTTTCGGATAAATATGTTCTACCATGGAAGCTACCAACAAAAAGACAATTGCGGTACAATTTGCCACATGTGGAAAGTACAGTAAAAGACTGTATAAAAGACGAGTTGAGAAATTAAAAACTCTGGCTCACTGTGGACGAAACTGATGATGCTCAGAAACACAGCGTGACTCATATTGTGGCGCGTCCTTTAAAACGTAATGGTCCAGCAGCTTCCTTGTTGTTAGCCAGTAAAAAGATTGAAAGAACTGATGCTGAAACCGTTGCAAACATAATAAAAAATATGTTAAGAGAATTTTGTATCGTAGGAGCCCAAATCACCATGTTAGTTTCTGACGGAACCGCAACAATGCTGAAAACTGGTAGGATGTTAAAAGTATGCTTTCTGACTCTTCTTCACATAACATGCCTCATACACGCATGTCATCTCGTAGCAGAAACAATTCGAAGCAAGTATCCTAGGGTGAATGATTTTATATCATCTACCAAAAAGTGTTTGTGAAATCTCCCAAACATATCCGCGTATTCAAGCAATTGTATCCGCAAATTCCGCTACCACCTCAGCCTGTATTGACCCGATGGGGAACATGGATCGAGGCAGTACCTTACTATTGTAAATATTATTCCCAAGTAAAAGATGTAATTTTCAGACTTAATTCTTCTAATTCTCAAGCGGTTCGCTAGAGTTAGCATTTTTTCTTTCGATTCGGACGTTCAAAAAGAAATAGATGACATTTCCATAAACTATTAGTGACACAAACTATTTCGCAGTTAGAAAATAGAGATTGGAGATAAATTTGCCTAATAAATCTCCAGGAATAAGGAGAAGGGACCAGAAGCTGTATAACCCGCTGCAGAACCGGAAAAAGAAGTCACAACGGCAACCTTGACAAATGTCGCTGGAGCGGAATTTGGCTGAACATTACTCCATAGGCGCCAATGATAGCGACTTTTCATGTTGTATTTGTTGTATATTTGCATCTGAATGTATATTAAAACATTCAAATGCAAAAATGCCATCCATTACTTGTTTCATCTTTATTTGTACTTCTTCTGGACTTGTGGTGTATACAATTTTAGATTGACACTCGTACTATTAAAAGGTATCAGTTCGCTGACTTTTTCTTTGCACTTTGCCAACAAACGAAAAATGATTATTTGTCGTCGGTAATTGAAAAGATATTCAGTCTGCCTTGTGTTTATTTTTGGAGCTAGACATTTTGACAGTTAAAACGTGTTTGAAGTGAGAAACTTCTCCAGTTTCCTTTCTAAAAAACGTCTTTAATTCGAACGGATGCAGCCGGAGCAGTAGCTTAAGTCCAAGATGGCCGTAGCTAATATTACGCTGCTCAGGTACTAGGCGTTACTCGATCAGCAGTTCAAAGAGCCGTTCAGCGTTTTAATGAAACCGGCAGCTTTACCAGGAGACCAGGATGAGGCCGTAGAAGAGCAACATCAGAACGATCGATTTGTAATTTCTTCAGTTTTGAGGGATATGCATCTGATTTGGATTGAGGTGGCAAATCGACTGAGCAAAGTCAGAAATGTGCATGTAAGCAAATGGGCAGTTCGTCGACGACTAGCCGAAGTTAATTTATGTCTAGAAGGCAAGCCTAATGTCCACAGGTAGCTGTGGTGCATCATAGAGCTCGACTAGCTTTTGCACAAGATCACGAAAACTGGAATCTCGGTTGGAGCAACGTATTATTCCCAGATGAATCAAGATTTTGGCTAAGATCACCAGATGGCCGGGAAAAAATTTGGAGAAGATCAGAGAGAGCTATTTGCTCAATATTATGGAAGGAATTCGCTACTGGGGAGGCTCCGTTATGGTTTGGCTGACGTAAGTAGCGAAGCACGTACTAATGGTGGTTGATGGAGGTTTTATGATGGTTGCAAGATACATAAACACCCCTTTAGAAGAGCATCTGGTTCCTTTTGCTCCATTTATAGAGCCTAATTTCCTTTTTTATGGACGTTAACGCGCGTCCGCACCATGCTCGGATCATCCACAAATATTTAGGTCGGGGTAGTGCGTATGGGTTGACCAGCTTGCAGTCAATCGGCTTCAATCCAATAGACCATCTCTGGGACAGATTACGAAGACAAACAACTTGGCTGAACTTGCTGCGGCGCTTTTGGCTGAATGGGAATAAATTGACCAAAGTGGTGATCAAAATTTAATTAACTCCATGCCGAAACGAATGCAAGTTGTCAGAAGTGCCCGAGGTGGATATACTCGAATAAGTACTCTGATATATTGATATTATTGTTTTTTATTGATAATGAAATCCTTCTAATATTAATTGTTTTTATTGAATTTTATCTGTTCCTCTTAAATTTATCACCAACCTTAAGAATATATCTCAACATATTTTTTCTTTACGCAGAAAAATTCAAATGGATCGAATATTTTGCACCTGAGCGTATCTTCTGTAACTCCTTTTTCAAAATTCTAATGAAATGTATCAATATACACCTACATATTTTGTGTAAATAGTTACTGAACTCAAAAATCTATTGGATCACTCATAAAACGATAAGAAGCAAATAAAAACACAGCTCTCCATACATTGCCTTCTCATTGCACTAAGCATAGCATAACTCCTGCTGCTTTAAAACCAAAATGTTCCATCCTAGCACCATATAGAACGTTCTTCAATTTCTTAATGCAGTGTCTCGCGTTTCATCCAATTTGCGAACGCTCGCCATCTTGACACCTCTGACAGTTGAATTTTCAGTGAAGGAAACGGCTAATTTGTGAATCGCCCGGTTTGTGCGGCAAGACTTTTGGTTCCTTTCCACGGAAAACAGCCACACTCTCATATGTACGCATACACAGACATATTACAGACGGCGTCGGTGGTGCCAGGCTACGACATAAAATATTAAAGGCTCATTTAATGTAGTTTTCGGATGATTTATTGAAAAGTCGACGACGATCATGACGGGGAGAGAAAAGGAAAGAAAGAACGGCGAAAAAAAAAAGAAATGGGACGACGAGACGAAAAAGTCGACGCGTGATGCCGGATATCGATTATCGGAGGTCGGCGTATAAAAGGTCAAAACCGTGTATTTGAGCAGAAATATGATAAATGTCATTTTAATAATGATGAGCATAAATCAAGCGCGCGATTTCAACGGAAACGAGGATTGGAGGCAAGCGAGCGAAGCAGGAGGACTTGATTGATATTTTTGCGAGCGAGCTATTTTCTTCTCACCTCTTCCATTGTTTGTTCGCCAAATGAAATATAATGGAGCCTGATTTTTCGCCCTTTTGAACGTTGTGTGATTGGTGAAAGTTGCTGCAGATAAAGCAATTATTCGTATAATGATATTATTGGCGGTGGGCTACGATATGGGTCATCATATGGGATATCTTCATAATTTTGCTACTGCTGGAGAAAATTAACGTATCGGCAAAGCTTTTCATTATTACTTTTATTTTTCTGAAGATTTATATCATACTACATACGTAATATTATAATTAAATGATTTCAATTAATGTTCCAATCCCAAGTTGGAATATTGACGAATCGAAGGTAGTCAAGCACCTCTTTAGCAATATGGCTACGTAAAAATGCGCCTTCATGGATCTCCTCCTTATTGGAACCAAATCAGCGAGACTATCGAAACAAATTCCTCCCCAAAACATTATTAATCCACCAAGAAGAAAGGTATTGTAGGCAGCAAACCTCTCCTGGTCTCCACCAGACTCGTTCGCGTCCATCATAAATTAAGACTTATTCTTGTTTCGTCTCAAAATAGAACTCGCTTCGAGTCATCCATTGCCCTATTTACGTGTTTCTTAAAAAAACGCGGTCTAGTAACTCTGTTCCCTGGTAAGTAGTGGTACAACAGCTAGTCTTCTACTGCTCAATCCTCCTTCATCAAGTTTTTTCCTGACCATTTGTCCAGAAATTGTTACATTTTGAGCTACTGCTAAGGCTCTATTTATTTTTGGACTGGTAGAATGCCTGTTTATTAGAGCGACTTGCATAAGATATCGCTCATTTCTGGCGTATGTGGATTTCTTAAGACCTTTTCCTGGGGTTCTACAGTAACTTCCATGCTCATTAAAACGTTAAACTGTTCGACTAATTGTTGACTGTGTAGTGACTAACAAATTAGCCACATATTGCTGGCTACATCTCTCTTTAACTAGAATTACCGCTTTCTCTGCTTCATCTTCTCTTAAGTTGAGTGAACAATTTATTTCTTCTACTCTAAGTGCTCTGGACAAAGTGCTTTATTCACTTAATGACGTTAGCTTGAAAACAAAAATCATTAGCAAAACTGAATTTATAGCCTTTTGCAAATCACTTAAACAGCGTTAAATGTCTTATTGACGAGCAAACGTAAAATGTTACCTGACATCTGTCAAACAATTGCAATTGTTTGTCAATAGTGACAGAAGATATTCTAGGCCACCTACATAAAATGTTAATGATTTAAGACTTCGAAAAATTACAAGTAATAATAAGCAGTTTTGTTGATGGGTTAATTTTGTCTAGGAATTTATATATGGCAAAAAATAACATCTTTACGATTACTCTGGAGATAATAACAAACAGAGAAGGTTAATATTAAGTTAAAATATAATACGTAACTAATAAGCAGGCCCAGTCACGTAATCAGTCTCAGATACAGCTTTGATAAAAACATAAAACGTTAATACCAGATAGAGTCTGCTTTAGAGCCGAATCTATCTGGGACACGGACGGCTAAAAAACAGGGAGTCGAGACGGTGCCGCAATTTAGGCGATTAGACCAAAAATAACTAAGCCTCTAAGCCTAAATCAAAACACCACAGTATTTCAAGCCGAAATAGTGCTGGGGTATATTGAAGAACTAGACAAGCAAGAAAGTAACTATCGACTTAGTCAAGCAGTGATAAAAGGACTGGATTCCACACAACGTTTCTAAGTTTTAAATTATATGAATTCATGTTTTTACATGTCACTAGTTCACTGTGCTTTGTGTTGTTTACATTAAATGAAGAATTAATGTTCAAAATGTGGGCTGCAGTATTTGGCTGAATAACACAACATAGTACTCTATCTACAGCTATACTATAATCATATAATCTATTGCAGTCTTTGTTGTCTTTCCGTTTACATCTGTGTATATCCATGTAGCCTCATTCGTAAGATGTTCCAAATCAAACAACCGAGTCTACATTTAAGTCACCATAAACAACCAAATCCCCGCACAACTCCTTAAGTTTTTCCAAGAAGGCTGTTAAATTATTCGCAAAATTATCAAAAGAACCTGCAGACAATGGTTTCATTTTCACATTTCCATGTGCAATGATAGCTACCCCATCGTGCACGGGCTTATTTCTAGAAAAACTACAAACTAGTTTATTACTTTCCCTATTTAAAGTTTCCAGAACAGCACGACTACTCCAATGTTCCGAAACACAAAGAACATAGGGATGTTCTTCTATTACTAGTAGTTCTACTTTGTCATCTTTTGACGTTTGAAATACATTGAACATTAACACGTAGAATTTTAAAATTGCAAAAGAGTGTTTTTGCTGACATTATTTGATTCGCAATTTGCAATATCTAAATTTACACACGAGTGCTTTACAGAGTTTGAATTGTTATGTGCAAAGTTATTCATTAATTGTTTTTAGACATTTAGATTATTCGTTCAACCGCTAGGATGAATCAAATCACTATTACTGTTATTTGACGAAAGTAGTTTGTTTTCCACTCGAACTTCGCAATTCTGGATTGACCTTACGCTGTTACACTTTCCACGCTCATTATTTAATCTCTTACTGCTATCAGCATCCAAATCCCCGGAAGAGACAACTGGATACATGTCAACAGGGGCCATTCAATTTTTCTCGTAGTTTGTATCAACGAGGTATTGTGGGAGGTATCCACACACAATATTTTTACCCATGTTATTTAAATGTAGACCGTGGCAAGTGTAGCATCTGCGATGCAGTACGATATTAATTGTGAAGATAGCTACGTGGCTATAAGTTATTTTGCCGAAGCAGCGGCAGTGCATTTGAAAAGATAGGCAAGCAAGAAGCTAATCATTGATCCGTTGCTGTCTATTCAGGCAGTAAAGTAATGTTGAAGATACAGAACTTCACGTGAGTAAAGTAGAAATTGGTGTGAGACTGCATAAACACGCTAAATAGACTAGGGAATTGGTCAGAATACCAGGACATGAGGACCACCAAGAGAACGTCAAAGCAGACGAACTAGCCCGAGTAAGCTCGCTAACTACTACCAGAAGCCCAAAGGCCCTATATAGGCATGGCATGCACGCTGTTATGAACACTGGAAAAATAAGGAATCTCATCAGAGAAAGGACAAGCATTTTCTAATTGAACACAAGCCAAATTTTACAGCAAACTTGTCTGTTAAAGCAAGAATAGGCTTGCTAACAGGACATTGTATGCTCAAAAACACATGAGTAATCCAGGTCTAACAGAAGAAATAGTATGCAAGTTCTGCCAGGAATGAGGTCAGAATATTTAAAAGCTGCTAGGTCTGATGAATACCCATCATTATTATAGTTTGCCAACAAGTGGTGCTCCCCTAAATGCTTCCTAAGGCTTCTTGATAATGAAACAAGCACCCTAGTATTGTCCCTAGTATTCCGCCAATTAAAAAGCGAAAGTTCACAGATGCGCACAACCGGATTAAACATTTAATTAAAGACGTATCACCGAAGAAATATTGTTGAATTTCTTCACGGGATATCATACAATTATGAAATGAATCCATGACCTTATATTTTTTGTAATAATATAGGTTTATATATTTTTGAATGTATGTTCATGCATTTCTGAATCTTTTTTTATTCTCGCGTCCATTTGGTGGCGCCCAAATAGCCAAATGTCTGGCACCCTATTACGTACCAGGCTAGCAGAGGTGTTGTTTTAACTCAAGATCAAGTTCAATTTAACTCTCTCAATCTGACATTGCCTTTTTAGCTCTTTTTTCATATCTCTAATTAAATAAGAACGTATTGCTTGCTGTAGTTCCTTTTTTACCTTCTCTCATCCGATCGAAATTTGTTATTATGTTAAACGAAACGTTGATCATGGTTGGTTTCTGTATTCTTATTACCGTTCTTACTTGCTTGATCTTCAGTTCTGTTCATAAACCAAATTATCATATTATTCTGTAATAAGTTTTGAAATTCAATAAATGAAAACCGCCCCATTTAACATCTAATAACGAAAGTGTACCCCAGACTTATTCTCGATTCCCACTAACTTATCAGAATCTATTCGATCACGGTTCATAAACCATGTAACCTTGAAACTCACCCACTTTCCTTCCTCCGAAGATACCCCACTCTAATCCAATTATCGGTTTTTCCATTAAAACGATAGGAAAGCGAAAGGCAAACATTCTCTCCATCTATCCTAAAATCTTCTTCCCCAACTCTCACCTCAGCGAGAAGCTTCTAAGGATTGGCCTTCTCCGTGACACCTTTCACACTTCCCAACATAACCAAACAACTAACTAACTCAACTAACACCTGCATCTCGTTATATACAAACAATGGAACTGCGCTGGCGTACGCTCAAGGCTTGCTTGGATAACGCAATTTAGAACGATGAGAAATGATGCTGATTGCGTTTGCAGGATGTAATCTCTCGTCTAACCCAAGGGAGAGAAAGGGAGGTATTGATGTCAAAAGGAAATACGACGGAATAATGCAGAAGGTCTATAGAATCGGTGATGCTGTTTTAGAGGGAACTGCACGTAGGCGTCGGTGGAAAACGTTCCTCTTCGCTGACAGATTGTCGGGCACTTAAAACAGCGAGAAAACGGCCGATAAAGGGCGTCCCCTTAGTGCCGGAGTTTACCGCCCTTTAGTTCTCGCGCGAAGGCCTTCCGTATCCATCAACAAAGGCATAGCGTTGGAATACGCGTTTATGAATAGCCTACAGTCAGTTTAAGTTCGTTATTGTACATCGTGGTCTAGATTTTATATGCAATAATTTTATAAAACGAACTGAAAAACAAATTGTGTGTTACTTGACATTTATTAGTTTTATTGGAGATATAATTCACATTGGTTGGAGTGAACACTTTTTAAAGGGAAGGTTGTCCCAAGATTACACTAAAACACTCGAATAGTTTCAGCTAGTTAGCCCTGCTGTTGCCTACTTTACTAAATCGCTACATTTTCAGATTCATTTGATTCATCCCTTACCAAAAATTATTCGTTACAGTCCTGGTGGAACATCTCTTTAGTTTGGTGTCTAAAAAATGGAAATCATATAAGTAACAAATTACAGAACCATCAAGAATCATATACTTTAGGAACAGAGGGATAGTATTTGCCTTAACATTTCTTCGTTTAAAGAATAGACACAATAGTACACACTAAAAGAGGGTCTTTCTTGATTTTATAGAACTGTAAATTAATAATTTGAAGTGAACGATGCTATTTTTCAATTTGAATATGAAATATTTAGTGAAAGAATGAGGTAAAATATCGTTAGATAGAGTTCATAAGTCACCCTTTTCTGTTGGTGGTGGTTTTGTCTCTATTTTTCGTTAAGCCCCACTTAATATTTCTATTTCCTCCCTTTTACGAGGTAGGCGCCATAAATTTTCGGCAGGATATAGAAAAAATAAACTTGGTTTATACCCTTGTAAAAATAATCTAAAGTTTTTTCCCTCAAAATGTTGTATTACAGCAGCTTGCAACTCACTATAGTTCTGAAAACGATTCCTTTTTGGATAGAAGATTATAATATAGAACCATCATTTCATCTCCTGTGACAATAGACTTCAAAATCGGTATAAAAACGAGCGCGCGCATTCGACCCGATGTTCACGTTAAAAGTTTACACAAAATAAATTAAATGTGATACGTGCTCAAACACTTACCGTTTTAAGAGTCCTCCGTGAAATCACAAAGTGGATAATGTCTATTTAATATTTGTAACATTAGATATGTTTCCAAAGTTGTTTCGGCAAAGTGAGTGTGGCGTGAAGAAAAAGTGTTTTTTTATGCCGAAAACGAACATTCTACATCTAGTGACGTTATATTTGCGTAAGTAAAATAATCTTTCAAATAACTTAACGGTTCTGTTGACACACCTTCATAAATTTGTCTTAATGTGCCAAAATCAGAGTCTTTATCTAAAACACTTTCAAACCTTTCTAAAACACAAACATTTCTTGCGTCTTCTATCGCGCACAGCTGTGCGTGAACATGTTGCACTATTTGCAAAGATTCCACTAACGACACCGAAGAATTTTGTAGTTTTTCTATCGCATCCGCTAGTCCCACGTAATTGTTCTGAATAATTTCCAAATCTGTTTTAACTTGACTATCCTGAAATTTCAAGCGGCTTACCTTGACAGCCGTAGCTTCCCTTGGGTCGAATTCTAAAATCACGTTCTTTATATTCTCAAAATATTTAAGATAATAAAATGCAGCCTCTAACCATGTTCCCCAACGAGTAAGGTTGTGGTGGTTCAGGAATACCGGGGCATAGTCTATGAAATTCCCGAATACGTTTTGGGGATTTTACAAACATAACTTTTGTATGTGCTATTAGAGCGTCTACCTCGGGATAACATTTTCTGGTACTATCTGCTACGAGACTTTATTTAAGTAGATCGCCAACAGTAAGCAATGTTTTTGGCGACCCACTGAAACAACATTGTTTTCGCAAATCAACTTCATTAAACATCAACATTGATTACTTGCAAGTGCATTTTGTATTTTCCACAGCATGTAAATATTGAGTGTAATGTGAACGGGTCGATGTGGTTCCATTGTGCGTACCATTACATTAACCACAGATGCTTTTTACGATCTGTTGTTTCGTCCACACATAACCACAGTTTTTTATCTTGCAACTCCGATTTAATTCTTTTCTCGACATGCTCACGAGCAGACGGCACAACTCTCTGTAATGTTCTCTCACTTGGTAACTTAAAGACCGAATATTCATTCAAAACGAGACGTATGCTTTCTTCCTTAGTAAATGAAATGGTAAATTACATGCAATAAACACATAAATTAAATTTAAATTTGTCATAATCTCGTGTGGAATTTTTTTTTGAAACATGCCCTGCACTATTTACGTGCCGTAGACAATCACTTTTCGACCAACACATTAAATCTATTTTACACACTACACATTTCTGCAATAAATTCTCTTATTGTGTCCAACTTTGGTCGTTTTCGCGACGTAGGAAACATTTTCAAAACAAACGTAGAACTACGATATAGTATACGACAGCGTAGATGCATACACAACAGATCGGCTTTCGAGTCGCAGTTATACTGACGCTTATAGCGAATTGTCCCGGCCGTGTTTATTTTGTGTAAACTTTGTGCGTCAGCCACTGGCTTTCAGCGCAGTTTGCGTTGCTCTATTGGGGAGTAGCAAATTATAAATTTAGATGTGGCAATCAAAGGAAAGTGGCCAGTATTAGCCAATATAGAAGGTATGTGTTTCAGCATGATAATGCTCGACCCCATGCTTCTTTGGTGTCTCAAAGAAAATTGGCTGATCTTGGCTGGGAAATTTTTCTACATTCTCCATATTCTCCTGACCTTCAGATTTTTACCTTTTTCGATATCTACAAAATTTTTTGAATGGAAAATCTTTTCATACAGAAAATGACGTTCGAACGGCCTTAACCGAGTACTTCGATGCCAAATCTGGGAATTTTTTTGCTGGCGGTATTAGTCGACTACCTGAAAGATGGAGAAACAGTTGTAGAAAATGATGGTCAGTACATTGTAGATGAATTATTTAATAAATATATTCTAAATTTCACATTTGTTTTACTTATTTAAAAAATACGACAGAACTTTCCGACATACCCGATAAATATGCTCTTAATTGGGTGGTTACAGAAACAAAGCTGTTTGGATGTTACCCAGAGAAAAACCTATAGAAGGTGTTAAGAGAAGCAATGACATTGATTGAATTTATTACAGCAAATAATTTTCCTTTGCGTGAAACCTTCTGTAAATCTTTCAATAGGTAACATTTAAACAGCCATGTCTCTGTAACTATTAAGAATTGGACATATATTTGCATGAACTTTTTTATTAAAAATATTCCGTACTATCAGCTCCTAAAACATTTACTATTCCTCCTGAAACACTTTGTACAACGTTTTAAACCGGCATTTTATAACGTTTTCAGAACATTGAATTACGACGTTCTCGGAACGTTAAATTACAATGCTTTATTTTTGTGATATTAAGACGTTTCTCAAACGTTACAAGAACGCTTTTACTGACGCTTGAGAGAACCTTCTACTAACGTTTCAAAAACGTTGCATGCTACCTGGGAAACGTCAGAGGTCGTACGTTTGCACCTTGGGGTAGAGTACTGCACGGGCCTATTTTTCACGGCCCGGCTCGCCCGTGATCCGTTACAGTATGGAGTGGGCCCGCGGGGCCGCCCGTTGCGTTCATTACTTCGGCATAAGGCCCGCCCGTTAGGAAATTTAGGCCCGTTCGGCCCGTCTAAATTATTTTAGCCTGTTTAAGTAATTATATCTGCATTGTCTATTTCTAAACGTTTATTAATTGCTACATTACAATGAGTAGAATTAAACATTTATTTTGTTTGTTTTTGTCTACTATATTGTATGAAATCAAAAGAAAACGTAACATAACACCGCGTTCATTAATATTGTTAATACAAACGACAGCGTAAAAACTATTTTACATTACTGAATACGTTATATACATTCGATATATTTAATAAAACATTCTCAGCCCGTCAGACCCGTACGATTTTAGGTCCGGCCCGCAATGAAAAGAGACGAGACTCGCCCGAACCCGCGGGATCGGGCGGGCGGGGCTTTTCCTAGCCCGTGCAGTGCTCTACCTCGAGGAACGTTGCATTATTATTAACAACCTAGTATGGAACCTAATAAATTAGCTAATGCAAATGGGACTCCATGCAAGGTTACACTGCTACCTAATGGAATAAGCTAATCGCATTTCCACTACCGAAATTAGCGTAATAATTTCGCTTTTCCGTATGCCGTTACCCTAAAATCTATTTCTCTAAAATTAGATCGATGCCATTTCGCACACCAACGTGCATACACCGCATTTCCGCGAAGTCAGCCACCAGAGAAAGCACCTTATATATTCATACGCTACGCATCGTTATTTATTAACACGTTCCGTTTCGCGCGACCAGAGACTCCGGCATTCCGACACGATAATAACCTTGTTTAACATTTGCCGTATACGCGAACGATCTCTAGACGGCGTACATCTACCGCTAACGCGACATCTACATGGGTCGAGTCGCCTCCGCTTTAAAGTACGACCTGACCGCCGCATCAATGGGGTTAAAATTAACTCTCGTTCCCTCAGAAACACAAGGTGATGTTGAATTAGGCATTCGCCGGCCGTCCTGCCCAATTTCATTTGCGTTCGACGTGGATTAAACTACGATGGCATGCCGTAATGAGGGTGGAGGGAAAGAGGAGTTGTCTCGCGGAGGAGTCTAGGGATACGATTCTGGTAACCCTCGGTGGAGGGAACAAACGTAGCGATACGTTTGGATTCTATACGGGTATCCAAGTAATCTAATTAGTTCTAAGAGGAAGCAGTAGATTAGTATAGTATACACAGCGAAAAAAAGAATTTTTTACCCAAACAAATATTCGACCAAATCGTAATTTTAAATGGCGGCAAAGATATATTTTTTTAATTTAAAGAAATTACTACTATTTAATTCAAACATATGAGCTCTTGAAACAAATAACCTCAAGATTGATTAGAAAATGTACAGAGTGTTTGGCACAATGATGTAAAGTTTTGAACAGCCGATAGGCCAGGTCTTTAAGAACCATATTAACAACATTTACCTTAGTCCAAAGTCTAATGGATTTTAAGATATTTGAACTTTTAGTAAATTTTGATTTTCCGGCAAAAAATCGCCATTAAAGATTAATAACTCTTCTTATTTTTGTGGGATCACGCTAAAAGTTGTTTTTTATGGAAGTTTAATGCATTTTCCTTTGAAAAGAGGCAATTAATTAAAGTCCGAAGTTACTTAGAAAAAAATATAGTCCTAGATATCTCACTTAACGAGATAGAAAATTTATAATTCTCGAGTTTGTGATGATTTTTTTCTTTATAAATAAAACAATTCGAATGTTAAAATCACTTTAAAAACTTCCCTAATTTATGCCCTTTCGAATAGTATCTCACTTGTAACACAAACTTTTAATAATACCAAGAAATTCAACATAAACTATGACAACCCAATAAATCAGTACTGCGGGAAAAGGGAACAGGGACCACTACCTTTCTATCTAGTTATCATATCCCCTCTCTTAGACGATGAGTAACTTAGTAACCCATTTTTTTGACGTTTGTCGAGTTTTGTCTGTCTGCTATTCAGTGTGATCTCGACGCTAAGTTTTTTCTGCTATTATTGCTATTTTTATCATTACGTTACGTCGTTATTATTTGTTTTTTTTTTCGTTATTATTTATTACACCCGTTATGGTTACTTATAGCAACGAAGAATACAGCGACATACTCGTAACGTATGGTCGCCCAAATTGCGTTGCGGTGGAAGCGCGCCGACTGTATGGACAATTATATCCAGGGAGAAGATTACCCAATCACCAAGTTTTTAGCAATGAAACCGGAAGCGTTCATCACTAGGAACCCAGAATTACCGTTCGACAACATAATGTGGATGTTGATGAACTCATTTTAGCCGCACTTGAAGAGGACCCTACTACTAGCATTAGAGATGTAGCCGCTAACCTTGATGTGTCACCGTGGAAGGTTTGGTCTGTACTCCGCACGGAAAAGAAGCACCCCTTTCACTATACACCATTGCAAGGTTTAGAAGTTGGAGATCACGTCCGACGGATACAATTTTCGCGATTCCAATTACGTAAGAACATAGAAAATATTTTTTTACGCAGCATCCTGTAGACTGATGAAAGCAGATTTACTAGAGAAGGATCAATCAACTTACATAATTTGCATTATTGGATGAACAAAGGAGAGAATCCTCACGTCAAGCATCAAACATCGTTTCAACACAAATTTAGTGTAAACGTGTGGGCCGGTGTAATATGTAATTCTCTCGTCGGCCCATATTATTTGCCCGACAACCGCAATGGAGAGATTTATCTACAATTTTTACAAAACGATCTGCCAGAGTTGGTACAGGACGTACCACCATTTGTAAATGAAAGACGTCCTATATTTTTTTCAAAATGATGGTTGTACGACTCACTATCGTTTAATCGTGAGAGATTTTTTAAATAACGCTTTTCCGAATGCATGGATTGGAGAAGATGGTCACATTCCGTGGCCGCCATGCTCAACAGACTTGACTTCCTTCGATTTCTTTGTTTGGGGGCGTGCTAAGAGCCTTGTCTACAACGAGGAAATTCAAAATCGGTACCATCTAATTAGAAAAATCAATAGTGCATTCGATAGAATGAGGGAAGAAATGAGACTGAAAATTAGCACGGCAAAGACGAGGAGAAGATTAAGATCTTGTATAAGGCATGGAGGAGGACACTTCCAGCAAGATATTTAAATAAATTGACTATTAATTTATTAGGTTTAGACCTAACACTAACAAATATGCTTTACGTTTTTTAGCGTTCTTTACTAACACAATATCTGATTATCCTTGCAATATTAATGACAATCTAATGCATGCCCTATTATTCGAAAGGGCATAAAGTACGGAAGTTTTTAAAGTAATTTTAACATTCGAATTGTTTTATTTAAAATGAAAAAATCACCACAAACTTGAGAATTATAAATTTTTTATTTCGTTAAGTGAGATATCTAGGCCTATATTTTTGTCTAAATAACTTCGGACTTTAGTTAATTGCCTTTTTTTAAAGGAGGATGTACTAAACTTTCATAAAAAATAACTTTCAACGTGATCCCACAAAAATAAGATGAGTTATTAATGTTTAATGGCGATTTTTTGCCGGAAAATCAAAATTTACTAAAAGTTTAAATATTTTAAAATCCATTAAACTTTGGACTAAGGTAAATGTGGTTAATACGGTTCCTAAAGACTTCGCCTATCGGCTGCTCAAAACTTTACATCGTTGTGCCAAACACCCTGTATACAGGATCTTTCGCAACTAGCCCGACACATTTGGGCAGGTAAAAGTTCGCATGAAATTGAAGCTATAATTGTAGAGAAACAATCTCCTCAAGGCAAAGACAAATGAAAGAATAATTTTGTAGAAGACCGTTTGAGAACTGCTGGTATTGACTATTTAACGCAATGGATTGTGTCTACGTTGCAATAAAATCTACCTGTGTGGTGTGTGTCGTAGGTAAGTTTTGAAGGAACGTATTGTTCTAAGCGTCTCGGCTCGTAGATAAGATGAATTGCGTGCGAAGGTCAATAACACCGCACTGCTAGCGTCATCGCCAGATGTTTGGCGAACAAATAGTTGTAGCTCTTTAGTCGCCGGCGCACCTAAAACATAGGTAAAACAAAAATTAATTAAAAATGTTTTTTCTTCTACCATTTTTGGTATTTATTTAGGTAGACCGTTATTTGTAGTACGTATCTTCATATATTAAGCGTTGGCGTGGTAGTTGCGAAGAACCTTGTATAGTGTAGGCCGCACATGTGCAACTATGACGCAAGGGAGTTTGAACACGCTAGAACCTGAATAAGCCTGTCAGGCCGAAAATTTATGACGCCTCGTATGTCTGAACTTGCCTCGTTCAAAGTGTAAAGTCATACATTAATTGAGAAATTGCTTTGAATCTCGTAAATAGTTAATTATTACCATTATTTAGATTACTTAACTAAATTACATTAAATCTCATTAAACTAGTAACTGTCACACTCTAAATTAGATATTTCAACATATCTAAATACATACATAGTACTAAACAATTGTTGCTAAAAGCATACCTTATAGAACACCATTTTACTGTACCGCTTCCACATCGACCGCATTTTCGATTTTAATTATTTACGTGCACTTGTATAGCTACCTTTCTCGTTCTATTTAGAATTACACCGTTTTGGATTATCCGTAGCGAATAATTTAATTTATCAATTAAAAATAATTAAACAATTAGCGGTAAAAGCTTCCGCTCTTAATCGACTGCGAAGCGCAACACGTACCCTACCTCACACAAGCCACTAGGAAATGCATCCCTTTCCCTCGTTATCCAGTACGATTAAGGTATCTTACTTTTGTATTAGGTGCCTTTACCGGTAGACTCCGATCTACATTCACTTCAAGGTAATGTTGGGGTTTAAATTTGGCGTATAGGAAAGAGAATAGGGATATCTATATACCTATATATACAGCATGCACGCAGAGAAACGTTTACTTGTATCAAAGCTGTCCGCCTTAATTTAAGACAACTACTGCTTCAATTATACGTAATATAATAACTGTTTTAAATCAAAAGAAACATTTTCTTAGCGTTTTTTTCTCCGCTTAAGAGAAATATATACTTGTAATGAAATAATTATATTTCCTTGTCTAAGACATTTGTTAACTTGTTTCAAGGAAATCTTGCAGAAAACTTGAAGAAATGGCCATTATAACATAAAACAATATTTTCTTATGGATAGTAAATAGTTTTCTTAATTAGAATTCTTGAAATGCATGCACATTATTAACTCCGCTTACCTTGTTTAAAACAATACGACATATCTCTACTTAACAAACTGCATGCTTTCATAGCATGATGATTAAATCTGTTGGATCTAAAGTATTTTCTTTACCAATCACAACTATCTTCAATAGACCTGTAGTTCATTTTCCTAGTTTCACAGAGTATGAACATCTCAACCTTCAAATTTACAACGAACTGCGACACAGATTTAGCATTTACACCGACATTTATACTGATGGGTCTAAAACGAATACCGGAGTGGAAAGTTCTTTCTATATTCCATCTGTAGGGATATCACGTTCCTTGTCTCTGCCCAAATTAGCAGGCGTTTTCACTGCAGAAGCTTTTGCAATTAAAGAAGCATTAAATTATTTACATAAAGTGGATCGTTCTCGTTTCTCAATATTTTGCAATTCTCAGAGTGTCCTGAAAAGCATTAAGAGCTTTCATGCGCAATCATCTCCCATCATTGGCGATATAATCAACGCGTACAACGTACTATTGCAAGATGGTAAAGAAGTAATTTTCTTATGGATAAAAGGACACTCAGGAATTGAAAATAATGCTACTGCTGACCAATTGGCAGGAAACGCTAGCGAATCAGAACCTACATCTAGTATTTTACTGCCTGTTGGAGACTTCCTTCACGTTATTAGAACACGAAAACATGACAAATGGCAATATCAATACAACATCACTTATAAAGAGAAACCAACAAATTACTACTTGTTGAACCAATTATTAAGTCCTCGCGTTGGTATGACATCAAAAAGACTGTATATTGTCAGATAGCAAGAGCTTTAATCACGGAAGATTCGTCGCGCATTTAAATAAAACAGGGATTCAAGAAAACAAAATCTGTGAGGTTTGTAATGAAATCAGCGATACTAACCATTTAATTCTAGGATGTAGCAAGTACAAACAGAACATTGATAGCTTCATTGTAAGCTTACATAGAGCCGGATTGGCTTTGCCATTAAACGTCAATTATATTCTTGCCCAAGAGAAAGCTAATATCAATTTGGAACTATACAAGTTTTTAGACGCAAATAAAATTAAAATTTAGCTGATGTTCCTTTTGTAAATTCAACCTCTGTGGGCATTACTTTCATCCCTAGGGCCTACCCGTTTGTCTTTTATGTGATCCACTCGGTCGGCCCCGAGTGTGAAAATTTTTGTCTGTGTCTACCCTGTCGTGCCTCTGGGCCGGATAGGTATATCTATGTGGTAAACTGCTTTTGATTCTAAAATGGCTAAGGTAGAGGTTGTTTACAGAATAATATTCAAACAAAGCTAAACCTAATGTAGAAGTACACATGGAAAAAGTGTCTAGAAGCAATAGCCAAGGTAATGCCCACAAATAGCTCCTGGTATTCATGGAATCACTACCGGCAAAAACAATGTGAGAAGAGAAAAGCATTGAAGCTTCTTGCTCCTGGCTACATTGCTCTTATATCCCTCTGTTTATGCCACTAAACTTCAAAAATAGCGACCGAAATATTTCCTGGCGCCACCTAGTGCCAGTAGTTAGATGTCGTCCTAAATAGTAGTGACGGAACGGGAATACAGATACCATACTTACCTATACATTGATATAACCTTTAACGTACAAGGTTTCATAAACATTTTCAAAAGATACCGGTTAATGTAATTTTTTTTCTTTTCATTACTATTTACCACCTGTACTAATTTAACTATAGTTTTTTTCTATATAATCTATTCTAAATGAAAGTCTTGAAATAAAAGTATTTTCTCAAATAGAGACTGATTTTTAGAAGAAAATCTATGTTCTTGATGCAAGAAACCATTTCCCTGAGTGCACGAAAGAAATGCATTCTGGAAGTCTTGTTTTATTAATACGTTTAGCACCGTTCAGCTGCAATCCCTCCTATCGTGTCGGAAACATTTTTCTTGGATTTTCTTGATTTTCTAACCCTAGGAAAGTATTTATTTATATACATTGAACAATAAAAATTGTTATATTTTAGCAAGTTTATGTTTTCTATATCAGGCTGAGAATTTATAGCGCTTACCTTGTAGTATGTTGGCAATGTATGTAGAAAGGTTGTAAGTGGGAGAGATATTACTAGAAACTGTAGGCCTCAGTGGAACCTTGGCTTTGTGAACTTTTGCAGTACAATAAAGTTTATGTGGTGGTATAGAGTTATAACGTATTAAACGTTTTGTAATTATTAGGCAATGTTTTTGAGTTTGCTCAGTTCGAAGAAGAACAAATTGTGCATGTTGTTTTAGTTAATAGTGTTCTTTTCGCTTGTTTTCACTAGTAAGACACTAGTACGAGGAGCGCACTGTATATTTGTGAATATAACAACACTGACAGTAATTGTCAAAAAATTTGAGGTTAGTTTAATGTAGCAGTTTGTGATAGTCACTTATTAAATTTGATATCTTTTTCAAGTACAGAATTTTTGAAGTAACGGTCAGTGTGAATGAGTGACCGAACTTCTGCAATAGTATGATTTCGTTCAGGTTAACTTTAGATCATTTGCTGCAAAATGCATTTCCTGGAGAAGCCCCAAGTCGGACGACCGTGTTTAACTGCTTTAAAGAATTCCAAAGGGGAAGATCATCTCTTGAGGATGACAATCGTGAAGGTCGTCCTGTTTCAGCAACAACTTCGTCACATTGATGCCGTTCGTCACGTGATTGAAGAAGATCGTCGGGTGACCTATAGTGAAATTCGGGCAACTCTTGGCCTTGGAATGACTGACATTACATGACACACATTTAAATGTGAAAAAGTGTGTTGTCGTTGGATACCACATTGTTTAACAGCTGATCAAAAAAAAAGCAAGAGTCGACTAGTGCCTAGAAAACCTTGTACGTTATCAAGAAGGTACGTCTAAGGCCCTTTATAATATCCTTACAGATGATGAAACATGGATCTACTGATATGATCCAGTAACAAAGCAGCAATTTACCCAATGGATGTTTCAAAATGAAATGCGACCCACAAAAATAAAACAATCACGAAGTTGTGCTATACAAATGATTGCCTCTCTCTTCAACCGTACTGGTTACATTTGCTCTGTTCTTCTAGAGAATAGGAAAACGGTTAATGCAGAATGGTATACTACCGCAAATGGTAGTATACCATTCTGACCATGTCCAGAAAAAGCAAATTGTGTCACACCATGACAACGCTCCTGCACACTTTGCCAAGTTGACAACGGAGTTCCTTCGCTCTGCTGGGATAAAATTTATATCACATCCACCTTATAGCCCGGATTTAGCTCCGTGTGATTTCTTCCTCTTTCCAAATATTAGGAAGAAATTACGCGGAATCCATTTTTTAACATCATAGGAAGCTGTTAATGCATTTGAAGAGCATCTTAAAGGAGTGTCCAAGGAAACCTGGGCTACCTGTTTTACAGAATTGTTTGATTTTACATACTTGACACATTCAAAAATGTACAGACATGGAGTTGTGAGAATTATTTTAAATGACGTTTCATCGCATAATTAATAATATTGAATACTTGGGAGGAATGAAGGCATTTTGTTACTCATTAGTTCCTCTCATTAGACAATAATCTTTAATAATAAGCAATGTTGATGTAAAAAAAAATAGCGATCTTGGCAATATACAAAGGCTTGTGTGGCTGGCTGTACGTATTTGTAAAGATATAAAGAAAAGAGAAAAAGTCATGTATGTATGTATGTGTCGGTGCACGTTAATATTTTCAGCCAACTCAGGTTGCGTCAGCTTATTACTTATAACGGAACAAAGCGTAACATAATCACTTTACCTAATAGCGTTACGTAGTAACCCATAAACAAAAGCATAATGACGTCTACTCGATTTTATTCTGGATGCATGCGGCGACGGCGTAAAACGTTCTTGTGCGCGTATGCATGTGTATTAGTATATGTGTGTAAAACGGTATAGTAGTACGATAACGGACCGGCGCATTACGAAAAACCGGATGGAAAACAGTGGAGTAACACGATGTTAGCGTAGTGGGGGGTTGTGGAGCAACTGCCGCCGGTAGTAGCGCCGGAACGGAGCTTTTTGGTCGCTGTCGCTAAGGATGAACACGATACGAACGGTGCAGTCGGTTGAAAAGAGACGGCGAACCGGCGTATGGGCCAAGGTTGTCTTGTCCAGGGGTCTATCAAGGTCGCAGGCGGCGAGGTACAGGTGGCTCACCTCAACTAAAATAAACGACATGACGGCGGAAATCTTGATATTGATTCTGAGCTTTTACCCGCGAGGGTACAACAACAAACCTAGCGAACGGAGTTCGTCAGGTATGCGACGGGATCGGCTGCTGTTAGATGCTTGCCTTCCAATCAACGTCTAGAAAACAAAAATTTCTCGAGGTGTTTAATAATTAGGAAAAACGACGCAATGACCTCAGATTTCTGTGGAAAAAAACTCTTTCAACTCCCGACTTGAAATCCCTGAATTTCCTTCGTGAGCTATTTAATAGCCTTCAGAAGAATCAGTTCCTCACGCAAAAATACTATCTAGAAAACTGCTCAAATTTAATGAAAATGGAAATTCTCAAGGACATGACGTTATTGTTGTATAGAAAATAATCAAAATTTTTTCTTTGTTAGCTACTGTAATGTTTTATGCGTTGGAAATTATTTAAAGAAAACTAATTTTTCTAAATTAATCAACTAATTAATTGTGCCCTCTGATGATCAATTAGTGAAATTTTACCAGCATTAAAACTGGACAAGAGAAAACTAACCTGGAATTATGACGATCCCATATAAACCCTATGCTTACATGTTACGAGGGTAGTCCTAAAAATAAGGTCTCTAATTTTTTTAGAATACAAAAATCCGTTTATTTTCTATAATATATAGATAATTTTAAAATTTTAACGTTTATCTATTTTTCTACATAATCGCCGTTTCCGTCAATGCATTTTTGTAGACGCTGTGACAGTTTTTGTATGCCCATGTCATACCAGCTCGCCGCCATGTCATTGAGAAAGCGTTGAACCTCTTCTTTTATCTCGTCGTCGGAGCTGAATCGCGTTCCGGTCAAATGTTCTTTCAACTTAGGGAACAGGTGGTAGTCACTATGTGCCAAGTACGGACTATAAGGTGGGTAGGCGATGATGTTCCATTTTAATTGTGGCAAGAGAGTGACGGTTTGACGGACGACGTGTGGGCGAGCGTTGTCGTGGAGAATGCTTACGCCCTTGCTCAGCATTCCTCTTCTCCGGTTCTGAATTGCCCGTCTGAGTTTTTCCAGTGTTTCACAGTACCTGTCAGCGTTTATTGTGATCCCTGCAGACATGAAGTCGAGCAACAGTACCCCCCTTCGATCCCAAAACACAGTTGCCATGATTTTACCGGCAGACTGTGTTTGTTTGAATTATCGCGGCTTGGGCGAAGAGAAATGCCGCTAGTTGCGTGATTGTTGTTTGGTTTCAGGTGTAAAGTGGAACGCCCATGACAATCGAGTCCAAAAATGTTTCCTTTTCACTTTCATAGCGGTGAAGAAATTCACGGGATAAATTAACTCCTTGCCGCTTGTGGTCTTCCGTCAACATTCATAGATCCCATCTTGCACACACCTTCTGATCCTGCAGCTTTTCTGTTAAAATCATGTGAATGATGCTTCGGGAAACCTCAGGAACCAAAATGCAGAGATCATCCAAATTGATCCGCCGATCTTCACGCATGGGTTGCTTAACCTTTGCGGTTGTCTCGTCGGAAATTGACGGTCTCCCGCCCCTTTGTCCGTCGTGAATGTTCGTACGACCGGCTGCAAATTCTCTACACCACTTGCGAACGTTTTTGACATCCATGCACGACTCCCCATACACTTCCGTCAATTGGTGACGAATTTCAATCGGTTGAACACCTTTTGCGCTCAAAAACCGAATAACTGCACGAACTTTGCACATGGGGGTAGCGATCAACGAGTGCTCCACTCTCAACGGTTGCCAAGCCAAGACTGAACGTCCCAGCAAGGCGCGAGCACGCTTGTCTGGGAGTGGGGGAAGCAGCAATCACAACAGTGTGGCCAACAGCCGCACGAACAGTTTCTCTCCGTCCCCAACGCTTTGAAAACCTTACTTTTAGGACAACCCTCGTACCTACTGGGACCCTACCTATTCTACAACCACCAAGCTTGACCTTTACCACAAATTCATGGGACAATTTAAACGTTAAATACTTAGAAAATGAGAACATAGTCAAACACTTTTCGAAATATAATTTGATAATGAATTTCCAACGAATATTCTTATTTATAAAAGCAGCATAATGTATGCCATGCAGGGACGCAACTGGAAGACTCAATCTATGCTACTCTATGACGTATAATACCACCAACAACTGTACAATAATAAAATTTACTGACAAACAAGACGATTACTTGATGAACGATATTTAATTTTCGAAATTATACTAAAGGGTTTATTGAATTTATGCTGTCACATGTTGTAGGAAAATATTCCATTGAAATTGAAGATTTGGGATGTGAAGAGAATGTACAGAAGACAAGTTAGTTATCCGTTCTCCCATGTTTGTCCGACTGACTTAAAATGCAACTACACCGCTACAGCGATAGGAAAGCTACGTTATATTGTAATTATAACTTAAAATTTACTGTACATTACATGATGACAATAGAAGTGCTTTTGTGGCGACAAGACATGCGCTTAAGCTTGCGAACTTTTACGTTGTCATTTATACGTCATTTCTCTAGGACGCTTTAAAAGTTTTAAAGTCGCGTATACACGGTGTAATTTACGATCTAATAAAGGAGGTTATATTTAATATACGGTCAAGTGTATGTAATTCATAATGATGGGCAATAGAAAGCTGCTTTTCTCGATGTTGCGAGAGCATTCGACACAGTATAGCATGATGGGATAACTGACAAAATGCGTAAAATCAGCTTCAGTCTGGATCTGATCCGCATGATTTCTTCATACTTTATAGATAGAAGTTCCTCGATGAGGGTGGGGAGAACAGTTTCCAAGCCGCATCCGATTATATGTGGTGTTCTACTGGGATCCCCCCTCGCTCCTGAGCTGTTCATAATCCACACCTATGATGAGGAGCAATTATCCATGTACGCAGATGATACGACAGTTTACTGTGCCAACGGGTGTGACAATTGGGGACTAAAGATCAATCCGCTGCACTAGACGAAGAAGAGTTGAGGGTGAACCAGTACCGGCTGGTGCTGTGGGATTTCCTTAAATACTTGCGGATAGAGACTGCACGTAGAGTAAGTCCGGAAAAAAATTGCTAGAGCGTGAAGAAGTAGCCAATTAAACATTAAAACGAAACTGCTTTTATGTACTGCGTATCTTCAATAATTACTTACGTAGCGCTCGCATGCTCCATGGGAGCTCCTCCACATCTCAAGAAATTAAAGATTCCACAAAATCAAGTTCTGGGATTAATAGCGGGAAAAAAATAAGACCTGAAATTTTCCTTACTTGCAAGAGTGGCTGCTGGTGCCCAGAATCGGCCTTCGTCTCGTCGAAGAGTGTTTGGTGTTCATGTTGTAAATAGCATTTCGCACTTCTGTTTTTGTACTCTTTTGCAGATCCCTTGTTTTCGACTTGGTACGGGGTCTTTCTTTGCCAGGAGATGAAAGAGGAGAATTTTTCCAATTTCCTCTTTTTGATAACCTAAATAGTCCGTCAAGTCACACCAAGTGATTCGTCTACTCTCTGCAGTAGTAAACACTTTGTGAATAAACCATGAGTGTCTTAGAATATCTACCTCGTAAAGAGCACTCAAAGGTAAAAAGGCCCCTTGTTTTATTTTTCTCTCAAAATATGCCAGAGCATTAAGCACAAGTTCCTGTGCATTAGAATTACCTTACCTTCACGAGAAAGAAGAACCCAACTGCTTAGAAACATGTATGTTTATTATTTAATTATACTGTGTAATCACTGTCCTGCTGATGCCTGATCGGGAACATCTAAGTTCAATGTCCTTGAATTGATCGAGAAGTCATACCTTAGACAACAATTGCCTAGACGTTCATTTAGCTTGATGGTATCGATCACCGATTAAAGATGATGACATTACAAATATAAACAAAAGCACAACGTTCATTCGCGACAGTAGCACTTATAACATTGCTATCTGTAATAGCAATTCAATCAAGATATTACGGAAACATGTTGTGGAAAATGTCTAAAATTAATACCCATTGCTTCCTTGAATAAAAAACACACGGAGATGCAACATTAATTACTAAAAGCATAATCACAAAATTAGTGTACCGCAAGGTGTTATTTTAGCTCCAAACATTTACTTAATTCATCTTCGTATACTCTTCGACCTCTCTTCTTGTATTATTCAAGGAAATTCACATGAAATACGTTCACCGGCATACATAGAAGAAGCTAATTTTTCTTCGTAACGCGCTTAACCTAAATAAAAGATTCAATCACGTCTATCTCAAACGCGCCATCTTTCGCAGGAGAGCGAACATTTTTAATAACGCGGCACACGTTTGCGCTCGTAGCCGTACGCGACGTAAAAATCACATCAAAGCGCTGAAAGTCTTGGTGGCCGACGTTGTGCTGCGGCTAATATGAAAGCAACGCCGTATACGTCGACGAGGTAACAGAGAAAATAAAACAGGAGTAGGAAAAACGCGAACAAGAGAAAATATATTAACCGGGAGAAAAACTGGACATGCGGAAGTGAAAACGCGGTCGCGATCTGACACGGCTCCCCTTTTACGTAGCTTTTCGTTCGGAAGAACAAAGTGCTGCTCTTTGTAGTCCACCACCTTGTTAATACAACACATATGGCGTGACTGTGTATATATATGGCCGAGTTTGTAATTCTAGAAAGTGGTATAATTAGCCTTTCTGCTTTCTGTTGTTAGTTTTTGAACGGATGCAGAGGTGTACCGGGCTTTGTCACCGGGTTACAACTCGTTTTTATTAAAAAGTCTAGGCAAAATTTCGTTATGGAGATAAACATGTTATTATCCGCACCATTGTCGTTACTATAACTGTTCTAATTGGAAATGAAATGCCCAACATGAAAGCTCAGAACTAATTTGTGTAAACCAACAATTCGGTCTCTTTCACATACGACATCCCGGATAATTAAACATGCAAGTCACAAGCTTCTAAGCTTTTTTTGCATTATGGTATTTCTGGATATATTTTCGGGACAAAAATGCACTGTTTCGGACGAGAAAAATTACGAAATATATACAGGTGTGTTTGAAAATAAATATACATTGATTAGCAAGAATTTAAAAACAATTAAACATTCAAAATTAATAATAATAATTTTTCTAATGTCTATTAAAATTATTCTTTTAAATTTTAGTGACAATCAGCGGTTCGTCACAAATTTACATGTATTTTTTTATTTTACCTTGTAAAGTACTTAAATATTGGTTTTGTCAACACAATATGACTTTAGTAGCATTTGGTTAACAATCAAGGACCTTTCTCGCTCAATGCTGTATGTGCACAATACACTGCACACATGTACATACGCAGATTTCAAATTTTTGCAAGGTGGTATTAATACAGTTGAACTCAAATGAAAAAAGGCACCGACTGCGGCCGCTAAATGTCACTAACAACAGACCGTTGCCAGGTTCAAATTACGCATGTCGCTTACAATATTCCTGTAAATTAGGTAATTTGCCGCCGCGGCATGTGTCCAATTATATTTCTGCGTAATATGCATAATTAAGAACCTGTTATTATCGATTTTACACATATGCATTACACAATTATGTATGAAAGAATACAAAATAACTTACCAAATTATCGAAATTAATTGAAAATCTTCAAATAAAAGTTAGCCTTTAGGTATTTTTCCCAAGCCACTTCGACACGGACTTCTTACCTTTGAAAATGAAACATCTGTGACATTAAACATCTGCTGACTTTTTAATAAGCATCCTTCCTACACACCGCGCCCTCACAAGGATTTTTTTTATCCGTTGACATTTACCAACAAACAATTAACGATTTTTCTCTGCACAATTTCACCTCCACCCCCACGTTCTGTAGCCAGCACCACCCCAATATGTCATTAAAATGTAATCAGGAGCAGAAGTACATTAAACACGAATAATATCATCATTTTGTTACGATTAAAGTGAGTGTCATCGCAATTAAACAAGCTATAGGAAATAATGTATTGTTCGATGTTCCAACTGTTATAAAAATCACAAAAGCATGTTGTAGTCTAGAGGTTAGAAAGCGCTGTAATGTAAGGATAATATGTTTTATGTTTGTAGACACGTTGATTGTTTAGAAGTGTCCAAGGTTTTCAATGATAAAATTTCTAGTCCAATGGTAGTCTAACATATATTTACTTTTCTGAGTTTGTAATGCCTAATTTGTTTTCTCTGAAATGACGTTAGTATCTGTAATTTTCGTTGTGTTTACTACATTGAATCAACGTTTGAATAAAGCTAATCAATATAAACCCAAGTTATCCAACACCATCGCTTTACTACACTAATTTTAATATTGCCACCCGCGGACACATCTAAATCTCGAAATGATATACACTACCGGCTATAATTATTTGCCCACCTACATTTTAGCCTGGATTTTAGAAAATTATTCCTATCCTGTTATTCAAAGGGGATCAATAAACTGGAGCAACGTTGGACGAAGTGTATAAGTCTAAGAGGAGATTATGTTGAAAAATCAAAATGGTGTATCCGGAAAAATTAAGTACTTTTAATTTTTGCAACGGACTTTTCAAACCAACCTTGTAAAATGAGTAATGTGTTTTATTTTGAAAGTTGATCTCGTTCCTATTGTATCTGGCTACAGTTTCTAAAGAATTTTATTGAAAATATATCCAGAAATACCATAATAATGTAAAAAAAGCTTAGAATGTTGTGACTTGCATAGTTAATTGTTGCTAATGTGAAAGAGACCTGGAGTGCAATATATCGTTGGTTTACACAAATTAGTTCTGAACTTTCATGTTGGGCATTTCACTGCCAATTCAAACAACAATAGTAACGACAATGGTGTGGATAATAACATGTTTATCTTCATAACGCTATTTTTCTTGGACTTTTTAATAAAAACGAGTTGTTCAAAAACTAACAACAGAAAGCAGAAATGCTAATTATAGTAAGTTTCTAGAATTACAAACTCGGCCATAATTATTTGCCTACAGACATTTTTGTTTGGATTTTAGAAAACTATTTATTTATTGTTATTTAGGGGGTATAACTATTTACCTGCAAGTAAAAGAAAGATATGACATTAAATAATTTCGCAAAAGACTCCTCTGATACTTAGTTATCGATTGAATCTCCTTAATCCGATAATTAAGGGTCCAGGTAGGGCCATGAAGAGACCCGAAATGAAATACAATTATCCTTCACTAACAATTATTTAATGTAATGGAGATAAAGATGACCATTCCCTATTTACCCGAACTAGAATTATGAATTTAGATTTAGTAGTTACTGTTCTTTTAACAAAATTATCTAAAATTAGTATTAAAATGCGGAAAATAAGAGAATTGTCTTTAGAAATTTGCACAATTATTGTTGCTTTACATAATCTTGACCGAAGTAACCGAGATATCGCAAGAAAACTGAAATTAAATTACCGAACTGTTGACTATAACGTTAAAAGTATCAAGAGGATTGCACATTATTAAATAGAGACAGGAAAGTGACAACACCAGTGGAGGATTGTCGAATTATTATGACGAGTAAACGGAATAAACGAAAAACTGGACCTGAAATAATTGCTAAAATAAATATTGAGCGTGAAAAACGAGTTGCAGAAATGGTTGACAACAGTCGGCTGCTTACCGAGATTATTCTTTTTTATACTCACATCTAACATATTTTGTTCTAAACTAACTGTACTTAGTTATATATATTCAAAATGTGTCCATTTCATATCCGAACTTACAATTTTGTTACATTAAAGAGGTACGATAGAAAGAACATTGAGGATTTATAGTAATAAGTAAAAATTTGGTCTAGAATAGAGGTTTTCAACGGGGTCGGTATCGGTAAGTTTTAAAGGAAGTTGCTGAGAATAAGGGGGTTGATTGGGGAACGATCGCCGAATCTGCAAGTCAATAACTTACTATAGAAAACAAGAAACAAATATTTTTGAACTAAAAATCACGCAAAGCAATTTTAGGTCATATATTCAAAAAAAATCTATCAATACATACTTTTGCGTAATTATAATCTATGATTTTGTTTCTGAGAACTTGTTTATATTTGTAAAATTGAAAAAAAATAATAGTACAAAAAATAATAAAACATTAACACATATGTATAATACAATTTTTGTCCATATTCCTAGTCTAATTTTATTGTTATCTTTAAGTTATTTACGAGTAATTATTTGTATTATATGATGTATGCTGTATATTATAAGGAATCCCTGGTTTAGATGATTAAGTTCGTAAGCTTTTACACCTACACTATTTTATAACCGCAGAATTCAATTTAATCTTTAGACACTTTAAATAACAACGCAAATTCCCAAACTGAAATGTCATAATAACTAGCGAAAGAATATCAAACCTGAGAGTAATGTGGTCAAATTTACATACAACTTGAGCAAGGACTATGAGGTAATATAGCAAATAATACTGAAGTGTCGGCGCACGACCGAATTCAGTCGTACGCTGACAATGGAAAGCCAGGAATTCTCGAAACAGCTGTTCCGAATTAATCAAATAATAACTTGTGTGGTACGGATTGTGCCTATAATTTAGTGTTATTTATAAACATTAGAATTAAAAAAATAAAGAACTTGAATCGGATGACATCTTTTCAAGTAGATTACGATTAATTGACGACTTTTCTTCCTTGCACTTTATTCCAAGAAGTGAAGTAGGTGTTATTGTTAAAAGTTATGAGAACCTCGTAAAGAAAATATCAGTTTTTTACTGCCTTGGTTACGACTATTCTCGCACTTCGTGTGTTGGAACATTTATAAAGGCAATTCTAACGAAATAAGCGTTTATATTTTATTATAGCACGATAACTTTTGCCATTCGCTGGCAATTCAATTCTTTGTAGCTACATTGAAGGTTTTATTGCAGGTACTTATCCGGTTTGTTGTTAAGAAACCCCTTCGAGGTGTTATTCGTAGGACAATGGTGGTTGAACTTAATCGTTTCTTGATATTTTAAAAAGTTTTTAGATAAGGTTTCCTCTTTTCAATTGTAATCATTGATTATCTTCAAACAAGGTAGGCGCCATCAATTCTCGGCTTGATATAAAAAAAAATAATCTTGGTAAAATATAACAATTTTTATTTTTCAATATAATCTCCCCTAACTTCAATGCCTTTATTACAACGATTAAATAATAGTTCTATACCTTTGTAAAAATAATCTAAAGTTTTTTCCTCAAAATGTTGTATTACTGCTGCTTGTAACTCACTATCGTCCTTAAAACGACGTCTCCTAAGGTCTTTCTTTCAATGTGAAATTAAACAAGAACCATTGTTTCATCTTCTGTGACAATGGACTTCAAAATCACTGACATCATTACTAATTCCTTCATTTCCAAACGACGACTTGCTAATACTATTTCTTCAATAATTGAAATGTTTTGAGACGTTATCAGTTCAATTGGCCGACCGGGGCGCGCATCTTCAAAGGATTCTTGCCCCAAACGGAAACATTTTGCCCACTCTTTTACAGTGGAATATGAAGAAGATAAATACGTTCTTTAATATGATTAGGGTTAGTTCTTCTTTAGTTAAAAATTAAATGACCGCCCAGTATTCAATTTTCCTTACCTGAGACATTTTCGTACACTAGTCACGTTGTCTGGCTGACTACTAAAAACTACTACTCTTCGAGCCGTAATATATGTAAGTATAGTGTAGGCCTCGCACATGTGCAACTATGACGCAGCGGAGTTTGAACACGCTCGAACCTGTATAAACCTGTCACGTTGAGAAATTATTTCGCTTACCTCGTAGCTTTTGTTATTAGTACTCACTACAAAAAATAGGTGGTTTAATATTAAGTTACCCACAACATACTCATCTTTTACAAAATATTCCAGTGAGATTGATTAAAAAATGACTACTGGCTCTGAAGGTGGTGACTTCTGTCTGCTTTTCAACTCAACCCTATTAAGTTTGCACAAAATAACTGCCAAACTAGTAAATAGCTATCGCAATGTATGTACATGTATGAGATATTAGCTACGCACCAACCGCTTCACCGAAGCTACAAAGTAAAATAAGGACAAATAGCACGCACATCCAAACATCCCGAGAGAAACGTTGAATGCTACAGAAACGGAACACACCGCCAACCATACACCGCATCATCGATATGCCAACGACCATAACCGAATACCCAACCAATTTATTGCTAAAGTAGATAATTCGAGTAATAAAATTTAAATATATTAAGGAAAGCACAACTTCGAATAAACGAAGGCAAATTGTTCATAGTATAGAAAACTTGATAGGAAAAGCACCTTTTGTTAAATTGGTGTTTATGTATGTAGATCGGATTTATAAATTATCTTATCGTACAGGTAGGACGGCTTTTCACTTACAATTATTTTAAAATATAAGCATGCAGAATGCAATAGTCGTCGGGTTCTCACATTGACCCTTTGGTCAAATGCCATAGCAACATCATCACGGCGTATATGACTACGACTACGAATACCAAAAACGGGTCTCAGTTTTTTAGTAAGAAACGTTCAACTATTGAAAATCAATTTTGGATTAGTATAAGTTTTTTGTATACACCTATTAATGTGGTCATTAAACTTCAAATGTTCATCAATCAGTAAACCCACACTTTTTATTACATTTCTACGGGGAATTTCTGTATTATCAATTTTTATATTGATTTTAGAAAGCAATGCCTCCTTGTGTCTACGATCACATGCTACATGAACTTTAGTCGGTCAGAAGGAATAATAAATCTGAGTACCATCCGCGTAAAATTGAGGTTTGCAGTAATGAATAAAATTTTTAAAATTACAAGTATAAATTGTATACAAAAGCGAATCAAGCACAGAACCCTGTGCAACACCAGAATTTAAGCACAGAGGAATTGATACGCTACCATG
The DNA here is from genome assembly GCA_029619315.2 of Dynastes maya. Classification (NCBI taxonomy): domain Eukaryota; kingdom Metazoa; phylum Arthropoda; class Insecta; order Coleoptera; family Scarabaeidae; genus Dynastes; species Dynastes maya. The sequence goes on along the minus strand of JAROYE020000004.1, from coordinate 53,850,488 downwards.
CAACGTTCCAATGAGTAAGAGATTAGATCTTTTATGGCGTTTTTTCCGATAAACCTGTTTGCTTGTCATCTACCTTATAAGATCTTTTGGGCCTCCCAGTAGTCCAACAGAGATTGGGGTGGGGAGAAGAGGGTAGTAAATCTCCGAAAGTTATTTGTAAATATAGAGGCGCCACCATGGTTTTATTTTAAAAGAAAAGAAACGCCCAAGTGTTTAAAACCGGGAAAATGGATGACAAATGTAGGTGGAAAAGGTAAGTACGCACGACCATGCGTCATTAAGTAACCAGCAGTAATCAAATATCACCAAAAATTAGAATTTCCAATAACATTAAAAGAAGCTACTAGTAAGCCGACCAATACGTTCAACGTCCCAACATCACTCTACTTACGACTAAGAAGACGGAAGAACTGCCAAAATCAAAACTGTAACCAAAAAACAAAGAATGATACAACGCAATACCGATAATGAACTAGAATTATCGTAAAAAAGAAATAACAATAAATAATGATCCAAAGGATAAAAAATAGACGATAAATAAGAATATTAAATTAATTTGGAAAATGTATTGGTATGAACGTAAGCCGATCGAACACAGATGGCGCAACCAGTATTCAATCTGAATTTAACTTGAATTAATTGTTACAAATTTATTTAAATTTTCCACTAAATAAAATTTCAACTGTTACAACCACCAACCACAACAGACTGAAATCTACCACTCAGATAACTAGGTATTAAGTCATTAAGCAAAGTAAAATTCGTATAAAACTGCAAAAGGGACAACAGTAGCAAATCACATACCGAGAATTTCGTAATTTTATGATTTTTTTGTGAACAGCTGGTTTCAAAAATTGCTTATGGTGTAAAACTCATAGCAATGGGATGCTAGTCGTCAAACCAATACAGTCTACGCTAGAAGCAGCGTGAGGATAAATGAGGCAGTTAGAAGTTTCCGTGAAACATGAAGAAATGGGATAGATTGTGTCTAGACACCATGCAGAGTGTAAGTATCCGCAAAAATCGATCAGATACTTGAGGAACGACAGAACCTGACCCATCTGGGATTCAAAGCTGCTCGGAATAGAATACCAGAAGATTAAGTAAGGTGATCGACAAAATTATCCTCAGATATGAATTATTACGTTCGTTTAATAATAAATAAGTAATTTTAATTTTTCCAAAAACTGGTCCAACAGCCTTCCTTCTACATAAGCAATAAAAACGGTTTACTACAGACGTTCGAACCTTTTGGATATGACTTGTAGTTGCCAAATATTTGGAAACCTGCAGATACTGTTGCCTCTTCCTTTGTTTTTTTACTTATTACTCAATCTTTCCACTAGATCAAAAAAAAAACCCTCTTGGTTCTTAAAACAACATAAATTGCAGCTTTATTAATTATTTTTTTGCAGGTAGAGTGCAAATAACACCAACGTTTTGTGGAAAATTCCTTCAGAACAGCAGTATACACAAAATTTAACGTGTGTATGACAGGGCATTAAATTTTAGTACAGGCACCCGAATATCGCGCTGATATAATACTACACACAGCGCAATAGAATATTCAAAGCCGAGATTAAAAGCAAATATGCGCGCGGAAAAACTCTATATGTAGCGGTTAGCACGAACAATTTCACCACCAACCACCACACCACCGCATTATTTAACGATAAGACTCGAGAACGAAAAGATTCTCTTGCTTTTACCGCCTCCTTCCTGTTTCGACAACCAGGGGGCGCGGATGCGGAGAACGAAACCCGAGAATATACAGTATGGTCTAGATACAGTAGGTTATCACGGGAATCTTTTGTATTATCGAAATATGGGGATTTGTTTATTAGAAGATTGTCAGTTTTTTGCAACGAGATCTTGAGAACATTTTTAATTCCAACATTGAGAAACTCGCAGTTTCATTTAATATAATTCTTTAAAAATATTAAAAACATGTTCGTTTCCAATTCCTATAAATAAAATGCTCATTTTATATAATAAATCTCATTACTAAAACAATAGTTTAATCAAAAGGATGTATAAAATGTTTACAGCAACACTTTCACACAATGCTGGGATGTATTGAAGAATTAGACAAGCACGAAGTTAATTATCGATCCATTGCTATCTATTCAGACAGTCAAGCAGTGATGAAGACACTGAACTCCACACAGGCGATGTCGAAACTGGTGTGGGACTGTATAAATGCTCAATAGGATGAGCAGTCGAACTAGGCTGACCCTGTTCTGGGTACCAGGACACGAAGATCATTGAGGGAATGTCAAGGCAGACGAATTGGTCCGATTAGGCTCATCAACTGCTGACAAAAACCCAAAGAACTTTGTAGGCATAGCCTATACGGTAGTTAAAGCTACTACTAAACAATGGGAAGATAATAAATCTCAAGACTGGTGGAAAAGAATTCCAGATTAGAGACAGACCAAGTAATTTCTGATTGGACACAGGTCTAAATTTACAGCAGACCTACTAAGCAGGGTCAGAAAGTCCGTTACAACAACAGTAGGCCTGCTAACAGAACATTGTATGCTCAAGAAACACATGAGCAACCTAGCCCTGACAGAGGCCGTCCATGTGCTGTGCGACTGTACAGTACTGGCAGAGATTCGGCAAAAGTCGAAACCTACGTAGAGGGATCACTCACAAGGTTGTTAGGTCCGGTGAAAAAGGTAAACCTAACGTAATTGATCTAATGATAGAGGAACCACAATAGATCTGAAAAGATCGCAGTGGAATAGGTCAAGAACCACCTCGAGTAGTAATCTACTGATCTAATCTGTTCTCAATTGCTGCGCTGAAAAAAGAGAACCTGTGCGATATTCTTCAGAAGAGACTAGTTAATTTTACATATATTTGATTTAAATTTATAAAAAATTAGTTATCGATAATGGTTATTCTTCTATAGATGTCGATCGCATCGTTAAGAAAGTCCAATATGTAAGAAATTCTACGACTTTAATTACGGAAGAAACCCGCAAGAAGAAATTTGTGATACAATGCAGTTTTAAATTTCAAAAGATTTTGTTTTTCGTTTCCACTCAATAGTTCTAAAATTATAGTACATCTACAATCTTAATATACTAACTACACCACTCTCCCTCCACGATGTGAAATTATTAAGTAATTTTGGATAGAAGACGATTATTGTGTTGTATTACTAAATGAAATATCTGAAGGAGTTTTTACTGCAAGAATAATTGCACGACCGCTATCGCATATGATTTCAGTACGTATCTTAAATACTAACGACAAAGAAATAAAAATTAAAAACTTTAAACCTATTACAACAAAATTAACCTCTTTTGAAGTTTATAATTTTCACAGTAATCTAATTTCTTTAAACAGTGTCAATAAAGCGTTCGATTTAATAAATATCAATGATTTAAACAAGGAAGAAAACGATTGTATTCATAAAATTTGTGCCAAATACGCCGATGTGTTTCTTTTGGAATATGATCCGGTGACAGTGACAAATGTTACTAAAGAAACAATTACATCAAAAAATAATACTCAGCTGGTATATGTGAAACCGTACCGCCTACCGTACAATCAAAAAGCGGAAGCAAAAACACAAATTGGTAAAATATTAAAAGTTGGAATCATAGAAGGTAGGTCTAGTTGGTCTTCTCCCTTACTAATAGTACTTAAGAAAGGTGATCACAACGGGAATAAAAAATGGAAAGTTGTTATTGATTACAGACTTTTAAATAAGAATATCAAGAATGATCGTTTTCTATTACCAAATATTACGGAAATTTTCCTTGTCAGGTTCAGTTTATTTCACACGTCTAGATCTTTCGCAAGGGTACTGTCAGGTCGAATTACATCCTAAGAGTCCGAAATACACAGCTTTTACTACAAATGAAGGGGAATTTCAAATGAATAGGTAACCAATGGGTTTGAAAACCAGTCCTAGCTCCTTTTCTTGCAATGTCCAGTCTGAATTTTGAATCATGTTTCGTATATCTTGATGACCTTATTGTGTTTGATAATAGCTTACAAAATCATAACCAAAATTTAGTGAAGGTTTTAAATAGGCTTCGTCAAGTGGACTTAAAATTAAATCCATTAAAATGCGAATTTTTGAAAAAATAAATACTTTATCTAGGACATGTAATTTCTTCTGAGGGTGTCTCGTCTGATCAAAATAAAATTAAAGTTATACGAAAGTACCCAATCCCAAAATGTGCTGGCAAATGTAAAAGATTTAACTCGTTAAAATCCAAAATGACGATGGGTCTCGTTTCTGTTCCTGCCTTAATTGTTAGAGATTGCAAATATGTGTTTCAATTCCCACTTTTACATATTTTCAATTTGATTTTGAATCAGAGGAAGTTTCCAGAGGTTTGGAAGTGCTCAAAAATTGTTCCCGTATTTAAATCTGGTGATAAAAACCAGATTAGGAATTATAGACCGATATCAATTATATCTAATTTTGCCAAAATATTTGAATTTATGATGTATAAACCTCCTTATAATCATATTGCACAGCAGCTTTCAAACTTTCAACATGGATTTGTCCAAGGAAGATCAACTGCTACGAATTTGTGCTCCTTCGTTCATTTTGTTTCTGAGGCTATGGATAAACATCAAGTAGACACAATATTCACCGACTTCAGTAAGGCGTTTAATACGGTACAGCATACTGTGAATCTTGATAAGCTGGACAAGTTTGGTATTTCCTTTGAACTCATTGAGGTGTTTGGTAGTTACCTGGATGGTCGGACTAACTATGTAGAATACAATGGTTTTAGGTCTCTTAAATACCGTTCCCAGTCCGGTGTACCACAGGGTTCTGTGCTGGGTCCTCTACTTTTCCTTGTATTTATTAATGATGTCGCAAATGCTATTTCATCTGACTATCTTTTATACGCAGATGACTTAAAGATCTTAAGATCGTAAGATTACAACCGAAGAAGATTGCAAAATCTTGCAGAATGACATAGCGTCCCTGGTGCGATGGTGTCCCGATAACGGTCTATCCTTTAACATTGCTAGAGTAAATACAGTTACCTATCCATACGGGCTCTGTAATGTACCTCTGGACCGTTGTTTTTCCTTCACAGACCTTGGTGTAACATTTGATGTGAAATTAACTTTTAACTTGCACGTAGAATCTATCTGTTCTCAATCATTAAGAATGCTTGGCTTTCTTACACGAAACACTACGTGTTTAGGAACCAATTCCCTTGTGAGTTTTTACAGCGCATTCATCAGATCGGAAGTTGAGTATTGCTCGGTTATATGGAATCCAACGTACGCTAAATACACTGATATGATTGAGAGAGTTCAACGAAAATTTTTGAAAACTCTTTACTACCGCGCCCATCGAACGTTCTTGCCGCATGGTTACCGTTATGATTTACTACTGGTAGAATTTAACTACATTTCTTTAGACAAACGTAGAATCATATCTGAAATAATCTTCGCTTATAAGTTAATGAATAATGCATTACAGGTTTCTGAATTACTGCAGTTATTGGACTTTTATGTTCCTAGATTGTGTATTCGACATCCTCAACTTTTTTATCTTCCTCTCGCTTCTACTGTCCATCATTTTCATTCTCCGTTACTGTCAATCTGTGCCAGCGTAAATAAGTATTGTCAGAATATCGATATGTTTATTATTTCTTGAAGTTCATTAAGGGCGCTCTTGCTGGAGACATTTTCAGCGACCTAAGACAATTCTTTTTCCTTTCGTCTATATATCTTTTTTTTTTCTTTTCTTTTATTTTACGTATACATTTATTCACAGGGATATGCCTTTTTATCTTTCATTTTTTTTTTTAATATTGTATAATTAATAATTAATATATATATGCATATGTATACTCGGTAGATTTAAGTAACAATTGTACTTTAAATAAATTGTAGATTATCCTGTAATTAGCAACATTCGCTGCTGTTGGATAATAAACTGTTATTATTATTATTATTATTATTTGTCTCGTTTGTCAATTATTACAGAAAATTTATTCAAAATTTTGCTGCAATTGCTTATCCTGGCAGCATCGCCTTCTTTTGTTTCTATGAAGTAACACGTACATTTTGTATCTTTATATTTTTAAATGAAAATCGAGAGAACTTCTATTTTGTAACAGCTTTATAGAATTTAAGTAATACTCTATTTAAACGGATACTCTAAAACTGTGGCACTGGAACACTGAAACAGTTCACTAAAACCCTTACCACAACACTTAATTCGTACTGGACGCACGTTTCGATAGCCAAGCTATCATCATCAGCAGCAAGACGAATTAAGTGTTGTGGTAAGGATTTTAGTGAACTGTTTCAGTGTTCCAGTGCCACAGTTTTACAGTCTTGCTGCTGATGATGATAGCTTGGCTATCGAAACGTGCGTCCAGTACGAATTAAGTGTTGTGGTAAGGGTTTTAGTGAACTGTTTCAATACTCTATTTATTTAGATCTCTGATCCGTAATTTTGAAAAAATCACAAATTAGTGATAGCCAATATTTCGTATGGTTAGTATATCTTTAACATTTAGTCAAATTTAAACGTTGTATCTAATCTAACCAAGAAAAGAAAAATCACATCTTTCATAACTACCAAGATATTTTACTTTCATCTAAAGTAGCAATTTTCACTATTTTTCCAATAATTTGTAAATTGTTTGGAATTCAAAGATTTTCTTAACGGAATCTTAATTTGCACATGAAACTGCACAACTTTGTTAATTTAAACAAACGTCTATATTTGATGATAAAAAAGATTCTAATGCTGTCCTACTCAGTTTAAGACACGCTGTATACAACAGCCCCAGATAGAAGCCGGTAAGAGCGAACGTCGGAAAATGATGTAGTACACGAAATTAAGCGGGGACGCTACTAGATACTTCTACCGTCGTACCGGGTAGGTAATTATTAAAGCAAAAGGGTTTTCGGACGAGCGTTACGGGCGGATACGCGAAGAGGAGCCGGGTGTCTCCCTCTAGCGGCAGAAAACGTGTACTAACAACGTAGGTACCGCGATATACCTCGGGCGCATTATATGAAACGGGAGGAGTGTTATGACATCGACGGCGACGGCAAGATATATGCCATTATCATGCGGAACGATTTCTCGGCCGCGACCCGCTTTTTCAAGTAGGAAACGGGAAAAATATTGCGGCCTGCGAGCAGCTTTGATAAATGCTATTGCGAGTGTACTTGTGAAAGCTTATTCTTCCTTAACGGAAGATTTCGCAAGGATCGTACGGCTAATAAAAGGAGGAGAATATTCAAGCGAAGTCGTAAAAAGTATGCCGTTTTATGATCTTGAAAAAAAAGTATCGATAATAAATTACATGGGTATTATTGCTGAAACTCTAAGTAGGTGGCGAATAGATATTCGTTTCAATGGTAGTAATTACACAAGAGGACAAACCGTTTTATTTCAGACACCCCTAGCAATAGGTACACACAAATACAATGTTAGAGTTCCTCAAGTGTCTATTCTAGGACTTCGTTTTACAGGGTGCGAACGATACATAGGATCATGCGATACATTTACGATCTAACACGACTATAGTTAATTGACGTTAAAAATGCGGTAGATAGCGCTATGATGGGTGTCCACATTACACTGGAGAAGTTTACCCGATGGGAAAATAGCGGGTAATCCAAATTGTAAATTGACAGCGTCGTAAACGTAATACAGCAATAATAAAGTAAATGTGAATGCATTTCTGAAAACTTCAAATTCATTATAAACATATCTTTCAGTTGCGTGTTTGATTTACTGGAAACAATAGATGGACCTTGTTCAACTGAATCGTCTATTTCAGAAACAATCTAAGTGACAAGTAGATGACAACATCAATTGATCAACATTGCTGCAAACGCCTCTACAGAACTGAACATGTTGCTCCAAACCAAACGCGTCTATGTATGACGGATGGGTGATGGCTTTTTCAATTCTAATTAAGTAACCGTGGCGGTTTAAACCAGTAGTCGAGGACTGATGTCGCGTCAGAATTTGGAGCAATATGAGTTATTCAGTTCTGTAGAGCCGTTTGCAGTAATTAATTCGACAAAATTCACGAAAAAGGGAATATCTTAATTAGATTCCCTCATGCCTACATGTTATCATCTACTTCGTATATATACGATTTAAAATATTGAAATGCCATTACCTTCCACAGGACACACTGAGGAGCCGAAAACGGCGAAACGCCGTTGTATGGTGGATAAGTGACGGCTTTCACAATTTCAATCTAAGTGCCATTTTACTCTAACATAATTTTTGGTAGTTAATATTCTTGCGGGAGTGAATATACTATATGGAATTAGCATCCACAAGGACAGTCCACGAAAAGCATTCAAAACTCCAAAATTCGAATAATAAACCCTGCAATTAGAAAATAGTTTTTATTGGAACTCTAAATATATTCTATACAAAACTCGAAAAAATTAACATTAGTAAGTTTAAACAGATCTTAATAGTTATTGCTTCTGTTGTTTCCTCTTTCGAGACTTTTTGGCGCTGTTGGCAACTATTCCCTATTTCTTCAAAAAATGGCTTCACCCATTGAAGTAATGTTTTCAGATGTTCTATTTTGGATTCAAGGATTGAAGGTAGATAATAAACAAACTGTCTTGTTGGCAGTTTAATGGTTTCTTTTTTCTTAGGATGTACTAGCTTAAACGTATTCCAGAATAACCCATTAATAAATTCGCCAGCTTGTATGGTTCCTAGGGTATCGGAAGTATACACGAAATGATGATAGAAATAGTAAAGTGCATTCGTTTATTTCTTAATAACGGTTGAGTTTCTGTGGATATATGTAGAGGTAGCTTTATAATATCGATGCCACCATTCATTAAAATCCATAATATCTTCCGTTTTAATTGCCTTTATGGCGAATCCCTTGTTTGCACTTGCGGTTGCAATAAGTTCTGTGTAAGTATGAATATTATAAATTCCTTTTTTTTTTACCTTGGCATCTAGGGCATTAGCCACGACAATAACATCATAAATTCTATCGAAGTTTTTTTTTTGATCAAGTCAAACCCACGCTCACATTGTAAGAAGGAGTGTCTTTTTATGAAGAAAAAATGCTATATTTTATCAAACCTCCGGATACCGGTTAAAGCTAAGCGCATTCGGGTAACACAAGAGTGTTTGTTTTGTTTAGGAGAATTATCTACAAATAAGTGCAACTCTTTAACATTTGGATTAATGCAATTTTCTACATAGTTTATTAGGAAAAGTACACACCTGGTTTGGGCTCTTTACAACCACTCCTTCGTGGTAGATATAAAACACTGCCTTTTTTGTCTTCAGGTTAATGATACAAAACACACTGTGTAAGATGAAGTAGGTTTTGGACGGGTATTTCGGGAAATTGCAAATTTTGTATATAATCAAACGCTATTGCAGCCACATCCTCGTGCTTCTTGCATTGTTCCTCCGAATTCCGCAATGCAGTGTAAAATTTCTTTTGATCGACGGCAATGAATAACATTTTCAGCTACAGCAACACGCTTTGCTGCGTCTCCCTATTTTGGATTCTTTACTTTTACATTCGGTTCTTCACAAACATTACAAGTATCCACTTGTGGCCTTCGAAAGTGGAGTTGGAAATGTTTGTAAAAAAAACTTTATATAGTAGATGTACTTCACCTTACTCTTTGAGTATCCTAGTTTAACGAAAATTCCAAAAATGTAACGGCAGCTATGACCTTATGAGACATTCTGTGCAATTTAATACAATTTTAAACCAATCAAAAAGAAAGACTTCCATTCCCCTGTATACCTCAAATGTTAATTTTATTTTTGGTGAAGAGATGGACGTCAACTCACATAATGGTATATGGCTGCTGTGTCTGCAAGGATATATCTAATGCATAGGTACTGGTGCAACATGTTTTAAAACTTAGCAGATCAATCCATTCGAACTGGACAAATTTTCAAGTCAATCTCTCGAGATTTTCCCCAATGCAATTAACAATATTTCAAAATTGTGAAATGGATTTATTTGCTAATACTTTTTATGTCTAGTGTGTTATGGGACCAGGGCTGTTGTCACAGTTCGATTTGTTATTATCCATTTCACTTTTTAATAAATAAATTATTTCCTCAATCTGTATCTTTCTCTTTTTATTCCTGAAAGCTTAAAAGATTTCATTCAACGTATTACTATTTCCATTTTGATTTTCATTGGTGTACGCGATGTATCGTACAGCTTACAATCACAACAAAGTAAAACATTTCCTATTGTTACGAGGTACGACCAGTTTTCGTTCTTTTCTATATCTTTATTTTCGCTGTCGGCGTGGGATTTCATCTCGACATGTTTTGCTACTACCACAAGAAACTGTGACATCACCACTACCACTACGGTTACGAAGACTAGGCGCGTATGGCTACCGCTCTTACAATCTGCTACAAACGTTTTTTTCCCCATACGTACTTATGCTATACACACGGATTCGATGTGAGATTCTATTTCCCGTAAAATAACATTTTTTCACTCTGGAGATTTGCGTCGACAGAAACGTAGGAAAGTCTCATGTCGGGTTGTGGAATAACACGTAAATTTCAAGATTGTCGAGAGAAGTTTTCGTATAGTATTGCGTACAAAATATTATTATTTGTAGAAGAAGAAAAGGTACTGTTTACATTTAACTTAAATGAATATTTCCTAATATACGAGTGTAGTCTGAAAAGTTTCCAGTCTAACACAAAAACAAGCCTATTTTTATTCAGATTCAGTTTTATTTCTCAACATAGTCCCCTTCTAAGTCTATATACCTTTCCCAGCGATGCATTCATCTCTTTAACAAGTCCAAATAGTAGTTGCCATCTTGTTCTACAGAATAGATGATGGCCTCCTCATTCGATGAAAATCTCTGTCCATCAAGCGAGACTTTGAGTTTAGAAAACAGAAAAATATCGCTGGGGGGCATGACAGAAAAACACCAGTTGCAAGTGACTCATTTATAATGTGACATAAAAGATCAGATATAATGTTAAAGTCACCTATTAAGATGAAAGACACGTAATATAGATGTGACCAACAACAATACAGCTTGCATTAATGTAACGTTTGCACAGAACGATATCGATCAGTGTAGTGTGTTCCGTGATGTTTGTAGTATCTATTTCAGTAATTGATTGAAGCATAGCCAATAATACATCCCCACCACGTGACCTATTCACAAGAGAAAATTTTCTATCCGCGCAGACCACATTATAGCTTTCAAAAAATAATTCATAAGAAGAAACAGGATTTTTTAACCAGGTTTCAGTTATGAATAGGAAATCATAAAATGAATCAGAAGTGTTAGCGTAAAATTCATGGATTTTAGCATTTAATCCTCTCACATATTGGTAGTACGATAAATACGTGCTACCTTAAATCTGGAGAAGCGAATGTACCATTTACAGAATCGGACAAAAGCCTCATTCCTCCTTTACATATCAAGCTCATATGAAACAAAAGATTTCATGAAAACACAGGAAAATGAATTTTCTTCTTTCAAGTAAAAAGAAGCCTTCTCAAGATTGGTCGACCCTTGAAAATCTTAAGATTTTCCAAAAATAGCGAATACAAAATTTAAATAAGTGGAATACATTTCAAATAATCAGCTTATTTTCCAAACCATTTTAGTAACACCCACAGCTTTCTTTATCCAATTTAGCTTAGAAAAATCTTCAAGAGCTACCCCAATAGACATGATACTTGTTAACCTTAACAATGATGTGGGCTTCAGAAAGATGTTTCTTATTATTAAAATATTTAGTTTACCGCCTCTACTTGAGATTCCCCATTTTTTTAGCTTTCTCTTTCAATGAAACAAAAACAAAGAAAAAATATTTAACATAGCGTGTATAAGAAATAAATTTATTATTTAGTTCGAGTTTGTCATGCAAATAACTAACAAGTAATTTTAAGAATAGGTTTTGTAGGCATTTCACAAAAGGTCAAGTTGGTTTTGGTGTTCTTTTTCTTACGCTCTCTTCGTTTAAGCTCGGAGAAAAAGTTTAACGTATTATTTGTTACGGTGAATGGAATTAAGACGTGACATTATTTTCGAGTTGCTTGATTCTCTTTGGGAAAAGTGGAATTAAAAAAAGTTGAAAGTTCACTTCAATTAAAAAATAACGGATATTAAGAGTAGCAGGTGCCAATTTCGCTTGAATAAAAGAAAGTATTTGCCCTACTATACTGAATTTACACGTATATTCATAAACTTTTAGTTGATTACATTTCATTTCGGTGAACGGCTCGGTAATCCAGTGGCAAGAGAACTTGTTTCTGACTGAGGCAGAGTTAGATGTGCGTTCGAGTCTAATCAATTGTAGATTTTCCTACGCCTTACCTTTTACGGAGAGTATAACAAAGCCACGGAAAAATTTACACGCACCAATTGCATATTAAAAGGCTCCTGAGGTTATGATTTAAGTTTCAGAGCCTATAGATCTCATTTGGCCGCCATCAAACGGAAAAAAATACACACTTCATTGAATCGGGCCAATCTTATTTAGATCGATTAACTTTGTAAATTCATATCAGGAGAATGCGTTAACCAGACGTTAAGGAAAATGTCTCTTGATTCTATTCGAAACGTGTTGATTTTCTAGTTGCTTAACTAAGAAAGTAAATATTGCTTGAAAAATAATATTGCCTTTCAATAAATGGCTTATGAATCCAAGCTACATAACAATCTTTAAATCATGCCTTCCTTACTAAATAACCGCATGTCACGTGGCAATTATTTACAGATGGGTCATTCCATGTCAAGTGCACTAAGGGCCCCCACTTAACCCTCTCCAAGTTTGATGAAATTTTTAAGGAATGTACATACGGGTCCTACATGGAATTTTGCAAAATTACAGCTTCATGAGTAGTATGGTTAGGCCACTAGCCAAGTTTTTGCAAAGGCCAGTTTTTTTATGCCGTGATAGTAACGAATAAATCATCAAGTTCGTGTCTTCACTGCTTATGACAGATGTCTAACATGCTGAAATTTGATGATCCGACTCAACTTTTTGGGTACAACAGTTGTAAAGTAAAAGCTCGCCTTATGGCGCATTTACCACAATTTGCTTTCAAAGTGGCGCGTAAACCTTCTCGCGACAAATTTGCGTCATACTTTAGCGGTTTGTATCTGCTGACAGAATGACTTTGTGAAGCTGATGCTTTCCTCATTTGTAATTTGTCAGCATGTCATAAAGCTGCGCAAGTGAAGTCTTGACTGCTCAAATAATTGCTGTTCAAATTCCATTAAAAAATTTCATTCGTCAATTTTGAATTTTATTGATACCATCGAAAAGCGCTCATATTGTTTAACAGTTTGTTTCATTTTCGAGGCTTCGTCTTTAAGGGCAAGAAGCTTAGTCTTTACTTATGTAAAAATATACATGCGTTGGCTCACGGTGGCTTTGCCACTACCAGTCTCAAAGAACGGTATCCTAATCGCCAAGGAATCACATCCACTAGCCAGCCAAGTTCAGTGCCCGCGGCTGAAGTTGGCTGACTGGCGGATGTGCCCTTGGCGATTAGGTTTCTTTACCATTGGTTCCCAAGCCTGATTGCGAGTATTTAACTGCCTCCCAAGCCTGATTCTAGGCGTCTAACAGGTTACCAGGACTAAGTTGGGTCTCTTTATGCTTCCCAAACCACAATGTTTCACTTCCTGATAGTGACCACAGTTGTTTCTATTGCTGATGTACTGTCTTGGTTGCAAGTTTGCAATATCCACATGATGAACGGTTGTTCTTGTACTTTGCTCAACATTGATGGATTGGAAACGTTTCTGAAATCTCAAATGAAGAAAGTGATATCTTAGACAATTTCATGCAACTCAGTGAACCAGCATGTTCATTCTATAGGCCAGATATACAGGATGTTTGTTGGATTCCAGAGCAACACATAATTCCAGGTCCATCGGCAACAAGAATGGATCGACAACATTACTTGCCAGAAGCAACTGTGATCACTATCAGTCCCACATTCCAACAATTGAACCAATGAGAAGTGATACATTATGGCTTAGGAACCTGTTAGACACCTACATTTAGGCTTGGGAACCTGTTAGATGCCCACAATCAGGCTTGAGAACCTGTTAGACACCCACATTCAGGCTTGATGACCTGTGATAAAGAAACCTACCAATGGCTGGACTTGCCTGGCTATCGGACATGGCCCCTTGGCAATGGGGATACAAGTCTTTGAGACTGGTAGCGACAAAGCCCCCATGAACCAACGTGCGACATGCAAAGCGTGTATATTTACTACATGAGTGAAAACTAAGTTTCTTTGCTCTTGAAAGCAACGTTTCGAAAATGAAGCAAACTTTTCCTGTTCAGGCAAAGTGAGGTCTTTTCAATGGTATTAAGAAAATTCAAATTCGGGGTGTCCTTTTTGAGATACGGCCTCTTGTAGATTAGCCAAAATTGACGAATTAAATTTTTTAATGGAATTTAAATATGGATAATTCAGTAACTATTTGAGCAAGACGTCAATTGCACAGCTCCATGACATGCTGACAGACAACAAATGAGGAAAGAGTCAGCCTCCCAAAGTCATTCCGTCAGCAGATACAATCTGCTAAAGTATGATGCAAATTTTTCACGATTTATGAACCACTTTGATAGCAAATTGTGGTATAGTTTTTACTACAACTAATCTATTGCATCCAAAATATTGAGCCGGATCACCAAATTTCAGCATCGTAGTCATCTCTAATCATGAGCAGTAAGGAAACAAACTTGATGATTTATTCGTTGCTGTCGCGACATGAAAAAACCGGCCTTTGTAAAAACTTGGCTAGTGACCCAACCATACTACTTACGAAGCTGTAATTTGGTATAATTCCATGTAAGATCCGTATGTAGATCTCGTAAAAATTTCATCAAAAATGGGAGAGGATCAAATTGAGACCATATCTAAATTTGGTCTCCTTGACACGGAATGACCGACATCAATTATTGTAATTATGGATGTTGACACTACCAAGAAAAAGATAAATCAGCAAGAATTGGTAACACTTGAAAGTGGCAAGGTCGTTAGTAATAACATTTTTGCTGAAAATGTTGATCAATTTATACGTATATGATAATGATAGCACAGGTTTTGAGTCAAAGCTAATTCAAAATGTGCCAGACGGGTTGCTAAATGTAGAGGTCATTTATTATGTTGGATGTTGAGTCTCAGTCTGGAGAGTAAAATAAGGTGGTATGATTTTTTTTTTATTAAACGATTGCAGAAAACCAGTACTATTAAATATGTTATTAAACCTTTAGCGCCGGAATATTTTTATTTTAACATATAAGCCAAATATTTATAAATTGTGTTTACTTTGTTATTGGGAAGTGAAATATGGTGTTCAATATGAATATTATCCCTCCATCCCTAAAATATAAGCTGTGTTCATATGAACACGCTAGGCGCTAGAGTAAGCATCTTTTCATTTTCTTTTCTAAATAAAAATATGTAATTTTAAATATCTAATTGATTTGTTTTATAATATATACATTTATTATAAATATTTACAATTCTATTTTGTGTGAAATACGATAAAACAATTTATACAGAGTCCTACATTACTCTTGACGCATTGGGTGCGTGCGGTATTACAGTATTGGATACCAGCACATTGACGACTACTACACTGAGCCACTAAGTGTCCAATTCCATCTAGACATACACTATCAGATACTTTAGTCGCTATGCTGCTAAATTTGAATACAGAAGACCGACAAGATCTAGAAGGCATATCTCTGTAACGTTACAATAATTTTGTGATATGTTCCTTTCAATTTCGTCAACAGTAACCATGAATTATGTACTACTGCGTCAATCATCCATGTAAATAGTGGCGAGTACGATTTTTGGCACATGTGCCTATTCTGTAATAGGTCATATTCTGGTCCATCCCATCAGTGCCCCCCATAAAAGCTTCTGGTATCGTGGAATGTCTTCCAGCTGTATTTTTATTTTGCCGTGGAGACTCACTTTTCTTGGTTTTTTTTTTTACTTTTTGGCATTATTTGTGCTATTTCCTCTGTAGTTTCTAATAGACCTGATACTATTTTTGCGTGACTTCGTAATTGACGGCCAGTCAAATTATCATCTAAACCTCCTTCATTCTTCATCAGTTGAATCCTCGTCAGAATAAATGACTGATTCTGATGGTTCAATAAAAATTCATTCCACTCCATCTACATCGTCATTTTCGAGGATGCCAATCACATCTCGCAGCGTCAGATTTCTAGAAGAGTATATTTATAAAATAGAGCTCGAATATAAAATTGTGATATCGCATACGCCTAGCGTGATCATATGAACACGCAGATACATTTCTCCTTGTATAATTTGAAATAATAAATATTTTGATTTGAGTATGTTACTACGATAGTAGTACACTTTTATTGCTAGTATTATATAAGAATTAAATTAATGTGTAACATAAACAACCATTTCAAATAGATAAGCGGACAAATTTCAGTGAAATTTGACTGTTACATTTTTTTCTTTAGGCGCTCGTTTACTGTGATTATATGAACACGCACGGCGCTAAAGGGTTAATCGCATTTTTATTCACACTTTCATGATGCCATATTGAGTTGAGAATGCAATTCTTCTATAAATGATGCCTTTTTTAGTATAGAAGTACGAGCAAACACAGACTTAACCGAGCTGGACCACGAGCAGATAGAACCTTAACAATATTATTAGTAAATCAACTCTATAGAGCAGTTTCTCAACAAAATTTTAGTTACTAACGTTCTCAATGTTTCGGTTCGCTTGCGAATTACATTAAAAAGTTGCCATGTCTTTGATTGAGATTCGGTCAAAATAATATTTAATCGTTACATGAAAATCGTTACACGTTGTAAGAATTTCGACAGATTTCTAGCTTTTTTTTTTAATTATTATGTTTAGTTATGCCGAGATTTCATATTATTTCTACTTTGTTAGTGAAACAAACAAACATGTTGTTGTTTACTTGAACTCACATACGATTCTGATAAAAAACCATTAGTTTTGAAAAGAAAATTGCTCTGATTGAATATTTTTCGCCATTTTTTTTTCACGGTGTTTACCCATCTTGTTATTATCATTTTTTACTCACATCCAATTTCTTTTTCTCTTTCGCAGGCACATATTTCATCCTGTACGACTTCATAGAGTATTTCGAAAAAGACGGCCCCAGTTACCTGCAAAGGGAAAAGTACCACGACATAATCAACACCATCTTTAGAAATATGAGCACCCTGGAGCGCGACGCCATTGTGTTTCAGGTAAATAATCTTAGCGCGCCCCAATATCTCACTACTATGCCTTCTGTTCCGTGCGACGCGTCATTTTAAAAAAGCGGGATTCCCTTATCCCTGGAGACGATACCGTAGCGCCACCTACCGACGTCTCCGGGAAATTTATTGTAGGGTCTTTCGTGAAATATAAAGCAAAAAATAATAATCAGAAGAAGGCCCTTTTGGACGAATGGCACGGGCGGTCCTAATAGTGCTAGGTATTAATTTTTTTCCTTATCCTTTAGTGATTCTCACTTTTTTTGAAGCTGTTGCTGGGGATCTGGATTGTAACTACGATATTTTACATGATTTTCTATTCGTTTTTCTCCCTTTTTTCAAGCGCGTCCAATTTATTTTTATTTTCTGTGCCTAGTAGCTTGCATTAAATAGAAATTTATTTAACTTGGTTAAAGGAGGCAAATGGAAAGAAGATTGTTTAAAATGGAACAAAATGCGATAAAAATAAGAACAAGGGGTTGAAACTTAATTCCATTAATTAGAAAATTTCATTATACGTCGAGGAACCAAGGAAAACATATTTTTAACATGTTGGTCATTTCCGATTTGGTGTAGTAAAACACTTACCATTTTAAGAGTCCTCCGTGAAATCACAAAGTGAATAATGTCTGTTAAATATCTGCAACATTAGATATGTTTCAACTGTTGTTTCGGCAAAACTAGTACGGCATGAGGAAAAAATGCGTTTATATGCAGACAACGAACGTTCTACATCTAGTGAGGTAATATTTGCGTAAGTAAAATGATCTTTCAAATAACTTAACGATTCTGTTGACACACCTTCACAAATGTGTCTTAATGTGCTAAAATCAGAATTTTTCTCAAAAACACTTTCAAATTTTTCTAGAACAGAAACATTTTTTGCGTCTTCAATCGCGCATAGCTGTGCGTGAACATGTTGCACTATTTGTAGAGATTCTTCTACCGGCGCCGCAGGATTTTGTAATTTTTCTATTGCATCTGCTAGCCCGAAGTAATTGTCGTGAATGATTTTTAAATCCATTTTAACCTGACTATCTTGAAATTTCGACTGGCTTTTCTGGATAGCGGCAGCTTCCTTAGTATCGAATTGTAAAACCACGTTCTTAATATTGTCAAAATATTTATGATAACAAAACGCGGCCTGCAACCATGTTCCCCAACGAGTTAGAATAGGTTCTGGTGGCTCTGGTATACGGGGGCACAGTCTGTGAAATTCGCGAATACGTTTCGGTGATTTGACAAATACTGCTTTGGTATGCGCTATTAAAGTGTCTACCTCAGGATAACATTTTCTGATACAATCCGCCACAAGATTGAGAGCATGAATTTTACACGTAATGTGTAACAAATTAGCAGAATGCTTTTTAAGAGACCGGCCTACAGAAAGAATGTTTGCAGCACCATCACTCACTAACATCAAGAGTTGGTTTGTTGAAAGTTCAAACTTGTCCAATGTATTTAACATTAACTTTGAAATTACTTCGGCAGTACACTGTTGTATTCGTTTGGAGACTAATAGAATTGAAGGTGCCGATTGATGAGGTTCCAATTTGCGTGCTATTACATTAAGAACAGAATGTTTCTTCCGATCTGTTGTTTCGTCGACACATAACCACAATTTTTGATCTTTCAACTCCGATTTTATTTTTTGTTCAATATGTTCGCGCGCAGATGGCACAATTCTTCGTAACGATGTTCGACTTGGTAATTTGCACTCCGAATAGTTATTCCAAAAGCAGATAAATGGTTCCTTGTCTAGTAAATTAAACGGTATATTACATGCAATAAACACTAACGCATAAATTAAATATACATTTTTCATTGTCTTGTGCGCAATTTCTTTTTGAGACATGCTTTTCACTATTTACGTATCGTAGACAATGTTGTCTGTACCAACACATTTTACAGATTACACATTTAATTTTAGCACCTTCTTATATTAAGTCTGGAATTTCTGCAATAAATTTTCGAAGTTTGTCCGACCGCGGTCGTTTTGCTGACGAAATCATAATTTTTCTAGGACAGATAAAGAATTGCGCAAATGTCCGGCAGCGAAAATGTCTGTACTGCTCCGCAGACGAAGTAATACTACCGTTCCTCTCGGTCCGAACTGATTCTACGCCGATGCGCGGTACCGCTCGTGGCCAGCGTTAGTTATTAGTGTAAACGTGAATAAAAGATTTAAAAGGCTAAAAGTTGTATTTCATTTATAAAGTACAAACATTATACATCGTATTTCGAACACTATCAATTTTTGAAATAAAGTAAATCATATTTTGGCTTAAGAAATTTATGATAGCATTAAAATTCATATTAGCTATTTATAGTGCAATATTCACAAAAGCAAACCAGTAACTCTAGCAAATAACCCCTTTTACTCCAACCGACACACTAAATTTCGTTTTCCATCCTTACTAACATACCTATTATTACCGTAACCTTCATAAATCTTTCAATAATTCGACGTTTTTCCAAATTCCGCTATACTGCGCCACATAAAACCCGGCTATTACGATCCATCAAGTACTATTTGTTACTAAACAACCCAGCTCCTCCATTTATTCCCACCGTATAGGTAGCCGTCTTACGATATTGCCATACGTACCGAAGCTCACAACACTATTATACACTGCAGAGTTTCTAGTGAAATTTATGAGTCGTTATATAATGTGATGAACCTTAAGTTGTTGTGAATCTTTTATGCGCAGATATAGATATCGATATTTTATGAGCCACCGGTGTCGATACAGATTCCCCCTTGTAAATATTCAACAAGTGGTAAAGTTGTGTTTTCGCCGTTGAGGAAATTGATAAGAGCTGTATACGTTTGAAATTTTAAAGTCTTTATATGTGCGAAGGGCGTTGGAGAATATTTTAGAGATGTTTATGAGTGCTGTTAGGCAAACTGAGTTAATTGGAACATATTGAGTCTGGAGGAAAGTTGCAAGGGACTAGACAACTTCCTGTACTTAAGTAGTTCATTGTATATATTTGTATTTAAGGATGATTATGAAGCCGGATTTTTAAAAGGAAAAGAGGGCAACAGCTTTACATCGGTTGCCTTTACGTAATGTGGTAATAAAGTTACAAACGGAGCTCACATCGAATAAATCCTGTTTTATTTATTCCTATTTGTTACCTGTGTTATCCAGAAGTGTTCGCAATCTATTCAATGATTCAAAAGATGGTACGACATTATTTTCTTGCTTTTTACAATGAAGATGAAATAACCAATTTTATTATAAGATAAAAAGAGAAGCTATACAAAATTCCATTTTACGATGATCTAAGCACCCCCCCAACAGTCAACGAAATAATGTTTTCAGTTCATTAAAGCCGGCCATGGAATACTAATCCTAATCGGTTAGATATTTCTTCTTTAATTCTCTCCATACAGAAACGATTGTGTAGGGATTTTAACGTAAGCGTAATGTTTAAGGAATAGTATTCTCCCGATAGGGAAACTCAGGACAAAGATAACAATGAATTGGTCACGGACACTCTTTGTGTTATTTCGACATGCAGCCACGAACTAGCACTACTATTGTATTTGCCGGCTTCCGTTAATGCAGTCAGTGAAAACTTTGGGTGTTGAACTGGATGGTGATCTGAGATTTAAGAAACATGTTACTTCGTTGCTCGGGTTGGCTTATGCAAAACTTAAGGTACTCTACGGTAGCAGGGAGTATCTGAGCCCTGGGCTGAAGAGAGTGCTGTGCGACGCATTGGTACTTTCTCATTTTAATTATTGTGACACTGTGTATGGCCCATGTTTAGACTCTATCGATACAAGACGAATACAGAAAACGCAAAATGCTTGTCTTAGGTTCATACATGGAATAAGAAGACCTCATCCGATTTCACATACTCTAAAATATAATCAGTGGCTGAACATCGCAGATCCTTGCATAATGCAGTCCTTTCACATAAGATTATTCTCTCTCGATCACCGCAGTATTTGTATTCCAAAATATCTTATAGAACTGATGTTCATAATCTTAACCTGAGGTTTAGAAATTTACTCTCTCCCCCCATACATCGGACGGCTTTGTTTACTAGGTCCTTTTCATATAATATTGTTAAGGTTTATAACGCTTTACCCAACCGGTTCAAGTGGCTGCCTATTCGAATATTCAAAATCAGAGTAAAAACTTACTACTATGGAGGCCAGTGACTGCATCTGCTTTTGACTTGATTCTCTGCATTACAACAGTTATTTTATTTCATTTTTCTTACCTATATTCTATATATTCATTCTATGTGCGCAAACCTACTACCTATTGATAGTGCTTGTTACCTACGCGTGTGTGTGGTTCTCTGTATGCGGGTCTAGGGGAAGATCAGTAAACTTATTGTTGACCTAGATCCTTTTGCTCCAGTATTGCAGTTATCCTTATCTAACTGATACAATTAACACCACTTTATATATTAAGATACGAGTCCAATGTTTTTGTACAATTTTCTACTTTATTTCTAATACTGGCACAATAAACGAATATTATTATTATTATTATTATTATTATTATTATTATTATTATTATTATTATTATTATTATTATTATTATTATTATTATTATTATTATTATTATTATTATTATTATTATTATTTCGAGGGTACGTTATTGCCTGCATTATACGGATGCGACTACCTGGATATTTCCGCAAGGGTGCAATAACCAGATACTTTCGAGAACTTACGAAAATATAAAAGGATCGTGTTTGTCTATTACGAGAGCAACATCCTCCTGTTTGTCACTTTAAGTAAATAATAATTATATTAATTTCGGCATTGTAGTTATTGTTTTCTCAAATCGCATTCAATATTTGTGATTTTGTACTTGTAAGAGCACTGCGTACTGCAGACAGAGCACATAACCAAATGAAGAAGTTGGGTGCGTTATTCGAAGGTCTGCAAAGGGCAAAAGGAAGAAGCGAAGAAGTTCTGATTGTTGTCAAACATTTAAAGAACTTCATATTTTAACTCTTGTCAATACATAATGGATTGTCTTTTGCATATAAAATATAACATCGATCGTTGGAACGTTTCACAATTATCACACTCGTTATAGAGACGAGCTAACTTCTCGGCATTCACGTCTCCGTAGAATCCAAAAAGGTTTCCCTCATCAGGGTATACGACTTTATAATGTTCTACCTCAAAATATAAGGATTTAACTTGTAATACTTCTAAAAGTACGGTTAAGAAGTTATTAACTGAGCGTGCGTTTTATTATGAGGATGAGTATCTCAAGTGTTTTAGGTCATTGCACCACAGCCCCTTGGAAATTTTCTGATATGACTTGTTTCTTGTAGTTTTATCATGTTTGTCGTATTATTAAATATACATTTGCACATTTGCACACGTGCACATTTAATTAAATTATATACTTTTACATACTTTAATATTGTTTTTGACGTATGTAAGTACATAACTGTATTTTAGCACTACTAAAATTATTATTATTAAGTTGAGAAGGCGAAAATTAGACACGATAGAAGAGATTGAAGCTGAACGGTGCTAAACGTATTAACAAAACAAGACTTCCAGAATGCATTTCCTTCGTGCACTCAGAGAAATGGTTTCTTGCATCAAGAAAATAGATTTTATTGCAAAAATCAATCTCTTCTGAAGAAAATATTTTTATTTTAAGACTATAAAAAAATATAATATAACAGAATAATTTTCTTGAAATGTTATTTGGGTAAATAAATATATTCCTAGGGTTAGAAAATCCAAGACAGAAAAATGTTTCTTCCAAGTAAGTCATTTACGACATAGTCTGCATCCCGAGTTGTTGTCGCTATTCTCTAGACGGCATGACTATGTTTCTCGACGCTAGGTGGCGTGGGGAGATGTATCTTAATGCTGTTCGTGGAGAATAGCAACATATACTCGAGAGATGAAAAACAATAGCGAGGGAAGGACACGTACGGAACCGCGCTGATGACGCCGGGTAGGTAGAAACATGTTCGCGGGTTTACGCTCTCCCTTCCCTCGCTTTGTTTTTTGCCGGAAATGATTCCACCAATACCATGAGCTATATTTGCATTAATTTTTTGCATATAAGTAAGATGTATTTCAAGAATTCTAAGTAAAAAATGCTTTATTTTAAGAAAATGAAACTATTGATTTATGAACAATATCTAAACATTTTCTGGAATTAAGAAAACCATTTATTATGATTTTCTCCAATCAAGGTAACAAATTCTTTAAACAAAGAAATACAATTATTTCATTACAAGTATATACTTCTTTTAAGCGGAGAAAGAAATATTTCTTTCAACAGTAATTGACTTGAATTAAGGCGAGCAACTATGATACAAGTAAACGTTTCTCTGATTATGGCAGAAGCACTGAGGTCGGTGTTTACACTCTCAAGGGAACTACTTTGAAAGTGACGGAGGTGAATGAAATCCATGCTAAATATTCGGAACTTTTGAGTACCATTTCGTAGTATCTCTGATTGATATGGAAGATGGCCATGTATATCTTCTAAAATCTTTTACAAAAAAAGAGGATATGACATACATACGCGTAGAGATTTTTACGTGTTGGTTAATATAAGTGAACACCAGCATCTAAGTAATTTCTTCCACCAGAAATAAGGAAGGAAAAATGAAACATCAAAACATCATCTCGCAAAATTAACGTCATACCATCATCGCCATATACCACCTAATAAATCGCCGTCTTTTTCGTGTTTCGTTTCTTTCCTTTTTCTCCTTTTCATCTTTCTTAGTCTTCTTTCAGAACAAATACGCAGCCATCCCCACTAATATATAACGCATGATAAAAGACCTAGCGTTCGCATTTTTCAACAAAGCCAGATTTTGACGTTGACAAATTGAGAAAAAAATTCACCTTTTGTGTGCTATTACATTTCCTTTGCCGCACCTGACAGACTTCGTACGGTTAAGGCAGGTATCAAGTGCGTATCTTAGTAGAAGAAAATGGCGGCCGCTGGCAGATAAGAAACGATGCAAAAGCGTGCATGAAATGTAAAAAGCTTTCGGTGTAGACGTGAGGGATTTCTGAGGTCTCCAATGGTATAAAATGTACGTTTTCGTTACTAAAGATTGTTTCTGATGGATAGAAATTGCCGTAATACATTACCTTGTAGCACTCCATGCTTAATTTTGATATACTTTTACATTTTGTAGTGTATATACAAAATTTAATTTGTATTTGTTTTTTTTTTCAGTATACAGATTGGGAACATGCGAACGACGGTTATTTAAACCAGAAAATGATTGGTGACGTGGTTGGTGATTACTTCTTCATCTGTCCAACGAATCTCTTCGCACAGATAGCTGCTGAAAGAGGAATGAAGGTCTACTATTACTTCTTCACACACGTAAGTGCCTACCCATTATTTAGACATGTTAGAATCCCAATTCAAAGTAATTTAATTAATTTCTGCATAACTATTGATTTTACTTGATTTACACTCCTAATAATAGCTTGACATTGAATGTTAGGTAATTCTAACACCGTGTCCCACTAAGAGTAGGGACCGGCGATATCTTTGAAACTACAATAACTATAATGATGGAAAAGAAATTCTCAATATTAAGGTGGCAAAGGGAAATGACAATATTCTTAAATTCCAAACATTACCGCTAGGGAGCGCAGTTGATAGGGTCAACAGCAAATTTTAAATTAGTTTGTAAAAGTTTCAGCATTAACTATAATTTTAAATGCTTTATTAAATTTTTCCCATCACTGTAGCCGTTGTAGTTTGCAAGACATTGCCAGTCCCCACTCTTAGTGGAACACACCATATAGTTATTAGAAAACGTATAGAATTATGGCATATCATTCAATTATAATATAATCTGTACAGATATTAATGTAATTTTCTTTATTACTATCGCCATTATCGTTATTGTTATTTATTATGATAACTTGATTCCTGGTAAATATTATTGGAATATTATTAGTTAATTTCCACCTATAAATCGAAAGTGATGTAATCCTAGAGGATAAATAAGCCAATATTTGTATACTATCGTTGTATGTAATGCTCGTATCATCAAGTGCAGCACAAACATATACATTAAACCAGCCGTAACACTGAAACTAGTAACTCTAGATTGATTAATAACTAAAGTTTGTTAAAAAGGTGGTACCGGATAGCAGTAGCGTAGCGGTAGCGGCGTGAGTAGGGGTAATTTTCAACTCGTAGTCGATCTCGATAGTACCGCGAGAGAGTTCAAAGCGACAGTACGTTGCACGCTGCATGCCAAGTAAGTACGCGGAGATGGGACGCCCAAAGGGTGTAACGTTCCCTTCGAATGTGAATAAATATCTCAGGCATTTCCCTGGATTAGAATATAGAAGTCCGCGTATTTGTTGCACAATATGCAGTAGCGGATTGCTAAGTCGCGATAGGTTTGAATGTAGAAAACATTGTAAAAGTAAACGTCATGTATTGAATTTAACAAACAGTATTCCATACTGTCAATTTTTATATGATTTTATTTTTATGTTAAGTGTGTACAACATCCCACAAGATCTAGTATCTAATGAACACTTTCGTCTTTTTTGGGACAAGTACGTTCCCTCATGGAAGCTGCCAACATCTATGCAATTACGATACAATTTGCCACGTGTGCAAGTTACAGTAAAGGAATGTATAAAAGACGAGTTGAGAAATAAGAAAATCTGCCTATGTGTGGATGAAGCAACTGATGCTCAGAAACACAGCGTCATTCATGTTGTAGCGCGTCCTTTAAAATTCAGAAAACGAATGCAGAAACCATTGTCAAGATAATAAAAGATTCGTTGAGAGAATTTTGTATCACAGGAACCCAAGTCACAATGTTCGTTACTGACGGAGCCGCAACAATGCTGAGAGTGGGTAGGATGTTGAAAATATGCTTTCCGACTCTTCTTGACATAACATGCCTCATACACGCATGTCACCTCGTAGCAGATACCATTCGAAAGAAGTATCCGATGGTGGATAAGTTAATAGCATCTACCAAAAAAGTGTTCATCAAATCTCCCAAACACATCCGTGTACTCAAACAATTATGTCCGAAATTACCACCACCACCTCAGCCTGTAAAAACGCGATGGGGAACATGGCTCCAGGCAATATCTTACTATCAGAAATATTTTTCACAAGTGAAAAATGTCATCTTGAAACTTGATTCAAATGATTCTGCAGCAGTTCGAGATAGTCAGCAACTTTTTTCCAATTCGGACGTTCAACAACAAATAGATGAAATTTCCATGAACTATTCTGAAGTTGCACAGGCTATTGAGCAGTTAGAAAACTACCGCACTATCAGTCTTCTTTCCTTCCTTTCAAAACTGCTGGGAGCAGTCACCCTAAGTCGCATTAGAAATGCATTGTGTTAGATAGAGCTGTATCCGGTCGATGAGTTTAGTTTCCGTGTCGGGCTTCGGGTAGACCTCCAACTGTCTCAATTGCCTGAATTGATCAGAAACTCTTATGGAGGCTATAATTGCAAGAAATTTTGAATCTGCTCATTTTTCCATACTGTTTAGATTAGAACACGTTTAGAAATCAGCACAGAATTTCTGTATTTTGCATTTCTTGTCAAATAATTTTTAAATTTCGATACTCCACCACTGTGACTTTTAGATAATAAACTAAGGGTAAATGATATCAAAGTTGATTAAAAAGCTTTTCTTTTCACTACAAAACACACCTCAAAAATTGTTAATTGCTACAGACTTCCATACCTATAAAACTCAAATTCCCTGCGTTACTCCCGCAGAGAACCTATTTTTTAACCCATACAAATTGAATTTGCGTAATTAATGATTTTCGGGAAAATAAACCCCAACCCCATCCGTTTTTCTTTTACCCATCGTCCCGCTTCTTAATTGGAATTTAAGTCAGCGAAACACATGGCTATAAATAGTGGAACAAGGTCGTCCACCATCAAACTATTAACACCATTAGAACAGGTCGGAATCAGATTTTGTTCGCTCAAGTTGCGCATAGAATGGAGCGTAGACCTGTATATTTTAATTACACGAACTTCGAGCGTACGTATACATAAATTAATTTGCGTGTGTGTGGATTATTAACGATCAGATGCGAGTCGGTATATATTTTATTCATATATTTTTTACGAGAAAGTTATTTCCGTACACGACCTACTTCGCTATATTTAGAATTATTAAAATTAAATTGTGTATGCAGAAAACAAGTTCGCAATAATATTTTGCATATGTAAGACAATAATATACTTGTTTTAAGAACGAAAGAGATACTCCAGCATAAGCTGTATTTCTTTCGTTGTTCTTTCGTCGAAATTGTGAATTGTTAAGACTGGAATTACTGTAGCTGCTTTCGGTTTATATGGATTAGAACTAGAACCAAGTCATTGTTTTATTTTACAAATCGAAGACAAATTTTCGTCCTAACTTGGACAAAATTTTAAATGAAGCTTAGTGAATACCCAGGCTGTTTCAATCTGTATGGTAGAAGGTCAAAATGTTCAGATAATGTAATGGAGATCATAATTTATCTTTCAAAAATATTTCCGGATATATAAGGTGATCGATAAGTAGCAAACCAAGAAACACACTCTGTAATTTTGAACAGAACACCCTGTATTTTATTACATTTTTACTTTCTTCATCTAGAAATAAACCAACGTAACATAGCTTTCATATGTCTATTTCTAGCCTATTTAGAGATATTTATAATGTTTTCAATCAGCTAAATGTAGATGTCCTATGTCCTTCAAAGAATCCGAAATTGCAAATATATTTTATCGTAATTTTTTACGAAGTATACCAAATTCAAACACCAGAAACGTATTTTTTTTTTAATGATACCATATACTTTTTTTATATCTACCGTATAGGAAACTTACAATTCTAACAATATTGAAAGTAAGAGAGATATTTACAATTAAATCCAACTCCTGCATTTGGATATTGTATCCAAGTAGTTGCTGGTGTTAGTTTTGTTTGGCTACCATGACAACAGTAAACAAAACATACTGACATTACTGCTCGTAACTATTGTTTCGAAATTTTATGCCTAGGTAGCTAGTTGTAAAATGAATTACATAAATAAAGGAATTGCGAACGTTTACCGTAGGTAGATGAACAGCAAGCTAGCTATTAATTATTGCAATAAAAAATACATGAAAGATTATTCAGTTTGGTCATAGTATATTTCAATTGTGTTATAGGGTAAGGGCGGCAGTCGTTGGCACATTTAGGTTGGTACGGCTTTTGTATTCACGTCACACATTCGAAAGAGAAAACTGTATTTTTAAACTATGTCGCTTGTTTCGACTCTATCTTTGTTTTAAGTAAAGTTGTTCTAAAGAGAAATGAAGACTGTTATATTTCATAGTGTTTGGCAGGGATGTCACAGTTGTTGGCATGTGTGAATGCAGTGGTTGGCATACCTACTTTAAACCAGAATTTAAGTAGAAAGCTGGATATGTCATTTGCACCTAAGTAGCAAATAAAAATATTTGGTAATTATTGAGCTTAATTTATTTATGAAAAATGTATAAAACGTACTAATTTCTTATGTACTGCAACAACTGCATACAAAAATTGCAGAAAAAAGTGTTTTATTGGCACATCTAGAATGTATAGTTCGCGTCCATTTCGAACATTTTCGCCCCATCCTGGTTAATGATATTGATTCTGCACACAAATAGCAAATCCCTCTGGACAAGCACCTCATTTCTTTTTTCATTTCTAGCTCCAAAAGCACGCGTTCTTCTTTTTCCACCTGGGGGGAGTCTACCTTAGTTTGTAGTGCATCAGTTTCTTTAAATTCGTCTTTAGTCTGTTTTATCATCTTTTCTGAGAACATATTTTCTTTGCTTTTATCTTCAGCACCTCTTGTACATCTCCTTTTATTCTCAATGGCCACATTATTTTTCTTATTTTCGTTACGAATCGGGCTAATTTTAATGTTTTGAAGAATATTTATATTTGCCTTAATTCTTTTAGATTGTTTCAAATTCACTTGGTTTTGTTTAATTTTTTTACTTTCTTCCCGAAGCTTTCGCTTTTTTTTTTCTTCTTCTTGCATTTTCTTTTGGTTTTCTTTCTCCTCCACTAAAAATTTCCACTTTTCAGAAGTTATTACGTAAGGTAATCTTTCTATGTCTCGCTTGTTTTTCCTTTTGGGACTTTTTGGCCAATGAAGAATGTTACTCAAAGAAGATTCTGCTGATGTTACAGGCTCAGCATTGTTACAAGCAACTTCAACTTCTTCCTTCTCATTAGGAATTTCCAATGGCTTACTATTGCTGCTTGTCGGAGCTGCGAAAATCATTTGATTTTTGTCATAATCTTGTAAAGCTTGATTTAATTCCGCATTGAATGATTCAGTTTCTAATATTTCCATGGACATATTTTCAATATCGTACACTGACGAGCTTTCAGCTTCTACTTGATGCTTATTAAAAAAATTCCATATTTTTGAAAGACAATTTCTATCAGAATTATTTATAGCCTTGTTGCCAATTTCAAATGACTTAAGCAAGTCTGTTCCAAGAAAACTTTTAAATGTTTTAAAATCGAGAACAGGTTCAGATTTAGTTACATTGTGATCATTGTTTATACCAACTTCACATTTTCTTTCTGCGACATTTTGTATACCCTCATTAGGTCTTCCAAGACATTTTGAATAGTCAATGGCATTACAGTCCATGTAACAATAAAAAAAATTGTACAATAAAAAAAATTCACTTACTCTACCAATGTTGCCTCTTCTTCAGTGGTTAGATACGTAGCTGGGCCATAGCCAGGCCTTTTAAATTTGTCTCCCATTCGAAATTGTATTGTAGCTCTAGGTACACCAAAAACTGTTGATGCCTTCAATTTTGGCATACCATCCCTGACAGCCTGAACTGTTTTTGAAATTTTATCTTCCCTTTCATTCATATCTTTTTTTTAAATAAAAATTTTACAAATAGCGCAAAATTATAAATATTTATGTTATACAACCATGTATTTATTTTCTACAAGAGCACTAAATTTACTAAATTCAAAAAATCAACAAAAAATAATCACTGAAATAGATACAGGTAGGTACCTACTTAGAAATGCCCAATTATGGGATTTTAATCACCATGCCAATCATTGAATTACTAGATAAAATTCATGAGGCAGTTATTGGCACCTGTATGCCAACAAATGAAATTTGCACTTTAGTAGTATACAGTGGTTGGCATCTAAGCTTTTAGGTTATAATTTGTTACATAAGGGATTTTTTTTATTACAGGTACATGCATTAATAATATACAAGTAATGGTGAACACCCACCTAAATTTATTCTTTCAATGGCGCAAAAATAAACACAATTTCCCTGACACTAATCTGTAATGAAAACAAATTCAATCAACACAGTGATCGACACCCCGCCATACGCGGGAAAATAATGGAAGTAAATGTGCCTACTACGCATAGAACTATATTGAATTATAGCATCAACAGTGCCAACTTTGATTTAAATAAAAACCTAACGCAGTCAATATTAGTTGTAATAGATTATAAAAGAAAATGTAATGATGTGCCAATGACTGTTTACCTGCCAACCATTGTCGTCTTTACCCTACGTTAT
Source organism: Dynastes maya (assembly GCA_029619315.2). NCBI lineage: Eukaryota > Metazoa > Arthropoda > Insecta > Coleoptera > Scarabaeidae > Dynastes > Dynastes maya. The sequence continues at coordinate 53,819,630 of JAROYE020000004.1, read as the reverse complement.
CGTTTTTTTTTTAGCTTTTTTATTTTGATTTTAAATTGATGCTGATATGTTTATGTTTACATCCTCATCTATTCTTGCAAACGTCTTTATGGCACAGAAGCAACTCGTGAAAACATTACTTTTGTCGCTCCGCCAATATACCCAATATATCTATATATTTGGCGTACGATTGGTGTTTTTTTTTTATAATACTACTTCTTCCTCATTTTCTGTTATGGGTGATTATCCTTACAAATACAATTACCAGAAACTTAACTTCCAAACTGCGTTCACCGGCTGAAAAATCAGTATGAACCAATAATGTATCTGGTGCTTTTTAGAACAGAGGTGAGGGGGAGGAAGACAGTCGAAATCAACGTTTGCTAAACGAACATATGACGGGTGGTTAGGTGTTATACAAGGTTACCCCTTGGTTTAAATGAAAAGCAGCTTGTGTATACGTTTGTGTACTTCAATTGTTGGTACAATGCTAAGAATGGCGGTGATCCTAAATCCGAACCTTAAAGTACTACACACATGAATACATAAATATCAATCGCCAACCCACTGTACGATACAAAGGAGTATCTATGCCATAAGTATGAACGTAAACGTATCGATAAATGAAGAAAAACAGAAACCTTAGATAAATTTCAAATACGTCCCAATCGATAAAATCCTCATATGGAAGCAGTTAGAAACCATTACATTTCAAACAAGACGATATTACAACCATTCAGGTACATTAACGCAAGAGAATAATGAGATAACCCAATTCCACTCAATTCCCTAACAACTTAAAACATTCTAAAATTGCTCTTAACAAAACCGAAAGCCATTTCGCCTGAAGTTTTCAGCCTTTTCTTTCGCGAGCTTCTCCAACATACACCCTTCTCAACGCTGCAAGTACAAAATAACTTCAACAGTCGCCGACGTTAGTTAAGTAACGTCTTGGAAATTGTTTCCAGCGCGCCTTCGGCCAACGTAAGCTCACACATCAACGATTTCCTCGACCGGAGGGCGGACCGTTCCGATTAAATTGCAAATGTCCACGAGCAAAAGAAAAGCGTTTTGCGGAAGAAAACGCTCTCCAACGGTAGTTACAAATAAAGATCTGTTATCAATGTTGGGGAAGCTGCTAAGGTGGTGCTTTCAAGGTTTTGCGAAATAGAAGCCGGATACCGCGCGAAATGAGTTCGGGAAGGAAATTTACTCGCATTACCGAGAGAGGAAATGTTAGGATTCACTTTAGAAGTTAATTTTGGGTCGTATCGGAATCGGTGGAATTGTTTTTAATCTGCGGGAAATGTTTGATACAAAAGTTTTCTGAGATGGTGTGTTAATCGGTTTGTATTGTTTTTGGATTGAAATTAAATAGGAGGAGTTCCATTAATTTAACAGAGTTTAATGCATTAAATGCATTGCTAAATGATGTCTCACGATACTCATTTACAGGTAACAGCTAGCTAAATGAAATAATTCTAGATTAATTTATTCTACTGATAATAAATCTTAAAGAAAAATAAATATTAAAGAAAGAATCAAACACCAAATTCACATTTTCATTTCCAAACACCTTATAGACCTCACCAGCTCGCTCTCCTGCGAACATATCGACCCGCCTTTCGTATCTCGCACGCCTAATCCGTAAGATATGTTCGCAGTATCGATTAATTGAGCTTGACACGTGTGGTAACGAATATCATATATAACATTCTATCTTTAATCGTCCCCTTTTAAGCGCCTAGCTTCTTCGCTACATGTGTTTAAACAGTTAAAAGCCTATCGATCCGTGTAGCTGGTGGTGTTGCTAAAGTCAATTTAAAGACACCTTCGCTACCGCACTCGTATCTAACGAGTTTTACGAGTTAAGGGTGCCTGAGGAATAGGTTCAGATGTTGATGCACTTTGATCAAAATTATATGTAATAAAAAAGTTTGATAAGGAAGAAAATTTCTTAGAGAGAGCTTGTTATAATTGCAAATCTACATTTTCACGCATGAGTAAATGAATGAAAAGATTGAAATTATGGCATATTGAGTAAATTATGTCCTGAAATTGATTTTTTTCCATACGCAACTGCAATTAGGGAGCAAAATATTAATCAAAGACTTTTAAATTATTTATCTATTTGAAGTGAAATTCAGATTCAAGATTTTGTGATATCAGAATTTCTTCTTATATTAAAATTTTTTATATTGCTTTTGTGCTAGATTAGATTGCCAGTTATGGATGCATTGCATCTTCAAAATTTGACAGATTTTGATGTAATACAGTGCCGCTATTCGTATTTCACAAATTGTATAAATCATTGAACTTTGCAATACAAATCTTTCACATTCCACCATGAAGCTGCTACGTTACATCAGTTTCGATCATTTCAATGTAGCGTATTTATTATGGTGATCCTTAAGAGTGGATTAAATAGTTCTTTTTTATAAAATGTTATTTGTTGCATTGAATAGTCACCTATTTTCCTCAGGTTGCGGTCGTTCTTTAATCTCAACAACATATTTTCTTTTTTAATATTAATTGGCTCGACTGAGCAGTGAATCTGGTGTTGCTGAAGTATCCACAAACTGGTTGCAAAGCCAAATTTTAGAGAAATGATATTAGGATCATTTCTTTAACATGGCAGACATCTCAAAAGAGGATCTTCGCAACAAAATTATCGCCATTCTTAAGGATGGGTCCATTTTTGCGAAAAAGTTTCGGCAACAGCTAGAAAAGAAATTAGGCTCCAATTTATAATCACGTAAGAAAGAAATAGATGATTTAGCTCGAAATATAATAACAATAAGAGTAAGAAGGCTGATTCCGAGGAAGAAGAGGAGGAAGAAGAAGAGGAAAAGTTCGAAGAAGATAAGAAACCTGGGAAACGTTGCTCGACCGGAAAGAAACCAGCTAATAAGAAAGCGAAAAATGGCTCTGACGATTCCGATGCCAGCGAAACGTCAGAGGGTGATTCCGAAGAGGAATACACACCAAAAAGGACAAAGGCGATCAAGATACGCAAGCTACCTCTTAAGAGGAACAATGATCAGAGTCCGATTCAACGAAAATTGGGGCAAGAAGAAGGGTCGAAAGAAAGGTGGTGGTGTTAAGGGTAACGGAAAAGGCTACACGAAGACCCTGAAACTATCGCCTGTATAGGTAGCTCTAGTTGGCCAAGATGCGGCAGGGCAACATATCAAATTCTTTGCCAAATCCTTGAAAGAATAAATATGGAAAGAGATACTTTGGGGATTTTCATGGATGTGTCTTGTGCGTTTAATAATATCAATTATGACAAACTGTATACTAGCTCACAGAATGGCATCAGATGAAAACCGTTTTTGGAAATCGAATGGATCTCACTGATTCCAATGTGTTGCAGCGCAGATTTCCATTTACTTAGCTCAATGCACGCTAACAATCCCAATACATTAGAAAAAAAGACGCTGCGTTTCTCATGGTCGTTCTCTAATTAGCAAACTGTACAAGCCGAAGTCCCACAAGGGTCTACACTGGGCCCACTACTTTTTTTGGTATACGTTAATGAGCTACCACAGATAACAGTCCATCCAACAATACTGTTTGCCGATGACAGCTGCCTAATTTTAAATAGTAAAAATCCCCTAGAAGAAGTGACGAGGTCACTCGCACATTGTGGATCGTGGTTTCTAAACAATGACTTCACATTAAATGTAGTCAAAACAAAAACCTTACGCTTCAGTTATTTTAAGCAGGAACATCTGTCAATAAATTACAAATCACAGATATTTACCAATGTAGGCAGCGTCCAGTTCTTAGGAATTTGACTTAATTCTGAATTTAGTGGCAAGAATCATGTCAGCAACTTGACGGCCAGGATATCTTCACTTACGCTTTTCGTGTGATCGTAACATAGGTCCATAATGCTGCTGCCTTTAGAATCTACTTTGCCTACGTCCAAAGTCATATTCGATATGGAGTCATCTCTTGGGGAGTACCTATGAAAGCCACTTGGGTGTTCGTGGGTCATAAGATGTGTCTCAGAACTATTTTTGGCCTACGGAAAACGGATGTAGAAGCGTGTTTGTGGGAAACAATATGCTTACCTTACCGAGTTTGTATATGTGTTTGTATAAGTGAGGGATACTCATAAAACATAATTATTAGTTATTCATTGACCAACAGTAGCAGCATAATTGTAGCACACGTATAGGAAATAAACACCCCAAACAAAAGAAGATTTAATAAAAAATAATATATTATCAGAAGTTATTTAAAAAGGTTATTTCGTGTATTAGAATTTTATTCCAATTCCAAGATTAATTCAAGTTCATCATTTGAAAGAAGGCGGGGTTTTGTTGTGTGACGCGTTGGCATAAAGAGGGTGCGTAAACTGCAAATGTTGGGATTAATTTCTTACTCCATAAATTTATCTTTCGTAAACTATGCTATTTTGTAAAATACTCTTTTAAACTGCCCAAATAGTACCTACTCCCAAATCTACGACTGGAAATTATCAGGAATTAAAGCAAAATTTAAATTTTATAACATTACAATACATATGTATGTTCTGAGCATTCGATAGTATCCCTGAATATATTTTTAAACACCAATATGCATCTAAAATAGGAAGTATGAATTCAGCATCTTCCCAAAGTTGTAAAGAGGATAATTCTTACATATACTTGCATACACTATGAGATAAAAACATTTCCCTCTGACATATTTTCAATACTCGCACCACGAAGTTTCAAACATCCATCCGTTCCCTGGTAGTTTATCTTGTCTTCACTTACCAGCAGCCGTGGATGTAGAGAGGGAGCTACCGTTTCTTGTGTCGCTACTGCTCTTTTCTACGGCATTAAAGTTGGATGCTAAAAAGCTACACTCACATTTGCTTACCTGTGGGTACTACTTCCGGAAGTAGTGGAGAAGACGATTTTCCGCGGAAGCAGGAATTAGGTTTCCAGAATGTCTCGAGGAGATATACGGTTCGCAATCAATACTTTCCCTGTGTTATATCCGTATTCGGACGGATATTGAGAAACGGTATTTTTACTACTATACGTAGGTTTTGGTATATCGTGTGCACGGATGTCTTGATCTATAAATATCTGGCTGGTATTGTATTTAAAAATATAAAGCAAGGCGTATCCTTGGTAGTCGTCTTTCTTGTTCGCTAATCGATATGACTTTCCCGTTATTAGTTACGATGTGTGTTTGCTGTGTACATCAGGTTAAAGTTGATTCAATACACTTTTAATTTTTATTTAGAGATATTATTTTTTATCTTGCAAAACCGTTCACATAATGTTATCATCTAATACACAAACAGAGGAAAGAATAGAAATATTTTTAAGTATGTGTCACGTAGCTGAATTATAAAGAAAAAAGGAATTAATTAATTGTGCGGTCCGGGAGTGTTCCTAGACACTCTTTCGGCAATTTAAATTAAACTCGATATCAGTTAATGAAATTTTGCGAGTATTAAAACTTGAGAAGAGAAAACTGACTTGGAATTGTGACTTTCCAATATAAACTCTATCTTTATATGTCCCGTACTGGAACTCTGCGTATTTTTTAAACCACCAAATTTGACTTTTACTTCGTATTTATGGTCGAATTTAAACGCTGAACACTTAAAAAATGGGAACACGCCCGAACAAGTGTTACCTGGATGAACATTTTCACTAAAAGTGAAAAATTCATTAGCGATCCTCTACTCAACTATTTTAATCGCGATAGCGATTGTTCAATTACAGCTAATTTGAATAACTATACTTTTCGAAATATAATTTGATAATAAATTTCAAATGAATATCCTTATTTTTAAAAATAGCATAATGGATGCCATGCAAGGACGCAACCGGAGGACGAAATCTATGCTATTTTATGACATTTAATACCACCAACAACTGTACAACATTAAAATTTACTGACAAACAAGACGATTACTTGAATGGTGTAAAAAAATTAGGATTATACTCGTATTTAGATAATAACGTCCACACGGGTTCTGGATGCAGACTTTCATCGTCTTCATCGCTTATCAAGAAGCAAACCATTTGTATCTGGGCGACTTGGTTCTTTTGGAGCTGTATATACATATGTATAGCCATTTATTGTATTCTTCTTTGTTCGTCATTTATTTACTTATGCCAATAAATACGTACATATTATTACTATTAAAAATAAAAGATAAAAAAATACAATTTTAGAGAACAAAGCTATAATTTCGAATATTTCTGCAAATTTGTCGCTTTCTAAGTACTGTATTTGCTTCAGAGAAAAAAAAGAATGCAACAGAACATATTTCTATCACAAATTTACGTAAATTTTTCAAAAAGGAACAATGCATATGCTTCTGTTTCACTTCGATATTTTTCTTAAAACTTTCTACAATGCTTGATCCTAAAGATCATTCCCTCACGTTTCTCGCCGTCTTTCCTTTCCTGCTTCCATACCCCTCTCGTCTCCTTTATCGCCTCCTAACTAAACGGAAGCTAAGAGAAAAAAAGGGGAGAAAGTTTGAAAGCGAGACCCATATCTTTTATTTACGCAGTCGGAGCGGACCGAAAGTGTTATATCCGCGATCCTCTTAAACTGCTACGCGCGCATTCAACAGCTCTAGGAGTCGTCGACGAGGACGATTTCTCTACGCCGACTAAGCCGATACGACAGGAAAAAATAAGGCGTAAAGCGGGACCTTGGACGCCCGGCGAAAAGCTTATATTTTATCACTATGACGTTTAGAGCCCATTGTTTTTTTTCTTCTTTCTCAAGCTGGAAAGAAGAAAGGAAGCCCGGTTTTTTTTACTTATAGCGTTGGAGAAGTGTAAGAAAACTCGGGGAGATTGCACCCTATCTTGGTTTCTCTTTTAGCGTAGGCAGTTTAAGGAAAATACCCAAGCATGTTCTAGAATATTTCAATGAAGGTGGTTGCATATTTCGTTAATCAGCTTAATAATGATAGGAAAGACAGTGGAGTAAAAGTTTGAAGTTTACCCTAAACTAAAACATATAAAATACTTGGAATTAAAGGAAATATGCTGGTTTGTAACACTTCTTCTTTTAGATTCCTTTTACCTTTTCAGATGCCGAATGTGGATTCCGGTTCCTCTTGTATCTTTTTCTGTTTTTTTGTCATTATTTTTATTTCTTCCAAAGTCTTTCCCTTTCTTTTCCCCATTTCCTTCATCTGGTCTATCCATTTTCTTCTTGGTCTTCCCCTTCGTTTCTTGTCTGAATATCCTGTCTCCGTTATTTTTTCGAACACCTTTTGCCAATTGTCCTCGACGTTTTGCACGAATATTATCCCTCAATTCATGCAACAAAGACGCATAATATGTGCTGTTGACAGTTGTATTGCGCTCTTTAAAGTGAATGAGTAAAATACCCTCACAATCCCAGAATATTGTGGCCATCACCTTTTTCGTTGATTGACTTTAACCTTTCTGGAACAAGGTTCATCGGGTCGCCGCCATACCATCGATACCTTTTTAGATATAGGATCATAATACAGAACCATTGTTTCACCAATAGACTCCAAAATCGGTTTCGGATCGTCTCCACACATGTTTAAAAACGAGCGCGCACATTCGACCCAACGTTCACGTTGGAGAGTAGGAAGAAGTCGCGGTACCCAGCTGGTCGATTATAATACGACACGACAAATCATCATCACTCAGTACAGTATAGCATTGGATAGCGGTTAGGGCGTGTTGATTTTATTGATACAGACGTAGTTATTAATTGTAGTTTTTAGTGAACATGTCGAAGGCTAAAAAACGACCCTTTCAAGACATAGTAAATAAGTTTATTTCTGACTTTCCCTTTTTGTACAACGGGAGTAAAATAGTTTGTAAAGTGCGCAAAATACATTTGATGTTCAAATAAGAAGTGGAACTGTACAAGACACGTAAATTCCCCACAGCATAGAAAATGAAAATTGGGCATTTTTTTTATGTAATTCTTATGTTGATAAACTGTAATTTGCCACTAGGCTTACTCGATAAACAACCGTTTAAGGACTTTTGGGACAAATACAATCCCGAGTTGCGGTTGCCAACGGAGAAAACGGCACGTAAGCATGTTGTTGCATTTGTACGCGATGACGTGGAAAATTGGCCAATAAATCGCGGCGTGTAAAACAGGCTTAAAAGAAAGAAATAGGAATGGGTCAGTATTTCTGGTTGCCTATCTGTAACCCGGCTTCACATTTTCACGAGTAATGATGCCGTTCCACTTCCGTAAGTTACAGTTGAATGCCTCAACCGGACATACCCCAAACTCTCGCAAACTATGATAGGTTCAAATAGGTTCTGTGAATTCACCACTGCTAATACCTTAAGTGACATATGTTTATCCGCACATATAGGTCACGCTAAAATAGATCGCTCAATTATAAAACGGCAACCAATCGACAAGGGACTCTATATGTTTGCGAATATTTTAAATATTTCAAACGACAAGCATTGTTCAGGGTATTTGATGGTTAACAAATCCCTATTCAATGTCTTTTCATCTTGTATAATTAAGCTGTGTAAAGCCTAATTTCGTGTGATGGTATACATACCGTTTTTGTTGAAATTATCGTTGTTATTTCGCTTTTAAACATTTTTGTTTACAAAGATGAAAAAATTACTAAAAGTTCTACCACAGAATCAAAGGAATTAGTATTTATTACATATAATCTCTCCAACATCTGCTAAATTTTCTCATTTAAGGTGTTTTAGAGTGTATATTTAGACATAAGATACATCTATTTAGAAGAGTTTGTATTTAGCATCTTAAATAAACGTTTTCACTTACTCGGCGTTTTCGATAAAAATCCTTTGTCCGGGAACGTTCCTTCCAACAACAATTCTTTTGCTTCTCAATTTCTCCGATAGATGTCGCCGTAATCCCGTCCGAAACCTCTGAAACTAGTTGATAATTCTCTGAACGATTTGCACGTCTTTGCCGGGGATCCCCTAGTGACGGTCCTGACTGACTTTTGCTCATTTCCCCCTACCACCTTCTTAACGCCTTGCACACAAACACACTTCTCACACATGCTCTGTGTCTGAAGTCACATACTCCGTCTTCAATCTCTTTTTTCGTCTTTTTTATCTCTTTTTCTTAGATCTAGACGGCGTAGCTTCGTGGAAATTTTATTTGAAGTATTCGTATACAGGGTGATGTGGGACTTGTGAGTTAATGGAAATGAAAGCTGATTGACACGTATGCATTAAAAAAGCTTGTTGTTCTACAAAGATGTTTTTCATTACATCTTTTATATCACATAGGAGAAAGTAACAGAAAAGGAGGTGGTAAGTTATTAGTATGAAGGTATGTTTGAAAGGAGAACTATCTTCCGTGTAGAGTAGTTTTATATGGAAACAGTCGTTAGATTGTGAACGCCTGTCCGGAATCTTGCTTTAAACAAAGGTATGGGTCAGATTTCAAGGAAAATAGCGATACAAAATCAAAAATCCTTCCACATATTCTGGTTTATTTTCTTCATCCGTTCTTTGTCTGGCATATGTTGCACCCGTGGTTCCACATACCTGAAATCATCACGAAAACTACTTCTGTTATTATAATCTGTTTTAAATATGTAAATCTAGATTCATAAACTGAATATATCTCGAAATTTGATTCGTCCGACCACATGATATTCAACCAGTCTTCCTCAGTAAAATTTTGTTATTCCATACACTCCTGCAAAGCGTTTCTTTACATTCATATCTGACAACCAGTGTTTCTTTCTTGCTTTGCAGCCTTTGAGTCCGGCATTTTGAAGCCTTCTCCTTACTGTTCTAGCAGAAACTTTTTCTCAGAGCTTTTCAACAAGTCAGAAGTCTGCTCAGAAAATGTATTTTTTCGATTTTCTAAAAAAGCGCGAACAGCCGGTCTTCTCTCGCACTTGTAATACGTTTTCTTCCACTTCTTTTTATGTTTTCATGGCTTTCTGTCTTTTTATAACGATTTATGGTGTATCTTACAGTACTATGAGGACATTTTACTATTTTTGCGATTTGGGTTTTATTTTCTCCTTGCTTAAAAAGTAATTGTATTTTTAAAGGTTTAGCTAAAACTAATTCGCACGTTTTCGGCATTTTTGTGGAAGAATAATACCCTTTAACACTAGAACCGCCACACCGGTCAGACTAGCCGCCTTTCAATTTTAAAGTTTTTTTTCAACGGAATTAATTTTGATATGATCTTGAAATCATGTGACTTTGGCAATGCTCTCACAAAATTTTTAATATTTTGTAGAACTCCAAGCGGTGTTCTGGAAAATTTTACTTTAAACGGCCGCCCCGTTCAAATTAACCGTTACGTTAAAAAAATGTTTGACAAACTTTATTTGTCAATTCTTTTTCTTGATTGCAACATTTGAAAGAACTAAATATTTAGGCATGTACCGCATGCAAATATATACATAATTTTAAACATTTATTGCATATAAAACAAGGCATATAACTGCATCAACCGATCAGAGCTTGTTCCTGTTTGTTAGTACTTGTTCGTATTTCTTTCGACATGTTCAGCCTTGCGCTCGACAAAGAACCTGCTTCTACTCTTCACTCTTTTTAGTGTCAGACTTAATTTGGTGCATGCGTACAAAATATTTTGCAAGTTTCAACCTGCACTATTGTGAACATATAAAAAGATCGGTAGTACTCTGAAAGTGCATTCGTCCTGTTTAGTTAGACTGAACAGTATGTGGTCCAGTAAAGGCCTCTCGGCTGCACAAGCTTTAGCGTATTTAGACGAACTGGAAAATCTTTCACCAGGAAATTCCGAGAATGATTCTAAATCAGTTAGTACCGACAGTGAAAGCGAAATTCATTCTCGAGTTGTTGCGAGTGAGGAACAGAATAGTGATGAATCTGACAATGACACAGTTTGTGATGTAACGGTTGCAGTAACTAGTGCTAGTTCCAGTGATAAGCAGGAAGTGAAAACGTCTGTTCGTTCTAATCGCCAGCAAAAGAAACCAACGGAAAAAGGAATTTCCTTCAATCTTGGTGCGGTTTGCAAATCAAAAGACAATTCCCAATGGCAAGTAATTTCTGCGAGTCAGCCTATTGCAGGCAGAAAAACCCAACTCAATATATTCAGAGACAATCCAGGGTCAACAGGATATGCAAAACAAAAAGTAACTGCAGAAAATGTGAGTAGTTTCTGGAGATTATTTATCGACGACTCGATGCTGAGACACATAAAACAATGCACCGAGGCTGAAGCTAGAAGACAACCAGACAGTCAATACTGGCAATTATCTTTAGGAGACCTAGAACCTTTTATTGTCATTCTATACGCACGTGGTGCTCAGGGTTCCAGTCACTTAGAATTAGACTCTTTGTGGTCTAAAAAGTGGGGAATATCGTTTTTAGTCAAACGATGTCTAGAAACAAATTTAGAGAAATCATGCGATATCTCAGATTCGATCTCAAGTCTACAAGGAAAGAAAGATTGGAACATGACAAGTTCGCTTTAGTTTCTAAAATATGACAAAAATCTACTTACAATTGCAAAATTTGTTATGTGCCAGGAGAAAACATAACAATAGACGAACAACTTTTTCCTACAAAAGCAAGATATTGATTTACGCAATATATGTCCAATAAACGGGATAGCGTTGACGTAGTAGATCAAATGACCCGAAAATACGGCATGAAGGCACCCTCAAGAAGATGGCCTGTCCATGTTTTTTTATAATATATTGGATCTTGTTGCAATCGATGCGTTTGCTGTATACAAAGACATCACTGGCAAAAAAATAAAACGTGGCGACTTCATTCTGCAATTAGCAGAAGAACTCTGGCAACAATCCAATAACAACGAAGAAGACCCTCAGGAGGGAACATCGAATCAAAAGTGCAACAAGAACTTACAGGCTGGATCAAAGACAGATAAGCAATTTCGCAAAAGACGTACATATCAAGAAAAGAAATGTGAAAATAAGACTTACGATAAATGTAAGAACTGTAACAAGAACATATGCGGAAAATGTGGATTTAAAATATCTTATTGCAAAAATTGTAACGATATTTAAAATACCAAAGTTAAGTTAGAAGTTATTTTTATATTTTGTGAATAAATATACGCTTTTATGCAAACAAATTATGTTAATATTAATGAAAACATTCGAAACAAAATTGGGTTTTAATCACTGGTCATTTTGACCGGGGCGGCGGTTCGTGGTATGAGGAATTCTCGGCGGTTCTAGTGTTAAAGTAAGCCATTATAAGCTGGGGATTATTGAACAATGTGCACACTTCGAACGACCGCAGTAAACCAAATATTTATAAGTAAAGTTCACGTATAGTACTTTAAACGTGTCGCGACTTGTTCCTGTATGTTGTGTGTTTATGATTTGATGCTTTGTTTAGGTTATTCAGTTTACCGTGCCGATACATAACAATATACGAAATAGTTGGTTAGAACCAAAACAAATTACATTTCTAACAATTGAGAGAAGTGATAAATAATTTCGAAGAAGACTATAAATGTAACAAAATTACAAAACAAATCAAACTTGTAACGAGTTCGGAAAAAACAGAACATCCTGTATACTCGAATTGAATTTTATATTACACAGAATTAATCTCTATCTCCAAACCTTTGCATCAAAATGTTCAGGGAAGAAATTATCTTCTAGCCATGCTCTAGTTGGACATACTGTATATAATAAAGTTCGTTCTATTTGTTTCAGAGAACGAGCACGTCGCTATGGGGCGAATGGATGGGCGTGATGCACGGCGACGAGATCGAGTACGTGTTCGGCCATCCGCTGAACATGTCGCTGCAGTACAACTCAAGGGAACGTGAACTCAGTCTGAAGATGATGCAGGTTTTCGCACGATTCGCCACCAACGGGTAAGTTCAACGCGAAGCTTTCCGTTTTCTTTTTTCTTTCGTAATTAAGGAGACGCTAGTCGTCACTTAACGCATTACGATCTACGCCACTGTGCTGGCGGATTCAGTCCGATACCTGGAGGCTTTTATATTCTCGCGATTTTACTCCGTGTGGCAGTTGGAAGTGTTTCTTTTTATATTGTTATTTCGTTTGCTAAAACTTTTGTTCGTAGTCCCCTCTTTGTTTTATTTTATTGCTCACTTCTGAAAGGAGTATAACGACAGGTTTATGCCAGCAAATGCGGATGTGAAGAAGGTCTAGGGAAAAAACGGATTTAGAAGAAGTAATCTTGTGAGCTTGAATGTAAAGCACATGTCACGGGATTATCTTATGATATTTAGTTTTTATGCTACGACCTGTTTAAAACCTAGATACTTTTACTACTTTTGAAGATAACAAGAATCACAACTCTATAGTCAGTATCTTAAATGCAATAGTTGTAATTATCTATGCAACTGCTTACTGAAAATTGTCTTAGAATTTATATATCAGTTATATATAGAGTAACCAAAACTTGCGGACTCGCATAGGCGTCGGTATTACGGGTTAATATAAGAATACAAAAAATTCATAAATAAACTTACTTGCTAATTATTCAACAAATTAGAGGCATCAGGATGTGAACTACTGTAAACTTGCATCATTGCATATGTTTCCACAGTTACTTCTTTAAACCTTGTGCGTCGACAAGAAAAAATATTCTTATACATAGAAAACGATCTCTCCACATCTAAGGAAGTTACATTTGCATGTAGAAACTGTTTTTCAAAATCACTTAAAGTTCACTATTCTTACACTTATTATAAACGGCCTCTAATGTATTAAAATCGGGATTTTTCCTTAAAACATCTGCCAACTTTTGACTATAATCATAATCCTGGCGTATCGTTTAATGTGTGTAATTTATTTTTTACACTCTCCACTATGTCTAATGATTCCTGCAATGACAATTCAGTACATTGTAGTTTTCTGATGGCATCTAGTAATACTGTATAATTGGTACATATTGTTGTTAAATCTTCTAAAAGTTGAGGAATTTGAAATTCTCTTTGACTTTCTCTAATTGCTTTGGATTCATTCCGATTGAATCGCATTATAACTGATTGAATTTGTTGAAAATGGATCAAATAGTAAGAAGCTGCTGTTAGCCAAGTACCCCATCGCGTTAAAATTGGTTCAGGAGGTTCTGGAATACCTGGACAAAATTTACGAAATTCTTTTAAACGTTTAGGAGATTTACGAAACACTGCTTTAGTACTTCCAATCATCCGATCAACGTTTCCATAATATTGTCGAACAACTTCACCAACTAAATGCAAAGCATGCAGCACGCAGGTTATATGTATTAAGTTAGGAAATATATGTTTTAAGGATCGCCCAACACTTAACATCGTTGCTGCACTATCTGTCACAATCATCACAACTTGATCTTGGGCAATTTTAAATTTTTTCAAAGCGTTCATTATCACTTTTTGAATATTTTCCGCGGTACACTGTTGAATACGTTTGCAAGCTAGCAAATATCGAGATGCTGTGTTCTCGCTGGATGAAACGCGAGCTATTACATTCACAATACTGTTTCTCTTTATATCGGTCGTCTCATCCACGGTAATCCATATATTTTGAGAACACAAATCACATTTACACACATTTTCTAGCGTCTCTTTCATTCGCGGCAAATGATTCTGTAATTGTGTTTGTGAGGGTAATGGGTACTTTGGAACGTATTGTGGCCAAAACGTTTTAAAAGCTGCTTTTCTCACCAACGACAACGGAAGATTACAAGAGGTAAACATAATTAAAAAATTTATGAGGAATAGTGTATAAGGTATTTCAGTTCTTGCATTTCTCATATGCTTAATACCATTGACATGCCTCTGGCAATCAGTTCTGTCCAATGCAGCCAAACGAACATTGCATATTAAGCAAAAAACTGCACTACCGTCATATTTTAAATGGGGAAAAAGTGACACATACTTATGTACATTAGTAGCAAATCTATTACGAGGAAATTGTTTTCTTAGGTATGTAAATATTAGTTCTATATGAAACGATACACTAATTATGTACTTGGTATAATACTACAACATACAAAAAACACCAGCTATATTTTCAAAAGGCACACGTAAGTACATAACCTTGACCGTTCGACTAATCTCTGCAACAGCTCAACCGGTACTAAAACGAAATCTCTCTCAGCGCGGTTTAACATGATTTATATTCAAGGTCGACACTACATGTCTGCTTCTCTACCGGTTTAGTTTATTTATGAATTTTTCGTATTCTTATATTAACCCGTAATACCGACGCCTATGCGAGTCCGCAAGTTTAGGTTACTCTAGTTATATAATACAAAAGAATAGCTTAACTCTCAACTGTAAATCATACAACATCAAATTATTTTAGCAAATAATTTCCCGCTAATTCTAACGATAATTTCACGCTACCCTATGTGAACGCACCTTTACTCTCCTAAACGACAATTGAACGTCAACTACACATAAATGGTGAATATAGTTAATGAGAATGTGTAAAGTCAATTACACGCTTTGAAGCTGTGGAAAGAAAATGAAGGTATAAGAATGGAAGACCTTAAAGAGGTCTTTAGAATATTTGGAAGAAAAGAATAGGAGAATTTCTGGAAGAGTACAACCAACGAGGAACTAAGACAAGCATACAATAAAGCATCCATATTTGATTTCGCAAGAACTCAAAGAACGTATTACGAAGTAATTACGTAATCTATTTCGTGACAAAATTATTTTAAGATGTCTTAGCAAGAAGACCAGCAGAAACTTTATCTAGCATCTACCTAATTACGTTAGTGCTTCTAATCTAAGTTAGGCACCTGCTAGGTATACACGTACATCCTCCTCAATCCGAAATTGTATAATTATAAGGGACACTAAGTGTGCATAATGCGGTTGCTGGTGGCATCGTTGATTTGTCGTAGCCACCAACCGACATGTCGCTAACGTAGTGTCGCAACGACATGCTGCAAGTAGACTACACGAATTCGGCTGGTGATTATTATAAATATACCATCACCCGACATCTTAGGGAAGCTCGTGACTCCGTCGAGAACTAGTTTAATCCGTGTCGTAATAGTAATTTCGGAAAATCAACAGCACTAGCGGCAGCGGAAACTTTAGCATGTCGGCAGCGTCATTATCGCTATCTTACCGACCATATTAAATTAATAGTTGTTAAGAGATTATTCAAGTTGTGTTGGAATTGCCGTTTCTTAAAACGATATTAGCTTTATACAATTTCTTTAGCGTATCTCAATAATTATTAGAGTTTGTTAAAAAGGTGGTACCGGATGGCAGTAGCGTAGCGGCAGTGGCGTGGGTAGGGGTAATTTTCAACTCGTAGTCGATCTCGACAGTACCGCGAGAGAGTTCAAAGCGACAGTACGTTGCACGCTGCACGCAAAATACGTACGCGGAGATGGAACGCCCAAAGGGTGTAACGTTCCCTTCGAATGTGAATAAATATCTCAGGCATTTCCCTGGATTAGAATATAGAAGTCCGCATATTTATTGCACAATATGCAATAGCGGATTGCTAAATCGCGATAGGTTTGTATGTAGAAAACATTGTAAAAGTAAACGTCATGTATTTTAAGAAACAGTATTCCATACAGGCAATTTTTATATGATTTTATAATGGAGCCGCAACAATGCTGAGAGTTGGTAGGATGTTGAAAATATGCTTTCCGACTCTTCTTCACATAACATGCCTCATACACGCGTGTCACCTCGCAGCAGAAACCATTCGAAAGAAGTATTCGATGGTGGATTAGTTAATAGCATCTACTAAAAAAGTGAAGAACATGGAGTCTGGTAAACACCGGGGGCTTCCAGATGATTATGGTCTCTGATGGGAAAGTAGTCTAAGAGTTTCAAATTGGGTTTGAAGATGGTTTTTATGTTGTTCTAGAAGCGAATCTGGTTGATGCGATTGGTGGCACCTTGAATATCGGGTAGATATGCTTGCTTACGGAAATTAGGGTTAGATGAGGGGAGTTGCTCTGAGAAAGGTTAGTGTTGGGGTTAATGGTGGTTTGGATATCTTTCCTAGAATACATATTGCGGATCAGAGTTTCAATGATGTGGGCAGTTCTTGAGGAAGCGAATTGGGTTCAGATATGGAAATGTCCCTTTGAATAAGAGAATTGATAACACCGCGTTTTTGGGCTGGATAAGCGTCAACTCTTTCGTTTCAACTCAGTCGTTTGAGGAAATGTTGGGAATTTTGGGTTAAAGGATGTAAGGAAGGTCCTTCGATAATTTGCAGGTAGGGCTATTGATAGTGCTGCCAATAAGGCGTAAGGGGAAATTGGGTTTGTGAATTTTAGGGAAGTCGTATAATTTAGAAGCTAAAGAATTACTAGGTAGAAGTGACCTCTGCAAAACGGTAGGTAGGTATGATTTAAGAAGTTTATAGGTGCCACTAAGGAAATAACTTTTTGCTTATAGCCTTCACTGTCCAGGATCACCGTCTCTTTTATCACCTCTTAGTATAGCATTTGCATGGGTATTTTAGGCGATGGATTAAGAGGTCCGATTGTTTTACCAAACCGATTAATATACTTTGAACATCTCTTTTTTGCCTTTCTTGTTTGTTTGTAAATAATGGAAAAGTTGTGTTTCGATAAGACCTTCCTGCATATTTTGTGGCATACAATCTCGCTCTAGGTTTGTGTCACTTTCTTTTAATACCATAAAGACTCCTTCCAAAATCGAAGAAAATAATCGTACAATTGCTCCTTTTTCTTTTGTTAGGTTCACCTATTCCTGTTTTCGCGTACGCTGCTGTTCGTGTCGTAGTCTGCCTATTTTGGCCATGTGTTTCGTGTCATTCTTTTCGCCTTTATCGGACAATATAATGAAATGAAACTGTCACAAGATCCGCCCACACAACTATTGCCTCCAGTCAGTCCAAAATACGAAAACCAACGAACCTAATTTCTTCTTTCTCTTTCCACACCGCTGCTAAACGTACGAAACAACGTCGAAGCTTATTTATACATATGTATATACATACGTACTCGTACAACAGGCCGAACGTTCTCGTTGTAGCGTTATATATTAGTTCTGCACGTCGTGGATGTGATTTTCATGTTCCGAATTAATATTTCGTCTCTCGTACGGTGATAATAGCTATATTTCGCCAAATACGAATTACGAAGCGAATGGGAAATGAAGTTTTATTCATAATAAAGATATAGGGAGAACGGAAATAACATGGGAAAAAAGAAACAAGAGAATGCGGTAGATGGGGAAAGGGAATAAGCAGCATAAAGCTTACTCACGCAACTCGCAGGTTTGATTGATGTGGCTGGATTCGATATTAGCGGCGACTGCTGTTTTATATTTGTGAATATTGCTTTTGTCGTTGAATTCTAATTCCGTCGGCTATTTTCGATGTAATTTCATGATTTTGTTTTCTAATTGATGCTGCCTTGCTGAGGTTTGTAATGAACTTGTAATTGATCGTTGGATATTTCCAGTTGTTTCTTTCAAAAACGATCGATTTTTAAAGAAAATCTATCGTTAGGTGCGGTGCACACTAGGGAGATACGATGCGATGCAACATAATACAATAAATCGAGCGACATGAGTTCTTATCCACACAACATTTTTTGTTCACACCAGTGCGATGCGATAAGAAAAGCGACTCGAGGCGCCGGTGAGACGCTTTTCGGAATATTTGAAATCATGAACTCGTCCGACGAGGATGTTGTTGTAGTATACTGGTGGTTGCAGCAAAGAAGAAAAAAGAACAAATAATAAGAGAAAGTACTGGGTGCACCCGTATAACGTGAGGAACATAAAGCACAGTTCGGCGATATGAGTCCAGATAGTTTCCATCTAATTTAATTATAGAAGAAAGATAGTTCTGTATTTTGATTTAATTGTGGAGGTATAATTAATACATTATAAATGCTGCAAATTATAGATATATTTTATTAGTGTAGTTTTCCAAGTTAAGCAAGCAATAATTGCATATTAAGAAAAGTAGTGCAAAACAATATAAACACAGAAGAAATGAATTTAAAATAATCGAAAAATTAAAACATTTTTATTTAAGATGATAATGAAGCATCGCTCAAACTGTCCGAGCTACTATCGCCATCTGGCCTAGTTGAAAAAATGAGTTCCTCCATGACGATCATCAATCACCCCGTCCAACGCCCACATCTTTTCTTCTTCTTTCTCTACAAGCTCAACACATTTCTTCCAATTGCTGTTTGTCACGTTTTTAGTAGCATCTAACAACAAATGTTTTACTTCTGCCATTTTAAATGTGTTTTTTGCAGCAACTTCATTCTTTATTTGAGCCCAGATCTATTGGGTTAACTTCGCAATGATATGGAGGCAGTCTTAAAACCAATTTTTTGGCAGCTGATGCCACTTCATCAACAATATATTTTTTATGGGCTTGTTTATTCATTCTGACTAAATGCAATAATTCGCACCGCACCATGTTTTCCGAAAACCCAATATTCTTCAATCGTAGCCAATCTTGTATAACAGCTTTCCTCGCTGTAGTGGTTGGTACTTATTCTAATTGTCGCGAGTGGTAACTAGCATTATCCATGACAATTACTGCATTGTCGGGCAATTGTTGTAACATTTTGGCAAACCACTCTTCAAAAACATTACTGTTGATTTCCTCATGATAATCGGAGGTTTTCTTCCCTTCAAACACTAACAATCCGTCAAGAACAAACCCATCTTCCGATCCAATATGGAGAATTATTAAACGGCGTCCTTTTCCAGCAGGATGTTTCAAACCGGATGAAACTTCTTCGATAAATGCAACAGTTATTTGTTGCAATATGTTCACTGCTGTGAATATGACATTTACATATTCAGTATCCAAGATGGCTACGTTCGGTGATATAATTTAAAATATGTTGTATTAAAACAGAACGTTTATTACATATATTTAAAAACATCTCTTCGTGTTCAATAATAATGTTGTTTAATATAACGTAAGAATATAAAACAATTTGAGCAATAACATCTTCACGTTTGTTGTCAAATACAACGGACAGTGCCATGCTAAAGGAAGTGTACGGAAGTGGGTGTTTATCGCGCACACAAGTTCTTGAGTGATGTAAAAGGTTTAAGGAGATACGTAAAACGACCGAAGACGATCCGCGGCCTGGACAACCCTCAATATCAAAAACAGATGACAACATTCAGAAAATTGGTAAATTTATCCGCGAAAATCGTCGTTTGAGTGTCCGAGCACTTACTGGAATCTCAGGAATTAACAAAGAATCTGTCCGTCAGCAACAAATCCTGGATGCTCCACCAAGACAATGTGCCAGTCCACCGTACTCACCCGACCTGGCCCCCTGTGACTTTCTTTTATTTCCTAAGGTAAAATCGGAGCTTAAAACGACAAAATTTGACAGTGTGGAAGCGGTGAATATAATTTGAATTGTCAACAAATGTCAAATGTAATTTGAAGTTTGAATTTTAGATTTAACTGTCACATGTAATTGTATAATTTAAAAAAACATGGCCCTCTCGATTGAGTTTTTATGATCATATTATACAATTGTAACTATCGTATTGTTATATGACCGTTTCTTATTTCAAATACACCCTGTACCTTAAATGTAGCCTCACGGTTACTAAGCTAATGACATGTACAACACAACTTATTGCTCAAACGAGGCTACTAGACCCCGTCGTTAAGATTTTACGAGATTTTGATGATATGCATACCTACACCCTGTCATACCCATCATACCACGCGACAGGGTATGATGGCTAATTGCCGGAAAGCCTCCTTGTCATCGTATTCCTAGGCGCGATCACGTATTTCCGGCGTTGCGTACGTGTCCTTGTACGTGTCAACAGTAATTTGATGCCCGGCCGGTAAAGGGTTTTATTAATAATAACCGCCCGGATACGGTACAATTAGAATCGCTGTCCGGAGGCGTTAGACACCGAATCTTGCGATATTAGCACGTAATACAGTTAAAACCGTGTCGCAACTGGAACTATGTAATCATTATCGCATCGCTCTTAGAATAGATGCGGAAGGAATTGAAAATGTGTAGGGGGAGAGATAACTATTACACTATCCATAAAACCGCAAATTTGTATAGTAGGTATATTACTTGGAATGACGTATAAGTGACGCTAATAAAGATACTTTTCTTGTTGTAATCTAATTTGTTACTGAATCGGGTCTAGGTATTATCAAGAGTGCAGTGTATGGTGCAATTAATGAGTGGATCATGACACAACACCAATTAAATTGGAAACATGCAGCTGGACAAAAGCACAGCAAACGGATGATGGTAAGACCGTCGCAACATCTGACCTGCTTGAACTAAGCAAGATGCAGCTTAGGGCAGCAACATGTCTATTAACAGGACATGGTTGTTTGAGAGGCCACTTGCATAAGATAGGGATCTACAAAGATGAACCCTTATGTAGACTTTGCAATGAGGAGGAGGAAACAGCCCCTCATATTATTTTCGAATGTGCAGCGCTAGCTCAACGCAGATTCGCTATGCGAAGCGCAATTGAACTACCAACGGAGAAAGATTTACTACATGGGTGCCAAACCTGATTGCGGGAACTAACCTGTTGAAGTAAAACAAAACCGAAGCAGGAATAATACAATAGGCTATTAAGCCTCAGTGTTAGGGATGTAAAGACCAGCCCTTTGGTAGGAAAATCAATCAATCAATCAACCCTGTATGTACGAAGATATTACATTATCTCTTCCTTCTATTTACACAATGGTGCACAATTATACAATTCCATAAGATTGGGACACCTGTATATAACCCCTTCTTTGCTTTAATCATAAAACAATACAAACCCAAATGGTCCCCGCAACACAGTCATACATACAACGATCATAACCACTGATTAAGATGCGTTAGTGGTAGTCCCCTACCAAATTCCACTGTGTGGATGCAAACACCCCAACAAGGTATATTGAAGTACGCACATAGATCGCAATGTGTGAGAGTACATCCGCCGTATAGATTCGTAACTATGTGTGTAGTATATGTATGTGTATGTGAAGGTACGTGAGGATAGGTGGAATACGTAATTAGGTTTCGCTAATCCGGATTACGCTGCAACAGAGGCGGGAATATATAACGGTGGTAACGGATACACACCACTCATCTGCGCGCACCAGCAACAAAACGATGGAGTCGGAAAGAGACGTGCTCACGGTAAGCCGCCAGCTTTACGTATGGGAGTGTATGGATGTAGCTTCGTACCTGAACTGGATTATGAGCGTTTCGTTGTGTTTGCCGATAATAATTTCGGTGTATATACAAGGGTAGTAAATTCGGCATTTCTATAAAGCCGGAAGTGTATAAAAAATTACGTACGTAAGTTTTTTGGGATTGAAATGATTAATAACGAATTTCCGAAAAGCGTGTGCAGAGTAATGTAATCTGGGTGATTCAATGTCAAGCGATATCTTCCATATTTGTAGAGATATAAGATCGAGCAAGCTGTTTTCGAAAATGGATTGCAGAATCCTAAAAGATATACTTTTTAAAACCACCCCAAGAAAAAAATTGCCTGCGTATTTCATATTTGCACTCCAGTTCCTCAATTTTGGCATTTTTTTCAAGAATTTTTTTTTTCGAGAATGTGTAGGACCACAAGAAATCTAACAAGGAAACACGGGTAAGTGCGTCTCACCGATTTAAATGAAACTTTGTAGGTTTATAGACCGATTTAGTATAAGAACAACAGTAACTATCTTAGCTGCCCAGTCGCCGACTGGCAAGGTGTAAAGCGCCTCAAGCTTAACACTACCCTTCTCTGGTTGACTCATTAGCTCAGACTCTATGAGAGATATCAAAAAAAAAACGTCAAGACAAGATTTAAACTGTTACATGTTCTTAATGATGACGTAAATATTTTCTCTATAACGCATTTTTATTTAGGGAGATTTTTCCCCACCCCCTTATTTTTTTGCAAATTTCAGAATTTTTATATACTACATAAATATAAACATAGAAGCTACGTAGAATTTCATAATAATAATATATTTGCAATAAAAAAATTACAAAATTTGTCATAGTTATGTTCAACGTTGTATGTACGACAACAGCCTTGATGGTCTCTTCTGAATGAGTAAATGTCAGGTTAGCCACTCGTTGGTAACTAAATATCCCTCTTGCGGAGAAAAATGGAAATTTCATCGTTACAATTTCCCCCCAACCAACTGGCCTTGGGGCGTTGATGTTAAATCTTAAATATAAGTCCAGATAACGACGAGTGTGGACAAAACTACCCGTCAGTTAATTTTCCTATTCACGTAATTCGTCCAAATTCATGTAGAAATCGTCTAAAATAAGCAACAGCGTAAATTGTAAGGTATTTTAAATAATATTTCATCAATTAAATCTTTATCTGAAAGGTTCAAGGAAATTATTGAAGAATTTTCACGTTTAAAGCTTGTCAGTAACATTTTGTATCATAGAATTCTCGAAATACAACCTCCTCGTTGCGTCACTGCATTCATTCTCGTATGCTATTTGCAGAAATAATTTAATTTCATCGAAATTCATCGTAAAAGTTTCTATTTAATAAAACAATCGTCGGTCTTTCGCGATTTAAAATAAAAGAAAGATGAGCGACGTCATAATTTTTCATCAATCTTTATTCAGCCTTGGTTGAATCAAAGTGTTTCTTAACTCCGATTCCCATTTAAAGTGCTCGATTGTGAAATCAAAGTCTTTATTTGAAGAGAAAAGGGTTAAATTTCCAGAACAGGCAGTTTCCTCTAGAGGCTATATAAACAGAGAGTTTATACAACATTGGCATCCTTCAAATTTCAAGGTTAGTTACATTTAGAATCTTAAAATTCGTTAATTTCGTTTTATTAATTTGGAAATTCGTTATAAAATTGCCGAAAGAGTATCCAGGGATACTCCCGAACCCACTAAGAATTGAAAATTTTAATTTAAGTTAGAAAATTTAACAATTTTCCCAAAATCCCCTGAGAAAAATATTTCAATATATATATATATTCACAGGGGATTTTGGGAAATTGTTAAATTTTCTAACTGAAATTAAAATTTTCAATTCTTAGTGGGTTCGGCCTTTAAACAATGCTGGGTACATCCTTGAAATAAATGTTACAGTAAAATCACGTCAGTCACCTCCTTCTTCTTAGAATCAACATTTTAGAAACCAATTTTGTAATTGCTCATTTGACAATTTTACGTTATAATTAGACAAGAAATGTCATCCAAGCATTAAAAGCAATACAGAAAAGTTGTGGAGAGAAATCGACACTGAGAACGCAACTAGTTCTTTACTGCAAACAATCTCTTCTATTTATTTGACGTAATAATTGGCAGTTCGTTGTTTCTATTTTCTCCTGTATTTTTCTTCGGAAAACGATTAAGCTGGAGAAAAATACAACACCTAGTTGTTTGTCCTTTAGGAAATTTCATGCCGACCTTTAAGTAGGCGTAGAAACAATTTTGCAAATCCTCTGTTTGTTTTTTACAATTCATTTTTGCGCCTTGATGGAAACCCGCGCCTGCAATTTAGTTACGGCCACTCGAACTTTGCTCTAACCGAAGCAAACAACTTTGTGCTGCCCACGCTCGTTTCTCATATTATAGGTGAAGTGGAAGAACACCTACGAAATGATAATATTTAGTAGCAACTTAATGGTTAGGTATAGCGGAGATCGACGTTGATAATTTTACTGTGTTAATGCAGAATAAGTATGCGGGGGTTTAAAATTGTTCTCAGCGAAATATCGCCTAACGACTAAACTTTGATGTTGAATTTTGCGGAGGCAAAGGTTGAATAGATATAATATGTATGTGCAACATAGTATATCATCCCATGCATTTGATAACTTTTTTTAATTAACTAAAAATGTTAGTGCATGCTTTGGATCTACGCTCAAGCGTGTTCAAACTCCATTGCGTCATAGTTGCACATGTGTTAAACTTACACTATATATATTACGGCTCGAAGAGTAGTAGTTTTCAGTAGCCAGCCAGACAACGTAACTAATGCATGAAAATGTCTGAGGTAACAAAAATTGAGTACAGCGCCCTTATTAAATTTTTAAAAAAGGAAGGGAAGGTGATGAGCGCCCCGGTCGGCCAATTGAATTGATAACGCCTCAAAACATTTTAATTACTGAAGAAATGGTATTAGCAGATCGCCGTTTAAAAGTGAAGGAATTAGTAGTGATGTCTAATATTTTTGAAAGAAGTATTCGCCGAATTCTCCATAACCTGGGTATGAATAAGATTGGTGCAAGAGGGGTACTGCATCTTCTTTCTGCTCTCCAACGTGAACGTCGGGTGGAATGTACGCGCTCGTTTTTAAACATGTGTGGAGACGATCCGAAATCGAGTTTGGAGTCCATTGTCGCAGGGAATGAAACAGTATTATTATTTATTTCGTCATTTAAAAAAGACCTTAGGGGACGTCGTTTTAAGAACAATAGTAAGCTGTAAACAGATGTAATACATTTTGAGGAAAAAAAGGGCATAGAATTATTAATTGTTCGTTGTATTGAAGTTAAGGGAGAAGTTAAGGGAGATTATATTTAAAAATAAAAATTGTTATATTTTACGAAGTTTCTGGTACGTAGGCTTCTGCGGTCGTCAATAACACTATACTCTTGGTTTCCGGTATCTCTAACAAAATAGAAATGAGTTGAACAAGAGAATTTCTTTCTGATAAAAATTAAAGCTTACTTTTGAATACACGTGGAAAGTATGCCTAGTAGCAATAACCAAAAATTAATGCTAATATAGCTCATGATATTGGTGGAATCATTCCCGGCAAAAACAATGTAGCAGAGAAAATAGCGCTAACACACGAACATGTTTCTGCCTACCCGGCGTCATCAGCGTGCTCAGAACCACGCTGATGACGCCGGGTAGTTTTTGATTATTCTTACTTTTGAATATTGTTACTTTTGAATATTGACTACTTTTGTAATTTACATTCGATGCAAACACCAAAACAACAATGGCGATATAAAACATACCATAAATGTCAATACAACGATTTAGTATGATTGTGAACGAATTTAAACGAATCATTCCAGGTGGTGGCGACATCTTAAAATGTCACACCGCCTGCTGACGAAAGTGGACCATAATGCATTTTGAACGAGGTAAACAGAAATAACTACAGCGGATAACCATTCCTAAGAAGTTGGTTGTCTGTAGTAGTCTGTGCGGCTAACCGTGATATTTACGAAAAAGTAATTTTTGATACAAAGGCTAATAAGATCTACTAGTCTATGAAACTTACTTACTGTAGCAGTGACTACAGTTGTCAAAGTAAGTAGTGATTTAACTTTTGTGACGAATTGTAGTTCGTCCCTGTAAATTTAAAGACTTTTAGGAACAAGAAAATATTGAAATTATTGTCTGAATAATTTTGTAATCATTCTTTAAATTATTTTTGGGCTTTTGTTAATTTTTGGAGTGGCTTGAACGATCCCCAGATCATACTCCACTGGATTATTATATATAGGGTTTTTTGAATTCCAAAATTTATTTTAACCGACCAAGAATTAGCTAAGAGAATAACCGAAGAGATTCAAGGTATTCCAACAGAGATAATAGCCAATACTAGAAAAGAATTTACAAATAAACTAGCCTACTGTAAAAAGAAGTAAACGCTGCTCAATTTCAACACTGAATACACTTTTCGTCGCACTGACATCCTAGTTCTATTATACCCTAAAACATTCTCAACATATTTAAACTTATATACATGCCAAACCTTGAAATTTCCAAGGCCTAAAATTAAGACTATATTCATTATATTTTTTGAAATGAATTGAGCCACAGCGTAGCTCAATACAACTAGAGTCTTTTGAAAGAAACTAGAAAAATTAAGTCAACATCAAACAGAAACATTTTCCAACATTCTTAGCTTATTGCATCTGGACTTTTAACCAAGGAATTGATCAGAATCATAATCTATACGCATTGGATTTGGTTACTGTCCATTTCCTGAAACTGAACATTTGAATTTTTGAGATAAGCTAGAAATTCTCTAATTTCAAATACGCAGGGAGCCATTTCACTTTAGACAGCTGTACATCTCGAAAACAATGCATTTTAGATTAGCTGAAACATATTTATTATACTTTATTAATAACAAATAAGTAGTTACAAAAAAAGGACTACATTAATATCTCATGTAATTCTCTCCTTTCTTCGAATTACAGAAAACCAGTGACAGACGACATCAATTGGCCCTTATATACGAAAGACCACCCGCAGTACTTCATATTCAACGCGGATAAGACGGGAATCGGAAAAGGACCCCGAGCGACCCCTTGCGCCTTCTGGAACGACTTCCTACCAAAACTTCGCGAAGGCCAAAGTCAGTATTATTTGAATCTCCGAATCCGGGGCTCTTATTTCACCTTATAATAATACATGGTTGTGTATTGTTTAGGACGTGTTGACGGCAAATCAATAATGGTATTATTTTTTTGCAAAACACGCATCTAATACGTACAAAGCATGACATATATGTATACTGATCTCCATTTTTATTCGAGATTTTTCCATGTATAGGTTTCTGCTTGGAACGCTAGGGGGTTGCTACATGAAAATGTTTCCAGTTGTTGTCACTGTAAGGCTAACAGCTTCTGGCAATACTTAACGAGAGTGTTCTCATTTGTAGCGCATTTTATTTCTACGCCTTCTTACATTAAAAATATACATCGATGAAACCATTTAGTTTCAATTAGAAATCATTAAGTACAGCAGGGAAATCAAGGTCTATAAACAATCAATAGAATACTCTCCCAAAATGTTCATTAATTTGTATTTTTCATAATGTATCCTCAGAATTATTAGAGCTTTTAAAGTAATACCTTTATGAATTATAGTATTTCGATTTCTGTGTCAGACAGGCTGTGATTTGCATCATCCTACTTAGTGATTTCAAATCCAAAAGGGCGTCAACATTAATCTGCTGACCATCTTCGCCAGTGTCCTCCAATCCTTCATATAAAAGTTGTTTGGCAAGATCCTAAAACTGTTTTGGGTTATACAAGAAAAAAGAATTATTTGTCGATTTTGACCCCATCACCTGATTTTTAAAATTTTTTAAATAGAATTATGTTTTTTTGCCTATTTAATGTTTTTTTTTTTCGTTACAAGTTTTATAAAAGCTCTTTTGGTTCTTACTTCAAAACAAAAACAAAACAAAAAAATAGAAAATAAAACTTTTTAGTTGAAGTAATGGCATATACAATAGCTGCATATATATAGCAACGTTTTGTTCATCTATACGTTAATCATAATATTTCGTAAAAATAATGATACAAGCTACCAACATCCACTATAGACGCGTGTTTTGTCATTTACGGCTCATCGATGTACTTTTATGGAAGGTGGTAGCTACGAAGGTGTATGAAATATAAACGGGACCGATTTTCTTAAAAATTTCGAAGGGCTTCTAGACCTGGAAGGGGTTGATGCGCAGGTAGCCTGTACCGTTAGGGGGAGGGGAGAACCGACCGCAACTCTCTCGGGTCCCTTTAGTATCAAAAGAAACCATGAGCGAGAAAGAAGTGCATGTCTTCGTGGAGCAACGGAATATCATCAAGTTTTTGGCCAAGGAGGGGATGAACCCAACCAAAATTTTGGGGCAATTACAGACACAGTTCGGGGACAACACCCTGTCAAGAACCCGTGTGTTTGTATGGTACAAAACATTTTCTGGAAGCCGTAAAAAGGTCGATAACGAGAGCCATGATCGCCATCCAAGGACAAGTGTGACTGTTTCACCTTGATTTATATATTTATATATTATTATATATATATTATTGTAAAGTACTGGATGCCGCGAAATTGTAATTTTGAAGGAAAAGGAAGAAGCAGTCGGGCAGAAGTGTTATTCTTCTGCATGATAACGCCAGGCCTCATGTGGTTAAAGCCACGATGCAAAAAGTGGATACATTAGGATGGGAAACGCTGAAACATCCACCCTATCGTCCAGACCTGTCACCTTGTGACTTCCATCCTTTTGGACTCCTCAAGGAAGCGCTTGGAGGCCAGCGTTTCGACGACTACGAAGCGGTGGAAGCGTTTGTGCTCCAATGAGACATCCCTACTATCAACTCAATGTTAGAAATTATTTAAAAGAAATTTTCCCAAGCTGTTCGATAGGAAATGCACTCAAAAATTCGATTTGAGAATTCGATCAGAGGTAAGGTCACTGTCTGGCTGTTAATGGTGCGCATTTTGAACATTCGCTTCAGATTTTTAAAATTTAGTTTTCAAATAAAAACATGGATAAAATGTTGACTTTATTGTAACCGTTACAATAAAACAATAGCTATTTCAAACAACTAAAAAACTATACCATTCTATAATGATAGAGGGGGAGGTTTCTTAGAGGATAGATTACTAGAGGTAGCTTGAAAAAAGCATATCTTTTAATATTCTGCAAACCATCCTCGACAACACCTTGCTCGATCTTGTATCTCTGCAAATAAGGAAGATGTCGCTTGTAACATTGAATCTGGGACATCCCGTATATACATTTTTTTCAGATACATTGCGGTAGTGAATAAATGAAAATACCTGTTTAAAGTCGATCGTACAAAATTTCCTAAAATAACCGGTTTCATTTGATATGTGTGACCTATCTGAATACTTGAAAGGAAGTGATTGCTTCCCCGATCACGGTCGTCGAAGTCAGTCCAACATTCACATTTTCATACCCATTCCACTGCTTTCGAAAAAGCGGATAGCGGAAAAAAACAACCAAGGACTACTACTACTACTGTCGAAAAGGGTACAAGATTCCACTCATTCCTCCATCTTTACCTCGCCGCGTCTCCACTAAGGTTCTCTTCCACCTGAAAGCCGAGTTCGCTGAATCCCCAGAGGTACGATGGAAAGATATTCATCGATCCGGACATGGGCACACACATGAGCGGCGTAGTAGTGGTGGTGTGGAGGAGAGTACCTTCTACTGCGTTCTCGCCATTTCCTTTTCGGCAAACTGATAGATATATATCACGTTCTCTCCGCGAGATGCCCTTCCAATGAAAAAGTATTCCTCCAGCCATTCGCTTCGATTTCAGGCAAGGGCGAAGAGATTGGCCGGAACTCCGGCGGCCCATAAGAGGAATTTTAGATGATACTGCTGACCCATGGCTTCTAGACACGAATGTTTCCCGTACGATAAGGAATGTTATATTGACGGTGTGTAATTCGTTCAATCTTTGGAAATTAATCGTTAACCTTCAAGTTGCTACATACTGTAATGGGTTAGAGAATATTCAATTTGGGTAAATGTGGTGAATAAATTCCAAGGAAAAATAATTAATGCCTCTCCATTTACTGTACATTGTTATTTATATGAGAGGAGCAAAGTAGAGAGCGACTTGTAGCAGCGTTAACTAATTTAAACTTGTTTGGTTATGGAATCAAGGACTTTTCTGGAATTATTTAATTGTTACAATTACTTTTTTCATTATATTTTGAAAAATGATGATTGTTCTTTGGAATTATGTAACTTTCTACCATTCGTCTGCAAAATTTTGGAGCCGACATAAAACATAAATGTTTAAAAGCACTATGTTTAAGAGGAATCATAATAAACTATCGGCCAAAAAGAGCGAAAATTCTTAACGAAACAAAAATAATGACAGCATTGACAATATCTACCACTGGACTGAAATTTCATTCAATTTAGGTGAATTACAAAATCTCAAACCCCTGTACGTGTACTTTTTGAAAGTAGTTTTTATATACTTTCAATTTCGAAGCAAACTGATTCTGGCTTTCTACGTGAGAAATCCGGAAGTGTTAAATATAACACATAGATTAAGTGACCTTTCTTGACAATTGATTTTTTGTGATGTTTTTAATGTTATTATATTTAAAAACTTCCATTTCCGCAAAGTAATACTCTCGACTTTCCCGTTGTATGTTGATTCTCCTGTTTTGGCTGCTGATCTTTTCGTGCATTTCTACGTATTTTGTCGTTTCTTCGTCTTCTGAAGATATGCCTTATTTCTCTTTTTGATCTCCCTAGCACACAAACGACGACTGTCAAACAACTGAGCGTCCAGCATGGCTGAAATTTTCCAAAGTATCTTTCAACCAGAATATTTTTGACGAGTAGCGCCATCTTCATGATAAGGCTTGAAATCTTTCAGATTACCCTTATACGATAAACCAACGCATTACTCCATGACATCGGCATTTTCTCTTCCCTGCAAGATCTGTAATTCTCTCTTTTAGTTGATCTGGGCTTTTTAAAATAGATCCGCCCTCAAATCGCTTCCCCTATTACTCTTGTTACCTTTTAGTTCGTTGTCTATTTCTCTACTTCATTGCTTATTGTTTTTAATATTTTCGTGACAAATTCAAAATTTAGCCAAAGTTACCATTATTCATCAAGTTATCAACGCAGACACTCCCCCACCTTTTAACATCAGCAATTGCGACATTTCATATCTGAAGTTTCAAATCCAATTTCACCTCCAATCCCACCACCGCAGCTGTAATTAAATTTCGCCATTCCAGCAGCCTTTTCGTGACGCCGTACGAGCTTTGGGGCTTTTTTCTGGTCGTCCAGCTCATGGTAAAGTTAGAAAAAACATCTGCGACTGCTTGGAAACGGGATGAAGGGCTACAGGGGGGTACGTACAACAATCCCGTCGTCTCCTATGGGATGAATTTGAACGCGACCTTTGGTCAGGCAGCCGATACCGCGGGGAGTATTTATATAAACGAGCGCGATTGTGTATGGTGCGCCCTCTCCCAACGTACTTAGAAAGACCTCCGAACGACAGCAACAAACGACCAACAATGACGCTAACAACAATAGCAGAAGCGAGGCGTAAAAAGAAGGGAATAAATGCAGAAAAAGCGGAGTAAACACGCTAGATAGAATGGTGGAAAAAGGCCTTAAAGAATAAATTATAATGATTCTCATAGTATAGACTAATTGATTATGTTCATAATGAGATTATATTGAATAGATCAGATGGATTTTGAAAAACTGAATTCGGAAATTTTATCTTTTTCTCGTGCATCCTATTAATAGCTTTTATTGTCGAAATGAATGGTACTAGATGGAAGATCTCATGCTGATCTGTATTGATATCAGTCTTCCTTGACTATTTAACTAAAACTCCACATTTAGGACGTTCCAGAAAGCTTTAGAACGATTCTAGGAAAAGTTTTGTATTTTAATTTTCCAGAATTACATCAACGCTCCCAATAGATGTTTCCAGGACGAAAATTGGATTAGATCCGCGAACTCAGCGTCACATTTTAGAATTATTGGAGAAAACTAGAACGGGACACACTTTCGAATTTCTCTCGAGATCCGGACTATTCGAAGAATTTTCAAGGATTCAATTTGACCTCTTCTTCAAACTGAAATACACTGAAGAATCCTGAAATAAGTCACATTTTATTCTTGTTTAAAAAATAATTCAACGCATACACTGCCACGCTTAACGCCTATCTCGATAATATAGCGCGAAAAAGGAGGACGATAAACCTTCCAGGACAATGAAAATGGTGGGTACTTTTATATATTCGAAACGATGGTGAATATGGGGTACGGTTCCCTTTGCCCTAGCCCAACCAAAGATGGCGTGGGGGTTGATAAGCGCCACCCTATTTAAGTAATATGAAGGAACCACCCGACGCCAAAATAGGAAAATTCGTTGCAGGATATCGAATAATAAAAGTAAGGCTAGTTTGAGTATGAAAATAACGGATTACTTGATCGACCACGCAAATAATGTTACAAATATAATTTGACATTACTTTTCTATCACCCTGTGTATCAAAATACTACTACTAAACAATATATACAAGAAGAATACACAACAACGTTTAACAAAACTAAATATATTGAAAAAAAAAATACGTAAACGTGTGACATATATTTAGAACAAACGTGTAAGGATGCGTGCAATATATTTAAACAAATAACTATACAAGTCGTAGTGACTGTAGCTGCGAAACAAAAAGCTATAGGCAAATAAGTATATTCAAAATACGGAAAATAAGCGAAACAGAGGGATGTTGTAATAGCGTCTTCTCACGGGAATAACGGTCATGCAAAATTGAACGTTATACAAAATTGAACCTTATATACAATGTCCCTAAGGATCCGTTCCGTAGCGATATGACCAAATAAATAATAAAAGTGAATAAACTATTGCAAAACAGATAAATAAAATTTAGAAGCACTACAGGATGGATTATATTCGTGCAGGAAAATGTTACAATCTAAAAGTACCTTATATACCTTTAGTATACCCCATAGAACATCTATGGGGTATACTAAAGCGTAGAATCCGAAACCACTCAATTTCTTCGAAAGAAGATTTAAAAAAACATCTCAGACACGAGTGGAGCACGATAAGGGGTGATAAATGCAAGAAACTCGTAGCACCTATGCCTAAAAGAATTGCTGCCGTTATAAAGGCAAAGGGTGGTTCAACAAAATATTAATTTTTATCGTTCAATAAGCTTTTAATATCTATTAAAGCTGTTTTTATTCTACCCCAACCTCACGTACCGGTGATATTGACTAAAAGCATGGGTGCTCAATACTTTTGGCCAAGGCTGTGTATATAAATGAACGATCTCTTTACTTTAATTATTTCCATAAATACTTTTAATAGGCCATCGCCGCCAATGACCCTGTATTGACATAGAAAGTGTCAATTTTTATATGAAAGAAATTACATCAAAATTAAAAACTAGGTAGTATACCTTTAAACCAAATTGGATGAAAGGTATAGTTCTACCGCATGATTATATGCAATTGTTTTCGATAAATCCGTACTTGCCAAATACCTTAATAATTTAAAAAGCTTTAATAATTTAATTTTTTGCAGGTTCCGACGAGAGACCTTGCGAGCAAAGCGTTCTTGGAGCAATGCCATCATCGTCAACGCAACATCACCGCCCTCTACTGTCGTACGCCACAATCTTCGCAGTTGTCAACGCGTTGAACGCATTTTAATGATAAGTAGATAGAAAGGCCATGATGTAGTATTTTTTAGATTGAAAACTCTGAAAACAAATGGAACAAATTCAACCTGTACCAAAATTAGAGGGAAACAAAAAAAAACAATTATAGAAAGCGCTTTTTCAATATTTCTTTCGATCTTTTTTGATTTTACTTCAATTATTGATGATAGACAATACCTTAGGAACAAATTAAACGAACGACTGCATTTCTTTAGTTCACGAATGAATACGGTATACTTTATTTAAGGTATTTATAGTAAACATACCTATATTATTTGCAAGAGACTATATTTAATATGTTTAAAGTAATGTGTTATTATTCGAAAAGAAAACAGAACGAGCGAAAGCTGGAAAGCTAGCACAGAACGCAGTGTTGTTGGTAGAAAGCTCAAAAAAGATCACCAGGGTAATTTAACCTGTGTTGATCCACAAAAAAATGCTTTGCTTAAAAAAAAAACAGAGACGTTTATTTATAAAAATAATACAAGGAATTGGAGTGGATTATTCGATTAAATAAAAAAATTGACTTTAAGAAAGAAGAAAATTAGCACTAGCTAACTGAAGGAGTTCTCAAATAAGTATTTTGACCTATAGCTTTAAAACAAATTAACTATACCTAAAAAAATTAAACATAGGATACTTACTTGAGATCCGCATGCTTTTTTTCGGATAAATATAACTAAAGAAATAAGAAAAAGCATGCTCGTAGCAAAAATGCATTTGACTTTGTATGAAAATACATAAATGCGACGTTTCTTTGAACAGTAGCGAGCAAAAATATCCGAACACTTGACTGCTAGATTACTTGATCGAATTTATTTTCATACATTGTCAGCGACAATCATATAATATCGTTAATGAAAGAATACACTACATTCTTAATAATACATTTTAGTACTAAAGGAAATAAAAAGGAAAACCATGGGAAATACTGTTCTTATGTTAGGTGATAGGCTGTGCAAATTTTGCATCGCGCATGCGTTAATCGTAGTAAATTATTTAAAATAAAATATATTAAAATAAAATAGGATTGTAATAGGTGAGAAAACAATTGAATAGCGCGGATTAAATTGAAAGAAGTAAATAGAATAGGTATAAGGATCAAGAAGACATTGACATTGACAAAAATGAACGGAACTCCTATGAGTAAATTATATATTAAAATATATTAATTAATATCCTACAAAAAATTGACAGTAAATACAAATAAATATATTATACGAATTCGTTGTAGGAACTCGTCATATACATATATGTGAATAAAAAATCATTGTAACAAAAATGATATCCAATGTGTTAATAGATACATATCTAGATGTAATTTGATACATATCATTCTTGCATAATATTCATTAATTATTTTTTGAAATGTTGCTTTTATTTTACACACTGTGTGTTGTGCCAAAATTTATATATAAAATGTATGCTTATAAAAAAAGAAGATACAAAATTTATATAAAAATCGGGATTAGTAAAAACCATATACTTTTAATATTTCGAGCATAAATTTTGTCGCTTGAGAATTTCACAATTGACAAGGACAAAATATTGAAAGATATATTGTTTTAACTGTCTCTTATACAAGGTGAATCCGAAGGAATAGGAAATATTTTGTAGGTAGATACAAGGCGTCAAAATAAGAATATGTATTTCATCGGTGTGGAAGAGAAAAAATTAGTAAAAAAAAACATCAGAAAGTGTAGGTAATTAAAGAGCATTTTCAAAAATATTCCCACCAAATTTAATCGATGTTATGGATTGCACGATTAATTACTACACCCGCATTCATAATTCGATCAAGTTTTTTTAAATGGGTTTATGTCCGAGGACCTCGTTGGTCAATTTATTGGACTTCCTCTATCGATCCATCGCCCAGGAAAATGATTGTTTGCAGATGCACATGTAAAGGAGTGGGGAGGAGCCCCATCATATTGAAAGTATAATCGTTGTCAAATATTTAGAAGAACATCGTCTACAATTTCTGGTAAATGATCTTCTAGGAATTGTAAACATCTTTCTCCACTAGGGTGCACATCCAACACAAATGAACCTTTTCTCTGATCGTTAACTATGCCACGCATTTGTGATAAATGTTGAAACTTTTATGCAAACGAAGCGTGAGGGTTTTCCTCTGATCATCGGGACGCGATTGCGATCTTCAAATTGTTGAACTGAACTATTTCAAAATGACAAGTTGACAATCGGACTGTAACCTATGGGTTTATTTGCTTTATTTTGACCCCCTGTACTAACCTATAACACATTTCTCATTGCAACGGATTCACTCTGTATTTAAAATTAGTAGGTGGTTGGTTTGAATACAAATTGATCATAAAATCAATAGATATACATTAAAACAATTTTCCAGGACAAAAATCAGTGTTTCAAGAATTTAAGATCTCGAGATTCTAGATTTAATTTTGACTCCTGAAATGATTATATTAAAATTATCTTTATTAAAGTAAGATTTACTTGAAAAGCAGCATTTTCAATTAGAATTTATAACAAACTGTAAGAGAATTTTTCCAACGAACTTTGTTGTCAGTAATATGACATCATATCCGCCAAACTGTTATTTTGTGCAAAGAATAGTAAAACAACCAACTTGCAAACTCTGAAACGCGAAATGTACATAGTTTGGAAAGTTCCGCTTCAGAAACATCTTTAAAATCATTTCAAAGTTTATCGGATTCTACGTAAAGTTAATATAATACTATGAAGTTAATGCAACAGGAAATAGCTTTGAAAGTAAATAATAATATGGAGTATATTTCAATAAATGTGTACATAGTGTAAAAATACAATTTTAAAATGATAAGGTTATATTAGTACCCATATTAGTTTGAAAGAAAATTTATTTATAAAGATATCCCTTAATTTAGTGGTAAATTTATGCAAAAAAGAAATCAAACGAAAGCAATTTATTGTGTAAATACTTTTATTCATATTTCTCTACAATTATTTTGCTTTTATTAATTTTTTTTAAGTTTCAATATATAAAATAATTTTTATCAGCAATATAATCGAATAAAATACGGAAATTGTTTGGCTGGATGCATCTAAGGAATAATTTTTAGCTGCCATTCCTATAATGTGTTGCGGCACAAAATTGCCCCCATTTCTCCTCTTTTCATGAAGAATAATATATTAAGGTTGTCGCATACTTACCCCTGACAGCATAGTCCGATGTTATCCATCGCCTGACGGCGACCCCCACTTTTCCGGTAGCAACCAGCAGACCGTGTGAACACAGATTTTTTAGTTAACATCTAGCAATAACAGATTCACCATGTTTGGTAGCAATAGTTCTGATGACAAAGAAGTTACAATAACGACCACATTATTAGCAAAAGAAGAAAATAAGAAAAAGAAGAGGAATATGTGGATCCATCACATTAATCAAAAGATAGCAAGTGTTGGAGAATTTCATCATGTGTTTAATGATCTGAAAAAATATGAGAAGAAATTCTTCCAGTATTTTAGAATATCACCTAGTAAATTTTCAGAACTCATTTATAGAACCTAACTTAACATTGCAAAACACTTCATTTCGAAAAGCAATTTCGAAAGAAGAAAGGCTTCCTGTACCACATACTATCCTTAGGTTATTGACCATAATCAATTTCTCTTCTTCTTTTTTTCTTACTTTCTTCTTCTTCTGCCAATAATGTGGCAAACTCAGAGTAACCGCAATCAAACAGAAAATAATTGAAAAACATCAGAATACTATCAAAATAAAAAGAAGAGAAAATTCTACATGGATAAACCACAGCATAATACAACAAATCAGGAAGAGAAATAAATTATAATATAACTATATTAAATAGATATCGTGCAGAAAAACAATATACTGCACAATATATCAGAAATGAGGAAAAAAATTATTATAAGAAGCAATTCGAAAAGTATACAAATAACCCTTCAAATACATAATAATAATAATAGCAAATGAAACAAATAAAAAGAAGAATTGTGAAAACAGAATCGAAGAAATACTACAACAAGAGGGAAGTGTGGTGTCGAATTCTAAAGCCATAGCAAACGAAATCAACAAATATTTTGCCAATATAGAAAAACAACTAACAAATGAATAATCACACTCAGGCACGGATAACTACAACCTTCAAAAACCAGTTCAAGTGCTTCAATTTAGAAAGACTACAGTGGATAGCATTAACCCGATAATCAATGAATTGAAAAAAAAAAAACACCCGGATCAGACAAAATAACGACGAACATAGTACAGCAGAATAAGGAAACGCTATCACCAGTCCCTACAAGACTAGTAAACGATGTCACAAGAAGAGGCGAATGCCCTAAACACTTAAACCAAGCAACAATTGTCCCAATATATAAGAAAGGAAACAAGAATCAATCAGAAAACTACAGACCAATATCCTTATTATCAACGCTAAACAGGATTCTGGAAAAAAACATTCAAACACAAATTTCCGATTATTTGCCAAGAAATAATATAATTGATAAAAAGTATGCGTATCAAAAGCATTCAGGCACAGCATACGCTGTTAAGGACTTACTAAATTGTATAACAAATAAGCTACGTAACAAATATATGGTCGCAGTGATATTTATCAATATGGAAGAGTTATTTGATACCATATCAAGAACAAAATTAATAGAAAAAATTTGAAAAATTGGTATAACAGATAAGGAGGGCGATAAGAACTTGCTTGATGGGGAGAACGCAAATAACCAGAGTAAACAATGATTTCAGCGATGAACTAAGCCCAGACTATGGGATCCCACAGGGCGGTAACCTGCCTCCTATACAGGGGGGTCCAAAAAGATGTTACCACCTAAATGGGATTGACTTTTATTTTAATAACATAACGCATACTATGTACACAAGTACAGATGAAATGGAGCTAGCTAATGCACTCCTTCGACCTGTACTCCTTGGTACTCAATGCATGTGCGAAGTCCTTTCACCATACAGGCCATAGCTCCTTCACACATTTCCTTATGTATACGG
This sequence comes from Dynastes maya, assembly GCA_029619315.2. Classification (NCBI taxonomy): domain Eukaryota; kingdom Metazoa; phylum Arthropoda; class Insecta; order Coleoptera; family Scarabaeidae; genus Dynastes; species Dynastes maya. The sequence goes on along the minus strand of JAROYE020000004.1, from coordinate 53,780,735 downwards.
CGGACAACCGTTGTTAAGCGTTCTTTAAGGTCATTAATGTCAGTAGGTCTTGTAGCATACACACGTTCTTTCACCATTCTCCATAGCTAGAAATCACATGAAGTCAAGTCTGGTGACAGTGCTGGCCAAGGCAAAGGTCCAGCTCTTCCAATCCAGCGTCTACCAAATGTATCATACAGGTAATGTCGAACTGCTAAGGAATAATGCGGTGGTACACCATCTTGCTGAAAGTAACCAGATGTTATGGTACGCAGAGGAAGATTGTCTACAACAAAATTCTGCAACGTATGTAGGTAAAAATCTTCCGTTACAGTCTGATCATAAAAAAAATATAGACCAAGTAATCCAAACTTCGAAATGCCACACCATACGTTAACTCTTGGAGAGGATCGAGTGAGCTCTCTTAGTTTATGGGGATTGGCTGTATTCCAAATGACGCAATTGTGCTTATTTACTTTGACGCTGACATGAAATGTGGCTTCATCCGACATAAAGAACACAATATTAGGGTATATGTTCGTCATTTCTAACAACACTCAACTCGTACACGATCAATTTTATCAACATCAGTAAGGACCTGTATCATTTGAATGTGGTGCGGCTTCATTCCCAGATCTAAGTGGAGGATTCTTAAAACACTTATCCGTGCGATTCCGGTTTCCAATGCTAATCTCGTACTTGACTTTCCTGAGCTCCTAATCATTGTGCCTTGAACATTTATGATATTATCTTCCGTTCGAATACTTCTGGGACATCCACTGTTTCCTTTATAGTCATTGGTCACAGACCCTGTGCGCACAAATTTCTCATGAAATCGACGGATAGTTAAACGGCTTGGAGGATCCTTCTGAAACCATTGCTGAAACTTTTTTCTTATTACTACTGAGTGACCTAAACACTTCCATCCAAGCTACTACCTTCCTTCTCTCTTCCAAAGTAAGTCGGGTGGCCATACTTAGTCTGCAACAAAAGAAAATTAGAAAATTATGTAGTACCATATGAGTGGTAACATCTTTTTGGACAACCCTGTATTATATATCATGTACACAAATATCTTTCAACTAGATATTGAAGGCAATACGCAGATGATACGTGTTTTATATTCTGGGACAAAAGCAGGAAGGACTTGCAGACAAAAATCGACAGGTATATTTAAAGAATGGCGCTACAGTAACTTCTTAACAATTAATGAACAAAAAACAGAATGCGTGGTATTTACAAACAGCAACAACCTAACATAGACCAGAACCAACACGAAGTTGAAACAACATGTAGTCCTCGATACCAGTACTCCGGGATGGGGCACTAGCCCACAACATATCCCGGGGCGAAGAAAGAGGACGCTAAACCATGTATATATTATATATTTTATAGATGCACCCCAAATAAAATGTAACCTTAAAAACATAACGAATCTGTCACTGCAAAATATTAAATGAAAAATCTGCGTTCATGGCACATGGTCTACCGGTTGCCACCGGAAAAATGGGCCAACTTACTATCCGTAGCCGTCAGGCGATGGACACCATCGGGCTATGCCGTGACTGGTAAGTGTACGCGACAACCTTTAAACTAAAAAAATTATGATAAAATAAAAAAAAACAAGAAAAGGGAACACTTAAAGTCCCATAAAAGAAAGGAGAAATTATTGTCCGAAAACAAATAATAAAATTCTCTTAAAAAATTCAATCTTACATCAACAACACATTCAAATCTTTGTTGACGCCAATTGTATTCTAAGAACATGGCGGCACGGCTTCGTACAATAAGGGGTGCGCATATCTTTCAAAAAAGCAAGAGTTTCACTTCTGGTTGCTTTATTATTCTAAGCTTTGCATATAAAGTGGTGAACAAGCAAAACCTCAAGGGATTGATTGTTATTCAAGTAATGATAAAATTATGTGAGACAATGCTGGTTTATTCAAACCAACCATAGCAAATTATTAAATGAAGAACTAAAATTTTAATGAAAATAAATTTACAATACATATCACTAAAATATATCGAAAAGGAATTCCAAAAGAAGAGAAACGTATACATATCATCTTTTCTAGCATTATACAAATAATATGCGTTATTTTCTTTTACACTTGTAACCTGTTAAGTGTTAATAGTAATAATAAAATAGTAATATCCAATATAATTTAGATGAAGAATACAATATTAGGTGTAAATGTCTTTTTTGTGGTGAGTGTGCGTCTATCAGCATTATTTAAATATAAATAGATGACAAAATAAAAAGATACCACTAGATTTATATGAACTATTTAAAAAAGAAATTGTATAAAATACAGAAAACCAAAAAAATTAAAAAAAAACACGTATGGATTAAAAAAAGTAATAGAATAAATCGATGTGTGCGTATTGTGTATCTCTGTCCAACACCACTCGCTTGTCAATTGTAAAGGTACAATAAAAAATTCTAATAGACCAGCTTTTTGCTATCACTTCGCGAATCGGCTGGTTGCTCACGTCACAGGCGCTTTTCTCTACCTTCCTCTTATAAATATTATATAATATACATACATAGTCAATATAAAATACATAATACATCAGTAAATACTTACTCGTAAAGAGAAGAATGTAAAATGTATCTTCCTCGGTTTCTTTCTTTCGTATTTTAACTATCGGACGACAGATGACACCACTAATACCTCTATGCTAGGTTTTGCGTAATTGCCACCTTAAAAGGTGTTTCGTGGGCTAAAATAAAGGTCTTATTGGAGGAAACGTAAGGTGGGGATTATACGAGTATGGGAAATGAAATGAAGTCGTTATTGAAGACGGTGGAATATTCTTATGAATACATTAATATTATTAAGCCATTTGTCGGTTCGATATTGAGGGGAATCGATGGACTAATAACGTTAAAAAGGTTAATTTTTATTAATTTCTATTTACTTTGTACTTGTATATACAAGAAAAATTTTATTTTGTATAAGGAATAATAGTAATATTAATAAATATATACATATTTTACAGGAGATGGGTTTTGTTTACTTTTAATCAGTGATGTTTTCGATTGTTTTACGTCGATGTCTTTCTTATGGATTTCTAGTAGAAAGCTTTACAAATCTAAATTGTATAAAAATCATGTTAATTTTCTGCATCTTCCATTTTTTTTTATTACATTTAATGTACAGGGTTATTCAAGTGCATAAGAACACCTAGATATTGTTTAAGTAGTGCAGAATTTCAAAGAAGTTTTTTTCTTTAATTTGAACCCAGCTACGATCAAAACATAGTTTTAATATGCACGAGTTACTATGAAAATTGTATTCGATGCACTTTATTCAAATGGAACACCTGTATAATTATATTTTCTTGAATTAATGCTAATAACTTTTGTAGAATTTTTTGGCTTGAGTTACAAGCAATCGTACTAAGTTAGTTTAACCTCCTAAGATTCAAATTAAGGTACCTAAATGTGCTAAATTACAACTACGTTCTAAATAATAAGTAAGTACTTTATTAATTGACACCAAACAATTCAAAATAAAAAAAATTCAAATAAAAACACAGAAAATAAAAAGTACTACATGTATATAACAAGGTCATTACAAAAAGAAGCGATCTCCCAATTAAAGAACTCGTCTAGAGAGTAAAATTGTTTCTCCAACAAATAACGTTCTAATCGTAATTTAATGTAATTTTTTCAACTGTTTTTGATCTTTTGAATATAATATTTAATAGATTTATTAATTTTGAAGGATTATCAAATACAAAAGTAGAAAAGAAATTTATAAACAAAAATATTTCAGTTAATTAATAATTGCCTCAAACGTAAAAGTAACACAGGAAACAATGAATAAATTCGAATAATTTGAAATCATGTCAAGGAAATATAACATCTTATTACTTTCTAAACGCATTAATGCTTCCCAAAAAAATGTTTTTTGTGAAAAAATAGCGTTAAAAAATTTGCAAGAGTACCTATATAACAAATTAGGAATTAAAAATGTAAAACGCTCGGTTTCAATGCAATTTCAATGTATTTTTTAATTGGTTCCAAATCTTTAGAGAAAGGTAATTGTATACATTTTTGGTTGAAAACTAAGTTGCTAAGCTCAAATCTTAATCTAAATAAATCCTACTGTAGCACTATTTTACTAAATCTAAATCTGATTTCAAAAATTATTTACAAATTTCTTCACACTAATTCTCCGAATTTCCAATAATTGCTAATATGCACTTCGTTGTTTGAGTGTTCTAAAATGAATCAATTACCCCTAGTTGTATTGAATTGGCTCAAACCAGCACCACATCCGGTGATTATTGCTTTTTAAGAGTAAAAGTACCTGTACGCAACAGTATTTTTCTAGAACATCTGTAGCTTATGGAAAGTATTCTTTTCCTATTGTTGGTTGTGTAACATAGTCATTATTGACCTGATTAGGGAGACATAAATACGATTTAGGTAAATTTTCGTGTAAAAAAATGTAACGTCATATAAGACGCAAATGTACAAACCCGGTACGTTTCAAAACGAAAGTGACAACACTGCTGAATCAGTGATGCCAGATATCGCGATAAACCCTGGGATTTTACAATTTTACCGAAAGTCTCATGATCTCAAGATGAAGACATCAAATCTAACGATTATATAAGTTGTAAATCGGAGGGTTTAATATAATTTAAACATTGTCAGGTTAAATATCTGTATCTCAACGCCATTTACAATTTATAAACCAAACTACAATATTTTACAATGTAGGTACTTTTATAATGAAGTGGTTGGGAGTTGTTGCACTATTATCGAATTCTAATAACCAAATAGTATACATACATGTCAAAAGATAAGATTCATACAGATTTCGTAGTCGAATAAAATAACGTTAATGTTTTTGAGATTTCTGTATTATATTTTATTTTATTTTTATTTTAATACTTTAAATTGTGGCTAACAAAAAGAAAAAATAATAGTAGAAAGAAATGCAATATCCAACAAAGATTTTAAGATAAAATAGAAGAAAAACTAAACGACCTAATGTTTTGGAAGTACAAGCAAAATGGCAAAGCATAGAAGGAAGTGGTGGTAAATGAGGTAATACCCATACGGGTAGCGGTAAACAGGGACAAAAATTGGTATTATGATGAATGTAAAGAGATTACAGAAGAAAAAAGCCATGACAATAGTAAATAAATATACCAGCTGATAAGAATGGATGTTAAGCAAACATATAAGAAAAAGAAAAGAGAATTTACGGAAGAGAAAGTACAAAAATCGAAGAACACTTTAAGAATAAGGAAAACTTGAATATGCCTCTACAGTTTGGTCACCAATCTACGCAACATACATATATCACCACTTGAAAATATACAAAGGTCAAGGTTTTGACCATAATATTCTATTGGACGAATTTCATTTACAATCCTTACAGCAACGAAGCAACAGGCTGACATTAGATTTTTACATAACACAAAATCGATGCCCCTCGACCATTAGAAAAACTTTGTTTCGCGCTTTCTCTCCTATTCTATTCGCTTATCAACAACTTTTTACTATCCCTTCCCTAGAAACAACATTTTGTTAAAATCGCCTATTTATAGCATGTGCTCTTACTTCAATATTTCTGATCTTAATGTTAATGTTGATTGCTTTGACCTTTGTGCCTTTTTAAATAATGTTTAATGGATACTTGCATGTATACTATTGCAATTTAGTTTAATATTCATTTTTATTATGGTTTATTGCTACATATTAGTTTTAGCTTGTGATTATCATACTGTAATGATTATTTTTGTGTAAAACTTCTTTTGCCCTCTTATTAGACTCTGTTGTCTATTGGACAATAAATAAATTATTATTATTACGCTCATGTTTAAGAAAGGAAACAAAACAGAGTGTAGAAACTGTCGAGGTATATCTCTATAAGACGTCAAATATAAAGTTTAAAAAAGTTAAAAATCACTGAAGAAGAAATAATAGATCTTTCTTATTAAAAAAAATAATGAACAACCCTTATGAGTATAATTTACCCCTATGCCTTTTATTCATAGGTTTTAAGGGGGCGTATAATACAGTAAACAGAATGAAGTTTATGAAAACCATGGATGGTGTTGGGATACCAAGGAAAATTAAAAAGGTGCTGGAAATAACATTACAGCGAATAACATGTAAAATACTATTAAAAGGTTAGAGTATCAGACTCTTCTAGAATAAATCGGGGACTGAGACAAGGAGACCCGCTATTAATCTATTCTTGGAAAAATTATTAGATGCAGAAACATTCGAAACAACCACTTGTTTACAACCATAAGAGCCAATGTATTGCATTTCCGGATGACGTATTATCAATCACAAGATCATAAAAGAAACTAAAACAGGTACTTCAGAGATTAGGCAAAGAAGAAGAGACAATGAGATTTGGACTGATAGTGTTACAAATAGCTACACACGGGACAACATCTAAAATTACAATCAATAGCAAATAAGGAATATGTTTTTGAGAAGGTACACCTTTTTAATTATCTAGGCGTTATTATAACTGAAAAGGACGACGAAGCTGAAGAGATACAAAATAGATTGACAAAAGCAAATATGAAGCTGGGGCTACTGACAGGGTTAACGAAATCTAAATACGAAGACACAAAAGTACGATTGTATAAAACAGTTATTCGTCCAGTCTTATATAGATGTGAGACGTGGACCTTATCAAAGAGCACAGAGTTAAAGGTAGAAATATGGGAAAGGAGGGTTTTACGAAGAAATTTTGGAGGGGTAAAAAAAAACCAAGTGTGGAGAAGAAGGACAAATCACTACGATAGCCAGTAGGCAGAGAATTAAACGGCTAAGCCATCTTTATCGATTACCAGAAGAGCGTATAACAAAGGCTGTAATGGGAAAAAAGGGTGATAAAAGAAGCAGGGGCAGACCTAGACGGACGGTGGTGAATGGAGGCAGTAGAAAATGACTTAAGAGAGAGTAGAGTCCAAAATTGGAAAATTGCAGCAAGCAATCGTAAGAAGTAGAGGAAAATAGAAGAAACCATAGACTGGTAGAAGTCTCTAGTGTTGTAATATTATTATCATTAAATTGTTGCTTTCATATATATAACATGAATATACATTCTAATAGCATCTAATTAGACTGTAAAGGATGCTTTTTCACGATATCTCGCGATGTTTCATAATTAAACGCAAGAATTTCCCATTTTCATATCTGGCAACACTGTGCTGAAAAGTAGTAGTAGCGCTTTTATTTTGAAGCGGAAAATTATTCTATATAAACCCTTAATTATGCAAGCTAACAATCTTTTCTAAATGCAAACAAACAAAATCCTTTTTTAATATAATTCTGTACATTATCTCTCTCAAAATCAAATGTTAAACATTACACCAAGGGACAGTAAATAAAATAAAGTTATTATATTCGGTTGTATTCAATTAACTTCCCAAAATATTCGAGAATACGACCACAATCACTGTGCAAACGGCCAACGTTGTAATTACTGAATAAATTCTCATTAACAACGTAGGTTAATAAAAGCATTCGCGTATCTGTAGTTGCTAGCTCCGGCACATACGTACACATGCACGGGTACATACATTTGTTCTCCCCCAAATTAGTATGAATAACGACCAAGCCCAACCTGTTGAAACGATTTATATTCATTTGACTACGGCCAACAACTGCGCGTTCATATACCTATACATTTACCGTTGATGATGATCGTCGTGGAGATAATGGCGTTTATAGTCCATCGGTGTCCTCCTCACAAAACCTACATAAATCAATGGTAGAGCTTAAATACATACAACTATATAAATGTAATAATACTATTGCCCCTAAAGAATCTAATGCCTAAAGATTAGTTTAGTGCCTATATACATATTATATACACTATATACATTATACACTCTTGATACATAAGTGAAAAAAACGTAATATCTACTGTACGTATATAGAAGTTTATATTTAGAAAAGAAATTCGCAAATCTAGGGGGTAAATATATATATATGTAAATCTAAACCTAAATCCTCTCAACCCCTACATGAATGAAAGTTAAAAGGAAATTAGAATCTCATGTAAGGATAATTTAGACACACAAAATTAGATGTAAGGCTATGGATGTATGAAGTAGTACTGATTTTAGTTTACGTGTAGTGAAAACCACCTGTACATAACCTCCTGAATTACAAATAACTACGCTTCCATTATGATAATGTAAACAACCATCACAATACAAACGAAAAAGACGGTTTAATAAATTTTCTGAATGTTCAGTCTTCCCTGTTCTAACAGTTACCGTATTTAAAGTCTAACGAGGAAAGGTTAATGCAAATTAACGAAGGAGATGTTTTAAACTTAAAAATTCCGCTTGTTAGAACCGTGTTTAACAGTGCTAATTATAAAACTGCAGTCGAGAAACGAAGGTAACAAGAAATATCTTAATTTAATTCTCTATTGTTTGAAAAGAACATTTTTGGTATTAGATGAAGTTTTAGTTGAAGTTGTTGAAGTTAAATTTAATCAAATATAAGATAAAATCTATGAAATAGTTCCTACTATAAAGGAATAATTAGAGCGACTAATATTTGTTTGGATTGGCAATATTGGTAACCCTGTCAATAAATCTAAGTTTGACAGTTATTGCTTGATTTCTTTAAAATTTAAATCGGTGATGCCAGATCTCACAATAAATCGTCAGATTTTACAGTTTCCTAAGAAGCTCGAAATCTCACGTAAAGATATCAAATCTCACGATTATAAAATTCAAAACGATCCATCAGTTGGATAAGTACTTTTTCTACGGTTTTTTTTCTACCAGAGCCAACCTGACAGGTCATAAGCTCCTTTGTCACCAATTAACGGTCTCCCTTGCAGTCGTTGGTCCAGATGTTTCCCAGGTTGCCTCCCAAAGCCCGCAGGTTGGTGTTTTGGTTCGTTCTCAACTAGCTTCCATCCCCTAGTGAAACCCTGTCAGATATTCTCACAACTCGAGGGGGCGGACGGTTTTGCAGCTCTTCTACCACCTTGATGAAGACGCTCGCCTTCATCCACGTCTGCGTGGCCATCTGTCGTAAATACTTTTTCAAGGTGGAGATTTTCAAGTCAGTTTTCAATTGCTCGTTTCGAACGCACCATGGTGCGCCAGCTATCATCCTTAACACCTGGCTCTGGAGGCGCTCTAGTCTCCTCAGATAACACCGCCGTTGATCATGCAAGCGCCTCATACGATATAAATGATCGAAGACACGTGATATCTTGGGCCTGACATCCAGGAGACTTCTTCTGCGAATCAGTGGCAGTAATTAATTTTTTGCTCGGGCGAACTTTTGTCCAGTCTGCTCGATGTGTAGCCCCCACGTAAGCCGTCTGTCCTATGAGACTCTCAGATATTTCAGCCGTTAACTTCCAGCTCTTGTGGCAAGGATCTGGTCCGCTTAGAAAACGTGTGGCTCTCGTTCACTCGCAAGCCCCACGTCTCTGCTGACTCGAGAATACTGACGTCATACATGTATGTAAGAAACAACTCCGGGCCAACAAGTGGGCTTTGAGGGACCCCGGAGCCGATCCGATGTGAGCCATAGAAAGTGGAGTTATTTTGTTTAATTAAATTTAAGTAAATAGATCTTAATTTTGTGTAAAGACGGTTGTCAAATCACACATCCGAGCAATCAGGTGAATTCTTCAACGAACTAATTTGACATTTTTTCCAACAATTACAAAATATGGCTATATTTTTCAAATTTACAAGAAAAAAATTGCTTTTTTTCTTTGTACAAACTATAAAGCAACAAAGTTAATACAGAGTATTACATTATTTACTTAAAAAATGTGCCTGAAATAATATTTAGTTGTAAAAATACATTCGATTTTAGTGATTTTTATACAAAGTGATATTTTTTTAATGTAAATGTCTGTAAATTTGCATAAAATCAATAAATTTTATACAGATTTGGCTTAATTTCAATTAGGAAAACTGAACTTGTTTAAAAAGAAGAAGAAAAAATAACGATGTACTTACTAATGTTAAAAATTGGCAAATTGCTAAATAAATTAGAAACCATGCTGCCTTTTCCCTTTAAGATATTACAAAAATTTGAAGGATACAGCCAGATTTTAGAACTCTTAAGAAAATTGTTTGTGTTCATGTTATTTAACACCTTTTTTGAGCAAAAACGATTGGTAAAGCAACATTTTACATTATTTTGATTAATAAAAGAATTTCCCATTTGATATGGACTTTTTCTGTGACAAAAAATAATGATTCCCAATTTGAATGGAATAACATCAGTTTCTGAAACATTTATAGAAGGCGCTATTAATAATATTTTCGTAATTTTTTGTGCTTTACTTTATTTTAATACTTTGACATACATTTTTAATTTTGTTCGTAAAAAATGAATTGACTCCTATTTAAATGTGAAAAATAATTTCTCACCATATCTCACTATTTTTCGGAACCAAGGCCATGAATTTTTCATTTGCTAGTCTGGCAACACTGCTTTCGATATTACTAACGATGGTTTTAGCATGGTGCAAGGTTATTATTATTGGTTATTGTTCTTCTATGGATGGATAAGTAAGTTATTTTTAAAGGGAATTTGCAAAATTGAGGTTGAAAATAATTACAGGTAGGTATAGAAAATTGTATGAAATTTTGACTTACAATTTTAAGCAGAATTTGACTCAGAATCGAACCTAGATGCACTCTAATATTTATTGGTAGGATGGAAGACCTGCAGTTGCGTATGCAGTCATGGTCATTGCATGTAATCTTCACAAATGGACATCCTTCAATTAGATAAGATACTATCCTATCGAAGGCGTTTTCTCGAAAGCCTTACTCAAATCACAGAATACATTCACTGGCGTTGCTTTATTTTCGATTTGGTGCATGATTTCACTGTAAAGAGGAATTATAGCAGATTGAGTCGACCTGTTTCTGGTAAATTCATGCTGTTGTTGAGACACAGTCTTATATCCGTTCAAGTAGAATGAAATCGTTGCAGAAAAGCATATTCATGTAATTTGGAAATGCTTGATGTTAATGCAATAGGTCTGTAGTTGTTTAATGAGTGCCTATCTCCTTTCTTGAAGACTGGTGTAATTGATGAACGTTTTAAGTGCATCAGGAAATATTCCAAATTCAATAGAGTGATTAATAAGAAAGGTTATTTGTTTTTAGGTAGTCTCGAGATTCTTTCAACAATTTTGTTGGTATACCATCTGGACCTGGCGAATATTTGCTACTGATCTTCACTGTATGGCATTAAAAACATTGTATAGAAATGATTTCTTGTGTTTGAATAAATAAACGGTAGGTTAGGGTCATTTTTTAATGTTTTGTTTGGTTCAGATACAAAAAACTTCTTCCAACGTCAATTGGAGTAGTTTCTGTTTCATTTTCTATCGGTAGAATATTTTCTGTTTCTATTCGGAGGCTTATTTTGCAGATCGTTCAGAGGGTTTTCGTTTTATAACCGGCAGTTAATATTTTCAAGGTTATTGCCTCCTTATGGAGTTTATTAAACATTCGTGTCCCTTCTTATTACTTTTATAAAGGTTTCTTTATTTCGGATATTGCTTCTGTAAAATATACAAATCGAAATCATAACTACATTACATACTGGCCTTGCCTATAATGAAATTCCTTTTGTACACATCTTTCAAGGTAGAAAATTAGATTAATTATATTCATCAGTGTCCAGTTTAGCGTTACAGGCCTTAGAGGCCCTTGGTTTCAATCAATTTACTGTTTGCTTCCGTTTTTTTAGGGTCTTTTGCTATTTATTCACAATTATTTATACCCTCCCTTATATCAGCTTTCACTTTCTTAAACCAGTTTTTCGTTTGTCTTCCTCTTCTATTTTTCGAGCCTTCTTCTTCATATAATACTTTTCTAGTAACTCTCTTTCCTGGCATCCGAATAATGTGTCTTAACCAACCCATCCTTTGTGCTCGAACTTGTGCTATTCTTGGTTTTTTGTACAAGTCCATTACTTCTATGTTTGTGTAACTCCTCCATTCGCCTTCCGTTATTTTTACGCCTCCTAATATTTTCCTCAAAATTTTCTTTTCCCAAATTTCTAGTTTTTGTTCTTTTCTTGTCATTATATATTTATTGTTATCTTGTTATTTTCTTGTCATTATATATTTATTGTTATCTTGTTATTTTCTTGTCATCATCCAGGCTTTGCTTGCATATAGAACAACTGGTCTGATGATTGTTTCATAATCTCTAATTTTGACTCCTCTCAATAGATTTCTTGCCCCTAGTGTTCTTAATAAAGACCCTGCCGCTTTATTTCCTTTAAAGAGCCTCTTATCAATTTCGCTCTCTTCTTAGCTGTTATTATTGCTCCTAGATATTCGAACTGGCCAATGTTTTTAAAATCGCAAATTTTTCCCTCTATACCGGATTTGACATATTTATTCTCATCTGTTACGTCTACTCCCATTTCTTTGTATTTTATTTTTTCCCTGTTTATCTGTGTGCGGTTAATTCACTCTAAGTACCGCTCAGTACAATGCTCCGAGGAACGATACGGTTCTATTTATATTTTCAAAATGAATTTCCTTAATTTAAAATATTAGTGGGTCTACCTAGTGGGCTTTTAAAGAAAATACACAAAAGTTAAAATATCTCAAAAAGTGTATACAGTGTTAAATGTTGAAATGCAAACTTGTCCAAGTCCGGGCCTGTGCAGTTCACTAATTTTTATATAAAATATTAATCCCCGATCAATACAACCTCAAGCTCTCCCCAATTTGACGTTTCTAACAGCATCTTTAAGTTTCCCGACTGTTAAGGGTTAAGGCTAGGCGGAATCGCGCTTAGGTATTTCCTGAAATTAAGGAAATAGTATTAAATTACCTGTACGTAGAGAATCCGCATAACACGATCTAGTAAACGTAGTAAGGACCGTTTTCATTAAATTATTCAATTACTCACGAACCCATGCTTCTCCATCGTTCTATAGATGCGTACGCAGGAAGCTTCTGAACTTATTAAATTTTGACTGCGGCGTATTAGAAGGTTAATTATGTAGCAATTAGTAGAGACGGTATCGTTCGTATTTTTCAAGAAAGTAGTGGAGTAGTCGGAGTGGAGCTTACGTACGGAAGATATTAGTAAATTTCTAAATTGGGATCGATTTACAACCATTACTGTCGTAATTCTTGTTTACCACTTTCTTGTTTCAAAACAACAACGCGATAGCTTTATCATAATCTATTTTCTTCGGTGTACTATAAAGAATCACCGATCGATAATTCTCGGTAACACCTTTGTGATTTCCGCCTTCTGAAGATTTAATGGCGTAAAATGCGCGATTTTAAATACGGTAACTGTTATTCTTACAAAACGATCTATTAGGCATCACCTATGGTAAAGTTGCCAATGTAATAAATGAAGAAATCTAATTTCCGATGACCAAATACATTAGGTTACGATAAAGTAAGGGGTATATTTCAACTTATACAACTTCAACAAATTTAGCCAACAATAAAAATCAATATACAACACTTTTTACCACATCTTTTCAATACGACCTCCATTTTGGTGATATAGAAGCACCTCGAAGTTATACGAGCCCTAACAACTATATATTGTGACAAAATAAAATACATACATGTGTAGTTCGGGTATTTGACAGTTTATTTTTTTTAATTATTTTTTATTAATTATAATAACGGTGAATAAGCAATGGTTTAAATGTCAATTAAGCACAAAACATGTTTATTGTTGCTGAATAACAAACTTTATAACATGTAAAAGTAACGAAAATGTGTGAGAACTAAATATTGAGATAGTATCAAGTAACTGTCAAAAATGAAACAAAATAAGACAAGTGACCTACGAAAACAATGCAAAACGAAACGCTACCAAGTAGCGCGAAGTTAAATATTGGCGAAAATTACATTTTTCAACAGGATGGGGCAGCCTTTCATGCGGCCAAAACCACAAAGAAGTGGTTTGGCGACTACAACGTAGTTGTTCTTTCTTCCAGCAGTCCTGACCTTAATATCATTGAAATAGCATGGCATAAAATGAAACAGGCGTTGAGGAACAACCCACAACGGACACTAACCAGAACTTAGAGCCAAAATAGAGCAAATTTGGAACGGATTTGCTCCTGAAAAATGCAGATCCTTAGTTAATCCAAACCGAATTCGAGCGGTCATAAGATATAAAGGCGATGTTACTCCATTTTAAAAATAAAAATTCGTGCCATGTCCCAATATTTAGTTGCCATAAAAAAATTAACATTTTTATTGTTAATTAGAGATGATAGAATCAGTATTTTTTGGTTTTTTATGCTACTGATTGGCCGCAATTGTTATTAATTAAAGTATTCAAGTAGTATTACATTAAAAATATATTATATTAACTGCAAATACCTGAATTATATATATATATATATATATATATATATATATATATTTCATTTTGTCCCAATATATAATTGTAAGGGTTCGTACACTGCATTATACAACATTTCGGGTTCAATTGCAGTAAATTGTTCATTAATACTCTCTTTTGACTCTTCCAGCGTTTTTGGTTAAAGCATTAATTTTTGTTAATATCCCCAGAGCCAAAAATCCGCTGGGTTCAGATGAAGCGATCTTGATGGCCATGAATTTTCAAAACGTCTACTTATAACACGATTTCGAAAAACTGCAGTTAACAAGTCTTTGACTGGTCGGTAGATGTGCGAGGAGGCTTTCTCCTGCATTTGTGATTGCGCCCTTATTTTGCAACTATGGAATTACACTTAACATTTGCAGGTATCATTCACCAGTAACAGTTACAGCTATGATCTCGTCGAAAAAATACGCACCAATGATGAAATTAGCTATGAAACAGTACCAAACAGTGACTTTCTTGTCATGAACTCCTTACTGAATAATCATACAGGAAGGTCACAAGCAACCACCTGTGGATTTTCTGTTGACCATATTCGACAGTTATTGACCACCATTAAAAGAAAAATGGATCGCCAGATTTCTCAAATCTAGTGTTTATTTTGTTTTTCTGTAATATACACTTTATATCTGTTTGAGAAGTAAAGTCACTATTGCTATTATCGTTATTATGTAATACGGGATAACCATAGGAATTTAGTTTTAATCTGAGCTATTAATTGCAAAAAAAAATCGTACTTGATCGCTAAATCTACCTTCTTCAAATTAAACAGTCAGCAGTTTATTAAAATTTTACAAACCGTGGTATCTGGCACTTGAAGTCGTTTTGTTATTGCATTAAGACCACTGATTTCTAGCGGATCCTTGGTCTTCCTAATCTCGGTAGGTCAATTACAGACCCTATTCCTTCAAATTCGCTAATCAAATTACGGTATGCCTTTACTTCACAAGGGCCTGCTCTTAAACCCATTGTCATACAACGTCTTCGTAAATCAACAGTGAAATTTCTACCACATTCATGATAACGTACCAAACATATTTTTGTTTGCAGATCCATTTTTTCAAGTTCAACTCGTTTGAATTTCCAGCTAGCTCGATTTTATTTTAAGAATAAATCATTGAATTATAATCACTTGTGACAGTAGTCATGACGAAATTTTTGTTTCACATGGATACACTCAAATTCAATTACTGTAGCAACTGGGATCTAATTCTTACTTGCAATTAATTCAATTTCCTCAAAGTTGTATAAGAACTTCAAGTATATTCCTTACTTTGTGACAAGCCCTATATATCTATATCACATCTTAGCTACATGTAAACTAGAATTAATGTGCAATATATTGAATACAAACTAGTTTTATTTAATCTTTTAAGAAAAAAATAAGAAATTTTCTTGATAAAAATATAGCGTATACCTAGTTAATCCAATTGAAATGTTATTCTAACAATATTCAGGGTGTTTCAAAACCAATATTGACACTATTAATAAAATTATTCATTTATCGGATGTGAATTGGTTATGGAGATTCAGCAGTGTTTACACGTTCAATCAGCTGAATATTCGTAATCCACTGCGAATTGGACACATGCTTATATAAACGTTTGTTCTAAAAGTAACTCATACTACATCCCCCTAAAATATTTACTAATCCTCTTAAGACATCCTGTATATTCCCGACCAGCAATAAAAGAAATGATTACGTTCTTCTTTTGAAAACCACTTACAAGATTGTTCCAAATAAAACTTAATGTTAGTTAATGCCCGTACACTCTTAAATTGTATTTTATTTCAATCCTATTTACAAGAATTTAAAGCAGGGTCTCTTTATTATTTTTTTTTACTATATACAAGCAATCACTTAATAAGAATCAATTAACCTTTCACCCTTTCTAAAATTCTTCAATCAAACAATTTTGTATTCAATATATTGAACACCTTGTATGTCTTGTATATATTCGAATATGTTGGATTTGTAAAAGAATAGTCTAATAAAACGGTTTTCCTATACATATCACATATTAACAATATACACATCAAACCAACATATCATTGAAAACAAAAGACAAAAAAAGTAGTTCCTTTTGTAAGTATGTATTTAAAAAAATAGTAATATTAAATAGAAAATGCATAGATTCTAATGATATGACGGTGTAATTTTACTATACATAATAGCGTCTAGGAATATTTCATATTTTCCTTTTAATTTGCTTTATTTTAATTATTTCAACATTACCGTTGGCACTACCGGAAGCAAAAAAAATAGCACCAACCTCGCATTTTTTGTTACACATGAAAAAAGATGTAACAATAATTAAAAATACTTAAAAATACGTGTAAATACCATAATTTTGGTGTAAATAAACAAAAGTGTTGCTTTTCTGCACACACCATTACATTTAAAACTTCTTTGTCGGAACATTGCAGATTTTTTTTCAAAAGTTTCCAAAGGCTTGTTCTTCTTTATTGAGCATCTCATACGTAAATACATAAGTGTGTATATCAAAACGTTGTCAAGTTGATTCACCGTCTATGCAAGTAGTTTAAAACCAGGCCTGTCGTTTCTTTAAACGTTAAGAGAAAATCAACACAATAAATTGTTTGTAATATAAACACATAAATAATATAATATATATGTTAGATGAAAGAGGCGATATTTTCGAATATTTTTGGTAAGGACTTATTCCGATTATGGTGAGAATGGGTGTGGTTAGAGTGTAAATCATTTATCTCACATGAAATTGTGGCAAAGATTCCTAGTACTGAATTAAGAGTATAGTATGAGACAGGAGAGTGCAAACGAATGGAATAAAGTGGTACTATTGTTACAACTTACAACTGCAACTAATGATTTTATACGAAACATACTTTTGAACGTACAAGCTTGTACTGAAACAGTTCACTAAAACACTTAATTCGTACTGGACGCACGTTTCGATAGCCAAGCTATCGTCATCAGCAGCAAGACTGAGTCTTGCTGCTGATGATGATAGCTTGGCTACGAATTAAGTGTTGTGGTAAGGGTTTTAGTGAACTGTTTCAGTGTTCCAGTGTCACAGTTTTAGAGTACCCGTTAAGCTTGTACTGCTTATAATTATGTATACCATCAAGGCAAAGCAGAAAACGACTTTTAATGATTTTTAATTTACCACCAAATTGTTTTTGTGAAAATGTGAAATTGGTAACACTGTTTTGCGATACTTCCAAACTAGAGATACGAAACTATGGATAGTAAATAATATCGATAAGTGTGGCTATGTCGTATATTGAGTAAGCCGCAGTGAAACGAAATTCATCAGAGTTGAAAAATCACCTGAAGATTGTAAATCAGACTTTGCTGAAACGTTTTTCAAGGCAGAAGCACCATTAGACGGGAAGAAACCAGAAGTAACATGACTACATATTATACCCACGAAAACCTACCACAACATATTGTATATTTACAACTGCTAATTATGGATACTAGATTTTGTATAATTTATGGAAAATAGATCTATATTTGGGCTGTTAGAGAATATGCAATATATTTTTAAAAATTGAACTATTTTGACGTTGAAAAATAGTTTCTTCTTCCTATTAGTCAATAAATTGCGATATGCAACAACACAAACATATCAATATTATGGTTACCATGAGTATAATAAAAATTTCTAGAAATAAGAAATCATTAATAGAACTTTGAACGGTTTAAAATGTATATAATAAATAAAAAACAGCGATTCCTACGAAAATTTTGTTAATTCTCATTTATTTCACGCATATGCATTAGACACAAAGGTCGCCATAAGATAGACATCATGTATTTGTTACAAATCTTTCTCTCTTAGACTTTTGATAGCTTACAATAAGTAACCATGCCCTATTAATTTTCTCTGACATCTTTGGAGCTCTCACGATGTTCTGCAAAGTCTATAGTTTGGCTAGAAGATGGCTAGCAGTACCAATGACAAAACATCAGTGCAAGATAGCACAAAAACTGCTGAATTATTTGTCAATAATGATGCAGTGTCTGAGTTTTATCCAATCTAAAATGGAATTCATTTGAAAACGATCCATCCTGAATAAGTCAAAAATGAGAAGGGCTATGGAAAAAAGAGAGCAAGCCAGGACGATTTTTACTTGGAGGAGGAAACTTATACGAATATTGCCTCCCTTATTATTTCTTTGTTCATTCAAAAACAATCACCGAGGGTTGTCATAGAACGCTGAGGCGGGTCAAGTTTTATTTACAAACTGCTTGTAACGATTATAGTGACCTTTATGATAGCTACGTTTCTAACAAACATTTCTATTTATCGGACGTTGATAGAAGAAATATATGTCACTACCATTGTTATAAGGTTTGTTTCTGCAGCGATTTAAAATCATTTGAAATCGTCGGGGCATGCGCATTACAAAAATAGTGTTCGCGCAGTTAAAACCCCAAATTCTGACTATTAGTTTGACGTAATTTGGCGTTCGTGCAGGTCTCCAAATTAATTTCTAACCGTTTGCTGATAGTTGCTCCAGTTTGAAGATTATCGTCCAATGATCCATCAGACGCATGCGCATCGTTATATTGTGGAGTGAAAAGTTGTATTATAAGCTTTTTGTATATATTTCATAAATATATTCAAAGTTCACGCGTGTTTTATTCATGTATGTGGTTTTGTTAGGAATTAACAGTTCCTTTAAGGTTGTAATAAATTTGTAATTCTGTCTAAACATTTCGCGTTTATTTCTGTTTTCGCATACCTCTTATTGTAATATTTGAATGTGTAAGATAAATCTATTGTTTTCATCTGCATATTTGAGTATATTTCCTCTCTTAACTATATTAAATACGCTTGTAACTTATATATCGCCTGATAAATGTAAAGAAAGCGTTCGTGCAATTAAATTGTTAAATCAGCTTCAAATCAGTTTTAGTTCGCGCATACGTAGATTAATCCAAATTAACCTCTGATCAAACCATCACAAATCGGTTGCAGAAACAAACCTATAGAGGTGCTCAGCCGGAATTTCGTTTGTACGACTGCAAACTATTTGTTCAATTTTAAAGAAGATTCTTACTGATATATTGTTTCAAGTAATTTTTTCATGTTAGGTACTACATATGTGTTAGTTCTAAATAAAAATAAAAGTCTTGTCTTAACGTTTTTTTTTTATAGTATATATAGCATCCTTGGCTAATTAAAGATGGATATTTTTCAAACGAAATAATTGATTTTCAAATGTCAGTATCTCTCTTAAGTATTACAGGTGTAATTGAAACTAGACCCGCTCCTATAATCCTCTTTATTTATTAAAATGAAGTTTTGGTATTACAAATAACAAACAATTCTAAATTTAATGATGCTATCCTCGTTTTTCAGTCATTTTACCAACATTGATTTTTTTAAATAGAACAGCCTGTATACTTTAACATTTTAACTATGTCATTTTTAGCAAACAAGTGGACATCGAAATTTTTGTTCTCTGAAAATTTCTGTTTTACATCTAGATAGCCATGACCACTGAAAATTGTTTTGTTTGAATCCTTAATTATAAGCCTCTAAATATTAAAAATTGGGTTCTTTTGCAACAAGTACTTTTCTTCAAATGGTACTCATAGCGCTCAAAGGTATTTTCAAATAGAGAATTTTTCTACGAATCGCTTGATACCAAACATAATACTACCTAAATGAAAATAATTAATAAAATGCGATTTTTATTGTTTATTGTCAATAATACGAGAAATCGATGGAAAAACAAAAACTTCCCGAACGAAGACAAATGAATATGACATTACTTAACAACATTGGAACAACGAAAACAATTAATGTTATAAGTACCAGTAAATGAGAAATGAATAGGTAACTAAAGCACGAAATACATAAGAGGTAGACCTATTATACAAAGTGCTAGAACGTGGTGTTCAGAATATCGCCCGGGAAACAGTTGAATAATGTTGTGAGAGAAACAATAAATCGCGTTCGAATGTGTCAACAAGTTAACGGTGGACATTTTGAATATTTGTTAAAAGTTTTAGTAATTATGCATTATGTGTTTTCATTACTATATAGTTTGCTTCTCATTTTCGTTTTAGCTGTTTGCTAGTTATATCACTGATTGTTTTAGTTATTTCTATGTTATGTTATTTTATATGTTAAATAATATCAGATTCATTTGTTTTCGTTCAAGTAGTTTTCGTTTTTTGATGACTTATGGTATTATTTACAATAAACGATAAAAATCGCTTCTAATAAATTATTCTCATTTAAGTGGTACAATGTTTGGTATCAAACGATTCGTAGAAAAATTTTCTATTTTAAAATACCAATATATGGGTACCATTTGAAGAAAATGGCTTATTGCCAAAAAACCCATTTTGAATATTTAGAAGCTTATAAAAACGAAATTAATTGATTTATTGCATTGATTTTATTTGTCTAATGATTTAGGACTCAAAACAAAACAATTTTCAGTGCTCATGGCTACCTGGATGTAATACTGAAAAAAATCTGATACCCATTGGTTCGCTAAAGATGACACAGTCTTGACACACATAAGTTTGGGTAATTTCCGGTAAAATCGGAAGTGACTGAAAAGCGGGGATAGTACCATTAAATTGAGAATTGTTCGTTAGTTATAACACCAAAATTTCAGATAAATAAAAAAAAAATATAGGGGTGCGCCTAGTTTCAATTACACCCGGTATATGCTTCATGAAAATTGTTGCAAATAAAGTGTATAATCGAAAAGTGTAATATGACGTGCTGCCATTTGGAATTTTAATGTTGGCTGGAAGGGGCCAAGGCACACCATTCGGTTCTTGGTTTTAAAAAGTTTCTCCTTCAAACAAAAATCGACTTGTCTTGTCTTCTTTTATAGACTTTGACTTTTTGGCCTATTAAAGGTAGATCATTTTCAAATAAATATCCTGTATACAATAAAATAAATAAATACTTTGATGGTTTTCGATTTTAAAGAAAATTATCCATAGGTTCCTGTAGTCAAAACCATCAATTATTATTGAAAGAGCTATCGATAGTTTCGTACGTTTAACTCAAACGGCATATTGAACTTTGGAGGTAAAATTTAGGGTAAATTGATCAAGGATTGTAGCATCTATCCAAAATAATACAAAATCATTTAGCAGTTCCAAAAAAAGTATTTGATTGAAAAATCACTGCATAACTAGATACAAAATGTTTTATGTAATTACCTACAACATTGGTTTTATTTTCAAAGAAAAAATAGTGCAAAATGAAAAAGCTACCATCATCCACTAAATAAATTAAGTCTGCATTTTAACACCATTCCTTACCATAATTGGAGTCTCTATACTAAGAAAATATTCGGTATATATCCAAATTTATAGCAGTCTACATGATAGAACAAAAAAACCGTAAGCTACCATCGCGAAGAAGAAATAAGATATATGCCTTTAAAAGTATCAATTAATAGTCTCCACTTTCGAGGATGCAACATCACAAAAACTCCTTATTTATGATGAGGGCGACAGCGTTAAACGAACGTTGCTCGGCTTGCACTTTTCAATTAACCCAAGCCCTCTACTCAGCAGCCATATATTACCAAACAAGGCGGCAAGGCTATACGACGCGACATGGTCTTTTTTAATATGGCTTGCGCGCCAACTGCCTGTATTCAGCCACTTGACTTCGTCCCATGAATATGCATGAAGTGCGGTATTAGACGATGCATCGCTCAGCCTTCGGGAAAATCGCCTAATGGAAAAAATTGGTTAATAAGGCGGTAAATTTTAAAAAGGGAAGATTTTTTATTAAGGTGTTTTAGTAGTTAAAGGATGGTTTGAAGCTTTAGAGTGTAATAGTAAGTGCTAAAATAAAAATAAGGAAGTTGCATGAAATTTTATTTAACTTCCAAGTTAGATGACTTTTTAAAAATATAGCTAGATAATTTTTCATATAAAATTCATTATTTTAAGAGAAAAATTCTTTTAAAAATCTTTGCCAACTATTGACATGACGTTATTCGATAGTAAAGAATTATTAGTCACATTCACCAGAAGATCTTTGTCCGTTATATCTACAATTATTGAAAACGTATTGCTCTTCTTGACGGCATGTAGCCTAACGAAAGTCTGCCACAATATAGGATTGTTTGCTCTCAATAGTTGTGAGGAACAGCTGTTCTTTACGTTTGCCATATATTACAATAATTAAATTATTTTAGTAAATCTCTTATACTTGCTGTATTTTTACACTTACTACATCTAACCATCCTAGTTGAAATGATTTTTACTACTCGTAACTAAATTCAAACTGAACTGTAGTACCAGTAATTTATCTGCCGTACTACAAACTGAGCTTCCGATTTATCAAGCTTAAATAATAAGTCAGTTTAATTTTACATCCTTTGTGTCCATTCTGTGCTATCGAATAATTTTATTTTATAAAGGAAAGATGTATATTGTACTTGAAAATAAGAAGCTTAAGGCAATTTCATCCTAAGTATCACATTTAGAACTAAAGCAGTTATTAAAGATAACTTTTAATAATATTACTAATTCACAACTGTCTAACCATCAGTCTGTTTGACATTAGAGATGAAAAATTTGGCATTACGCACTGTTTTGAAAAATATAAAATTGTATGTAAAATTACATTCTCTTACTTATGTACTGCGAACCTTCTTAAATATCTGTTTAATGCAAGATTACATTTTTTTACGGTACAGATGCAGTATAGGTTAAGTCTATTTGAATAACATAAACAGCTGATCAATAGCCGCCATATTGAAAATTGATAGTACCTTGTGCAGAATTTAAATGTAATTTGGTTTAAAGTGTTTGTAATATGCAATCAAATTCACTCCTTAATTTAGCTGGCTACTCGAAACAACAGAATCATATACACATTCTCATCTGCAAATCTATATACACAAGATCCATGCAGTATCTCCCATTCGGAACAAACACCGGAATTAAATAGAAACCTACACGGTGTATGGCAACACACCAACATATACTGTGTTGTACGCCCGATCCAACTTGTCCTAACTAATTAATAAAGCCAACAGCCAAAGCCATATGGAGGCTTTGGTAAATCCGGATGTCCTTATAAGACCAAGTTTGCTCCGTATTTGCGTCTGCGAAACTATTCCGGTAACTCTCTTAGTTCTGTGGTTGCCGTGACGGCAAACTTTATATTCGTTTGTCCGAACGTATGGAGAATTATGCGCGTAGCTAGAGGAATCACAAGTATGCATCTACATACAACACACCAGACACGCGGACGTATACACGGTATATACAATAACATGCTTAGATCTTAATTAGGATGCAATTAATAAACCAAGTAGCGTAAGTAGCTGGCTAATAATAAGAAAAACGACAGAAAAGTAAATTGGTTTAGTTGGTATTATGAACTGGTGTAAATAAGTGTACTTATACCAAAAGGTGTACATGAATGAGAGAAACAATTGCAGTAAAAGCAGCTAATTTAGGTAGTGTATAATTTAAAAAGCATACACAAAAAGATGAGAGACAATTTACAAGTTCGAAAAATATCTTTTATTAGTGTAAAGTAAATTTTGAGCAAAAAAATATGATAAAATAGACTACAAAAGTATTAATTTATGTAATTTTGAATCACTTTTCTTGGTGGTAGCGGCATTACACATTACCGTACTTTATTCAGTTTGCGAGCCACAATGTTTCCTTTAAAAGATATAAAATTCAAATTTCTTGTCTTCTTCTTCGTATTCCTTATGCCCTTTACAGCGTCGGATCGAATTGCATATTACTCGTCTCCCTTATCTATGCTTTCCATCCGCTCCGGTCCCTTGCACATATTTTCATCTCACCCAGGGTTTTTCCGTGTCCTGCACCTATTTCTTTTATTCCTTCAATCCGGCCTGCCCCGCTTTCTCCTCCCCATTCTTCCTGCCTCAATCACCCTTCGCACCAGTCTATCTTGATCCATTCTTGTTATGTGTCCAAACCAATTTAATTGCCTATTTTCTAGTTTGATTCTAAATGGTTCCTGCTTTGTCATCTGTCTTATTTGCATGTTCCTTATTTTGTCGTATTCTGTTTTTTCGGGTATTCTTCTGAGGTATTTTATTTCCATAGTATTTCTTTGTTGGCGATGTCTTTCCAGGGGTACCCAAGTCTCGCTTGCATATAATATTGATTGCAGAGCGATGGTATTGTATACCTTAGCTTTTATATAAACAATACTGAGTATTGTTTTATTCAATGCATGGTATACATTTGTAGTCTTCTGTTTACTTTTTGCTATTTCCAGATCAAGTTTTCCATCATTTGAGATGACGCTGCCTAAGTATACGTAGACCGTTACTACCTCTAGTTTTTTGTTGATTGCATGTTATTGTTCTTTCTTCTTCTGTTAATGTTGCATCATTTGTTATCATTATTTTACTTTTTTCTATATTTACTTCCATATTCAGTTGTTCTAATTCATTTGTCCATATGTCTATTATTGGCGGTATTTTCCTTTAACTATCAGTAATCAGTATTATGTCATCGGCGTACATCAGACCATCCAGATTTACGGGAGTGAGGTTTCTGTATCCAATTGTGTTTTTTTTCAGTTTTTCTTCTAGTGTTTTTCATTATTCTATCCCTCAATAGGTATCCGTATGCCAATTCTGCTTTTGCAGTTTAATTTCATAAATGTCAAATTTCATTTTGACAATGACATCTAATTTTAAAAGCCATACAATGTAAAAACGACCAACTAGGGAACAAAGCCGTGAGAACTATAACTGTAAAACAGGAAATACTGACATAAATAGTAAAGTGCTAAATAAGGAATAGTGTTTCTAAATTATGCTGCTAAACCACCAGATTTCACTGGAAAATCCAACAGGTTGGTGACATTGTTGACAATTCGCAATCGAACTTAAAATAGTATATATACGTGGTCATGTTGGTATTATTTGACATTGATCGTTAACTAGAAAAATTAAAAATCACTAGATTATTCCTGATATACTGAATTTAATATAACAGATTCATGGGACAAATTTATTGCATTTAAAATATCGTTGCCTTAGTAAGAAAAGCACGTAACTCTATTTTTAATCCAAAATTAGATTTAACTGCCATCTAATAATAACCGATAAAAGGTTTTCAGAATTATTTTTTCCCAAAAATAATTAAAATCATCCTACAATAGCCTTTAAAAGAAAAGTAAGAGTTTAAATTGTGATCATATTAAAACCAAACAATTTTTTTCTCCTATAAATTTACTTTTAACGGAGTTACGTACTTTTCTCACTAATGCAATGTATGTATTTGTGAAAGTCAAGTGGTAATACACACTTCTAGTGGAATATGGGGTGCTGAGTAAAACATTTATTGAAAACCTATTTCTTGTTATATAAAAGCCATTTATAACTAATTAAGGTAACGTTAATAATAAATTATAAGCAGTTAGCATGGATAATAGAACCTAAAATCTCAAATGAAGGATTTAATAGCAGCTCTAGTTTCTCCGCAAATGGTAATGGGTTTTAGATAATCTGCGTGACAAATCAAAATTTCTAACTCTTCATCGTTAGAATCCATATATCTTATTTCATCCACGAAAAGCGGTTTAATGCTGTAAATAATGTGTTATAAAAATAAACTAGAACATTATAAACAATCAGTATATCGTGTTTTTGCACATTAATTAAAATGAAAGAAAAAATTTCATATATTAAAAAATTACATAACTCGAGCTGTCCTGTCCAATAATAAAGTAGTAGGGTTATTTAGATAATATATTATTATATACTTATATATAATATGGGAAAAAGAACTTAAATGTAAACGAAATATATTACGATTATACATATATTAGTACCACAATGTTTGATAGAAATATTCTTAAAATGTATTTTCTAAAAATATACATTAAAAGAAGACATATCACTTTATTCGAGAAACTGTAACAAAAAAAAAAAAGAGAAAAATAAAAAAATTCTAGATTAAACAACATATTACATAGTGAACGCATTAAAACTAAACACACGTTTGTAATGAGAATTATCAATTATCATAATGAAATTTGTGTAAATTATTATATAAATTATATATACATACATATCATATTAAATGAAAGAAGAAGATTATATGCGTTAGTATATCATATATAATTAGTATTTGTAGAGAACTATCTCGCCTAAATTTGTGTTATTGTAGAAGTAATCTCTGTTTTCATTGCTTTCTGTATAATAATTTTTATATTTATTGTATCTGTTCTCGTACAAGGATGTCAATTCGTTATTTATTTCAAAGCAATTCATTAAAAAACATAATTTGAATGGAAACGAATTCAAAGCAATAATGCAGGATTATATGTCGCGATTATCCAATGTGATAATTAGATTAAAAAAAAAAACAAATTTATAAGGAAAACTATAAAAATGATTCCGTTTACAAACTTGTAATTATCTGTCAAAAAGTTCGATAGGTTGTCGAGCTACTATCGAATTTTTAACTTGATCTTTTTCTGACAACTTTGGAGTAATGCAAAATTTTCTTCGTGATCGCATAACTGATTATAATAAGATATTCCACAACTTAAGATTAAGAAAACATAAAAAATTTATTAGAATTGATATTTGTTTTAAAATTTCTAACATAACCACCAAAGAATTTTAATAAATCAACGATTTGACACTCTTGTATCTAATATAATAATCAGATGTACATTATAACCTGAAAAAAAAAAGGTGTTACTGCTTCAAAACATTTGCATTTTGATGTGATATTCTATAAGTATATTGAATATATACACTAAAGATTTTTAGAGAGAGGTGCTTCAAAATGCACGTTTTTGTGTATAGCAATGAAGCGCGAGGCTGTCTCTAACATTTTTCGTAACGATGATTGCATTAAGGTTGCCCATTACTCGTCTGCAATTGATGATATCAAAAATCGGCTGTCAACACTTGTCCGCCTTATGCAAATCCACATCTGACCTTTTAACACCTCTAGTTAATATTGGAACTTGAAACTAGTAGAAGAAAGAAGGATGCGGCGTGAAAAGGAAAGGTTGAAGGTGGTATTAATGTTTTTTTTTAAATTTCATTCGCGTTTCTCATTGTAATTGAATAAATGTAATTGCCCGTATACATATGTGTACAGCTAAGCAATTACGAGGTGTACTCATCCTTTCATGGTCTTTTATGATTGGAAACTGCATGTAATTATGACCTACACGGCTGAAATGTATTTTTATAGACATGGTAGATAAAATAGGTATCAGAGTGCAAGAGTTAATTATGGAATCTTATCACATCTAAGTTATTACGTTCCAAAAGCAGTACTATGATGGTAAACAAGGCTCACCTGATTCATAAGAATTGCTATTGCATATCGTTTTATGATCTTGTTTGTCTTTCGACAGATTCTGAAAACGTGCAGTTTTCTGCGAAACAGATTAAACAAATGATGACAATTACTAAGTTAAAAAACACTTGTGACTTCTGATAATTTGATAGTGTTATTTTTTCATGCACCACGAGCATATGTTGTTAAAAAGCCACACTTCCTCGGGGTATACTTTCCGAGAATGTTTTTTTCATGTCAAAGATTCTAAACAAGAAATTCATTTGGCAAATTTATTCATTGTATCGAATTTATAAACACAGTTGTTTATGTGAAAATTTTTATATTATATTACAGTGACGTCCTAAAATGTCCCAACACGTATGCTAATTTTTGAACAACAGAAGCTAACATATGTGGTATTGTTAGATTAGCCTTTTGATTACCTTTCCAGAAACGAAAAAATATAGAGGGTGTTCTATTTAAAATAAGAAAGTTGACGTTATTCCCGATGACACCAGAAGTGTAATTGAATTGCCGATAGCGGCAAAACATAGCTCAAAAAAAAATATATAAATCGACCTAATTTTGCTAAAAAAGCTAGCTTCTGTCGTTCAAAGGTTGGTATGGGGAGGGGGGATTCTTTGGGACCTCACTATATGCTCAGTGAGTTCTCCTTCTATCTTGTTAATGAGTAGTTACTGCCGTTACTAGAATCCGGATTTTAATTTAAGGCACCAAATATACAAAAAAAGACTCAAACTGTTTAAAATGTCCTTTTTTACATTTAAAAAGGGATATTTTAAACAGTTCGAAAAAGACAATGCACAGCGAAAAAATGGCAATAAAAAGAAAAAAAAAGGCAAATAAGTTTTTGGTTTCTTAGATATTACTTTAATATAATTTAGTGCAATAATAGTAATTTGTAATAATTAATAATAATAATTATCCTACTGTATTACATACTTATGCATTATACATACTACTGAAGAATTTTTTTTTACGTTGGCTTCCCAATTGTATATTAATAGTTTTGTAGATCAAAGAGCTAGAGTTGCTGTCTTCTGCCAGATAAAATATTTTTGAACATAGAAAACGTTCGTTCGATGTCATATAACGTGAATGGAGTATATTTCAAAACACATATTTAACTGGCAGTTAAATTGGTGTTAGCTGAGCCACATGAGGATATTTAGAGCAAGTTTTTTTCTAACAACATTTTGAAATTTAGTCGCCACTTTTTGTCCTATAAATCCGGAAACAACTCAGATAGTTCTTTCTCCCCTATTGAAAATTCTAAAGATTCAACAATGCTGATAGCACTTTTTTCCAACTTCTTTATTTCATCCGGCATGTCACCAAAGTTTTAATGGATAAAAGCTAAACCTTCTTCGTTACTGAAATCATTTTGAGATTTTTAAATACATGTAGAATTATTTGCTTCAAAACTGTTAACAACCCCAAAGATACTTACAAATATAAGCACGTGTTGTTGAGCATAAAGAAACAAAGAGCATGTACTGGTGTCAGCGCTTCGAATTTTTTTGCATAAAAACTACAATTAGCTGATATCCATGTTCCCCATCTTGTGGAAGGCTCTGGAGGCAAAGGTAAATGAGGAAATTTCTAAAGACAAATTGCAGAATGTTATTTTTAATATATCGTTGGCCAACTTGATGAATGGAATATTTGCAGAAACCAGTGCTTCACAGACTTTTTTGCTGATGTCGAAGATCTGCTGTTTGAAAGACAACCGTCGACCACATTTTTTAATAAGAGGTGTTGCGTGGATTTATTTCTAACATTTTTCAAAAGTATGTCACACGTCAAATGCCGAATGACGTGGTACTTTATTTGTTGCATTAATCTGTAAGAGATGTACACTATTTAGTAGGGTAACAACGAAGTATAAATTAATTAATTTGCATTATGGATTATTCTTTACTTACAGTTTTTCAATTTTTACAAATTTTACAAAATAAAGAATCATTATCCACTTTTATATAAATTTGCTCACTCATATAAATTGTTTTTCTTAATTGGTGGTATGTCAACATTTCTTAAACGTACCACTTTCTCAAGTTTCACTAACTAAAAATCCAAATGGAAAGATGTTAGTGCTTGGCATGTAATGCAAAATAAACTATCCAAAATAATGTAGACACCTTCCCTTAAAGACACCTTCCCTCAAAATGTTTTACAAAATAACATAAAGTACAAAATCCCAAAACGTAGCACATTGGTCCATTTTATAGATGTTTGATGAGACCTGCACTTTTCTAGGCATTTGAAACGCAAGTATTGTAACATCTCCAACACATATTGGGAAAGATTAATTGCTTGCTACCAATCTGCTTTATACTACCTAATGGCGATGACCTAACACAAAAGTTTGTTCTTTCCGAATACATATTATCATGCCTAAAATCGAGGGCTTTTGTACAGTATCTCCATCCTGATTAACAAATTCATGAATAGAGTAATAATGTATCGAGTATGAATTATTTATCGGTATCACCTGATATTGAACAGCAAGCTAAACACTATAAAAGCAATCGGTGATGAATTTCGCTTTAATTACATTTATTAACGATCAATATTGACGAAATTTCCACCCTTCCCGCACCTCATTACTTTGCCAGCGCCGGAACGAACCCGCTAATAAATTAAAGCACTCATACGCGGTACGTAATTGTGGGCAACCCAGACGCAATCAAGATACGAAAAAAAGGAGGGAACATCCTCGAAAGTAGATTATAATATACAGGTTGTATCGAAAATAGAGTGTCGATGTTTCATAAAGAAAAAAGCAGGTAAACGTAGAGACGAAATTGACATGTTTATCAAGTTTCTTTGTTATATAGGGTGTCCCATGTTATGATTGCTACAGCTTGAGGATGTGTTGCTCAAGTAATTTTAAATCAAAAATGTTTAATGAACATATGCCCAAAACTCTATCGTAACAGAGTTAAGGTAATTTGAATAAATGTCAGGTAAAATCTAGAGCTCTTCTCAAAACTGAAGAGGTAGCTCTGCTAACAGTCTCAGGATCAGCACGAACATTTTCTGAGGCATCTATAATCCTAGCAACAAGTTGATATCTGTTTTCAGGATTTTCTGCACAAAAGAGATCAAATGCTTGTAGCTCAGTTACGATAGAGTTTTGGACATATGTTCGTTATACATTTTTGGCTTGAAATTGCTTGGTCAACATGTCCTTAAGCTGTGGCTATCACGTCGTGCGACACCCGGTATGTTACGCTATACAGGGTGATACATGTATATTGTTTAGTCTGAACTAAAGTTTTATTGATAAATTATTTTTTGAAACAGCACTTTATTTTCGTTATACCTGTAAAAAAGAACTTAGATAATATTAGTAAAGAAAAGAACACATATAATTGTAAACATAAGTAAATATACTAACTGTAAAATGGCTGTTAATCAGGCGAAGGCCTGTCCTTTTCTGTTCCGCTTATCGATTCTGTTACTGTGGTTTATCACTCT
Organism: Dynastes maya; assembly: GCA_029619315.2. NCBI lineage: Eukaryota > Metazoa > Arthropoda > Insecta > Coleoptera > Scarabaeidae > Dynastes > Dynastes maya. The sequence continues at coordinate 53,749,564 of JAROYE020000004.1, read as the reverse complement.
AAGAAGTCAATATTAATTAGTATTAACAAAATAATGAGAAAAGAAATGAAGAAAACAAGAGGAGGAATTCGCTCTGAAAAAAAAAATGATGAGGTAATCTAGTATTAGTACGTAACATTATGCATACTTTGTAGCTTAACGAGTATAATAAATAATAATAAAGTATATATATACATATATATACACAAACATAAAATAATGATGAAGGTAAGAAACAATATGTTAATTGTAGGCCTATATTATATACACTGAAAGATGAAACCATTTTTTGTAATTAATTCTTTTGTAAGGTTTTCAAAGGTCGATATTATTATTATTATTACTATTGTTATTTAGTTGTTTTGTAAATTTGAATGTAATGTGTAAAATATACATACAAGATTATACGCTATACATAAAAAAGAGATTATATGTTACATGTATAATTTTAGATATTTATTTTTAAAAGGAAACAAAGTCTAAGTGGATAACCCTATCGTTTTAGTTGTTATGTAATAAATATTGTAATGCATATCGCTCCTTTAAGATTTTTTTTTGTTTTGTCTATTCTTAATAAATAAAAGTTGTATATTCCTGTAGTGTTTTTTATTTATTTCATTGGATGACAACCCATTTCCATTGCATTGTTTTTTATTTACAAATAAGAGGAAAGTTCCTAATGGTCTTATTAAAAAAAGCTTAATCTCGAAATGGAAATTTGTATTAAATACGACATTGTTTATTAAAATTGAAGCACTGAGAAGAAATGAAAAAAAAAATAATTTATTAGCTGAGTGTAGGCTTTCACGGTCGTCGCCTGCTGTGGAATAATTTTCCGAGTGTTGCTGTGTCGTTGTGTTTGCTCTTGACGTTTTGCTGATCAGGAGCTTTCCAAAAACTTTCTTAACTGAAAGTCACCTTCAGGTTTCAAATTTTAAATGAAACACCTTGTATATTTCTATATTCCTATAGAGCACAATACTCCGATTTCGAAAAGGTTTAGTTTTCTACATTTCTTTCAGTAGTATATCAACACATTAGCTATAATTACAATACATACATTAAGACAGCGGAAAAAAGAAACGAAAAAGCGATTTTATGTACGAGGTTGCATAATTAAATCGTCTTGTGCATCAGTAAATTTTATTAAGTTGAAGCCCTGTATGTAGAAACCCGAGAAGCACCACTCTCGCTGAGAGTTTTCGGCAGAGAAGTTTGTTATGAAAATTATAGCTACTGAAGATATTGAATTGAGTAAGTTATTTTGTAGAATAAATACCCAGGATCTTATTTGTAATTATTAGATTAAGAAGTCATCTCCTGCTTTGGCAGCCGCTTTTGCTGAAACTGCATGCTTTCATAGCGTGACGATTAAATCTGTTGGATCAAAAATCTTTTCTTTGCCAATCACAGCTATCTTCAATAGACCTGTAGTTCATTTTCCTAGTTTCCCAGACTATGAATACCTCAACGTTCAAATTTACAACGAACTGCGACACAGATTTAGCATTTACACCGACATTTATACTGATGGGTCGAAAACGAATACCGGAGTGGGAAGTTCTTTCTATATTCCATCTGTAGGGGTATCACGCTCCTTTTCTCTGCCCAAATCAGCAAGCGTTTCCACTGCAGAAGCTTTTGCAATTAAAGAAACATGAAATTATTTACATAAAGTGGATCACTCTCGTTTCTCAATATTTTGCGATTCTCAGAGTGTTCTGAAGAGCATTAAGAACTTTCATGCGCAATCATCTCCCATCATTGGCGATATAATCAACGCGTACAACGACATTCAGGAATTGAAGGTAATGCTACTGCTGGCCAATTGGCAAGAACAGCTAGTGAATCAGAACCTACATCTAGGATTTTACTGCCTGCTGGAGACTTCTTTCACGCGATTAGAACACGAAAACATGGCAAATGGCAATATCGATACATCACTTATGAAGAGAAACCAACAAATTACTACTTGTTGAAACCAATTATTAAGTCCTCGCGTAGGTATGACAATTTATCCATCAAAAAGGCTATATATTGTCAGATAGCAAGACTGAGTTTTAATCACGGAAGATTCGCCGCGCATTTAGAATCTGTGAGGTTTATAATGAAATCAGCGATACTAACCATTTAATTCTAGGATGTAGCAAGTACAAACAGAACATTGATAGCTTCATTATAAGCTTACATAGAGCCGGATTGGCTTTGCCATTAAACGTCAATTATATTCTTGCCCAAGAGGAAGCTAATATCAATCTGGAACTATACAAGTTTTTGGACCCAAATTAAATTAAAATTTAGCAGACGTTCCGTTTGTAAATTTAACCTCTGTGGGTATTCCTTTCATCCCTAGGGCCCACCCCTGCGTCTTTTATATGAGCCACTTGGTCGGCCACGAGTGTGGAAATTTTTGTCTGTGCCTACCCCGTTGTCCCTCCGGGTCGGATAGGTATACCTATGTGGTAAATGACCCAACGGCTTAAGCCAAAGCCAATAATAATAATGACAATAATAATAAATTTTATTATTGTATGGTTGTTAGTTGTGCTTTATACCATAGAATATCCTAGTTTTGAGCCTTCTAGTTGCGTCACTGCATGTAATGCATCATGCTATTATTAGAAATAAGCGTATTCCTTGGAAATTTCAATCAAACTTCGAAAGTAATACTATCAAAATTTGCTATGTTTGAAACATTCGCTATCGCGATTAAAATAAATAAATGGAGAGACGCTAATTAATTTCTGACTTTGAGTCAAGATTGTTTAGTTATGTTCCCAGTTTCTAAGTATTTAACGTTTGAATCGTACGATAAATATGAGGTGGAAGTCAAGTTTGGTGGTTGAAAAATAGGCAGGTTTCCAGTAGATAACATATAAACATAGTGTTTATATAAAATCGTCATAATTCCAGGTTAGTTTTAATTTTTCAGTTTTAATACTCGTTAAATTTCATTAATTGATCTCTAGTTTTATTTAAATTGCCTTAAGAGTGAATCTAGGTCACTCCCAAACCCGCAGATCGTACCATTAATTAACTAATTTTGAAACATTAATTTTTATTTAATAATTTCCCACATTTAAAACATTACAATCCTGGATTATGGATAAGGATCAATTTCTTTAAAAATATTTTTAATTTGATGGCACCCTTGATTAAATCGAAAGCTGGTATCATCTCCAAATAGAATACCGTGCATTATAGAGTCTTAAATATAAATTGAACGATATAGAAATTAAGCTTTTTCCGAAAATGTCGACAGATGCAATACCACCAATATCTCTTTTTTTGCATTAGCTATACAAATCAATTTTGAAATTCTAATGACTAACATAAATAGATATTTATAGCTATAAATAAATGGCAAAAATGTTATACAAGGTGTTCTGAAATTCGAATCTAAAGCATGGATATGTTCAGGTGAGAAACAGTCCATATATTTAAGTGGGAATTCAACATTTTTGATAATTTCTACAAAAATAGAACGTACTTTACTCCCTATACTTAAATTCACTCCCACCAGAATTACTTACTTGAAAAAATTTAAAAAGTCAATCTATTTTCCAATAAAAAGCAATACTATTAACAAGGTAGGTTGGTTTATTTAAAATAATAGACCACGGCTGCGACTAAGTGAAAGTATTTTATTTGAATAGATGATGTGGGTCGCGAAATATTCTTCTCTTAGTGGATGTCGATATCACGTACTGTCTGGAAATATTGAATTACTAAATATGCTATGTGAAGCCATTTGTACTAACAATCCATACAGCTGTTAATACGTTATATTTCAAAACAATCGCCAGTACTTTGCATTATTTACACTCTCCAGAAGAGTTTGCTTCAAAAACAGGTTAATTACTGAAATGTTTTGGACTAATTTTAGGAAATAAAAGAATCAATTCATTTTCCATTTATTTATACAAACGAAAGTAACTACAATTAAAAGAATTAGCAGTACACATTTTAACATTTATTACCTTTAACGTATTGGACTCCTGTAATATCAATATTCATTAAGTTGGAAATCATATGCACAAATATTTGTATCCATACCTGGATCCCGACATTTTGCATTTTCGAAATCACATTGATTGCCGTAAACAACTACAGTTCCATCTGATCGGGTTCCACATATCGGCTCGTATAGTAAATTACAAGGTTTTAAACAATCAGCGACAGTAGTACCTGTGCACAACGTGCTAGAGTGTACTACAACTAAAGATTAGTGGTTTTTCAGTATTTACGTAAATAAATTCTAAGTTAGATTCCTTTACCTAATGCCAAGATAATAACCTTCATTTGGGTTGAGATTTTTTCCTAGGAAGTAGTATGAAATATTCGAAACAATAGAATACACCAATTTTCATATAAATGAGTTGCTTGCGTTCTTAACTTCGACTCACTTGATTAAACTAGCTTAATACGGTTAAAATGGGCGCGTTTTCTTCTTAAATACCGTTCGAAAAGTTTATGAAATGATAACCTAAAGAGCAACAACGTTAGCAAGATACTACACACGAAATTATTTCCGCTAATAACCTAAACATATCACATACACTGGTTAACAAAATTTAAACTTTTTCTTGTCCCGCAAATTAGTATATCTGAACCTTGCAGCATTTTTTATACTGAATTCAAATCGTTTTTTAGAAATATTCTATCAGGCATGGTTTCTAAGGTGACAGCGTAATAAATAGTAGAACAACGTGTATAATGTGTTTATTTGTAAAACAACTGAAAATGTTTCTAACATGTACAAATGTATGATTTTCTGCTATATTTAGCGTCAGAAACGTCTCTCATCCGTCTCCAGCAATAGTCTGACGGCATAGAGGGGCTCCACTTGCCTTGGTCGCGCTTTTCGACGTACAAAATATCTTGGTGAAATCTTTCCCCATTTTCGTCACTGATGGCTCCAAGATTGTCCGGGAAAAAATCTAAATGTAAGACTAAAAAATGAATTTTTAGACTCATATTGCACCTCAATGTTATATACGTAGTCAAAAGGTCTTTTACAACGTTCTTGTAGTCTTCGGATTCGTGATTGCCTAAAAAGTTCTGACAAATATTCTTAAATGACAGCCAGGCGGATTTTTCATTTTTATTCAGCTCTATATCGAACTTTTCGTCTCGAAATAAGTCCCTCATCTGGGGTCCTACAAATTTACCTCTCTCCCTCACTTTAGCATCACTGATTCTGGGGAACCTATTCCTCAAATACGCGAATCCGCGACCGTTTTTGTCCATTGCTTTGAAGAAATTTTTCCTAGTTTTATATATAAATGGGGCAGATAAATTTTCTGAGGATCGACAAGAGCGGGGTTGATGATCTTCAAGGAAGAAGTAATCATTGAATTTGGCATGACGACTACGATAAAACAAAATTTTTGTGTCACTTTGAAGTAGATTCCAGTCCTTCAATCTGGATCCCAAAAGTTCGCCTTGCTTCTTAGACAGGTTTAAATCGCGAACGGGGTCACTAAGGTCTCCTTGAGTCAGCAAATGTGGTTCATTTGAAGAACATCCTGATTCAAATGTGGGATCTAAATTCAAACTTTTTTCTGCTACTTGATGTACTTTCTCTTCACTAGACTCATCATCATTCAAAGTCATGTTTTCTGCAGATGCTGGTACAGGTAACTCCTCGTTATGTAGTACTGGTCTCAGTGCAGATGGTAGATTAGGATATACAACAGTGTGTATAGATTTTGATGTAATACCAGTTATATTTCTCAGGCAGATGTAACAATCCAAAACATGGTCTTTAGGTTCTCTTCATACCATAGGAACTGCAAAAGGCATATGACGTGAACCTTTTGCCCATGCTGTGAGTAGCCTGAACACATGTGATATAGTAAATATGGGGGGCTCAACTTTTATCGTGGTCGCCTACTTTTTTACGAACGTTTCTGGGTTTCAGTGACACTTTAAACACAACAGCACACTTTCTCAAGGGTTAGAACAAGGAAAATGTGGAGTTGCAATGTTCTCTGGCTCACTGTTGACGAAACTACTGATGCTCAGAAACACAGCGTGATTCATATTGTGGCGCGTCCTTTAAAACGTAATGGTCTAGTAGCTTCCTTGTTGTTAACCAGTAAAAGGATTGAAAAAACTGATACCGAAACCTTTGCAAACATAATAAAAGATATGTTAAGAGAATTTTGTATCGTAGGAGCTCAAATCACCATGTTAGTTTCTGACGGAGTCGCAACAATGCTGAAAGCTGGATGTTAAAAGTATGCATTCCGACTCTTCTTCACATAACATGCCTCATACACGCATGTCATCTCGTAGCAGAAACAATTCGAAGCAAGTATACTAGGGTGAATGATTTAATATCATCTACCAAAAAAGTGTTTGTGAAATCCCCCAAACATATCCCCGTATTCAAGCAATTGTATCCGCAAATTCCGCTACCACCTCAGCCTGTATTGACGCGATGGGGAACATGGATCAAGGCAGTATCTTACTATGCCAAATATTATTCCCAAGTGAAAGATGTCATTTTCAAACTTAATTCTTCTAATTCTCAAGCGGTTCGCGAGAGTCAGCAACTTTTTTCCGATTCGGACGTTCAAAAAGAAATAGATGACATTTCCATAAACTATTCTGTAGTGACACAAACTATTTCGCAGTTAGAAAATACTCGCTACACAAAAAATTCGTGCAGTTTTAAATAAAAATCCGGATTTAGAAAAGGTTCGATCTATATCTAGAATTCAAGACTGCACAGAAGAGATACAGGAGTATTTGAATTTCGCAAATTTTACTTCATTAGATGCTGAACGATCATTGGCAAAGTATACGAGAACGTTTTCAGACCGTCGTCGAGGCCTGACCGAATCGACAAAGGAAGCATTGCTTATGTTGCAGTACTACGCGGTATACCATGGCAGTCGCGCATTACCGTAGTGGTCATCGATACGTCAATAAAAGGTAACAATCTATTATTTTTTTATTAATACTGTGTCTACTTTTGCGCGTTACGCCCCGGACGGTTCCACTAGTTTCTCGAACATTATAAATAATACACGCACACCGATCAACCGATAATAACCGAACGTCCACTCGATTCCTTGTATGTACATGGTAAACACAGCTCCTTTCACGGCGCCTCTGCGGGTGCAACCGTTTGTCACGCTTTAGTTATAACACAAATTATAAGAACAAAACAATCACACTTTGGAGCTATCACTCTCAGATTTAATACGTATACAGTTGCCAACCTACTTTAAATTGATATTACGTGCTTTTTAACTAGAAATAAGTTTTACGCCATATAAAAGACGCATTTCATGAAAAGTCAGATTAAACTGGCTTTTAATTTAATATTACTTTTTGCTAAAAAGGACATTAAAAATAAGTTAAAAGACCGGGCCTAAAATAATAGCTAGTACTTTGCATTATTCACACTATCCAGAAGAGTTTGTTTCGAAAACAAATTAATTACTGATATATCTGTGACTAATTTTAGGAGATAAAAAAAAAGAATCAATTCATTTATCAATTTATTCACCAAATAGTCGAAAGAATTAACTGTAGACATTTTAACATTTACCAGCTTTAAAGTATTGGACCCCTGTAATATCAAAATTCGGGATTAAGCTAGAAATCATTTGCACAAACGTAATATTTGTATCATTACCTGGATCCTGACATTTTGCAGAAACGAAATGGCATCGGTTTTGGTAAGTGACTTCAGTTCCATCTGGTTCTATTCCACAAATCGGTCTATAGTACTGATCACAAATCATTGGACAGACGGCGGCAGCAGTACTTGTGCACAATATAAGTGTTAGAGCTAAAAATTAGTGTTTTATTAGTATTCACGTAAACAAATGCTGCAATAGACTAATTTACCCAACGCCAAGATAACAACCTTCATTTTGACTTCGATTTAATGCTAGAAAGTAATATTAAATATTTGAATAACCAATATAACAGCAATTTGCATGTAAATGGGTTACTCACGTTCACTAGATTAAGCTACCTCAATACCATTAATATGAGAGCATTTTTTCTTTAAATAATGTTTCAAAAGTTTATGAAATATTGATAACCCTAGGCGCAAGAACTTTGGCAAAACACCACACAGGAAATTCTTTCTGTTAATAACCTAAAAATATGAGATAATGTAATTTAAACGAAAGCAAACAAATTAATTATTCTTGCTATCAACCAGATACTGTTGTCACGTAAAAAAATAATTTTAATGAACAGAATTTCTTGAATATTTATAAAAATTACTGAAATAATAGAATTGTAGAAGCTACATATGTTCTAATTGAATGGAGATTCATCAAGCTCTTGCAAATGTATTAAAAAATTGATTAAAAATAATAAATAACCATTTTTGAAGAATAACTCTTGGTTCTTCTAATAAAATAGTGCTACAATGACAAGAGACCTTTTCGTAAAAGTAGGTACTTGTAAGTATCTTCTTGAGACAGGGATAGAACAGGCATGTTAGAATTATAGTTTTTCCTCACATCATTCGGTCATACGGTTGATAATAGAGATTCACGCATTTCCGAAACAGCTGTTCCGGACTAATTAATTAATTACCTTAGTGTTGTTTACCATACTATCGCACAGTCCTTGCTATCATTATTAATAAAATGGTTTATGATTCATTATACAGGATGTCCCAACTTTCTAGAGTTGTAGAATTGGGGATCAATATGTTCTGGTAATAAACGAAACGGCTGTGTACCTTTTTAGTTTCTCTATGTGAAAATAAGCCAATGTGATGTGGGTTTCGCATGTATATCCCTAAGAGATTTCGAGTTATTTATAGGTTTGTTGTCAATCGCGCAAAGCTACAGATCTCCATTGTCCAAATCAAAATTAATATCAACTCACTAACTGGAATTCGTATTAATGCTTGTGCGTATTTCTCACAGTCCTATAAGCTTAACATCTACAGCTGTATTTATTGCATTATTTACACTATCTAGAATAGTTTGCTTCTAAAGCAGCTTCATCAGCTCTCAATTTCTTTTACTAATCCTAGGAAGAAGAAAAAAAGAACTTAAACTCATTTTCCATTTATTCATCAAGAGAGGTAAGTACAATGGGAAGGATTAATGGTATACTAGTCTGTAGTGACACAAACTATTTCGCAGTTAGAAAATACTCACGTATCTATACAAGACTCGTTAAATAACATTAACAATTTAGCAGCCGCTCTAGAAAGCTTGACGGATCCTACACGACTAGATTTCGCGCAAAAATTTCGTGCAGTTTTAAATAAAAATCCGGATTTAGAAAAGGTTAGATCTATATCTGAAATTCAAGACTGCACAGAAAAGATACAGGAGTATTTGAATTTCGCAAATCTTACTTCATTAGATGCTGAACGATCATTTGCAAAGTATACGAGAACGTTTTCAGACCGTCGTCGAGGCCTGACCGAATCGACAATGGAAGCATTGCTTATGTTGCAGTACTACGCGACGTACCATCGAAAACGCACATTATCGCAGTGGTCATCGATATGTCAATAAAAGGTAACAATCTATTATTTTTTTACTAATACTGTGTCTACTTTTGCGAGGTACACCCCGGACGGTTCCACTAGTTTCTCGAACATTATAAATAGTACACGCACACCGATCAACCGATAATAACCGAACGTCCACTCGATTCCTTGTATGTTCATAGTAAATACAGCTCCTTTCACGGCGCCTCTGCGGGTGCAAGCGTTTGTCACGCTTTAGGTGTAACCTTTAACGCACAACGTTTCGTAAATATTATCAAAAGTTACCGGTTAATGTAATATTTTTTGTATGTATCCAGATTTCTTTTAAAAGTAATATTATTAAATGTATGTTCACCAATTAATTTATAAATTATTAATTGTAATACCTACTGAATATTTTCTTAACTTAAGGCTAATGATTTACTTCGAAGAAACACGTTTCTGTCTGTATTTTGTGGTTTTCTAACCCCAAGAGAATATTTATTTGATACAAGTAAAATTATTTTCTTGTGCTAAACATCTTTTTAGCCTTGAAGTAAAAATATTTTCTTGAATAGAGACTGATTTTTGTAAGAAAATACAGCTTCTTGATGCAAGGAAATATTTCTAATAGTGCACATTCCGTATACAGAAAGAAACACTTATTACCTCACTGCTTTTTATAGTATCTTGTAGATAATGAATTATGTTTTGTCTACTAAGAAACCACAGGAGTTTATTAAGGCTGATCGCTAATTAGTTCAGATATGCAGAATAAATACATATTCATTGTTTATGATGTAATTTGTCTATTATTATTAGCATTTAAGTTGTAATAAAATTTACAGTAATATCTGTTAAATCACAATTTTGTATCGCGACGGCGGATCGGGCCAACGGCGAATCAGGTCGATGGCGAATTGTCTCTACGGCAAACAGGCGACGGCGAATCGGCGACAGCGAAATGTCCTGGGCCCCTAGAAAGCAATATAAAATATTTGAATAAGCAATTTAATACACCAATTTTTATATAAGTGGGTTACTTACGTTCTTGACTTCGATTCACTTAATCAAATTAACTTAATACCATTAATACGAATGCATTCTTTCCATAAATAGCGTTTGAAATGTTTATGAAATACTTATAACCCAAAGGGCAACAATTTTGGAAATACACCACACACGAAATTCGTTCTGTTAATAACCAAAACATATAAGATAATATGCGATTTAAACAAAATCAATTACTTATTCTTATCAACTAGATATTGTAGTCAGTAAAAAAAATATTTTAATGGATTGAATTCCTTGAATATTGATGGAAATTACTTAAATAACAATGAACTTATAGAAACTATGCTCTAATTGAATGAGGACTTCATCAAATTCTTGTAATTATGTTAAAAGGTTGATCGAGAATCACGCGCTGTCTGGAAATTTTGTTTTAAATATACATTCATTAGTGTTTCTTCATTTCTGTTACTACTTCTAGGAAGCAAAAAAAAAGAATCTTGATTCATTTTGCTTTTATTCACCAAGGAAAGTAATTACAATGGTAGAAATTAACGGTACACATTTTAACATGTACCATCTTTAATGTATTCGACTCCTGTAATATCAAAATTGGACATTTCGGAAATTATATGCACAAATATAACATTGGTTTCCTTACCTGAATCCTGACATTTTGCAATATCAAAGTCACATCGATTACCGTAAGTAAACAGAGTTCCATCTGATCGCTTTCCACATATCGGTTCATATTCATAAGTGCAAACTTTTGGACACTCGGCGACAGTAGTACTTGTGCACAATACAAGTGTTAGAGCTGAAAATCAGTTGTTTCTTAGTATTAATGTAAACAAATGCTACTATAGATACTTCAACCTAACCCCAGGATAATAATCTTCATTTTGATTTTTATTTAGTGCTAGAAGATAATATGAAATATTTTAATAAACCATACGACACCAATTTTCATATAAATAGGTTACTTACGTTCTTGTCTTCGAGTCACTTGATTTAAACTACTTTAACAGCATTAATATGAACGCATTTTTTCCTTAAATAGTATTTGGAATGTTGATGAAACAATGATAACCCAAAGTGCAACCACTTTAAAAAAACACCAGACACGAAATTCGATCTGTTAATAACCTAAACATATGAGATAATATGTGATTTAAACAAAACCAATTAATTATTCCTGTTATCAACCAGATACTGTAGTTACATAAAAAAATATTTTTAATTGACAGAAGTACTGAAATAACAGTAAAAACAGAAGCTATAGATGTTCTACTTGAATGGGGACTTTACCAAATTCTTGCAAATATGTTAAAAGATTAAACGAGAATAATAAATGATCATTTTTGCATCCTAACTCTTGGTTCTTTTAGTAAAAAGTTTATAATTAATTATAGAACTATAATTCCGCTGATTCTTGTTTGATCTGACGTTTGTAATACGTTCTACCACGATAACGTCGTACGTGGATATCTAGTACAGGGTGGGGCAGGATGGAGTCCCTAGTTTTAAAAATTCACTCAAGGGACGCTAGAGCAGGTAAAGGGGTGGGGTAGGTACCGTTAGGTCGGAGTAACAACGCCATTTTCGGTAGTCACCATGCGGTGGTCGGGTGAGCAACGGAGCTTTGTCGTGGAGACTTTCTTTAAAAACTGGGAAAGTGTGGTGGCGACGCAGAGGGCATTTCGTAGGTGGTTCGGTTTAACTCGTCACGACAGTGTTCCTGACTCTAAAACCATTCGGAAATGGATCAGTTATGTAAGGACGACGGGATCTGCGCTCCCTAAGAAATCAACCGGGCGACCTAAAAGTGTAAGAACTCCCGAAAACATCGCGGCAGTTAGAGCGTCTATCGAACAGTCTCCGACGCGTTCTGCGCGAAAACATGCCGCTGCCCTTGGAATATCGTCGAGAACAGTGAGGCGAATTTTACACACAGCCCCTAAGTTACATCCCTACAAAATAATGAGAGAGCTCAGAGATTGAACCCGCAAGACTACGTGAAACGTAGAGATGCTTGCAATGCAATCTTAACAGCTGTACCTCCTGACGCTATTGTGTGGACTAGCGACGAAGCGCATTTTTATCTTTGCGGCACTGTAAACAAGCAAAATTTTCGTTATTGGTCAAGTGAAACCCTCGTCATTTGCACCAAAAACCTCTCAACAGCCCTAAAGTGACAGTTTGGTGCGCAGTGTCCTCTATAGGCATCATTGGGCCTTATTTTTTTGAAGAAGGAGGCTCAACTGTTACCGTGACTTTAGCGCGTTATTGTGAGATGCTGGAAACGTTCTTGCGCCCCAAAATGGAAGAGTATGACGGAGAAGCCTTCTAGTTTCAACAGGACGGAGCAACGGCCCATACTGCCCGCCGTTCACGTGAAGTTTTACAGGAGATGTTTCCCGATCTCCTTACGAGAGTATATCTTATGGCCACCCCGCTCCCCGGATTTGAGCCCCTGCGACTTTTTCTGTGGGGTCAGCTCAAAGCTGAGGTTTACGAATTTCTACCTCGGACCCTGGAAGCCTTGAAGGTGGTAATTGAGGACGTAATCACCGGAATTCCACAAGATATGCTGCCAAGAGTGACCGAGTGAGGCGAACGACTTAATATGTGTATCGCCCGTCAACGAAGCCACATGAATGATATCATTTTTAAAACTTAAATAAAAAAATGGCATGATATGTGCTTTCCGAAAATAAAAGCCTTTTTCTTTTATCTTGAAGCGTTTAGTCACAATTCACCCGTCAAATGGGGGATTCCATTCTACCCCACCCTGTAGTATCTTGTTCATTTCTTCATGTTTTTGTTTACTTTAATTTCAGTTATTGTTTTAAAGATTTCTATACTTCTCTAATTAATCGTTCTGCAAAAATAGTTCTTACTTTCGAAGAAATGTTTTTCTGTTTTCTCCATTTGTTTATATCGTTTATCACATAACTTCAACAATTAGAATTGCTTTGCAGTAGTTACCTCCACTGCCAACTATCCAAATATTTTATACGTTGATGTGTACGCTGACGATGGTACATTGTCACAACGACTTAAAATTTTTAGATGAGTTGTTTGTGATGTTACTTGTGTTACAATAATAAAAATGTGTTTGAATTTTTTTCTTCTTTTTCCTTTCAAATATAAATAACTGTGAACTTAACCAAGTTTCAAAGATGATGAACACCAGTGTGCATAACAGTACATTATTACTAATTTTTCCATGTAAAAATATGCCAATCTGATATGGATTTAGTATGTCTATTTCGAGATATTTATAGTTTTGTTCTCAATCGTATAAAAATACAGGTATCTAGATCCTTCAAAAAATCCGAAATCCAAATACATTTTAGCGTAAATTTAGAATCTAGACATGGTGTGGCCTTCGAAATATACAAGAGAATACCAAGCCAAATTCAAACACAGGAAACGTTATTTTCTTAAATAACACCTTATATCAAAAGAAGAAAAAATTAATTAATTCTTCATTTATTCGTCAACGAAAGTAATTACAATTGAAAGAAATAACTGTCACGTTTTAACATTCACCATCTTTAACGTATTCCACTCCTGTAATATAAAATATCAGCATTAACTTACAATTCATTTACACATATGTAACATTGGTATCTTTACCTGGATCCTCACAATTTGCAGAATCGAACTGGCACCGATTGCCGTAAGTAATTTCAGTTCCATCTGAGTGTCTTCCACAAATCGGTGTATAGTCCATAGTGCAAAATATTGGACAATCGGCGACAGTGGTACTTGTGCACAATGTAAATATTAAAGCTAAAAATTAGTTATTTTTCAGGATTTACGTCGATAAATTCTAAATTAGATTCCTTTACCTAATGCCAGGATAACAACCTTCATCTTGAGATGGATCTAATACTAGAAAGTAGTATGAAATATTTGAATAAACAATATATATAATAACTTACGGTCTAAACTTCAATTCACTTGATTAAACTAGCTTAATACTGTTAAAATGAGTAGGTTTTTTTCTTAAATAGCGTTAGAGGAGTTTATGAAACATTGATAACCCAAAGGGCAACGCTCTTTGCAATATACCACACACGAAATTATTTCCGTTAGTAATTTAAATGTATGAGATAATATGTGACCTAAACAAAATTAGTTAATCATTTTTGCTCTTAGGCGGATATAATTATCACAGAAAAATAATTGTAATCGATAAAGTTCCTTGGATACGCACGAAAAACTTTTATACTTCAAATTAATTGTACTCTTCCTTGAAAGTATGTAAGATTAAAAGAAAACAGTGTTTAACAGTTTTTTATATCTACATATCTGTTGATTTTTCCCTTCTTTATGATGATTGTTTCATAGCAAAAAATGAATATCAACCCTAAGAATTTCTGTTCCCTAGGACATTATTTTGATTCATACATCTTTTGCTTAATTCAAAAAAAAATGTATACAGAGCTGGCAAGAAATCATGTGGCACAAAAATGGAGGAACTAAGGAAAGAACAGGTTGGTGAAACGAGGAAATTAAAAATATCATGAAAAGGAAAATGAACGAGTTACCTAAAAATAAAATCTCATGAATTATACGAAGCTTATAAAAGAACTAGGAAAATTGTTAAAGGAAATATTAAAATAGCTAAAACAAAGGAAAATAGAAAAAGACAGCAGAAGTAACCAAAAACTGTTCTACAGCGCTATACAAATATTAAGAATAATAAGAAGCAGAATACATAGAATGATACTAATAACAGACAAAGATGCAACCATACTTAGCGATAACGAAGAAATAATGCACAGATAAAAAGAGAAAGCTGCCGAGAGATGCCGCTAGAAGGCTACAGCTTTGTCAGTGGTACACACATTTTTCTGAACAATATGTAAATGGGGCGCGTATTTTCTGGAGTGACGAAGCACATTTTTCCAATTCAGGTATGTTCAATAGAAAAAGTTACCACTACTGGTCATACTAGAGCCATAACCAAATGCAACAACTTTATATTGCATGAATAAACGGGACGATACTCAACGCCTCTCTACAACATGAGAACTTTCGTAGAATACCGTACTGTTCGAACACCGCATCATCAAACCCGACCCAACATCAACACGTTTCCTAGGGTCGGTTTTTTGAAAAAATCTTAAACCATTTTGTCCTTTAGCTAACTAAACACGGCACTATCCCGCCGTCGGGTGGGTGGGTATATGCTAGGGAAAATGTTTTCGTTCTAGTGGGCTAAAAACTGAGTTTAGCTTTGGGGAAGATGTCCTGGTTAGGGGGTGTTTTGTCGTTCCTTTGAGGGGAGTGACTCTCAGCGAAGGTTGAAGAAGTCCGCTGGTCATCTAACGTGAATCCTGGGAGGGGGCCGATCTTGAACACACCTGTTGTCGCTCGCG
Source organism: Dynastes maya (assembly GCA_029619315.2). NCBI lineage: Eukaryota > Metazoa > Arthropoda > Insecta > Coleoptera > Scarabaeidae > Dynastes > Dynastes maya. The sequence continues at coordinate 53,733,715 of JAROYE020000004.1, read as the reverse complement.
CAGACCCTTTCCCACGCGGCGGTGAGGATCTTTTCGAGATATTCGCGGAGCATCGGGACTCCCAGATCGCGATGAATCTGAGAATTCCTTACGAACCAAGGGGCTCCAGAAATTATCCTTAGAATCTTATTCTGGAGACGCTCTAAGGATATTATGTGGGTAAAGGCCGACGAGGACCAGGCCATAGCGCTGAAGGTCAGCAGCGGTCTGAAGGCCGAAGTGTAGAAAAGCAACTTGTTTCTTAGATGAAGGGGACTCCTATGCCCTAAGAGTGGGAGCAACGAGTTGCGGGCAACGAAGAACTTGGACTTGGTCTCCTGCATCTGCTTCTTGTTTTTTCTTGTTCCACAGAGATTGTTCCACAGAGTCAGACAGTTAACCAGGCTTTCTACCTGAAAGTTTTGAAAAGATTGCGCAACAGTTTGCGGCGGAAGAGACCTGATTTGTAGCAGTCGGGCGACTGGTTTTTCCACCATGATAACGCTCCTGCTCACACAGCCCTCTCTGTGCGACAATTTTTGACCAAAAATTCCATGACCCCTGTGTCTCATCCCCCCTATTCACCCGACCTTGCCCCCTGCGACTTATTTTTATTTCCCCGAATGAAAAGAGACATGAAATGAAAGCGTTTTGCCAACGTTGCTGAGGTGAAAAAAAAACGACGGAGGCGCTGTCGGGCATCACAGAAGACGAATTTAAAAATTCTTTTGAACGATGGAATAAAAGATTGGACAAGTGTATTGGCTCCAATGGAGAGTACTTTGAAGGGGATTGAAAGATTTTTGTGAAAAAAATTAAAGAAATATTTTTTTGAATATGAGTTCGATTTCTTTTGGATACTCCCTCGTAGGAGCGAATGGGAACTGATCCTGTCCTTAATAAGGGATCTAGAAAGCTTCTTCTGAAGCGGCGAAATCCCCAGTAGGGGGTGCCTAAGCCATTTATTACTATTATGTTATTTGTCCAAGGCTCATTTTCTCTTCGGGTTCATAACAAACACAAAATTTAGAAACTTTGCCAAATTTAAATCTATCCTCTATCGCCAATAATAAGCGAGATCTCCATGGTGAAGGTCGAAAATGAATCAGCCTGTATAATGTTTCAATGCAATGCAGTTTGGTTTTAATGGTGTTGTTCTCTCAATAAGGAATAATACAGTCTTAGAACTCATTTGCATAAGAAAACGCATAAAATCTTGTTCCATAAATGTTGGTCAAATTGTAGAAGCTATGTTTTTAATGGGATTAAAATTGCGTCGTTACTTTGTCAGTAACGTAAAAGCCATAAACCACAGCGCTACGTCACAATAAAGCAAGATAATTACGCTTTATGTCCCTTCCCGAAATGAAACCTGAAAATACGTATACATAGATACATATGATATAGCGAATACAATATGTCTGCTTTAACACGACACATGTACGGATATCATCGTAAATTGCGTCTGGTACCTGTTTCGTCTGCCGAAGCGCTAATCGACCCAACACACCTTGCTCCGTCAAGGTTGGCCGTGAATCGGAATACTTTAAAATAGTTGAAGAACGCATGGATATTATTGACATAAAATAACAATATTTGATTCACAAGGAAACAAACAACGGTCATGAATAGTCTGGGCAAACAGCGGTAACAATCAGTGTAGTAGATATGTGGTGCGGAGTCGACGATGATTTATTTCACGCGTTCACGGCGTCAATACTAAATCGATGCTGTATGCGAGTAATTCTGTGTATATGTAGGCTGTCGTAACTTACTTCGTAATTGTACGGTTATGTTTGCTTTAAAAATGTCACAGTTAGGTACGTTGCGAAAACGACCAATGGCAGACACAGTTGAAAACTTTATAGTGGACATGCCGGACTTAATTTTTGATGGTGCTAAAATTCAATGCATAGTTTCTAAAATCCCTTTAATGTGTTGGTCCAGAAGCCATTGTCAACGTCACATCGAAAGCAAACTGCATTCTTCTACAAAAAGTGCTATGCTAGACCAAGCAAAATTCACATTTGATTTATGTGTTACTCTTATTTTATGTAATCTATCGTTGCGTTTACTAGACAAAGAAGCATTTGTCTCCTTCTGGAATAAATATGCGGACTGTAAATTACCTAGTCGGACATCGATACGAAATGTAGTGCCATTTGCTCGTGAACATATAGAAAAAAGAATGAAAACGGAATTGAAAGATAAAAAAACTGTGGTTGTGTGTGGACGAAACAACAGATCGTTACAAGCATTCTGTGGTTAATGTAATGGTGCGTACAATGAAATCACAACGACCGTCATTCTCCTTCTTATTTGCTTCCAAAAGAGTTATAAATTGTACTGCCCATGAGAGTTTAAAGGTGGCGTTGAACTCATTGAACAAATTTGAAGTTTCAACTAAGCAACTTTTAATGTTTATGAGTGCCGCAAACATGCGTTCTTTGGGCCGATCTCTTAAAGACCGCAACTGTCCAATCATAAATTTCACTGACCTAAACGTTAACTACTTGACGACAGATATTTAATTTACGAAATTATGCTCGAAATACCTCTGAACCTACGCTGTTGTTAGAACGTTTTTCATTAAATTTCACGATTTACGAAATGAGGAAATTGAAAAGAAGAGGAATTCCTTCTCTGTTTCACCAAAATAGTCGTAAAAAATATTTAGTACCCCCTCTCCAAAGATTGTAGGTCTGGAGAAGTGTGGAGGCTACTGAAAGAGAGTTAATGGCTGCTAGAGGGAATTTCACATCGACCGAGTGGCCATACTGAATACACTATACATGCTCGAATGACAGCTGCGTTCGATGATGAATATATACACCACTTCAATTTATACACGTGCATAATAATTATCAGTGTATAACCTAAAATATTTCTAACTAATCTAAGGATTATCTGCAGAGAGCCATAGATAAGCTATGGTTTCAAGGTTTGTATAAATTTGCTTATATATTTGATAAAGGTGAATAGCCTTGGGTTTTAATGAGTTTCTCCGGACTCTAGTTCATTCATTATTACGCAATTTTCTATAATTTCCTTAACTGGCCAACAACAATAAAAATCTAAGGTTGCCGTCTATTAGCAATAAAAATCTTTTCTATTCTAACCCTCTACAAAATCACATAAATAAACATTAATACGCCCAATTGAACTTACTCAAAGGAACATAAATTTCTGACATAGTTAACTAGGACTCGGATAGAGGGTGACACAGCAGTCCTAAAATTTCATCACGATCAGCTTTATACGCCGACACCACGTTCCACGCCTGATATGATGCTACAAGGCTCCGGAATGACGATTCCGGAATCCGGAGTCGGCGTGCTCCTACCTACAAACTGTTCATGCATACAAAACATGCATGTCACATTTAATTAAGTGTTCTTCTCCGATTTCGACGTGCGTAGGCGTTGATTTGTCTATCTATCCTCCTATTCCGGGGGAAGATGCGGGCGATGATACTGCCGGGGCGTGGGTTCCGAGTAATGTCGGGGGAGTCACCGAAGATTCGGATTTAATTCGGCGGTCAATTACATCTCCGACTACGGATGGAGGAAAGCTAATACGTGGGAGTCGTTTATGAATTCGGTTATGTATACATATATGTGTAATCATGTATTCTGGGAAACTTAATTTTGGTGGTTCTGGTGGTAAGTGAGTAAGTAGGTTTTCGACAGCATGTGGCAGGAGGTTTCCCGAGGAGATGAAGTGATATATTACGTTGAATTGTCGTAGGATATAATTAGAAAACTCCCAAATGGGTAAGAAGACTACGCGAAAGCAATTTATTACATCGAACTGTTGACAATGATGTGCCAGTTGTGATGATATTTTCAACTTGCAAAAAGTTTATCTAGTTTAATAATTTTTTTCATTTCCTCAATTTAATTCAACCTTTTACGAATAAATGATTATGCAGGACGTCTCAATCGCTCTATATAAAGGACGGAACACAGAGTTAATACATATGTACGAATTCTCTTGATGAAAGTCATTTACAAGTACCTACTTTCACTGCCTATCTATTCTAAAGCTTAAACACGCGAAATACTCGAAACTCAAAGAAAAAATGTTGACCTGTGGTCCAGAAACATAAACATGTGTTCGTTTTATCACAATCAATCCACCAGTACGGAGTAACTAAGAGTTCCTTCTTCTCGGTTTAACAAATTTGCATTCCTTTTTATATAAATGGTTTCGTGAGCGTCTAATTCTTGATGAACTTACATTCTATGATGATGTTCCTAATTCTGTTTTCAATCCCGATGGTGTCTCACGTAATGATCCTTTATCAATTGTGAACGGTTTCAAAGACTTTTTTCAATCAGTCTACTCCCCTGCATCCAACTTTGTAAATTTTACAACATCTCTGAATAAGACAACGATCCAAATTAATCACATCACTGAAGATGTTTCTAAAGTTATAAGTTGACCCACTGTCACTCCCAAGTTCTTGGCCTCTGATTTAACAGGAATACCGGTACCATTAATTTGTAACTTAACATTTGCATTTAGATACGATACGCCAGTATTATTTCCAAAAAACAATACAACTGATTTAGAAGAATTTATCAGTAAGGAGTGTTTACTAGACATCTCAGCAATAGTATCTAAATCGTGTTGAATATTTATCAACTCATATTGAATATCACCTAATTTAAAAGAATGGTACAACTGCATATCATCGGCGTACATGTGAATTCTACATGTTCTAATGTATTTATGAAAGTATGAAATGTAGATATTAAAGAGCAGTGGCCCGAGTATGTACCGCTGCGATACCCCACGGGAAATCATTCTGAATTGAGAAGAGCAGTTGTACAATTTCACACATTGTTGTCGGTCTTGTAAGTACGACTGTAACAATTACCTTGCTGATAACGACAGACCAATGTAAGTAAGCATACTATCTAGTAAGTAGTGATCTACGATATCGAATGCTCTACTGAAGTCAAGCAATATCAAAACTGATACCATACCGTTATCTAAACTAGCTGTCACGTCATCTGTAATATTTAGTAGAGCCGTTGCGCAACTATGACCCAGCCTAAAGCCAGACTGAGTGTCACTCATTCAATTGGCGGTTAATAGTTTTCTCAAGCAATTTGGACATTATCGCAAGTACACTTATAGATCGCAAGTCTTTGTAACCTTGAGGATCACGACTCTTAGGTATAGAGGTCACAACATCCTTTTTCCAGGCACTAGGGAAAATACTCCGCAGAAGACATTCATTAATAATGTGCGCCAAGTACGGCAATAATGCCGGGAAACAGAGCATTAACATCTGAGCTGTAAGAGCGTCACAACCAGCAGCATTACTTTTGATCTCAGATAAAAGCTTAACTATATCGACAACCTCCACAGTCCCGAACGAAAATTCTGTTAGGAAGCTTGCATGTCTATGATTCTGATAAAATGCTTTGACAACATCATCTACATTAGAGAGTACCTCATCGAGAAGAAAGTTATTAAATTTGTCAACATCACATAAATGTCGTGGCACTCCATATTGCTGTCTAGTGTTAATGTTTAACGTTCATAGTTTCAACCACATATTCTTAGAAGATAATTTATTTAACGAGAAGTTAAAATAAACCGCTTTTTTCTCTTTTTATAGCCTGCGTGGTATAATTTCGAAGTTCCTTAGAGGATTCCCAGTGATGCAACAATTTAGTACTTCTATACCTAGACAACGCAGCGTCTCTCAAACCCATCAAAACTCTAATAATATCTGTCAGCAAAGGAGCTGGCCCCTTCTTTATAGTAATTTGATGACAGGAGACATGCTTGTCAAATAATTTTATTATATTCTGGATAAGAAAATCTACCTTTTTGTTGACGTCAGGAATAAAAAATACACTTATTAAAATAATATTAATAAATATTAAAGGAGTGCGGCCAAGTATTAACGCCTCCTTTGTTACTTATTTAATCTATCTTTAAAAACAGCTACACTCCTTCATCTCTGGAAAATTGAAGGCTGGTACAGGTATATAAAAAAGGTAACAAACAATCGAAGATTTTCTAAAGATGCTTATATTTTTCTATCTACCATCAAATAAAGCCGTTTATCTCCGTCTATCAACATGGATTTGTCCGTAAACAATCAACTAACGAACAATTATTGATCGGTTTATTGTTAACAACATAGATAAGAGTAAGCAAGTAGATGTCATCTATACTGATCTAAGCAAAGCTTTTGAACACATTCATCACTCTATACTATTTCAAAATTTTGACGCAACTGGATTTTCTACATCTCTGATAATCCCATTCTCATCGTACCTTACACAAAGAAAGCACGATGTTCCTCATCAGGGTTATAAGTCGCAACATTTCTATCCCACTTCTGGTGTCCCTCAAGGAGTAAACTTGGGGCACCTTCTATTCTCCGTTTATATGAACGATGTGTGTGGTATGCTTGGCTGTCACAAATTGCTCTTTGCAGACGACTTAAAACTCTATGCTGTTATTAACACCGTTACTGCCTGCAAAATCAAATAGGCTTGCTTCAAACGTGGTGTACTAATAACAGATTAAATATTAACGTAACTAAATGCACCGCTGTAAGTTACACACGCTAAGTTCGTCCAACATACCACACTTACCAAATTGACAACATCACTTTACTGCGGCAGTCATCATTTAAAGGCCTCGGAATTATCTTCGGTTCAAAATTCTCATTTAATGACCACATCTCCATAACAATCAGCAGCACATTAAGATTGCTTTAAAATTTACTGTTACTCTATCAAATTACTACTGGATTAAGGTAATGATTTATTACATTACAATAATCAAGGGCTTTTACTGAAACAGTTCACTAAAACCCTTACCACAAAACTATTTTAGATTTACATATTGCGTAATTTATTTGCTATATAAGGGTGGTTTTTAGTTTAGTTTGTTTATTCAGTTTTACTGCTGATGGTGATAGCTTGGCTATCGAAACGTGCGCCTTTAAAAAAAGCTTTGTGGTAAGGGTTTTAGCGAACTGTTTCAGTGTTCCAGTACCACAGATTTAGAGTATCACTTTAAGGTGTTTTAGATTACGGTATGTATATAATATAACATTATATGTTTGTGTATGGAATTGTACATCAGATGGCTTGTACGCGTATATAAAAATATGCAAAGCTTCTAATTTATCTGTTCTGAATGGCAATCCATTCGTAGAATGTTAGATATAATACGATTGCAAACAGCCTATTTTTATTATTACTTGTAAATTATTTCTACTACATTTCTTCTAACATTGCTATCATAGATATTCTAGTAAAAGTGCTTTTTAAGTGCATTTTGTATCTCGTTTGGTGTTACTTACTTCTGAAACACTCTGTATAACAGGTCATACGTATACGATTTTAAGTAGATTTAAACATCAAACAACTTTTATTTAAAACTTTTCCATTTTATTATAAATATGCCCATCATACAAGAGTTGCGTTTAAGTGTAACAACCTGTATAACCCGCAGTACCGTGTTAAAAAAAATTTATTTGAAAAAAGTTTTCAAATAAAAAGTATTTCGAAGACAAATACTGCAACTGAAATTATAGTTTCTCTATCAGATTAAGAAAAAATGTACAGGGGTAAAAGAAATTGAAATAACATGAACAAAACATGGCAACGATTTCAATGGCCATCTTCCAGACTCCAGTCGATATAAAAAACGTTTCGATGTATTGCCTGAAACTCCAAGTAATACTCAATCGAGAAGAATTTGAATCACCACCCTAGCGTGTAACGTGTTTAAGATATCGGCCGTTAAAGAAACAGCCACATTTCGCAAAAATCTCAAATTATGTCAATTATCTCAAAAACTAAGATAGGTAGGTATAGAGAGTATTGATGAAAGTTGACATGGATTGAAGAGAGGCACCTAAAATCGCAATAAGATACAGGGTGTTCCATTTAAATACCTAAACTTATATCGTGTGCTGCGGAAATTGAACATCTTGTATATGGGGATATAATTTTGTATTGTGCAGTATTTGTCTCCACAAGGTGGACGCGCTGTATAGAAAAAACTGAAAATGAATCAATTTTCGAAGGGGTGTTTCACGCCTTCAAAGTGAATTTTAGTCAAAAAAAAAAGTTTCATTAAAATCTGAATTTAACACCTGAAAAGCTTTCCCTGTAAGTCTTAACTCTAAAGGAATATTTGTATTATCTTAAAAGATATAACAGCATGTATTACTCAAGATCTCAAATGTTAACTAGTCGATTAAGTAACAGTATAACCCTCACAAAGTGTTACACTGTGCCTCCAGCTAGGATAGGGCTCAGAGCGGGGTAAGGCAGAGGTCCATCAAAGTTGAGATATATGATATGCACAAATAAGGGCGCCAGGAGCTTTTTTAAGAAACATACATATTTATAGGTCGTGGATTTAGAAATTTTAACAACGATTTTATTAAAAAAAAAGAAACTTTGTATAACAAAAAGGAAAATATTGAAATGTTAGTTGTGTGTGGTTTTTATTTTTATATCTAAAGAGCAAAATGATACTGTTGTCCTGTCAGGCTGGATTCAGGGGTGTCCTTACTCTCACAGTCGCCGGTTCACTGGTCCTAGGACTCCTTTAAGGTTCCGCCAAAACAGTGGGGTAATTCGAAATAGAGCCCTCTTCTCTTTCTCTTTGTCTTTCTTTCTAAATACCTAGAACTATAAAAGAACCAGCAAAAAGAGAAGCTAAAACGGGTGAAATCAACGAAAAACAAAATAAAAAGTTACCCGCATTTAATGAATATCAAACAAAAATTATTAAATGGCGATCAAACTAAAAGAAAAATTATTTAGCTAGTAATTTATTTAATGCAAGTCAAAAGTAAGGAAAAAAAGTAAGTCTCCGGCAATTCAACAAAGCTAATACATTAAAACACTTAAAAAAAAGAAAGAGAGAAAGATCTGCGATAACTCTAACATAAAAATTCTTAAAACAAGTCGTTAATTTGGGACAATACAGGAAGCAATATCGTAACTTCCAAAAAATAAATTCTCTAGCAATTAGGTGTCTAAACATCGATGAGAGAAAAAACTTAACACGTGCACGAGGCTCTACAAGATGGCTGTGCCATAAGGTAAAGGTAAAGAGCTCGAAACCGGTAGCATCGATTTATTAAAGGAGTTTTGTGAGAATATAGACCATTATTACACCTACTCCCAATTATAACACAATTATTATTATGCTATCAGCTCCTATACATATGTTACATGGATTATCACGTACATATATTAATACTACCGACGTGTAATGTAATAACAATTGTATTTTATATTTAAACCACGCTGATATTCTGGTCATGTAATTCGTCGGAGGTATTGAAATGATACGATAAAAAATGTTTTAGTACAAAAGCGAACAGTTCGGAATACCAATTGATTCCATGTATGAAAATTTATGATATACTGTTGGATATCGTCGATATTACGGGTTGAATGTTTCGCGTATATTGCCCTGTAACGGAAAGTTTTTTAAAATTATATTATTGTGTGCGATTCTAAGAAAGTTTCAAGCGATCTTGATTTTGCAGGCCAATAACCTCTTAGTTTAGGTAAATATTTCCTTTTGTCTCGCGCTTTAACTAACTTGTTGCTTTCTATTATTATTTCTTCTCAAAATATTTATGATAATAAAACGCGGCCTGCAACCATGTTCCCCAACGAGTTAGAATGGGTTCTGGTGGCTCTGGTATACAGGGGCACAGTCTGTGAAATTCGCGATTACGTTTCGGTGATTTGACAAATACTGCTTTGGTATGGGCTATTAAAGCGTCTACCTCAGGATAACATTTTCTGATACTATCCGCCACAAGATTGAGAGCATGAATTTTACACGTAATGTGTAACAAATTAGCAGAATGCTTTTTAAGAGACCGGCCTACAGAGAGCATGTTTGCAACACCATCACTCACTAACATCAAGAGTTGGTTTGTTGAAAGTTTAAACTTGTCCAATGTATTTAACACTAACTTTGAAATTACTTCGGCAGTACACTGTTGTATTCGTTTGGAGACTAATAGAATTGAAGGTGCCGATTGATGAGATTCCAATTTGCGTGCCATTACATTAAGAACAGAATGTTTCTTCCGATCTGTTGTTTCGTCGACACATAACCACAATTTTTGATCTTTCAACTCCGATTTTATTTTTTGTTCAATATGTTCGCGCGCAGATGGCACAATTCTTCGTAACGATGTTCGACTTGGTAATTTGCACTCCGAATAGTTATTCCAAAAGCAGATAAATGGTTCCTTGTCTAGTAAATTAAACGGTATATTACATGCGATAAACGTAACGCATAAATTAAATATAAATTTTTCATTGTCTCGTGCGCAATTTCTTTTTGAGACATGCTTTTCACTATTTACGTGTCGTAGACAATGTTGTCTGGACCAACACATTAACGGGATTTTACAGATTACACATTCAATTTTAGCACCTTCATATATTAAGTCTGGAATTTCTGCAATAAATTTTCGAAGTTTGTCCGACCGCGGTCGTTTTGCTGACGAAATCATAATTTTTCTAGGACAGATAAACAATTGCGCAAATGACCGGCAGCGAAAATGTCCGTACTGCTCCGCAGACGAAGTAATACTGCCGTTCCTCTCGGTCCGAACTGATTCTACGCCGATGCGCGGTACCGCTCGTGGCCAGAGTTATTGATGATAGAGAAGAAATTGAAGGTAGCTGTTTTTTTTGTGTTGTGTACTTTTCTGTTTTCAATTTATTTTTTAGAACACGACCAAGAAGAACATGAAAACAATATCATCGTAAATATAATGGAAACGGAAATGTATATAGGCAACACTATATTGAAACGTATTTTAATTAACATTTGTGACTATTTACAACTGTACCTACATTGAATAAATAAAATATTTTACATTTAAAATGTAATACAATTTATAAGTATTTACATTTATTAAACTAATTGTAACACATTCACATTCATTCTTTTCTTTCAACCAACAGTCTCATTCGCTTCCTGTGATCCTCTCCTTCATGTTCCATTCTCAAATTATGCAACTCCCATGACTGTTGTATTGCAACATCCATTCGTTTTTTATTTAATACAAGTAATTGCTCTTCATAGGCAGTCATTTTCTTTGTCGCAGTCCTAGACATTCTTGGATTATTTCCTTCCTCTTCTGGTTGTACAATAACATGTATCTCTTCAAAATCTCACAATCTCTCAAATACTTACGCACTGTGTTCATGCGTGTATTGTGCCTTCTTAGAAATATGTCTTTAGTATTTTCTCGAATAAAAATAAATACATAATATATCCATAACATTTTCGAACTTCTCAACTATAGGCCATCATATCAGATAATATATAGCAACTCCATCATATTTACGACGTTTAAAGTTTGTATGTATTCCATACGGCCTCTAAAACGGTTGTCTTCGAATTTCGCAATAAAATAACCCGTTTTACGTTTATAGAGAGCGAACTATGACTTTATTGCCGCCATGGAGGAAGCTACAAGTGGTAAAAGCGTTCATAATAATGGAGGGCAGGAAACGAGGACTGCCGCACGGTCGATATTTATCTCGAGTGCAGTTTATAACGGCTTTAAAAATACAATATGGTGATCGTAAATTTTACTCGTTTATGTTGTAGAGACAAGGGAGCCCTTGATCTAATCGCAAATTGCATATTTCATATCGTGTAGGACTGAAAGTATTCTCGCCGGTAATATAGGAATCTATACTTCGCGTAAAAAATACAATGCGGTAAAATAGGTGCTAAAAGTTTAAGGATATACTGCACACCCTTTATTACTTACTTGGTATCTAATAAATTAAATAAAAACTTCTCCTTAGAACCCTGGAGACCAATCCAGAAGTTTTATTCTAGATGTTGTTTCATACGGGAAAGACCTTGATCGATGTCTTCAGATTAAAACTTTTACTTGAAGAGATATATCTTTTGTAAGCTAGGGAATATGATGAAGGTAAAATTGATTTGGTTTCAGCAATGATTACCCTTGAAGTTGTATATTTTAGTGATTTAGAATTAAATAATGTCAGAAGTCTACCAATATTACACAAAATTTGTTAATATCTATGAAGTGGTATCTAGAAGTTCCAGAAATGTAGCGATAAATAAAACTGGAGAATACCAGGATTAGATTAATCTCCGTCACCTTGAAAGTAGTTTCATTAGAAGTGTAAATACCGATCCCATCCCCTGCCACGAAAGGAATGTATTCTGGAAATCTTGTTTTATTTGTGTATTCTGCACCGTCCGCGATTCAGTTTCAATCTCCTCTATTAAGCTAAATCTTTCCCCCTCCAATTTGATTTTCATCTTTGGAAAGGAAAAAGTAGCAGTAAGCCAAGTGAGACGAGCACGCTGGATGAGAAATAGCGACCATGTTGGGTTTCACTAAAAACCGCTGTACGATAAATGCAGTATGTGTTCCTGCAGATTCCTAAATTGAAAAATCTCAAACATAAGCAGACACGACAATGAAGTATTGCTCACCAACAAAGGGCGTTTCCACTTGCAACAACATACTGACTCACAAAAGATGCACACAAGTCCACTTAACAGCCTATGATTGTAACTGCTTCCGCTCACAAATGTGATTCACTACCGCTCATAAGTATTTGGGCACCCTTGAATTTTACATTTTTGTATGCAAAGAATGTATTTACGAAATACAGACCAGCATTATTGAATAGTATGCTAATAATCAGTAAGATTCACTTAAATTCATTAAATAATATCGATCTATTTACTTATTTTATCTGTATGAGAGGTACTATCGTTATAAAAGCGCAGATAGTAGCGACAACAATGAGGGTATTTCTTGAAATTCCAAGGAAAATGTAACAGTCGGTAATTTTACTATGAATCATGAAGCTATAATAAAGCCATTTGAAGTAATATTTTTAAATTACGGTCAGTTATCGTTCCATGTTAGTAGCGACAACATCTCTTAACAAATAGTGTTCATTTCGTTTAATTTTATTTCGTTTAAAATTTGAAAATTTTAAAAAAGGAAATAAATTAGTGTTGAAATGAGTGCTCCGATGGTAGCACAACAAAACATAGGCATAAGCAATGATCAAATTGCTAGAAAATTGCATTTAAATCCATTTACTATTGATTATAACATCAAAAAATACAGTGAAAGTGGCAGTTTTCTAAATAAAGTAAGAAGTAGTAGACCAAGGGCGACAACATCAGTTCAAGATATTGCAATCGTGGTGTCCAGCAAGCGAAACAGAAGAAAAACAGCTCCAGAAATCGCCGCAGAAATCAATACTGTACTTCCGAAGCCCATTAGCGTGTCTGCAAAAAGACGGCCTTCACGGACGAATTGCGATGCGAAAGTCCCTGCTTCGCCAAATTAATAAGAAAAAGAGGTTACAATGGGCATGTAAACATCAAAATTTGACGGTGGAAGATTGAAGCAAGGTACTGCGGATCGACGAATTCAAATTCGAGATTTTCGGTTCGCGAAGACGAGTGTTTGTAAGAAGATCTGTGGGTGAACGTGCACTAGAGCAATGCACAGTCTCTACCGTCAAACACGGAGCTGATTCGATAATAATTTTGGGTTGTTTTGCTGGTATATCCGCGCGATTTCGTAAAAATTCAAGGCATAATGAGAAAAGAACAATACAAATGCATCTTAAAGGAAAATGCAATACCCTCTGGTGTAAGAATTTTGGGTCAGAATTTTGTATTCCAACAAAACAATGATCCAAAACACACTTTAAAATTAGGCAAGCAATATTTGGAACAATTGGAAGAGGAAGGAATACTAACAATCACGAAATTACCACCCCAAAGACCAGGCTTGAATTCCATCGAGTTATTATTGAAGGAACTCGATCGGGAAGTAAGAAAAACTGCTCCAACTCCAGCAGATGACATGTGGAACAAACTACAGGCAGCATGGGCTCGAATAACTCCGGAAGCTTTATTAAAATTAATTGTAAGAATGCCCCGATTATGCGACGCAATCATTAAAAGTAAAGGAGGTCTCAGACGAATCTAAAATTTAGATCAAATAAATAGTTTTAGTTGTTAAAGTTGTATATTTGTGTATACTTTAATACCAAATATATATGTTAATATTTCCATTTAAATATTTAACGATTTACCCTGAAATTTGAGGTGCCCAAATACTTATAAGCGGTAGTGTATGTATACGTCTATATACCGGGTGATTCATTAAGGGTGGCGACCAGTAACCGTTTGTCATATAGCTTAGAAAACGAGTCCATCAAATATTATGTAAATTTGTTCCGTTTTCCTCAAACTTTCCCTTCGTAATGTCCACATTTTCTACAGTTATACATTTCTCTTCCTCAACCTTCTTTACTTCTATACACACACCCCGTGTACGCAGCGACCGACCTCTATGATTTTATTACTGTTTCTTGTTTTTATTCGGCTCATAATTCATTTTATTCGGCCGCGGTCGCTTTATATAAACACATAATAAAATCAATCGGATCCCAGAGAGTCCCCGATGGGCTTCGATATTCCTAGCACGCCAGCAACGTTATAAATAAATTTCGGTCGAAGCGGCGGTGTATGGGAGTGAGCCGGACCAGGCCGGGCCAAGCCAAGTCGCCTACCGGTAGCGAGCTGGCGACCGGGCACTCTGATCGAATTTCTGTCATCATTGTGTATGAGGACACACGAACATGGCAAGTTGATAGGGACATACGCTCTACGTCCGAGTACTACGGACGAAGATGATGTCTTCATTAGGTGCGAAATTGGAAAAACATCAGCGGTAGTTCTAAACGCTGATAAAAATGAGAAAAATGTTGTACGACGAAGAAATATCATACAAAATGTTTATACAGGGTGCAGCAAAATGATAGGTACGATTTAAAATAGTCGTTGCTCGGTTTGTGGAAGGGGTAAAGCAGTGCGCGTGGTCGCCTTAGGTAGCTAAGTTTGTGCCATTGTCAGTTATCGCTATGGCTTGGACCGGAGTGCAGCGCGCGTTTGCAGTCGAAGAATTTATGGGAAATGGTGAATCTGTAATAGCGACACAGCGTGTCTTCCGTATTCGGTTTGATGCTGGCCGTCATGGTGCCGTTCCGGACGGAAGAGCAATTCGTCGGTGGGTTTTAACTTCAGTGAAACAGATTTTGTGCTTAAGCGAAAGTCTACTAGCCGACCAATCACAGCAAGAACACCGGAAAATGTGAATGTAGTCGGAATCTCAGTACAGCAATCTCCCAAATGTTCTGCGGGTAGGCATGCAGCTGCGCTAGGAATGTCGGATCGAAGTGCTCGAAGAATTTGACACAAATCACTTAGAATGCATCCGTATAAACTGATGGTGGTACAGGAATTCAGTAAAAGAGATTTTGAAACCCGTACAAATTGTTACCGGGATATTCTTCAAAACATTCTCCCAACAGCTGTGTTTATGTCTAGCGACGAAACGCATTTCCATCTATCGGGCGCAGTGAATAAGCAACATTCTCGCAATTGGTCGGAAAATAATCCACGGGAAGTTCATCAGCGACCACTTCGCAGCCAAAAGGTTATCGTCTGGTGTACAATTTCTAATTTCGGCGTGTGGGGTTCTTACTTTTTTGAAGAGGATGGAGTAACAATAATAGTCAAAGGAGATCACTATTGTGACATGTTGGACAATTTTCTACGTCCAAAACTGAACGAGTTAAACGATCATCAGCGAGAAGCTCTATGGTTCCAGCAGGATCGTGCTACATCGCACACCACACGTCCCTGACTCAATCTTCTCCAAGAAATGTTCCCGGGCAAAGTTGTGTCTTTACGAAGTGACCTTGGCTGGCCTCCGCGTTCGCCTGATTTGTTCCCCTGCGATATCTTTCTTTTGGGATATCTCAAAGCGCAAGTCTTTAGACGTCGGCCACAAAATTTGGAAGAATTAAAGGCAATCATAAGAGAAGAAATCGCCGCAATTCCGCAAGAGATTGTCCGCAGAGCAATGGTACGCTTTCGTGAAAACGTTCAAGAATGTATCGACGTGAATGGCCGTCATTTAAGTACTGTAATTTTTGAAACGTAACGTTTCAAAATGGCATGATATGTGCTTTTCAAAAATATAAAACTTTTTTCTTTGCTTTGTGTGGTTTGGTTTTTATTGACATCCAAAATAGCCGCACCCTGTATTACAGTATTTTCTACACAAATAACAATGTATTCCTAGTTGAAAGATATTAATACAGGGTGTTTCACAAGCAACTACATCGATCGAAAATTCTGAAAACCTGGTGGTATACTAGAGCTTACATGTACGAGGTTGCTACAGCTCCAGTCAGTTATCGTGATTATCAAATGGACTACCTCACATTTTACAATTTGTATTCGTTTGGAGCATGAGAAAATGTCATAAATAAAATACGGAGAACTGAAGTTAAACAAAAATACATTTATTGTTAAAGCTGCAGTGAACATAGCAGCGTAAATTGAAGAAAATTTGCATAAATTTTAAGAACACAACAATGAGCCAATACATCAGTTCGTAAAACGTTTACTCGGAAATGCAAATACATACCTAAGCAATGGTTCCTCCTGTTGACTTTACAGACATTAACAAAATATGGTATGTATGTGTTGAAGACGTAAAGTCAATACAATTAGCTCTTCTTGTACGGAATACAAACAAGCATGTATGGATAGATATACCTTTGTTATTCATGTAAGCCAGTATAGGACAAGTGAGTGACATCAATAAATCATTTATGAGAATTACAGACAATAGCGGCGCCGTGGGTGATCCCTGGGGTATACCAAATGAATCAACGAAGCTCGAAGGAATTATAACAATAGTAAAATATTTACATAACAAGTTCTTTTCGTTAGACATTAATATAAAAGTTGCGGCAAAGACGAAGATAAGATTAGACGTTTCTTTGAAAGTAATCAAAACATCCCATTGAAATTTTGGTGGACGGTATTATGAGCAAGGACCTGCTTTTCAAAATATTTTCAAACTCGTGACTTTTGGTTACATCGGAAGCAGATATCAACATACCAACTTTAAGAAATGCTTCTTCTCCCAAAATTCTGATAAGTGCACACTTGCTGCACATCAATCACAGTCCACGACTTACCATTATTTTGAAAAAACTAAAGCCTACCTTATTAATTCAATTGTCTTTTATTAGAAAATGTAGTACCTTTTTTAATTTTTCGAAATAACTTGGAAACCAGTGAATTCAAGTATAGGAACTAAAATACGTTCTATATCTGTTAACCAAGAGTGCCATCAAATTGAAAATACTTTCAGGAAATAGACCTTTATCCATAACATCGTACGCCAAAACTTCAAATATACGCGGTAGGTGCCATAAACTCTCGGCCTGATATATATATTTTTCAATATACTCTCCCTTAACTTCAATATATTTCTTACAACGATCAATTAATAATTCTATATCCTTGTAAAAATAATCTAAAGTTCTTCCCTCAAAATATTGTATTACAGCTGCTTGCAACTCACTATCGTCCTTAAAACGACGTCCCCTTGGATAGAGGATCATAATACAGAACCATCGTTTCACCTTCTGTGACAATGGATTCCAAAATCGGTTTCGTCTCCACACATGTAATTCTCCAGATACCAGCAATGAACAGATTGTAAATCCCTTTGCAGAACATCGCAATCAGCCACAGTATTAATTCTCAGAAAAATCTTGAGATCGCCCGCATATAACAAGCAGTCAGAAGAAAGCAATTCTGGAAGATATTCAAGAATTGCTTCGTTTTTATTGATGATAATTAATAAAGATGATAAATAATAATGGCCCAAGAACAGAACGCTGCGGTACGCCAGATGTAGTTTCATATAATCGAGAGAATATTTGACATTTGCTTTTATACCCACATATTTGTCAAAGTTTTTAATTTCTGTTATGTATTGCCACCTATTACTAGATTAACGTGTTATTACTTCACTTCCGCTCCTTAGGGACCTGTTCAAATTTGTAACATACAAACTAGAACACATACACATAAATTACGTTTGAAGTACGAGTACCTTGTCCGGGTTTATGTACTTGCCAAATCTAATCTTTTGTTTCATTGTTCAATGGCAGAAAACTACTTCGTTTTAAATGGCTGTTTTAGTTTGTTAACACTTATCCATAATTCAAATAACTGAGTAAAGACTTTTTTTGGACAGATTGAAAAAAATGTTTAGGGCAGATGTAGTACTGGATAGTTTAGGGATTTTAGAAATGTTTTACTTTCAAAAATCGATGGAATGGTTATCAAAAGACCTTGTTTTGAAATTTTTGATAGATGTTGTTTGAAAAAATAAAAAATAATTGTAAATCCAAATGTTTTAGGGAGCCGAAAACTAATTTTGAAAATTTTTGTTTTTTTTTTAGTCTTTAAGGACTATATATGGGAGTTGTGACGATTTTTCGAAAAACAAAAGAATTTCAATAACTACGAACTGGGACACCAAATCAAAAACTGGAACTAAAAGTAGTTTATTTTAATAAAACCAACAATTTTCAACATTTAATCAGTTATTTAATTGCACACATCATGTCCAAAGGCATAGACGGAGCATTCATTAACTATCTGTAAACAGTTATCCTGGCTCGTTGTATTCTTATAAAACAATGCAACGCTGTAAATGTGAGATAAAATATTGTACGCTGTAATTTACAAAACACTAATTCTCTAAATAACATGAGATGAATAGAAACCAAAAAAAAAAAAAAGGTAGGAAAAAAACATTTAACCAGACCAGTCGTTAGTTTACGTGCGGAAAACGTATTCAAAGCGGAGTTTGGCAGGGGGCACAGGGGATATAAATACCGAGCAAAAGAGTGAGAGAGAGAGGGGATAAAATGCCGCCACTAGTACTTCCGTCGCCTCCACCACCGTCTGTACGATGGCAAGGGAGCATTCCACAGAGAAAGTAGATTACGTAATTAAAGATGAAAGACTGGTTACGACGAGAGACTTAATTAATTTTACTTTTAAGTGATATTTTTGCCCGCTAGCGTTTCAAACGAATTAAAATTCTAATATTTCTCGTCTAATTAATGTAACTGGGATTGTTTTCTTTTTTACCCTCGCGAGATAATTGCGTTTTCCAGCTCGTGACGAGACCCCATGGATCGACGGTCGGCGACGCGACCGACGCAGGTAGGGATTTTCCAGACAAATGGATCCAATTCGGCGCGTCTGATGCAGCGGGTTCGCGAGAGTAATGAACTTAGGAGTGGAAAAACGCGCACACTAATTGGAATCGTTGCGAATTTCACGTCGGCATCGAGGCATTGAAACGGATTAATTGATCTATTCGCGCAGATCATCTCGTGGAATATTCTCTACAATTAATAAGTGCTGTTGTTCTTTCGGTTGGTTTTGAGCACAATTAAATCTGTAGAAACGTTTATTCAAAACTGTTTGTTTCGGTTTTTATTAAATGCGCGTTCGTAAAAGAGGATACAGAAATTTATAATATTTCGAAACTGCATTTGTAACCATAGCGTACACACAAGTCTTTAATACACTTTGTTTAATGAGTAGTATTGGTCTAAAACCAACCAAGCTAAGGTAGTGGAGATTCCATTTGTCCATGTACCTAAGGGTATGGTTTGATCAAAAACGTACATATCAATAAAATCATCAACAAATCAACAAACTCTCCTGGGCAGATGTAAAAGGTTATGTGGGAAAACTAACTACAAAAACGACGCTGTGGCCACCATCAGATCAATGATAACCTAAGGCGGCTGAGTAGCATAAAAAGACTAGCATGTCTGAGTGTCACGGAATCCATGAAAATCATGCTGACAACTGCTATGAAAGTCACACTTAACTTAGAACCACTACATATCCGCATTCAAGAAGAGGCTAGGCTAACTACCCACAGACCAATGGACAGTCAACCTCCTATAATCAGATCACGTGGTGTAGAGTAACAGTTCAAAGAAGTCAAGTCGGGACCGATTACTGGCAGGTCCAGTAACTCCATTAACCCCAAATACAGGTTTGATAAAAACTATGAAACGCTAGTACCAGATAGAGAGGTAAGGAAAAGAGGTATTGAATTTATCCGGTACAGAGCTAGTTCAAAACGAAAATTGGAGATGACGGAATCAATGCGATTAAACCAAGAATAGCTAAGTCAATAATCTAACTCGAAACACTACTGTGTTTCATGTCAAAACAGCGGCATGCTGGGGTATATTGGTGAAACAAGCAAAGAAGAAGCTAACTACCGATCCATTGCTATCTCTTCAAATAGCCTAAGAGTGTTAAAGGCATTAGATTCCAAAAAAGTGAAGTGGAAACTTGTGTGAGATCACATGAATGTGTTAAATAGACCGAAGTTACCTTAGCGCGGTTACCTCCTACCAAGCTGATGTGACTCTGGTCTGGGTACCAACACGTAAGGGTCATCGAGGAAACGTTAAAGCATACAAAGTAGCCCGAGTGAGCTCGTCAATTGCTGGCAAAAACTCAAGGCTCTCTGTAGACATAGCCTACACTAATAAACAACAAGGAAAAATTTGCTTCATACGAAAAATTAAAATTTCTAGGGAATGATTTATATCAAATTACATCGAACGCTCCAAAATTTCCCGTTTTTTTTTTGGTAATAGTATCCTATTCGATAGCAAAATTCCTGTCGTACATTTGAAACCATATCGGGTGTTATACTGTTCGCGAAAGTTGAAATCTAACCGCATATCAACGTAGTTCGACGATGACTGAACTGAATCATCATAAGCATGTGTATTAACCGCCTACGGTGAAGTCGCACATAACTTACGTAGATATAGGTAACTGCGCTTGCAAAGATACATGTAGTTAGGTAACTACTGAAAGGTTCACGGTAGGAGAAACAAAAGCGATCCTAAGATGGAGCCCTGTGGAATTCCTTATGACATTTCTCGGGTTGCAGATTTCTGATTGTCAAAATAAGTTACATGCAACCTTGTGACACGTGCTTTCTCTCTGAACCTTTATTAAAACTTTAATGTTCGTAAAATGCGAGGAAATAGTTCCAGTTATTATTATCTTTATGAAACTTACTTTGTAGGATGAAAATAAACCGCTTTTCAACTATTTTCCTTCAATTTGTAAAGTATTCTTTCGCCAAATGCTAACAGGAATTTATGCGACCTTAGCAGTATAGATGAAGGTAGTGACGCATCCAGCTCATAGATGTCGCCAAAAGGGAACAATTATAAGAACTGTCAAAATATTTAGATTATCTAAATAACCAATCACTTCGTGGGTTAGTTATGTCGACTGCGGACTTAATGATTCAAAAGTGTATTTACGGCGGTATCGAGCACGGCGTCCATCAACAATCTACCGGGATTAGCTGTTGTGTCCAGAGTCCAGTGACGGAATAAAAAGGCAAGTAAACGTACACAATTTTATTTACAAATTTTAAATCAAAAGTAATTATTACGATTAACAAGGAAATAAACACGTGACAAAAATCGTCAAGAAAAATAAAATAAAGTAAACACTGTTACTGTGACAAATGTACAGTATTTACAAAAGGAAAAGATGAATTCTCAAAGTATTTACAAGCGGTGTAACGATATGTGTCGGGCCGAGAAACGGTATGAGTGAGAATACGGACTTAAAAAATTTTAACGGCGGTGTCACCAAACGTCTACCAAACAGCTGAAGGCTGTTAGAACGGAAACAGTAAGAAATATTTCATAGTTGCCTGCATAGACTCCGAGAAATATTCAACGATTGCTTAATCGCCGACTATCCGCGAGGTATTTCCTGCTCTCTGCTCAGCTTCTAGCCAGCTTAAAGCGCCGACCTGCCACGCGGAAATTCTCTGAAATGCAAATCTTAGAGGTTTATACTCTTGCTCATGACGTATTGCAACCTTGTACGTGACGCGTACAAGCAAAACAATTTTAAAACAAACCGTTACACAAGTTCCAGTTTGATTGATTAATGAGACATATACATTATTGCACAAAAGTAATATTCAATGTCTTTTAAGATTATTTAACAAAATAAAAGATTAATAAAATTGAAAGATAATTTAAGGAGTTACTATAAAAGATGACTGTATAATTTTTATACTCTTTTCTAGCTTAAAAGCGGACGGTCGATGGTTCAGTAGAACCTTTCGCTTAAACAATCATTTCAATGATTTGCCCATTATCCCAATGTTATTGAGTTTTCGTAACAATCGATTCCTGTCTATTGTTTCGAAGCCCCTTTTTAATCAACAAAGCTTTTCCTTACGTAGTTACTTACAAGACGAGAAACGTTCAAGAAATTTTGTACCTCTTACAATGCAGCAATATCCAAAACTATTGAAGATCTGAAACGCCCCAATGAATAACGTGAAACTTCTGTTCTGTGACGGACTGTAACATCTAAGAAATAAGAAAATAAACAAAATTTCATGCTCTAACATTTGACTTACAAATTAATACTCGTTTAATACAACCCCTTCTCTTGGCCTTAATACCACGTTCGAAGTTTCAAAAACGATGGGAACGCTTTTAACGGAGTATATATGTACATAGCAAAGATTCGTTCCGCCTGATTTTGATACCGCGAAGTTTTCCAGCGTTTCCAAAGCTTTCCTTCCGCAACCGTCTCCCCCTTCGAGCGCGCTCTTTTTCCTATTGTTTGCTTACTTACCCCCGCCAATACAACGAGGTAGTAAGTCGATGCGTGTGAGAGTTCGAAGTCTGCGGTCTTGATTCCAAAACAAAAGACGGCATATTTGCCGTCTCGCAAGGCTCGCGGCTGGCGAATATAATACTGAAAGGTTACACGTAAAGCGTACTTTGTTAACGAACCATCTGATGTCTGATATATTTTATCGATTACCGGAGAAAACGTTGTATGTGTTCATAATACTTATATGAGGTACATTCGCTATAGTCAGTTGCAGAATCTTGAAAATTCGAATTTGACTTGGTCGTATAATTAAGAATACCATATTTTTAAGGGATAAAAACGTATAGTGTAATAGGATAATTGTGATCTTTTCATAACTAAAGTGTTTAATCTATAGTTTATTATATTTTTGTTAACAAGCTTGCTAGTTGAAATATAGGACAAACAAAGCATTATTTTCCTTTTCAACTTTAGCAACAACGATGGGTGATCACTAGAGTTTGTTAAAAAGGTGGTACCGGATGGCAGTAGCGGCGTGGGTAGGGGTAATTTTCAACACATAGTCGATCTCGACAGTACCGCTAGAGAGTTCAAAGCGACAGTACGTTGCACGCTGCACGCCAAATAAGTACGCGGAGATGGGACGCCCGAAAGGTGTAACGTTCCCTTCGAATGTGAGTAAATATCTCAGGCATTTCCCTGGATTAGAATATAGAAATCCGCATATTTATTGCACAATATGCAATAGCGGATTGCTAAGTCGCGATAGGTTTGAATGTAGAAAACTTTGTAAAAGTAAACGTCATGTATTGAATTTAAGTATTCCATACTGGCAATTTTTATATGATTTTATTTTGATGTTAAGTGCGTGCAACATCCCACAGCATCTAGTATCTAATGAACACTTTCTTCTCTTTCGGGCTAAGTACGTTGCCTTATGGAAGCTGCCAACATCTATGCAATTAAGATACAATCTGCCACGTGTGCAAGGTACAGTAAAGGAATGTATAAAAGACGAGTTGAGAAATAAGAAATTCTGCCTATGTGCGGATTAAACAACTGATGCTCAGAAACACAGCGTCATTCATATTGTAGCGCGTCCTTTAAAACGTTTTGGTCCACCAGCTTCATTGTTGTTATCCAGTAAAAGGATTCAGAAAACTAATGCAGAAACCGTTGTCAAGATAATAAAAGATTCGTTGAGAGAATTTTGTATCACAGGAACCCAAGTCACAATGTTCGTTACTGACAGAGCCGCAACAATGCTGAGAGTTGGTAAGATGTTGGAAATATGCTTTCCGACTCTTCTTCACATAACATGCCTCGTACACGCATGTCACCTCGTAGCAGAAACCATTCGAAAGAAGTATCCGATGGTGGATAAGTTAACAGCATCTACCAAAAAAGTGTTCATCAAATCTCCCAAACACATCCGTGTATTCAAACAATTGTGCCCGAAATGGCTCCAGTCAATATCTCACTACCAAAAATATTTTTCACATGTGAAAAATGTCATCTTGAAACTTGGTTCAAATGATTCTGCAGCAGTTCGGGATAGTCAGCAACTTTTTTCCAATTCGGACATTCAACAACAAATAGATGAAATTTTCATGAACTATTCTGAAGTTGCACAAGCTATTGAGCAATTAGAAAACAGTCACTTATCTGCACGAGACGCATTAAATTGCAATTTACAAGCCGCTCTAGGAAACTTGACAAACACTATAGGAGTCGATGTTGCTGAAAAATTTGGTGCAATTTTAACGAAAAATCCCGATTTACAAAAGGTTCGGTCTATAACTGAAAATCAAGAGGGCACAGATGAGGAAAAGGAATATCTGACATTTGCAAATCTTACTTCACTGGATGTCGAACGATCATTTTCGAAGTATATGACAACGTATTTACAACACCGTCGACGGCTGAATGAATCGACAATGGAAGCGTTGCTGATGTTTCAATTCTACGCAGCTTACCAATGGACAACAAGACGACAGGAAAAGCTAACAATATTATTTTTCACTAATATTGTATATTACGTACCTACTTTCATGCGCTGCGCCACTGCCGGTACCACCTTTTTAACAAACTCTAATAATAATTATCGACTGGGGTGTCATATTTGAAATAAATAAATTAAATTTTACACATTTCTGTTTTAATTGTGATTATCTGAAAATGCAGATACAGCTAACATATTATATTTTCTTTTTAATTATGTTCTTATAAACTAGGAAGTCTAGTCTAAAGACATCTATTATAATAATAGGTTCAGTTGAATCTTTACCCATACAAATACGATTCATTTTGACATAAAATTCCTCTAATTATATTTACACATGTTTTTGTTTCGGAATTAAATTTATTTCTAAAAATGAATGCATTTGCTAAGCACTCACTATTATTTGAATATTTAATACATTGGATATTTGGTAATGAAAAAGAGGTTCTATTTATTTTTGGAATTCGTCATTTTACGATTTAAATTGAGGACGATTTCTTTGCTACACATTCGACTATATTACATTTAAATAATTGTTAGCGTCGATTAATGGCACAAAAATTATCAAATAAGATGTATTACGTATTTCCTAAAATCTGCACTGATGTCGAGCAGGTACACTAGTCGACTGATTGTAATTTGTAGGTGTGTAAGTTTGTCTGGAGAAATAGCGCATGTAGATAAGTATTATGCAACGCGGTATGTATGGATTGTGAACAAGTGAACAAGATTTGCTTAAACGGGCAATGTTTTACAGTTTTGTATGCTGATTTAAAACCTGTTTGAAAAAGTTATTGAACTTTTTCTGGCGGGTTCCACATATTGATGTGGAACCCGCCAGAAGATATTTCAAAAAGAATAAAAACCATCATTTTCTTGTACGTTAAATATCTTCGTAAGTATAAGAGGTACATATGTACATACGGAAGTCACTGTTTTCGATAAAACCAATTTAAAATTGATGTTGAACAAAAATCCAAGATTGTGACTTTTGAGGTACTCGTATCAACTTCCTTAAGTTAAATGGATGCCATATTGGACACATAAAACTACGAAACATTGCCCATTTAACCAAATCTCCATCTTCAATGATAAGTTACCCATGCAATCTCACTCGACCTGGGACACCCGGTACTTTTAAATAGCTTTTAGATTGGATATAATAATTTTGTCGTTACAACAAATTGCATGGGACGTTAATTATTACATGGCTTTTTGACTGGCAACTTCAATCGTGCATCTTTTATTTCAAGCACATCCACTTAAATTAGGAATATCGACTTTCAAACTGAATATTTTATCATACTCGTGCGTTCGTAGGTGGTGGGCTTATTCAATTTGAATCCCTAGCGTAAAAAAAGCAGAATTTTCAGCGCGAAACACTGGAAAAAGTGGCCGCAAACGTTTCTTAAGAGATATCTCCGCTTTACTAATGGCAACCCACACAGCTTTCTATTTTCATTGAACGTAATAAAATGTCTACGGTATAATGTTACACTTTCCCACGCGAAGACCATACAAAAATAGTTAAAATAAAAAACGTTACGTCGCTTTTTGTAATTGTTTCCAGAACGAAAAAGGAGAGGGATAAAAATAATAGAAAATTAAAGTAGCTGTTGTGCCAGGTTAGTTCAGTTAAATATAAAATAAGATGATATGTGACGCTACAATATTATTCATTATCGTACCTGCTTCAGAATATTATATCCAAGGTACTTCATTTAAGAATTCGCAACGGCACACCCAGAGAAATGGTTTCTTGCATCAATAAAATAGATTTTAGATAAGAAAATAATTTCCTTTACATTTTATTTGTATTAAATAAATATTTTCTTAGGGTTGGAAAATCAAGAAAATCTAAGACATAAAAATGTTTCTTCCAAGTAAACCATTTAGTTTTAAGTTAAGAAAACATTCATATTAAAGGTAGTAATAAAAAACACATCATCAGACTAACTGCAAGGATATCCAATAAAAGAAAAATTAC
Organism: Dynastes maya; assembly: GCA_029619315.2. Classification (NCBI taxonomy): domain Eukaryota; kingdom Metazoa; phylum Arthropoda; class Insecta; order Coleoptera; family Scarabaeidae; genus Dynastes; species Dynastes maya. Next base: position 53,707,112 of record JAROYE020000004.1, on the reverse strand, counting down.
AATAATGGAAAAGAAAACCTCAAGTTAATAATTAAAGCAAGGAGCAAGTGAATGAACTAATGAGAAAGCTTTTTTTTCTATAATACAATATAATTAAATTACTTCTTTAAGGGCTTATTTTTATAATAATAATAACAATAATAATAATAATAATAATAATAATAATAATAAACGAATTTATTGGTCTTTATGTAGTTTAATAATTAACGAGTTAATATTTAACTTTATTTATTCCTTTTATTATTATTATTTATTTATTTAAAAAACTATAGTTAAATTAGTACATGTGGTAAATAGTAATAAAAAGAAAAAAAATTATATTAACCAGTATCTCTTGAAAATATTTATGAACCATTGTACGTTAAAAATTATATTATTGTATGGGTAAGTATGACATCTGTATTCCGATTTCTATCGCTAGCTTCTAGGACGGCACGACTATATCTCTTGGCAGTAGGTGGCGCCAGGAAATATTTCAGTGCTGTTTTAGAAGATTAGTGCCATAAACTGAGAGATGAACAGCAATGTGGGCAAGAGCAAAAAGCGTCAGCGCTTTTCTCTTCTCACGTTGTTTTTGCCGGCAGTATTTCCATCAATGCCATGAGCTATTTATCAGCATTGTTTTGGTTATTGTCTCTAGACACTTTTTTCATGTGTGTTTCCACATGAACTACACTTTTGTTTGAGCATAATTCTGTAGATAACCTCACCTTAGCCTTTTTATAATCACAAGCAATGAGAATAATTTACTGGATTATGTACGGATATGTCGTACTGTTTTAAACAAGATATGTCCGTAAAAGAAAGTCTTGGGTGATCAGTGATCACAAATATAATGGCAACGTGGTTGCATAAATATGAAATAAGATAAGGAGACAAAATAGAAAAATGTTTTTAAATAATGCGACTTCGTACTCTAATTATCACTGGAAAATGTCAAACTGTTTTTTCATCATACTACTTCACACTTTTAAATAATTTGCGGAAGTTTCTAGGCTGGTGAATTAGAAAAACAAATAATTACAACGAAGCTTCAATGTGGATTTCAACAGCGTAGATTTGTCTGTAGATAATTTAAAGATATTTCCCCCAAAGTGTGACTTTCAACGAGTACAAGTAGAAATTGGGGATTTTATTCGTCAGTCTCAAAAGGCATGCATCCATGTGATACAGCTCTAATAGAAAATCCAGGTGACCATTGAAAACTGTTTAGAAGAGAGACGTGCAAACAATAGCTTTCATTCTGATTCCGATAGTTCGCTGTCGGATGAAGAACGTGAAAACATTAATGGTAGTGGTAGTGTGTTTAGTGAACGCAATAAAAATTCATCAAAAGTCCTGTGATATAACCATATACACGTTGGTCCACATTTCACCGGGGTGCGAGAGATATTGTACGTAGCGTGATCTGGCATACTTGTATTTATCCCCGCCGGCCAGCCTCGCCGCACACAACTGCTGTAGCCTACCTGACGCATTCTTTGTTTTTCTGTGCGCTCGTAAGATTCTAACAAGAGATCGTAGATTTTGAATACATTATGTTAGTTAATACAACCGCAGAGATGCTATACATCATTGAATGGTATTTTGCGAATTGCCGTAAATGCCAACAAATAGACGAACAGCTCCTTCTAATGCATCCCGAGGAGAGAGAAGTGAGGGTTTGTTCGTTAGTTGAAATGGGCGAACCTTGCTTTAGCCGGCAAATTTCAGACGAAATCGGTATTAATAGAAGTGCTGTGAAACGTATTTTGAAACGCAACAAATACAAAAGTTACAAAGTTCAAAATTGTCAGGAGATTTTCTCCTTAATAAAGTAACATTACGTGATTGAGCGGACAAGTGTGCGTACCGCTGCTCGCTTTATCATATACTGCGATTGGATGCGATCTATCAGTGAGACTCGAATGCTCTGTTGCCATTCATCCCGCTCGTATGTGCCCCGACATGTATATAAAAACGCCTAGATATAAGAACAAAGCTGACAGTGGCGATGCTACTGACCTAATGACATGGTTTACTTTTAGCCTGCCTGAGGATGAGCTGATATTCGCTCGAAACCGGTAGCATTGTGTTATTAAATTGTTATTGCGAGAATTAGACCATCATTACACCTTTTCCTCGTTATGAATTACTCACACAGAGTCCCCTTGAATCGTTTGAATATTATAATTTGGCGAAACCTTCATAAAAGCGGTCATCTCTTTACAATGGACAGTTTCACCTTTCTCACAGCTGACCGGTATTGATAGGTACTATGCTTTGAAGGTAACGAGAATTGCAATGAGCAAACATCGTTCTTGTGTGAACTCTGGGCGAATTTCAGAAATTTTAAACATTCCAGTACATGCTACTGTAATGTGTACTATTATTTCTTATTTGTTTGGTACTACCTCGTATATTAATTTAGCAAGCCATCTAAACATAAATATATTATTGCAACCATTATTTCGATATTTACCTTATTAGATACTGGAAGAAATTAGATCCTAGAGACCGAAGATAATAATTCCAGGATATTCATAATTGTATTGCAGCTAATAATGAATATATTAGTGACTTCCTTGTTTGTGTTTTATTCCACTCATATTCATCTCACAGCCTTTGCGTTATTCTACTTCTATTCACCGTCGTACAAAAGGAGTGTACGAAATGCAGCAGGCGGTGGAGGCGCGCTGGGAGGCTTCGAGCGCCGGGATGTCTCTTCCGCCACCCCTATATTGTACACCTAGCCGAAATGAACCCTCCGCTATCGTTGCTAGATTCAATTTTCACAGTGTAACATGGTTAAGAGAGAGAATCGTGCCTGGAATATTGACTTTTGTAGTCATAATGTCCGGATTTCGAATGCCTACCCGCGTAGTCTTTGTTCTGCTGGTTGCCTATTGTCGGCGGCAATATACACGACTAGGTTTCTCCGTCTCTGTTCTACTCCTTGTCTCGCGTATAATCCCTGCGTCCTATTTTCCCTGTTCGTCGACGATGTCATCTTTTCCATGGGTTTGTAGAAGAGGTGCCTAATGTTTAGCGGACCGTTTTGTAGATTATTTTTGTCCGCTTTGCTGTTCTCGTCCTCCTTTCTTTTTTTTTACTTCTACAGTTTTCGGTGGAAGCACAATTATCTTTTAGGAGCGGCTAATATCCCCGTAAAAACGTCTTGTTTAATGTATAGGATTTCTATATGAGAATTCTGAGAAAACCGTCGATCACCAAGACGGGAGCTTGCTTAAAGTCCATCACGTTTCATTACGGTACTGAGTGAAAAAGTGGAAATAAACAGCTACGCAACGATAAATGTCGCTAGTAAAAATGATTTTCATCTTCAGCTTTTGTCAACAGCGGTTATTTGACTTTGCATACAATCTTCTTGTACAATTATCTTTTTAAAAAAAGTACGCCTAGTTGAAGGGAACAGAAATAAAATTGCAAATAAATAAAATGTTTTGAAATAGCAAAAAAATACACGATTATTAGAAGAAGAATTTATTCCCCATCTACGTAGGACTAACTTTAGCGATTAACATGCTCACGAACAAGAAGATCAGTAAATGCTAATAATTAAACTATTCTCATACCTGAAACGTTAGACGGTTTGAGCGAGGGAAAGTTTGTGAAACTTCCTTTCTACAGAATATCGAAAGGTATTAGTAAAGTTATATGTTCCAGTTCGCAAAATACACTTAAAAAGCTTTTTAACAATCCGAAAGATAAACCGGACATGAAAGAAAGGTCGGAAATTTATAAAATTGTATGTAATGATTGTGATAAAGCCTATATTGGTTAAACGAAACAGGCGATAACACATTAGGAGCTACAGGTACGGGAAGATAGAAAGTGTAGCACAACACATGAACGCAACCGAGCATGATATTAAATTAGAAAACCTGAAATTGATTAAGAATTTAACTTCGCCGCGGGAACTAGACGCTTACGAAACTATTCACATAAAAAGGAACACAAATTTAATCAATAGAGAGAGCGAACCATTACAGTACTCCTGTCTTTTAGATTTATTAAGGTAAGCTGGTCATTTGGTTTATGGTGCGTGTTACAATAACAAGAGACCCTTTAGTCTATCTTTTCATATATTCCGCCTGTTTTTGGATTCTAGTTTTAGGGTGTATAGGCGGAAAGAACACAAATTTGATGGATAGAAAGAACATAACCGCTGTCTCGCTTTATTTTTATTAAAGTGGGACAGCCACATGTTTTGCGCTTCGTGGTGACAAGACCCTTTCGTCTACTTCTCCTTATTTTTGCATGGTTTAGTCCTAAACGGCAAAAGTAGGTACCTGTATATTTTTCTTGAGAGTAGGGATAGAGCGGGCTTGTTAGAATTAATATATTTTCTCATATAATTCGGTCACGCAGCTGACGATGAGAACCCACGAGCCCGCGAAACAGCTGTTCCGAGTTAATTATTAATTTGTGTGAGTGTGCCGAGAGTTATTATTGTTTGCTAAATTTAAACGTTTAAAATGGTAATTAATCTTCAAATCCCAATAGAAATGGAGATACAATAATACCAAATTCCACAAATTCTCTTTCTAAAGATTAAACAACTAAACTCGACCAACTTCTACGGTGGATGCGATCCGACTATCTTTTATTTCATTGAATTAAAAAGGATTAATTAAAATTGTTTCCATTGTTTTACTGCTCCAATAATAATAATAAAATATTTATTTCATTTTACAAAAGTATGGAGCAAGTCACAAAAAAAAAGAATACGTTGTTACGATATTAAGCAAGTACATACTAGGATACGTAAGAATTCATTTATAGTCGCGAGTACCATGCAAATATCGAATAATGTTGTCGCTTGTGCTGGAGCGCCCTTGATTCGCTTCGCGCGCTCCCCACCTTATACTTTCATAGCGAGCATACGTTGTAACACTATCCATATATTTTAGCGGTTTCCTTTACTGCGGAACTTACGAACGCGGTATATGAACAAAGCTTATATGTATGTATATATTTTCACAAGAAAGGAGTATCAAGAAAGTCCTTAATTTCATAAAAAGTATATTTGATTAAATGGCACTTGATTACATGTTTAAACGTTTTTAATTGTTCATTTTTATATTTCCTTGGATTTTTAATATTTGTGTCACTACAGATACTCACGCGTATTACAAACATGATTTATTTCACGTTGTTTTTTTTTTTGGTAAAATAGGCACATTTATATACCGTGAGGTCCTAAAGTATCCCCCCACCCCATGCTAACTTTTTAACGACAGAATCTAACGTGTTTAGAAAAATGGGTCAATTTCTATTTTTTATGAACTAATTTTTACCGTTATCAGCAGTTCAATTGTATTTCCGGTATCAACGGAAGTGACCTCAATTTTCTTATTTTAAATGAAACACCCTGTATATTTTTACGTTTTTGGAAAGGTGATCGAAAGGCGAATCCAACTATACCACATATATTGTACTTTAATTTTAAAAATATTAATAAATATATAATGATATGCAGCAATAAAGGTTATACAGGATGTTTTATTTAAAATATGAAAGTTGACGTCATTTCCGGTGATACTGGAAATGCAACTGAAGTGCCGACAACGCCAAAAGTTAGTTCACAAAAGATAGAAATCGATGTATTTTTTCTAAAAACGCTAGCTTCTGTCGTTCAAAAGTTAGTATGGGGGGGAATTCTTTATGACATCATTGCATATAAAGGCTAGGCAAGGTAAGTATACCTTTTTGTATTTTTTCCAGGTTAAATACTCTCCTCAAGCATGATTTCTGTAATATGAATAGTCTTTTAATATCGACAGAGTTGCCCCAAAAGACAATGCCATACGATAACCCCGAGCCAATGTAGACATGACAAGCGGCTAGAGCTGCTTCAACACGGACTTCAAATGAAATTGTCCTGAAAGCAAAAACCATTCCTACCAGCTTTTTGGTGAGTATATTAACATACTCTTTCCAGTTTAGGGCACTTTCTATTTGTACTCCCAAAAATCTTACGTGAGTAATCGATAACAAATCTGTGTTCTGAAATTTTATTGCAATATTTTCACTTTTCTTGAGGGTGAATTGAACTAAATTTGTTTTATTTACATTTAGTTTTAGGTTATTTTCATGAAACTATTTATACATTACATTTAAGGTGTTTGAGATGTCTACTTTCAGTTTTTTATTATTTGCTCCTCCAAAGATAACCGAAATATCATCTGGAAACATGTTAATAACATGATCAGTTACTTCTGGAAGGTCGTTCGCGTACAGCAAAAATAAGAAAGGACCCAGAATGGAACCTTGAGGTACTCCTTTTCCTATTTTTTGCCAAGTGGATTGTAATAATTCGCTTTTATATAGAATTTTTGTACACATCACACAATTTGTTAAACAGGATGTTGTGAATAAACGAAGTGAAAATATATCTCATGAAGATAACTTAATTTTTAATTTAACTAGGTATCACTTAAATTACAGAAAAACATGCGCCATGGGTAAAATTTACTTTCTTAAGTGATATTTAGTGTTTTAAGAGTTACTTATAATTTGAGACATGTCGGTGAGATTGGCCGTTAGTGTATTATAAATTTGATATGGAGAAATTATCAGGAACTGTTTAGGTAACACAGGCGCTTTATAGAGTTTAAGCAATCCTCATAAATAATTTACAATTTCGAGAATGATCCGATTACCCTCTTGAGGGTAATTGTAAGAGATATTGCTCAGTGTTAGGTATATAGACATCTATTTCGATAAATCCTACTATAGCTATTGCTATACATGAAAAAATCAAATCGTTTGGTAACATTCATTGTTTTGAAAACCAACCATTTCCAAATTGAATTGATTCGATTTGACGGTATTTTAATTGAAGAATATGTAACTTAAATACTGTGTAATAGATCTGGCAGAAACTAAATTAGGCTATCCTGTGCTTAATAAAATTGAGGGAAATCATCCTTAAGAACGTTGAGTTTAGTAAATTAGGAGGGATAAGGGGTAAAATGTTCATAAGATTGTTGGAATTTCTGGCCAAATTCGTAGCTAAGAATTATAGAAAATTATTAAATCGACGTGCTTTCTAATTCCTAATTTTTATTCTGTGTCGGACTCACGATAATAAATAGTTTCGTAGTTTTGTAATAAAAATTCTTCTAAAATTTTATTTTATATATTATCGATTTAAAAATGTCTTTTTCGGATTTGACGCTTCACTAAATTGTACCTTTAGAACTAATATAGCTCATGGTATTGGTAGAACCATTTCCGGCAAATATAATGCCAACAGAGAGAAGTACTAGCACGCGGACATGTTTCTGCCTACCCGGCGTCATCAGCACGACTACGGGTACTCCTCCTCTGCTGTCTGCATTGTCTCTACCTCTCAGTTTATACCCCCAATGGCCACAACAGCACTGAAAATAACTCCCGGCGCCCCCTAGTGCCAAGAAACGCAATCATGCCGTACTAGACCGTGGCGACGCACACAGAAGTACAGATGCTTGCCACCTATCGAGCAGTTCATGGGCTGCTGAACACTAGGCATTTTTTCATGTGTATTCTTGTAGTTTTAGGGTATGTTACTTTCCCTTCACGGTAAGATGTTACTGTAGAGTTGCTCAATTTGCGCCAACAGCCAGTGGCGGGCGCATGAAAGTTAACACAAAATAAATGGTCAGAAATAAAATATAATACGTGCTCAAACACTTACCGCCTTAAGGGTCTTCCGTGAAATCGCAAAGTGAATAATGTCTGTTAAATATCTGCAACATTAGACATGTTTCGGCAAACCGAGTGCGACGTGCGGAAAAAGTGTGTTTATATGCAGAAAACGAACATTCTACATCTAGTGACGTTATATTTGCGTAATTAGAATAATCTTTGGAACAACTTAATGGTTCTGTTGACGCACCTTCACAAATTTATCTTAATGTGACAAAATCAGAATCTTTCTCTAAAACACTTTCAAACCTTTCTAGAACACAAACGTTTTTTGCGTTTTATACCGCGCATAGCTGTGAGTGAACATATTGCACTATTTGCAGTGATTCCGCTAACGACACCGAAGGATTCTGTAATTTTTCTATTGCCTCTACTAGTCCGAAGTAAATGTTCTGAATACTTTTTAAATCCGTTTTAACCTGACTATATTAAAATTTCGACTGGCTTTCCTTGACAGCCGCAGCATCCTTTTGATTAAATTGTAAAGCCACGTTCTTAATATTCTCAAAATATTTATGATAATAAAGCGCGGCCTGTAACTATGTTCCCCCAACGTGTAAGAATGGGTTCTGGTGGCTCAGGCATACGGGGGCATAGTCTGTGAAATTCGCGAATACGTTTTGAGGATTTGACAAACACTGCTTTTGTATGCGATATTAAAGCGTCTACCTCAGGATAACATTTTCTAATACTATCCGCCACAAGATTGAGAGCATGAATTTTACACGTAATATGTAACAAGTTAGCACAATGTTTTTTAAGAGACCAGCCTACAGAAAGCATGTTTGCGGCACCATCATTCATAAACATCAACAATTGGTTTGTTGAAAGTTCAAACTTTTCCAATGTATTTAACACTAACTTTGAAATTACTTCGGCAGTACATTGTTGTACTCGTTTGGAAGCTAATAGGATTGAAGGTGACGATTGATGTGGTTCGTACCATTACATCAACTACAGAATGTGTTTTACGACCTGTTGTTTCGTCCACATATAATCACATTTTTTTATCTTTCAACTCCGATTTAATTCTTTTTTCAACATGTTCACGACCAAATCGCACAATTCGTTGTAACGATGCCCGACTTGGTAATTTTCAGTCCGAATATTTATTCCAAAAGAAGACATATGCTTCCTTGTCTAGTAAATTAAACGGTAGATTACATGCAATAAAGGTATCACATAAATTAAATTTAAATTTGTCATAGTGTCGTGTGCAATTTATTTTGAAGAATGCTGTTTACTATTTACGTGACGTAGACAATTTCTTTTGGACCAACACATTAAAGGGATATTACAAACTACACTTTGAATTTTAACGCCATCATAATTTAGGTCAGGCACTTCTGCTATAAACTCTGTTACTTTGTCCAACATTGGTCGTTTTCGCGACGTAGGCAACACGCGGTGATTTAGTTGAAAATACTGTTGTTTAAGTAATTAAGCGTTTTTCATTATTGCATTGAATTGAAAGAACAAAATAAAAACTTATGCGAATTTTCTGGATTTTCAAATTTGTTGCTTTTAATGAAATTTCGAATTTAGTACTTTTAACACAATTTAACACTATTTTATAAAAAAAATCCCTTATACGACTTCTTCAATTTTACTGTTTATTTTATAACGTAGTAGATTAGCATTTTACCATGAAGGAAAAGTAACATACCCGAAAAGTGCAATTTAGTGAGGCGTATCAGAAAAAAGATTTTTTTAATCGATAATATATATATATATAAAAAATAGTGAGGTGGTGCCGTCTAAAGCGAGGCACACTGTATATACAATATACTTCTATTTTACCAATAATCTCGCAACATATCCTCGAAAACGCTTCATAAATACCCTATAATTTCCGCATTTCCTCCCACACACACAACGTACAAGCGTTACCATCCCAGAAGCAATTTATGTACTACAATTAATTGCAATCTACGCCAACACATTTTCATTATCATCTCGGCTACATTCGTTCCAATGCGTTCGCTATTTAAGCACAATGCATGCCGCAGTGGTATATATATGTACCACAAACAACGAACAACACATGTACATATGTACAACAGGAGAGCAGCTAGTTTAGTTTTGGAGGCTAATGCGCCATGTCAGCGATCTAAATGTTATCCAAGGTTAATTAAAATATACAGTACAGCTCCGGAAATAGGCAGTAGGATGATGTGCCCAATTCGCACGTATGTATGTACATCTACTAGGTAAGCGCCTTCAATTCTCGGCCTAACGGGCCTACACAGATTCGAGCATGTTGAAACCCCGTTGCGTCATAGTTGCACGATATATACTACAGTTCGAGGAATAGTAGTTTTTAGTAGCCAGCCAGACAACGTGACAAGTGCATGAAAATGTCTCAAGTAACGAAAATTGAGTGCCGCGGGAATATTAAATTTTTAACAAAGGAAGGGCATACGCCAAATCACATTAAACAACGTTTAGACGACGTGACGTTTATGGTGATTGATCTCCTTCATATTCCACTGTAAAAAAATGGGCAAAATGTTTCCGTTTGGTGCAAAATTCCCTTGAAAATGATGAGCGCCTCGGTCGGCCAATTGAAATGATAACGCTTCAAAACATTTCATCATTGAAGAAATGGTATTAGCAGATCGCCGTTTGAAAGTGAATGAATTAACAGTGATATAAAATATGTCTGAAACAAGTATTTGCCCTGCTCTCTAACGTGAACGTCGGGTCGAATGGGCGCGCTCGTTTTTAAACATGTGTGGAGACGACCCGACACCGATTTTGAAGTCCATTGACACAGGAGATGAGACAATTGTTCTGTATTATGATCCTCTACCCAAAAAGGAATCGATGGATTGGCGGCAACCCAATGAACCTCATCGCAGAAAGGTGAAAGTCGTTCAATCAACGAAAAAGGTGAAGGCCACAATATTCTGGGATTGTGAGGGTATTTTACCCATAGACTTTAAAGAACGGAGTGCAACTGTCGACAGCACATATTATGCGTCTTTGCTGCATAAACTGAGGGACAATATTCATGCGAAACGTCGAGGAAAATTGATGCAACGTTGGTTGCTCACTTCTGTAGAAGTCGATATAGCGTTTACTTTCGACATTTGCAGTGATTAGCATGTATTTAATTATATACTCTCATCCATACAAATTATCATGAACTTCGTATATATACGACTTATCAACTTAAATTGCCATGTTCCACAAAGACATGCTGAAGAGCTGTATGACAGCGAAACGCGTCCATGTATGATGGTTGATGGCAATTAGTTGTAATTTCATTGTTTGTTAAAAATTATTATATTTGACCAAGTCTATCAGGGCTAGAATTTATGGCACCTACCTCGTATTGTGATTGGTTTGAGTATGTAAGAACCATTTGGAGATACAAAACAAGAACAAAACATGAATCCACGCAGAGAATTTGAAATGATTTCGTAAACAATGCTGTTGTCGTTTAGAAGACAAGAGAACATCTCAAAGTTCTCAAGCATTTAAACACTGACAAATAAAGTGACGATTTGTATGAAAAATTATAGACATTACTCATGTAATTTTTCTCCTATTTGCTCAAAATGTTGTCATAAAACACTCCCAACTCAAAATTATGTATTAACATCTGACATTTCCGTGACACAAACAAGATATGTTAACGTTACTTACTTTGTTGCAAATGATCGTGCTTACCCACAAGCTACGGGAGTCTATATTGTATATATGTATGTGCTGTACACACCCGGAGTAGATAATGAATTCGGCAATATGTTAATAACGGAGGAGATTATTTGCGTGAGTTAATGATATTTCGCCAATTACCAAATGTTAAATTCGCGAATATGATAACCAGTATTAATTCACCAATGTAAATTTTAGTAATACGTAAATTATAATACTGTGCCCGGGATTGTGAACATTACACGCACCTAGAAGTTCTGATTTAGCGTTGTGTAAAGCATATTACACTCCTATTAAAACCGCTGTCAGCAGTGTCGAATTGAAAATCATTTTTCTGATGTCGTATACAGGATTTGTATCTGTAAATTGGTCTACCTTGAATGTAATTCATTTTAATACCATGTGAATCACACTTACTCATTATAACTTACTTACTTGCTTAATCCTAACCCTTCTACCGTCTCGGGTGTATGGGAGTTGAGTTCTATGTCGGAGTTCTTTTCCTCTGGTTCTCTCTTGTACCTACCCTCTAATTTCTTTCCAGTTTATGTTTCTTTTTTCGGCTGCTTCTCGCACTTCCTCCGTCCAACATTTTCTAGTTCTACCTTTCTGTCTTCTTTTGGTTGGTTTCGCTTCAAACACTCTTCTCACCATCGTGTTTTTCTCCATTCTCATAACGTGTTCCAACCACCTCAGCTGTCCTTCTTCTATTCTATTTTGAATGGGTTTCATTTTCAAATTTCCTCTGATTGTACTATTTCTTACTTTCTCCAGACTTGTTTTGTTATCTATTCTTCTAAGGAATCTTATTCCTGTACTTTGTATTTTTTTCTTTCTGTTTCTTTGTTGTTGACCACACTTCCGACCCATATATAAGTATCGGAGTCGCTATCCTCTTGAAAATCTCTGTTTTGATTTACTTGGATATCCCTTTTTTGTTGAGAAAAGTGCACTTGATGCTGTTAAATAATCTTCCTACTGCTTCATTTCTTCTTTTTATTTCCTCATCAAATCTACCACCATTCGTCAACGTTGTCCCCAAATAATTGAAACTTGCTGCCTGCTCCAATTTTTCTTCATTCAGATATACTTCATGTTTTTTAGTATTTGTACTTATCACCATGGTCTTGGTCTTTTGTCCATTTATTTTCATATTGGCTTTTTCTAAGAAACATTTTCATTCAAGGTTTTTTTCATTTTTTGATACTAAAACCATATCGTCGACATAAGTTATTTCTGACACTTCTATTATTTCCATGTTCCAATATCCTATGTTGTACCGTTTCACCTGTTTTTTCGCTACTTTTATTACTTCATCCAGGACTACTGTGAACAGAATGGGGCTTAGGATGCATCCCTGCCTCACTCCTTGTGACGTCTCAAAATATTCTGATTTTTCATGGCGCATTCTAACAGCGCTTCTCACATCGACTCCTCTTTTCTGTAGGGTTGCCCATATATCCTCTCTTTTTACCCTGTCAAAGGCTTTCTCTATGTCTATGAAACAGAAGTGTAGCTCTTCTCCTTCTCTTATGGCTTTCACTATTATTTGTCTTATGATGGAAATCTCATCTATCACTCCCCTTTTTGCTCTAAATCCATACTGTGTATCTTCAAGTGATTCTTTTAAAGTTTGTCGCAGTCTTTTTTCAATTATTCTAGTGTATATTTTTCCTATTGTGCTTAGTAGAGTGATTCCTCTGTAATTTTTGCACTCTTTGGTATCCCCCTTCTTGTGTATTGATACAATAATACCTGTTTGCCAGTCTACCGGAGCTATGCCTGTGTTAAAAACTTTATTATATATAATAGTTGTTATATTGTCACATCCCGGCGCTTTACCTGATTTCATTGCTCTAATTACCATTTTCACTTCATCAACTGTTATGTCACTCAGTATCTCTTATTCTCTCGCACTTGCTTCAAATATTCTATCATCTTTTGCATAGTCCATTATCGTTGTTTCTCTTCCCTCAAGCAGTTCTTTAAAGTATTTTCTCCACCGCTCCATAATTTCTTCTTCTTCCACGATAATATCACCATTCTCGTTTTTTACGTTTTTTAGGGTTGTAATATTGCCTCTTGTCCTCTTTCTTATTACACTGAGAAACATTTTTTGGTTCTCTTCATACGCTGTTTTCATTTTTTCTCCAAAGTCCTTCCAGCATTTTTCTTTTTCTATTTTTACCAATCTCTTGACTTCTTTTCTTTCTTCGTTGTATTTTTCGTTGTCCTCTTGTGTTTCTGTGTCTATATACTTTTTCTATTTTTGTTTCTTTATTTTGATTTCTTTTTTTTATCTCATCATTCCACCAGTGGTCCTTTGCTCCTTTCTGTTTGAAATTTTTGTTATACAACACGAATTCTCTGCCGATGTCAAAATTATGTCTTTGAGAGATGCCCATACCTATTCGCATAGGTGCCTGTATGTTTAGTTTTTAGATGTTCCGATTCAGATGTTCTTGGTATTCTGCCCTAATGTGTGGTTCCTTTAGTCTATGGCATCTGATCCTTCGATTTACAATATGTCTTTTTTCTTTTCCTTACTCTCTTTTCCTTCGCCATTTCATAACTACCGAGTAATGGTCGTTCCCAATCTCTGCAATTCTATTGGCTTTTACGTCTGTGATCATATTTCTCAATTCTCTGCTTACAATAAAATAGTCTATTATCGATTTTTCTTTATAACTTCTGACTTCTCTTGTAAATTTATGTATGTTCTTGTGTTTAAAGTGTGTGTTAGCAATGAAGAGCTCATTTTCTAGACAGAAATCTATTAATCTCCCTCCATTAATGTTTTTGCAGACTTCTCCCTGCTTTCCCAAGCACCATTCTATTCCTTTATTGTTGTTACCTACTCTGCCATTCAGGTCTCCCATTATTATCACTTTATTTCGGTTCTTATCGATTCCCATTTGCAGTTCGTGGAAAGATTTGTCTTTTTCCGTCTGTTCAGTATCTTCATTCAGTCCGTATGCTACTATTATTGTGGAATCTTCTCCTGTTGTTCATAAAAATTATTTAAATACTAATATTAAAATAAAATTATGCGAAGTCATGTCTGTCACCGTTTTCTTATTGTACTACTAGTGTATATCATCCTGTCATTGATTTTGCTACGGCCTATAAAATTCAAAAAATTCAAGACTCTCGTGTACGTTTTATTTTTAAAACTGAGCTTGTCCGTTCGACAATAACGTTAAGTAAACCTCGGAACTGTAGCAACAACTTCAAATTCGATGACCATTAATTAAGACGCCATTAATGGATACGATCTTCAAAGCAGTTCTTTTTATAGGTAGCAGCTTATGCAAATTTTGTATCAAATGTGATGTAAAGTTAGACATTTTCATAAATTCCTCAAGCGCTTTAACATATTATTTTTAACCTATATGCACTCCATGTATTCTTCAATTGCAAGCAAATGCTTAGTTTTCCTGTAAGTACAAATCTCTATCCATAATTCCTTGAGATTACAATTGAAAGAAAGTTTTTCCTAGCCAAATCTGTCAACCAAATCAAATTCCCCAGAATATTTGCAACGTTCTTCCCGTTCCAATTTAATCACACGCGAATAATTCAAAAGTCGTTGGAGCGTCTTTTTCATCCCCTACGAAACGCATAAGGTCGCGTATATTCCGCAGAGTTGATAATAAACATCCTCTATAAGCAGATTGCGAACTTGAACTTCATGGCTTCTGAACTTTAACTGGACCGACCCTACCCGTTGCCTACCTAAGTCCTAAATAAACTTCCTCGGCAGTTAGACAAAGACGAAAGGTATGTATTTATATATCTCCCTAAAACAAACGGAATTTCCGGTCAGATTATTTGAAACCGTATACCCGCTTTACAGGAAAATATTATCTTTTCTCATTTATTACCTTAGATTTCAAGAACAAATCTAGTATCACTACGAAGGTTTTTGTTATGTTGCGGCATGGATTTTTCAGCATAGATTTTTTTTAAGAACTTCTAACAATAAACGTATCAATTTGATTTACCGTAAAATATAAACTAACAATCAGCTGTGAAGTTCTCATATTAGTCCAATAAGTTAGCTTTTCAAACTGAATTTGTTGTTTATATACTCGTTGTCTAAATAGCCCAATCACCCAATCACCCCATACCCTAAAATAAAATGGGTTACTCTTGGATTATTGATTTTGTGAGTTTAAAGTATTGAATGTTGGATCCACGTTGTTAGGATTTTGATTTCATTTCAAAACAGGACCAAGATGGGTAACTACAGGCACATTATGTTGATTTCAAATGTAGCTAAAGTGTTCGAAAAGGTGCTAAAAGCTCGAATTACAAATTTTATACAGAAGTATGTACCATATCTTATCTGATAGGCAGTTTGGGTTCCGTGATGGAGTATCTACACAAGATGCAATAGCACATCTGTCTCTACTGTATACGAAGCTTTAAATATTTCAAAACCGACTCTGCATTTTCATCGACTTGGACAAGGCATTCGATACCATAAGCCACTCTACATTATTAGAAAAACTGGAAGAAGTATTTCGGGGACACAACAACGCATTCTTATAGTTAAACATTATTTCAAAAACGGTGAGGATTTGATTTCCACGATTCGTAAATTGCGTCCTTTTGGTAAACAGAATGTTCCAAGTGCATCAATTGTGAAGAGAATAATCGGAAAATTCGAGAAGACAAGGAATGTCAGACAATCGACACGTGTTCAAGTCGTTTAGCAGAAAACATCACGGCTATTCGCAAGAATGTGGCCGAGAACCTGAGAACATTCATTCGGCATCGTACTCAAGAATTGAACATTTCAAGAAGCACTCTGCAGCGTATTCCAACGAAAGATGTTTATCTTTATGCCTACAAAATTCAACTGACCCAATAACTCAAGCCTGCAGACCATGAACAACGAAGAAAGTTTATCAATTGGATCATTGCATAGAACAACAACAAGTGAACGGTAAGTTTTTCAACAAAATCTTGAGCAATGGGGCCCATTTTTGTGTTGATGGCTTCGTAAACAAGCAAAATTGCCGCATTTAGAGTGACAGAAATCCACAGGAAATGCACCCTAAACGTGTCACTGTTTGGTGTGAATTTTGGGCTGGGGGCATAATTGGACCATTTTTCTTCAAAGGCACTGTTGGGAATGCACAAACAATCAATGGCGAACAATATCAGGACATCATAACCCAGTTTCTTGTGCCTCAAATGGATGGTATGGATCACGATGGCATATGGTTCCAACAAGACGGTGCCACACATCACGTGAAACAACGGCAATATTGTTTTGTTCGGGGCGATCAGAATTAGCCGCCTATATCGTGCGATTTAACATTTTTGGACTTCTTTCTCTGGGGTTACGATAGGATATTCATTTGTTTGTATCTACTATAAATTAGCACAATTTTTCTTCATTGTCTGCACAAATCTTTCATTCTAATACCCGATCAATGAACTCCAAATAGACATCTTAATTCACCGTATAATTGCTTGTCTTTCACCTGATACCGTATGTGGATGGATATTTTTTCGGTTTTCAGTCATCAATCAACCGCCAATCAATCATTCTAGCATAAATCATGTCGTGCTTATGCGGAAAACAAACAAATAACCAATATGATTCGCTTCTACTCGCAGTGTTTCCATATGATATATGTATAGATACGAACAACGCACCATAGAAACCTACGTTGTTAACAGCGGCGCCTTCTCGACTTGTTTGTACTTTTATGTTAATGTTGGTGCACACGAGCTCTCATTGGTATTTATGAAACGCCATTAATCGCCACTACAAACTCCCAATAATTATGTTGATATTGATTTATCAACCACCACCGGACTTTAGGATGTACTGGAAGTTATTAGGGCAGGTATTAGATGTAAAATATGTTTTTGGGGCTATTAAATAGAGATTATTGGTTTTTATGGCTCGCTGTATGTTATTCAATTCGATCTATGTATATATTTTTTTTGAGACAGAAGTTGGTTTTATACGTGTAAAATTAATGTAATTTTTTCGCACAGCCTACACCACTCAAATCAATTAGGAGAACACTTGTTTCTATGTTTATGTGGAACCAATACCACACTTTACAAAAACAAGCTGCATTGGCAGTGTGCCAAAAAGGATTGAGGAAATAATAAAACAGAGGAGATATTAGTAAATATATGTTCAAATTATACTTATTTGCAGGTTATATGTAATTAAATAATAATATTGCTAATAATACCAACTGTTTGTTTTTAATTTTACCCCAAAATCATAATATTTTTAAGTGGTTCTAATTCGATGGCCAGTGACTGCACTTGACTATCGTAGATTAAATGAAAAATGCTGTGATTGCCTGTTAAAATTGTTTTTCAGACCAGTCCTCTTAGTGTTAGGTATTCTCCGCTTAATTTGTTGATGGGTTGTCGTTGAAGATTTTTCACTGTGAAGAATGGATTTGATTTTGGTTAGTTGTCCTCTTATGACCTTACCCTATGTGTTAATTATACAGGCCAACTCTAAACGATCAACAATCTTACATTGTGTTTCATAGTCTCTTTATATTGTTAACTTCATTTTAAGAACAATTGATAAGTTTGTTTCCGTTTAGCAAAGAAGAGATTGACTTATTAAACAAAGGTTTGAAATACAACCTGAAATTTAATAAGCCCCCGGTTGAAAAAGTTATAGTTGGCATAGAAAACGCGATCAGTAATTTTGATAATAACACAAACATTTTTATTTGTACCGCTTGTAACAAATTCAACCAGTTACTTGTACAGTGTCTCGATTTGGCTATTAAAAATTCTTACGCGTTCATTGAAAAAACTAAGGACATTGAGCTTACTGACAAAGAAATTTTAGTATCATTTGACGTAAGTTCACTGTTCCCTAGTGTTCCGGTTGATTTAACTTTGGAATATTTAGAAACGCTTTTGTTAGATAACCAAATGGATAGGGGGGAAATTGCTAGCTTAATTTCTTTGACAAGACTGCATGAAACAAAATTTCTTCCAAATTAACAACACTTTTTATCAACAAACGGAAGGAACTGCGTTTATGGCTAACCTCTTCATGGGTAAATTTGAAATCGACCTGGCTTATTTCCCTCGGCTTTGGATCAGATACGTCGATGACATTTTTTGCATCTTTGACACCAGCAAATGTTCAATAACGGATTTCATGAAACAACTTAACTCAAAATTTCCCTCTATCAAATTTACCCACGTAGAAGAAAAAGACAACAAGATTCCATTACTCGACATGTTAGTAATAAGAAATAAAAATAAGTTAGAAATAGACGTATATAGAAAACCTACTACTAATAATAGATTTATTTCACAGGATTCTAATCACTCATATGAACAATTACGAACTTTCGGCTATTAACTTTTTGGTGCACCGGTTACTCAATTTTCCTTTAACTAAAGATAGATATCAAAATGAACTAAAAGAAATCAACAACATTGCTTACTTTAACGGATTCTCTGAAGATGTCGTCTATAATACTATTAGGAAACATAAGAATAGATTAAGAATTAGAAATATAATCACACTAGAACGCATTGACGGCCGTAATAATAAGAAATATGTTAAATTACCGTTTTATCCAAGTTACACGAAAGGTCTTCAAAAAATCTTTTCTAAAGTTGACCGCAAGATAATTTCTTCCTCAAGCAATAACCTCAAAAACCTTTTAGGAAGTTCCAAAGACCCAGTAGATAACATGGGTAAATCAGGAATTTACAAAATTTCAGGTAAAGATTATGATCAAGTGTATATTAGGCAGACAAAAAGATCAATCAAAATTAGGTACAAAGAACATTTGGCTCATCTCAAATTCAGAAGGTTTGATAAATTTGGCGTTGCCCTACGTATGCTTGAAAATAACTATAATGTTGATAATATAAAGTTAATTAGAAACGTAAAGAGCATCGTTCAATTAAATTGTTATGAAGGCATGGAAATTTACAAAAACAAAAATCACTTAATGAATTCAGATTTAGGACTACTCAATTCCAGCCTTTACCCTTTGTTACATCATGTTTAGTTAATTACGGCTGTAATTACAACCATGTGCAATGAACCGCTTCATTGAATAACAAGAATTAATAACTTACGTCATCCTGACCATTTACACTTTAATTTAAAGTTTATCTTTGGATTTGCATTTTAGGCTTAATTATAGTCATGTACAATGAAGCGGCTCATCAAGAAACACTTAAAGTAGAAGGGTATATATATTGAAATATCTTTCTCGGGGGTTTTTCTCAAATTTTGTTAAGTTTTCTAATTTAATTCAAATAAACGATTCTTGTAGGTTCGGGGGTATCCCTAGATACCTTTACGGCAATTTTTGAATGAATTTCCAACTCAGTAAAATGAAATTAACGAATTTTAAGATTTGAAAATTAACTAACCTTGAAACTTTCGAACGATGCCAATGTATATAAACCCTCGGTTTATATACCCACCACAGGAACTGCCTGCTCTGGATATTCAACCCTTTTCTCTTTTCTAATAAAGACTTTGAATACACAAACGAACACTTATATTGGGATTGGATTTAAAACAAACTTTGATTCAACCAATGCCGAATAAAGATTGATGAAAATGTATGGCGTCGTTCATCTTTCTTTTATTTTAAATCGCGGAAGACCGGCGATTGTTTTATTTCACAGCCAATTTTGATAATTTAACCCAAATAGCAACTTTTCGATGACTTTCGATCAAATGATATTAGCATACAAGAACGAATGCAGTGACAGGAGGTTGTGTGTTGATGATTCTGTGGTCCGAACTGTCACCAACAAGTTTTAAACGAGAAAATCCACTGCTAATTTACAGAAACCTTTCAGATAAAGATTTAATTGATGAAATATTATCTGTGTTCTACATTAATTTGGACGAAATAAGTGAATAGAAAAATTAATGACGAATAGATTTGTCCATGCTACCCCACACTCGTCATTATCTGGACTCATATATTATATATAATGTCCTCGCTCTAAAGACGGTTGGCTGAGGGGGATGGTAACGAAGAAATTTCCAATTATCCCCGCAAGAGGGATATTTAGTTACCAACGAGTGGCCATACTGACATTTAGTCAGTACCGAAGTGACAACTGAGAGAAGTTGTTGTTGTCGTAGATACAACGTTGAACGTAACAATATATAATTAAGATATATTTAAGGATTACTATACTTATTTTAAATGTACATATTGCGTAATTTTTTTTGGTATATGAGGCTAGTTTTTCACTCATTTTTACTGCTGATGATGATAGCTTGGTTATCGAAACGTGCGTCCAGTACGAATTAAGTATTGTGGCAGGGGTTTTAGTGAACTGTTTCAATGCCACAACGAACTCACGAAAAATAGGTCTATGCTCCGGTGCCGATCGCAAAATCGTAAGATCTACCCCCTAATAGAAGACAGCTCGGAAAATTTTCCCATACCTATTCTTAATGTATCCGACAGAGGAAAAAGATCCGCTTTTTGTGCAACAGACACGATTTATTAATAGAAATTGCTTATATTAATTTATATTTTTTTCGTCTGTAAAAACTGCCATTCTTTGAAAACAAACATTATTTTTAAATAAATTTCGTTCTATGGTAAATAATTGGCGTGTTTTTTTTTCCTAATTCACTACAGATAAAAGATGTTGAAAACGAAAAAACCTCTATTTTCTTTTATAGCAATTTACAAAACAAATCAAAATTGCTATGGGTCGTGACATATTGCTCCATACCGTTGACGCGACTTTACATTACCACACTGACGTAGGGATAATGTTCGTTTTTGAAGTAACTTTTTCCTATAAGAAACGTAGAAAAAGGACCCTATTTTGTCTTTTCAATAATTTTTTAACTTAATTTCACTTTGTAATAAGTTCGTTAAAATGACATTAAATTATATAAATGTAGCCGAAGCCCAAAGTCACAAATGAACAACCCTTTTTGACTCATCAAAAATTTAGCAAACGATTCCGAATCAATATTTTATCCTCCTCATCGCGCGTAATAACCGTGTTGACATTTCCGGCTCCATGGGCAATATTGAACTCTACCGCGTTCGTATTTTCGAACTGCTGATTACCGATCGACCTAACCCGCGAACATATGGCAATGGAATCTGATGATTAGGCTAGCTACACATAAATGAATATAAACGAAATGAATATTAATGGTTGCGATATATCCGTCGATAGGGATCGTTTAGATTTGGTTTTCATGAAGAAACAGATATTGACTACTTCTTTTATTATGGACGTATGTAAGTGTAAATTCAATCATCCCCATTTTTCTGTACAGACGTTGCTAAAACTGTTTATGTACGCGCTGACCTAAAGTCAATGTAAACAGCAGGTAAACATAGTTGACAGCGGAGATACGCCAAAACGATAGGAGATAAATTCATTAGTAGAATCCAATTTTGGATTTACACTACTCAAAAGAATTAGGAGAGCTTTTGTTTCTATATTTCGAAACATTCCCAAAACATTTTTTGTGTCCAAGTAGCAAATTATGAGCCATTATCAATTCCATAAACTTCATCAAGTTTTAACAACAGGATCTTTATGATTATGTTTATAGCAGCATTCGTGTCCTTTACCTATTATTCAACACAGATTTATATCTAGCAGAACTGCAGTAACATATTTGGCAACCATAGTGGAATATATCAATGATTATTTAGATTCCAGAGAATTGTTGCAGACAGGCAACGCCAGTTCAGAAGATCAGCTGACAGTGAATTATCTAACAAATTTAATGACTTTTTCACCTCTTTAGCAACAAAAATGTGTGATAATGGAGTGGCTGGACATAACTCTTTAGATAACGACGTGATATCAAATAATTCTCCATTCATTTCTAGTTATGGAACAAGGAATTTTATACATTATAACTAATTTCAAGTCCACCACATCTATTAGTTAAGATGGAACAATACCAATATCAAGCTAAATGTTTATAAACGCTTCTCAAAAATAGAATAAAATAAGTTTACGAAAGTTGATAATTTTGTTGGCCAATCTAATCGTAAGTTCACTATACGAAAACCGTTCAATATTCATCAGAATCTTTTGCTTCGTTCTACGAGGTAGGCGCCATAATTTCTCGGCCTAGCGGTTCTAGCGTGTTCAATCTCCGTTGCATCATAATTGCACATGTGCGAGGCCTACACCAGATATATTACGGATCGAAGAGTAATAGTTTTTAGTAGCCGGCCAGACAACGTGACTAGTGCATGAAAATATCTCAGCTAACGAAAATTGGTCATTACATTTTTAACAAAAGAAGGGCATACGCCTAATCACATTAAATACCCTATAGTTGGCGTTTATGGTGATTTATCTCCTTCAAATTCCACTGTAAAAAAGTGCCCAAAACGTTTCCGCTTGGGGCAAGAATCTCTTGAAGATGACGAGCTCCGCGGTCGGCTAATTGAACTGATAATGCCTCAAAACATTCCAATTATTGAGGAAATGGTATTAACAGATCGCCGTTTGAAAGTGAAGGAATTAGCAGTGATGTCTAATATTTCTGAAACTAGTATTCGCCAAATTCTCCACAACCATTTTGGTTTGAATAAGATTAGTGCAAGATGGGTACCATATCTTCTTTCTGCTCTCCAACGTGAACGTCGGGTCGAATGTGTTCGTTAGTTTTTAAACATGTGTGGAAACGACCCGAAACCGATTTTGGAGTCCACTGTTACAGGAGATGAAACAATGGTTTTGTATTATGATCCTCTATCCAAGGGGACGTCATTTTAAGGACGACAGGGAGTTCATCTTGAGGGAAAAATAGTTTAGATTATTACTACAAGGATGTAGAATTATTAATTGATCGTTGTAATAAATATATTGAAGTTAGGGGAGACTATATTGAAAAATAAAAATTGTTATATTTTACCAAGTGTATTTTTTCTATGAAGCCGAGAATTTATGGTACCTACCTCGTAAATACCAACGCTTAACTCTGCGTTATTTCACTCCAATGCCAATTTTCTCGTGTTCCAATGCACGTTATCGATCAAGGACCCCTTTTAAAAAAGGCCCGGGCGTTTTTCCGAACCGGGAAAACTAATTTCAATCTTCAAGGTAAACGCAACTCCAATTTAATTAGCCGAAAACAAATATTGCGCCGGGCAGGAATTCTCCCTGCCGTCAGCATCAGCGGAACGAGATGCCGTATAACGACGGTGGCGAGCAGAGAGCTAATCTCTTTGTCATCGCCCTCGGAGTATTGAAACTTTCACAATAGTCATCCTCTATTCCACTGACAGAATGGAAGCGGTCGAAATAGTTCCGTTCGGCTACCGCGTCCGAGCTTGGGCTGGCATGTCGAAAGGGTGGCAGCGCCGGAGACTGAGGACGACATCAAACAATTGCACGTGACTCAGCTGAGACTAAAGGCTGACGACAGCTAATGCAAGCACGTCTATGTCTCTTTCAAACTGTTACAGTGTAGGACAATCGTAGTATCTATAACTTACGATAAATGCAATGAGATCTGATTGTTTTTGCATATGCAATAACATATTTCATTACGAGCTTTCCATGAAAATAACTAATAGACTTGCGTTTGTTATTGAATTATTGGATTACAGCATATCGCTTTAATAGTTGTTTTGAGGGTGCCGTGGCATTTAAACTACAATAGGCCAAAATATCACTGAATGATCTGCCAATAAGTCAGGCTTCTTTGGCTAGTCTATCGAGCACTGTAAAATAACGTCGTTTTACCTCCCAATTGCCTTAGATTCTGTATACATTCGTGCATCAGGTTAGAATGATACGTGTAAGCTTGTAAAGTTGCTGAAATGGTCTCATCTCTTTCTCGAGGTTCCTTTTGGCGCACAAATTTAAACAAAAAATCTGTATAGTCTAGCAGTAGATTTGACGTATTCTAGGTGGATTCGGCACTGATACTATATTGTCTGTGAACAGCTTAATGTCTCTGTCTACAATATTGATGACGACATCAGTTAAACAGCCCTGGGTGCTAATTTTATAATATTTGTTGAATAGCAAAACAGTTACCCCGCAATAAACAGGATGTTTTAATTGACGGAAACAGTGGAGTAATTGAAAGACCAACTTATTTTCTTAAAAAAAAGTTTTTTCAACGTCTATTGCACTGACTGGTAATTTTTGAACAGCATATACAATTTTTGCTTTTTCGGGTATTGTAATGTTATAAAATTTGATCAAAACTTGAATACATTTTGCATTTGAAATAAAATTTGTACGCTGCTTCGCTTGAAATTGTTATTAAAAATAAACACATAGCCAAGTACATCTTCACTCGAGGACATTTCGGACTAAAGTGACAAATTGTTATCGCATCTCTTCATTCCTTTATTACCGACAGCATTTGTCAAAAATCCCAGATAATTACGATACACGTTTCAATTAGACAATACCTTATTTTCTTGCAATTAAATTTTCAATTACCTGAAATTTCTATCCTTTAAAAATATCATATTACAAGCTGTAATATGCTATACGAGTTCGCGATCTAGCGTCTAACTATTTGAGCTTAATGAGTATCGGCAACTGTACAATGAGGACATTTACTACCGGACATGACGGCTTATTATCAAATAAAAAGATATCATTTGCGAAACGATAGGAAAGACACAATGGAATTTATTCTCTACGTGTTTGTAGAAAAAAAGTAATTAAAAATGAACCACTGGGACGTGAAGAAAATAGAACGAAGACAAGTTATTTAGCCATTTCCCCAAAATTATCGTTGGCTAGGAATTTATTTACCTAATAAGATTCCAGGGACAAGAAAAGAGGGCCTGAGGTTACATAAGCCGCTGAAGAAATCGAAAAAGAATTCAGAAAGATTTAACTCTGCCAGATATTGCTAGAGCGGAATTTGGCTGAACGTCATTCCTTATGGCAAATATGACAGCGATCTTGGTTGCTGTATTTTTAATACTAGAGTATATATTTTTAAAGTGTGAGTGCATACATGCCTTACCAACTAGCATTTTTGGAAAAAATAGGTCGATTTCTATTTTCTATTAACTAACTTCTGCCGTTATTGCATAATATTAAAATTGACCCAGCAATTTTGCACGGTTCGTACCGAAGCCATCATAAAGGTAACATCAAAAACTATCAAATTTAAACAAACCTACCATAATTAATTAATTGTAATAAAGTTCGATAAAGTAAGGAAATAACAACAATTAACAAAACAAGTTAAAATGAAAGAAAATAAAAACGAGCACAAACACAATAAAGGATCACAAATGCAAGTTATAACAATAAACAACAAGAATGATTTATGCTTTTGGAATTAAGATTTGGCAATTTGGCAATTGTTATGATTACTTTGCTTAGCAGCGAGCTCTTTAGATCAGTCTGGTGTCACAAGAAACAATTTGGCGTTCCTTCCTAGCCAACTTTGCGTAACAACAAAAACAGATTACCAAAACCTTTATTGCTGCACATCGTCATATTTCTTAAGCTAAAGTATAACATATTTGGTGTCGTTGGATTCGTCTTTCAATTACCTTTATAAAGACGACAAAATATACAGGATGTTCTATTTAAAATAAGAAAGTTGACGTCACTTCCGGTAATATTTCGTCTTATTTTTTCTAAAAACGCTAGCTTCTGTCGTTCAAAAGTTAGTATGGGTAGGAGAGGATACTTTAGGACTTTGTATATCCTCCGATATTGATTTTAGTGTTTCATGTAGATCGATCCAATGTGAAGCAAATAATGATGAACTGTTGACGTAGGAACTTTTCGGAACTGAATAATTGAATGTCCCAATAAATGACGCATTGTGTTAAAAAAACTTCAGTTCTAATTAAATCTCTAACACTATTCACATAAACCTAGACATTTATTAAATGAATTCCGTGTTCTTTTCATCCAATCTTTTGTTCTGTAATTTAATCTGATCCTCTTCGTATCTTACTAGTCTGTAATCTAGCAGATTCTAGCAGCTGCTGAGTAGAAATCCAGTAACTCCATGTACGGCTAGGAGTGGTTACCCTAGCAGTTTTTGCTTTTTTTTAAAGATACTCTGTTCAAATATTGCCATCCCGTACTGTATTTGCACGACAACTATTCACTTCAATCAATGTTCTACCAACGAGAAGGCGTTATATTCTACGTGTATGTGCGTCGATTTGTCCGAACTTCATCCGCTACGTCCCCCGTTCCGAGTCTCTGCTCTCGAATTGAAATTTCATCCGTCCTGCATTCGCTTGCGCTAAATTAGTCCGGCTTAATAATGGAAACCGGGATGAATGTTGAATAAATTAACGAGATAGAGACAACAGGGAGTCGAGCAAGAGACCTACGTACCTATCTACGTATGCATGCTGCAGCGGCAAGTGCGGATGGGGATGAAATATGCATGTGACCGCTCGTGACTTGTTAAAATTTGTGAAGAGATATAATTTATGGATTTCGTCGCCATCGTCAAAAATTAAATGAACAAGCTATGTATATGGAAAAATGCTTGCTGGTCGTTGGAGGGATTTATATTAAATTGAGTTGAAAAGTAAATTAAGTAAACGGTTTAAAATTAATTTGAGTGACATATCTAGTACCTTTACTGAGAAAAAAAATTGATCCAATGCAAAATTACAAGTTTTAGTTACCTATTAGCAATACATTTTAATTGTACACAAAATACTTTAAAAATGTGAAACTGTACAGTTTAATTAATTATTAAAAATTTGGGGTTGTTGCGGTTAAAAATAAAAAAAAAAGAACGAAAGAGAATTAATGAATTAAGATTTAATTAAAGCGATGATGTAGTGCTCAGTTTTGGCCATTTTGAACGTAGTGTTAAAAGGAGAGGAGTCAAGGAGTGAAAAAATACAACGGCGTTCAACATTTATTTTTGTATTTTTTAATTAATCACTTTTACCGTAACATGCACACACCTACCGTATCAGACACAAGAACATAATCATTTTCTCTGGCGTAATCAAATGAACCCATTCCAATATGCAACTTATTAAGATAGATTAAAATTTTAATTAATTTCTTATAAATTAAATTAAGATAAGAAACATTACAATTACAATAAACTTGCGAGATATTTTTAAACCATCACGCCTACATATGATAAACATTTATGTAAATGTGTATTTTTTGCGTGTTCAAACGCCATACACCTGCTGCTACCCATCAATTAACCGTATATCAATTAAAACCTGATATGCGCCTCATTACGTAACGCCGATCTAACCAAAAAAGGTTTGGCTTTTACCGTCTAATCTCAAGACTAAAATAATTTATAGAACCGGTATTTTTCTAACCGAATAAGCCGTGACCCCCGAAAAAAAGTGGAGACAACTTTTTTGTCTTCTGTGTAAAGTGTATTGTGTGCGGTTTTTGTGACAGGAAGATAAATTTCATGTTTTTTTCTTTGTTAACATTTCCATTTCACTGTGATGTATTTTTTTTGTTTAATATGACATTTCGTTTGCAGTGATTAGAAATTTAAATGATTTACATACACATATCTAAGAAACAAAACCAACAACCACAAAATTTTTGGAAAAACCTCTCGAATATTTTAAATTCTATTTGTAAGAGAAAAGATGTTAAAACCAGCTTTTTATTAACTCTTCACAATGAATAAGATGTTATTTATTCATATATATGTGGTTAATATAATAATAAGTAATACATAATGTAAACTTCACAAAATTGGACAAGACATTCAGTTCATTACAACACAAAACTATATTAACAAATAAGTTTATTTTACTAGTTGAATAAACGTTTCGAGTAATCTAATACGCTTGCTTCAAAATGTCTACATGTAGAGAAACGTTTACTTGTATCAAAATTGTCCGCCCCGATTCAAGACAATTAGCGTTTCAATTATTCACAATATAATAACTATTTACATGAAAAGAAATATTTTTTAGGGTTTTTTCTCCGCTTAAGCGAAGTATATACTTGTAATAAAATAATTGTAATTCTTTGTTTAAGGCATTTGTTAACTTTACTCAAGAAAATCTTGCAGGAAATTTGAAGAAAGCGATTCTTAGTACAAGTAAATGGCCGCTATAACACAAAACAATATTTTCTTAGGGATAGTAAATAGTTTTCCTACTTCGAGAAAGCGTTTAGGTTCATAAATCAATAATTTCATTTTCTTAAAATACTTAGAATTCTTGAAATGCATACTATTTTATATCCACATTATTAATTACGTCTTGTTTAAAACAGTATGCAGTAAATTATTCTAATTGCTTGTGATTTTAAAAAGGTTAAGATAGAGGATATCTACAGAACAATGTTCAAACAAAAGTGAACCTAATGTAGAAATACACATGAAAAAAAGTGTCTAGAAACAATAACCAAGATAATGCTAACATAGATATAGGTCATAGTATTGATGGAGGAATCACTCCCGGCAAAAACAATGTGAGAAGAGAAAAGGCACTAACGCATCCTGCTCCTGCCCACACTGCTGTTACATCTCTCAGTTTATACGGGATACAGATGCCATACTTACTCATACAATGATGCAACCTTTAACATACAACGTTTTATAAACCGGTTAATGTAGTATTTTTTTCTTTTTATTGCTATTTTCCACGTGCACTAATTTAACTCTAGTTTTTTAAAGTATATAATAAATGGCAAACAATATTCACGACACACTCCGCACGACACAAATTATTAATTAACTCGGGAAAGCCTTTTCGAAGACACGTGTGTCATCATCAACAATCCAAGTACCGATTGATGTGAGAGAACAAATATTAAATCTAACGAACCCGCTACATCCCTTCTTTTCAAGAAAAATATATATCTATATATAACATGGCTTGTATATATGTATATGTACCTGCTTTTGCCATTTAGGCTAGAAAATAAGTTAAATAAGGAGAAAAAAGGAAAGGTTTGTCATCACGAACCCAGACATATGGTCATCATACCCTAATAAATTCGAGCGACACAACGGTTATGTCCTTTCTGTT
This sequence comes from Dynastes maya, assembly GCA_029619315.2. Lineage (NCBI taxonomy): Eukaryota > Metazoa > Arthropoda > Insecta > Coleoptera > Scarabaeidae > Dynastes > Dynastes maya. The sequence goes on along the minus strand of JAROYE020000004.1, from coordinate 53,677,779 downwards.
AGTCAAATTTGTGTTCTTTTCTTCTCTCTCTTAAACTAAAGATGCATGCAGCATGTGCGGGAAGATCGACGTCTCTGTCACAGTACAACCATAAATCAAAAAGGCCTCTATTGCAATACATCGAACAAACATGAGAAATGTAGCGATCTCTTTTCTTTATTGATTAGATTTGCGTTCTTGTTTATGTAAATAGTCTCATAGGCGTCCAGTTCGCGCGGAGAGATCACGTTTTTAATTAATTTTAGGTTTTCCAATTTAATACTATGACCTGTATCGTTTATGTGTTGTGAGGCACTTGACGCTTCTATCTTCCCGAACCTGTAACACCTGATATGTTCATTAAATCTAGTACCTATCGCTCGTTTTGTTTGACCAATATAGGCTTTATCACAATCACCACATGTAATTTTGTAAATTCGCGATTTTTCTCTCATTTCAGGCTTATCTTTTGGATTGCCAAGAAGGTTTTTGAGTGTATTTCGTGAACTGAAACACACGTTCATCTCTTGTTCCCTAAAAACTTTACCAATGCCTTTTGATACTCTATGGAAAGGAAGTTTCACAGATTTCTTATCGGAGGGTCCCGTTGGGATTAATGTCATGGAGTTTCTGACGTAGAGCCTATGTTGGACTTCCTTAACCACGCGATCGACATCTATAGAAGAGTAACCATTGTAAATAAGTAAGAAGCTAATCGCGGACATTTTGTGTTGTCTACTGAGGTTAGAATCGGACTTAATGTATCTGTTGGCGTTTGTTTCCTTTCTATAGATACCAATTTTCAGTTTTTCATTATTTCTAATTACTAAACTATCCAGGAACGAAAATTGAATGTTCACTTCTTCTTCTACTGTGAATTTAACTGTTTCGAATTATGAATTTAGTGTCGCGGGGAACGCTGGAATGGTATTTTTCTTCATGTCAAAAACCGCGAAAATATCGTCTTCGTATCTAAGCCAAATTCTAGAGATATACATGTTGTCTTTTTTCAAACTGGTTTCAAATTTACTCATGAACAAGTTAGCTATGAAGGGGGACAGCGGGTTACCCATCGCCCTACCCTCCCGTTGTTGAAAATACTTGCCCCCAATTTGAAAACGGTTTCGGTACATGCAGAGCAAAGTTAGTCTTTTGTACTTTGACATCATCAATTTTATTAAGTTTCAAGAACTCAACTAAATATTCTATGGTTTCTGAAATAGGCACGCTAGGAAAGAGCGCACAAACATCAAATGATACTAAAATTTCCCCATCTAATCCAATATTATTTATCTTATTTTTTTCTATTTCTAGACTGTCGACTTTGATGGGTAAATGTTTGTATTCATTTACTAGCCATTTGGACAGATTATACGTGGGTGAGTTTATGCCTGAATCTATTGGTCTCATAGATTTTCCCGGTTTGTGGATTTTTGGTAGGCAATACATTTTTTTGATGGGTTTGGGATTGGCAGTTTTAACCTAAGGTTCGCGTTAATAAGCTTTGGGCAATTCTTTAGAGTCTCTTTTGTTTCTGTGATCATAGACGGTAACGGATTTTTTCTTAATTCTTTATACGGCGCTGATGAAAGCAAATTATTGACGCGGTTGAAATAATCCGGCTTGTCCAGAATGACTATTCTGATCCCTTTATCTGTTTTTCCTGTGTTGTTTTTCCAACTGTTTGCTCATTCTATTCTCGAACCGTCTATGTACCATACCCGGGCACCTCTTTTGCATTGCGGCTTACCGGGTGCTCACTAAGTATGGCTTTCAATGATCACCTTAGAAGGCTGATCAAAATTGCATTGCATATGGATCATGTCCTTTACAATGTGCATCAGATAGTTTATGTTGGGATATTCAAGGATTTTAAAATGCCCTCTAAGATCCCTAAGATTTAATACCTTCATTTTACTAAGACTGAGGGCACTAAATATAGCCTGCTTCTGAATATGGATGTGAAACGGCGTTATTCCCAGCAGGATTTCCAGCGTGGCTATGGGACAGGTACGCATCTCACCTGAGACGTGCGAGCCTCTGAATATGTTAAAGCTGCCATTGCACTCTGATTTGTTACTGGCCACCAAACCAAACAGCGCGTAGATGATCATGGGTCTGATTATTGCTGTATCTGACCAAAAGGTCACTTGAGGCTTAAGACCACAGTTCTAAGCAAGCAACCTTTTGCCTTTTCCATAAGTTAGAGATGTGGAAGTTCCATGCTAGTTTTTTGTCGATCGTAACTCTCAAGTATTTAGGTTTAACGCTGAAACAAATAGTTTTCCCTTCAATGGACGATGATTTTAGACAGACTTTTCTCCTTGCAAAAGAGACGATTGCAATCTTTTGTGGTTTATGCGCAGGCTATGATTTTGACGCCATCTATAAGTGTTGTCAAGGGTTCTTCGAACAAGTTGCGGTATGATATTCTCATGTTTTCCACAGATCATGATTACCAGGCCGCATACTTGCATACTATAAGGCATCCATTGTATTCCCAAAGATATCGTACATTCTACAAGCGGGACAATAACAATTTGCTATTGTCCTATTCATGCCGACGATATTTTCGACTATCTTGAACAAATTGCTCATAGCCGCAGACATCAATCATAATTGCATTGTATGTACAATGTACATGTACGTTGTAGGTTTTAGCGTCTGAGCATTGAGGTAACCAAATTAATCACCGCTTATGTATATGTATACAAGCACATATGTACAAGCTCTTGAATCGGTAGAAAATTTACATAATTTTTTTAACAAGGCAATAATGAGCCAATCACTCCACGAAACATTGCTCGGAAGTGCAAATAAATGATTGTTCTTAGTTTTGACATTATGGGTTTCAATTTACATAACTATAAATGTGTATAGACATATGTGAATGGTTATTTTGAAGTATTTAATCTTTTTTAATTGACATCTCTAAGTAGAATGACTCTACTGCTTAGATTCCAATTATATATCTGTAAATGGATGCGGTACTGTTTTGGGAATGGAATACATACATAATATTAGTGCTATTGACATAGTAACTTTAAGCTATAAATGTTTTTACCATAATATGCAGATACTTTGTCAGTTCCTGTGTCAAGGTTACCATTAATATCTAAATTCGAAATATAAATGATAATCACGCACCACATCTAATTTAATGGAGGTAATAAAATTTTTATTCATATGTAAATTGTGTAAATTTTGGAGTATGCCTAGAATACAAACTATTTGAAATATACAGGGAATGCATTAATAGTACATAAATATAAATTTGTATAATACGGGTCAAAAATTTCCCATGTTAAGTAATAAGCGTTCTATTGAAGATCATGTATGGCCGTATGAGTTTTAGTTGTCTTTGTATTGCAATTTGCTTACAACACAGCTATAAAGAGGATAGAGATTTAAAAAATTAAGCATATTCTAAATATATTTTGGCTTCCATCGGTGAATTATGAAAATCGGAAATTTCTTTGAAATTTTTGATGTAATTAAATACTTGAAAAGATCTCGTCCCGGAGGAATCGAACCTTAGACTTCCCGCTTGCTCCATGGACGTGCTAACCACTACACCACGGCAACCTTATACAGGGTGTCCATGGATGGGGTTACAAAGAGGAAAAACGTTGTTAATATGCGTTTTACTGAGAAAAGTATTCTTTATAAAAAAATCTACTTTCCTCAGAATGTCCAAAAACATATCTAGATTTGACTACAGACCCTACTTATAAATTCAATACTATAATAGCTGATACTTCTATTTTTCAATTAAACAACAATCACTCTTTGAAATAAGCGAGTGAGTATTGATTCTTAGCTTAAAACAGATCTAACAATCACTATTCAATATAGTTGCCTCCACACACACACATTTTTCACCTCTTCTAATAAATTCACTTTAAATCTCATCCACCGCATCCCTTACTACTGGTTTTAGTTGATCTGAATTATGTTCTTCACCACGAGCATAAACTTTAACGCACCCTACAAAAAGAAATCCATTGGTGTAATATCAGCTGAGCTAGCACGCCGTTCAATTGGGCAATTTCAATCAATCCATTCCCAAGGAAATTGACGACTTAAAAAATGTATATCAATACAATTGAATGAGTCGGATATCCATCTTGTTGCCAATAAATGTTTCTTCGTATGTTAGGGTTAATGTTGTGCAAGTGAGGTAATACAAATGGTTCTATCAAATTCAAATAAACATGTTGAGTTAAATTTTGTTTTAGAAAATATGGACCAATAAAACCACCATAGAAAATACCACATCATACATTTACTTTCTTATAACGTTGGCTTCTTGATCGAATTTCTAGGGTTGTGATAAAAAAAATGACATGTTAGTTGAAGATGTTGCTTCGTCAGTAAAGAAATTTTTTCTCTTCAACGCATAAAGAAGAATCTAACCTTTTGCATCATCTCCATCTCCAAGTGTATGGGTCGTTGAGAGTTTATAAGGCGAGATATTATTCTCTTTATAAATTCTTCGTGACAAACTTTAACTTTCGCGATCGTTTCCTCAAAGACAACTTCGAATTTTCCTCCACCGAATTTATTGCTAATAATGTCCCAGGTCATTTTCGTCGTACTTCCTTACGTTCCTTCTTTAAATTCATCACTAATCCAGTTTCTTCAAACATACTTAAAAGTTTACCTAAAGCTACGTATGATACAGATGTATTGGGAAACTTTTTCTGAAATAAATGAATGACATATCTGTGTGAGACTTGTCCAATACGATAGCATTTAACCAGAGAGATACGTTCTTCTTTAGTGAGCATTTTGGAAGTTAAATTTTATGTATTTGACACAACCTAAAACAAATTCAATGACATTACAAAGCCAAGCCTACTGCATACATTATTTTAATAAGATAAACTGTTAGTATCTCTCTCTTGTGTACCTGATTGCGTTGTAATGTTTAAAACTTATGAACCAAGTGTTATTATAGACATAAACGTAAAATAGCCATTGTTTATTTCAAAGAATGATTGTTGTTTAATTGAAAAATAAAAGTAGGATCTGCAATAATATTGAATTTATAAGTACGTGTACGTCTGTAGTCAAATTTAATTTATGTTTTTGGACGTTTTGAGAGAAGCAAATTTTTTTCTAAAGAATAACATTTTTCTGTAAAACGCATATTAAAAAAGTTTCTTCTCATTGTAACGCCACCTGTATCATATTTTATCTGAAAATATTAAATTAAGTTACATCGTGAATTCCCAGGAAATTATAGATTTTCATATTCTAATCTATAGAGAGAGAAATCAGGCGACAAAAATTAAACAAACAGAAACCAACATCGTTTAATTTTTTACTTAAATTCATAACACAAGTTAGAGTCCAAGTTATTTTGTAGGATAATTACATCATTCCACGTCTTGACTAATATACAGAATATAGTTGATTTGTTTATTACACTCGCGAATCTCGTCACTTTGACAAAACTCCAAAAAAATTATAATAATAGCAGAAAATCTGCGGAAAAACTATTGACAAAGAGCAAAAACAAATATTCTTATGAGTGTCTTCAAATATCTTCCTAAGAAATTAATTCTAGTCAGATCTACTGTGAATTGAGGAAATTTTGCTTATTTTTGTGTTTTTTGATCGATCTAACAAGTACGAGGGTAAGTTGAAAATTACTTACACTTTTAGTTCTACAACTGTATTAAACAAAGGTGAGATGATTGTACTATTGTACAATCATCTTAAAGATTTTTTCTTGCATTGATCTGATGCTGGCGGTTTTTCTTTCCCTCTAAGAAGAAAATATATTCTGGTTTTTATTTATAATTGAAAAATCAAAAACCTGAAATGGGGGTTCAGCCCACACCAATTAGGCCTACCTTAATTGAAGCCGAAATTAATTCTATTTATAAATCGAGAAAAACCCTAAATACAGACCTGATAGTGATAAAAACTCACAGCTCTGCTGATTATTCCATACGAAGCAATTCGACCTTTTATAGCGCCGGTGTCGGTGTGGAATTAATTTTACATTAAATATAACGCCGCATAAATATTAATTTTTCTCATGTTAGCTTGCCCGTCGTTTTTTCCTGTAGCATACATTTCCGCCGTTATAAAATTGGTATTACAACTGACACATGCTTTCCCAGACTACTTCAACCTTTCTAAGCGAATTAACGATAATTTCTTTCCAGTTTCGCAAATTACATTCAAACTTCCATTGAGAAGTCACTGTTAGGCGGTTAAAAAAATCGTCCTTCAGTTTATAATTAAGCAAGCAAGACGATTGTGTACCTTTCTAATTTAAATAAAACCTATATAAACATAAATCTATTTAGTTTATCAATTAAATTACCTACGAGACGGTGTTAAGGAGACAATGGCCAATGGAGTTTTTATAGGTTTAGAAGCTAGCAAATTCTAGGAGACAATTCCGACGATAAAATTAATTCAGATTTAACCAAGAATATGCCATAATGTACACGTGCTCTTCGCCCGTTGTATTTTAATCCGACCAGCAAGCAGTAGATTGTTTCACCTTGAAATCTTTGACATAAAATTTACAATCCTAATAACCTCTTCGAACTGTCTCTTCTGGAGGAGAATACGAAATGCTCATAATATGCACGTATGTTTCGTCTAAAGACTAGCCATTTATGGTTTCAGGTGTCGAGACACTTGTTTTATAATTCAAACAGGTGTTAGAGGTTCAGCCTTTTTTTCTCTTTTTAATTAATGGGAAAATAAATTACGCGATTTCTGGAGAACTGAATGATTTTCTTTGTGCGAAAATATTCAGGAAACGAATTATACGGAAATAAATAATAAATGATTAAAGATACGACGAAATAAGTTCCAAAGTGTTAGAAATACTATAACAATGGTAATAAAATTACATTACCTCTTCTGTGAATTCAACATTTTAATAAATAACACGATTCAATAATATGTTGCCACCTGGGTCAGAAATATCATTTCTTGTACAATTTTTAATGCTGAATCCAGATCCGATCGCAGAATTGCTCTGGCGCGTCAGGGTTTTGAGACATCCTTGAGACATCAAAGTGCCAAAAAGACGGTTTTCGGTGATGTTTGTGGTTATGTCTTAAGAACAGAAATTTATTTTGCTCATTTCTGCTTATCAATTAGTACTACGCTTCCCCTTCAAAATCCATGTTTGCAGTTTAAATAAATTGCAATTCAATTCACCACACATTTAACAATGCTTTGGTCTTTCCTTTTTCATATATTGTAACTAATTGTTAGTGTATTTCCTCCTTTTTTGATATAACAGGTGTTTCAGCAAAGGCAAGCAATAAGACATGCTTACATGAATAAGTCCGTTGAGGTATCTGCTGTTCTATCTCCTACCCTTTTTGTCGTAATACCTAGCACACTTCTAACACCCAACCATACAGTTATCCCTGTAACTCGTTCGCGATTCTCAGCCTTTAGTTTTCTGTGGTTAATAGCAATAACATCTTGGACATATTTTCATCTTCAGTGCTCCATTTCAAAACTTGTACCGAAAGTAAAACACATCATCCTCATATGCTATACCTAAAGTGCGACGGCGGAACGAGGTATATAAGCTTAAAGCTTGTCATAACCTCAGGAGCCCTTTTAGTGCGTGGTGTGTGTAAGGTGTCTCATAGCGTTGTTACTATCACCCCCACTTTTCTTTCTTCTCTTCGAAAATTTGATTTCATAACATTGAAGCTTAGAGGACTGAAAAATTTAAGAAAAGATAAGAAATACCATCAACATTCTCTTAATAATGAATAAAACAATGGGAATAGTATTACAGACAGTTACTAACTGAAAATATATCAAAATTTATGGGTTAGATAGAACAGGAACACCAAAAAATAACACAAAACATAGAAACGATTACAAAAGAAGAAGTTAAAAACGCCTTAAAATATATAAAAAAATGGGAAGGCAGCTGGGCCTGGAGGCATACCTATAGAACTGGTGAAATATACCTCGGATCAGTTAATCGAAAAAATAACAGGAATATTTAATAAATGCCTTATAAACGGAAACAACATTCCGACTCACTGGGTAATGGCTTACAGTAATTTAATACATAAGAAGGGATATAAAAAGAGATGCAGTAATTACAGAGGCATTAGCGTGACTAGTTCTATAGGGAGGCTACTCGGAAGAGTGCTAAAAAAAGGAATCCAAAAATACTTCCACGATATTGAAGAACAAAATGGGTTCCGTGCAGGACGATCGTGCATAGACAACACATTCGTTTTACAGTAACTGGTAGAAAAAAGGTTGGAAAGAAATTTGACGACTCACCTGTTGACCTAGAAAAAGCATATAATATCGTACCAACAAAAATGCGAATATGATTTAAACAGCATGTTAGCATGTTTTCTAAGGCTATATAAAAGCCTTAGAAAACGTATACAAAAATTCGATTGGCGTTATAAAAGTAGGAGACAAAATATCACGACCATTTAGGACATCTGAAGGTTTAAAGCAGGCATGCTGTCTCTCCCCTACTTTATTTAAAATTGACATTCAAAAAGCGCTAGAGTCATGGAGAAAAAAGTATTCAAGAATTGGGAATTCAATGGGAATTGAAATTCTGCAAGACTGTCTGTATACTTTGCTACTTACAGATGACCAGGTGATAATAGCAAATGACGAAGAAGACATAACACACATGACCAAAAAACTAATCGAAGAATATATGAAGTGGGGTTTAAAAATTAATATAATCAAAACTGAACACCTAACAGTTGAAGGAAAACCAGAAGGTATACAACCAGAAGACGGTATTATAAAAAGCTGCAAAGAATATAAATACATAGGAAGCTACATAACTCAAGACAGTAACACATACAGGGACATACACAAGAGAAAATCATTTATCAAAATAACGAATAATTTGAGAGGGTAGGACCAATTAATTTTTTTTTTTTTAGTTTAAGCCCTTGTTCACAATGAACGTAAAACGTAAGATAACCGTAACACGTACATAAAACGTAAAGTTGAATCATGGGAAATCAACGGAAGTGTTCACAATGGCCTTACGTAATTTTTACGTTATGGTTATCTCACGTACTGATTGCGTTCGCCCGTAAGATGAACGTCAAGTTGGAAATATTTCAACTTTATGTATATAATTTACGTAAATTTGTAGTGATTTTTAAGATAAAATTATACGTTTTTCTTACGTTCGTTGGAAACTTGGTTTACGTTTAGTTTGTGTGATACGATTTATGTATTCTATTAAGTTACGTTCTGGTAAAAGGCTGAAAGTAGGTATTTTCTTATTTTTATACTCTTAGGAAATTTAAATACAAAATCATTAAAAAAAAAATTCAAAAAAATAATTATTTGTTATCTATTTAACGAATATGTTGCACTTTTGTCGACTGCTATAATTGCTATCGCTTGATACTTGTATTGTATTTAATTTTAATTTAATTTACCACACCCAAACGCGCGCGCGCAAATAGCACGCAATGAATAGTGGTTGTAATCTGTGAGAAGTTCATGCTAACGCGCTTTTATATAAGATTTTAAAATGACGAGAATTTGCAGGAACAAACATGAACACGAACAGGAATAAACTTGAAATTTCGCGCGGTTTGATCGCAGCATCGCACGTTGCGTTAGAACAAACTTACAATTAGTGTAGGTATATCTACATATAACATATTCGATATATTTTTTGTTACGGCGCCTTTTTGGTTATGGCACCGGGGGGCACAGCCCCTCCTCGCCCTATAGGACGGCGCGGGCCTGTTGTTACCAATAAGATGCAAAATTTTCATAAACCTCGTAAAAATACAGCTTCAATTTACCATTTATCCAAGTATCCCGTTGGTTTTTATTAAAATTCCTCTTAACATAAACATTACGCAGTAATAGGTGTACACTTTCTAGATGAAAAGCTTTAACTAATTTTTTTTAAAAGTTGGAAAAATAGTGCAGCCCTTTTCTTTCGTATATTAACAACGTAAAGAGTAATCTACTACCACAGAAAGTTTTACTGTCAAAATGAATTTCCTACACCATGCCTTCTCCTTGTAAGACAATTTTGCATATCCATTTAACAGTACATTCCTTATATTCGAAAAGAAAAAAGCATTTTGTTAACTCTTTCGTGGTTAATATAACATGTTTTTCCTTAGGTGTAGTATGCATAATCTGCTCGTAAAAGTTTAAAATGGACAATAGTGTGTAAACAACCGTGACTGTGAATGTAGTCAATAAATATTCTATTCTGTTCTTGTCGCTGTTATTCTATTCTAACTGATAAATCACATTCCGAACTATGGTATCAAACTTTTAATGTCACATGTACCTCTTATTATGCAACATAACTTTTTCGGGCATTAGTATTTCATTAGTGTCAAATGTCGTTCGACCTTAAATATCTCAAATTGGCACGCGGTTTGTGTAAGTCATGACCATCACTTCGTTAAGACTTATTCCAACTCACCAAGAATAACCAGGACATGCAAATATAGGAGTCCACTTGGGAATATACACAGATATATATATTTGTACGCATACCTTGAACTTTCAGAACAAAAACTAATTACTGCCTATTCACCATATATTAATTACTATTGACATGTATCTTGTTCGAGAATTTTTTTCAACACGGTATGTATCTACATGGGAATAGTCTTGGATTCCGATTCTAAGCACGTTAGACGGAGTGCTTCTCCTTGTTCCGCGAATCCAGGCAGCATTTCCGAAGCAAAACACTTCGTGATTAATGTTAATAAATTTAGGGTCAATGCTATCGAATACATGCAATACATGGCTATGCTTATGTGCGTCTGTATATGCAAAATGCCAAACAGAATTCATTTATTCCGAACGACGAGTTTCCTCACGTTTCGGAATTTCTACACAGTCCGTCAGGTTGTGTAGGGCACCTTATCGATTCGGCAGATCTTTCCTTCCACTGACAAATTGTTTAATTCATTATTTATTAGGGGTTCTTATCTCTCGGCATATCTCGCATTAGATGTCATTTGATATACCAACACATTTTGAGGATAGATCCAGAAGTTGGTATTGACAAATTATTATTGGTAGCTGTTTTTTGTTTGCTAATTCAAGGTTATGTAAATATAATGTGCCTCGTCTGGTGATAATATTAAAGAATGCAAATATATTGAGTGGATCGTCTTCGTTGGAAAAAAGCAAAAGAATAATAGTTGATTTTTACCATGGATCGTATGAAGTAAAATGGAAAATGACAAAGCATAATTAAAAGAAATAACAAAGATTAATTCAATGCAAAAACATTTAATGTTAAACTTTTTCTGGTTGTATACAGCTTGATTCATTTTCGACCCTTACCATAGGGTTGCTTAAATTTGTATTTATTATGGAGGAATCAGAAATATATGGATGGTACCCAACCGAGGACTTGAAGAAAAAACTTCAAACATATATAAATAAGTGCTTAAGGAATATATTTGGAATCTGGTGGCCAAACCGTATATCAAACGAAGAACTATGGCAACGAACAGGCCAGGAAAGTACAAACAGAAAAATAAAAAGGTGGAAGTACGGATGGCTACGACACACCCTGAGAAAACCTAGAACTACACTCAGTCACTCTGTATTAGAATGAAATCCACAGGGTAGAGAAGTAGATCACGAGAGGGAAACCACGAGAGGTAAACCACGAGTACTGTGAAGAACTGTCTTAGAAGAAACGAAGAAAACCATTCCACAACTCAGACAAATCGCACAGGACCGAAAAGACTGGAAAGAATATACAGAGATACTATAAACATATTAATTCTGTATGTAAAGTAATTCTTACCCTATGTCCCACAAGGGAATAATGGGGTCTTAATAGTAATAATATGAACCCGTAGAAAAAATAGATCTGTGGCAAATAACATGAAATTAAAAAAAAAAACAACAAAAAATACTAATTTTCTTCTTTTATCTCAAGCACCTTTATTTGGCCTTGCAGAGAAAATCTAAAACTGTCACTCCCTCACTGAAGAAAGTTAGGTTCAATTAATTATTACTCAAGATGTGAATGGTGGCTTGGAATTATTCTGGAATCACGGGAATTCCTACCACCGACCGACCAGTTTAATAAATTCTTTAAAACCCGTCCTTTCTATGGTTGCTCCAACGCAGAGACACTACAAGAAAGGGCTAAAATGAAAGTAAACTTATGTTAGGCAATATTGTTTATACTACATTTTATAAGATTCTGTAAAGTTACTTGAGCCATCATTCCTTTAGGAGAAAATACTGTGTTAACACTTTGACATTTTAAAATGGAGCGGTTTCAGTGTTGTATGAATTCTCATCTTTTACTTTAACATTACTTATAAAATAGCTGTTAAATTAGGCAATACAATAAGTGAATGTGCAATTGTGGAACATGAAGTCAGTTAGGGTTCTGTCCTTGGTCCTTTCATTTTTACATGTTAACGGTAAGGTTGTATTATATGCTAATGATGGAACAGTTGTAGCTGTGGCTGAATCTGAGCATGAATCACATAATGATGTTCATCAAGCTGAACATTTAAGTAAAATAATTAGTAAGAATATATGTTTACTTATAAATTTTGAACATTTAATAAATCAGGTACAACTTTTTCAAATTTATTTTGCCTTCTTTCAGTCTGTTCCGTCTTATAAAATAGTTTTGTGGGGAATCGGAATGAATAATATAAACAGACTATTCATTTTACAGAAACGTGCAGTTAGACTAATTTTTAATTTAAAACCAAAAGAAAGCAAGAAAGTAGGAATTTCTGCTCTTCTAGAGACGGGAGAGTTCTCTCAACGTGAAGTTGCACACACATCAAACTGTTCTGAGAATCGCGAAATTAATTAAGGAGAATATATCTAATACAAATAGTGGCAGAACATATTGTTCCGGCAAACGCAAAACAACTGTAAGAGATGCTCGTCATATAGAAGAAGTGGCTACAGAACATCGTTTTTTATCGACTAAAGATGTTCATAAAATTCTTAGTGGGGAAGGTATACAAATATCAGCCCGAACAGTCTGTAGATATCTTCACGAAGCAGGCTTGAAATGCAGATGTCCTACAAAGAAGCCAAAACTAACATCTAAAATGAAAGTGACACGATTTCAATGGGCTAAGGAATACAACAAATATACAGCTAAAGATTGGGTAAAGGTAAGTTTAGTTTATCATCTGTATTTTTGGTCAAATTCATCCTAATAGTTCGCTTAATAGTTCTCTACATTTTCTACTTTTTCATAGATTATTTATAGCGACGAATCGCGGCTAGAGATGCTAACGGATAGAAACCAATTTGTTCGTCGACGTCCTTCAAAGCGTTATAAAGCATGTACGATTAAATCCATTGAACACCCCCCATCTCTAATGATTTGGTCGCGTATTACGACAGAAGGACTGGGACTATATTTCGTTAACGGAACAATGGGACAAAAACAATATAAAAAAGTTTTACAAAACTATTTAATACCTTATATTGGTTCACTGCATTCGACTCAAGGACCATGTAATTTCATGCAAGACAATGCACCGTATCGTAAGACAAAAAGTGTAATGCGATACCTTGAATCTAAAAATTTACGTGTGCTACCAGCCAATTCACCAGACATAAACTCAATTGAAAATGTGTGGAATGTCTTGAAAAACATCGTAAGTACACGAAACTCAACTACAATGGAAGAATTACAACATATTGAAGGTGTATGGTACAATAGTGACGAAATTTTAAAAAAAACAATAAAAATCTGCATTGGCAACATGCCAAAAAGGATTGAGGAAATAATAAAGCACAGAGGAGGAACAAGCAAATATTAGTAGTAATACGTTCAAATTATACTTACTTATGTTATATGCAATTAAATAATAATATTGCCAATATAGGCAGTTTTTTTTTAATTTATCCCCAAAATCATAATATTTTGAAGTGGTCCAAATTCGAAGGCCGGGGACTGCATATAATTGTATCAAACTGGTTTTTAATAACTCCGATAATGTCGTTGATCTAGGGAACACACGTCATTATTTCACGTGACATCGTGACCAGATCAAACTTGATATAAAATTATTATACAATTTGTTTGAATTGTGTAATAATTAAACGACTATTTTGTGAAAGTATTTTTATAATCTTAAGCAATTAGTCATCAACATTTTCTATTAACGTATCTATGTACAAATTCTTATTAACCTCGTCTTTGTTCGGGTAATCTTTTCATAAATTTGTAATAGCATTGACGTTCGGTATCTCATATATAATTATGTGTACATAAAGAGAAGTCAGCTTCTAGTACACGACTACTGCATGTTTTTTATTTCTTATTACTTATCTACATATTTATTTACTAACGACAGAAATACTCAGTCAATTTCTTGTATCAATGACTTGTTAATGATATATTCTTTTAAACCTCTTTTAGAATAATTATTAACTCCTTATAATAAATATAAATTACTTGCATCGGAAGCCAATTATCCCGTAAGTATTGAAATATCTTTTTCAGGGTTTTTACTCTAATTTTGTTAAATTTTCTAATTTAACTCTAATAAATGATTTTTGTAGGTTCGGGGGTATCTCTAGATACCCTTGCGGAAATTTTGAATGAATTTTCAACTTAGTAAACTCATATTAACGAATTTTAAGATTTTAAAATTAACTAACCTTTAAACTTTCGAACGACGCCGATGTATATAAACACTCTGTTTATATACACACCACAGGAACTGCCTGTTCTGGATATTTAATCCTATTTACTTCTCTGATAATGACTTTGAATACACAACGAACACTTATCTTTGGATTGGATTCGAGACAAACTTTGATTCAACCAAGGCCAAATAAAGATTGATGAAAATTTAGGGCGTCGTTCCTCTTTCATTTATTTTAAATCGCGAAAGACCGGCGATTGTTTTCTTTCACAGCCAATTTTGATAATTTACCCAAATAGAAACTAACTTTTCGATGACTTTCTATCAAATGATATTAGTATACGAGAACGAATGCGGTGACTTAACCAGGAGGTTGTTTGTTGATGATTCTGTGGTACGAATTGTCACCAACAAGCTTTAAAATAGAAAATCCACTGCTAATTTATAGAAACCTTTCAGATAAAGATTTAATTGATGACATATTATCTGTTGTGCTTTGCAATTTACGCTGTTGCTTATTCCAGACGATTTTTACATTAATTTGGAAGAAATAATTGAATAGAAAACTTAATAAACGAGTAGATTTGTCCATGATACCCCATAATCGTCATTATCTAGACTTATAATTATATTCTACCGTCCTCGCCCCAAGGACGGTTGGCTGAGGGGCGATGGTACCGAAAAATTGCCAATTATCCCCGCAAGAGGGACATTTGGTTGCCAACGAGTGGCCAGCCTGACATTTAGTCAGTACCGAAGTGACAACCGAGAGAAGTTGTTGTCGTCGTAAATACAACGTTGAACATAACATAACAGTATATATATAAAATTACGAATATCTATTCTTCGATTGAATGTTACATAATTCTCGAACATGATAGATGGCGCGCTTATTCAATTCCAATGCAAAATAGGTGCATAAAAAGTAACTCTTAAGAGATATATGCGCCTTACAAATCACAACTCGTGCAGTTTTCCAGCCCTACACACAGAAGCCAGTATTTTTATGTTAAATTCAGTATTATTTCTCAACATAGTCCCTTTGTAAGTCTATACACTCTTCCTAGCGATCCCCCCATCTCTTTAATCCGTCCAAACAACAGTTGGTCAAATTCATCCTCCAACAATAGTTGACCTCTTGTGCTGCAAAATAAGCTTTTGCGAATGTGATGGCCACCTTATTCGGTGAGAATCTCCGTCCTCCGAATGAAACTTTGAGCTTAGGAAACAAATGGCGACCACTGAAACAGTACGTTGCGTTGGTAGAACAGAACTTTCTTCTCCTTCAAATGCGATCGCTTTTTCGCAATTTTTGCCTTCAGCTTGTCAAGTAATGACGCGTAGTATGCCTCCGTTATTGTTTTCCTTTTTTCAAGATAGACGATTAGCACAACTCCATGACTACGCCAAACAACAGTAGCCATCGCTTTCCCGGCCGATTGAACAGTCTTCGCCGTTTGCGGAACCTTTCGCAATCCACCATTTCTACTATGCCTTGGCTTCAGGTACAACTGGTACAACTTTTTCAATGTTATCGCTAGTAGTTGCAGTTTTTGGCTGTCACAAACATTCATCGTCGACCAAGCTGGTACGACCACGTTTAAATTCAGCAACCCAAAATTTTGGCAAATGATGGTATAGAGTCCCCGCAAACAGCCTCCATCTCGGCTTTAAGTTGCGCAGGCGGGCAATACTCGATTTTTCCATTTTTACAAAAACACTAACATCGGCTGGCACAAGCAACTGTTAAACAACAACTCCAACACCCAACATGGACATGGAGCATATTTGTCGTGTTTTTTCAGAATTGCGTAAATGATCCCTATACTAATATTTGGCCGCTGCATCAGTTCTCGAAAGGAACTGGTAGGAATAGCTTCAAAGTAGGCTAGAACGTTTACCACCGCTTCCTCAGTTATGATAAGTTAGGCTCGTTTAGCTTTAAAAGTGTTCTCGCTCTCGGAACAGTCGTAAAAGAATGTTCTACTAGACTCCAAACTATTCGAAAAATTGTTGCTGAAACGATTAGAACCGATTCACGGAAACACGGAACCATTAAACAAGTACATCGTCTAGTAAAACAAATAAATAGTGACTTGGAAAATAAAAAATACTGCAGTGCAGAATTCCTAGATATCAGACAAGCTTTGGACAAAAAGTGGACTTTTATACAAGCTCAAGAAAAATCTTTCTTATCATTATTATTTAATTCTAAAGTCGTACGTAAAACAACAGGATCTGAATTATTCAAAATAAAATCTGGAGTACCGCAAGGTAGTGTAATCGGCCCTATTTCGTAGCTGTTATATACTGCGGACTTACCAACCAACATATGCTGCCGTTCTTGCCTCGCACATTAACCCACAGAAAACATCACAAAACCTGCAAGCTAATCTAAACAAAATACAAAAATAGCTTAATAAATGGAAGATCAAAGCAAATGGAACAAGGTCGACCCACGTGACATTCACAACCCGGCATGAAGCCTGTCCTCCGATTTATCTAAACGGTAGCCAATTAACCCAAACAGATTCCAAAAAATAACTACGAATGCATCTTGACAAGAGGCTAACTCGGCCTCAAACTCCAAAAAATTTACTGGATCGTTGATAGAAAGCCACAACTAACAACACAAGTCTACAAGTCTATATTAAAGCCTGTCTGGACCTATGGGACTCAGTTATGGGGCTCAGCCAGTAATTTCAACTTAGGAATTCTACAGAGGTTTCAAAATAAAGTTTTAAGGGTGATAGTTAATGCTCCATGGTGCGTGCCCAATTTGGTAATAGAAGGAGACCTGAAGATTGCCACAAGCAAAGAAGAAATCTCAACGTTCAGCAGGAAATACAAACTCAGTGTGCATCCCAATGAACTCGCGAGTAAGTTATTCGACACCAGCGGTGAAGTGCGATATAAACCTACTGACCCTGTGACTAGATTCAAATGACCAGACTTAAATAGGTATTAAGTAATTTCATTAATTTAAGAGAGACATGTTGAAATTAAGATAAACATTATTTGATAGACTCGTTAGAGGAAAACTTCTATAGAAGTTTTTCCTACATGACCTTTGTTTGTAGTCATACCTTTCCCAACTAAGGGAACATATTGTTAAATTGGGGATAAGAAAAAAGAAAAAAAACCAACATCGAGTAACACAAGCGACTGTTAAGCAACAACTGAGCGTCCAACATGAACATGGAACATATTTTTCGTGTTTTTTTAGCATTGCGTGAATGGTTCTATACTAACATTCAGTCCTTACATCAGTTCACGAATAGATAAATAAATTGGGGATAAAAAAAGAAAAAAAGCTAGACTCTATCCGGAAATGTTTCGCTGTAATGCTGCAGGGCTCTTTCGTACTTCCTACTAGATGCAAAATACGTCTCAAACATGTCACACTTGTCTGGATGACTAAAAGGCATTGAAATAGAAATAAAATAGATGACAAGAGTAACAATAATAACAACTATAAAACGATTAATCGAGAAAAAAGGTAAAAATAAAAAAATTGAAGGCAAAAAACAATTATACATATGAACTGATAAATTCTCTAAATGATTGCAATGCCGAACAAGACTTGAAAACTGTATACATAAGGATATTTTATGCAAAGTTTCATTTCCTATCGAATGATTGAAAAATATATAGAATGTTCAATAAAAAAATGAACGATTCGAAAAATATCATTCCTTAACGTTTAAGGTTAAGATCTATGAATTCAATGTCAGTGTACACAGTCAATTATTGATACAATTCATAAACAAATAATCAATACTCTAGCACTTCCACTAACTAATATGTCCATTCATTTTGCTAATTTAATTCATTCATACCGGCGCAAAACAAACATTGCTACGCGAAAAATCTCGCGACAAATACCGAGCGATGTTTTGATGAGCGTTAGTTTATCGGAATTTTGCTTGGTTAATTACTAAACGAGACGTCAATATTACAACCCGTGTCTTTGTAGTAAACAAACGCAATATAAATACGATCTTTAATGAGAGACGCAATGCATGTCTAATTAATTTGTGCCGCTAGGTTAAAGCAAATATCCCTGACTTTATTCGAAGTACATATCAGCAAATATAGTGTTGCCGGTCCGTAGCACAAGTCGTTGGTTTTGTAAATAGGGTATTACACGTTTATGTAACATTAAACCCTTGACAGAAATACAACGAGAGTTTATTTCAACGCACATAACCTTCATCGGCAACACTACGTCTGCCAAGCTGTACGTACATCTGGGCACTACGGGTCTCCAAGTCCAAATTAGATAAACAAAAACGCCATGAAATCTAGAAATCCCGGCAGCGCAGATGATTTCAATTTCATGAAAGTTTACAGAGATTTGCATAAGTACATACGACGTGTAACTTGTTCATCAAACTTAGTTTTAATTGCATCCGTTTTTGACGTACTCACTGAATGCCTACATGAAGCAAATGTTTGTTGATCTTTTCAAAAAAATATATCATGTATGTTTAAATATATGTTTAACTACATATATAGATGCTATCAGATTATATAAGAAACACCTGGTAGTTGGGAAAAAAAAGATTGAGAAAAGAAGTTTAGAAGGAACTGAAACGAAAAAAAAATATACATCCTTGAAAATATTGATATTACTCACAAAGTTTGGTTTCACCTGCGACCTTCATCTACTTTAATTGTAATGTTGGCTACAAAACAGGCTGACTTTATTATAACTAAGGTTCGACAAACGCGTGCTACAGCAGACCCGCCGAGAGAGGATTTAGGTAGTAAATCGACAATGGAAGCGTTGCTTATGTTGGAGTTTTACGTGGCTTATCGAGGCAGTAGTATTTTGGACGTCAGGACGTCAATAAAAGGTAACAATATATTATTTTTTAATAATACTGTATCTCATGTACCTACTTTTGCGCGATACGCCTGTGACGTTGCAATCGTTTGTCGAACCTTACTTATAACTAGAGTTTGTTAAAAAGGTGGTACCGGCAGTGGCGCACCGCATAAAAGTAGGTACGTAATATACAATATTAGTAAAAAATAATATTGTTACCTTTTCCTGTCATCTTGATGTCCACTGTGGCAATTGGCAACCGCCCTGGTAAGCTGCGTAGAATTGCAACATCAGCAACGCTTCCATTGTCGATTCATTCAGCCGTCGACGATGTTGTATACTTCGAAAATGATCGTTCGACATCCGGTGAAGTAAGATTTGCAAATGTCAGATATTCCTTTTCCTCACCTGGGCACTCTTGATTTTCAGTTATAAACCGAACCTTTTGTGAATCGGGATTTTTCGTTAAAATTGCACCAAATTTTTGAGCAACATCGACTCCTATAGTGTTCGTCAAGTTTTCTAGAGCGGCTTGTAAATTGTTTATGCAATTTAATGCGTCTCGTGAAGATAAGTGATTGTTTTCTAATTTCTCAATAGCTTGTATAACTTCAGAATAATTCGTGGAAATTTCATCTATTTGTTATTGAACGTCCGAATTGGAAAAAAATTGCTGACTATCTCGAGCTGCTACAGAATCATTTGAATCAAGTTACAAGATTACATTTTTCACTTGTGAAAAATATTTCTGATAGTAAGATACTGCCTGAAGCCACGTTCCCCATCGCGTTATTACAGGCTGAGGTGGTGGTGGTAATTTCGGACACAATTGTTTGAATACACGGATGTGTTTGGGAGATTTGGTGAACACTTTTTTGGTAGATGCTATTAACTTATCCACCATCGGATACTTCCTTCGAATGGTTTCTGTTACGAGGTGACATGCGTGTATGAGGCATGTTATGTGAAGAAGAGTCGGAAAGAATATTTTCAACATCCTATCAACTCTCAGCAATGTTGCGGCTCCGTCAGTAACGAACATTGTGACTTAGGTTCCTGTGATACAAAATTCTCTCAACGAATCTTTTATTATCTTGACAACGGTTTCTGGATGAGTTTTCTGAATCTTTTACTGGATAATAGCAATGAAGCTGGTGGACCATCACGTTTTAAAGGATGCGCTACAACATGAATGACGCTGTGTGTTTCTGAGCATCAGTTGTTTCATTTCTCAATTCGTCCTTTATACATTCCTTTACTGTACCTTGCACATGTGGAAAATTGTATCGTAATTGCATAGATGTTGGCAGCTTCCATGAGGGAACGTACTTATCCCAAAAAAGACGAAAATGTTCATTAGATACTAGATGCTGTGGGATGTTGCACACACTTAACATAAAAATAAAATCATATAGAAATTGCCAGTATGGAATACTGTTTCTTAAATTCAATACATGGCGTTTACTTTTACAATGTTTTCTACATTCAAACCTATCGCGACTTAGCAATCCATATTGTGCAATAAATATGCGGACTTCTATATTCTAATCCAGGGAAATGCCCGAGATATTTATTCACATTTGAAGGGAACGTTACACCCTTTGGGCGTCTCATCTCCGCGTACTTATTTGGCGTGCAGCGTGCAACGTACTATCACTTTGAACTCTCTCGCGGTACTGTCGAGATCGAGTACGAGTTGAAAATTACCCCTACCCACGCCGCTACCGTTACGCTACTGCCATCCGGTACCACCTTTTTAACAAACTCTAGTTATTATTCAAGATATATCTCTACTCTCTAAGCTCGAGTTCGTTTATTTCTAATGACAATGATCAACTGGCGAAGAAATGGAATAGTATAAAATAATATACACCGTAAAATAGTATTCCTTACAAGCATTTGTTTATCGTAAGACTAATCAGTCAATAATTTATATCCTGTTTTGGTTCCTGTTTATTCAGTTCGTGCTGCCTAACGGCTCGCTTTCCTTGTTGATTACTTGTCACCGATGCCGCCCTTTACATTGGCGGCTTATCTACAACGCACACTTCGCGCATTCATACGGCACGACCCTGAATCTAAGTAGCGCTAGCAAAGAAGGTGAAAAACCAATAGCCTGTAATTTCCAAAGTAGTAATAGTGGTTAAGTTGGTCAAATACCTTTAGAAAATCCGTGTAAACTGTGTCAACTTTACTCTGTCTGTCAAGGGCTTCCAATACAATCTGAGTAAACCAATTTAAGTTCGTAACTGAAGAACGTTTGGTCATAAATCCATGTTGACTAGGTGAAATGAAGATTTTAACTGCATTATAAATATGGCTGCATAGTATGGATTCGAAAATTTTTGCAAAGTTGCATAGAATAAATATAGATCTGTAGTTGCATATGTCATCTGAGTTTCCAGATTTTAGGACAGGATATACTCTAGCGGGTCTCCATATTTTTGGTATCTCTAAAGATTTTAATATCAAATTGAATAATTGGTTCCATAAATATTGTAGTCAATAGTATTCAGAATTCCGTCGACACCAGCTAGGATGCTGTCTGTTGATTTTTTTCAGGTAATTTAGTATTAGCTAAATATTGCACAAATTATAAAGAAAACCTCACAAACAGATGCAATATAATACGGGATGTGTACATAATAAGTAAGATATTGAGATAAAACATTGACATACGCTGTAATAACATGTTTAAGTTGAGTCGTATTTGAAAACAAATTAGCAACATACGCGATTATTTTTCTTTGTAAAATCATCATCAAAATATTTAATCAAATCTACCTTCGTTTTACGTCAGCATTCAAAAAACAATACAGTTAGGCACGTACAGGAAACATAAAAATTATAGCTTTGAAAAGAATTTTCACAACGAGACATTAATTTCCTTCTTCTAATTCTTGCTTAAAATATTGATTACAGAAACAGCGTCTCAATGACGAACAGTAATTAAGCAATCAGTTGGCGAACACGCAAGCCGTGAATTATTCGTGCCTTATCTTTAGAAAATTTTTCAAATACATCATGTCCAGCCATCGGTTGGGTACATAGGAATGGCAAATTAACAATCGGACACGTGCATAACACCGAAAATATTCCGCGGACCACTGAATTGATTAGCGCGAGTCTAAGCGATGCGAATCGATGAGTCGTCGAAAAGAATGCTCGTATAAGTACCATATAGATTAATGAGATGACCTTGACATAGGAGGCGGTGAACCGGGCGGGATATAAAATGAGTTAAGGTGAGAATACTCGCGGTGTGATCGAAGAACTCGCCACAGACTGATTGACGACGACTCAATAGTTGCCCGTAGTTCGAATCCGTTCTATTATTTAGCCGTTGATCAGTTTTGGGTCACTTAAACTCGTTTCAATTTGAGTTATATTTTAATGAAAAGCACTCGGTATACGATTCAATTTATGGTTTTTATTGGGATATGAGTTATTTGGTTAAAAAGTACATTTTTGTTTGTGAAAATATTTGATTTTGCAAGAGATTTCCATTGAGGTTTTGTTCCAATTTTTATTATTTTCGAAGTCTCAAAATGTAAGTAACCTTTCTTGTTTTATTTATTTTTATTTATAAGATTCTTAGATAGATTCTTTAAGTTTAACTTCATCTAATTTCTTTTCCTATATTTTATTGGAAAAATACTGTTAATGAAAATTTACCAGAAAAAAATCCTAAAAAATTAAAAAATTTAAAAAAATATCCCCAGCACAATTCAAACCTTGATCTCAAGTACATCTTTCGTACGTTACTAAGGGAAAAAATGTCATTAGATTAACGTTTTGTATGCATTGGTAAAAGTGTATTTGCATCTGTATCTTCATTTCATCTTTCTTCGATTTTCCCCTAGTTTATTTTGTATGTATGTCTCACACATCATAGTAAGATCAATTTTGTTCTTAAAAAAAATTTCAGCCAACAACAATCATTGTGTAAATTAAAATTCACTAAAATATAATTATATAGCTTCATATTAAATTCATTACATGTATTCTGTACTGGTGCTGGTTTTACAACTATACATACAGTATTTGAAATTCTAGATTAATTATAAATGCTTAACATTTTGTTTCCTTAGTAGCAAAAGAATATTGCGGGAGAGGTCCAGGTTTCAATCTGAATTCGGATAATTTTCTTATATTTCTTTGTTTTTCAAAATGTGAAAATCCAATGTAGCTTTCCTGCATTACGAAATAGGTACGCAAATGCAATAAAAAAGCTTATACGTGCTTTTTTATTGCATTGCACTAGAGTAATTACCCTTTGGAATGTAATTTTTTTGGTATATTAATTGGTCTGTAAATAAAAAGTACTATTTACAAATACCCTCAAGTTTTGTTGACAATTACCCCGTAATTATTCTTTTTACGTGTGGTGACGGCCCAACGGGGTATATAAGATTTTTGCAGCTTGCCTTACCCTCAGGAACCTTTAGTATATGCGGTAGTTGCCAACAGTAGATAGACAATGTCTTTTCTTATCGCAACTAATAAAAAAAAGATTTTATTTACACTATAATATAAAAATAAAATATTATTCGATTTTAATGACGATTATAAATAATAAAGTTTATATGAGAACATAAAAATATTCTTGGACAAAAGTGTAATACTTAATATTTAGTAAAATATCCTTTGTTATTTATAACAATTTGGCATCTTCGCGGCATAGGCTCTAGTAACTTGTTTATCAGATTCCTGTCAATATTTTTCAATTTTTCTTCTAATTTCGCAAAAAGTTTGGATCCAAACGTTTACCACTGGCCCTTCTAACGTATTGCATACCATTCGAATTAAAAAGTTCCTTTTCCAAATTGTAGTCGGGCTTTCCTATTTTTCTCGGAAAGCAAAGGTTTATTGGCTGGCCTGCGAGCAAACAGTTTATTTTCGACCAACCTTCTCCTAATTGTTCTCGAGGATACTTTACAAATTCCCTGCTCTTCTAATTCAGCCTTTATCTGTCTTGAAGGCATGAATGAATTACACAGGCCAACGATAAAAAAAACTTTTATGTTAATTTTACCTAATTCTTATGTTTTTGGATGTGCTGAGTCCGAAACTAATAATAAAAAAGTTGTATCACCCACCAATTTTTCACATTTTAATATTCAAAACGTGAAAAGTTAATTTCTTATCATTCGAATGAACGTAACATAAAACGTTGGCAGTAAAATCAAATGTTATTAGGTTGGCAGTTCTGGTAAATGAGACAGTTGATTGTTTTCTTCCAATCAATATAACCTCATTTTTCAGTGTTTGGCCCATGTGCTCTAAGTTTTAGTACTTATTTATTAATCTGTGCTCTAAGTATGGCTAGCCGTGGTTGTAAAAACTGTCATAACACTTTTTGTTATATATGTGGTGAGTTTGTAGTTAAAAAACATCAAAGAAACATTACTGACTTTATAAAAAAAGTATACTTTGCATCGCATTCTTATATTAACCCGTAATACCGATGCCTATGCGAGTCCGCAAGTTTAGGTTACTCTACTTATTACTATTCCAAAAATATTTGTCTCGCAAAGAAGTTTAATTAAGGAAGCATTAGTATTTCTATTGAAACTTTTACATTTTACACTGAAACAATTGAAGGAGAATTGCAATTTTGAAAAATAAATGTAAGGCGTTTATTTTTTTCAAATGTGGCGTCATATGAGATACGATTTGTTAGTTTGGTCTAAGATCACTACCGATATATCACTCTAAATAACCAATACTAAATAATCTTGGCTCGCGGTAAATATAGCTTGTGGTATTACACGCACGACGTTCCATTAAAAAAACTCCTACGAGTAGCAATAGTCAAGCATTTAATCGCTTCTTACAAAGTTAAGTTAATAAACGGGTATTCATTATATTGATAAACAGGTTTCAATTCAATAAACGTAGTTTTTGATTGTAATAAATTTATTAATTAATATAATAATTGTTTTCATTGCTTTAACAAAACAAAGTCAAGGAACACGATTTATTGAATTAATTTTTTTTCATTGTAGTAGAACCTTTACTGCTAAATTCTGGTTCACAATATTTTTCCTGTTTGTATATTATTTCGGACAATTCCCTTTGATTTCCTAATTTGTATATCTAGAACATTTTTCCTTGTAGAACCTTCCCTGTTAAATTCTTGTTAACAATTTCTTTCCAATTGAATATCGAAAAAAAAGTTTATATGGGGTAGGATCTTTAAAGAAAGACAGTACTGTATTAAAATACACATGAGAAGATTACCTAGTAACAATAACCAAAAAATTAATGCTGATATAGCTCATGGTATTAGTGGAATCATTTCCGGCAACATATACTCGAGAGGTGAAAAACAATAGCGAGGGAGAAGGACACGTACGGAAGCGCGCTGATGTCGCCGGGTAAGCAGAAACATGTTCGCGGGTTTGTCCCTTTTCCCTCGCTTTGTTTTTTGCTGGGAATGATTCCACCAACACCATGAGATATATTAGCATTAAGTTTTTCGTTATTGTTACTAGGCAATCTTTTCATGTGTATTTTAATACATCATAGTAAGCCTGTAGGAATCGCTTAAAGGTGTGGACACGCGGCGTCCTAGACACCATGCCATCTTGCGTTAAGCAGCCCAGGAGCTGCTCGATAGGTGGTAAGAGTCTGCATCCCGAATTGTTGTCGCTATCTTCTAGACGGCATGTCTGTGTTTCTCGAGACGCTAGGTGGCGTGGGGAGATATATCGTGATTCTGTTCGTGGAGAATGGCAACATATACTCGAGAGGTGAAAAACAATAGCAAGGGAGGAGGCCACGTACGGAACCGCGCTGATGACGCCGGGTAGGCAGAAACATGTTCGCGGGTTTACGCTGTCTTTTTTCCCACGCTTTGTTTTTTGCCGGAAATGATTCCACCAATACCATAAGCTATATTAGCATTAATTTTTTGGTTACAGTGCTGTATTGCTCAATATTAAAGAAAATGATTATTAGTTCTTTTTATTTATGTATTCCATTACGTTGTTATTTTTACTACGTTTACGATGATACTGTTCTAACTGGCGATAATGAACAATTTTCCACAACCATACAAATTATTCGACGAGAAGTTCAGTGAATGGTTTGTCTAATAGTTAATTTGTACTGCAAAAACGAAAGAAATTAATACAAAATAAAAAAAAAACAGTATATTGCCTTGTTTTGCATTGGGCACTGCTATGACTTTACATTAACAAATAAAACGTCAGGGAGTATGGCGGTCGTTGAGAACTAACACTTGATTAAAACTGTCGAGATGACCATAGTTTTAGAAAAAATGTAACTCTTTTAAATTTCACCAATATTTCGCTTTCATTTTTAACATGTACATTGCTAAATCTTTATATTCACGAGTTTGGCTACTTACTTTAATTCATTTGTGACCCTGATGAAGCTTTAAGGATAAAAGCAAAATATTGGTGAAATTTAAAAGAGTTGCATTTTTTCTAAAACTTAGGTCGTCATGCCGACAGTTTTAAGCACGCGTTAATAAATAAAAACAAACATTAGACTAAATGACAATTGAATTGATAAACAAAAGTGCCCTTGATAGTTTTAGTCTTGAGTTTAAACATCTGACGAATTACTCGATTACTGCACAACATTGGTACAGAACCTATCCCAGTTATTGTTTCATTAAACATAAAAATTCATAAAGCTTATTTCTTAACTTAGATTATAATCTACTATTGTCTTCTTCAGTATTGTTTTCTTTCCTTGAAGAAGGGTGGGGAGTCCATTTCAGTCGATATAATCGTTGTTTTACTGGCATTGAATTTTGAATTCTCAACAATCAGTCATTGTTTGTAAAATATAATATATAAGTCGATGGAAAATAATCTTTGTACATGCATATATACCCCTAACGCTCGGCAAGTCGTAAGGGAACACGTCATTGCTAGCATAGCCTTTCGTTCGTGCTTATCGGTAGGAAATGAGAATGCACAGTAATGTTCAGTATTCAGTATTGCACAGATAGAAGAACGTATAACACATTGTTCTGATACTGAATTCTATTTCTACATATTTGAAGCTTTCTTGTTTTATATATAGCGGCTTCTCTTTCAAATTATTCTTAAGTTTAAATATTTTTCATACACGTATGACGCCAGTAGTATTGTTGAATGTAAATTAACTTGACGTGTTGAGACTTGAAAGTTTTTTTTTACGTAATAAGTATCACAGTCGTAATTGCTGCACTAGTACACCCTTGTAATCTTTTGCTAGCTAGTAACAGTGGAAATGTCGATTTGTGTTGATCCAGTACACGAACTATATATGTATAATAGAATTTTTTTACAATCTGTTGTCTTGCTAACACACAACCAAAGCAACTGATTTTTTAATGTAAATATGATTTTATTTTCCACTTCTTTGCGTACAAATAAAACATGCATAGGTGCTGTTGCCGTAGTTGGCAACTTCAGGGTTGTATTTGTTCCAAAAGTTCTTAAACAGTTTCTTATCCAGTATGTTAAATGACAAATTACATGTTATCATCATGACAAGCAAATCGAAAATAAAGTCATTTCTATTTGACGCGCCGTTTTTTCTATTTCTGTGTTTTACACTATTTACATGGTTCCTACAGCACATCAAAGTTTTCCCGCACACTTTACAAATTATTTTAGCACCGTCGTACAACAAATCTGGAAATTCACAGATAAAGTTTTTTACTTTATCAGCAAAGGGTTGTTTAGCCTTGCGCACACTGGACATTTTTAATTAAACATTTTCTTGAATAACTAGTATTCCGCTCGCCTGATTTAATTCACACGCACACGCCGCGCTAGTGTTGATGAATGTGTACGAATTTGAATTGCTTTGCCACCCGGCAGATGTTTACGCATCGCATCAAACAGGCGCGTGCCAAGTTCCGTTGGCTGCTCCAGCTGTTACGCTATGCTGTTACGCTATGCTGGGACGACACGATTATCTTACCTTATTTATTTCTTTGTTGCTTTTCAGGTTTTTCGGCGTTCTGTAAAATAGTTTTGTATTTTCTTTGCTGTTTTCCTCCATTTTTCTGCCGAATTTGTCCCAGCTTTTCTCTTCCTCCTTTTTATATTCTTAACTTTTGTTCTCTGATTTTTATAGATGTCATATTGTTGAGTTTTGTCTTTTAAGTACCTTTTCCATAGTTCCTTCTTTTCTTATCTTTGGCAGAATATTTCTAAATACATTTCATACCTCGTACTTCATCATACTTCTTTAATAGGTTCTATTTTAGTGGTATTACTAAACCGTATGAAATTATAACAAAATCGAATTCTAAATGGTGCCACTTCACACTGTTAATGCATACCAGACATCTACGATCAAAAAAAGAAACATCACAAAGAACTACATACATTGAATTATTCAATAGATTACTTCCTGTATAATTGCCCCTTCCACACAATCGATTGATTATAACCATTAACATTTTGTGTCAACCTTTCCAATAAATACATAAATTATGAGAATAATTGATTTCCAATTAAATTATTGTAAAAGACCAGAAGACACAAAAAAGCTATTATTTATTACACGCAGGTGCAAATTGGAGTTCATCATATCATTACGAATTTATAAGAAATAACAAGCAAACAAAAAATTATGTAAAAAGGAGGTGTCCAAAACTGGTTTCTCGCTAACTTATAAAATGTCAGGAAATTGTTAAAAATGCTACTCGAAAAGAAATGAAATTACTGACTAATTCTTTCGATGTATTCAGGTGAATGGTCCTCGATCATAACTACTTTTTTTCCTATCGGAACAGGTTCATGAATGAATTAAGCGGATAATAATAAAAAAAGAAACTATCACTTTCAACACGTTTAGAACCGGTTAACAATTAATCATCTAAGATAAAAAAATATTTATTTTTATTCCTTAATCAATAAATATTAGTCAGGCAAATAAATCTCGGTGAATATTTTAGCTTCCTTCTGATCGGATTACACAATCTATGTATATCTATAGATATATTCGTCGATTGGTGATTGTTTACTGTTGTAATTTGCTAAAATCTCGTGTTCTATTGACTTTTCTACTTAGTAAATGCGAATTAATATTGAATTTATCCCACAATCAGAGCCCGAAAGGTATTAATCGAATTTAAATGTTTAGTGTGTAAATAAAAATTATTAAATATCTTACTATTAGCTTTGGATATTATATACTCTTATGGTATAATAGTTAAACTTTATTTAATAGCGACACCCAAATATATTCCATAGTGTGCTTGTCATTTTCTTTGTTATATTCAATGACATTGACATTGACATTGCGAAGAAAGTTAGACTATGCTATTGTAAAGTGAAGGTATCCCTAATTCCCCTATTATGCGTCAAACAGGATGTCCCACAACTTCGTTAAATTCTAAGGCAAAAAGTTATGAAGGTTTTAGCGCTATCAGGGTTTGATATAATATGGCATGCTTGTCATAAAGCAATATACAGCGTGTTCCAGGATTGATGTTACAAGAGGTGTGCGGAACTAAAAATCTTTGAATTTTAATTTGGCATTTTGAAACTAAGCCCTGCTTGGTTTGAAACTTATCATTGTTTACTTTCGATTTTTTAATATCAAATAGGCCTTGACAGTTGAGTAAAAACTATTTTCGTTTCGGGTAAAGTACCTATTTCGTTCGCAATATGCTAAAATGTTACTAAGAAAAGTTGTTCGAAATGAAACGTTATACCGTTATGCAAATTTTCTGAATCAGCCTACTTTAATAAAATCCATTATTTGCCAATTTAGTTTCCGGTAAAGTGCCTTTCTTGTTCACAATACGCCAAAGTTTTACTAAGAAAAGTTGTTGAGAATGACGAGTTATGGCTCTGTACAAAATTTCATAAAAAAAGTCAAATATATACTTTGATTAAATCATTTTTTTTTATTAAATTTTTTTATGGCTTGGCCTCAAAAACCTGGTTTACTCTCAACCCATACCCAACAGTAGAGAAATACTGAAAGAAAAGTACGAAACGCCGCACACGAAATACAAATCGAGGAAATTCGGAACAGATTCAGAGAATTCAGATATCGTAAAGAATGGTGCGCAGAAACTGGTAGCAGCTATGTTGAATAAATAATTGATTGTAGAATAAAGTTATTATTACGTGTTGTAAATTTAATTTGTGAGTAAATACAATTTATTTTGTTTATTCTAAAAAATGACAGTTTAATCAAAGTTGATAGATCTTCCTGAACAACTTTTCTTAGTAAAACTTTGGCGTATTGTGAACGGAAAAGGTACTTTATCTGAAACGAAGTTGAAAAATAATGGATTTTATCAAAGTAGGTCTATCATTCAGAAAATTGCATAACGCTGTAACTTTTCATTCTGAACAACTTTTCTTAGTAATATTTTAGCATACTGTGGACGAAAAAGGAACTTTACCTGAAACGAAAATAATTTTTGTTCAACTTTTAAGGTATACTTGATTTCAAGAAATCGAAAGTAAATTAAAAATAAGTTTCAAACCAAGCAGGGCTTAATTCCAAAAGGTCAAATTAGGATTCGAAGATTTTTACTTCCTCACACCTCTTGTAACCTGGGACACGCTGTATAATGTTGTCTGACAGAATATACAAAAAAAATACACGAGCAGTACACTATATATACAGTGTGACTCGTTTCAAGTAGAAGCACCCCTGTAGAACCTATATTTCACACTAAAATTAAACCATTTTCTTTTGAATACATAGTAGATTAAAAATTCTACTTCCACACAAAATTAATGTTAGTTAATGAACAATTATACGCTAACTGTTAATGTCACAGCTTGCATTTGACTTCATTTGTTAATTAATATCGACGTCACAGCCTATTCTGGACTTCACTTAAATTACATGTGTTCTTTAGATGAAATAATAATTACTGTTATTTTATATTTATTTTGTCGACATCAAAATTGCATTTAGTAATAAAGTTTTTCAAAATAGAACTACTCAGTCTTATGGATTAACCGCGAATAAATCAAAAATTTAACTAATATGTTTTTTTGTATCTAAAATACTTCTAAGAAACGCGATTATAAACATTTAACTTGTGGAGTGCTTCAGGGATCATTCCTAGGACCACTACTATTATTGAAATTACAAAATTTTGCATTTTTTTCCTTTGTATTTATGAGAATTTGACTCATTTAGAACATCAGCTGTCCTATTTATTGAACAAAGCGAAGAAAGGATCATGTTAATCTCATTTTCGCGTATAAAATATTAGCAGAGGTAATAGTCTTTGATTCAAGGTCAAAACCATTGACTTTACTGTTATTGATTATTTGTATTTAGTTTTGTGAAACGTTGAGAAAGAAAACAATATACAGAGTGTTATATCCAAAAGAAAATCTATCTCGTCACTTTCTGCTTCAGAATTTAATGAGGACTCCAAAAGTTCCATAATATACAGCATAAGTTTCAATCTCGTACTTGAACACTGGAATTCTGAAACACTTGACTCAGTTCTATTGCTGAAGATACTTAACTAACGTGCGTCCAATGTTAGTGAAGTGTTGCGTGTGAAGGATGATAGTGAAGTATCCAGGTACAACAAGTTTTATATGAAATAACTATATAAACGTTTAATAATCACGAACTTATGGGACACTTATACAGCGAGGTCTTAAAGTGTTCTTTATTGTTATGATATCCTGCATTTATCATACGATCCTTCCTTGTTCTCGTTATTATTTTCTCTCATTTTAACTTGCTTTGTTAATTGTTGTTATTTCCTTTACTTTGTGGAACCTTACTGCGGATTAATTAATTATAGTGAGTTTCTTAAAATGTATTAGTTTTTGATAGACATTATGTGTTTTTTAGGTGCTTGTGTTGTTACTTTTATGATGGCTTCAGCACGAACCATGCAAAACTGCTAGGTCAATTTTAATATTATGTAAACTTGGCAACAATTATCACTTTATTTGCTATGGTTGCGCAACAAATTGTACAATAATTTAAATCATATTATCTTCTGTTAAAACAGTTCGCCCTGATACTGTCTATCCTTACTTAGCGCAAAGTTCAAATAAAGTAATTAATTACAATAAAGTTCGATAAAATAAAAAAGAAACAACAATGAACAAAACATCACAAAAAAACAATTTGGCGGTATTTCCTAGCCAAATTTGCGTAACAACAAAAACAGATTACCAAAATCTTTATTGCCGCATATCGACATATTTCTTAAGTTAAAGTATAACATATATGGTATCATTGGATTCGCTTTTCGACTACCTTCCTAAGAACGTAAAAATATATAGGGTGTTCTATTTAAAATAACAAAGTTGACGTAACTTCCGGTGAAACCGGAAATACAATGGAACTGCCAATAACGATAAAAGTTAGGCCACAAAAAATAGAAATCGACGCACTGTATAGTACAATATAATTTTGAAACGCGCTTCTAATCACATTTAATAATAAAAATTTCCATTCATAAAGACACGACCTTCAGAGCCGGTATATGTTGTGTATTGTATATTGTACACCATTATAATAGTGCAATAGTACACTTTTTGTTTTATTTTTTTAATCCTGAGAAAAATGATTACGTTATATCAATTAAATACGAAATAATTATTTTATCCTCGAATAA
The DNA here is from genome assembly GCA_029619315.2 of Dynastes maya. Classification (NCBI taxonomy): domain Eukaryota; kingdom Metazoa; phylum Arthropoda; class Insecta; order Coleoptera; family Scarabaeidae; genus Dynastes; species Dynastes maya. The sequence goes on along the minus strand of JAROYE020000004.1, from coordinate 53,644,736 downwards.
ATAATTTTAATAGCCCGCACATATTCTAACTGAATGCTTCAGGAAGATTAACAGTTAGAATCCAAGGAAAAGGGGCGTAGCTTGCAAATGGTGTTCGTGTTGACAGTTCCTAATTAATTTTGATTGACTGTGAATAATCATTATATTTTATATATGTGCGTATATTGCTCTAAAATGCTTGCTTTCAAAAAAAAAAGACTGATGTTTATTATTACCTATTATAGCTGTAGTTATTTGCGACAGGAAAGGGATCAACGCCCTCTAGAAAAATGAATTCAGTGTTTACATTAAGGTTAGTGTTTGGTGAAGACCTTGCATGTCTGTTTTTCATTAGAGAACTACTTTTTTCTAGCTATTAACACGTTAATCGCCATGACGCCCTTAAGTGGGGTTTCAAAGTATATGATCAGTTAGGTTTTGATACCCGTATGTCAGATCTTTCCGCGGTTAATAACTATATCGTCTAAATCCTGTTTTACACGCCGCGATTTATTGGTCAATTAATTGAACAAGTTCTTGGAGAAGAAATCGGTAGAAATATACCGTTCTACATTCTACAATAACTTGAACAAGTTTTTAACAATCGTGAATACTCGTTTAGTTTCGTTAATAGTTGAACGGGGGAATTATTAAATAGGAAATTTTGGCAATCTGCTTCTGTTCACTGTTTTAGCAGTTTTGGTATAGGCACTGCTATCGGTTTGGTTATTTCAATTTCGGTTAGTTAATTCAAATTATCCATTACATCAATCCCCGTAAATTTTCGAAATTTAACTTCACTTTACTTTAAAAACACAGAATTCGTAGGTATTTTTCTGTTACTGGGTTGGTATTAAAACAGCAAAGTTAGTGAGAAATCGTGGCAAAAATAGAGCATGTTCAATTTAATCAATCGTCAGATAAATTGCTCAAGCAATCGGGATTTCTGCTGTTTTACACGGTACGATAAAATCGAAGATCAACTTGTTCAATTTATTAACCAATAAATCGCGGCGTGTAAAACAGGCTTAAAACCCAACTGTCGGGCGTCAAAATGCATGCATACATATCATACATATGGAAATTATATCTTCTGGTCCGGGACGGTAAAACGAGTAAATGATCCTGGAGATTCTTTATATATTTCCACCCAAATACTATACGAAGGTAATTTGAAAAGTTTCAAGTATTCATATTTTGGTAATACAATTGCGCATGCATTGAAATATACGTTTGAAAATTCAGCCATGTTGAACACTCAGTTGTTGTTAGTGTCTCTGTAAAAATTGAAAAAATCGAATAATGAGCCCACTAAATTCCTGCACTTGAATAGCAATATGCCCACGTAAATTAAAGCCGAAATGGGTGCTGTTTACGAGGACTCTGCACCATGATCTGCATCTATAAAATTTTGGGCAGCTGAATTTAAATGTGGTCGTACCAGCTTGGTTGACGATGAACGTTCGGGACGGCCAAAAACTACAACCACTACCGATAACATCGGAAACATTCACCACATGGTGCTAGATGACCGTCGAGTTGAGACTAGAGAGGTAGCAGAGGCTGTGGGCGTCTCGAAAGTGCCTGTTGATGATACATTGATTGAAATATTTGGGCATGAAAAAGCTGATCTCGCCTTAGGTGTCACGCTTGCTCACTCAGAACCAAAAATGCATTCGATTGAATACTTCCAAAACCTTATTAAAGCGAAGTAAGTATTTTGGTGTCAATTAATAACTGTAGATGAAACATCAATACACTCCTGAAGCCAAGGCACAATTGAGGAAGTTGACTGCTAAGGGTGAATCGGCTCTGAAAAGGGCCAAGACTATCTTGAATAAGGAGAAACAATAACAAGGGCATACTATGTATCGTTACTTGACAAGCTGAAGGCAGAAATTGCGGAAAAACAGGCACATTTGTAGAAAAGGAAAATTTTGCTCCATCTAGACAGCACACTATCTCACACTTTAGTGGCAAAAATTCACGAATTTGGATTCGAAACTATCCACTCTTTTCATCAGATCTGGACCCCAGAGATCTCTTTCTGTTTCCAATGCTCAAAATTTCGCTCGGAGGACAGAGATGTGCATTAAATGAAGAGGCCATCACATTCGCTACATTCCCTGCATGTGTGGGTTTCAGGACCTTATCTTATTATAAAGTCCTGAAACCCATACGTTGGGTACCATTTTCAAAATAGTTCTTCCAAGTATTTTTTTCGATAAACAAAAATAAGGAAAGAAGTACAGCTGACAACAATAAAGCATAAACTATTATTTGGTCAGAAAATTTTAATTGGGCTTGAATGCTTGAAAATTTTTAGGCCATTTAGACGCGTAACGTGTTAAGTTGTTAACATCTTTCTTATTCTGTTTTCTCTAAATAACTTTTCGATTTGGAAAATATTTCTTCTATCACCTTTTTTGAGATGTACCCTTCATCATAATTTTTTATTATCCATATATTTAGCATAAGAGATCTTTTAAAAAGTTTCTGAACCATTTTCTGATGAATGCCGAAATGATTAGAATCTTTTAAAAAATTAATTTAGACTCGATTTCCTATTGCAAGGTTATTTTGTACTAATTTAATTATTTGAATTTAAATATGTCTAGCCTACTCATAATTATCGTACTTAATTCCTGATGCATTTCCACTCTTGTTTATTACAGACTCATTTATATGTTTATATTTATATATTCGCTAGTAATTTTTAGGATTTTATACAGCTCCTTAAGGGTCAACATGTTACTCAAAATATTACTTTTACTTAAGTCTATGGACTGAAGTAGTCAATCCTAGCACGTTGGTGTGAAGCACTTAGAATAAATTATTTTAGTTATATTGTTACTAAAAAAAGAAATATGAAGCAGAAGCGACCATTCATCGAATTAGGTAATAGCTTTAGTCTTTTATTCACACTTCGAATTCTAAATTTATAATTTCATCTCATGATTAGCTAATACCAGCGGACCATTGTTACTATCTTACTGTGCCTCTTACTAAACACTTGCGTTAATTTTATAAGTAAACAGATTCAATTTTGAACGTTATAATAAGTTAAATCATTCGCTAATATAATGTCTGTAACACATGTGTTATCAGGGACAGGACAGGATTAAGCCAATAAAATTTACTGTATACTGTTTTTATAACATGGTTTTGCCTCTACCACGCGCAATAAGCAGTTTGATATACTACAACGGTCTATTCTTGGACCTTTGCTTTTGCAATTTTTTATACATTGCGAGGCTCTGAAGTTTGCCAATTACATCAATATGTTTTATTCCATAAAGACCCTGGAAATCAGTCACTCGAACTGGCTTCATACGTCCAACCGATGTGTCTCGAATAGATTAGACACAAATTCATCAAAATACAAAGTTATCTAGACTAGAAAGAATAATTCTAGTTTATTTACGAAATTATATGGTAGACTTCTAGGGTGTAATATGTCATAGTTGCACATGTGCGAGACCTACACTGCATATACTACGGCTTCAAGAGTAGTATTTTTTAGTAGCCAGACAGACAAGGGATTAGTGCATAAGTGCATGTCTCATATAACAAAAATTGAGTATTAAATTTTTAACAATAGAAAGGCATACGCCTAAGTGGGCAAAATGTTTAGGTTTGGCGCAAGAATCCCTTGAATATGATGAGCCCCCCTGTTAAACTGATAACGCCCCAAAACGTTTCAGTTATTGAAGAAATGGTATTGGATGTCAACAGCACATATTATATGCCTTTTCTGCATAAATTGCGGGATAGTATTCGTGCAAAATGTTGAGGAAAATTGTCAAAAGGAGTTCGATTATTGCACGACAATGTATACGTCCATACTGCCGCCATTTCACAAGCTGCCAGCCACGAATGTGGCTTTCAAGAATTGGAACATCCACCGTGTAGTCCAAGTGATTATTATTTATGTTCTCGTTTAAAGAAAGACCTTAGGGACGTCGTTTTAAGGACGATAGTGAGTTGCACACAGCTGTAGTACAACATTTTGAGAAAAAAATTTGAGATCATTTTTACAAAGGTATAGAATTATTAATTGATCTTTGTGATAAATGTATTGAAGTTAGGGGAGATGCTTGCTATATTTTACAAAGCTTATTTTTTCTATATCAGCAAGAGAATTTATGGCGTCTACCTCGTACACACAGAATTATCACTTTTCTGTTGTCTAACATTAAACCTTTCGTCAACTCGTCCACTCTAAAAATGGTTCTTCCAGATTAGAATTTACCGCACTGGCCTGGAGTCTATGTTACGACACATAAAAATGTGATTAAAGAGACAGAGAGAAGATTTATAAAATGTCCGTTGTTCAGAAATTATAATATTTACCTTTATAGAAGTTTCCCTTTACAATATACTGGTGGTTAAATTTCCTGTTACATCCCTAGTTGACGAAGATGACAAATGACGAATGGCGAAGAATGACGAAGAAATGATGATCCATGGTCTATTCTCATCCCTCAACAAGTAATATCTTCCCTTTATTGTATTACTCTATGTGTATCCCCTACAACCGTATTTGCAAAGAATGTAAAGTCTTTAACTTCACGCATAGCAACTTATCTCTACCATTTCTAGCTACGAACCTTATTCTTTCTTAATTAATAGTATTTTGTATTCTTTGATCCTTGTACATATACAATTTTTAGTTTTATTGTAAACTTTATTGTAAACCTGTAATTCAACATAATGTGTTGAATTTAGTGGCAGTGAACGCCCGGTAGTATTTACTTTATTTTCTTATAAACCTATAATATTTCTGTTTTCAATTAAATCAACAATTATTGGTATGTGGGCTCCTTACTTTATGTAAATTTTTAAATTTGTTTGCGCTGTTTTGTACTTTCTAAGTACTGTTTTATGTTTATATTATTTTGCAATTGGCTGTCAGTAATGAGTATTATTACCATTGTTATGCAAGCTCTAGGATTCTAAGTTAACGACTGCGAATTTTTTGATGAAGCTTGGTAGAAACGTATAATTATTCAGAGGTAATAATTGATTATAATTTTGTTGCGATGGATCAAGTAGTCGTAGCATATCTGACACTTCATGTAGTTTTTTCTGATATTAATGTTAGGTGTATTTCTTGCGAGTTTTCATTCAATTTCCATCGTTTCCTCATATCATACTTATGTTTAACGTGTTTTGAGGGTTTGATTATGCCTGGAGTGCGGCAACGTGGAAATTACCGCCAGTTGAGCGAATTTGACAGAGGTCGAATTGTTGGCTTGCGCGTTAAAGGAAATTGCAAATCGTCTTAACTGGAACCAATCCACCGTCACGCGCTGTTATCAGTCATGGACTAGGGAGGACCAGGAAAGTCGTCGAAAAGGAACCGGGTGCCGAAGAAGAACTAATAAAATGCAGGACCGCTACCTTCGCTTAGTGGCACTAAGAGATCGATTCTCCAGTACCAGGTCAATTACAGATCTATGGTTAAATACTGAAGGTCGTCCTGTGACGCATCGAACCGTTTATCGCCGAATCAGGGCTTCCGGCTTGAAATCCCATCGACCACGTCTTATGTTACCACTTACGGCTCAACACCGCCAGCAACGTTTGGAGTGATTTTGCATAAGGATATATGATGCCCGCATGAGGGTCAAACGAAGACGTGGGGGAATGTCGCGATATTTAATTTTTTGTTGAAAAGCGTGTGAAGCGAGCCGTCAGAGTTATAGTATGGACTGCTATAGCATTTGGGAGTAGGTCTCAGTTGGTGTTCATCCGTTGCACCATGAATGCTCAGCATTACGTTGATGAGGTGATAGAGCCCAGCAGGATAATGCTCGCCCCCACGTAGCAAGAACTTCTTTGAACCGGTTAGAAGAGGCACTTGTTAATATCTTGCCTTGGCTACTCAGATCTTCCAACCTCTCGCGAATGGAACACGTGTGGGATATCATAAGAAGAAAACTGAGGAATTTAGCGAATCCCCCGTAAACACGCTCCGGAAACTCTCCGGCATACCTCAAGACTCACCTACTGTAATTGGTGCCACGAAAAGTGAGCTCAACACACTATTAATAAAAATACAATCAAATTGTGCTAATCTTTTGTTCCTTTTCTTTGAAAATATAATCAATTATTACCTTTGAATAGCTACACGTTTCTGCCAAGTTTGGTAAAAAACTTCGCATTCCTTCTTGATGTCATTTGCATGTCATGTAGTATATCATTGCATTTTTTGACTCCTCGTTAAGTTTTCAGCTTGTTCTATTTAAAAAAAAATACAACTTTGGGTAGCTACGAACTTATGAGACACTCTGTAGGTATCGATATAATTTTAAACGAGGCCCCCAAACAAGAAAAAATCGTTTGGAAAAAATCTCTATTCTCAAAGGCACGATCTTCTCAGCGACAGAACTCTGAGATTTTTAACTTTTAACTCAATTAAGCATCCAAAATGTTTCAAAGTATTAGATTTAGTATAGAATAGTTTGCCTTTGTTGAGTAGCTTTGATTCTTAAAACATTTCAGACGGAAATAGAAGTATTGGCAATCTAATCTCGTAATTGAATTACTTAATCGTTAGATAAAAGGTTTGTGTACTCCAGCATAAGTATTTTGGAATGTTTACTTTAAAAATTAGCCCAATTCTAAATGGATAAATAAACTGCTACTATTCATACGAGTACACCAGCAACAGTACATGTCCTTTCTTCAATGAAAATCGAAAGTAAGCGATATAAATTTCATTTTCACAAACGAATCTGAAAGGTTTCTAATATATATTACAGGATATAGACAGATTTTGCGGAAATTATTCCAGTAACTCTTCTTCTATTTGCTCAAACAGTTATCGTAAAATATCGCCAAGTCAAAATCATGTATTACGTGTCCCTGTCACAAGCAAGATTATGTTGGCATTACTTATTTTGTTGTAAATATACGTGCGTACTTGCAAGCTATTGAAATATATACAGGGTGTTAAAAAGAAACCTCACAAACCTTGAGGGAGGATAGTATGGCCCAAAATATGCAGAAAGGTTATGGGTTTGCAAATGGATGGTTTCGAAGTTGCGGTGGATTGTTTCTTTTTATAGCATTCGTGCATTTTTACGTTAATCTCTTCTTTTGTTCGCAAAAACTTGCATTTTCTTATCGTAGTTGAGACAGGTTCTGTCAAACAGGAAGACAACGCAGTTGTTTTGCATTTACGAGGGACACGCTATATATTTTGAGATGTCACAAAAGTAGAGAAGTTAGAGCTGGCAACACTGCATTTCTAAATACCACCATCCTGAAGTAGTAAACTCTGACTGTCAGTTGAGTCGTTGCTGTCATAGAGTAAACGTGGTAGGTACTATTTGTCATCGAAACATGGACTTGTCAAAAGAATATGTACGCGCAATGATTTACTACGATTTTAAGGTCGGTTTAAGCGAACAACAAAGTCTTGAACGATTGCAACTCGCATTTGGTGATGAAAGTCCTTCACGTGCAACTGTGTTTCGCTGGTATAGCGAATTTAAAAAAGAACGGATATCGCTTGGTGATGAGGAACGTACCGGTAGGCCCCGTTCTTCAATTACCGCTGGAAACATTAAGAGTGTGAGACGTATGATCGACGAAGATCCAAGATGCACCTATCAAGTGATTGAGGCAACTCTTGGTGTTGGATCCGCAACAGTAAATTCAATTTTACATGATCATCTTCGGATGAAAAAAATTGTTACTCGTTGGGTGCCACACACGCTTACCGATTTCCAAAAAGCAGAGCCACTAAGAATCGCTCGGGAACATTGGAAATATTAAATAATGGTGGACATTGCATTCTACCAAAAATAGTAACAGGTGATGAAACTTATATCCCATTTTACGATATTCCTACCCGCCAGGAGAGCCGCGTGTGGATCCACGAAGATGCACCAACACCAACAATGGCCAAAAGGCAAAGGGCTGTCAAGAAAGTTATGTACGCAGTTTTCTTCCGTAGTACCGGATTAGTAAAAGAAATTAAGCCGGAAAATCGTACAGACACAGCAAACTGGTACACCACAAAATGTTTACCTGCAGTTCTTGAGTCAGCCAACATTCGCAGCTTAATGTTGCATCACGACAATGCATTGTCACACAGTGCACAGCAGACAGTTGAATTTTTATGTGAAAATAAGGTAAAAGTAATTGAATATCCACCCTATTCGCCTGATTTGGCCATGTGTGATTTCTGGTTGTTCTTCAACCTAAAGAAACATTTTCATGGTCGACGTTTCACGACAGAGGATGAGATAGATGAAGCAATTCATCTACTTTTTGAGAGCATTCCAAGAGATGACTGGCTTCACGCTTTTACGTTGTGGAAACTTCGGTTACAAAGGTGCATCGATGCAGGAGGAGATTATTTTGAACATAAATAAAATCATTTTCGTAAAAAGACTTGTAGTTTTCTTGTTGTTTTTTGTCGACATAATCTCCTTGTAGCTCTACATATTTAGTCCAGTAACATTTCTAAGTCATCCAAATAATAAGATTTATCGAACTTTGCAAAACAGGCCTATGTTTTGGCAATAACCGTTTTATTTGACCGCTTTCTGCCAAGCCATTTTTTCAAGTTTGGAAAAAGAAAGAAGTCACAGGAAGCCAAACCTGGTGAATATGATGAATAGGGCACCAATTTGCACCGTAACTGGACTATTTTTGCTGTCGCAGTTGCCAATGAGTGGGTCGTGGCGTTATCATGATGTTAGAGCATTTTTTTCTTTGCTAGGTGGATCATATCGTGCGTAGTCACCTCAATTTCATTAAACCAATATCTGCTGATAGTCATTGAAGGTGCATGGTTTTTATAAACTGCAACCAACCTCCCTATTTTCCTGATTTCTGCACACATTTCCCCATCCAAAAAAGAAATCGAAGCACTGGCCGGTATTGTTCTTTTTCCATGATTCCACAAACACCTAAACTTGCTCACTTTCAACGACTCTCAAAACAACACCACTCGATGAATCCTCGAGCGCACTCGACAACGGTAAATTGCTGTGTATATCTGGAATAATGTATCCGGCTTCTTTTGGAAGAAAAACACCGGAAAAAGCGGAAGCAAAGACATCCTGAGGATTATCATGCTCCATGTTGTTATAATACATTTTTCCGGGTATTTTGGATGTATTGTGTTTATACCTCACGAAGGTCTAGAATGATTTCGGATCGCCTGCGAAATTTCATCCTTAATACATCGTCGCAAGCCCAAAGTATTCATTGTCAGTTAACCTCCATTTACGATGATAGTAAGCCTTGAGCCTCAATAGCTTTTTTATCGATGAGGTGAACCAGGGTGGAAAGCGCTGTTTAGAGACCTGAAATGTGTACGGAACGCAATTATCCATAATGGAGTAGATCTTATCATAGAACATTTTGGCAGCAATGTTCACATTATAAATGGAATCCAGAAATTGCCAACTTACATCGAGTAGCTCCGAATAAAATCTGTTGTAATCCGCTTTTCTAAAGTTGTAATGTTTGTTGTTATTGGAATTCAAAACAATATTCATCCTTCCCCCATTTGTAGAATTCTTTGTGATTACTAGTGAAAGAAATTTTGTCTCAATGAAACTCAAATTCCATAATAGTTCTAACGATCTTCGGTTTTTAATCTAACGTCACACAAATTATTTGAAGGTTGTGAAAGTATCTTTTCCACCCCTTATGAAATGAATGAGACCGTGCATATCCCGGAGAGTTGATCATAAAGATCCCTTGTAACCAGATTGCGAACTTGAACTTCATGGCTCCGGAACTTTAACTTGATCCATTTTACCTGCTACCTACCTAAGTTCCAAATAAACTTCTCTGTCAATTAGACGAATAAGGAAGGTATGTACATAAGTATATGTATATCTTGCTGAGGCAGATGGAATTTCATGCCAGATTATTAGAAACCGTACCCTCCATGTAGAAAAATATTTTCTTTTTCCGTTTAAGTTTTACAACACTACTGAAAATTGAACACAATATTGATTCTTTCTGTATGTGTGTGAAGATAAATAAAAATTACGAAACTACGACTAAGTTGAAATAGTGAAAACAAAATAATAAGATTAAGCGATTTTTTCATTAGCCGCGAAATTTTCCGAAACTATGTTTGTGATGGAAATGTTTACATGGTCACTATACTTAATGTGGTGTTGTTTTCAATTTCTTGAAGTCTTAATCTTAATCTTTGTATTTGATTTACGGCTTTATATAAACAGGCTTGGAATAATTTTTGGCGTAGTACTAATTGCGGCAAACAAGTTTTGGAAAATTTATGAGGTAACTAAGTTAAATAAGGCACAATTAATTTTAGGGATTTCTTGAATTTTTATGTAGAATGTAGAAATATTCGCAGTGATTGTCAAAACTATACTTTAGACTATCGCTTAGGGATGCCAAGTATAAAAAGTGCAATTATTTACAATTATACATATTTTCGTCAAAATAACGGGTGATGCAAAAGTAGTTGGACATCTTTTAAAATTTTTTTATACTTTAATCAAAAACTATTAGAAAATATGCGATGGTTTAATCTTAAAACTACAACTTTTGTTTACAATTATCATTAGGTTAAAATGGCAAAAGGTCCACTTTCTTCAATTTTTCTCAGTTTAGATTGAACCTTTTGAATCATGGCTTGGGTGTAATCGGGACTAATTTGCTTGAGCTGATTGCTAATTCGACGTGCTAACTGATTCTTGTTTTCTGCGGTTCAACCCTTCTCATAAACGAGTCGACTAAGTTCTGCGCAAAAATCTTCGATAGCACGTGCCTTTGGAATATTTGGAGAATTCATTTCTTTAGGGACGAAGGCGATGTTATTTTCTGTTAACCATGTGATAACAGTTTTCGCGAACTCGCTAAGTCCGGCCAAAAGAGAATATCATCTCCTTGGTGAAATCTTTATAACACTTCAGCATTTATTGCTGAATCACGCACACTTCTTACGAGAGGACTTAAAACACCGGCTTTTGAAATAGCAATCCAAACTAACATTCTTTGCTCAAATTTTGCTTTATCAGCATTTCGCGAATTTAGTGTTACAATGGAGCAGAGTTGTTATTTTTTGTGTAAAATCCAGCATTTCCAGCGATGTTAGTGTTACCAATGGTAAAATATTTCTCATCATCTATCTTTGTGCAACTTTTGGATTGGTCCTCATGTTCCTACATCGAACCAGAATAATTTCCATTTGTTTATCCGTATATTTTGGTGCTTTTTGTCTTTTATAATATTTTAAACCTTCTATTTTCAAATTTCTTGATATACAAGACTGAACACTTTAAACTTTGCCGCCATTTATCGTTGCGATATTCCAATCTTGTTTTCCATCAATTCCATAATGTTTTGTAACTTTACCCTTACTTAGCTTTTTCGCTCTGCTTTTTTTTTTCAAGTTAGTAGTAGGTTCGCCATCGTAAAAACGTTTTATGGTGTTATATATAGTGCTCCGGCTAAAATTTTCTTTTGTAAAGTGTCTCACCACTTCCGCCGGGTCCATCTTCCAAGGGCAGAATAAATACGTTCTCGCAAATGTTCAATAGCAGCAGTTTTCATTCTTACAACTAACAAATAAACGATTTTCTGTTTAAGAGAAACACTCGTACAAGACATTGACGTTTGACTCATTTGTCAAAAAAAAATTCCATAGCCTACTACGCTAATTTCTCAAATGTCCAGCTACTTTTGCATCAGGCGTTACAATAATATTATGAGTAGCATTTTTAGAACTACTTAGATCCATATAAGTCCCATAACAGACCCTAAATGAGACCCTAGAATATAATGCTGAAATTGCTTACATGTTATTGCAATAAAAAATGATATTATTAATAATAACTACACAACCAAGAGAATTTTATTCAGTACAAAATCAGGTACATATGTGAAATTAAAATAAATTCAAAATTATTATTTCTAAAGTTTCTGACTACTCCTATTAGTCCGCAATCAGCATCTTTTGTAGTCAAACTTACACACTCTTCATGTACGATGGGACAAAAGTTAACTTGAACGACTTGCAAGCGGCTGTGTATTGTCCAGGTTTACTTTTATGCCATTGTACATACCGGTGACATGTTTGACACAATCTCATATGCTTTCTTTGATTTTCACAACAAATATGACAATACCAGCTCTCTTCTTTGTCCATTTCTCCTTTTTTTTCTGTTTCGCTGTCGGTCCTTCATTTTTATTACTTAATGTTTTTCCCTTATCGTTTTCGAGGGTTCGCTTTGATTGTTGTATATTAACTTTTTATTACTGTTTTATTCCGCAAACAAACCTTTGGTTACTTTTTGTGCTTGATAATTTAATAACTTCTGTCTGTTTACCATCCTTTTTGTTTCACCATCAAGTGTCACTAAGATATCCGTAGCAGAAGTTCCATTTGCTACGTTACCAGCGTCAACTTCTTCAGAATCTGTATTTTCTTCTTGAGAAGTAGTTCAAGAATCACTTGATAATTCACGAATTCTACTTGGATGTTTTCTAACTTTTGTAAATGCAGTAGAACATGAAGGTTCTTCAACAGCTTCTTGTCTATTGGTAATCTAAGAAGCAGCAAAAGACACATCTGGTATTATACTTGGATCGTAAAGAAAAATTCCCGTAGCGCAAATCCAGCAGCTACATTTAACGGTGTTACAGTTTTAGTCCAAATTTTTGAAAATATGGTACTATGGTGCCAAACGGTTTTTGTAATTGTCCGATTAGGCTTACTAGCCCAAAATGTCATTACCTCTTCATCCCAATATGCTCCCAAAGGTCCAAATAGACCTTTATCCATTGGCTGTAATTCATATGTGGTACTACTCAACTCGCGTACCTTAAAAGCCGCCATCTTGAATTTTAGTTCAACATCAATTTTAAATTGGTCTTATCGAAAACAGTGACTTCCTTATGAAACTTCTTTTCGGACCTCCTATACTTACGAAGATATTTGACATACAAGAAAATGACAGTTTTTACAGTCCCTGGCCATCGAATTAGGACCACTATTATGATTTTGGGGTAAAATTAAAAAAAAAACAGTTTGCAATAAAATTATTTAATTCCATATAACATGCAAGTAAGTATAATTTGAACATATCTTTACTAATATTTGCTTGTTTCTCCTCTGTGCTTTATTATTTCCCCAATCCTTTTTGGCATACTGCCAATGCAGCTTTTATTGTTATTTGTGCTATGCATCTTCAATATGTTGTTGTAATTCTCCCTTTGTAGTTGAATTTCGTGTATTTACAATGTTTTTCAAGACATTCCACACATTTTCAATCATATTTCAGAGTTTTAAGTTTATTTGTGTGCGTTTATTTTCGCGATCATTTATTATCATAATGGGAAAGAAGAAGGATATAACCACAGAGAAAAAAAGCACAAATTTCTGCTCTTTTAAAGACGGGAGATTTCTCTCAACGTGACGTTGCATAAGAATAGGGTGTATCACATCAATGTCTGAGAATACGAATTAGGAATATTCTTAGTACAATATGCGACATACTATGCCGGCAAATGCGAAACAACTGTAAGAGATAATCATCGTATAATAAAAGTGGCTGCAGAACATCGTTTTTTATCCACTAAAAGTGTTTACTCCAAAATCATAATATTTTTAAGTAGTTTTAATTCGATGGCGAGGGACTGTAGTTATTTTCAAATAACTTCTGACGGGTTCGACATTTTGAACTTTTTCAAACAGATTTTGAATCAGCACATAAAACTGGAAAACATTGCCCATTTAACCAAATCTCCATCTTCAATGATATAAGAAAGTTACCCATGCAATCCTGCTGGATTTGGGACACCCGGTAGATTACCTGTATGTTCAGAAACACATGTCCTCATTTCCTTGTGAGATATTACTTCTAATTACGGTAAGTTATGTTATTCATGGCCAGATAGACAATTACATGATTGACTCTTCTACACCTATCATAAAACGGAATAATTTTTCTTTATTATAGTCGTAATTCTTCGATTCTTTTAATACTTGTACCTATCTCATTTATTCTACAAATTACAAATTACATTCTCTTACATACCTTCATCATTATTCTAATATACGATCGACTACCTCGAAATGGATATTTTAATTCGCCATATAATTGCTTGTCTTTCACCGCGCGCCGCATGTGGATGTATATTTTTCTCCTTTTCGACCATCAATCAACTGCCAATCAATCATTTTAGCATAAATCATGTAGTGCCTACGCGGAGGACAAACAAATAACCGGTATGACCCGCTTCTACACATACTGTCAATACAAACACGTATTGTATAGGTGAATAAGTCACAATCGCATCGTGCAGCCCCACGCTGTTAACAGCGGGGTCTCCTCGATTTGTTTGTGATTTTATATTAATGAAGACGGACACAAGCTTTTATTGGTATTATGGTATTTGGCAGACGCAATTAACCGCCTGTACAAACTGCCAATAAATATATTGATATTGGTTTGTCAATTACGATTGGATTCCAGGATATACAGAAAGTTATTGATAGTTCTTAGCTCTTTAGAAGAAAACAACATTTGACGGACCTGTTGCAGCCTAAGTAAAATATTAAGTCTAAGAAAGCCACCACTATAAGGTGGAAAATTTCTCGATTTATTGTGTATGTTACCGTTACTTTGATAAATGTGTTAGTATGCATAATAACCGGATATTATACATAATAACCAATAAAGGTGGTTAATGTAATAATATGTATGCAATTTATTATTTTAACCGGGTATTTCACATACAACCCAAACACTCTTCGCTGAAGAGATAAATTACAATATTTAGGAAGTACGGAATTTTCATCAGTGCTTGTGAAATAAAAGACAACCTTTTATTCAATGAAAAAATGTTTTATTCTTACTATTTGTAAACAAACAACCTTCTACTTGTTAGAACATGGCAAACTGTCATTTCGAATTACAGAGTAACCCATGCTTCTTGCAGCTACGTTTTCCTGAAGGACATTTTCCCTTGCAGTTACATCTCTTGAAACCTTGACCACCTGTGATTAAAGATTTCCTAGCACATTGTGACTCACGAAGAGTCACAATTACATATGGAACTTACTCTTGTGAAATGAAATTCTCCTTACAAATGGCAAACTGGTTCCCAGAATACTTTTGAGCCAATCGTCCTTCCTTAGTGCCAATCTCATACATCTTGCCATCAGTATTCATCTGCAGAATGGCCTCAAGAATGTTCCTGGAATCACTTCTACCCCTGTCGACATCAGGAACCCGTATTTTTACAGTATCTCCAATCTTGCCTCTTGGAAACTTCGATTCAGACATTAGTCTCATCTTTTTTGCCTAGCACTGCAATGCACTTATGGCATTTTCCCTCATCTTTTTAATAATGTTGATTTTGTTCGAAATCATATTTTCCTTCGAAATGTCCTCTACAGCACTATCTCCATTCCCTGTTTGTCCATCTTTCTTTTCACTATTCTCTATTACTTCCCCATCTACTTCGCCAACATCCTCTGTTACTTCCCAATCTTCTTCGCTACCATTCTCTATTTGTCCATCTTTATCTCGTACTAAAGCAGCTTGAAATTTCTTCACTACCCTTGTATAGCGTTTCAAAACCCGATAATTCTTTTTTCGTAACCTCGTATGAATGGAATTTATTTTGCTACTCTTCTTCTAATATCTCTCTCAAAATCGTAAGTTTTCAGTGTTTTAAAAGAATGAAACAATACGAATAACCTGAAAATAAATGCTTTATGATAACTTATAAAGAATTTATGGAATGTCTGCTCGTAATTTAATTAAATCGAACACTAACACTCGTTTATTTCTTTTTGTTTCAGCTAAGCGTTCCACAAAATACTTACAACAATGTATTCGATCAATTTACCCCACGTACTCCTGCTGGTCGCCGTAATACAATTCACGTTCCTAATTGGTACAGAGTCATGTCAACGTGTAATACTGAGTAAGTATATATCGCCATTCTTAGACCGTAGGTTATCATGATCCTAGTTACCCCGGACGTGACCTGAATATTTTGCTTACTGTATGGATTTCGCTCGCAAACGTTACGGGGACCAGCAATCAAACCTTCTAAGCTGGATGTGAACGAAATTAAAATCTGGGCGCTGCTATACAACCATCTAAAATTTACTGCTTCTCCTATAAGGCGACATTAATAATTCCAATAAAATTAGTTAATTCGCAAATTGTACCATTTGATTAAAAACTTTTTACTTTTAATTTCATAGAGTTGTAATTTTAAATCTTCTATAGACAAATTTTGATATCACATGCAGAGAAATGGTTTCTTGCATCAAGAAAATATATTTCCTTGCAAAAATCAGTCTCTATTCAAGAAAATATTTTTATTTCAAGACTAAAAATCTATGTACTTCTCGGACTAAACGGTGAAAAAAACCACTAAGAAATGTAAGGGGTCTACACGTCAGGGTAACACTAAAATGACTACAACTTATTTAACAATAACAACGTTTTAATATCCCGCCATTTTGGTTACATATCCATACATAAGTATTACACTCTAACCTAATTATATTCCTACTGCTATTCGCGCCTAAACTCGCTTGTCTATATACATAACGGCAACCGAACTGGTAACTTAAAAATATAAAAACAACTAGGCACATTATTAATAAAATGTTGTGCCAACTCAAGATTATATCTTACAGAAAATATTTCTTCTGATTTAAAACAGTTATTGTCTTGCGGCTAATTGAAACAGTAATTGCCTTGAATTGAGACGGACAGTCTTGATACAAGGAAACATTTCTCTGCGTCCGCGTCATTGTTAATTCATACTTACCTTACAGATGGTGCTGGAGGTGTATCATACCAGGAAAGGCAAAACATCCTAAACATGCACAACGCGCTTAGACAAGCTGTCGCATTGGGACAGGTTGCTAATCAACCACCAGCAACTAACATGCAAGAAATGGTAAGAAACATCCCATGCACAGCTTTTTGTGATATTTTTGTATTGACACTGGTTTAATATTACAGCAATGGGATGAAGAATTGGCTCGAAGGGCACAAAAATGGTCGATGTCCTGTTATTCGGAAGATCATGACCCCAACAGAAATAGTGGTAAGTATTTCGCGCTGCTCACTATTTTTAAAAATATTCCTTGACCAAACACTTTCAAGAGTGCTATGAAGAAATTCTTAATTTCCAAATGCTACTGTTCCTATCGGGAATGTTTTACTGACGTTTCCGCTAGGCACTCCTAGTTGTTCTGGAATTTTAGATGTTTTTCATTGGTTCTTTGTAAATACGATAACTGTTACAGTATTGTACGAGGATAAGTCAAAAATCACTTACACTTTTAGTTCTACAACTGTATTAAACAAAGGTAGGTGTACAACAGATACATTATTTTTCGGCATAGTCTTCACCTTTAGCAATGCACTTAGTCCAGCGAGCCACAAGCTTCCGTATGCCTTCCTGGTAGAAGGTTTTCGATTGGTCGTGAAGCCACTTTTGCACCGCATCCCGAACGTCTGTGTTTGAAGCAAATCGACGACTTCTCAAAGCTTCCTTGAGTGGTCCAAAGAGATGAAAATCTGAGGGAGCGAGATCAGGGCTGTAGGGAGGGTGTTCCGGGGTCTCAAAGCCCAACCTATCGATAGTTTCTATGGTGTTATGGGCCGTATGCGGATGGGCGTTGTCTTGTAAAAACAGAACTTTCTTTGAGAGTAGACCACGGCGTTTGTTTCGAATTGCTGGTTTCACCTCGCACTCGCTGTAACCATCTCTCAAGCTTGCTGAATGTTGTCGTCGGTAGTTGAGGTTGACGGCCGTCCAGCTCCCTCTTTTTGTGTTACGCTCGTGCGGCCACTTTGAAACATTTCGATCCACAAAAAAAAACGCTTTTACGAGATAAAACACCGTCCCCGTATTGTGACAAAAGTCTGCGGTGAATTTCAGCACCTTTCACACCCTCTGACCACAAAAATCGGATCACTCCTCGTTGTTCCTCTTTGGTGCAAACTAATAGCGGAGCCGACATGTTTATGCTGTTGTAGCTAGCAGACAAATGATGCGATCGTGATTAAATTCCATACACGTGACCACAAAGGCGCCAACTCAACGCTTCTGCGCAAGCGGCGGCTACTACGATAACCTTCAAAGCTTGTTATGGCGAAAGTGTAGATAATATTTGACTTACCCTCGTAATTTTAAACTACAGTCGATGTTGTCAACACCCACTATTGTGAGAACAGATATTATTATTTACCCATTGTCCGTCATTGTTGCATTTTTGATACACTAAAAGGAATCACTGTCGCTTGTCATAACAAATAAAATTTTGCTTTGTGCCACTCAATGGTACCCAAGCCTCGTTATAAATGATTATAGTTTAATTGTCTTTATTTTAAAATTTAAATTGGAATATTATTTATTTGCTCATATCTTTTTTTTTTAATTTCAGAAGAAAATATTAAATATTTTTTTATATAATTATTTTTTTAGACATTTTTTGTCCATTACACTGATAAACTTATTCGTCTTTAGCAACAAAGTTGTAAGTTTGGTTTTTCAATTATTTTTATTACCCTTTAGCATAAAAATTATGTACAAAAAAAGGAAATATTTTTTATTATTTTCTACAAAAATATTCCAATAAAAATATTTCAAAATTTGGTTTTTTTATAGAATTCCATCAGTTTCTGCCAATGTTTAAAAAATAGAACGCTATTTTTTTAACCTTAAAATACATGTACGTAGTTGAAATGTTGTTTATGGCATTCCTGGGTTGTGTTAACTCCAATTACAAGAAGAAAATCCAAATATTTCGCCTCAACAAATTCCTACGGTTAATGGGTTAATACTTTCTGAAATTATTGTTTTTTTTTTACCCAAATTGTGTCATGTATTTTCTTAATTCCATTTTAACAAAATGTTGATTATTGTTCCTCAGTCTGAGAAGTACGTCGCTAATAATGATGAGGAAATTTTAAAAAGCAAAGAATAGAGTATTTATGTTTAACAGCAATTTTAAATTTGACAGCAAGATTTTGTTTGTTTTTTCTGACGTAACTACTAGCACTCAATTGAATATTGCAATAATCTTGTTTTTTTGTCAAAGTTAATTAGTAATCTATCACGTTAACTATTGGCGCCATCTATCAGTAAATTATCTCGTTATCACCGAGTTCAAATAGTTCTTTTACTATGTTTGGAATAGGGCTCTTTTATTCCTATACAGCGCCATCTCTCAAGGAAAACATAAATGTCTACCATTTCTTTTCATTGAAACCCTAACAGATGGCGATCTGAGTAGCAAAATTAAAATTTGCTTAACGAATTTTATAATTTTGACATATTCACTTTTTCACAGCAAGATTTCCAGTAGGACAAAATATTGCAACATTCTGGACAACAAAAAAACCGACAACCTCTATCGAAACAGCTCCCGAATTTCAAAAGGCTCTCAACGGATGGTTCGACGAGGTGTCAAGTTTCAATTATGGCCGAATAAGTGGTTACGGAGGAACTGGCCATTACACTCAGGTGGATGAAATTGTTTTCAGCTTGTAACGTGAAATTTTTACTTATTTTGTTGCTTACAGCTAGTCTGGGCTGATACCAATCTAGTAGGCTGTGGTTTTGCTTTCTATTATGATCCAAATAAGGGCTATACAAAGAATTACATTTGTAATTATGGACCTAGGTAAATTTTCATTCTATTAGATGGAGTTTTTATTAATTATATTATTTTTTAATAATAGCGGCAACGTGATAACCAAATTTCCCTATGTGAAAGGTTATCCACTTTGCAGCCGTTATAATTTAGATTATTCCACTAAATGGAAAGGATTATGCGGTAAGAATTACATTATATAAACAATGCAAGTACAATATTCATTAATTTTTTTTCTGTTTACAGTAAAATCCTTAAAAAATACCGCTGCAGAATTCTTCAATTTCATCGGTTAAACCGGTACTGAATATATTATATTATAAAATATATTACTATTTGTAATATTCCTTTATCTTAGTATTATATACTATTATATATTATGATATATATCTTTGTACTGATATTTATATTTACTATGTAAAAATATACTTATATAAATTACTGTTACATGTTTCTGTTTATTATTGTAACTAAAATGTTATATTCTTTGATTTTATCAGGATCACCAAGTCCACAATTCTAAAAATTCACAATAGGTATCTTTAAAAATAATAGCCTAAAATAGTCTATTTTACAGGTTTTGCATTATTGTAAGTTTAAAATGTTGACTGAAATATTTTTACCAAACAAAAGGGAAAAATTTTTATATACTGCATAGTAAGAACTTTAGCAACACAAAGTTTTGGTAATCCTAATTTCCCAAATGTTAATATTTTTTTGTATAGGATTTAAAATGATTTCTAACAAATAGGAAGAACCTCCTGCAAAAAACCCGAATTTAAATTGAAATGCTGGAACCAATATCATACTTCAGAAATAGCGGTCGTCTAACGAAGGTTTCTAATTTCAAGTTTTAACCAAACGGCAAACAGTTTAAGGTGTATTCCTTAAATGTTCATTACCAAATGATATCAATGTACATTAACAACCTCAAAATAATTAAAAAGATATTGTGTTGTGCTCATGCTTCTTATCGCTTTGAATAAAGTAGCCTACCACATTGAATAGATTTAACATTTTATAAATATAGTAAGCCCAAAGTTCCATTACTATTTATGGAAAATTGTGTATCATCCAAATTGAAATGAAATAAATAGGGATAGTATGGATTTGTAAGCGGTTAGCGACATCTTATGACAATTTGCTGAAATAAACTGGTAACAGAAGTGAGATTTTCTGTAACTAAAAGCAGATATCTGTTTACGCAATTTCTTCAAACTTTAAGGATCTTATCAGGTAACCAAATACGTTCGTGCGGTTTTTGATGGTAAAATAAATATTCATTATGAAACAATAATACACTATTATTCATCGATGTAATTACCATCACAATCAACGACTTGTCAACGTGACACCAGGTTTTGTATGCCGGTACTGTAGAACTCTACAGATTTTCAATCAAAAAATTGATTCCATTTACATCAACTCGAGTTTGGAACTGCCCCACACAGTTATCAAGAGACAACAAAAGACTTGGCGAAGTATCAGGAGAGAAGAGGGTGTGGTAATGTTCCCCTATCAAGTACAAAAATTTTTTCCTGAGTCACTATTGCGGTATGAGATCTGGCGTTGTCCTATAAGAATAGCACTTCCTTTCAATTGATCAAAGAAGGCTGTCTATATGATAAAAGATGCTACATCATACTGTAATATATTATGTCAAATTTATTTTATAAAATATCTCTACCAAAGATTTTTGATAGTGTAATACCCGCCTTACAGATAGCCTATGCTATGCTATAATTTGAACAAACATTTTCGGTGACGAGGCGCTGGTAAGACGACCGCTGTATTTCTAGATTTCTGCGGTTTTAAATGTCCGCATTTGAAGATTTCTGCATTACCATGTGTCAATTAGATAAAATACGTTTCTATCCGAGTGCAAAATCATTTTTTTCTTAAAGTTGCCTAGAATGCATCTAAATCCACTTTTGAAACAGGAGCACCCAAGCACTGTTCGCGGGGCGCCATCTATACAAGCGAAAATCGAGTTATTACGGACGGAAACTGAAAGAGACATATTGGACCATCTTTTCAATAAGTTATTAAAGTGTGTCCAAATGCGCCATATACATTGGCTATCTGCAAAGCTCCCTTATCAGTGGTTAATATTAAAGATACTTAATTTATTTACTAACACTTCCAAAATATGCCGCAAATATCGGACGAGAATGCTTACATCAATCTCTATAAATAGGGCTGGGTAGTTTGCGCCATCTAGCAACGTAAATCTAAACTAATAACCTACCAATTCTCTATACAGTAACTAGATGGCGCCGCCTATCTTAATTAACTACTTTCCATAATATTAATGATCAATGAAACTAGTTTTTAAACTTGCTCATCGGAAAAACGTATAAATTAAATAATCTAGAATCTACTGCTTTAAGAATTAAATATTTCACTGTAGTTTTATTTACTGCAGGGCAGCATTTGAAATTATTAATCATAGACTTTGTAATTAATTTTATTTATTAACAAACAACAATACAATTTTTTACACAAACATTTCTTAACTCTAACAGTACATATTAGCAATTTTACTGCTTAATACTAATTCTTAATGGAACAAAATGGCATAAATACGGAATAGAAGGCAATATAAAAAATATAAAAATAAACAGATCGTAAAAAATTAATTAAGGAATATAGTGTTAAACTACTAACAAGGTTTAATCTATATATTTCTATTAATTTCAAGAGTAATTTTTAATTTCCGGCTGATAGTTTTTCTAAAAACATTAATGAAATATGGAAACCAAATATATCAAGGTGAATTTTTTAAAGTATTTAAAAAAATATATAGCAATAATTTTATCTAGAAATCATAGATTTAACGTACAACGATTGAAACGATCGATACAATTTGACAGCTAATTTAAAGAGCACGAAATTTAAAGAAATTACAGAAATAACGGAGCGACAACGCTACAATTCAAACCTATTACACTTAGGAGCAAGTATTTCTCAATAGAAGCGTAGCTTGGAACTAGAAAACTAATATAAAACGTTATTCGCAACATGCTGAACTCGTAAATAGAACCGTTATATGAACTCTTCGGGAAAAACGCCTTTCTTTCGTGAAAAATGCCAACGTTCACGTACGTTTCGCCAATAACGGCTATCCTTCGAAGTCCATCATGACAGATTGTAGCGCTTCGGAGTGACAGCAGACGAATGAATACGATACGTGAGCGAACTATTCAAAAATGCAAAGCTGCGCCAGAAATGACCCGGGTGTATCGCGTCATCTCTAGCTTGGTTTGCCGTGAAGCACGTGTATCATCCGAGAACCGCGTACAGAAAGAGATTCATAACATTTTCGTGTACTCGGTATGTAATTTTTAGGAGCGTCTTGAACTGACGGGAAATGAAATATTCGGATGGAAAATATTCACTTCCCTAGACCATTCCGACACTTGTATTATTTCCCGGTGGTGTTATTCATTTGAAGAGTAAAATGATGCACTCTTCTTCTTTCTGTTTAGGAAATATTTTATTTTGGATATGCAATAGACAAGTAATGATTCTTTTAGGGACCAATTCGTCAGGTTTTGGAGTAACTTTAGGTTAAGTGGTCATAAGATAGCCATTTTGGCCAAATTTATGAATTTATTGTAGGGGAATGAATCTTTTTTTATATTTCCGAAAACGGTATCGAATAGTAGCAATCTTCAGCTTTAAAATCCATTTCCGCTGTACGATATGTTTTAGCTGAGATATGCAAGTTTGAATTTATGAATGCTGGTCATGTGTATTTGGAATCTAATGAATCATTACCACCAATCGTGTTGATTATAAATGTTAATTGTAACGATTTCTGGTCAATGACCCAAGTCGTTTGCAGGATTATCATGAAACGTTAGAAAAGTTTTTCTAAAAAAGTTCAAAACGGGACATGACGCCTAATGCTCACGAAGAACTGTAGATTGAAATCGGTATACCTCGAGATTTTGAAGGGGAAGGGTGGTACTAAATGATAGCATAAGCAGAAATGAGCAAAAATATTCGCTGTTCTTATACAATAATTCAAATATCAACGGAAATCGTTGTTTTGGCACTTTGGGGGTATCTCGAAATCCTGACGGGTTAGATTCCAACGGGATCGAGTTGTGCGCATGAAAAACCTTCGGGACAACATGGCTGATTACTAAACAAACATTTTTTGCAGGCCCGTGAATCGATACGATTGGTGACAATGGTTCATTAAATCCCAAATACGCATGCCCAGTATTATAAATTCAAACTTGCATTTCCCAGCTAAAAAAGAATCGTACAGCGGCAATTGAAAATGGATTTTAAAACTGAAAGCTAGTATAATACGATGCCGTTTTCGGAAATAAAAAAAAGATCCTTTTCCCCAGAACAAATTCATAAATTTGTCCAAAATGGCAATTTTTTGACCATTTAACCTAAAGTTACTCCAAAACGTGACGTGCTAGATAATTTTTGCCGCCGGATTCATTTTCGACATCAAAAAATCTACGAGATTCACCCCCTGATATTTCTGTAATTGATAAAACCCCAAATTTCACAGGCCTGTGAATTGACACTTAGTACAAGGTTATTCCTTGCATTATGATCCCACAATTATTTATTTTATTACCGATACAGAAAAGGTTCTAACAAAAGTAGCACGTATTTTAAAAATCCAGTGGCGTGCATAAGTCACGTAATGCACATAGCATTTATTTCTTGGTTAATGGGTATGTTTACGACTTTTCGGAATAAGTCCCATTTTCACGATTACGAATTATTTATATATGTTTTTTACAATTTTCGAGATATTTGAATGTCATTGTACAAAATGTATTTATTATATTCCGAGTAGAACATTAAACATATTTCCTTCTATGTAAATAATAATAAAGATAAGCGGGCTGAAAGGGGAGAAATGGTTTGTACTTGAATCGGCAGGCTCCCAGTCTGAACACATTTTACATTTTTATCGTCCAATAAATAGACACCACATTTTAGAGTAAATGCAGAGGAACAGCTAAATATACTGTTCTTCTTCATTTACTGTTACGAAAATTATCGATAGATAACTTATTATTTTCTCTTTGCAAAAAATTCGGAAATTAAAAAAAAGGTTACCAAGTTCTAAAAATACACAAGTATCAATTCAACTATCTCAACAATTGTAGAAAAGTGGATACATACAACATTACATGTCGTAGTCACAGGAATGGAACTTATTTGACAATATAGTATAAGTGTTCCATTCAAAAAAAAAAAGAAATACTGTTTGTACCATGTGACCTAAGCACGCCACTGGTATTTTTGATACCAGGCATACTGAAACAATTTTATTTCAAACTTCTTTTTTATATTGGTAATAATTAAATAAATAATAAACAAGTCGCAATAGTATTATGATATACAGTATATGTTTAAATTTGGCAAAGTTCCTAGTAAACAATATAAACGATAAATAAACTATGAAATTAATATACAGGTGTCTCATTATATTTTGATTGATTTTGCAAGTATTAAGATGCGGTTTTCACCATTGAGATTTATATGAGTCCAAGTTTTTTTATGGCTTTTATGAATACGTCATTCCTTTTACAAAAACCGATATGAAAATGGTATAATTTGGCAGACCCGATACTGAATTTTTTTAATGCAACGCTTTATTTATCCGCAGTAATTTGAAACGACGCGGCGCTTCTTTTAGCCTTTAAATGTTGTTTACAAAATTCAAATCGGTTGAGAAATAACAGAGATAAACGTTTATGAAGATACCACTATAAAATCAGAAATGGAAAGAACAGCGTGCCATAACTGACAGCAGAATAAACAAAATTACAAAACGTTAAACTTCCTAACGAATCTATTAGTGTGTGATTTTGCTGATAATGGGTTTATCTTCATAACAACTTCATAAAAACTTGGACTCATATAAAACTCAATGGTGAAAACCGCATCTTAGTACTTTATACCATTCGGAAAATATAAGCTTGCAAAATCAGTCAAAATATAATGAGACAGCCTGTATAGCAGGAGATGGTTTATTCGAGATTCCAAAGCCTACTTGACTTTTAAATACTTTACAAAAAAATCATTTTTTGCAAAATATCGCCAAAGCCATTCCCTTTTAAGACCAACGTGTGATATATCTAGGCCTGGCACAATCGATCTTCGCGACAGAATCGGATCGCATGGGCCGCGTATTATAAATAAAGAGTGTATAGTTTATTTCAAATTATAAGAATACAACTTTGAACGGCTTAAATGCTGTTATTGCACCACCTGCGGTAATAACTACCTGGATACGCAAACAAACTGCTGAGGACCGTAATAACAAAATTTAAGTGAATTGAATAGAAATGGAATTATGATTTGCGATATGCGTAACTACCTGTTTGTACATTTCAATCTCATTTAATATGTAAATTCTTTAATTACTTGTAACATCGAATTGCTTACTATGTAAATTTATACTGTTTCTAAAATATATATTGAAATATCTTTCTCAGGGTTTCTACTCTAAATTTTGTTAAATTTTCAAATTTAACTCTATTTAATGATTTTCGTAGGTTCGGGGGTATCCCTAGATACCCTTGTGGCAATTGTGAACGAATTTGTAACTTAGTGAAATCAAATTAACGAATTTTTAAGATTTTAAAATCAACTAACCTTTAAACTTTCGACCGACGCCAATGTAAATAAACACCCTGTTTAAATACACACTGCCTGTTCTGGATATTTAACCCAATTTGAATTTCTAATAATCACTTTCAATACACCACGAACACTTATCTTTGGATTTTATTCACGACAAACTTTGATTCAACCAAGGCCGAATAAAGATTGATGATAATTGAGGGCGTCCTTTCTCTTTCTTTTATTTTAAATCGCGAAAGACCGGCGATTGTTTTCTTCCACAGCCAATTTTGATAATTTGCCTAAATAGAAACTACCTCTTGATGACTTTCAATCTAAATGATATTTGTACTCGAGAACGAATGCAGTGACTTAACCAGGAGGTTGTTTGTTGATGATTCTGTGATACGTATTGTCACCAACAAGCTTTAAAAGAGAAAATCCACTACGAATTTATGGAAACCTTGAGAAAGATATTTCAAATTTGGCGCCCTAACGTTTAGGCAATTTAAAAGAAAATTAAATTCTGTAATTCTGTTATAAGCGACAGAAAGTAAGGTAAGTCAGTAAAATGCCTAAAACCAGAAATAGAGAGGATGAGGGCGATGCATCTGACCTTAGGGATGAGTTTGGTTACTTTACGAAAACAATGGAGGATAAGTTAGATAGGGCATTCGATCAGTTTCGAGGCATGACAGAGAACATGCAGAAACGGATTGACGAGTTAGAGGAGGCTAATCGGCAGCTATTAAGTCAGAACGTAAATCAAAATTTAAGTACAACTATCGCTCAAAATAATGGTCCGGTCGAACAGTCCGAAGGTATTTCACAGGTCGAACAGTCCACTCAAAGTATTTCAGATAAAAATTTAATCAACTTCAAGTTAAAGGAGGTCTTACCGAAATTTAACGGAAAAGACGACAATCCGATTCAGTTTGTAAAAGCCTTAAAACGTCTTGTTTCATCTAAGACGAGTCTTCTTGAATTGTTGGTTATTATAAGGTCATCTTTGGTTCACGATGCCCTAATATGGTTTGGCATCGTTGAAAATTCTTTTCAAAATTTCTTCCAATTCGAGTCGATTTTCTTAAACAAATACTGGGGTGAAAACGTCCAAGGTAAAGTCAGAGCCGACCTGTTCACAGGTAAATACGATTCATCGAAAGGCTCTTCAAAAGAGAAAGGACGCCCTCAATTATCATCAATCTTTATTCGGCCTTGGTTGAATCAAAGTTTGTCGTGAATAAAATCCAAAGATAAGTGTTCGTGGTGTATTAAAAGTCATTATTAGAAATTCAAATTGGGTTAAATATCCAGAACAGGCAGTTCCTGTGGTGTGTATTTAAACAGGGTGTTTATTTACATTGGCGTCGGTCGAAAGTTTAAAGGTTAGTTGATTTTAAAATCTTAAAAATTCGTTAATTTGATTTCACTAAGTTACAAATTCATTCACAATTGACACAAGGGTATCTAGGGATACCCCCGAACCTACGAAAATCATTAAATAGAGTTAAATTTGAAAATTTAACAAAATTTAGAGTAGAAACCCTGAGAAAGATATTTCAATATACATAAACATATAATTATCTTATAGGGCCGTAATTTATAGTCAATGCGGCCCCTAGATTCAATATGCCATGTTATTATCGTCACAGAAGGTGCAATAAAAGTATTAAAGGTCTTGTAAGTCTACAGTTATATTCTTATAATTTGAAATAAACTATATATGCGACCCACACCCGACAGAAGTGAAATTTAGAAATCAATACCCTATGGTAAAAAATAAAAACTGACGCAATAAAAATTTTTAGTAAATAAAGCGAATATATGCACGCGTTTAAGTGAAATAAAGAATACATGTATTTATATTGATTGCTTTTAAAAATTAAGGTTATTAATTTTAATACTAATAATAATATAATATAATAAATAAACGCAGCTTCTTAACAACGTGGATAGAATTTGCACCACCAGATTTATTTCCACATTTGTCTCGGTGAAGGATGTTCCCTGTGTGAACTTTACACAATACTTTAGCTCCATTATAATTCAAATCCGGAAATGCAGTGATACATTTGACTTTATCAGCCAACGGCCGTTTATTTTCCGTTAGACATACTTACATACATATATATTTTTATAATTATGTGTAGTGCTGCGAAAGGTTGATGAATAACTGTTGCAATAAATCAATAATTTCGTTCGCTGAGGTAGCTCATGTCGATTCGTCTGTATACATACGTCGCGTTGTGGGCCGCGTAACCTTACTACTAAACTGGTGCGAAGTGCTCTGTGCCAGGCCTAGTTATATCGTTCAGTCATTGTAATTATAAGAGAAATGACTTGTGGCATTAATACTACGTATTGGTTTAGAGTTTCAGCATATATCAAAACTTTCATTCCCCTCATATTTTCGACTTTTGCGGGCTAATTGCTATTGTGAAATTGTGTGTGAAATTTATTTGATCTAGCTGGCGTTTGAATAGAAGTATGTTGAAATTATGAATATATTTAAATGTAAATAAATTACATAGAACAAAAGTAGAATCCTACCTTTATTTAAAATGAGAAAAACAGAGCAACTTAGATTTATATACAGAGGTGTACCACTTTTTTGGTAGAATTTAATACTTTCCATGCCGTTGGAGATATCAAAGAAACCTTTCTGTGATTATTTTATAGGATTGCATGGTAAAACTAGTCAAATTTTTTGAACAATACAGGGTGTTTGCATAGATAGATTAGCAAAAATTAAATTTTAATAAATAAACTTACTAATACTACTTTCTACCAAACAAAAGTGTTGCTATATATGTTCTGTTCAATTTAAAAGTTGCACTTTCAACGTGCTACTTGTCATTTGAAAAATTGAATTTTTGTCAAATATGTTCAGATATACCTAAGTAATAGATGATTATTATGAATAACGCTGACGTAACATACTTGTTCGATAAATTTTTTCAACCTTAATTTGAAGTAAGCTTCTAATTTTTTATTTGTAGAAGCTAACGCAATAAGTGTGATGTTTTAAAGTTAATCCTTTTAAAAGTCTGGCGGAATATTAATGATTGTAATTTTACTTAATGGATTACCTCCAAGGGCATAATCATTCATCTTCAACGCCCTAATTTTCCTAAAATGTTAACTATAAACACCAGAAAATACGATACAGAGGTTTACAACAATATTCCATATTTTAATACAACAGTTAGTCGATCCCAAAACTCGTCTTCACATTTGACGAATTAATTTAGTCAATAATTGAAGCACTTACTTAATATTTAATTCACCTTGTGTTAATCAGGGATATCTAATAAGTGAAAATAGGGTCTAGTAGATAGAAACGAACAAAAAATAAATACATACGTATGCAGAAAGTTAGAAAGAGCGTCATTATCCGTTATCTTGATGATCGTTTTAATTGCATCTTTTATCCTGGGCTTTCTCGCCGGTTGTTGAACCTATCCTCCATCCAAAATGTGTGTAATTCCTCAATACATCCCGATATATGTGTTTCCAGCTGTGTGAAATACGATACCGCTCGTATTTTAAATCGAAGAGGAGGTTATAGATACTTCTACGGTAGTACCGTAGCAAACACGATCGTAAAAATGCAATTTGGTGACGTAGAAATATATTATTCTGATATTCGAGCTAGGTACATATGTATGATATAAAAGCAAGATCACAGTAACCCATTTAGAGATAAGAATGGAAGCGTGATGCTTTTCACACTTACCTACATTTCAAAAAATGTATGATAATACGATTGAATGGTATTATAGAGTGAAAGGATCAGTAAGAATTCAAGAATACTTAAATAAATGATTGTAGGTTAATGCAAAATTACTGATTATAACTATAAACTTCACTACGACAGCAAACCTTATACTTCCAAATTAAGAACAATTTGTACTAAGAATTACAACACGTTTATTTAATCTAACAAAAAATATAGTTGCCTTAACAAAAATTATAGTTGAATTTAAGATAAAGTGTTGCTGTCACATACTTTATTATACAGGACTATGATAAAGTAACGCAGAGAATTCAAAACAAGGGTTTGTGACCATAATAAGGAAAAATACAGAAATACGTGAGATAGTAAATTAATTGTTTTAAAATAACTGTAGTAGTCATTTCGTTTGTCATGACGACGCTATGACCTTATGTCACTATTTTTTGGAACTGTGTGCATTTGTTTACGTCACTAAAATCTGTGGTTGTTAAGAATTACGACGACGAGGCACTTGTTGCAGAAAAATTAATAATTATTAGAGAGAAATTAATAATTATTTATTTTTATAAAAAGACCTAAAAGTAGCAATGTTGACCATGGGAGCTTTAGAGGCTTTTTTTAATCACTAATACAATATGCTATTACATATTTGTTTTCTACCTTGTTGCTAAGTAATATCATTTGTGATTTATAGTTTATCAGTTAGAGATCTACCTGTCGAAGTGAAAACGGTACGTTCAAACGAAAAATAAAGGATTGTATTACTGATCATAGTGGGGTACAGTGATAGGTTGTGAAGCCACGAAGAAGCATCCGCATTCTCTAACAGGAAACACCCAGAGAGATGTCCAATAGTTCGTTCAACGGCAAGCAGACTTGTTGCAAAATTTCATGAAACGGGTATTGTTAAAGATTTGCCAAAGTCTGGATGTTCCTCTAAATAGAAATGAGCAGGTAAACATTTCATTAGAAGCCAAGGATAGTCCTCGCATCTCTACTACCCAAATTGAGTTAAATAACAACATTTACCAATCAAATGTGGTCAAGTTGTTTTGAAAGGAAAAATATCATCCGCACAAAGTCAAGCTGATTCATGAACTAAATGATGATGATCCTGATCGGCGACTACAATTTTGTAAGGAGTTTATGCGGTGATGTGATGATGATCCCGATTTTTTGTTTAATATTATTTTTTCTGACGAGACAACTTTTTATTTGGGCGGTATAGTAAATCGACACAATTCCTACTATTGGTCACGTGACAATCCACATTTGAAGCCCTGTTTCTAACCGGGTTTGAGTTTTTGCAAAGGAGCTATTGTATTTTTGAAGACTGGTCATAACACAAAAAAAGGATGAAGACCTCTGAATGATGATGAGTGTGTTCACAAAGAAATTACTTGTTCCTGGCTGGAAATGGTGCTCAACATATTAGAAGGACTGTTAACTCAAAACCACTGCATTGTTGTCATCTTCAACAACAACAGATGATGATGAGAACCATTCTGAAGCTTCAGAAAAGTTTGATTCCAATTGGTGTTTCACTCTTGAAATTTCAAAAGATCAGTAAGTGTAATGCACGAGGCTATTCAAAACGCAAAATTAGTCAAGTGCAAAGCGCTATGAGTAGTCAAATTAATCAAATTGCACTGGCAGGCAGTTTTGTTTCAAAAGAACTCTGGGCACAGGCTTCTATCACCTAGAAGTGTCGCAATTGTGCTGAATATAATGACTTTATCACAGAGTTGATATGTGTAGCCCTTACATATCACCATAGATCAACGTTGTAAGTTGCAGGATAACGTTGAAAATACTTTTCAATTCAGAAAAGGTTCAACAGCACTTTTTGCTCACATCAGCAATGAGAAAATTGTCACTGTCAGCCTGTGCACTTTTTTAATAAAAGAAGCATAAAAACAGGTTCTCTGTGTTAATATGTTTATCCTGCAGAGTTTTAACAAATAATCTATGCTTTAGCTAAAAACAAAAGCTATTAAAATAGGCTTAGGTATGTTACAACAGTTCGCATAAATGCTTGAATTTTTTTGTTATTTCAAACACTTGGTTAATGTATCTCTAAAATAAGATTAACATTTTCTGATAGAATAATTATTGCTCTTTCTAATGGTAGTTAAAACAAGAAAATTGGTGTTGTCAAATTTGAGATACCGGGTCCTAAAAGCTATGCGTAAATTTTTGGTAACAACTTTAAACAATTATATTTAATTAAATATTCAAGATGAAGTACTCAGATTTGGACGACATTATCACAGGCTTATTTTCGGAAGGTTTATCACAGGGCAGCTCTGCATCTTGCGATAATGGCTACAAATTTGTCGCGCAAAATTTTTTCTTGACTTTGTGCTTCAATAGCATGAAAACTAACAATGCCACATGACTGAAATTTCATAAGCTTGCAAACGTTAAATATATTTGCAATATCCCTAAACCTCTTTTCTTTACTACTAATACATTTCTGTATACAGTCTCTGAAAGTTGGCTGAAAATGCTGGCGGCACCCTTGATTCAAGAGCTCATAGGACCTTTAATTTTTATTTTTATGATGTCAAATTTTGCACAGCTTAGTTTCATACAATAGCCAACATTTATGCAAAATTTTATTCAAATCTGAGATAGTAGAGTGTGAAGCACTATCTCAGCGCACGTATTTCTGCATTTTTCCTTATTATGGTCACAAATCCTTATTTTGAATTTTGCGTGTTACTTTATTATAACCCTGTATATATTGTTATTTTAAGTACATATTTTTCTCGGTGCATAAAATTACTTCTAATACCAAATATTTTCGAATTTAGCCATTCTATTACGAGAGATATCTTAAGTGTATGCAAAAACAATGAAAGAACAGGCTTGATTTTACTTTCTACAACAAAATTGATCTGATTTAGTAACTACATGCGCATCTGTTAGAGAAAAGAATAATTTAGATATCACCCAGAAGGCGGTACCAGGCCCTGCCAGTACATTCAAAGTGATGCACCATGCCATTTGCTCTGATAATCAATGTAGAGGTAATGGTCGAGTACGTTTTACGCATCAAAATGACTGTATTTTGTATAGGAGATTTATTTGAAAACGTAATAAAGGAGAAATTGTTTGTTTAGTTTTAATTAGAAAAACCTTTTAGTTTTTATTTAAAATGTTAAACGGGTACTCTAAAACTGTGGCACTGGAACACTGAAACAGTTCACTAAAACCCTTACCACAACACTTAATTCGTACTGGACGCACGTTTCGATAGCCAAACTATCATCATCAGCAGCAAGACTGAACTAACAAGCTAAGTGAAAAACTAACCTTATATAGCAAAATAAATTACGCAATATGTAAAATTTAAAATCGTAAAGTTTAATGAGCCGCTTCATTGCACAAGACGATAAATAGCCTAAAGGTAAATGAGCAGAATGACGTGAATTATTAAATCCTAGTATGACAATGAAGCGATTCATTGCACATGGTTAAAATTACAACTATAAATGGTTAAACATGATGTAACAAAGGATAAAGGCTGGAATTTAGTGGTCCTAAATCTGAATTCATTAAGTGAGTTTTGTTTTTGTAAATTTCCATGTCTTCATAACAATTTAATTGAGCAGTACTGTTTACGTTTTTAATTAACTTTATATTATCAACATTATGGTTATTTCCAAGCATATGTAGGGCAAAGCTAGATTTATCAAACCTTCTGAATTTGAGATGAGCCAAATGTTCTTTGTGCCTAATTTTGATTGATCTTTTTGTCTGCCCAATATACACTTGATCACAATCTTTACATGAAATTTTGTAAATTCCTGATTTATCCATGTTATCCACTGGGTTCTTGGAATTTCCTAAGAGGTTTTTAAGGTTATTGCTCGAAGAGGAAACAATCTTGCGGTCAATCCTAGAAAAGATTTTTTGAAGACCCTTGGTGTAACATGGATAAAAGGGTAATTTAACATATTTCTTATTATTACGACCGTCAGTGATTAGAATCCTGTAAGATGAATCTATTATTACTAGTAGGTTTCCTATGTACGTCTATTTCTAACTTATTTTTATTTCTTATTACTAACATGTCGAGGAAAGGAATCCTGTTGTCTTTTTCTTCTTCGTGGGTAAATTTGATAGAGGGAAATTTTGAGTTAAGTTGTTCTATGAAATCCGTTATTGAACATTTGCTGATGTCAAAGATGCAAAAATGTCATCGACGTATCTGATCTAAAGCCGAGGGAAATAAGCCAAAGTATTCTTCAGGTCAGTTTCAAATTTACCCATAAAGAGGTTAGCCATAAACGGAGATAAGCTGTTATCCATTGTTGTTCCTTCCGTTTGTTGATAAAAAGTGTTGTTCATTTGGAAAAAGTTTTGTTTCATGCAAAGTTTTGTCAAAGAAGTGAAGCTAGTAACTTCCTCTCTATCCATCTGGTTATCTAACAAAAGTGTTTCTAAATATTCCAAAGTTAAATCAACCGGAACACTAGGCAGAAAAGAACTTACGTCAAACGATACTAAAATTTCTTTGTCAGTAAGCTCAATGTCCTTAGTTTTTTCAATAAAAATATGTTAAATTACCCTTTTATCCATGTTACACCAAGGGTCTTCAAAAAATCTTTTCTAGGATTGACCGCAAGATTGTTTTCTCTTTGAGCAATAACCTTAAAAACCTTTTAGGAAATTCCAAAGACCCAGTGGATAACATGGATAAATCAGGAATTTACAAAATTTCATGTAAAGATTGTGATCAAGTGTATATTGGGCAGACAAAAAGATCAATCAAAATTAGGTACAAAGAACATTTGGCTCATCTCAAATTCAGAAGGTTTGATAAATCTAGCGTTGCCCTACATATGCTTGAAAATAACCATAATGTTGATAATATAAAGTTAATTAAAAATGTAAAGACTACTGCTCAATTAAATTGTTATGAAGGCATGGAAATTTACAAAAACAAAACTCACTTAATGAATTCAGATTTAGGACCACTAAATTCCAGGCTTTATCCTTTGTTACATCATGTTTAATCATTTATAGTTGTAATTTTAACCATGTGCAATGAACCGCTTCATTGTAATACTAGGATTTAACAACTCACGTCATTCTGCTCATTTACCTTTAGGCTATTTATAGTCCTGTGTAATGAAGCGGCTCATTAAACTTTACGATTTGAAATTTACATGTTGCATAATTTATTTTCCTTTTAAGGTTAGTTTTTCACTTAGCTTGTTAGTTCAGTCTTGCTGCTGATGATGATAGCTTGGCTATCGAAACGTGCGTCCAGTACGAATTAAGTGTTGTGGTAAGGGTTTTAGTGAACTGTTTCAGCATTTAAAATGTTGTTTTGAGTTTAAGAAATTATACCTGAATAGCTTTTTTTGTAAAACGCATTTACGTTGCTGATAATTTAAACACTTTACCACATATTCATTTTTATTTCTATAGAAGATGTACCGATATTATGTTTCTTTGATAAAGTAAAATTGAATTAGTTTTGATGTATACGTATACCTATTATAACATCAGGTAATTAGTGCATTTATGAATATTATGATTATTATAATAATTATTATTCTCTTGAAAAATAATTATTCTTTTCTGTCGATATCCACCGCGTAAGATATTATCTAGTCCTTACAATGATTTTGTAAAATAATTTTTACTTCTATAAACTTGTAATTCTAAGGGTGCGTTTATAGTGGAGCTGGGATACTGGATAAGAGCGGCGAGTTAGTAAAACGGGTCAATCCGTGCGCGTTACAGAAAGGTGCAACGCTCACCGATTGGTCCGTTTTGTTAATTCGCTGTTCTTATCGAGTATCGCTACTCCATTATAAACGCACCCTTACAGATGGTGCGGTAATGGATAATCATCGCTCGATGTTGAAGTCGGACAAAATAAATGTGCCTACCACAATATTTTCTTCTCTATTAGATGCGTAGCTATTGAATCAGTTTTGGTTGACAATCTATGAGTATATCCTTGCTAGCTAGTTTTCAAAAAAACAAAATATAATGTAAAAAACAATTGAACGGGTACTCTAAAACTGTGGCACTGGAACACTGAAACAGTTCACTAAAACCCTTACCACAACACTTAATTCGTACTGGACGCACGTTTCGATAGCCAAGCTATCATCATCAGCAGCAAGACTGTGGACTGTGTGACAGTCTTGCTGCTGATGATGATAGCTTGGCTATCGAAACGTGCGTCCAGTACGAATTAAGTGTTGTGGTAAGGGTTTTAGTGAACTGTTTCAGTAAAAAACAATTGATTAAGTATTTCATGCCAAGTAGATCAAACAAATTTCACACCGTGCCTTGGTTGGGTACGACCCAACAAATTTCTTTTCAGCATTTTTTAAGCTCTGCAAATGTTTTAAAAGAAAATAAGATATTACTTCCTGCTAAGTCTAATCTTGAAAACCTACTTTTATTAACTTCCAACGCAACGTTAACATTATATGGTACTGTTCCGGTTATAAATAGTTCTCAATATAACTAAATCATTAAGAAGGCGTTTTCTCCGAGGAGGTAGACGAAAAAAAAAATGTTACCATAGTGTAATATTAACTAGCTGTCCGCTCCGGAAAAATTAAGTAGTACATACGAGCTTTCAGCTCCGCCGGTCCTTCCATAATATATTAGCGCGCGGGTGATTTAATGCGCGACTAACTGCCCCACTAAATAAAAACGGAGGATTCGTCCGCCGAATAGCACACATTTTAAGCCAGATTACCGGACTGTGGTCGGGATTATTATGGGTCGTGATGTGTGATGCCTAACACGGCGCCCCTTTAACCTGTAATAAATAGCCTCATCTGGCCGGGTTTTAAGGGCAACATAAAAAGTGCGTAATCCCTTTGAACGGATGCGTGTTTTACACCAGGTGGCGCGGTCCGACGGGTATCATCGTTTTCAATCTTTACGTTTTTTGTGCGCGTATTTTTTTCTAGTGACGCAATATTACGACAGATTAAAAACGAATCAACAAGCGATTCAAATTGAAAATACGAAAAATAACATGTTAAAACAAAGAAATTAAATACTAATCCTCATCATCACTATCTATGATCAATTTCCTACTTTTTTTTTGTACGGGTTTTTCAGTGTCTGAATCCGATGATAGTCGAGATCTTTTACCATTTTCTAAGTTATCATTTTCATTTACCACTACATTAGCTTCTTCTACGATGTCACTATCATCGTCACTAGATTCCAAAGCAATTATCTTCTTCTTTCGTGCAGGCTTCACTTCCTTAGCATCAATTGCGGTTGATGTAGACGCTTCTTCATTTCGAGCAACTAATTCTACGTTTTTATCTTCCATACCATCATTGATACAGTTTTTACGTAAGCTGCCAAAGACGTAATCATCTGAAGAATCCTCACGAACTTGATCGTTTGATGCTTGGCTTTGGAGGTTATTTTCCGTTTCCTGGTGATTGGAGTCCTCAGTTTCTACTTCCAAGGTACCATCTACTGCTTGGGATATTAGATTACAATGTTCTCTGAGGAGATTAGCTTTTATATTGTCTGGGATTCTCCAATAAGTTTCCTAAAAATCGATTATGACATCTATTGTTAGGATTTTTCGAAAATTACAACTTAGCATTTTTTAGGTGAGGGTTCTTAGTTGTTTGCATTTTCAATTGTTTGTAATTTTGGATAGATGTGAATATAAAGGAAAATATATAATTAATTTAACATTTTCATTGTTATTTCTGTTTGAATCTTGTGGACGTTTACGATAAACACCACCGGTTGCCGAAAATCTGTCCAGTAATTTCTGTTTAGAGATGCCGACGGTTCTGATATCCGTTGGCATACAATGCTGTGGCTACAGCTAAATTTCTCTGAGTCTCCAAGAACACCATATAATAATTCATTTTACAAAATTGAATTGTTTGTTGATACAACAACAATAGCAATTATCGATATGAACATAAGCACTCACTGGCAAGGGCGTGTCAAAGTGAATGGCAGTATTACATACGTTTTAGTTTCTGAGAGCAGGCACTGCCTTTCTGATAAGATGGGAAGTGTTCTGTATAAACCGCAGAGGCGTGTCTATAAACAGGGCAAGATGTGTCGCACATTCAGCGGGTGCAGTTCTATTTGATTTAATGTGAATATCTAGTGAGGACGGTATAGATTGACGAGATGTTTTGGGTCCGAATACTATCATTTGTGTTTTCAAAGGGTTAATTTGCAATTGATGTTCATCGCAGTAGAGAGATAGATCATGCAAATCCTTGTTAATACTACGCTGAGCTTCAAGACATTGTGAAGGGTTGAAAGATAGATACAGTTGCGTATCGTCAGCGTACATATGGTATTCACAATGCTTAATTGCAGATGGAAAGTTACTGGGGTATATCGAGAACAAGAGCGGGCTGAGAATCGCTCCTTGTTGGAGTCTTGTAGAGATCTTTATTTTCCCAGACAAAGACTCATTCAATATAACCTGTTGCATTCTGTTGCTTAGATAGGATTTCATCTGGGAGAAAGCAGATGCTTCCAAACCTAGGAAGCCTAGTATATCCCTCATTGACAAAGAGCTGTAATTGTTGTTCTAGACATCGTTCAAATATCTTGGAAAAAGCCGGTAATATACTGATTGGACGAAGGTCCTTAAATCCTTCAACATTGGACGTTTTGGGAATTGGTCTAATAAGAGCATATTTCCATAACGAAGGATATGTGGATGTTTCAATACAAGCATTACATATATGTACCGCGTAATCCATCAGTAAGGGAACATAAATCTTTAACATTCTCCTTAAAAGTGAATTTATATTCATCTAAATATCTAGATATGCCAAGTTTTAAACGTGATTTGTTGAAAAAATCCACAGATCTATGATTTTCATATTATGTCCACGGCTTACAGCGATGGAAGCTTTGTTTGCATTTTTCTTGAAATTTTATTTATGTCAGGTGTTGAAATGTTTAGACCATCAGAAAGAGAAGACAATTCTCTATCAAATGGTATGAAAAAATAGGTATCATGCGATTTAGAAAAAAATAGGGGGGTGTGGCGACGCCAAAACAGTTGAAGCTCGGAAACATCTGATTAAACAGAATTGTAGCCGTTTAACTATTATTCAATTTTTCTTAATGCTATTTTCCTCTATCTCTAACATTAAACGAGCTATTTCACATATTCAGAAACATGACCCTGTATCTAATAGTTACCCAGTTACCATATAAGAGTATCCAAATTTGCCACTCCTGTACATACATTAAATTCGAAAAATAATTATATTACGTTTGCGGGTTTAAAAAGTACTACAATTTAAAATACCCAAAAAAGCGATTTATCCCTTTACTAATTTTATGGATTTCTCACCTGCTCATCAGCTGGTTTCGCGATTCCAAGCGCTAACAAAAGCCGTTGGAATTGCGTATCCTCCATAGCCGTTACAGAGCAGTCCAAGATCGGAACAAGGGGAATGCCGGTCTCGTCCGTTTCTGGATCCGCCTCCACATCATCCGCGGCATCGGAAAAACTCTCCCTTAGCCATTCCAGCGCGTCCGACATTCCTGGAGAAATATATTTAATTATAACATTATAAATATTTTATGAAAGCGGATTTAATTTCCGTTAAGGAATGAAATATGCAGTTATTTTCGGAGGAGTAGGCGAGAAGATGGTTTCCTTTCCACTCTTTCTTTTTAATGAAATTTAAAGCCGACGAGGGGAATTTTAATGGAAGAACGTACATAATTAATTTGGGAAAAAGTAGCTGCTTATAGTAAAGTTTATCGTTAATTTCTTTCAAACTACGAAACAAAAAAGATTCTATTATACAAGTGATATATAAAATAGCGTTACATACCAGAATTTACGATAGCTATTAGAAGTTTGCTGAGTTCGTTTCTGGTTAAAAGAAACTGTTTGGAAGTTTTCTTTCGTTTTTGGGTGCTGTCTTCGGGGCGTCGCCGTGAGGTCTTTCCGCCATCCCTTTTACCTTTGGCACCCCTATCTCTTCCGTTTTGAAGGTTATTCGACGACGACGAAGTTCGAGATGCTTCAGCGTCCAGGTCGGAGTCGCTGCCAGGAAAGTCGCTGCTGTCTTGGTCAGGTTCTGTACGAAAAAAGGTCGATATATTAGAAGATAAAATGTTTTTTATTCTCAAATGAAATTGCTAGGCAGGTAGATAGACAGATAAATAGATTTTATTCGTTATTGCAATACAATGCGTAGAACATCGACCGTCATCCTCCTTCTTACTTGCTTCCAAAAGAGTTATAAATTGTACTGCCGATGAGATTTTAAAGGTGGTGTTGAACTCATTGAACAAATTTGAAGTTTCAACTAAGCAACTTTTAATGTTTATGAGTGATAGTGCCGCAAACATGCGTTCTTTGGGCCGATATCTTAAAGAACACAGTGGTAACTTCTTACATGTAACGTGTAAAATCCATACTCTAAATCTTGCGGCACAAACGATTCCTACATGTTTTCCACTAGTAAATGCATTGATTGCTAGTACAAAGGCAGTGTTTCTAAAGTCCCCGAAACGTACCCGACTATTTCACAAACTGTGTCCTGATTTACCTGAACCATCACAGCCGATTGTTACACGTTGGGGAACATGGCTGCCGGCTGCGTTTTACTACAACAAATATTTTGATCAAGTAAAGAAGGTAGTTTTAAAATTCAATCCGACAGAAGCTGCAGCAATCAAGAAAAGCCAGGAAATATTTCAAGATTGTCAGGTTAAAAGAGATTTACAAACTATTCACAACAATTACTTCGGACTAGCGGAGGGAATAGAAACATTACAAAATGCTTCGATGTCGCTAGTGGATTTTGTTCAAATTGTGAATGATGTTCACTCACAGTTAAGCGCTGTAGAAGGCGAAACAAATTGGTGTGTAATACGAAAATTTGAAAATGTTTTAGAGAAAGACTCCGATTTTCTTATATTAAGACAAATTTGTGAAGGTGCGTGTGAAGATGCATTAAGTTGTTTCAAAGATTATTTTAAATATGCAAATATAACATCGCTAGATGTCGAACGGTCGTTTTTGGCATTAAAAAACATTTATTCCGCACGTCGTACTCACTTGACTGAAACAGCTGTGGAAACATATCTAACGATTCAAATATTTAACAGATGTTACCCAGTTTGTGATTTCACGGAAGACTTTTAAAACGGTAAGTGTTTCAGCACGTTTTATAATTTATTGCTTACCTTCTATTTTATGTGTAAACTTTTATGCGCTCGCCACGCCTCTGGCTGTTACCGCATATTTGCCCAGGTTATTTATTATCGCGCATTGTATCGCGCAAATTGACTCCGTGTTCATGCAGTCGCGACCACCAGCATTGTTGGGATCCTCAATCACCGCTGCCGCGTCGCCTTCGATTTCTAACCGAAGCGGGATATATATTCCGTAATCCCCGTCGGACTTCCCGCCCTTCTCTCCCTCTTTCAACGAAACTGAGTTCGCGCCGCTGGCAGGTCTAAAACCGCGTCGCCGTCGCCTACCCCGCTTTCCGAACCGGCCTTAGATAATCGAAGACCCTTCGTTTGCCTATTTAATTAATACATGGGTGCACCGCTTTCAATCACATTTATTAATATCACCTCTGCCGCAGCGAAATCGCTCTGGATCTTTGAACGTATATCAACGATATAGTACGGCTGTGAAAGGGTTCGCGGCACGCCCGCAGAGACCCTTGTCAATCGGCCCGGAGGTGTTTAATGAATATTCGGGAGCCGGTAATCGGGTTCGACCGGAATTCTGAGCCCAGCCATCTACGTTCTAAAAAACGCGTATACGATGTCGTTCCTCATCCGAACGGTTTGACCGAATTTACAACGGCGCCCTCTGGCGGTCGACTCCCCGATGTGGCAGCAGCAGGTGATTTCGAACGTTTCGCCATCAATACGTTATTAGATGAGATTTGTGTTTTTAATGTTGAGGCCGCGTGTTGTTATCGATTCTGGGTGATGATATGATAGCAAAATCCATGGAAAAGAGGTACGAGGAGAT
The DNA here is from genome assembly GCA_029619315.2 of Dynastes maya. Lineage (NCBI taxonomy): Eukaryota > Metazoa > Arthropoda > Insecta > Coleoptera > Scarabaeidae > Dynastes > Dynastes maya. The sequence continues at coordinate 53,602,760 of JAROYE020000004.1, read as the reverse complement.
GGTCGTTCTATTTCGAACTGAATGGAAATAATGATTTTTTGGGCGGGTTTAAAGTACTTTTCTGGGTTTATTGTGGCAGACAAGGGAATAACCATTTTGTAACATATTTTGCAATATGAAAAGACGGGCATATTTGTTATAATTTTCAGGGGCGTCGTGGTTAGGACTTACTTCGCAATACGATCAGCAATGACTGTCCTGTAATATGTGCCTGCATATTATCGTGTTGTTATTCTTTTATTATTTGTATGTATGTATTGCGCATGATCTCAGAATGAAAATTATTAATATTAAATATATTTTTATCAACGAGAGCTTCAATGCACACTTGCAATGGTACAATGGTGCAATGGTATGTGGAAGATCGTTATCTCCATATAGAAACTGGTTATAAGCGAAAGGCTTATCCAGAGCATTATTACTTTGTTTCTTAACCTTAGTAGCATCATCCAGTAAGCTTGCAATTAGAATAACCATTAACTATGTTTTATCAAATAAAAAAACTGATTGAGTTGGCAGAGGAGGAATTGAAGATGTCTATGTCTTCATACAGCTTTGGGAAGAATACATTTCTAAACCAACAAGTACTAGATTAGGAATAGTCCAAAGTATGACTAACTAAATAGGCTCACTACAAGCCGTGATTAATACGGATGAAAACTACTGACACGTGCAAAACAAATGCGTCCACACATCTTAAATGATCCGGAGAATCTCCAAACTGAAGCTATTTCAAACTTCGTTGGATTTGTTACAATTTGTTATGAAAACGTAGAGGAAGCGTAAATGTCAAAAGAGTATAGCCAATTGAGAAAGTATCGGGTTAAAAGAACTAAATCGTAAGTCCAGCTTAAATTTGGTGATATATTCAAAAATGGTTGGTAAGCCTCCAGAATCGGAACCAATCGCTAGGGAGGGAGAATACAGTAATAGCTTTGTTCGCAGAACACATTTTGTACTGATTCAGATCGCAGTATTTCCATCTCTACCGATCTTTAGGTGGATCTAGCGATATACTCTACAATTTACCGATCTACCGAAATAACATTGAATTAAACCGAATTTTAAGTTAAAAATTTCTTGTTTTGTCATTGTTTTCCGGGAATTTAGGCCAGAAAATAAATTGAATTGAAAAGTTTTACTTATATACGCATGTTGATTGTCAGCAGCGTTTGACATGATGTAGCTCAGAGGAAGATCCGTGCGAACGAGAGCAAAACAACACTGTTTCAACCTGGAAACCTTTCTGAGAAGAATTATGTCTAATTCTTTGGAATATTTCTGAAGAAATAGATAGAAGAATTGACAAAACGCATTCAAGAATTCATCTAAGATACCAAACTGACGCCCAGAAAATTACATCAATATTTCAGCTTGTATAATTCATCATTAATGAACTAAATTTAAGACGAGATAAAACGTTCGTCTCCCAGGAGAAATTGAATTAATCTTCAAGCGGATCAAAGCCGTGCCGATAAATTTCTTATAAACAGATGCCCGCAAACACTAAAAAGCCGTCGAAGAATGTCGGCGAACTTTATAAATTACCGACAAGTTTCCCGATAAGACTTTCGCTTATCCTCAGCGTTTACACCGACATGTTTTACCGTGATAGAGTCAATTAACCGAGTCCGCGTTTTCGCCGTAGCATTCAACGTCAATATTAATTTAGGCAAATATGAACGCTGACGGGAGGAAAAGAGGCAGGTGGCGGGGATGCAAGTCACTTGAGAACTTACGCCATACACGCAACCCGAAAACGCTAATTTACAAGTTTATTATTCGGGTTAAAGTTATTCCCGGTTAGTTTAAGAAGTATTTCGACGCTCCCGATGGGGTGTTTCACTTGAAGAAGGGTCTACAGAGGGAGAGCTTTCGTTTCACCTGCCAAGAATTCCATTTACCTTTGCATAAATATTTACGGCGATCCATAATAACATTTAATTAAATTGCTTTTCCCGAAGAGTTCGTATTTGTCGAAACGAGTTTGTCGCGTATTTGTTTCTGTGCTTCGGTAGCGATGTGAAAGTGGATGAAAGTCACTGTGTAAATAAACGAGTAAAAAATTAATATACGATGTGTCCACGGATAGAGTTCGGAAAAGGAAAAATGTTTTTATTTGTAGGTTTATAAAAACAACCGCTTGCCTTGCACCAAAATTTCGAATACAAGATTTGCGATTGTTATAGAGGCTCCATCAAAAATAATATTTTTCCAATTCCTATTAATAAAATGCTTATTTTATATATTAAATTTCATTATTAAAACAATAGTTTAATCAAAAGGATGAATAAATTATTCACACTGCTATTAACAACACGAATAAAGTAAAAAAAAATAAAATTCCCGCTACCTTTCAAACTTTCGTTGCTATGGAGGGCTTGTGTATAAGACATGTAACACTTCAGGCAAATTCTTCAATTTGCCGATTTAAGAGTCTGGAGGTGCAAATAACCAGGAAGAAAGCATACCACAAGGTGTTCTGAACCAAGCTGCGATTGCAGTATTCAATTTATTGCCAGAAAAATCAAAATTAATTTACGAAAAGGAGTTCAAAACATTTTGTGAATGGAGGACAATAAAAAATGTGAAAAGTGTTAACGAGGGAATACTGCTAGCCTAGTTCTTAGAAAAATTAAAGAATGTAAAGGTGTCCATCTTACGGTGTCGTTACTCAATGCTGAGAGCAACGCTATCCATAAATGAAAATATTGATATACATTTAACTATTTTGCAGGTTTTCAAAGGTGATCGCTTTTATAAAAAGACAGACTTCAGGTTACGAACCAAAAAAGTCTCGAACATTTGAAAAAACAGATTTCTACAAATTTTTATCCGAGGCCTCTAATGAAATGTACTTATGTATGAATGTTTATAATCATTCTTGAAATACGTTTCCAATTTTTCATTCTTTATAAGTAGTCTTAATTATGGGTGTAGCTGGCGGATGTAGAATTGACGAACTACACAAAATTCGAGGTGATGATATTAATAAAAGTGTTCGAATAATTTCGCTTCCGGACACTAAAACAAATAGGAAACACACATTTACAATTATCAATGAAGACTGTCAAGTTAATTTAATAGAAATTTACAAGAAGTACAAAAACGTACGTCCACAAAATGTACCACACAGAAAATTTTTTCTCTGTTATCAGAATCAAAGGTGCACAATACAACTTATTGGTATCAATACTTTTGCAAAAATACCACAAATGATAGAGAAATATTTGAAGTTACCAAATTTGCGTGGTGTGACACCGATAGAAATTCATCGCCAGTTGAGTGAGACATGTGGTGATGGTGTCATGGATGTGTCTAACGTGCGTTCGTAGGTGCGACAGTTCAAAGAAAGCAGAACGTCGTGTGACAACAAACCAAGACAATCTCGGCCTCGCACAAGCCGGTCTGACGACATGATCGAGCGAGTGGAGAAAGTTGTTTTGGGGAATCGCCGAATGAGTATGGAACAGATCACCTCCAAAGTTGGCATTTCTGTGAGATCTACGCACACAATCCTGCATGACGACCTGAAAATGCGAAAAGTGTCCTCCGGGTGGGTGCCACGAATGCTGACAGATGTCCACAAGGGTGCGCGCGTGGCATGTTGCCAGGCAATGTTGACGCGTGATTATGGCATGAATGGGACTTTCTTTTCATCGATTGTGACAATGGATGAGACATGGATGCCGTTTTTCAATCGCCACCAAAAGAATTTCGGGTAAGCGCCAGTGCTGAAAAAATGACGGTGGCCATGTTCTGGGACAGCGATGGCGTAATCCTTACTAATTGTATTTCAAATGGCACTATGGTGACAGGTGCATCCAACGAAGATGTTTTGAAGAAGCTTCTTCCTGCATTGCGTGAAAAACAGACTCATCGAGAAGCGTTCGCAGCGGCCATGGAATCATGGCGTCGACGTTGTGAAAAATGTGTACGGCTGCAAGATTACGTCGAGAAGTGACACAAGTTTCATAGTTTTCGTGTGATTAGTTAGTGAGAAAAGAAATCAGAGGTGTCAGAATTTGAATGCACCTCGTAAATTCTTGTTTCTCCTCTAGAAGCTAATAATTTTTGGGAAAAATAATTCCGAAAACCTTTTTTTAATTATTATTAGACGGCAGCTAAATCTCATTTTTGATAAAAAATATAGTTACGTGCTTTTCTTACTAAGGCAACGATATAATTAACAATATAATAAATTATGTGTTCTCCAAATAATGCTGCGGAACGTTAAGGTATACTTAAAGCAAGAAATGCTTAAAGCAGATAAACGTGTTTCTTCCGAGCTTTAGAGCTGTGGCCAGTGCGAATTTCTTCCAGTAGAAATTTCTATAGATCACAGCTCCAGAGCCTGGAAGAACCACTTTCATTAGGCATCGGCCCTGAAAGCCCGGATTCTTAAAGCGGACATAATTTCCTTGCATGGAATGCACTAATGTAATCTATACAATTTAAGGCAAGCTATCTAAATAATGTGAGGAATTAATTGAAGATTAAAAAGTCGATGACCACTAGATCTGGGGCTTCCACTTTTCATCTGCCCAAACACAATTTCTGTAAAGATGTATAATTCTGTCTTTAATGTACGAAAAAAACGTGTTTTCTATTAATTTCCCCAGCAAAGTGCAGTTCGCAAAGCATTAAATGAGAAATTGGTCTAAACCATGTAAAAGCTCCAATTACTTGTACTACACCAAAATCCGAAACAGCAGATCGTAAAAAAACATTATGTGGTTAATGTAATGGTACGCACAATGGAACCACATCGACCGTCACCCTCAATTTTACTAGCTTCCAGACGAATACAACAATGCACTGCCGAAGTAATTTCAATGTTGGTGTTAAATACATTGGAAAAGTTTGAACTTCCAACAAATCAACTGTTGATGTTTATGAGTGATGGTGCCGCAAACATGCTTGCTGTAGGTCGATCTCTTAAAAAACATTGTGCTAACTTGTTGCATATTACATGTAAAATTCATACTCTCAGTCTCGTGGCAGATAGTATCGGAAAATGTTATCCCGAGGTAGACGCTCTAATAGCACATACAAAAGCTGTGTTTGTAAACTCCCCAAAACATATTCGGGAATTTCATAGACTATGCCCCGGTATTCCTGAACCACCACAACCTATTCTTACTCGTTTCGGAACATGGTTAGAGGCTGCATTTTATTATCTTAAATATTTTGAGAATATAAAGAACGTGATTTTAGAATTCGACCCAAAGGAAGCTGCGGCTGTCAAGGTAAGCCGCTTGAAATTTCAGGATAGTCAAGTTAAACAGATTTGGAAATTATTCAGAACAATTACGTGGGACTAGCGGATGCAATAGAAAAACTACAAAATTCTTCGGTGTCGTTAGTGGAATCTTTGCAAATAGTGCAACATGTTCACGCACAGCTGTGCGCGATAGAAGACGCAAGAAATGTTTGTGTTTTAGAAAGGTTTGAAAGTGTTTTAGATAAAGACTCTGATTTTGGCACATTAAGACAAATTCGTGAAGGTGCGTCAACAGAACCGTTAAGTTATTTGAAAGATTATTTTACTTACGCAAATATAACGTCACTAGATGTAGAACGTTCGTTTTCGGCATACAAAAACACTTTTTCTTCACGCCGCACTCACTTTGCCGGAACAACTTTGGAAGCGTATCTAATGTTACAAATATTAAATAGACATTATCCACTGTGTGATTTCACGGAGGACTCTTAAAACGGTAAGTGTTTGAGCACGTATCACATTTAATTTATTTTGTGTAAACTTTTATGCTTCCGCCACTGGCTTTCAGCGCAGTTGCGTTGCTCTAATAATAAGTAATAATAATACATTTATATTTGTAATAAAACCATTACAAAATGAGTAAAAAAAGAACCCTAAAATATTTGCTTAAAATATCAGGATTATTTCGTTTAACATTAAGATTGTCCATGTATGTATTCTATGTATCTTTTTTGCGTAAAAAGCACCTAATGTACTTAACAAAGTATTAAAAACAAACTTTACTATGAATAACAATTTACAGGTCTATAGCATTCATTTTAGAGTGCTGAAACCCATTGGAATGTCACTAAATCTAGTAAATTATATATTTTATATCAAAATCGATATAGTAAAAGGAGCAAAATAATAATCTCTAATCTCATCTACAAAAAACACGAAATTCTTTTGTCTGCGTAAACATTTTAGTCCCTTCTTAAAACTCATCTGCAATATTATTTAATCTAAATAGCCCTTTTTCGATTAAAAGAAGATCCGTTAAAATTCATCGCCTTAAATAACCCGAGACCTTATTTCGGAATATTGCTAAAGAACCGGAACATGGAGATAAGATAAGAAACGTAGGAAATATGCCAATAACCGTTAACCAAGAAGTTAAGGTAATTATGCATTGATAAGTTCGCAGGGGTGTTTATCTGTTGGTTCCTGGATATTTTCGCTGTATTCGGCGGTGTAGTCGGCAGAAAACTTTTTAATACAATATCTAAATGCAAATTAGTTTCGCCGTTAGGACAAGGTGGTGCAAAAGTCACGACCGCCAGAGCTACGGATATTTTATTAAAAAGTAACGCTGATTAACTTGCCTTCTTTTCTACTTCCAAGCTGTTCATTACGCGTCGAGTTTTTGAGGGGATTTCGACACGATGTTCCCTGCAAATTGAAGCAGGTACAAGTTCAAGAATTGATTTTTCAACATTATGTTTTTGTTGCAATTCCTTCTTTTTTATTAAAATTACGCATTCCTGATCTTTTGGATTAAATTATCCGATTGTATCCAAGGTGTTAAAACACGTTCTCGACATGCCATCAAGAAATGCATCGGATATAATACAAAAAATGCTATAGGCGGAAGAAGTGAAGATATTATTCCTACAACTACTTGCTTATACGATCACCCCCATTGGCAATCTATTTCCACTTGAAATGGATGCCGCGTACTTTCATTTTTCTCCATAGATGGCGCCCAGATCTCCCCTGCTATACCGAAATAATAACAGCAATGGTATTGATGGCAAGTGACATAGGGGATGAGTAGTTGCACAGAGGGTCGATTCTAAGGCTTACAAGTGTTTGCAAATCATAAAAAATGTATTTTTTGGAGGGTGGTAATGTGGATAAACGGTGAAATATGTCTTATTTATGTTAATGTATTCTTGTTCGTGAATTGACTTGTCAAAATTATGTATTTGTGGAAAGAATCATTTAAGAGCTGTTTTGACGTGAAGCTTGGATTAGCTTATAATCATACCGGTAAAAGTTCAGACTTGTAACACGTTTTGCTCACTCTCAAACTCGTGAATCGGTTCCAGTGAATTTGAGAAGGTTTTAAAAAATACAAACATTAATTAATCTTAGGGAATTTGTAACTTGTTCACAAATAAAATAGTTTAGTTTCTTACTTTGTCTTTATTATCTTTGATAAAATTTCCTGATAGCAACAATGTATCTATCTAATGGGTGCTACTTATTCCTTGTAATTGCGCCTCTCACTACCAGGTGACGCCAGTACTGAATATGATATGAAAAAAAAAATATGAAACAATATTTTCCTAACTGTCACATGTTGTTTATATGGTGATTAATACAATTCCACCGCGAAGATGTGAATTAACCCATTAACTGCTACGATCCCCATTTGGGGATTTTGGAATTTTACGTACACCACTTGGCGCGAAAAATATATCAAGTGCGTTTGACAGTTTAACATACATATCAGTCAATACTGCTTTCAAGTGAACAAATTTGAAATGTAAGAAGGGAATGTGGTACATGTAACGTCGGGTTACATGTGGACTGTATGGAAAAATAACAGCTATTTTTGTATACCTAAAATAATTCATACAATAAAAACAATTTTTTTCTTATTAGTTTTTTTTTTCATGTAACCAGGCGCAATTCCCATTTGGGACCTTTAAAAAAATATGAAATATTTGAACAACAAAACTTAATATGAATACAATTATGTTGTTACACAACTTTTTGTGCACATATATAACTTTTCCCGTAAAAAATTAAAAATATGTTTTATTTAAAAGAAAAAAAAACAAATAAAAGGCTTCGGGATAATAAAATTAAATAGAATTCAGGAATCAATCTCGGTGACAACTTTATGCACAAAAGATATATTTAATTTACAAAATTACAAAAGGTTTTTAGCAATGAAATTAAGCAAAATTCGGTAATCAATCATACGCCGAAAATGAAAATACGGAAATTTTGGTAAAGTATAGATTGAGAACAAAGTGGTGAACAAACCTAAATTAAATTTAAATAAATTTCAATGTCGCAAATATAAATATCACTGTTACGGGGGTGGTTTTCGCCTAGGGCAGTGCTGTACACCGTCTGCGATGCGGGGGTGAGTTTCGCCGAGGACAATGCTGTACACCGTCTGCGATGCGGGCGTGAGTTTCACCGAGGACCGTGTTGTACACCGTCTGCATTGTGGGGGTAGGCCTTGCTTAGGACAGCACTTAGACACCGTCAGCGTTGCAAGCAAGAGAAGACTCCTATAGAATGAAATTCCATAGCGGTTTATATACCTTTGTGGATGGTGACGTAGTACTTGACGAATGACGTACCGTACAAAAAGAACAAGACGAGAATGTGGATCGATAAATTAAGCAAAATATGCAACGTCATTCGGAATAAGGGTACAGGGTTTTCCAAAAGTTTATTCACGTACAAATATAATTAAATATTTGCAAAATGACTCAAGGAATGAACACAAAAATTATTATTCTAATAACAAATTGTCTCTTTTCTTTTAGTAAAAGTTCTTTGAATCTGTGACGAGCAGCGGATCGTCGCAGACTAACGCAACAAATATTAATATGATATTATGGCATTTGCTGTCACTGTATATGCTTTTCTCCCTATTTTCTATAGTACCATTAGGAACAAATGGCACCATGAAGGTGTTTCATTAGCAAGGCAATAAAGCTGATTGGTCTCCTACTTCAATGCAGCGTGTGTTGAGATCGCTCTGGCTATTTCCTCTGTCAACGTCTTTTGTTGTCAACGATATTTTGTGCTCTTGAGAAACAACAAACATACCTCAACTGAACGTCTTTTTAGACTTTTGTACGCAGAAGACATCAGGAACACTTAATCAGCTGTCATCTAATTAGACTTTTTTGGTCAGGAAACAAGGTACTTTCAGTACTAATGAATAATCAATAGCCGTATAAATGGACCATATTTTTACAATGTTACTCTTACTGGTGAAAGAGCTTTTAGAGGCAATTGAAAATGCTCCACCAAATAATAGTGCAGTAACTACATATTTTTTTTTATATCGCACGTTTCAAGAGTCTTGGATTGTGCAATAGAGGTTCTTAGATGACCAGCTCAATCTCCAGACCTGATACCTCCAAATTTTTTCCTTTGGGGTTTCACATTACAGGTGTTGTTTCTGTTGTGCCGTCCAAGGATCCTGATGATTTCAAATTGAAAATCTTCCAGGCTTGTGGAAGTATAACTTCTGAAATGGTATGAGCCTCTTGTACGAGAGCTGTGATTAGGCGGTATGAGGCCTATGTCGGGGCAGGAGGAAGACAATGTGAACAAGATTTATAATTTATTACCTATTTTTTATTTTTATTTCTGTTTTTGCTGTGTTATTAAGTATATGCCTTTATTTATTAAAATTATATTGCAATAAAGTTATTATTTCTGTTTAAAAGTTTTGCATAGGTATTGATCAAATGAAGTGCGTTTGTTGTTGTCCAATTGAAAGAAAAACATAGGAGGAGTAAAAAAAATTGAACAACTTCAAAACGACGCAAAGTAAATAGGTAAGTGGCACATGGTTATAAAGCGAAAAGCAAGGGTAGTCAAAATATCTGATAAAAAATAATAATAAAAAACCATAAGACGCATTTGGGAGCACAGTAATTCTAGGGTAAGAATTTCTTTCTAAAAAATAATCCTCTATCCATTCAAATATCAATCATATTGGCTGTGGAACAAAATCTGGGACACTCGGCATAATAAAAAAAACAGAAATTAAAATACAAAAAATTGGATTTTTAATCTAAACATGTAAAAAGGGTAGTAACACCAGCAGATTTTTCTACTTCACTTGAAACTGACCATGGGTATCGCATCAAATCCTTTGCTAGATGTAACAAAATACTCATTATTACAATTAATTTTTGTTAAATATAACCTCATCACCTCTTTTTTTTTTTAGAGAGATTGCTTATCATTTTGTCGGGACTATACATACACAATATTTCAACATCTATAGGCGATTTGTAAAACTTCATTTCCCGTCGGGATTTTCGTTACATCAAAGCACTACGCGTTGTATCGAGAGGGGCCGATTTCGCGGCAACCGTTCACTAATAGCCCCCAGAGAGTTGTTCCTTGGTGGCAATGGAGTTGTACATCGCATTGTCAGAAACAGTGTTACAGCGCGGGCCGTACCGCGTCGCGCCTTGATTAATTCAACGACAGGCCAAGATTGCCTTCGCCGAAATCATTTATCTTTTGTCATCGGTTAGCTAACCTTTCCTTTTACCGTGCGCTGCATCTGCGACGCGAATAAGACTCGGAGATCCCTGGCCGAATGCGAAGGGGAAAGCACCGGTAGACGGCGGGGCTTCTACGAGATGGATCACCTAGACCCGCACGGGGATCACTTTGATATAAATTACGGCATTGTCACGGTAATACAGTGGAATAAAATAGAAAAAAATTGCCGTCCTGGCTTAAATCTTATCCCATCATCGTAATTTTTTCGCGTCTAAATAATAGATGAGGACGGTTAGCGTGTATTCAAGGGAGAAGAAATGAAAGGGAAAAAGAATGGGATGAAAAACGACAGGAGCTGAGGAAAGAAAACAAGAGGGTAGATATAAGCGAATATGCTTAATTATTTTGAAAGTTTGCACGTCTGCATTGCCTAAGAATGCAATGTGATAAATGATGGGAGATAGGGTGAAAAATGATATACAAAGAACTGTATAAAGTAGCCTACATGTTTCAATTATATCCATTTGTTGTTACTTTTCAAGTATAAGTAAAAAAGGCAGTTTAAGATGTACGAGGTATTACAGCTGCTTGCAACTCACTATCGTTCTTAAAATGACATCCTATCGATTCCTTTTTGGATAGGGGATCATAATGCAGAACCATTGTTTCATCTCCTGTGACAATGGACTCCCGAATCGGTTTCGGGTCGTCTCCACACAAATTTAAAAACGAGCGCACATATTCGACTCGACGTTCACATTGGAGAGCAGCAAGATGATGCGGCACCCACCTTGCGTTAATCTTATTCATACCCAAATGGTTATGGAGAAGTCGGCGAATACTTGTTTCAGAGATCAGTTAGATATCATACTAATTCCTTTACTTTCAAACGGCGATCTGCTAATATCATTTCTTCAATAATTTAAATCTTTTGAGGCATTATCAGTTCAATTGGTCGATTGGGGCGCTCATCATAAACAAGGGATTCTTGCCCGAAACGCAAACGTTTTGCCCACTTTTTTACAGTGGAATATGAATCACTTTAAACGCCATCTAAGCGCTGTTTAATGTGATTAGGCGTATGCCCTTGTTTTGTTAAAAATTTAATGACCGCGCGGTACTCAATGTTCGTTACCTAAGACATTTTCATGTACTAGTCACGTTACTGGCTGGCTACCAAAAACTACTACTCTTCGAGCCGTACTATATATGTCTAGGCCTCGCACTTGTGCAACTATGACGCAACGGAATTTGAACACGTTAGAAGTTGCATAAGCCTGTCAGGCCGGGAATTTATGGCTCTTACCTCGTATTTTCAGATTCGACAGCTCGATGCAGTCTGTCTATAAAGTTACAACGTTGGGGCGTCACCACACCTAAAAAATGTTTGCAGCTGACCTGGTTTCACTGAAATTAGTAAACTATAACATTTTCCGCTTTCTTCTCCAGTCGTTATTAGTTTTCTAGACATTGAAAATTGCAGTTTCCTGGCAGAGATCTTGTCTAAATGATGTGCATGTTTGCCCCTTTTTAGAATTGGATTATGGATTTTAAAAGTAAGCTTGTTTCCTAAATTATACTCAATCTGAAATCAGCAAATCAGTTATAAAAGATGTACTAAACACCTGCAAATAGTCCCAGTTTATAGCAGATCATCTTTATATACCATCAGATAAGAATAATACTTAACTTTTCTGCATGTATTTCAACAAATTAAAATGCTACATCAACAGCTAATTACAAGCGGCATACCGGAAACGCTCTAGTACCCCCTCATACACCAGAGGAGGATTGGTCCTTCTCGAATCAGTACGTCAAGACCTAAATGATTCGAGCGGTCGGAGCATCCAATTTATGTGCAAATCGAACATAAACATTTCATCGCGTGTAATTCGATTCAAATCGAGCGTACAGCCAGCGTTGTGCCCCCATTCGCCAGAATCGCTTCCTTGTGTGCGGGCGTATTCAAATTGAGCTCGAGTTAAGCGAGGAAGGCAACCAAAACATTATCGCTTCGCTATTTCCCGGGAATATAGAGGCAGTTGTATAAGAATTGCATAGCTGTTAAGAACTAACATAATGTCCATTGTATTCACCAAATTAGGTACAGGATGAACTAAAAATATTACTAAAAAGTACAATATGGTCATAAGAAAAATGCAGTCGAGAGAATCGTGTTGTTAGTTTACTTTTTATGTTGGTTGCAACTACATCTGACAGTTAAATCTAAAATTGGTACTTCAAATTACGTTTGATATTTATTGACAAGTTTGGCAATCCAAATTAGATTTGATGTTTATTGACGTATCATTTAAAGGTAAATTTTAAAACATGTTTACAACAGATTACCAAACACTTATCATTGAAAGTTATTTTTGTAATGGATGAAAACAGCAGACTGGGAATTGGTCTTATTCTACGCAGCTGGTGCAATAGGTCGCAGACCCGGTAGTGGTAGACACAAGAAAAGAACTGATGAAACTATTGAGGATGTGAAGAGGCGTACAGATCATTTACCTAAAAAGGCAATTAGAAATCTTTCACAGGAATCTAATTTGTTATATGGTATGTACCTGTCCGCATATTCTCAGAAAAGGTTTCGAAAAATATCCATATAAAATGATAATATCCTTCACAAATCCTTCTTCTCAGACGAAGCTTGGTTCCACTTTTATAGTTTTATTAACAAACAAACCATGTGTATATGGTCCAGCGATGTTATGTCATGCTGCAGAAACCATTGAATTTTGAAAAGGTTGGTGTTTGGATAGTGGCTTCACGGTATAGAATTATTGATTCATATTATTTTTTTTATCACACGGTAAATGAAGATAAATATCGTAATAACTTGAAACCTTTTCTAAACAAGTTGCATGATATGAACTAAGGGATGAATACTTTCAACAAGACAGGTTGACATAACACACTACAAATAATCAACCCCTGAATGAAACCAATGAATATTTTGATAACCATATAGTATATTTTCCTCCATGTTCTACGGATCAAACTATTTTAGATTATTTTATTTTTCCACGCCTAAAAAATACAGTTTCTAAAAATACACCACACCGTACTCTCGGGCACCAAAAATGTAACGTTAAATGGACACGTATCTTACTTCTTTCTGAATCGAAATGAATTAATATCTTTCTTTATTTATACGATTGCTAGTCAATGAAACTGAATACGATATGTTATGTTACTTTATTTTAATGTACTTATACTTTCGATATGATTTATTGGTTACAGGTATTCTATGTATCAAAAATACTTACATTTTCAAAAAATGATTTTTTGCAGTGCTTTGTAGAAATAACTATAATCTACATATTAATTCACACTTTATTTTTCGGTTTGGGTATTAACTAACCTACAGAGTTAGCAAACCTACTAAAAATGTTATTTATCGGATGTTATTTTGAATGGAACAGCCTGTATATTTCTTAGATTTCGAATTGTTGCTGATATATGCGTTAATTATGTAAAGCATTCCGTATACCTATAACTAGCCGTTTTTTAGATATTTTGCACATTCGACTTATTGTCCCGACTTGTGGCAATTGTGCATCAAACATTTTAATTCCAACACAATTGCGTTCGTAGTTCAAAAAAGTACATAATCGTAAGAAGCCTTTAATTATAAAGTAATCAAGGAAATAAACTCATACTTGAGTCATGATGGAATGCTTAAATTATAAAGTTGACACAGGAATTTAGTTTCAGCCGACCCTTAGTTCTTTTTCTTGGCCAATAATGTTAATTCTAATAAATAAAACTCCTGAGTTTGGTGGCCTTATTCTTTTACTTAAACTTTGTTTAAATAGTTAATACATGAAAATTTTTTTGTAGGGATTTTAACGTAAGCGTAATGTTTAAGGAATAGTATCCTCCCGATAAAGAAACTCAGGTCAGAGGTAACAATGAACTGGTAACGGACACTCTTTGTGTTGTTTCGACATGCAGGCACGAAGGGACACTATTATTGTATTTAGAGGGTACGTTATTGCCTGCATTATACGGATGCGTTTGCCTGGGTATTTCCGCAAAGGTGCAATAACCAGATACTTTCGAGAACTTACGGAAATATGTAGAGGTCGTGTTTGTTTATCACGAGAGCAACATCGTCGTGTTTGTCACCTTAAGTAAATAATAAGTATATTAATTTCAGCATTGTAGTTATTCTTTTCTCACTACATGTCCCGACATAACTCCTACATTTTTGACGTTTCGTTGGAACATGTCATCTTTATTAAAAGATTTAAACAAATTATATTATTTTTGGTTTCACCATTCTTTTTATTAATGTTTTAATTTTTGTAACTAAACTAATTTATGTATCTTTACATTATTTTAACTTTTTTAACAATACTAGCGTTAACGCTATAGGTCTACAATCTGTTTGTGAATGTTTTTAAATAGTAAAGGTTCTATCGGAGAATCTCGCCCTATTGTCCCACCCTGCATGTAAATGTATTCCATGATATTCCTACATTACTTACTAAAGCATTTCTTTCTATATGGACGACTTTAATACACCTCCCACCTTCCCATCTTCTGCAAATACACTTCGCTACTCCTTTGCGACCGCAAAGTATTATTAATCTTTATAAACTCCTCGGGAAAGAGGTGGGCCTAATAAAAAATTCCCAATCTCTAAAAGAGACCAAAACTCCGAGAAAACTTTCCGCCGAAGAAATTAATGAATATAAGCGAGCAAGTAATGATTACGTTAATATTCAAAATTACGAGCGCGGGTCCCTTCCATCCTCCTCTCCCTTTTTTTTAATCCTTTTCAAGTTTCCAAATTAAGAGTATTTTTTACTTTGACGTAGAAGCGTAATTTTATTAAAAAGTTGAAGGTGGGGCGTGTGGTATGTTTTATCACAAAAAAATTTAAATTACGTCCGCACTTTTTCCCGTCGCGACGCTTGTTTGCGTGTTTTTTTTTGTCCATCGTGCTGGGTTGTTTCGTTTAAATTAAAACTAATGACGTTTGTTAGTTTAGTTAAACTGGAGAGTTTGATAGAGTAAAAATAAAGGAATTAATTTGAAAAGTTTTGAAATTATTTGCGTAGGAAATACTGCAGAAAAAATAACGTTAAAGTCAATGGTGTTTTATATAGCTCTTCGAATGAAAAATTGTCGAGATATAAAATGACTTTCAAGGTAAGTATTGTAGGAGTTATGTCAGGATATGTATCAAAGAGTCATCTGAATATAATCAGATGACTTACCCCAATGAATTATTCCATAACGCATACATCATACGAAATTAGAATAATAAAAGGTTTTCACAGCTTTAAAGGTACAAATCTTACGTAACTGTCTTAGTGCATGACATGCAAGATACTACACAAGTTATTAATATGTGGAGCCTATTTCAGGTTTTCATCAATAGTTTTACCTAAAACCTTTTCAAGACAACAGATCTTATTATTCAAATATAAGTAAACGCATTGTATTTTTTGCTCATTAACAATCAATTGATTGGTAGCCATCAATTCACTAAAATCATTCAGTACAACAGATGTTTTCGCTGACAGTACGTTCAGATTAGATGAAGTGTAAACTATGTTTATGTCATCCGCATAAAGGATTACTTGATTTGTTAATGTTAAATTCTTAAGTAGATGTTCAATAGTGACTCGTTGTGAGTAAATCATATCGGGAAAGGTGAATGAATGGTCTTGTACTCACAAAAATTCTTTCATAAGAAAATCTAACATGCGATCGGTTTCGGGCACATGCCCACCTTTAGGCCAAGCTAAAAGGACATCATGGGTATACGAGGGACACGCTATATATTTTAAGATGCGACAAAAGTAGAGAAGTTAGAGCTGGCAACACTGCATTTCTAAATACCACCATCTTTAAGTAGTAAACTCTGACTGTCAGTTGAGTCGCTGCTGTCATAAAATAAATGTGGTAGGTACGATTTGTCATCGAAACATGGAGTTGTCAAGAGAACATGTACGCGCAATGATTTACTACGATTTTAAGGTCGGTTTAAATGAACAACAAAGTCTTGGACGATTGCAACTCGCATTTGGTGATGAAAGTCCTTCACGTGCAACTGTGTTTCACTGGTATAGCGAATTTAAAAGAGGACGGATATCGCTTGGTGATAAGGAACGTACGGGTAGGCCCAGTTCTTCAGTTACCGCTGGAAACATTGAGAGTGTGAGACGTATGATCGACGAAGATCCAAGGTGGTCCATGGTGTTGGATCCGCAACAGTAAATTCAATTTTACATGATCATCTTCGGATGAAAAAAATTGTTACTCGTTGGGTGTCACACACGCTTACCGATTTCCAAAAAGCAGAGCGAGTAAGAATCGCTCGGGAAACATTGGAAATGTTAAATAATGGTGGACATCGCATTCTATCAAAAATAGTAACAGGTGATGAAACTTACATCCCATTTTAAGATATTCTTACCCGCCAGGAGAGCCGCGTGTGGATCCACGAAGATGCACCAACACCAAGAATGGCCAAAAGGCAAAGGGCTGTCAAGAAAGTTATATACGCAGTTTTCTTCCCTAGTACCGGATTAGTAAAAGCAATGAAGCTGGAAAATCAACGTACAGTCACAGCAAACTGGCACACCACAAAATGTTTACCTGCAGTTTTTGAGCCAGCCAACATTCGCGGGTTAATGTTGCATCACGACAATGCATCGTCACACAGTGCACAGCAGACAGTTGAATTTTTACGTGAAAATAAGGTAAAAGTCATTGAACATCCACCCTATTCGCCTGATTTGGCCATGTGTTATTTCTGGTTGTTCTTCAACCTAAAGAAACATTTACGTGGTCGACGTTTCACGACGGAGGATGAGATAGATGAAGCAATTCATCTATTTTTTGAGAGCATTCCAAGAGATGACTGGCTTCACGCTTTTACGTTGTGGAAACTTCGGTTACAAAAGTGTATTGATGCAGGAGGAGATTATTTTGAACATAAATAAAATCATTTTCGTAAAAAGACTTTTAGTTTTCATGTATCTCAAAATATATAGCGTGACTCTCGTATTACAATGTATAAATTGCTAAATGTATACATAAAATTATTGTATAAAATATTAAAATATTAAAACGTAGAAGCTAATTTTAAATTTTATTTGAAATTTGTAAGTGATGTAAATATTTGTAGAGTTATCTCAAATTAACAAAGTTATGTGAGTTAAAAGTTGTTTTTTTTTTATTTTAGGATGATTACTTTTTAATTTGTTATCAGTTTCTTTTTTATATTTGAGGTACTCTACATAATATATCAATATTGGAATTGAATATAAAATACTTACAATTTGTAAAGAACAGTTAAAAGTCGTCTAACAATAAAAATATTGCAGATGTATAGCGATGGATCAACATTCGAATATAATTAGGTTTTTAAAAATAATTAAAATTAAGTATAAAAGGGATTGAACACACACAAGTTAAAATAAAATTGTCAAAACTAAAATTATGTTTTTTGTGATAAAGGAAATGTAAGAATGGTCGAAAACTGAATCTACATGTTATTAGTGACATCTGTGGTTAACCACAGATGTCACAACAGATGTCAAAACCAGGTAATAAAAGAAGAAGAAACCTATGACATGACTTCAATCGAAAAAAATTTGAAAAACAGAGGTCGCTTCCGACTGGAACTGCGTATTTAAATTATAGTTTTTGTTTGTGTGTTGCTCTCTCATAATTTAGAGGCTCTCCAAGTTATTTAAGAAATTACCTTTGTTGGCTATGTGTAGAATACTGAAGTAGTATGCTGAAGATGAGTAAAGATCTTAAGTAGATCTTCAATGTACAGTGAGAAT
Source organism: Dynastes maya (assembly GCA_029619315.2). Taxonomy (NCBI): domain Eukaryota; kingdom Metazoa; phylum Arthropoda; class Insecta; order Coleoptera; family Scarabaeidae; genus Dynastes; species Dynastes maya. Next base: position 53,584,460 of record JAROYE020000004.1, on the reverse strand, counting down.
CGAGCCTTGGAATACGCCGACAGAGACGTTTCTACACGTTGATTGACAATTATTTAGCAAAACCAGTTCCTTACTTCCAATAAGACAGGATTCAAACCATTTTAATGTAATTCCATTTATCCCATAGCATTCCAATTTGTCTAATAAAATCTTGTGATTAATTAAGTTAAAAGCTTTAGGTAAATCTATAAATAATCCAAATGAAATTTCTCTGTTATCTAAATTAGCATGAATTTCCTATTTAATATATAGGGAGTTTGCAAGAATAACAATAATAATCTGTTTAAATATTATTCTCTCGTCCCGTTTTTGCCCGCAAGAATTATGGGCAGCCTAGTACTGAGACACTTCACTAAAACTGGATGCATGCCTCCATAGCTATGCTACGAGTATCATGTTTAATAGTTAGACTGGACTGCTTGAGGATCTAATACCGTTACTCTACATCTTAAACTATCCCAAATGACAGCTTTACATTTTAATTTAATCTTTTTGGTTTCTGTGAGCATTTTTGACAGAGAATTTTTGGTTAATTTTAAATACGAACTTTGTGTTAACTCAATTGAAATAATCATACGTAGATTACCACAATGCTATATCGTTAATATACAGTAGAGACTATAGCTGTCCTAATATGAAATTTTCTTTGGTTTCTAGTTTGGGATAACACTTTCGTGTAATATTTCTTAGTAATAACCGCATCCATTACTTCATAAAACAAAAATGTTGAGTATACCAGTAAATATCATCGTGTCCATACAAAACCTTATTTCTAATACAAAAATCAATGTTGCTATGTAGTATATGCAGGTGTATTGTCCAAATAACGCTGTTTTATATGCATATTAGATGATAAGCCATTAAACAGTATCAGATAATGTATTTCCGATTTTCCAACGCGTCATTTAAGCCACTACCAGTATTACGTTACACACTGCTGATATCTTAAAACCGATCGCATAAATAATGGAAAAGATGACTTGGGGAAAAATAGAAAATTATCGGGACGTGAGGACATTTTATGCACTTTATATTGTGAAAGTCACTGTTGTAGCATTATCATATTTCATTCTTATTAGGTACTAAATTTCAAAGTCTCCCCCTTTTTTTCCTTTCCCTTTTCTATTTTTCCATTACCGCAAAATACGCCCCTCATTACTACCAGTCAGACGTAGAAATGGAATGCACCCCGTTTCAAGGGGGAGGGACGATACTCGTCGTTGTAAACCGCCGGCATATTAATAATTCATCGATAACATGCAAGGGAAGAAATAAAGAAATGAATTATCTGAGATAAGCGAGCAAGGTGTTCTCTGACCGGGGGAAAAAACGTTAAAGGAGTACTCGTTAAAGCCATAGACGCACGTAATCTCACTATCGTCGCCGGTGCTAGCGTTTTTATCACCCTAGGCGGCGGTAGAAAGGTCCGGTTTTAATAGGGTAGAAAAAACATTGCTCGGCAGTGAAGTGAGCAAATAAATAATACAACAAGAAGGATAGAGTATAGTATAGAGTATGGAGTAGGAGTCGCTCTTCAAGTGTTCAATTAGTTGTTTTAAGGGAGTCGATAGAGGACAATAATTTTGCAAAAAATATAAAAAAAGTTGTGTCACATAAAGGGTTTGATATTAAAACAAAATAATAATAATAATGATAATAATAATAACACTGTGCTAGTTGCCAAATGCAACAAGCTGGGCACCCGGGGGGTAAACCTAATTCAAGTACACTGAATCCAATGGTGCCATCGGACAAAATGAAGCAGTGATCAGAAAAAACGGTATGAACGACATCATATTTGGATATTGTAATGTGTGAACTGGTAATTATAAGATCAATCAGGGTTGATGTCGCTGGTCGGGTAGGTTCGTCAATAATTTGGTTAACATTGTACGTTTCGAGTAAATCAAGCAATTTTCTAATTTTCTAGTCATTCAGATTAAGCACATCACTATTGAAATCTCCCAGGCATAAGAAATAATCAACACGAAGGGACAACTCCGATACACTCCCCTCGAATTCATTAAGAAAAATGGAAAAATTACTACTGGGAGGCCTGTAATATACACTTATATACAATACCTTTCTCTACCAGGGGTAAATTTGAAAGATAAATATTCTAGAAAAGTTTCTGAAAAGGATTCTTCTTCATTTACATCAATCCAGTTTTTACAGTAAAATGCAACTCCGGCCCCTTTGCTAAGCCGATCATTCCTGTACAGCCTATAATTATCGATGCTAAAAGGAGGTAAGGTATTTGAGAGCCAGGTCTCCGAAAGAGCGAGAATATCAAAATTTCCATGCAAGAGGAAATTCTTTAATTGATGAAAGTGGGCGGGAAGAGAGCGTATATTAATGTGTATATATGCTATATGTAGGTTTTATTATTGAAATATTGAATATTGGAATACAAAATATAAAATAAACTATAAAACGGAAAAAATACAAGTCCTTTCGTCTTCTGTTGCACGTCTTTTACCTCTCGTCTTGCACTTTACGTCTTTTACACACAATACATCTTTTAGTATACGTATTACACTATACCGTCTTACACCCTTCGTCTTACATCTTACGTCTTACGCCATTACCCTCTCTTCTCTCTCACCCCTTCCTTCTCTTACTGCGTCCTTTACCCTCCCAATCCCACGTATATGTAACTTGTGTCATTATCGTGCATCCACGAAGCAAACATGTTTTCGACATATTGATTGGCCCGTTCTATCGAGTCCTGATTTTGACTGTGGTCAAATACGGTCAAATACCGTCAGTTCCTTGATGACAAACCCTCTGCCATTATCAGCATATAAGATGCAAGGAGCTCCAAATGCCAAAAGTATGTCGGTCAGTTGATAGGCCACTTCTTCAGTGGTTTTAGAGTGAAATGGGCGGAATAAAACAAACTTTGTCAAATGATTCTGGTAAACCATAATGAACTTGAATCTGCGAAGGCTAAATACAATGAGCCATTTTCTGAGGGGACGGAGACGACTGTGCAAGTTCGGACAGGTATAAAACATCCTTAACTGTCCCATTTCAGTCAAAAATGCTTTTAATTAATTGTTAACAAAAAATGCCAGTCAAATCTAGTTTTCCCTAGGAAACTCACATAATTCTAGTTCTGACTAGTAAATATTAGTTTTCACGAAAGGGCTCCGTTAAAACTATTTTCACTAGTATAATACTAGTTTTAATTGATTTCGGTACATATGTATACTTGTATGTATACCAAAAATGTTAAGAGATTATACTTTACCAACTACATATATCAATTTACAACAGACCGATATTCCCATATTTTTACTCCACGTGCGAGCCCATATTCTTCCACTACAAAAACTAAAAACATCCTCTAACACATCGGTGCCGAAAAAATATTGACGCGGAGAGAAAAAAATATATAAAAAAGAACGATTAATCATGGAGGCACGTCGATATAATATATCCTTCACTCCTGCCCAAGCCCAAGCAACAACATCACGTCTTTCATATACTTTTAAAATTTCATTTCTTCAAATTCCACAGGAATTCCCAATTGGCTTATCCACCCCGCCGCAACACGATATTTTCCTTGTGCGCGAGCGACATCTACCAAAGTGCGTTACATGCCATGGTCGAAGATTGATTATGTAACTTTAGCGTAACGGTAGCGGCATATAAGATATTTTTGTTGCTATAAATGTAAGGATAATGTAAGTTTAAACAAAATATAGTTAGGAATAGGTATCATTCTCTTTAGACTCTTAAATTTCCTGCTTTCTTCAATGCAGAATAAAATTCCACACGTTTCTCTAGGAATAATTACCTCAAGGAGAATGGAATTACACAATGGAATTTACTAGGTCTCAACTAAGTATCTCAACTATTAAAAAAATCTAACAAAAATGGCTTCCATTGCTCTAACCGTCCAGGAATTAATTATAGGCACCCAAATTTGAGATCAGAGCAAAACACTAAGTTTTCAAATTTTGAAGCGCTTGAAGGTCTAAATGATTACAGTAAGAGGGTGCCGATTTCCAACATTGAAAAGTAATCGTCGCGATCTTTAAATCGAGCACAAAATTGCTTTGATTTGCATACAAAGTGCCGAGCGGAGTTCGAAAATGACCATGCTATTTGGTATCTTGATGATCCACTGTCCTTTTCAGCGGTTTTTTCCGCTAACTATGGCTTTTTAAAGTTACATTTCTACTGAATCGGTTCAATCAACCCGAAAGTCTTCAGCTCTGTTAGTTTGGATGCTATGGCATTTTAAAACGTCACAATGTAAAAAACTTTCTCAATTTCGAGAGGGTTCGTTCTAACGCCAAAACGTTGAATTTATATGAAGATCTACAATACTATAATAAAAAAAAACTTAATTGAGAGGATCATGTTTTTTTAACTATCTTTTATGTCGTTAACAACTAATTGCAATAAAATCAGATAGCAGAAATTCAATTTACGCAATACTACTAACCCAATAACAAGAAAATTGCAGATTTCAAATCACAATTCTTGTTGAGACAGCCATTATGAACGCGAAATCAATGTTAAATAAATAATGAAGGTTCCGGACTGTTAAATGTGTATTGTTAATAGTTTGGTCGTCAACAGAAATCGCTTGATCACATTAAGTAGCGCAACTGACTTTGAAACTGTGGTATGTTAGCAATGGCATAGCTGCTCTAAAAAGAGACAGAACACTACGACGTCGTTACAGTCCCTTACGGAACGTGAAAAATTGATATCGCTGAAATCATCAATCAACAAGCGTGTCATGCTACGAGGGTGGTCGCAGAAGTACCCAACTTGACCCATAGATGGCGCTTGTTGTTTGAAAGTAATTACTATGATCGAAAGTACCAACCTTATAAAGCTTAAGTTTGAAGTTTGAAGACGCTACGTTGTTTAGTATACGTTTGACGTCTCTCGAAAATTCAGAGACTGGCATGTTTTTGTATAACAGGAGCTATTAAAAGCATTCCAACAGCTGCTATGGAAACCATGCTAAACCTACCTCCTCTTGAGATTTATATCAAGGGAGAAGCCAGAATGGGGGCATACAGACTGAAAAATACTAGCAACTGGAGATCCCACAGTGGATCTGGGCACACCAGAATAGAAGCAGTAGTAACAAACCCTATCTATGATATGGGTAGTGATACAACAATCTCCAGGATCTCCTATGACAAACCTTTCAAAGTTTTCTTGAATTGGGAAGAATGGAGGGATGGAGAGGGGAGAAAACCAAGAACACTAGTCTGGTACACAGATGGGTCTAAAACGGGCACTACATCTGGCGTTGGTGTATATGAGGAATACCAGGGATACAAAGTATGTGTATCACTTGGGCGATACACCACGGTATTTCAAACAGAAATATATGCTATACAAACCTGCGCGTGGGAGAGTCTGCGTCGGCGACCGCAGGGTGAGACGATGTGCATTCTCTCTGACAGTCAGGCAGCCTTAAAGGCACTAGCATCTTATCGCATAACCTCCAAACTAGTATGGGAGTGCCTGCAAACCCTAATGGCTCTGTCTAAACACAACAAGGTCACACTGGTGTGGGTGCCAGGGCACAGGGGCATAGCGGGCAATGAAATTGCAGACCAGCTAGCGAGGGAAGGTTCAAAAATGAATTATATAGGCCCTGAACCGGGTCTAGGTATTACCAAGAGTGCAGTGCGTGGTGCAATTAATGAGTGGATTATAACACAACACCAATTAAATTGGAAACATGCAGCTGGACAGAAGCACAGCAAACGGATGATGGGAAGACCGTCGCAACATCTGACTGCTGACCTGCTTGAATTAAACAAGATACAGCTTAGAGCAGCAACATGTCTATTAACAGGACATGGCTGTTTGAGAGGCCACTTGCATAAGATGGGGATCTACAAAGATGAGCCCTTATGTAGACTTTGCAATGAGGAGGAGGAAACAGCCTCTCACATTATTTTCGAATGTGCAGCGTTAGCTCAACGCAGATTCGCTATGCGAAGCACAATTGAACTACCAATGGAGAAAGATTTACTACATAGGCTGTTAAACCTGATTGCGGGAACTAACCTGTTTAAGTAAAACAAAACCGAAGCAGGAATAATACAATAAGCTATTAAGCTTCAGTGTTAGGGATGTAAAGACCAGCCCTGCTCTGGTAGAAAATCAATCAATCAATACGTTTGACAGTCATCAATAGTGAACGGTGTCAGTGAATTTCTAAACATGGATAAAATCGGTCATCGGTGTGTGATACAATACTTTCATTTGAAAGGTCTCAGTCCAACAAATATGGCTAGCTAAGCTTTTAGATTTGTTGGGTCTACTTTGGGGGTGTCTAGTCCATCGTTTACAACAATAAAATATTGGGTGGCAGAGTTTAAGCGCGGCCATACGCGCTACCAAGACGAACATCGCAGGGGACGACCAAATGAGGTGACCACGACAGAATTGCCAGAAATGTAAAAAAAAATACTCAAAATAGTATTGGATGACCGTCGAGTGAAAGTGCGCGAGCTAGCAGACATGGTGGGCATTTCAAAAAGTACTGTACATCGGATAGTGATAGAAAATTTGGACATGAGAAAGCTGTGTACAAGATAGGTGCCGCGTTTGCTTACAAATAAACAAAAACAGTGTTGTGCGGATGTTTCATCCGAGTGTTTGGCGATGTTTCGAAGCAATAAAACGGAGTTTTTGCGTAGATTCGTAACCATGGATGAAACATGGGTCCATCCTTCACACCTGAGACGAAAGAACAGTCGAAACATTGGACTGAAAGGAGAGAATCGGCTCCGAAGAAGGCGAAGACTGTTCCGTCTGTTGGCAAAGTCACGACGTCGGTGTTTTGGGATTTACGTAGGATAATTTTCATTGATTATCTCCAAAAAGGGAGAATATTATGCGAACTTGTTGTAACGTTTGAGTGATGAAATCAAGACAAAATGGTCGCAATTGGCGAAAACGAAAATGTTGTTTCATCACGATAATGCACCAGTTCACACATCTGTTATCGCGGTGGCCAAAATCTATGAGTTATGGTTCGAATTGCTTTCTCACGCACCCTATACGCCTGATTTAGCCCCCTCAGACTATTTTCTGTTTCCTAACCTAAAAAAATGGCTCGGCGGTCAAAGATTTGCCAACAATGAAAAGGTGGAGCCTGCGGTGGAGGGCTATTTTGCGGAGCTCGACGTTTCTCACTATAAACAGGGTATCGAATCTATTGAACGTCGCTGGGAAAAGTGTATCGAGTTAAAAGGAGACTATGTTGAAAAATAAAGGTTGGTTTTTCCAAATATTTTGTGCCTTCTTTGTTAGGCCGGGTACTTTTGGGACCATTGTCGTATACCAACGACACCCGCTTCTTCTCTCCTTTTTCTAAAATCATTTCTGGTACAATTAATTTACGCTATAAATGTCCTTCAAAAGAGAGCGATAGAGGAGGATGACAAACGTTTGTTAGGAAAAAATGAAAAAAAAAGGACTAAAGCAGAGGAAGGTGAAATTTGAATTGGAATTCTACGCGAACGTATATTTCCGACGATTATTTATACTTTATTTAATAAAACCGGGCGAGGTATTAATTAAAGTCAACAATTTCATATCCGGCGAGGTCTGGTTGGTTGAAACTAACGCCGCTGTAAATGGATGGCAGTGCTGGCAGTTTAATTGGATAATTTATTTATAGCGAGTTGTCGAGATTCACTGTTGATTATTGCTCATGCTTTCTAAAGCGATGTGCTCTAATTACGACACGAGAAAATCGTTTTATGTTATGAATCGGAGATCGTTTTAACGAATATAAATTTATTTACACTAGAAAGCGCATTTTAAAAACTTGTCATTTGTTCCAATTCCCAATTAGGTCACGGCCGCAAAAAATAATTCAATTAAGGTTAATGGTATGCTTGGGATGCGAATCAAGCTAACAACATTAGACCCTAGGCTTTGAGTAAACAAATGACTCAAGTCTTGTTAATATACAGTGGTCTTAATCTTAATAAGGATGTAAGAACCAAAAGGCTCAGAAATTGCCAGTGAAGAAGGGATTCTTCATGTTTGATGGGAGCTGCCGTCTACCCAAAAATTACTATTAGATAAGTACGTTAGTAATATTTTTAAAAAGTAAACTATTTATTGTTACAAATAAACACCGAAAAAAAAAAAAATTGTTTTTCAACATATACGCCATTAGGATTTATACACTACTCTGAAGATGGTCTCTCCAAAATATGGTTTCTAAAGGATTAAAGAGCTTCTTGAGATGATAACAATCGTTGTCCACGTATTTTTTGTTTGACATTCGAGAATAAGAGGTCGTCAGGCGATAAATCAGGTGAATACAGGCAATTCGATGTTTTTCTCATATGGGCTGCAATTTATGCCTTCATGATGGGCTCTATTCTTCATGAATTGAACGAATCTCAGACCCTCAGACCAGTGTGGAATTTGGTTTGTTTCCGTCTAAGTCGTCAGCATGTTTTCAATGTCCTGATTTGCGCGTTCCACAGAGCCTTGTGACTGGCTATGTCTCGGCTTTCCACGAACTATCTTCAATTCACTCCGCATTTCGCATACTTCTTGAATGAATGTGATTGCAGAATTCGCGGCCATTATCACTTTGCAGTATGCTAGGAGCGCCCAAAATTGTGAAAATATCAAGCATGTTATGTGCAACCTCCTCTGCTCTTTTACTCTTCAAAGGCCGCAACTGTACAAATTTCGTAACATGATCCTGGTAAACGAGGATGAATTTGTAGTCATAGTCAGGCTGACTCTGCATGTCAATTAAATCAACTTGACATCTTGAGTTCATGTCCTTAAAAATCATGGGACGCACTACAAGTCCTTTTTTTGCTTTCACAGGTTTCACATAATGCCAAGTACATTTTTACCTGTTCTTGAGTGATGTTTTTGTATTTGTTCTGCTGCTGCTTCAAAATTCTTGTCCTTCCTCCGTGTCCAATTGCCAAGTGTGTCTCGTGAATTATGTTGAAAATCTGCTCTGTATGCACATAATAACGGACTGATGATGACTCGTGACTCACCGGGTATATTAATTTTTCACTATCACCCAACTTCGTAATGTCGTACCGCTTCAATAGTTGATAATCCTCTGGTTTTTTCCCACTGTTTTTAGATTTTGACACTCGCAGTTTCTTAATTAAGTTCTGGTAGCCTTCTTTACTCATCATTCCACTATTTTCCTTCTTATTCTTAAAAGCATTCAATAAACTTTCATTAAAGGCATCTGCACTCAATGGACACTCAACCTCGACTGTCATGAAAGCAAGCAATCGGATGCCACGTGCAACTAAGACAGGTTTAAACCTGCATAAGTGCGACATTTATCATATTAACCAGAGGGTGCTGGATATTATTCATAATAACACGTAAATGTGATAAATTCTTTAAAATATCAAATATTTGTCACATTAATCAGAAGCGCTTGGTGTTATGTATAATACCCGGTTATTATGCATACTACCCTCATTTATCAAAGTAACGGTAACATTAATACTACAAATGATCAACATACGATAGCAAATTCGTAATCTGACCTGTCATGGTTGCTGTCCAATCAAGTAGTAACAGCGAACTAATTCTATTCAAATATTTACAAATATTTTAATACCATCTACGTTTTTATTGAAGTAAAAAGGAGTAAATATTAGTTCTGTACTTACCTCCACCACGCTGCGACCTCCCACCTCTCTTTTTCCTTAACTCCTTCTTATCCTGCACCAATCCCATCACCAGCAGCTTCTCCACCACCCTGTTCTTCGGTCGCTTTACCTCCAAACGATCTATTATGCATCCCAGAGGATCTATAATTGATATAACAGACGATAGATGTTAGCACCTTCGTATACAAAACCTCGCTGTGGGAATCAATTTCTCTTCGCCTTGTTACCAACTCCGTTGGATGTCGCACTTACCCATCGCGCCCTTGAACTGCTCGTACAGCTCCCTCAGCTGGAGCTCTTCTTGCTCGCTCCAATGCTTCGCGGGCCTGGTATTGTTGGTAGGCCTGGAAGGTCCTTTGTAATCCGTCAAAAGATACATTTCTTTCAACTTTTTCAGGACCCCTCGTCTTGTCCTCGTGTTATCGATCAAATTGTTAAGGATCCAGTCGACTATGTCTGAAAGAAAGGAAAAGGGAAAAATATGAAGTAAGGGTACGTGTTAGAGAGGAGTGTTTTGTTCGTTTTGTACTCTTTTGTAGCGACGCGAGATTTTGACGATTTACGAGGGGTAACGAGAAGAAAGGGAGGAAACATTCTCGTAGAAAAGAGAAAAATTGAAATACAAATTGAAGTTATGAACATGATTCAAATTATGTGTACCTACCTTCTTGAATTAGTTTTTCTTGATATTCGATGAATAACCTCCTCAGTTCGTCTTCCTCAAGTTCAGACCATGCTTTACTTGCTGCTTCAGATCTATAAATTGTAAAATGTTATTAATTCTTTTAAGAAATCCCCACAAACATTTACTTCTTATGGTAGCTCCCATATCCTTCTCCGACATCGTAAGCCTCTCTAGTGGATTTCCAAAACAATGCCTCAAAGAAGACTTTAGAATTGGTCTCAGAAACTTTGATGAATTCCCTAATCATGTAACTAGCAAACTTGACTAGTTCCTATTGAGTAGGAGAAAGGATAAAAGTTATTGATGACAGTCACTTCTGAAAAAGTACATTACCTTAAATTGTGGCAGTTCTTTCATTTCGTATATCTTCTGGAAGGTACGGAATATGGACACTTGGAAAACCATGGCGGCCATCTTGCAATCCCAACTGATGCGATGTAACAGCTTGACGATACAGTGATTGGTCATAACTGAGTTCTTTTCGAAATTCTTTAGGGCGAGTCCGCAAGCTCTGACAATTTTTGGATGTGCCAATCTAGGAATTGATTCCGGTTTTAAATTTGAAGAAATGTTAAATTGTTTAATAGAATTTGTTGGGAAAATCGGGCGAATACCTTTTGGCGAAGTCTTGGAATTTCAAATCGATTTCTTGAATTCTCTCGTCGGCAATATCCTCTTCTTCGTTTTCTTCGTCGTCGTCTATAAATTGAGGAAAAAAGTCATGGATTGCGGTATGAAAAGGACATACGAGGTGATACCCAAAAGTTCCCGAAATTTGAATCATGCAACAACATGCATATTCCCAAGATGAAAATGATATATTGGATACAACTCATTGTGTTTTGTAGTTAAATAAAAATACATTAAAAAAATTCTTTCTTTTTATTTGAGGCAGCCTGTACACATTTATAGATTGTTGAGAAAGCATGCTCTGTCGTTTGGTTCGCACTCTTATGGAACATCTTCAGGGCTGTTACTGCCCACTGACTGGGGACCATTCATTCCGGAGGGGTTTGTATAGGATTTATTTCGGGTCAATGAAGCGGAAAAGTTATGGATCAATGAACCGTGCTTGCTAGAAGGTTTAGTCAGTTGGGATTTCCATGTGTGATGCAAGGGATAGCCACCTTCGCAATTTAAATTGTTGGGATGTTTGCAGATCTCTATTGATTCATGGATTTTTCTACTATAATAGTGAGAGTATCGAGAAAAGATGCGGGTGGAGTTGAATTGGATTTGGTGGCCAGTTTCCAGTCTATGTTTAGCCTGCGTGGACCCGGCTACACGCAACAACTGAGTACAACGCTTATGCTCAGTAACACGTTTGCTGACCGATCGCTTTGTTTCACCGATATAGACACCATCGCATGAACATGGAATCTGGTAGACACTAGGGGCTTCCAGATGATTGCGGTCTTTGATGGGGAAGTAGTCTGAGAGTCTGAAATTGGTGATTGAAGATGGTTTTTATGCTGCTCCTGAAGCGAATTCTGTTGATACGATCGGTGACACCTTGAATGTAGGGTAGATACGCTTGCATACAGAAATTAGGGTTACATGAGGGGAGTTGCTGTGGAGAACGGTTGGTGTAGTGGTTGATGGTAGTTTGAATATCTTTCCTAAAATAACTATTGCGGATCAGTTTCAGTGATGTGGTTCAGTTCTTGAGAAAGAGAATTGGATTCAGATATGGAAGTGGCCGTGCTTTTGGGCTGGATGATGGTGTGAGATGCCATTGAGATATTTATCCGTGTGCGTGGGATAGCATTGGAATTCCGTACAATATTTAGGTATAGTCTTTTAAATCGTAATTAAATCGCAACAAATTCCAAATCTTAGTTCATATTTTGGAGTTTAACATTATAACAACCCAAGATGTACGTCGCGCCAGTCAAAATTTTCAGTGATGCATCACGCAGATCAGATTTTATAGGTTAAGTTTCTATTTCAGTTATCAGTAGCCAGCACTTAAATTTAGAAGCTTTAAATAGAACTCAAATGGACTGTGCACCATAATAGGCACTACTTAATAGTATAAGCTTTGCTTAAAATATAAGATCGATTGGTGAGATTGGCTATAAGACGCTTTGAGCCACTGACTCGACAAGAAATGTCGCTGAGAGAAGCAGCTTCAGTTAATTCGAAAAGTGGACGCCAAGGCTGTAACGTGCTGTAATTGAAATTGAATTCCGCGACTAAATGCAGCTGTTGAAGCAAGGGACTCTTGTGCAATTCAAATATCGTAACAGTTTAAGTTGTTGCAACAAGTAAGACTGTATAACGTTAATCATATGAATTTTATTCTTTATTAAAATGATATTATTTTAGTTTTCTTTTTTGATTTAGAATGTACTATCTGTTTTAAGTTCAATAGTTTACTTTAAACTTTCTTCCATTTTTACATGCATCATAATATGTTTTAATAATAAATTATTATATAAAAAAATGTATTTTTGTTTTAATTTAATAAAAAAAGATATTGTTTCAACATTCACCAACCCTGTGTGAATGTCGACATTCGCCGGTGTAAGTGAGAAATAATGATATTTAGCAAATATTTCGGACATACACAAAGCAAGTTAGTCAATATTGACATTTATCGGAGAATATCCACATTTGCTAGATTTCGGTCTTTCACAGTAACATATACATACCTTCATTGTAATCGTTTGCTCCTTCTTCCGGTTCATGTGTGGGCAGTTCGGTAGGTTGGTCGTTATCTAAAACAAAAAAAGAACAAAATATAAAATTTTTATGCTTTACTTGGTTTACGGCTAGCTAAAGTCTGCCCCGCTTGCTTCTAAAAGTGCAATGGCGTTATTTTCTTTATGTGGACATTAAACGACCCGTAAACTTGCAGCCCAGCATCCAATTTTCCAACGATTTCGCGCTGTGAACCGGCGACAGTCCATAATTTTCCGTTACACTTAACCCCGGAATAACAGACTTCGGCCATATTGATTTTACCAGCCCATGCATATTCATTAAGTTTTAGAACTAAATTTGTACATTAAATTTTCACCTAACAAAACAACGCTTATTTGAGTTTGATATGTATGCACGTTCGCTTGTCGGTTGGGCGGTTTTGCGAAATAATTTTCCCCCTTCTCTTCTCTCCAACCCCTATGGAAAGCGCTAAAAACCATCGTCCATCGACGCGATGGTAAATTGCTTTGTACGAGTTTAATAGTCCTAATTGGAACGTATTACACGGGCTCGTTAATCGTTAAAAAAGCCGTAGAGTTCGGTGTTCGTTTGGAAAGTTGTTGAAATTAAACATTAATGCGCATTTTACATTGTATGAAGTGCATGGGATATACATAAGTGCTGTTGATGCTTTGAATATTATGGTGGGATATCGAATTCGAAGTAGTTAAAGTTCGTAAAATGTAGTTGAATAAATTACCGATCGCTGCATAAATACTGTTGCTGTGGAAATACTATTTCCACGTAATTTTCTAATATTTGAACATTTAATATATTAGATATTTGGAAACGAAAAAGATGTAATCTAGTTGTATACTCTTGGTTTCCGGGTTGGAACCGCGTCGTTGTCGTAGGTTTGGCCCACGTTTTGGCAACACTCTTATGCGACATCGGAGCTATTACTGCACACTTACTTAGGCAGTGTGCTTAGTCAGTCAGCTCTGAAGTTGCTCCATAAGAGTGTGGACGAAATGTCGACCAAAGCTATGACAACGACGCAGTCCAACCCGAAAACCAAGAGCATGTTATTATTGACGACCGCGAAAGCCTACGGAACAAATGTAATCTAGTTATTTTATAATGAGAAGTTCTATTTATTTCTGGAATTTATAATTTTTTTTTACGATTTCTTTGCTTCACATACAGCAATATTACAATTAAAGTACTTATTTGGAAATACCATAAAAATCAGTGAAGTCGAATTCATAACTCGAGTACGTATGATAGGCGATTGACTAGCATCAGGCATGTGTGTGGAGAAACCGAAGAGTGAGGAGGGGGTGCTTACATATAGACGCCAACGTTATTCCCTATATGTATGGGACTGGCGCTTATAAAATGAATCTTTTTCAATGCTAGTATATCCACGCACAGCAACGGATCCGATCCTGTTGCGCTATCGAGAGTTATAACTCTAGTGATAATTATAGTGCGATGTATTTGCTCACTACTAGCTTCACATTATATACAAAGATTATAGAGAAGAGATTACGGAAGGAAATCGAAAATAAATTAGAGAATGAGCAAGCTGTAGGTATATAGAGCGAGTAAACAGACTAATGATAACACACATATGATATCGCAGGACTTCCAAATGAAGAAGGGAATAAAGCAAGGTGATAGTTTAATTCCTGTTTCCACTGACGCTAACGGCTTTTCAATTTTAACCTCGTTCCACTTTTTGCTTGACGACTCTCTTCTTAGTTTACCGGAAGAAGATTTCCTGGATATAGCAACAAACAAATTATATCGATGGCAACACATTCCAAGGGTCAAATAATATTTTTGGAAGAAATGGTCGAACGACTACCTAAGTACGTTATAACAACGAACAAAATGGTTTTGGTCATCCACACCCACGGACATTATGAGATCCCTGGTTTTACTGAAAGAAGAATCAATGCCTCCTCTCAGATGGAAGCTAGCGCGAATAATCAACGTACACCCAGGATTGAGTTTTTAGAGCAGCAAACCATCGAGTATTAGACCATCCTACAGTCCTGACCTAAGTCATAAGGATTTTTTAACGTTCCCTAGAATCAAGAATGGACTGCATGGTCAACGGTTCCAGTCACCGGAAGATGCAGTCGATGTCTTTAAAAAAGCAATTTTGACTATTCTAATTGATGACTGGGATGCATAACTGCTTTAACGGTTGGTTTGAACAAATGAAAAGAGTGTCAACCGTGGTGGAGAATAATTTGAAAAACAATAAAGCGCTTTAAGTCGATCTACTGTTTGCTGTTATGGCTATATGCAAAACTAAAAATACAAGAAAAGTGTACTGCTGTTATTAGTCTCAGAAAATGAAACGTTAAAAATTATCTCTTCTTCATCAGTTGTCAAAACTGAGGGTTATTAAAAATCTGGGTTATCTAACAGTCAGCATGTTTGTAATTTTTGTTACAGAAAAGAATCAGTTGAGGTGTTTTTTTTGTGAATTGAACAAAGTACATCCTGTGTTGAAATTGTTGTAGAATAATGGGTAACTAGTAAATGCCAAATGTGGACCTTATCAAAAATAAAATATGTAGACACATCAAACATTGATAAGGGAATGTTCGAGCACATTTATTTTGAAGAAGTCGGGACTCACACGATTAAAGCAGCCATTATATTAGTTCTGTCAGAATAATTTTTACCACTACTGTACACTTCAAATGCACCACATTCCCTAAAAGTTATCCAGCTTATCCACTCCATAGTCCTCGTAGCCGCCTAGATAGAGATTTCAAAGTGGATAACGAGAATAATGAATCGGAACAATGCGTACGAAGGGTTCCACAAGGTAGTCTAAAACGTCCTTTCTCTCTCGCGCCCTTAATTTGCATGCGTCTGACTCTGTAGGATAGGAACTACGGCTCTTTCGGCCGTATCAGAAAGCACTGTGCGTTGTGTACGATTGCGGTGGAGAACGGATTCACAAACGGCGTTACTCAACCATCCTACCACGATCCCATACGTACAGGGGGGTTAATCAACGGTAGGGCAACTTTTAATTACCCGGATTGCCGGGACGAGCGGTGCGTTTCACGGTCCGATGAACTACGGCACCCCGCCAATGAAATTTGGACGAGAGTTCGCCCTTTATACCCCTTTCCTCTATTTCCCTAACGAATAGACGATTTTAAAGTAATCGAAGGCGGCCATGGAAACACATAGTTCGTTATAACTCGGCGTCTGTGTGCTATACACACTGATGAAGTTCTGTGCGTTGAGATTGTATTTGATTTCAATTAATTGAAACGTCCGATTGGCTATTTTAGATAAAAGGTTCAGATGACGTCAAATGATACCATAGATTGGAAATGTGACCAGATTACCAAAATGTCGGTGGTGGATAGATATGTAATTTATTCCGCGTATGATTAATGGGAAAGAATTTACACGGGAAAAATATGAAATGTAAAAATGTTGAATTCAAGATTTCCTTTTTTGCATAGTATAAAAGATTGTTGAGCATGTAGTATTTTATATTTGAATTTTCCATTGAGGAGGTGGGGGCATTACTGAAAGCTAAACCAATCTTCGATTTTTAAAATGTATGCCTTGAAAATTAAGAAATAAAATTCGAGGGTAAGTCAAAAATTACTTACACTTTTAGCTCTACAACTGTATTAAACAAAGATAGGGGTACAACAGATACATTATTTTTCGATTTAGTCTCCACCTTTAGCAATGCACTTGGTCCAGCGAGCCACAAGCTTTCGTATGTCTTCCTGGTAGAAGGTTTTCCGTTGGTCGTGAAGCCACTTTTGCATCGCATCCCGAACGTCTGTGTCTGAGGCAAATCGACGACCTCTCAAAGCTTCCTTGAGCGGTCCAAAGCCCAACCTGTTGATAGTTTCTATGGTGTTATGGGCCATGTGCGGACGGGCGTTGTCTTGCAACAACAAAACTTTCTTTGAGAGTAGACCACGGCGTTTGTCTCGAATTGCTGGTTTCAGCTTATTCGCCAACAAATCACTGTACCTCGCACTATTTATGGTAGTCCCCCTGTCCAAGTAGTCGTCCAGTATAGGGCTTTTTTCGTCCCAAAACGCGGTTAGCATCACTTTCCCAGCCGATGGCGAGGTCATGAATTTTTTCGTGCTAGGGGATCCTGGGTGTTTTAAACATTTCGATCCACAAAAAAACGCTTTTACGAGATAAAGCACTGTTCCCGTATTGTGACAAAAACCTCCGGTGAATTTCAGCATATAATAATACTTTTTTTCTTAAACGTCATTCACTCCTACTTTTTTTATAACGATAGCTAAGAATTTTGACAGGTTATAGGTAGGACTCTGAAAGGGGAGTATTAAAAAGTATAAAAACACTAATTCCATTTTTCAAAAGATGTATTGATGATTGCATTCTAGGAATACCACTAGGAAAACAAAACGGCATATTAAGTGCATGTAACTCTTTCCATCCCCGATTGCAACTTACGAAAGAGAACGAAAACCAAAATACTAGCATTTGCTCCTTAGATACACGATTAACTAGAAGCGACCAAACTATTCAAACAGATTTGTTTTTAACCCCCAATTCAGAAAGTTACTTAAATCCCAATTCTGTTGCAACTTTAAAATATAAAAAGAGTGTTGTCAATAATTCGGTTGATAGGTGTTATGCCTTCTCAGAAAAGGAAAAGCTTCACAAAAATCTGTTATTAAAAAATAACTACCCAGTAATCTTTATTTATAAAAAAGGTTATACAAAATTAAAAATACCCCTGAAAATAGTAGTAAAGACGTAACAACAGAAACACCTAAAAATTATGTTGCACTAAAATATCATCCAAATCTATCAGAATCAATTCAAAATATCCTAAAACCTCATAATTTTACGGTCGCTCATAAGTAACGCTGGCCACGAGCGGTACCGCGCATCGGCGTAGAATCAGTTCGGACCGAGAGGAACGGTAGTATTACTTCGTCTGCGGAGCAGTACGGACATTTTCGCTGCCGGTCATTTGCGCAATTGTTTATCTGTCCTAGAGAAATTATGATTTCGTCAGCAAAACGACCCCGGTCGGACAAACTTCGAAAATTTATTGCAGACATTCCAGACTTAATATATGAAAGTGCTAAAATTAAATGTGTAATCTGTAAAATCCCGTTAATGTGTTGGTCCAGACAACATTGTCTACGACACGTAAATAGTGAAAAGCATGTCTCAAAAGAAATTGCGCACGAGACAATGAAAAATTTATATTTAATTTATGCGTTACGTTTATCGCATGTAATATACCGTTTAATTTACTAGACAAGGAACCATTTATCTGCTTTTGGAATAACTATTCGGAGTGCAAATTACCAAGTCGAACATCGTTACGAAGAATTGTGCCATCTGCGCGCGAACATATTGAACAAAAAATAAAATCGGAGTTGATGGAAGATCAAAAATTGTGGTTATGTGTCGACGAAACGACAGATCGGAAGAAACATTCTGTTCTTAATGTAATGGTTTGTGATTTCACGGAAGACTTTTAAAACGGTAAGTGTTTCAGCACGTTTTATAATTTATTGCTTACCTTCTATTTTATGTGTAAACTTTTATGCGCTCGCCATGGCTCTGGCTGTTACCGCATATTTGCCCAGGTTAGTAATAATATATTTACCAAATTACGAATTTTAAAGAAATAAGTAATACCTGATATGATAACGCTTTACCTTTATTTAGTGCATTTTTATACTGCAGTATCTTCAAAAAATATTTCAATTGTTAATAGTAATTATTTCATCCAAAAAATACATGTAATTGAAATAAAATCCAAAGTAGACTATTACGTCGAAATTAATAATTTATAAATGAAGTCAAATACAGGCTGTCACATTGCCAGTTACTGCATAATCGTTCATTAGCTTCATTGATAATTGAGTGATTGCAAACTAGATTTGTTAATTCTTGGTCAATAGATGTTGAAAGAAGCGGATTTATTTACAACTTCTTGTATTCTTTCAAGAAACAAATTATGTAAAAGAGGCCCCTAGAAATATAGGAAACCGCTAACCTAATCATCTCTACATTATTTCAATCGTAACGGTACCCGCATAACGCGGCAATACCTAAACAGTAACTGGCTTCATTCGTAAGCACCATCATCCCGATAAATCCACAGCCATATTCGGAGCTTAGTGGACCGACCCTTGCAAATATAGACACGTACTGCATGTACCGTACGTGTGCATGTCGCCCCGGAAATGCAGATCTGATCGTTTGCCGGCCAAATGGAGTACTGCGGAAACGGGATTCTAACCATGACTTAGTAGGTGGCGTTGCAAACCCAAATAGCTACTGTTATGCTTCGAACGGGGTCGAAACGTTACGGCTAGGCAACGTTTGTACAAACAGCAATACAATTCCACACTATGCCGTTAGGCGAGCGTCTTCCTTTAACCACCTCGTACCGTTAATTTAGATAATACGACGGTTGGAAATCGCAGGATTAATTCTCCGTATTATTGCTTGCACGTTGTGTACCGCAGATTCTGTGTTCCACAATGGGAAACATGGGCTACGATTAGATGTCGAAGGATAATGAAATTTAAATGATAATAAAGGGTGAAGTGGATGTATTTTGATATTTATTCCTTGAAATTTTAGCTACTATAACATAAAGATCCTTTGAAAATGCGTTTATCAAATATACACTGTAATAGTAATAATAATAATAATAGTAATAATAATAGTAATAATAATAGTAATAATAATAATATTTATTTCGAAGCATACAAAGGTAGGTATACAAGAAAAGTTAAGAAAACTAAATAATTTTAAGTATTTGAATATTTGTTTAAAGCCGCGTACATACCGAGGTTCCAAGGCATACCAAGGCACATATGGTGTAAGTTCGGAAGCGTTGGAATTGGTGTGTACGACACGGACCAACGTGACCGAACCGTGCCGAGCGGTTTTAAAAGTTGGCGTTCGATTGCCTTCGCTCATGGAACGGTACATCAAAGAAAGTTTGATTTGGCCTGTACAGGTTTGTTTACTGTTAGACGTTTGCATGTGCTTGTCGATAACGCGTGCTTTCTTGCGTAGGTATTTTTATTTTTTGAAATTAATTTAATAAACTGTTCAGACGGGTACTGTGTGTTTTGCGAACAATACGTGTTTATATTACATTTATAATTGAAATATGGAATGCACGGATGAGCTAAGTTCTCAGTTAATAGAATGCTATCGGGAAAATCCCATATTATAAGTTATTCAAGAAAAAAGTAGATGTACGGAAAAAGATTGCAAATGAATGATTCATTTTGAAGTTCTACTAATAAGTGGCTTCCACTGTGCAAACTCCTATTCCTAAACGGTGCTGGTATCCACCAACGCCTAGGTCGTCGTTTCCTTTTTTGACAGTAAAAAATGCAAAATTGTATCGTAATTGCATAGGTGTTGGCAGCTTCCATGAGGGAACGTACTTAGCTCAAAAAAGACGAAAGTGTTCATTAGATACTAGATGTTGTGGGATGTTGTACACACTTAACATAAAAATAAAATCATATAAAAATTGCTAGTGTGGAATACTGTTTCTTAAATTCAATACATGACGTTTACTTTTACAATGTTTTCTACATTCAAACCTATCGTGACTTAGCAATCCGCTATTGCATATTGTGCAATAAATATGCGGACTTCTATATTCTAATCCACGAAAATTCCTGAGATATTTATTCACATTCGAAGGAGACGTTACACCCTTTGGGCGTCCCATCTTCGCGTACTTATTTCACGTGCAGCGTGCAACGTACTGTCGCTTTGAACTCTCTCGCGGTACTGTCGTAATCGACTACGAGTTGAAAAATACCCCTACCCACGTCGCTACCGCTACGCTACTGCCATCCGGTACCACCTTTTTAACAAACTCTAGTTATTACATTTAGCACGGTACTCTTGTATCGATCTCAGGTTTAATCTTCTGAGAAAACCCCGCCCGTTATTGATAAAGTTGTATATCTTTATCGCGGTGTAATCTAAAAAAAAAACTTCCCCCAACAAGGACGCAAAAATTTCCGAAGATTTCCTTTTGATAAATTATTCGAACGAAAAAAAATTAATCCATCTTATATCGACATTCTCCACCTAAGCGGAGATAAAAGAGTCCCAGAGTTTTTGAAATTAATTAAAAAAATAAACTTCAGCCGGAAATCCATCCCATCTAATCCTGCGCTTCCTTCCCTTATACAAGGATCACGATGCCTGGGTATTTACGTACAGTCCGTGATAAAAGTATCATTACACTGCTTTGTAGACGCGATATTGTATAAAATTAAATAAGTTTTGAAATATGGTGCTTTATTTACAAGCATTGGAAACTAAAAAAGCGGGTCATTTGTTTTTAACATTTAAGGGTTAATGAGAAATACCACTTAAGAGTGCCCATGTTATTCCAACTTAATTGCGGATGGTCTATGTTGTAAGTTTTGATCATGTCAAAATGGAATATAAAAATCCTGTTTTACTCCTTAAAAATTTTACTTATATTTACACTGGAACTAGTTCAATCAGAATATCTAAAACCTAAAAAACACACGACTGTAATGAAGTTTTAAATATTCGACTGTTCTGGCTGATGATGGCATATTGCCAAAACCAGTTCCAGAGTAAATACAAATAAAATTTGCAAGAAGAGGACTTTTATATTTCATTTTGACATTCCAACTTCATATATTTCAAGCAAGGATTTTGCTTTAAACTTGAAGAATCTCGAGAAACACCTACGAAGTACAACAATGTAAATTTCCACAGACAGTCAGGCAGTACCAAAGGCTTCTAAGGTCTATACATGTCAGTCTAACTTGATATACGAATGTCTATAGAACCTAAGGCAGTTGGGACGTAAAAATCACTTTACTTAAGAGATTGAAGTAAATAAAGAAACCTATCCGCTAGCCAAAGTAGCAGGGAATGTACCTTTCATTGGTTCAGATCCTTACTGTGGTCTGCGGAAGAGTCACCTAAAACAGGAACTTAGGAACTGGGAGATAAATCAAAAGGCTGGCAAGACATACTAAGACAAAATCAGGCGAAGGTATTCTTGTCAGGCTCGCCAAAGACAGCAAAGGCAATACTGATGTAGATCTAAAATATCATTTAGGCAAATCAGGGAAAGCTGAAAATTAACTCTATCGATTTGAAGACGGTATGACGTGTCTTATAACACCTCAGTAGGCCATTCTTAATACCTCCTGAATTGAAGGAAAAAGATTCTAGATTAGTACTAAGGTTCTATATAAGCGTCCAGCAATCTTACAATATATTGTAATGTTTTCTGAAGGTCCGAGTGTGTTCTCAAACATATTCTTTCGGCAATTTAAATTAAACCCTTCACTCCATTATTCCAATCGTGGCTAATTTGGGTAATTATATCTTTAGAAATTTGATAATGAATATTCTTATTTTTAAAAATTGCATAATGCCCGCCATGCAGGGACGCAACCGTACAATTTTAAAATTAAGTGACAAACAAGACGATTATTTCAGGAGCGACATTTAATTTTCGAAATTATGCTGAAGATGTGGATGTTAATAATAATTATTATTATTAAACATTCATCTGTTTTACTACGAACCATATGTATTTATTACGAAATATGTATCCCCATGTAACAAAACATTAAATAAGATTTTCACTCCTGCGAGTACGTAATATGCTCCTTCAAACAATTCAATGCCCCTTGTTTGGAGAAAAGCCGAATATTTCCGCTTTACCAAATCTTTTTTCTTTTTAAGTAACACCTCGTCTTTCTCATATTCCTCTCATAACATTTCGCCTTTCTATATTTTTAGATCAATGCTCGATATTTCTATTTTTTCAGACATGAAAATGATCCTCAGTGACTATACTTTTGCCGCGCACTGTAATTCCTCCACTGTCTCGGCGATCATTCGATTTCACGCCTCACTCGGCCCAATATTTCACGAACCCGCGCCTTCCACACAGGATCCTACCGGGTACGGGAGCGGAGGCACTAATTTCACTTGATCCAACCCATCCATAATCTCTCTCTTCTCTGCAGTCGGTGTATAGCGGCGGCACCGCCTTTCCCAAACGCAATCATTTCAAAAGACTAATTCTCCCTAATCGGACCCAGTCATCGCACGCACCATTCTTCAGATACCAATTAACACCGAAGCATAATATTGCGCTTTCTGTCTTTGACGAGATAAGGGCCTAGACAAAGGGAAGGTTTCGATAGGGCGCCACTAAAAGGGCGTTAGGTGGGTTCCTAGTTACTCCGGCAACGGGCTATAGATGCTTTGAAGGGGTACTCTAGGTGGTATATTGGAATTGGTGAATCAGTGAAAGCGTTTTCATGGTCTAGTCTCATTTAGGAATGTAAACTCATCAATAGTACACATATAATAACATAGATTATTACTGAGTTACTATTCTATTTTGACGTTTCATTGAACGTGATTAATTTCTTTGGATATTTTAAAGCCCCAACAATTTTTCTAAAAGTGGTAACGTCTTTATAGTTGTCCAGAAAAGAAAAATGATTCTGGGTATTCTTTGAGAAACAGAAAATTAGGGCTACTAACATATGTATGTAGTTCACTTTTGACATTTATTTGATTTTAGGTTGTGCTAATATGTGTTTTCTCCATTATTTTTCTCCAACAATCTCTTGATCTAGAGATTTCATTAAAAAATGAGCTAAACCAGGAAAAGATAATTGCATAATCAATGCTGTTTTTCGTTTCTCAAGGTTGTACTTAAATTATCAAATATTCTTAAACCAAAATAACCGATACTGTACATTTGAGTTTTCCGCACCCACACCTCTAACATGGTATTTGTACTTCAAGCTCATACAATTTGAACCATAAAGGTCAATGGCTAGAGAGCAGAGGGCGCATCTGTATAATCCGTGCCACGGGCCAGTTAGTAAAGATTAATAATTAAAAAACTGCTTTTTACTCTTAATTTAATTACATACGTAATTACAAAATTACACACTGAAAATAGGATGCCAAAGAAAGGTCGGAGATTCAGAGAGCACATAGCTCATTACCGATATGGAAGGATTTACTCGCCAAGTGTAGCACAACACATAAATGAAACCGGGTACATAATATTAAATTAGAAAACCTCAAATTAATTAAGAAAGTAACTTCGCTGCGAGAATTAGGCGCTCACGGTAGCAATTTATACGAAAAATAATGCAAACTTGTTAAACAGGCAAAGAGGTCCACTTAGCCACTCAGTTTTGACGGATTTATTGGTGTAAGAGAAACACAGGTTTACGTTTTGTGTTACAGGCAAGAGCATTCTTTTTAGTTTTGTACATTTCACAAGTTTTAGGGTGTATAGGCCGTAAAAGTGGACACTGGTAAATATCTTTTAGAGTAGGGATAGAACAAGGTATGTTAGAATTAAAATCTCGTTCTCACATCAGATCATTCGGTCGTACAGTTAACAATGGGCATCCATGAATTCCCAGCGAATCAAATAACTTTTGTGGTGCGGAGTGTGCCGCTACTTCAGTGTTTGAAAATAGGAAATAATTTTAAATTAGTTCTTTATTTTCTTTACTATTAAAGTACTAGTAAAAACAACGTCGTTTTTAATTGCCCAGCTCAAGAGACAAATGCATCGGTGCAAAGGTTATTAAACTGGTGAAATTTAGAAAGCCTTTTGTTACTCTGTTTAATAAATATGTATTTCTTCCTTAGTAAAGTACTAAAATGTTCTTATATGTGTGTAATTATTAAATAAAATTAATTTTTTGCAAACTAGTTAATTAATTATACGAACTGAGGGTTCGGAAGTGTTCTAACACACTTTTTCGGCAATTTAAATAAACTTTAGTATCAACTAATGAAAGTTAACGAGTATTAAGGCTGAAAAATGAAACTAACCTGGAATAATGATGATCTCATATAAACACTATGTTCGTATGATCTTAACTGGAAAGCTTGCCTACTCTTTAACCACCAAAGTTGACTTCTCCCTCGTATTTATCGAGCGAATATTTCAAATTTAAGCACTTAGAAAATGAGCACTGTCTATCACGTCTAACCTGGATGAGAATCTTGACACAAAGTCAAAAATTAAATTAGCGTCCCTCTACTTGTTTATTTTAATCGCGATAGCGATTGTTTCTTACGCAGCAAACTTTGGTAATTCTTTTCCAAATATAATTTGTAGATGAATATCCAACCGATATTTTTGTTTGTAAATGTAGCATGATGCAATACATGTAGTGACGCAACTAGAAGAATTTGTGCTACTCTATGACACTTCACCACCAACAACTACACAATAATAAATTTTACTGACGCATACGACAATTACTTGACGAAAGATATTTAATATATGAAATTATGCTAGAAATACCTCGGAATTTATGGCTTCACTTGTTTTATTTATTATTATTCCATTAAAGTTGAGGATTTACGTTCTGAAGAAAATGAATAACTTCTCCGATTCACCACGTTTGTCATTGGCTGGACTTATAATAAGTCCCTAGTACCCTTGCTCCAGAGATTAGAGGCCAGGAAAAGAGTAGAAGCTATTGAAAAAGAGCTGATAACCGCCAGGGGATTTTGACATTGAACGAGTGGCCAAGCTGAACACACTACACGTGCCGCTAGTGACAGCTACGTTCGAAGTTCTAAATTATAATATTATAGTACACACCTCCCATTGTAATATCCATCCCAAAGGTTCAATTCGACTTATCAAAATCACTACTTCGCCTTCTATCTCAGCGAAACAGTACAAACCAGCCAGCGTAAAAGAGCTAATTTAAAATAACTACGCCGTTTCTTCCGCAACATAACGATTCGGAGAGATTCAGCACTTTCCTCTGCTGCATTCAGTCAACATCAGTCAGTCCCAGGTACAATCCACCTTCCGCCATGTTTCATGCTAACGATCTCACCCTCGATGTTCTGCCCGGCTACACGTCTTCGTGCAACCATCGCTCCAGGAATAAATTAACCTCGTTTGCCACTTCACTAATGACTGTACGGGAAGCGTCCACGTTGATAATTTTAGTCATCTTTACAGATGGAACGGTCATTATGCATCGAAATTATTCATTTGGATGATGGAGATAAAGGAGACGAAATTAAAGACGAAAAGAACAAAAAAAAACGGGATGCGGAAGATGGGAGCCAGAGAGAATCTGTTTTCTTTTTTTCCCGTAAATTAATTCGGACTAATTCTTAATGTCGAAGTAATTAGAAAGAAAGAAAAATGTTAGGATTGTAGAGAGTAAATTTTTCTTGCAAATTTATACACGGAAGCATTTACAAAGCAAGATATTCTTTGTATTTTTTTCCTCGTTTAAACTTGATGAATTTGGCCGTTACAGGGAATTGAACAGTTTTTTGTAATCTGATTTAAAAGCTGAGTTGGTATTTGCAAGGTTTTAGTGATCCCAGGTGTTGGTATGTAATCTTGTACATATACACTACCGCTCATAAGTATTTGGGCACCTCAAATTTCGGGGTAAATCATTAAATATTGAAATGGTAATATTAAAATATGTACATGGTATTTAAGTATACGCAAATATACAACTTTAACAATTAAAATTATTTATTTGCCCCAAATTTTAGATTCTTCTATGTGACCTCCTTTACTTTCAATGATTGCGTCGCATTATCGAGGTATTCTTGCAATTAATTTTGACAATGTTTCCGGAGTTATTGGAACCCATGCTGCCTGTAGTTTGTTCCACATGTCATCTGCTGAAGTTGGGGCAGTTTTTCTTACTTTCTGATCGAGTCCTTCCCATAACAGCTCGATGGGATTCAAGTCCGGGCTTTGGGGTGGCCATTTCATGATTGTGTCCCTTCCTCTTCCAACTGTTCTAAATATTACTTGCATAATTTTGAAGAGTGTTTTGGATCTTGTTGGAATACAAAATTCTAACCCAAAATTCTTACACCAGAAGGTACTGCATTTTCCTCTAAGATGCGTTTGCATTGCTCTTTTCTCATTATGCATTGAATTTTTACGATATCACCTGCGGATGAATCAACAAAACAACCCCAATTCATTACCGAACCACCACCGTGTTTGACGGTAGAGACTGTGCGTTCCTCTAGTGCATGTTCACCTACAGATCTTAGAAACATTCGTCTTCGCGAACCGAAAATCTCGAATTTGGATTCATCGGTCCACAATACCTTCCTCCAATCTTCTACCGTCCAATCTCGATATTCACGTGCCTACTGTAACACCTTTTTCTTGTTAATTTGGCGAAGGAAGGATTTTCGCATCGCAATCGTGGACACGCTAATCGCCTTCGGAAGTACAGTATTGATTTCTGCGGCGATTTCTGGAGCTGTTTTTCTTCTATTTCGCCTGCTGGACACCACAATTGTAATATTTTGAGCTGATGTCGTCGCCCTTGGTCTAACGCTTCGTACTTTATTTAGAAAACTGCCCCTTTCACTGCATTTTTATGATATAATCAACAGCAGATTGATTTAAATGTTATTTTCTAGCAATTTTACGATTGCTTACGCCTAAGTTATATTGTGCTACTATCAGAGCACGCGTTTCAACACTAATTTCTTTCCTTTTCGGCTTGTTGGGTAAAAGTTAATTCCAATAATCATGCGAAAGTCCCTACTGGACAGTTCCAGATATTTTGATGCTGTCTGTTTGTTGGGATAAGTCAGTGATGCTTTAGCTTCATTCTATTTTTTCAAAAAGTGTTCACAAATGATAGTTCTGATTTTGTCATAACTTGCAGACACAAGCGGTCGAATAAGCGGTTGTGAGTAGTGAATAGTCATGTCTGTCCTCCTCTCCACTGCAGGGTTTCCATTGTGGCCCTTTAGCTATATTACATTGATGTTCTTTGTTTTAAAGATCAAGGATCGAGCTCAGTGGCAGTCTAATGACTGGTTCTACGTTATTGGTAGGTTTAGTGTTGATACTAATTGCTTGCTATTAGCACTCATGTTGATGTTTCTATTTGCAATCTTGAGGTAATAATGCGCAGCTGGGACCAGCACCCAACGCAACATATTTAATAAACAAAATAATGTTAGAAATACCTTTGCATTTACCCGGTTGTTTGTTTTAGGAGAATTTTACATTAATTTTTAACTTCACCGTTTCTCCACGTTTGTCGTTATTCGGACTTGAAATTAATTTTGTAGTACCCTCGCTCCAAGGCCAGTCAGCCTGGGGGGAAATGGTGGCTCTCGAAAAACAGCTTTTATCCGCCAGAGGGAATTTCATATCTGTCGGGTGGCTATACTGAATACCCTATATGTTTTAGATTGACAGCTGATATTTCCCATCTAAATATTTAATATAACAATATATGTATGTATACTTTTGTGATTACTTTGATAGTTTTATTATTTATGTTCCTTTTTTTTTATTTTTCTCATACATTTCCTGCTGGCACTCTTTCGAACGCTTTTTCGAGATCTATAAAGGGTGAGAGTACATTTATTTTCTTCTATTACTTTCTCTGTTATTTCTTTAATGGAAATATATGGTCCTACGTACTACTTCCACGTCTGAATCCACTTTGTGATTTTTTAAAAGTATGTTAAATTTTTTCTCTCAGTTTTTTTCTCTAATATTTATTAAAAGACTTTCATAGCTGTGCTTATTAATGACATAACCCTGTAATTATTACAGTCCTTTTTATATCCTTTTTTGAAAATTGGTAGAATTAGTCCTTTTCAAGTCGTTGGGTATTTCTTCTTGTTCCCATATGATGTATATATCTAGCATTATTTCTTTTCCTTTTTGCCCTATATTCTTCATAATTTCTATTATTATTTTATCATATCTTCTAATTCATCCATGCTTATTATTTCGTCATTTTCTTTTATTACTTCTTGTTTTGCTGTGACTTCACTCTTTGCATCTTTCCCTCCTAACAGATTTTGAGAATGTTCCTTCCATCTTTTCGTTATTTCTTCCTGTTCTGTTATCGAATTTCCATCTTTATCTAGAATGTGCACTATTTCTTGCTTTCTCTCTTTTCCAAATGTTTTTAATATCCCGCTTCTCGGCACCTATAGCTAAGATTATTTGCAATTTACAATTCTCATTGCCGAAAAGATATCTAGGTGATATTCCCGGATTACTTTTTATTATGTGTACAGTGGTTCCTTCTTATTATTCCGATAAAACCAAATGTGCATGCATCAAGAGCTTTCGAAATGACAGGTTGTATTGTATTCAATCCTCCGAAGATCTATTTTTTTGTTCGGCGCATAAAACATATTGTCCTTTGAAAGCCACTTTAAGCTACTCGTCCTTTTTCCGTAGAAATTCAATTCACCTCTTCCTACGCAACTTTTCTACTCGAACTAATCTCGCGTGGTACAATAAAACCTACGCCCGGCTTTTAAAATATCTCTCACCCGTCCCGAACAATTTTTCCTCATTCCGATACGCGCAACTCTACTACCCCGGAGCGAGGTTTATTTCATGAAAACGGAGACCACCTTTTCCTAACATTCAACCATCGGGAGTCGGTCTTCTCACAAAGTCGAACACGGCACATCGGCAGCGCGCAAAGTACAGATTAGGCGCCCGGTATCTCTCCCGGTCCTCCAAATAATTATTTCAATGGGCGTCCGTCGGCCCGAGCATTAAGATCTCATTGAAACTTTCCGGGAAAGTTGAACAATATCGAGGACCTCGAGGGCGATCCACTCTTCCTCCCCGGTTACCCTTCATCCATCGCGCTATTTTGTCGCCTAGGATCTCCGTGTCCCGAGGAACTAGAGCTCCGGACCCGCCGGAGCATTATTGAGTCTGCTTATCTACGATGACCAACGCTGTCGCTTCGACATCGTCCTGTCTACAGGAACAAACATAAAAGTTAGTGTAAACGGACGGAGGAAAGCTGTTTATACCCTCGCCGGCCATCGACAATTCATGCTCAGATAGGCAAAGTTAGAACGGACAAAAGGGAGAGAATAGGGGGAGTTCCACTACATGCTGGTCGAGTGTTTACTAGCTCGGTGATGTGTATACACTATCGTCCCTGAGTTTGATTGCATAAATTGGTTGTTTACTGTTTATTGCGATGGGTTTAGATACGTGTAACGTACACCCTGAATAAAATAGAAAGACAGTCTTAAAGGTATATTACTATATACTTCATAGAGATTATTGTCGAACGATTTTTTGAAAAACTCAAAGTAAATTCTTTATTTTAAAACGTATAATTTTCAAACATAGTTAGGCACTGTAACTACAATCCAGCGCCGCGCCGCTGGATTGTAGTTAAGGAAGCCGCCGCGGCGGCTTCTCCATTAGGGCAATTGGTAAATGACCTCCCAAAAATATTTCTCAACAGCCGACGAAATATGTTTCCTAGTTTATAATATATAATATATAATTTATATCTTTCTTAAAATGTAACATATTTAGTTTGTGTACGAATGTAAGATATCCATACAGTGCGGTCTTAAAGTGTCCCCCCCCTCCCCCTGTTAACTTTTGAAGGACGGAAGCTAGCGTTTCTATAAAAAATAGGTCGATTTCAAACTGTCAAATTTCAATTCCAAAAGCGTGTTGTTTATTATTATATCCTGCATTTGTCACACATATTTTTCTACATTGTCGATCTGCAGACCTTTGGCAGATGTGGTACCGTCCTCTGGTAAAGTTTTGACGTTGATTAACATTTGCTAATAAATCTGGGAAAACATTTGTCATATATCGTTTCTTACTAAGCTGAATTTGCTTATTATTGTATCGCCGACAACATTTTGTTTTATTAGTTCTTCACCCAGTTGTAAAAGAAATATTTTGCGTTTTTGTAATTTATTTGCATTCCATTCTGGATACTTTATTTGCCATAATTTTAATTCATTTATACCAGTGACATTTAGTAACTGAGAAAATAAAACCATAGGCCATCGGTTTGATCTTTTTTTTACTGTGTATTCACTTGTCAACTTATCGATTGTATGGCTTGTAATATGTTTCTTCTCCAGATACCTTGTCATCGCTGTGCTCTCTTGATAACAAAATAACACCCTTATTCTTTTGTGGGAAGTACGATACAAGAGTTCGATTTTTTCTGAAAGCGAACATACTTGAATATTGCTTTTTATAGGGTACTGGTAACAGTTCTTTGGATATGAACGTTTTGTTTCTACGAAGAGTTCCACAAAAAGTTAGATTTTTCTCCCACAATTTATCGGCCAGTTCCAAACTGGTAAAAAAAATTATCTGTCGTGATACCATACCCGCTCCCTAAATGATTGATCACATCTCATACCACTTTTTGCCTCTGACCCTTCTCCGGCTTGCTATGTTGTTTTTCTAAAATATTTATGAACTAGGAAAAACGTATGCTAATAAAGCTCGAAAAATATCCCGTCTCTATTTCCTTTATGTCTAGCGATTTCTCCTTACTAATTAGCCTTTCGAAGAACGCAAGAAGACAAAGAAAAAACATTGCCCGAAACGGAATTTTACCTAACAATGTCTGTTTTCTCTATTTCACTCGCAAGACAAGCAAATATAAACTTCAAAAGATACGGAGGAATCGCGACAAATATTCGTCTAGCGTTGCCACTATTTAGCCGTGCTTACTAATTACATTTGCCGTTCTGCATTCTTGTCAAAATAACTGGAATTACATTCGGGACGCGTCACTCCATTAGCAGTAAATCCTTTTGTGTCGCGACTGGCGAGCTTGAGACGAACGTTTATGTCGTTTAATGGTACCGCCACGCTAAATAAGATCTTGAAATTTCAACTTCAGAAACAGGAGTAGTGTACGTACACTATGCCGTCTAAAAGGAAGAGATGTTATGATTTTTCGTTTTTGCTAGATGTAGATGCGGTGCTTTTTGTGTGACTCTTACGGCACCGGAAAACTTATCACAATAATTAGAACTTCAAGGAAACTTACTCGAGACCAACTACGATGTATAAGAGGCAATATTTACTTACGAGGTGCAATAATTTAATTGTCTTCAAGCTAGAATTAAGTTTGTAGAAAATTAACCAACTATAAGGATGGGAGTGAAGTGTTTCAATGAATCAGTATCGCAGTGTTTGAGTAGTTGATTTTCTGCGTATGAATACTGTAAAACATTGAAATTGATCAAGTTACAAATATATGCAAAACAAGCTCTAACTGATTATTGGAAAATGTCTATCTTTTTATTTGGATTTTACAATTCAGCTAGCTTTTTCGACTACTGAGAATAATCAATCAAGAATTTATTAACTAGGACCAAGTAATTATTTGAGCAAATGGTAGTAGGGATTATGGGGTTTTATTGCAAGACAAAGATTCAAGTGATAGTGCTCCATCACTACAAATACACACCACGTCACCCTCTGTTCACTTTACTAGTGAAAATATGATTACGTACCACACCTTATCACATTTGACCCTTTTCCACTTCTTTCTGAAATTCAGATTCATTCAGATCTTCTTTGAATAGTGGTAATCAAGAGAATGTTAGATAGATGTTTAACTAATTGAGTTCTAGGATAACTAATTGAGTCCAGATTCTAGGTTATCTAATTGCGCACAGATGTGCACACTATAAAAACAATACTGTTTGTTTTGGCTTTACATTCTTAATAGTGTTTGTATCTTGATATCCTGCTCTATTTGGATTGAAACGTGATATTGGGGATACTGTGAATTAAGTGGCTTCCATTCTTCGTAAACCTTATACAAAATATTTGATCACATTCAGATGAGATTAGAATTAAAGTGTTAGAAATAGGTTTAGTTCACAATAACCCATTTATCTAGTAACACTAACATCTGCTTTTTGGAAAATTACATTTTCCCATTCATTTAGGAATTAACTAAAACGAAGAAGTTTATATTTTTCATTAAATAATTGACGTGAAATCGATGTTAAGGGCAGGCAAGATGGATGAAATAGCGCAAGAAATGGCAAGGTATGAAATATGTATATAGCGTTACAAGAGATAAGGTGGAAAGGCGAAAGAAGAATAGATAAAGAGTATTATTCATTGATACATGGAGGAGAATCAAAACAAGGGAAAAATGGAACAGAGTTTATGATTGACAAAAAACTTAGGAATAACATATTGGCATTTAGTAGGAGACATGGTAGAATATCGACGTTAAGAATTAAAAATAAAATGCATTCATGATATCGTGTTAGTAAATGACCGGGTGAAGATTAGACAGATTGTTAAAAGGGCAAACATCTCAATTGAACGTGTCCAAAACATCCTTTGCGAAAAATTAAATATGAGAAAGCTATGGGCGAGATGGGTGTTACGACTGCTGACGATTGATCAAGAACGGAATCGCGTGATAACTTAAAAGCAATGTTGGGCATGTTTAAACCCAATTCGAGTGAGTTTCTGCGGGGTTATGAGACTGTAGATGAGATATGGATACATCACCACGCTCCTGAAACCAAAGGTGAGATGCCAAAATGGGTTTTTACCGGCGAACGTACACCAAAGAAGGCGAAAACGATTTCATCAGCAGGAAAAGGTATGGGGGCGATTTTTTGGGATTCGCAAAGCATAATCTTAATTGATTATTTAGAGAAGGGAAGAACAATTATGGGACACTACCATGCTGAGTTATTGGACCGATTCGATGCTGAACTAAAGAGAAAAAGGTACCACCTAGCGAAGAAAAAAATTCTCTACCATCATGACAACGCCATAGCTTATTCATCGGCAATTGCAACAGCAAAGCTAGTCCAGTTTTGGTAGGAATTGGTGCTCCATTTACCATATTTGTAAGATGCGGCCTTCTGTGACTTCTTTCTTGTTTCGAACTTGAAAAAATGGCTTGGCAGAAAGCGGTTCACGTCAAATGAAGAGGTCATTGCCGAAGCAGAGGTCTACTTTGCAGAGTTCAATAAATCCTATTATTTGGATGGCTTAAAATATTAGAACATCGTCGAGAAATAAATTTATTAAATGCAAAACAGGTGTTACTCATACAACACAGGTGTTAATCATACCATCCTCGCACAGGAGCTAAAACGTTATATTATTTGCCGCAACGAACATAATATGCACTTAAAAGAGTAGATAAGAGAACCTAGATAATAAAATTAAGTTAATAACCTTTATCACCATTACCTTTCAATATCCGCTACGTGCTTTAAAATGTATATTCTTACACCTCTTGTTAAAAAATCTGGCTGTCAGTAAATAATGAAAGTACAATAATTTATATTAAAAAGTATTATATTTGTCATACCTGGTATTAAGGTTTTTTTCTGAGCATGGAAAAATGAATTTTGATACACCGAGGGAATTATGTTTAAAACAAATCCAAAAATATTGTCCACCTCGAAGTTAGTGGAATAGCAAAGAATTAACTTGAAAATACCCATAAGTCTTTAGCTCTACACCTAAATTTTTCAAAGGAACGTCACGAGAATTACACAATCACACCTCGTATTTAAAAGCCTTCCCTTTTTCCTCCGTTCGCAGCTAACTCACGGCCCATACTCGGCGAAGAGTAAGTAATTGTAATAACGACCATTATTCGTTCCGTACGAAAGCAGGAATTACGCCGATTCTTTCTCTGCGTCCGGAAGAATTACGCGCAATTAAGAATAATTACGACTTTGTCGTCTGTTTCTGTTGCCGTCTCGCTCACGCTCTCGTTTTTAATATATCTTGCGGGTGTCGCGAGCGGCTCGGCCGAGGATATTTTCAATTTCGCCGTCCATAGTGGACTTTGGGGCGACCGGTCCGAACCGCGTTCTGAAATATGACCGGAGGATTTTCCTTTCCTTAACCATAAATTCCGCCATGATGTAATTCCGCGTGAATTATAGCCGTTATGCAAAAAAAAAGAAAATAATAACAAATAAGCGAGATATATGTGAAAACGGATTTTATTTGACCTATATTTTCTCTAATGGAAGTACAAAATTGGAATGATCAAAAAATAATTCATTTCCATTAAAATAAGTTCTAATTTACTTAGCGTTCATCTTCTGCGTCTTGCTATAAACCTTGGCGTTGTCTTGCTTTGCAAAATCATATTCATTCCACACTGCTTGTTTGTATAGCTAGTCTTCTTCAGTTTATTCTGATGTTCCACTTTCCATCCACTGCTTGTTTAATTGAGTGATTGATTGACTACAGCCACTAGGAAGATAAAGTCTTCTATATCCCTTTCGGGGACAGTGTTAAGACCCAAAAGGCCTATTGTATTAACAGATGTGTGTCATGTCAGACGACGATGTCTGCCATAAGGTTCACAGTTCCTGATCATAGGCGTCCGACTGTGAGATGCGTAACTCTGTTCAAGTAAGAATTAATAAGCTGCAATATGTTTTGCTCCCTCTAAAAACTCGTGAATCGGTTCTGGTGAATTAAAAAAATACGGAAAATTTATCTTAATTAAACTTGTGCACCAACAAATTAGTATAGTTAATAACTTTTTCGTTATTATCCTTGATAAAATTTCCTGATAACAAGAAAGTATCTATCTAGACAGTGCTATTTATTCTTTACAATTGCGCTTCTCGCCACGAGATGACAATGAATACGATTACAGCAAACAATATTTTCATCATATGTTGTTTATGTGGTGATTGATAGAATTATGCTGTAAATCGAAGCGTTGACTATAGCTGTATAGCTGTATATTTTGGTTACACAACAAATTATATAAACACGTTATAACCAATTACTTGAATTTTTGAAATTATTTTTGACATTAGATGACATTATCTGGATTTTTCTTTCCTTTTTTTTTGATTAAATTTTCCGCATCGAATTTTTCCCCAAAATAAAATTGATATCACCATCTACGCGGGTCCCTGTTTATTCCGAGCACCTGACAGGGTTACTTCAAACAAGTGGCACCTTATAATTTATCTGATTTTTTCTTGGCGAGTAGAATCGACCCACTCCCTCACCGACGAGCAGGCTGGCACCCTCAATGAAGGTATGGTTAAATGTGATATACTGGGCAATAGCAGCATGCACAGATCTTCGTTATTTAACAACTACACCGTTACCTTTGTCGTTTTGATTGGGTTTTAATTTTTTTTTTTTCATTTTTAGGTGCTAGGACGTAACATATTATTCTCTAGTTGAGTACTCAGTATTCTAGTCAAACCATTTAAATGTTAGTAGGTAACAAAAGCCAGGATTTTGCTGGATGTTCAATTGCTACATTTATCCATTCACTATCTCCATTCTCCCACTATCTCATTAGCCTTCCAAATACCCAAATTAAAAGCTCTCTTTCAGGTTCGTCAACGTCAGCCGTGATTTAAAACTTCCCTAAAAGTCCGACGCATTAGTATAAATCGCCACGAACAATAGCGGTTAACGGACACGGGAGACTTTAGATGTCAAATTTACGTCCGTTATATGAATGAGATGTAATTACGATTAATTCCCGCCAGAGGGCACCGTCGGCGAGCGAGAACGCCTATATTCGTCGTCTGTCTGGGCACCAGGAGACCGCAGCACAATAGAGGTAATTATTTGATCTAATTGCAGCAGCAGTAGTGCCATATCATACGCATGGCCGACAGACGCACGTAACTGCATTCATCAGAGTGTATATCCAGTTGGCGGTGACTACGTGAACAATTACACACACGAGTTTAACAAATGGAAACCGCCACTCCGATTGGATTCGCAATTCTCGGAAGTGATCCCTATGTAACTAGATGACTGAAGTTATGATTTGTAAAAGCGTGAAAAGGTAGTAACTCCTTAGAATCTAATAGGAATTGCTAACATTATTATGAAGAAAGTGCGAGTAATTTAGATAGATGGATTGGATTAGATATGATCCTTTTCAAACCCATAGTATTTTCTCAATTACTAAATTGCTTACACTAGTTTTTGCTTTGTTCACCAGAAGTAGCAGACTTGTGAGTGAACTCTATGCGTAGCTTTCGGTCATTGACTATTTAGAGGCCATATCTGAGAACTGCAATCCTGCTAATACTGTGCAGTAGCATAGTATATGGAAGGGAATTTTTTCTTTCAGTTGACAGAACCTATAAATTGTTTCTACCAGATCTAAGATGGTTATGTAGGTCTTAAGCACGCAATGTCCTGTTGCGAGACCTACTTTTTTGACAGATTTCTTATCTTTGCCAAGTAGGTCGACGCTGTGTTTAACTAGGAACGGTTTGGCCTCTCTCTGACCAGAAGTATTTTTTACACCAGTCTACAGGCTGCTCTTCTTTCCATCGTTTAGTGATCGTTCTCAGTTCCGTATGTCACGCTCACAAAGGTTCTTATGTTTTTGATGTATTTGATGAGCCCACTCGGATTAGCTTACTTGCTTTGACACTCCCGACGTGGTTGCTAGTGCGATTCCCGCTCTGCGTAAAGCGTTGATGAAGTCCCATACTCACAATTTTGTGAAATGCTTTTGACAAAAGCCTTTCTTAACAACAGTCTTGATATAGTTTCAATAAATGCTACATATTTTAAGTCGTTATTGGGGACAAAATAGAACAACTCCTTTTCTTGATCAGAAACAATGTTGTAGACGCGTTCTAATTCATTCTATGGTTGAAATTTGTTGGGTGTGGTTGCAATGATAAGTTTTATTAACATTTCCTGAAGGAAATTACATGGTTTACATAGAAAGCGCACAAATGGTGGCTCTGCACTGCACTGTACTTAAACTGTGTACCAGGATTTTGAGGAAAATTGTGGAAAAAATAGATCTCTGGACCCCGTTATCAAAATTCTGGTAGAATAAACGATTGTAATTTAAAATTTGACAACATTAACAACGCATATATAAAATAAAGGGGATATTTACATCTCCGTATTTACATCAGTAGAACCTCAATTCCCAGATTGACCTACCTAGAAATAGTATTGAAAACTGAAGGCCATGATATAATGAATAATAGTGCAGAATAAGCTGGCGGTAGCTTGAATTTTAACAAAATAAGTAATCATTAACTCTTTATGGAAAACTTATTGTGATACACATTATTCTACTGAGGACTTAGGACAAACGGCTGCACCCGCAGAGACGCCTGTACGGGCGGGGGAGGGGGGGGATGTATGTATGTGGATGCAGAGTTCAGTAATGCGGTTGACATTGAGGAGTTCGCCCGTTCGGTTATTTATCGGATCCTCATCGTGTGTTTTCGAAAACATGGGACGTAAGCCTGGTGTACCTCTTGCATCGCATGTGAAGAAATATATTTGGCGTTTCCCTGGTTTGGAATTTACATGCTCGTACATTCGTTGCATATTTTGCGGTATAGAGTTGCTAGATCGTACGACATTTGAATGCAGAAGTCGTATTAAAAGTAAACGTCATGTATTGAATTTAAGAAACAATATTCCGTACTGGCAACATCCCACAACACCTAGTAGATAATGAAAACTTTCGTCTTTTTTGGGATAAATATGTACGTGTGGACGAAACTACTGATGCTCAGAAACACAGTGTGATTCATACTGTGGCGCGTCCTTTAAAACGTAATGGTCCAGCAGCATCCCTGTTTTTAGCCAGTAAAAGGATTGAAAGAACTGATGCCGAAACCGTTGTAAACATAATAAAAAATATGTCAAGAGAATTTTGTATTGTAGGAGCCCAAATTACCATGTTAGTTTCTGACGGGGCCGCAACAATGCTGGTAGGATGTTAAAAGTACGCTTTCCGACTCTTCTTTACATAATGTGCCTCATACACGCATGTCATCTCGTAGCAGAAACAATTCGAAGCAAGTATCCTAGGGTGAATGATTTAATATCATCTACCGAAAAAGTGTTTCTGAAATCTCCCAAACGTATTCAAGCAATTGTATGCGCAAATTCCGCTACCACCTCAGCCTGTATTGACGCGATGGGGAATATGAATCGAGGCAGTATCTTACTATCGCAAAAATATTGTTCCCAAGTGAAAGATGTCATTTTCAAACTTAATTCTTCTAATTCTCAAGCGGTTCGCGAGAATCAACAACTTTTTTCCGATTCGGACGTTCAAAAAGAAATGGATGACATTTCCATTAACTATTCTGTAGTGACATAAACTATTTCGCAGTTAGAAAATACCCACTTATCTACATAAGACTCGTTAAATAACATCAACAATTTAGCAGCCTCTCTAGAAAGCTCGACGGATCCTATAGGACGAGATGTCGCGCAAAAATTTCGTGCAGTTTTAGATAAAAAAACAGATTTAGAAAAGGTTCGATTTATATCTAGAATTCAAGACTGCACAGAAGAGATACAGGAGTATTTGAATTTCGCAAATCTTACTTCATTAGATGCTGAACGATCATTTACAAAGTATAGGAGAACGTTTTCAGACCGTCGTCGAGGCCTGACCGAATCGACGACAATGGAAGCATTGCTTATGTTGCAATACTACGCGGCGTACCATGGCAGTCGCACATTACCACAGTGGTCATCGATACGTCAATAAAAGGTAACAATCTATTATATATATATATATTGAAATACTTTTCTCAGAGGATTTTTGGTAAAAATGTTATATTTTCTAACTTAAACTAAATTTTACAATTCTTAGTGGGTTTGGGAATAGCTGGATAGCCTTTTGGCAATTTTCTAACGAATTCCCAAATTAATAAATTGAAATGAACGAATTTTAAGATTATAAATGTAACTAACCTTGAAATTCGAACGACGCCAATGTTATATAGACTCTCTGTTTATAACAACCTCTACAGGAAACTGACTGCTCTAAAATTTAACCCTTTTCCTCTTCGAATAAATACTTTGATTTCACTATCGAACATTTTAACTTGGGATCGGAGTTAAGATTCACTTTAATTCAACGAAGGCTGAATCAAGATTGATGAAATTACTGGCGTCGCTTATCTTTCTTTTATTTTAAATCGCGAAAGACCGGCGATTGGTTTATTCCACAGCAAATTTTGATAAAGCAACCCAAATATAAACTTTTACGATGCATTTCGGTGAAATAAAATTATTTGTAAAAGAAAGCAGCATGGAAGAACGCATGCAGAAACGCCACCACCTGACAGTAGGTAAAATCTATGACCTAAAGCTGTCTGATACGTAAATATTTAACATTACAATATAAGTAAATTTTCTGAAAATAAAAATTAGCGGTAAAACGGTAATGAAAAAAATTTTTTACCGAATTACGGGTATTGAAAAAAGTCCGTAAATTTGCAATTCCTACTTATGACACACGTACATATTAAATTTGAAGTTAGAGCACAGTAGAAAAATCTCAGGTTTAAACATTAATTTTGGAAGAAGGAAAAGTAATTCTCATAAGAGAGAGAAAGACAGAGAATCTTCAAAGAGAAGTGAAGGAAACTGCTTTTATTCGATTCTCAAGAAATGGGGTATCAATCTTTGAGTAATGTAATCCAAACAATTAATTCAACCATGTGATGAGTCGTATTTATATGGAATCTGAAATATCGGTTATGAAATATGAAATCAAGCATCTTTCCACCTAGCGAACTAGCATTGTTAAAGTGAAGAGCACAAGATAATTTGTAATGAAATCTTATCTCACGTGGTCTTTACAAAAGCGAGGTCGGAACGAGTAATGTGATCAAGAATGTATTCTCTTAAATTGGACAGGCAATGAGAGTCAAAAAACATTATTTATTACATTTCAAATATAAAAAAGAAAAGCGGCAATCAGTTAAAGACTTGTAATTTTAGTCCAGCGTAAGAATGCATCAGTGAAAGGAATACAGTGAAAAATCTGTTGTGCTTCCGAAGACGTAGATTCCCCAAATCATCTTCAGTCCTGATCTACTAAGAGGCAATTTGGACAATAATCAACAGAAGATCTACTGATTCAGATGAAGAATTGTAAAGGAAGTGACCCGGCAGGAAAAGTTGATGAAGCATAGGGCATTATGATTACTCAAATAATCAAGTACTGTACAACATTTGATTTACGATTGACGGTGACACAATATAATTTTTTAATTTTCATATTTTACAAAAGACATGTTTAAAATGGACAATTTTTTATAAAGGCAATGATACGTGTATCCTAAAAAAATAAGTAGAATGAAGAATTTTGAATTATTTCTTTATTTCAATACCGTCGAGTTATGAAATATATCTCGTGCTTCCTAGCATTGGCGCATTGGTATATCACAAAGCGAAATTCAGACTTCCCCTGTATAATACAAATGCATATGCATCATATATGTGCCTTTTGAACTTTTGCGCGGTCTATATGCAACCGTCAGCTGTATACCATTCGGAACGAAGGGTGTGGCGATAGTATCGGGGGAAATGATGATATATCAACAGCAGACATCCTATTCCAAACACAATCAATCACGACCAAAAGGCCACCGACTCTCTGTGAAATCTGGGCGTTTGTGTGAGTGTCGGGCCGGTATTCATCTGTCTTTCACATTCATATATTTACGGCTAATTTGGTTGTCAAATTTCGTTTCCAATTTTTTCTCCGCCGGGGCACCGGTCGTCGGACGAGAGAAAAAAAATGAATTAACGTCAGGTTGCAGGGCGCGAAATTTGCGAAGCGAGCACCGGTTCGAGGTCTCTCCGGAGCTGGAACGAAGGAATTCGCCATTTTTACGCGTTTGTCGATGTCGTCATTCATCATGCGAATTTCGAGCGGTTTCGGTGAAATATGAACGATCGTAGAAGGCGAGTAGTAGAGAGGTTATAATTAAGGGCTTTTCTGGCGTACATGCTTTATTACTTAACTTAATTATTGGGGAATGATATTTTGGAGGCAGTCTTAGCTAAGCAATTAAGAGTGTGGATATTTCTCTTACTCTATTGACAAGGGAAAGTTCCCAGCCCGAAAATTCAGAAAAATTTGGAACTTTGTGTATGAGTAATCCACCCTAGGACATGCTCAAAACAATCTTTTGAGGCTGGACCTTTGCCTTAGCCAGCACGGTCACCAGACTTAACTCCATGTGATTTCTGGCTATGGGGAATGGTGAAAGAACGTGTGTATGCTACAAGACCTACTGACATTAATGACCTTAAAGAACGCATAACAACGGTTGTCCGCTCTATACCTCTATACCTAAGGAAATGTGTGAAGGAGATTTTACACATGCATTGAGAACCAATTACTGTAGGTCGAAGAAGTGCATTAGCTAGCTTCATTTCATCTGGAATTGGGTACATAGTGTGCGTTATGTTATTAAAATAAAAGTCAATCCCATTTAGGTGGTAACATCTTTTTGGAGAACCCTGTAAAGATATTTTGGGACGTACACTACCGGCCGTAATTATTTGAACACCTACATTTTTGCTTGGACTTTATAAAATTATTTATTTATCGTTATTTAAGGGGTATAATTATTTACCTACAAGTAACAGAAACATAACACATTAAATAATTCCGCAAAAGACTTCGTTGATACCTAATTATCGATTGAACCCTTAATCCGATAATTATGAGTACAGGTAGGACCATAAAAGACCCGCAATGTAGTGCAATTATCCTTCATTAATAAATATTTAATGTTGTGCAGATAAAGATGACAATTCCCTATTTACTCGGACTAGAATTATAAAGTTAAATTTAGTGGTTATTGTTCTTTTAAAAAGGGAATATCCTTAATAAAATTGTCTAAAATAAGTACTAAAATGCCGAAAACAAGAGAGTTGCCTTTATAAATTCGCACAATGATTGTTACTTTACATAACCTTGGCCGAAATAGCAAAGATATTCCAAGAAAATTGAAATTAAGTCCCCAAACTGTTGACTATGACGTTAAAAAAATATCAGGAGGCTGACACATTATTAAATCGAAAACGAACAGGACGACAGAAAGTGACAACACCAGCGTAAGATCGTCGAATAATTATGACGAGTAAACGGAATAGATGAAAAACTGCAGCTGAAATAACGGGTGAAATATTGAGCGTAAAAAACGAATTAGTTTAAGAAAAGGAGGTCAAGAGAGGGTGGTTTATTTGGCCGAATGGCGTTGCGTAAATCACTCTTATGCAAGCAAAATAAAATAAAACAGCTGCAGTGGGTTAAAGAGCATCAACATTGGACAGTTGACAAGTGGAAAAATGTTTTGTAGACCGATGAGTGCAAATTTGAACGCTTCGATTTCAAGAGAAGAACGCTCGTTCGACTATTTTATATTTCAACATGATTATGATTCTAAACACACTTCTAAACTGTGCCGCAAATATTTAGAATCGGTTGAACGCAAAAGCAATATCAAAATAATGAAATAGCCTCCTTAAAGCCCAGATGCTAATCCCATAGAGCTTTTGTGGGAGGAACTCGATAGGCAGGTGAAAATAAATCCTCCAACTTTCAAGGGATCGTTGTGAAAATAACTACAAGAAGCCTGGCTTAAAGTAGAAACCGCTACTCTGACGAAACTGATAAAATGAATGCCGCAAGTGTGTGCCGCAATTATTAATAATCGAGGTGGACATCTCGACGAAGCGAAGATTTAGCGAAGATATAAATTTTATAATTGAATAGACTTTCAATTTCTTTGTTTTGAGAGTATTCTACTAAATGTAAAACTACAAATTTCATTGTGCGGGCAAATAATTATGGCCGGTAGTGTACATCTGCTAAAAAAATTCTGGAAGCGCTTACACTTATGCCCTGTTAATGAGAAACGTCGCAGTTTACTTGACGAGCGGTTAAACTAATATTCTTTTTTCTTACGAAAGCAGGCCTACAGTCACGACCTAAATTATTCCCGTTACCACCACACGTACTCAACGATCCCTAATTACGTCATAAAACATATCTACCCCGTGTGCCTATCCGTTGAAATGTCGTTTAAGGGACGTAAGGGAGGTACGCTTGCGT
The DNA here is from genome assembly GCA_029619315.2 of Dynastes maya. Lineage (NCBI taxonomy): Eukaryota > Metazoa > Arthropoda > Insecta > Coleoptera > Scarabaeidae > Dynastes > Dynastes maya. The sequence goes on along the minus strand of JAROYE020000004.1, from coordinate 53,540,679 downwards.
ACATTATTGCGGCGATAATAATAACTCGTCTTCGATAATAGCGAGGTTATTACCATAGATTACGTTCGAGCTTCCGACAGAGGTATGTAATTACGTGAGGTACGGGCCGCTATTGGCGAGGGTAGGCGGGAGACACGTCGATATTAGACGCTATCGTCTATGAAAACGTATTGTAGACGTCGCCTGCCGTGAAAATCTACAACGTTGCTCTTAGAGATTCGCCGGACTTGCAAAATATAACGTTCGACGGAAAGAAGTCGCTGCTGCATATTGCCATGCCTAGATGAAATATAATTTTGGTGCAGATATTGGATCCTGTGTTACGTAGTAGGCGCCATAAGTTCTCGGCCTGATATAGAAAAAATAAAGTTGGCAAAATATAACAATTTTTATTTTTCAATATAATCTCACCAACTTCAATACATTTATTACAACGATCAATTAATAATTCTATACCCTTGTAAAAATAATCTAAAGTTTTTCCCTCAAAATGTCGTATTACAGCTGCTTACAACTAACTATCGTCCTTAAAACGACGTCCCCTAAGGTCTTTCTTTAAATGAGAAAATAAATAAGAACCATTGTTTCATCTCCATAAATATCGCAAATATTCTTAGTTGCAACCATTCCATTTATTCCGGCATGAAAATTCAACATCGTACAATGACGAATATGCTCTTCGGATGGTTGAAAATCCGCCATTTTAGACCACAGCAATAAAAAATGTTTTTAATTCCGCAATGTTATGGTCTAGGTTGGGTAAGAAATTCATAAAAAGCGTTTTAACACTTCCACTGTTGAAACAAAACTACACACAACGTAGCGTCAGAAAATAATTGATATAACCCATGATGTAACAACAGTGTCACCTCAAATACAATACCAAACTTTTCCTTTGAATTTGGCCATTTACAACTTCTAAAACAATACTAAAACCTACCGTATGAAACTATAATAAAACTACTATAATGTAGTAACTGGCTACGATCCAACCCATCAACCTTTAAGACAACAGACAGCTGCATAGCGTGTGCCATACATATTATTTAAGAATAGAAAATTATGAACGCTTCAAATAATCCCATTTCCAAAACTCATATTCTGACACGTGTATGAAATAATTTTAAAACTGTATCCGACCAATGTTAATGCGCCGTAATATCCCTTGGGCAATGCCAGAACTAAAAGTTAAAAGATAAAACTCATCCGCGCTATTGCAACAACTAAAACTCCGCATATGCAACGGCAGCAAAAGCTGTGGAAGTAATTCTGAGTGCAGAATGGTAGGTTAAAGGCAGTGCTTACATACGTATGCAGACATTGGCCGCTGAGAAAAAATGGGGTTTTTACAAAGTTCCCCCAGCGCAATTTCTGTAATTAAAATCTTTTATTATTGAGCAGCACTATGCTGGCCGTATTTCATATTATGCTCGAGGAAAAGCGAAAAAGTTGTAGCTATTAAAGTGGACATAAAAGAGTGTATGGACGTACTATGTTATGAAAAAAAAAATTATATTATTCTAGTGGACGGTATTGAAAGTAGCTAATTGTAAGTTAAATAGTTCTGCGATTGATAATTTTCTAACGATCGATTTATCAACTGTGTTCCAGTTTGAAATGCTAGCTTAACAGAAACTGTAAATAAACGTAAATGATGGATTCGTGGGTAATTCAAATTTAACAGAACTAAATTTCGAATATTTGAAACATTTCGAGCTCAAGCGCGACGGGTTAGTAACATATGCTTGATCTAAAATTTTGTGAGGACTAGTTTTCGACCCTTTGGCACAAAATCTGGTCCGGCACTCCGGAAAAACTGAGATTCTTTTACGTGTGGCACCTAGAAACTGATTTATCGAAATTAATTAATTAATTGTACGGTCTGTAGATCCGGGAGTGTCCCCTAAACACACTTCCCGCAGTATAAATACGGATTAACCCCAACTATTTACGTTTTAAAAGAATTAAATTTAAAAAGAGAAAACTAACCTCAAATTACGACGTTTCACTATAAACGCTATGTTTATATTTTGTATACACAAACACCACATATTTTGAAATTGCCAAACTTGACTCTCACTTCGTAATTTCACGTTGAATTTAATTACTAGAAAACTCTAAAAGGACACTTACTGTTAGACACACATACGTGTAGATACAACGGCTATTTGACCTAAACTTAGAAAATTATAAGCGTCCCTTGACTCCTTTGTTCGCGATAGCGATTGTTTTATGGTGGCCAATTAGGATATCCCTTTCGCATTTCAATGTGATATTAAATTTCCATTAACTTTCCCTATTCTAAAAATAGATTAAATTTTAAGGATAAATTTATGACGAATCATCGAAGTCCGCCCGATTTGACTGTTTGACCTAGAAAAGTACATAAAATAATATTTTTTTTTATCTTTTATAATCAATCATTAAATCATGTATCAACTTTGTGAGTCTTTATTTTATTAATAATTTTTTCAAATACCAGAACTGATTATTTTGAGCAAGAGTGTATCTTGTATTTTACTGTTTTAAATTGAGCTTTGGTGTACATATTATGTAAACTCAATCATTACGGAACTTGTGCAATGATGTATTTTCTTAAATTGTTTTGCTTGTACGCGTCACGTACAAGGTCACTATGTGTCATTAACAAAAAGTGCTACATCACTCCAGATATGGGTATATAAACCGTGCAAAATTTCATAGCTGGGTCTCTACTGCAGCGACTTCCAGCTGGGCAGAAGGAACCCCTCTGAACGGCGCAATTGGGCAGTATTCTAAATTCGACTTTTGCAAAAGATGTCGCAATTGGGCGATCTTTGCCGACTTTTGTGAAGTTGGATGGAAAAATCATCAATGTTCCATAATGGAGCGGCCTTTGGCTGGCTGTGAAGCACTGATATCCGAACAATGTATAAGTCCGTGTACCATGTTACTTGTAACCGAGAACATTAGAATCCATAATGCGTAACTTTGATGATTTTAAATAAATTAGAAATCCGTTAAATCCTTGCACAAAGCCCGAATCCGATGTTAGAGTAATTTTCCGAAATTGTAACATAAATAAACATCTAAAAGTTTATGTCAGCTTTTTCTTCGCTTTAAATGCAAACACCGAAACTAGACTTAGTTTATTTCCTTTTCGAACCGAAACACTTGTAAATTTTGACCATTTTAATGCAAACACCGAATGGTATATTGATTTAGTCTTTAAAGAATTTGTTATTACTTACTTTTTTGTTTTTCTGTTGAACCTCTCGACATGGGAGACACTGGTAGATTTGTCAGTGTACGCCGTGCTTAATTAACATCAGAAGTCACTCACTTTCTCAGCCACTGAATCCGTAAACATCTTTATTTTTACTAGAGAGCACCTTTTGATTATTCATTTGACAACAGCTGTGTTTATAGGGGTCAGGAATCCTATATTATTGGCTTTATAATATAGTTGCGCCTTCCGCCGCTGGATGTCGCTACGCGTACCATGAATATACCTATCTGTCTCAATAAACACAGCTGTTGCGTGACAGACAGGTATATTCATGAGACGCGTAGCGACATCCAGCGGCGAAGGCGCAACTGTATTATAAAGCCAACAATATACAAGGCGTGTTTTTAAAGTAAGTACCGTTTTCAAATAAAATAAAAACAAGTAAACTTTTCTTAACAATTTTATTTTTACATGAAAGCCTGTACCTTATTCTACTTTTCTACATAATTTCCACAAATATTGAGGTATTTATCGTACGTACAATCAGCTTTACAATCCCGTCGTCATAGAAGTCTGCCGCCTGATTTAACAACCACTGCAAAACAGTTGTTTTGACCTCAACATCGTTGTCGTGGAGCTGACCACCCAGATGCTTCTTCAAATGCAGGAACAAGTGGTAGTCACTGGGCGCAAGATCGGGACTGTATGGAGGGTGATCAAGTTGTTCCCAGTGAAAAGATGCGATGAGATTTTGAGTTCGAGAAGCTGCGTGTAGAGGGGCATTGTCGTGAAGCAAAACGATCCCCTTACTGAACATGCCTCGCCGTTTGTTTTGGATTGCACGGCGCAGTTTTTTTAAGGTCTCGCAATACGTCGTAGCATTTATTGTGTCACCGCGTGGCAAAAAATCGACAAGCAACACCGCCTTTCTGTCCCAAAACACAGTACACATGATTTTCCGGGCTGAAATTGTTTGCTTGAACTTCACTTTCTTGGGTGATGTTGAATGCCGCCATTCTACGGATTGCTGCTTGGATTCCGGTGTAACGTGAGCCACCCATGTTTCTTCACCTGTGACAATTTGGCTTAAAAAATCATCACCCCCCTCACTGTACCGCTGAAGAAAAGTTAACCCACTGGCTACACGTTTGGTTTTGTGCACCTCAGTCAACATTTTCGGTACCCAGCCTGAGCACAACTTTCGATACTGTAAGCGTTTGGTTACAACTTCATAGAGGATACTTTTGAAAACTTGAGGAAACTCATCAGATAACGATGAAGTCGTAAAGCGTCTGTTCTCTTTCACTTTTTCGTCAACTTTCTGAACCAAATCTTTAGTAATGACAGAAGGTCGCCCACTTCGTTCCTCCTCATGAACTTTCGTGCGGCCATCTTTAAAAGCTCTCACCCATTTCCGTACCATTCCATCACTCATAATGTTTTCTCCACACACTTCACAGATCTGACGATGAATGTCGGCCGATTTAATGCCTTTAACACTAAGAAAACGAATCACAGCGCGTATTTCACAGTCGGCGGGATTCTCGATCGGCGGAGACATTTTAAATAGTGACAAACAAACGTAAATACGGTCGAATCTTTGTGTAAGATTCCTGTCATTGACAAGGGCGAGAATATATCATTTGAAATAAGGAAAGCTTAAGATAAGTAGTTTATTTACATATTGGTGACAAATTCAAAATAAGTTGGTTAAGAATATGTCTGATAAATTTGGTGCTTCACATTCAAGGTGTTGAAGTTTCCAAGTTTCGTCCAGAGACAGCACGAAGCAGTCACAAACTGTCATGAAAGTTTTCCATTTTGAAACGTAACTCTATGATTTCAGATATATTACACTACAAGCAACCTTCGAATATTCATTTGTGCCAACGGACATGACCATTTCTTGACCAGAAATATTTAATTTACGGTATTAGGACAGATATACGACTGAATTTGTACTCTAAATTGTTGTAGGAAAATATTGCATTAAAATTGAAGATTTAGGATATGAAGAAAATGTACCGAAGACAAGTTATTTAGTCGTTCCCCCAATATCATCGTTGACTAGACCCGCGCCACCTTGGTAGTAAGCAATAAAAGGGCTGGAGACCCCGAAAAATAACACAGAGGCAGTTTGAATGGGAACATAAGCAGTTGGCTGAACGCACTATACGTGGCGCTAAGGACTAGTTTCGATGTTGTAAATTGTAACATTACAATACATATACATAATCTATGGCCACCAAATGGCTAAAAGTAATTTGTTCCAAATAAAGCAATTGTGATAAGCTTACATAAACTTTTTTTGTAGAATTGGATTGAGCTTCTGAGCTCAAATACGAAACACAGGAAGCCTTTAGAGAACATGTTATGAAATGTTGTATATTAGATACCTGTCCACTTCAAGGAAACATTTTCAGCAGTCTCATCAACGTTTAAATTTTCAAAAAATCATGGATTTTGGTTGATTCATAATTTTTGCTAAACTCAACAAAAGACCAAAACAATTAACTGAACATTAAAAGAACTATCTTTGTAGAATCTTGCACTTAATAGCCCTAAGATGTATATGCTTGAAACTTTCTTATTACCAGATATATATATATATATATATATATATATATATATATATATATATATATATATATATATATATATACATAAATGCGTTGCTTAAAATAAACACCCCTTGACGTACTGTTTATTTTTCATTCCATAACAATGATCCAAACAATCCATCAGGGCCATTTTATATATCGTGTAGCAACTTCATCTCACGTATCTCGCATTCTCTTCTAATGAGACGGGAGTAGACATCCTGATCCGCATTTAATGTAGCTGTAGTTTCTACTGCACACTTATCTTTTTCATCATCGTTCGCCTCCATAATGACCCTTCAGCGCGAAAAAAATCCATCGACTTAACGACGCTTTTACCGTTGCCGTCGTTGAAAAACTCTTTTTGTTATGCCTCCCGTGGCCCTTTTAACTCATCGAAAACAATTTCGATGCACTTTCGACGAAACACGTTTCAACATTTAAATGACATCGAGGATATTACGTTCGGCTGCACGAAAGCTCGAATCAAGTCCTTAATTGTGTCTCGTTCAACGTGTGCATTGTGTGGTTCATATTTTAGATGAATATGTGATGTGGCGAATATTAGTGAAAGCAGAGAAAATGGATTTCATGTGTGATTATGGAAACTTTTGGATTAAAATATTTATTATATAAAGTAATTTTATTTTTCTTTTTAATTTCATTGTACCTAGTCATGCCATAATTTATGTTTCATAAAGTGGAGTTAATTTGCCAGAAAAGGAAAAAAAGTTTGAACAAATTAATGTATTTAATTAAGCTATGAACATAAACATATAAAAAAATAAAAACTATTCAAAATGTCCACCTCTTGCCTTCACACACTTCTTCAAACGATCCGGCCACTCAGCTATCGCCGCACGCACTGTTTGAGAGGTGTCGAAGCTACTGCTGTCACTAAATCAGCCTTCAAAACCTTGATATTGCGACGGGTTTTAGAGCAGGCTTTATGGTCTAACACACGCCACAATCGATGGTCCAGGGGGTTAAGGTCGAGGCTTCCAGAGGGCCATACTTCGGCCGCAATAAACTCCGCTAAATTCGTCTCTAACCATAACCAGCGTTGCCTCGCTTTTGCTTTGTGTGCGGGCACTGACGCCTGTTGAAATACCCAGTGTTTGTGGACAAACAAAGTATAATTCAAGGGCTTGACACCCTGCTCCAAAATATCTATCTGGTAGCTAGCAGCCTTCGTTTTTACCCCTTGTTCACAAAAATGAAGCTTTGTTATCCCTTCGCATGACACTCCCCACAAAACCATATGACTGAAGCTGGATGATTCCTTTCCAACCTAGGGATTTTTTTCAGAAGTTTCACGAGAGGTATGTGCGTAGACTCATTTTGACGGGTGAACTTTTCTTCTACCGTGAACATTTTTTCGTCGGTGGATAGAATTTATCGATATCCACCTTTAGGGTGTCCCCTTTAATGGAACGCAGAGCTGCTGTTAAGCGGTGTCCTGTGCTTTGACGATAAACTCTGAGTCTTAAGTCTTGTGTGATAATGCGGGACATGGTTCTAGGTGGGATTTTCATTTCCCTAGCCATGGTTCTCTGTTTTCGGAAAGGATTTCCTCGAGTTCGCTCAGCCACAGCTTTGATGGCTGATGGTGTCTTTGAAACTTGCGACCGCTCGCTCCTTGGTCTGTCATCGGCCGAGGACAACTCGGTGTACCGTTTGATCGATCGGTAAACCAATTCCTTCGTAATACCTAGCAGTTCCAGGAGATTGAAAATTTCCACTGGCGCCTTGTTACACGTATGCAGCGCAATAACAGCGACACGATTTTCTTTCAAGCCCCACTCCATGGTCATAATAGGTTTTATAGAAATACATTTCTGAGACTTAAGAACTTATTTATATGACACAAAAGCAAATGAAGGTCATTTGACTCTCGATCTTCTGTTATACGATTTTTTTTTAATAGGGACAGAATTTACGGCCAGACTAGATAAAATAGTGAAACGAATCTATTAGTAGACACGTTTGACTATAAAAATAAGTATCTGGAAATAGTAATCGTTTTTCAGCAGAAAAAAAATCTTTTTGCTTCATTGAGCGTTTATTCTTTGGAAAATTTTCAGATCCCTATTGAAAATTCTATCAAATAACGGGCTAAACATATCAACTACTTGCGAATGAGAAAAGATGTTAATTTCGTCTAGTTTATACAGCCTACATTTGTTCAATATTAGACTTATTTTTTACGAATTAGCTAGTAAATGTTATTTACCCAAAATAGATAGGATTCAATGTAAAATTCTTTGCTCGCCTTCTGGACTTTATAATCAAACGTTTGTTTTCCCCTCTTAACGGAGTATTCTGAAAAACCATTTAGTATCCGCCGTGATTTTTTAACTATAACAGATTTTAGCTCCTATTTGATACATCGCTCTGGCAGATTTTGTGAAGAAATACTGCCAAGTTAAAAACTCTTCTCGGCTTGCAGCCAACTTTAGAGATATCTTTGTCTTAGAAAATTCCGACCTCTTCTATTTGTTACCAAAATCCAAAGCTCCAACATTTGCAGACTGTTTTCTGCGATGCTGTTCGGAATTTGTTAATCTGCAGAGCAGAAGTGAAGATATGAATATTATCTGCAACGTTATTGCCAAGACGAAATTTACACAGAGGGGTCCTTTCTCGTTCCATCCTAGAGTTATTATGAAAAAAATAAACTCAATTGCCTAGCCTATATTTTTACCTTAGAACCATTCGCTATTCCGAAACACTTGGATTTGTGCATTAATAATAAGTCTGCTTTATTCAATATGTACCAGAAGTGATTGATGACTAAAGACAGGTTGACGTTATTTATTTAGACTTTCAAAAAGCATTTGATCTAATTGACCATTATGTTTTTCTGCAAAAGTTAAGATCCTTTGGATTTTCCGAATCACTGTGTCTTCTTGATTCCTACTTATTATATCGAAACTATACTTCCAACAGACTTCTTAGCTACTCAAGAATTGTGCAAGGATCAAATTTGGACCCACCATTATTTACTTTATTCATCAACGACATTCATCATCAATTGCAAGAAACTCATGTTCGCAACTGACAAATATCTTGATATTATCTTCGATAAGAAGCTTTCATGGATTCCGCATATCGACCATAAGGTTTACAAAGTTAGTATTGCGTTTGGACAGCGCCGCAAAGCCTAGGAAGGCTTCCGAGAACTGATTTGGGTCTACACTAAAGTTATCAGACCAATGCTAACGTACGGCGCGATTGCTTGGTGACCTTGCGTAGAAAATACGGTCGCACCCAAGAAAAACTAACGCGGATACAAAGGGCAGCTGGTCTATGTTGTTACACAATGGTATCAAGGAGTATGAAGTTGTGAGGTCGCCACCAACTTTGGGAGAACGCCTTCAAGAGATTACTGATTATGGAGGCTTGGATGGATAATATTTCGCCTTCTTTCCCCTCATTCGACCACCTGCGTCTGCGCTTTATGCAAGGATCAGAACTACCACATCACTACTACATCTAAAAATTTCTTGAAGAGATGCGACGAAATGAATTCCTGCTGCACTGTTAACGTCACTTTGACATATACGAATAAGCGGGCAGCATTGAGATACCTAAGATTGTCCAGGGGACCTTCGTATGGCTGTGGGATTCTAATTGGACATTCTCGGTCAAAGAGACATCTCTTTAGGATGGGATTAGCCGAAGACCTGGCATGTAAGGGCTACCAAGCTGAAGACGGAACAGTGAAATATGTCCTCGTATACTAGCCTCAATTAGAAGCATCATGAAGGATGAAAAGCGAATACAGAGGAACATCCTAACTTCTGTTAAGCCTCCAGTAGATAGAGAATGGATAATGGGGCTACTATGGCTTAAATGCTGTAAAATCCATCTCACGCTCTTGTTGTCCATAACCATAACACCAATTATGTACCAGCTGTTAATTTTAGGAGCACTTATAACATTATTGAAAAGTTTTTGTTTCGAATCAAACTGGTCTACGAGTTGTTGTCTCGTTGTTTACCTGTTTTTAGTTTACATTTGTTCCTTGGGTTTTCTTCTCATTTCTAGGTTCCTCTTACGTTCCAGGGCCTTATTTTCCTGCGATAGGTCCCCTGACGTCAAGTGTGTGTCCCTTCCTAATTAGGTTTCCTTTACGTCTGCTTTTTGTATAGGTTTATTTTCTATAAACAGCCTCAGCTGCAAAGGCCAAATGTAACAGTAGCAGTAAATAAACAATCACAATCCATGTGTTTATTTGCAGGACTTCTTTGGTATAACATATAGTAACCTCTTATTTACGCTACTTAAAAAGCTAAATTAGTTGTAATTTTAGGTAGCACCAAAGTGCTTCGTGACTGGAACAATTCCATTTGGATATTACTGCTGACCACAAACTTTCAGAATAAAACCATTTCAATGCTATCCAACTCCAATTTCAATTTGGTTTTTCATCTAATAAATTCATTTGAAACTTTATATCCTCCAAACATGAAACGCCTTGGGGGAAAATAAATACATACGTATATGCATATCGAGGTAAAACACCCACTCACTAGAATTACCTCGTAGCCACCTATTATACTATTTTTGCCGGTTTTCCCTTGGTTTTTGCTGAAAGTTGCATTTCATTTCCATGCATAAGTACTCTATTTCACAACTAAACATACACTGGATACAATAATCAACATAAATCAATGATACTGTCCCTGACTCCCGTTTACGGTACTCGTATTGCAGTTTGTTGCAACAATTTTTTTCCTCTCGCTTGTGTACCTAGATTGTATTGCACGTAAACCGCTACAAACACGTGATATTAATGCGGGTTGGGGTAGAGGGTGCAGCTATCAGATAACGCGGACGCATAAACACGCAACTGGTAGGTAGTGGAGTTTGTGTGGTGACGCCGCTCGTAAAAACAATTTTCAACCCCTCTTCGTCGATTTATTGTAGCGCATAATGTAACTGAAGCGCTTGGTTATGAATTTTTTTTTTTTTGTTATATGAGTGCTGATATGTTTTTACAATATGAGTGTCTGTGTTCCCAAACGTTCTTTTATGTCGGGTTTCGTCGATTTCAGAGATAAAAATATTAGTTGTGCATATAAAAGGTAAGACGATTTATGTAGAGAGCGAGGAAAATTCAATGGAATCACAGGAAGGTTTTTGTTTGAATCAGAATATACGGAAAAATAGAACGTTACTTTATTGAATTTTGATTAATTTTTCTAATTTTAAAGACACGTATCGGTACCTTACAGATAAAAAGTCTCAACACATTTTTGACGAAATTGAGTTTGTTACATATTCGTCTATTCTATAGCATAATACGTGATAAAAGATCATCTCTTCATAGTTACTCTAAAGTATTATATGGGCTTTAGGAAAAAATAGTAAAAATGTGCAAATGTGAATGCAAAGAAATATTCGCAACACTACAGTCTACTTGGCCAGAAATAAACATTAGTATCTCCACACACGTGTATATCCGTTACCGCGGATATAACAAAGTCTGAGCGCTCTTTGATGACGTCGCCCTGTGCAGGTAATGTATCGCCATGGAATGAAGGGCTTTCGGTTTAAAGAGGATGCCACATCCTATTCGATTTTATTTTGGAAAAACGAAGTTTCAAAGCAAAAACCGTTTTCGTGAAAGATGTATTTGTGGTTGATATATAATCGAGTAATTATTATTATTTGTAATTGTACATGTATTTGGGCGAAACTACTAAAGTTGAAATGATACAGTAATTGCAGTTTTATTCGAAATTTTGTTCAATTTCTCGAGAAAATTTACAGACATGCTTTTTAACCAGGGTCTTTAATTTCTTATTATGTGGTGTTTTACCTAATCTCTCATTACTTTTCCCACAATCATTTTTAAGTAGGGTATTTGTAGAACAAGTTATTATAATTGTTGCAATACGTTCACTGTTGTGAATATGACATTTATATATATCAGTATCCAAATGGCTAGGTTCGGTGGTATAATTTAAAATATATTGTATTAAAACAAAACGTTTATAATACACATTTAACAACATCTCTTCCGTATTCAAAAATAATTTTGTTAAATATAACGTAAGAATATAAAACTATTTGAACAATAAAGTCTTTACGTTTTTTGTCAAATACAACGGACAGTTAGGGAATCGAGTTGGAATAGCATCTTTTTTAAGCCTAGGATTTTTTAAACTTACAGTTATAGGTTCACCGGTCCTTGAATATATAGCTGTTGAAAATAAATAATGTCTTCTTTTATTCACAAAGTGTAGCTCACAAACAAAACATACAAAACAGCCGACGCCACAGTAAATAGACCGCCTTAGTCATGCTTTTAGGTTACCCCGTTTTTATCGCTTCAGAAGAGGTTTTATCGCTTATACAATACTAGGAAAACATTACAGGTATCACCAACTAAGTACGGGAATATTACTACACAGTATTTTTTTAAATAAAACCAATACAATTTGGATAAACCAATTCAAAACGCAGAGGCGGTCTGAATGTGTAAACGCGTTTATGGCTGATCGTTCACCTAAGACAATATACGTCAGAGCCTGCTGACATCAGAGCTGTTAGGTCTTGTTTAATATCAGAGGTAACGGTATATCTCGTAAACGGCTAATGCGATTTGTCCGAATAAAATTGCGTCGAATTGAACAATTTGGACCAACGTCACTGTTAAGTTAGGCCGGTTACCTGTGACGACGGTTCAAACAAATGTCAGATTCATAAAATGGAAAACAACAAATACCTTCCTAAATTAATAATTTCAACCAATGCTTCTCTATTTGACACCCGTAAAAAAAGGAAGCTAGGTGAAGTTATTAACATGAGAAATTAAAAAACACTCTCATTTAAAGATCGGAGTATGCTTTCTTCTCGGATAAGGAAGTAAAACCATAGGCCCCGTGTCCATACGATGTTTGGCACGTTAAAAATCCCTACCAAAAGTTGAAACACTTCTGGATTCGGCAGAACTATAGTTGGATCGGCTAATGATAATAGTAATTGATTGCTAGAAGTGCGATGTGTATTCCGCAACCCGACGCTTCGCCCATTAATACAGCAACAACAACATTCATTTAATAGTAATCAATTAGTAAATAAAACATGCCGATATTTTTGTCACAAAAAAACGTCAGCTATTCAATTTGTTTTTCCAAAGCAAATAACTTCTATATAGATGTCTTCAGGAAACGTTTGTTGTCAGTCACCAGATATGAATAGTACAGCAATAAGTAATGAACTTTCTAGGGTAGACGATGTCTTTGGTCTGCTAATCCTTCTGGGTGGTTGTGTCATCTAGCTTCCTTTGTCATGCATCTTCCGACGATCCCCAATCCTTGTCCTCCCGGCACTGCAAGTGGTCTTCGATTCGCCGAGTAGCGACCATCCGAGGTGGCGGCAGGTCCTGCGGCTCGACTGCTGCATGGACCAACGGGTGCGTGGAGTCTTTGGCCCTCTCGTTGGCCTTCCCCGCGGTCTCTCTGATGTATCGCCGAGGCGACGGGATCTGCAGGTCCTTTCTCAACTGCCTGTTCCGCATGTACCACGGTGCCGACGTCATGCTCCTCAAAGTTCTATTTTGGATCGTCTCGAGCCTCGTCATGTGGATGTCCGCTGCTGTGCACCACACCATTGCCCCGTAAGTGAAGATGGGTCTTATTGTGGAGGTATAGATGAGTATTTTGGATCGAAGATCCATTTCGCTGCGTCTGCCAATGTTGTGTTAGAGAGAAAAGAACGGCTTGGATCCAAAATGGCGGTTATGATATCTGACAAATACACAGTAATTTTAGTACGTAGGCTTCCGCCGTCGTTAATAACACTATACTCTTGGTTTCCGGGTTGGAACCGAGTCATTTTCGTAGCTTCTGCCGGCGTTTCGTCTGCAATTTTATGGGACATCTTCAAGAGTATATACAACAATTTTATTTTTGCATTTGTGTATTGATGGTGTTGAATTAATGGAAATATAAATAAGTGTTTTAGCGAATTTTACAAACTATTGTGATTTATTATTAATGTAACGTTAAATTGACCTTTTAATCTTAATTTATCATAATATCCGCGTATTATGTGTAAACAGATCAGAATTTTGAACTGTGCAGATGGTCAGGTAATATATTTTCATTTTTGCAAACCTTTTTTTTTATTTAACTCTTGTTAATGTAGGTGGTAAAAATAAAGTTAAAAGGCAGTTGTGGTTACAACTTATAAACAGAGCAAATTTAGCTGATATTTACATGAAATTTAATTGACATTTACGTGTCAAAGTGTTTGCCTTAATTAAAAGTTTTGACTAGATTTAACCAGTTTTTCAACAAGTTACTCGAAAGGAGGGAAAAGATAAATCTCCTTTACCGACGCACGATACAAACTCTCCAAGTGTCCTAAAATACTACACCTAGATAATTCTAGATAATTCACACATTTCTCAAATAGCCAAATAATTGACTACCAAGGCTTTTTTGCTACGGTAATGCAGCAAGATTTTCAAACTTCTTTTTCTAAGATTAGTATAATCAATGTAAATACTAGAATACCTACACTACTACTGCTACTATGCAAAACCACATCCAACGCTGAACTAAGCCAGCATCAGCAGAAACCGAAATCGCACAACTAATGTACAAACCCACAAGCTAATTTAATGCCACGATATATGCAAACAAAGTTCGCGGTGACGTGATCCAGGCACCGATACAGCATGAGCTTTAACGGTTCGACAATCAATCAATTAACCGTGCTTATTTCAGAAACGAAATCTTCGGAAATGTCGTCCGATAGATTAAGCTCGAATGTTTCGCTGGAAGTTCGCCGGGTTGCGCGTTAATCCCATTAAGGTGACAGTAACGAGTTGGAAACTATCTATTTATTAAGTTCTCTTCGATAGCGATGTACTGGATAATACGTAGTTTGAGGAAGGTTCTATTTCATTAATAACGTTGATAATTGATAATTATGAGCATTAATTAATACTGAATCCAATTTATTATTTATATATGAAGATACTTGGTGAATTTTGCAATTACGAGATACTAAATCAGTACACCTGTCAATGAACGACTCCTATATATCCATTATACGGGGTGTTTATTAAACATACGGCAAAAATTCAAGGGGTTATTCCATGAGTTATTCGAAGAATATTTTGTCCTTTGATGATTTTTGAAAAACCCCTTTGTTTCGAAGATACAGGGCGAGAAAAATTTTCGACAAAACCAATATTTTATTACCAAAAATTACATTTAAAGTTTCTTAATCTACAAAAACTGTTGAAAAAGAATGCCTCCAGCTAGGATGCACGAATCCAATCTTCTCCTCATTCACTGCTGAACTCTTTAAAAAACGCCAGAGTCGTTTCTTATTGAGTTACACCCAGCAATTATCCGATTTCTTAAATCTTCCATATTTTCCACTGGAGTAGAATAAACTAATGACTTTAGATGGCCCTATAGGAAATAATCCAGGGGGTTTAAGTCCGGGGACCGAGCAGGCCATAAGTGAGGTCCACCTCGACCAATCCAACGATCTCCGTATGTTTCTGTTAAAAACTCACGAGCAACCACACTAAAATGCGCTGGTGCACCACCGTGTATAAACCACATTGCATTTCTTATTGCCAATGGTACATCCTCCAGAAACAGAGGTAGCGTTTGTTCCAAAAAGTTTCAATACATCTCGCCGGTAAGTCTTCCTGGTAGAAATACCGGTCCAAATAGCCAGTCACCCACAATTCCTAACCAAACGTTCAACGAGAACTGATGTTGAAAATGATCTTTAAGTACCTCATGTGGAATTTCTTCAGCCCACACATGGTGTTAGTAGTGGAGGGATTTGAACCAATGTGTGCAAAGCCACTGACAGAATGCAATCCGTGGAGGAAAATCAGCAGGAAGAAGTGCCTGAACGCGTTGTATGTGGTATGGGTACAACAAATACTTCCTAAGAATTTTCCAAACAGTCCCATTACTTACATTCAAAGTATTTGCAATTTTTCGAGTAGAAGTACCTGGATCTTCCTCTATCATGTCCAGCACATTCCTTTCTAATTCTATCGTTCTTACTGTCATTGGCCTCCCTGGTCCTCCACTTTGTTTCAATGTGCTTGTTTTATGAACACGTTGATGAATACTTTGGAAGGTTTTTCTATCAGAAACATTACGGTCAGGAAATCGTTCAATGTACAACCGTTTAGCTTCTAATGAATTGCCATCAGCAAGTCCATAAATGAAATGCATGTCAGTCATCTTGGCGTTCGTATAGCGATTCATGATAGAGGACTGCGGTTGGTCTTGTGCTTGTCGGTAAGCATTTTGGGCACCCATCTTGCGCAATTTTTTCTGTAATTCAGATGGTCCGTCACGATTTTATAGAGCAATGATTGTGAAATTTCAGGAAATCGCTTACTCATTTCTTTCAGTTTTACGCGTCGATCTGCGCAGATGAAAAAAACATCGTTGTTGTGCGCAACGTTGTTGAAGAGGATCAGCATGAGACTTGCCGTGAGATAGAGGCATCCTTAGGCATATCGAAGCCTGCACTACATTCGATTTTCCATGAATATTTAAATGTGAAAAAGATCTGTTCCCAATGGATTCCGTATAATTTGAGCCAAGTACAAAGAAAAGGCTCGTGTCAATTGGTGTAAGGAAATGCCCTCAAAACGGTGGAAGTTCAAAATCCGTATACAACATCGAAACAGGTGACAAAACTTGGATATACAGAAACTAAGCAACAATCAACTGTTTTACTATTCCCAGATGAACCGAATTCAACAAAAGTTGTTCGTTCGCTTCCAAGAGGATGACTGCTGGTTTCGTTTATTGTGCTGGACGTTGCAAGCATTGCTTTGGAGGATCAAAGAACAGTCAATGCTGAATTAATAACATTGCATTATATTTGTTGGCATATCCAAAATTATGCGTTAATACTTGAAATTTATACTTTGCCCCACGTCTCTCGTCAAACCCAGGAACTGCTGACAAAATTTGGCTGGACTGTCATATCCCACCCCACCTACAGTCCGGACTTAGCTCCAAGCGATTACCACCTGTTTCCAAAATTAAAGGAACACTTGGGTGGCGTATGCTTCGGGACCGACGATGAAGTCAAAGAAGAGGTTTTTCGATTCTTGAAAGGACTGGCGGTAGAATTTTACGACATGGGGATACAGAAGTTGGAGCACCGTCTGCAAAAATCCTTGGATAGAAATGGCGATTATGTCGAAAAGTAGCTTAAGTTTTTACCTTTAAAATTATGTGTAATGTTAAGGAAGTAAAGAATGCTGTCTATTTTTTAAAAATATGGGAACCTTATTTTACGATCATCCCTCGTAGATATAGATTAAAAAAAAAGCATGTTTTTTGTTTTTTTTTTCAAAAAAAACATGTTTTTTCCACCCTGGTATTTTCTAATATAAGTGTTTTTGAATTATAGCGATAAAATGCTTTCGCTCGCATAATTTTTCTTTACGATGGGAGAACATGTCTTTTTAGAAAAGTGAAAAGATTAATTTTTGAAAATGGCCATTTCATTACACTCATTTTTACAGAATTCTGTGAGAATTTCAAAAACAAAAATGATTATTTTACAACTCCACCTGTAAAAGGTTAAAAAACACGTTATCATTTGCAAATTGTATGTTCAGGAATATAATTTAAGAAAATCAATCTAGGTGTATAGAATTTAGCAGTGATTCGAGTCTAATTTTCTAGTTAGTTCTATACTGGAAATCACTGCACTGTAGTTTATTTTTAGCGAAATGTAATTTACAATGAATATCACCAAAACTCATCCCTATTCCATCACCCCCAAATCACAAAACGTACTCGCTAATTTTAACTCAAAACGGAGCACACTTTCCTCGCTCGTAATTAACGCGAGTGGCCCGCAAATGTATATGTGTTTAAATATTGTACCTTTTACATTCGCAACCATCCAGAATCCTTTTATTTCTAATGCACGATCGACGCCCATTTCGAATGAATAATTACCGCCACCGTTCCGCTGAATATTCTCTTTGATTCCATAATGTCCCATTCATCTCGGCGCGCCGGTGTTGTAATGTAATAGGTAACGTCCTTTTTTAGGGGACGAATTTTCCGGTATTTCGAATACGAAATAACGATTACGCGGACGTTATAGAAAATAATTACGTTTTAACGT
This sequence comes from Dynastes maya, assembly GCA_029619315.2. Classification (NCBI taxonomy): domain Eukaryota; kingdom Metazoa; phylum Arthropoda; class Insecta; order Coleoptera; family Scarabaeidae; genus Dynastes; species Dynastes maya. The sequence continues at coordinate 53,522,715 of JAROYE020000004.1, read as the reverse complement.
TAGGCCATATTTCTTCGCGACAACGGGCTGACAAATTGAATTTTCCGTTGAAAAGTTTGCGAATTTTTCGAGTGCTCTTATTAAATTTTATATCTATGTACGATTTATTACAGATAGATATGTATTTGACACGTTCGACAATCTCGAGACGGCCAACTTTTTTAAGTAAAGACCGAACTTGTGGAGCAAGCACGTTCGTGAAGTGGAAGCTTGTCAATTTGCCAATATCGTCCAGATATGTCGATGCATATAGAAGCTTTGACGTAGGTGAAGAGTGCGTGGGTGTATACAAGCTCACTTTGGTGACTTTGAAAGGATTCAGAACGAATTACTTTTTGTTGCCGTGCAACTAGTTATTCCAGGAAAATATATAAATGTATGTCGATCTAGATGACTTCTTTCTTAATCCTTAAGTTCTAAACGTAGTCCACAATTCAGAATAAGGTCGTTCGTATATATGACAATAATATTGTTGATTTCCTTTACTGCACTATACGAAATTACGTAATGCTTTGATCCTTGTTTAATTTTATTAGGAATGACTTGTGAGTTAATTTAAATCGATTCCGAACAAAAGTGATGGCGTAGATACATTACTTCTTTTCAGATTCATACTACTTAAATTAATTCAAAAGTAGTGAGGAAAAGTACTTGGCCAAAATTGTGCTTCTTCTTGAAAGATGATTAATGGTTGTTCTTGTTCTTTGCTGGGCAGTTTTAGAATTTGTCTTAAGTCAAACACAATATTCCTCACAGTTTATAACAATACTGTCATATCATGTCAAAATATTGAAGATTATTATAGATTTTTTAAGAAATTTGAGTTTATCAGAGATCTTGGAGCTTTATTTGTTCTTTCAATCAGTTTCTCATCACATATAGCAGATCTTTGCTTACCAGAGTCTGAGGCCTTAGGCTTTATTATACGCTCTAAGTCATTTCGCGATATTCAGTTATTAAAACCCACTTCTTTAATTTCGGTATCAGCAAGTTGGAGTATGCGTCGGAAGTACAAGGTAGGCTGTTACCACCGAGGCAACAAGGCTGAACGTTCTTCGATGACGTCACGCTGTTTAGGTGATGTATCGCCATGCACTATATTAGCCTAAGCGGTAAAGAAATCTTTTTGCATTTGTTTTTAAGTTTTGAAGGGCTCCCGGTTTAAAGAGGATGCCAGTCCTCAAGTGAGCCCTTCTTCGCATACCATTCGATTTTATTTTGGGAAAACGAAGTTTCAAAGCAAAAACCAAACACGTAACCGAGCACCGTTTTCGTGAAAGATGTATTTGTGGTTGATACTTAATCGATTAATTATTATTATTTGTAATTTTACATATATTTGGACGAAACTAAGGTTGAAATGATACAGTAATTGCAATTTTATTCGGAATTTTGTTCAATTTCACGAGAAAATTTACAGACATGCTTATTAACCAGGGTCTTTAATTTCCTATTACGTGGTGTTTTACCTAATCTGTCATTACTTTTCCCACAATCATTTTTAAGTAGGGTATTTGTAGAACAAGTTATTATAGTTGTTGCAATACGTTCACTGCTGTGAATACATATGACATTTACATATATCGGTATCCAAATGGCTATGTTCGATGATATAATTTGAAATATATTGTATTAAAACAAAACGTTTGTTATACACATCCAAAAACATCTCTTCGTATTCAAAAATAATTTTGTTAAATATAACGTAAGAATATAAAACTATTTGAACAATAAAATCTTCACGTTTTTTGTCAAATACAACGGACAGTTAAGGAATTGAGTTGGAACAGCACCTTTTTTAAGTCTAGGATTTTTTAAACCTACAGTTATAGTTTCACCGGTCCTTGAATCTGTAGCTGTTGAAAAATAAATAATATCTTCTTTTACAATGTGTAACTCACAAACTCTAGTGTACATTGTTCGAAAACAGTCGACGCCACAGTACCATAAATAGACCGCCCGAGTCACGCTTTTAGGTTACACCATTTTTATCGTTTCAGAAAAGGTTTTATTGCTTATACAACACTAGAAAAACATTACACCCATCACCAACAAAGTACGGAAATATCACTACACCTGTTGTTCTCCGATTAGCCAATAATGACAAAAACAACATATCACGTAAATTTGATGAAATGCAAAATGGAGATTTCCATTACAATAAATAAGGTAATCCTTTTCACCAATTACAGTGCCATCTACGAAATTAGCAAAAGAATGTTTCAGACCAAAGTTACTTACTCTTTAGCGCAGAATTGCAATATGTAATAAAAACTAGGGATTTCCATAAAAAATAATAAAGCTACCCTATTTTCACTGATTGCAGCCTGAAACTAAAATCGTCATTTTGTGGCCCCCGATGAGACAAACAAACAATGGAATGATGATTCGTAGATTTCATATTTCTCGAGATATTCCGCTAAGATTAAAATGGAACACCCAGTATATCTACCACGTATACACATACCACGTATATTATACATGGTATGTATATCCATCATGCATCTCTGATCGGCGATCGATGTTAATATTCGCTTCGCAAAGTGTGTATATATGTACATACACACTTACTACGATACTGGCGCGCCGCCCGAAAGCTGAAACTCTACTTTCACTACCCTTTTTATTGGCGTTCAATCAAATATATAAGCTTTTTGATGCATAGGCAGAGGATACGAAACATTTACATTGATAAACAGGTCGCGAAAATTATCAAAATTATGATGTTTAGGAAAAATATTTTAGCTAATGGTAATTAGGGATGTGAAGGTTTTATGCAGAAAACTACATTGAATCTAAAATATTTTGGTACAGTTTTAACTCACGAAGAAGAAATAAGATATAAAATTAACTACAAAGGCAAGAAGAATAATTCCAGAAAAAAAAATGGTTTAAGTGGTAAGATAAACAATCAAATGATCAGAAACAGAAGGAAAGAAAAAATGTAATAATCTGCGAAGATAGAACCTGCAAATTTTGCTGTAATACTCAAATATACAATTAGAGCAAATTGGTTATATAGAAGGGTTGGGTATCCAGACTTGTCTTGGAAAAAAGTATAGACTTAAAGGACAAAAGTTATTTACTTATTATTTTTCTGGATATTGACAAACGAAAGCAATTGTTGATTCATCCTTACTTACATATATTTATTCATTAATTAGTATACGAAGTGGTGCCCAAAAGTTTCCAATATGTAGCGACATAAACTTGAAGAATACCAGGATTTCATTCACCTCCGTCACCTTCAAAGTAGTTGCCCTCAGAGCCTCTGCCACGAAAGGAATTCATTCTGGAAGCCTTGTTTTGCTAATGTGGTCAGCACTGTCTGTTGTTCAGCTTCAATCTCCTCTATCGTATCAAATCTTCGTCCCTTCAATTATTGGGGTTTTATCCCTTTCATTCTTAGTATGTTCCAAGTCTTTCCTTTATATTTTGTCAAACGCATTCTTCCTGTTTACAAAGCAAACACGTGTTTCTTTTGGCGGCTTTCTCACATAGCTGTCTTACTATGAAGATTTGGTCCATTGTTCCTCTATTTTTTCTGAAACCACTTTGGCTTACGTCTATTGTATGCTTTAATTTTTTTCCTTACTATGCTTTCTAGGATTCCATCACACAACTTTCCTACCACGCTCTCTAAAGTAATTCCTCTCTAGTTAAAACATTCTTTGCTGTCTCCTTCTTTGTATGTAGATGAGATAATTCTTATTTGCTAATCGTGTGGAACCTATTTTCGTTCATTGCTTGATAAAGTATACATGCTTAGAAGTTTATATTTTCTCTCTTGGCTTGAATTTTAATTATTTCGACTGTTGTTTCGTCGTGACCCGTTGGCTTCCCTAATTTGATTTTCCTCATCGCTTCATTGAATCCCTCCCTTGTTGACGTAATTTCCTTGTGTTTTGTTGTCCACAGCAGTAATACTAGAACTAAGCGACTAAGCCAAAACTAGTGACTAATAAGGAATAGGAACGAGATGAAGATAAACATATGTATATAAAAAATCTATTAATAACAATAGTAATAGGTTCATCAAGATAATTACTCGTGGGAACATAGACTTTCCGCAATTAATTTTTTGGTACATTCTGTGCTTACTTTTCCTTTGATTGAAGACAGGTATCAAAATGAGCCCAAAGGAAGCGTAAAAATTGTAACCTTTAACAAATACACTGGTGTAGTCTACAAAACTATTAGGAAAGATAAAAATAGAAGAGGAATTATAAGTTCAAGGAAACTTGTTACGTTCTAACGCCTTGAAATTGCAAAAGGAATTAAATAAAAAAGAGAATCCAAAATAACAAAAGGGTAAAACAACTTTCCCCCGTAAATTTAATAATTTAATATGTAGTGAATCCTTCATTCAGGGTGCCAGCCTGCTCGTCGACGAAGAAGTGGGTCAATACACTCACCAAGACAATTTACTTTATGTAGGCGCCACCTGCTTGAAATAACCCTGTCAGACGATCGGGGTAAACAGGAACCCGTGAGATAGTGATTAAAAATTATAAGGAGAAAAGGGAAAATTTGGATCAAGACAAAAACCCACAAACTTAACATTGAAGGAGTAGCCTCCTTTAATGTCACACATCAAGTACGATTACAAAAAAACAAACAAGTTAATATTTCATAAAGAAAAGTATATGCGAGTAATAAAATTGGACCAGAGTACTACCCTGATTAAAACTCATCAAAAGTCACAATAATGAAGTTAAGAAAATTACCGATCGCTATGGCCAACAAATTTCTTGTTGGAGATTTTATTGGAGCATAGAGTATTGTAATAAACTAAAATGTCAAAAACCTAACGAGGGTTGCGAAAGAAGGTTAAACCGATATATTTTAAAGGAAAACATAGACAAAAGATTTAACAAATTAAGGTAAGCGAAACTATACTGTGTGACTGAAATTTAAGAGCTTGTCACAATATTTCCAAAAGTAAAATAACAGCTCGTGCAAACTCAGAAATAAAAGTCCGCACACACACTGTGCTCTAAGGGAAAAGAAAAATGTAACAAACTAGAAAGTCCAAGTTACACAAAAGTTGAATAAAACCTCTTCAACGATCATTTCTAAAATTAATCTCAAAGTTGTTTCCTCGTCAAGTGTGGCCTACCGAAGGGGTCATTTCAACAAGTGAACAGAGAAAGAAGAAAGCAACCAACGCGTTAACTTGGCCAATTGATTGTTTACTTTATGTTAGAGCAATATTATATTTCAACTTTCCGTCGCTTCATTAAAAAAAGATGAATATTTGGCTTTACGAAATAAATAGCAACGCAGCACTTTTTTAAACAGAAGTTGGGTGAGCGCATTTGTACCGGGTTTCTCTTTTTGCAAACGATATTGCCCTAGTTTATGGTGCACTAATGCAAGTTTTATGGACCTGGTCCAGCTTTACGTGAGACAAGGGACAAACATTGGTTTTACTGCCTTCGTCTGCAGCAATAAACGTAAACTTCAAAATGCAGTAAGGAGATATTTCAGCTTTAAACTTCCGCCACGTCGTCTTATACTTCGTCTTTCCTAATACGCGAAGCCATTAAAACATTTCCTTTCCTATTATTATTTCAAGAACGCCGTTTAGAACGGTAATTACCGAATAAGAGGCGCATAACCGATAATAACGAGCGACAATTGTTTTTAAAGCATCCGTCCGCGTTCTGCGCGCTCATTGGTTAGTCCATATCAAAGGCGCGTTAACCAAAGTTCGAAATCCAATACGTTGTAAGCTAAATGATAAGCGAGAGATGGAAGAAATAATAAAGTTTCTTGCGTCGTTTGTAACGTATTAAATCGAAATCAGAGATCGTACGCGCGCAGCGAAGTTGCCTTATACCTCGCCTAGCGGAACGCATAAATAAGAAATTCGAAATCGAATGGTAACGTTTCGAAATTGTTTTCCGATATTTTGTTTGGCAAACGCGCACTGCATTATTAAAAAAAAAAAAAGAAAAAGTGGAAACTGCAGCAAACTATCGAGCGTCGCATCGTCGCTGGAACGAAGCGTATTACACTTAGCATACAGAGTGTTTTGCTTTAACACAATTACAATGCTTGCAACAATACATTAATTTTAATGCTGGTGTAACAAGAATGAATGTGGAATGGGTGCAATACTTAATTGAGAAGAATCTGGTCAATATACAGATTGGCAGTTGCGGTGCGGATACTATAAATTTCAATATTTTGCTGGTTATCTACGTTGTTACGAGGATAGTCTGAAAAGTTTCCCGTCTAACAAAGGAACAAGTTTTTTTTTGTCAAATTCAGTTATATTTCTCAACATAGTTTTCTTGTAAGTCTACACACTTTTCCCAGTGATGCATCCATCTCTTTAATCCGTCCAGACAGCAGTTGGCATCTTGTTCTGCAAATAGGCACTTACAAATGTGATGGCCTCCTTATTCGATGAAAATTCCTGTCCTCCGAGCGAAACCTTGACCGTAGGAAACAGAAAAAAGTTTAAACTTTTGTCATGGCGACCACTGAAGAGTGAGGCGGTGAGTTGTCTTGGTGGAATAAAACTTTATTTTTTCTCAAATGCGGCTGTTTTTTTCGCAATTTCTGCCCCGTTACCGTTTGTGCTTTTTCAAGATATTCGACACAACTACATGACTATCCAAAAAAATCAATCTACCGGCCGATGAAACAGTCTTTGCCTTATGAAACACTATTTCTTAACTAACAAAATATCCTCTGGCGAAAGGTTCCCGTCAGTTTAAGCAAGTGAAGAATTTTCCAATACTTCATCATTCGGTCATTCGGCTAACGATGAGGACCCACGAGTCCTCAAAACGGCTGTTCTGAGTTAATTAATAATTTGTGTGGTGCGGAGTGTGCCTGAAGTTATTGTTATTTGCCATACTACCCCACAGTCCTTGCTGTCACTATTTCCAATGCTATTATTCTGTTCCTGAATATCAATCAAAGAAAATCTCTCCTCTCTGGCATTTGCTTAGCTTATAGCAAAGAAACCCACCCGTGGCTGGCCTTGCCTGGCTATCGGACGTGACCCCTAGGCGATGGGGTTACCAATTATTACAAATGGTAGTGGCATAGCCACCATGGACCAAAGCAAGTAATTGAGCATTGCACGCGAAGTTCATTACATACTTTGAGGCAATTTTTTGGAGAAAAGACTCCAAAAAAAAAATGAGACTTTCTGTTAGATTGAAACTTGCTCTTTCCAATGATGCTAAATGTTTTTAAATTGGAGATGACCCACTTTGAGATAAATGGCTCTGGGGGTAAAATTCGATGTGTTCCATTTTTTGAACAAATTTGAATATTAATAACACAATAAATAAACTAGCAGGAAAAACCCTACTTTAAAATTGCTATTGCAAGTACATGGTTGATAAATTGGCAAAATATCAGACACTTGTGGCCACTTGTTCACTAGTAATACGTTGTTAAAGTAACAAATTTGTGGCTATCTTCTGGCCTTCCTTTGCCTACCACTGCATTCTACACAAAAAATTGAACTATAAAGCAAAATTTCAAACCATTAACTGTTTTGGTTCAAAGCCAGTTACATCTCAAACATAGGAATTTTTTTCGTGAGTCCGACAGTTGTGAAAAAGTGGCCTTGATAGAAATTACCCTAGTGACCAAACTAGAGTAGATATGGAGCTGAAACTTTGCGGAAGTTCATAAAGGTCCTATAGGTACATTCTGTAGAAATTTTATCAAAATCGAAGATGGTTGAGCAGGAACCACTTTCCAAATTGGGCCAGTTGACATGGAATGACCCTTATGCATAATTTTAGTACAATAAGCTATTATTTTTTAAAAATAAATTACTCATTTGTGTTAATTGAGCAAACAAAATACAATAGTGGATTAGAGAAAATGACTCTAACGATAGGAATTATCATGTGTACATTTTCCCTTATGAATGAAATTGCAAATAGAATTTAACTTTGCGTAATGTTGCAGTTAAATGAACATATTTTAAAGAAATATCGGATATTGCCAAAATGAACGAGAATAATTCTACAACTCAATTCCTACATTACTACTGCTAAAATCTGCTCATTTGTTCTTCCATTCCGCTGCACATAACCAATACTCCAATCCATTATTACTGTATCCGACTGACTGCGCTAGTCGACATATTAAACCGATAGCAATAAAAGCGCATTCCCAAGCGTTAGCTCCAAGATTTCCATTTCCCGCTTACTACTCCGCACAGTTATTCCGTTCATAGCTTCCCTATATGCGCCATGTACTTACATACATGTACATGGTACTTGCATGGCTGCGGGAGTTAGTATGCGTGGCGGTATGCAGATGGCGTAATTAAAAGTGTCACGCGTGGTTTCGAGGCGCGCATCTCCAACACCGCACACACACATGGTATACCCATACAGCGTACGTTGTTTATTTACCCCCCGAAAGCGTCCCGAATCGAAAGGGAAAAGGGTAAATGGCTTTACGGTTCAGAAAAGGGTCTATTACGGGAGTAGCGTAGCGGACCGCAGTGTATCAAAGCTTGATGTGGCGGTATTTGATGTATGTTTCATTGGGTGTCTCGGGTCTTAACGATAGGGTAGGTAGTAGTCAGCCAGAAAGGGTTTGGTGTCGCTACCGTTGAAAACTGTGCCGAAACAATAATTTATTAAAATATTTTTCTCGCTCGGAAGTTAGGAGATGCCGGGGAGGTGGCGTGATGGGGAAGTTATAGGAGTTTTGGTTGTCATTGGGAATATTAAACTAGCTTTTGGATACGGGGTTTTACCACAACAAGCCAAGCAGATACCTCAAAAGAGACCATTCTAATTCTAAAGTTTGAACTTTTGATTGAATTCGATGAATAGCTTCCTGTACTGCTGCTTTAAAATTAAAGATTTCCAATTCTCATTACAGTTTGTATAACAATCGATTTAAAAGGAAACAGCTTATGGAATTACAGCATTTCCAAAGAAACGATTTCGAAGTTAAATTTCGAATTTCTACGAAACAAACAAAATAATGTATGCATGTATGTAGAGTGTTTTAGAAAAAAGGAAAATATGTTGAGCATCTTCACAAAGAAAAACGGTGTATTCGAAAACAATTTTCATTAGATGGCATTTTATCGCACGTCTCCGAAATTTGAAAACCAGCTGAAGGCGAGTTTTCCAAACGGGAAAGAGCTGATTGCTCCGGCAAAGTAAAAATTTCAAGTACAGCATAAGCAACGCACAATTTTGGATACGCCCAGAAATATGGAAATTGCAACACCAAGAAAGGGTGCGAATTTTTCAAACCAAACTTGGAAGAAACGTTAACCATTCAAATATATATCAATAGATTATAATTTCAAAGAAAAATAACAAAAGACTAACACAATTTAATATTATTTTATCAATAATGTGTAGTTCTAGTGTAGTTCTAGTGTATTCGCAACCTGCACCACTTCAAACGTTGCTGTCGGTTTTGAGTCGTAAGTAGTAACACAAGATATGATCGATAGAATTTCAAGCGGAAAGCCCTGACTCGCCGATAAACGAGGGGTTACAAGACGACCTTCATTACTTAACTATAAATCAGGAATTGACCTGGTACCGGGGAATCGGTCTCTTAGTGCCATTAGGTGAAGGTGGCAGTCCTGCATTTCATTAGTTCTTCTTCGGCTCCCGGTTCCTTCGGCGACTTTCCCGGCCCTCTCTAGTCCATGACTGATAACAGAAAACGAACGAAAAACAACCTTCGCGCAAGCCAACAATTTGACCTTTGTCGAATTCGCTCAACTGCTGGTAATTTTCACGTTACCGCATTCTAGGCATAATCAAACCCTCGAAGCACGTTAAACAAAAGCATGACAAGAGAAAACGGTGAAAATTGAATCAAAAAATCAGAAAAGACTGCATGAAGTGTCATATATACCATGATCACTTGATCCATCACAACAAAATTATAATCAATTATTACCTTTGAATAGTTATACGTTTCTGCCAAGTTTGATCAACAAATTTGCGCCCTTTCTTGGTGTTGCAGTTTCCATGTCATATATTAAGCTCACATTGGTCAATCAAGCTCTATCAATTATCACTGCATGAATGTAAATTTCTGTAATTTTCACCAAGCTTAGTGATTTTGTAGTTTAGGGACAAAATTGAATATTACTCTTGAAGAGCAGCAACCCTGGCAAGAGCAAACATAACAAACAAGTTCCTCTAAAATAGAACAAAAGATTAAACCACCACTATTACAATTTCTACAGATATACTAAAGATTTGAACGTTTCAATGAATTTCCATTGCAAAAATTTCTTCAACTACTTAGGTGCCCGTTTTTTTTCCTTAATCCCATCGTTTTACATAGCGTACGCCTTTCTCCTGTAAGTATGATAGTGACTTCGTGCCTTTCGCAAACGTTAATCTTGAATTGAAATTTTATTCGTAAAACTTTGCACTTAGAAAGGTACTAAAATCAACAGCGCCACTTCAAGAAGATTTAGCACTCGCCGGGACTTTTGTTAAAAGTTGCAGAAGTTATCTACACCACGAATTCGCACACATACATATGTATCTATACGCCTTATGCCGACGTACACACACTTCCACCTGGAAGAAGATAGCAGGAAGCAGGTATATCAGCACACATATATAAAAGGCAGACTCACAGGTAGTATAATTCACGTATATTCCAACGTTTTAGGGTGAAATATGTGGAGGTGCGTGATATTTATGACCCAGAAAGAGGGTGGATAGAATATATTCGACGTTGTTCTCATATATGGGATGTAGTAGTAACGTAGGCTGTTTCTTAGGTACATTCAATCTGTTTTAAGGAAGAGACTTAGCTTGAGAGGGTCATATAACAAGATGAATTGTCTAAAGAAAAGCATAAGCAATTCTTATTGTGCTTAAAGTACCCACTAGGTAAGTGTAACGATACTACAGTTTATTAAAATTTCAGCATCAAGAAAAAATTTAAATAAAGAAAAATTTTGAACTACTTGATAATGTGTTGCTGCATCAACCATTATTGATGCGCTGTCGTAATTCGTTTAAATTCCTTCAGATCATGTAATCAGTATTAATCGGTTCTTTGGAAAAGGGCACAAGTATCTGAAATGTTGAAATTTTACGCTGGAGACAAAAAATTGTTTAAATTTTAATGGCCTTTTATCGTTTCTTCACTTGCAATTGATGACCAATAGAGGATCAGGCTGTAGAACCACATTTTGTTCTTAGAAAGATACTCAGTCAAAGATTTCAAATTATCCAGCTTTTTGAAACTTCTGAGTAGTTTTGTGTTGTAGGCTCTGTCTCTTCAGTTCGGACTTCTGATCTAGAATTTGCAAGCCTTGGAAAACTTAACATTTGTACGCGTTCATTTTTCGAACAGAAGAAGTATATTGGCTAGTTATGTAAATAAGTCGTTTGTAGCAGTGCGATGTGTGTCACCTTTATGTCAAACATTGCGAACTTGATCACAGATTCAGAAAATTATACAAAATCATATTTTCCAACATTGTCACTTATACTGTTTTCGATATAACCGACTCCATTGTACTCTTTGCCCAACGAAAATTCATACTGAGGGTTCTTAGACAATTTTCCTCAAGAAAGCTTAATGTGACTTGTGATAAGTGGTCAAGCGTTACCTGTTGAAAGATTATTTGTGGCCTTCTTTGGAGGACAGGAAATATAACGAGTAGTAAGTCTCTACATAGGTCACCCAGGAAATATACCTGACTAAAGAGGACTTGCTATCAGAATGCACAGAGTAGGCGCCCATCATTTTGATTCCAATGAAACCTAGATTCGCTATAAAAGATGAACAGAAGTAGCGTGGTGCACGATTGAAAAGTTAGAAAACATTGTTTCCTCTTTCTTGACACACTTTCGCCAAAATGAAAAAAAAATATTGTTTACATAAACTAAGAATGTACAGGGTGAGGCAATGCAGCGTGCGCTGCGTACTCGTTATCGAATTTCCCCTCGTAATGCTGTTCCAGACCGAAAATCCATTTTGCTATGGGTGGAGAACTTCCGTGCATGTGGTAGTGTTTTGCAAAACAGAGTTGGGGCTCAGAGGACCATCCGAACTCCAGAAAATATTGACCGTGTAAGAAGATCGATTTTGCAGTCCCCTAAGCGTTCTGCTCGCATCCACTAAATACAGAGAATAATTCTATTTTGTCTGAATAATATTTTCCTAAATTAAATACAGCTATTACCGTGAACTGTCAAGTTCTCTAGGGAACCTGCACACTTCAAGGTTGCAAGTATGAAAAATATGAAACATATCACCTCTCATGCTACGAAAAATCACCTAATTATGCTATATTTAATAAATCACCTAAGTCTATTAAAGCAATCAAAAGTAACAATAAGTTAAAGTTATTATTTTACATTGGGCGAAGCGACGGGTTACGGAATACACCTCGCACTTCCAGGCAACGATTACTATGATCATTAGCCAGCCCCGCTAGAATTTTGCCGAATCCAAAGGTGTTCCAACCTTCGCTAGGAATTTTTAGCGTGGCAAACATCGTATTGACACCGGGCCTATGGTTTTACTTCCTTATCCGAGAAGAAGGCATACTCCGATTTTCATCCGTAATTAAGAACCAACCGTCGCGGTCGGGATATGAACCCGCGCTGTTGTATATGTGTTTGTGTCTATATTCTTGACCTTTTTGTCAATTCATATACACAACGTGACTGCATGAATAAAGCTTATTATTAACTATTATTATTTGCGGTGACGATAGACGATAAACCCTGGCATATAAAGCAGCTTGGAGAAAATCTATAATTTGAAATTATTCCGAAAAAGATTATATTATCTCCACTAAAATTCAAAGTAGAACATTATAACACATATGGCTCTGATTATTACCTCCTCCAATTCTCAAAACACCAGAAGAGTACATACAAGCACTATGTTAAAAAAAAAAACATTCTCTAACTTGATTACTTCGACTTAAACAGCCATCCCTCACAAGGTGATAGGGTATTTGTTAAACCTCGCAAAAGGATTAATCCCGTTAGGAACACAAACAATACCAAGAAATATGCCGATATAAATCCTGGGGAACCTATCAAGATAAAGTGGAAAGCTATCTGTCCACGTACGCGCCAGATAGGTCGACAAAAAATATGGCAACGCGAAAGGACGAACAAAACAACATGATGGGGTCTACCAACCGAATTTATGGCCTTAGGTTTTGATTAATTTCCATGTTAGGAGTTAGACGTCGGACCGAGAAGATGTATAATGCAAAATAACACGTGTATACCATCGGTTTAATGGATCTAATGGGATTGAGTTATGTTCAAGTAATTAAGATCATATTTACGCATTTTAGAATGGGGAGATGGTTTCTATGTGAGGTGTATGCGGGTACTAAAGCAATGGGAACATCTTGCACCACACAAAATAATAAATTTCGAACTTATGTTCCCGAAATTCGTGTAATTCCATTGTCGACCGTACAACTGAATAATGTTAGAGAAACTTTTTTTTTAATCTAACATGCCTCGTTTTATTTCTACCCCAAAAGCTACTTACATGATCTAGTTTTAGTGCTTACCCTAAACTAAAATATGCGAGATACTGGAAATTAAAGCAAAAGTGCTGACCTGTAGTAAAAAACATAAACCATGTGTACATGATATATTTATCAATACAGATAGAGGGTTTTCTTCTAAGTTTAACAGATTTTTGTTCTTTTTCATATAAATGGTTTCATATGTGTCTAATTCTTGTGACAATGTTATGTTCTTAATTACTTTGAGGCTTTTGAATGTAATATTATGCCCGGTTTCGTTTATGTGCTGCGCTATATTTGGCGATTCTCCCATAGTGTTAATGTGCTATGTGTCCTTTGAATCTGGTACGTATTGTTCGCCTCGTTTGTCCAGTAATGACTTGAACACAGCCTCTGTATGCAGTCTCATAAATTCCTGACCTTTCTGTCGTATCTAGGTTTATCTTTTGGATTGCCTAGGAGGTTTTTGAGTGTGCTTGAAACATACATTCCTATTTTGTTCTCTAAAAAGCCTTTACCCTATACAAAACATCGTGGGTTTCTACTGGATATACATACGCGTGTAATTTGGCCGCGAGAACTAGACGCGTGTCAAACCATTTATTGGAAAAAAATCAAAATCTGCTGAAAAAGTCCTACAGGTCACTCTGTATTGATGAATTTATTACGGTAATACGTACATATGGTTTGTGTTTTGCAATCCAGGTCACCATTTGCCTCTAATTCGTAGTATTTCGCCTAATTTAAGACAGGCGTTTGAATTAGGTACTTGCAAATATCTTATTCCCACATCATTCAATCGTACGGCTGATAATGGAATTTCCAAAACATATGTTCTCAATTTATTAAATACTTTGTAGAGCGATTCGAATTTAATGAAAAACAAATAGGTAATTCTCAAGATAAATCCTAAGACAATCACTATCACATATTGCATATTTAACTACACCGGGTGTGTCATTAGTAAGGTAAGATAATCGTGTCGTCCCAGCATAGCCGTAACAGCTGGAGCAACCAACGGAACTCGGCGCGCGCCTGTCTGATGCGATGCGTAAACATCTCCCGGGTGGCAAAGCAGTTCAAATTCGTACATATTCATCATCACTAGCGCGGCGTGTGCGTGTGAATTAAATCAGGCGAGCGGAATACTAGTTATTCTAGTCAATTTTTAATTAAAAATGTCAATGTGTGCAAATGTGCGCAAGACTAAACAACGGCCCTTTGCTGATCAAGTAAAAAGCTTTATCTGTGAGTTTCCAGATTTGTTGTACGACGGTGCTAAAATAGTTTGTAAAGTGTGCGAGAAAACTTTGATGTGCTGGCAAAAGAACGACTGTAGGAAGCATGTAAATAGTGCAAAAGACAGAAATAGAAAAAACTGCGCGTCAAATAGAAATTACTTTATTTTCGATTTTTGATGATAACATGTAATTTGTCACTTAACATACTGGATAAGAAATTGTTTAAGAACTTTTGGAACAAATACAACCCGGAGTTGAAGTTGCCAACTACGGCAAGAGCACGGAAGCATGTTTTATTTGTACGCAAAGAGGTGGAAAATAAAATCATGGCCATCTAGCTGTTAGATGCCACGCATATCGAATATTACAAACGTATTTCCCATAAAAGTGTAATATCTTCGAAACAAGCGGAAATAAGTATTACGTTATTAATACCATTTTGAAGGTAATTTTACAAGGAATTTGCTAACAATATCAAAAAATATAGGTTTTATCTAAAAAAATCGAAAAAAGAGAGTTTGAATTTCGATAAATGTTGTACTACGTGTTACCACCTTGGAACATATAAAGTGTTATCCTCTAAATTGATAGCAAAAGAATAACTGGCGACGCTACATCAGCTTTCAGGCTAGGTCTTAAAACGTTAGAGTCTGCAATTATCAAAATCTTAACAAAATTGGCAATATAGCTAATAGTAATTATCGAAATTACACATAACCATATATCATTGCAAAGGTAATTTCAGTTGCTACCAAAATGATGAATAAAAAGTATACGCGGTTACGGAAATTTGGAGCACCTGTATATTTGTAGATAACTTTGCAAAATACGCTGTAGTATACTATATACGTCCAGGAAATCTTAGTTTATCTTCGGTAAATTTCACGCTAAACTCCGCCGCATCCGGCATATACGATAAAGTCAACGTATTCCGGCATAAAGCATCAAAATATTTCGAAATTATTTACAAAAAATAACATACTTTGAATTAAAAAATTCCTTTGCGTAATTTCTTCGAAATATCGACTCCGAAAAGAATGTTTCAATATTCTGCGGACGCCTAAGAAACGAAAAAGAAGCAACTAAACGTTTATATATAGGAAAACCGGCATATACGAAATACCGTGAGATTCAGAAGCATCATAAATTTGGAGTTAGCGGCGCGGAAAGAGTTCTGGAGGTTAGTTATCCTGACAGGCTCATAAAATCCTTACAGAATCTATATGTATCGGGTGGCCCGGCGTACTGACAAGTGATTTATCATTTTAATTCGATTTTGAAAGGAGGGCGGGTTCCTAGAGCAAGAGTGGGTTGGGCGGGTGGCCTGGAAACGATCGCGCCAACGGTGGACGCGTCTGTCCGGGGAAAACCCGGACACCCGAGGCGTATCCAGTGACATTTAATTCAGAGTTATGATGGGAAAGTTTCGGGGCGCAAATTAAATTCATAATAAATCCCAGTAGGTCGAATTATTTTGTATATGTATTACATATTTACGTACGAAATGTTTTGGTGAAGAATGATAGAATACTTTGCTTAACATATATCACTTAATCACAAATATTTTTATAGACATTCGCGCTATGATACTGTTGACACATGTTCTAAAATGTTAAAGGTCCTCTATATTTAGCAACAGTACGGTGTTCATTTATGTTTGTTTCTAGCTTAAATTACTATCTTAATCTAATATCAAATATTTTCTTCGGTCACAGAAAAACAAAACTAAATAATTGTGTTCAGAAGATTGAGATGCTGTATTTCTTTGTTTACAAAGGTTTTCTTAAAATGCAGGTGCATCAACTGCAACAGATGGGCAGATCTACATTGCGGATGAAATGATTTTTATATAATTGTCACATCACGTGCTACAGATACGGGGAAAATTGAATCGTCAAGTGTAACACAACACATAAACGAAACCGAGCATAATATTATATTAGATCTCCTGAAATTGATTAAGAACGTAACTTCGCCGCGGGAATTAGTCACTTACTAAACTATTTACATAAAAAGGAACACAAAATTGACGAATAAAGAGAGAGGACCCCTGCTTTACTTAAGTCTTTTTGATTTATTAGGGTAAGGTGGACAAATATTTTACCTTTCATCATCATTATTATTATTATCATCTATTTTTCGTTATATCTCGCATATTTTAATTTTAGGGTGTATAGGCGGCAAAAGTGGGTACTTGTAAATATTTTTCCCAAGAGTAGGGATAAAACAGGCATATTACAATTAGCGTTTTTTCTCCGTTATTCGGAGGTTGAAAATGGGGATCAACGCATCTTTGAAACAGCTGTTTCGGATTAATTAATAACTTGCATGGCGTGGAGTGTGCCGATACTTTAGTGTTGTTTGCCATACTACCCCACATTCCTTGCTATCATTATCGAGATTATGATATTTAGCGGAAAGGGTTAAGTACTTCATCTACAATGGCTGTATATGTTGATACTTGTTTTACATCTGGACTTCCCCAAGGTTCCGATCTTGGATCGTCATTTTGTTTGCTAATAACTTCTTTCGATTGTAGTGCATAAGAAAATAATTTTAAGATATATAGTAATAATATTCTTTTCCCTACCCCTCCTCCACATCGCGTTCTCGTTTTTCGCGGATAGTTCTCCCTAATTCAAACGGGTAGTGCATATTTTTTTAGTTAGTCGTGAACTCACCCCTGTTCATGCTAGCGGGCACAGCAGAACTACGTTCAGGTAGGTCTGCAATTGCTTTGATTGTTCTTTGTTTTTTTTCCACTATTTCTATTGCGCTACATTTTACTGAATAGAATCCTAAATAAATTGGGCTTTATAGAATGAAATGAATTCTTCCAGATTTGACGCAAATGAAACACGAAGCTTAACAGAAAAAATTCAAATACGACTTGCAATAACAACCATTTATTTCCCTTTTCACCAAAAAGCTACATAACAAATTCAATCGCGATTTAAAAATTAATTCTTTCGAATATTTCTATGTACGGCGAATCTTCCACCAGCTCTATATAATAAAACCCATTAAAGTAACGCTGCAAAGTGCGCCGTAGGTTTATGTTCGGATTAAATCGCCTTCCGTTAGGCGCTCTATTGTGTCAGGAAGCGAACGTTTCCCATACAAACCTCGCGCTGAAAGCGGTCTTAGTCGATGTACGTATATTCCTGTAACGTTCTCGCGTGATTGCGTCGCAAGAATAGGAACACTAGCAACAATGAAAGAATATATCTTTCCTGATTGTTGTAAATATTAAAAGACGTTTAAAAGTATTTTACCCGTAGGAATGCAAAACGTATAATATTAAATAAAGTTTAAATGATAAATACTAAGTATCGGTACATACTGCACCATACAAAATATATAATTAATTTCCGAATTGGTGGATTCCCATTGTCAACCGCACGCGTACGATCAAATAATGCATGAAAAAGATATAATTCCAATATGCCTCGTTTTGTGCCTACATCAAAAGATATTTGCATGTATTTACTTTTACCGCCCACATATCCTAAAACTAAACCATGCGAAATACTCGGACCTAAAGGAAAAAGTGACTCGCCTGTAAAACAAAACATCATGTGTTCGTTTTACCGTAATAAAACTATCAACACGGAGCAGATAAAAGGACCTTCTTCTGGGTTCAACAAATTTACATTTTTTTTCACATAAATGGTTTCATAAGCATCTTATGCTCTCGGCGAAGTTGCGTTGTTGATTGAGGTTTTCTAATTTCATATTATGTCCGGTTTCGTTGGTGTTGCGTTACACTTGATGATTCGATTCTTCCATAGCGGTAACGCCCCAGGTGTTCTTTGAACCTGGTGCCTTTATCACAGTTACCACATTTTTTAAATTAACGGCCTTTCTTTCGTATCCGGTTTGTCTTTCGCATTGCCTAGAAGGTTTCTAAGCGTATTTCGCGAACTGAAACACACGCACATATCTTCCTCTCTAAAAACTTCACTTATACCTTTCGATATTCTATGAAAGGAAAATTTAATAAATTTCTTATCGCGAATTTTTGCCAGAATTAAACTCGTGGAATTTCTCCTATAGTGCTTATACTGGACTTTCTTAAGGATGGAATCAACATCTATAGGAAAGTAATCATTATAAATAGTTACATTTCTTACAAATAAAGGGTGTTTCAATAAGAGCGCAAGATTTGAAGGTTCAATAAAACATGGTTTTCTATAGCAAAGTATTGAAATATTTATTCATTCACAATGTGGACATTTGGGACTTATGAATGGAACAACACATCTCGTAAATGGCCGCCACGGCTTTGCTGCCACGTGCGTACTCTTTTGGCGAAATTTTCAATGACGGTCTTGCATACATGTGGCGGTATTTCGTCGATACAGCGTCTAATTGGGTTTGCCGGCATAAACCTGTGACTTCAGATAACCCCACAGCCAAAAGTCCAAAAGTGTTAAATCACAAGAGCGTAGCGGCCAATTCTGGTCACCAAACCGGGAGATGACACGACCAGGAAAAGTCTCGTGAAAGACTGCCATGTTTCATGGGCGGTATGGCCAGTGGCACCGTCCTGTTGAAACCACATGTTGTCGAGAGCAATATCGAAAATTGAGGCACAAAAAACTGGGTTAACATGGCACGATGACGTTCGCCATTCACCGTTACTGCATTACCTGCCTCGTTTTCGAAGAAAAACGGTCCAATGATTCCTCCGGCCCACAATGCACACCAAACAGTGACACGATTTGGATGCATTGCCTTCTCATGGATCATTCGTGGATTTTCTGAGCCCCAAACGCAGCAGTTTTGCCTATTTTCGAAGCCATCGAGGTGAAAATAGGCCTCATCACTAGAGCAACGCAACTGCGCTGAAAGCCAATGGCGGACGTATAAAAGTTTACACAAAATAAATTAAATGTGATACGTGCTCAAACACTTACCGTTTTAAAAGTCCTCCGTGAAATCGCAAAGCGGATAATGTCTATCTAATATTTGTAACATTGGATATGTTTCTAAAGTTGTTTCAGCAAAATGAGTGCGGCGTGAAGAAAAAGTGTTTTTGTATGCCGAAAACGAACGTTCTACATCTAGTGACGTTATATTTGTGTAAGTAAAATAATCTTTCAAATAACTTAACGGTTCTGTTGACGCACCTTCACAAATTTGTCTTAATGTGCCAAAATCAGGGTCTTTATCTAAAACACTTTCAAACCTTTCTAAAACACAAACATTTCTTGCGTCTTCTATCGCGCATAGCTGTGCGTGAACATGTTGCACTATTTAGCAGGTATATTTATTTCTTTAAAATTTGTAATTTGGTATGTGTATTATTACATTCACTTTTGTAATTGTAGTTAGATTTTTAGAAAATGGTTACTTTTAATTATGTGGCAGTTAGTAATAGGTTTAGTTAATTTTTAGTTGTTTTTTTTTTTATAAATTTTGATTTATGAAATAATGCACGGTAAAGTTTGAAAAATGATTCTCTCATAACTTTTTTATAAATGAATATATTTGAATGAAATTTTGGTTGGTACCATTTTAGGACCTTCTGAATTCAATGGCGTTATCAGATTTTTAATAAAAAATCACTAATAACATTTTGCTATTTTCGACCTCAAAAAACCATCATAGTGTTCCTTGAAAGTTTAAATAGAATTCTGAAATTTTGTGTGACTTTTTGATACACAATGTATTAAAAAAAATGGTTGCATTCTATTGTAAAATGTAGGTTTTACAGTGCTTCCATTTACAATGGGTCACACTGTAGATATTTTTCTCGGGTAGATTCAGGACTCTCAACTAGAGAGCAAGTTGATAAAAATAACGTTTACGAATGACGAATTAACGAAACGAAACTGATCTTACGTCTACGCGTCCCTTCAATGCTAGCGCGTCACGCACGAAATCACGCGTTCTCTCAAATGACCAAACTCTATCATTGCGTGAATTTGAAATTAAATTTAAACACTAGTGAATTGATTGAAATATACACATACATTAAAAGCCACAGATGACCTAAATACTTCTTACAATATAAACTCATCATCAGAACAGATGATAATAGTAACTACCAACTGCATACGTATGTGTGTGTATTTATATGCACAATACACATTGGATTTCAATACAATTTCATGTTTCCGCACTATTAGAAGCAATTGATTGGTGTATGTCACTACGCCAACTGCAATAGTAATATCATTTTTCATCGACACGGCTATGAAATGCTAGGGTTTTAATGAGAGCATCTGTTCATAGACATACACAGCCAGACTTCATTAAAGCTCACTCAGTTGCAGTAGCGTCAGTAATCATTGCAAGGGATGCTGAATAAAGCGAATCCCAAAGCCGCCGGCTGTGAAATAATAATCGTCAAATACCCGACGGGCGAATCCAAATTAATAAAGGAAAATAAGAAGAACTACAAGCTGAACTTTTCGATAGAAAATAATAGAAAAGAACTTTATGGATGGCGTCGTTGTTCGTAAACAAAAAGACAACGCAAGCAAATAGTTTTACCGTTTGTTCAAATATCTGCACTGCCTGCAAGTAAAATCGCAACACCTTTAAAGATTCCTTTAAATGTTTAGAAATTATTGAAGAGTTGAGGGTTACAAATGTAGAGGTCTACTTAAAATAGAAAGTGCTCTTTCTGGACTGTTTCGGAAACTTCGGAACAACATTCACTAAATTGCGAATAAACAATTAACTTATTATTCTCATTATCTATCTTACTTTATACTTGTGAACAAATGCGAAAATAAAACGCTTTTCAATTATTTCCTAAAGTGTTTTTCTTTTCCCAAATGCTTACCGGAAACTATACTTGCGGGGTTAGCAAGACAGTTGACGGTGTTGACACATCCAGCTCATAGATGTCGCCAAAGGTGGGAATACAATTTTTAGAACTGTCAAAATACTTAGATTATTTTTATAACCTATCACCACGTGGGTGTTGTTTAATTAAGATGTTTACGGAGTTAGTGATTTTGAAGTGAATTTACGGCGGTGTCGTACGCGACGTCCATCAACGTTTAACCAGGATTAGCTTTGGTGTCTACAGTTCAGTGTCGTAACAAAAACAGTAAAAATTTACAAATTTATTTACAAACTTCAGACCCAAACATTCACTACAATATAACAACAAAGACAAGCATAGTTCGGTTGGGAAAACACGGTTTTCAACAGAAAAGGGAACAGAAATCCTCAATAAAATATAATAAGCGGTGAAACGACATGTGATAGCTTAAATCATTTACTACTTTAAACAGTCAAATGTTTAGAGTGGGCATCGGTATAAGTTAATTTACGGACTTGAATAATTTTAGCGGGGGTGACTCTCGCGGCGGAACTTCTCAATCAGCTGAAGGCTGTAACTACGGATGCGGTGTAAAATATTACAGAGTTGCCTGCGTAAGCCGACTTCCTCTGGGATTCTTCTCGGACTTAGAAAGCATAAAATACCGACTTGCCACGCAGAGTTGAAACTATGCTCAGCCTATTATAGTCATCTCAAGCTGACTTGCCGCGCAAAAGTTTATCGGAATCCAAATCTGAGGGGTTTGTATATAGAATCTTCGCATGACGTTGCATTTTTTGCTTATGACGTATTGCGGCCTTGTACGTGATGCGTACAAGCAAAACAATCGCTAAAACATATTGTTACACAATCTCTAATCTATTTGATTAATGAAACATGTACACTGGCATTCGAAAATAGTTTCCAAAATTAATTTACATAATAAAAGTTGAATAAAATTGCAAGATAATTTAAAGAGTTACTACAAAACTAGCCTAAAGGTCTTTAAATTTGTGCGGGCGGTCAACGGTTCGTCACAAAGTATTTTGGTTACCTGCGGAAGTTCGTAGTGGAGTTTGGTAGTTTCTTGTAGGATGGATGGCGTTGAGCTTTGAGCATTGAGCATTGAACATTGAGAAGTGGGCAAGTAGGGGTGTACAGTTACATTATACTTTGCTTTTCGTGATTATATATACTTTTTTTTTTCTTATGGATGCTTATTGTACTATTCATTTGATTTGGTATTTATTAACGCGTTTTGGGGTTGGGATTGAAAAAAAGATTGAAAAAAAGATTACCTGTGACTGATATCTTAATCTGGTTGACACCAATTACTGGTTCAAAAATTGTAGATGTTAATAACATAATGCACATTAAAATGTAGCTGCTATCAATAAACTTTATTATTATTATTATTTCATTTAGGTTAGTGTATTTTATGAATAATATGAATTATCTATAGAAAGCGTGGAAGAAAGGGTTAATTTATTCGAAGGAACAAACAATATGGTCAAGAGAAACAAGCAACCTAAAATACAACATCTAGTAGGTTATTTTCAAGAAATTTTTGACCTTAATATTTGTACCATGGAATTTTCCCACAGTTCTGAAAAAATTAAAGCACAATTTTTTGTAATTTCACAGTAGATTTATTGATTGATAAATTTAACCTTTAAGTATGTAGTGCGGTGGGCGCCGCTAAGACAATATTCGAGCTTTATTTACAGATGTTTCTGTTGTCATTGCGAGTTTTAAAATTTCCATTGGTGTATTCTTCAAGTACACTTTTCAGAACATAATGCATCTGTTACAACATACAAAAATAATTTCAAAAAATAATTCCACTCAATGTCAAAGTCCTTAATACTAGTATTTTATTAGTGTAAGAACAGTTTTCAATGAAATAAATCGTAAATATACTATAAAATAATGTGAGCGCCGCAGATGCGCCCACCGCACTAGTTGTGTAGACCAGATTCACCGCACCATTTAAACGTTACTTTTTTTATTTAAATATTTGTAGCTTCTAGAATTTCTGAATAAGAAAATGAATTATCAGAGACGAACTTTGGGCAGGTGAAGCTGAAATTATCATAGCTTATCTCCAGTAACTCATTTTCTGATTTAGAGCTATTAGAAGCTACAAATATTTAAATAAGAAACATAATGTATCAGTCAATAAATCTACTGCAAAATTGCGAAAAAATTGAGCATTTCTTACAAAAGTGCGCAAAATACAATTAAAAAGGTATTACGTTCTCATAGTTTGAAGAACAATGCCGCATTTGCTTCCGAGTATTTTTCTTGTGAAGAAGGAGCTTGCTTATTTACTTGATTGCATAGTATCTCTTGAAATAAAACACAGTACGTATCTATGAAAACAAATTTATTAACACAGTTTTCTTTATAACAAAAAAAATATTTAAAAAAATGTCAGGTTTCCTTCGTATGTGCACTACCGGCCACAATTATTTTCCCACCTATATTTTTGCTTGGATTTTAGAAAATTATTCATTTATTGTTATTTAGGGGGTATAATTACGAGGGATGATCGTAAAATAAGGTTCTCATATTTTTTAAAAATAGACAGCATTCTTTATTTCCTTAACATTACACATTCTTTTAAAGGTAAAAACTGAAGCTATTTTTCGACATAATCGCCATTTCTATCCAAGCATTTTTGCAGACGGTGCTCCAACTTCTGTATCCCCATGTCGTAAAATTCTGCCGCCAGTCAAAATCTTTTCAGTTGTGGTATTGGAAATCTCAGGAATCCGAAGAGCGAGTTGACGAATGATGACCCTCCGATCTTCAAGCAGTATGCTCTCGACCTTTTCAACGATTTCCTCTGAAACTGATGGTCATCCGCTCCGCTCTTCATCGTGAATTTCCGTCCGACCTCCAGTGAATTCCCTACACCATTTGCGGACGTGTTGAACGGCTATACACTTTTCTCCATAAACTTCGGTTAATTGACGATGAATGTCTATAGGTGAAACCCCTTTCGCGTTTAAAAAAACGTATCAGAGCGCGAATTTCGCACCCGGCTGTAGCGGCGATCGGGATTTTTATCTCGGACGGCTGCTTAGCCAACACTGAGCGGCGTAGCGAGACGGGAGTGGTACGTATATAGAGTGGGAGAGCTGCTGCACACGCCAATGTTGTCGGATTTCGGCTAACACGTCTTATTGCTGCTGTAGGGCTTTGGGAACCTTATTTTACGATCATCCCTCGTATTTACTCAGAAGTAAAAGAAAGATATCACATTAAAAAATTCCGCAAAAGACTCATCTGGCACTTAGTTATAGATTGAATCTCCTTAATCCGATAGTTACAGATCCAGACAGGGCAGGTGTAGTGCAGGTAAAGATTATAATTTCCTATTTACCCGAACAAGAATTATGAATTTAGGTTTAGTAATTGTTGTTCTTTTAAACAGCGGACATTGTTAATAAAATTATCTGAAAGTAGTATTAAAATGCCGAAAACAAGAGAATTTCCTTTAGAATCCGCACAATGTTTGTTGCTTTACATAATCGGCTGAAGTAATAGAGGTATCAAAAGAAAATTGAAATTATGTCGCCGATCTGATGACTGTAACGTTAAAAAATATCAAGAGGTTGGCACATTATTAAATAGAAAACAAACAGGACGACGGATAGTGACGACACCAGCGGAAGATCGTCGAATAATTATGACGAGTAAACAAAATAGACGAAAATCTGTACCTGAAATAACGGCTGAAATATTGAGCGTAAAAAACGAATTCGTCAAGAGAGGGTAAAACGGCTGCAGTGAGCTAGAGAACATCAATATTGAACAGTTGACGAGTAGAAAAATGCTTTGTGAACCTGTGAGTCCAAATTTGAACTCTTCGATTCCAAGGGAAGAACGTTCGTTCGAAGGTCGAAAGGAGAACGAGCAGCAGAATCATGTGTCCTACAGTCAAGCATGGGAGCGGATCGGTAATGGTTTGGGGTTGTTTTGGCGCCTTTCTTCCATATATCGATGCAGTTCCTAACGCCCTGTATAAAAGCCATATCGTGATGATTCCATGTTGCAAATACATATGCATTTATACTTACCTCAAATTCAAATATAGTGCAACAAATAAAATGGTGCCTCATTCATTGTTAACACACCTGTCTGTGAATGACGCAATTCCACTTAAAAACAGTGTATGCCAACGTCACGCCGTACCATAGCACACCATTCAAATACAAGATTATGGCTTATTGAATTTTTTTTCGATCGCAATACCATCAGCAGTAAAGCGACCGATAAATACGGTTGCATTCGCTGCAAAAGCGATACCATTACGCTATTATTGCGTCCGCTTAGCCGTTACAATAAAAAGCGCGACGTGTCGTCGCACAATGATCCGTCCCCGTACAGCCCATACGATCGTAGGGGGACGCGAAACAGGGTTATTTTCGCCGGGAATGAAGAAAAAGAGTGGTAAAAGTGGCGCTTTCGGTGCAGTTTCAATATTTAAATTACGGAATCCGATTGGCAAGCCGGCGAGCGGTAGACTCGATAAACGCGAATTCAATTTAGATCAGCCGATAACGTCGAACGCATTATACGAATATAATAATGAAAGGCGATGGCGATGGCTGCCGCTGCTGCTGTTTGAACGTCCAATTGAAACCGGGGTGAAGGGTAGGATCGATTTCAGGTAACAAGTGTCTGCTTTAATACCGATGCCTTTGCTACCGCTATATAAATAGGTTTTATTGGAAAAAATGAGAACCTTTGTCTCTTTTTCGAATTGGAACACGGAAATGAAAGATTGAAGTGAGCAGATGCAAAAGCGGTTGTAAAGATTGTTGACTGAATCGCATTAATAAAACGAGAATAAAAAGCACAATATAGAAACAAATTTAGAATATGAAAATTCATTACTAGAGTAACCTAAACTTGCGGACTCGCATAGGCGTCGGTATTACGGGTTAATATAAGAACACGAAAAATTCATAAATAAACTAAACCGGTAGAGAAGCAGGCATGTAGTGTCGACCTTGAATATAAATCATGTTAAACCGCGCTGCGAGAGATTTCGTTTTAGTATCGGTTGAGCTGTTGCAGAGATTAGTCGAACGGTCAAGGTTATGTACTTGCGTGTCGCTTTTGAAAATATAGCTGGTGTTTTTTGTGTGTTGTAGTATTATACCAAGTACATAATTAGTGTATCGTTTCATATAGAACTAATATTTACATACCTAAGAAAACAATGACTCGTAATAGATTTGCTACTAATGTACATAAGTATGTGTCATTTTTTCCCCATTTAAAATATGACGGTAGTGCAGTGTTTTGCTTAATATGCAATGTTCGTTTGGCTGCATTGGACAGAACTGATTGCCAGAGGCATGTCAATGGTATTAAGCATATGAGAAATGCAAGAACTGAAATACCTTATACACTATTCCTCATACATTTATTAATTATGTTTACCTCTTGTAATCTTCCGTTGTCGTTGGTGAGAAAAGCAGCTTTTAAAGCGTTTTGGCGACAATACGTTCCAAAGTACCCATTACCCTCACAAACACAATTACAGAATCATTTGCCGCGAATGAAAGAGATGGTAGAAAATGTGTGTAAACGTGATTTGTGTTCCAAAAAAGTATGGATTACCGTGGATGGGACGACCGATATAAAGAAAAACAGTATTGTGAATGTAATAGCTCGCGTTTTATCTAGCGAGAACACAGAATCTCGATATTTATTAGCTTGCAAACGTGTTCAACAATGTACCGCGAAAAATATTCAAAAAGTGATAATGAACGCTTTGAAAAAATTTAAAATTGCCCAAGATCAAGTTGTGATGATTGTAACAGATAGTGCAGCAACGATGTTAAGTGTTGGGCGATCCTTAAAACATATATTTCCTAACTTAATACATATAACCTGAGTGCTGCATGCTTTGCATTTAGTTGGTGAAGTTGTTCGACAACATTACGGAAACGTTGATCGGATGATTGGAAGTACTAAAGCAGTGTTTCGTAAATCTCCTAAACGTTTAAAAGAATTTCGTAAATTTTGTCCAGGTATTCCAGAACCTCCTGAACCAATTTTAACGCGATGGGGTATTTGGCTAACAGCAGCTTCTTACTATTTGATCCATTTTCAATAAATTCAATCAGTTATAATGCGATTTAATCGGAATGAATCCAAAGCAATTAGAGAAAGTCAAAAAGAATTTCAAATTCCTCAACTTTTAGAAGATTTAACAACAATATATACCAATTATACAGTATTACTAGATGCCATCAGAAAACTACAATGTACTGAATTGTCATTGCAGGAATCATTAGACATAGTGGAGAGTGTAAAAAATAAATTACACACATTAAATGATACGGCAGGATTATGCGCTAGTCAAAAGTTGGCAGATGTTTTAAAGAAAAATCCCGATTTTAATACTTTAGAGGCTGTTTATAATAAGTGTAAGAATAGTGAACTTGTAAGTGATTTTAAAAAACAGTTTCTACATGCAAATGTAACTTCCTTAGATGTGGAGAGATCGTTTTCTATGTATAAGAATATTTTTTGTTGTCGACGCACAAGGTTTAAAGAAGTAACTGTGGAAACATATGCAATGATGCAAGTTTACAGTAGTTCACATCCTGATGCCTCTAATTTATTGAATAATTAGCAAGTAAGTTTATTTATGAATTTCTCGTATTCTTATATTAACCCGTAATACCGACGCCTATGCGAGTCCGCAAGTTTTGGTTACTCTATTCATTACCATTTAAACGAACGTTTTGAGCTGTAAGTTTTCCAGAATTTGAATAATAACACTGTGCTCGAATTGCAGACTTTTGTTTTGCAACGAGCTGGGCACCCGGGGAGATGAACCTAATTCGACTATGCTGAATTCAATGGTACTAACCGTTTTTAAAAGTTAACTCACGTTTTCGAGCAATTTTAATCTAAAAATTCTAGGCCCAATGACCCCCAAGAAACGTAATTTTTATCATTTTTTGACCATTTATTGAATTTAAATCGATAGAAATCGATCAATTAGACATCATATCGACGAATACACATCGATTAGAAACTATATGAAAAAAATTGAATCGATTCGGTCAAGTTTTCATCATTTTTTGCAAAAAAAAAAATCTTGGTTTTCTTATTTCTCATCCTCTGACTGCCTTGATTCTTCTGTATCGACATCTTCTTCTTGTAAATTCCAACAAATGTCATCCAAAAGAGCATGTAGGCTTCTTATCATATTATTCAAACGAGATTGCCTGATTTCAATTCGATTGTATGGCGCAGTGACATTTGATAGTTTATGCATTGATACACCTGCTTCTTCGGCTTCAAAGAACCACTTTTTCTTCTGTTCATGCCGTCAGTATAATTCACGCACGCATAAAATTCAACTGGATCATGTCTCTTGGAACTATCCAAATTCAAAACGCATGTTGTATAAACAATAGACTGAGTCCAATACACATCAGTAAAAACATTTTGTGAGAAATATTATTGATACAAATCAGTGATGATGGCAAGGACTGTGGGGTAGTATGACAAACAACACAGAGTATCGGCACACTCCTCACCACACAAAATATTATTAATTAATTCGGAACAGCTGTTTCAAAGGCTCACTGGGTCCCCATTTTCAACCGAGTTACCGAATAAATCTGAACGAAAAACTTTTTCCTTAATTCTACCATGCATGTCTATCCCTCCTCTCGAGGAAAAAAGAAGGGTATATATGTACAAATGTGTCCAAACATGTATCTGTGTATATCTGTTTCCGAATACCTACTTTTCTATCGTTTAACTCTAACATGCTGGGTGAAAAGGCCAAGGGTCTTATCTCATCCCGCCCTCGTCGAATAGAGCGCTAACAGAGGAAAATGAAGATTCCGTATTACAATCAATTTGGAAGACTTTGAAGGCTGTATTTCAAAAATGTTGGTCTTTATAACTTTTACAATAATGAAGAATTCGTAGTAGAGAAGCTTCCCCATATAACGAAGATTTAGCAGTTGAGATTTGATGTATTGAGGAACCACATCCAGCTCAGAATAACTACGAGAATAGTCATTTAAATTATCAAAATTCAGTAGATAACCTCTTGTACAATTTTGGTACCTATGTAGTCCGCAATTTACCAGTGATAAACAATTTTATTTTTGGACATTATCTCCCAACCCTCGCAGGATCTCCGCTTTCTGTTTTTTCCTCCCACTTATCTGCCGATCCGTTTCAAAAGTCCGGGAATCCGCCGATAACGTGCCGTTCACGTCCGGGCGAAAGCGGTCGATTTTTTGCGTTTTAAGCAAATTCCGTAGGCTTAGTTGTAACGCGACGGGAATTGAAATGCGATGAACTCTGCACCGCGACGTATCTGTGGATAAAGTTTTTGCCATCATCTGGGTACGTTGATGGAGTGCTCGCGGTTGCAGGAAAGTGTATTAAATAACAACAGCATTCGCCTCCGCCGTATATAGGAAGAGTAAAAAATGGGCTAACACGCGAAAAAGGTTGAAGGTAGGAGGTGGGTTACCCGTACGAAGGTAGCTCCCTCCGATGAGGATTATGCTCGCGATTTTTTGTACGTGATTTTTTCCTCGGTAGGTCGAAAAAAAATTGCCGTGTTCTCCCGATGAGGTTACGAGGAAATAAAAGATCGTTGGTGGTGTGGGAAAACGAATTTATTTCCCTTCTTTTTGAGTGTACGAGTTAAAATAAAACTGGATTTAGCTCGTAAATCAAAGGATGTAAAACCAAATTTAAGAATATTCTCTGCACATTTAAAAATGCTATTGTTGGTAGTAGAATACTATCTCTCTATTGTGCCTTTTATTCCACGAAGTAACAAGAACCCAATGAGCAATATTTCGGATCAAAATTGTCATTGCTAACTTATTCTAGTCTGTACTAATGATTTTGCATAGAAAGACCAATCATCAGCACCAAATTCATAGGTATAGTGTACCCTTAATAAAAAGTATTCAGAATGCAATGTAGAATACAACAGTTATATAACAAATAGGGTGTTGCGCCACCCTGTAGCTAATATGCATGTCTACGGTGCCCAATTTTAGTTTCATCTTTGTGTGAAGAATAAACGGCCTTTGCCTCATCTGATAAAATAAACTACTGTTGTATACAAAAGCAGTTTGCCAATATAGGACTATTAAAGAAGAGATTGCTGATATATAGTTAATAAAATTCATGAAATTATTTAAGTTTGTATTCGTAATAACTATAATGGATGAATATAAAATTCAACACGCAAGAGAATAGATCATGTCGACTGGATTTCGGCTTATTAAACACTAGCAAACTAAAGTTTAAGCTAGACTTACGTATCCAGATTTGTATATTTTAAAAGTAGAAGTCAACAATAACCAAAAATTAATGCTAATATAGCTCATGGTATTGGTGGAATCATTCCCGGCAAAAGACAAAGCGAGAAAAGGCAAAGCGTTAACCCACGGACATGTTACTGCCTACCCGGCGTCATCGGCGTGGTTCTGAACACTGTCCTTTTCTCGCCATTGTTTTCCACCTCTCGTGTTACTGCCACCCTCCACAAACAGCACCAAAATATGTCTTCCGTCGCCACCTAGCGCCGAGAGACATAGTCATACCGTCTAGAGAATAGCGACAAAAACTCGGAATGCAGACGCCCACCATCTATCGAGCAACTCCTGGGCTGGTTAACACAAGGTAACATAAACCCCACAGGTGAAAAATAATGGCGAGGAAAGGACAATATTCGGAACCACGCTGATGACGCCGGGGATGCAGAAATATATCCGTGGGTTAACGCTTTCCTTTTCCTTGCTTTGTTTTTTGCCGTTACATTGATTTTTGGTTAATTTCTATTAAGTTATCCAAAATGTTTTCAAATAACTATTTTCTTCAGATTTTGACAGGAAAGTTATCACAGGCATACATGCTGTACTGAAAAAAAGGAAAGCAATTATTGAACCTTAAAATGTTGTCATTTTCTACTTGACCTTTATGCGAAATTCCTTAAAATAAATTGATACTACAGGAAGAAAGATCGAATAAGCATCCACATTTCGCAAAATAAAAATACAATAATAATAATAATAATAATAATAATACTTTATTTTCTACAGGATGAACCCGAGTACAGAAAATTTTATAATTGTTTAACGTATGCAAATAAAAGAAAAGAAAAAAAAACAGATAAACGTATAAACGTGTAAAACAATGAAAAGGAAAAAAATAACTAAATAGATAACATAATCTTAGTACCACCTCTTCCGCTATTTCAGTTGCGAGAGTATATCTGTTAAGGAATCAAAATTTATATCAGCACTGACAGAAATAGAGTTATAATTTGTACACATAATGTGTATGGGTGATTTTAGCATTATATTAGTTCTACTTGCTTGAACATAGAAGGTAGAGTGATTCCGCGATTCCAGACGGGGTATGTTGAAACTTATTTGATTAAGCAGCAAAGGGCAATCAATTTGATTATTCAAGATCCCATATAAAGAAATTTTATACTTATGACAGCATAATTCCATAGTCCCACAATAAAATATTCAATAAGAATGTCGTATTTCCGATCAAACCCATGTAGACCACGATAGAGTAGATCAACATAGAGATATTTCAAAAAGTTTTAAGCCTAAAACCATTAAGTATGGACATAATTAGCATTGGTGCGAACACTCTTAGAAATGCCTAAACATGGTCTTCAATCACAACAACTAAAAAAAGTATTGGAAAGAAATGCCACATTAAATGTAGAACATCAATAATTTAATCAACACAATTTACATTCCACTTAAAACACAATTGCGTTGTTTGACACACAAAATATCAATAACGTTGGATAACAATAAGAAGTTTAACCTAGCAGATATCCATTCCTCGAAATACGAAAGCAAAGAAGCAAAAAACAAACGGCTATTGCACATTAATTTTGGACAGTTCACCGCGTAGATCAAAATAAGTTCCCGTGAAGACCTTTCGATTATTCTCTCCCACTGATTTTGTACCCTACTTTCTAGCTGAGCTTAAAACAGGAACCAATATTTCAAAAAACAGTTACTAATGCAATAACCGCCTGCTTTACATTAAAAGATTTCGGTTGCAAATGTCAAAATAACAATCTTCATCTACGTAATGGAAGCAAACGGAAACTTCTCAACCAACCTTTCACATCAATCCTCGGATCTTTCCTCATAAACTAGATTCTTATTCTTACATATGCTCATCGACTGGAAGATGAGGGGAATAAGGACGAAAAGATTACGTATCCGATCTCCAGTAAAGCTAAAGGAAGGGAAAAAAGCCGGCGAAAGAGAAAGAATATGCTATACCATACCATCGCAATAGTACTACTTAAGGAGATGGCCCCAAACGGAACCCGGTTGACTGTAGAGAACTTGAGGCATTAGATCCATCAAGATGATCGGCGGATCAGATACGGGAAATGGCGGTGTTAGAGGAGCCGTCTCCTTCTTCTATCATCTCTTGCGGACTACGATGGAGAATGGGGCAAGAGTAAGGAGATGATATAGAAGAGGAAAGAGGAACACATGATTAATGACCTAAGTGATAGATCACTGCCGCATGTGCCTTGTAGATTCGTCTTGTTCATTAAAAGTAGTACGGCGGAAGATCCTATCGCTAGCGGCAATCTGTCCGTGAAGGAGATTAAATGTGTGTCGTATTATCATAACTTCGGGAGCTGCTTGCTACCCTCTCTCTCTCTTTCTTTCTAGTTATTCACTGTACAAGCAAACCGCTAGACGGCGCGGCGACAACCGGATAACGCCATGGATGCCTCGTATACATCTGTTTGCTGCTTTAAGTTAAAGCGCTCGTTGCGGGGATATTACTTTCTTCATATGCTAGCGCGTCCCTTCTATACCCTTCTTACTGTAGCAAAGCGAATTAAAAATTTTATTAAATTTCTTTGCCTCTGTCTAGCATTAAAAGATACACATATAATATTGTATATCGTATATTGAACCCATATACACAAGCATCTATCATGGCTACGCATTCAAAAAAGGTCGGTAAATCATCCTTAAAGCAGCTTTTCATTTAGGTACATATTCCTATCTTTTGAAATACAGACAGGCAAAAATATCGGGAAACGACGAAATGGATTTTTTTTTATATAATAATAACTGTAATCCACTTATGGCAGATACATTAAGAATAAATATGGGAAAGCCGGCGGAGCTATTTCCTAATACGGGGTAGATCCTACAATTACAGGACCGGTACTGGAGAATAGTTCGATCTTTCGTCTGTTGCTTTTTGCATATTTCGTTCCATTGGGTCGTACATAACAAGAAATTAATTTATTTTTATATAATAAAGGCACCATCTTCTTCTAACGCACGTTTTAGATAGCCGACACGGCTAGGCATTTCGAAATTCGCCGTCAAATTGAACCAGAATACTGAAGGGACGCTTTGTTATAGCTCATATTTTATATAGGCCAAGAAATTAATTTACTTTTAATATAATGAAAGCTGATCTACCGTAAGAAAACAAAGGGGTGTCGGAAAACGCACCTATTGTTAACGCACGTTTTAGATAGGTATACCTAGCAGAAAGCCAACGCAAGTAGTCGTCTGGAAATTTGCCGCAGAGTTAGACGAGAATATTGAAGGGATGCGTTGTTAAACCTTATCGCTGCGTCAGCTCAGATAAAAAAAATCTGTTGGAAATTGAGTTTATCTACTCTCTTTTTTTTTAATTTAATGAGTTTATCATCGTACGTTTTGAATATTCAGTTTGAAAATAAATCGTCTAAGAAACTTGACGGAACATGAAACACTAACATTACACAGTAATGAATTTCGATATAACTGATGTCTAATTTGACACTTTATGATATGCTGTCAACATTTATTACTTCCGCAGCAAACTACATTTTTAATTTACATTTTGATTGGTATTGTTATCTCAAGAATGATATGAACAATTTCTTTTGTTTGTGTGAATTTATTCGAACAAAATCAGATAAGATAAGCTTTATACTATTACAACATAAAAAGTTATTGGGATGTAAACAAGTGTTCTTCCTATTTTGAGAAGTAGTTAATGCGATATTGTATTTGATTGCTTTATTTGTACGTTTTTAAAAATATCGGTATCTCTACGACTTTTTACATATTAGCTTATACAAGGTGACCACGAGGAACATTTACATTTTTTTAAAAATCAAAACACTATCAATTTAACAAAAAAAAAATTATTCAATTTATCTAACATGTTTATTGGGATACGCCATTTACTTTATGTAGCGAAAATGACGTCAGGAAGGTGACATCCGGCTCCCCTGATGCAATTTTCAATTCTGTCCTTGACGCTCCTCCACACTCGTTCCAGTGTCTCCTCTGTGGTCAATTCCACCTCTCTACGAATTGCCGCCTTCAATTCAATCAAATTATGGGTTTTATGTTGATAAAGTTTTTCCTTTAAATATCTCCACAAAAAAAAAAATCACACATGTTAAGGTCAGGAGATCGAGGAGGCCAGGGCACATCTCCAAACCTGGAAATCACGCGACCTGGAAACAAGTTCCGCAGCAGGTTCATCGATATCCTTGATGTGTGAGCAGTAGCCCCATCTTGCTGAAACCATATGCCTTCTTGCAAGTTTAGCCTCTGCAGTTGTGGGAGAAAAAACGTATTGATCATATCCACATACCGATTTGAAGTGACTGTTACCACTACTCCACCCTCTTCTGATTTATTGTTATTTATGTTGCCTGTCGCTCGCAATTTCTCAGCCCACTTCATAATGGTTGGTCGGCTAGGGACTGCTTCATGCTGGTCGACATTAAAGTGAATACGAAATGCTCGTTAAGCCAATCACTGACTCGCCATTTCTTAGATACGCATCGTATGTAAACATGCGCTGCTCGACCGACTACTGTTCCATTGTGACTGAGATACCTAAATGGCCACATCTCGGGAGTTCAATCCTCTCTCCCCCACCGTGACACGGCAACCCAGGCTGGGTAACCGTCCCATCCAAAATGTAAATGGTCCTCGTGATCACCCTGTACAATAATACATTCAGAGTATAACTCTATTTGGGGCACCATAAAGAAATGATTAAATGATTCGCTTCCAGAATCTTTTGATTTCGAGATTAATCCACCCTTTTTTTATCATTTTCGCAATACTTTGACTTATTCCCTTTTAGTAGTAAAAATCTCTTACATAATCCTTAACATATCTATTTCCATCCTCAATTATTATTAGCGTCTCTAAAATCTAACAAACACTCCCATTTATACAATTTCAAAAGGTTACGCCCATTAAGAATCCTGGTATGGTCTGTCTAACACGCTCAAAATCTACGTTTTTTGCTCTTAAATGTGTATCTTCTAAATGTGTTTGATGAATAGAGAAAAATATGCAGTTTTATAGGTTGTCAGCATTAATAGCAAAAAATGTTCCCGCCTACTACTACTTTTTGGATATTTTAAGCAATTTGTTATACCAGTTGAGAATAACGTTGTGGTGGAAATGATAAGTGGTACCGCCCACTATGTGATGTATACCTATGAAGTGTTTTCTTTTCTTTTTTCTGTTATATACATAGTTATGTAGCTATTAAATCAGATTTGATTGACAGCTGTAAAGTGAATGCACACAGCAAAACAGGTGGGTGTTGTCCGAGCAAGTAAGAGGGTATACACTTACACGTGAGCAGGAAGGGGCACGACGGCGTGATTAACTTGTGATCTCCAATCGCTGAGAGGAAGCAGGTGACTCACTATTTTTTGCTGTACGTATTCGCTTTACAAGTAACAGTGTATATAGAACTCTATTGCAGAAGATAATAACAACAGTATGGAGAACAAGTCAACTCCCTAGAGACTAGTCGGTAGCAACAATACCGCCAATTTATAAGGAAGGAGATAGTAACAAATGCGCAAATTATAGACCAATCTCATCACTCAATGTAGCTAGCAAAGTTTATGAATCAATATTAGAAAAAATAACCAGAGAAATACTAGAACTTATACATTTGATGATAACTAGAGTTTGTTAAAAAGGTGGTACTGGATGGCAGTAGCGTAGCGGTAGCGGCGTGGGTAGGGATAATTTTCAACTCGTAGTCGATCTCGACAGTACCGCGAGAGAGTTCAAAGCGACAGTACGTTGCACGCTGCACGCCAAATAAGTACGCGGAGATGGGACGCCCAAAGGGTGTAGCGTTCCCTTCGAATGTGAATCAATATCTCAGGCATCTCCCTGGATTATAATATAGAAGTCTGCATATTTATTGCACAATATCCAATAGCGGATTGCTAAGTCGCGATAGGTTTGAATGTAGAAAACATTGTAAAAGTAAACGTTATGTATTGAATTTAAGAAACAGTATTCCATACTGGCAATTTTTATATGATTTTATTTTTATGTTAAGTGTGTGTAACATCCCACAACATCTAGTATCCAATGAACACTTTCGTCTTTTTTGGGACAAGTACACTCCCTCATGGAAGCTGCCAACATCTATGCAGTTACGATACAATTTGTCACGTGTGCAAGGTACAGTAAAGAAATGTATCTGCCTATGTGTGCATGAAACAACTGATGCTCAGAAACACATTCATGTTGTAGCGCGTCCTTTAAAACGTGATGGTCCACCAGCTTCATTGTTGTTATCCAGTAAAAGGATTCAGAAAACTAATGCAGAAACCGTTGTCAAGATAATAAAAGATTCGTTGAGAGAATTTTGTATCACAGGAGCCCAAGTTACAATGTTAGTTACTGATGGAGCTGCAACAATGCTGAAAGTTGGTAGGATGTTGAAAATATGCTTTCCGACTCTTCTTCACATAACATGCCTCATACACGCATGTCACCTCGTAGCAGAAACCATTCGAAAGAAGTATTCGATGGTGGATAATCAAATCTCCCAAACACATCCGTGTATTCAAACAATTGTGTCCGAAATTACCACCACCACCTCAGCCTGTAATAACGCGATGGGGAACATGGCTCCAGGCAGTATCTTACTATCAGAAATATTTTTCACAAGTGAAAAATGTCATCTTGAAACTTGATTCAAATGATTCTGCAGCAGTTCGAGATAGTCAGCAACTTTTTTCCAATTCGGACGTTCAACAACAAATAGATGAAATTTCCATGAACTATTCTGAAGTTGCACAAGCTATTGAGCAATTGGAAAACAGTCACTTATCTGCACGAGACGCATTAAATTGCATATACAAGCCGCTCTAGAAAACATGACGAACACTATAGGAGTCGATGTTGGTCAAAAATTTGGTGCAATTTTAACGAAAAATCCCGATTTACAAAAGGTTCGGTCTATAACTGAAAATCAAGAGAAAATCAAGACTTTAGAATGAAATTAAACGCAGAGGAAACAGAAGTAATGGCACTAGCCAGAGAGTTTATATATACACTACCGCTTATAAGTATTTGAGCATCTCAAGTTTCAGGGTAAATCATTAAATATTTGAATGGAAACATTAAAATATGTATATGGTGTTTAAGTGTACACAAATATATAACTTTAACAATTAAAATTATTTATTTGATCCACATATTAGATTCGTTTGTGTGACCTCCTTTACTTTTAATGATCGCGTCGCATAGTCGGAGCATTCTTGCAATGAATTTTAACAATGTTTCCGGAGTTATTCGAGCCCATGCTGCTAGTAGTTTGCCCCACTTATCATCTGCTCAAGATGGAGCAGTTTTTCTTACTTCCCGATCGAGTTCTTCCCATAATAAATCGATGGGATTCAAGTCCGGGCTTTGGGGTGGTATTTCATGATTGTTTGTGTCCCTTTCTCTTCCAACTGTTCTAAATATTGCTTGCATAATTTTGAAGTGTGTTTTGGGTCATTGTCTTATTGTTAGAATACAAAGTTCTAAGCCAAAATATTTACACCAGAGGGTATTGCATTTTCCTCTAAGAAGCGTTTGTATTGCTCTTTTCTCATTATGCCTTGAATTTTTACGTGATCGCTTGTAGATGCACCAGCAAAACAACCTCAAATCATTACCGAACCACCACCGTGTTTGACGGTAGAGACTATGCATTGTTCTAGTGCACGTTCACCTACGGATCTTCTTCAAAACGCTCGTCTTCGCGAACCGAAAATGTCGAATTTGGAGCCGTCGGTCCACAATACCTTGCTCCAATCTTCTACCGCCCAATTTGGATGTTCACGTGCCCATTACAACCTCTTTTCTTTATAAATTTGGCGAAGCAAGGGCTTTCGCGTCGCGATTCGTCCATGAAGGCCGGCTTTTTGCAGACGGCGTTTAACCGTAGACACGCTAATCGCCTTCGGAAGTACAGTATTGATTTCTACGGCGATTTCTGGAGCTGCTTTCCTTCTATTTCGCTTGCTGGACACCACGATTGCAATATCTTGAGCTGATGTTGTCGTCCTTGGTCTACTATTTCTTACTTTATTTAGAAAACTGCCAGTTTCACTGTATTTTTTGATGTTATAATCAAGAGTGGATGGATTTAATTGTAATTTTCTAGCAATATGACGACTGCTTATGCCTAAGTGATGATGTACTACTACCAGAGCACGCGTTTCAAGACCAATTTCTTTCCTTTTCGGCATGTTTTAACATTTTAAACGAAATTATAAACACTATTCGTTAAGAGATGTCGTCACTACTAACATGGAACGATAACTGACCGTAATTTAAACTTATTACTTCAAATGGCTTTATTATAGCTTCATGATTCATAGTAAAATTACCAACCATTTTTCCTGAAATACCAGCGCCTTTATGACGGTATTACCTCTCATACAGATAAAAAAAGTAATTAGCCCGATATTATTTAAGGAATTTAAGTGAATCTTATTACTTATTACTGACTATTAGCATACTATCCAATAATGTCGGAATGTAATTCCTGAATGCATTCTGACAACCGAAACTTGAAACAAAGGGAAAACTTTAAATATTTGGAAACGATTTTTAATGATAAAGGCGACATGAAACAAGAAATTAATAACAGAATAATGTGTACCAACACATGCGTCAAACAAAAGTTTTATAAGGAAAATAAAAATATTTTTATTCTTGTATAAAACAAGAATAAACATATTTAACTGTGTTTATATTCCTATTTTAACATACGGTTGTGAGACTTGAACTGTAAATGAAAGACTAAAAGGTAAAACCAAGCGAATGAAATACGGTATCTAAGAGCAACAGAGGGAGTGACTGGAAAGGATCGAGTTAAAAATAACATTCTACGAAAACGGTTTGACACGGTGTTGGTAATCGAAAAAATAGAATACAAACAATTACGGAGGTTAGGGCATATTAGGCGAATGAATAGTGATAGAAAGCTGAAACAAATATGGACAGTAGTAGTAGATAAAAAGCGGAAGAAAGGCAAACCGGCTCATACTTGGAACAATGGCAAAAATATTAAAACGAAGAAACGTTTACTGGAAGGAAGCAATAAGTCGACAAAAAAAGAACTTTTCTTTGTACTCTGAATAAATCGAAAGCTCAAAATTCAAAGAAAGGTTTTTTTTTTGGTCGATTGCAATCCTTAGAAATTCATTTCCTATTGTCTTGTAGTACAGTTGGCACTTCTGCCCAATTTATTTTTTAAAATTTATTTATTTAAACTACCGAAAGGCTATAAAGTTGATATTCCCGAATTGGCGAAAAATCCCCCCGAAAAGAATATTTATTTCATACCGCTTAAAATTCCAAACATAACATTACAGTAGTTACCACTGAAATTTGACATACGGTATTTATGGAACATGGACAGTTTTCTTTTAAATATAATCTTACCCATGATAATTGTAAAGATTGTATAGTAGTTGAAGAAGGGTAAACAGTATTGAACAATGCGATACTGCGAGAATTTTTGTTTTTTATTACTCCCGCAATTTCTATCTGTATAAAACTTTGAAGTATTACTTTTGTTTTGTCTATATGCAGTCATGATCCTTCCAAATTTAATATCAATAGGAGATGAATCTTAAGGAAGCAATCTATGATATCAGTTCACATTTTTTCGCCAAGCCATGTAAAATTCTGTTAGCAAGATTCAACCCGTAATATGGTTAGAGTTCAAACAATGTAAGCAGAAGGTGTGAGCGATCGCCGTCCGTACATAAGGTCTCCCTCAACTAGAGAGGGAGCCGCAAACGAGAAGGATAAAGATTTTCAGCTAGAAGGCGGGAAGCAAGATAAATGACGGCACCGCGTAGGATTACAGGACGTTACAAGAGATAATGGGCATCCTGGACAAACCTCTGCCCTTTCGTTAGACGTCCGTCCGCAAGCCCGTTTCGCACGAGAACAAGAGAAGGAAAATCCCACCGCACTACCTCGCGCTGCGTAATGATTTATGCAGGAGACACTTAAAGTCCGGCAAGCGCCGGAACTGTGTCACGGCCAAACAGTACGATCGCCGGGATGAATGCGCCTCTGCTCCCGTACTTACCGCCCGCTGCGTGCCGTCCAGGGACCAAACTGTCCGCGGTAGTAGGAAAAAATGTAGAAAAATTTATCAGCAGTACGTGTTGAAGCGATGAATTAGCTACGAAAAAATGTAAAGTGGTAAAAAAGGGATGCTTACGGTAAATTATATTTTGGAGTAAATTCTTTTAGCGTGTTAGTAATAAAAATGCAAAATATAGTTCAGTCACGGTGGCTTACGACAGGTGTGGATAAAACTGCAAGGGGAAAATAATTTTGAGTGAATTTTATGGATGTTGTTTAACTGTCTAGCTAAATGTTACGTATACTATTTCATGAAAATCGCGACTAATACGTGGACAAACCTCATCCTTACGAACTTTTAATTTTGGAAAAAGACAAAAAAAATGTAACTAGTAATATGTACCAATACGATGGATCATTTAGCATCAAGAAGGTATTTTTTTATTTTAAATTGTTCTTATCGATTAGCCGATTTTTGAAAAATATTCTGTTTTTCTACTCCATATAAGTCTGCAGGTGAAAATAATATTGTTTTGGTTTGGATATTTAGCCTATTTCCAAGAAATACTCGTTTGACATTTTAGTTCCAGCACCAAGATAACGATTAGCGAAACGGCGCACTATGGGACCGACCAACTAATATCGTTTCAAAAATTTAAATACGAAGTAGGCGCCATAAATTCTCGGCTTAATATAGAAAAAACAAACATTTCCTAAAATATATCGATATTTATTTTTCAATATAATCTCCCCTAACTTCAATAGATTTATCACAACAATCAATTAATAATTCTATACCCTTGTAATCTAAAGTTTTTCCCTCAAAATGTTGTATTACAGCTGCTTTCAACTCACTATCGTCCTTAAAATGACGTCCTTTTGGATAGAGGATCATAATACAGAACCACTGTTTCATCTCCGCTGATGTTTAAAGACGAGCGAGCTTGGTTCAGGGGAGATTTCTTAGAGGGTGGTTTACTAGGGATAGTTTTAAAAAAATATACATTTAGGACTCTGCAAACCATTTTCGACAACACCTTGCCCGATCTTATATCTCTACAGATAAAGAAGATATCGCTTGTAACATTTAATCTGGGGCACCCAGTTTTATCTGGTATTGCTGATTTCCTGAATGCATCAGTCTCCTGATAATAAAATACACATGAAAAAATGCCTAGTAACAATACCAAAAAATAATGGTAATATAGCTCATGGTATTGGTGGAATCATTCCCGGCAAAAACAATGCGAGCAGAGAAAAGAAAGCACTAACACACGGACATGTTTCTGCCTACCCAGCGTTATCAGTAGAGTTGGCCACGCGCGCCAACAGGCAGCTGCGTCGTATCTATACGGTATCTACGCGGTACGTGTTGTTTAGAAATGTTGCGTACGTCGCGCAAACAACCCAAGGCGGGCCAAGTTAGAGAATTTTTAGCCGAAATTCTTGACTTAACGTATGATGGCGTTAAAATTGAATGTGTAGTACATAATGTCCCGTCTATGAGTTGGTCCAAAAGGGACTGACTACAGCACGTAAACAGTGAACGGCATGCTTAAAAAAAAACTTGCACACGAGACTATAACAAATTTATATTTAATTTATGTGTTACTTTTATTGTATGTAATATACCGTTTAATTTACTAGACAAGGAAGCGTTTATCTTGTTTTGGAATTCGGAGTGCAAATTTCCAAGTGGGACATCGTTACGAAGGATAGTGCCATCTGCTCGTGAATATGTTGAAAAAAGAATTAAATCGGAATTGAAAGAAAAAAAAATGCGGTTATGTGTGGACGAAACGACAGATCGTAAAAAAACATTCGGTCGTTAATATAATGGCACGTACAATGGAACCGCATCAATCATCACCCTCAATTCTATTAGCTTCCAGACGAATACAACAATGTACTGCCGAAGTAATTGTAAAGTTAGTGTTAAATACATTGGAAAAGTTTGAACTTTCAACAAACCAACGGTTGATGTTAATAAGTGATGGTGCCGCAAACATGGTTTCTGTAGGCCGGTCTCTTAAAAAGCATTCTGTTAACTTGTTACACATTACGTGTAAAATTCATGCTCTCAATCTTGTGACAGATGGTATCAGAAAATGTTATCCTGAGGTAGACGCTTTAATAGCGCATACAAAAGCAATGTTTGTCATACCTGAGCCACCAGAACCTATTCTTACACGTTGGCGAACTTGGTTAAATGCTGCGTTTTATTATCATAAATATTATGTGAATATTAAGAACGTGGTTTTACAATTCGTCCAAAGGAAGCTGTCGCTATCAAGAAAAGCCAGTCGAAATTTCAAGATAGTCGGGTTAAAACGGATTTAAAAATTATTCACAACATTTACTTCGGACTAGCGAAGGCAATAGAAAAGTCACAAGATCCTTCGGTGTCGTTAGTGGAAT
Source organism: Dynastes maya (assembly GCA_029619315.2). Classification (NCBI taxonomy): domain Eukaryota; kingdom Metazoa; phylum Arthropoda; class Insecta; order Coleoptera; family Scarabaeidae; genus Dynastes; species Dynastes maya. The sequence goes on along the minus strand of JAROYE020000004.1, from coordinate 53,479,317 downwards.
CTGTGCAAATAGTGCAACATGTTCACGCACAGCTATGCGCGATAGAAGACGCAAAAAATGTTTGTGTTCTAGAAAAATTTGAAAGTGTTTTAGAGATAGAATCTGATTTTGGCACATTAAGACACATTTGTGAAGGTGCATCAACAGAACCGTTAAGTTGTTTCAAGGAATATTTTAGTAACGCAAATATAACGTCACTAGATGTAGAACGTTCGTTCTCTGCATATAAACACATTTTTTCCTCGCGCCGCACTCGGTCTGTCGAAACAACTGTTGAAACGTATCTAATGTTGCAGATATTTAACAGACATTATTCACTTTGCGATTTCACGGAGGAGTCTTAAAATGATAAGTGTTTGAGCACGCATTATTTTATTTTTATTTAACAACTACGCGAAAGTATTTACGACAGCAAACATCTACACACAATAGTGGAACCCGAGGCCTAATCGAAACAACGCCGCTGCTCGTTGGCGCGCGTGGCCAACTCTAGTCATCAGCGTGACGACGAGCACTCCCTTTCTGCCACCTGCATCGTCTCTACCTCTCAGTTTATGCCCCCAATGTCCACAATGGCGGGCATCTGTACTCCGGTGTGTGTCGCCACGGTCTAGGACGGTATGACTGTTTCTTAGCGCTTGGGCCGCCGGGAGATATTTTCAGTGCTGTTGTGGACCTTAGGGGCATAAACTGAGAGGTAGAGACAATGCAGGCAGCAGAAAGGGAGTGCTCGTAGCCACGCTAATAACGCTGGGTAGGCAGAAAAATGTCCGTGTTAGTGCTTTCTTTTCTCTGCTCGCATTGTTTTTGGCGGGAACGATTCCACCAATACCATGAGGTATATGTTTTTGCAGTGTTTTTTCTCTTGTCCGCGATAAGCTTTGTAATTTTCCCTTTACATAATATATTTATATTTACAGGTTTTAATAAATTTATTCTAGATGCATACTTACTTAAAATTGTCGGAAAAGTTAAAAAATTTTAAAAAATAATCACACAGACAACGTACAAGAAAAAAAATATTAAAAATGAAACCTCATTTTCTCATGGAAGTGAACATATGTAAATTTAATATTACAAAATTGATAATAATAGCGTAATCTTCTCTGACACACAAAGTGTCATTAATAAATCCAAATTTTTCCAGATGACGTAAGGAAGATAGGAACAATTTGAAACCAGTTTTAAACTCATAATAAGCAAATTCGACATATTCCATTCTACAACACAATTTCTTTGCCAGAAACCCTTCAGATCCACAACGTAATAAAGAAACAGCTTTAGCTCTTATAATTCCGACGTTACTCATCGTTTCGCTATCTTCTACTTAACTACCTTTTCCCCTTCCGTACGGGTTTCAACTTTCCAAAAGGAGAAGTCCCAACACCTATAGGAAAACCCAAACAGTACACACCCACGTAGCAATCACGATTTCAAGCACGACGACGACGCGAAACCGGCAACGCACATGAAAGAGCCTTTTAATTGAATCGCAGTCGGTTACCGGAGACATGTGATCCGAGCCGGAGGTTAGGGGACGACGGAAGCGCCCTCTCGCACGCGAAAATGACGTAGTTCACGTGTCATACACGTGACATTTATGTATGAGCCGGAGCGACGACGACTGCGAACGACATCAAAAGTGATGTTTTAATAAAATTTCTCCTCTGTTATGTACGAAGAGGAAGAGAAGCTCTCAAGGCAAACGCTTTAAAATGTCTAAAAGGCGTCGCGTAATGTGTTTTATTAACCTACAGGTTGTTTTGGTGCTTTAATACAGTAATTTCTTGTAATCAGTTTGCTTTAGACGTCGAAATTTACGGCTTGATAGATTGCTTTTGTATGGAAAGGTATTTGTTTCCAATAAGATCTCTTAATTCCAATTGTATTCAGTTATATAAGGTTACAATCGATACTTTTTTATTAGCTTTTGGAATTAAAGCACATCATTGCAAGAAATTTCTGGATCCATGCTCTTATTTGGAAAGAAATTTAAAAATCTAGTAATTATGGCCGGTAGTGTATGCTAATAATGTCGTGCTACGTGGAAAAGTACTTTCTTGATGAACAATTTTTCATTATTTAAACTTCTAGAATGCATTTCTAGTAGTGGTCCTGTATGGCCCGAAGTATGTACATTGAACAGTTCGTAAATGTCTGCAAAAAGCTTTCTAGTTTAGGCAAAATTTATTAACCAATCTTCAACAGTAACATCTCCAACCATTATGTGTACTAATCTATAATTTGGACTTTCTCACTTCTTTCTTTGGGACAATTCTTTACATTTAATAGCGAAGTTGCTTTCAATATTCGTACCGCGGTCTTTTAGCTTTTACTTTGCTTCGTTTTTGGTCACTCGACCGTAGAGCAACGCAAACTGCGCTGAAAGCCAGTGGCTGACGCATAAAAGTTTACACAAAATAAACACGGCCGGGACAATTCGGTATAAGCGTCACTATAACTGCGACTCGAAAGCCGATCTGTTGTGTATGCATCTACGCTGTCGTATACTATATCGCAGTTCTACGTTTGTTTTGAATATGTTTCCCACGTCGCGAAAACGACCAAAGTTGAACACAATAAGAGAATTTATTGCAGAAATGCCTGATTTAAAGTGTGATGGCGCTAAAATTCAATGTGTAATGTGTAAAATAGATTTAATGTGTTGGTCGAAAAGTGATTGTCCACGGCACGTAAATAGTGCAGGGCATGTTTCAAAAAAAAATTCCACACGAGATTATGACAAATTTAAATTTAATTTATGCGTTACCTTTATTGCATGTAATTTATCATTTCATTTACTAAGGAAGAAAGCATACGTCTCGTTTTGGAATGAATATTCGAACTTTAAGTTACCAAGTGAGAGAACATTACAGAGAGTTGTTCCGTCTGCTCGTGAGCATGTCGAGGAAAGAATTAAATGGGAGTTGCAAGATAAAAAACTGTGGTTATGTGTGGACGAAACAACAGATCGTAAAAAACATTCTGTGGTTAATGTAATGGTACGCACAATGGAACCACATCGACCGTCACCCTCAATTTTACTAGCTTCCAGACGAATACAACAATGCACTGCCGAAGTAATTTCAATGTTGGTGTTAAATACATTGCAAAAATTTGAACTTTCAACAAACATCACTTTCAGTTACAGGGTCAAGAAAGACGCTTTGTGCATCCACAGACGCAGGCATCGGTCAGGGAGTAGCCACCGCAACCGGCACATCCCGGCGAAAGTAATTTAAAAACAGCTTAACCAATACAGAAAATCTTCCACGCCGCCTATAAAGGAGTCGCTGACTAATGCATTTTCGGTACTTTCATCGAGCAAAACACCACTATTTCCGAGTCCCATTGCCGACAGTGATCTGTGTAATATGCTTTCGTTTAATTTGAATAACCTTTCCTTCAAGCCAGCCGTTTCTGTATTTCTTTCCTTTAATTTTTTTTGCAATTCAAGAATCAGTTTATCTTTCTCATTACATTCAAGGTCCCTAATTCTTAAAGCTTCCTCTAAATCCTTTATTTTTCCAACATTATCTAAGTTATTGGTAGGCAGTGAGGTTATGTTTAAACATGAGGTTATGTTCAGACAACAATGCAGGCGACCGTCGTCGTCCACAAATACACCCCTAATGCGAAGGACACACGCGTAGTGAAACTTTTTTTGACAAACAGAGCACGTGCAATATGTTCTCACAGTAACCGAACATTTACTGCAAACAGTATCAATTGATTTATTACTTAACTCAGCGGACAAACCACGCTTCTCGATCTTCGATACTCAACATTTCCTAGAAGATTCACTGTTAATATCGTAAAAATGTCATCCTTTAAATTAGAGGTTAAGATATCGAATCTAGAACACTACCAGCGTTGATCGGATTCGAAACAATCAAGCATCATCACAATCTCGAATCCGTCCGAATAAATTAACCGAATTAATTAGGAACGCCGACGTCACGCACTAAATTTCAATCATGGCGACGAGGCACGATAGAGCCAGAGAGACGACGAAATCATTAGGTTGCGCTCGGCGGAACATAAACAAAGCTTATTTAGCTTTACGCGTGTAACGAGCGAACGCGGAACGCCGAAAAAAGCGTCGATAATCGCCTCCGAAGCCCGAGCGCCCGCCATCATTATCTCGATTTTGAAGAGACGCGTTAGGTCGACGAGAAGCATTAGTAAGATTCGTTAGCGAATATAACGATACATATCGGTTAAAAGCAGCATTCTGGATAGGGGAGAGTAGGGCTTTGCCAATTTCAATGACGCGGGAGGGTGTTATGCTGAAAAAGCTTGCTGCTATACAGAGTGAATCATTTACTAAAAAGGAGACTCGAGTGAAAATTGTTTGGTGTTCAGAGGAAAGCAACAAAATCATAAGTCAGGCGCAGTTCATAAAAACTGTCAAGCATTTTCCCCAATACTCCAGCTTCTGCTTACTCCTGTGACAAAGATTATCAGCCTTGCTCCGAATACTTCCATCAATATCATGAGCTACGTTAGCATCATCTTCGCCTATTGTTTTTGGGAAATTTTTTTGATGTTGTAAAACATCATGGTAAGCCTATCAGAGTCACTTATATATGCAGACATCTTAGCCCTATGTGCTGCCATCTCGGGACTAGCAGCCCAAGAGGTGTTCGAGAGTTGGTTTTGCGCCCGTACCCAGCTCCTTGTCGCTGCTTACTAGTTTGAAAATTACTGAACTACCCCTCTAGATTTCCTTTAGTTCAATGTAATGATCATTACATTGTACAAGGGGTTGGAAATAAAGGGATTAATAAATAATGAAACACTTGACTATCACCCTAACTACAACACTTCACTAACACTGGACGCAAGTTTGGATAGCTAAGCTATCATCATTAGCAGTAAAACTGAACTGTCTATTCTATTTTTGCTTCCTAATAGTAAGAGGAAAATTAATAAGACACGTTGAGCAGCATTTTCGGTGGGAAACTGACATTATAGATCTTCGCAATATATTAGCTACCAGATTTCTAGTTTGGTCGTGATTTAAATAGTAATGTTACGATTAAAACATAACGAACTTTTTTTTCATTCTATACAAACAATTAGTACTTCAAGGGTACTAATTGTTTGTAGAACAAATATTTTAAATCAGAATTGATTAAAAAATAACAACAACTTAATGTTTCTTGATCAAAACTATCTTAGATTCAAAATGTTTCATTTATCGACTATGAGAGCTGATCAGTTAAAATTCATGGAATATCCCTACCCTTTAACTGCTATCGTGATATTTACTACGAGGGTTGTTTTTGTAGTTTTGCATAGAGCTATAACAGCAAACAGTGGATCCGACTTAAAGTGCTTTATCGTTTTTCAAAGTGTTCTCCACAGATTGATGCATTTTCTCATTCTTTCAAATCAACTGTTAAATCAGTTATGCCAATCATCAGTTGGTACAGTCAAATTGCCATTTTAAAGACATCGACTATTTCCTACGGCAGCTGGAATCGTTGACCACGCCGCCGATTCTGGATTCTAGGGACTCTACGGAGGATGATCTAATAATTCAATGTTTTGCTGCTCTAAAAACTCAATCGTCCTTTGAGCTCTATGTGAACTCGCATTATCGTGGTAGAGGATGATTCGGTTTTTCGGGGCACGGCAATAATTTCTAGTAAACTAACGGTTGTATACCAATCGGTATTAACCGTTCGTCGATCTTCTAAAGAAATTGTAGCAACATAACCCGTAATAGAGGCAAAAGTTGCGACCATTTTCTTTGACACTCTTCAGGAAGGGATAACTTTTGTTGGTTTTTCCACATTTTCAAACACCCACACAGCGGAATGACGTTTGGTTTCGGGTTCATAGAAATAAATACATGATTCGTCACCATTCACGATATTATTTGAGCTTCCGTTGATGAACAGCTCAAAATTTTTGAACACCAATTAACGCAAGCCACCTTTTATTCTTCAGTTCAAAAATGTGACATCAAACGGGATACTAACTTTGTCAAAGCCAATCCACCCCGCAGAATTTTTTGAATTGAGGTCTGAAATGCATAAAGATGTCTCAATCTTGCGATATGCCACATCTCGATCTTCCTTGATCAGCTGGCGTACAGCAGCGATGTTTTCTGAGTGACTGCTGTCTTTGGTGGTCCTGTCCAGAGATCGTTGTTGAGACTTGTGAAGAATCGAAAAGTGTTAAGAAGCAGACGGTTGTTTGTATGCCTTAAATACTCTACATCAAACAACTTGTATCGGGTACATTTCTTTTTCTAAAATCCATCGTTTTCAGGGTGTACGGCTCTCTTATGCTAAATGGTTCATCCTGTATAATGATGACACTAACAGTAATAAAGCGCCGACCCGAGCCTTTTAAATCAATCATCGGGGAGTGGATAACGGTACAGATAAACGCGCCGAAACGAACGGGTGCCAGTAGCAGTGGAGGGTGATGGGCACGGGTATGGGATGGAAAATGAGAGGTCGTGGAATTATGGCTCGGCAATCCGTCTATCAATTAAACCGGGAACGAAGGACCGAGAGATTGAAGACTATGATTTAGCGCTTGGTGTTGACGTTGAATTCGGTCGATCGTCGGAATTACTGCTTTGGGCACTAACTCTGCCGCTGATCTCGGTAATTTATCCATTTAATTCTGTAAAGGTTAAATCTAGCCTAAATTATACAGTTTTTACGAAGATAACTGAAGAGAAATTGTAAGTAAGTCGACTAACTTGTTTAAAGGGAAAAATTAATGATGCATGAAATGTGGTGACGATTCTAAACACATAGCAGTTGGTAACCAACCAATATCTTGCATCATGTGTTGTAAATGAGAAATATAGTGATATCTGACCATGTTTTGTTAGGTAAATTCCTCAATTGGGGCTGGAAGTGGTCGATACTATCAAAATTATCTGCAAAGCATCTCATGTCCTGCACAAGTTAAAGTCTGAAGTTGAAAAACAGGTAGAATTGCGGTGACTAAAAAAGACTTGTACTATTTCTCTAAAGTGGAAACGATTATAATCCTGCTGATAAACAGGAAAAATACTTTTTAGCAAACCAAAATCTTTGCCTTATCTTATACTACCTTAAATTTGTGTCGATTACTAGCATCAATTATCCATTTTGTTGAATCAAATCTAATACTGTTCATTCAAATGAATTTCCTGCGGGAAATTCATTGCAATAAGTCGTTACAAATAGCCGTTGCAGGATCGTGATCAAATGGTCCGTGAAGGATGTTTTACACACGTTCATTTGAGATGTTTACCATATTAGCAAACTCCCGAATCTTCACCCGGCGGTCTGCTAGCACGATATCATGAACTTTATTGATCACATCGTCCGTGGTTACCTCAATGGGATGACCTGGCCGCTCCTCATCAAAGACGGATGTTCGGCCACGCTTAAGTTCATTAAATCAGTATCTGAAGAATCGAAGGTGCATTGTCCTTCCTTATAAACTGTATCCAACTTCTCTTCGATTTCTGCACGTGTTTTCCCATCAAAAAAAAAAATTAATCATTGACCGAGATTGTTTTTTTCCATGCTTACTTTCAACAGCTTTCAAAACAATACTACTTCATGAATCTCTCCGAAATTTTGATAGACGTCGACTAAAAAACAGTACTCACAATGGGTAATGCAGAATTTAACACCAAGCGCCATCTGTCTCCAAACACAAGTATTTTTATATCATCCTCGTATCTAGTGAAATATTTCTCGGCGTTTTTTTTCAAATTTTGTTAAATTTTCTAATTTTAAATAGAATAAACGATTCTTGTAGGTTCGGGGGTATCCCTAGATACCCTTACGGCAATTTTAGAATGAATTTCCAACTCAGTAAAATGAAATTAACGAATTTTAAGATTTGCAAAGTAACTAACCTTTAAATTTTTGAACGAAGCCAATGTATATAAACCCGCTGTTTATATACCCACCACAGGAAACTGCCTGTTCTGGAGATTAACCTTTCTCTCTTCTAATAGACTTTAAATACACAAACGAACACTTATCTTGGGATTGGATTTAAGACAAACTTTGATTCAACCAAGGCCGAATAAAGATTTATGAAAAAATTTATGGCGTCGTTCATCTTTCTTTTATTTTAAATCGCGAAAGACCGGCGATTGTTTTATTTCACAGCCAATTTTGATAATTTAACCCAAATAGAAACTTTTCGATGACTTTCGATCAAATGATATTAGCATACGAGAACGAATGCAGTGACTTAACCAGGAGGTTGTATGTTGATGATTCTGTGGTCCGAACTGTCACCAATAAGCTTTAAACGAGAAAATCCACTGCTAATTTACAGAAACCTTTCAGATAAAGATTTAATTGATGAAATATTATTTGTTGTACTTTGCAATTTAAGCTGTTGCTTATTCCAGACGATTTTTACATTAATTTGGACGAAATAAGTGAATAGAAAAATTAACAAACGAGTAGATTTGTCTATGCTACCCCACACTCGTCATTATCTGGACTTATAATTAAATTATAATGTCCTCGCTCCAAAGACGGTTGGCTCAGGGGGGATGGTAACGAAGAAATTTCCAATTTTCCCCACAAGAGGGATATTTAGTTACCAACGAGTGGCCAGACTGACATTTAGTCAGTACCGAAGTGACAACTGAGAGAAGTTGTTGTTGTCGTAGATACAACGTTGAACATAACACTAGTTAGTCGTATTGACCTGTATATCCACTTTCCTGTTTATAATAAAGTTTAATATGCCGGCATTACTCTCTAATTCATTGACACCGTAGAGTTATATCATCATTTATAAAATCATTCATCTTGTTTACTAGATTACATTGCACCATATTTATTTTGGTTAACAGTTTATTACGGAAAATGTAGAACGAACGCTGCATATAAACGCAAGGTGGTTGGGTGATACAATCATTGGAATGAATTGAAACGTAATTAATTTCAACTACATCCATTTCAAAATAAAGTATCTTGTTTCTGTTTCACGCATGCACAAAAAAAAATAAGGTATGGAAACGTTTTAATCAAATTTCGTTTCTCTTCTTTTCCTTTCCTTTTGGTTCTCTCTCGCATCGAAGAAAAAAACGGAAAGCTTATGGATTTATTTAAGCGAGAAATGAATACGAACGGTATATAAACGTGTTACAAATCCAGCGGCGCCCCTTTGCCCGCCCGCTCGCTCGCACAAAAATCCCAAATAAAATTTTAATACGCCCGGGAATAAAAGAGTGAATGATTTATAAGAAAGCGTTTTGTTCGAGAGAAAATAATACGATTTCCGTTCGCGCGCTGCCGAACGAACGAGCAAAGAAAGAACCGCGCCGAAGGTCAACCGGGACGAGCGATGCGAAAGCCGGGAATAATGAACGCGAATCCGGGAAACGAAGAGCACGGGGGAAAATCGCGAGGGCGGCGATCCTATGCAAATAATTCGCGTCGTTAAAGCGAGAAATAATTTACTTAAATTCGCTTGTGTTTCTTTAGGACGAGAAGTATCTGAAATGGCAATTTTTTCACTTAGGAATTCGTGCTTTGTGCGTAGTAAGGAATGTTGTGATCCTTTAAGGAATGAAAGTACAAATCAGCAAATGTGGCGTTACCGTTTTAAGATGATATTTTAAGAAACTGGGGTAGCTACACTAGGTCTCATAAACAGGAGGAGTGCCGAAAATAGAACGGTTCATACGCGGCTAATTTCAATGTATAATCGGCTTGCCTACTATGAATTTATTGACGTTTTATAGTGGTTATTTGGTTTTGCAAATAAGAACCAAATTTTAGATATTATGTATATGAAGTACCTACATTTATAAACTAATAGATAGAAATTGTTTCAACAACTCATGCAATGATTCAAAATTATCTCTAATAAAGTGTGCTACTTTTAGAAATAGTATCAATAGTACTTACATAAGATTGCATTTCTGTTTTTTTCATTTGTTACCATAAATCACTTGAGAATGTTTTTTAACTATCAAAAACCAGCTGACAGATAACATTTTATTGTGAAAATCATGCGATCGTAGTGTTAATGGTATATTATACAGTGTCACACATACAAGGTAGGCGCCATAAATTCTAGGCCTGACAGGCTTATACTGGTTTGAGCGTGTTCAAATTCCGTTGCGTCATAGTTGCATATGTGCGAGGCCTATACTCTATATATGTTACGGCCCGAACGATAGTAGTTTAGAGTAGCCAGACAAAATGACTAGTGCATGAAAATGTCTCAGGTAATGAAAATTGAGTACCGGGAGGTCATTAACCTTTTAACAGAAGAAGGACATACCCCTAATCACATTAAACAAGGTTTAGACGGCTTTTATGGCAATTTATCTCCTTCATATTCCACTGTAAAAGAGTGGGCAAAATGTTTCCGTTTGGGGCCAGAATCCCTTGATGATGATGAGCGCCTCGGTCGGCCAATAAAACTGATAACGCTCCAAAACATTTCAATTATTAAAGAAATTGTATTAACAGATGGCCGTTTGAAAGCCAAGGAATTAGGAGTGATTTTTAACATTTCTGAAACAAGTATTCGCCGAATTGTGTGCACACAGTAAGTTCACTTAGTCAGGAACATTAGACCACCAACGTGTTATAATTTTAAGTAGCTGTAATTGTTCTTTCCGGCAAAACAAATAAAATTTATCATATAATAATAATAATAGCCTTTATTGTTAGCACAGAATTACAGTAAAACAGTGTGTGGGTAAAGGTGCAAAATAAAAGGTAGAAGAATGTGTTACACAACCTCTGGACGAGATTCAGCTATATGTTTTTATCCAACCCTGCAAGTACATGAAAGTGAAAAAATTAGAAAGATGCCTAAAAAGATAAAAAAATTCCGTATGTACGTCCACGTCGGGAACAAAACGGAAAAATGCACACAAGCAAAGTCTTTCAGTATTTCGATATTTCTGTCAGATTAAAGCACAATCAATGACACTGAGTTTCCGGTAGAAAGGAATGTAACCTCCTTCTGAATAAACGAATTTAATATGATTTAAAATGCACGGGTAAATTATTACATTTGAAGTAAATATTAAAACAGAATGATCTCTAGAATAATGCAGTTTTGTGGGAAGGCGGCGATATTAGGCCACGAAAACGCATGGTAATGTTACGCTCCTCCCTGCAGAATTTGATTTTATTGTATAAATAAGGCGAACACTTTGATATAAGTATTTTGTGATAGAGCGTCAGACTCTGCAGTTCCCTCCTATTCCTCAAACTGAACCAAGCGTTGTCGTTCAGTTTGTGCGAGATATGATCGAACTTCCTTATGCCGTGAATATACATTTTGAAATGTTTGCTCCCCGTTAACAATGACGACGTCCGGGCATGGATGGTATATGTATAGAGTAAGATAATCGTTCATCTCGCTATAGGGGTGCGGTTTCTTCAATATTTATAATACCGAAAAAGAAGTAATAAAGCGAATAATAATAAAAAAACTAATCAAGATTTATAATATCTGTAAGGCTGTGAAACACTCACGTTCTTAAGCAGCGTAATCAAGTAGGCTGGCGGATTACATTGGAATCACTGAACATGAGGAGTAGAAGCACCATCATCAGTATTATAACCCAGTGGATAAGAATCATAAAAAAATGATAGCATTAGATATGTTTCAATAGTTGTCTCGTGGAACCCTGTTCGCAGTGGTGAAAAAATGTGTTTATATTTGGAGAAAGATCGTTCGACATCTACCGATGTAATACATGTATGATTAGAATAATCTTTGAACTCAATTAATGGATTAGTCGAAGTACCATTACATATTTGTTGTAATGCAATAAAATTGGAATCTTTCTCTAACACACTCTCCAAATTTTTTAAAACGCAAATATTTTTTGCGTCATCTATAGTGCGTAGCAGAGTATATACTTCGTCCACTATTTGCAGTGACTTCACTAACGACAACGCTCTATTTTGTAATTGTTCCAGTGCGTCATGTAAGCATTTCTAGTAGCTATAAATATTTTGTAAATCTGTTTCAACAGAAGTATCTTGGAATTTTGACTAGCTCTCCTTAATAGCTGCAGCTTCGGCAGGATTGAATTGTAGAATATCAGCTTTTAATTTGTTGAAATGTTCAGCATAATGAAAAGCTGCCTGCAACCAGGTCCCCCACGTGTAAGAATCGGCTGTGGTGGTTCACGAATACCGGGACACTGCGCGTGAAATGTTCGAAGACGTTTTGGAGATTTGAGAAACACTTTTTTTGTACTTGATATTTATGCATCTACCTTGGGATAACATTGTCCAATAGTTTGTGCCACAAGATGTAAAGCATGTACTTTACAAGTTACAAATAAACAGTCGCAACCGTGTTTAAGAAAAGAACGACCTACCGCACGCATTGTCGTTGCACCATCGCTCATAAACATCAACACTTAACGTGTTGAGACTTGAAAGCTTTTTAACGTAGTAAGTATCACAGTCGTAATTGCTGCACTAGTACACCCTTGTAATCTTTTGCTAGTTAGTAATAGCGGAAATGTCGGTTTATGTTGATCCAGTACACGAACTATAACATCTATAACAGAATTTTTTTACTACAAGCTGTTGTCTCCTCAACACATAACCAAAGCAACTGATTTTTTCATGTAGATATGATTTTATTTTCCACCTCTTTGCGAACAAATAAAACATGCTTACGTGCTGTTGCCGTAGTTGGCAACTTCAACTCCGAGTTGTATTTGTTCCAAAGGTTCTTAAACGATTTCTTATCCAGTATGTTAAGTGACAAATTACATGTTATTATCAAGACAAGTAAATCGAAAATAAAGTCACACTTTACAAACTATTTTAGCACCGTCGTACAACAAATCTGGAAACACACAGATAAAGTTTTTTACTTTATCAGCAAAGGGTCGTTGTTTAGCCTTGCGCACACTGGACATTTTTAATGAAAAATGTTCTTGAATAACTAGTACTCCGCCTGATTTAATTCACACGCACACGCCGCGCTAATGATGATGAATGTGTACGAATTTGAACTGCTTTGCCACCCGGCAGATGTTTACGCATCGCATCATACAGGCGCGCGCCGGGTTCCATCGGCTGCTCCAGCTGTTACGGCTATGCTGGGACGACACGATTATCTTACCTTAAATTATGTATCTCTGAACAGTATGTGAAACGTGAGAGGACGCAAGACTGACACAATTGTTTTTTTTATACCTTCATTAAGGCTCTTGCGGTAAGGATAAAGTTTCTTCAATGTGGAGTACGAGGACTGTATACATTTACTAATATGTTGGCGGAAACGTGTTATTCATTACCAGTCCTAGGTTCATTAAACTTGTGGTGACGGGTATTTCAGTGTCAATATGAATTTGAATGTCATCTCGTAACAAACTACATGCTTCACCATTTCCAAAGATTAAAATCTGGGATTTGGGTTAATATGTAAGTTATAACAGTTGGAAAAGTGGTAAACACTAGCAAGGTCGGCATTAATCTCTGAAACAACTTCACTACAGCCTAATGGTTTAAAAATAAAATTAAGCTTAAAATTGAGCCCTGTGGAACACCTCGCGCAACTGACAACGGTGACTAAAAGTTAACATCACTAACGAACCCCTCGTACATTCACCCACGAAAAGCTATTAACCTCGATTTTCTAGAGTGTTCGTCTATTTGTTGCCCGCTGCAACGAGCGTCGTTTTTGCAATCATTCAAAGTCCTCGTCAAACTTATCTCAACAAGCACATCGCCTTTTCGCGCATCTACATGCATACATACATAGATATGTGTACGTGAATATCTCTCCGCGTAGAACCATCCGTAAAGCTCTTCCTCATTGTTCCCTTTCGCATCTCCGACTAACTCCATTACGTCCCTAACGCGCTAATGTTGTCTGATTTACTGCGAGGAGTCGCTTTGTCCCGTTACTGCCTTTCGCCTCTTGTCCTACCCGCCGCACCGTGATGATACGAGACCGTGGCAAAACAAGAGGCAAGACTCGAGGCTAATTTCGCATTGTACGCCGCTAGTACGGTACCACCGACCGACGTTAGGATGGGAAATCGTCGCGATGATCTTCACATATCTGCGGTGGCTGCCTTCCCGAAAACGGCGCCCTTTCGACACTAATTTAGTTACCCTCATCTTCCGCATCTATCTTCCTCCAATCCGTACCCCCCCTTTACCTACGCCTTTGGTGTCCTTGTTAAGATAGGGAAAATTATTCGCGGGTTAATCAGCGCGTTACGTAGATTTTGATTCGTGTTTCGGAACAATACTGCATAAGGATTTAGTTCTTTGACGTTTCCGGATTTACTATGACGCCGAATAAAGGATGGCAATAAACGTGCAGGTATGAATAGGACAACTTTATTACGTGGGGACGTTTTACTCTCTCGTAATTCGACGTCAGAAGATCCTATAATTGACAAGAGGATTCCGATTAGTCCCCAGATTTCTACCCTTAAGCGCTACAATGTCGAGATCTTACTTTTGTCTTTAATTTATTATTCAAGAACTAAAGTTTGTCTTTTCCCTTTGCGGTGTTTGCTTTTTAATGATCTGGAATTATTAAATAGAAAGAACCACCGGAAATGCAAATTAAATAAAGTTCTGGCTGTGACTCAATTTCCAGATAAGACTGATTTTTAACGGTACTCTTAGCTAATGTGCTTTAATTTTAGGAATCATCAAGCACAGCAAATAATTGTTTTCCAAAAGTTACAAACACTAAAATATTGGCATACTCCGCACCACACAAAATCTTTCATTAATTTCAAACAATTATTTCGGCAATTCGTGGATTTACATTGTCCCTACACTAATAGATATTTACAAGTACTTACTTCCACCACCTATATACTAGAGCTGGAAATTTGTTAACTTGTTATTCGAATTCGAAATAATTTTGAAATTTGTTCGGATATTCGAATTATTCGAACATTCGAATTATTCTATTTTTCGAATTATTCAAATATTTAGAGTACGTGGATTGTCCTATTCCCTCGCATTCAACGATTGAAGGAATCGTCAAAGCGTTTAGGAAATTTGGCTGGGTGGTCGAGAATTGTAAATACCAACAAATAGACGAACAGAGTAACGAAATGGGTGAAACTTGTTCTATCCGGTAAATTGCAGACGAAATCGGTGTTAGTAGAAGTACTGTGAAACGTATTTTAAAACGCAACAAATACAAAAGTTACAAAGTTCAAAGTTGCCAGAAGATTTTTCCCCTTAATAAAGTTGTTACTTTATTAAGGGGAAAAATCTCCTGGCAACTTGTTAGAATTTAAATTTATTTTTTATAATTATCGAATTTATTTTTCATTAATTTAATTTTATAAGAATCGTTGTTTACTTTCCTAATTTGAATTACTTTTTTGTTCTCCTACATCGCATAGCAGTAACAAAATGAATATAAGAAACTGTACTTTCTAACATAATCTGAGAATACGCAGTAATTCTGTATTAACACATTTTGTCAGAAGGCGTTGAATTATAATATTACGTGATTGGGCGGACATGCGTGTTTATATTATAGGTATACATAAAATAAAAATGTATTTCTTTTAAAGATGTAAGAAAAAACAAACAAAACGTATCAAACAAAGCAAAAAGAAGGAATTAAGAGCTCAATTTAATTTATTTTCTTACAGATTTTGACTTAAAAAACTAATTTTCTCGAGACTGTCTCCTTTTAAACAGGAACGTTTTGCAGTGCCATATCTCTCTCAGAAAATCTGCTTTCAACACATTCGCTGAAATTATGGAGTGGAGACTTTTAGAACATTACTGCTGGAAACATTTTTATTTAAGTAATCTTCTCTCCGAGTACGAGGGCGAATCAAATATTAACCGGACTTTTGTTTTAGAAAATTTATTGGTACAGTAAATAAAATTTTGAATACACCTTATTTTTCTATATAATCTCCTCTTTTATTCACACATGCTTCCCACCGAATCAGAGGTTTTTTAATTCCGTCATCAAAGAATGAATGTGGTCGCGTCTGTAACCAATTGCGCACGAACGTTTCTACACTTTCGTCGTCGTCAAAGTGATGACCTCCCAGTTCTTCTTTGAGTGGCCCAAACATGTGGTAGTCACACGGTGACAGATCGGGACTGTAGGGCGGATGTTCCAGTGTTTCCCAATGAATTTTGTGCAATTTTTCTTGGGTTAATGCAGCTGTGTGTGGCCGAGCGTTGTCATGGAGCAGAATCGCACTTCGAATAGGCATGTCTCGCCTTTTTCGTCGATAGGCCAGTTTCACTTCATCAAGCAGTTGACAGTTGTACGCAGCATTAACTGCACGCCGTTCATGGAGAAAATCAACGAGCAATATTCGTCTCACTGGTGCTTGTCCGCGGTCGGCGTGCATGGGTCTCATTTTGCACTGACTCCCGGCCATCGGAAAATTTTTTGAACCAGTCGTAGACTTGGGTTCTTGAAAGCGTTTTTTCAGCGAACTGTGCAGTTAGTCGACACAAAATTTCGGCAGGTTTTACGCCCTAACGCGACAAAAATTTAATAATAATGCGTTGCTCAACAGACGTGTACACCTCTTGCTCAGACATGATGCTACTAACAATCAATCTGCTCAGGCGAGCCGAACCGATTTACTCCCCTCCACTTTACACCCCCATCCAACATATATCAACACGTCACGTTACTCACTTCACCTAGGGAGCGTTTAAAAAGAAAAGTCCGGTTAATATTTGATTCGCCCTCGTAATTTGCAGAACATTAGAACTTATCAATTCCATTTAAAAGTAACTTTTTCTAGGGTTGCTTTAACAGTGAACATTGAAATGTTCTTGTTACTATTTGTCTTTCCGCATGACTCCTTTACATCAACATCAAACAGCAATATCTCCATTCCCCGAAATTAATTCCTTACAAACAGCCTCCTCCATTCGTCATTTTTAATAAATTATCCGGAACAATATCAATAAAATCAATCTAAACTACCGTCGGAGAACAATAGTACATTGTTTTCGGCGACCATTCAACTTCCCCCTTGGCCCTAATTTCGGTGCCAGTACGACAAGATATAGCTAACCTCTCTCACTCGGAAAACGACGTCAACATGCTGACTGAGAAACCCAATTCCGTCGGCGTTCCTTTATTATAATTGAAAGTATATCAGAAGGCGGCACTAAATGTTACGTTAAAGGTTAATTACGCGTAGAACATTTAAAAATACGGAAAAACGTCCGATCCATTAGGAAATACGATCTCCTTGGCTGCTAAATACGTCCTTTTCTAGCTAGCCGAGCTTATTCGTCGCCATCTCCGTCTTGCGTCTATTATAGCTGCACTACTAAAGGCCCTGGTAATTTAAAACAAAAGAAAATTGCAAGGGCAAGCGGAAAATAAGATTACGACGGCAGGCGAACTTCCTCTGTAGACCATCGACGGAAGCGAACGGTGCATGCGAGACGATGTCTGGAAGGGGTTCGATAGGAATGGGGGGAACGGGAATGGGGTTAAATGTGACGCGCTTTCCAAGAATAAAGTCATCTTATCGTGTAAGTTACAGGAAGTTAGGTGTAAATTGGACACATGCAATTTGTTCGGGTAATTTTAAATAGATTTTGTTTCTTCTTTTGTTTCTTTTCCAGATTATGTGGTCTCTTGGTGTATAAAAATGGCTTTATAACTGCTGAATTATGACACATATGCGCATTCATGGAATTAGAATGAATTTAATTGGAACATTTTTGTTTTTCTCTTGAAATTCCTTTAACACCCTTTGTATTTGAATGAATCTATACAGCGTGTCCACCTAGTGCGTGGGTGGAAGGTAATTCCTTTCCTGAGCAATTTAGATAAATGTTTTCAAATAAAAAATGTTCGGATGCAAATGCTGCACAATATAAAATTATACTCAAGTATACAGGGTGTTCAATTTCCGCTGCGCACGATACAAGTTTGTTTCCTTTTAATGGAACAGCCTGTATATTACCAATATTTCCTATACCTATCTACCTTAGTTTTTGACATAATTGACGTAATTTGAGATTTTTGCGAAATGTTGCTGTTTCTTTAACGCCTTACACGCTAAGGTGGTGATTAATGTTTTATGCAATTGAGTATTTCTTGGTTTTTGGCAAGATATTGAAGATTTTTTTTTATATCAGCCAGATTCTACAAGATGGCCATCAATATCATTACCAAGTTTGATTCTTGTTGTTTCAATTTTCTTAAACGGAACACCCTGTATATTTTTACAAAATATAATAAAGAAGCTCTTCTAGAACCTTTTTTGTAAACGTTTCCTTATACTTAAAAAGTGCCCTTCTTTATTAAATTAAATATGAAGCAATGCAGATAAGCTTTTCGTTTAAAAACATAGGGTGCTCTGACGAAATGCTACAAACTTTTGTTTCGCTAAAGATATTTATTTAAGCAAATGTGTAAACGTTGTCTTTTTGGTGCAATTTCATCATTTACTTGAAGTAACTGTCATTTTCTTGCACACCCAGCATGTACAGGGTGGCGCAAAGTACTCTGAACCATTTGAATTGCTTATATTTTCTAAACAAAGTGGAATAAGAAGATCAAGTAAACGACAAGTGAGAGTTTTATTTTTGGAGATTTGTATACAATAATAATAGAAAATCAAATCCGTTAAGTAACCCCTTGCTTCTTGCTCGCAGGCACGTGCCTGTTTTACAGCATTTTTCATTACTCTTCGCAGTAGATCCGGAGATATTGAAACTATTTCACGTCTGATGTTTTCTTTCAGAGCCTGAATTGTTTCAGGTTTGAAAGAAAGAAGTCTGGAGCACTCAAATCTGGTGAGCGCGGAGGCCACTTAACATCAACATTCTTAGATACGAGGCGATTTGGAGAATGTTGCCTTAATATCGTCATTGTGGCTCGAGCTATGCGAACCGTAACGCCGTCTTGCTGGAACCACACGATGTTATCTTCCAGCAATTGGGGCAATAAAAAGTTTTCCAGCATTCCCCTGTAGTGTTCTCCATTCACTGTCTGAGCATCACCTTCGTCATTCTCAAAGAAATAAGGCCCGACGATGTGGTCGGACATAATTCCACGTCATCCGCAACAGTTCCATTTGCTTCAAAATGTCGAAGTATGGTGTAAATTGTGTTTTTACTCGGTGGATCCCGAATATTAAAGAATTGTCGATACACTCGTTGCGTTCGAATAATATTTTCCAAATAAAATGTTACAACTATTGTGCGTTACACAATTGTATACCTATCTATATTAATATTTCCCAAGTTTTATCTACAAAATAAAAAAGGTAAATTATAAATTGTAAAATAAATAAATAAAATATTAATGGTTTAAATGGTTCTGCTTATTCTGCGCCAGCTTGTATAAGTAATAAATAGCGAAAATAAGTAGACAAATGTTAATTGTAGCTCAAACTAAAAGGAATAGATTTATTCGGCATCGCACACAAAGTTTTTTCAGCAATAAGAAATATAATATTGCCATCTTCTAGATTCCAATTGATATAAAGAACTTTTCGATGTACTGCCTGAAACTCTAAGAAATACTCAATCGAATAAAATTTTAATCACCACCCTAGTGTATAAGGCGTTGATATCGGGTGTTAAAGAAACAGAGACATTTCGTAGAAATCTCAAAGTGTGCCGATTATCTTAAAAACTACGATAGATAGGTATAGGAGATGTTGAAGAAAGTTGACGTGAATTGAAGAGAGGCATCTAAAATCGTAATAATATACCGGTGTTCTATTTAAAAAACTATGTAGCATTTGTTTCTAAAATAGTTTTTATTTGAAAATATTTTCTCTAAATTGCTCAAGAAGGGGATTATCATCCGACCACGCACTAGGTGGACAGGCTGTATAATACAATGTTTTTTGTTATGATTTTGCAAATATTTTATCTTGTGGCTTTGGGAGTTCTCTCTATGACCGAACTTGATTCAAACTTGAAATTGAAATGACATTTTAAACACTATTAACAGTAGAAATTACATACTTTGAAAATATAACATCCGGATGAACTCGTCTTTTCACAACTCGAGCTAAAAAGCGTAGAATGTCTTGTCGTCTCTTCGTACATCTGTTCCCGATTACATTTGGCAAACGGCTAACTACGACACACTTTTTATTTTAACAATATTTAATACTAACGTTGTCATATAGTCCCTTCCAAGCAGATGAAAGTTGTCTAAAGTGTTTTTCAATATTTCTCATAATTTCGGAGATATTAACGTATATAGCGAGGGAGTGTGCTATACCGAATAAATCAGATTTACTCGGTCATTGGGTTGATAATGAGGTTGGCCAGGAGCTTTCGAAACGACTGTTCCGAACCGATTAATTAATATTTTGTGTGGTGAGGAGTGTGCCGGTACTGTGTGTTGTTTAACATACAAGATTTACACAATATAAATCCAAATTTCCCGTTTTATCTTTTTCCCAAAGAAAAGAATCCATCAATTAATTATTAATTTCAATAGTCACAAAGTTTATAAACAGCGAGCAAATGAACTTTAGTTACATGCAGGTATACAAACAATTTCATCAATACTTTATCTTTCCCCGGTATTTATTTATAAAGGAATGTGCACAGAATATACACCTACCGTATCGTTCCCAAAGCAAAAGGGAAAGAAAGCTATTCGAAACCGTTCTCTCCCTCCTAGGCATCGCAAAGCTACACGCCACGACTACAGCGCCCTCGTGCGGTCGATCTTTTTGTCATCAAATCATGCCGTCATGCCGCGCCGTCTTGATTTTACAACCGCCACTCTGTCAGATTAAAGACTTCATATCGCTTTGACAAAAAACGTGACGGGAGCGGGTGCATGTAAAAAAAAAGGGCTAAAACCCACCCGTCACGTATGCAACGGGCGCGCACATTAATATGGGGAGAGAGTGTAGGACGTTATGCGAAGGTGCAAAAAGAGAACAATGGTGACTGTCAAACCGTTTATGCGACTGACAGAGAGATTAATATTGTTACGTTTGTGATGAGAGTAATGATTTTGAATTTTGATATCATACATCACAGAAATTCGTTCATTTTGGACCTATGCTTTAGTAAATAGTTTATTATTTTCTGGGAGTTTGGGCTAAATACGGACGAAATAGTTTTTGTCGAAATATTTGAAAGATTTTACTTAACTTCTCCAATCTTTGATTGTCTTTCGTAATCTACAAGAACCAATTAAAAAAATTGATTGCAAAAAAAACAAAAGATCAAAGTCTTTAATGCCAGAATTTGCAACTGAGCTTTTTCTTGTAAAACTTCGTGCAATACGACAATCATTTTGTTTTCGAAAACTCATCCCAATATTTACCAAAATTGTTGTAAATACCTGTTTTTGCGATTACATTTTCTAGATTTTGAACTTGCTGTAGCGGTCGTCAAAGTTGACTTGTTGTCAAAATAACAAAATCGAATAAAAAAAAATTGCAACAATTTTTAAAACGTCTCTCAGATAAGTGCAAGAAAGTAATTACTTTCTACTGACTCGACCACTAACTTTGGATTATTGAACACCTCTCACAACATTCAAGACAGACACAATTTCTTAAAAAAAAATATTTCTTCATGACAATTTTTTGGCTTATTGAGAAAAGTTAATATGAGGAGTTTATTTCAAAGATTATTTAGGATGAAATATATAATTTGCCTTGGAATTAATTAATGAAATTAAAATTATGTCCACGGCGAGGGATCTCCTGCTTGCCGGATAGACGTGTTAACCACTACACCACGAGGACTATGCAAGGATCATTCACTCTTTACTACCTAGTTGTTATTATTATATCTGCAAATATATGGTCATATTTCGACAGATAATTTTTAATTTTACATGCGAAGTATACTAATTTAATTTTAATTTAATTAATTAATTACGTCGGAAATTCCAAAGCAAATTATATATTTCGTAATTCACCCACGGAAGCCAAAATATATTAGTTATTTCGGCAGATTTAGGTATTTATATTATATGTCATTAGTTTAAATCCAGCTTCTTAGATTAGTCGTTAAATCCTAATTTTCAGAATCACACAATTAAATACAAGATAAAGATTATTTTATATATTCATCTTTTCGTTCTACCCCTGTATTAACTGTATAAAATTCAAGGACAGCCAGTGTTCACAAAAGTGTGTGTTTTGTAGTTGTTATAACAATAATAACAACTACAAAACACAAAAGTAAAAAAATCAATAAATTCTCTGATTGATCCCAATGCCGAGTAAGATTTGCAAAGGGTTAAGAAAAGCAACGCTTGCTTGCTTTGATTAATATTTTAAATCGTTCATCTTAAAATCTAACAAATCTCTTTTGTCTCTCACTTTGGGGCGTTAGCGTTATAAGAGTAATTTATTTGAATTGCCACTCTCTATCGATTTGTGAAAAAATATACAGGGTATTTAGTAAAAATTTAACCAAACGCTGAAATACGATGGGAATTTTTTTTTTATTACACCATTTTATTAGGCGGAAGAAATTACATATTTTTCATGCTTCGACTATCTCAATAGTTGCTCTAATAATGAAGTTATTACAATTTCAATTGTCCAATATAAATTTCATCGTATCTCTTTTGTTTTTCATTTTAAGGCTATAGTACTATAAGAATATTTTACGCAGAATTTCATTTCCTATCGAATAATTGAAAAATATACAGGGTGTTCAATTTAAAAAATATAAACAATTCAAGTTAGCGCTGAAATGCGATGTACAATTGTTTTTTTTTTCTCAACACCATTGTAATCAGCGGAAAAATCACTAGATCTTTGCTGATTTAACCAATATCGTAGCTACAATAACAACAAAGTTGGCAATAGTGGCTTGATAATTTTGAACAACCTGTATGGTAACAAATCACCAGCTCACGCTCTTCTAACGCTGTGTGACAACCCACGTTGTATTACAGTGAATTTGTAAACTGCGCGTGAGGGTACTGTATTTCAGTGTACAATGTAACTGATACACATGGTAACCTCGCATGTATCGCAAAAGATCGCCCTTTGCATATAAACGTTGAATATTTAGAGTAATCGTTTTCACTGTAATGGTAAATATTTAATACATAGTAATACTTTTTTTGAATTCATGTTACTTTCGAGGAATCAATTTGAAGACTAATAGAAAATGTACCTTATTTAACAATTACATTTTTGTAGGCAAAACAAATTATACACGAGAGTAGTCTGAAAACTCTCGTTTTTTTGTCAAAAGTTCAGTTTCATTTCTCAACACTGCTCCCCTGTAAGACTACACACATTTTCCAGCGATGTTTCCATCTGTTTAATCTGTTCAAGTAGTAGAAGGTATTTTGTTCTGCAAAATACGCGTTTATGAATGTGATATCCTCCTCATTCTATGAAAATCTTTGTCCTCCGGGCGAAACTTTGAACTAGGAAACAAAAAAAAAACGCTGGGTGCCAGATCTGATGAGTAGGGTGGGTGGTTTATCAATTCGGACCCCAATTCGTGCGTTGCACTTTTACCATGGAGACCACTGAAGTGCGTTGTCCTTGTGAAACAAAACTTTATTTTTCTTCAAATGCGGCCATTCTTCCTCGATTTTGCCTTCAGTTTGTCAAGTAATGACAGGTAGTATGCCCTCGTTATTGTTTCTCATTTTTCAAGATAGTCGATTAACGCAACTCCATGACTGATGGGACAGTCTTCGCCTTTTTCGAAACCGATTCACCCTTCGCGGTCCATTGTTTCGATTATGCTTTGGCTTCAGGAGTGTACTGGTATATCCAAGCTTCATCTATTTATTTCGTTTAAACTGCTTCAATATGCCTTTGAAAATTCGAATGTGTTCTTGGTCCTCAGTGAGCAAGCGTGGCATCCAACGCGCATAGGCTAAGAAGGCCCACAACCATGGCCTGCCCGGTCTCCGGATTTAAACGCTTTAAATTTTTTTTCTCTGGGGTCACCTTATATCGATAGTTTGTACGAGCCTCATTGAAAATGTTGAATGTTTGAAATGGCATTGTTACAGCATTTGAGACAATTCAAACAGTTCTGGTATTTTAAAACGCACTCGTAAATCAATGCAAAGGAGGATAGAATTTTGCAGTTGGTAGGGCTCATTTCCAACAATCACTATACGTTCATTTTGTTTATTGTGTATGTTGTATTGTTATGCATAAACTGTTAATTTATTATTAAACAACCTTTGTAAATCGTAAATCGTTTTGAACATGTTGAATTAAACCTTTATGATGAAAATAACCGAAAAAATCAGCGCTGTATTTGAACACTAAACATAGACGAAGCTGTGTGCCAAAAGTTTAATAAAACATTTGATATTGTAAAGCTTAGGAAATTTCATCCACCTAGGGTCTGAATCATTTCGCTGTATGTACAAAAAAGGTATTTTCCAAATATGAAAAACAAATAGGAACGTTTATATTCCAACTCCAAAACCTCTGCATATCCAATACCCGACGATCTACCGGGCGCACATGGACGCGCAGCTTCAGATGCCTCCGAACACCATCCGGCACCGCGACCGCAGCATTCGACCGACGAAAGTTCAGTCGCGTTCGAGACATTCACTGCGATAGTCACACACGACAACGCAGAATGCCCGTCATCGCGAGACAAGCATGAGAACGCTCTCGTTCGCCGTCAGCCGGGTGATGTACGCCGCGTAAAATATGTACGATGACGATGCCGCTATTTCCGCTAATTCTTGTTATGATGGTGTTATCGACGATAGCGACGGAGGGCTCCGACTGTCCGGAACGGTGTTCATGCGAGCCGGTGCGGCATTACGAGAAGGAGAAGGTGGTCGTGCACGCCAGGTGTCGCACGCCGTTTAATCTCACGCAACTTCCGGATAACGCGGAAAAGATCACCTTCGAGCATTCGTCCGATATCGATCTGGAGGAGTTGCTCGACGATCTAGACACGAGTTTCGGCTTGCTTCCCGCGCTCATCTCTCTGGATTTTGCGAATTGCTCTTTTAACGCCTCAAACGTCACGTTTAACCTCGAACAAATAACCCATCTATCACTCAGAGGCGGTAATCTATCTTCGGTGCCCGCATTCCGTCTCGCAAAGCTAGATACGCTGGACCTATCCAGCAACCGAATTCGTACGTTCGAATACGCACCGTACAGGACTTTAGGTAATTTGCAAGTGCTCAATCTCAGTGCCAACGGCGCCTATAGTGTCAAAGACGGTTATTTCGAAGGGCTCGTCAACCTTAAATGCTTGGATTTATCTAATAATAACTTCTCAGTGCTCACCGATAAAGTTCTATTACCGTTGTCAAATCTGCAGTACTTAAATTTGAGCAACAATCGTCTGGAAATACTCAACGAGGCGTGCTTCAGCAGCTTATTACGTCTGCAGCAGTTAGACGTATCGTGGAATCGTTTAGCGAAAGTCGTTCCGGGGAATTTAGAATTACCCAGCCTAGCGAGGTTATTATTGGCCGGAAATCCTAAATTGGGAAACTCTCGTAAGCCAACCTTATTAGTCGGTACCGGAAGGCGACTTCAAACCGTTGACGCGTCGCGTACCGGACTCAAACAAGTCCCTGCGGCTTTAACCCATTCCATAAGAATACTTAGACTGGCGGGAAATTCCATTAAGAACGTCAACTGTGGCGATCTCGATACTTACCCGTTATTGCAAGTACTCGATTTCGCGTCCAATGAATTGAAACAAATCGAAGATGACGCGCTGGGTCGATTAGATTCTTTAACCGTGTTATATTTGACAGACAACAAATTACCAAGCATACCGAAAAGTCTCCCGGAAAAGTTAAAAGTCCTACACTTAGAAAGGAATAAAATCAAGACCATACAGAGCACCGATCTCCAAAATCTCAATCAACTCGAAGTATTACTTTTGTGTGATAACAAGATAACAACAATTGAAGAGAATTCCTTCAACCACCTGTTCTCATTAGTTTCACTTGACCTATCAAGAAATCCCATCAATGTATTACCACCGGGAATGCTGACAACTTCAGGTAAATTGGAAATATTAAAATTATCAGGAATTCCTGCTCTACCCCCAATGGAAGAAGCAGCTTTCCCATTAACGTCTACAGAATATTTGATAGTATTGGATCTGTCAAAAAGTCAAGGATTAGCACATCAATTGTTGGGAGATACGGCTGCTTTGAGAGCTGCTAGAGAATTGCAAGAGTTGAATTTAGCCGACACAGATATCGAGTTCATCAGGTCAGATTTACTACACTACTTACCGCAACTGCGTCTTCTCCACTTACACGGTAACCCTTTGAACTGCACCAGTTTATATTGGTTAGCTGTTTGGATGAGGAAACAAGACGAAGAGGAGTATGGAAAAGTTACATGCGTATCACCTGCTGAATTATGGTCAATACCTTTGGTGGATTTGCAACAGGTTGAAGATGAAATGGAATATACCACGGAGAACGTATTCGAGAAGAAATCAAGTACAAAATTTGATTACAATTTCACTTATTTCACCGAAAACAAAAGCTTACAACAACCACTCAATTTACAATTAATGACTGAGGATATTCTCAAAAAACACGAAGCTGCCACTACAGAAATATCAGCAAAAGACTATCTCAATTTGCCAAATTTATTTAGAAATAATTCGGACAATAAAAGTAGAGAATACGAGATCTACGAGGGTGAAAATGCTACCACAGCCACCGGAAAATTATCAATGTATTGCGCCAGCAATAACTACGACAAAATCTTGGCTCATCCAGGTATGATTATCTTAGTTTTCAGCCTCTTGGCGACGGTTGGGATCCTAGTATTGATCACGTCGCAGATAACGCGGAAAAGGAACCTTCGCCACCAGACCGAGATGGAAGTGAGCAGTATACCGAGTGTTACGGAACTATGGTGACATCTAAGAAACGGGGACGATGACAGGACAGTCCTCTATGATACCATAACCTAAGTGATTTTTTTTCTATTAAAGTAAGAGAACTAAGAGAGTCCCCGAAAGCGTTGTGCTTGTGATATATGTGAAAAATTCCATATATTGAGAATACCAAATATTGATATAATTGTATATGACTGATTTTTTGTACCGGTAATTTGTAAAAAAAAATAATAGTAGAGATATTTTTCATGAAAAGGGAGTAAAAAAAAGTAATATATTCTTAGCGAGTCTTTGTGAATTCTTTGTCGAAGGAAATGAATGAGCTGAATAGGTGTTACGAAACACATGATATGGACGATGTAAGTAATTATTGTAAGTTTTGCTACTAACTGTACATATGTCATAATTCCATATACAGGTTGTCCGATTAAAGTAAGATCATTTCGAAACACACGTGTGCTGAATTAAGGCAAATTCGTCACTTTTGAAATGTATAAAAAATATTTTGTATATCTACTTACCCCTTCAACACATTACTTCCATTTTCATGTTGTCCCCCCTTCCGTATGGGAGAATAAATAAAAACGTACATAAATATATTGTGAATAACAAAGGTAATCGATCACCCTGTATTTTTGTTTACTTGGAGACAACAAAAACAAAATGTTCTATGTATTTGTGATAGTGATAAGAATTGAAAAATATAGAAAAATAAATTTATTTGGGTGTTTTACTAGTTTCATTACTATAAAAATAAAAGCAAATGAAAGAGGAAAATAAAAAAAAATTAAATTATTGCGTGGTGGTTATTTTATTATTATACCTCATAATAATTACATCAAAATATGTTCTATTGAATTATTCCTAAACAAATAATGAAATAATAAAATGTACAAAAAGGCAGCAGTAAGAAGTAAAATCAATATTGGCACAAAACAACAAACAGTGTAGAAAGAAAACAGAGCGGTAGCTGAACTTTCTAGAACTTCTAAATTAGTTCTAAATTTTCATTGCACACTTCGTAATCTTTTTCTTGAATTTAATTTTTCCAGAACCATACTGGCAGCTTTTGCAACTTTCCAAAGACAATCTTTGCAGAAGATTCTAGCATTCCAGCAAAAAACTTAGCACTTGCATAGCTTCGTATTTAATTTACTAAAGACCGACACATTTTAGGTATAAGGAAATGTGTATAGAAAATATTCTATAACAGTTTCTCTATCGGATCTGGAAAAATATACAGGATGTTCCATTTCGAAAAAAATTGAAATAGCATGCATCAAAGATGGCAACAATTTCGATGACCATCTTGTAGACTTCAGTTAATATAAAAAACTTTTCGATATATTGGTTGAAACTCCAAGAAATACTTAATCGAATAAAATTTTAATCTCCATCCTAGCGTGTAAGGTGTTTGAGATTTCGGCCAGTGAAGTAACAGCAGCACTTCGCAAAAAATCTCAGTTTATGTCAATTATCTCAAAAAGTAAGATAGATAGATGTAGGGAATATCGATGAAAGTTGACATGAATTGAAGACAGACACCTAAAATCGTAATAATACACAGGGTGTTTCATTAAAAAAATTAAACTCGTAACTGAACACCCTGTATACTTAAGTATAAATTTATGTTATGCAGCATTTGCTCGGGAAGGGAATTGCCTTCCATCCATGCACTAGGTGGACACGCTGTATAGGCGACCCAACCAAAGTTAGTAAAAAAAGGTAATAACGTATTCTTGATATAATTTAAGCCAAATCATGGTAATATTTGTATGGTTGATTCTTTTTCATTTTCATGGTATCAGTTTGACAGTTGAAATGAACATAAAATTATGAATTTTGATGAGAATGATGTTAACATTTAACATAAAAGCGTCTCATAAATAATTATTTACAAAAAGTGATCGGTGTTTTTTTTTCTTTCGTAAATTTACCTTTGTAAATTAATCACTTTGTAGGCTGACATTCAAGATTTTAGGAATATCCCGCTTACGTAGTGGGCACCTTAGATGTTCTTGGATGAAATTTGGTTTTTTTATATCAGTTTACGCGTTGATTTCTTAATCCCCGTACGAGTTTAAGCAGGTACGGGCTTCTAAAAATAGCAGGATCAACATCAACTAAGAAGCAACACTTTTGCAAATATTAAAATAGAAGTAACACAAATTTAAATCTAGCCAGAATGTGAATAAAACTGAAGCCGATAATCTTTCTATTTTAAATTTTTGCCCTGCCGCTGCATTTGTAAGTTACTAAAATGTGTGTGAGTATTTTCCGTACATCGAGGCTGTAGCCTCTTTTGAATGTAAAGTTTAGAGAAGACTCTTATACAAAGTACGAATTATACGAAGATTATTTAAAATATTTTTGAAGACATCAATCGTGTTCAGCACATTGAATTCATTAAGAAATAACTATTTCAATCTCGAAAGCATAAACTTTTCGAAATTTTGTTGCCCAGTGTTACAAGGGGCATCGATTGGCAATGAATCGTTATCAGCGCTCATCCTCAGCACTTGCGTGGGGCGAGAAAAACCAAAAAACCTTTCCCAGTTAGCTGTGGGGTTCGAACCGGGCGCCCTAAAGCTGATGACATTCTTCAACTTTTTCTAACTGGTTTTATTTTTACGCTAAGCGCAATCAGCTGCGTAAATCACGACGTCACTGACAACATTTCTTCGCGCATCCATGGCGTAAGATACACTTTTCATTGACATTCATTGACATCGATGAAGACTTCCGCTTATGCCGGAAGTGAATATCAACTTTCTTATTTTAAATGGGATGTCTATTATGTTACCACAAATTTGGATTCCCCTTGAAATTAAACAATACTGTATACAATTGCCTATACCTAAATTTTACCATTTTGCAAGAAAGTCGATTTCTTCCAAAAGAATGACAGTTGCACTATTCATTTTAATTACTTGTTTTTCATAAACTATGCTGGTTATGGAAGATTTGTTTCGTTAAACTAATCTAGCAGTTCCACATTATGTATCAATAGATTGACAATACTATACAGGGTGTTTAAATTTTCGAATCAAATTGGAATCGACAAAATTAACAAAAGTCAATTTTTTCTAATAGCACCTCTCTCAAGCATGTGTAAATCCAAAAATTCTGGAAAAATTCATATACACTTTGTGTATAATATCCTATGTGGGAACGGTGTCGTTACTGTGATATACTAAATTTTTGCTATCATTCGTATAAAAATACACGACAGCAATGATAATTAAGTGCACGAGCGGTACGCACGTAGCGTAGAGTCGACAGCTCGAGTTCATAGAGTTATTCTGCTAATAGAGATGTTTGCTGCCGCAAATAATTTCAGTCATCTTTTAAATAAAAATTAAATAACACGTGCTCAAACACTTACCATTTTAAGAGTCCTCCGTGAAATCACAAAGTGAATAATGTCTGTTAAATATCTGCAACATTAGATATGTTTCAACTGTTGTTTCGGCAAAACTAGTACGGCATGAGGAAAAAATGCGTTTATATGCGAGAACGAACGTTCTACATCTAGTGACTAATATTTGCGTAAGTAAAATAATCTTTCAAATAACTTAACGATTCTGTTGACGCACCTTCACAAATGTGTCTTAATGTGCCAAAATCAGAATTTTTCTCAAAAACACTTTCAAATTTTTCTAGAACAGAAACATTTTTTGCGTCTTCAATCGCGCATAGCTGTGCGTGAACATGTTGCACTATTTGTAGAGATTCTTCTAACGGCACCGCAGGATTTTGTAATTTTTCTATTGCATCTGCTAGCCCGAAGTAATTGTCGTGAATGATTTTTAAATCCATTTTAACCTGACTATCTTGAAATTTCGACTGGCTTTTCTGGATAGCGGCAGCTTCCTTTGTATCGAATTGTAAAACCACGTTCTTAATATTGTCAAAATATTTATGATAATAAAACGCGGCCTGTAACCATGTTCCCCAACGAGTTAGAATAGGTTCTGGTGGCTCTGGTATACGGGGCACAGTCTGTGAAATTCGCGAATACGTTTCGGTGATTTGACAAATACTGCTTTGGTATGCGCTATTAAAGCGTCTACCTCAGGATAACATTTTCTGATACTATCCGCCACAAGATTGAGAGCATGAATTTTACACGTAATGTGTAACAAATTAGCAGAATGCTTTTTAAGAGACCGGCCTACAGAAAGCATGTTTGCAGTCACCATCACTCACTAACATCAAGAGTTGGTTTGTTGAAAGTTCAAACTTGTCCAATGTATTTAACACTAACTTTGAAATTACTAGTAGCAGTAAACTGTTGTATTCGTTTGGAGACTAATAGAATTGAAGGTGCCGATTGATGAGGTTCCAATTTGCGTGCCATTACATTAAGAACAGGATGTTTCTTCCGATTTGTTGTTTCGTCGACACATAACCACAATTTTTGATCTTTCAACTCCGATTTTATTTTTTGTTCAATATGTTCGCGGCAGATGGCACAATTCTTCGTAACGATGTTCGACTTGGTAATTTGCACTCCGAATAGTTATTCCAAAAGCAGATAAATGGTTCCTTGTCTAGTAAATTAAACGGTATATTACATGCGATAAACGTAACGCATAATAATTTATGTGTGGAATCTGAGACAGTATATTTATGTCTGACATGTGTCTGGACCACACATACGGATTGACAGATACACATTAATTTAGACTCATATTTAGTCTGGAATTCTGAATAATTCGAGTTCCACGGGTCGTTTCTGACAATCATAATTTCTAGACGATAAATCGCATGACGCACGAAGTCGAGTTCGAGACGAAGTAATACTACCGTTGCTCGGTCGATGTACGCGAGCGCGGTACGCTCGGCCAGCGTAATGATAATTAGTACGTGGAAATAATATTAAATCTCATTCAGCATTTATTATTGTTGAAAAAGATCTACAGAAACAATTAATTTTCACATAGATATTTCTTTAAAACATTTATAGTATATATCCGAAAACACTACCATTGTGTGCTAAACAAGTTGAAATCCTTGATTTGATGTATTGATTTGGCTGTTAGTGTCACGTCGAAGGGAGTTAAGGCATATTCCAGTGAAGGTAAGTTGGACCTGTCTTGCATGTTTTTTCGGTTGTTGTTGGATGTGTATACCCTTGGTTTTTAATGTACCCCCAAATGTAAAAATCCATAGTCGTTAAATCGACCGTGGTGAAAATTGATATGAACTATTATTGGCAATCCACTGGTCTCCGAACATTACATTCAACAACTGTCCCACAAAACCTACACTGTGAGGCGGAGCTCCAACCATTAGACAGCAAACATTCGCTATTTCTTCTTCTGCAAAATATATAAATACCCTTCCTTAGTTAAATTTTCGTCGTAAAAATATAAACAAAAAATCCTGTTATACTATCGCGCAAAAAACATTCAAGCTCCAGGACACTTGAAAATTTTGTTCTTGTACTAGTCTAGGATTTTCGTCAGTCCAAAAATTACCGTGTCTATTATATAAGCCATTTTTGGTAAACTTAGCTTCATCATTCCATATTATTAATTTTGTGGATTCCCCATTTTCTTGAACTTTTGTCTAGAACCATTTAGAAAACTCTATCTTTAAAATAGGATTTCAATTTCGTAAATGTTGAACTTGATGATACTTAAATGGTTGCCATTCATGTCTTAATAAGATCCCATGAATAGTTGCCGACGTAATCCTTAGGGCAATTTCTGCGTCCTTTAACAAGTTTATAGGGTACGAGGTAGGCGCCATAAATTCTCGGCCTGACAGACTTATGCAGATTCGAGGGTGTTCAAACTCCGTTGCGTCATAGTTGCACATGTGCGAGGCCTACACTGAATATATCACGGCTCGAAGAGTACTTAGTAGTTATTAGCAGCCAGCCAGACAACGCAACTAGTGCATGAAAATGTCCCAGGTAACGAAAACAGAGTACCGCGGGGCATACACCTAATCACATTAAACAACATCCAGACGGCGTTTATGGTGATTTATCTCCTTCATATTCCACTGAAAAGAAATGGGCAAAATGTTTCCGTTTGAGGCAAAAATCCGTTGAAGATGATAAGCACCCCGGTCGGCCAATTGAGCTGATAAAGCCTCAATACATTACAATTATTGAAGAAATGGTATTAGCAGATTACCGCTTGAAAGTGAAGGAATTAACAGTGATGTCTAACATTTCTGAAACAAACAACGTGAACGTCGGGTCGGATGTGCGCTCGTTTTTAAACATGTTTGGAGACGACCCGAAACCGAATTTAGAGTCCATTGTCACAGAAGATGATACAATGGTTTTGTATTACGATCCTCTATCCAAAAAGGAATAGATGGAATAGCGGCGAGCCGATGAACCTCGTCCCAGAAAGGCGAACGTCGTTCAATCAACGAAAAAGGTGATTGCCACAATATTCTGGGATCCTGATGGTATTTTACTCATGAACTTCAAAGAACGCAATACAACTGTCAACAGCACATATTATGCGTCTTTGCTGCATAAATTGAGACAATATTCGTGCAAAACGTCGAAGAAAATTGACAAAAGGTGTTCGATTATTGCACGACAATGCATCCGTCCATACTGCCGCCATTCACAACCTGCCATTGGCGAATGTAATACAACATTTTTAGAATTATGAATCGATTGTTGTAATAAATGTATTGAAGTTAAGGGAGATTATATTGAAAAATAAAAATTGTTATATTTTACCATGTATATATACGATTTAAAATATTGAAATGCCATTACCTTCCACAAAGCTATGCTGACGAGATGTATAACATCGAAACGCGCGTCCATAGATGGTGGATAGGTGATGGCATTACGTTTCAATTAATTAATTAACCTATGGCGGTTTAAGCTAGTAGTTGGGGCTACTGTCGCGTCAGAATTTGTAGCAATACGATTTGTTCAGTTCTGTAGAGGCGTTTGCAGTAATTTACTCGACAAAAATGTACAAATGAGGATATCTAATTAGATTTCCTCATGCGTACATGTAAACATATTTTACCAAGTTTATTTTTTCTATATCAGGTCGAGAATTTATGGCGCCTACCTCGTATGCTGCGAAGTATCCAAGGATTATTATTTATGTATCGTTGTCGTCAACATATGCTTTTTGTTTTGTAATTTCTTTTCATAATTAATCTATGTGAAAATTAATTCTCCCCTCCTTGTCCATCACTTTTTTGTATCAAACAAATAAAATAAACGTCTGAAAGTCTGATATTTAATATTATTTTCCACAGCAGCTTAGATTACCATTGCAGTAATGTATTTTTATAAGAACGAAATTTGCAAAAATTGATTATATCAGCAATTTCGAAATAATATGTGGTACACAAAGTGTATATGAATTTTTCCATAGAATTTTAGAAGATTTTACTTATTTGAGAGGGGTGCTATTTAAAAAAAATCGACCTTTGCTAATTTTGTCGATTCCAAAATTAATTGGAAAATTAAAAACCGTGTATAATACTTTCAATCTGTTAACATACATAGCTATTAATAATGCGGACTTTCTGCATTAGTTTAGCGGAACAACTCTGCCATAACCAAGATAGTTCCATTTTTTATGGAAACAATTTTTTTTCTAAAATGGTAAAATTTAGGTATAGGTAATTGCATATAATATTGTTTCAAAATTTCAAGAGGGATCCAAATTTGAAGTAAAATAATAGACATTCCATTCAAAATAAGAAAGTTGACATCCACTTCCGGCATAACCGGAAGTAATATGTCTTCAAAAATATTTTAAATAATCTTTGTATAACCGAATATTTACATTCCCAAAATCTTCTTGAAATAATTTTGCCCTAAGCTCGAAACGCCGTACCTTGGATAAAGATTTTCATTGTTTTTGCCTTTATTGTCTTGAGAATTTTGTTGATAAATACATCATACAATGGATTTTGTTACATGACTCCGCAAAACCATTAATTAAACTAGGAATATTGATGTGATCAAGTTACAACTATTAATAACCTTAATGATTATCCTCTTCTACTTATAAATTAGTTCAGATTTACAATCTCGCGTACCTCTCAAACACGATCTCATGATAAATTCATTCAAATACGTTAAAACAGGAGCCCCACCACCGACGCTATCTTGTTACTCCCTTTAGAAAATCGAGACAAGCTTATTAATAGTGCAAGACATTATTAATTACGACGTGCATGGCGGAACAGTTTTCCCATTGTCCCGGATTACGATGTGAAGGGTTCTTTATTTGTTCGTATTAAATTATCTAGGAAGGAAAACGGAAACCAGACGTCTGGAGAACTAGACGTATTTAATTCTACAATCCGTTAAGAACTTATAATTAGTCTTCACTAGCTTATGCAGAATGAGGAATGTACCTTTAAGAATATTCTTGTACAGATTGGAATAATTAATGCATAATTCAACTGGTTTATTAAAGCAGTTATTATAATTGTATCAGATATTTGTTGCAGGCGACGCCCTAACATAATAGAGACAGTTACATTCAAAATCTTGTTCTTAATGTAAAAGATTCAGCTGTATCACCAATTAATTAAACAGGAGCAAATCGAAG
Organism: Dynastes maya; assembly: GCA_029619315.2. NCBI lineage: Eukaryota > Metazoa > Arthropoda > Insecta > Coleoptera > Scarabaeidae > Dynastes > Dynastes maya. The sequence continues at coordinate 53,443,958 of JAROYE020000004.1, read as the reverse complement.
AGTCACATTGGAGCTGGAGCTGTACATCCATCTGACGAGTTACTGTTAGTATAAAAAGATAATTGTTTACTGGTACAATTTTCACCAATAACTTCCATATATCATTAATACACAGAGGAAAAAAAGGTTCTTGAATCAAACAAATATATATCTTTCAAATTATTTATTTAATTCAATAAAGGTTTATTTGAGTTAAAGCACATATTTTAAGAACAACAGATTGAATTCGTTTGATTGGACAAACGTTTATATTTTACATAATTTTCGCTTCGTCGTCGGCAATTTCCGTTGCGTGAACGCAGGGCAATCGCAATCGTTGTCCTAGTTTAAGTTATGTGAGATGGTGGTTCGTAAGCGGTGAGATGTAAGAAAATAATAGGTAAGGAGGATAATGGATTTATATATTTTTACGATTGGATAACTAACGTTAAAATTTCTGTATAAAAAAAATAATAAAATAGTTGCCACAGATTGGTGCATATCAAATTTCTTATTTGTATTAGGGTTTAGGGAAAATTACAAGAATCTCGCCGATATCGTTTTCAAGGCCAGTAGCACCAATGTTGGCAGTTTAAATAAATTGCGATTCAATTCACCACACATTTAACGATGCTTTGATCTTTCCGTTTTCATATTTTGTAACTAATTGTTAGTATATTTCCTCCTTTTTTGATATAATAGGTATTTCAGCAAAGACAAGTGATAAGACATGCATAAGTCCGTTGAAGTATCTGCTGTTCTATCTCCTACCCTTTTTATCATAATACCTGGCACCCTTCTAGCACCTAACCATACAGTTAACCCCGTCACTTGTTCGTGATTCTCAAGATTCCTACGAGATCATCGAGATAGTAAGTTTTGTAATATTCTTTGCAAACAAAATTATCACTTTAATCTTCATGTAACTGCACACACAACACACAAGTTATTTTATGATTATCTCATCTTCAACGAAATAATTTTGTACGTATACAATTACAAAATCACGTATACATGGATAATTATTGTTTTTGTAGATATCTATACAAAAGTGGATACCCTTTAATAATTTTTCACCTGATTATATAGAAAGTTCTAAATATTTCGACTAATCGAGTTCTGGCGATCAATGGGTTAGGCAAAATGACACGGATAATAATCATACGGAATCAGTCTAAAAGATTAAATAAATGAGATAAATTTGAGGAAAACGCTTGCCCATTTAAATCTTTATTTTTAAATTAAAATAACCTAAGCTGTCTTATGGGTAGAGCAACGCAACTGCGCTGAAAGCCAGTGGCGGACGCATAAAAGTTTACACAAAATAAATTAAATGTGATACGTACTCAAACACTTACCGTTTTAAGAGTCCTCCGTGAAATCACAAAGTGGATAATGTCTATTTAATATTTGTAACATTAGATATGTTTCCAAAGTTGTTTCGGCAAAGTGAGTACGGCGTGAAGAAAAAGTGTTTTTGTATGCCGAAAACGAACGTTCTACATCTAGTGACGTTATATTTGCGTAAGTAAAATAATCTTTCAAATAACTTAACGGTTCTGTTGACGTACCTTCACAAATTTGTCTTAATGTGCCAAAATCAGAGTCTTTATTTAAAACACTTTCAAACCTTTCTAAAACACAAACATTTCTTGCGTCTTCTATCGCGCATAGCGGTGCGTGAACATGTTGCACTATTTGCAAAAATTCCACTAACAACACCGAAGAATTTTGTAGTTTTTCTATCGCATCCGCTAGTCCCAAGTAATTGTTCTGAATAATTTCCAAATCAGTTGTAACTTGACTATCCTGAAATTTCAAGCGGCTTACCTTGACAGCCGCAGCTTCCTTTGGGTCGAATTCTAAAATCACGTTCTTTATATTCTCAAAATATTTAAGATAATAAAATGCAGCCTCTAACCATGTTCCCCAACGAGTAAGAATAGGTTGTGGTGGTTTAGGAATACCGGGGCATAGTCTATGAAATTCCCGAATACGTTTTGGGGATTTTACAAACACAGCTTTTGTATGTGCTATTAGAGCGTCTACCTCGGGATAACATTTTCTAATACTATCTGCTACGAGACTGAGAGTATGAATTTTACATGTAATATGCAACAAGTTAGCACAATGTTTTTTAAGAGATCGACCTACAACAAGCATGTTTGCGGCACCATCACTCATAAACATCAACAGTTGATTTGATGAAAGTTAAAACTTTTCCAATGTATTTAACACTAACATTGAAATTACTTCGGCAGTGCATTGTTGTATTCGTCTGGAAGCTAGTAAAATTGAGGGTGACGGTCGATGTGGTTCCATTGTACGTACCATTACATTAACCACAGAATGTTTTTTACGATCTGTTGTTTCGTCCATACATAACCACAGTGTTTTATCTTGCAACTCCGATTTAATTCTTTTCTCGACATGCTCACGAGCAGACGGCACAACTCTCTGTAATGTTCTCTCACTTGGTAACTTAAAGTCCGAATATTCATTCCAAAACGAGACGTATGCTTTCTTCCTTAGTAAATGAAATGGTAAATTACATGCAATAAACGCATAAATTAAATTTAAATTTATCATAATCTCGTGTGGAATTTTTTTTTTAAATATGCCCTACACTATTTACGTACCGTAGACAATCACTTTTCGACCAACACATTAAATCATCACACTTTAAATCAGGCATTTCTGCAATAAATTCTCTTATTGTGTCCAACTTTGGTCGTTTTCGCGACGTAGGAAACATTTTAAAAACAATCGTAAAACTACGATATAGTATACGACAGCGTAGATGCATACACAACAGATCGGCTTTTGAGTCGCAGTTAGACTGACGCTTATACCGAATTGTCCCGGCCGTGTTTATTTTGTGTAAACTTTTATGCGTCAGCCACTGGCTTTCAGCGCAGTTTGCGTTGCTCTACTTATGGGAGTATTAAGCATTTCCTGGATAAGTATTTTTTAACAATTTTTAAAACAAATTTTAACAAGCTAGTAAAAAATCCAATTATCAACACAAAGCGAAACCATCCTGGAAACCGAAAAATTCTGGATAATGTATAAATAAATGCTTAAACAGTACATCCAATAAAATACAAGTTAAATAGCTTTCTAATTCTATCCTACACATGCTGTGATAGACCCCTATATGTGCTGCAGTATACTGAAAAGTTCTACTTTATCTTATAGAGCCTAAATGTTATACTAAAGTCACTCGTCTTTTTATAATACAAACGATATTGTTAGTGAAATCGTTCCATTTACGATTTAAATTTGTCATAAAGACCTAAAAATAGAAAAGGAAGGATCCCATTTGCGTAATCTAAGTTTTGAAACTATAGCAATAAATATGCAAATCTGGCGCAATTTGCCCCGTATATCCGACTAGTAAGTGTTGGAGATTTATTATGAAATACTTGGAAACTATAATGAAATGACATGAACAGCTCGAGGAGGGAAAGCAATAGTCGATCACAGCCGGCGTTTCTGGATGTTATTATACGGACTTCGTGCTGATTTGTTCCTGTTGTTTTCTCTTTAGTAAGAAGTTTTTGCAGGTTTCTATTACTCCAAGAAGTAAGAACTTATTTAACTACGTAGAGCTTGAAGCGTGTTTGATTCTAGATGGAAAAGAAGCTTTAAATATTTTAATTATTACATAATTCTTTTATTTATTTACATTCTGTTTCCTATATTAGCAGATAATATGTCAAAACAATGTGTTCATTCCGTATACGAGGGAGTATCAAAAAAATCCCGGAATTTACCAAAAATTCGTTTTTGAATTATGTTTGGCGATTGCGGCTCTAGCTACTTTCGAAGTACCTTTCATCTCCACAAAAATACTTGCTCCAACGGCCTTGCCAATGCAAGAAGCACCCCTCTGCTGATACAAACTGCAAAGTAGCTGTCGTATTATCTTTGATATCATCTACTGTTGGGAAACCTTAACCTGCGATGTTCCATTTTGAAAATAGGAAATTTCCAAACCTCAGCAGGTACCAGATCAGTCGAATAAAGCGGTTGCAGTACCACTGGAATTCGCTTCCTTACCAGAATACACCACTTCTTCACGAAGACGTGTCAGACCGGTGTACGTATACGCGCAGCGTCAACCCATCTCTTTGTTGTCAAAGAATGTTATCAACATGATCATGATCACATGAGGAGTCCGCAACTTCTTCAGCCGTGGAGACATGGATGTGTGCTACTCGGGTGAAATGTGTCATATTCAGACATCTAGCTCAGACCACCAGTAATCACCATGTCTAAGAAACCGACATGATGTCTAACGCTCAAACAATTGGGAAGCACACGCATGAAAATGTGTTCCTTTTTCTAATATCTACTTACTTAAGGGGTTACGTCCAGTCATAAATTTTGGAAAAATCGATTTTGAGATAATGTCATCATGCGAAAGTATAGTCCTTAGACTATTCAATTCCAAAGTTATAAGCCGATATGAGACTAAGAACTTATTTTTTACGTTATGTAGAGGCCTCTGTGTATGCAGAAGGATTGCTATATGGACCCGGAGCAGATGACTCTTTATGAATGTTATATACTGAAATGTGTTTTCTCAGGAGACTTTGTTAAAAATTTGAATTTTTGCAATTTGATTAAAATTCTAAATTCTTTGTGGGATTGGGAGTATTCCTTGATACTTTTTGAAGTAAATTAATGGAAATCAGCAAATTTTAGAATCAAAAATAAATGTCATATAAACACAATGGTTACATAACGTTTACAGGAATCTGCCTGCTCTAACCTCGAACTTTTCTTCTTTGAAATCATACTCTAAATTTCAATAACGAATACTTTAAACTGAGACCGCAGTCAAAACGCTAGTTGATTCGACTAAAGCTGAACCAGAATTGATTAAATTTCTGGCGTCTCTCTACTCCTTTTTTTAATCGCGATAACGATTGTTTCATTCCACAGTAAATTTTGATGATTTCTTTCTAAACGTAATATTATGACGAATTTCGATGAATGAAGTTATTTATAGAAATAGCATGAAAGAATGCATGTGGTGACGCTACCAGATGACTAGAATTATGCGACTCTATACTTAAAAGAACCACTGACAACATAAATATGACGAATTTACTACTAAAACGAAGATACCGTAACGAAATATATTTAATGTTCGAAATAATGTGTGAAATACCATTGAATATACCCTGTTGTCTGTTTTAGAAGAATTTTACATTAATTTTGACGATTTACAAATGGAGAAATTGCACAGAAGATGAAGTTTTATCAACGTTACACTAAGATCGTCGTTATCAGGACTTATATATATATATATATATATATATATATATATATATATATATAATATATATAAATTATTTAACGTCCGGACTCCAAGGTCAGTCGGCCTGGGGGGAAATTGTGTCGAAATGATGTAAATATTGATCATTACAATACATTTTATTTCATTCCAAAACTTTAAAGCCGTTTTTTTCCAAACGACATTTTTGAAGTCAGTGAACACGATTACGGACAAACTTCTCAACGGATTTCAATGAAACTTTGTGAAATTAGTCGATACAATTCTCTTGTACTTGAACGAAGGAAGTTAATTTCTGAACAAAACTAATATTTTTTATACACGTTAGAAGAGCCAAATTTTAGGACAAAAAATAGCCTTTTTGCTTAACATGAAGAAAAACTCTAACTATTTGGATCCAATTAATAATCAAATCACACAACGCAAGTAAGTGAACCTAAACGTATTTCATTTCACCGCCTTAAACGACCGATCCATTTGATTCAAACAACGCTTTCCCTAAAATACCACGGAAATGCCTCGGGCAGGCCCTACCCATTACATGCGTATATTTGTTTTTAATTATAGGGCGCAATTTGTTTAACGTTTCCGGCGAGTACTTCAGAAAACGCCAAAAGGCATCGGAATTACGAGGGGGAGCAATTTTTTTTAGCGCAAGTGAATCGCCGGCCGTGCCATCAACGTGGCCAGCCCCAGAGTTAACCGCGGACGGTCGGTCCTGGCTTGCTCGATTTTTTCCATCGCTAAAACGTAATTGGATTTTTGCATTTCGCTCGCGATGCTTCCCGCTCTTGGAGAACGCTCTCTTTTGCGGAGGGCGAGTTTAATGTTCTAGCGCGGTTTTTTTCCTCTTTTTCGATGTTCCTTTTAGTTGCTGACGTAATCGTTTTAATTTGAGCAATGTACTATGTGTGCATGTGATTCTATTTCGGGAGCAAGTTAATGCAGCGAACAACGCAGTTGGACAACTTTCGCTGTTTTTAATTTTGAATAAAATGGCACCAATTTAGAAACATTTAGATTAAAGACTCTTTTTAATTAGTGTTCTTTACCAACATCTTCAAAAATATGTAAGCTCGATGTTATAAATAACCATCAAACTAAAGAAAACACCTGGGTTTTAAAATCAGGCTCCTAAAATGCTAGTTTCTGAAGAATCAAGAAACCTTTTATTGGAACTATGTAGCGCACCGAGACACAGCAAACAAATAATCACAGGCCTGTGTTTTTGTACCTTATCCAATGTAAAGTGTTGTTTTTAACTGAACTTAGGTAATTTGGAATTCCTGATTTCAAATCTGTATTTAGTTTTATTGTATCATGCAAGGTTTTGTATTAACGTCCAACGCTTTAACAAATTGCTTCATTAGCTGAAGTTTAATATGATGTGGAGATAATAATACTTTTACAGGATCAACTAGATCTTCACGCAGCAGTGTCGGTCTCTAGCTCTATTATCCCATTCACATAAAAAAACATGAATATTTCGAGAGTCCAGATTGCAGACCTAAATTTTTTAGGTATAGCAGCCACTTGTAATTCTTGTAGTCTATTTTTATTAGCAACTCTTGAAGATGTACCAACGCTTTAACCAATTGCTTCATTAGTTTCATTAGCTAAAATGAAGTGGAGGTAATAATACTTTTGCAGGATCAACAGGACCTTCACGCAGCACATTCATACTGCCAGGTGTTAAATGATCAACTTGTTGGCCAATTTCTCTTTACCCAATGTTGGTCTCTAGCTCTACTATCCCACTCACATAAAAGACATTGATATTTCGTGAGTTCACATTGCTGACCTATAAGTAGACCTAAAATGTTTAGATCGCCACATAGTAGCCAGATTTTTGTAGTCTATTCTCATGAAAAGCTCTTGAAGATGTTCGTAATTCTCTTTCAATTGGGTTGAATGGTCAACAGAAACAGGAGCATAACACTTGCCGTAATGTCAAAGAACTGCCTTAAGACTTCCTTTTGACTAGTCTATGAAAAGCCAGCGGATCTACAGGATGGTCTAGATTTTATCTATGGAAATGTAACTGACGATTTTTCAAGTAATTTTAGACAAGAAAGTTTTAAGGAAGATACGCCTTCGGAGCTTTAGTTTTCAAAAATATTTTCGAAAAGAATGTTCTTCAAATGTTTAAAAAATGGATAATTACAATAATTCGAAATTTGTCACAGTATCAGTGCTAAATGAACTCTAAATTTTGGTACTACTTATGATAAGCTACTTAATTCAATGTCGGAGATCAGGGTAAAGTACAATTTTGCTAGATTTCTTGTTCAATTTAGATCAGAAAAGGTCTCTTGCGGTTTTTTCGTAGCATTCACTATTTTCAGAGTATTCTACCATGTATGAACCAAACTATCCACAATTTAATGTCTAAGTGTTATTGTAATTGACATTAGTTGGCCGTGGTCGCCTCTCACACATTGCATTGTTTTTATTATTACCTGTCAATCTTGTTAATGTTCGACATCAAAAGTTTCTTGTCTATCTATTAAAGTATTGCCTAATTTCTGTTATTACATGATGCCAAAAATATTTAATAATGATGAATATGTAAGAGTATTTTTATTATAATTGACATTAGTAGGTAAAAATTATAAGTTATTTTACGACAATAAATTGCAATTTAAGAAACAAATTTATTTAAATTATTAAAGCAACTGCTTAAAATGAGATCCGCCAAAATCAATATATTTGCGACATCTTCTAATCAATGCGGCCGATTCTTAATGCCGATTTTCCCCCATTTCCAGGCAAGCTTGTTGAATTCTACCAAGAAGATTATCCCTATTTGTAATGGGCGTAGCATACACTTTGTCCTTCAAACAGCCTCACACATAAAAATCTGAAGGAGTAAGATTCGGCGATCTTAGTGGCTAAGTTATTATATCTCACCAAAGCAGCCTATCCATCGCTCAGGAAAATTTAGATCCATCCATTCGCAAACCAAGCGCGTGCAGTGTGCTGAAGCACCGTTCATCTGCATCCAACTTCCATTTCGCACTTATAGAGGTACGTCTTCTAGCAACTCAAACATATGGTTTCCCAGAAAATCTTGAAACGATTCTCCATTTAATCTTCTTAGTAAGAAATAAGAACCGCAAACGTAACCATATTGGCACTAAATTCCTGTTGGGACAATCGAGGGCAAACTGCATGTGGATTTTCTTGCGACCACACATGCAGATTTTGGCAATTAAGTATCCTAGTTAATTGCCAAAATCTGCATGTCGGTCCATAAAGTCTTCTGTAAAATCTCTGGATTCACTACCATTGAGTTCAACAACTATTGGCAGAAATTCAAACGTTTCCCCGGGATGGAAATGTTGAACAGGTTACAAATCTTAGGCTGTGATCATCATGTAAAACACGTAGCACGGTAGATTTACACTTGCAATTGCCTACATATTCTACGGGAACTCTGTCTTGGATTGTCAACTATGTCTTCTCTGTCTAATATTTTCTAGATGTCTTCGCAAACCGAGTTCTTGGAAACGACGATGACTTTCAACAAAAACTCGAGCATTTGGTTTTCTATTTGGGTACTAGCTACGGTATTCTCGAATTGCTGCTGCGGCATTGCCGTCACAAAACCCGCAAATAAAATGAATGTCGGCATATTCCTCATTATTAAATATTCTTGGCATCATGTAATAACAAAAAATAGGCAATACTTTAATAGCTAAACAAGAAACTTTTGATGTCGAACACTAACAAGATTGACAGGTAATAATAAAAACAATGCAATGTGTGAGAGGCGCCCACAGCCAACTAATGTCAATTACAATAAACTTACACATAGAATACTTTGGAAATCGTGAATACTACGAAAAAAATGCACGGAACCTTGGTATAAATTGAACGACGAATCTAGCAAAATAACCAAAATTTTTATTTATGTATTTTAGTCAATGACGTAGAAAATATTTTAATAACTTGTCACTAGTAGTACCAAAATATAGAGCTCATTTAACTTTGATACTGTAACAAATTTCGAATTATTGTAATCAGGCAGTTTTTATACCAATAAAACGTGGTTCTTGAAACAAGCAAATAAGTAGATAAGCATGTGATAAATTGAATTTGCATTCTGTAAATTTACAACTGCCTTATTATTATCGTCCTGGTATTCTACTTCAAGTACACCCTGTACCTTGTACGTACGTACGTACGTACGTATAAACCGTTACGTTCGATATAACAAAACGTCGCCGGCGGGGTATTGTGCGACGGGGTGACTGTTTCCACTTGGATACCATTACCGCAAAACAAGCATTACAGAAGCGCAAGCCAAGGTAAGCTTGGCAACCGGCAACCCCTTTTCGGTGATAGTAGGTGGCAGGTTGTATAAATGACGAAACTTCCCGAGAGGGATGGATTCGGGCGATGGCAAGGGTGACACGTAAGGCGAAAAATCCCGTGTAGTGCGAAGAATCATCCGCTATGTAAACGGAATGATTCGGTTTGGAACGGTTGACAGAAGATTGTTTACGGTTATGCAAGTCAGTTCGTAATTAAATAATAGGGTTAGTTAAAATCGAGCGGATCTTCTTCGAAACGAAGTTAGGATTGAGCTCTCCGATTTTTATGAAACTTGGTATGTTAGTAGACAATACATAAAAAATCAGATGTGAATCTAGTAACGAACTATATACCAATTGCGATCTTAACAACTTCTTCAAAAGTCCTTGAATCGATCTGGAGGTCCGCAATGGAGCAGTTAATCTGTGAAATAACAGCTTTTGACAACACAGAAGAACTGACGCTAATCTGCTGTGATATCAGTATGGCTTTCGATTCTGTGGATTACCAGGTACCTCTAGACAAACTATAGAATCGCAGGAAATATCAAAGATGATCAGATCCTATCTATTGGATAGGAAGCAGCAAGTTGTTTGGAAGAATATGGAGTCAGGCGCAGAGGCCATACGTTGGTCCCTCAAAGATCGATTCTTGGACCAATGCTGTTTCGTATATACATCAACGATCTTCACGGGAATATATCTGAGAGGCCGATTATATTTGCACATGACACTTCCATTATGGTCGCCGACCAAGATCAACAGGCTCTGATCTTGAAGAGGCTACAAAATGGTTTTTCACAGATAACCCCCGAATACACAAACACAAAATTCAACAAACTCAAATATCAATTTACCATCAATCGGAGGCTAAATTAGTTAATTTTCTCGGTTTGCCTGTTTTCTAAAACCTAAGCTGGGAGGAGTATGTAACAGAGTTATGCGGAAAACTATCATCGGTTACCTACGCCATTCGTAGACTTATGGAGGTAGTAACCTATGACGTAGCCAGAATAGTGTACTTCGTTTTGTTCTCCATACATCCATGAAGTACTGATAAAACAAAGGGCAGCTTTACGAGTTCCCTTCCGAGTACCTGCAACAACAGTCTGTAACGACCTTTTCAAGAAACACCGTTCCCTGAATATATATCATCTCCCTCCTAATACAAATCCACTCCAACAAACAAAGCAACATTCTATACGAAGAGGTACATAACTACAACACAAGGATCGCAGGAAATCTGGTCTTGTCGTACCACAGCGTCACCAAAGCGGGAAGTGCCTTAAATTACTGTGGGGTAAAGCTCTACAATAAAATTCCGCCAGATTTAGGAGCGATGAGTGAAAGACAATTTAAAACACTTGTGATAGACAAACTAGTCAACAACCCTGTATATTCTATTGACGAGTTTTTATAAAAAGACTTTTAATTTCTACTTATTTCGTTCTTGAGTTTTCGTTATTTATCTATATATTTTATCTATACAAAGTTTTTATTTATACAAATGCTTTTATGTATTTAAATGTTGTTTTTTTACACTTATTGTATTATAAAGGATGTACGAAATGGAAAGTACTAATAAATAATGATGATGATTAGAGTGAGGTAATCGTCTCTACGATAGATAGGCGTTTCACCGGAGTAGCGGGCTGTGTGCAAATATTGATTCTCGCTTTGTCAGCGTCCGCTTGTTTACTTTTCGTTCTGTTTAGGAAACGAGAGCGTGAGTTATGTTTTGTGTTACGTATTATTCGTTATAAATATATAATTATTAATTTAAAACGTGTAATGTGAGCAAGGCTAAAAAACGACTCTTTACTGGCACAGTAAATAAGTTTATCTGTGACTTTCCGAATTCGTTCTGCGACGGTGCTAAAATAGTTTGTAAAGCGTGCGAGAAACATTTGATGTGCTGGGGGACTATAACAAACATGTAAATACCGAAGAACACAGAAATAGAAAAAAAGGCGTGCCAACGAGAACTGCTTTTATTTTCGATTTGCCTGTCATGATGATAACCTGATAATTTGATAACACATCTAATTCAATAAAAAAATAGACTGGTCCTTTGTGCCCCATTGTCCTCCTGTATCTCACCTTCCTCTACCAACGTATGTACTTTGGAAAGTTAACAGAATCAAACTTTTTTTTAATAACAAACTAAATTATTACACAGGTAGGCTTGAGCTAGCATTTAATTGCATTATCTAAAGCTCTCTGTTTGTGCTCCAAAATGCAATTATAAAACGTGCAAACTTCGTAATGGACTTGAGGCGTTTATATTGTTGTCTCTACTTTCGGAAAAAGTAAACAAGCAGGAGATAAACGTGGCTTCCTCTAAAAGGGATACTTCTCGCAAACACAAAAACGGGCAAATATAAATTTAACGTGGAAGGGGAAATTAAATTATTTCATTACGCCGACATTTTCCCATATCTCTTCATCGAGGTACAAATAATATTTTGCCAACGAATTTTCCTTTCGAGAAATTTATCTCTAAGCAATAAGCGACGAAGATGTTACCGGCAGAGAAAGATAGAAAATGGAGAAGAACGAAAGGAAAGAAAATATTTCCGTTCCATCCGCCTATCAACCGTTGCGTCACCGCCTGCCCAAAAGCTTTTTCTCGTCCGAAATACCTGAAAGGGAAGAATTTCGACAATCGGCTCGCATTAACTTCCATTGCACTAACCCGGGATGACCCTATTCCGGCGATTTAGCTCTGGAAGTCGGGTGTAATTGTTGAAATTGTCAGGTTAGGATTTCTTTTCTAGGCTTCGAAATTGGATATTATAAATGTAATGTGATTTTTAGAACTTTTAAAATGGGCGTAATTCATTTTAAAGGGTATTTTTATCTGGTAACATTACATTGGAAAATTTATACAGTGCGGTCCCAAAGTATCCCCCTCCGCCCTCACATGCTAATTATGCTAATTTTTGAATGACAGAAGCTAGCATTTTTAGAAAAAACAGATCGATTTCTATTTTTTGTGAACTAACTTTTAGCGGTCATCGGCAGTTCAATTGTATTTCCGGTTTTACCGAAAGTGACGTCAACTTATTTTAAATAGAACACTCTGTATATTTTTACGTTTTTGGAAAGGTAGTTGAAAGGCGAATCCAACGATACCACGTATATTATATTTTAACTTAAGAAATATGACGATATTCAGCAATCCACACTGTATTGGCCAATAAGACCTACCTAGGCAATGTAATTCCAAAGTTGGCTTTATGAGGTCTTTCTCAGACTCTCAGGCGCTACAAAAACACCACCAAACAGATAAAATCTGATTTTACAGACAGCAGGATATTCTTCCAAACACAGACGGCAATCCTCCTCTTGAGCGAACCCCATAATAGGTGTTTCCTTAATCGCCTGTAAAAATTTCTGTTTGAGTGTAGAGACTTTTGTCAAGTCCTATAAACTCCCTGACCCTGTCTCGGCTAGGCAACATAAATGCCCTCGCATGAGATAGACCGATAGTGACCCCAGGTTCAAAAGACTTTCTGTTCGGCCCAACGCTAAATGATATGCCTGGAGGTTCTGGACTCAGCAGAGTTTACCCAGTTCTAGCAAGGGCTTCGGCCACCTTATTGCCATCAACGCTAGTGTGTCCTGACATCCAGATAAGGATAACCATGTTATGCCTACTCAAAATATTAAGACTGTTGCTGCAATCAGCTACGATCTTTCAGACTCGTAGCCCCGAGAGGTCGCATTGCAGCCTGACCGTCAAAGAAAGTTGTTATCGACTTGTGACTGATACCCCTACTTAGGAGCATCTCCGCCCCATATCAACAGCAAATATTTCTGCCTGTTGAAAGACTGTTGCACAACTGCCCAAATTACGTGTTCGTTCATTCAGTTTGCGACAGTAAATTCCCGTAGCGCATGCGGTTTGCATTTTGGAAAAGTCGGTGTAAAGGCTAATATCGGTGTTAATCAAAAAATCGCAGTTGCTACTCCAACTGCCTCTGTTGGTATAACATACATCGAAGGAGTTATCCCACGATGTTATGGCGTACAACATGTGCGAAGCCGTTAGCAGAATCCCGTTGCCAAGAACCATATCAAGGATTTCCGTCATAGCGCAGACCATGTTATGTAGTAATTGTACGGCAAAGTGCCAGTATCTCTAAACAGCTGCTCTGGCTTCCCCTTCTAAAAATATGTAAAAGGGGAAAAAGATCCGGGAGAATTTCAAGAGGCAGTTCTGGGGTGGTACTCAAAGTGATCGTCAGGCTGATTATTCTCTGCAATGAGGTGAATTTAGCTCTCATTGCAACCGGCTGTCTTTTTCCATCAGACAATGGCGATGTAAATGATCATAGGTTGGTCCACTGTCACGTGGACTCTTAGAGTGTCCACCGCAAAGCCTATGTTAATGCCTATGTCATGCGACGCCGAAGAAACCGAAGCGGTCAAACAAGCTGTACACAGGTGGCTCGAACACCAAGGTCAATTCTTAAGCACTGGAATTAGAAGGCTCACAAAGTGATGAGCGAAGTGCCTAAATGTTGGTGGAGACTACATTGAAAAGTAGTGTAAATTTCATTGTTATTGAATAAATTGTTTTCTTTCCACAGCCATTTGTCTCGTTAATTACTAAACGTACCTCGTATTAATTTTTCTCTGCGTCTGTACTATGGAAAATGTGTTCTTGGTGCCAGAAGATTCTTATTTTTAAGTCAGGATCCAAGTAATTCTGCAGATTCCTTAGGTAAATTCAGATCTCCTACTAGGTCGTTAAGTTCAGGTTGAAAAAATCAGGTTTGTATTCATCACATTCGGCTTCTGGTTCATCATTTTCCACATAAGCTTCTGCTTTGTTCTCTAAATCAGCAGGAGGAGTGTGAGACAAGTTATCACCATGCGAAATATCCCATAATTTTATAGCAAAGCCGATACGCTGTTGGGGAGAACAGGTCATACTTGTGTACAAAATCGATTTTATGCTGGCTTCATGTTGGCGTATAGCGAGTGGGAAGCCGCTTCTATCACTTTAGCTTCTTTGGTTAGACTACTAATACACATACGCAGTTGCGTGTACTCCGATACTCTGCTTATAGTTTTCATTTTATCATTTATGATACGAGTTAATAATTTTTAGTTAGAATTACAAATTTTAAAAATTCCTGCCGTAGGTTGAAACACATCTGCATTCGGCAAAATTCTAATGAAGTTGGCTAATGGTCACAGTATCCTTAGAAGTACTTCACCCAATAATACAACAACAAATCTTCTTATTTAAGCTACCTTAACTTAGACAAGTTTAAGTATAGATTGCGTTTTTTTATTTTTATTATTTTTCCTTTGATACTGCCAGACCAAGAGCATCCAATTCTTCACAATCCGGATTGATTTTTGCACAGAGTTTTTCTTGTCTTACCATGAAGTGAATTTTAATTCTTTCCATTGTGTAGCCTTTTCTTACTATAAGATCATTAGAACGTATTGAACAGCAAATTTCATTTTAATATAAAATTTTGGGATACTAATGAATGGCACGGTTCTGAAGACTACATTTTATACGAAATGAATTGATAAGGACATGAAAAGAACCTACGTTTTTTGCTCACTTACTTTTTCCCCTTTTCGCAGCTAATAACTCCGAAAAAAATCTAAGTAGGTACGTTTCTCTTCGCAAGAGAAGCAAGAAAAATCCGAACAACCAAAAAGAAGAAGCGGCAATTCCGCGTAATATATGGTACGGTATTATAATAATATGGCGATTTTATTGTACAACGTATAATAATAAATCCTCCTCGTTCAAAAGATTTACGACGCTCGGCAAGAGTACGGCCCACAATTCTGACGACAATACATCATCCCGGTAATGGCCTGGTAATGTATGACACATTTACACATCCTATTGTGCAATTATGAAGCTGAACGGTGTGAGAGATGAGCCGGCGGTTGCGGCTGGAGGGGGCGGAGCTGGATGGTCGTACGTACATAGATGGAAGAGCTCGCGCAAAAGAGGAAGGTAGACGCGAAAGAAGAGGTACTGTCAAAAAGGGATTTTGATAAACGATAATGGCGACGACGACGGGCCCGTTTCGCAAGAAATCGGATAGCGAGCGGCAAACATTTTGATTTAGCGAGCAACTACAGCGAAGAGGAAGGCACAAGGAGTGATGCCGCGCATTTTGCGGAAGTTCGAACAAATAGTGGAAGATTTCAGGATTAATGGAAGTATCTATTTTCTTATGAGGAAAACGGCGGGCGATGCAGAAGTATATATGGGAGAGTAGTTATTTAAGTGTCGAGTGAAAAGCGTTTCCTAAAAGCGGATGACGAGAAAAATAAAATAAAAAGGAATTTGGGTTTTATAAATTATCCTAGAAGAAAATAAGCAAGCTCGATAACGTTGCATCCATCAAAAAAAATCAAAAGATCATAGGAGATCCATTTCTAAATATTCAAGAACTTAAAGAATAATGTCAGGTGAAGTACACCTATTTATCTAATTCTCCTTCCTTCTTTTATCGTTCGGTGTAAGAGTTATTCGCCTAAATTTGCAAAATTTTTTACTATCTGGTTTTTTATATGCGGGAGACTGTTCTCCAATCTTTGGATGATTCTTTTGTCTTTATTACTATATTCAGGAAGGTAAAGTAGTTCTTGTTCTTCTTTCTCTCTTAGATAGAGTATCCTTTCAATGGCGATTTTTATCTTCTTTTAGTGCTTTTCCCATTTTCATCCTTGCTATTGCGTCGGTTTATTCTACCCTTGTGATACTTGTAGCCAATCTTTTTATTGACTTAATTTAACAGCAATGGGGTTAGAGATTATTTGATTCAGCTGATTTGCAGTTTTCAACGTAGATTAGTATACAGTACGGTCCTAAAGTGTTGACCCAGAAGTTGAATTGTATTTCCGGTGACACCGGAAGTGACGTCAACTTTCTTATTTTAAATAAAACACCCTGTATATTTTTACGTTTTTGGAAAGGTAATCGACAGGCAAATCCAACGATGCCACATATATTATACTTTAACTTAAGAAATATGACGATATGCAGCAATAAAGGTTATGGTAATCTGTTTTTGTTGTTACGCAAAGTTGGTTAGGAAAGAGCCCCAAATTGTTTCTTGTAACGCCAGACTCATCTAAAGAGTTTGTTGCTAAGCAAAATGATCATAACAATTGCCAAACTGTCAAATCTCAATTCCAAAAGCGTAAATTATTCTTGTTATTTATTGTTACTATAACTTGCATGTCATACATTCGCTCTTTGTGCTCTTTATTATTTTATCTCATTTTAACTTGTTTTATTAATTGTTGTTTCTCTCTTACTTTATCGAGCTTTATTGTAATTAATTAATTATGGTGGGTTTGTTTAAATTTGTTAGTTTTTGATAAGCAATGTACCAAAGTTTCAGTTTTTTATGTTGTTGATTTCACAATGGCCTCATGGCATGGACCACGTAAGATAAACATCAAGTACCTAACTTTAATATTCCGTGAATTCGGCAATAATTACCAGGAAGTGGAACATAATGAATTCTGCCCTTGTACGGCCGCAAATATTTGAACTTTGCGCTAAGTAAGGATAGATACGAGGGAAAGTCAGTAAGTAGGTCACAAAAAGCTATTATAAAAGTAATAAGAGAAATAGTTAGCCAAAAACAAGGTTTATTTTTCAACATAGTCTCCATCTACATTGATACACTTATGCCATCGCTTTATAAATGCCCCAATGCCTGCTGCATAAAAGTGTTTGGGCTGCCGTCTGAATCACGTGCGTACCTCTTGTTGAACATCATTATCACTCTCGAAATGTGTTCCGCCAAGATGCTTTTTTTAGTGGACCAAACAGATGATAGTCGCTTGGGGCTAGGTCGGGACTGTAAGCCGGATGTTGAAGAAGTTCCCACCCTAATTCTTCAATTCTCGCCTGGGTCAACTGGGCCGAATGCGGCCTGGCGCTATCGTGATGCAGCAATATTCCTCTCGTCAGTAGGCCTGGACGTTTTCGAGAGAACACCCTATTGCAGTTGCTATGCTATCTATTGTTACCCGCCTGTCAGTTCGAATCATCTCTTCCACCCTTCGAAGTGTTGCATCTGTCGGAATCTGAACGGGGCGGCCACTTCGCTGACCGTCAACAACTTTTGAGCGCCCTTGTGAGAATTTCTCGACCCAGTTATACATGGCTTTACGCGACAAACACTTTTCACCGTAAACAGGAGACATTTCCTTATGGATATCTTTTGCAGGGAGTCCTTTTGCCCAGAAAAAAATGCACAAAAGCACGCTGCTCCTCCACAGTACACTCTTCGAGCACGGTCGCCATTTTAACACTGCTTGCGTATGCGCACGTCAACTGTCACTTGATTATCATTAAGCTGGATAGTGCTCCCCCTCAATGACAGATACGGAAAATAGCTATCTGCTATTTTCAGCTTTCCCACAACAGTTTGTGACTTATTTAATGACCTTCCCTCGTAGTATAAAATTTATAGGGTGAACTGCTTTAACAGAAGATATATGATTTAAATTACTGTATAATTTCTTGCGCAACCATCGCAAATAAGATGATAATTAGAGTAAGATAATCGTTCGTCGTGCCATAGGCGTGCGGTTTCCTCAATATTTCTAATACCGAAGAAGAAGTAATGAAGCGAATAATAATAACAAAAATAATGAAGAATTATAATATCTGTAAGGCAGTGAAACACTCACCCTCCTAAGCAGCGTAATCAAGTAAGCTGGCGGATTGCATTGGAATTACTGAACATGAGAAGTAGAAGCACCATCATCAGTATTATAAACCAGTGGATAAGAATCGTAAAAAATTGATAACATTAGATATGTTTCAATAGTTGTCTCGTGGAACCGTGTTCGCAGTGGTGAAAAAATGTGTTTATATTTGGAGAAAGATGGTTCGACATCTACCGATGTAATACATATATGATTAAAATAATCTTTGAACTCAATTAATGGATTAGTCGAAGTACCATTAAAAATTTGTTGTAATGTGATAAAATTGTAATCTTTCTCTAACACACTCTCCAACTTTTTTAAAACGCGAATATTTTTTGCGTCATCTATAGTGCGTAGCAGGGTATGTACTTCGTCCACTATTTGCAGTGACTTCACTAACGACAACGCTCTATTTTGTAATTGTTCCAGTGCGTCATGTAAGCATTTATAGTAACTATGAATACTTTGTAAATCTGTTTCAACAGAAGTATCTTGAAATTTTGACTGGCTCTCCTTAATAGCTGCAGCTTCGGCAGGATTGAATTGTAGAATAACAGCTTTTATTTTTTTGAAATGTTCAGCATAATAAAAAGCTGCCTGCAACCAGGTTCCCCAACGTGTAAGAATCGGCTGTGGTGGTTCACGAATACCGGGACACTGTGCGTGAAATGTTCGAAGACGTTTTGGAGATTTGAGAAACACTTTTTTTGTACTTGATATTAATGCATCTACCTCGGGATAACATTGTCTAATAGATAGATAGATAATTTTATTGGCATAAGGATTTACAACTGTAAATGTGCGCCTTGTCAAAAAAAATTTACATATAAAAATAATATAATACTAATAGTTTGTGCCACAAGATGTAAAGCATGCACTTTACAAGTTACATGTAAACAGTCGCAACCGTGTTCAAGAAGAGAACGGCCTACCGCACGCATTGTCGCTGCACCATCGCTCATAAACATCAACACTTAACGTGTTGAGACTTGAAAGTTTTTTAACATAGTATCACAGTCGTAATTGCTGCACTAGTACACCCTTGTAATCTTTTGCTAGCTAGTAACAGTGGAACTGTCGATTTATGTTGATCCAGTACACGAACTATAACATGTATAGTAATAGATTTTTTTTTACAATCTATTATCTCGTCAACACACAACCAAAGCAACTGATTTTTTAATGTAGATATTATTTTATTTTCCACCTCTTTGCGTACAAATAAAACATTATTTTCCACCTCTTTGCATACAAATAAAACATGCTTACGTGCTGTTGCCGTAGTTGCCAACTTCAACTCCGGGTTGTATTTGTTCCAAAAGTTCTTAAACGATTTCTTATCCAGCATTCTTCACAATATTGAAGAACACGATTTTTTTCATATTTTTTTAAATTCTTGTAAATTTATAATTTTTTAAATCACCCTGGCCCCCACCAGCCCCTACTAGCTACGCCAATGGCGCCAAACAGTAAGCAAATGAAAAATAAAATTTTCACTCGATTTGATTTTACTTTCTTTCAATGGGTACTGATTTGTTCTACTTTAAATTGATTATTTGAAAAAAAGAGTGCTTCAAACGTGTCGTCAATAAGTCTGGCGAATTTCTGTTCTTTGACAATCCAGATGTATTTCCCCAGACGACCACATCATCCCTAGATGACCGAATCACCCCTGAACTATAAATTAGGTTCGTGTTAGTAGATCTGCCTGTCATGAAATGATGGTGATTGCAAAGTAAATAAGAAGAAACATTTCTCTGTAATATGAAATATTTTACAGTAATTTTTTAACAACATGTTTAAAATTATTTTAGAATTTTAGAAAAGAGGTATTAAACGTAAAACATCAGAATTCTAATCACAAGAAAAACCTGCAAGAATTAAAAGATCCCATACCTAAAACAACCATCTGAAAACAAGGATATCTACCAGTGATGGTCAACAGGCTTTTACTTATATCCCCCCACCGAACGAGTGAGTACCGGGAAACGTGCAAACAATACGCGATCGCGACCGCTTTCTAATACGTAGGCGGCTTGGTGCGTGACACATTGAAAGCGGGTGTCTTCTCCCGGGAGAAGCGCAGAAAAGCGTCACGATCCATAACGATGAACTAGTTTCGTGGGAAAAGAAGATTTGAGTCTCGTTTCAAGCGAAACATACTAGGTCTGCGGTCTTGCCGCGCAAGGAAAGTAAGACAAGGAGCCGTTCATTGATTCGGGTTGGTGCTGGACGAATCACGATTCGTATCGCCCATTAGTGTGCAGGTGTCGCAAAAATTGGCGTTGGTGTCAAACGCAGCAGTTCCATTAGAGTTGTTAGAGAATGGAAGATGAGATATCCTACAGCTATGGTTCGTTATGCAATCAAGAAATAGTATAGTGGGATAATTCGTCGCTACAGTTCAAATAAATGCAAAGATTTTAATGGCTGGTGATTTAATATTAAATATTTGGTCACGGTACCATCCAATTTAATACTAGCTAGATGTCTTCCTAATGAGTATGTATCACGATGTCAAATTAACGAAAATGTATAATTGTGCAATATTTGCATAAATTACATGGAGAATGTCAACATCTTAAATCTTAAAATAAGTCAAATATGGCGAATTAAAAAGAAGGAAATTAGTTCGACTGAAAGGAGACCTTTTTCTTATTTTACAGTTGCTTTACGTCAAGTCTCCAGCTCGGATTTTCATAAAATGTGCAATGAACGATTGGAATTATGAATTGTTATCAAGTTATCATTGTTATACCAAACAATTGCGTCAGTTTTAACATATGACAGTTGAAGAACAATGTGACAGCTGTCATCACACTTGTATTATTGCTTGATTAGTAACGGGTGTTTCATTACCAACAGCATATCAAAAATCTAGTGATTTAGTGTGTGACAGTTTTGATAAATACAATGAAAACTATACCAAATAAAAAACGTCTTGTAAATAATCATGACAATAAAAGAATCATCTATCATCAATCTAATCAAAAGGATTTATAAGAAATCGCTATAACATTATACAATATTGGGTTATTCTGACTAAAGGCAATTCCCCAAATTCTTAGCTCCTGATATGCAATACATGACCTGCAAGAACCTCTTAAGTGATAACTGGTAAAATGGCGCAGATACTCACAGACACTTTTTGCCATTTTTGTCAAGCTGTTGTTCTGTAAGTATGTAAGAGGATATTTCCTTGGAAATTGCTGTGCTTGCTCAGTAGTTATCAGTGTCCCAGACTTCCAGATTTTAACAAAAACTGTCAACTAGTCCTCTTGCTTTTGGTCCTCAAACTTGGTTGAAAATTTTTCGCGACAAAAAAGTCTGTATTCCAGGGAAATCAATGCAAAAAGCTCATCTTCCGTGTAACTAGTGAAAAACTAGTTGTTTTTAACTGTTTCTAAGCAGATTCCAGCGTCACTTTCGCTGGAAATACAGAATAATGCTGAGTAGCTAGGCAAAATCTTTTGGACAGATGAAGCACATTTTAAGGTAAATGATGTTTTTAATACACACAACTGCAGGATATGGACAGAAAATAATCGAAACAGGATTGTTCAGCAAAGATTACATACAAACGAAAACAGTAACGATAAATGGGCAGTGATATTTTTGAATGTTGCAAGGTTTTGCATTACCAACATTAGGGAATCATGATATTGGCAAGAATGCTTTTATGCAAGACAGTGCTCCATCCCACATAGACAATAATAAACAGTTGGCCTTCTAGGTCACCAGACATGAATCCGGCTGACTATTGGTTATGGCCTTACTTCAAAGAAAGTGGACCTACAACTCGTGACGAACTGAGCCAATCGATATCACATGTCCTCGAAAACATTCCTGGAAATACTCTTACAAATGCCGTTCATAATTTAGAAGAAGGACTATTTTTAATTAAACGACACGATGGTGATCATATTTAGGTTTTTCTGGTTTCTTCTTTTCAAAATAAAAACCCATTTCTTGAAAATTTGGTAGAATTCAAAAATTTGGTTGCGGCCATTTCAAACTGGGATCTAACTTTTGAATAACTCTATATGTTATGGTTATTAATTAGTGAAAAATACTTAGAACTGTTTAATTGGTAGAGATAGCTACAAACAAAATCCATTGTGAGGCTATAAAATTTAATTATTAGCAGGGGTACCCAAAAGTAATCAATTATTTTCTGACGCTACGTTGTGTTTAGTTTTGTTTCAACAGTGGAAGTGTTAAAACGCTTTTTGAGAGTTTCTTATCTAACCTAGACTGTAATCATAATGTTACGCAATTAAAAAAAAAACATTTTTTATTGCTGTGGTTTAAAATGGCGAATTTTCAATCATCCGAAGAGCATATTCGCCATTGTATGATGTTTTCATGCCGGAGTGAATGCACCAGTTGCAACTAAGAATATTTGCTATATTTATGGTAATGTTTTAAAAGTAAACAAATGTCAACGTTGGTTCAAACAACTTGCATCAGGTGATTTTGATCACACTGATAGACCTCATGGTGGAAGAAATGTAGAATTTGATAATGAGGCTTTAAAAGCACTAGTCGAGACTGATCCAAAATTAAGTGCACTGGAATTAGCGGATCCACTAGGCTCTACATGGTCGGCTGTGCAAAGACATCTCCATGAAATTGGCAAGGTCTCCAGACAAGGTAAATGGGTTCCACACCAACTGTCGGATGCGAACAAGGATCAACGTCGCACAATCTGCAGTTAACTGTTTACTAGACTATGAAATGATCCATTTCTTAGCAGGGTTGTAACTGGAGATGAAAAGTGGATTCTTTATTCCAATCCCCATCGCTCCATACAGTGGCTCTCTATAAATCAACCACCAGTTTCAAACCCTAAACCCACGTTAACGCTCAAAAATGGTCCTACTGCGCGTTTGGTGGGATTCCAATGATGTAATTTTTTATGAACTTTTACAACCAGGTGAAACGATTATTACTGACATTTATTGTCGACAACTGCAGAGATTAAATGTTGAATTGTTGAAAAAGAGGCCTGCTCTGGTTAATAGAAGGAACGTGTTGCTTCAGGATGATTAAGTATTCACCAGACCCCCAACCGATTATCATTTATTCAGGTCTTTAGATCACACATTAAGAAATAAAAATTTTCGACCAATTGATGATGTTAGATGCTACTATTTTTCAACGATATTTTTCATCCCAACCAGCGCAGCTTTAGATAATGATGGCGATTATATCTTAGATTGATAAATAAAATATTTTTTGAAAACTTAAAATTTACATCTTATTGTAAAATAATTGGTAATTTATGGGTACCCCTAATATTATTTTAAGAAAGTCATAGAAGGTTGGAATTGTACAAATGCTTTTAATAGATATGTCAGAATCTCTGAAGTATTTTAATTATTATAACTATGGGGCTAAAAATACAGAAAAGTATATTTATCTTCGGATAAATAACTTCTCCATCGAACTAGTCGTGAAAAAAGCTTCCGAAACTAATAAAAATCATTTCCACAGAAATACAAATATTTCCTAAACCAATTCTGCGAGTTAATGTAATTTTCCAATCCTCGGCTATACTGCTTCCACTTTTCCTCTTTCCCTTTCATTTATTAAACAAACCGCACCAAATACCATACATAAACAAAACAAACAACCGTAAAAACCGCGGTTGCTTCCAATTTATTATGAATATCTCTCGATATAAAATAAACATAAGAGAACAACGCGTTCGATTGATGATGAACGCGTTTCTCGTAACCGGAAAAGCGGAGAAAAAACAAAACAAAGCAACATCAATCGACGAAATCGAATAAATTACGCCGCGACCGAATCCATAATTCATGTAATAAACTAATGCATCAAAAACGAAATATTTACAAGCGCTTTAAGGTCATCAATAACGACAGCGACCTCTATCCATTCTGAGCTCCGTAATCTAGCCGCGACCGCTCGCGGTTTTAGGCATGTCATTTTTTTTCCTTTTGAATGCGGTAAATAATACTTTCCATTTTTGTACAACAAACGATCCGAGTACGTCGGATGAAACTGTCGTAAAAACATTCCGTTTTGCTGCTGAATCAGCATCGTGAATAGAAGAGGGAAAAAACGTGCATGCAAAAGCAACAGCTCCCTCTATCGGAAAATACGCGATAAGATACGAAAACAAAATGATAGAAAAGGAAGACGATATGGCATCTAACTTACCGCCTAAATCTGCGAAGAAGATATCCCTTAGAGCTAAAAATTCCTCCTCCGGAGCCATGTTATTGCTCCCAAAACAATCGTTTTCCGGCCATACTTCCCTGCAAAAAGACAAGAATAAATTTTGCGTAAAGTAGACAGAAAATTTTACTACATGCAGAGATGGGATACCAAGATTTCTTGTCAGGTACAAGAACAATTTTGGATATAGGCTTTATGAATACGTTAGGTCTATGTTTTATTAATTCTTTGGGGTTTATGGTAGAGCCCATAAACACTTTTACAAGTTACAACCGTAAGCAAAATTAGTTTTTCGCGCAAAAAGAACTGGGAAGACAAAGTCAAGCCCATAAGAATATGAGAGATGTGTGCATATTTTCACTGCCAAATGTTTTCGATGCATGGACCACTTGTCCATTATCACAGTTTTCAACGATTTAAATCCGAAAAAAAATCACGAAAAATTTATACCCAAGTAGGTTTTGAAGAACGTGTTACCCAAATCAAATATAATCCGTTGGAACATGGAATTAAAGACATTCAAAATATTTAAAAATAAATTGAAAGATTATCTTGTGGAAAAATCTTTTTAATCCAAACGTGAATATAATTCTGCTTTGTCATAGTTTGTAGACTCTCTGATGTATGTTAAGAATATCATTCACTGATTTTGTTTATGTGTGTTATATACGAAGTACGCGTCATAAATTCTCGGCCTGATAGGCTTATATAGCTTCGAGCTTATTCAAACTCCGTAGCGTCATGGTTGCACATGTGCGAGGCCTACACAATGTATATTACGGCTCGAAGAGTAGTAGTTTTTAGTTGTCAGCCAGACAACGTGACTAGTGCATGAAAATGTCTCATGTAACGAAAATTGAGTACCGCGCGGTCGTTCAATTTTTAACAAAAGAAGCGCGTGCGCCTAATCACATTAAACAACGCTTAGAAGGCGTTTATGGTAATTTATCTCCTTCATATTCCACTGTAAAAAAGTGGGCAAAATGTTTCCGTTTGAGGTAAGAATCTCTTGAAGATGATGAGCGCCCCGGTCGGCCAAGTGAACTGATAACGCCTCAAAACATTTAAATTATTGAAGAAATGGTATTAGCAGATCGCCGTTTGAAAATGAGGGAATTAGCAGTGATATCTAACATTTCTGAAATAAGTATTCGCCAAATTCCCAATATCCATTTGGGTATGAATAAGATTAGTGCAAGATGGGTACCGCATTTTCTTTCTGCTCTTCAATGTGAACGTCGGGTCGAATGTGCGCGCTCGTTTTTAAACATGTGTGGAGATGACCCGAAACCGATTTTGGAGTCCGTTGTCACAGGAGATAAGACAAAGGTTCTGTATTATGATCCTCTATCCAAAAAGGAATCGATAGAACGACGGCGACCCGATGAATCCCGTTCTAGAAAAACGATCAATCAAAACGATCAATCAACGTAAAAAGTGATGGCCACAATATTCTGAGATTTTGAGGGTATTTTACTCATTGACATTAAAGGGTGCAGTGCAACTGTCAACAACAGCACATATTATGCGTCTTTGTTGCATAAATTGAGGGACGATATTCGTGCAAAACGTCGAGGAAAATTGACAAAAGGTGTTCGATTATGCACGACAATGCACTCGTGCATAATGTCGCCATTTCACAAGCTGCCATCCACAAATGCGGCTTTAAGAATTGGAACATCCACCGTACAGTCCAGACATGGCTCCAAGTGGTTATTATTTATTTTCTCATTTAAAGAAAGACCTTGGGGGACGTCGTTTTAAGGACGATAATGAGTTGCAAGCAGCTGCAATACAACATTTTGGAGAAGAATTTTAAATTATTTGTGCAATATAATATTTGTGGTATATAATTATTAATTAATCGTTCTAATAAATGTATTGAAGTTAGGAGAGATTATATTGAAAAATAAAAATTGTTGTATTTTACCAAGTATATTCTTTCTACATCAAGCCGAGAATTTATGGCGCCTAGCTCGTATATTAATACCTAAATTGCTTTTTGACTGATCCTACTATATACCTATTATACATTACTGTGTCATTTTGATCAATGGATAAATATATTATTATTACTATTAATATCAAATTTGAATTATTCGTCTTGGCATAAACCTTTGTTACATCACTACTACTGTGATTCATTCTAAGCATGTAAATTCCTTTTAACATTTAATCTTCTTGATCGGGCAAAGAATTCTCACTTAAATGCCTTAAAAGTGACAATATGACTTTGTTTGCTATTGTTGCTGCAATCTCGAATGTCAAAATACTTTAAAGTATCTTAAAAAGGCCGATCATATCCAAGGATAGTAAACATATCAAGGATTCCTCAATCATTTACGTTCCACATAGCGTCAGATATCGTGTGCGCTACATTGTGCTTTGACCGTTTTATTTCCTTTTTCGCTTGTTTAAATCCTTTTCATCCGTTTCGATTTGGCTTTATCATTATTACTTGTTATATTTCTAGGACCCTTTTGCGCCGATGCAATAAGATTTTAAAGCAATTTACATAATTTTTAACTGGCTGTAATCCGTTAGTGCTTACAACGCAGCAAGATTTTACTATAAAAATTGCACAAAATATTGCTTCAGCACCTGCGCACAACTATTATTGTTAGTAATATTGGGATTGTAAATTTTATTCAGATCGAATACGTTGGTGTTACTCGCCGTTTCTTTATTAAAACTTATGAAACATTGTCTATCATTTGACAGCGGGATGTAATCGAATTTTACGTCTCTACTCATGACCAATATAACCTTAACGGTTAACGTTGCTTATTACTCTTACATTGTTGCAATCTTCAATGTGAAAATATTAAAAAAAAATAAAAAGGTAACACATAATATACTTTGAAACCTTTATTTTATTTTCCCGTGTGGCTGCAGTTTCAACAAACAATTGTCATTTTCAAACTTATTGTAAGTGAAGTTTCCAAGGTGTATTGTGTACTTTTTTATCATGGATCTTCAGGAAGTAACGGCCAGACAACACCTTACATTAAAAAAATATCTTGGAAAAGCTGATCATAACGGGGTTGATCTAAAAAAATTGTTGGCCAAAATCTGATTTGAACTATCTAAAACTAATCTTAATCTTAATGAATTATCCTCATTAGTTGCACCAAATCTTCTTGACGTGGCAAAAATTTTTCACTAAAAAATCTTTCATTAAAATGCCATAATAATAATAATAAATAACCTGGGCAAATATGCGGTAACAGCCAGAGGCGTGGCGAGCGCATAAAAGTTTACACATAAAATAGAAGGTAAGAAATAAATTATAAAACGTGCTGAAACACTTACCGTTTTAAAAGTCTTCCGTGAAATCACAAACTGGATAACATCTGTTAAATATTCGAATCATTAGATATGTTTCCGCAGCTGTTTCAGTCAAGTAAGTACGACGTGCGGAATAAATGTTTTTTAATGCCGAAAACGACCGTTCGATATCTAGCGATGTTATATTTGCATATTTAAAATAATCTCTGAAACAACTTAATGCATCTTCACACGCACTTTCACAAATTTGTCTTAATATAAGAAAATCGGAGTCTTTCTCTAAAACACTTTCAAATTTTCGTATTACACACCAATTTGTTTCGCCTTCTACAGCGCATAACTGTGCGTGAACATCATTCACGATTTGAACAGAATCCACTAGCGACATCGAAACATTTTGTAATTTTTCTATTCCCTCCGCTAGTCCGAAGTAATTGTTGTGAATAGTTCGCAAATCTCTTTTAACCTGACTATCTTGAAATATTCCCTGGCTTTTCTTGATTGCTGCAGTTTCTGTCGGATTGAATTTTAAAACTACCTTCTTTACTTGATCAAAATATTTGTTATAGTAAAACGCAGCCTGCAACCATGTTCCCCAACGTTTCGGGGACTTTAGAAACACTGCCTTTGTACTAGCAATCAATGCATTTACTAGTGGAAAACGTGTAGGAATCGTTTGTGCCGCAAGATTTAGAGTATGGATTTTACACGTTGCATGTAAGAAGTTACCACTGTGTTCTTTAAGAGATCGGCCCAAAGAACGCATGTTTACGGCACCATCACTCACAAACATTAAAAGTTGCTTAGTTGAAATTTCAAATTTGTTCAATGAGTTCAACACCACCTTTAAAATTTCATCGACAGTACAATTTATAATTCTTTTGGAAGCAAGTAAGGAGGAGGATGACGGTCGATGTGGTTCCATTGTACGTACCATTACATTAACCACAGAATGTTTTTGACGATCTGTTGTTTCGTCCACACACAACCACAATTTTTTATCTTTCAATTCCGTTTACATTCTTTTTTCTATATGTTCACGAGCAAATGCCACTACATTTCGTATCTATGTCCGACTAGGTAATTTACAGTCCGCATATTTATTCCAGAAGAAGACAAATGCTTCTTTGTCTAGTAAACGAAACGATAGATTACATAAAATAAGAGTAACACATAAATCAAATGTAAATTTTTCTTGGTCTCGTATGCCACTTTCTGCAGAAGAATGCTGTTTGCTTTCGATGTGACGTTGACAATAGCTTCTGGAAACTAGACATTGAATTTTAGCGCCATCAAAAATTAAGTTCGGCATGTCCACTATAAAGTTTTTAACTGTGTCTGCCATTGGTCGTTTTCGCGACGTACCTAACTGCGACATTTTTAAAGCAAACATAAGCGTACAATTACGAAATAAGTTACGACAGCTTACATATACACAGAACTACTCGCATACAGCTTCGATTTAGTACTGACCCTGTGAACGCGTGTGAAATAAATAATCGCCGACTCCGCACCACATATCTACTACACTGACTGTTACCGCTGTTTGACCAGACTAATAATAAATGACTTTCTAGTGCATATTATGGTTGCCTGAAAATTAGAAAAGTAGAAGACAATATGGGGTTAGCAATATGCACAACCTCAGCGTCGTTTGCCGCTATTCTTACATTGCTATAATTTTTAATGTCAACATACAAAAGAAAAATCTCGAAAAGACTGATCATACCGAGATTGGTCTAGAAAAATTGTTGCCCAAAATGAGATTTGAACTATATAAAACTAATCCTAACCACATGATGTGAATCATCCTCATTACCTGCACTAAATTCAATTTCATTAATAGGGCAAACATGCGGAATTAGTGCTTTAAAGTTACAACAACAGCTGCATATTATAGCATTTTGTTTTCAATTTGGTTTTAGCGTTACACAACGCTTTAACCGCCATACCATTTTTAATTATCTCTAATGAAAGTACCCAGCCTATTATTATTTGTTGCCGATTCTATTTGGCGTATTCAAACGTAAAACAGCTCTGCAGCAACGGATTGGAGACCACTATACACATATAAATTCGACGGTATAACAATAATTGGCTGGAATAATAACTGAAACGACTTTTAGGGGGGTCAAAATCCAATTCGATATTCGATCTATTAGGACCGAAATATACGGAAATTATTGGATATTAGCGCAGTATTAATTCCGACATAGACAAAACCAATATTGAAAGTATCTACATATGAACGTGATACCCCACTTTTGTTGATGGCAACGTCATATCTATTGTTTGCCGAAATACGTACCGTATTATATTGATAATAAACGTTATTGCTATTTGGATTGTGAAATTCGAACAATTAAAACGGATTGTCTAAATTTTAATGCACAAATCGAGTAATAAGGCTAAACGGGATTGGAATTTGTAAAAGTAGGTTGAGAATTTCCTACTCAAAATCGGATAATAGTCACTAGGAGTTCCGTAGGATCCTTACCTAATTATCTGATTCATGTGTTTATTTACTTAATGATCTATCATACATTGCAAAATCATACATACCATTCCATACAATAAAGAAAATCTAAATGATCTATATGAATGGAAATATCGGTATATATGGTGTCAACTTGTCCACAAGTATCAAGTGTACGTATTATACTGCCTAAAGGCTAGATTAGAAACAATTGATCTTCTCTTAACAAAGCTCCGTTGATCAATTGAGATCTAGTTTGAGATAAGTGGATAGATGCCGGGTAAAGAACTACTTTGAAGACCTTGAGGAAGTTATTGAAAGCAGAAGTACGTCTATAGCTCCGCATACCTGATCTATCCTTAAATTAGTGATGGAAAAAATCGTTATTTTAAAATAACAGTTTCAACCGTTATTGTTATTTTGAAATAACGGTTGCAAAATAACAGGTTTAGCGTTATTTCGTAGTCTACAGTTCTACACGATAACGCATCATGATTCCACATAGCACATGTGCAACTGCTGATCTTGCAGCACGCTAAAATTTAAATTCAGAAGTTTTTTTGTAATATAAATATTTTATTGCGTTTTTTGCAGATAAATTATAAACTGGTTAATAGATTAAAATAAATTAAGTGATAAACTGTTCGCTGTTGCACTATCAGATTCAATGCAATCATTGTTACAGCAGCGTTTAATTTCCACCATTTTGACTGATCCTACTGTTATTTTTCTAATACTTAATCTTAATTAATCTTCGAAATGTGAGAACATCTATGTGGTTAAATGCTATATAATAAATATAACGGTTTTGTTTTAGGTTTTTATAAGTAAATTTTTTATATAACATCGGTCTTTTATTTTACATTTGATAATTCCAATACATACAATTATTTAGAAAATATATCCATAATAAACGTCCGACTCGATGTCGACTACCGTTCGAGAGGATATTTATGTATGTACGTGATAAGTGATGTTATTTTTCTAGGGGAGTTGTAACTGTCATCTGTAATAAACAGCGGCTTCAATCAGACAGTCGTAGCGCCACGCAATTGACTACGCCGCAACGGCGGTAGATGATATGTTCACAACAGTCCGAAAGCAACCGTGCTATACCTGATATTTTCCTAACGACATAACCGTTGCAACCGTTATTGGATCCATAACGGTTATAAAATAACAGATAGTTAAATAACGACCCATCCCTACCTTAAATACTGGTGTACTTCCAAAGGTCTATGAATGTAGATGTAATTAGTAACGCTGGCCACGAGCGGTACCGCGCATCGGCGTAGAATCAGTTCGGACCGAGAGGAACGGTAGTATTACTTCGTCTGCGGAGCAGTACGGACATTTTCGCTGCCGGTCATTTACGCAATTGTTTATCTGTCCTAGAAAAATTATGATTTCGTCAGCAAAACGACCGCGGTCGGACAAACTTCGAAAATTTATTGCAGAAATTCCAGACTTAATATATGAAGGTGCTAAAATTAAATGTGTAATCTGTAAAATCCCGTTAATGTGTTGGTCCAGACAACATTGTCTACGACACGTAAATAGTGAAAAGCATGTCTCAAAAAAAAATTGCGCACGAGACAATGAAAAATTTATATTTAATTTATGCGTTACGTTTATCGCATGTAATATACCGTTTAACTTACTAGACAGGGAACCATTTATCTGCTTTTGGAATAACTATTCGGAGTGCAAATTACCAAGTCGAACATCGTTACGAAGAATTGTGCCATCTGCGCGCGAACATATTGAACAAAAAATAAAATCGCAGTTGAAAGATCAAAAATTGTGGTTATGTGTCGACGAAACAACAGATCGGAAGAAACATTCTGTTCTTAATGTAATGGCACGCAAATTGGAACCTCATCAATCGGCACCTTCAATTCCATTAGTCTCCAAATGAATACAACAGTGCACTGCCGAAGTAATTTCAAAGTTAGTGTTAAATACATTGGACAAGTTTGAACTTTCAACAAACCAACTGTTGATGTTAGTGAGTGATGGTGCTGCAAACATGCTTTCTGTAGGCCGGTCTCTTAAAAAGCATTCTGCTAATTTGTTACACATTACGTGTAAAATTCATGCTCTCAATCTTGTGGCGGATAGTATCAGAAAATGTTATCCTGAGGTAGACGCTTTGATAGCGCATACCAAAGCAGTATTTGTCAAATCACCGAAACGTATTCGCGAATTTCACAGACTGTGCCCCCGTATACCAGAGCCACCAGAACCTATTCTAACTCGTTGGGGAACATGGTTGCAGGCCGCGTTTTATTACCATAAATATTTTGACAATATTAAGAACGTGGTTTTACAATTCGATACAAAGGAAGCTGCCGCTATCCAGAAAAGCCAGTCGAAATTTCAAGATAGTCAGGTTAAAATGGATTTAAAAATCATTCACGACAATTACTTCGGGCTAGCAGATGCAATAGAAAAATTACAAAATCCTGCGGTGCCGTTAGAAGAATCTCTACAAATAGTGCAACATGTTCACGCACAGCTATGCGCGATTGAAGACGCAAAAAATGTTTCTGTTCTAGAAAAATTTGAAAGTGTTTTAGAGAAAAATTCTGATTTTGGCACATTAAGACACATTTGTGAAGGTGCGTCAACAGAATCGTTAAGTTATTTGAAAGATTATTTTACTCACGCAAATATTACGTCACTAGATGTAGAACGTTCGTTCTCTGCATATAAACGCATTTTTTCCTCATGCCGTACTAGTTTTGCCGAAACAACAGTTGAAACATATCTAATGTTGCAGATATTTAACAGACATCATTCACTTTGTGATTTCATGGAGGACTCTTAAAATGGTAAGTTTGAGCACGTGTTATTTAATTTTTATTTAAAAGATGAGCGAAATTATTTGCGGCAGCAAACATCTCTATTAGCAGAATAACTCTAGTGGAACGCGAGGCCTGGTCGACTCTACGCTACTGCGCGGTACCGCTGGTCAGCTTTAGTAATTAGCGCTAAATCACAATTGAAGGTTGGTAGTTGCACCGGGATAATCCTGCAGCCATGAACTTACCCCCGGCTGAACACTTCTAATTATCGTTACAATTTTTCCTGTAATAAACTTATTCAAAACGCAAATGCTTGAAACATTTTATCTGTAGCACACATAAACAATCTAAACTCACACAACCACTCCAAATTAATGCCTCAATTACTCGGTTCAATTACGAAGGGTGTATATTATTATTCGTCATAAAACCTCCAGATAAATCCCTCTAATTTGACGACGCATAATTTCAAACAATATGATGTATATTTTCGCCAAACACTTCCGGTGCTTGCATTCGAAATTACTTAACAGCAAGCACGTTGGCAAAACGTTATGGTTACATTTATTAGTGTTATTAGAGTAAACGCAGCCGGTACCAGTAATTGCTACAGAGGCGTTGTCTTAAGCAAAGCTTAGGTAAATGTCACGATTCAAATGCACCAAATTTCCGAAATTATATCGCAGCCGTCAGTAATATAACGAGATTGCGTGCCCTGGATCAACTAACATTTCATCGCCCCACCTTCTTCAACTTAATTACTAAAATATCGGCAAATTAGCGGATGTAACGAAAGTTTTGGGACATTTTTTTTATCGGGTATGTATTTAAGAAATAATGTTAAAGAGTGAACTATGGCCAAGCGTTGCCGTGATTACTTTATTTATTTACGTTACGGGTCATTTTCTCTTTCAGTTGTTGCAAAATGTCTTACCAAGAATACCTTAGAATTACGCAATAAAAGACAATTGAATAAGTTATTTCGTTTATAAAAAATTGCTTATTTATAGCAATTTTAGATATTTTCAAAAAAAAATTATGATCCCTTAATTCAGTCATATTGGATGCTTAGTCTGTTGCTGGCAGTCCAAAATAGTTACACGTGTTTAGAGGTGCTCGGCGATTTTTTACTTGTGAAAAAGTGGAACAAAGAGCTTTATTAAATGTTGCTTTAAGAATTGAATAAAATGGAGTATCGCATTGGAAATGTTGAATATTGTTTTTTGCAATTCTATGAATAAAACAAGTGTTTACAAGCGGTACGACGTTGAAGATGATGAGCGCCCTGGATGTCCCAGCACATCAACAACTGATGACGACGTCAAAAAAGTGAAGAAAATGATTATGGATAATCACCGAACCACTATCAGAAGCGTTGCTAATGATGTTGGCACATCATTTGGCTCATGCTAAACAATTTTTTCGGATGCCTTGGGCATGAAATATGTGGCAGCAAAATTTGTTCCAAAATTCTTGAATTTCGATCAAAAGCAGCGCCGATTGAACGTTGCAACGATAATCCAGAATTGCTTAAACGGATCATAATTAGTGATGAAACGTGCGTGTACGGGTATGATGTCAAAACTAAGGCCCAATCGTCCCGATGGAAGCTTCCTGAAGAGCCAAGGCCAAAAAAAACACATGTTCGATCGAATGTGAAGGTTCTGTTAATTGTGTTCTTCCAGGTTGTATGGTTAATAAGGGGCATTACCTGGAAGTTCTGCACCGTGTGCGTGAACCGATCCGAAGAAAACGCCCAGGTTTGTGGCGAGATATTTCATGGCGATTGCACCAGGTTTTAAATAGTTTTTCTGTATTTGTACTTTGTTTTGTTTTCATTACCAAACGGAACTTAGTTTCTAGACGTGCCTCGTATATGGGTGTCCATTAAAAAAAGACAAAATCGTAAGTTTCCATTTTGACTTACCCTGTATAAATGTGACACTCCTGGAAGCAAATTATAGTTGATATCAAAGTAGAAATATATTCCTAAACGCGTGCTACTATTACAACGATTAAGAATTCATTATTTATCAAGATACGGGTTATTAAGTATGTATGTCATGCTTTTAGAATAAAATTTACAATAATTTTTCAAATAAGTAAATAACGTAATGAAACCCTATATTAGAAATACAGGGGAGATGAGTTTAACCAAAATTTAAATTAATATATAGGGTGTACTATTTAAAAAACGTAAGTTAGGTTCACCCTGGAATAATGAAGCACCCTGTATAAATGTATATAATTTTAAAATGTTGTGTTGAGGAGAGTCTACAATTTGTATTCATTTTTTTTTTCATATCTCTCTTAGTAGCAGATATATCGAGCTTTGTTACACTATTACGCCATCCTGTATGTAACACATGGGCTGGAAAGTTCCGGGCCCAACACATAGATGGCGCTAGTTTTATTGCATTCACCTGTTTTGCAGTTAGTACTAACCTTAAAAAGACAGCTTTCATGATATTCTATTCATTAGTTTGTGAGTTATTGTGCTAAGAGTGACGTTACTTTTGTTATTTCCAAAACAATGGATCAAAAACAATTTCGTGTTTTAATTTTACACTGCTTCTTGATGGGAAAAAATACCGTTCAAGCGAAGCAATGGCTTGAAAAGTGTTATGGGGACTCCGCTCCATCAGAAACAACAATAAAACGTTGGTTTGCTGACTTCAAACGTGGTCGTAGAGACACCGATGATGCAGAACGCAGTGGACATCCAAATGAGGCGGTAACACCAGAAAACATCAAAAAAATCCACAAAATCGTTTTGAATGATCGAAAAGTGAAGTTGCGTGAGTTAGCTGACATCGTAAAGATATCAAAAGAACGTGTTGGCTTTATATTGCATGAGCATTTGACTATGAGAAAGCTCTGTTCAAAATGGGTGCCGCGTTTGCTCACTGTTGACCAAAAACAAGAACGTGTTGATGCTTCTGAGCAGTGTTTGGCCATGTTTAAACGTAACAAACCGGAATTTTTGCATCGGTATGTGACAACGGATGAAATATGGATCCATCACTTCACTCCGGAATTAAAACGATCGTCATCTGAGTGGACAGCAACTGGTGAACCTCGTCCAAAGCGCCCGAAAGCACAACAATCGGCTGGAAAGGTTATGGCCTCGGTATTTTGGGATGTGCGTGGTGTAATATTCATCGACTATCTTGAGAAGGGAAATACCATCAACAGTGAATATTATATAGCGTTACTGGAGCGTCTGAAGGCCGAAATTGCAAACAACGTCCGCATATGGCGAAGAAAAAAATTTTGTTTCATCAAGACAACGCACCGTGTCACAAGTCAATCAACACAATGGCAAAACTACATGAATTGAACGTCGAATTGCTCCCACATCCACCGTATTCGCCAGATTGGGCTCCCAGCGACTACTGGCTGTTCGCAGACCTAAAAAAAATGCTCGCCGGTAAGAAATTTCGCTCGAATGAAGAGGTTATCGCTGAAACTGAGGCATATTTTGACGCAAAAGATAAATCGTTTTACAAAAGTGGTATTGAAATGTTAGAGCGGCGCTGGAATGATTGCGTTGTTCTTGATGGAAATTACGTTGATGAATAAAGCTAATTTTGAACAAAAAAAAAAAACGTGTTTTCTTTGTCAGGCCCGGGACTTTTCAGCCCATGTGTTACACCTCGACTTGTGCTGGAATTCCCGATATTATAGATGGTTAATATATTGATGCCTTTCCTCTAAGCAATACATTGATGCAAATAGCGTGCCTGATATCGGTCTTTTCCTGAAATCTTGCTGCTTTGCGTTAAGCTCTAATTAAAACCAAATAAATGCTTGTTACTTTGCAAATGCACACGGCAAATTATTGATGAAGTTTAGATAAAACGGTACAGAACGAGCATCTTGTATAATGGTCGTCGCTAATCTCCTTCGTTTTTTCCATTTCACGTCTAAAATAATTCAGATAGATAGAATTCATTACCTATCCCCACCGCTCGCAATCGTAAATTAACTCGTAACGACTTCGAAACCGCCAACTTTTTCCATTTAACTCGATTTTTCAAAAGCGATCCATTCTTCACCATTACGCGTCGGTTAATTCGCACCGGGCACACCAAGCGACTTTTCGCGAGAAGGACGAGATAAAATTGCAACCGTGTTATAACAAGAGAAAAACGTATCGGCGTTGTGCCGACCCTGCGGAATCATCATTTAAGCATCCTCCGATGGGACATCCGCTATAAATTCTGTTAGCACATCGCGCGGTGGCTTTTGTTTCGTCCTCTTCCGTTTTTTTTGTTTTTGTTTTTTTTTCATCTTTCCTTTTCGCAGTAAGCCGTTGCTGCTGAGGTAGCCGGCACGCCACGGTTAATGTAATAAATGACCGCCAAGATGGCGCTGCTACGTACGTTCGAAAGTACGTAACTAGGTCGGACACTAGTTCTCCAGCTTTCTAGAATCTAGATGTTTGTGAAACTTATTAAGAAGTAGTTTCCGTTTCTTGCGCATCGTATATTTGCGAGACTCTAATGTGGGTAAGTATGGTGTATGGATGATGGTCGCTACGGTATCTTTCAGAAACATCCTACGGTGTTGCGTTGGAAAGCCTGAAGTTGAAGGAGATAGCGTAAGAACGCCAGTCATATGTTTGAAAGTCCAACGAGCACAAGTCAACGGCGATTATTAAGGATAAGAGTCACTTAGCCTTCGCTGAAATAATTAATTAATAGACGACGTATTACGAACTAGCGTGTGGAAAGTCGAGGAAACTTACTGTCATGGATTAATATTTCAAAAGATAACTCTAACTTGATTGAAATTTCCGCAGAGTGGTCATATGGGAGCTCTATTAAATGGGAAAGTTCTTCTATTACCGCCGCAAGGACTTTATAAGTGTCTTAAAGCATGCTCTTAAACTATACTAGCGCATAGTAATACAAGTAATGTCAAGTTATCAACAAAGACGAAAGACATTAGGATCGAGGCGTGACTTAGCAATGCGTCAGCATTAGAAGGGGCAGAGAGGTTGCATCACATATGCATTTCGTTATCTAAGACAACAATACAATGATGTACGTACATAAATGCATATGCAATGCTCCCACTAATGCTAACGCATTGCCGTGGCACTCTCAGTTTATTCACCGAATACCTCCTCTTTTCCATAACATTCTTATGCTTTATTTCTTGTTTTTTTTACCTTAATTTATTATTTATTCAAAGTTGATTGTTTTTCTATTGAGTGTATAGGTCTGAGTAGAAAGAAAACACTTTCTTCTGTTTCTTTTGGTTTTACTCTACTGTTACGTTTCATTGGTTACAAGTTTATCAAGCAAGGTCTTATCGGCTTCTTTTTGGTTGTTCATTAGTAGAGTAACCTAAACTTGCGGACTCGCATAGGCGTCGGTATCACGGGTTAATATAAGAATACGAAAAATTCATAAATAAACTAAACCGGTAGAGAAGCAGGCATGTAGCGTCGACCTTGAATATAAATCATGTTAAACCGCGCGGAGAGAGATTTCGTTTTAGTACCGGTTGAGCTGTTGCAGAGATTAGTCGAACGGTCAAGGTTATGTACTTACGTGTCGCTTTTGAAAATATAGCTGGTGTTTTTTGTGTGTTGTAGTATTATACCAAGTACATAATTAGTGTATCGTTTCATATAGAACTAATATTTACATACCTAAGAAAACAATGCCTCGTAATAGATTTGCTACTAATGTACATAAGTAGTGCAGTTTTTTGCTTAATATGCAATGTTCGTTTGGCTGCATTGGACAGAACTGATTGCCAGAGGCATGTCAATGGTATTAAGCATATGAGAAATGCAAGAACTGAAATACCTTATACACTATTCCTCATACATTTATTAATTATGTTTACCTCTTGTAATCTTCCGTTGTCGTTGGTGAGAAAAGCAGCTTTTAAAACATTTTGGCGACAATACGTTCCAAAGTACCCATTACCCTCACAAACACAATTACAGAATCATTTGCCGCGAATGAAAAAGATGCTAGAAAATGTGTGTAAACGTGATTTGTGCTCCAAAAAAATATGGATTACCGTGGATGAGACGACCGATATAAAGAAAAACAGTATTGTGAATGTAATAGCTCGCGTTTTATCTAGCGAGAACACAGCATCTCGATATTTGTTAGCTTGCGAACGTGTTCAACAATGTACCGCGGAAAATATTCAAAAAGTGATAATGAACGCTTTGAAAAAATTTAAAATTGCCCAAGATCAAGTTGTGATTGTGACAGATAGTGCAGCAACGATGTTAAGTGTTGGGCAATCCTTAAAACATAGATTTCCTAACTTAATACATATAACCTGCGTGCTGCATGCCTTGCATTTAGTTGGTGAAGTTGTTCGACAACATTACGGAAACGTTGATCGGATGATTGGAAGTACTAAAGCAGTGTTTCGTAAATCTCCTAAACGTTTAAAAGAATTTCGTAAATTTGTCCAGGTATTCCAGAACCTCCTGAACCAATTTTAACGCGATGGGGTACTTGGCTAACAGCAGTTTCTTACTATTTGATCCATTTTCAACAAATTCAATCAGTTATAATGCGATTTAATCGGAATGAATCCAAAGCAATTAGAGAAAGTCAAAGAGAATTTCAAATTCCTCAACTTTTAGAAGATTTAGCAACAATATGTACCAATTATACAGTATTACTAGATGCCATCAGAAAACTACAATGTACTGAATTATCATTGCAGGAATCATTAGACATAGTGGAGAGTGAAAAAATAAATTACACACATTAAATGATACACCAGGATTATGCGCTAGTCAAAAGTTGGCAGACGTTTTAAGGAAAAATCCCGATTTTAATACTTTAGAGGCCGTTTATAATAAGTGTAAGAATGGTGAACTTTTAAGTGATTTTGAAAAACAGTTTCTACATGCAAATGTAACTTCCTTAGATGTAGAGAGATCGTTTTCTATGTATAAGAATATTTTTTCTTGTCGACGCACAAGGTTTAAAGAAGTATCTGTGGAAACATATGCAATGATGCAAGTTTACAGTAGTTCACATCCTGATGCCTCTAATTTGTTGAATAATTATCAAGTAAGTTTATTTATGAATTTTTCGTATTCTTATATTAACCCGTAATACCGACGCCTATGCGAGTCCGCAAGTTTTGGTTACTCTATTCATTAGTAAATCTTTTCCTTTACTCATCTTTACTTCTCCTCCATTTTTTTTTATCTGCAGTTTTACTACACGTTCCAAGTTTGATTTCTATATGCCAATAAGAACAAGTGAAGTCACTATTAAAATAATCTGTCTAAATACATATAAATTGTAAACGACCAACGTATGATACAGTGTACAAACAAAGAACAAACATGTGTTTCGTGTTCGTTCACTATAACCAACAAAACGTAACAATAGAGTGAAACCAAAAGAAACAGAAGAAAGTGTTTCCTTTCTGCTCAGACCCAATAGAAAAAGAATCGCACATATAAAAGAGTATAAATTCGAAGATATAAAAGAGTATAAAAATAATACAATCACCTTTTGTAGTAATTTTTAAATTATCTTTCAGTTTTATTAAACTTTTATTTTGTTAAATAATAATAGTGTATATATGTCTCATTTATCAATCAAACTGGCACTTGTGTAACGATATTTTTTCAGAGTGTTTTGCTTGTACGCGTCACGTACATGGTCGCGATACGTCACGAGCAAGAAGTGCAACGTCATGCAAAATTTTGGTACATAAACTCTTAGATTTTAATTTCGGGGAACTTCTGCGTGTCAAATCGCCGCTTTAAGCTGGCTAGAGGCTGAGCAATAGGAGTTCACCTCTGCGTGGCAAGTCGGCGCTTTAAAGCGGGCTAAAAGCTTAGCAGAGTCCAAGAAATATCCCGCAGGTAGCCGGCCTTAATGAATATTTCTCGAAATTCGCGAAGTATCACATAGACAGTCGGCATATGCAGGTATATGGAATATTTCTTACCATTTTCGTACTAACAGCGTTCAGCTGTTTTAATAGGTGCTACGAAAACGTTTAAGTCCTTATTTTCACTTATACCGTTTTCCCGGTTTTAAATATATGATAATTTAACTTAGAAAACGTTTTAAGACCATAACCCGACACATATCGTTACATCGCTTGTAAATGCTTTGAGAATTTATCTTTTCTTTTTGTAAATACTGTATATTTGTCACCGTAGCAGAGTTTATTTTATTTTATTTTTCTTGACGATTTCTGGCACTAGTTTATTTCTTCATTAGTTGAAATAGTTCTTTTATTTTAAAATTTGTAAATATAATTGTTTACTTTTACTTATGCTTTTTATTCCGTCACTGGACTCTGGGCACAATAGTTATCCCCGGTAAATTGTTGATGCACGCCGTGCTCGACACCGCCGTAAAT
Source organism: Dynastes maya (assembly GCA_029619315.2). Lineage (NCBI taxonomy): Eukaryota > Metazoa > Arthropoda > Insecta > Coleoptera > Scarabaeidae > Dynastes > Dynastes maya. Next base: position 53,402,489 of record JAROYE020000004.1, on the reverse strand, counting down.
TCAATAAACCACAAAGTCCGCAATCAACATAATTAATTAACACCCACGTAGTGATTGGTTATTTAGATAATCTAAATGTTTTGACGCTTCTTAAAATTGTTCCCCCTTGGCGACATCTATCTTGAAAAAGGCAAAAACAATAACCAGGGCATACGCAGCATTACTTGACAAGCTGAAGGCAGAAATTGCGAAGAAAATTTGGAAAATTTTGTTCCACCAAGACAACGCACCGTCCCACACTTCAATGGTCGCCATGGCAAAAATTTATGAATTGGGGTAGGTTCGAATTGATAGACCATCTACACATTCACCAGATCTGGTCTTTCGCGACATTTTTCTGTTATATATACGTGTTTTGCAGAACAAAATGTCAACTACTATTCGAACTGATTAAAGAGATAGGAGCATCGCTCGGAAAGGTGTATAGGCCCACAGAGACTATGCTGGGGAATAACACTGAACTTAACAAAAAAAAAATACTTACTTCTATGTCAAGCTGGAAACTTTTCAGACTATCCTCGCAAGATCAGACAACGAAACATTGACCAAAGTTGAAAACTGTCTTTATGATTCTATCGCGATTAAGAAGTACAGATGTACCACAATATTTTTTCATAGTATTGCATTCTGATTTTTTTTCTATTCATTTGGCGTATCTTACAGATTTCTAGATTCTTCTAATTTTTTTCTTCACAATAAATACATATTTTATTTTTTATTTTATTTAATTTTAAATATGTACACGTGTTTTATGTATTATTCTACATCAATCATTTCGTATCCCTTAGTTGCTATCCCAGAAAATTATTTTAGACCCAAAATAAATCCAGAGTTTTAAAATTTTCTTTATTTATTATTGTTCTAAATTTGTTTTATAAAATTATAAAAGACGCAGCTACTTAAGAAAAGGAAGTCTCTGTAAAATTACCTTTCTAAGTATAAAATCTTACTATTATTAGAGTAATTTTAATATTATCAATTGAATTTTTTTTATATAGAACCTCTAAGAAACCTTACTAGTTTACATTTAGATAATTTCAAAATTCATAAAATAATATCTATATTGCTTTGTACTTGTTTTATACTACGAGGGAAAATAATTAACAAACACAATTCCATTAATTTTTAAACCACTCCGAAGTATTCCCCAGAGAAAAGTGTAAAGCTTCAACGATAGCAGCATTTATAACTAATTACGCTCTCATAACGTCCTAGATCTACGGAAATAAAAGTAGAATAACAAATGATGCTGCAGACACAGCAGTAAAATTTTTACGGCTTCTTTTGTCTTATATCCTCTCGGTCGGGAAGCCTTCGTTGTTTGTATGCACTTTAGAGATAATTTCTTGGGCGAATAGCGACAAGATCTCGCGGAATTTTACGACTTTATTGATTTAAGTGCCGAGAAGGTAAATTGTTGGTTTATATTTTCTAGAGAAAGGTATTTATATATAAATGTATTTAAAATTGTTGAGATACGGATCGAGAAGCATTTTCGAATAACATACCTGCATTAGCAGCGTTATCCTGGTATAACTTTTATTACTCTTGATTTCATTTCCGGTTACTTATTAGTGTCAGGTAGAGTAATGGAGTCAGATTTGTCGTCGTATAATTCAATCCTAATTACGCTGGAGAACTGCGGGCCTGTGGAGATCCCGGCTAAGCTGAGGAGAACGGATTGGAGGCTGTTTGAAACCTTGGTAGTTGAAATAAGCGAAGGATTGGTTGTTGACGCGCACGTGGTCCATAACTTTACCAGATTAGTGTTCCGATCCAAAGAGGAGGCCACAACATTCGATAGAATTAACACAAAAAGGTGGCTTCCACCTGACTTGATATCGCTATTTAAGGAAAAGAGCGAAGCTATTAAAAGGGCTAGGACAACGTTGAGACACAAGACTGTTCGAGGACCAACCATCTCACCAGACTGGTTAGAGATGAATTGTCGTCATTCAGGCAGGAAATTCCGTCCAAGATAATTCTCCTTGGAAATTTATTAGGTCACTTAAGCGCGGCACTAAAAGTTAATCTCTTCGCTTCAGGGTGCGCAAGGACTAGTTTTCTTGGATGAAAATCGGGCAGAAATCCACGCCGAACACCTGGGCAGGATTCTCTCTAGGGAGACAGGCGAGGGTGAGGTTACATCTTATGGGTTGTCAGTTGGGGAGGTACGTGATTTTCTTCATGATCCCCTTTTCTCTGACAACGAGGAACTTATCGCGCTCTAAAGGCCTTTCCGAGAGCCACGGTTCAGATCCTTGCTGATATTATCAACAGAATTCTAATTCTTCATCTGGAAGCATGTCGTCATTATCAACATCCCAAAGCCCGGCAAGGACGCTCTCTTCCCTCAGAACCACAGCCCCAACGATGCTGACCAGATTGCGAAACGAAATGGCTACCACGAATCCCCTAACGAAGAGTTCGGATTCAGGTGGGGGTTATCCAGCGATTTTTAGTTGCTTCGCCTTACCAAAGCAAACCGCAACGTCTTTCACCGGGAAGAAGTACTTGGCGCTGTTTTTCCCAATGCGGCGAGGGCGTTTGATTCGGTATGGCATGACGGCATTGCCTTCAAGATGAACAAAATCGGGTTCAGCAAGGGTCTGATTAGGTTAATTATGTCGTATCTGAGCGCTAGAACTTTTGATATGAGGATTGGTAGATCTACTCCATCAACACGTCCGATTGTGTCCGGAGTTCTGCAGGACTCCCATCTCGGGGCTAAGCTGTTCTTGATTTGCACATACGACACTCCGAAACACAAGTTCAGGTTTCAATCTATGATGACGATATGCGCATCTATTTCGCCGATAGAAGTGAAAATCTACTCGTCGCTAGGCTGCAGACCGCCTTTAACAGCTTCATTGAGTGAGCTGAGAAGTTGAGCCTCCAAACCAATGAAAACAAGAGCATTACCATCCAGTTTACTAGAAGAATAAAGCGTCCGCCCGAGAAGCTAACCATTAACGAACAGCGGTTGGAGCGAAGCACCACAGTCAAGTACTTGGATGTCACGCTCGACAAGCGATTCATTACAGCTAAGAATGCGTTTCTGCCACTAATATGAAGAAATCCGCTGGACGGTAGGACCAAACTTTTGTTTTACTTTATGTGTACTCCTTCTTTTGGAAGAAAATTGTGTTACAATACATATTTTCCAAAATATCTTGAAAAATATCGATTTTAAATGCGTAATTAATACAATTTTATGCATAATCGAAATTCATTCCTCTATATATACAACTCCAGGCAGTCATACGACGTAAATGCCGTTCGTAAAAATTTTGAAGTTCTAATAAAGATCAAGATTTACTCGAATGCATTTTAAAATCTCCAAATTTAATTGGAAAGGTACCGAACAATATGCCGCTGCAATTCGCAGAACCGACAACGCGGTAACCAGAGCGCCTATAATGCGCCGACAATTTCTACGAATACTTCGGCAAACGCCAAAGTTAATAGTCCAGATCTCTTGAATTGTATATATGTATAATAACCACATGATGCAAAAAAAGGATTAAATATTTTCTCCTGTCTAAATAAATAAACATTTACTTATTGGAACTACTTGAAGACTAAACCCCCTTTTCTACTAAATCAACATAATTACTTATTTCTAGAAATCCGGTTACTAAATCTGACAATAAACATTGATAAAATAATGTTTACAATATCATGGGTCTATTATATCATCTGCATTATAGTCAGCAACAATTCCTTTAAAAACAGGGTATTAGATTATTTACACGAAGTTAAGCTGCGCAGGTAAACCTGGATTGTTCTGAACCAGGAAAAAGGTGTGGATAATCTGTTAATTGTATTATAGGTAAACAATTAAATAAGAGCAATTTCATAAGAAAAAGAAAAATAGGTAGTTGTATTCAAAAAAATAAATTTCGACACTTTTCCATTTAAAAGTTTAATCGTAATTGTCGGAGATGCAATTACCCGTGAGTACATGTGTACATGTTTCAAGATGTTTTTATTGAATATAAGAGTTCATGTAAAAAAATCTATTTTTCAACAAAAAATTTTATATTAAACGCTTTTAACATCAATGTCAAATATTAGCAGCTTAACCCTTTTCCTTCTAATGGTCCGAATACACTGATCATTTTATCTTGATTTTCAAATATGGTTTTATTTATAATTCTACCAAAACCTATATGGAGCTAAGTAGTTTTATAATTCTCTTGAAAGTTCTAATTCTTTACCCAAATCTAGTCCTTTTTTCACATCATATAAACTGAAGATTGCCCCAGATTCGTAGTCCGTATTTTCGTCTACCAATGCACAAGTTATAACTGAAATCAATAAACGTGATATTCATTACAAAATTTTTCAGAATTTCAACCCCAAATTTTAATACATAGAAAAATTATGTTTTAGATCATCTTTTTAAGCCAGTAAAGCTGAAATGTTGTACGAAAACCGTGTTATAAGAAGAGTGCCATGTTGTAGGAGGGTTGATTGGATATTAAAATTACCAAGCAATATGATACATAACATTACAATAAAGTTATCTTTCTTCCAAATATATTCTCAATTTACGGAAAAAAATTGGCAAACGTAAATGGAAATTTTTAAACATTAAAAGTTTGGAAATTAGTACAGACCGAAATTAGTGCTTTCTCGGTCTAGTTCATTTGCAATTGGCCATTGATCACGCGCGGCTGTGTTTGTTGTGCTGAGTTAGTGGAAAAAAACTGCATTTGGGGGAATTATGAACCTAACATCGACAGTGGTAATACACCTTTATACCATCCAGTGTAATCGTTAGGTTGTTATCTTTCCCAAAACACGTTGTCATGGACACATCCCAGTTGGGTAATTCAGTGACTTTTATGGTTGTTTTTATTTCTTAAAAAAATGAACCACAGCTCTTATCTATCTCAGTTATAATTTATAAGGAACAAAATTATTACATTTGTTGTATCTAGCTGCAACTCAATAGTTTATTCGAAAATTATGAAATTTAAAAATTTGTTTGAGAATTCCCCCATTTAACTGTAATTATTAGTTGTTCCAAATTTGTATCCGAAATAGCCAAATACGATGCTCTGTGATTAAGATCATAAGATCTTTGGTCGTTTTTCTTATTTACCCAAAATTATATACATACAATACCAACGTAAGTATAACTCAAAAAAACTTACCGCGCCGCCCTCAGCAAGCCCACCGCCTGTTCCAGCTCGTTGCTTCTCAGCTTCCTCTGGATGTTCTTCATAGTTTCCGTCCTGCAAAATGGAAAATAGATCCTGCGGTTAAATCTCGAAATCAATTCCCCACCAAGGGAAAATCATTTTCTCAGCTTCTAACCCGCCTTTCCATCGGTATTCTGCGCGGGAGATACCAACGTGCAGCAATAAAAAGAAAAGTTGAAACGATTCGCCTACTAAGCACCGTATAAATCATCGGAAGCGATAAGAAAATTAGGGAATTAGAAAAGGAGAGGATGGGACACGATGGCAGGTGGTGAAAGGATAGCAATGAATGGAGGAATGTGTGAGAAAACTGTAATATGAAAGAAAGCATGGTGAATTGCAAAATTCAGAGATGAATTCAGCGATATGAAATTAGGGTGAAATATGATGTTGGTTTCATTATATTTCATATTTATCAATGTTATATTCTTCAAAATATAGTCATTAAGTAGCTTGAAATCAAAATTTATAACTTCAGGAAAATTTGAGTCTCATCATTTATTGGTACACGAAAAAAATGTGTTTCAAATTGCTTTCTATAGAAAATTTTACATATACCGGGTGTCCCAGATTCAATGTTACAAGCGACATCTTCCTTATTTGTAGAGATATAAGATCGAACAAGGTGTCGTCGAAAATGGTAAACCACCCTCTAAGAAACCTTCCCCAAATCAATCTTTTTAAATTGCACCCCTCATCTTTTTGATTTTATGATTGAAGTACCAGAAGACAGGAATACAACGGTATAAACAAAATTTCATTTAACAAATAGCTACTAATAAAAACATATTATAGATTGTTCGCATAAATTTGGTTGTACGTATACAACCGTATAGGTTCTTCGAATAAAAAAGATTCATATATTTTTTTCGATTTGCGAAAATAGTTTCCGTATAGTTAAATACGTCGTGAAGTAGTGTTGTTATAAAATCTTTAAAATGCCTTCTAATCCAAATGAATATGCCGATATGTTATTAATTTATGGAGGGTATCCTAAAAATTCTTGAGAGGCAGCAACACTTTATTGAGAGCGATTTCCTAACAGAGTGGTACCATCACATATGGCATTTCCTAGTATTAACACCAATTAGAACAGAAGAAATGCAACTAAATGTATTGGCTTAGATTGGACTGAATCCACATATTTCAATTAGAACTGTAGCAGAAGATATAGGAATAAGTAAATCAACAGCACAGAGGATACTAAAGTTTCACAAATATCATCCTTTTAGAATTCAGTTGCTGCAAGCATTACGGCCTACAGATTTTGAACGGAGACTAGGATTCACGAATGTAATGCAAGTAATGTTAAGCGATGATCTCACAATTACCAATAACATTTTGTGGACTGACGAGGTATGATTTCAAAACAATGGGGTGGTGAATCGCCATAACTGTCATTACTGGGCATTGTCACTCAGTTTCAGGTAATATTTGGTGCGGATTATTTAATGGTACCATTAGTCCATACATCTTTGAAGGAACTTTGACAAGGCAACGTTATATAATTTTTTTACATAATGACCTTCCCGAGCTAACGGAAGGCATCCCATTACCAGAGCGCAATGATTTGTGGTAGCAACGGGATGGCGCTCCGCCTCATAACTCGCGGTTGGTTGTAGAGTATTTAAATGACGTAGATCCCGATAAAATTTTATCAGAAGGTTAAGGAACAAAAAAGAAGATGTAAACCTAAAATAAGGAAAATAAAAACCAAAAAGGAGGAAAAATAGTAGAAAACGAGCAAATTAAGGAGGTTTGGATGAGACAATTCAAGGAATTACTAAATGATGATCAACAACAAGAACATTCAACAACAGAGGAAGAAGAAGGAGGAGAAGAGGAAGAAAGACAGGAAATAGGTGTAAAGCAACCAACCCAAGAAGAAGTGACCGAAATTATAAAAAAGACCCGGAACGCAAAAATGCCTGGAAAGGATGGGATAAACATGGAGTTGTTGAAATATGGAGGCGAAGAATTGAAAAAAACAACTATACGCATTGACATTAAAAATATGGTAAGAGGCGAGAATGCCGAATGACTGGAAAATAGGATAAATATAATAAAGGTACATAAGAAAGGAAGTCAGAGTGAATGTAACAACTATAGAGGGATTACATTACTACCCACCGCCTACAAGGTTTTATCTACGTTAATACAGAGAAGAATAAGAGAGGTAACGGATAATAAAATAGGAGAATATCAATGCGGGTTTACGAAGGAGAAATCGACAAATTATAGAAAAATCTTATCAATATAGACTGATTTTCGTCGATTTTCAGCAAGCGTTTGACTCTCTAAATAGAAATATGATTATGTTAGGGATGAAGGAGTTAGAAGTGCCAACAAAACTAAGAAGACTTATAGTAATGACAATGCATGGAAGTAAAGGTGAAACTTAAGAGTTTGCTCTAAATAAAGGAGTTAGGCAAGGGAATACATGACCAGAAGAGTCAATAAGGGTACAATAAGAGGGGGACAATTAATAGCGTACGCTGATGACGTAGTAATTGTGGCAAAAAAAAGGGAGATGATGAATAACATCTTAAAAGAAATAGTAGATGAAGGTAAGAAGATGGGGTTGAAAATAAATGAGAACAAGACAAAAATAATGAGAATAGGAAAAGAGCTGAGCAATAGAAAAATTGGAGTGGGGAATTATACTTTTGAGGAAGAAGACAAGTTCAAATATTCGGAAGTCGCTATTAGAAATGATGGTAATAGAGAAATGGAAATAAACGAGAAAACAATGGCAGCCAACAAAGCTCTACATATAAAATACACACCTAAGAAGCAAAAATCTTTCAAAGAATACAAAGATAAAAATTCATAGAACAACCATAAGATCAGTAATAATGTATGCAGCGGAAACACTGACAATGACAAAAAGGGATGAAGAAAATTTGAGAGAAGAATACTGAGATCAATACTAGGACCAGTTAGAATGAAAAATTTGGAATATTTGATAACAAATGAGGAGGTAGTGAAAGAATGTGGAGAAGATATAGTTAAGAAGATAAAACAGCAAAGAGCAAAGTGATTGGGGCATATGTGGAGAGCAGGAGAAGATGGTAAATATAATAAATTGAGAGCCATCGGGAAAAAGAAGGAGGGAAAGACCTAGGTCTAGCTGGATGAATGAAGTGAGAGAAGACTTGAAGAGGATAGGGATTGATAAGGCAAATGAAAAAGCTAAAAATAGAACGGAGTGGAGAAGGATTTGTGAAAGAGTGGAATAGGAGGGAACTGATTCTCCCCTTAATAAGGGATCTAGAAAGCTTCATCTGAAGCGGCGAAATCCCCAGGAGGGGTGTCTAAGCCATTTATTATTATTATATCCCAATAGATGGATTGGTATTAACGATTCTATTCAATGGACACCTCGCTCGCCAGACTTAAGCCAACTGGATTTCTTTTTGTGGGGGTATTTGAAAGAAATTGTGTATTCTACTCCACCTACGAACTTAGACGTTTTGGATCTTAAGATTCGGCGTGCATGTAAATCCGTTACAATTAATATGATCACACCAGCAACTTCCAAGGAATTAATTGACCGATTTGAAGCGCGTATTGGGTCGAATGGTGGTCATTATACGAATTATTAACGTATTTAATGTTTGTTTAAGTTTTTGTAAGAATTTTTTTGTTATTCATTATTGATATGATCATTTTGTATTAAATATTTCTTGAACGCAATTTTCATATCGTTCGTACTTCAGTCATGAAGTCAAAAAATGATTTACTAGGAGTAGTTATAAAAAGTATATCTTTTCGGGTTCTGCAACCATTTTCGACGACATCTTGCTCGATCTTATATCCCTAGAAATAAGGAAGATATCGCTTATAACATTAAATTAAGATTATTTCATAATCATTTGAAATTAGAAAACTATAAAATATCCTAACATACAACAAAATATATTTGACCAAATCCAAAAGCAAGCTACTCAATTACTCAACAGCCTGCTGTAAAATATTTCCCCAATAAAGCATCCGAAAAATCCAATTTTATATTCCAGCAAATATTTCCCGAAAGAACCAACAACCCGACGCATCTCGTGAAAGATCACCCGGATTTATACAAATTCCCTATCCATTCTGGTTCAGTATTCCTCTCGAAAAAAGAGAAAAAAACGGAATGTACGCGCATATAGAGAGAGAAATCAGCAACAGCCGCGTGCCACTGCGATACTCACTTCTGATCATCTATGGGAACCTCGGACGTCGCGTCAAATGGCACCAAATCATCTGGGATCTCGGCGCGGCCCTCGAGGACGACGGACAGTTGCGGCCCCACCTCATCCCATCTGCTTTCCAGATCCATTTCGGCCGGTCTAGTCGAAACGCGTCGGTCGACTTCTGACGCTGTTCGGCTCTCTTTTGCTATGAAATATAGATTATGAATTTAATTCTGGAACGAGATGGAGAGATGCGTTTTTTTTGCGGGATTTCGGTAGACGTTGTCGTAAAATTGGTGGAAGAGGGTAAGTAATGCCGAAGTGGGAAGAAGATCATCGAGGAAATAAATACCAAAGAATATTTTTATTAAATGGAAACGAAATTTTATGCTGACATTTTAAGGGAGAGTAAGTCAAGGTCTTATAAGTGCTGATTTGGAGAAGCAAAATATTCAGCTTCTACGTCAATATGTAAATACAGATTTAATTTAGATTCATCAAATATGTATTTGGACTTAAATTATGCGAAAAAAGTAAATTATTAAACAGGGTAATAGTAGCTACTTTACTTTTGCTTCCCAAAAGGTAATATTTAGTTCTACTTGCTTAATATTCTGAAAGAAGGTGAAACTAGATAAATAAATTTTAATGATACAATCAAAATGTTGAAAAATACGAGGTGTGATAAAAAAATACGGTGAATGAATTTTTATAGCAGCAACTGCTGTTGCTACATTCATTTGAAGTAATATGTTCGATAGCCTGATCCTTTAAGATAGTCAGTGTCAAGTTTAAACAAGTTGTAACTTGTCAGTCCGCTTCCAGAACCGGAAGAGTAAGATCGTGTTTACCGTGTCTGTTGCGGATCATGGATTTCGAACACGTTAACATTAAGTTTTGTTTTAAGTCGCAAAAAAGTGCCAAAGGAGCTCATGAAATGTTAAAGTCAGTGTATGGCGATTACGTAATGACTCTGAAAGCTGTTTACAAGTGGTATGAGCGATTTAAAAGTAGAAATGAGTCGATTGAAGACGTGCAACGGTCAAAACGTGCAAAAAGTGACAAAATTGGTTCGTTCAAACAGGCGATTGACTATTCGACAGCTTACCGAAGAATTGAACATCTCGTACGGGTCCGTGCAAAGCATTTTAATCGATAATTTGCAAATGAGACGAGTGAGTGCGAAATTTGTCCCCAGACTTATGACTGCCGAATAGAAGGAAAATCGTGTGTCAGTTTGCACGAAATTGAAGGATCGTCTTAAAGCAGATCCGGACTTCCTGGCCAATATTGTAACTGGAGATGAATGTTGGGTGCATGGATATGACCCTGAGGCGAAAATTCAGTTCCCAATGGAAAATGAGTGGCTCTCATCGCCCTAGGAAAGCACGTCAATCAAAATCGAACGTCAAGGTGATGCTCATTGTTTTTTTTTTTTTTTTGATAGTGAGGGCATAATGCGATCAGAGTTCATTCCAAGGTGAACAAATGTAAACTCCGAATATTACAAGGGCGTACTGCAACGTTTGCGAAACGATGTACGTAAAATGGGCTAATGACTTTCTCCTTCACCGCGACAACACACCGTGCCATGTCGCGTTTCTGATCCGCGAGTTTTTTCCGAAAAAAAGGTCCCAATCTGTCCACATCCGCCTTACTCTCCGGATTTAGCACCATGCGACTTCTGGCTCTTTCCAAAAATAAAAACCGTGCTAAAAGGAAAACGTTTTGACACCATTCCCGACACTGAGATGCCCTTCCGACAGAAGCCTTCCAGAAATGCTTCCAATCATGGAATCAACGCTGGGATAAGTGCATCGCTAGTCAAGAAGAGTACTTTGAACGAAATTAATTCAAATTTGATCTAAGCTTATTACTTTGTTCGTAATAAAATTGAACACTGCGGTACTCAAAAAAAATCATCAAAATTGCTAACCTTAACGGATTATCTGAAGATGCAGTCTATATACGATTAGAAAACAAGAACAGGTAAATATATACATAGATAGATAGATAGACAATCATTTATTCAATAATGCATAAAGCGTAGAATACGTCAATCCAAAATAAAAAATACAATAGTTCTCATAGGTAGTAAGTATCTCGTTATTGTAAGCGAATGACTGCGGCGCTTTTTTGAGATAACTGAATTCGATGAAGTTCGTTTTTGAGATGTTTAACTTCATAGCATGAAGTTCGTTTTTCCCAATTTTTTCAAATCTGTAGGCAGTTTCTATTTTAACTTAACGCAACTTGTAAACAAATGCAGCTAAAAAAAACAAATGCTCGGCGTGCTTTCGTCAGTCGTTGTTTCACGTCTTTTTTCTGTTCCTACCGTTGCTACCGTTTTGCCGCCTTGAAAAAAAAACAAAAATAAAAAAAAAGCAAGAACTCCAAAATAGTCACGTCCTGCGCAACTATCCCCTAATATTCTTTATAAAGCCACACCTTCATTCAGGGTGTCAGCCTGCTCGTCGGCGAGGGAGTGGTTCGGTACTACTCACCAAAGGAGGTAATTCTCAAGGCGCCACCTGTTTAAAATAACTCTGTCCGGTGATTGGGTAAACAGGAACCCACAAAGTTAGTATTAAAAATAATTTACTAAGGAAAACGAAGACGTTGAAACCAAAAAAAAAAATTATCGTGTGAAAAAACTCATTTAATGCTACTCAAAAATATTTTAAAATGGTCCTTATTAAGACAACTAGATTACAACGCGGTTATGTTATGTAGCTAATTGTTATAATTAGCAATTATTCAGTTCGGTACACGCACAAATCATGACATCATTCCGTATGCTGTATTTTTATTGGCCGCCAGGCGTGGCGTGAGTATGTAACTAGGAAAGGCATAGAGACGTTTTCGCACCAAAGTTATGAGTTGTTAGGCAGTAATCAACGAATAGACTAGTTGAGTGAGGCCGTAAGTGGACCAGTATGAGTGAAACCATGTCATCCTGGATTACTGAGAAGTTGTCGTCGGGCATTGTTCTCTGGATGGTTTCCGACGGGATTTTCAACAGCTTGCGAGACGGCCAAAGTAAAAAATAGATATACTTATCATCCAGTGGCATCCTAGGAACATCATAACATTACCCAAGAGTTCAAATACCGGGTCATCGTCTCTGTGAAGAAACGTATAACAGCAGTTCACGACTTTAGCAACCAAAATAAATAAACTCTCAACGTCGTTGTTTTACTGAATCCTTGCATCCCCACCTTATAGCATTGACCTGTATGTAGCAGAACTTCGAGCACTGTATTTCTTTAACTTTTTTAATCGTTTGTTTTCTATGTAAAACTTATCTGTAACATTTATTCATTTTCTTTGTGTATCACAGGTCTTGGTCTCCTATTTTCAATGGAGTTAAATCTTTAGACAGTTTCTATTTTAACTTAACACAACTTGTTAACAAATGCAGCTAAAAAACCAAAGTTGGTTCTTTCTTTAACAGATAAATAACAAATATGTATTGTAATTGAAACTGTATTTCAACGCCTTCTGTGTGAGAGACAATAAATACTGTACTTGGACAAATTACTTCAGTATATCATTCTTTGAGAAACATGAATCATACTCTATCCTTATCCTTTTCCATACAAACGATTTCTACTGCAAGATTAACATTTTTCCATCAATTTTCCCCATTTAAGGAGGCTAATAGTGTCTGAAATATACGCTGTTATCTCAATAAACGTCTGGTAATCCTGAAATCCAATTTCAAGCTTATATGCGCTACCCGCATTCAGAGAATCTATCTTTACTTACTTACCGTTAATTTTAATCAACAAATCCTCTTATATTTAGTTTCCAAAATCCAAATCCCTCTGGAATTGATTCTCGCGTCCGCAGAAAATTAATTGTAGTTAATTTTAGTTTACTACGACAATAAACACAATGCCGCGCCGCGGTAAAACCGGCTGCGGCAATGCCGCCGTCATGTGCGGCTCGCCGGGACCGCTGTTGTACGGATATCCTTTCAGAAATTCATTCAAAACTTTCGGGGACGTTCGGATTTCGCAATCCGCTTTTCACGCTACTCGGCGTAATTCCGCAGACTTTAAACCTTGTTTATTTTACTTCTTAGAGGACTTAAAATCTTTTAGGAAAGCGACAGACGTAATTGTTTTTCGCCGAACGCTTTCTATATTCTGTCGTTTCTATTTTTGGCATCAGCGCTGCGAAACTTTTTTTTTACTGATTATGATAACGATGCTGAGTTAAAATGGGGAATCTGAGAATTTTAGATTGTGCAGATTGCTTTTTTATGTTGAATAATGTGTTATTTACGAGAATGGTATGATAAATACCTGTGTGGAAGACAACGCAATTGTTTTGCATTTAGTAAATTTACTTGTTGATATAATCTCCTTGTAGCTCTCTACACTTTTTTAAGCCATCCAAATAATGGGATTTGTCGAACTCTGCAAAATAGGTCTGTGTTTTGGCAAATAGATCTCTGTTTTTGGCCTTGTTATTTGACGTGAACTCCTTTCTGCCATTTTTTCAAGCTTGGAAAATTAAAGAATGAGGCCAAATCTGGCGAATAGGATGGATAGGGCACCAATTCGTACGAAAAGTGGACTAGCTTTGCTGTCGCAATTGCCGATGAGTGGGTCGGAGCGTCATCATGATGGTACGGAATTTTTTTCTTTGCTAGGTGGGGCCATTTTCTCTTTAGTTCAGCTTCGAATCGATTCAATAAATCAGCATAGTACTGACCCGTGATTCTCCTACACTTTTCCAAATAATCAATTAAGATTATGCCTTGCGAATCGCAAAAAAATCGTCGCCATAACTTTCCGGTCGATGAAATCGTCTTCGCCTGCTTTGGTGCACGTTCGCCGGGAAAAACCCATTTTGCCGACTGACCCTTGGTTTCTGGCGTGTAGTGATGTATATATCTACGCTGCAAAAATTCACTCGTATTGCGCATAAATATGTCCAAACATTGCTTTGAAGTTATCACGCCATTCCATTTTTGATCAATTGTCACCTGACGCGGCACCCGTCTCGCCGATAGCTTTCTCACACTCAATTTTTCGTGAAAGATGTTTTGCACATATTAAATTGTGATGTTTACCATATTAGCAATCTCTCTAATCTCCATCCGGAGGTCTACTAACACTTTATTGATCACATCGTCCGTAGTCACTTCAACGAGACGACCTGACAGCTCCTCATCAAAGATGGATGTTCGGCCACGCTTAAATTCATTACATCAGTATCATCGAAAGTCCATGCTCCTTATAAACTGCATTCAACTTCTAGTTTATTTCTGCACGCGTTCTCTCATTCAAAAAAGAAATCGAATCACTGACCAGTATTGTTCTTTTTCCATGATTCCGTATCCTACACCCGAAAGACCATGGGAACGACTCGGTGTTGACATATTTACCCATGCAAATACTAGCTACCTAGTAATATATGATGCTTTTTTCAATTGACTAGAACTATCACCTTTACAAGACAAGACGGCCGAGGTATTGATATCGGCGATAGAAATAGTCTTTGAGAGATTTGACTCACCTGATATAGTCACCTGTGACAATATACTATTTAATAGTATGCAATTTAAGAATTTCGCTAAAGAATGGAATTTCACAGTGACCCCGAGGAGTCCGAATTATTCCAGGTCGAATGGGCTTGCTGAGAAAGCAGTAGCTAGTAGTATGTTGTAGTGTTTTATATTGATAACTGCGCCGGTGCATATGCCGAGATGCATAACAATCATGCGCAGACTGTACACAGTAAAATGTAACAATGGCGCTGGTAACAAAATAAACAAATTAAACGTATACTGTTTGTATTTATTTTTAACAAATCATACAATGCGAAGAGTTGACGAAAAAAATTAGTGAGGTATGAGAAAAGGGTACTTAGAAGGGAAAGTATGAACAAAAGGCAAAGAAGAACCAACCAAGAATTGAAAAACCTATATGAACAGCTATTGATATCAGCCTTGATAAAGTCATAGACTTTGAAGTGGTATGGCATGGAAAAAGAATGGGTCTACATCGAAAACTATCATGCAATGAAAGCTCGTCAAATGGGAAAGGGTAAGTCGCGAAGAAGATGAAGATGAAGTACTCAGGGACCTCGAAAAGTTGAAGGTCAAGAAATAAAGGGACAAGGCAAAGGACCGGAGAAAATGGCCAGAAATTGCCGTTGAGAGCCTTTATAGATTGTAATGTGTCTATTAATTGGAAAATCTGCCCAGCAGAAATTTTTTCTGTATACCGTGATATAATTAATTCCATTAAATACAATATTTTGAAATCGTTTGCTGGTAATCCTACCAAAATCGTTTTCTAAGATTGTTAGGTTTTTGGCTCTCTAACAAAAATAAATAAGCCTCAAAACTAAC
This sequence comes from Dynastes maya, assembly GCA_029619315.2. NCBI lineage: Eukaryota > Metazoa > Arthropoda > Insecta > Coleoptera > Scarabaeidae > Dynastes > Dynastes maya. The sequence goes on along the minus strand of JAROYE020000004.1, from coordinate 53,386,734 downwards.
AATCTAGAATTGACGTAATTTCACAAATAATAGCATAATGTAATTTATGGTTCAAAAGCATTGCTGATGTTAAGAATAGATAATAATTTCGCCTATAAAAGATAAATTAAGAATCGAAGCTGTGGAAGCCTTATAAAGTTTACATGTTAACCTACTCCATTCTATTATGTTTATTCATAGTCTATAAACGGCACAAGCACAGTATAGTTGAAAGAAGTCCGAATCCACCATAAAACCTAAGCATGTAATTTTATTACAATGTTTATCTATTTTATTCGAGAACTGCCCATCGGGTAAAACGAGCGACTACACCATCAGATAGATACTAAACACGCTTCATTTTACTGCTACAACGCAATATTACCGCATGCGACCGACCATAAAATCTTGCAATATTTACGACTTCCGCGCAGGTTCGTCTTGCCTCACATGACTGCATTTGTTCGCCAACGACAACAATATAAACAATATAACGAGAGAATCCCGTCAAAACAACTAACAAATTCGCCGCTTTAACAGTCTTCGAAACAGCTACCAACGCTACAATGAAACGAGCACCAAATCGAGTACAGCGGGTGGTTGTTTATGATTTATTAGCGAAGTGTTACGCGAAAATACAAACGTGCGCCCATTAAAATCGTTGAAAGACGGCGCGAGACGCGAGAAGAGTAAGCACAGCGCCCCCATCCGGCGAAACAAATATGTAATGCAAGTGAAAAGCGAAGGATCGTTTAGGATCGAGCTAGAGAGCGGAGGATACCGCTGTAGCTACGGGCTGAAACGCGTCAATCTTATCGAAATCGTTTGTCATCTTCGCTGTTGAGATGTATTTTGTATCGCGTCGTAATATATTTGAGCTGGAGGCAATTAAGGTGTAGCTGGGATACGAAAAAAAGGGCAAACATGACGTAAATACCCAAAAAAATATATTAAGAGTAACGGGGAGAAAATATATCTTAGATAAATGATATTTTTTTAGACGATAAAGTTGAAAAAAAAAAGAAAAAGTAATATTTACCTTGGAAATATGTCCCAGAATTTGCTTTAGAGATACGTACATACACATATACATTTGGCAGGCAAAATAATATTACGCAGGAGGAAACATAACTTTTGAGAAAGTAGCTTTTCATTCTTCAGCATCTAATATTTAAGTAACGATCTATTCTCGACCAAGTTTCTATCGAGATGTTGAAAAATAATACAATGTGGCTGTTGTCGTTCTAGGTACAATAAATTGTAAATATTTGTACTTGTTATTGTTATATCTCGTTTATTTTCGTTGGTGTACGACATTTTTCTATTACTAATGAACCTTTACGGATTTTGATGAAACTTTGTGTATTGAATATTGTACGACTTAAACCAACTCTTTTAAACTCTTAAACTCGTCACTGGAATATTTTTAGAAAGTAGACTGAAAATCAAAATTTGCGTCATTAAATAAACCATATCAAGCTCCCAAATTTCATTCGTTTTGCTTGTATAATTAAGAAAATATACTAACTTGTTGCAGAAATTCTTCAGATATACCGCAAATATATATAGCATGGTAGCAAATAAACAAATTTAAGTTCCATTGGTATTAGTGTAAGTCATGTAAAAGTCAGTACACAAAATTTCATCAAAATTCTTAATGGTCATGTGTGAGGCCCTTCTCTTGACATGGCGTGACCTCATGGTTATCAAATATTATACGCCATGCCTATAAGTAGGGTTGTAAACAAAAGGAACCGTTTTAAATATGCATTTTAGGTCAAAAATAACTAGGAAAATGACTAGGAAAAGCTGAAGATCAAATCTGTCGTCTGCCAAGAAGATCTGGAGACGGCAGAACACATCCTATGTGAATGTGTTGCCATTAGTCGCACACAGCACCAACATTTCAGTAGGCCATTTCTTGCACTTACTGAACTGAAGGAAGCAGATCCTAGAGTAGTACTAAAGTTTATTAAAAGCCTCCAACTATTCTAACACGCATAAGTAACCTGGGCAAATATGCGGTAACAGCCAGAGGCGTGGCGAGCGCATACAAGTTTACACATAAAATAGAAGGTAAGAAATGAATTATAAAACGAGCTGAAACACTTACCGTTTTAAAAGTCTTCCGTGAAATCACAAACTGGGTAACATCTGTTAAATATTTGAATCATTAGATATGTCTCCACAGCTGTTTCAGTCAAGTGAGTACGACGTGCGGAATAAATGTTTTTTAATGCCGAAAACGACCGTTCGACATCTAGCGATGTTATATTTGCATATTTCAAATATTCTATGAAACAACTTAATGCATCTTCACACGTACTTTCACAAATTTGTCTTAATATAAGAAAATCGGAGTCTTTCTCTAAAACACTTTCAAATTTTCGTATTACACACCAATTTGTGTCGCCTTCTACAGCGCATAAGTGTGCGTGAACATCATTCACAATTTGAACAGAATCCACTAGCGACATCGAAACATTTTGTAATTTTTCTATTCCTTCCGCAAGTCCGAAGTAATTGTTGTGAATAGTTTGTAAATTTTACTTGATCAAAATATTTGTTGTAGTAAAACGCAGCCTGCAACCATATTCCCCAACATGTAACAACCGGCTGTGGCGGTTCAGGCAAATCAGGACACAGTTTGTGAAATAGTCGGGTACGTTTCGGAGACTTTAGAAACACTGCCTTTGCGCTAGCAAACAATGCATTTACTAGTGAAAAACATGTAGGAATCGTTTGTGCCGCAAGATTTAGAGTATGGATTTTACACGTTACATCTAAGAAGTTTTCCACTGTGTTCTTCAAGAGATCAGCCCAAAGAACGCATGTTTGCGGCACCATCACTCATAAACATTAAAAGTTGCTTAGTTGAAACTTCAAATTTGTTCAATGAGTTCAACACCACCTTTAAAATCTCGTCGGCAGTACAATTTATAACCCTTTTGGAAGCAAGTAAGGAGGATGGCGATCGATGTGGTTCCATTGTACTTATCATTACATTAACCACAGAATGTTTTTGACGATCTGTTGTTTCGTCCACACAGAACCACAGTTTTTTATCTTTCAATTCCGTTTTCATTCTTTTTTCTATATGTTCACCAGCAAATGGCACTATATTTCGTATTGATGTCCGATTAGGTAATTTACAGTCCGCATATTTATTCCAGAAGAAGACAAATGCTTCTTTGTCTAGTAAACGAAACGATAGATTACATAAAATAAGAGTAACACATAAATCAAATGTAATTTTTCTTGGTCTCGTGTGCCACTTTCTGCAGAAGAATGCTGTTTGCTTTCGATGTGACGTTGACAATGGCTTCTGGACCAACACATTAAAGGGATTTTACAAACATTTTTAAAGCAAACATAAGCGTACAATTACGAAATAAGTTACGACAGCCTACATATACACAGAACTACTCGCATACAGCATCGATTTAGTACTGACGCTGTGAGCGCCTGAAATATATAATCGCCGACTCCGCACCACATATCTACTACACTGACTGTTACCGCTATTTGCCCAGACTACACATAAGGGCATTTTAGTACAATAGATCTATTAAGGTCGCAGTGATTAAAGGCATCTTTGACATGGGCCGACTATAATAATAATAGGTCAAAAATATATTCTCTATAATTAAGATTCAACAAACTAGACGTTATATTTATGCAAGGAATCCTTTTACACAGAAGTAGCTTACCTTTCTTGGATTTCTTCTTAGCCTTCGCCCTCTTCTGAACCACAATATCTGAATTACCTCCATCACAGTAACATTGCAGCATCTTCAAAAATATATGCTGGCATTCAATCAAGTCGTTCAAATAACTTCCAGACATCTTAAGCTCGTCGAAAGTAACCAGCAAAGTTAGCACAAGTTCTCTATACTCAAGGACGTAAAAGATGTTACTCTGTATCACTTTGGCCGAATGCCTAACTGAATCCAACGGGGATTTATCCATAGCACAAATGGTTAACAACAATTCCCTATAAGCTAATAAAGCTAGGTGAAGACGCCTAGACCAAAGACGGATTTTCTTCTTATCTTGGCTGATCCTGTCGAAGTAATCCTCCATGTTTTTTTGAACATAATGGAATGATTGGACAGACATAGTTTCGCTGTAAAAAAAATTTTTGTATCGGAAAATTGTTTTAAACACTGTCCTTTTAGATTTTTACCTAACCAATTTCACTTCAAATTTGTAACACCTAATGAACTCCATGAAAAACCTCATCGCCCAAAAATAATAAGACTCGTCGTGGGTTTGAGATTTCGCTCGCATCAAATTTCGTTTAACTTGGCACATGAGTGTGTTATAGGCACCGTTGAGGAACTCAATGCAGAATTCTTTTAGAAATAAGCGGATGCTGAACGCTGATCTGCGTTCGGTGCTGGTGCTCTGTATCGGTAAACGATTTTTGGGAGTTTTAACCTTTTGCTTGTCCGCGTCGAAGTCTAACGATTCCAATTTACTTAGCGGCTTGTGGTAGATGAGCTCGTTATCGCTGATCGACTTCATAGATTTAACCACGTACGTTCCGCCGAATCTAGAGTGCCTGGAATTTAAAATGAAGCGATAATGCAGTCGTTTTTATTTCATTTCCAGTAGCTTAATGGTTCATGGTATCGCAAAGAATTATCAATATACAGTGAATCTACACGAAAGCTCTCGTATGCTCCAAAAGGCTTCAAAATATGTCAAAGATAATTTCTAGTACAAAAGTAACACTTTATTAGCTATAAAAAATACATAAAAACAAAAAATATAACTTGGGCTATGTTTCTACGATTTTAATAATTGTTTTTTACAAAGCTGATTACTGACCTAAATTCCCTAATGCTACTTACATGCAATAAACAATGGTATTCTATTATATGCTGCAAATCAATTATAAAATAAGGATTTCTGTGTCTTGTAACCACGTATTTCTTGGACAAAGTCGTGCAGAAGTAACGGAATACAACGTAACTATCAAATTGAACGCCTGTTAACAGACTCCACCAATTAGAAAGGCAAGAAAGTTAGAAAAGCCTAATTAATGTATTTTCTTTATTTCAAACACCAAAATTTTTCGTGTGTCATAAACATACACATAAGGAAAGAAAATGTCTAGCTATACGAAAAAGCGTACATGCGACAACGGTAAACGCGGATGACTGATTCACCACAAGCGGAGGGGTTAGCGACAGTCGACGGCTGACGGTTATCGATGTAGTTAGTTACAAGGCAAACTGCATCATGTGCGAACGATCTTAGAAAGAATTTATAGAGTATTTACTTTTATTTTTTTTTTATTTCATCAGAATCTATTTTTATTTTCGTCTTTGGAATTTCTCATTAGTTACGTCTAAGCTTCGTAGCAACAACAAAATAATTATGAGAAATTCTCATTTTCAGGCGACCATGACTTCAAATTATTACGTGCGTTCTTGCACACAGTAGTTCTACATCCAAACATTGTTAGAAGTGTACTAACGTCAAACACGCAAACCGCATCGAATCGATCGGATTCCACTCAATACCCTCCTCGCTCTCTCACCGTACATATATAGATATAGCTAATTTCACATTTTCCCGATGTGTGTACTCAACCAACGCTAGGGATTAAAACAAATGAAGTTCTTTCGGTAACAAGAAACTAGGAAGAAAGGGTTAGCTCAAAAATTATTATTTGCTCGGAAACCAAAGAAAATTCTGAGAACCACAATTGCAACGCTACAACCCTTAACGAAACATATCTTTACTGGTTACTGCAAATGATTACCATTCTTTTTTTTTTTGGAAAACAATAACGATATTCGTTATTTTCCCCAAAATTACATGCTAGTAACTTTTACATCATCAACCGTTTAATAGATTTAGTAAAAGAGAAATATCTGATATTGACCCAAAACGAAAATCAGTAGTATTAGTACTAAATGCAATAGTTTTCTGAGTAATACTGCACTATAATCATTTTCAAATAGAGGGCGGCATTATGAACTATTATAGGCTACGGCAATGGTCAATTCGGTGTCCCTTTTCATAGCCAACTTGTTCATGAGTAAATTTGAAACGTGTATAAAGGACAGCGTATATTTTTCTAGAATCCGGCTTAGGTGTGTGGACGATATTTTCGCAGTCTTTGATACTAAGAGTAGTACTTTTCCGGATTTCCTCGCGACACTTAATTTAAAATTCGAAACTATTAAATTTGCAGTAAAAGAAGAAGTAAACAATTAACTCCCGTTCCTGGATAGTTTAATAATTACAACAAAAAACTGGAAATAGACATCTATAGAAAGGAAAGAAACACTACTAGATACATTCTAACCACTGTGGACAATACAAATTGATTGGTAAAATTCCCTTTGGGTAAAAGTAGGTACAGCAAAGAACTGAAATTCATACAAAATTTAGCTATTTACAATGGTTACTCTTCTATAAATGTCCATCGCATTCTTAAGAAAGTCCAACATAGGCATTATATAAGAAATTCCACGACCTTAATCCCGGCAGAAACCCGCGATATGAAATTTATAAAACTTCCTTTCCGCAGAATATCGAAAGGTATTAGTAAAGTTTTTAGTGGACAAGAAATGAACGTATGTTTCAGTTCGCGAAATACTGATTTACTGACTTAATAATGAAAGAAAGGTCGGAAATTTATAAAATTGCATGTAGTGACTGTGATAAAGCCTGTGTTGGTGAAACAAAACGTGCGATAGGCACCAGATTCAAGGAGCACATCAGGTGCTACAGATACGGGAAGATTGAATCATCAAGTGTATCACAACACATAAACGAAACCGGGCATAATATTAAATTAGAAAACCTGAAAGTGATCAATAACGTAACTTTGCCGCGAGAATTAAACGCTTACGAAACTATTTACATAAAAAGGAACACAAATTTTATGAATAAAGAGAAGGGACCAAGTCTTTTTGATTTATTAGGGTAACCAACTTAATCACTTTCTTTGTAGCACCTTCTAGCGGAGTATGAATCTACTTTGCTAATAGCACTGTAGCAAAAGTTTACATTCTTCGTACCAATTAAATAAATTCTTGCAGTTAATAAAAAATATTTGAATTAAATTATGAATGTTAAATATGTGTTATGCATACAAAATTAATCATTTATCTATTTAATCTAAGTTAAAATAGTCTTCCTATGTCAATAGAATCGATGTATTAAATTAGTGAAATGGCAAAATTACTTCTACTTCTCTTATTGGTTCTCTTAGTTATCCATTTTAAAGAAATCTAATTCTGAATATGTTTTGAGCAAAGCTAATTCCAGGAATTACTTTTAATCCCGCTTGAAAACCACTTTGAACCTAAAACTTCATCCTGAATTCATCTCTTGATACGAAAAGCCAATTCCAAAAATACACATTTACTCATTGGATTAATTTACATTTCCTTTACACACGGGTACAAGTTCATTTCCAATAAGCACTTTTTTCATTGATTGATTGCTTCTCATTATTAATTATTCAAATTTAATCATCCCACATAAAATTCTAACTTTGATATGTTTAAACGTTATTACCTGGTTCCATTGAACGCTTTCAACTTGTGCTGTCTCTGGCCGCTTTCTCTATGCCTTATAGCCAGCAATTCCGCTTCATCTCGCAATTTTTCAGTTTGGCTGCGTTGTAAGGCGGCGTTCGCAAGTTCGGAGGCGGATTGTTCCCTCAACATGAACGACAGTATCTCGAGGACATGCATATAGTACACCTGTTCCATTGTCGAGCTGCTGATGTAGAGAATTATGTCGAGCATGCCCGATTGATGTAGCGACCATAATACCTGGAAAAATTCGAACGTGAAGGATGTGTTTCTAGAAGATATATACGAGGAACTGCTGAATAATTCTACGTAGAACAATTTAAATGAAGTCTTTCACTTAATAGAATCAGACTAAAATGACAAACAGAAAAAATTCAGATGCGATGAAATCTGGTAAATTAAAAATGTAAGAAAGATTATAAAACAGTTCTGCTTACATTTACAATTGTTTTTAGGTGTAAATTGCAGATGTCAACATTTTCCTTAAAAGTTTTTTTATTATAATTGACTACTTTTTGGGATTTAAAATTCGTCCTTAGATCCAACTGTATGACAATGAGCAGCAAATGAATCTCTGTTTACTAGTAAGCAATTTTATTTTTGATAGAATTTAGCCTGGGTTTTAGAGATCAATTCATACCACATTGTCCAAAAATGAAAAAATCAAATAGCTATGAATTTCATCAATTCCAATGTCAATTTTTCAGATGTATCAACACGATCAGTACTTTTTGATCACACTGTATTATTTCCATGAGTATTTTTACAAATCTGCTAAAGTAGTGGTAGTTTTACTACACTCGTGGACAAATTTAGAGAAACGCCAAAGAACATGGTTAATTTTATAACAGCAGTGGTTTAAACCTTTTGGTTGATCCTGAATAATATTTTATATTTAATCAAGATGCAGTGTATTTTGGACACATTCAAACATAATTGTTTATCTATTCAGTGATCTGTATTCCGATCGTTTTGTGAGATTGGCGTCTTAAAGGTTCTTATGACAAATTTCATTTTTCTTTTCAAATAATCTTAGTTAATGTTAACGTTTACTGTCGAAACGCAATCTTAAATCAAGATGCGCGATCTTACTGAAGCTGAGGTTCCAGAGCTGTCACTCTGATCAGAAGTGGATACAGTTATCGAGAGGTGGCCGAAACGCAGAAGCAGCCTTCAACAAGTAAGTCAGGTGAATATAAGCACAAATACCGTAAAACGAAGGATCAGAGAATCAAGAACGGTTTCACGTATACCTGCCAAAGGTCCGTTGTTGACCAGGCAACACAGAGTTGCTCGCAAGACTTTTGCTCGAAATCACCGACGTTGGTCTATAAAGAACTGGAGTCAGGTGCTCTTCAGTGATGAGTCCAAATTTTGTCCCCGGCCAGATGATGGAACAGTAAGGGCCATAATGCGGAGATTGGCGAACGACTCTGAATACGGCTATAAGAATGTAGGGGTGATCATGTGAAAAATATGCCCAATGTATCGTTCTCGAAAGAGTTCCTTACGGTGGAGGATCGCTGGTGATATGGGGTAGTATTTGTTTGGAAGCGAGCACAGAGCTTCACATTATAGAAGGTGGATCCTTAACAGCCGCAAGATATGTGACAGACATTTTAGATGACCTTGTTTCGCACCATACATTAGGGACAACTTTCTTTTGATGCATTGCGCATGCATCGTTACTCAGTATTCGCAACAGGTGCAGTTGAAGACCCTGGAATAGGCAGCGAGGTCCCCGGATTTAAAACCAATAGAGTTTGGGACAGGCTTGGGAAATAAGTAAAGCATGGAAATCCTGCACTTCAGAATCTACAAAAACTTAGAAATGCGGTATTGGAGGAATGGGATCAAATTCTCCAAGAGTGCATTGATAAATTGATTAAGAGACTGCAAGCAATGTTAATGATAAGAAGAAGCAATACACGATATTGACATCTTCTTCCCGCGTATTAAATATTAAATAATGGTCGCTGATTGCGTTGGTTATGTTAATTTTGTTTTAGGTTGAAATGTTAGTTTTTACAAATTTCTTCAAATTTCGGAAAAAAAGTAAAATTGCACGTAAATATTTCTTATGAATCAGCGTAAAACATGTTTATACGAATTAACATGTCAATCAAATAAGAAATCTTTGTTATTTTATATATTTTTTGGCGTTCATCCAAATTTATCCATGAATGTAGTTTGTAGTGGAGACTGAACACCTTCTTTACTTGAATACAATTTTATGTTGAACAGAACTTGTCTCCGAATATTCTTTATTTGAAAACATTTTCTCAAAATTGCTCAGAAAAGGAATTATCATCCGTCCACGTACTAGGTGGACACGCTGTATTCCCCGTTCCCTTTAATTCTTGTGAATTTAATTCTTGCTTCATCAGCTTCAATGTAAGCCATTTGGCCAACGTAATACAATAGTTTTTCTTGGTTGGGAATTGAATACAATCCAGTCGTTAATCGTAGGTTTAAAAAATCTACGATTAATGTTACTTTTATCACAATTTTCAATTAACGCTTCAAATTCCAGATCTGACTATTCTTTTCTCTCAACATTTCCTATGAAATCTTTTCTGGGGTAGTCACTCCAGTCCCCATCTAGAAGGTTGAGGCCTTGAGGCTATTCAAAAATATATTAGCAATTTGGTTTAAGTAGAAATATGGAATTATAATTTAAAATCTGTTGAACGTGCTGTAGATCTTTAACATTCTCCATTTATTCCATTTACTTTCATACAAAATTTGTCGCTTTCTACCACTGAAATAATACTTACAAAGATCAAATAAGGCCTTTAGTATTATTACATCAGAGAGTATGCTACTATGGAAACTGTAACTGTATCTGAGGAAGAAGGACAGAGATAAAGGAACAAAACAAGGGGGTGGATCAAATCGAATTACAAACCAGTGATTTATGACAAGTCGGAATGGAAAATTTGATTTTGTAGAAAATGTCTTCATTCCCCTTAGCATTCTTGCCATCTTTGTTAGTCGGCTATTGTCTGCGCTTTACTATCCCCGTATATCTGTCACTATTCCGCAACCCTCCCAAATAATATGCGCTAATAAAATTAAGTGTCAATGACGCGAAAGGAACCTTAGATTCGCGGGATATTTTTATTGATATTGATGCCTTCGAAAAGGAAGCGATATTTAATTTTCCGCTTTTTTGTTTCGATCCCATTCGATTCCGACGCGAGATAAATCTCAATTTACTATAGGGAAATCCCGTTTAAATTGCTGCCTCTGCATATTTATGATTTCAACATGTTTAAAATTGATAATCAGATTATCAAATCCAGCGAAAACGCAACTTATTACTTTTGGTGCAAGGAGCGCTCGAAGGAATGTTCTGGCTGGGCTTGACATTCACATTAGGACTAATGGGATTGTGCCGGTGGATTGTGTAAAGAATCTGAACACTTTGCTTCGTTTCCGAGAAAACACCTCATTTCTAATAAAAAAAGGTCTTATAGCTCTTAAATCTATCGTTGTCCGTAGGAATCTTTTTAACCGCACGACTAAATCTTTACTTTGCAATGCACCCGTTTTGTCAAATTTTAACTACATAGACGCTGTCTATTCCCATTGCATTACAAAGCAGGATGTTCACAGAATTCAGTGCCTCCAAAATAGTTGTTTGAGGTTCACTTTTGGTATGCGCGGACGGCAGGATGTGACTCGAAAGTTATTAGAGGAGGGTATGTTGAATATGTACCACACTCGAATACTGCGTAGCGCGATCTTTTTCCAACAGATTATTAAGCGAAAATGTCCAATTTATTTGTTTAATAAAATAAAATTTAGACATCAGGCTCACATCAGAAATATTCGCCACAATTACCTCTTGTGTCTTCCTAAACATAGGACTGAAATTTATAAGTAACCTGGGAAAATATACGGTAACAACCAGAGGCGTGGCGAGCGCATAAAAGTTTACGCATAAAATAGAAGGTAAGAAATAAATTATAAAACGTGCTGAAACATTTACCGTTTTAAAAGCCTTCCGTGAAATCACAAACTGGATAACATCTGTTAAATATTTGAATCACTAGATATATTTCCACAGCTGTTTCAGTCAAGTGAGTACGACGTGCGGAATAAATGTATTTTAATGCAGAAAACGACCGTTCGACATCTAGAGATGTTATATTTGCATATTTCAAATAATCTTTGAAACAACTTAATGCATCTTCGCACGTACCTTCACAAATTTGTCTTAATATAAGAAAATCGGAGTCTTTCTCTAAAACACTTTCAAATTTTCGTATTACACGCCAATTTATTTCGCCTTCTACAGCGCATAACTGTGCGTGAACATCATTCACAATTTGAACAGAATCCGCTAGCGTCATCCAAACATTTTGTAATTTTTCTATTCCCTCCGCTAGTCCGAAGTAATTGTTATGAATAGTTTGTAAATCTCTTTAACCTGACTATCTTGAAATATTTCCGGCTTTCTTGATTGCCAGCTTCGTCGGATGATTTAAACTCCTTCTTTACTTGACCAAAATATTTGTTGTAGTAAAACGCAGCCTGCAACCATGTTCCCAACGTGTAACAATCGGCTGTGGTGGTTCAGGTAAATCAGACACAGTTTGTGAATAGTCGGGTACGTTTCGGGGACTTTAGAAACATTGCCTTTGTATACTAGCAATCAATGCATTTACTAGTGGAAAACATGTAGGAATCGTTTGTGCCGCAAGATTTAGACTATGGATTTTACACGTTACATGTAAGAAGTTACCACTGTGTTTTTTAAGAGATCGGCCCAAAGAACGCATGTTTGCGGCACCATCACTCATAAACATTATAAGTTGCTTAGTTAAAACTTCAAATTTGTTCGATGAGTTCAACACCACCTTTAAAATCTCATGGCCAGTACAATTTATAACTCTTTTGGAAGCAATTAAAAAGGGAGATGACGGTCGATGTGGTTCCATTGTACGTACCATTACATTAACCACAGAATGTTTTTGACGATCTGTTGTTTCGTCCACACACAACCACAGTTTTTTATCTTTCAATTCCGTTTTCATTCTTTTTTTTTATATGTTCACGAGCAAGTGGCACTACATTTCGTATCGATGTCCGACTAGGTAATTTACAGTCCGCATATTTATTCCAGAAGGAGACAAATGCTTCTTTGTCTAGTAAACGAAACGATAGATTACATAAAATAAGAGTAACACATAAATCAAATGTAAATTTTTCTTGGTCTCGTATGCCACTTTTTGCAGAAAAATGCTGTTTGCTTCGATGTGACGTTAACAATGGCTTCTGGACCAACACATTAAAGGGATTTTACAAACATTTTTAAAGCAAATATAAGCGTACAATTACGAAATAAGTTACGACAGCCTACATATACACAGAACTACTCGCATACAGCATCGATTTATTTCTGTATGTGCACGCGTAAATTTTAATATATCGCACACTGTCCGAAATTACACATATCACTTACATGACTGTTATACCACAGATTGCCCAATAAAGACTATACGGATTAAGGCTCAAATTTACTTATATGAAATCGCCACTTCGCTTAGTAGTTATCGTTGTGACACATTATTATAAATTCGATCGCCCATATTAATCTAATTAAAGGCAATTAAGCAGACTCGCTAAAAATGTTTACGGAAAACTTCATTTGCCCTGAAATTTCGCATGATACACTTGGCCTCTACGCAATTAGGTAGTTGGTATAGAGCTTTGTATTGTTTTCTTTTTATTTTTGTATATTTCATTATATCCATCTGTATTTTTTTTATATTCTTTTTGCAAAGGCTAAAGGAAGAACGCCGCATATCTTCTTTTCGAAGTTAGGCGATTTAGTCTTTTTGTCTCTTGTAATTACTGTATTTTTTTTTCTATATTGTGCACTGTTTCGCTAATAAATTCTATTATTACTATTATTTGATGTCGACAAACACTGCTTCCGATAATTACATGCATACTCACTCCTCGTATGCATATGAAATTTTTGTTTTAAATTATCACACAGATGCCAGCGAAATCAAATGACCATCTATTGACGGGAGATTAAAGTGCTCAAATTATTACTTATTATGAAAATTTCAGCCACGTTGGACGCTTAGTTGTTGTTCAGCAGTCGTTTGTGACAGTCGATTTAGTGTTTTTGTAAAAATGGAAAAAAATCGAATATCGCGCCATCATTAAATTCTTGCATTGGAAAGGCAATGCGACTACGTTAATAAAATCCGATGGACGCTGTTTACGGGAACTCTACACTATCATTTGCCACAGTGAAGAATCTTTCGGCAGCTGAATTTAAACGTGGCCGTACTAGCTTAATTGACGAGAAACGTTCGGGACGACCAAAAACTGTAACTACTACCGATAACATCGGGAAAGTTCACCAAATGGAGCTAAGCGACCGTCGAATTAAGGTTACAGAGGTAGCAGAGGCTGCACTTTTACATATTACACTATTCCGTGTTTCTTTGTACATACACTTGATTATGCCCATTAGCCTTGAATTTTCTAGACACAATATTAAACAGGCCGTTTTTCCTGTCGCAATCATCAATCTTTCATTCATTTAATGACACATTTTTTGGAATATTCCTTCAGCATTTGGAACTTTACAAACATTACTGTACAAACATAAACACATCATTCGGTGTTGTTCCTCTCTTTCCTCTACGCCTCTTCCGTCCCTTTTGCGGATTTAGTATAAATTAACGGCGGACGCGACCAAATACTGTTTAAACCCCGTCGCATTTGTCTAAACATTATTGTTGTCGCAACATGGCCTCGTACTGGTTGTCCGCCCATAAGCGAGGCGAATATTGCCAACATTTTGGCAGCGGTTTAAATCTGAGCGCCGTTCCGGGCTATTTATATATCATTAAATGCATGTATGTAATGCGCGGATGGGATCGTTAAATAGGGAACGCTGCATTCGTTGGCTGTGGAATGAGACGATCCGCTAGTTCCGGCGAAAGCGGTTTCGGTAGCGGATTTAACTTTTAACTAGATGAAGTCTGGCGGAAGATCTGGATTTGAATAGTGTTATCTGGTGAGGTGAATATGATTAGTAGTATATGGTAATAGGGAAGAGAGGAACGAATATGTTGGGTAATTGAAAAAGAATTGCCATTGATGCCATACTATGGTTGATGTTAAATGGTTTAGGAAAGTCATAAAATGCAACTTAGATACAATACTTTATGTTTAAGAGAAACTATCCTTTGAAGTGTTCGCTAATTACACTGCAAATTCTTTTTTACGCATAAAAGCTTTGAAGCAAGCGCACACCTTCATAACTAAGCCTGGAACAGAGCGCTTCGCGCCAGGTTAGAAGTAAAGTCGCGCGGTCCACGACGCGACGTATGTATACAGACGAATCGGCTTGAGCTACCTTAGCAAATGAAATTATTGATTTATTGCAACAGTTTCTCTTCAACCTTTCGCATCTTTGTGCATAATTACAAAGATATATATGTATGAAGACCAGACACATTCAAAGTTGCTCTAAACATCTCAAATTATCAATTATAGCCTTCAAACAACTCCGAAAACTTTGATGTGATTTTGTGCTCGTTATTATTGTTTTATTCGCATTGTTTGCGCAGAAGCATTGTTTCTTCGAAGCGTGTTTACATGTGACATTTTCGCCTGACTAAATACTTCAATTTATGTCAATAAGCGGACGAATTCGTTGCAAATTTCACCGAATCCGTAGCGATTGCGAATTTTCAAACTGTCTCTTGCTGCCCCATTCTACATGTTTCCACCTGCCGTTGAATCAGTATGTTGTAATTACACGAATTGGCGTCGGAACCCTGAAATGTGTGAAATATTTACGCAGAGGGACTTTTTTATTAGTAAATACGACCGCTGACGTTCGTTTGTCTGTTTATTGAAACGGAAAAATTCGTTTGCTTGTTTGTCCTTGTGTGTTGTGTTTCGGCTGTATCCTATACCGGGTGTCAACATTTTATAGAAAGCGATTTCCTAATAGAATGGAACCATCGCATTTCCTCGTCTTGGAGCTAAATTAGGGACAGGCTCATTTCCATCAAATTTAAAACATTCTCATCAACGACTAGTAACACCTGTTAGAACAGAAGAAATGCAAATAAATGTGCTGGCTTATGTTGGATAGAATCTACACACTTCAGTTAGAACTGTGGCAGAAGATATGGGAATAAGTAAATCAACAGTACAGGGGATACCAAAGTTTCACAAACATCATCCTCCTAAAATTCAGTCGTTGCAAGCATTAAGGCCTATCCCACGATTACGATTGTGAATAAATTTTGTAGACTGACCAGGCACGATTTTATAACAATGAGCTGCCGAATCGCCATAACTGCCACTACTGGGCTTCAGAAAATCCTCACTGGATGTGTGGCAACGTTATTTACATTGTTTACAAAATGACCTTCTCGAGTTAATGGAAGATATTCCATTAGCAAAGTGCAATGATTTGTGGTGGCAACGGGATGGCGCTCCGCCTCATAACTCGTTGTTGGTTGTAAAACTGAACTAGTTTAGTTCAGTTTTATATAACGCACGGAAGCCAAATATATTATTTAATTAGTGTACTTGGCATGTAAGAATTAAAAATTATGTCAAAATATTGATATATTTGCAAGATAAAAATAATAACCAGGTATTAAAAAGTGAACGTTCCTGCCATTAAGGTCCCCGTGGTATAGTGGTAAGTACGCCCGTCCGGCAAGCGGGAGGTGTCAGGTTCGATTCCTTACCGGGACAACATTTTTCCAAGTATCTAGTTACGTCGGAAATTCCAAGAAAAATTGCAAATTTTCATAATTCACCGACGAAAGCCAAAATATGTTAAGTAACAAAGTAGTTTCTTCAAAAATCTGTTGTACTTAATACAGTAAATGTATGAGTAATTAGATGTATGTAGTAAAAAACGCTTTTGTTTTTCAGAAATAAGGAATATGTGTATTTATATTAATTGCTTTTTAAAATTAAGGTTATGTTAATTTTAATACGCCACATAAAAAGTTCGGCTTCAATAAATAAACGTAACTTCTTAACAGCGTGGATAAGATTGGTGAAAAATTTGCACCATCAGGTATGTTTACACAATACTTTAGCTCCATTATAATTCAAATCTGGAAATTCACTGGTAAATTTAGTGACTTTATCAGCCAACGGTCGTTTATTTTCCTTGCATACGTTAAACATACTTACATACGTATATATCTTTATAACTATGTGTAACGCTGCGAAGGGTTGAGGAGAAACTGTTGCAATAAATCAATAATTTCATTCGCTGAAGTAGCTCATGCCGATTCGTCTG
Source organism: Dynastes maya (assembly GCA_029619315.2). Taxonomy (NCBI): domain Eukaryota; kingdom Metazoa; phylum Arthropoda; class Insecta; order Coleoptera; family Scarabaeidae; genus Dynastes; species Dynastes maya. Next base: position 53,369,883 of record JAROYE020000004.1, on the reverse strand, counting down.
TATACATACGTGGCATCGTGGGCCGCCCAATCTTACTTCTAACCTGGCGCAAAGTACTCTGTTCCAGGCCTAGTTATTATAATTCTATTCAATATTATGCTTCGCTATTACTACAAAATTTTGATAACTAAACTTGTACGTTTACCATACTACCAATTTACAATTTGAATTCGCTGCTATTTTTCATAGTAGTGCAAGCTTTCACACGACACAAAAATCAACTGGTGTGAAAGTTTGCATTTAAAATAATGCCTAAACACTATTCACAATACCGTTGCCGTACACGATCGCGACAAAAAGTCGTTCGTGTGAAGGTAGGCTCACACCGATGTTTGCCTCTCGGCTTATATAACTACTAGAGTTGCTCGCTAGCGCCAGTGGCGGAGGTTCGATACAACCCTCAGTATAACTGCGAGTCTCAACCAGATCTGTTGTGTGCACACATACGCTACCGTAAATACTATTTCGTAGTTCTACATCTGTTTTAAAAATGTTGCCTACGTCGCGAAAACGACCAATGTTGGACAAAGTTACAGAATTTATAGCAGAAATGCCTGACCTAAATTATGATGGCGTTAAAATTCAATGTGTAGTTTGTAATATCCCTTTAATGTGTTGGTCCAAAAGCGATTGTCTACGTCACGTAAATAGTAAACAGCATTCTTCAAAAAAAAATTGCACACGACCCTATGCCAAGTTTAAATTTAATTTATGTGTTACCTTTATTGCATGTAATCTACCGTTTAATTTACTAGACAAGGATGCATATGTCTTCTTCTGCGGACTGCAAATTACCAAGTCGGGCATCGTTACAAAGAATTGAGCCATCTGCTCGTGAACATATTGAAAAGTTAAATCGGAGTTGAAAGATAAAACTGTGGTTATCTGTGGACGAAACAACAGATCGTAAAAAACATTCTGTGGTTAATGTAATGGTACGTATAATGGAACCACATCAATCGTCACCTTCAATTCTATTAGCTTCCAGACGAGTACAACAATGTACTGCCGAAGTAATTTCAAAGTTAGTGTTAAATACATTGGAAAAGTTTGAACTTTCAACAAACCAACTGTTGATATTTATGAGCGATGGTGCCGCAAACATGCTTTCTATAAGTCGGTCTCTTAAAAAACATTGTGCTAACGTATTACATGTAAAATTCATGCTTTCAGTCATGTGGCAGATAGTATTAGAAAATGTTATCCTGAGGTAGACGCTTTAATAGCGCATACAAAAGCAATGTTTGTCAAATCCCCAAAACGTATTCGCAAATTTCACAGACTGTTCCCCCGTATGCCTGAGCCACTAGAACCTATTCTTACACGTTGGGGAACATGCTTACAGGCCGCGTTTTATTATCATAAATATTTTGGGAATATTAAGAACGTGGTTTTACAATTCGATCCAAAGGAAGCTGCGGTTATCAAGGAAAGCCAGTCGAAATTTCAAGATAGGTTAAAACGGATTTAAAAACTATTCAGAACAATTACTTCGGACTAGTGGAGGCAATAGAAAAATTACAAAATCCTTCGGTGTCGTTAGTGGAATCTCTGCAAATAGTGTAACGTGTTCACGTACAGCTATGCGAGGTAGAAGACACAAAAAATGTTTGTGTTCTAGAAAGGTTTGAAAGTGTTTTAGAAAAAGATTCTGATGTTGGCACATTAAGACAAATTTGTGAAGGTGCGCCAACAGAACCGTTCAGTTGTTCCAAAGATTATTTTAATTACGCAAATATAACGTCACTAGATGTAGAAGGTTCTTTTTCTGCATATAAACATACTTTTTCCTAACGCCGCACTCGGTTTGCCGAAACAACTGTGGAAACATATCTAATGTTGCAGATATTTAACAAAAATTATTCACTTTGTGATTTCACGGAAGACTCTTAAGACGGTGAGTGTTTGAGCACGTATTATATTTTTATTTCTGACCATTTATTTTGTATAAACTTTTATGCGCCCGTCACTGGCTGTTGGCGCAAATTGAGCAACTCTAATAACTACACTGCGAAACAGACAATTAAAAATTTGTCGAAACGTAAAAAAATATAGTTTTATTTCATTCATGTCGACATTAAACCGCTAGAATATGGAAAACTAGCGGCTAAAATCAGGAACCTTTTTTTTAATTTGAACTGAAGAAAAGCACGCCCTTAATCTTCCTTTTCGGTTTTCTTTTTCTGACGCTCAAAAAACCTCGAATTTACACTCAATGCAAATTCCTACTACTCTACTGTTCTCTACATTTCTGTATCGTATGTAAAATACACGTGGCGCAAATGAGTCAGTGAAGTATTCTTATTAACAAGAAATATTTCCAGACAAATGAATGTATTCCAATTATCGCTCATTTCCATTCAAATACACCATAAAAATAAATCCGCGTTATAGTTTTACTTCGTACGCCGGATGTTTAGTATTTCGGACACAACCGTACGTACCTATACCATATACATACATATGCATGCTAAGACTACCCAGTACGATCGCTATTTCAGTTAATTACGTTAAATGGTTAATTACAGCGCCATTAAAACGCATGCCAACGATCGTGGCGCAAACAAACAGCGTATAGAACAATGAGCACACACGCAATCCTCGAATCAGCTCCGAAAAAAACGTCTATATTCAATTCTCCCTTGATTAATAATTATATTGAATTCGTGTAATTACCGCGGAGATAATTTAGGCGCGTCGCTTATTAACGACTGCGTAATTCTACAACAATATACGCGAATGAACTAAGCTCTATTCGATGAAAATTAATCTCGTGACAGGTTCTATACGAAAAATAGGTAATTGGTGGCTAGCGTACCTACCTACACAGCAAGTAAATTGCACCAAAGGGTACAATTAGTTGTCGTTTCCAAGTTTGACAAACCATGGAAAAGTATAGTAATACATTGAATGATCCATGAGAACACTATGTGCCTAATGGAACAAATCTAAAAATCAATAACGTACTCCGAAAAGAACACAAATAACCCGAAAATTGAAACTGTGTGGATGTGTAGATTGATATAGTGCAAGAACAATGGTATTTTTGTTTAGGTGCCCAACAGCTCATTTTCGAGGAGTCGAGCTCCCTAAGCTCAACACCACCCAAAGCAATTTATGTCAATCTCTCCGAAATTATAAGAAATATTAAAAAAAAATACTTTAGACAACTGTTTATCTGTATCAAGGGTATGCGGTAGGCGCCATAAATTCTGGGTGTGACAGGCTTATACAGGTTCAAGCGCGTTCGCACTCCGTTGCGTCATAGTTGCCCATGCGCGAGGCCTACACTATAAATATTTCGGCTCGAAGAGTAGTAGTTTGTAGTAGCAGGCCAGACAACGTGACTGGCGCATGAAAATGTCTCAGGTAACAAAAATTGAGTACCGTGCGGCCATTAAATCTTTAACAAAAGAAGGGCGTAAGCCTAATCACATTAAACAACATTTAGACGGCGTTTATGGTGATTTATCTCCATATTCAACTGTAAAAAAGTTAGCAAAATGTTTCTGTTTGGGGCAAAAATCCCTTGAAATGGTCCAGCAGCTTCCTTGTTGTTAGCCAGTAAAAGGATTGAAAGAACTGATGCCGAAACCGTTGTAAATATAGTAAAAAATATGTTGAAAGAATTTTGTATCGTAGGAGCCCAAATCACCATGTTAGTTTCTGACGGAACCGCAACAATGCTGAAAGCTGGTAGGATGTTAAAAGTATGCTTTCCGACTCTTCTTCACATAACATGCCTCATACACGCATGTCATCTCGTAGCAGAAACAATTCGAAGCAAGTATCCTAGGGTGAATGATTTAATATTATCTACCAAAAAAGTGTTTGTAAAACCTCCCAAACATATCCGCGTATTCAAGCAATTGTATCCGCAAATTTCGCTACCACCTCAGCCTGTATTGACGCGATGGGGAACATGGATCGAGGCAGTATCTTACTATCGCAAATATTATTCCCAAGTGAAAGATGTCATTTTCAAACTTAATTCTTCTAATTCTGAAGCGGTTCGCGAGAATCGGCAACTTTTTTCCGATTCGGACGTTCAAAAAGAAATAGATGACATTTCCATAAACTATTCTGTAGTGACAAACTATTTCGCAGTTAGAAAATACTCACTTATATATACAAGACTCGTTAGATGACATCAACAATTTAGCAGCCGCTCTAGAAAGCTTGACGGATCCTATAGGACTAGATGTCGCGCAAAAATTTCGTGCAGTTTTAAATAAAAATCCGGATTTAGAAAAGGTTCGATCTATATCTGGAATTCAAGACTACACAGAGGAGATTCTGGAGTATTTGAGTTTCGCAAATCTTACTTCATTAGATGCTGAACGATCATTTGCAAAGTATACGAGACCGTTTTCAGACCGTCATCGAGGCCTGACCGAATCGATAATGGAAGCATTGCTTATCTTGCAGTACTACGCGGCGTACCATGTCAGTCGCACATTAACGCAGTGGTCATCGATACGTCAATAAAAAGTAGTAATCTATTATTTTTTTATTAATACTGTGTCTACTTTTGCGCAGTACGCCCCGGACGGTTCCACTAGTTTCTGGAATATTATAAATAGTGCACGTACACCGATCAACCTATAATAACCGGACGTCCACTCGATTCGTTATATGTACATAGTAATCACAGCTCCTTTCACGGCGCCTCTGCGGGTGCAACCGTTTGTCACGCTTTAATGATAGTGTTAGCAGTATTCCTCTAGTCACTACCCTTTTCGGGGAATCGCCTCCCATTGTATCAAAAATCAACATTTCTATTTGATGAAAATATACCTATGTCACGACGAATTCATACACACAGTCAGTCACAAAAGTGTTTAACGTCAGTAAATAATGAAATGTAGGGAAGTGAAATAAAATGCAATGTAACTAATTAGTTAAAAATTACTGTTTATTTAGGACTAGTCGCTAGACGTAGTTCCTTTTATGATATTTTTTAAGATTAAGAAATATTACTTATCGTTTATATGTAAACAGATTGGAATAAAAATTGTGATAAAAAAAATTCTATTGGGAAACAATTAAATTAAATGATTCTTACTTGATCATGAACGCTAGCATCATTATCCGGTCGTCTTTCTGCATCTGGATCTACCGAGACATACAAAACGTTTCGAATGAGGATCAGAATTCTTTCAATTATTAAACCATTTTCATCCCCACGTTCACCATAATCCTGTAACCAAAATACAACAATTTTTAAAGCATTTCATTTAAGAATAAGAAATAAGAAATAAAATAAGAAATCTCATTATGAGATAAGCGAAAAAAATCGAGAAATTTAATGAATCAAGTTTGTATTGAACAAGATCTAAACACGAGAAGAAATGAATTCAAAATTACATACAAATAGTATATTGTAATGTTATTATTGGGAAATTTCATCCCGTGAATTCAGGATGTAATATCGATATCCTTTCGAAGTTTAATAAAATCGAATGAAAAAAATGTTTAATAAAAACGATGAACAAATTACGAAAATAATTTTCCAATTTCATGTTTATCGCGCCCTCTCTATTCAAGCGCGTCATGCATTGTTTCAAATTACCCCAGATAATTGAAACCTCTATACGTCTCTACTTTCTACCCCAGCTAACGTGAAAGTTTCCGGTTGTCTTAGCGCCCCCTCGCTCATCTGTTCTCGACCTTTGTTCAATTTCGACCAATAATAAACGATTTTTACTCAAAATATTTATTATAAAAATAAAACTACCTAACTTAATAGTAATTATATAAATGATTTCTTCAAATTACCGATTTGTTTCCAATCTGTATTATGCCTAGGTTTACCGCCTAGCGTCACAGTGAAGTGTTATTTTGTTAGGGAGACAGAGGGAGGGGATTGAAGAGGGGAAACTGAGAAAAAGCGACCGAAAATAGGGGACTCGACTATATAGACTGCTCCTACGTTATGCAGGTGTCGTTAGAGTCGTTGATTAAATGTACTTCGCTAAGTAGGACTAACCATTCTAACGCGTCTTGCTCACTTGTGAATCGGTTCTGGTGGATTTTGGAAGGTTTTTGAAACTACAGAAAATTCACGTTAATTAATCGTAGCAAATTTGTAACTTGTTCACAAATAAAATAGTTGAATCTTATTTTTTCTTTATTATCTTTGATAAAATTCCGGTGCTACTTATTCCTCATGATGACGCCAGTACTGAATATGGTTGCAGCAAACAATATTTTCGTAACTGTCATATGTTGTTTATATGGTGAATGATACAATTACGCTGTGAAGATGTTTGTTGATTATGGAAATAGCGTAAGCAGTGAATCTTGGTGTTTGTGTGAGCTTAGCGTGCATCAACAAGTCTACCATTGGGTAACGTATATGTCCAAGAGTCAATGGAAATACAAAAGGTGAGTAGGCCTAAAAATGTGTTTTATTTACAAAACAAAAAAAAACTAAAAAAAGACTTCGGAAAAATAAAATTAAACAGAATTCAGAAATCAAGCTCTGGGACAACTCTATGTACAAAAAATTAATTTACGAAATTGCAGAAGATCTTTAGCGATGAAATTAAGCCAAATTCGGTAATCAATCTATATGGGGTAAATGAATATAAATATATAGAGGGTGGTTCTCGCCTAGGACAGCGCTGTACACCGTCTGCGTTGCGGGGGAGTTTTGACTAGGAGAGTGCTGTACACCGTCTGCGTTGCGGGGGTGAATTTCGTCTAGGACAGTGCTGTACATCGTATGCATTACGGGAGTGAGTTTCGCCTAGGACAGTGTTGTACGTCACCTGCGTTGTAGGGGTCAGTTTCGCCTAGGACAGTACTAAACACCGTCAGCGTTGCAAGCAGGAGATGACTCCTATAGAATGAGATTCTACAGCGGTTTATATACCCTAACGGATGATGACGTAGGACTTCTTCTGAACGAGTATGTGGATCGATAAATGAAGCAAATATGCACTGTCATCCAGAAGAAGTCTATAGAGTTTTCCAAAAGTTTGCTCATGAAAAATACAATTAAATATTCGCAAAATGATTCAAAGAATGAATACAAAATTATTATCCTAATAATAAATTGTTTCTTCCTTTTAGTAAAAGTTCTTTGAATCTGTGACGATTAGCCGTTTGTCACACCATAGCGATTATCACAGTGTTATTTTTATATTGCAATACATATTACACCAAACATTATTATGACTAGCGGTTAATAAACTTGCGAAAATACGCCAAATTGATAGGAAAAGAAGCCCTCTTTCGATCTACGTTAATCACGCGCGTCCATTTCGTCGCCCTTTTTCGCAAATCGCATAGTTTGTCCCCTTGTGACCCTCTTTCCCGTCTCTTTCTCGCCTACGGACGACCGATCTATAACCGAGGACGCAAAAGAGATTACGTGATCTTCACAATCACATATTATTAGGCATAATGTTATATGCATCATCCAGAACAATTATTAATTTCAAGAAGTAATTTCAAAGAAAACTGATCTGGTTGAGAGCAACCTTTATAAAATCTGTAAATCATCACTAAATGAAGAAATAGTTTCGCACACTACAGTAAAAGCCGTTCAAAAGAGAATTTAGTAGTTAATATGAGGATTTTTTACCCCGAGTGTACATTAGTGCAGATTAAAACCAACAATTAATTTCGTATCCCCCCTTTTCCACATCTCTCATATTTCCACCCTGTGTAAGTGAGAAACATTAAACTTCATCTTTCACGGGTATTCCGCGCTAAAGTGGCGTTAATTTCATTAAAATAAATTACGAGGCTATGCTATATACACGCTCCACTATGCAAAAAGTACGTAAACAGCGGGTAGGTAAATAAAATACGACTTGAACGCGCGTCGACTACTAGCTCGAAGACCAGGATCGCCAGCGACTTCGTCGTAAAATGCAACAAACACAAAGAATATCACGAACCGGATAGCGTTGGCGAGAGTTACGCGGGGCGCGTAGCGAAGCAGAAACAGTAAGCAAGTTTGGATATTCGGCCAAATATTCCGAAGATATGAATTATACCCGTAAATATTTTTAGCATCTATGTTTTTCGCTATTCGCCGAGAAAACTTAAAGAACGCATATGCATAAATGATTTATGAATGTGTATACATTGAAAGGTGAAGAAAATAGGTCGCGTATAGGGACAAGGTTTATGAATAATAATGTGGCACTGGAGAAACGGAACGTGGAATGGAAAAGCTGATCGCAAATTGTACACAATGAATTTTAAATTAAAAAGTTTCTGTCGTCTTATTCTATAGATTTTGACGAGGGCATTACTCGAATTTGCTAACTTTTACTGTATCTCCAACAGTTTCCCAGATGTTTTTTAGTCGAAAAAATAGGTTCATCATGCTCTTCTTAATCAAAGTTTAGCTTTGCCTTATAAAACATTCACTTCTAGTAAGTCTACAACTATGCACTTTAGATCATTAATTAATAGGAATTATTTTGCTCAAATTGATTCTTCCCATATACGAGGGTAAGTCAAATATTATCTACACTTTCGCCATAACAAGCTTTGAAGGTTATCGTAGTGGAGGCCGCTTGCGTATGGGACAGTGCTTTATCTTGTAAAAGCGTTTTTTTGTGGATCGAAATGTTTTAAAGTGGCCGCGCGAGCGTAACACAAAATGAGGGAGCTGGACGACCGTCAACCTCGACCACCGACGACAACATTCAGCAAGCTCGAGAGATGGTTACAGCAAATAGGCGAGTTACCATAGGTGAGGTTGCATCTTCCTTCCCTCCTCGGTGGTCGAGGTTGACTGCCGTCCAGCTCCCTCTTTTTGTGTTACGCTCGTACGGCCACTTTGAAACATTTAGATCCACAAAAAAACGCTTTTACGAAATAAAGCACTGTCCCCGTATTGTGACAAAAGTCTCCGGTGAATTTCAGCACCTTTCACACCCTCTGACCGCAAAAATCGGAACACTGCTCGTTGTTCCTCTTTGGTGCAAACTAATAGCGGAGCTGGCATACTTATGCTGTTGTAGCTAGCAAACAAATGACGCGATCGTGATTAAATTCCGCACACATGACCATAGAGGCGCTAACTCAACGCATGCGCAAGCGGCCGCCACTACGATAACATTCAAAGCTTGTTATGGCGAAAGTGTAGATAATATTTGACTTACCCTCGTAGATACTGGTAAAGTTTATTCCACGCGTAATAAATTAGCCTGTATAGTGTGCATGTGCATTTAAAAAAAAAATGTTTTGACTGAAACTATAAATTTTGATGTTTTTTTACAAAATGTAGTAGTAGCTACCATAAAAAGACGACATCTTAGCCATGACCAAATATTAAAAGCTACTGTTGCCATACGCACAATGCCAAGTACCATATCTCACTTGGAATCACACTAGGAGTATGAGGCAACGACACCAAAGCAGATCTCGATATGCGACTCCCATCCATGATCGCTTTTCGCAATAAACCACCAGATAGCAATCTTTGTTACTGTACCATAACTACAAAACCAACTACGGACAACCTATGAAGTGACGATATCTGTTAGAACGGTGAGAAACCGCTTTTACGGAGATATCAACCTTTACCCAGGGGAAGTCTCGCAGTTCGAATTGCCTGGGCAAAACATGTAAGACCATCAAAAGGCTTCACCATAATTCAAGGTGAATGATACAATAGCAGTAAGAAATATTCAGTTACTACTATGTCTACATATTTTTCCAGCATAACGAAAATGTATTGAAACGGAATGGTAGAATTTTCAAATACTTAATGCAATGTAATCAACTAGTACATACACGCAGAGAAACGTTTACTTGCATCAAAGCTCTCCGCCTTAATTCAAGGCAATTACTGTTTCAATAGACATCCAGAGGTATTTACTAGTAAAATATGTTACATCCGCTTTCAGCTCGACCTCAATGTTTCCTTAGATATGCAATATAGTTACAAACTCAGCGCATCTTGATCTTAATTGGTGAGCGGTCTTTTAATTGGACTATCTTTCTCACTGAGGCTCTTGATCTTGGAGATACTTTCTTAGTGTTGGCGAGCTTTTAGAATACCTCCAAGTAGTTGAGTTAGTAGTCTAATATTGTGGACCACGCCAACCAATGTCTTAGAGTTGCACTCCCCTGGCCTCTATGTGGCAGCACGTATCTTGCTGCCAAAAAATGTGCGCATGTGTTGACGTTCCGTAAATCTCCAAAGCGTCACCAAACGATTGCCTTTGTTCTTATGGTTCCATTATAGCCGGTCCCGGAATCGAGGCACCCGGATCTTAGAAGCATTAACTTCTCGTTCTAAAAGCATTCCCTTCTTTTTAAAATTTCCAGACTTATTTTGCCCACAAAAAAAAAATTCATTAAACTACACGAAAAATAGTCACCTTACTGTTTTATAAACGAGATCTTAACAACTCCACTTCGCGAAACGTCATCAACATCACACCATAACCCTTCCGTATAAATAAACAAGCGAAATACGGAACGCCGTTATTATAAGCCTATTAATTATAATGAAAGTTGAAAAATACCCTTGTTGCTAGGACGGAAGCCTTCGTCTGCACGAACAGTGAGCCGTAATTAAAAATCGTATTTTCTTCAGTAAATTAATTAAATCTGAGCCTCGGGCGAAAAAAAAAGGGTGCCGAGATAGAGGTGAAGTATTTATAATTAAAACACTAATTAGAAGCTAATGGACTATACAACAAGTGTTTGGTTTGGAACTGACTAGAAGGCTGAAAAGTGGTGGGAGGAAGAATGGCCTGAAGAAGAAGAATCTGGGAATTATTTTTGTTATGTTTTTTATGGCCGCGAACTTTAGGAATAATATTATTTATAAATTCTTAGAAAATTGAAATACATTTACATATGAGGAGGTACATTGCAAAATGCAGTTTTTGACTTGTGTATTTTTCTACGAGTAGCATAGATTCACTGCACATGTCGTACAGAAAATATATTTTTGCAAATGTCAGTATGTTGCGTAAAATGGGAGATACTAGTGTTTTCAAAAATATTGCACGTTTTTAAAATTTACCAGAGACACCTAAAGAAATAAATACTGTGTTTTAAATTATGTAAAAAACTGGGTTTTTGCAATATACCTTCTCATATGTGCTTTTAAATTTAAGGCAAACAGCGTACATTGCCTATAAAATCCAACTGTGAATGAAATATTTACAATGCTTTTCACTTAATACGAAACAAGCTAGTATCTAAACAAGAAGATCGCTGGATTTTTTAAATGCTATAGATAAAAGAGAAAGACGCGATTAATGCAGATCATTATCCAACAAAATTCTGAATAACCCCTACTCCTTTACCATGTTTCATTCAAAAATTTTTGAAAAAGGTTGAAAATTGTGTTACTTTAGAAACAGGTGAGGTAACTTTAGTTCAAGTATGTTAAAGATCATCATATGTCAAATACATGTCAAATATTTGATTCCAAAAGAAACTTACCACATATTCAGCGTTGAACAAGAAAATCATTAATATTTGAAATGTGCAAAAGAGACTAAATCAAATAAATTAAGTTGTGCCGAATTTTAAAGTCATACATGTATCAATACATTTTTGATGATCTGCCCAAAGCTAATTTGCAAGACATAACAAGTAAACATGAAAAAATACCTAGTAACAAAACAACAGAATAATGCTAAGGCAGCCCATCGTATTGGTGGAACTACTCCCGGCAAAAACAATGTAAGCAGAGAAAAGAAAGCACTAACACACGGACATGTTTCTGCCTACCCGGCGTCATCAGCGTGGCTACGAGCACTCCCTTTCTGCTGCCTGCATTGCATCTACCTCTCAGTTTGTGTCCCCAATATCGACAACAGCACGGAAAATGTAACACAGTCATGCCATCCTAGACTGTAGCGACACACACCGGAGTACAGATGCCCGCCACCTATAGCAAGTAGTATGGAAACATTAGATTTCCAACCAATAAACTGCTATGAAACAACATTGTAGCGAATTTGGTACACAGGCTTCCGTGATCGTCAATTACACTATATCCTTGGTTTCCGGGCTAGAACCGCGTCGTTGTCGTAGCTTCTGCCGACGTTTCGTCCATACACTTATGGGACATTTTCAGGGCTGTTACTACACACTAGCTGGGGATTATTCATTCCGGAGAGGTTTATATGAGGATCGTCTTGCGCCAATGGAGCAGAAATGTTATGCATTAATGATGCGTGGCGGTCGCTAGAAGGTTTAATCAGTTGAGGCTTCCACGAGTCATGTTAAGGGAAGCCATAAATTGCTGAGATGTTTGATCTCTATAGATTCACGGATTTGTCTACTATAATAGTGAGGGTTGCGAGACAAGATGCAAATAGAATTAAATTGGATTTGATGGCCAATTTTCAGCCTATGCTCAACCAGCGCGAACCCGGCTACAAGCAACAACAACGTACAACATTCGTGCTCAGTAGTCGCTTTGCTTCATCAATGTACACACTGCCGCATGAACATGGAATGTAGTAGACACCAGGGGCTTCCAGATGATTGCAGTCTTGGGTGGGAAGGTAGTCTGAGAATTTGGAATAGGATTTGAAAATGGTTTTGATGTTGTTAACTACATTTTATTAATGTAATCAAAAAATTGTTTCGCCTTGTACAAACGAGTCAGCAGAATCAACAACTGGCCATCTCTCGGTCTTAAAATTCTTTAAAGAACCCGAAAGAATGGGTGATTAAGATTTTATTCATATTTAGGGATGAAATCAGTTGCTGGGTATTAAATTAGAATAATCAAGATTTCTAAAACCAATTTTTGAGAATGACGGCTATGGAATAATGTTTTATAAGAGCACTTTGATCATTAGTTCGGAGAACCAATTCATTCAGTCTTTTCCAGTTGTTCCAGTGAAAATTTCATCCTTATGCTATAAATCTGCATTTAATGCATATCTCTGTTCACAAATTCATCAGCAAACTTTTAAGTAATCAATTCCATTTAATTAATTATAGACATGAAAACTGGGGTCTTAAGCCTGAAATGATCTGGTCATATACAGCAATAATCAGGCCCCTGATCACCTACACCTCTTTGGTTTGGTGACCAAAACCAAGAAGGCTGTGCAACAGCGGCTTCAACATATTCAGAGACTTGCATGTCTCAACATCACAGGTGTGATACATACCTGTCCCACACCAGCGCTGGAACTCCTGTCGTGAATAACGCTGCGTCACATCCACATTCAGAAGCAGACTATATCGAGTGCCCTCATTCTTAGTAGAATAAAGTGATTACAGGATCTTAGAAGGCATCCCAGAATCCTTGAAAATCCCAACATAGACTATCTGATGCAAATGAGGTACTCTGGCATGGTACACGGACGGCTCGAGAATAGAAGGGGTCGTAACAGGTATAGGCATTACTGGTCCTAACTACCATCTAAAAATGCTTACAGGACTTCACGACAAAATATTTCAAGCAGAGATTTCAGCTTTAAACCAGTGCACCATAAAGAACCTCGAGAAAGGGATACGAGACGCAGCGGTAAATATATTCAGCGACAGTCAGGCAGTTCTAAAGACTACTAAGGCTCACACATACGAATCTGGTTTGACACACGAACGTATATACAATCTAAGGCAAATGGGACGCAATAACCACGTTACTTTGCGGTGGGTCCCAAGCCACCAACGAATCGAAAGAAATGAAAAGGCAGATAAACTGACCGAAGAAGCAGCGAAAATGCCTTCATTTGTCCTAACCCATTTTATGGTCTTTAAAAGAGCCACACAAAACAAGCAATTAAGACATGGGAGGATAACCAAAGGCCTCGTACTGAGAAAGTGTTCCAGGACAAAAACAGGCGAAAGCACATATCAATAGGACCTTAGACTACTGGCAGGATTTTTGACAGGTCAGGTAGCCCTAAAATATCACTTATTTCGTCTATGCCAAGAAGATCTGGAGACGGCAGAATATATTCTATGTAAATGTGTTGCCATTAGTCGCGTACGACACTAACATTTCAGTAGGCCATTTCTTCCAACTACTGGACTGAAGGAAGAAGATCCTAGAGCAATACTAAAGTTTATTAATATTAAAAGCCTTCAACTATTCTAACACAAACAAGGGCATTTTGTTACAACAGATCTATTAACGTCGAAGTGACTAAAAGCATCTATGCCAGCGGAGAAACACAATCTTTTTTAAAACGATTTTAAGTACATAAAAAGAAAAAAAGAGATCGCCTCAATTTATAAATCAGCGCCGTCTATATAGCTCCATGACAATAAGAATTAGTGGGTATAAATAAGCACCAAAGAAAATTTCTTTTGTTCAACTTTCCTCCTCGCGCAGTAGTAAGTCTCGAGGAATTGCAAAACTTCACGTCCGTTAATTCTTTATCAACTTCTCCAGCCGTCGCGTCGTTCATAAAACATCCCGCCGACGGTATTCGTTTTAATAAAGCAAAAAAAAACTTCTCTACTAGTAACTGACCTATTCCGCGCCACCTTCTTGGCAGCCAGCCCGGCCATATCCTTAATTTAACTCCTGAATTACGTGGAAAGTTTCCGTACCGTTCGGACATCCAATTAGTTTCCGGAATGAGATCCGTAGTTGTAACGTCGCACGGGGCGCAGGAGTGATGATAGTGGCAGTCAGCGACGCTGATATCCGCTACCGTCGCCGTCCCATCTCGAAAATTAGGCGGCCGCGACACGACCTGTTCGCCGCGTCCCCTATCGGGTGCATGTATGTAGGCCAGGGACTGCTTGCATGCACACACCGACCGATACCCTCCGTAATATGCGCTTGTTATCGGCCCCAATGTCGTGCCCGTATTTCCAGGCGGACCGTTTCTGGTGAGAAGACGAAATTCCCGCGAATCAAAATAGTCCAGGTAGAAGATTTGCGGTGAACTGAAGATTTCGTTTTGTTGTGCTTTGAAAGCTTTGACTCGGGTTAATTGCATTTATTTTTTCCAATTTCATCATTGAATACTGTTAAATCCCCTTTATGTTTAGTTAATTTTTGCTCAAGGATTCTTGGAAATTGGGTGGTAATAAAAAAGATAAAAATTCCTGCAAATTATTCTTTTTTAATAAATGTAGATTTTCTTACGTTCGTATACAATTCACCGCACTTTAAGGAAGATACGAAAGTATCTTCCCAAATTTTTCCCAACGTCCCTGCCATTTCTTTAACCACTTCAAAAAGTACGTTTTTCCAAACTGCTCAACAAAAAAAAAGAAGCGGTATTGCCAACCTCCGATAGTTCTAAATGATTTTGAAAAAAATTAAAAGCTTGAGCACAGTATGAAAAGGAATTTTCTCGTATACTCCGTCAGATTTCAAGATCTTTACACCGTACCTCTTTAGTTTTATTATGAATATTCCCCATCGACATTTAAAACATCAAATACTGCCTGTAATTTGAATCTCCACTTATAAATTAACTTCCTTTAAAGCACGCTAGTTCAAAATTAAATTCGAACAGCTTTACGACCCTCCATAGGAATTACTGTACATTTCCCCTTCCCCTCTTTCAATGGTGAAGCGGCCGACTATGATGTAGTACCAGGGAGTCAGTTACCCCAGCTTTCATGTTTACCGGGGGCTCGAACGTTTGCGGATTTTCAACGTAAACCAGGTGTCACCCTGCGCGTTCAAGATATATGTATGTGTTGTTTGCGTAGAGGACGCTCCATCCATTTCGTTCAAGACATTCACCGTTCCCAAGGCGCTAGACACCCGGAAAGCCGGAGAAAAGATGCTTTCGCAAAGAAACGCGTTCCTTCAAGTACATGCTTGTTTGCTCGGATGTAATTCTACGCGGTTTAGGTTTGTCGGCGCTTTCTTATTGTAGGCGGTTCCGTAAGTAGAGGCACTTAAGTACGTTAAGTACGGAATATTTTATTCTTGTGAATTTAAGTACGGTAGTAGAGGGCTTCTAGAAGTGCTGAGGGAGTTTGCTGACCTTTTTTTCTCTAAGAATCACGTTTGAGGTTTAAATTTCAGCGGGACAAACTATATACACAAAAGGAATGACAGTACAACAAGGAAAAGCGTGTCAAACATTTCATATAAAAAGAAAAGGTGAAGTTAATATAACGTCAATTTAGTACCTTAATTAATATTAATAAAACTTTGATTGACTCTAGTGGAATCCGTTTGCCGGATAGGCGCGCTTAAAAATTTTATTTCATTAATTATACCGGAGAAACCAAGAAAAACCTATTTTCAAATACTACCTTGCCACCATTTAATGAAAATTAACACAAAATGTTTAAAACTATGCTGCTCTTTTATACTACGAGGGATGATCCTAAAATAAGTTTCCCAAAGCCCTACAGCAGCAATGGGACGTGTTAGGGAAAATTCGACAACATTGGCGTGTGCAGCAGTTCTCCCACTCTATATACGTACCACTCCCGTCTCGCTACGCCGTTCAGTGTTGGCTAAGCAGCCGTCCGAGATGGAAGTCCTGATCGCCGCTACCGCCAGGTGCGAAATTCGCGCTGTGATACGTTTTTTAAACGCGAAAGGGGTTTCACCTATAGACATTCATCGTCAATTAACCGAAGTCTATGGAGAAAAGTGTATAGCTGTTCAACACGTCTGCAAATGGTGTAGGGAATTCATTAGAGGTTGGACATAAATTCACGATGAAGAGCGGAGCGGAAGACCATCAGTTTCAGAGGAAATCGTTGAAAAGGTCGAGAGCATACTGCTTGAAGATCGGAGGGTCATCATTCGTCAACTCGCTCTTCGGATTCGGGACCGACAATGAAGTCAAAGAAGAGATTATTCAATTCTTGAAAGGACTGGCGGCAGAATTTTACGACATGGGGATACAGAAGTTGGAGCACCGTCTGCAAAAATGCTTGAATAGAAATGGCGATTATGTCGAAAAATAACTTAAGTTTTTACTTTTAAAACGATATGTAATAAGGAAATAAAGAATGCTGCCTATTTTTTAAAAATATGGGAACCTAATTTTACGATCATCCTTCGTATAATACTATTCGTGCTTAATTTGTTGATAATTTTCTCGCTTAAATAAAGATTTGGCTAACAACGTTATTAGGTTCTTTAAAAATGATACATTTCCTATTCTCTAATTTCGTTAATATTTTTTAGAAAACCTTTTTTTTTCTCGTCTGTATGCATCATTTTTTTCTGTAAGGATCAGGAGTCACAGTGTCGTGTCAAAACGTCAAATTTTCAATAGTACTTTTCTGATTTTTTCGACACGATACTGTGAAAAGCAACACTTAATTCTTACAGAATAACCCCCCGGATACAACAGATGAAACGCTTTGCAAGCGGAGATTGTAGAGATTCTTCTAACGGCACCGCAGGATTTTGTAATTTTTCTATTGCATCTGCTAGCCCGAAGTAATTGTCGTGAATGATTTTTAAATCCATTTTAACCTGACTAACTTGAAATTTCGACTGGCTTTTCTGGATAGCGGCAGCTTCCTTTGTATCGAATTGTAAAACCACGTTCTTAATATTGTCAAAATATTTATGATAATAAAACGCGGCCTGCAACCATGTTCCCCAACGAGTTAGAAAGGTTCTGGTGGCTCTGGTATACGGGGGCACAGTCTGTGAAATTCGCGAATACGTTTCGGTGATTTGACAAATACTGCTTTGGTATGCGCTATTAAAGCGTCTACCTCAGGATAACATTTTCTGATACTATCCGCCACAAGATTGAAAGCATGAATTTTACACGTAATGTGTAACAAATTAGCAGAATGCTTTTTAAGAGACCGGCTTACAGAAAGCATGTTTGCAGCACCATCCCTCACTAACATCAAGAGTTGGTTTGTTGAAAGTTCAAACTTGTCCAATGTATTTAACACTAACTTTTAAATCACTTCGGCAGTACACTGTTGTATTCGTTTGGAGACTAATAGAATTGAAGGTGCCGATTGATGAGGTTCCAATTTGCATGCCATTACATTAGGAACAGAATGTTTCTTCCGATATGTTGTTTTGTCGACACATAACCACAATTTTTGATCTTTCAACTCCGATTTTATTTTTTATTCAATATGTTCGCGCGCAGATGGCACAATTCTTCGTAACGATGTTACACTACACACACTACAATTTGCACTCCGAATAGTTATTCCAAAAGCAGATAAATGGTTCCTTGTCTAGTAAATTAAACGGTATATTACATGCGATAAACGTAACGCATAAATTAAATATAAATTTTTCATTGTCTCGTGCGCAATTTCTTTTTGAGACATGCTTTTCACTATTTACGTGTCGTAGACAATGTTGTCTGGACCAACACATTAACGGGATTTTACAGATTACACATTTAATTTTAGCACCTTCATATATTAAGTCTGGAATTTCTGCAATAAATTTTCGAAGTTTGTCCGACCGCGGTCGTTTTGCTGACGAAATCATAATTTTTCTAGGACAGATAAACAATTGCGCAAATGACCGGCAGCGAAAATGTCCGTACTGCTCCGCAGACGAAGTAATACTACCGTTCCTCTCGGTCCGAACTGATTCTACGCCGATGCAAGGTATCGCTCGTGGCCAGCGTTAATGATTACACCGGCAACACTGTTACTAACATAACCTCTCTCCATTTTTTGATGATCAGTTGCACCGACACGGATTGAAATTTAATCTAGAATTAAGTCAAAGTGACAAGTTGAATGTGACAATTGCAGTCATTCTACCTGATATTTTGACTTAATCCTAGATTAAATGTTAACTTACGTTGATGCAACTGACCATTAGTAAAACAAATCAACGATCGTACTAGTAGCACATTCTTAAACGAGCAGTTATACCCAACTTTATTGCGACTTTAACCCTTACCATCATCCTAGAACAAAGTTGATTGAAATTTCCTGACGTAACGTATTGCTTGGCAATTTGCGGATACTGGCGAAAGCTTTCGGTTTATGTAATAGATCGCTCTCCAAGATAATGTTCTAACATTTCCCGAGATCCCCAAAACCACAAGACCATCGATGACCTAACGAATACATAAAACTCGATCGCGAACGTCCGCCAGAGGTCGCTCGAAGAAAGATGATTCCCATTATGCGAACAGGGTTAATAATTACGGGCGAAATCAATTAGATTAGACGCTATGAATGTGGGTCAGAGGCAAGCAAATCGAGGGTGCGTTAGTTATTCAGGACGGTTACCGCTCTTGAAACCGCCAAAATTAATGATACATATATACAAGCTATAGGTATACCTACGGGTTCGTTCTATGTATAGAAAACGCCATCAATAACTTTGTGTGCTCAAATAATAATTAACAGCTAGTAATACGCGAATCTAGTTGGCCTGTAGCGTGCACAAACATGTTTATTCCACGGAGATCTCTTTGCGCTATCATTAGTCCGTATGATTAGCGACTAATGATCGCTTGCCGTTTGTATGACAGAGGAACTATGTGCTTGCAAAGGGCGCGGCTGTGTGTTTGTAGTACCAACGCTTTTGCATCGTTTATTAAACGTCAAATTTGCGATGTGTAAGAGTAACTGTAATAATTTCCTAATGCGAATTGTTGTTTAAATATATATGCATTTTGAATACCATAACTTTAACACAATTTAACCCTGAAGGCTTTTTTTAATGATAAGAACATTTTCTACCATTCGTAGAAGTTTTCCAGTGATTTTTAAATACATTCTGTATTACAGTTTCGCAAAATCTGTTCTCCAAACAAATTAAATTAGAATTTGAAGTAAATGGCGATATATAGTGAGACAAGTTTGAAATGGAACCGTCCCTGCAGAACCTATATTTTACACTAAAATCAAATCAATTTTTTTGAATACATAGATCAAAAAGTCTACTTCCAGATAA
Source organism: Dynastes maya (assembly GCA_029619315.2). NCBI lineage: Eukaryota > Metazoa > Arthropoda > Insecta > Coleoptera > Scarabaeidae > Dynastes > Dynastes maya. Next base: position 53,350,088 of record JAROYE020000004.1, on the reverse strand, counting down.
AATTTGAGATCATCTAAATCTTGTAGGTTCAATTTGTTAGGAAATGGAGATTGAAAGTGAACGAGACCAAATGCGTGGCTGTCCGGTTTACGAGGAGAAGAGCAGAACCAGAGAAACTAAGGATTGGCAACACAGAGCTCCCGTGGAAAGCGTCCGTAAGATATCTTCGCCTTATAATTAACAGGAGAGTGACCTGGTTAATGCCAGTACTGAATAAAGATAGCTTGATGGTCCTCGAAACCAAAATTATAATGTACAAGACGTGATTGAGCCCCGTCTTGTCTTACGTCGATTGCGTGGTCGACAGCTGCCAGAAGTCACTTTAGGAGACTGGAGGTACTCTGAGGGTGATAATTGTCCCGCCGTAGTTTGTGAGAAATAGCCAGTTGCATCGAAATCTTAAAATACCAACATTTATTAAACATTTGCGTTAGCTGTCAAACAGGACGTGCAAGAAGGTGGGATGCTCCAGCAATATCCTGATCAGAAGACTGGCAATTGTTCCCCAGGACCGTCCGCCTCCCGGATGTATGGTAATGCAAGTAGCGAACAGGATACGAGTTTCTGATAAAGGTGAAGAGCACACGTCAGCCATGTAATAGTACAGCATTTTGGAGATGAACCTAAACTACTTTTACCAAGCCTAAACAGCGATAAAAGAGCTTAAAGTCTTCGGTCTAGCTCTAAGAAAGGAGATGGATCCAATATGCTTTTGATTACAACTTCAAGAAATTTAAATTTATTCAAGGAGTTTGTATTGTTTTTTATAGCGTTGAAAATTATTTGCTTTGATAATATTGATCATTTCCCAGTTAAACCATGGAGGATACTTATTAGTACTAGCTTTTTGTAGAGGAACGTAAAGATCAAACACAAAATAAAGTTAATATATTAAATCTGTAATTTTCCTTGGAATTTCCGACGTAATTACTTACTGAAAAAATGTCACGGTAAGGAATCGAAACTCACATCTCCTGCTTGCCAGGTATGCATGTTAACCACTACACCACGAGGACCATGTAAGGATCGTTCACTCCTTAATACCTAGTTGTTAATTACGTCGGAAATTCCATGGAAAATTATAGATCTTTATAATTCACCGACGAACGCCAAAATATATTAATTAAATTAGTGTACTTGGCATGTAAAATTAAAAATTGTCTGTCGAAATATTACGATATATTTGCAGATAAAATAATAACAACTAGGTATTAAAGAGTGAACGATCCTTGAGAAGTCCTCCTACTCGGCAAGCAGGAGATGTAAGATTCGACTCCCCACCGTGACATTTTTTCTGTAATTGATTACAACGGAAATTCCAAGGAAAATTATAGATTTACAGAATAAAGTTTACTGTAAAACATGCTATATTAACATCCCCAACATACGATAAGGACCAATCAATTTGTACAATAATGAAAAGAGGCATTCGATTTAGAAAGAAAGCTATCACCTAGCGATGATGAATTTAGTTTTTCAAAAAGTATGTGCTCCCAACGGACATTTATAGAAAAGTTCTCAAAGATTTAAAATCTTCATTCCTATCTGACAGTAGATAAAGGTTATATTCTTGAGCTTGAAAAGTCGAAAACTCTGAAAATGTCCCAAATTCTTGTATTTATGCTTGAAATTCTTAGAAAGGACGGGTGATGGTTTCTTAATAAAAGCAGCCTCACTTGGAATGATTTTTCATAAATTCATTTCAATTTCTTAAAAGTTCCAATAAAAGAAAATATTTTTTTTTGGTTTGTGTTTATGCTTTCGTTTTTTTTATACTCTGAATATTGAGATGGTGTGCACTACCAAAAAGGTTTGTACATATTTTCTACATTTTACTTTAACTAAAAAAACTTGAGTATTTTATTGAAAAAATATATTCTATAAACTAAAAATAAGCAAACTTTTATTGACCAAAGTCTTTAATGTCACTGCCATTAGACCAGCAAACGTTATTCATTTATGTATTTATACTATGAGCGCAAGCGAGAACCACAGCAATTTTTTTTATAAAATGCAAACTGAGATATGAGAATAATTACATAAAAAAATTAGGGTGGTAGTACAGAAATTAGGAATGTTTACAAAAGGTAATCTTTTGACATTGTTTCAGAAGCAGTAATGTAGTTTTATGTGGAAATTCACTTTACCTTGAATGAATTTACCAGGCCATAGAGATTTAAGAAAAGGCATCATTTACAAATTTCGGAAAATGTTGATTTTAAAGTAGAATGAGACCGCTGTTCTTAAGAAACCGTCATCTATCCTTTATTAAATATCTGAGCTAGACGTTATGAAGTATTTGTACACTTATTTTTGTGTTACAAATACAGTGGTTAATTTTTTCTATTAACTCATTAATAAATTAGTTATTTGAGATGACAACTTCAATATTTAATATTGTGTGTTCTTTTTTATGTTTGTTTATTTATTTTTTTTTGTTCCTTTCCTTAACTTTAATTTTTTTTTTAATTTTCTTTATCACTCTCTCATTATTTCATAGTAATCTATTATTTACACCTGCGTTTTATCTTCCCTCCAATAGAATTTCAAAGAAATGATATAGAAATCGAAAACAATCAGGGTAATAAGTAGAGTTACCTAAACTTGGGGACTCGCATACGCGTCGGTTTTACGGGTTAATATAAGAATACGAAAAATTCATAAATAAACTAAACCGGTAGAGAAGCAGGCATGTAGTGTCGACCTTGAATATAAATCATGTTAAACCGCGCTGAGAGAGATTTCGTTTTAGTACCGGTTGAGCTGTTGCAGAGATTAGTCGAACGGTCAAGGTTATGTACTTACGTGTTGCTTTTGAAAATATAGCTGGTGTTTTTTGCGTGTTGTAGTATTATACCAAGTACATAATTAGTGTATCGTTTCTTATAGAACTAATATTTACATACCTAAGAAAACAATGCCTCGTAATAGATTTGCCATTAATGTACATAAGTATGTGTCACTTTTTCCCCATTTAAAATATGACGGTAGTGCAGTTTTTTGCTTAATATGCAATGTTCGTTTGGCTGCATTGGACAGAACTGATTGCCAGAGGCATGTCAATGGTATTAAGCATATGAGAAATGCAAGAACTGAAATACCTTATACACTATTCCTCATACATTTATTAATTATGTTTACCTCTTGTAATCTTCCGTTGTCGTTGGTGAGAAAAGCAGCTTTCAAAACGTTTTGGCGACAATACGTTCCAAAGTACCCATTATCCTCACAAACACAATTACAGAATCATTTGCCGCGAAATGTGTGTAAACGTGATTTGTGTTCCAAAAAAATATGGATTACCGTGCATGAGACGACCGATATAAAGAAAAACAGTATTGCGAATGTAATAACTCGCGTTTTATCTAGCGAGAACACAGCATCTCGATATTTGTTAGCTTGCAAACGTGTTCAACAATGTACCGCGGAAAATATTCAAAAAGTGATAATGAACGCTTTGGAAAAATTTAAAATTGCCCAAGATCAAGTTGTGATGATTGTGATAGATAGTGCAGCAACGATGTTAAGTGTTGGGCGATCCTTAAAACATATATTTCCTAACTAATACATATAACCTGCGTGCTGCATGCTTTGCATTTAGTTGTGAAGTTGTTCGACAACATTACGGAAACGTTGATCGGATGATTAGAAGTACTAAAGCAGTGTTTCGTAAATCTCTTAAACGTTTAAAAGAATTTCGTAAATTTTGTCCAGTATTCCAGAACCTCCTGAACCAATTTAACGCGATGGGGTGCTTGGCTAACAGCAGCTTTCTTACTATTTGATCCATTTTCAACAAATTCAATCAGTTATAATGCGATTTAATCGGAATGAATCCAAAGCAATTAGAAAAGTCAAAGAGAATTTCAAATTCCTCAACTTTTAGAAGATTTAACAACAATATGTACCAATTATACAGTATTACTAGATGCCATCAGAAAACTGCAATGTACTGAATTATCATTGCAGGAATCATTAGACATAGTGGAGAGTGTAAAAAATAAATTACACACATTAAACGATACGCCAGGATTATGCGCTAGTCAAAAGTTGGCAGATGTTTTAAGGAAAAATCCCGATTTTAATACTTTAGAGGCCGTTTATAATAAGTGTAAGAATAGTGAACTTTTAAGTGATTTTGAAAAACAGTTTCTACATGCAAATGTAACTTCCTTAGATGTGGAGAGATCGGTTTCTATGTATAAGAATATTTTTTCTTGTCGACGCACAAGGTTTAAAGAAGTAACTGTGGAAACATATGCAATGATGCAAGTTTACAGTAGTTCACATCCTGATGCCTCTAATTTGTTGAATAATTAGGAAGTAAGTTTATTTATGAATTTTTCGTATTCTTATATTAACCCGTAATACCGACGCCTATGCGAGTCCGCAAGTTTTGGTTACTCTAGTAATAAGATATAAATTTTGTTCTTGCTTCTACTGATTCACTTTTTTCTTGTTTTTTCTTCTTTTTTTGTTGTTAATGAGGAGAAAAAGGTAGACTAGACTAGTGTTTGTAATTAAATTTCTTTCCAGTAAAGTTTGTTTAACACAAATACAGAATTACCTCACATTGAGGATGAATCTTTTCTCAAGAATTAGAATAAGGTTTTCAAATAACTACAACTAAATACTTACAATCTCTAATATTTTACTAATTCTCGTACTCAATACAGCCCACACAGCTTCATCGGCAAATGCTTGCTTGTAATCCTGAAGATGTCCTTCGATTTGTAGGTAATAATTCCTGGCTGTTTTTTCTGTAGGTGGCTCTTCGTTCCACAACATCAATGCAGGCATTGTTAAGTTCACCAGTAGCCTAATTAAAAAAAAAATAAATTCAACAAAATGCAGCGTAAAATTGGCTTACAAGAATACATTTCTATATATTGGGTTGCCTACTCTAAAAAATTAAAACGAAACAACACAATTACAATTGAATTAACTACTTATTCTAGCTTTAAATATAAGCACACCTCAATAGAACATCGAATAACTCTGTCTCCTCCCAATAACTTTTCAGCAATGGTAGTAGATCCGTTTGAACCACTTTCGTCTCTCCCAAATGCCTCCGTATCTCATGATTCTCGTCGTCTTTCCTTAAGTATCGTATCAGATCCTTAACAGTTTCTAACGTATTGGAATCTGCATAGTATTTATTGGCTTTCGCGTCGTAATAACCCAACGCGTTGCATGTTGCTGCTAGTTCAGCAGAAAGCAGCGAAGACATGTCAGCATAAATCACTTAAAATTGCTTCTAATTAAAACTTTCAACTTCGAAATTAAACGGTATTGCGCCTGCCGTGTCGGAAGTTATGGTGCCGTCCGTTGAGTTTAGGTGAAATTCTATTATTTCTCGATTTTACGTATTTCTGAACGTTCAAATGAGGTGAGAGTAAGTCTGTAAATAGATGATAAACGATGGCAGTTTTACTCATGAAGGATATCGAATAACTAAACACTTTTTAAACAGTAAAATACACTAACACAGTCTTTAGAGGAACTCAATAAGTTCGTTTTGTTTACAAATAAAGTAAAAATAAGGTTAAGTTCAACAATACAAGTTTGAAGCGCGCCAAAAACTTTGCGAAGTGTCACATGATCAGTTAGTACCAACCGTGCAGTCGGTAAATGTCTTCGCACTTTAAGATGAGTTCAACCAAAATTATTTTGAAATTACTGTTATTAAAATAAATATGTTATAGAATTAAAAGATGAATAATTAAGTATGTTGTTGCTCAAGTATTCGTATTACCATATAAACAACAATGTCAGTTTATATGTAGCTTTAGTAGTTTTAAATTCACGCTGAACACTAGTAATTGCTTTTAAAATATGTAACTTAGTTACTTTACAACGATATGCTGTAGGAAATCAAACATTTAATCTTCCAAAAAATTGTAAAATTTATTAATTTGACGCAAGCTCTGTCGTAATAAAAATCTTTTACGACTTTATATAAAACTGTACTTTTAGTTATACAGATTGGTTACAAATCCATCAAACATTTTAGTATAAAATGCCAATAATTTCTTGATGATAATAGGAATTTGTTACACTATAGTATTCATACTCTGTCCCTGTCAATACTCTACTCTAAACGACATTGTGTTTGAAACATTTACATTGTCAGCCATTATATTAAAGAGATCTTTCAACAATCTGTATGGACGTAAATTTATTAGGTAGCTGCTTTTATTAAATTTTCCATAACTTTATACTTATATCGAAAGTTATCGAAGAAAAGACGGTCAGAAAGTAATATCTACTCCACTAAAAATATAAAAGTGAATCCACCCTCCGCTAGCGCTTCCATAAACGCAGCCGCGCCATCGGAAAGGCTTACTACCAGCGGTAAACGTAGGCTTTGTAAGATATATCACGCGCGCAGGGATGTGAAAGACTTGGAGCACGAACGTGGGGCATTCATCTACTTAAGTGACAAGCAACACCCCGCTTGATCTTGCCGGGGCCAGAACAATCAAAACAGACCGATTCGAAGGGTGAATTTGGCCGAAAAAAACGAACTGGGATGGCTAGAGAAAGGGCATTGTTAGTTACGATGGTGTTAAATTGGTCTCTTTCTTGTTCCTTTCTCGTTTTGTTAATAGTGGTTTTAGGTTAGATTTCGTTTTGGTTTTTGCTTCGAAAGCTTAATTTACAAGATGTAGATATCCAAAGCAAGATTCTTAACTTTGTTAGAATATATCTTGTAAAGCAATCTTTTTTCTTGTTACATTTTGGTTATATAATTGGCGACATTGGGAATTTTTTGTCAAAAAAATTTTGTGGCTTATGTTATATATATCTTTTATACTTTTTTATTTGTTGACGACAATTTATAAATATATTCAATTGACAGAACAAAAGTAAATATCAAAGTAGATTAACTTTAGTAATTACATATACTTGAGTAAAATTAACTTCAATTCGTACGTTAAACGATAGAGAAACCCATTTTTCAATTAATTAAATAAAGTTAGTCCACTTCGTAACTTCGTAGTTTCTACAAAATAACTGCATCTAATTCAAGCTATAGTAATTAAAACTAGTTTCTGTTAGTACTTACTTTCAATATACGGACACAACTTTAAAAAAATAAATTCACCTAATAACAGCAACCGCTCCATGTTTTCAAAAGAAAAACAAAATGATTCCTATAACAAAGTATCCTTTTCCAGACTCTGTAAATATATAAAAAGTTAATTAGATCAGCTCATCTAACATTGTATTTTCCCAACGTTGAATTTCTCATAGCTGAATAATAAATGTACGTTTATCGTAGCTTTGAGAATCCAAACACAAACTTTTCGTACATTAAAAAACTTTATTCATTATAAAGCCCTTGAGTGATCAAGCTAATGTTAATTAATAATTTTATAGTACATAGTCAAAGGTATAAAAAAAAACTCTATCTACACTGAAGTAGTGTTCTGATGTAAATTTTAAGTTGTAGGAAACTGGGCACCCATATACAGTATGCCCAGATTTCGTAGGAACAACATGGGTAACTTTCATATTTGAGGAGGTAGAGAGATAGCAAAAAGGTGATGGTGCGAGAGCCCATTAAAAATCCATTTTCAAATATTATTTGTCATATCCAACTTGGTTAAAATTTAAAAAAAAAAAACAAAATCTGCGGATTTCTTTTAGTTGCCGTAACTTTTTTATTCATTGAGATTGAGATGCGGTTTCAGCTAATGTTCATGGCAATTTAAATACTTTTATTAGCACTTAATAGAACCAATATAAGCTTTGCAAATTTTTAGAAATGCATCCTATCCTCAAAATTTTAAATTGGTACCAAGCAATTTTGTTTTATCAGTTAATTAATTATTAACTCAATTAATAATGCAAAACTTTGAAAAATATGGTTTATTTTGTACGGATCAATTGCTGCAAAAACGTCAAACGTACGCAGCTCAATATCCAGAAAGCGATTACCTGATCGTAAAACGATATTGCGTTTAATCAGGAATCTAAGGAATTCAGGTTCGTTTGCTGCAGCGAGATCAACGAAATACAACAATAATAATGAAACAAGAGAAGAATTAGTTTTAACTTGTGCTAATCTTGATAAGGGTGTTTCTTCTAGAGAAATAAAGTATGAGTGTTGGTGTACCAAAAGCTTGGAGTTTCAGAGATTCTGAAGAAAAATATGTACAAGTGAACTTCGGTTCAACAAGACAACGCCGTTGTATCAACCAAGTTCAAGCTTGATCTAAGAGTCAATAGTCAATATCCCAGTCAACTGAACGCTCAAGATCGGCCGTTCAATATAAAATCTAACCTATAAACCGTGTTGTGACATTTCACTTGAAATATAAGCATCTCTTTTTTTCTATTAACACCATTCGCGTGAAAATGAATGTTAGTGGAATTATCCGATGGTGAAGACTTTTTAAATCTAATGTTGTAATGCACCTCAGGCAGCCAAAAACTTAGAAACTAGAAATATGCCCAATCAATCCAAAATCTGGGTGATAAAGAACATTTAGGTTATTCAACCCAGTTGTGGAATGTGATATTTCAAATTTCAGATGAAATTCGAAAAATACAAATTAGGTCAATTATAAACATGGTTGGCGCGTCTCTTTTTCTACTGAATACCATTACTTATCTAGCAAATACAACATTTCCATGTTACCAACCGCTATAGAGCAGGGATCAGTTGACTAAGGTTTCATTGCTGCTTGTACAACGCATGCCTCACTGAACTAACGTCATCTATGATCTGCATATCACTTGAACCGAGAGTTAACTAGAGTTGGTACAACCGGCACTGAGACCTGGAGATGCAGAAAGAAAACTTCAATGTTGCAACTGGTATTAGGCCAAGTGAGCGCAAATCGCAAATCTAAATTTCAAGAATATCATTCGTAGACAGATAAAGCGATGTTTTGAAATGTCAAAATGGTTCTTTATCTAGTAAGTGAAGCGGTAAATCACATCCAATCAGCATGAAAAGTAATTCGAACATGAAATGAATTGCTGATGGCACACCATTTTTCTTATTTTTGTGTGTTATACTATTTACATGTTTTTTACAACCTTATTTGTCTTGACTCAGCAGAGGTATATATTTTAGCACCACTATAAGATAAATCCGGAAAGTCACCGATAAACTCATTCACTTTCCCAACACACGGTCGCTTCTTTCCCTTCTGCACGTTAAACATACTTAATTATAATACATTTATTACAGCTAGAACAACGCAACGCAAAGAGCTGAACCAAACTAACTCGTCACCACCGATACTAGAAGGCCTCACCGCTCTTCAATGACGTCACGCTATTTAGGTGATGTAACGCCAAGAACGATATTATCCTAAGCGGTAAAGGAATCGTTTTTGTGCATTTTTTTTTAAGTTTTGAAGACCTTCCGGTTTAAAGAGGATGCCAGTCGTCAACTGAGCCCTTTTTCACATCCCATTCGATTTTATTTTGGAAAAACGGAGTCTCAAAACAAAAACCAAACACGTAACCGAGCATCGTTTTCGTGAAAGATGTATTTGTGGTTGATATTTAATCGACTAATTACTATTACAGTGATGTTCGGCTATAAGGAGGGACCATAAAAATTGCTCGTTATATACGACCGCTCGCTACAAAAGATTTTTTCATTTTCGTGTACATATTATACGTTAAATTGCGCGCTTTTAAGAATATATAATTTAAAACTAAGTACACATGCCAACTGATAAGTTTATTCTGTAAAAACAAAAAGGTACTACTACATGTACATGAAAACTAAACTTTGGATCTTACGCAAGATAATCAGTTATTTTTTTCTCTGTGCTTCGGGCACTTAGAATTTTTTTAGTTAAAACTCCTACCAATTTATCTGCGGCATTCAAAAACTGTTCTTCTTCAGGGAGAACAAACTGCACATACGACATCATGGTGTTCAAAGCATCCATAGTTTCTCGTATCGTTTCCTCATCCCCGTCTTCTGCAGTTGCGATATCTTCTTCGTCAATGTCCTCATCTGGTTGACTAATGATGGATTGGATAATTTGAATATCGTCAGGAACTTCGAATACTTCAAGGTTTTCATCTATCCTGTCGTATTCTCGTAGATCAATATGATCGAATTCCGAAATGTTGTTGCTTTGTGCCCATTTGGACAGATCATCGCCGTCCCATTCTTCATCCTTATGTATCAACAGCCATTGGGCGACAGGAATTATGTCGTCTTCCGTGAAATCAGCATCTACATTAAGGCCAGCATGTCGAAAACGGCGCACGCATCCTCGTCGCTTCGTCGCCGCCTCGTTATAGCCGACCGAAAAGTTGCCCGGGTCCAAAAATTACCCTTGTTATATGCGAGCCCTCGTTATATCAGACCTCATTATAACAGAACAGCAATACGTGTGTTACAACCAAGCGCTCGTTATATCCCCAGCTCGTTATATACGAACTTCACTGTATTTGTAATTGTACACGTATTTGGACGAGACTAAGGTTGAAATGATACAGAAATTGCAATTTTATTCGAAATTTTGTTCAATTTCACGAGAACATTTACAGACATGTTATTTAACTAGGGTCTTTAATTTCCTATTATGTGGTGTTTTACCTAATCTATCTTTCTTATTATGTGGTGTCTTACCTAATCTATCATTGCTTTTCCCAGAATCATTTTTAAGTAGGGTATTTGTGGAACAAGTTATTAGATTATAATTGTTGCAACACGTCCACAGCTGTGAATATGACATTTACATATATCAGTATCCTAAATGGCTACGTTTGGTGATATAATTTGAAATATACTGTATTAAAACAGAACGTTTATTACACACATTTAAAAACTTCTCTTCGTGTTCAAAAATAATTTTGTTAAATATAACGTAAGAATATAAAACTATTTGAACAATAACATTAACACGCTTTTTGTCAAATACAACGGACAGTTAGGGAATTGAGTTGGAATAGCATCTTTTTTAAGCCCGGGATATTTTAAACTTACAGTTATAGTTTCACCGGCCCTTGAATTTGTAGCTGTTGAAAAATAAATAATATCTTCTTTTATTTACAAAGTGTAATTCACAAACAGAACATACAAAACAACCGACGCCATGTTAGGTTAGGTTACCTCGTTTTTATCGTTTTAGAAAAGGTTTTATCGCTTATACAACACTAGAAAAACATTGTAGGTATCACCAACAGAGTACGGAAATATCACTACACAGTATTTTTTTTTTAATAAAACCAATATAATTTGGATAAACCAATTCAAAACGCAGAGACGGCCCCAACGTGAAAACGCGTTTATGGCCTTCAAAATACGTCACAGTCTGCTGACATCAAAGCTGTTTAGCCTTGTATTGGGGGTAGTAACGACTAACTGCTCACTCATGCATCACTGATCGGCGATCATCGCTAATATTCGCTTCACCTGTTCGGCTGTTTGTACGTACGTCCTTACTACAACGGATCCAGTCCTGTTGGGCCGACGAAAGTGCCAACTCTACTTATCACTGGTTTGAATAGAAAAGGCTGAATAAAACTCAAAAAGGGCTCTGTACTAACAATTTATTTAGAAGGATTACATTATAAACAAACTCCGTTTTTTGCCAATTGCTTGTTTAATTTGATAAATTAGAACAGCGAACAACAAACCGATGTGTATTTTAAACGAGTCTCTTTTTCCAACCACTGCTTGATTGCTGATTACTGATTAGACATGTCTCTCTTAGTGAGAGCTGACGTTAAGTTATACGCGATGTGTTACTTAACCGCTGTAGTTGGCGACACCGTCAAAGTTTACTTTCCATCCGCTTCCGTTTTGCAATAAGAAGGATGCGTTAGTTTGAAGTGTTCTTAGCGAAACTATTAAGTAAAACAGTTGAGTATTATACACGCCTCAAACTTTGACTGCATAGTACCGGTTGCGCTAACAGCGGTAATTGCCCGCGGTGCATGAAACGTGGGAGACAATGTTACCAACGTACAACCGAATAAACATGCATGAATTATAATATTATGTGTATCTTTTATGCGCTCCCTAGTAAATTTCACGCTCGTCCGTTGATAATCCTTTTGAGAAAGCTCCGACGACATTAAGAAGGCAACTGCAAGCACTAAAGAAAGTAAGGATTTGCGCTGTATTACTTTATCCGCTTCAAGGATTATATTTCGACATTTAATAACATGATGAAGTGAATATATTACTCTAACGTGTCAACTGGTAGAAGGAATGCGATGTGGTTCTAGATCCTGTAAATATTCCTTTTTTATTTTCTTGCAATTTTACAAGCATTGTTATACCTACATACCTAGCGATTTTAAATATTTTAAAAGATAAAGTGTTGATGTTTATGAGCGATGGCGCAGCGACAATACGTTCGGTAGGCCGTTCTCTTCTTAAACATGGTTGCAAGCGTTTACAGGTTACGTGTAAAGTGCATGTTTTATATTTTGTGGCAGAAACCATTCGACAATGTTCTCCCGAGGTAGATGCATTAATAGCAAGCACAAAAAAAGTATTTTTGAAATCTCCCAAACGCCTACGATCATTTCACACGGGGTGTCCTAGTATTCGTCAACCACCGGAGCCAATTCTTACACGTTAGGGGACATGGTTGCAGGCAGCTTTTTATTATGCTGAACATTTTAAAATCGTAAAAGATGTTGTTGCACAATTCAATCCTGCCGAAGCTGCAGCTATTAAGGAGAGCCAGTCAAAATTTCAAGATGTTTCCGTTGAAACAGATTTAAAAAATATTCGTAGCTACTATAAAGGATTAGCTGACGCAATAGACCAATTACAAAATAGATCGTTATCGTTATTGGAGTCTCTGCAAATTATGGACGGAGTGCATACACAGCTACTGACTATACATGACGCAAAATATAATCGCGTTTTAGAAAAGTTCGAGAGTGTGCTACAGAAAGATCCCGATTTTAGCACACTAAAACAAATTTGTGATGGTGTATCGAATAATCCACTAACTAAGTACAAAGAGTATTTTAATTATGCATGTATAACATCGGTAGATGTTGAACGCTTTTTTTCAAAATATAAACTCATTTTCTCATCACGGCGAACATCGCTCACTGAGACAACTGTGGAAACACATCTAATGGTGACAACTTTTTGCCACTCTTATCTATATGATGTCAATACTGATAATGGTGCTTCTAGTTTTACTGTTCCGTAGCCAAGGCTGCTTAAACGGGTGAATGTTTCACTACTTTTCACATATTATAATTATGTATTAGTTCTGTTATTTTCTTCTATTTTCTTACTATTGTGTTTATATACTAGGCAGGCTCCCTGTTACCGGACTCTACTTATATGGCATCGCCAATAGGGAGCCAGGAACGAAGCGCGTGAGATGATGTCACGCTTGCAGGTGTTCAATTTCGACGTATTTGAGAAATGGGATTGGCGCGAACGTATGTTTAAATCTTTAAAATATGAATTTAACAGGGTTACTAATTAAAGTGTAACACATTGCTTCACCGCGTAGTAATATGGAACCAACTGCAATTAAACTGTCAATTTATTTTGACCTTCTAACACCAAAATCATTAACCACGATACAAGATTTGAAGAAAGAGATATTTGGTTTTGAATCGAGTGCAGCTTCGAGCTCAAAATATCAAGAACGGATACCGAAGCACTTCAATTCTCTGAGGAGCATCAGTGTGCAACGAGAAAATTCAATTTAATTATTTTTTTTTTAATTTCAAAAACTTAAGTAAATGCATTAAAATTTTAATATACCTGTCAGTTTGGGATTGCGCAAGGTTTTTGTCTAGAAATTCAAAATTTCTCAAAAGAAATATAGTTATTTTAAATTCAGAATAAAATAGTGTATCTGTTAAATACTAAACATTGTTTAAGTTTGTTGACGTTGTACGCCCCCGATTTAATGTTACTCGTCGCCTCGTATCTTTGACGTTACAGCTGGGTTACCAATGCCAACCTTAAGCGGACCTTTCTGCCGCTTATGCCCAAATTCACAGGTTACCCCCTGATATGGTTGATCGAGCGGCACACTAAACTTAGTGGGATCTTTTGCGTTACAATAAAATTACTAGATCTATTAATATGTTTATTTTAATACCTAATATTAAATTTATTACATCTAGAACTTAAACTTACTGTACATGATGACTCCACCGGAGCAAGCTGTCGATTCTCCTCGAGCTAATCGTCGACTACCCTTTTCCTTTTTCAAAATCGAAATCCCTTTTTAAATCCTCACCCATAGTGTTCTACAAAAATGGTCAAGTCAGTTCATATCGTTTTGTAATTGTTTTTGTATTGCGAAGAGTTATCGCGGAAATGCTTACACTTAACGACCCCAAAATACAATTTCTTTAATTGACACAACTTCCTTGCAAACTGTCACAACACTGACATACATTTATAAGGTTACTAAATACTTAAACAGGAATTAGGATTGCGATATGAATTGACCTGTAACAAGTTCCTATTTGTTTCGATTAGCATAAGAAAATAAGTAGATCCCACACTTAAAAGTAATTTGTAAAACGTTAACTCTGAGTTATTAATTTATTTTATTCATAGTCTAATTACAATATATTAAAACAATCTAATTTGTGTACTACAGCCCCTGGCCATATTACTTGAAACATGTCATAAATCAACCCTTTTACCTGGAAATTCCCTTCCTATTATAGTGATATTCTTTTGCTTTGAATCCGATCGTTTATAGGGGGACTAGATTATTGTATCAATAAATAAAAATACCAGAGAAATGATATTTAGAAGAGTAAAGTACGTATATATAAATATTTCAGTTATCAATTTACATTTAGCGAGTTCACAGTTTAGAGAATGCATCGATATTTTTTTAAATATTTCGTCATAACCGTATAGAAGCTAAGTTGTGGAGTATCGTTAAGTGTTTTGTGTTGATATATCGTTATTGCAAAGGTAAAATTGTTACTCTATCTCTCTCTTAATAATTAATTATTTGGAATTTGAAAAAAATTGAAATATTTGTGGTTTTTTTGTAGAAAATGCCCGGGAAAGATTTAACAAGTGAACAAAAAGCCACTATACAAGCTCTTCTACAATCAAACAAACATTCACAACGAGAAATTACAAAATTACAGAAAGTATCTTCTTCTTCTGTATCACGTTTAGCTAGAAACTTAAACGAAGGAGCTAGCACATCGACACAAACACGGGCAAAGTGCGGTCGGAAAAGAAAAACTTCGAAGAGATCTGATCTTGAAATTGTTCATCAGGCTTTGAGCAATAGATTTGCTACAATTAAAATGATTCAAAAAGATTTATAAGAAAGAGGAATAGAGATTTCGAGCAGAACTGTCAGGTGCCGAAAATCGCCTAATGGGCCGAAGACCTGTAAAAAAGCCGCGTTTAATAGAAAAAATGAAATCTGCTCATCTCAACTTTGCAAAAGAATATCGACACTTCACAGGCGAGAATTGGAAAAAGGTGAATAACTTAACAACATGATTTTTACTTAATTAATGTTTGCATTATTTAATAGGTTTTCTTAAGTGACGAGTGCTCGCTCTGTGTGTTAGTGCAGCGAGCACAATTTGTTCGTAGACGACCGGGCGAACGTCTCACAGAGTCCACGGTTCTTCGAACTGTCAAACACCCTCCGCATGTAATGATTTGGGGAGTGATTAGTGTTGACGGACCCGGGCCTTTGTATTTTGTAGAAGGTACAATGCGTCAAGAGCAGTACATAAATGTGTTAAAAATCACGTTATTACTATATTTTAAGCCAGGACGTCGCATACCGACGGGGCGTATATTTATGCAAGATAATGCTCCTTGCCATGTGGCAAAAAAGGTTAAAAAATTCTTTGAAGACAATCACATACCTCTTAGGTTGGCCCGGAAATTCACCGGACCTCAGTCCCATCGAGAACGTATGGAATCGACTAAAAAGTAAGGTATATGAAAGAGAAAACGCTACAAAGGAAATATTAATGAAGAATATAAAGGATATATGGGAGAACCGCGAAGATATAAAAGAGACAATCATATCTTGCATTGAAAGTATGCGCCGAAGAATTAAGGGTGTTATTAAAAATCATGGGTTATGGACTAAATATTAATTACTTATTTAATATTTACATATGTGACATATTTTTACAATGTATTTTATAAATAAAAAATATAATACATGTATAGTTTATATTTTATTATGAAGAAACTGAAAAATATTGAGTGTTTCAAGTAATTTGGCCAGGGACTGTAAGTACTAAACCGTGCTAAACAATATCAAATGATTTAGTGAAGTCCGTATATGTACATCGTACCATCTTGACATTGTTTCCTATCATTGTACATAGGTTGTAAACAATTAAACCCAACTCTACGATGTAGCACCAACATTACCAACCAATAAAATGAGCTATTGATATCCCATCTGCAACCTAGCTGACAACTAAAATTACACCGGCTATAGAAACAACAATCCACGGGGAACATAATTTCTGTTGTTCGCAACATGTTACCTGAAAATCGAACAGTTTTGTCGATGCTTGAGCTTGAGGTTGTTGTATAACGAATTCAAGTGAAACTAAATTGAGAAGCTTCCATATTTTACTATTTATATCGCTAGTTACGTACAAAATTCCCCGACTTCCTTAATCGGAAGTCACGGTTTCGTCCCCTATGTATATTTTACGCGTCGTTTTCCTAACTAGGCCTATATCTACCACTGAAATAAGTCGACATCCGCCTTAGTCGAAGTCATTTCCACAATTTAAAATGAAATTTCGCCCGCATCCAAATGGAAATTGAATCAATGGCAGTAACTGCCAATACGAAAATTAGCTATATCGACAGGTAAAATAAGTTATCCCGCAAATAGGCAATATCTTGCCGTCGGTCGTCGGTGTTGAAAAGAGGAAGTGGCGGCATTCGAAACATAGCAGAAGATGGGGAAGATTTGCTAAATATGGTTTCTGGAGAAGCGCCTTATCCTGTTTTAAATTATAAGATATTGGCGCGGAAATGGTGATTGACGTCTAGAAGGAATATGTACGAGAAAGGAGAAACGGAGAAAAGAGGAAACACAGAGTGCAAAAAGGATATTGTTTGAAATAAAACAGCAACGCTTCTTCTTTTTGCAAACAGTTAAATCGTATTTTATCTGATAGGTGTTAAATCAGTAATTAAAAAAGCAAACAAAGGAAAAACTTGGGGAATATTCTTACAAATTGGTAAGCTTCTATGTATTACTTATTAGATGTAATACGAATGAATTAAGGGTTGGAAAAAGAATTTTCAAATTGATCGTAATTCTTGATTCATTAAGATATTTCGTTGCAAATCTCAGAACTATGATAGAGAATATAACTACTTACTGTTTTACTATACTCAAGTTGAAACATATTTACGTATGGTATTTGTTTATGAGTCAATTTCACAATGGCAAAGGAATTTTGCTATTTGCTTAACAGAAATAAACTTTAGGAAGAATAATTCTGGTTAAAGATACATCCTCTTGTTAGTTGTTATTTGCTCGGTATAAAGTGTTGCTTCTTATCTGGTTATATATTCCTGAGATCCGCATTTAAAATCAGTGTGTTAGCATCATGACGAAAACTGTTCAGCCAGGAGCGTTCCGGCAACGTTTGTCAGAGTGACGCTTTTCTGACGACTGTTCGACTTTTCAGCGGTTTGTGGCTCCCCTTTCTCTGTCTTTGAGGTTTTAGTCGGCAAATATATCTCCAGTCAACGATAATTCCGGCGAATCTATAACATACCTCGTCTTTGTTTTGTATTCTTCACACGACATTTTCAAATTTTAAGGCGTCCTAGGTACGAATTGGTTAAACTTCGAGGATATCGGTCTTCAAAATCGAAATGTAATCGAGATCTTTGAAATGAGGACATTGTGGTCTAGCTCCTCATGCAAACAGCGAAGTTAGAATTCGGCGCCACGTTTTCAATAGACAATTGCCCGCTGAATCAATTGCCACCAATTCTAGCCCTCTAGCCTCTTTAGTTTTACCGCTATGGCGACTTGAAATCTGACAAAGTGAGATTTTCCTAAACTTTGATACTCTCTAGCATCGAAATGATTACAGTTAGAGAGTTACACTTTTTCTAATTGTAAAGAATTCCTCGAAATGCTTCCAACGCGCCTTCTGGTCATTGAGTTCTAAGAAAGTTAAGTACAAATTTTAACCCAAAGTGACGGTGTGTTAAGAAAGTAAAACAAAGAGGGTTGAAAACTGCCAAAGGCAATGTACGCTGAATCACGTTCGGTTATGTAACGAAAGATACACAATTCAACAGTCTATCTTTCAGGAATTATGGGCGTTTGATTAAAAGTTGTTTATAAATTTATCCGAGCTTATTGTGATAATAATAAAATAACAATCAAGAAGACGTAAATACATTCAGGGATAAAAACTCAAAAATATATTAATCTTAGACGTCAAACCGTAAACATAAGCTGTACAGTAAGTACTTAATAGATGCATTTCAGTCCCGTGTGATTGGTTGTGTTCTTAAAACCAAATAAAATTGATTATGTCAACATTGCGGAATACAAAGGACTAACCTTACTTTGCATGAACCAAAACTAGAGGGCACGGCGAACTTGTTCATGAGTAAATTTAAAACGTGTATGAAAAAGGACTCCGTATAGTTTCCTAGAATCTGGCTTAGGTACGAAGACGATATTTCCTCGCGACACTTAATTCAAAATTCGAAACTATTAAATTTACAGTGAACAACCAACTCCCGTTCCTGGATAGTCCTACTCCTCCATAGTAATTAGAAACAACAAAAAACTAGAAATAGATATCTATAGAAAGGAAACAAACACTAATAGATACAATTCATAAAAAAAATTTGCTATTTATAATGGTTACTCTTCTATAGATGTCGATCGCATTCTTAAGAAAGTCCAACATAAGCATTGGGTCCATTGATCTATGGACGACATGAACGTATGTTTCAGTTCGCGAAATACACTCAAAAACCTTCGTGGCAATCCGAAAGATAGATCGGGCACGAAAGAAGTGTTGGGAATTGCTAGTAACCAACATAAATTTACTTTTAAAATAAATCTAAAAACATTCTTCCTGTAATCCGTCTCTACCCTGTAACAAATTACTGTCCAGTAGGTATTGACACGTTTTCGAAATACGGAAGCAAGGGTTGATTTTTCAATAAAGTCTTATTTCTAACGTTGACCGTACTTAAAGACTAACATACGTGCTACAGATCACAACATTTCAAACCATCAAAATGATAAAAATCTTAAAATAAGAAAGCATAAAATATTAATGCTACGTCAAGTGATTCATTCCGGCAGGGGTGACTAAACCCTTCCTATTCGTATTCGTAGTAGATTTATCGCGTTCAATATCGGTCAAGCGACTTCCTATTTCCGTCAGGAACGAGGTCTTTTGCTTCCTATACGCGTCGTACGTATAAGAAAGGGAACCGAAGTTCCCGGGAAGACCTATACCTAACGTATGTATGTAAGATCTTCGAATGAAAAAGGTCCCTTTTTGTTAGGGTCGCCCCTCGCAGTCGTAGAAAGCTTTTATGCGCGTCTAGAAGGCCGTGCAACCCCTATATTTACATAATTCAACGCGTCATTCTCATACATGAGCTAGCACTGTGTTTGGGAATAGAAGTTGGGGGTGTATGGGGTATGGTACAATAACAATAATAGAGAAATTGGTGTAATAGATTAATGGAATGCGTAAATACATATATATGCTTTTTCAGCAGTGCTAAAATGATTTTATTTCCATATGGAACGTCAACAAGAATATGCATTTAGAAAATTTAATTTTACACCTCAAGAATAATTATCGGGTAGACACGTGAATAGATTTCTGGCTAACACAAAAGTAGTTTAAATAGGGGAAACTAGCCTAAAATGATATATCATTCAGAAACTTAACTGCAACACTTTATTCATAGTACATTGAAATAAAAATAATAACCTTATCAACTGCAATGATATTCATGCAATAGAAGTTGAAAACAAAAACTCTTTGGTTCGAAAGTAAAGAAATATTTATCTTCTGCTGACATACAATAAAATACTACTGACAAGGGAACATCCCGTACCCGTAAATTCCAAAAAAAATTGAAACTTTGTGGACAAGTAGTCCTCACCCCAAGATGTTCGAAGCCATTTTCCTTATCGGCCCAATTTCGTTTTAAGAGAGTGAAACCACCCCTGAAATTTTACTTGATTTTCGGTTTTTTGAAAATAATTCGATAACGGTTGGATACAATACATCATGGTTATGTATCAAAATAATCGCCTCTTTACATATGTGAAAATAGTATAGTATTTCTATTTAAAAATTTGGTGGTGCCTTCCCCCACCCCTTCACGAATGAACCTATTCAAATGCCATATTGTGGATGTTATACAGCCCTTCAAGCAGTTTCAAAAACGTACTTCACTTTTTGTAAAACAGTTATTAAAAAAATTAGGAAAACGATATTTAATATGTCGAGACTGTGAAGCAATGTAACATAAATTTTGATGTTTTTAGATAGATATGTTTTAGAAAACAGAAATATAGACAAAAATGAATTAATATGATAATATTGCCCTTCAGATGTCGATATTACAATTCATAGTGGTAGAAAAATTTATTCAAACTAAGATATAAAATACTTATTATGACATATTTTGTAATATATGGCTTATGTATACATGTGTATATATAATATATACGCTAGTAATTACTTAATTTGTATGATAATGCATTTCTTCATAAAAATGCTTGAACCACAAAAAACTGTTGCACCAGGAACACTGTATTATAGCACGCGCTCCACATATGGAACATCGTGATAGAATTTGAAAATCTTCCGTGAAGGCAAAAGTGACAGAATTATCGAAACGATTTGGCCGGTCCGTAATATAACCACTTTTGTACCATGCACAAGCAAATAAATTATGATATTTTGAAGAAGATAAGTGGTTGTGCACTAAAGACTGTAATTTAATAATGTTGTTACGCGTATGCAAATTAATTTCCTAACAAAATTTTTACAAACACGAAATCCATAGACGTCTAGGGGTTGTATCATACCAGTGATTTTCTTTGGTATTGTGAATATGTTCACCTTCTTGTCGGCCGATATATGGTCTTTTAAGTTAGATGGACAATGACCAGTCCACGAATCTAGCAATAAAACTGTTTGAGATCCTGTATTTGGGAGAGATACCTTTGTGAACCATTCCGTGGATAATGCTGTTGTTAGTTTTTCGGATGTTGAAGCAGTTACATAAATATTTTCTGCGTGGAACATCGATTCTATTACTCGTGGTCCAAATGTACCACTTTGTTCTTTCAAAACCATGAATAGGGACGACAACAAGCGTCCAGACGCGGATACTGTAGGAAATATGGTATAGCTGTGTGTTGTAGTGAATATAGATTGCACAATACTTTCAACTGCTTTCGATCCCTGTGGAGCTAACGTGCGACCAGAGTGCAATTCCAAATTGAATCCACTTTCATCAGCGTTGAATGTATTAGTAGAGCCTACCTTCGCAATATGTGGTTTTACTCCATGTACGAAAGCCGACGAAATTTGATTTAACCCTGCCGCTTCTGTACCATATGAACGGGTTATGAATTTGGCAATTTTTCCACAAACTATCCTATATACTTTCTTGAAGTTCCATAACCAATGCGGATATGCTCTGAAATTTGTTGATCCGATTTCTTCATTGGCTTCCATAGCCCATTTACGAAGATCCAGGTCGTGAATTGTAGCATGCGCTTCGCTGCTAGTAATAAATTTATTAAAAACATATTCCAAAATCGGTCTTTGAGGTAACTAAGTAGCTTGGTCATCGGGCCTTGCTGCTTGGGTTGGTATTTTCAAAATACAATGTCGGAAGGGCTTATAAAATGTTTTACTGCAGCTTATTTTAGTAAAGTTTCATGTTTATTTAAATATTTAATGGGAGCATCGAATATTTGGAAAAATATTTGTATGTCAAAACTTTGTTTTATTTTTGTTCAGAGCCCCAGTTGACTATTCTTGCAATAAATAAAACTTGTCTTTTGAAAGGCCATTCCAAATACCATTCGCTTCCTTACGGTGGTTTAATTTTGTAAGTACGGTACTGCAATAAAATGTGGTTACCATGCAAACCATCTATCAACTTCAATACTTTTGAATAATTTGTTTAAAAAGAAATATAAATTAAATTTTCATTAATAAAATTAGTGTATTATTGTGCACGTAGTTCACTGGACTCTTTTTTTTTGTGCAAGACAAAGATAAAATAACGAAGTAGGGGAATTTTTAGGGAAGAGAGCAACAACACTGCTTCGCCTCGTTAAAATAATGAACTAAAATTGTTCAAGCTGTTACTTCGACACACTTTCAGCCAGAAGAACAAATATCACAACAATATATATAGCTACGTCGACAAAAAAATGTTGAAAGCTATACACTTTTGTATAGCTATCTATAAAAACAATAATTATCTATTTATACGTAATTTTATAATTGTCTACGTACACAATTATTAGGATGAAAATAACATAACCACAAAGTAACTTGTGTGTTGTGTGTACAGATACATAAAAATTAAAGTGACACTTGTACTACTTTTGCTTGCAAAGAATATTACAAAACTTTCAACAAGGTAAACGAATGTCACAACGATATATATAGTTCAACTTATGTGACGAGAGGGACTCGCTGGCAGGTACTACTTTAT
Source organism: Dynastes maya (assembly GCA_029619315.2). Taxonomy (NCBI): domain Eukaryota; kingdom Metazoa; phylum Arthropoda; class Insecta; order Coleoptera; family Scarabaeidae; genus Dynastes; species Dynastes maya. The sequence goes on along the minus strand of JAROYE020000004.1, from coordinate 53,327,392 downwards.
AATTAAAGGCACTACCACATCTTACGAATACGTATTTCTTCAATTATCTACCGGTTCTCTTGCCTACGATCTACAACCAACTTTCTACCTATCTATCTATTGACTCCGATCTTTCCATCTCTTTTCTGCAGTTTGTAACTACGTCAACCAGTTGTGTAAGAAAGATTGGCTTTTACGAGGAAGGCGCCATAAATTCTCGGCCTGACAGGCTTATACAGGTTCGAGCATGTTCAAACTATCATAGTTTCACATGCACGAGACCTACGCTATATATATATATTACGACTCGAAAAGTAGTAGTTTTTAGTAGCCAGCCAGATAACATGACTAGTGCATGAAAACGTCTCAGATAACGAAAATTGAGTACCGCGCGGTCATTAAATTTTTAACAAAAGAAGGGTATACGCCTAAGCACATTAAACAAAGGTTTGGCGGCGTTTATGGCGATTTATTTCCTTCATATTTCACTGTAAAAAAGTGGGAAAAATGTTTCCGTTTGGGGCAAGAATCCCTTGAAGATGATGAGCACCCCCGTCGGCCAATTGAACTGATAACGCCCCAACACATTTCAATTATTGCAGAAATGATATTAGCAGATCGCCGTTTGAAAGTGGAAGAATTATCAGTGATGTCTAACATTTCTGAAAAAAGTGTTCGCCGAATTCTCCATAATCATTTGAGTATGAATGATTAGTGCAAGATTGGGTACCGCATCTTCTTTCTGCTCTCCAACGTGAACGTCGGGTCGAATGTGCGCGATTGTTTTTAAACATGTATGGCGACGACCCGAAACCGATTTTGGACTCCATTGTCACAGGAGATGAAACAAAGGTTCTGTATTATGATCCCCTATCCAAAGAGGAATCGATGGACGTAGTTCTAAGGACGATAGTGAACTACAAGCAACTGTAATGCAACATTTTGAGGGAACAACTTTAGATTATTTTTACAAGTATTGAAGTTAGGGGACATTATATTGAAAAATAAAAATGTTATATTTTACCAAGTTTATTTTTCCTATGTCACGCAGAAAATTTACGGCGCCTACCTCGTATCTACACTTACATTACAAAACCTAATTTTATCGTGGAACCTTCCGTGGCAATACTATGTTGGATATTTTTTTTAATAAATACAAGTTGAAGAAATAACAGAATTATTACTTATGGTAATTTAAGCAAACATTCTACAGAAAACACATTCAAAACTGGTTCCTGTTATGGTTAAACCATGGATCCTACAATATTGTCCTGTATTGATATTTGCTACATCAACGTTACGATCTATAAACTTATACCCGTCCAAAAATTCAATTTGCTACAAAGAACAGCCATTGTTGAACTGAAATATGATATACTTTAAAGGCTCTAAGAAGGATTTTTTCGCATTAGACTGAAAAATGACCAACCGTACAACCCATATAACCCACCCATCGCATCGGGTATGAATTTTATGCGGCGATTTTATATCCTAACCGCGTAGCCCGTGAACCGCGCCACATCCGACGTGAAAAATGTGCGATATTCGAGACGCGGCATCAACTTTCCGAAAGCATCCTCCCGCGGGGAGATCCAGGTAAGGTTCTGCACGCAGCCACGTACATAGGTGCAATAAGTTGGCGTTAGTTTCCACGAAACAGCTTGAATTCCTCTTCGAGATCGAGCCACCACTCATCGATGGTGAATGCGTAGAGGGAGGATTGGATGGGAAGGGAGGTGAAGTTCGAATCGGGAAAATTTGGTGAGGATGAGGACGAGGATGATCCTTACCGCGCGAGAAACTTGCGGGTGCGGCATCAGAAATGCGCATAACAAAGGGAATAGCGATGGATAATGCTGACGAAGTCAAAAGGAGGAAATCACGGACGAATTGAGATACAAATTTTACTGAACGCGCATAAATCAGTGACGCAACGGCGGGGTGAACACGACTAACACGTGCGGTGTTGAAGGTGAAACCACGAGATTGGCTTTATTACTCCCATTTTGTATCATTGTTACGAGAATATTAATAAATAGTAATTCATAGGATACTGGGATACTTATTTCGTTAAATAATTTATGTGAACACTTGAGTTTGCTTATTAATAGACAAGTTGCTCCCTTTGGGTTTTGTAAATGACATAATCAACAATTATAAGTTTTCTGAAAATAAACAATGGGGATATATTCAAATGATGAAACAGATTCATTTATTTAAAGTTCATTAACTTCGGACAAGTTCAACAATTATAAAAATACGCAGAAAAGAGATTTCAAAAGTATCAATTAAAATAACACAGAGATTAATGTTGGGATTGTAACCAAAATAATGCTAATATAGCTCACGGTATGATGGAATTACTTCCAGCAGAAACAATGTGAGAAGAGAAAAGCTCTACCCAACGGACATGTTTCTGTCCACCCGGCGTCATCAGCATTGCTCAGAGCACTTTTTCTCCTATTTACATCGCTGTTTGTCTCTAATTTCCAAAAAGCAGCACTGAAATATTTCTTAGCGCCACTTAGTGCCAAGAGATATAGTCATACTGTTTAGAAAGTAGCGACAGAAAACGGGATACAGATACCAAACCACCTCTCGAACAGCTCATGGAGTGATTCCACCAATACAATGAACTATATTAGCATTATTTTGGTTATTGTTTCTAGGCACTTCATTCATTCATGGTAAGCCTGAGGAATAATTTACATGTGCAGATACCGCAGAGTTCAGACGCAACGCCATCTTGCACTAAGCACTCCAATAATTGCTCTAAAGGTGGTTTGGCATCTGTATTCCGTTTTCTGTCGTTACTTTCTAGACGGCGACTATAGCTCTTGGCACTAAGTGGTGCCAGGAAATATTTCAGTGCTGTTTTTGGAAATTAGTGGCATAAACTGAGAGGCAAATAGCAATGTGAGTAGGAGAAAAAGCGCCCGGAACAACGCTGATGACACCTGGTAGACGTAAACACGTCCGTTGGCTAGAGCTTCTCTCTTCTCACATTATTTTTGCAGGGAGTAATTCCATCAATACCATGAGCTACATTGGCATTATTTTGGTTATTTTGTTTCTAGGCATTTTTTTTTATATGTAATTAGGGTTGTAGGTTAGGAAGCATTGATTGAAATCTCTTGAAAGTTCTATAGTCAGCAAATATGAATAAGTGTTGCCTTGGCGTGTGTCCTTAATTTGAATGAATTTCTGAAAGTTTCTTTTTACCACAACGTTTCGTGGAAAGATGTCTTCAGATCGAAATCCGATATATCTGGTGATGACTATATACCCAGATTTTTAATACGTGATCGTGCTGAAGCATTTGTCAATTCGTTAAGCATTGTATCTAATTTGTAAGGGCCTAAAGCAGGGATGCAGCCTGTCGCCGCTATTATCTAATATTTACCTGGAAATTTCACTGAGGGAATGGAAGAGAGGTTGTGGACGAATGGGTATTACTATCGGAAACAAATGCCTGTTTAATATTCATTTTGGAATCTCGAGACTGGATAGAGTACCCAACGACGAAATAAGAAGGAAAATGAAGGCCCAAGACACCGCGGTGGATAGATTGGAGAGAAGAAGTCTAAAATGGTTCGGTTACGTACTTCGGATGGACGATCAGCGATGGCCGAAGAAACTCTTTAAGTGGATACCTCCGGGTAAAAAGAAAAAGGGAAGGACAAGACTATCCTGGAACGAAAATATAAGAATTAGACAATTAGACAATTAGAGGAAGAAGACGCGCAGAATAGGACTGGATGGCGGCTAAGTGTGGGGATGCGGCATCGGCCGATGTGACCCCGTATCTACAGTAAGAGCGAGCGTACTATGCTCACCCGATTTTGCCTGAACTCAGCGCATCTAAACGTGTACTGTCATCTTGCTTGTCAAAATTACATGAAGGCAAATTCAGCACCTTGTTCACAAGAATGCCGATTACGCACGGTGATTATTGCATGCTCGCTGGTACGGTATATTATTAAATATGAAAAGAAAACACTTGTAATATTATTATTATTAATTAAATAATCTCATGTTATTATGTTAATACTCAATACGATAAAATGACATTTATGTGTGTACTGTTGAATGTCATTTGCTTGTCAAAATTAGGTGAACGCGAATTCAATTCTACACCTTAATTGTTAGATACATCGCATCGGCTACTAACGTAAGCCTCGACTTCGCTCCCGCATTTCCGAAAGATGCCGATTACACTAGGTAAGCATAGCACGCTCGCTCGTACGGTATACTGCATCTAATTTGATTGTACGCACAATTCCATTTATAGTTCTTCATGTAAAGCCGATAATTAGTACTCACCGACACGGATTTATGACTGGCAGATCAACAGTTACTAATTTAGCATGTGTAACTCAATATCTTTTTTCGAAGCTTGACCAACGTGAATAATTTGATGTGGTATACACTGACTTCAGCAAGGCATTTGATTCAATAGCCCATCAGATTTTACTTGCAAAGTTGAATGGCGTTGGGTAGGTGTCAATCTTCTGTTCAGCTGATATCATCTTACCTGTCTGGGAGTGAATACGTCTATTACAACGAGTTTTCTTCTCTCTCTCCTCAGGTGCGCCCCAGGGATCAAACATGGGTCCTTTACTTTTTAACATCTACGTAAATGACTTCTTGTTTGATTTGACTTGTAACTTTTTGGCGTATGCAGACTGTTTAAAGTTACCGGCGCACTATACTTAACTTTGATGTTATTAATATTGTTAAAATCAGGTTAGAACTTCGACATCGAGACCTAACCTAACCTAACCAGATTCACTTTACAGGTTCCTAGGAAATATGAGTAATCTGGAAGAAACTTGAAGGAAATCTACAAGATTTAAGGTGCACCGTTTTTGGTTGCGACCACGTAGATCTTTAGGAAGGCCTTGATATCACCTTAACATAGTGGAGGAAGTTAATGGTGTTTTAGGGAACTGGGATTTATTTACAAGAATAAAAGCACCACATCACTACAAAATGGAGATTAATTTTCGGCATTACACTTATTCTTTATGTACTTTTGTTAATTTATCCACAATGTTTATAAAGATTGTGTATTTTTTGAATGGTTGTGTTACTTTCCATAAACCCCCCTCCACTTTCTACCCTACCATTTCCCACGTAATCTTAGTTTTAAAAAGATAAAATAATAATAAATAAATAAATTATAAGAAGAATAAGTGAAATCTGGAAATTTCATGAGAGAATGTATTTTTAATTTTTTTATATACTCTTATATACAAATACACAAAAAAGTACGGGAAAGCAAAAGATTAATTGACGAAAGGCGAGGTTTTAACGAAGATAAAGATCTCCTTAGTAAATTGAGCAAAAACGTTCCTAAAAAACCGTCCTTCTTGAAACGGGATTTGGATGCTCGCGCACATTCTGAAGCTTACCGCTCATTGTTTCGCTTACCGCACAATGAAAAACTTGATGGCTCAATAGACTGCACCTTGATGACACCGTACAACAAGAGACATGTTTCCAGTAGACTGTTTTTGTCTCAGAATTATATTTGCTTTGATAATCGTGTGAAAGGTTAAGTAAGTCTTATAATACCTCTAAGGGACGTAAAATTAGTTGAGAAAATGGAGGCTAGCGCATCAAATCCTTCACTAGATAAGGCAATTATAATCACAACAAAGAATACGATTGATAAAACAGCTTTTCCTTTCGCTCAAATTTTAGACAGGGATTTCTTGGTACAAAAATTATCAAAATTGACTGTGAAGTAAAACAATCGCCAGTCTTTCGCGATTTAAAATAAAAGAAAGATGAACGACGCCATACATTTTCATCAATCTTTATTCGGCCTTGGTTGAATTAAAGTTTGTCTTAAATCCAATCCCAATATAAGTGTTCGTTGTGTATTCAAAGTCTTTATTAGAAGAGAAAAAGGGTAGCTATATAAACAGAGGGTTTATATACATTGGCATCATTCGAAAGTTTCAAGGTTAGTTACTTTTCAAATCTTAAAATTCGTTAATTTGATTTTTCTGAGTTGGAAATTCATTCTAAAATTGCCGTAAGGGTATCTAAGGATACCCCCGAACCTACAAGAATCATTTATTAAAGTTAAATTAAAAAATTTAACAAAATTTGAGAAAAACCCCCGAGAAAGATATTTCAGTATATTTTTAAAAAATGCAAATAATATGATTAATTTAATAAAAATTAGATTTTTTAGTATGTTCCCATTTTAGGAACGTTTGCCATTAAAAGAGAGAAGTCAAACAACTGGTAAATAAAAATATATCTGTTTTAAACTGACGAAGTTCTCTAAAAGAAAGTATTGTATTATTGAATCAAAAATATTACGTATGTTAAATCAAATAGATATATTTTCAAATCAAACTTGTGGTTATTTGTTTCAAGTTCAAATGTTTGAATCAAATAATGCTAAAAAAATTATTTCTTTAGATTAAAAAAGTTTATCTTTGCAGCCATTTAAAATTACGATTTGGTTGATTGAATGCATATTTGTTTCAATCAAGAACTTTTTTTTCTCTTTGTATTCCCAACAGCAAAGATAGCTGTTAGAAAAACCCATTCAGAAACTATTTCAACAAAACTCATTCAAAGCAACCCTCCTTTCCCAAATACATATGTGGATCTTAGGATGTCAGATCGATAAAAGCCGTTACACATACTCGCCTAAAGGTCAACGAGCATTTGCTGTGAAAGCCTACGACCCGCAAGAATAGACAGGCGCGCACATAACTTCCATTTAGGAAATATAAACGGAAGCCTCGGTCTCGGCGAAGCTCAAAGGAGTCGGAAAGTAGACGAAAGTACCTTTTTGTTTCTCCTTCGTGCGTGAATTACCGTTAAGCGGCTTAAATCGTGCTCCGCATCTTCTTCTGTATGCTCCCGCTTCCATACGAGACGGTGAGCCGAAACAGTAGAATAGCGAGAGATCTCCCATTGCCAACCGTCCAAAGCCAACTAGATCCGACATTGCGGTTAAGGATAATGCCGCCCGCTACAAAGCTCGCCCATTGTTAAGTTTTTTATTGTTGTACTGCCGCTTGAATTCTAATTAGCTGGCTGCGTTCCTCGCAATGGTTTTTCACCCATTCCCCGCCCGTTTGGATCCTACACCAACTTATCGTTAGTCCTCCTAAATAAGCGTACAGGGTATGCTTATTGTTTGATCAAGACGAAAGTTATGATGAATGTACAGAGCAAATAGCTGAAGAGTCTATAGAGAATTACACCTACTAGTATAGGTAGTAAGGAAATGGTGCTAAAGCTAAGGAGTAATTATTTGCATAGCAACCAAACAAAATAGTTCCGGAATAAACGTATTTCCTATGTGTATAACGGCATGCTCAATTGTCTTAATGATTTACTTTTACTGCTGTATAATACCCCACGCTGCACCAGTATTTGTTTATCGCTTTTAAGCTGAATCCCAGTGTTTAAATATGGAAGCAGGCGGAATCCGGTCCGCTTTATTGCAATTAACATTTAATGTATTTTGTCGTTCTAGATTGCAATTTAAATAGTTCTCAGTAATCTACTTAAATTGTATGTTAGTAATGGATTCTAATGTAATTAAGCAGAATTACTAACATTACGCGAGGTGAGACAATCTAATTTCCAGAATAGATTTTTTGAAACATCGCCTCCAAAGTTAATTGCGCACTTATTGCTAACTTCCTTATATTTCCGGATATTGCAGGATTACATTAGAGAATTGGTATAAATTTTATCTGCGGATAAAAACTACAAACAGAGCAAAAAATAATTGAATGTTTTGTTTCCCAGATATTTACATCCTATATAATTTTATATACTATAAAATAAAATTTAATTCCAAACGAAGACATTGAAGATAAACCAAACAAAGTAAGAAGTAAAGATCAAGCAAAACTTACAGATCACTAGAGCGGGCCAAGAGAGCCCCGCGCCAGGTTAAAAATGAGTTTGCCGGGCCCATGACGCCACATATGTATGTATACAGATGAGTCGGCACGGCCTTCAATTTATTGATTTATTGCAACAGTCTCTCGTCAACCCTTCGCAGGGTTAGTCGTACTTATTATAGATAAATATACGAGGGATGATCGTAAAAGAAGGTTCCCAAATTCCTACAGCAGCAATAAAACGTGCCAAGCGAAATCCGACAACATTGGCGTGTGCAGCAGCTCTCCCACTCTATACACGTACCACTCCCGTCTCGCTACGCCGCTCGGTGTTGGCTAAGCAGCCGCCCGAAATGGAACTCGCGATCGCCGCTACCGCCAAGTTCGAAATTCGCGCTGTAATACGTTTTTTAAACGCGAAAGGGGTGTCACCTATATTTATCGTCAATTAGCCGAAGTTTATGGAGAAAAGTGTATAGTTGTTTAACACGTCCGCAATGGTGTAGGGAATTCACTGGAGATCGGACGGAAATTCACGATGAGGAGCGGAGCGGTAGACCATCAGTTTCAGAGGAAATCGTTGAAAAGGTCGAGATCATACTGCTTGAAGATCGGAGGGTCAACCTTTCGCCGTAAAGGGTCAAACGCAATTAATTATTCGCACCAGAAAAATTTACTACTTGACTCTGATGGGACTCGAACCCACAGCAATATTTTTACTAATAATATTACATACATGATTGATCTGGTTCCTCCAACTCAGATCATTGTCAATATAAATTAGGTATCAGGTGTTTTATAGTCAATTCAGCTTCTAGATTGATATAATCAAAATTTACAGTTAAAGGTTTAGAGTAGCTGCGTCTAGCGCAGTTTTATCTGTATTCAAAATTAGCTGAAATAATAATGATAGCAATTTTTTAGTCAAAATTACAGCTACTATTTGCTTTAACGACAAAAGCTACATCAATGTGCATAAAGATTCGCATAGCCACCAAAATGGGTTGGTTAATAATTGATAAAAAGAAGTAAAGTGATTCTAAATTACGCCCTGAGGTGTACAGTATTCAACAGAATAGCGTGCCGAAACAGTTTACCCACTTTAATTGCTATGCTTTGTTTCTATTCAAATAAAGTTTTAATAATTTGTTCTTTTTTTGGTCAAAGTAATACAGGGTGTGGCAGAAGTAACTGACACATTTCAAGGCTAAATAAAATCCAAACAAAGTATATAAAATACATGTATGGATGAGAGTACCTAATTAAAGATACTCTTATCACTGAAATTGTCGAAATTAATAGCTATATTGACCTATACAGAAGTGAGCAACTCGTAATGCTACACTTTTTCTGTGAGGGTAGCAGCCTGAATGATGGCTTAACCTCCCAGAGGTAATTAAATAATAATTCATTATTAAAGTATATAAATTTGTTCTTATTCTCATCTGAAAGTACATAAAATACCATTTCAGTTACAGTAATTTATTAGTTTTAAAAATACTGTGAGTTAAGTGGGTGCCGCTGTTGCGTACACACTGAAGAAGGCGTTCACGAAACTTGTCCATCACTCGGCTAATCATTTCCTGTGAAACGGCAGCCACTTCCTGTCGAATTGCTTATTTTAGTTGATTAATAGTGCGAGGGCGATGGGTAAATACCTTTGGTTTGAGATACCCCCAAAGGAAAAAATCACATGGGATCAAGTCGGGTGACCGGGCAGGCTAACCAATGTCACCTCGGAACGAAATCAAACGACCAGGGAACATCTTCCTCAAAATCCCCATTGTACAGCGAGCAGTGTGGGCTGTTACCCTATCCTGTTGAAACCAAACATTGTTCATATTGTCAAGTTCATCCAGTTTGGGCCTTAAGAAGGTCTCCAACATGTCACAATATCGATCTGAGTTCAAAGGCACTGTAACATTGTCTTGTTCAAAGCACTATGGGTCCCAAATGCAGAAATCTGCAATCGCTCACCATACAGTCACCTTAGGGCTATGCAAGGGTCGTTCATGCAACTGACGAGGATTCTTCTCTGCTCAGTATCTGAAATTTTGCTTATTAACACTGCCACACAAGTGAAAATGTGTCTCATCACTGAATAACACAGAAGTTGCACGGGGGATATGTTGTTGAATTTCCGAGCACACTGCTCTGCGATTTGCCCAGTCTTTCTCCTTGAGTTCCTATGATAACATCATTTTGTAAGGATGCATTTTAAGTTCTGTGTGGAGAATTCTTCGTACACTGCGGTCAGAAAGCCCAAGCGCAGCGGCATGTTTGCGTGCCGAGCGGCGTGAAAATTGTTCAATGGACGCTCTTACCGCTTCCACATGTTTAGGAGTTCTGGCAGTCCGAGGTGGTCCAGATTGTTTTCTTTTCAGTGCTGATTCACCGGCTCAGAAATTGTTGACCCATAGTAAAATTGTGTTTCGAATAGGTACGGCATCACGTCGACCAAGTCCAAAATGCACTTGAAAAGCTCTTCGAGTAGCAGTTACAGACTCGTTGTTTTTAGTAAATGTTTCACCAGTCCTGTTCATGATGACGACTGAAAGTGGCACGTTACCTCCTCTCTAATGCGACGCTCCCCACGACCGTACAGCCTCTACTCACCGATCGGTGACCTTTGAAAATGTGTCTTACTTTTGCCGCACCCTGTACATCGGTAATTCATAACAAAAAATCCAATTTAAAACTTCATACCTGAATCATTTCATTAACAACAAACAACATTCCAAAGGGGGAAGCGCAAAAGCCTCCATTTATATGTAGTACTTATCGTTAAACATTTATTATTTGATAAAATGGAAAAGCACTGTACCGTTTCCGGGTAAGATTTATTTGTCAGTTTCGTTCACGAATATGGCGGCAGGCCAACAAAGCAGTTAGGTGAAATGCACACTCTGCCCGATAAATCAGTAGCGCGTGGCCTGGTTTAGTTGGTGTCCGCTATTCTTGTGGAAGGATTTTCATTTGTTCTAACTGCACTATGAATTAATGTAGTTTGTATTATATGCAAACAACGTATATCCATGTTGAAAAGCGTAAATGGAAGCATTGTACTGTAATTTTAATCCCTTTTTTTCAACGTCAAATGTACGTTGATTTTAAATTTCGTAGAAATTTATAATCTCTATCTTGTATATCCTCACGTTGTAGAGTTCCTGATATAGATATTATTTGTTATGCGGACGGTTCCAGCGTGGAGTCGCTTATGGCTGACAATTTGCGCATACAAACATGTAATTGTTTCGGGAATTCATGGATTCTCACTGTGAACCATACAAATGAATAATGCATGGGGAAGATTTTAATTCTAATCTATCCCTATTTTATAACTCTTAAAATAAAATAAAAATTTATCTAAAAGCGCACAAAGGGAACAGAATAGTCATTTTGCGAATTATTTCACCTGCGTCAACAATTTGCTATCGTCAGGCCTTATTAAGAAAGATCGGGAATTTATAAAATCGCATGCGGTGATAAAGCCTATATTGGACAAATGAAATGGGTGATATGCACTAGATTGAAAGGACACATAGCTCATTAGCGTTATGGTAGAATTGCATCGTCAGGTGTGGCACAACATATAAACGAAACCGGGTATAGTATTAAATTAGAAAACCTTTTTCCACATTTAGAACATTTATATAACATTTATATAACATTTATATATATATATATATATATATATATATATATATATACACGTCGGTCCAGATACGAACGGGATATTGCCTTTGTAAATGGCAACAGAGCATTCGCAGTATATCATAAAACGAGCAGCGGTACGCACGCTTGTCCACTCAGTCACGTAACATTATATATAATTCAACGCCTTCTGACAAAATGTGCTAATACAGAATTACTGGATAATTTTTCTGTATTCTCAGATTATGTTAGAAATTACAGTTTCTTATGTTTATTTTGTTGTTGCTATACGATATAGGAGAACGAAAAAGTAATTCTAAGTAGGTAAATAATCAACGATTCTTATAAAATTAAACTAAAGACAAATAAATTCGATAATTACACAAAATAAATTGAAATTCTAACAATGTTTCTTTATTAAGGGGAAAAATCTCCTGGCAAGATTGAACTTTGTAACTTTTGTATTTGTTGCTTTTCAAAATACGTTTTACAGTGCTTCTACTAATACCGATTTGTGGCTGTTCATCTATTTGTTGGCATTTACAGCAATTCGCAAGATACCATTTAATGATCTGTACCATCTTTGCGGTTGTATAAACTAACATATTGTATTCAAAAACCACGATTTCTTGTTAGAACCTTAGTAGGGGTTGTTTACCTAAACAAATATGTGTTAGAGAGAAAGTATTTACGTAATCGTTAATAGCATGTAAAACAGTTTAAATCTTGTCTTACATTTTTTTTTACATTTCTTATAGTTTCTGAGTTATCGAGTAAAACAGCAAAAGATAGTGTTGAGCTTAGGGCACTTAACAACGTCCCGCTAATATGAGAGTGGGGAGCTGAGAAAGTTACCGTTGTTTAACTATATTACTACAACGGTCTATTAACTCACAAAGTCTCATTTAAATCGGTGAGACGTCCTTATCTGTGTTCCCTTGTCAGTTTAGAGCCTAATTGGAGCGAAATGAAAGATATACCGACTTTTGTTCTTGATAGGGGGAATTTTCTCAACTTATTGGTGTTCTCCGGTCGTTGATGGTGCCACGCCCAAAGGCCGGTAAACACATAACTTTGACGAGCAAGTCAATTTGCGTTTCAACAGCAATAAAACCAGACTATCTATCGGAGCGGTTCATTTTACGAAACGTTCTTTTAACTATTAGACCACCCACCTGTCTGCCATTTTATCTCTCTGTAACTTTCTTCTACATATACGTTCGCTCTGCTTTTTCATCATCCCATCCTCCCCATTAAATTGATTACATCACCTTCCTAAACGCTAAATCTCTCCACTTCAGTAGAGATACGATTTACACTCCGTCGCCGTATTTTTTGCGGCAATCAATTTTAATATAGATTAGAATCGACGGACCCCCTCGCTCCGTCGTCGGTAAAAGCTCGCTCCTTAAGCTTTAAGATTACATGTTTCTCCCCCTAACCAATCGAAAGCGTTTCTTTTCCCCGAATAGGCATTCATTACACCGCTGGCAAAGCGAATAAATTGAAGAGCCAACGCAATGCGTGTAACGACAGCGTCGTGTCAGACAATAAACGCGGTGCCTAAGTATTACGAAGGGGAGAAGACTCCCCGGATTCGGCGGAAGAAGGCCTGCTTAATCCCGGACGCGTACCGATGTAAGTACATCGAATCCCAAGCTAATGCCTGATGGACTTTCTTTGGATAAAGCGCGTGTATAGGGAGGGATGATTCGTTACAATCGTTATATGGTTAAATCCGTGTTATTAGTTAGATTGGGGACTACGTCATTAATTTGGTAGGAATTAAATATGAACATCTGGAATAATCGTTGCACTAAAGCGAGCAAAATTAACTTCTTTTGGGAGATGCCAAAAAAATAATAATTTATTGAATTAATTGGTACATATAAGTGTATATAATTAAGTAAAAAGGCAACAAGAAAAGAAAAAGTCAGCAACAGAAGAAATAACAGTAATTAAAGAAAAAAAGAAAAAAATAGAAGGAAAAATATCTCTACTGATGTGAATTATGTTCATAAAACAACAGAGAATAAGTTACATCGAAAAATCTATACATTCTGTTATGATTAGAGAACGGCAAAATTGTATGAGATGTCATCAGCCGCAGGAGAGCCGTATGCAGAGCGTGTGATGTACGCGGTGATTATTTCAAGATCGAGGAATCAGTGAATGGTATGCAGTCATAGTATCCGCATCGAGCTTTCTCCTCAAATGACTACATATATTTACTGTATCTATTCTCTATTTCTTTATTGGGTTTTTAAGGTAATTATTTTCCTTATTAAACACTTAACAGCGACGATACAATACTTGAATGAAAGTCGAAATATAAAATTGAGAGACGCGTTCAATACATTAAACGACACAATCAATAAATTAAAAAGTATTCCTGGTGATATTGGAAATAAACTGATTAAGTTGATGAAGTGTTCAGCAGAAATCCCAATTTAAATACATTAAACCAATTGTCAGGAGAAATACAAAAATCAAATACAGTAGTACCTTGGTCTATGGAATTCATTTTAAAAAACATTTCGTAATCCGAAATTTCGCAATTGGAATCAAATGTTCCTATAATAAATAAAGGAAATAGAGATAATCCGTTCCCATAACCAAAAAAATAATCACAAATTCATTTTATGTATTTTAAATACAATTGAACATACAGAAAATAAAAACTCTTAAGATTGAAATCGAAAAGTAATAACTTCACTTACATACACTACTTTTAATAAGGACTCTTTCTGGCGTATGGAAGATAGTGAGAGTTGGCTTTTTCATACATATTACAAAATTAGCGACGTTATCTGTCGCGTCCCTAATTATTTGACCATAGATCTTTCGGCTTTGTTCTTTGAAAAAAATTTTACACAAAGATAAGGATTTTTGGATAAAGTAAGAATGATATTACTATGAATTCAAGTCAGATACGAGGCGGTGAGATAGTGGGAAGTTAACCACACAAACCAACGCATTACATTGTATATAACTATCTCTTTCTGGCATATACACGAGTCGCGCGAAAATTCTGCCGAATCTATAAAAGTTTTAAGCCGCGTTTCGTATCACGGAGTACCTTTCGGTTTTGGAAACAAAAATTCATCCAAACTTTCTTCCGTAACCCGAAAATATATAGATTGATATTAGTGAATAAATGTTTTATCATGCAGTGCTTGATCCCGAAAATTTATTTGTAAACTTTTTTCTGAATTACTCAGCGAAGAAATTATCTTCCGTCCACGCGCTAGGTGGACACGTTGTATATTCATCTTTTGTGTTTCTTTACTTTTTTGTCATGTTTAGTATAATAGCAAAAAAAAATAGTAACAAAAAATATGTCAAAACTGTATTCTTAATAATTCATTACAATATTTTCTATAAATATACTTAAATTGGCAGCTTGCTGGTAGATGTTACTACAAAATAATAAATTGAGGAGTTGAATTTAATTATAATATTAATGACATGACATTTACAAAAGAATCATATTTTGAAAAATTAATGCACTTACCTCCTTTGTACATCTGGTGCTGATAGGCAACACGGTTTGCTTTTTATTGGAAGAGGGTGTAAGAAAAATAAAGAAATAATATTATTTAAGTTAATTTATGTGGTATAAAAATAATTAACGAAAATGGAAAAAGGAGCATGTGGTAGAACAAATGAGTAAAGGAAAACATTAAGGAGAAGAAAACAGAATGAAAAGAAGAAGAAAATAAGAACGGGAAATCTAGAAGATAAAATGAAATGCATACAAAAAAGAAATGAAGCAAAACAACAAATTAACAACACCTTTTATCAACAAACGGACGGAACGACAATGGGTAACAGCTTACCTCCGTTTGGGGCTGAATTCAGTTATTCCGAAAAACGTTGTTGGTTTGCTAGTTGGTCCATTTTCTCTTTCATTTTTTCTCTTACCATTTCCCTGCTTAATAATTTCCTTCGGTATACTCATTTCCGTCTTCGTTTCTTTGGTTGTCTTTAATCCGTCCAATTTATATGCCTTTTCCTCTTTTGTATTCATTATTCCGTCATTCCATTTTATTTTTTTCCCGTCAACAACAACAATCCCAATTTTGCATTTTTTCCTTTTTTCTTTTCGTGATCTGCATATTTTCTCATTTGTTTCAGATTGTTCATATTCTTGAATATCTTGAGCATTTTATTACCAATCGTCATCGCATTTATAATTTCCACCTCTATTCCAAGTTCTTTTTGTATAAAATTACCTATGTAGGTTTTAATTGTTCCGTCTTCTTCGTTGTTTATATTAAGAACCTTAACAATTAGATTGTTCTTCTTTTCCTGTTTTTGTACTCCTTTTAACATAATTTCCATGTTCTTCATTTGTTGTTTCATATCTATCATTTCCTTATTTATTCTTTCATTTTCTTTACTAAGAGCTTTCATCTGCTTTCTATATTTTTATTTTCCTCTCTCATGCCTTTTATTTCACTCACCATACTTCCCATTAAAGCCTTCATTTCTTCCGCCTTTTTCGCCTTCCTTTTGTTATCTTTTAGAAGCTTCATCATCATTTCTTTCAATTCTCCTTGATCTTCCACATTCTCTTTGGGTTTGCATTTTCCATCGGGTGTTCTAAACGTTTTTTTGCTTTTGCCAAAAATCTCTTTCGTTTACCCTCTTCATTACACATTTCTTCACTATCCGACATTATAATTTATTACTTTCAGTTTAAATCAATTTTAATTTCGAATACCTATCCCGACCCTGTTTTATTGGCGTTATCTGTAGCACCGCGCAAAAAATCGTAGGCCGGTCGACCCGTCGAACCCAGACTTTAATCGGTGTTTACGTTAGCTCTTTTTTTTGTTTTATTCCAGCTGTTACTAGTTTATAGATCTTAAATAATCTTACTTATTCGCTGTTAATTCTTTGGGGATCAATTTATCATACCCACTACACCCTTATACATTATGTATTCCTTTGTTGATGATTAAATTGCTCGTAATCTCCCAGAAATCAATGCATTTACTAGTGGAAAACATGTAGGAATCGTTTGTGCCGCAAGATTTAGAGTATGGATTTTACACGTTACATGTAAGAAGTTACCACTGTGTTCTTTAAGAGATCGGCCCAAAGAACGCATGTTTGCGACACTATCACTCATAAACATTAAAAGTTGCTTAGTTGAAACTTCAAATTTGTCCAATGAGTTCAACACCACCTTTAAAATGTCATCGGCAGTACAATTTATAACTCTTTTAGAAGGAAGTAAGAAGGAGGATGACGGTCGATGTGGTTCCATTGTACGTACCGTTACATTAACCGCAGAATGTTTTTGACGATCTGTTGTTTCGTCCACACATAACCACAGTTTTTTATCTTTCAATTCCGTTTTCATTCATTTTTCAAATGACACTACATTTCGTATCGATGTCCGACTAGGTAATTTACAATCCGCATATTTATTCTAGAAGGAGACAAATGCTTCTTTGTCTAGTAAACGAAACGATAGATTACATAAAATAAGAGTAACACATAAATCAAATGTAAATTTTCCACGTATGCCACCTTTTGCAGAAGAATGCTGTTTGCTTTCGATGTGACGTTGACAATGGCTTCTGGATCAACAGATTAAAGGGATTTTACAAACTAGACATTGAATTTTAGCGCCATCAAAAATTAAGTCTGTCATGTCCACTATAAAGTTTTTAACTACTCACACACAGCATCGATTTAGTACTGACGCTGTGAACGCCTGAAATAAATAATCGTCGACTCCGCACCACATACCTACTACACTGACTGTTACCGCTGTGTGCCCAGACTATTTATAACCATGTGCAATGAAGGGCTTACGTCATTCTGACTATTTGCAATTTAGGGATTACTGATCTTTGGATTTACTATTTAAGGCCTAATTATAGTCACGTGCAATGAAGCGGCTCATCGAAAAACACTTTATGTAAAAGGGTAAATATACAATAATTATGTTGTAATTAAGGATTACCTAGCTTATTTTAGATTTACATATTGCCTAATTTATTGGCTATACAAGGTTAGTTTTTCGCTTGGTTTGTTAATTCAGTTTCACTGCTGATGATGACAGCTTGGCTATCGAAACGTTCGTCCAGTACAAGTTAAGTTTTGTGTTAAGGGTTTTAGTGAACTGTTTCAGGACTTTTTTCTTGTAAGGTTACATTTCAGTGGAAATAAAGAACATTATTATTATTATATAACACGAAACTACATTATGTACCTGTATAATTTGTCATGCACCATTCGATAAGTTTACATTAAAGAATTCAATTCAGAAATCCGTTGTTAAATACTATGACACAGCAACGTATGTGTTTTTTTTTACACCATCTCACGCAGATACTACGACACGACATTTACTTTCAAATTTACTGCTTTACAATATACCTCAAATTTAAGCAGCACTCTCCTTTATACATCTCCCGCAAAAACGCTTTAAAATCCCCATCGAGAGACCCAACGGTACGCTTCAACCGCGTTTGACGTTTTCCCTTTACTTTTGTTCCAACACGCCAAACAAAAGTCTCTCTGTCAACTCCTTTTTGTACTATATCCAGGCCATTCTCTCGCCGTCAGCGCCGACAATAGCATTCCCCCGCGGTAGACCATCAGCTCGGATACCGGGGAAGGCGCTCATGTCCCTCGAAATTCCACACAAAAATTCACCAGCAAAACAACCGACCCTGGTCCGGCAAGAACCCTAGTCCAAGTCGAGAAAAACCCGGGGAAAAAAGAGAGAATCTCGCAGGATGCGGTGGTGACCTGCACGTGACAGAATTACCGAAATGAACGTGGAAAAGGAAACGTGAGGTGGGCGGGAGGACAGAGGGGCTATCTTCGCACAGAGCCTACTAATGAACGCCACCAATACCCCTTCCTGGTACCTCCGACGAATCGACTGTCACCTGATTTAACACCTACCCGTGAAACGCCATTAAATTTCGGAAACACGTCCGAGGTTATTTACCTTATATATACCTTCTTTTCTTCGTTCTTTTGTTCTTATTCCCGATGCCTACCGTTTTACTTCTTCGCTTTACTTTCGACGCGGAACGACATTAATTAATTAAGGTGGTAAAAGTTTTGTGTTAATTAGAAAAGAAGTTAAGACGGTTTACAGGGATTCTACGTCGCGCGCGCTTTCTACTTCGTACATCAGATGCCGCTGTCGATGCTGAAAATTGACTTCTTTATTGTTCGAAGGCGACGTCGTTGGAGAGTTTAATACAAAGAAAAGAATTGATGATTTTGCTTTTATTATGTTAGCGCTTTCTATAAGGAAGCGCTGTTTATCTGATGTTAATTTAAATATAATTGACAGGGAATATTTTGAGAAAGTCAAATCGAATTTCATTTATGAATATTAATATAATTTTATAAGTACTACCTTAGGTGTTCATCAAATATTGTTTAGACGTGGCGTGTCTGTCACACAGCATTAATATTGAACTTCCAACTCTTTTCAATATATGCGAATTATGTATAAAGTTATCCTCTCGTGGTGACAAAATCAATGTAGAGGACCTCTTGTATGTACCATTTATTCCAGAAATTTTTTTGTTTTTTTTATATTAAATACAGAATCCATCAGAATGAAGTATCTATTTTCAAAGTTACTACATTTCATAATACACTGTGTCCCCGGATGGAGTTGACAAGAGGAAACAAATTTGCTTTTGGTACGACAGTAGTTGACAGATCAGTTCGAAGAAAGATGGATGGGAAGATTTGGACCAATAGATTTTGCTGCTAGATCGCCTGACCTTATAGCTATCGATTTTTTTTGTGGGGTACTTTAAAACAAAAAGTTTACGCAGATGACCTGCCGTATGATCGAGAAATACTAAAAGCACGAATACAGGACGCGGTGAATGAAATAAATGAACCACACACCATACGTAAAGTCTATAGTGAATTCATCAAAAGGATGGAGATATGTGTGGAAGTTGGAGGTGGTCATGTATAATAATTTTTGTTAGCTTTCTTAATTGATTGAAATTTTGTATTTAAACTAAGAAAAATGCAATAAATGATATCTTTCTCTAGAAGCATTTTCATGTTATCTTAATTTATGGACATTCTGTACATTTAATCTTAGATTTTCTGATGGTAAACGTATTTATGCAACAAGCAGAACTTTTTATAATGAATGACTTTTTGTCGTAAAATCAATAAGAAAAATTTATTTCCACTTGTCAACTCCATCCGGGGACACAGTGTATAATGGGACAGTTGTCAAAGCGTTTACGAGAAATGTGCATTTAGCTGTGAATATGAAGCGTTGGTCAAATATTCAACGTTCTTTTAATAATAATAATTTAATTCTGTTGTTACCACCCAGCGTTTATTTCGCCGTCATTTCATTTAAATCCACGAGATCCAGTTTCTTGTCAAATAACAATTAAAAGCTGGGTACACAAAACAACTAAAACATAATTTTCGGACAGAGACTAACGCATTACCAATTGAAATGTTGGGGCGGATGATGTGTTAGGCTTTAAGAGTGTCAGCAGCGAGGAGGAGGTCATTTGACTGATGTAATATTCAAAAAATGAAATTTCCGTGTTTCCTCAAGAACTTTTTGTTTGATTTTTGAATAAAAATTTGGCAATTAATAAAAATAATTCAATTCAAAATGGATGCTTCAATCTGCCGGATCCTGATTAGTGGCTCCCTCACAAAATAACCGCTCATAAGTATTTGGATACTTAAAATTTCAGGGTAAATCATTAAATATTTAAATGGAAATATTACAAATATGTATTTGGTATACGGAAATGTACAACTTTAACAATTAAAATTATTTATTTGACCTAAATTTTAGATTCGTCTATATGACCTCCTTTAATTTTAATGATATCCGGAGTTATTCAAGCTCATGTTGCCTGTAGTTGCACACAACTCAACGTTGTACTTTACACCCAACATTGAAGAACCAAGCGCGCCAATCTCATCAAGTTTTAATAAGTTATAAAATGAAACGTGTATGGTTGGCTTTCTGCTAATCATATTTTGCCAGTACTTCCATCAATAATTATTGTCATTAATATTGACCATGTAAAGGTGGTATTAAGTTGAAGATATGTATAGGAATCATTAAATTAAATTCGTTCTGTTCCTGTATATTTTTTCAACTAATAAATTGCAAAATAAAGAAGTAAGCTTAAAGAGTGTTTAAGTTGTGAAGCAGTGCTAAAATGATTTGGGGACATTTAGAAATATAAGGAGGATTTCATAGTACACACGTACTTTACACCTAGGGGGATTGAATTTGTAAATAATTTTATCAAAATTCATATAGAAACTCTTGAAAATAAAATGGCCATGTAATTTTTTAAAAATTCATACTTCTGTTATAATTTGAAACAGCCCATTTGTAGGTAGTGTTTTCCCGCATTTAGAGACACTAATTCCTGTTTAGCGTCTGAAATACTTTCCTAAGAGTTTGACTTCTCTTAATTTCTTTAAATTCTTCTTCAGGGCAGTCTTCTTTTTAACTTGCCTTGCTTTCTGATTTCATCCATCAGCTTCTACAAACGTTCCTGTTCTTTTCCATAATACTGTACTGTGAGGAAAGAAACTCATTATCGAAACTTGTTCTGCTCAAAATTTGGTAAGGACGATGTATTCAAAAACCAATTATATTTAGCTTTGCCAAGCGCTTAAAAACCGATATGACTACCTGTACAAGCAGCTGTTATTTTCAAAATCAAGGGGCTCCGCTAACAAGAAGAACAATGTAAGTATGTATTACATTCTTGGAACTGATTTAATATGTTGTCCTCTTAACATTTAAATCTAATATATCGTAAAAGGGCTACATCCGCTCTTACGTTTCGAATCAAACCGTTACGATGAAATATTTCAACATCGTTTATCTTCGTAGCAACGCATTTTCAGAGAGAAACTAAAAAAGAATTCTTATTTTAGTAACACCCACTCACATTTTGCACCATATCCCCCTTTTTTTCTCTTCTCGCACTCCCCTTACGTCCCATCATCCCGCTACTATTCCAACGCTCTCTCATATCTTCCTTTAATCTTACGCTCCTATGATTCGCAGTCCGAGATTTCGAAAAGCTACTTGCTCGGAAATTATTGTTCTCGTCCAGTCTTCCAGCAGTCATTCTAGTGGGTAGTAACGAGGGGTAAATTCACGCGTGCAGCGATGCGTATGAGGGTGAAGTAGCGATCTATCCGGGTCGGTACCTTACCGTTTGTTGGTGGAACGGGAGTCGTTTCGCAGTTCCCCACAGCTCGGCCGGCGCCTACAAACTGTAGTGGATCCGGACGTCAGAGTCAAGTCACATCTAGGATTTTGCTGTAAGGAAAGAATAAACCCTGCACGCCATGTGGTAAAGGGGAACGTTTCCGATGTTAGCCGGTGTTAGATGCACGCGATCTTCAAGATCTGTAGCGGCAGACGAGGTTGGGGTTGGTTTTTTGTTACCCCATAGTATCATCTCAGTACGTTGCGAAGTTATTTCCGGAGCTGTTTGGTTTTTCTAACTTCGGTTTATATCGGAAGAAGTGTTTCCTGTTTCATTTCGAGTGGAAATGTCAGATGTTTTCGTGTGTATGGTTATCATTGTTCAAACATTATTAAGTCGATTTTCACACCGCATTTGTAAGATATAAATGCATAAGATTATCTTTTTTACTAAGAGTTATAGTTACCAACATTTTTATGCGTACATTTACATTCTTGGCATTCCGAAAGATAAACCGGACATCAAAAAAAGGTCAGGAATTTATAAAATTGCATGTAATGACTGTGATAAAGCCTATATTGGTCAAACAAAACAAGCAATAGGTACTAGATTCAAGGAACACATCAGGTGCTACAAGTACGGCAAAACAAAAGCGTCAAGAGTAGCACAACACATAAACAAAACCGGGCATAATATTAAATTAGAAAACCTGAAATTGATTAAGAACGTAACCTCGCCTCGTGAGCTATACGCATTTGAAACTATATATATGTATAAAAGAATCGAAACCTACTGAACAGAGGCCTTCCACCTGTTCATTACACCTGCCTTTTTGATTTACTAGAGTAAAACGACCATATGTTTTTTATGTTACATGCTTCATTGACAAAAGACTTTATTGTCGCGCCCTGTACTTCTTGCATGGTTAGAATTAAAAAAGCGTATAGACGTAAGAACACATTTGACGGGAAGGAGCGCATCGGTGTCTTGCTCTATTTTATGAGGGTGGAACGTACACGGGGACAGACCTTTTTCGTTCCGTATATACTTCGCATGTGTTTAGTGTTAAATGGCAAATAGCAGGTACTTGTAAATACGTATATATCTTTCGTAAATACATATATCTTTTCTCAAGAGAGGGATAAACAAGTGTGATAGAATTAGATTTATGTTAGAGTTGTTTCATGTTTCTCGCTCAGATTTATTCGGTCATTCGGTTGGTAATGAGGTTGCCCAGGAGCCCTCGAAACAGCTGTTTCGAATTAATTTCATTAATATTTTGTGTGGTGAGGAGTGTGCCGATACTTCGTGTTGTTTGCCATACAACCCCACATTTCTTGATATCATTATTGTGCATTTCCAATTATGTATTATGCAATTAGCCTAATATTTTTATCCTAACTCTTTCCAGCCTAAATTATTTCTTTCCTGTATATTAGTTTCTATCTCGAAATCTAATAATAGTATGTGTAATGTGGTATACTTTGAAAGGATTATATATTACGTTTCGGAGTTTTCTTTCGTAATGCCATGCCATCTTGCGTTAAGCAGCCCAGGAGCTGTTCGATAGGTGGTAGAAGTCTGCATCCCTAGTTGTTATTGCTATTCTCTAGACAGCATGTCTATGACGCTAAGTGGCGTGGGGAGATATATCGTGATTCTGTTCGTGGAGAATGGCAACAAATACTCGAGAGGTGAAAAACAATAGCGAGGGAGAAGGACACGTACGGAACCGCGCTGATGACGCCGGGTAGGCAGAAACATGTTCGCGGGTTTACGCTGTCCCTTTTCCCTAGCTTTGTTTTTTGCTGGAAATGATTTCACCATGAGCTATATTAGCATTAATTTTTTGCTTCAAGAAGGTAGGTTACAAAAGTAACTTTCTACACTCTCACATTTACTACTTTCCAAAAAATCTAGGACATTACAGTGAAGAGCACGGGGAAGGCTTCCATCAAGATATTAAGGAGATTGAAAAGAGGTACCAGGGGAGATGGCATGAAGCAATGATGGCCGATTACCGTTGGATGGAGAGTCGTCAAGTCGGAATAAGGGACAATAAAAACAAAGGAAAATATGCACGGAAGTGAAATAGAACAAAGGCTTCTTATTGTGTAAAATTCTGACGTGATGGGCAAGAATGAAAATTATTTTCTGGATCAACACAAAAAAATTGATTCAAGAACACATGTTTTTAAGAAATCATCTCTTAAAAAAGTAAAAATGCAGATCATACTGTAAATTCTGTAGAATCAGCTAACTTATTAACCAAATCAAAAGAAGCTCGATAAGATTACAATAAAGGGACGACATCAGTACCTACGACTCAAAGTTTACATCCTTTACTATTCATCATGGTGCCGCTTTATTTACTAACAGGATACACTTAGACGGAGAATTAAACCGATAAATCTTTGCATTGCATACGTATAGTTACGAAACCTAACGTCCCATCATCAACTTGCGGAAAATAACCACAAATAAACGAAATCTCCTCGGCGTATACCTTCTCTCTGAGGAAAACGTCCAAATTGACTCTTAGCGAACACAATTACCCCCTTACATTCTCTCGTATGCTAATAGGGGCGTTCCGGAATTTAGGTTTACGAGAGGCAATGATACTGCGACTGCACAATTGGCCAAATTGGCCCGGTCGCGTAGTCGTTTAGAATTGAACGTTACCGTCGCCGGAAGGGTAATACCGCTAACCTATAACTATGATATTTACAGGGTGTATTTGAAATACGGAGCGAGATTACAGTGACGAGACAGCTGTGATTCTGCTAAACATCCAAAGTATAATCAGTGTGGTAACCACTTATCTGTGTTTTTAGTTTTATGTGAAGCGCTCTAATAGGTCAGTTTTTAATCTAAGAAATACAACTTCTAAAGGAAATTTGAAACATACAGGATGATTAATGTAAACGCATAGAACGTAGGTGTTTTTCTGTAATGGAACAGCTGTGTATTTTTACGTTTTTGAAGTCCCCTTGATGAGTTGATTGCAACGACCCATAACACTTATTTGACTGATTATTAAAATATTTTATTTGAACCAATTTTTGGTGTTTAACATATTAAATGTTCGAAATGTTCTCCATTTGCTTGTTTGCAATAACCTAACCTAGAGTAAAACCGTTGTTTAACTTTCTCTAAAACAAGGTAAAATACTTCTTATTTCTCTTCCTTTGAGATCATCTATGTTATTTCGCTTTGTTGTATACACTTTATTTTCGAAAATGCCCAACAGAAGAAAGTCCAATGGCTTAAGATCTGGCGATCTGGTTGGGCTATCAATAGCATCTTTTCGCTGAATCCATTTATTAGGAATGGATGTATTTGGGTAGTTTCTTATAATTACGACATAATGGGAGAGACTACGAGGGTAGTTTGACATTAATCTGGCCTAAGTATGAAAACGATTTTTGTTCTTTTTCTTATTTATTTTTCATCATAGTCTCCTTTTACCTCAATACACTAACAAGACGGTTTTCCAACTTTTTTATCTCTTCCGACAAGTAATTTTGCTCGAGCGCCCCAAAATAGTGTGAAGTTTCGGTCATGACCTCATCATTCCTTGCAAAACGGCGTCCTCCGAGCCATTTTTTTAGGTTTGGGAACAGAGAAAAGTCGCAGGGCCTAGGTTTGGCGAATACGGTGGGTGGTCGATCAATTCATAGCCCAATTGGTGCAATTTTGCCTGTGCAACGGCCGTCCTGTAAGCGGGTGCGTTGTCCTGATGAAAGGGAACTTTTTTTGCGAGCCAAACTATGACGTTTTTTCGTTAAATCGGCATCGAAACGGTCCAATAAATCTGCGTAGTACACGCCAGTTATTGTTTTGCCCTTTTCCAAGTAATCAATGTGAATAATGCCTTTCGCATCTCAAAAATCATCGCCATCATCTTTCTGGCCGATCGGGTGGTCTTAGCCTTCTTCGGTGGGCTTTCAACGCTTTTTATCCACTGGTTTGACTGTTCCTTCGCCTCTGGCGTGTAGTAATAGACCCACGTTTCATCAACAGTGACGTATCGGCGAAAAAAATCCTTCGGATGGCATTTTATCATTGCCAAAAGCTTATTCGAATCCGTCACACGTGTGAGTTTTTGGTCGACAGTGAGCAAACGCGGCACCCATCGCGCGGATAGCTTTTTCATATTCAACTGTTCGTGTATGATGTTATGTTCACGCTCAGTTGACATGTTTAGAGCCACTGCTATCTCACGCTCTTTGGTTCGACGGTCTGCCACGATCATACCATAGACTTTGTTGATGGTTTCTGGTGTAGTGGCGGTTTTTGGGGCACCTGGACGTTCATCATCAAACACACTCTTACGACCACGAACAAATTCAGCTTTCCAAAATTTCACTGTCACAACGATATTCGACTTTTCCCATTCTCAAAAAACACAAAAGTTGCTTGCTTTTGACGACTGTTAAAATCAAACTGATTGTGTTTTTTGCTTGAAATGTTGACAGACGTCATGTGATGGATGGTAGATGTCAAAACCGAGAGCAATTCGTTCTCACATAACGCCATCTATCGAAGGCTAGATTAATGTCAAACTGCCCTTGCATTTACTCAATGTCACTGTTGCTCTTGAAATTCCTTCAAACATAAATATGTTGTAAAACATAGATATTCAAGAATGTGAGATCACTAACCTACTACTTCACAAATCTGTTTTATCATGTCAAGTTTCTTGATATCAGGTGTATCGGCCAAAATTTTTTTGTAAGCGTTCACTATGGTTTGCTTTTCATCACTGCGTAAATGACCCGGCTTTTCACGCTTCTTCGAAGGAGAAGCACACCCAGCGCGACTTCTTGGTTCTATATCCATAACAGAAACCAACTATGAAAGTATTTTAATTATATTTATATATACGTACTGTCTGCAAATTTTTACAAGTTACTATTAACTATGACAACTGTAGAGTTCTAAAAAGAAAACAGAGAAAAATATAGTAAATACTACAATAACTAGCAGTAATAAACAAATGTCAATACATTTGACAGAATTACGTACACGATACGATTATAGCAGGATTGGTGCAGTGTTATTTGGTGTTGCTTCCGACCAATCGGAATTTACTATAAAAGTGGTGTATTCATAAATTCGTCTCTCTATTTTAGAAACAAGGTATAATAACATGTGTAAATATTTGTCTTATTTATTGAAATGTGATATGTAGAACTTTTGTTTTTTTTTATTGCATATAGAATTTTATTTTCCACATATTAATAATACTAAATATATGTCTGGGGTTTCATTTCATTAATTAATTAGAAAAAGTATTGACAAATTTATCAATGAGATTTAAACGTCAATAATTACCCATCATAAATACAACCTCCCGTCTCCGACGATGATGTACCTTTTATTAAATTAAAAACTGACTTCTTCCAGTGTTTCACATAAAACCCTAAAATAACATCAAAATCAAATGGTTGTCCTACTGTATGTTAGTTTGAGCTTCGACTGCGATTGAAGGTTGGATATCAGTATTAGTTTTGTCTGCAGTTTGTAATGCTGGATCCACACTAACGCTTAATGCCGTTAATTATCGCATTATTTGACAACAAATGTCAAATAACGAAATAAAATAGCCTCCTTTAGTGTTAATTTGCCTATACATACTTAAACATGCCATATTTTGGATTATCATTCAGTATAATTGCAGCTATCATTTTGTTCTATTTCTGTTCCTTATTTCGAATACATCCTGTTACATCGAAATCTGTACTTTGGCATGCGCGTGTGCTATATACATACATACATAAAGCGATGCACGCAGCGCTGCACTTAGTTAACTTGGAGAAATTAGAATTTGATGCACTTCGTCTAATGCATACACCGCGATATAATACAACGTGTAATACACGTTATTACCGCCGCCGACGTACGCCTATGTCTAGCTATGGCGCCTCCGACGAAGTTGTAATTACACGACGGGAAGTGTGTGTAAATTCCGCTCGGCTTATGATTCGATTTGCAAGAGCTAATGCGCTTTGTATAATTTACTAAATTAATTTCTAAGTCGAAATATAACGTCGGTAGTAGCAAGTTCCGAGCGAGCCGGAAGTTTGCGGCCTTAAGTGATCGCTTATTAATGGACTCGTATTAATGAAAGAGCAATACTAATCCAATTTTATTTTTTCTTTATTTAAAGGCCCGGTTACACAGTCTGTGGTTCGGAAAATCACGGAACTGGGCCTTTTAATTGAAGGCTCGCCTGCTGAGGCACTGAATGTGTCAAAATGGTTTGTGAGATTCGTTGTCCACGATCTCTTCATTATTCCGGAACCTTGATAACTTATAACTAGTTCAATTCTTGACACCATGCATACAACACAGCAAACTATAGCAGCTGCTTCTTTATACAGTGATGGGCAAATATGTGGAACCAAGTAAATATCTATGAAATGTTTAGAGATATCGAAATAAAATTTGGTAGGTAGATATTATAGTAAATTGTGTATTTGATTTCAATGTTTTGAACAAATTTGAATTTCCAGTTTTACCGGATGTAAATTCGGTGCTTTATTTTGCAAAGCAACACCCTGTATATTATTTTAAATTTCAATAAAACATTTTATTGCAATTACAAAAATATGGGATTCAATATCTTTTATTTCAAAGCCAACCGAGATATTAACAAACCGACTTGTTCCTATTTGTTAGTACTTGTTTCGACATGTTTAGCCTTGCCCTCGACAAAGAACCTGTTTCTACTCGTGCTTTTTTTAGTGTCGCACATGCGCAGACTTAATTTGGCGCGTGCGTACAAAATATTTTGCAAGTTTCAACCTGCACTATTATGAACATATAAAAAGATCGGTAGTACTGTGAAAGTGCATTCGTCCTGTTTAGTTAGACTGAACAGTATGTGGTCCAGTAAAAGCCTCTCGGCTGCACAAGCTTTAGCGTATTTAGACGAACTGGAAAATCTTTCACCAGGAAATTCCGAGAATGATTATAAATCAGTTAGTGCGAACAGTGAAAACGAAATTCGTTCTCGAGTTGTTGCGAGTGAGGAACAAAATAGTGATGAATCTGACAATGACACAGTTTGTGATGTAACGGTTGCAGTGACTTGTGCTACTTCCAATGATAAGCAGGAAGTGAAAACGTCTGTTCGTTCTAATCACCAGGAAAAGAAACCAACAGAAGAAGGATTTTCCTTCAATCTTGGTGCAGTTTGCAAATCAAAAGATAATTCTCAATGGCAAGTAATTTCTGCGAGTCAGCCTACTGCAGGCAGAAAAACCCAACCCAATATATTCAGAGACAATTCGGGGTCAACAGGCTATGCAAAACAAAAAGTAACTGCGGAAAATGTGAGTAGTTTCTGGAGATTATTTATCGATGACTCGATGCTGAGACACATAAAACAATGCACCGAGGCTGAAGCTAGAAGACAACTAGATAGTCAAGACTAGCAATTATCTTTAGGAAATCTAGAATCCATTATTGCCATTCTATACACACGTGTTGCTCAGGGTTCCAGTCATTTAGAATTAGATTCCTTGTGGTCTAAAAGGTAGGGAATATCGTTCTGCAGTCAAACGATGTCTAGAAACAAATTAAGAGAAATCATGCGATATCTCCGATTCGCTCTCAAGTCTACAAGGAAAGAAAGATTGGAACATAACAAGTTTGTTTTAGTTTCTGAAATATGGCATCAATTTGCTTACAATTGCAAAATTTAGACAACTTTTTCCTACAAAAGCAAGATGTCGATTTACGCAATATTTGTCCAATAAACCGGATAAGTTTGGCATAAAATTTTGGGTTGCTGTTGACACCGAAGCTAAATATGTGTTGAATGCCTTCCCATATTTAGGAAAAGATGATTCGAGACCAATAGGACAACCACTGGATGAATACGTCGTTCTAAAATTATTAGAGCTTTATACCAAGAAAAGAAGAAATGTGACAACGGACAATTTTTTTACAAGTTTGGAACTTGCAAAGAAATTAGCAAAACTAGACACCGCAATTGTTGGAACTGTGAACAGGGCGAGAAAAGAAGTTCCCGAAGTAATCAAAAAAAGCAAAGGTTCTTTATATGAAACTGTTTTATTCACAAGTAAAGAAAATGTTTGCACTTTGATAGTGTATCAAGCTAAAATAAACAAAAATGTTCTCCTTCTAAGTACGCAACATCTAACATTTCGATCGATGGGTACAAGGAAAAAGCCAAAACAGCTTTATATTTGATATAGCAAAAATATGGCGTTAGACGTAGTTATCAATAGGCCCGCAAATACGCGTGAGGGCAACCCCCCAGAAGATGTGACCAGCCATGTTTTTTTAATATATATTGAATCATTGCTCAATCGATGCGTTTGTCTATACAAGATTACTGGGAAAAAATAAAACGTCGCGACTTCATCGCAATTGGCAGAAGAACTCTCGCACAATCCAATAACAACGAAGAAGAGGAGAACATCAATCAAAAATGTACGAATTACAGGCTAGATCAAAGCAGAAAGCATTTCGTCAAGACGTACATGCAAGAAAAGAAATGTTGAAAATAGACTACGATAGATGTAGAACTGTAACAAGAAATATGTTCGAAATGTGTATTAAAGTCATTTGTGCAAAAATTGTAATGATATTTAAATACCAAAGTTACAGTTGAGAATTTATTTTTGTATCTTGTGAATAAAATACACTTTTAGCAAACAATTATGGTAATTACTAAAAACAGTTGAAAAAAATTTGGGGAGTTGTAATCAAGTCAATTTGACGGGGCGGCGGTTCGACCGTTTGAGGAATTCTGGCATTCTAGTGTTAACCGCGTTGCCGGGTACCACCATAAAATTTTGGCAGACAAAAAAAAGTTACTGAAATCACTAATTCCTGTGCTTTGACTGTCATCATTATACACCGATCATAACAGCAATCATGGACCGACCTCATATAATCAACTAACCGCCTATTTTCAGGATTTTATAACGCCAAATTAGTAATACGTAATCTTCTTCCGCCACTTTTTTTTTATTTTCTGTTCAAAACTGAAAAAAAAAATGCTGCGTACTACTGTCAACTGCTTGATGAAGTGAAACTGGCCTATCGACGAAAAAGGCGAGACATACCTATTCGAAGTGCGATACTGCTCCATGACAATGCTCGGCCACATACAGCTGCATTAATCCAAGAAAAATTGGACAACATTCATTGGGAAACACTGGAACATCCGCCCCACAGTCCCGATCTGTCGCCGTGTGACTACCACATGTTTGGGCCACTCAAAGAAGAACTGGGAGGTCGTCACTTTGACGACGGCGAAGGTGTAGAAACGTTCGTGCGCAATTGGTTACAAACGCGACCACATTCATTCTTTGATGACGGATTTAAAAAACTTCCGATTCGGTGGGAAACACGTGTGAATAAAAGAGGAGATTATATAGAAAAATAAGGTGTATTCAAAATTTTATTTACTGTACCAATAAATGTTCTAAAACAAAAGTCCGGTTAATATTTGATTCGCCCTCGTATAAAGAGAAACCAAATGAAAGCTAGCGATCCGACAAATAAAAATAATAAATTTACTACAATTCTTAATATGCAAATATTTAATAACAAAAACACACCATCCAACTTCAAAACTAAAGAGACATCTGCCAAGAAGGTAACTAACTAACAGGTAATATTAATGGCAAAATTAAAATGTAAACACAATATTACAATTTCACATTTGTATGAATTATAACTTCAGTGAATTGGTTTTTTAATGAATTGCTATTTCGAAGAATTGTTTTTCGGTGAAATGTCTTCAGTGAGTTGTTTTTAGTGAACTTTCCGACTCCGATATGTAAGTAACATGGACCTCTTTGAACTTTTAGTTAGTTTACTTTTGTATTATTCAAACTTTTACTAGTCGGCTGGTATTTTACCATTTTATCAATAAATTAATAATGCACGCTTCACTAAAACGATGCAAGTTTCGATAGCTAAGTTACCATCTTCAGCAATAACACTGGAGTAAACTACTAAGCTAACTAAACCTATTCTAACTGAAACAGTTTTAAGTGACGGTCACGCCTGATTTAATAAAGATTAAAGGCTAGAATTTAAGCGTCCTAGATGTGTTTGGTTTGGTAAATATCCATGCTTTCATAACAATTTAATAGCAAATGCGTTATATCAGCTAATGTTAAGATAATCAATTACGTGATATCCTGTTACTACGTTCATTTACGAAAAACTCTCCCTTCAAACCGAAATTGTGTTTATTTGAACACATCGATCCACCGTTCATCAAATTAGTACCGCGCGGATTATATTTAATTACGAGATCGAAAACAAACAGCCAAAATCTCCCAATAATTCAGCTCCTGTCAAAAATCATAAATTCCAATTTGCCCTCGTTATTTTTCCACGCGGCCGAAAATCCGTTTTTTAGGCATTAATCACAACACACTTCGATTTACAAATTGGCCTCGACAAAGGAGTATCGCACAGCCGGGAAGGATAGAGGGTGTTAGAGAGAGAGAAATAAAAAGGAAAGGGAACGGAGGGGTGGGAACGAAGCGAACGGAGAAAAAAGGAGGTTAATGGAATTTGCAGGGCGATTTGCAATTATTGGATGTTCGAAAGGCCGGCTGACGGTTGAGGACGCAGATTTCGGGAGAGATTTAAAATGGGGATCGGCTGCCTGCTGGTCGAGCGGGATAAGAGGGCAAAAGCCGGTGTTCGGGGAACGATACCAGTTAGTATGGCCTTTTCGACCTAATTCACTCGCGGCCCGTACAATGGATTAATTCATTTAGTACTTTCCGCGTCAACAAACTTAAATTTACCCCGGGAATGAAATAGTGAAGAGCGGCAGTCCTGTCATAATGTTCATTTTATCCCCCACAACGTATCGATTGCCTTTAATAACGCTTCCCCAAAATGGTATCCTGTTTTACATAGAGGCGGTTCTACAGCAGCAGAGTGTAGAAATATTCAACAAAATTTAGAAAGTCTATAACATGGTAATCATCACAATAAATATAAATTATTTCGAATTCTTAAAGATACAATTTTTAGCATTGAGAAGGTAAAATGTATGTCGACGTGTTGCCAGAAACCTTCATCACATACCATTGATCTTCCACTAACACTGACAATTTGCAGAAGTATAACAATTTGTTACATTCTACAAGTGTCTTGCTACCAAATTATGTGAATCTTTGAACTGTTTATTGGTAACTACTTTTCTCGGATGAATCAAAGATCACGGTGGAGATGAAGCACTGAGGACACAGCGAGCGGCTACTAGAGACATGTGTTCAACTACGTTATATCTACTAGAGGTAGAACATTATGTTATAGGATGGAATTACATAACATATGTATTATATGAGTACAGCAGATAATGATCGCCCATTGTTACTCAGAGAAAGTGCTGCAAAAGTCAGGTGATTCGTGCATTACGAGCCTTGACGCAAGAGCACCACATATGGTTGCTTTCTTAGCCTCTCCGTTCCCCAGCTGTCCCCCAACTGTCCGATTCTCCACGCTAACGTTGAAGAGTTCTAGCGTGGAGTGCAGCAGGCATGGTTGGCCATCGATTCCATGCCACGTCACGCCAGCTTGTTGCTATATGTGTTGTTTACAGAAGGTACTAAGCAGTACCAACTGGGGCAACTAAGTTAATTCTCCGTTCAGGAGACGACGCGTTTCAGAGATACAGAAGTTGGGACATAGTTTTGACCAACAATTTAGTTCAGTTAATCAATTTTTTAATACTTGAGAAAGCCATTGTCACTTTTACAAAATTCTACACCTTTCAAAGAACGCGAATATGTTTTACACCTTACTCATAAGTTACATCTTAGAGATAAAAGAAAAAACCAAGTTACTATTTTTTTTATTTATGTAAGTCATATAAGTGAAAGAACTATGGCTAAAATGGTATTTCTAGCGTAATTTCGAATATTAAATATCATTCGTCAAGTAATCGTCTTATGTGTCAGTAAATTTTGATATTGAACAGTTGTTGGTAGTGAAATATCATAGAGTAGCAAGTTTCAGTCTTCTAGTTGCGTCACTGCATGTAATGCGTCATGCTACTTTTAAAAAAGAAGAATATCCGTTGGAAGTTCATCTACAAATTATATTTCGAAAAGAATTATCAAAATTTGTTGTGTGACGCTAATTAATTGCTGACTTTTGAGTCAAGATTCTCGTACAGGTTACACGTGTTTGGCTGTTTCTGTATTTTAAACGATTAGCTTTTAAATCCTTCCAGAAATACGAGGTAGAAGTCAAGTTTGGTGGTTGAAGAATAGGCAGATTTCCAATGGAAATCATAGAAATATATCGTTTATATCGTCATTATTGTTGATCATCATAATTCCAAGTTGGTTTTCATTTGTCAGTTTTAATACTCGTTAAATTTCATTAATTGATCTCTAGTTTGATTTAAAATTGCCAAAAGCGTGAATTTAGGTCACTCCCGAACCCTTAGATCTATAATTACTTAACTAATTTAAAAAAATTATTTTTTAAAATAAATTCTCACATATAAAACATTTCAGTAGGTAATAAAGATTCACATTCATTTTCTAGACGAGAACACAAAAGATCATCACTAAACCTTTCAACGAAATCCAGTTGCAGCAATGGTAGAGTTGGTATTACTAAGTTTAGAAAGTAATCCAAGGCAACCTGTGCCAGAATAGAATTAAGGGGTGACTCTAATAATGTACCAAAAATTTAAGCATAAAATTTATTATCAAATGTCAAATAACTATTATAAAAAATGAACTTAAACCTGCACTGAAGTGATTTAATGAATTCATCCTTGGTAAGATCACGGTGTGTTATTATCGGTCAATTTTCATCAATAATTTGTAAAATTAAGGTTAGGTGTAAATAAAGAAACAACATCAAGGTAAACTAAAACATGATTAACGGGGAGTTGAACATTTTGAAACAAGTTAGCAAAGTAAAATTAATCTCTCTTTGTACTAAAATTCTTAAATAACACGGTTAATATGTTGGCAATGTCTGCAGAAAGATTGTACGTATGTTGTTACTTGAAACTATAGGCTTTATTGGAACGTTAACTTTATGAACTTTTGCAGTACAATAAAATTTCGGTGATATATCGTATTAAACGTCTACAAAAAAAAAAGATTTGAGTGATGAATTTTCATTACGTTGCATACTAGTTGTAGGATTTCAATTTAATAACTTTAAAACATTATCGTTATTTGCATATAAATTATTCCATTCTAAATCAACTTTTTGTTTTGCTTTCAGTCAATGTTTAGGGATTATTGATATCACGCCATTTACGTTATTTGCAGAGAAAGTAATTCTTATTTTCGCTTTTCCACACATGCTCTTTACACCGCTCCCTTATCTCCTACGATCCATTCTTCTAGGGGAGAAAAAAACTACATAAATTCAAATCAATATCGACGATTGCACCAAACGGAATTTATGACTCGCCTATCTTCGCCTGCACGGACAGATTTCAAACTTATTTCACGAACGATGGCAGCAGGCTCTACCCTTCAAAATAGGGGAGTCGACGTTCCCATGGGCAAACGACAAGTAAATCTGCTTTATGCGCCTTATCGAAAGTAAATGGCGCAGTTTTTCATCGTTCGGATGGAGAAAGAAGAAGGCGTCTACGTCCAAAATTATTTTTCAAGCTTATTTCGTCGCATATATGGAGTAGGCTCACAGACTAACCTGGAAGAAATGTCTAGAAAAGTTATGCGGTGTAAGAAATATACTTGTCGAATATTACGATCTCGCAAATATGTTAGTTATGCTGCATTTTATGTGCATTTTATGTTGCGAGGGTATTTTTGATACTTAGACGTATGCTATGTGATGAAGTTCACCTAGAGAATCATATATTTTGTCTTTATTTTATAAGATAAAAATGAATTAATTAAATGACAAAAACTATAATTATAGTAAACATCTTTAGTTTTGAACAGACTTAAAGTACAACATAAAGAAACAAAATACAAACAAGAAACACAGAATCGCAAGGAATGGTCATCCATTCTCCATTTTTTTTGTGTTCTTGAGTGAAATAATATACACGTACTTGGTACACTACTTTATTGTGGTCTTAACAGAATGTTATACATTTACATTCTTCTTAAGGGGTATTTCACTTCCATTTATTATTTATTACTGTACGTTATGTTCCATATGTTCTCCCCATTTTACTATATTCCTATATCGGGTTGCAACATATATAACGTGTGGTAATATATACCGTGTGACAACACACGATACATTTAACCTTTTATATATTGTATTTTCATACTTGAGTGTCATTAAGATTTTGTTTACACCTATAATATTTTTATTAATTTTTTAAGACTATTAATACTATTCGCGAAGAAGTTGGTAACAACGATATTTGGATATCTATAGATGAGACGACTGACTCTAAAGGTCGTATTATGGCAAATATGATTGTGGGTAAGCTTTGTTCTGAAACACCAGGAAAACCGTATTTACTGGCTACAAAACAACTTGAAAGAACAAATTGCAATACAATGGCAAGATTCGTGAACCAAGCTTTAGGTAAGATATATTATGCAAAAAACTTACTTTAATAATATTGTAAATTTAATGCTAGATATTTAAGTTAAAGGCAACTCTCGTATTTTAGGTATTTTGTGGCCAACAGATGGAATTAAGTACGAAAAAGTCAAGCTTTTAGTCACGGATGGTGCTTCTTATATGCTCAAATGTGGTACACATTTGAAGATTTTTTATAAAAATCTTAATCATTTAACATGTTTTCCACATGGACTCAATTTGGTGTGTGAATGTCTAAGAAATCAATATGCTAATGTTAATGGTTTAATTTCAAATACCAAGAGAGTCTATTTAAAAACTCCACTGCGTGTGGCAGTGTATAAAAAAATCTGCCAGATCTCCCTTTGCCCCCGAACCTGTCTTAACACGTTGGGGAACTTGGTTAGAGGCGGTAGTTTTTTATGCTAATAATTTCGAAGCAATAAAATCAGTAAGTACTTTTTTAGCAAAATTTTTAAATAAGATTGTTTTTATTTAACGCTTTATGTTTTAGGTTGTAATATCGTTTGACAAAGATTCAGCTAACTGTATTGAGCAAGCGCAAGAATACTCTTCCAATCAAAATGTCAAAAACGATCTTTTATACATCAAGTCGCATTATAAATTTCTCATTGATAACATCAAAGGATTAGAAACATTCGGCCTTCCTCTTACAGATTCTGTTGCCGTAATTAATAATGCCGAAGCAGCTCTCAAGAATGCCGATTGCCTGGATTTCGAAAAATCCAGGTTTCAAAACGGTTAAAGAGTTTGCTGAGCTGGTCAGTGGCGAAGCAGTTGAAGCTACCGCTCATACCACAGCTGACTGGTCCATATTTAAGTTTTGTCCTACAACCTCGTGTGACGTAGAACGTTCATTTTCTTCGTACAAATTGCTGTTTTCCGACCGAAGAATAAATTTTACTAACAACAACTTGGAAAAACATCTTGTGTGCTACGCAAACGCGAAATTTGAGGACATGTTACACGGCAATTAATTAATTAATTTATTATTTTAAACCAAATGAATCTACATATTTTAGTTATTAGTTAAAATTTGTATGTTTTATTTCTTTTTATGGCTGAAATGTACCTAAAATTACATTAAATATCGTCTTCTTATTCATGTTTTTTAAAAATAAAATGATTTTTGTGTTTACCGTTTTTTTAAAGTATTTGCCTAACATGCCTAAATCACAGTTTTTCGTCCTAAATACATAGTTTTTAAGGCCAAAAAAGGGCCTTTTTAGCTGTTTTTTACGTCCTAAAATCCCGTCTCTAATGATGACAAACATACCATATAATGATATTGTTGACTTCAATACCTGGTGGCCTCGTTTTTACAAAGGTATTTGTAAAAATGTTGATGCTCCAAATATTATTAAATTCATGATAAACAACTACAGGCAGCTAACATATCAGAGTATTACTCCAGGGTACATTACAGCCTATGAGTATTTTGTGCTTGTAAAGAACTTGTGCCAATAAACTCGAAGAAAGTGGATGGTATCTAGAAAATTATGAATTACTTTAAATATTAATGTATGTATCTTTTTTAACTTCATTCTGCATTCCCAAATTAGTTCTGATAATAAATTTTACTCCAATCGCCTAAAATCCACGTGTTTAAATTCCCTGCTCCGGGCAAACGAGCATAAATTTGTGCCGCTCCAAATTACTCGTTTGATTTATATTCAAAGTGCTCATTTTAAACTAACGTCCAATTACCCGATTCGAACAAAAACGACGTGCTTAAAAATTGGTGATACACGCAAAATGCTTGGAAAACGCGTGCGTACGAAACGCGGTGAAATTTGCATCGAATTGCATGCTAATAGGGAACGCGTCCATACATCTATCGAGGTCGTGCGCGCGGCCAGCTCAAATTGCGATTGTCCCGGCTAATTTATCGTTTGGAAAACCAAATCCGGCGCGATAAAATTTCCAAAATTGTCATCGATCCGTCGTTGTCCCGTTGTTAGAAATAGATTGCCCGGTGATTCCGCATAATTTATGCATCCTATTGTCGATTGTCGTTCATTGCAAAATAAGCTCATTTGCAGCCGAAAGTTATATGGACTATTAACTCGTTGTTTGATTAGCCTAATTGTTTAGGGTTATTTCGTGTTTCGGAACAGCTTGCACTTTAAAATAAGCTAAAATTCATATTGCCCAAGAATACAAGAAAATTATATTCTTTCAAACATCCATTTAAAACTGATTTTTTTTCTTTAAATTAGTACGGCAAAAAGAGCGCCGAAAAAGGAATGCAAGGTGCAGCTTTAAACACTTTCAAAATAGCATTAAAGGCCCTCAAAGTCCATACATTTAAAATTGAACTGATAGACAAATGTATTCGGAACCTAAGGCAATTGAAACGTAAGAACCAAGGAATTGAGGGAAATGAAAGGGTTGATAAGCTAACCAATGAAGCAGCGAAGACGGCTTTTATTACCGTAGTCTACAGAAGAGCCACCTAAAAGAGAAAATTAGGAAATGGGAGAAAAATCAAATGTCTCGTATTGGCAAAGTACACAGAGAAAAAGTTAGGAGAAAGCATTCATATCATTCTTACCAAATGAATTAGTTAGGAATGAGTCATTCAAGTCTTTTAGTAAGGACGAAATCGACTTACTAAACAAAGGTTTGAAGTACAACCTGAATTTTAATAAGCTTCCGACATAGAAAACGCAATCAGTACTTTTGATGATCTTACAAAAAACTTTATTTGTACCATGTAAAACAGAAAATAAGCAACGAAATCTAAAATCATTGGTAGAAGACTAAAAAACAAAAACAGTTTTTATTTACAATCTGACAAAGATAATACTGTGGTCATCTTAGACAAGGATGATTATTTCAATCGAATTAACACAACATTGTCACAAAGTGAAACTATCATTAGCGATAGTTTAAGATATAGATTAATGGTACCAAACTCAGTGTTACCTCAGGAAAGAGTACGAGACCCACTGATTCGAAGGGATTTTCTGATAAATTGAACATATTACCAGTACAGATTCCTGATTTGGCTATTAAAAATTCTTACCCGTTCATTGAGAAAATTAAGGACATCGAACGTACTGATAACGAAGTTTTAATCTCGTTTGATTGTTATGAACACATGGAAGTTTATGAAAACAAATATATTTTATTGAATTCAGGTTTAGGACTCCTAAATTCCAACTTATACTCTTGCGTGACCGCGGTCGGGGTTAAAATTGCATAGTTAGGACAGTTTACACTTAATTTAGTTTTACTGCGGAAGATGATAGCTATCTAAATGTGCGCCCAGTGTTAGAGAAGGGTTGTGGTAAGAATTTTAGTGAAGTGTTTCAGTTTTCCAGTGCCACAGTGTTAGAGTACGTGATTCAGGCTTAGCAAAGTTAGGAAAGACAATTCCCAAAGATAATCAGCAAAGAGGATCGCGGAATGCTAGCAGGTTCGTTGACAGGGCATGTAGCCATGCATACCACTTATGCAAACTAGACGAAAGTGAAGATCAACTCTGTCACTAATACCAAGAAGATCTTCAGATGGCGGCGCACATTCTATACAAATGTATTGCCATCAGTCACTAACAATATTAGCACTTTAGTAGATTACTGACACCTATTGTACTGAAAACAGCAAACGGATAATGGGAAGACCGTCGCAACATCTGACTGCTGACCTGCTTGAATTAAGCAAGATACAGCTTAGGGCAGCAACATGTCAATTAACAGGACATGGTTGTTTGAGAGGCCACTTGCATTAAATGGGGATCTACAAAGATGAGCCCTTATGTAGACTTTGCAATGAGGAGGAGGAAACAGCCCCTCATATTATTTTCGAATGCGCAGCGTTAGCTCAACGCAGATTCGCTATGCGAAGCACAATTGAACTACCAATAGAGAAAGATTTACTACATAGGCTCTTAAACCTGATTGCGGGAACTAACCTGTTCAAGTAAAACAAAACCGAAGCAGGAATAATACAATAAGCTACTAAGCTTCAGTGATAGGGATGTAAAGACCAGCCCCGCTTTGGTAGAAAAATCAATCAATCAATTGTACTGAAAGAAGAAGATTTTGAAGTAGTACTAAGGTTCATCAAACCTATTAAAATGTAGGATAAAACATCAAGCACTGATAACGTATTTTTATTACTTTCGCAATGTAAACATATATTCATCACAGTCTTCATTAAATTATGTGAGCCCATTGCTTCCATAATACAGATTTCACAATTGTTCTTTTGTTTGTGAGGATTAAAAAGTGAGGTAGACAAAATCAAATTGGACAATTGAGATGTATTAGCTGAAAGTATTTTTAGTGGTGTTGTGTCGACTATTACCTACTTTACCGAGCTTTATGACCTCCTGTTTACAAGATAGGATAATTGCTTCTATTATATTGAGATGTTTTAAAACAATTAAAAGTATTAACTTGGGTGGCAATCTGTTCTATTTATTATTTCTAGTATTTCACTTACAAAGATAATTTTTTACTTAAATTACTTACAGTTATTCGTGTGTGTGTAGTGTATGTATGGGTTTGTTCCTCTTCTGAATCCTGATCTGCTCCTTTCAAATAATAAGTTGATATCCTATGACTTGTTCGGTTAGATTTTGCGTTGATTTACTTCTTCAAACTGTTACTGTTTAATTTTAACACTTCTTAGCTTATATTTAAGCTTATATTAAACTTTTAAGTTCAAATTTCTAAATGAATCTTCCAAATATCCGTTTACTGTCAGATTTTCCGTTTCTATCTTCTTGTTTATGCGTTGTCTGGGTGCTGCCAATCTAACGACTCGATATTTTTAATTTTGATGTTGTGATGATCGTTTTCGGTACTGTAGATGACGTAAAGGATGTTGTTGCTTGGATTCCAAATATAGTGTGTTTATGTAATTTTTACAAATTATATTTCCAAAATATAAATTACTCAAAATAATTCGGAACTTTAATTATCTCCTGTAAGATAACGTTAATGGAGTATTTTTTTAAATAAAAGATTGATAATATAAATCATCAAACTGCTCGAGTTCGAATAGTAACCCAAAATAATTCGAATTCTACAGATGCTACGTTAAATTCTAATACTTTGCGAACATTGATATGAAATTAATGTATTGCAGTGTTAACGGACGCACTCCAGATGGGGGCGTCCCACTACAATATTTATATCAATTTCCTTTCATCTCCTTTCACAGATCCCCAAAATTAAATTTAAAGTCCCTCAAACATTTGATGCTGTTCGACTTTTATAGCATCAATGATCTGCTTACATACCAAAGGTGTAGGCGTTTGCAGACAATCTAGAGATATTCGCCAGAATCACATGGCCACAAATGAATGCTTTTGTCAGAATATCTACAAATACATAGTTAGTGATTGGTATGTAAAAAATAACGTTAACCTAAACATTGACAAATATGCTATATTTTATTATATTTCTTTAATTTGACAAACTGAGTTTTTAAAATAAACTGATCCATCTGTGCGGTTGTGTAATAATAATAATAATAATAATAATAATAATAAAGAAAGGAAAGGAGTATGGGTGGTTCGGGGCAGGGATGTCATTAGTTGGTAGCACTGTCTTGGCGCACCATTCATGGTATAAGGCGTAACGAAGGTGATAGATGGGGCACGTCATAATAATAATCTAAGATCAATAGCACAGAGGATCCTTTATTAATTAATTATCTTTTCAATGCAAATAACTCCAAACATTTTTAATTACCGTAAGTATCCTGTATTTTATCCCCTCATATTAAAAGCATCCCTTCAGCACTAACAATCCAAAACGATGCGATTTCACCCGCGTAATATTTCATTTATTAGGCAACCGACCATAAAACATAAAATGCAAACGAAACAACAAAATAACTCCGAAGAGACAGCTTAAATAATTAAATCCGGAACTCTATACGTACAAGCGCATATAACTGACATCAAGCAATCTCTCCGTGACATCACGATCGTCAGATGTTCGAGCGTTCCGAATTAATTAGAAATACGGTCCGGGGGCAGTCAAATTACATTGACGAGACGAGCACTGTCTCTAATAAAGCTAGAAGCAGATGCTAGTAATTGCCAGTTCCTTTTCGGCGATTTCCCGAAATCGGATAGGGTCGCAGTCTGTTGGGATATGCGTCGTAGTGGGGTACATGGTCATCATGAGAAGTACGACAAGGTTAGATAATGTCAAGGAGAAGTTTATAAAAATGTTATTATGTTGTACACAGGCAG
Source organism: Dynastes maya (assembly GCA_029619315.2). NCBI lineage: Eukaryota > Metazoa > Arthropoda > Insecta > Coleoptera > Scarabaeidae > Dynastes > Dynastes maya. Next base: position 53,284,862 of record JAROYE020000004.1, on the reverse strand, counting down.
AAAATTGCATATTAAGTTTCTTTATGAGTACGAAAGAAATAATTTACTTTTACAATTTTACCGTGTTTCTTCACTGGCTTTGTTTTGTTAAAGCAACAACAAAAAACTACATTGACTAATTGCAATGAAGTATGTTCGTTGGATTAATTTTGATAAAAAAATTGTTACATTGACATACTTTTTTATTGGTTTTACTTGCCTTTTTTGTTCAGTGCTTAATTCAAATTTAATACCCCGTGAAAGTTTGAACATATTGATTCTACAATTATGACATATTAAAAATAAACATAATAAAAAACACAAATTTTACGGAAAGACGGAAGATTCTCAATGAATTGGACGTAGTTTGTGATTCATAAATGCCAAACATGTTGAGTTAGAGAATTCTTACATTCTTCTATAACCTTTGGTAGATAATTAACAGCAAAACGCCGTCATATCTTTTAGATTCGAATAAATGGTGTTGGTAGTCATAATAGACGTTTTGCACTCTGATTCCCAATCATCGACTATCGATCTGGTACGTAGGCTTCCGCAGTAATCAATAGCACTATACTCTTGGTTTCCGGGTTGGAACCGCGTCGTTGTCGTAGTTTTTGCCGACGTTTCGTCCGCAATCTTATGGGACATCTTCAGGGCTGTTACTGCACACTGATTGGGGACTATTCATTCCAGAGAGGTTTACATAGGGCTTGTTTCTGGTCAATGGAGCAAAAAAGTTATGGATCAAGAAAGCGTGGCAGTTGCTAGGAGGTTTAATCAGCTGGAATTTCCAGGTGTGATGTAAGGGGTACCCATTTTCGCGATTTAAATTAATTCACGAATTTTTCTACTATAATAGTGGGGGTTGCGAGACAAGATGCGGGTGGAGTTAAATTAGATTTAACAGTAACACGAGTGCTGACCGGTCGCTTCGTTTCACCGATGTACACACTACCACACGAATATGGAATCTGGTAGGTACCAGGAGCTTCCAGATGATTACGGTCTTTGATGGGAAAGCAGTCTGAGAGTTTGAAATTGGGTTTGAAGATGGTTTTTATGTTGTTCCTGAGGAGAATCTCGTTGATGTGATCGATGACAACGCGAATGTAGGGTAGATACGCTTGCTTACGGAAATTAGGGTTAGATGAGAGGACTTATTGTGGAGAAGGGTTGGTGTAGCGGTTAATGGTAGCTTGAATATCTTTCTCAGAATAATTATTGCGGATCAGAGTTTCAATGATGTGGTTCAGTCCTTGAGGAAGCGAATTGGGTTCAGATATGGAAATAGCTCTTTGGATAAGAAAATTGATAACACCGCGTTTTTGGGCTGAACATTGGTGTGAGAGGCCATTGAGGTATCTATCCGTGTACACAGGTTTTCGGTAAATGGAATGTTCCAGCGCACCGTCAGAACGCCCGTGTACAAGAACAAGGGAAGATAAAGCAACCGTCCGATTCGACCCCCATGGTGAAAGCAAAATACTGAAGAGAAATGCAGGAGCAAACATAAAAAATGTAGTAATTGCGATTAAATAATTTTGTATAATTTTTTTTTTTATAAATTTATTTAAAGTAATGTATTTTTTAAATGTAACTATTTTGCAAAAGTATTTAATTAATTATTTTTAATCTGCTTTAAATCCTCTAATTGAATAAAATGGAATTTTGGGTCTGGTAATCACATTTCTAAAATATTACCATAAAAGGAACATAATGATGATTGGTGCGACAATTTAAGTAAGCTACTGCACATTAAAGAAGATGTGAAAGTGAATAAAAACTCTCTAAAAAATTGTCATGAAGGAACTAAGTGGCAATTACTTGCTTAAGCATCAGTCATACCAATATGATATGATCACGCTAGAATCAACCATGGTGTAACGTATACCACGTTCCTATAGCCATTCAATACAACTTGAAAGATTGTCCCATTTATTATAGTAATCCAATTGCAAATTAAGTGCAAATATGAGAACTGATCTTCTTCGTGATTTTGTAATTGCCCTCTTAAAACGTTCGTCTGTTTGAAATATTGAATTCTTCCTTTAATTTAAATATATTACATGAATCACTTATCTTTGAGCGAATAAATTTTTTGTGAAAATTTCTAACGCTACAGAGTGATTTGAGCTGCTAAATACACTGGTCAACAGTGAATTTGTTAAATACTCTGCTTTTATTTATAATGTCATAACTTTTCTATTGGCTTTCATTATTTTTGCGGCAGTTTGTACCATGTGGAAATAGACCACTCGATTGGATACTTACTATATGGACATTTCCACTAAAGAATAACTGTTCCCACATTCAACAATCTCTTTTCGTTCGAAATAAATAAAGTTATAGATAAAAGAATTACCAATTTGAAATTAATAAAAGCTCCATTTCAATCAATCATTAGTTCAAATAATCTATCTTTTTGATGACTTCCTCATGTTTAAATTAAAAAAAAAAATGCTACGTGTAGCAGCCTCACAGTGACGCATGCAACTGTTGGAGTAGTTTCTAATCAGCTGATATGCATATGACTCGAAACTACTACAAGGAGTTCTTTTGAAAAGGTAGTAAAAAGATGGCATTGCTGCCTGACTACTGCTGGAATGTTAAGAAGGATTTATCTAAGGCCGAATATAGCAGAGAGCACAAGGGAGGTAGATTTTAGGACTTTCAAAATTTGCAAAACTATATCTCATACAAAATAATAGTAAATAAAATGGAAGATGAAAAAATACTGCCAACAAATCCAAAATAATTCTTTACTCACATGTAAACAATTTTAATCTAATTTAGTACAACATATTCTTGATGGAAAAATTATTGAAAAACAGTTACTTGAATCTAATTCCTGCTGAAATCTTTCAAACAATTTTACATAAAAACATTTCATATGATATAAAGAAATTCTTACCGGCGCATCCACCATTATTGGCAATCATTTCTAATAGAAGAAAAAACAATTTTGAAATAATATTACGTCCCGAATCGCTCCAAAAAGGTTGCTACGAGGACGATTTTACTTTTTTCCGGCGTCTCCTAATTGCGAATGACGATTCTGTCTCCTTTGATTCCGCTAGCCAAGCTTCCAGACTTTCTAACGACAGACAATGGCCTAATGAATACCAAGCTTAATTGACTAGAATTTACGAGGTCATTGCTAATGGTTAGGGTTGCAAAATTGTCAGTTGTAAAAGCAAAAGCAGCAAAAATAAGCGTGTCGAGGCGAAGGAAGACGATAAAAGTGTACGCCCGGGTTTCGAAATGTAAATAAGAGAAAGGTTTTGAATAAAAATAAAAAGAACCCAGTCGGCGACGAAAGGGAAGGAAACGAGGAAACGGAAGAAGTGGGAGGGGGTGGTAGAATAAAGCGTAATTAGGAGTTTCTTAACAATAGGACGAAAGTTCGTGTAAGATGAGAACGGTGGAAAATTAAAATGTCCCGAGTTTTACGCTAATGGCAGGGCTTGTATTGTCGTAATGGCAATGTCCTTGAATGGTGTTATTAGCAGCAATTAAAAAGCGATGAAGAAATTAGTGGAATAGAAAAAAGAAGAACTCTTTTCCAACAGCACCTTCTCGAGAAAAGAAAACGGTTTGTATCATTCGTCATTCGAGAAAGTTCTTGAACTGAAACGGAGATAGCATTGAGTATTCTTGTATTTGACTGAAACTGTTAGGGTGTATAAACACAAAGTTGATTTAATTATTTTGACTATTAAAGTACGATGTATTTTGATTCAGATGTCCAAGGCAGCTACGATTATTCGAAGATATCAGCGGATACGTTGCCGAAAGTTTAGCTGTGGCCCGTTTATGGACTCATCATAATCCCATCAAAAGAGAAGAATTAATGCTAAATAAATTGAATCCAATACACTGCATGTTTCTTATGTGGCAATTCTGAGAATTCCAGAAACAGAACACGAAAGTTTGCCATCACCTATATACTTTCCAAATTTATTAAATTATTACGGTGTAAAATCCCTACTGTATATCAGTTAGCCCGCAAAATATCGTTCTATCTAATGTTTATCCCGATAGATGACGCCACTTGTTGAGCGAATATTTGTATTTATTATTTCAAAACCCTATTTTCCTGTTATTATACGCGAAATTTCTTTACAGTTATTGCGCATTTTTAGTTTTTAAAAATCCCTGTGTAAAGTACCGAAACAATCTTTCATATCCCCACTTCCACCAGTTGCAATCACGTGACATTGGGATAAGTTTTTGGGAGAGTCTTGGACTAGCTGCGTCTTTGGAAGGACGTATGTAGCTTCGGGAGTACGAGTAACACTTATTTTGTCACCACTTTGTTGGAATACCGTTTCTAGGATCTAAGGCTACCTAATCAAGTATCGTATCGTTTCCTGTCGTAAAATTCACCCTATGAGGAATTCATAGTACCGAGCTAAATGCTGACGTCATACCGCCATTACGTTTTCTCGTTCGAATTCCCTTTTCTAATCTTTTTGTCACCTTTCGGAGCCCTTGTCTAGCCCCAAGGTGAAAGCACCCACAGGTCCCCTTGAACGACTCGCGAACGACGCTGAGAATTTTCGAGAACCAGTTCGCTTCTAAATTTTGTTTATCTGTTTTTGCAATAGTTTATTCATTTTCGTTATTTTATTTGGTCATATCGCTACAGAATGGATCCTTAGGGACATAGTATACAGTGTGTCCCTGGATTAACGCATGGATATGTAAGAAAATTATTAAATTTAAATAAAAGTATTCCCATTCAGTAAAAACGCTTACACACTAAGCACTAGCATAATGTATTACCCTGAACATTGTTTTTTAATAACCCTCTTATCGTATCTCCTATAGAAAATATACTTTGCTAATTGAAAAATTTTATGACTGTATATTTCCAAGATCTTCTTGATTTTTCGGCAACAAAATAATGGCATAAATTACTTACTATTCAAGCATGGCAGAACCCTCAAAAGTTGAAATGTCAACCCAATAATCTTCTGTCTTTTGCTTATCTGGTCATTTTTTTTCGTATTTTGAATATACTTACTTATCTATTTATTTTTGTTTTGCTACTACAGTCACTACGAACTTACAGTTTAAGTATATTTCACACGTTTGTTCTAAATGTATGTCACATGTTTACATTTTTTAAAATTTTCGATATATTTAATTTTGTTAAACGTTGTTATATGGTTTTACTGTACTTTTTTGTTTAGTAGTAGTATTTTAAACATACAGGATGACAGAAAATTAATGTCAAATTATCATAATAATATTTGCGTGGCCGTTCAAGTAACCTATTATTCTAATACTCAAACGAACCTAACTTTTATTATTCGATATCTAGCGACGAATTTTCCTATTTTGACGTCGCTAAACTACAGGGTGGTCCCTTCATATTATTTAAATAGAGTGGCGTTTATCAATCCCAACGCCATTTTCGGCTGGGCTAGGGCAATGGGAACCGTACCCCATATTTACCATCTTTTCGAATACATAAAAGTACGTACCATCTTCATTTCCCGGAAGGTTTATCATCCTTCTTTTTCGCGCGATATTTTTAGGACAGGCGTTAAGCGTAGCAAAAAGGGGATTTTTGTTTGTTTTCTTACGTAGCAGAGATGTATTCAAATACTTTGCAGATCAAGCAGAATGAGGTCCTAGGAATTATTGCTCCGTAATCTATAGTTTATTTTTGACTATAATACAAGAGTGTTCGAAGGGAGTGTTTGAAGGGCATAGTCTAAAAGAAAACACAATACAGATAAATGACAGATGACAGAAGGTATATAAGTGTTTTACAGACGTCTTGAGTGCATTGTTTCACCTCAATTGAAATCTTAGTGTATGTAAATAACGTCCAGACAACGCTGAACCAATGAATAATAAACAACTGAAATCGGATCTTCGCCACACAGAACTCCTTGCGGAAAACCGTGGCGACACAGGTGGCAAATAGTTAAAATCAATCTTAGACACAACAAGACGGTTGTAATTGAATTCTCGTGTCCTATCAGAAATTCAGGGCGGAACAGCAAGCGCGGGCCATGTCCGGGCCACTAAATTAAAGGAAAGGGCTTGGCACCCAAGGGCAGGAGACACATCAATATTACTGTCCACTTGAGAAATTCATTCGCCTTCTCCCTAGTATGTACGTACGTCATTGCTAAGGCCAACTATGATGTGTTTATGTGTACAAAGTAGATATATTAATCGCCAGAGGGCGCTTGTCAACTACCTCTCTAGCGATTGTTTGGATTTGGAATTAAAGGGGTTGGGCCACGCTGCAAATGTTGTGATAAATGAATCTTGGTCGGTCGATACAGGAAATGGGAGTGTTTGATATGGCAAGCACTTAACGTTTATATGTATGTCTATCACATGCAGCTTTAACTATTACTCCAAGCAAGTTTTAATATCGTAGAAGCGTTCATCTAAAGCAATAACTGAATTCTAAATTATGTTCATACAAATGGTTATATGCTTAACATATTGTAATGTTTTAAAACAGGGAAATTATTCAAAAAATTGAATCTTTGTAAATTAGTTAAATAATTATATGAACTGGGGGTTCGGAAGTGTTCTTACACGCTCTTTCGGTAATTTTAAATATTTTTTTTATCAATAAATAGAAATTAACGACCTTGAATTTTCACTATGATTTGTGTATTGTGATTGTATCCATTTGATGAACCGAAATAAAACACATTAAATTAATTGGCGTCCCTTCACTCTATTATTTTAATCGCGATGGCGATTGTTTTATTCACAGCAAATTTTGATAATACTTTCCACGTGTAATTTAACGATGAATTGTGATGAATTAACTTATTTATTGTCAAGTAGCATGATGGAATATGTAGTAGCGCGACTGGATGACTGAATTTGTGCTATTCTGTGATACAGAAACTAACAATACATTTGAACTAGTTCGGGAAATGGAGATTATAACCTCGTTGTTGACTTTTTCTTGTGTCGATAATATCGCTTCTTTTTTATGTCATTTTATCGTCTTTCAATTGCAGATTACTTTTTGTTTTAAATATTGTAACCGTAACCCTATCCAGAAGACTGTTTTGGTATTCCTTTTTAGTTTTCCTCTTATTTTAAAATTTGTATTGTGCATATTAGCGTGACCTCCATGAAAAATGATAGTAGATAGATTCTCTACTATCATTTTTCATGGAAGTCACTCTAATATGCACATTCAAACAAATATAACAAAAGTAAAGTAGTTATCTTTCGTATTTGAAAGATTGTGGGTCTTAATTACCTAAAAAACTTCCTTTTCTCTTTATGAAAGACGAAAATTCTTGTTCATTAAAAATATTCTGCCAGAGGAATTATGACGACTTCGATTATTCAATTCTCGTGACTTAAAAAGTTTAATTAACTTCGAAACGTAAAGGGTTAACGTCTCTTTGTTCTTGTTCGAAGAGAAAATTAAAAGAACAAAAAGAAGAAAAACGAAAAATTTGAAACGATCGCAGCGGACTCGGAATGTGGGTGGGAATTCGAAAGAGGTGCGACGACAACGTTTCGAAATCGGAGTAGAGGGGAGAAGGATTATGAATCTGACGCGCCCGGCAAAGATAAATGTTCCGGACGAATTGAAAATCGCACAGTCGGCCGGGCTGATGGGATCTCTTGTTTCTCCTGATTGATTAAGAAATCGCGAAATGTAAATAGATTTTCGCTGACGCTTCTTTCGTTCTTCACGGCCTTTGGTAATTTATTTAAATCTTTTTGAAAAATGAAAGGAACGATCGCGATGGAAAGGAAAAAAGTAAATGACAAAAAAGGAATACTTATTATTGTTTTTTCTTTGAAATTTTCCATTGATTAGATCTTCTCGAAGGTTTTTATTTTATTTACCTTGTAATGTTGAATCATTGTAAATTAAGTTGGAACGAAAATCAATTTGAAATAAAGGACAATACTGTTTTACTAGTGAAGCCCTGCTTTTCGACGTCAGAGTTATAAAACTCTACCCAATTAAACGAAAGATCCAGTAAGTATTGAACATAAGAAAACCTTTAAGTCCCGCTTTGAACATTATATTAATACGTAATATAGACATAACAGATTTTCTCGATAATTTACTAAAGTTCATTAACGACCTCCCAATGAAATTTTCAATCCATCTCCGGCGCCGATCCCTAAATCCATCAAAGTATCTATAGGAGCTACCCCAGTACAGACAAGAGGCCTTAGAAGCGGAAAAATATCGAACGGCTAATTATTCATAATCCCTCCTATTTACCCGGCTGGCGTCGAACTACCCCTTCTCAGAATAAGGACGACTCATCATTAGGGGCTTATAAATTTATAATTCAACGGGGATTTGCGTTGGCTGTCAGCTCGGTGCACCCGGAGCCGGCGTGAAAGCTCCCCGGAGATTCGGGACTCATTTCCGTAATAGACTCATTCACACGGACGCACACACGCCTTTCGTAATTTCAAACGGAACGCACCCACAGTAGTGTGCGTGACTTTCGTTCGTTTCGAACGCAGAGAGCAACGGCACGCTCACTTTACTGTCAAATACGTCTGCCAATCGGAATCGCCTAACAGGAAAGAGAAGCTAAGTTGTATGTATGGCGGTAATCCAACCAAGTCAAGAGAAAGACAAGATTGGGAGCATACACATTGAAAAGTTCTGATAACTGAAGAATCAACTACGTCAGCACTCTAGTTAGGAGACCCGAGGCACAAAGCTATAAAATAGTAGGACTACAAAACCTACGTTTTGTCTAAATACACTAAATTAAAAGGCTTGGGAAATAAGTATAGCGGACATAATGTACTAAACTACGTCAGCACTCTAGTTAGGAGACCCTGAAGGCACTAGCCTATAAATTAGTAGGGGAATGCCTACAAAACCTAACAGTTTTGTCTAAATACAACAAAATTAGACTGGCTTGGGTGACAGGGCACTAAGGTATAGCGGACAATAATGTTACTTAAAGGAAAAGAGTCGTGAAATGATTTCTCTGCAGAAAATTAAGACTACAGTTCTTGATGCAATTAACGAGTGGGTCGCAAAACAACACCAACTGTATGGAAACCATGCAACAGAACAGAGACACGGTAAACAAAAAACGAGGAGACCCTACCAACATTTAACTGCTGACATACTTGCATTAAGCAGGATGTAACTTGGGGCAGTGAAATGTCTACTGACAGGACACGGCTTTCTAAGGAACCTCTACGTAGGCTTTGTATACTCCATGACAAAGTCTACGTAGAGGTTCCTTCTCTCTTGTTTCTTCCTTTTCTTCTTCTTTATCTGTTTCTAGCTGTGTTAATGCTTCAAAGTAATATCTCCATCGTTCCATAATCCTTTCTTCATCAGTTATTATCTTTCCACTATTATCCTATATTTACTTTTTGTTGTAAAACGTGGGAAATCTCACTTATTATCTTTTGCAAGTGAACTATTTGATAGAAAAGTGAAATGATTTAATAATTTTAAAGAGAGTCAGTGATTTATGAATAATAATAATTTTGATATAAATTTAAAATAAAATAAATTATATTTCTTTCGGACAATAGTAGTTGTACAAAAACCTATCACAAACCCTAACCGATAGCTATTTATAAGTTAAATTGTTAAGTTGAAATTTTTATATTTCTGAAATCGGATTTTATAATTAAATGAATGGATTTCGCTTCAAATTTTATTTATTTGGCCAAATTTTGTTAATAACGATCGGTACCTGTGCACTGATGTATTACTTCGGCATCTGTTTCTTTGGATCGTAACCGGTCTTCAATAGGTGGACTAGAAGCTTGGTCTTCGGGTCTTGACATTTACAAATTACAATTGCGAAAAGCTTTTGACATGTTGTACTGCAGCTTATTCAGAGTAAAATTTCATTTATATTTAAATATTCGTAGAAATTATCGAAGAATTTGGAAATTAGTTGTGTGTCGAAAATTGTTTATTTTCTCTCTGACTTCTTTTTTTTTGTTTTTGAAGCCCCAGTTGACTATATTTTCATGAATAAGCTTGCCTCTTGTATGTCCATTAGAAAATTCATTCGCTTCCGTGGTTATGGTGGTTTAATGTTGTAGGTACGGCAGTGCAATATAAATGTGGTTACCGAAAACGATGATTTAAATCCATTAATTGTAGTGTTTAACAATTTGCCTATCCAATTTCAGTGCATTTTGAATTATTTGTTTTTAAGGAAATATAATTTATATTTTAAATAGTAAAAATTAGTGTTTCACTGTACACGTTGTTTTTGTTGTTACTTAAGTATTTCTTCCATAGGATTTTCTTCTCATTGACTTCTTTCTTTATTTCCTTGCTCCACCAGGCTGTTTGTTTCTTTTTACTAGTATTCCTATTGATCCCACACGTTTCAATCACCGCTTCCGTAACTACGGTTTCCCATAATTCGTTCAAATCCATTTCACTTATTTGGTCTTCCTTTTGTTTTATTTTCTCTTCTATTTTCCTCAGGTATTCTTCCTTTACTTTTTGATACTTCAACCTGTCCGCTCTTACATTTACATATTCTATTATCTTTGCTCCTTTCCCTTGTTTTATTTTTGCCGTTGGTTTGGTTTTAATAAATGTCATCACGAGGTAGTGGTCACTCCCAATTTCGCACCCTCTTCTTACTCTTATATCCCTTATTCTTTTCAATTTTTTTTCTTCTATTAATACCAGATCTATTACTGACTTCTCGTTCCTACTTGCCATTACTCTTGTATACTTATGTATATCTTTATGTTGGAAAAATGTATTGCCCACTATCATATTGTTTAACATGCAGTACTCTATTATCCTTTGTCCGTTATTATTTCTAATTTCTTCCCCGAATTTCCCTATTCTTCCATCTGATTTCTCAGGTTTTTTTCCAACTCTCCCGTTCCAGTCTCCTATCATCATTAAAAACCCGTATAGTCTTTCTTCTTGTACTTTACTCCAAAATCTCTTTCTTTGCCTTTCCTTCATTTCCTATCTTATAATTCGATCATTTATACTTCTCCAATCTCTTATTACACTTATTAATCTCTTGTTAATTATACAGCCCACTCCTGATTGCGCCCTCTTTGTTTTTTCCACTCCACTGTATATCATCACGTGACCTTCACCTATCTCTATGCATCCTTGGCCTTCATTTTTTTCTTTCATTATAGTATATCCTTTCTGTTTCTTCCCTTACATCTATCAGTTCTACTTCTTCCCCTTAACCTGAACATTCCATTTACTATGCTTCCATGTTTTTGTTTTTCCTTTTTTCTTAATCTCTGTGTATGTTGTTTCACTTTCCTTTATTTTTTTCCATTTTACCGCTTATTTCTTCTTTATCGTTATTTCTCGCCTGTCCGTCATCACGATTTTGCGTCCTTGTTTGTTTGTTGTTTAGTTTTTTGAGTTGTGTTCGCTGTTCTTTTTTTACTTTGACCAGCTCTTCCTTGTCTTCGTTCCATTTCCATTTCTCTTCATTTATTATTAATTTCTTATATCCCATTTTGGTTTGATTGCCTTTAATTTTTTCTTCCTTTTCTCGTTCTCTTACATATTTTTGAATCCCTTTTTCTTTGTCTGTGAGGTCATTATTTATGTAGATTCTCGCTTCAGTTACATGTCTTAAGCTGCTCTTTGCCTTTAGTATTTTGGTCTTTCCTTCCCTAGATGTCATCACTTAGTAAATTCAAATATGAATTTATTTATATGTAGTAGACTAACAAAATGATTTTCTGTTTTATTTATAATGAAATTAGTGAATTGTTTTCGTTATTTATATTCAAAGAGCTTCGAAATTTGAATAAATTTGTATAAAAAGTTCCAATTATGGAAATATTTACGCGATACAAATGAAAGTGTCCTTATTTTTCTTTGCTTTTTGCTTGTTTTCCACACCTCCGCAGTTTTCATTCAAACACTCATTTTTTTTACCACTGATTCGTCATTTTACTGCTTCCAACAACACGTCTCCACTTCCCAACCTATCCTCGCATTTCGCTCCAAAAGCCTAACCATCCCACAAGCGTACCGACCAGCATAATTTACGTGGGAATAATTTTCATGTTTTCGGATTTAATATAACCACGGGGGGTGGGCGAGGCAGCCGTTTTAAAATTTTAATACTTCATAAATATTTATTATCTCGTCAGTACGCGCTGTGCCGTTTCCGGTTTCCGTTTTCTACCGCTTGCATCGAGCATCAGAGCCTACCGCCGTTATATTAAAAAAGAGAGCTAGCTGCTCTGACGCCTTACATGCCTCTTTATCCTTCTTTTCGATTCCTTCTTTTTTCTTCATTTCAATGGGAGACGTCGTACTAGGTCGGAGTGAGTCGGTCGTGTGTACGGCCGCTGCGAATATATTGTCAGAAAACAGCGATGCTAGTCGCTGCTGCCGAAGTGCATCTTCTTTTTTTCTTATATTACTCCTGGGTCTTTCCACTTCTCTTCCATCTTATCTTTATTGAATTTGCCGTTATTCGAAAGGTGGTCTTATTGAATTTCCCTTTATTAAAAATCTCTTTATTGTCTTTCTTTTTTAGAATGGTAAATATATGGTAAATTTTTGAAACTTTTCTTCCAAAAGGTAAATACAAAGAAACAATATTAAAAGAATATATCAAAAATATGTTTTCTATAAATTATTTGAAAAAAATACTTTAAAATAGAAATCTTTAGGATGAATACATAAGTACGTAGTTTAAAAATATATATAATGTAATGTTTTAAAAATGGTATATTGTTAAAAAAATTAGATTTTCTAAAATTAATTGATTAATTATGCAAACTGAGGGTTCGGAAGTGTTCTTGAACACTTTTTCGGCAATTTAAACGAATTTTTAAGATCAACAAATGAGATTTTTCATCCCAAAATCCCACTATAGCATAGTTCTTTTCCGGAGACGCAGTCGCTGCTACAGCTAACCGACGAAACAAGTAGCCCCAAAAAGCTGCCAAAATCAGTACATAGTAAAGTAAATATATAAATAACAAGGAAGACCTACATAGCAAAAATGCTTTACATTTCGTTATGGAAAATATAGTCTTTTACGGCAACGTTTTTTCTGCATTGCTAACTAAAAAAAAAATAGGCATGAGACATTAAATCAAATCTGTCTAAATATTACATAGCACGAAAGTATTCTCTACTGCACAGTACAAACTCCCCGTTTCTTCCTATCCCATAACCGAGAATCAATTTACCCCGTTTCCACCAGACTTACTCTTTATTTTTATGCAATATTATCTTATTCAATCGGATTACCCGGGCGTATAATACACAGCCAAACACACCGTTCGAAATAACGACGTTACAGCATTTTTGGTGTACGCCAGATCCCCGATAGAACACATCCGAAGGCAAAACATAAAAGTAGAACGTCCGGAAAATTTCCATAATTGATATGTTTTCGAAAATGTACATACCGACGGGCAATAGGGCAAGAGGTACATGGAGCATGCGCATAGTGCAAACTCAGCTTACCCTCTGGAACGTTTTCCCGTTTTCCCGGAAAATGCAGTTATCTGTTTTTCGACGTTCGCTTGAGCTTTTTTGTTCTTTCTCTCTTGCTGTATATGCCTCTCGTCCGGTTTATGTTTCGCAGATCACCTTTTTGGGAATGCTTTTGTGAGCGTTTTTAGGTTACGCTTTTGATTAGCCGGCGATGTTTCCGGTGGGAACGGTTTATCGTGTTTGAAATCGATATTACTTAAATATTATGGACCTGAAATGGTTAGAATGTTCTTAAAAGGCAGCACGAAATAACACTATACCTATAAATCGATATTTCCAAGTTATCAAATATCAATATACGAATTTTTTATATCCCCAAGCGGGAAACAGACTCTTTTCATCGAAAAACGTATAGCACCTTCTCATACCTCCCATTCTTCGTACATCATCTATTTCATCCACGATTATATACGACGTTTTCTTTATAAGTTTACCAGAGCTTTGAAGGAAAGCGGGATTGCGCCGATGGCGAAATTGCTTTCCCTTGATCTTCGCGTCGCTAAGCCCGGACAGATCTGTAAGCTAACTGCAGTAATGGCAGGGCCTTAGGGCTGACAACGGACGCTGCCCACTTAGAGAGCGACCGTTCGCCGTTTTACAGTCCTATGGGATGGACGTCCAGTTGCACTAAGGCAACCCTTCTCCTCCTCCTACTAACAGCCTTTCGCTCTTCATTTTCGCCGCTCATTATGGGAAATCCTTCAATTAACGACAAACAATCGAGATTAACGAGATGTGCGTTTATGGTTAGAAAAGCTCATCAAACAAACGATATTTTAAATCAAGTAGATTCCTACAAATATTAAAATTATTGTTTGTCGTATTTAAAATCGTACAAGCAATTTTTTTATGAAATTTATGTATTTGTAAAAATCGCCTTCGCAGAATATCTTTTTAGATTGTTGACTGGTTTACCAAAGTTCCTATCCTTTCTCAATGTCTCCAGTTCCTTTTATAGCCTCCTGCGGGGGTGTTAGGTGATATCTACAGGCAGCGATAATCTTAGGGAAACGGCTAAATTCAGTCGTATCTCCGTCGTAATATCGCAAATTAAATGTTTCTGGTTAAGATGTCGTATCCATTAGGAAAAGTCAATGTCATATAGTTGTTGATAGCGTCAAAGCAATAAGATCATAGAGTTATACTTTAGAAATGGAAAACCTTCATGGCAGTTTGTCCTCTAAACTTAATCTATTCTTAGAATAAGAAAATCAGTTGGAAATTTAATATCAAATTGTGATTTGAAAGGTATATCTTAATTGGCCGTAACCGAAAAATCGCTTTCGCAAACAAAAAAACTGAAGGGACGCTTACAATTTCCTCAGTTACTTGGAAAATATCGTACTTGAAGACGTAATGTCATTTGCTCCTTTTGTGAGTCCTAATTTTTTATTCATCCAAGACAATGTGCGTCCCAACGTGGCTGGACAGGCTATTCACTACTTGCATGCTATTGATATTCCATCTAAGGCCGTAGACTCCCACCTGCCAACAACAATCAACTGGTGGATGCAGTAATTGAAGAATGGGAGATTCCTCGGGATACCACTGAGAATTTAATCGCTAGCCTGCCAAGGCGTATGAATACGGTAATCGATTTTTTAAATGATTTTCATTCTGATTTTCGTTTTCATATCTCACTCATTTTCAACAATGGAAGTGTTTAATGATTTAAAATAAGGTCATGGTTTCGCTGATTTCTTTCTCAAATGATTGTGTAAATCCAGTTTGTAAGTTTTCGTTATAATTTAGTTTAATTTTAAAGAAAGAAAAAGAGGTCATGTGTATAAGTGCCGGAATACACGAGCAGCTTCAAGCAACTAATATTGACAGCGAGCTGCCCGTTGCAATAGTTGTCAGCAGCTTCAAGCTGCCAAGTCCGGCAGTATTTTCGCTTGCTACCGATAGATGTCAATAAAAAATTAATGTTAAAATGCTCATTCCATATGTATAATTAAAGAAAGTAACAAAAGTAATGTTAGGTACATAAATATATAAATATATAAATGTAATTTATCGAAAAATTATTATAATGATAAGAAAAAAAGAAAAAAATTCAACTCTGTATATTACGCTGGTTGTCATTTCATTTGTTACAATAATAATGATAATAATCTTTATTTCGATTACGAAACGTGCGTCTAAAATAACATTAGAAACTAGATAGAATCTGATCTTAGACAGTCAAACATTAAATTACAACATTAGGTATTCATTTAACGAATAACAACTTATTCTTAATAAATAATTTCTTACACTTTGCTTGTAAGAGTTTCAATTGGTTTATTATTACCAGTAAATTTATTGCATAAGTTGCACCATAAAAAAGTTATGTTCTTTCGAAGCAGTAGCTTTATGGGTGGAAGCAGTAATGCTGAAAAATCAGATCTGTGTATATTTAATCAAATCTGTATACAAAACACAGCACCTTGTATATATAGTTATCACAGTAAGTGAACTTTTTTTTAAGTTACTTGTTACATCAATACAAACACCCTACTGAATTATTCTACAAATTAATCCAGATGAAACTTATATACAATAATTTTTGCAACTGACAGAGTAACAAATGAGTTTTTATTTTTATGCTTTACATAAAATCCCAAAAATCATAAAAAGAGATGCGTCTGCAAATAATCTAAAGTTCAAAGGGTACAGTTATAAACATATCCTATCATAGCACGTCCAAATTCCGCAGAGCGCCATCTATAGATTCACGAGGATCGAACTACAGATCTGCGTTCATTAATATGCTAAATGTAATTACTGCTGCATTGGGATCCAGGATGTGCTTTAATTCATTGCATCAACTGCGTCATTATCCGGCTGCACGAGCCAACACAATCCCCTTTATGAGGCCAGGGTAGGCTTCTACGTATATGGATATCAATCCAATAGCGCTTCATTGCAATGTCAGTGTCGCAAATTTCACGTACGTCTACGGATGCATATAGTTAATAATGTATGTGGTAGTCTGCACAATTCTCATTATCTTATATTTCATATAAATACCAAAACTTGATAATCTTAAGTTGGTTTACAATTAAATGATCTGAAATATAGCACATAATGTAATAACGCCTGCTCATTCTCTGAACTAACTATATAGGATTTAGGAAACTTCAACATTTGCAAAATATGAGGAAATAGTTTTGCTTATTATTTTATCAATAAATTTACTTTGCAATTGTAAATTGGATGGAAATAAATTACTTATCAATTGGTTCCTTTCCTTCCTATAAAATATTCTTATTCTCATGGTTAATATGGACTCTACGTTAACGGCCTGAGCAATGTAGAGATGAGTAGTTGCGCATCTGTTAAGTTTTTCGATTTGCTTTTCGATCATTCTTCATTTCAAAAAACTACCGGGTCACTTTCACGTTGAGCAATTGCTCAGAAGTCAGGTGAGAAGCAAGAGAAAACGTGTAGCTCGGCTAACTGAAAACGTTTGTGTACATTTCATGTGAAATAATGTTTACCCGGGTGCGATTCAGAACTAAGTAGGTACCTACGTGGCATACGAACTAAGTTCGGAAAATAAATGAAAGCACGCACCCGGCAACATCATCCTGTCTATTTGAATATGGAAATACTTAGTGCGGTAAGCGGGCACACGTGCGCAAGCAGACGCTTCTCCAAATATGCGAACGCCGGAAAAGTGGAGCGAGAGCTACCTTCGTTTGTTATTATTTGTCTTGATCTTGTTGCCGACGCGAACGTTGGATTCTCATATTTGAGGTAATGAAAACTAACCGTGGATCTTACCGAATTTGAAAGCACAACATCAAAATCAGCAACAATAAAACGGTGTGGAGTTTACATAACGCAAACTTTCAAACCCTGAGGATACAAGCGGAGAAGATAATAGGTACTTAAAATAAAAAGTTTATGCACTTTGATTTCACAGCTCGGAAGAATGTAGATTAATAATCATCTTCAAAGATGGAAGGAAAGAAACTATCGAAATTCTTGAATATCTTGAACATATTTTAGTATGATTCTGTTAATAAAGAATGAAAATCATTTCACATCATTTTCATTATTGAATTTAAGAAAAATTAATATTTTCGCTTTAACATTGTGTCTTATTACAATTGGACTTACTTTAATCTGAAACACGCAGGTTAAGGTTATGACAAACAGAAGAAGTAGTAAAAAGAATTCTATTATTGCAAAATTTAACGCAATTGCAATTTATGTTCACGCGATGGGTGTTCGAAGACAAAAAACTTTTAGAGAGATAGTAAAACAGGAATATTGGCTACTTTATGTATACTATTTTAGGATTGATTGATTGATTAGTCAATTTATGGCTGTAGCGCTTGCCATGGCCATATTTTAGGATACTTTAGCGACCTCTCCATAGTTTGAATTTGCCCGATTTTTCAATTTCGGCCCGCAAGTGCCCCAAAATTTGCACCAAAATCAAACTCCTAAGCCACGCCGCCAAGTTTAGTTTTTCGCAATTATTTTCCGTTTCAGCCGTACTATTGCGAATCTGAATACACCAGGCCACTCAGGAGGCTCCCCTGCATCAACTTCGCAGGGCCTTGTTCACCGAACCATCTATCCGTTACCCTATTGCAGCCATAGGCCAGAGGACCAATCCTGGTGGAGGCGTCGGCAGCACAATCAAATAACGTATATAATACCCTGATTTCTGAAGCGATCTCAACAAGCGATCCAGCGATAGCATACATTACTCTAGATAAGGCAGATAAGAAATTATTGACTTGAATTTTCTTTTTGGGGTTCAGCGATGCTTACACACTAAGTACTAGCATAATTTATCACTCTGAACATTCTTATTTAATAACCCTATTATCGTATCTCTAGAAAATACATTTTACTCATTGAAAAAATTCCTTTTTTTTGTAAATTT
The DNA here is from genome assembly GCA_029619315.2 of Dynastes maya. Lineage (NCBI taxonomy): Eukaryota > Metazoa > Arthropoda > Insecta > Coleoptera > Scarabaeidae > Dynastes > Dynastes maya. The sequence continues at coordinate 53,266,518 of JAROYE020000004.1, read as the reverse complement.
CCAAGATATACTTGATTTTTCGTCAATAAAATTATGGCATAAATTACTTACTATTCAACCATGGCTGAACCCCAAAAAGATGAAATTTCAGCTCATTCATTTTCTGTCTGCTTACCTATCCAGGCGTTAATCCGAGAACACGCTGTATACCCTTCTACTTTGAGTGTTTCTTGATGAGACACTTCATTGTACAGGACTATAATTAAATCTAAAGATAAATAATAAATAATTCCGAAATTAAAATGTAAATGGTCAGGATGACCTGAGTTATTAAAATCCGTTTTTTAATGAAGCGGTTCATTGTACATGGTCATAATTACAACTGTAATTAACTATACATGATGTGACGAAGGATAAAGGTTGGAATTTAGTGGTCCTAAATCTGAATTCATTTTTGCTTTTGTAAATTTCCATGCCTTCATAACAATTTAATTGATCAATACTCTCTACTTTCCGTTTTTAATTAACTTATATATTATCAACATATATATATTATCAACATTAAGGTTATTTTCAAGCGTATGTAGAGTAACGCTAGATTTATCAAACCTTCTGAATTTACGATGAGCCAAATGTTCTTTGTACCTAATTTCGATTGATCTTTTTGTCTGCCCAATATACACTTGATCACAATCTTTACATGAAATTTTGTAAATTCCTGATTTATCCATGTTATCTAGTGTGTCTTTGTAACTTCCTAAAAGGTTTTTAAGGTTATTCCTTCAAGGAAAAACAATTTCGCGGTCAACTTTAGAAAAGATTTTTTTAAGACCTTTCGTGTAACTTGGATAGAAGGGTAATTTAACATATTTCTTATTATTACGGCCGCCAATGCGTTCTAGTGTACTTATATTTCTAATTCTTAATTTATTCTTATGTTTCCTAATAGTATTATAGACGACATCTTCAGAGAATCCGTTAAAATTAGCAATATTGATAATTTCTTTTAGTTCATTTTGATATCTATCTTTAGTTAAAGGACAATTGAGTAACCGATGCACCAAAAAGTTAATAGCCGACAGTTTGTGTTCACATGAGTGATCCTGTAAGATAAATCTATTATTACTAGTAGGTTTCCTATGTACGTCTATTTCTAACTTATTTTTATTTCTTATTACTAACACGTCGAGGAAAGGAATCCTATTGTCTTTCTATTCTTTGTGTATTGTGGTAAGGGTTTTAGTGAACTGTTTCAGCCTTACAAAGTTTGATCGCTAAGTGACCTGTCTCGAAGCCAGACGACCCCGCGGACTTTTGTGGCCCTTTTCACCGCCCAAATATTCCCTACGTTACATATTTGCCTTTTTGGTCCTTTGCGTACGATTTTCTGTATTGTTGCCTGTATTTTTGGTCGATGGCGTGCAAACAAACCATTATACGAATAGCCTGTGTAAATATTACCTTTTAAACCGCGCAAACATTACCCAATACAATTAGTAGCCTACTTAGCTACCTCCTTGCCTTTTCCGAATGCGATATTTAAGTTAAGTTTCGAAAATAAAATATATTCACCTGCTGCAAATGCGAACTATTATCTTACTGTACATGTGTTTTGAATTGAGTCGTTATAATTTAGTCGCCAAGTCAAACATACACCCTAATTCTAAAGAGAAGGAAAGTGAAATATATACGCAAATGATAAGCTATAAACAATCAATAAGCAAGTGAAGTGCCAGACTGCGGAGTTCCTGGGACCCATTGCTTTACCCTAATTACTGAGCTAGAACAGTTATTCCTCGTTATATGTTTATCACTAAAAATAATTGTGAGTAGCTCCGCTTGTAGCACAATCTCGTCCATATCAGTCCCCCTCGTTACAAACGATTTCTTAAATATTAACGTTAATAATATTCTCACCTGTTACAATTAATCAACCCGCAACGTAAGCGGTAACATTATTAGCTACTGACGCTACATTTTTTTGGCCACATTCAGTTACCCCGACGCCTAACGGTAACAACTTTAGTGTATTACCAAGTTTTCAGCGTTTTCCAATTTATACTCTTTCATATATCGATCGATGCAGTTCCGCGTGGGACACCTGTCTGCTATCCCTTCCTTTTAACAGTGGCCTAGTGTGTATGCCAGCTACAAGGAGGCATAAGTGCATTTCGCCGATTTAAATGAAACTTTGCGGGTTTATAGACCGATCTAGTGTAACTATCTTAGCTGTAGGGTAACTATCTTAGCTACCCAATCGCTCACTGGCATGGTGTAAAGCACCCCAAGCTCAGACTCAATAGCTCAGAAACTATGAGAAATATAGAGATATAGAAAAGTTAATTATGACGCAAATATTTTCTCTACAACGAATATTTATTTAGGGAAACAAGCCCCCACTCCTTTATTTTTTTGCAAATTTAAAAATTTTTATATACTACAAAAGTATAGAAGCTACGTAGAATTTACATATGTAAAATTGCTACAGAAAGTGATGCCGCAGCCTCGTTAAAGGGAGATCTCCCGAAGATTCCCGAGGTTGTACCCTGTAAGGAGGCTACTGGCATGAACCGTCTTAACGCTCAGTTCTTTGTAAGACGAATGCGTACAGCGAAAAATGTGGGTGTTACGACGAGCAAGTGAGAGCATAACTTACGCGCCTATAGGAGAGGGCGGGAAAGTAGTGGCTAGAAAGCAGTTGTCCTACATATATTTACATTAAGAGATAGATAATATGGAGAAAAATGTAGACAAATGGGATGAAGAGGTATACATCAAACGCCTGCTTCCTTGTCGCAGGTGTGAAAGCGATCAAACTCTATTAGAAGCGATCAGCATAGCCAAGGAAAACGATAGCTCTCACGGCCTTTGATTTATGGGCTGCAATAAAATTACAACAAAAGGCAATTATGTTATAGAAATTTTGAGAATGCACTTAAACTGGATAGATCGTAATTTATAATATTTTTCAGCTTGTTGCCCTACAACAGTGTTAAAGATACATTGCTTCCTAATCGGATACTTTGTTTCCTACAGAAAAAGTAATTAATTAAATTGATCGTATATTATGGTTTACTGTGTCGAATGCCTTACTATAGTCCAGAAGTACCAAAAGTGTTAGTAAACCTTAGTCCGTAGCCGTCAATATATCGTCGGTTAGTTTTAATAATTGCAGTTCCGAAACCCTTTCCATAATTGTAGATAATGTTGGTAGTAAACTTTTAGGTCTTAGGTCGTTTAGTTCATTGTGATACCTTCGGAATAGGAGTAATACAGATATTAAATAATAAAAAAAATGTGAATAAGAATTTACGTTAGGAATTTTACATCTATAAATTATGTATTAAATGATCAAAATAGAAGAAATAAACAACATATATTGAAGAACAGGTATACCATGAGATATAACTGTTATAGTAAAAATATGACCCACACTTAATTAGACAACTGTAAATTTTTACATTATTGTAATATTTGTGACTGGTGAGAATGAGAAAACACTAACTTGCGGAATACTGATTTAATAATATAACAAATATTTAGTACAACTACTCAGTACCCAAAGTTGCTACAATGTATATTGTAAAGGTTGCCTAGGTTTAGAAATTTCGAAATGCTACCTCCTAAAATGCCACGAGTGCTCAATGAACAACTGCGTAACATTTGTCAATGCGTCTTCTCACAGAATCACAATTCCTCGCCTCGCTACAGGGTATAACCTCGGGAATCTTCGGAAGATCTCCCTTTAACAAAGCTACGGCATTAGTTTGTGAAAATATCAGCTATCAATCTCAAACGTATAGGGTATTCAGGATAGCCATATGATAGTAATTTAAAGTATATTACATAGTCTCAAGGATTATGCAAATTATTTTCGACAAAAATATATGACATGATACCCAGGTCCCTCCTATATAGTATATATGACCCTTTAAGTATTTTATTGGGCACTAATTAATTAATTTTATCGTAGGTAATGGCCTAGATGCCAAGGTCAAAAACATAATGAAAAAAGCAAATGCTCAAAGTATAAATATATCAAGCCTACAGTTATGTTATTCTTGACTGTTGTTTTCAGTATTCTCCTATTTGATGCCTTGCATACCAAACATTTCTATTCGCCCTCGTTTCGCGCCTACTAAATTCCTACTTAACCCTCTCCCATTGTCTCCGTTGGTATCTATTCGCCATTAAGCGTATTCCTTAACACATACTAAACATAACCTAACCTATAAACATGTCCAATTTAGCGAAACCGCAGGGCCGTTCCTAACCTACATATTTACACCTAAGATACCTTTAGGCGACCGAAACACGTACGACGTAATAAACACGCGTTATTATCTTCATTACGACCATCACGATTACCACGGCGTTCGCCTTTACGACAGTTAAATCTGTAACAAAATAAATTTATTAAGTCGTAAGGGAGAGGCGCTCGGGAATTAATCTGATGGACTTTTGGGAACAACAAGCCGGCACGGCGATTCAGTTTGGGGTAAAATTGACTCGTTTAGGGGAAATAAGGTGGGGCGAGAAAGTTGAAAACTTTGCAAAACGAAAATATTTGTGTCGTGTTAGGTGCGTGTACGTGGGAGAGGGTTTGTTTGTATTAATTAATTTACATCGAGGGTGGCTGTGTTACGTAACTTCGCGTGGGTGTGTGTTATACAGTTAATTAACAAAAATGTCTAAATATGGTGACAATTTAAAATATCTTGTCATGGAAAAGCTCGTAATTGGAAATACGGATTATTATATTTGGTAAAGTTTGGAATATAATGGTTGGTTCAAATAAATAAATTTTGTTGACAAACATACAGGATGCCCTGACCTTTTGGAATTGTAGAATTACGCCTAAATCTTCCCTTTAATTTGGCAAGTATTTTCGGTTGTTAATATCGTTGTTTAGGAAAGCACAGGTTTCATATTCGACCATCTAAAATACGCATTTTCCTTCACTTTTTCCTATTACATAAATCATATGTATTACCTAACTCAACTTACTTACTTAGTCTCGAAATTTTGCATAAACGTCAACTTCAGTATGTTTTCTTTACTGTTGTCGTAGTAACCAAACAATATTAATTCTAGATTGGATGCATTTTCCGAATTTGTCTTAACTACTAGCTTGTTACATTTTCATTTACAATCCCATCACAAATGCATATAAAATGCCTGTAACAGCATTATTTTAGCGTATAACAGCATTATTCTAACGTATTTCCATATTCAAACCCCCTTCAACCGACGCGTAATAGTATACGCTCATGAATCATCTTATTTACGTGCAAGTCGTGCTTGATTTCAATGTTCATTTCCAAATAAATTACGTAATATTAGTATTTTTCGCGCGGCTAAATATCTTCACAACAGTCTATTCTCACATGTTATATCAGCTAATTTGAATTACATTCATAGTTCAATAAAATAATCATTAATTAATCGTTTCAGCTAGTAATAGATTACTGTACGTACAGTTTCTATACCGCCGGAAATCCCTATTTTTCATATTTTACAAATTATACACCGTCTAATAGTTGTAGTCCTTTTGTTTTACCAAATTATCGTGCTTAAGTAGAATTTTATCCGCAGATAATCACGTTAAGTAACAATTAATCCTCTCATCCACGGACAAAATCTCAGGCTAATACGTAATAGTTGTCAACGCTTTCATTCTCGCATTTCATTGGTGTTTCATACGTTACGATGGGCGGAGCTGAGAAAGATACCTAACAATCTACATAAGAAACATCATTCTCCACTTTCGAGGTCAGTAAGTCGGTAGTCTTCACAGAGCAATCCTGCCGCCGATTAGCTCAGCCGTAGCTATCTTTCAATAATTGACTGAGGTCGTAGTGTAAGGCACCATTTAACTGAAGGATCAATCCCCTTTTGTTGCTGTTAGCTGTCATAGGTTCCTGTTTTTAGCTCGAAAAAGTGCGATTTCACGGCGTAGTAGCTATTTGCCGGTCTGGCCAATTGAGAATTTATAGAAATATATGGATTATGATAGCAAGAATTGTGGGGTAGTATTTTTTGCATATAATGGTCTCCCTATATTTCTCAAGCAGTAAAGTATCGGCACCTCCTCATCAATGTTATTTGATTTATTCGGTACAAGTTTTTAATTCTAACATGCTTTGACTTACCCCTACTTTAAAATATATTTAAAAAAAGTACCGTCTTTTTTATACCCTAAAACGTGCGTAATATACGGGTTCCTACCTGTAACACAAAACGTGTATCCGTTTTACATCAATAAATCAATCAAACATGAATGGTCAAGTGGACCCGTTTCCTTGTTTAAAAGATTTGCATTCCTTTTCATGTAAATGAAGTTACGTTCCTAATTAATTTGAGGTTTTCTAATTTAATATTATGACCGGTTTCGTTTATGCGTTGTGCTACACTTGACGATTCAATTCTTTCATAGCGGTAATGAGCTATGTATTCGTTTGTCCAGCATAGCCTTAAATAAAGTTTTTCTGTAAATAATTTGATACTTTGGGTACTGGACTTTCAATTGATCATCTCAAAATGTTGAAAACATAAAAGTTGGTCCATATTATTGCGCACACATAATAACATATATGAATCTTACTAATGCTAACAACTGATAGACATCAATTACCACTTTGGAAAGACAATGGACTCCCCATGTCTCTCGATCCCCTTTTGGCCCCATTTTCCCTCTATAGTATAGCTTGCTTTCGTCAAGGAACAATGGTGTGTTCGTTGGTTCTCCAAACGATCTGTACGCAAGCCAATTCTAATAACCATCCAGCGTTAGAAGGGCGACGTAAAATTAACGACCGCGGTCTACTAAATCCCCGTAGTGTCGCGTAGCCGGCATTCATCAACAACCGTTTAATATTCACTTTACGCTCAATCTAGTTTCCCGTATACTTCGCGTTCAGCATTAAAATTGCACCCGCTCACGGTCCTGAATACGCAACCTTCGGAGGAGCGATAGGACGGACATACAGCGCGCATCCAATGGCATAGAAAGCGGGTTACCGTTATTTAACCTCCCCATTTCTTAGTTTTCTGAAACGAATTTTGTATAGAGAAATAGATAGTTTACAAAAGTGTGGTATGTAATCCAGGTATTGGTGTCTAAAATTTTGAAGTCGATGAAAAAAATCATATTTTTCCAATTTTCCTTGTATTTCCCACTAGTCTCAGGCCTTCTATCTACTTATTTCAATTCACACCAAGCCTGTATTTCTTAGTTAATCGTGCCATGACGTGAAGACTCGGATAAAATTCAAATCAAATTTTAATCAATTTTGACGCGACTGCGTAAGTCAGTATGGATGCAATTGAGGTTCTTTTAATATATTTGTTCTACACCTATTTAATTATATTGCAATTATTAGCATTTCTTTCATGATGAATAGTACCTATAACTTCACTGTATCCGGCCAGACACAAATATAAATCCAAAAATCACTATTTCGCTGATCCAACTCTTTCTGCAGCTGACAATCGACTCACGTGATAGCCAGGTATGTCGCCATATTGCTTGTTTACGTTTGTCAACGTAGGCACTTCGTGCGAGTAGGTACCGATTAATGTACCTCCATTTTGTGTTAAAACTGACGAATTAACGTTAAAATGGATAATAGCAGTAATGAAAAAAATTGTACTCCACCGGAAATACTCCAAATGGCCCAAACAACAACTGAGAATCTTTCGATCCACAAAAAAAAAGAACATTTCGATCCACAAAAAAAACACTTTTACTAGATAAAGCGCTGTCCCCGTATTGTGAGAAAAGTCTCCGGTGAATTTCAGCACCTTTCACACCCTCTGACCACAACGACGCGATCGTGATTAAATTCCGCACACATGACCACAGAGGCGCCAACTCAACACATGCGCAAGCGGCCGCCACTACGATATCCTTCAAAGCTTGTTATGGCGAAAGTGTAGATAATATTTGACTTACCCTCGTATTTTATTATAGGACGGAAGACAGTGTATGCAACAAGTTAAAACAAAATAATTCAACATACTCTCAAAAAAAAGCTTGTAAATAAACAAAATAATAATTCAGGGTATCTAGGTATGTATGTACATCTAATACAACAGAATTTGTCCTAAAGATAACTGCAAATGAGAAAGGTTTACTAAGGTATACAAAATAGCAAAAAAGTATAGTGTATTTGCAAAAAAGTTTGCTGCAAAAGAATGTTTGCTCCAGAAAACTGCTGGTAATTTTTGTATATTTTTATTCATAACCTGTTAATATCTAGTTGCATTATTAACTATGTTTAGTTAATTTTAAGCGATTTGCAAAGACTTTGAATCAAGTAGGACTTTGTTTTGGGTTTCTGTTTTGTAAAGCAGGTTATAAAATATCAAAATTTCACCGAAGCAGTGAACAAGATTGAATCCAGTGCCTTATGTTAATTTATTGAAGTGATTCAAAAGTACCTTGTAATGTATAGGACAGGAAATGACGTCGATAACATGACTATTAAGGTCAAGAAACCTGTTTTGTGATTTTAGCGAAAAACTAAAACAAATATCTTGAAAGTAAGATGGAAATGAAAATAGGGCACCTATGTGATAGCTGATTACTTCTCAAGTTTTCAACGAGATTATCCTGGAAAATCCCACAAAAAGAAGTCTCAGAAAAGAAAGTGTTTAGGTTATGTGTATTTTCTGGTACTTTTAGAAGGCAGTTGTACTAGGTAGTAACAGTAGTGACCTGAAATATACGTAAATTTAGGAAATGATATTTCTACTGAGTTATTCCGACAATAATAACAAATATTCTCTTTCGAAAGTTAGATTTGGTTGGTTTCTACACCTGAAAATTATTTAGGAATATTCAACAAATTGCAGGCATCAAAATGTATATCAAGTAGTGTAATCAATACATCCTTCGAGGTGGAATACACGCAAAATGGGAGATCACTCGCTGTTATTGCTTTCCTGCGTGCGTCTTCGATGTTACACAAATATTGCTCTAGCTTTAATGTGCTCTTAACCACTATGAAAAGTAATCCATGCTACTCGATCCACTGTTTAAGCAACCCCGTTACGCACTCGGGCACACAAGATGACGAACGAACGGAATTGAAAGAGCGAAATTGGAACGAGCGGAAAAGACATTAATAACGTCATATATTGGATCTCGTCAGTGGCATGGTAGTAAAGGGAGAAAGCTTTTCCGATTTTTCTTTGCGTAAGCGAATGACCCAATCATCCAGCCAATATTAAGGCCGAGTAAATATTTTCCTTCCTTTCCTTCTTTCTATCGCGCTTTACCACTTTTTCGACTCAAATTGCGTACTTGATAGGTGACTGTTGAAAAGTCGTTTTCGGTTACATACAAAAGTGTAACGGCGGAAAGAGAGTATCTATCATTTTACTTAATATCCCATGATTTTGCAGTAGGAGCATCCAATAATAGTTTTCATTGGCCAACGGTTCCCAGTTACAGGACAACAACATACAAAATAAAAATAAGTGCATAACAAAATTAATTGAGGAGGAAATAGAAAGCAAAGACAAATTCAAAAATCATTAATTTTACTGAAAAAGACATTAACAAAGTATATCGGCTACGCCGTACAAGGAAGTAATGAGGAAAAGGAAAACAGATTTGTTTCAGGTATGAGAAGAAACGAAGTAGGAGGAGAACTTGAACAAATGCGGGGAACTAAAAAATTTAAGGAAGAAAATTAAATAAGAAAATTAACAATGCTGTGACGTACCATCGACCGTCGGCTCAAATTTAAAGACTTTTAAGCTAGAAAGGGGTATAAAAATTATACAGTCATCTTTTGTAGTACTTCTTTAAATTATCTTTCAATTTTATTAAATTGTTATTTTGTTAAACAATTTTCGAAAACGTTGTATACTACTTTTGAGCAGGTCTCATTAATCAGTCAAACTGGAACTTGTGTAACGATATGTTTTAAAATTGTTTTACTTGTACGCGTCATAAATGCAACGTCATGCAAAATTTGTGTATATAAACCCCTCAGATATTTATTTCGGAGAACTTCTGCGTGGCAAGTCGGCGCTTTTAAACTAGCTAGAAGCTGAGCAGAGTCCGGGAAATATCCTGCGGGTAGTAGGCGATTATGCGAGCAACCGTTGAATATTTTTCGACGTCCGTGAAGTATCCCGTAAGCAGTAGAATAGCGTATTATGCAGGCAACTGTAGAATATTTTTTACCGTTTCCGTTCTAACAGCCTTCACCAGTTTGGTATGCACCGCCGCCAAAAACACCGTCGCTAAATTGTTTAATTCCATATTTTGACTCATACCGTTTTTTCCGTTTTAAGTATTTGATAATTTAACTTATAAAATGTTTAAGTCCATAATCCAACACATATCGTTACACCGCTTGTAAATGCTTCAAGAATTTATCATTTCCTTTTGTAGATATAGAAAAAATAAATTTGGCAAAATACAACACTTCTTATTTTTCAATATATCTCCCCTTACATACTTCAAAACATTTATTATAACAATCAATTAATAATTCTATACCCTTGTACAAATAATCTAAAGTTTTTCTCCCAAAATGTTGTATTACAGCTGCCTGCAGTTCACTATCGGCCTTAAAATAATTCCTTTTTGGATAGAGGATCATAATACAGAACCATTGTTTCATCTCCTGTGACAATGGACTCCAAAATTGGTTTCGGGTCGTCTCCACATATATTTAAAAACGAGCGTGCACATTCGACCCGACGTTCACGTTGGGGAGCAGAAAGAAGATACGGTATTCATTTTGCACTAACCTTATTATGGAGAATTTGGTGAATACTTATTTCAAAAATGTTAGACATCACTGCTAATTCCTTCACATTCAAACGGCGATCTGCTAATACCATTAATCTTGAAATATTTTGAGGCGTTATCAGTTCATTTTGCTCACTTTCTCACATTGGAATATAAAGGAGATAAATCACCATAAACGCAGTCTAAACGTTGTTTAATGTGATTAGGCGTATGCCTTTCTTTTGTTAAAAATTTATTGACCGCACGGTACTCAATTTTCGTTACCTGAGTGATTTTCATGCAGTAGTCACATTGTCTGGCTGGCTACTAAAAACTACTACTCTTCGAGCCGTAATATATGTAGTGTGGGCACATGTGCGGCTATGACGCAACGGAGTTTGAATACGCTCGAACCTGTATAAGCCTGTCAGGCCGAGAATTTATGACTCGTACCTTGTATATTAAATATTCAAAGAGTTTTGTGAATATTAACCTCTGTTTTGTTCCACAAAGAGACAGTTTTAGTATTCCCTAGAAACATAACCTTACAAACTTCTTCGCTTTTAGTTTAAAAATATTATATAAACGTTTTATTTTGTATTCTCTTCCCACCTACCAGGTAAGTAAAATACAGAACAGACAAAACAAATACCGCGGCTGCAGGAACGAAACTGCACGACGACAAAATAGAAACAAAAGAATGGAATAGGAAAAGGCATCCTCTGATGAGTACCGCATTCTGCTTCTACTGGAGGAAGAAGAAGAAAGAAAAGCAAGATAAAATAAGCCCTAGCCGGCGGCCTTATTTCCCTAATGCGGTTTGGCGAACGGAGCGATTACATGAAATATGCAAGCTGTTTTCCGGGTTTTACGACTTCGGAAAAACCGCCATCGTCGTCACTATTTGTCTAGCTTGCTTTTCGTCTTTATTCAACGTTTCGGGCGGCGCGGCCTTCACGTCTACCGCCTATGAGTCTTGTTGCTCGACTTTCGTGTTTGCATCTTACGCGGTATTAAGTTAGGTAACCTTAAAGCTTACGTACAGTAGTGTTCGTATGTTATAGGCCAACAGAAATATTTATAAGCACCAAAAATAGTCTAAACGACTTAAGAGATTGTATAGCAGGTAAGAAACTTCTTTCATAATATGTTTTGACGATGTTTAATAATTACTGTGGTGTCCTTATTTACACCTTTGAACGCAACAGTCATCTGGAAGCACGTATATTGTATTCACTATGGCCACCCGTTCAATATTAATACTTTTTCGATAGCCCTTACTCTTTCCCGGGCCTACAAACTTTGGAGCCGAGGTACTAGGGACTTATTTTAAGTCTAGCCAACGACAAACGTGGAGTAACGGGGAAGAAACTCCTCTTCTGTTGATTTTCTCCACTTTGTAAATCCTCAAAATTAATGGAATATCTTACTACAACAAATAACAGCATAAATTCGGAGATATTTCTAGCATTATTTCGAAAATTAGATACTTTCGTCGTGTATTCGTCGTGTTCGTCAGTAAAATTTCTTATTTCAAAGTTGTAAGTTGTATTCTATATCATAGAGTAGAATAATTTCAGTCGTCTAGTCGCGTCACGACATCTATTCCATTATGCTACTTTTATAAATAGGTTTATTCATCGAAAATTCATCGTCAATTTCTATTTGGAAAGGAATTATCAAAATTTGCTATGGATAAAACAATCGCCATCGTGATTAAAATAAAGGGGCGGTAGGACGCCAATTAAATTTCTGACTTTGGGTCAAGTTTTCATCAACATATGTCCAGCTGCGTTCCATATTTAAAATTGGATAATATTTAAATTCGTACAAAAAATTCAAAGTAAAAGTGAAGGTTGATGGTTAAGAATAGGCAGCAATTTCCCGCATTAAGAACATTTCATTACATATAGAGGGTGCACTATCTAGCTTGAGGCAACTGTATGTGTCGACAGCAATGCATTTTAGAAAGAAAATGGTAGGCAAAAATTAGTAATATGTGGACTTGTTGATACGGTGCATGAAAACTTAGGAATTGCGGAAGCATATGTTCCGAATTAATTAACAATTTGTGTGGTGCCGAGTATACCGACACATTTCGTGTCTGTTACACTATTTCACAGTCCCTGTTAGTTGATTGATTGTATATGTAAACAGTATAAAATCTTCTACATCTTTTATACTACAGGCCAAGGAGCCTATTGTACATGTTAATTTTGTTTTGGTTTCAGTTTTATTCAAAGAGATCAGTTCCCTTGGTTAGGTTTAATAGCCTATGTAGTAAACCTTTCTCAGAGAGTAGAAGAATTGCACTATGCAAATTTGCATTGACTCACCGCTGCGCAATTAAAAATATTATGAGAGTATGTTTCCATATTTTTATTTTCCTACAATACTTATAATCTTATTAAATCACGTACTCCGACACTGTGGCACTGCAACACTAATACACTCCAGTAAAACCCTTACCACAATATTTCATTAGCACTGGCAGCACGTTTCGATTGTTAAGCTATCATTCTCAGCAGTAGAACTGATTTGTTTCAATTCAGTTTTGCTGCTGAAGATGATAGCTTAGCTGTCGAAACGTACGTTCAATATTAGTGAAGTGTTGTGATAAGGGTTTTAGTGAAGTGTTTCAATACAGCTGTATGGTTAGTGCCATACCCTGTTATTAGCGTAATTCTAAGCCAATACTTGAAAGTACAGTAAGTACGCCAAATGAATTGATATCCTATAATATTGTAGTCATGTGGATAGAAACTATTCTTTTAGTTCTATAGACTAAGATCCCAAAAGAAAAATATTGGTTTCAACACAAAATGGATTTCCTTTTTGATACCAAACGACCTTTGTTGCGCTTATTTTTGCTTCTAAAATCTAATCTCAATTCCTCTCTTCATCAAAATCTGGGTACAAACCCTACCGTTTTAATAACCTAATACTTCTTGCAGAAAAAAAATAAAGATGAATTGTATTAGTGTAGTTGGGGAGTATAGGGCGCAGGGGTACTGCACGACGCACAAAGGACCGGTTTATTTTTTGGATGCGTTAGATATGTTACTATCAGGTAGCAGCTGAAATATATAACTGCTGTTGGTATCACAAATAGGTGATCAAATAATTGCAATAGATCACGCATTCGAACATTGTGATACCAGAACACTAAAACACTTCATTAGAACCCTTACCACACCGCTTCACCAACACTGGACGCACGTTTCGATAGCTAAACTATCTTTAGCTGTAAAACTGTTTCATTGCTCCATGGTATTGTCAAACATTCAACTTAATTTAATTAGTTTTTTGTCGTCTGTTTTCAACTCACGCTGTTGCTTTTTCTTCCAGTTTTTTTGGGCGTGGCCTGTTTCGGTTCCCGCGTGAGGATCCCGGGGATAGAGTGCGAAAGGTCTTTTTTTGTGCTCCATTGTTGGGCCAGGTGACGGGATGAAGGAAAAAAATTAATAATATTATTATTCTATTGTCCTTATATTAACAATTATACCATTTCCGTCTACAATATATTGCTACCTGATGTTTATCATTTCCAGGACCTACTATATTAGAGAAGGCTGTTACTTTAGGACACGTACAACATACGCTCAATACTGTACTTCCTATCCTAGAGGAACTTCATACGTAAAACACAGCGCCTCCAAAAAGGAAAACCACAGGTGGAAGAGCGCGGAGATGCGACGGCGAAACAAAACATGCACACTCGTTGTTTTCCTGCCGTTCGTCCTCATGGTAAGTGTCGACTTGATTTTAAAAAAGCGGCGCGTCAGCGTTGCCAAGCGCATAACCGCTTAGCTCGGTACGTATGCTTCGTTTTTGCGACGCCTGAAAGCGGAAACGTTATTTTCAAAACCGCGCGGCCGATGTCTGCGAATATTACGACTAATTGTAAGTGCAGCTAGCGGACGGGACGGTAAGGATTATCATACAGGGGAGAAGTAAAGGATTAAACTTGAGATGATAAGGGTGCTTTTTAGAGTTGTGTGTGTACATGAATGTAATCAGAGCAGGCAGATATTAGATGAGGTTATTGCTATTCATAGTGTAGGTTAGTTGGCAACGGTGCAATTCTAGCAAATTACAAGCCTGACATGCGTTTGTAGCCAGCGTTTTGGAGGATTAGTGAGTGAATAGTAAATAACATGTTTTTTTTTAATTTTTCAAAAAAATGGCTTCTTAAAGGTAATACTCAATTTCAATTATTTTGAAGAAATTTACATTATATTCCATTGGCGGCTCGTGATTATTGTCTTTAGAGAGCGCTTGTTTAATAAAATATACTGAAGTATTGTAAATTTCACATCGTCGAACGCAGCCGTCATTTCACCACGTATATTCAGTATGGCCTCGTGTTCAATGTGAATTTCCCTCTAGCAGCTATTAGTTTTTTTTTATAGCTCCTACTCCTTCCCGAGTCTCCGATTTTTGGAGCGGAGGTACTAAATAATTATTTTAACTCTAGCCAACGACAAACGTGGTGGAACGGTGAAGTTATTCCCTCTTCAGTTAATTTTCTTATTTTCGTAACTCTTCAAAATTAATGGAATATCTTCCTACAACAAATAACAGTGTAAATTCAGATGTATTTCTAGCATAATTTCGTAAATTAAATATCTATCGTAAAAGTTTTGTCTAGAACGTCAGTAAGTTATATTATCATTGGATTGTCAATGGAATTTTGTAGCATAGAGTACATTTTGAATCATCTAGTCGCGTCACTACGTCCATTCCATTATGTTACTTCTACAAATAAATTTATTCATCAAGAATTCATGATCAATTCATATTTGGAAAGGAATTATCAAAATTTGCTGTGGATAAAACAATCGCAATTGCGATTAAAATAAAGCAGAAGAGGGACGCCAATTGATTTTCTCACCTTGAGTCAAATTTTCATCGAGATAACTCGTATTTTACCTGCGCTCCCAGTTTCAAATGTTAATATTTCAAATCGCATTATAGATTCAAGTTGGAACTGAAGATTGGTGATTAAGAATAGGCATGTTTCTTGTAAATGTAATATAAACATAGAGTTTATATTGGCATCGTCATAAAATCCAGGTTAGTTCTCAATTTTCGGCCTTAATGTTCGTTAAATTCCATTAATTAGTATTAAAATTCATCTAAATTGCCGAAAAAGTATTTAAGAACACTTTGGAACCCTCAGTTCATATAATTAATCAATTAATTCTCGAAAATTATATTTTTTTCAACAATTTACTAGTTTTAAAACATTTCAATACATATTCTAAATCTGAAGGAATACTAAAGGCACGCCAATGAAAACGTTATAGGTAGAAAGGGTAAAACAATAAACCCACAATAAAGATTATTTTTTTTAATTAAAGTTTGAAAATAACTTTTTATTGATTAAATACTTTATTTACAAATTCAAACACAATAACCCGTGACGAAGTATTGCTTACACACTGGAAACTTCTGCGCACGTCGTATACGTAGTGTTACATTATAGGAGGTTATTTTAATTACTTATACCACAGTTTTGCTTATTTTGTCAGTATTATTTATTGTAAAAAAATTAAAAGTAGAAACAAGATAAGAGTGCAACAAAATCAATACGAGAATTATCTTTTTAGTTTTACATATAGCCGCATGAAACGCGCCACCAATGAAACGTTGCCTTTCAAAATTAATTTCAATATTTCGTCATCATCATCATCATTAAGCCATTAAATCCATTGCTAACGCTTAAAATTGTCTAAAAAATGACGATTAAAATCTATTTATTGGGGTGCATTACTTCCTTTGCTCTCGTTAATTCGCTATAATTTTTTATTAGTCCTGGCTGCATCCGTCATCTTTCTCCACTCTTCTCTATTTCAGCATTTTGATTTCCAATCGACTATTCCTAAAATTCATGCATCTTCTATTTGGTTTCGCCAAGTGTTTCTCGATATGCCTCTACCTCTTGTCCATAACGCTATCCACTGAGTTATTCTTCTCGCCATTTCTGTCGCCTTTCTTCTCATTATGTGTCCCGCCCAGTTTACTCTTTATTTCTTTATGTACCTTATTATAATTTCTCTTCCCAGCCCTTCTTCTATTTCTTTGTACTTTCTTCGCTCTTCTTTCTCTTTCTCCTGTGATATTCGGTCCTAGTATTGTCCTCATCGTTTCTGTCTCTACTATCCTTAGGTAATTTCAATATTTATTGAACTGATGCGGCAAGTGATTTAGCCACAACAAATTTTTAAAACTGACAAATTACTCGAAGATGGAATTGAACTGAGAAAATTTTCGGGTAATAATTTTTTCCAACTTTCGGTGAGAATTATCTCAACAACAGTGTCTCGTTGAGTTGGTTTCTGTTTTTGGTAATGAAGCACCACATCAGTCGACAATTTCTCGTTGGTACTGCAAATTCCAATGCGGAAGCACCAGTCTTAACAACGATCCCAGTAAAGGACTACCGAAGACAACAGTCACTCAAAAAAACCTCGCTGCTGTACGCTGTACTGATCAAGGAAAATCGACATGTAACATATCGGGAAATTGAGACATTCCTAGGCATTTCAAAGAAGTGATATTGATAGAAATCTTTTTTTAACTGGCGATTATTGGGAGGCTCGAGAAACCGCTACTGTTATAAACGGCTATGCTTTAAACGCAGAAAATGATAAAATACGAAGGAGATATTCATGCTGCTAACTCAAGCCGCGAAAACCTATCAACGATGGTATAACGATATTCAAGAGTACAGGCTTTATGTTCCATATTTTTTTGTATATCATGTTACCCATGCATTTCGTATTAATATTTTGAAAACTTGAAGAAATACCCGCAAAATTTACTAGCAATAATTAACTTTTTACAAAAAAAAACAACTCCCACCCTACTAATTTTTAAAATTGGCAAATATGCGGATTATGTGGAACTCCTCCATATACATAGATAAAGCTGACTATAAAGTAACTCAAGAAAATATCCAGAACGTGCCAAATTGGGTAATTTGGAAAGACAAACTGCAGAAATGAATAAATTTGCTTGTAAAATATGATTGATAGAGCTCTAAATTTGGTAAAACGTTTCCTACTCAATTTGCCATGAACTAGCAGAATAAGGCGAACACAATTTTCTAAAATAATTATTTGTAGTGCCAGAAGCATTTAATGAATAGATTGTAAACTAGATTGGGGGATTAATTATCAAATGTGGGAAATAATCTTCTTAATGTTGTTAATTTTTAGGTTATTATTACCATTTTAGAGAATCTTTGTTTTAATTTAGGAATAAGAACAGAATGGATTATTTTATTATATCGACGTTTTGCAAAATTTACATCGTCGAACGCAGCTGTCATTCCAGCACGTATAGTGTATTCAGTATGTCCACTCGGTCACTCCCTTTAGCGGATATTTGCTCTTTTTCGGAAGTTTCTACTCCTCTCCGAGCCTCCGATCATTGGAGCGGGGGTATTAAACAATTATGTTCTTCAGCCAACGACAAACGTGGGGTAACTGGGAAGAAACTTCTCTTCAGTTCGATTTATTCGTATCGTAAATCCTCAAAATTAATAGAATATAACAGATAGCGTAAGTTCGGAGGTATTTCTAGCATGATTTCGTCTTTCGTCAAGTAATTAACGGTTTCGTCAATAAAATTTATTACTGTTGGGCTGTGTTTAAGAACACTTTCAAACCCTCAATTACCTCTTTTAAAATACTTAAAATTTGATTAATGTTTTAAAAGTGGTAAATTGTTGACAAAATTAAATTTTCGTAAATTACTTAATTAATTATACGAACTGAGGGTTCGGAAGTGTTCTAAAACACTCCGCTCCAGAGATCGTAGGCCTGGAGAAGAGTAGGAGCCTCCGAAAAAGAGCTAATATCCGCCAGAAGGAATTTCATATTGACCGTGTGGCCATACTGAATGTATCATACGTGTTGGAATGACAGCCGCGTTTGACAATGTAAAACTCACAACACAGTATATAGCAATTATTCTTCAATTTTTTGCTTCCATGTCGTATTTCAAATTAAAGCCTTTTACTAACAAAAATAATCGTAATTCTAGTTGAACACTAACATGTTACTGTATTATCTCGGCTATATTAATCATAAACTAATAAGACACATACTATTAAGCCGACATTTCAAGCCGTTATTCTAGAATAAATCAGATCGGATGTGGGCGTCGGTAATGCCAACATAATAGCAAAGATATATCGGCGAGCCATGACGTAGAGGAAATTCATGTTACGACAACCATTTATATAACTCTCTGCTGTGTTTATGTTTATGGAAACATGTACACAAAAGGCATAACCGTTTCGCTTGTCCACAGCTGTTTAAGATATATGCCTATGTGCTTCCTACAATGCGCGAATACGTACGTCTAGGCAATGGGAAAGGACGACGAGAACAATATCTATCGAAAGAGATGGCGGCATTACCGACCTAATTTAATATTCTAAAGCGGTTACAGCTTTTGAGCGAATAGGTAGTTTGGTGTATTAGGCTATCATCATATGAGGTTATATGCGGGGATTAAACTTCAGTAGAAGAGTATAAAGGTTTATGTTTATGTATTTTCATATCATAAAAAAAAAAGTTGTTTAAGGTGTAACAAGTTTACTTTTTCAAATTCCTTTGAGATATGGGGGAGGTTCGGGCATGTGGGACCTATTAAGCAATACATGTTTATATTCTTTGAGTTAGATAAATCAAAGGGGTTCTCCGTCAGAATATATTCTGATATGCGTGCTACAATTACCTAGATGCTTGCCAAAAAAATATTGTTAGATTTAGGGTAAATCCTTAAAATGTGCTAATATGAGGTAGGTGCCAGAAATTCCTGCCTGACAGGCTATACAGGTTCGAAGAGTGGTCGTTTTTAGTAGCCAGCCAGACAACGCAACTAGCGCGTGAAAATGTCTCAGGTAACGAAAATTGAGTACCGCGCAGTCAATAAATTTTTAACAGAAGAAGGGCATGCGTCTAATCATATTAAACAACGTTTAGACGGCGTTTATGGTGATTTATAAATAAGCAAGCAAAATATTTCCATGGGGCAAGAATTCATTGAAGATGATGAGCGCTCCGGTCGGCCAATTGAACTGATAACACCTCAAAACATTTCAATACCTGAAGAAATGGTGTTAGTAGATCGCCGTTTGAAAGTGAAGGAAGTAGAAGTGATGTCTAACATTTTTGAAACAAGTTTTCGCCCTGCTCTTCAATGTGAGTGTCGGATCGAATATGCGCGCACGTTTTTAAACATGTGTGGAGACGACCCGAAATCGATTTTGGAGTCTATTATCACATGAGATGAAATAATGGTCCTTATTTATTTACTCATTTAAAGAAAAACCACATGGAACGTCGTTTTAAGAACGATAGTGAGTTGCAAGCAGCTGTAATACAACATTTTGAGGGAAAAATTTCATATTATTTTTACAAGGGTATGGAATTATTAATTGATTGTTGCAATAAATGTATTGAAATTTGAGGAGACTCTATTGAAAAATAAAAATTATTATATTTTACCAAGTTTATTTTTTCTATATCAGGCCGAGGATTTATGGCGCCTATTACGTACAGTACTGGATCTACGTAGCCTCTATCTCATCACGCACATGTCTACCCTATTTTGCATCTACGTCTTCGGTTTGAAATTAGAAAAGATGCAGCTTACTTAATTCAGAGGTGGTGCCAACGCGAACAGTCTTTAGCAGATGTAGATGTTACACCTGTCATTATAAATGCTGATGAAGATACTGATTCGAAAACAGGAGGAATCTGATTCAATTTTTGAAATTGGTTGTATTTATAAATGTATATTTTAGGTATTTGTATTTGACTTCTACTTTATGCTTTTGTCGTTATCACTATAAGTTAGAATACATGGAAAATAATATATTTTGATTCCCAAAATGGGAACATGATTCTTCTCAGCACTTAACAAATTTATGTCAAAATCAACTCTGAAAATGAACTTTAGTGGTTCATATCAAAATTCTGTAAAATTCGGACAAAAGTTTCAATATGTCGCCATCAAAAGGTTAAATTGGTCTAAGGGACAAAGAAATTAAAATGAAACAAAAAAAAACAACGAAATATTTAAATTCAATCTACTAGATAAACTTTGATGTAACTAAATAAAGAAATCTTAAAATTGAATAAGCTAATTGTAGTGTAGTCTAAAAATACCAAAATAATGGAAATACAGAAAATATAACGGGTGATTGTTGCATGAAATAAAAGATAATTAAGGAAATTGAAACAAAACTCACCCACTGCATTTCGCATTCCAATGCTGAAGTAAAATGTATTTGATAAGGTAAATATAAACCATCTAAACTTCATCTTATTGCCCTCAAAATAATTGTGTGTACGTGGTAATACCTATAACATCAATACAGCGGCAACAAGTTCTATAATAAAAATAATATTGCCATAATTAAAGAGAAGAAATAAAAGTTAGAGTCACATAATACTTAAATTTTAGTAAGTTTAGTGTTTCTTTGTTATTTCCAACATTCTGTATATTGCTCGAGAAACAGAAAACGATATTTTAAAAACACAAAAAAGCACATACTCTAGACTGAAAAAGGAAAATAAAAAGAAACGGTTTTCGTTCGCGCTTGACGTCACCGTAGAGTGTTGGAGAGAAGGTGTGGAACCAGTAAAATTGGACTTGTAAAGATTTACTGCCAGACATATGTTATCCGAGGGGTAATTTTAAAAGAACTTTTGTGACACAAAATATCTTATTTCCACTACGCGAGCATTAGTCATCTGGAAAACTGACTGAAATACATATATACACATTTTCTAACGCGCTCTCAAGCAATATATTTCCGTTAGGATTATATAAATCTCTTTGTTTGATAAATCATTTCTATAAAACGTTTTACTAACGTAAGTTAGGTAATTGGGTTAAGTGTAGAGCTGATTTTATGGATTAAGTCATCTTAGAAAGACTATAAGATATGATAATAGATTTTTCTGTCCAATGGATGAATATATTAAAAATGTAATTTTGAAAATTTGTTTTGATGGTCTTTAGTAATGATTTCTTTTAAGGGAAGATTTTGTATCTATTCTTTGTTTCCTGATAACCCATATAATTTTACGTAAATTTTATTGAAGCTTTCTATGCCATCCCCACTATTTAAAACAAAATGTTTTGTGAAATTTTATGACGTATTGACAGTAAAATGCGGAATCAATAACCAGATAACACTTACGCTAGGAGATGAATTTCTAATAATGTAGTATATTTGTTACTACTAGCTTTCTAAGTGTGCTGTTCTGAATTTTTTAACAGATATTGCAATTTGGTCATATGTTGGCAAACTTGTTGCATTTTTTTCTTTTCGTTAGTCTAGTAATAAATGAATGGAATCAATTTTGCAGCAAGGAACTACTTATATTAAGTTAATTCATCTTTCAAAGAGTAGACTGTCTGAGAGTATTTTCTGCTTTTTAACAAATATTTACGGTTAGGGACGTAATATTCTCCCCCCTTACAAACCACTAAACGTATTGAAAATTATTACATTAATAGTTTGCTGTAAGTAGAAACAAAACAATTCAATATATTTATTAATCACTTTAAATTACTTTCTCTAACACTCGTTTAGATTTATTCTTATCTTTTATTTTTTTAGATACCAAGATTGAAATAAATAAATTACGCGTTTTTTGCTCCGGATTGAGTAAATGCAGCACGCATCTTGCAGAAAGCTTTTCTAAACCCAATTCATTATGTAAAATATGAACGCACTTTTATTCGGCGATCTGCAATTTTGGCCTGGTAGCCTTTTTTTTGACGTGGTTCATCTCTATCCGTCTAGCGTGCGGCAACGTTAAATTCCGAAACCTAAAAACTCACGGTGGAAAATGAAGGTGGGGAATCTCCAAGAACGGCATCTAACCTTGATTTGATTTCCATTGCGGTTTTCCCTGCCAAATGGAAAAATTTGACGACCACTCGAACTTCGTTTTTTTCCATAATTGAAAATACAAAAAGGTACTTGACTTCAGTGCTTGTCAAAACCAGACTATTTGACAGGTCGATTTGACATTTACAGTCAATTGATATGAAAGAGTTACCAGCACAACGACATAAAGTATTTGGAAAAAAGCAACCCCCTAGCTGCGATTCCGGAAACTTGTCAATCTAGTCTCGTCGATCTTTGTACGAATGATTAAATTTAATATTTTGTTTCTTGCCTGGATTATATGGTCTTCTCCCCTGAAATCAAGTGCTTGAAATCCTTTTGTTTTCATATAACTTTTGTCGGTTACCGGTTGGCCTGGTTCGATGAAAAAATTGTTAAGAAGTTATATTAATGCAGGCCAAAGAATTGTCTTCTTAGCTTAATAAAACCTCGAAGAACCTCATAAACCATATGTGTGCCAAGATGAGTTCTACTTTTGGGTAAGAGGGCAACTCAAAGGAATGCTAGATCATAAGGCCCTATTAAGCAACTTAAAACTTTTCTCATGGGTTTTATAATGTTGTTTTTTGGGATCGTGTGACTGTCTGGGAGCGAGTATTGATCCTTCAGAAATGCCTACTAAGAACCATTTTCGGCCTATAGTGGAGGAAGAGTTACAAGGAGACATTTAAACATTACAATGACCTAGCCTTCTCAAGAATTTACATATACCGGTGCATTGTAATGTTATAATTTACAACATCGAACGTAGCTGTTGTTAGCGGCACGTATAATGAGTTCAGCATGTCCACTGGTTTTAAAGTCAAAATCCCTCTGGCGGCTATTATCTCTTTCTCAGTAGCTCCAACTCCTCTTATGGCCTCCTATCGCAGGGCGGGGCTTCTAGGAATTATTTTAAGTCTCAATCAACGACTAACATGGTGGAACAGATAAGTAACTTATCTTCTGTTCATTTTCTTCACATCCTAAATCTTCAATTTTAATGAATAGTTTCCTACAATAATTGACAACATACATTCAGTTGTATCTTTAGCATAATTTCGAAAATCGTCTTGTTTGTCAGTAAATTTTAATATTGTGCAGTTGCTGGTGGTGTTAAATGTCATAGAGTAGCATAGATTCAGCCTTTCAGTTGAATCCCTGCATGGCATGCATTATGCTTTTTTAATCAAATAATAGTATTCGATTGATATTTATTATCAAATTATATTTCGAAAGGTATATTTATCCAAATTAGAAATAAAAAAGTGAAGGGATGCTAATCAATTTATTAATTTCTTTTTTTTTTCTCTTTCAATTATTGCTTTCTACCATTGACTGGTTAATATTTTGACTTTCATTTTCACTAGCGTATGTATTGATCGCCTCAATCAACTTTAAAACGTAAATGTCTTTGGGTCACCTCCAACAGACATTAGCACGTCCAGACGTTGTTTTTATAATCCATCAGACCAGTGATCGATTTACAAGCCTTCGTTATTTACTGAAACTTCAACACCAACTTATTAAGCAATATTGAGAGTTATAACACCCCAGCTATAATTTAGATGTGCTATTCCAGGCGCCGCCACCAATTTTTTTCCATGAATATGTTTTTTTCTTCTATATTTATTAGCCTATTCCAAAAGCAATACACGTACTTCATACATAAAAATAGGCATTCCTTTTGGCGTCCCTTTTCTCCAATAGAAAGAAAATTGAATGCGTTTTATTTCCATTAAAGTAACCGTAGTAAAGTATTGCTTTACTGTTAGTTCTGCAAGCGCAGACGGGATCGAAGAAACATCAAAATACTATCGGTATTCCGTTCGCCAGACGGCAAGAAACAAATATTGTTGTTTTTCTTCCGCTCCAGACGTACACCACTCCCACAGTACATAAGACGACCCTATCGACTATGTAGAAATGAATCTGTCGCTAACTTTTACTCTTTTTCGCTTTTTTGTTGGGTCGTTTTTTTCCTTCCCTTTTTTTTCCTTTTTTTGCGCAGACTTCGATCGTTTCGAAGTCTGACGACATCGTATCGAATCTGCATGCTCCGCACCCTTACCAGTCAATGTATAGAAAAAAAATAAACTGCTTGCCTAACACGAAGGACTAGTTCTGAAAGAAATTTCATGCGACGAGACAGCTACTTATTGTCCTTACATGGGTAAAAGAAAACGACAGCACAGTTTTTCAATTTTACTTTAATGTTTAATTCTTAGGAACGAAAAAGCTCCTGTGCTCCCTTGTATTAATTACTGAAAACGAAATATGGACAGTATCAACAAATAGAATATCACTATTACAATACACAATATATCTTTGTCACATGAATGTTGTGCTTTGGTATTGATAAAGGCATAGTGGACGGTAATTTTGAAGGCAAATAATATATAAATCATATTGGCACATAATATATAAATCAACCTCAGTGCAGGTATAATGAAAATTAACGTGTTATGATGAATAATAACTAAAACCCTCTGGTTAGTATGATAAATGTTACACTTATGCAGGTTTGAACCTGTCTGTGTGCAAGTTTCAACCTGTCTTAGTTGCACGTGGCATCTGATGCTTGCTTTCATGACAGTCGAGGTCTTGATATGGATACTGGTCTTTTGAGACAATGAGGCTCGTTTAATGAAAGTTTATTGAATGCTTTTAAGAATAAGAAGGAAAATAGTGGGATGATGAGTAAAGAAGCTACCAGAGAAAATGCAGTGTCAAAATCTAAAATCAGTGGGAAAGAACCTGAATATTATCAACGATTAAAACGGTACGACGACGTTATGAAGTTATGAGTGACGAGTCATCATCAATCCGTTATTATGTGCATGCAGAGCAGATCTTCAACATAATTCACGAGACACGCTTGGCGGTTGGACATGGAGGATGAACAAGAATTTTGAAGCAGCTGCTGAACAAATACAAAAACATCACTCAAGAACAGGTAAAAATGTACTTGACATTATGTGAAAAGGACTTGTAGTGCGCCCCAGGGTTTTTAAGAAGATGAACTCAAAATGTCAGGTTGATTTAATTGACATGCAGAGTCAGTCTGACTATGACTATAAAATCGTGCTCGTTTACCAGGATCATGTTACGAAATTTGTACAGTTGCGGCCTTTGAAAAGTAAAAGAGCAGAGGAAGTTGCACATAACCTGCTTCTTTATTTTCACAATTTTTGGGCGCTCCTAGCATACCGCAAAGTGATAATGGCCGCGAATTCTTGCAATCACATCATTCAAGAAGTATGCGAAATGTGGAGTGGATTGAGATAGTTCATGGAAAGCCGAGACTTAGCCAGTTGCAAGGCTCTGTGAAGCGCGCAAATCAGGACCACTGAAAAAAAAAAAACCATGCTGACGACCTGAACGGAAATAAACCAAACACCACACTGGTCTGAGGGTCTGAGATTTGTTTCAGTTTCATGAAGAATAGAGCCCATCATGACGACATAAATTGCAGCTCAAATGAGGCCATGTTTGGGTCCCAAAAGTCGGTCTTACAACATCAGCACTTTCTACCGATGTCATCAGAAACTTGGAATCTGAAGAAGATCTGAAAACCTTAATCGACTCTTCTTCAGGAGCTTTTAGTACGAGATGATGATGGATAAACAGAGAATGGTGACGAAGAAGATGGGGAAGTAACAGAGAACGGTGGCGAAGAAGATGGGAAAGTAATAGAGAATGGTGAAAAGGAAGATGGACAAACAGGGGACGGAGGTAGTGCTATAGAGGATATTTCGGGGGAAAATATGATTTCAGACAAAATCAACATTATTAAAACGAAGAGGGAAAATGCCATAAGTGCATTGCAGTGCCAGGCAAAAACAGATGAGGCTAATGTCTGAATCGAAGTTTCCTAAAGGCAAGATTGGAGATACTGTAAAAATACGGGTTCCTGAAGTCGACAGGGTAGAAGTGACTCTAGGAACATTCTTGGGGTCATTCTGCAGATGGATGCGGATGGCAAAATGTATGAGATTGGCACTAAGGAAGGACGATTGGCTCAAAAGTATTCTAGGAACCAGTTTGCCATTTGTAAAGATAATTTCATTTCACAAGAGGAAGTTCCACATGTAATTGTGACTCTTCGTGAGTGCGCCAGGAAATATTCAAGATGGTCAAGGTTTCAAGAGATGTAACTGCAAGGGAAAATGTCTTTCAGGAAAATGCAGCTGCAAGAAACATGGGTTACTCTGTAATTCGAAATGCCATGAAGATTATTTGCTTACAAATGATAAGAATAAAACATCTTTTCATTGAATAAAACATTGTCTTTTTATTTCACAAGCACTGATGAAAATTCCATACTTCCTAAATATTGTAATTTATCACTTCAGCCAAGAAGGTTTGGGTTTTATGTAAACTAACCGGTCAAAATAATAAATTGCATACATATTATTACATTAACCACCTTTATTGGTTATTATGTATAATACCCGGTTATTATGTATACTAACATATTTATCAAAGTAACTGTAACATATACAACCATTTCACAGCAATGCCACACCAGCGCCATCACCGTGGATTAATTGATGACACAATAACGCAATATGCTTTCCGAATTCATTCGAAACATACAATTTAATCCGTGATTACTTAATTGCATAAAACCATAAAACATACGGCACATACACGTCCCCGTTTGAAAAGCATAAACATACAATGCAGCAGAAAACGCAATAAGCAGGCCGCTGCCGTGTTGATCACGAAGACCCCTTAAATGGGATAGAAATCCTCCCGACCTGCAACCCAACCGTGCAGGGCAGTATACGTATAAAGGATATCCAACGAATTCGCGCATTTATTACATTCCTTGAAGCGCCGGCCATGCGGAATCATAGAAACGAGCTATAGCAGAGAAGGATGATAGGAGATGCGGAGGCGGCTGGTGGAAGTTTACCGAATCGACTAATAACTTTCCGACGGCTGTAGCGACGGCAGCCAGATCTACCAGGAATGCGACCTTAATCACCTTTTAAATTTCGTGCAGACATAGAAAAGGGTAGGCTATGACCGGGCCGTAAATCTTTTTGGGGCAAGCGTGTTCGCGGGCTTCGGCAGGGAGAACGTATCAAGTGCATTAAGTCGCGATAACTCGAACTGGTCTGGATTAATTGAAAATATCCTAGTCGCTTATAAGTATATAGGTGAAGAAATTTAGTTGGTGGGTAAATCGAAGATGAAAGAGTTATTTATGAATTGGTTTGTGCTTCGAGTATTTTGGGGCAAGTTCGAAAAGGAAGCATAAGTATGAGAAGTGTACACTTTCACAAAATGTTTCTCTTTCAATTGGTGTCATCTAAAATGGTTCGCAGAATCCTAAAAGATATACTTTACTTTATAAAACCACCACTAGTAAACCATCCTCTAAGAAACCTCCCTCAAAATTATTTTTTTTTTATAATTGCACCCCTCATCTTTTTGAGTCTATGATTGAAGTAGTAGAGGTTAGGAATACAACGGTACAAACAAATATTTTATTTAACAAATAGCTACTAATAAAAACATATTAATTGTTAGCTTATAAATTTGATTGTAGTATAGGTTGTTCGAACAAAAAAGATTCATATATTTATTTCGATTTGCGAAAATAGTTTACGTATAGCTAAATACGTGAAGTAGTGTTGTTATAAAATCTTTAAAACGCCTTCTAATTTTTCTCCAAATTAATTTGTCGATATGTTGTTAATTAACACTTTATGGGGAGCGATTTCCTAACAGAGTGACACCATCACATAAGGCATTTCCTCGTGATGAAGCTAAAATGCAAACGGGCTCATTTACATCAAATTCAAAACATTCTCATCATGTAACTCCAGTTAGAACAGAACAAATGCAAATAAATATACCGGCTTATGTTACATTGAATCCACGTATTTCAGTTAGAACTGTGGCAGAAGATATGGGAATAAGTAAATCAACGGTACAGAAGATACCAAAGTTTCAAAAATATCACTTTTTAAAGTTCCTTTACTGCAAGCATTAAGACCTACAGATTTTGAACACACATTAGGGATTCATTGCTATAATGCAAGTAATATTAAACGATAATCCCACGATTACCAACAACATTTCCTGGACTGACGAGGCACGATTTCATAGCAATGGGGTGGTGAATTACCATAGCTGCCATTACTGCGTTCCAGAAAATCCTCATTGGATGCGTGAGACTCATTTTCAGGTAATATGGGATGACAATGTTTGGTGCGGATTATTTAATGGACGTATCGTTGGTCCATACATCTTTGAGGGAACTTTGACAGGACAACGTTATTTACATTTTTTTACATAATGACCTTCCAGAGTTAATGGAAGATATTCCATTAGCAGAGCGCAATGATTTGTGGTCGCAACAGGATGGCGCTGCGCCTCATAACTTGCGATTGGTTGTAGGGTATTTAAAAGACGTATATTCCAATAGATCGATTAGTACTAACGATCCGATTCAATGGCCAGCTCGCTCGCTAGACTTAATCTGAACTTCTTTTTGTGGAGGTATTTGAAAGAAGTTATATTTTCTACTCCGTCTACGAACTTAGACGATTTGAAACTTAAAATCCGGCGTGCATGTAACTCCGTTACAATGAATATGATCACAGTAGCAACTTCCTGGGAATTAACTGGTCGATTTGAAGGGTGTGTTGCGTTAAATGGTCATTTTGAACAATATCTGTCAGTGATTAATTTTAAAAATTATTAATGTTTATTTAACTTGTTGTTATTTATTATTGATATAATCATTTTGTATTAAATATTTCTTGAATGCAATTTTCGCTTATACCGTTATATTCCAAACTCTTCGTACTTTAGTTATAAAGTCAAAAACGATGAAGGGCGCAATTTAAAAAAAAAATGGTTTGGGGGAGGTTTCTTTGAGAGTGGTTTACTAGAGGTAAATTTAAAAAGTATATCTTTTAGGATTCTACCATTTCGACGACACCTTGCTCGATCTCATATCTACAATAAGGAAGATATCGCTTGTAATATTGAATCTGGGATACCCGATATTTAGGAAAGGCAAAAAGATAAACGGAACTCGGGAGAAATTCGAAACAATCAAACACAAAGGAAGAAAGGCGAAACACAAAGGATAGCGAAATAAAGGAAATGCTAATAGAGCTTTTAAAGGAAAACAGAAAAAAACCAAAGCGCTGGAGGAAGTGATGGGCCAGATGGTGAGTGAAATGAAGGGAATAAAGAAAGAAAATAATGAATCTAAAGAACAAATCAAAAAACTAATTGATGAAAACGGAAGCTTAAATAAGGAAATAAAGACAATACAATAAAAATTGGACAAGGTAGAGATAACGCTCGATATATGCCAGAGAGAGGAAAAAAAACAACCTGATATTAAAGGGAATAAAAATAGATGCGGCAAACAGAGAAGAACTTAAAATTACAATGGAAAATTTTATAGATAGCAAAATGGGAACAAAAGTCCACGGAAACAATGTTCGTAGAATAGATGAAAAAATTTACGTAATGGAGCTTACAAACGTTGAAGACAAAAGTTCTGAGGAATAAAAGTAAACTTAGGAATATGAGAAGAGACATAGTTTACATTGAATGTGATTTAACAATAAAAGAACTGGAAATGTCGAAAATATTAAAAGATATAGCAACCAAGAAAAGAGCAAGTGAAAAACGGTGAAAATGGGACATAATTTCCTTGTAATATCCTTATAATAAACGGGACTAAATAGAAATGGAGTAAGGTCACCAAAAATATTGAAATATATAGTAGTGACAACTCAACTAATTCCAAAACTGAGAATTAAGGAGACGCCGGACAGAAATACGATGACATTGGCTCTTTCTTATCTATATCTGTGGATAAGAAAAAGGAAAATGGACTAAAGCTATGGAAAATTGAGGTTTGGAATGTACATACATGGATTAAATGGGAAAGAGTGTGAACTTAGGTGTTTGAAAGAAGAAATATGATGTTGATAGGCTTAACGGAAACCAAAAAAAGGCAATGGATGTACAACTATGTAGAACGGACACTGTGAAGGCGGTAGTTGCTTAGTGTAGCATAAAAATTACATGCATGAAATTATCAAATGGAAAGTTATTAGTCATAAAATATTAAGGATAAATTGTGGCAAAATAATTGAACGATAAAGTAACAATAATAGTGGTTTATGGGTCATCATAAAATGGAAAAAAAATGCAAGAAGAAGTAAATGTGATACACCAAAAATTTATAATAATTGAAAACTTCAATGGAAGAGTTGGATCCAGTGTTGTGAACGATTATCCTGTAAAAAAACATGGAGAGGCCATTAGAACCAATAGCGGCCAAAGGACAATAGATTTATGTTTAGTAAATGGGGATCTGCGGTACCTTTATATATAAG
Source organism: Dynastes maya (assembly GCA_029619315.2). Lineage (NCBI taxonomy): Eukaryota > Metazoa > Arthropoda > Insecta > Coleoptera > Scarabaeidae > Dynastes > Dynastes maya. The sequence goes on along the minus strand of JAROYE020000004.1, from coordinate 53,235,524 downwards.
GATACACACAAGTACACACGAGTTCTGGAGAGTAGGAACAAGAAATCTATTATAGACCTGGTGAAACCTAAGATAAAAGGTGATAAAGAGTTAAAAAGAGACATAGGAATATAAACTGGAGATACTTACCATCAGCATAAGGGTACACAGGTTACTCATTCCTAAAATTAGAAAGAAGTGCAAACTGAATCATGAAACAATCGGGGAAAACTATGGCCAATATTTAAAGACACACTTAAGAAAACAGCAGAAGAAATATGTCGAACAACAAAAAACAGAATAGTTAAATGCACATCATGGTGGAGCAGTGAAATCAAGAAAAAGAAAAAAATGTTGACATAAAATGAATGAAGATAATAGGAAAAATGCTAAGTTTCTATAAAGAACACAAAGAAATCTTAGGAAAAGTTAGACGGACAGGAGCAGAGAACTAGAAGACGGAGAAGGCAATTTAGTAACGGCCGACAAACTTATCATGAGGAAATGGACACAACACATCAATAATATCATGAATGAAAATCTTAATAAAACAGGGCATCATAGTGAGAAAGTAACGTACTCTTCAGCTTCTGCGGAAACACTCCATTAAAGAACAACTCTTTTATTATTAGCAATAGAGAGCAAAAATATGTGCAATATGTTTAATATATTGTTTCAGAATATTACAGCACATCTCATCTGAACCAGTCTAATACGAGGCCGATTCGTAAAGTAAGTTCCGTTTCCGCCTAGTGAGCAGAGGAGTGGGCACGATCCCACCGCTGCGGTGTAATCTGGTTTAATGTAAATCTAGTAGTGCTAGTGAGAGAATCGTTCGGACATTCTTTCGTGCTATTTTGGTCGTTTAAAGTGGCTGCTGCAATTGAAAATCCCGCCGAGTGTGGACTGCGTGCTGTTATTCAATTTCTGTGTGCAAAGAACATGAAGGCTGCTGAGATTCATCGTGAACTTTGTTCCGTTTATGGTGAAAATATCATGACTGTTGTGACGGACGAACTTTTGGGTAATGTCGAAGAGAAAATTCGTGAGAATCGGCGATTCACAATCATAGAACTGAGTGCCTTTTTCCCTCAAATTTCACGTATAGTTTTGTATGAGGTTGTTACTGAACATTTAGGTTACCACAAATTTTGTGCACGGTGGGTGACAAAACTTCTTACCGAAGACCCTAGAACAAATAGAATGTGATCGACACTTACTTTTCTGACGCGCTACGATGTTGAAGGTGGAGATTTCCTCAGGCGTATCGTAACAGGTGATGAAACTTGAGACGCCTATGTCAACGTTGAGACGAAAAGGCAGTCAATGCAGTGGGGTCGCTCTAACTTGCATACGAGGAAACCTTTAAAGTGCCGTCAAACATTTTCTATGAGAATAGTCATGGTCACTGTATTTTGAGACAACAAAGGCGACCTTCTTGTAGACTTTGCGGAACGAGAGCCACAATAAACGCTGAAGTCTACTGTGAAACTTTGAAGAAGCTCAGAAGGGCCATTCAGAACAAGCGACGTAGATTATTGAGTTCGGGCATCGTTTTTCTTCATGACAACGCCCGCCTGCATAGCGCCGCTCGCACGGTAGGCCTACTGGACAGTTTTAAGTGGGAAGTGTTTGAGCATCCTACAGCCCTGATTTGACTCCTAGCGACTACCATCTCTTCCCTAACATGAAGAAATGGCTTGAATCATAACGGTTTGAAAGCAATGAAGAGCTGCAGGACAGTGTTACAATATGGCTTAATTCACAGGCGAGCAGGCGGCAGAGTTCTATGAAGAGGGCATTAGGAAACTGGTTCATCGCTATGACAAATGTCTCAATATTAATGACAACTATATAGAAAAATAGCTGAAAGTAGTAGCTTTAAGTTGTATATAATAAAAACCTCTTCATGTATTGGTATTTTTTTTTAATAGCCAAACAGAACTTACTTTACGAATCGCCCTCGTATATCAAATATTTCAGTGTAACCACGGAGTTTAATCCTTTGGAGGCATGAACACAAACTTGTTTATTAATATTTTTCGTTATAATTGCAGAATTAAATATTTATTGAGTTTAATCCATAAAGTATCTGCTATCCCCACAGAAAGAACCAATAGTAAGAAGCTCCACGAATCTCTTAAACAATCAAAATGTCGTATTAAATAAGTTCGCAATTCTCCTTCTTCCATATAACATACAGATGTCGCTGAGCGTGCGATTTATTCGTCCTATTAGCTCCTTTCGACCATCGTAATATTTCCTCCGTTCTATTTGGCTAACCGTCGGCAACAACAATTGATAATAGTGGATTTAGTCGATCGAAATAAATAGATAAAGTTTTGATAAGGCAAATAAAAAGGGTTTCGGTCCGATGGCGTCTTCGCAGCGATCGTTCTTCCTATTCCTGCAGATGTCCCCTTGGTCCTGGCTGGTGTAGATATGTGCGGCAGTAACGCGGATCGATGTAGGCCAATTTATGGGGATGATAGCGTAGATACGAATGGCCGTTTATGGGGCGATATATCGGGCCGGACGGGATCTGTTTGTTCAGCTGTTCACGAGGCGAAGAGATGTTTTGGAACAGTGACTGTGGCGATTCTGCAGCACACAGATAGCATCAACTAGTGCTATTCCAGCTAACCGGGAGTGGATTCAGTGTAGAATAATGAACTATTGAGGTCCAAACGTTGTACCATGTGAGTACATAATAAAATTTATCAAATACGAATATCTTAAATTGCAGAGAGAAAAATTTTCCGCGCAATTTTATTACCATTCAATTTGTGCGCAAATTTTCCACTGAATATATTCGCCTTAAATGGAAATATTGCAACGTACTTTTAGACTAGCTTGAAATGGGTAAAATTACGTTCTTTTTGTTAGACTAAAATTCACTTTATAAAGTAAACATATCAGAAGTAAATATTACGAGGATAGTCTGAAAAGTGGCAAGCCACAACATTAAGATGGCGTTACTCATAAAAATATTCTAGTAATATAAATGCGTATGCGTTGAAAGATACTTTTAAAAATTTCAGTCATGTAGGACGCTCAATTGTGGTTTAACAGTAGTTTGTATCAATCGATGTTAGTGCTTCTATAAAAATGGAAAAAATTAAATATCAAGCCATCATTAGCTTCTTGCATTTGAAAGGCGGCACGCCTAAAGCGAAGATGGACGCTGTTTACGGGGACTCTGAACCATCACTTGTCACAGTGAAACTTTGGCCAGCTGGTTGACGATGAACGTTTGAGACAGTCAAAAATTGCAACCGCTACCGATAACATCGGCAAAATTCACTAAATGGTGCTAGACGACCGTCAAATTAAGGTTAGAGAGATAGAAGAAGCTATGGGCATATCAGGAGAACGTGTTTGTCATATACTGACTGAAGATTTGGAAATGAAAGAGATAAACGCTAGTTAAGTGCCGCCGTTGCTCATTCAGGACCAGAAACGCAAATTGACGAATATCAATTTGAACCTCAAAATTGATATTCCACCTACCCTATTCACCAGATCTGGCCCCGCCATCTTTTTTCCGTTTCCTAGGTTCAAAGTTTCCTTCGAAGGGCGGGGACTCTCACAGAATGAGGAGACCATCGCATTCGTAAACGCCTGTTTTTCAGAACAAGATGCCAACGACTATTTGGACTATTTGAATTTCTACCATTCTGAAATTTTATATTCAATTGAACTGAGGCTTCCATAATAATGATTGTATCTAAATGAAATAAATATGAATAAGTATTGCTTAAACCGTTTGTCGGATCTAAAATTTATAGTGTTAGCTGCAAATTTTTGAAAATAATTTCCAGAAATAAACGGAACTTATAATTATTAAATATATTTTCGAAATATTTGTGAAATTTAAAAGAGCTACATTTTTCTAAAACCTTGGTCGTCATCCCGACAGTTTTAAACCACGTGTTAGTGCCTAACGACCGCTATACTCCCTGGTGTTTTATTCAAGAGAAGTTCATTAATTTCAATATTAAAGAGTTAGCTAGAGTTTTGGCAGCTCGACTGATGGTATGTGGAAGGTATGAATCATGATATTCCAGAATCGAAACAACGATTGCTAGACTGGAAGCAATGTAGTGATTCTCTGTTCGTAGAGGCCGAAGCATTTTCATCAACTTTGTCACAAATTTGGGAAATTGGAAAACGAAAACATCTTTATTATTATCCTCCCTCTTGATGAATTAAAAACAAAAAATATACTGGAAAAGGGACTTGAAGGCTTCAATTCCATCATATGTCAGTCATGAGTAAGTACTAAATTGTTCAAAAGAAACTGGATAAATTGTAATTCATATTGGTTTCACCAATTAGCGTATTCACGAGATTTAGCATTGCCTGACTTTTATTTATTTTCGAAATTCAAGCTTTACCGTAATAAGAAAAAAATGGTAACGAAATGAAATTTTATTACTGTATTGAGCTATGAACTAGCTGAGCACTTGATCTGTAATCAATTTTGATCAAACCATATATTTAATTCTAATTTTATATACCTATTTGCGATGGAAATTTTGTCGTATCGAGAAATTTCAATATCGGGCCTTAATTTCAAATTTAGCCATTAAACTGCGTTTGATTTATGAAATTTATGAATTAATCAAATTAAATTCCGTTACGTACGTACATATTTTAATCAGCAATAGCGCGTAGGTGGGGATACAATAATAAATTACACATACATAAAAGAATAATTGCTATAACATATTATACGTTACAGTAATAAAATTCACGTGATTTGTGGACTTTTGGTAGTATATTTATTCCGCGATATCAAAAACAGCATTTCATTTTGTGCGTTATTCAATCAATTTTGTGCGTTCAATTCATTTAAAATATAAATAAAATAAAGTTATAGGAATAGGACATACAGTAACCACGAAAAAAGTTGTTGTATGTACTGAAATATCTTTCTCGGGGTTTTTACTCAAATTTTGTTAAATTTTCTAATTTAACTCTGATAAATGATTTTTTTTAGGTTCAGGGGTATCCCTAGATACCCTTGCGGCAATTTTGAATGAATTTCCAACTTAGTAAAATCAAATTAACGAATTTTTAAGATTTTAAAAATTAACTAACCTTTAAACTTTCGAACGACGCCAATGTATATAAACCCTCTGTTTATATACCCACCACAGGAACTGCCTGCTCTGGATATCCAACCCTTTTCTCTTTTCTACTAATGACTTTGAATACACAACGAACACTTATCTTTGGATTGGATTCAAGACAAACTTTGATTCAACCAAGGCCGAATAAAGATTGATGGAAAATTAGGGCGTCGTTCCTCTTTCTTTTATTTTAAATCGCGAAAGACCGGCGATTGTTTTCTTTCACAGCCACTTTTGATAATTTACCCAAATAGAAACTAACTTTTCGATGACTTTCTATCAAATGATATTAGTATATGAGAACGAATGTAGTGAGTTAACCAGGAGGTTGTTTGTTGATGATTCTGTGGTACAAACTGTCACCAACAAGCTTTAAAATAGAAAATCCACTGCTAATATATAGAAACCTTTCAGATAAAGATTTTAATTGATGAAATATTATCTGTTGTGCTTTGCAATTTATGCTGTTGCTTATTCCAGACGATTTTTACATTAATTTGGAAGAAATAAGTGAATAGAAAAATTAATAAACGAGTAGATTTGTCCATGATACCCCACACTCGTCATTATCTGGACTTATAATTAAATTCTACCGTCCTCGCCCCAAGGACTGTTGGCTGAGGAGGGATGGTAACGAAGAAATTTCCAATTATCCCCACAAGAGGGATATTTGGTTGCCAACGAGTGGCCAGCCTGACATTTGGTCAGTACCGAAGTGACAACCGAGAGAAGTTATTCTTGTCGTAGATACAACGTTGAACGTAACATAATAGTACCTATATATATTAATAATAATTCAACATCGAAGGTGGCTGTGATTAGCGTAAGTGGCGTTTTACCCAAATGCGGTCTAAGAACCTATGTACGAGAGATCCTTGGTTCTGTCTCATTTTCAGCTCTTCAGAGGCTTATATGGTCTCGGTTACCCATCTCGCTGTCCTTGGCGATTTATTAGTTAATGTTATCTCCATTCAGCGAATATCCCTGGGGAACGATATAACTTCTCTTCCCTTCATTTTCTTGACGTCGCAATTATTCGTATTTTATGTATTCTACACCTATTTGTGGGAAAATGTCTACAAACAGGTACAGAATAAATTCTATTTTATCTTTGTCATAATAAGGGTTAGTTAGCAATAAGTTGTCAAGTCCTGTTGGAAATGTCTATACTTTACAGTTGACGATACTTTCTAATATCAAAGAGTTAGTGTTTTGATTGCGCATTCGCATGGCATATTGTACGTTCTAATATGTCATTTCTGAAGTAAGGAAATTTTTAGTTGATTGAAATTTAATTGTTGGAATATGAAATGTTGTCTATTATGAACCGTGTATCGTAACTGACCGGGATACTTGATAAATCCTATCATGAAGAAGGGAGCAAAGGGACTCTCTGACAATCTGCCTGTTTCAAATTGCCGTTGAGTGAAGTCGTATTTGATTAAGTGTTTAATTTTCCAAGCCAATTCAAGTGTTTGAAAGTATGCGGGATTTAACTTATGCGTTACCAGAGAGCGCATGGTAAATGGTCAAAGCACGATGTTAGTTTTTACTCTATCAATTTAGTTTTTGTAAAACGTTATTGTTTGCTATTTATTTTTATTTAAACTGTCGAAAGAGTATCTAAGGGACACTCCCGTACCTACCGACCGTAAAAATTAATTAATTTATTCAACAAACCAATTTCTCTGATATAAACAACATTACAAAACATGTGACCCGGTTTACTAAAAGGGACCCAATGTACAAAAACGAGTTTTCGAGTAAACAGCTGATAATGATTTCAAATAGGTCTACTTTAAAACGGTACACATTATGGTTAGAAGATGGGTGGCGAGTGTATTTTCTTCTTCTATCACAATTGCCAAAAATGTGATAGTCGATAATTTGACACAATAGGTTTTTAACAGACCAGGTCAGATACCGGGTGATCCAAGATGGGTGGCGAGGTACCATATATGAGGAACTAAGAGTCGTATAACTGTGAGAAAAAATCGTCATAAGAAAAGTGGCCAAGGAAAAATGCTGGAATGTTCCTATTTCTGCCGCTAGGGGGCGTAACCACTATAGTCATAAAAAAGAGACTTTTCTAGAAAATGTACCCATATAAGTTGTCAAATAAATCTTACCGTCGTAGAGCTGGTAGAATTTGGAATCTTTTTTAGGGTGCCTTTTTTTCTGTAGAACAAAAAATAAAAGCTCGAGGGGAGGGGTAATGTTTTAGAATTAAATTGGCGGTAATTTCGATTTTGAATTAACAGAATTTAATACACAAGATATTTAAAAGAGGAAACTTTACTGATTAAAATAAAAAAAATAACCATGACATTAATTTTCAAAGCCATCGCTAGACATCTTCTAAAAGAACAGGAAGTTCATTTCTTAAAAAGTCTAGGTATGTGTCGCCATTTAGACAATCATTGAAAATAAACGGTCTTACAAATCTGTGTCCTAAAACTCCGCACCATACGTTAACACTCCATCTATTTTGGTGATTAACTTCCCGCATCCAGTGAGAATTTGTTTCTGACCAATAGTGCATGTTTTGTAAATTAACTCTGCCAATATTAATTAAAGTAGATTCCAAATTCTACTAGCTCTACGACGATAAGATTTATTTGACAACTTATATGGGTTTATTTTCTAGAAAAATCCTTTTTTTATGACTACAGTGGTTACGCCTCCTAACGGTAGAAATAGGAACTTAAAAATAATTTCCAGCATTTTTTCTTGGCTATTTTTCTTATGAAGATTTTTTTCCCACAGTTATATGACTCTTAGTTCCTCATATATGGTACCTCTCCACCCATCTTGGATCACCCGATATATTAAGTGTTTCTTATTATCATTTATTAGTTTTAACTTGTTAAATAATCCAAGAACCTGATTCGTTTTAGGAAACTTTTAATTTTGTTTTAATTTCAAGGTTTATGGTTTTGTAAGTGAAGATATTCAACATTTATAATCATTTTCGGTAAAAATTCGATTGATACAAATCACATTTAGCGACTTGTAAGGGAACATATACAATGTCGATAAATTTTAGTTTTTTTATGCGACTATAAGTCTTGTGATTCTAAAAAAAGCTCAATGGACAGCGCACACGATCCTCAAAATGCTCCTGTTCTGTAGTGGCTTTACTCCAATCCTCAGAAGAGAACTCAATTTAGTCTCAAATTCTTTGGAAGTGTAAGCAAGCAAGCAAAAAAGAAGCGATGACAAACAAAAGTAAGGAAAACAAAATTATCATGCAACAAATTGAATTCCGATAATTTATTTAAAAGTTATTTTCAAATTAAGTCAACAAATAATAAAAGAGAGTCATTGAAGGCACCTTTGTGATCGAACAGTATACATTGGATGTTTTCACATACTAATCGAATTTGTTCACAACTTAAATAAATTAGTAGCAAGAGGTTTTTCCATCTGTTATTTGGTACTCACTATATATTTCTATCCGTATTTTTTAACATTAACCTATTTACTATGCATTATTTTTCAATTTTTGCAGTTTGTATTATTATTAAAAACAATATTTTACATTTCAAAAGCAGATGGCCCATGAGAGAGTTAAAATTGGCAATTTACGATTTTTCAACTGGCATCATACCACAAAGGCGATATACACATCCAACACACACTCGATTGTTTTTATTGAAATGTCAAAAATAAGCGTTGCTGATTTGCAAACGTATTCCCCGTTTTATTTTGATTGACGCATACGATAGTAACTCAATTGGAAAATAGTTCATTTGCATATTGTTCTGCGGAATTTCAATATGAAAACAATTCCCGTATTTTAATTAGGAATATAATTTTGATGTATTTTTGTGTTCTATGTAATAAAATATTTTGAATTATAAAACTATTTCATGTTGTTTTGCTTGTACAATATAAGCAGTTTGGAGTAAGTCTTGTCTAAACACATTTATTTTAAAATAAATTCGCGTTTTATATATATATAATCAAAAACCACTTTTACCTTGTAGGTGTAGGGACAATTTTATATCTAAATTTAACTATGCACCCATATATTCCAGTCCCTTTTATTTCTTGCTATTGATCTTGCCTCATTCTATGTTAGTCCTCTTTTATCACTCTCTTTTGGTCTTCCTCGTTTCCTCTTTTCCATTGTTTTTGCCATACTTTTTTGACTTGCCTTTGGCTGTCCACTCTCTCCAAGTGTCCCCACCAGCTCAGTTGTCTCATCTCAATGAATTCTAAGATAGATCCTACTTCGAGGTCTTCCCTAATTTGGGAACTTCTTAATCTGTCTTTTTTTGTCACACCTCGAACTCTCAGATATTCCATTTCCATGGCTTGTATCTTGTCTTTTTGCCTTTGGTACAATGTCCATGTCTCACATCCATAAGTAATTGTTGGGCGGTAGATAGCTTTGTATACATTCTTGTTCTTTGTTTTTTTTTAGATTTCTTTTTTATTTCTAAAGTTGTTGTTTATTGCATAATAGAGTTTTGTTGCGTTACCAATTCTCTCATTTATTTCCGGTTCTTGATCTCCTTTTTTGTCTATCAGCAATGTAATGTGCCCACGCTAATTGTTTTGAAGCATATCACTAGAAATGATGTGTGCATTTTATTTATGATATTCTGTTATTTAACACTTATGTTATACATATTCAACCAGTGAAGCTTATACGCATCATCCTGTTTGTGCTAGATTTATGTTTAAGGCTTTATTTAGGCAATATCTTACTTTAAGAGTCTCTTTGACCGAAAATGGGTTAAAACATTTGGCTGTGGATTCAATATCCATAAACTTTCTAGAAGGAAATTAAGAATAGATACCAACGACCAACCTTCAAGGATCGACCGCCTTTCGTTGGAAATCAACTTAATCTCCAAACGTTATAGTTATATCCCGTCAACTTATTTTCTAGCGGAGCTAGATTCAAGAACGAGCATCAAAGAAGATATACTCGCTTTTTCCTTTAAGATACGCAAATACTGATGTTGCTCATAAACGCTGAGCGTACTTACCCAACCCGATTCAGACGAGACGACATGATGTACGAGTTTTATTATTGTAGGCGAGAGAATTCCCGCGAAATTACTGCTTCTTTTACCGGAGGAGTTTGTAAAGATTACCCTGTCTGGCAAGACCAAGAGTTGTAAAATAAATTACGTTAATTAAAGTTTTTTCTACTAGTAAAGGTGGATGGTCCTAAGAAGATGAGAACGTAAAGAATATAGTAAAATTAGAGAATGCATTCTCAGTTGAATTATTATAGTGTTGATATTAGCATACTTATCATGGTTTGCTGTATTTTTAAAGCAAACAAATTGTTTCTGACGGTTAACTTAATAGGTTTCTTTCGAAAATAACCCCAATCTGATTTAAGTGGAAAAATTTGATAACCTACATTAAATTTATCGTTTTTTCTCCCATTGAAGTCAACATACGGTTACCGTATTGACAACATGTAACAACTTACGTACACGCAGAGAAACGTTTACTTGTATCAAAGCTGTCCGCAATACAATAAGTGTTTTAAATCAAAAAAAAATATTTTCTTAACGTTTCTTTCTCCGCTTAAGAGAAGTACATAGAGGGTATTAAAAAAAAACATTTAAATATTTAAGGAATATTTAGGCTTTAAAAACTATGTATTTAGGACGAAAAACTGTGATTTAAGGATGTTAGGCAAATACTTAAAAAAAACGGTAAACACAAAAATCATTTTATTTTTAAAAAACATAAATAAGACGATATTTAATGTAATTTTAGGTACATTTCAGCCATAAAAAGAAATAAAACATACAAATTTTAACTAATAACTAAAATATGTAGATTCATTTGGTTTAAAATAATAAATAAATTAATTAATCGCCGTGTAACATGTCCTCAAATTTCGCGTTTGCGTAGTACACAAGATGTTTTTCCAAGTTGTTAGTAAAATTTGTTCTTCGGTCGGAAAACAGCAGTTTGTACGAAGAAAATTAACGTTCTACGTCACACGAGGTTGTAGGACAAAACTTAAATATGGACCAGTCAGCTGTGGTATGAGCGGTAGCTTCAACTGCTTCGCCACTGAGCAGCTCAGCAAACTCTTTAACCGTTTTGAAGCCTGGATTTTTCGAAATCACTTGGTTAAACTTTGACAAAATTATTTTGCCAACTTTTCCTGGGGCATTTTTGAGAGCTGCTTCGGCATTATTAATTACTGCAACAGAATCTGTAAGAGGAAGGCCGAGTGTTTCTAATCTTTTGATGTTATCAATGAGAAATTTATAATGCGACTTGATGTATAAAAGATCGTTTTTGACATTTTGATTGGAAAAGTATTCTTGCGCTTGCTCAATACAGTTAGCTGAATCTTTGTCAAACGATATTACAACCTAAAACATAAAGCGTTAAATAAAAACAATCTTATTTAAAAATTTTGCCAAAAAAGTACTTACTGATTCTATTGCTTCGAAATTATTAGCATAAAAAACTACCGCCTCTAACCAAGTTCCCCAACGTGTTAAGACAGGTTCGGGAGGCAAAGGGAGATCTGGCAGATTTTCTTTATACACTGCCACACGCAGTGGAGCTTTTAAAAAGACTCCCTTTGTATTTGAAATTAAACCATTAACATTAGCATATTGATTTCTTAGACATTCACACACCAAATTAAGTCAATGTGCAAAACATGTTAAATGATTAAGATTTTTATAAAAAATCTTCATATTTGTACCACATTTGAGCATATAAGAAGCACCATCCGTGACTAAAAGCTTGACTTTTTCGTACTTAATTCCATCTGTTGGCCACAAAATACCTAAAATACGAGAGTTGCCTTTAACTTAAATATCTAGCATTAAATTTACAATATTATTAAAGTAAGTTTTATGCATAATATATCTTACCTAAAGCTTGGTTCACGAATCTTGCCATTGTATTGCAATTTGTTCTTTCAAGTTGCTTTGTAGCCAGTAAATACGGTTTTCCTAGTGTTTCAGAACAAAGCTTACCCACAATCATATTTGCCATAATACGACCTTTAGAGTCAGTCGTCTCATCTATAGATATCCAAATATCGTTGTTACCAACTTCTTCGCGAATAGTATTAATAGTCTTAAAAAATTAATAAAAATATTATAGGTGTAAACAAAATCTTAATGACACTCAAGTATGAAAATACATTTTTAAATTATTATTTATTATATTAATTACCTCATTGTAACATTTTGTTACATATGTTGTTCTTAAGGTTTTCACGCTTGCCACATTCTTGTTGCAGTATTTAGTGAGAAAATTTCGCAGTTTTGAATAGTTTAATCTGTCCAGAGGAATATTTGCAGACATAAAAGCGGCGCATAAATCTCGATTAAAAACGTCGATTTCTCTTGAATTTTTGGTGCCTATTAACATTTGGTTCCTCAACGGTTTCCTAAGATTTGCCTGATGTCCAGGAGCAGTAGCATGTTGCTCTAAATGATTTTTCTTTTTGCAAGTTAACTACAATAATATTTTTGAAGCAAGTCAGGAAAGAAAAACAAAAACGTCCTTCAGCCATTTTTAAACTTTATCGCTATGTGATTCCTTGGATTTTGGCATTGTTGTAGATGGAAATACACAATACACTGAGTAGATAAACAAGCACAAACCGACAGAAAACTACCGAAAAATATTCGTTGCAAGCTACGATATAAATGAAAATTCAAAGTACGTCTTTCACTATATACTGATTCGTCAATAGTCCACCTCGCTATAGGAACACACACATATACGCTCCAGAGAAACATTAAGAGAATAAATATAAAATCTAAACTGCAATATCAAGATGTCCATTGTATAAACTATGAATGGGTATCGTGTATTCATTAATCACGTTAACAGGGAGAAGAAATTTGCTTATATGGTTTAAATTACAGGGCGTAAACAAGCCGATAGGGATTCCCGTAAAATAAAAACGTGGGTGCAGGTAAATGAACCCGAGAGCGATAAGCCGATAATTGACGATAAATCTTCAATAGGGTAGTAATATAAATTTTACGGCAGGCAAATCCAAACTTTGCCCCCCACACAATAGACGGGAAAACCCATCGTTGTATTAGTTTATAGCATTTTAGCTGTAAAACTAAAATTTACATTTAAGAAAGATGCAGCTGTGTAAAAACCATATTTATTTAAAATTAAAAAAAAAAACGTTTAGACCAAATAAATATGATTTTAGGACAAAATAGGCGAAAAACCACGATTTAGGCTGTTAAAAGTCCAAATAGGCAACTAGGCAAAATAAAACATAGCTAGATCGCTTTGATTTGTCGAGAAACATATAGATTTTGTATTATTTTTAATTTGCCTTGAATCTAAACAAAGAGGCATTTTGCCTAAAATCCCGTCTCTAATTATCAGTTTAGTGTCTTTTTTTTTTGTTGCTTTAGTCATAGTTATCTTCAGTTCGCAGTGCTATGCATACGCTCTTTTCCAAATAAATGCGATTTAATAAAAAAAAAACAATAACTTTAAGTAAAACATTTTGTTTTCACATGACATTTGCGTTATTAATCAGTTTGCTGTCAATTCATAAGCTGTTTTCTGGTAGTGAATTTATTACAAGAGAAATTAGTATCCGATTTGCAATGCCTTATTCAAATGCTGAAATGGCCGACATGGTTCTCATGTATGGTCATGCCGATGGGAATGTCTTGAAAGCACGTCGCCTTTATTGCGAGACTTTTCACAATCGTCAACGGCCTTCGCATGTGATGTTTGGAAACGTTTACCAGCGGTCGAGGGATAGTGGTTCCTTCAAAAAACGCGCTGACGAAAGCGGACGTCCAAGGTCAGTGTGTATGCCTGAAGTTGAAGAACAAATCTTAGTAGTAGATGAAAACCCCGAAACTAGTGTGAGAAAAATTTCGGCTGAAGTAGGCGTAAGTAGTCCTCTTGTTTGGAGAACTCCCCACCAACAACTTTTATATCCGTACCATACCCAACGGGTACAAGCCCTTACTCATCCTGACTACCAAGTAAGAAAGATATTCTGTCAGTGGTTTTTAAGGAAATCTGCAGAACACCAGAATTTTTCTTCTAACATCCTTTTCATTGATGAAGCCAGTCTCACTACAGATGGGATTTTCAACTGCCACAATAATCACATTTGGTCGTACGAAAATCCGCATGCTGTTCTTGAATCTAGACATCAACAGCGTTTCTGTCAGAATATCTGGTTAGGCATTTTAGGAGATCAGTTATTAGGACCGGTTGTTTTGCCACAACGTTTAACAGGTCCTGCATACCTTAACTTTCTGGTAAACACCTTGCCCGAACTTTTGGAAGATGTCCCTCTAAATCGGAGATTGAATGTTTGGTTTATGCAAGATGGGGCACCGCCGCATTTTACGCTTGTTGTTAGGGAGCACCTGAACGAAACATTTCATAGGAGGTGGATAGGTCGAGGGAGTCCCATTCCATGGCCTGCTAGGTCTCCCGACCTCAATCCCTTAGATTTTTGTATTTGGGGTTACTTGAAAAGTTTAGTGTACGAAACATCAGTAAATAATCTTGCCGAGTTGCAACAGCGAATTAAACAATGTTGTCAAACAATTCAAGCAAAACCGGGCTTTTTGGAAAGGGTGCAGAGTTCCTTCTTAAGAGGATGTACATCCTGTGTTGAAATGGAAGGAGAACATCTCGAACATGTGATTATCTTGTTCTGTAGCGCTAAACGCTAAAAAATGCAAAAAAAACATAAAAAAACAATTGCACTTATCTCGAAAACGGTTGTTTTGCGGACCCATGTTCATTAGGGCTTTTTTACTTGTTTTTGATCGTAATATATGTCCCTTAAATATTTGAACCTTTTTTCTACACCCTGTATATACTTGCAACGAAATAATTGTATTTCTTTGGCAAACAAAATATTCACGGCACACTCCACACCACACAAATTATTAATTAACTCGGGAAGGCCGTTTCGAAGACACATGTTTTAACATCCTCAGCCGCGCACCGGTACGCGTGTTGACCCATGTATCTTCGAAACTGCCTTCCCGAATTAATTAATAATTTGTATGGTGCGGAGTGCGCTGTGAATATTTTGTTTGCCATACTATCCCACGTATTCCTGGTCGACTTTCATCTAATGGAGTTGACTTAGATGATCCCAAAGAAATTGTAGACGCGTTTGCTTATTGTTTCGCCGAAACCTATTTACCGACTGGCACATTGGATTTGCCTGAGAACCTCCAACAACTGCAAACGTTCAACATTCGTCCGATCTGAGAAGATGATGTAGCTAATATTATGGCCTCGTTTCAGAACAAATTTACTGCAGGTGAAGACCTTGTGCCAAGTTTTTTGATTAGATATGCTCGCTTCCTATTAAACAAGCCTATTTTTTGTTACATTTTTTTTGCACTTATGTATTTTTTTTAATGTACAATGTTTATTTTTTCTTTTGTAATGTATTCACATTCTATACATATATTTTCTTGTCCTGTAATTAGGGTTAACCTGTTGGGTAAAATATACTATTATTATTATTATTAACTGAAAATTATGTTAAGCAGAAGCAACAAAAAGATTGTTCGAATCATCACACCTATAAAGTTCTATAGGAGTGGCCATTCTGTAAAGAGTGGGTGATTGCAGTTGAATGACTGTTATTACGGACATCAATCAAACAATTATTGCAGTTGATTTGATAAATCATATTAGATTTCTTCAAAAGATTCATCATATCCTTATGTTTCGAAGAAGACACATCGTTTTTAAGTGGATATGTGGCATTTTTTAAATTATCGCAACCTTAAATAAGTTAGAAATCTTATTATAAAGATTTAATATATGTTGAAGCTTCTTGTAAATAGCCTAGGGTAGTTCTAACATGAATTCTTCTCTTTAAATAATTTTATCAATAAAGATATGAAAAAATGTAAAATCCAACGTAGATAATTCAGTCGCATATTAATTCCACTTTCTTTGCCTTTTTCTCCATTTAAACAGTTCTAGAAGGCGGCCCAAATTTCGTAGCTACTTAATCAAAATTAAACAACCCCGAAAGCGGAAAAGGGTTGCTGCAAGAAGGTAATAAATAAGCCATTCCGCTTCGTCTCCGTCCCCTTCGCCTAATTCAACTTTCGACCAGGTAGGATAATATACTGCGCTTGCAGATGAAATACTAAATTAAAGGGGTATTTAAATTAATAAAATCGCAATATATCCTCTCATCCGGTAAAAAGGGGAAGGAAATTAATTAGGGCTTATTTAGATTTATTGCGCAGTTATTTTTTGCGATGGAATAGATCTTGCCTTAATTTGCTCTTAAAATAATATCGTTTCTACTAGGTTGGAGATTTGACGATTACAATTAAATATGCATAACCAGACTGCCTTTTAGAATTAATAGTCATGTAATCTAGCAGTGTAAAGGATATTGTGTGTATAATAATAATAATAATAATAACATTTATTGTCCAACAGAAATACCATTTATAGGACAAATAAATATAAATATAAAAAGATATATAAAACAGTGATGGAAGGAAAGTAAAATACAAATGTTTCCAAAACAAAAAATAAAAATATTAAAAATAAAAAATTAAAAATTAAAAATGAAGAATGAAGAATGAAGAATGAAGGATGAAGAATGAAGGGTGAAGGGTGAAGGATGAAAGATGAAGGATGAAGGATGAAGTACGAAGGACGAAGGGCGAAGGACGAAGAACGAAGAACGAAGAATGAAGACTGAAAAATGAAAAATTAAATAATAAGTACGTTAGAAATCGTCTCTGCACACGTTCCACAGCATGCTGAAGGTGAAGATAGTGTGGATATCATACAACGCTAGCGCATTCTAATTTACTTCTGACAAAGGCATAATATAGAGACTTCAACGCTGTAGAATTAGTAAATTGTCTGCAGGAGCTCATAATGAAGCCCAAAGCTTTATTGGTTGATGCGAAGATATCATGAATGTGGTCATTGAAACGTAATGAAGAGTCCAAAAGATACCCAAATCTCTAAATACTTCCACTCGAGGTATTGGGACTTCATTTATTGCGTAGGGGAAAGTAATAGGTCTTGCGGCTCTTGAGTAGCGCATTATCGCACATTTATCAATGTTTATTATTATTAATTTTACTTCAAGTACAAGATTAATTCTTACTTAAAAAGTATGGTCGTTCAAATGCATAAACGTTACATTTTGAAGTTAACTTTCGAAACCGTTATTATTTACAATTTAGAGTGTCCAGGCGACACTTTCGGATCTACCGACAAATGTCTTTTTCTTGGCTAGATGGGGCCTCTTTCTCTTTAGTTCAGCATCGAATCGGTTCAATAAATCAGCATAGTACTGTCCCGTGATTATACTTCCCTTCTCCAAATAATCAGTTAAGATTATGCCTTACGAATACTAAAAAATCGTAGTCGTAACTTTCCCGACTAATGGAACCGTCTTCACCCTCTTTGATACACGTTCGTCGGGAAAGACTCATTTTACCGACTGTCCCTTGGTTTCTGGGGTGTAGTAATGTAGTGATGTCTCATCTACAGTCACGTAACGCCGCAGAAACTCACTCGCATTGCACTTAAACATGTCCAAGCGGTGCTTTGAAGTTATCACGCGATTCCATTTTTGATCAATGCTCAGCAGACGCGACACCCATCTCGCCGATACTTAATTTTTCGTAAATGATGTTTTGCACACGATCAATTGAGATGTTTACTATATTAGCAATCTCTCTAATCATCATCCGGCTAACGCGATATCATGAACTTTATTGATCTTATCGTCCACGGTCACCTCAATAGGACGACGTGTCTACTCCTCAACAAAGACAGATGCTCAGCCGCGCTTAAGGTCCTTATAAATTGCATCCAAATTCTCTTTGATTTCTGCACACGCTTTCCCATCAAAAAAAAAAAACGAAATCAAATCACTGACCGGCAATGTTCCTTTTCCATGATTGCACAAATACATAAACTTATTCACTTTCAACAGCTCTCGAAACAACACTACTCGACGAATCTCTCCGGTATTTTGACAGACATCGATTAAAGAATACTACTCTTAATCGATAATGCAGATTTTGATACAGAGCGCCATCTGTGTCCAGACACGGATACTTCTCATTCCATCTTCGTAGTGTATAGTACATATACCTGTTTCCTGGCATCACAAATATTAAAAATAACTATGTAAATTTTAATAGTAGTAATAGTATAACTTACGAATTTTATTAGTTGCTATCTTAGAAATAAAACAAAATGAAACACAGGATGAAGAAAGAAAGATCAAAATCAAAAAAAAAAAGGCAAAAAAAGGGTTTCAGAGAAGAAACAAGAAAAGATTTCTAATATCTTATTTGAAGCACGTATTATACGAAGAATCCAACCGCGCAAAACTCAAATAATACGCGATTTATGCATATCGTACTGAGGATACGCGTCTCTCGAAAAAAGAAACGTCTATGTATTTAATTTCAGCACGGCCAATATGCAACAATTCGCAACGGCAAAAGGGAATATATTAGGCGCGTCATATCCGTTCCGCCGTCGCGATGGCACGAGAAACATTTCATTAAATTCAAATTAGATGACTACGCTCTCCTAAAAGCTTTGCCATTTCGTAAAGCGTGCGCCGTATATCGCAATATTAAATTAACTTTAAGGAATAAGCGTTTGACAATGCGCGGCCTTGTTGGTTCAAAGAGCTGCGTATCCATATGTGTACATATGTGCGCTTAATATGTACGAAATTTGTAAATTACGAATTGTCATATTACATTTGAGATCATTTCAGTTCGAAATCTACATGCCCACGGATGGAGTTCGGAAGAGAGAAACTTTTTTATTTGTGGGTTTAGAAGAACAGATCATTCTTTATAAAAGCGTCTACTTGTCTTGAAGCTACAATTTCGAATACCAAATTTGCGATTGCTGTACAGGCTACATAAAAAATAATATTTTTGATTACTTCGATATCGTTTTGTTTTTCAATCTTATGAAAATATTTTTAAAATCGTAATTTATTGCACGAATTGTGCAAAAAGCCTAATAAACATTTTTCCCATAGAAGTTAGTATCGTATCTATTTACTTACAAATTCTTAGATACTTTTATTTTTACTTTCAAGTAACCTGGTTTTAATCATTCAAATATTATTAGAATAATACAATAGATAGAAAGATAGATAGATAATTTATTGGCATAAGGATTTACAACTGTAAATGTGTGCCTTGTCAAAAAATATACATATAAACTGTGAGGTTAGTCAGAATAATATTCTTCTATACTACTCTTAAATAAGCCTATACTTCGTATCGATTTCAGATCCGATGGGAATTTGTTAAAAATTTTTATGCAGCTGTAGTAAGGGGACTTTTCAAATAATTTAGTATTGTAACGTGGTATACTAAGGTTTCTAGCTCCACGAGTCGCGTATGTGAGGTTGTACTGGTCGTTTGAAGCAAAAATATCTATATTCTTTTTTGTATATAAGGCGCATTCATATATATACAAACAGGCTAAAGTTAATATATTATGTTGAATAAAGTGCTGTTTGCACGAGTCCCTACTGCCCAACGCACAAATCGCACGCAGAATCTTTTTTTGTAAAATGAAGAGTCTTTTTGTTTTCGTAGACTGCCTCCACGCAATTATACCATACCGCACCCGTGTTTCGATACATGCTTTATAGAAGGTTATTACTACGTCTATATACACATTTTCCCTGAGTATACGAATCGCGAATAGTGATGATGCTACTTTTTTACAAAGCTCGTCAATATGGGGCTCCCAAGATAAATGTTTGTCAACTGTACAGCCCAAAAACTTAGTGCTTGACGATTCTGGTACAGACATTCCATTTAGGCGAATCAACACTGACAAGTCGCATTTTTATGACAGTCGAATGTAATTAGGTTTGTCTTAGCCGCATTCAAAGTTAGGGAATTACCTTGGGCCCATTCTAACATTTTCCCAGCATAGTCACTGCCTATTTCGGATAATTCAGGAAAACCCCTAGCCGATATTGCTGTAGTGGTATCGTCGGTAAATTGACAAACGTCATCAACATTGAAGCTTTTATGTAAATCATTTACATATATCGCGAATAGTAGACGACCCAACACCGACCCTAGCTTTGGATGAATCAATAAACAAACAGCAGGTCATCTACAAGGGAGAAGTAATCATTGAATTTGACATGACGACTACGACAAACGAAATTTTTTTGTCACTCTGAAGCCCTTCAATCTCGATCCCAAAAGTTCGGCTTGCTTCTTCGACAGGTTTAAATCGCGAACGAGGTCACTAAGGTCTCCTTGAGTCAGCAAATGTGGTTCATTTGAAGAACATCTTGATTCAAATGTGAGATCCAAATTCAAATTTTCTTCTGCTACTTGATGTGCTTTCTCATCACTAGACTCATCATCACGCAAAGTTATGTTTTCTGCAGATGCTGGTACAGGTAACTCCTCGTTATGAAGTACTGGTCTCAGTGCAGATGATAGATTAGGATATGCAACAGTGTGTTTAGATTTTGATGTAATACCAGTTATATTTGTCAGGCAGAAGTAGCAGTCCAAAACGTGGTCTTTAAGTTCTCTCCATACCATAGGAACTGCAAAAGGCATATGACGTGAACCTTTTGCCCATGCTGTGAGAAGCCGAACACATGTGACACAGCAAAATATGGGGGGCCCAACTTTTATCCTGGTCGCCAAAATAAAGTTCATAACATTTTTTAACTAACGGTGTAAACGAATGTTTCTGGGTTTTAAAAGTCAACTCGCCGCAGACGTAGCAGAACGAATTTGGATTATTTTTACAATTTCTCGGCATTTCAGTGGCACTTGGGGTATCAACACAACACTTTAAACACAACAGCACACTTTCTCAAGGACAGAACAGGGCAAATGTGGAGCTGCAATGTTCTCTAACCGGTTGCTCCCGGCCAGCTTGTCAAGACCTGCTCTGCCTGTTCCGAATAACGCGAGATTACTTAGAATTACGCAATATCGTGTAACATTTTATTTCAAATGCCTAAATATCCCCGACATATTTATCGGCATTTTATTGTAAAGAACACAGTATTGTGCTACGTGGATATACTAGAACTCAAAAACTGTGGGTGATGCAGTAATTTTGAAAGTGAATTTGAATTCAACGTGCAAAAAATAGAACGCATTAAGTTGACAAACTGTAAAGTGTTATAAACTTTTTATCCAGAATAAGAAATATACATCTTGCAATATAAAATCAAGTTACCTTTAAAACGGTAATCTTTAGACCTATCGAAATAGATCCAATTTACGTCAAGTTGAATAGACATGCCGATATTTTCTAAAAATTAGCCCTCTCGAACAAAATAAGTCTGCAAATTTACAATTTTGGTACCTGCTTAACTTCTGATGTACGACTAACGTAAGGTCATCCTGTGACACCCTATATGGAATGATTTTTCTTGAATGCAGGCCCTCGCGAACGTTGTAGATTCCGTGTGTTCCAAAGAGTTTTATCATCTTTGCTTTTGAAGAAAGTGTTTTCAGGTGACTGAATGCCCATTAAAGGAGATAAGCATTTGCATAGCAAAATAGGATTTAGCAAATTATATACACACTTCAAATTAATTTCTAACGATAAATTCTAGGTCCAACCGGGAAACCTCTAGCTTCCGAACTTATTAAAGAGAATTTAATTCGACACGACGGTATTGAGTGCAAATTGTCAATATATCACGTTCGAACCCTAGTAATTCCGTTCCGCGGAGAGGAAAAGGGGTTTACTATCCCCCGTTCCGAATTCGCAATATAATTGCTCCGGACTTCGACCTAGCCTCCGGTGGTTCTGCTGCAAACACTTTCTCGATAACATCGCCGACAGTTACACTAACAACTACAGAATATGGATATTGATATAACCGGACATACAATAACAAGACAATGAAACAAGAACAACAATTTCCAAATGGGAACGTAGCGACCAGACAATACATAACAAATAATATCGCATTAACGATTATGAATCTAATTTGTCGTTCTGAGATAATAGCGTTCGCCTAAGGGTAACCGGCAACAAACTGAGATAGGTTCATATTAAATTGGATATATAATTTGAGCTGAACAGAAAGCTGGAAATGCATAAACAATGTATGACGTAATATTATTTTGAGTGGAGGGGATCTGCATCGATACCAACAAGTGTGTAAGTGAATCTGAATTTAGGAAAAATCAGGTATTTAGAATAATCTATACTGACATGTCAAAAGCATTCGACCGGATTGATCACGGTTTTCTACTACGCAAATTGCATAGACTAGGATTTAGTACCGCTCTTGTTCAACTAATGAGTTCCTACTTAATCAATCGTAGTTTTTATGCGTCTTACAATGGCTATTGTTCAGCAAATAAAGTAATTACATCGGGAGTGCCACAGGGATCCAACTTGGGACCGCTGCTTTTCTTATTGTTTATCAACGATATTTCTAAAGTTGTGAATTGCGAAATTCTGATGATATCAAGATCTTCTCAAAAATAACTTCACACGATGATTCTTTAAAGCTACAAAATAACCTAGAATTGATATCTAACTGGTGCAGTTGCAATAGATTAAACCTGAGCAAAATGCAGAATACTTACCTTAACCAGGAAAAAGTCATCGATCCTGTTTAACTACTCTGTAGACTCTGACGTGCTGGTTCGCTATACCAAAGTTAGGGATCTTGGAATATTGTTTGATGCCCAGCTCACTTTTGTCGAACACGTATTTCCTAGACACGTTCTTGTTTGTTTTGCATTGTCCTTAACTTGGTATTAACTGTTGGGCAATAAACATTATTATTATATGCCAATGAAAGCGTTTGAAATTAGGAAAAAAAAAGGACAATTTAGGAAGGGGAAATTAAAAAAAAAATGGGAAGAATTAATTTTGCATATAGTCGCGTAAAGGCCGGCACCAATGAAAAATCGCCACTGTTGTTCGACCAAAATGTGACAAACACTACGCACAAGGCAATTAGGAATTAAGTCATCACCAGCATTGCAATTACGAGGAAATGAAGACATAATATTAATGAGATCAGTTACAGAAACAACGGATAATGTAAAAGGAACATAGTTGGTGTGAGTATCTATATTATCAAATTTACCACAAGGAAGGTAAGAGAAACTGAATTTATGAGCAAAGGCGTTGACAACTTTTCCCATAGCGAGAGCCGAAAATTGATCAGCTTGTGAAGTGATGACAATCAACATGTCAATTAATTTGGTACCTTTGTCTTTTGTTACTTTGTTGTCCTGACTTCTATTATCATTGAAATCTACTTGATATTTTAACATTCCTTTAACTTACGTATTATGACAATGTCGATATCTTTCGGTTTGCTACAATAAAAGCAATACCTTTGTCTTTTGTTACTTTGTTGTCCTGACTTCTATTATCATTGAAATCTATTTCATATTTTAACATTCTTTTAACTTACGTATTATGACAATGTCGATATCTTTCGGTTTACTACAATAAAAGCAATATTACGTCCTGTATACAATAAAGTAAAACATTCAATTTCAACGATTAATGATAGAATGAATACGTACACAAAAAGAAGAATGTTACTCATGCAGACGGTAACACACACACACACACACATCGAAATCCTACATACACGGATCTCATTTCGGCTTCGACAATTCATCCGGGGCTTTTCATTTATTAACTGCGATAGCCACAATCGATTCCATTATCCGCCGGTTACGAGCGAAAGCTTTTAATTAAGTTGTCGTTTATAATCTTCGTTTATTCGACTCAACAATAGACGATCCAAGGTGGTAGGTAGCCGAGCCTCGTCTACTCCCCAGATAGAAACGAGGACAGATGGCAATTCTTCAGCAAGATAGTATTCATTCCCCTCTCTCTTGTTGATTCTCTTTCTTTCGCTAGTTGGTCCGATTCTCCCTCCTGTCTATCAAGGCGCGTATATTATTAGGGAAAGCCGGAGGAATGATTTCGGATGCGGTTCCCTTTATTTCGCGACCATCTTCCGCGTCATTTCTTATCTCCGTCTGTCAGTAGTTCTAAGTTTACCGGGTGGTGGCGCGGGTTTAGATGCTTCTGGGACCGATGACGATGCGCCCGCGCTGGTGTTGCTGCAGTCGACGTGTTCATTGATCCAGAAACGCTATCCGAGTCAGTTTGCAATGCTACCATATCACAGAGTCCGCATCGCACTTCCGAAGACATACATATGGAGAAGTCGAAATGAGCTTCCAAGAAAGTAAATGCAGGTGTTTGTGTCTGAGGGTGTTGTGTATCTTATTTAATTGTAATTCAGTTTCGCGTATGTTTAAATAGAAATTTAAAAATTGTAGGAGGATAATTGCGAATAATTTTTTTCATTTTTAAATTGAGAGAATAGAATCCATCTATCATTGTTTTTTTTAGAAAATAGGTCGATTTCTCTTTTTTAGTGAACTAACATTTGCCGTTATCAGCAATTCAATTGTATTTCCGGTATCACCGGAAGTGACGTCAACTTTCATATTTTATATGGAACATCTTACATATTTTTACGGAAAGGTATTCGAAAGGCGAGTGCAACGATACCACATATGTTATACTTTAACTTAAGAATTATGACGACATGCAGCAATAAATGTTTTGGTAATCTGTTATTGTTGATACGCAAAGTTGGTTAGGAAAGAGCGCCAAATTGTTTCTTGTGACGTCAGAATGATCCAAAGGGCTTGTTGCTAGGCAAAGTAATAATACCAATTGCCAAACTGTCAAATCTCAATTTCAAAAGCGAAAATTATTCTTATTGTTATTTTTCTTTTCTTCGATATTTCTTTTTTTATTATGAATGTATTGTTTAGCGCATAGTATAGTTTTGTCGTTTTCCCTATTCTATTATTTATTTCTGCATCTTCCTTTCCGTTTTTATGTATATTTACTCCTAAATACCGAAGTGTTTCTATTTGTTCTATTTCTGCTCCTTCTAGTCTTATTGTTATTTTGAAATCTTTGCCTATTGTCTTTTACTTTAGTTTTCCCGCGTTTATTTCCATATTCGTCTTTTTCAATGTTGTCTTCCAGATGTCTAAATTCTTTTGTAAGTCCCTCTCACTTCTTGCAAAAACCATCAAGTTGTCGCCAAAAGCACATTCAGCTATTTCTACTATTTGCATATTTTTATACCTTTTTTGTTTTTCTTTTGGCCTCTTTTATAACTTCATCTAGTTAGAGTTTTTACCCTTTACAGAATAGCTTTCGATTTCCTTTACTATCCTGCTCCATTTTTTCACCAAACTCTTTCCAAAATTCTTGTTTCATTTTCTTTACCAATTCTTTGATTTTAATTCTTTGTTCCTTATAGTTTTTGTAATTTTCATTAGTCTCCAAGGTACTTTTTCCATTTTTCTTTCTTCAATTTCACTTCTCTTTTAACACCTTCATTCCACTATCTAGTTTGTCTTTTGCTTTGTTTATTTTTATCCATCCACATGTTTCTCTCGCTACTTTTAACATTGTATTTTTAATAAGTTTCTATAAACTTTCACTCGATATATTTCGCGTATTTTCTTTTATTTTGTTCATTTGTATCTCTATTCTTTCTTTGTATATTGTAGCCGTCTTTCCTTCTCTAAGTTTATACGTTTTAATGAATTCCTTTATTGTATTACTTCTAGTCGCATTTGTTTTAGTATTATTCTTGTTTTATTCTTCGGCGTGTATTACTTGGACTCTAGATAAAACTAGATAGTGGTCTGAGTTGGAGGCTTTTAATGAACCTTAATTCTAGGATCTTCTTCCTTGAATTCGCTAAGTGTGAGAAGAAGTACGACTAATGGCAACAGATTTACACAGAATGTGTTCTGGCGTCTCTAAAACTTCTTGACACGAACGACAGACTTGATCTTCGACTTTTTCTAGTTTATATAAGTGGTACTCTAGGACTGCATGACCTGTCAAAAATCCTGTCAGCAATCTAAGATCCCCTCCATGTTTCTTCCCCATCTTGTGATTATTGGTTCCGGTGTCAAAGGAGTATTTGGTAATTTTTCTCTGTAATACTGAATCCTCAGAGGAGATTTTAAAAATATTTTTTTTACGTTACTAATTAAATTACTAACTCTAAGAAATGAATTTCCGACATCTTCCGCCACTCTGTTTTAACCGTGCGCCAAACACGTCACGTGAATTAAATTGGAATACAAAACTTTAAGTTGTTGACCAGCTTTGACCATGTATGACGCAGCATCGGAAACCATAAGCAAATTTTGTTAGTTGGAACAATGTCGGGAAAGAAAAAATTCATGAATTTCATTAATAAACCTAACCATTGTTACATGGTTAGTTTTTTCAGGCTGTTTACACGAAATCAAATAGAATTTACCAGGAGTGTTGTCATTTAAATAATCTATTAATAAATTTTCCATATAGCGTCCACAAATATCTGTAGTTTCATCCACTATAAAATATATATAACTGTTATTTACAGTTTGCTTGATTTCATTAATTACGTCTCTGTATACATTTGTAACATAATTTTTCCTTAAAGTGCTTTCGTCAGGTATAGTATTTCTGCAATATTTTTGCAAAAATGTTTTAAAATTTAGGTTTTGTAATTTATGAAGCGGAATATTAGCAGCAAGCAAAGCTTTGGTAAAATCCGAATTAAATACTTGTTGTTCACTTTGATTTTTTGGAGAGTTGGCAAGTTGAACCTGCTAGTGACTGACCTACAGACATTTGCACTAATTTTGACTGTTTCATTTTTTCGCACTTTCGTTTATGAAGGTCAGCTGAGAGACGTTGAGTAATTTAGGATTTCTTCTCGCATGGAATCTATAAAAGAAAAAAAATATATTAGAAAATGTATACACACTTTTAGATATAAGATAAGACAATGATTTTGAAATTAAAGAAAAATATTTTATTAATAAAAATAATTTTGTTCAGCAATCCAAAGCAATTTTTTGAACCAATTGAATGGCAGACTAGTTTATATACATACATAGGTCGTCCAATCGAATTTGCAAAATAAACATATAGCTTGAATTAAATTAACAAAATAAAATTGTTTTGTAAAATTATCAACTTACCATTTTCCCGCACGCTTCGCAGAATACTTTTTCTTCGTTCAAAAGTAATTCTGGAACGGTCTTAATCCAGGATGCTACCAAATAGCTTTTCACTTTAGGCATTTTTAGAAAACATTCGGTAACACTTCACTTTATTCTATCTTTGTAAATGATGAAAATTTTTATATGATAAATACTTATTGAAATGTATACACCCTCTACTAAACATTTTTAACCAATCAGAACTTACCTTCATTTGTTTAAAATTCCACATTTTTATTAGAAACCGTAATAAAATAATCTTTGTTCTTCGGTATTGAATATGATTTTTTGATAACATTAAGGGGGATTACCAGTGAAATCTGTAAGCTCATTAACAATGAGGCCTTTGTGTTTGGCTTTATTAATTTCATACATTTCTCTGAAATTTAAATTTAACCCTTTATTACCTACGTATAGTACATTGAGGTCATTGTTAGTAAATAGATGGTTTCTATCAATACAATGAATAGAGAAGCATGTGTGCCATAAATAAAATAATTTGCCATCAATGTTCGTAAACAACAAAGAGCCGTTAGAAACGGAAAAATATGTCGAATCATTCCAAATATGTTAAAACATTCGAAATATGTCGAAAAAGCCAAAATCTTCTAAATATGTAAAATTAAATTAGTGTCAAACGCTTTTATTTACCCTAATTCGTGTAGATCCTAAAGCATTCGATTGTATCATTGATAGTTATCGATATGCAAAAAACATAAAATCCCGTCTCTAGTAATCAATAGAGCAACGCAAACTGCGCTGAAAGCCAGTGGCTGACGCATAAAAGTTTACACAAAATAAACACGGCCGGGACAATTCGGTATAAGCACCAGTATAACTGCGACTCGAAAGCCGATCTGTTGTGTATGCATCTACGCTGTCGTATACTATATCGTAGTTCTACGTTTGTTCTGAAAATGTTTCCTACGTCGCGAAAACGACCAAAGTTGGACACAATAAGAGAATTTATTGCAGAAATGCCTGATTTAATGTGTAATGGCGCTAAAATTCAATATCTAGTGTGTAAATAGACTTAATGTGTTGGTCGAAAAGTGATTGTCTACGGCACGTAAATAGTGCAGGGCATGTTTCAAAAAAAATTCCACACGAGATTATGACAAATTTTAATTTAATTTATGTGTTTATTGCATGTAATTTACCATTTCATTTACTAAGGAAGAAAGCATACGTCTCGTTTTGGAATGAATATTCGGACTTTAAGTTACCAAGTGAGAGAACATTACAGAGAGTTGTGCCGTCTGCTCGTGAGCATGTCGAGAAAAGAATGAAATCGGAGTTGCAAGATAAAAAACTGTGGTTATGTGTGGACGAAACAACAGATCGTAAAAAAACATTCTGTGGTTAAAGTAATGGTACGCACAATGGAACCACATCGACCGGCACCCTCAATTTTACTAGCTTCCAGACGAATACAACAAAGCACTGCCGAAGTAATTTCAATGTTGGTGTTAAATACATTGGAAAAGATTGAACTTTCAACAAGTCAACTGTTGATGTTTATGAGTGATGGTGCCGCAAACATGCTTGCTGTAGGTCGATCTCTTAAAAAACATTGTGCTAACTTGTTGCATATTACATGTAAAATTCATACTCTCAGTCTCGTAGCAGATAGTATCAGAAAATGTTATCCCGAGGTAGACGCTCTAATAGCACATACAAAAGCTGTGTTTGTAAAATCCCCAAAATGTATTCGCAAATTTCACAGACTGTGCCCCCGTATGCTTGAGCCACCACAACCTATTCTTACTCGTTGGGGAAAATGGTTAGAGACTGCATTTTATTATATTAAATATTTTGAGAAAATAAAGAACGTGATTTTAGAATTCGACCCAAAGGAAGCTGCGGCTCTCAAGGTAAACCGCTTGAAATTTCAGGATAGTCAAGTTAAAACAGATTTGGAAATTATTCAGAACAATTACGTGGGACTAGCGGATGCGATAGAAAAACTACAAAATTCTTCGGTGTCGTTAGTGGAATCTTTGTAAATAGTGCAACACGCACAGCTATGCGCGATAGAAGACGCACGAAATGTTTGTATTTTAGAAATGTTTGAATGTGTTTTAGATAAAGACTCTGATTTTGGCACATTAAGACAAATTTGTGAAGGTGCGTCAACAGAACCGTTAAGTTATTTGAAAGATTATTTTACTTACGCAAGTATAACGTCATTAGATGTAGAACGTTCGTTTTCGGCATACAAAAACACTTTTTCTTCACGCCGCACTCGCTTTGCCGAAACAACTTTGGAAACATATCTAATGTTACAAATATTAAATAGACATTATCCACTTTGTGATTTCACGGAGGACTCTTAAAACGGTAAGTGTTTGAGCACGTATCTCATTTAATTTATTTTGTGTAAACTTTTATGCGTCCGCCATTGGCTTCCAACGCAGTTGCGTTGCTCTAGTAATCAAATAACAATGTTACTTCCAGAGAAACAGAGATCGCGCTTATTGTAGATGAATTTGTGTTTGGAATGTTGTAGTTTGAGCTTATAGCATGGTTTATTTATATTTGTGTGTGTGACTAACATATTTTTTTTTATTTTTTTATGTTAGTTCCAAAATTTTCTGTCGGTATACCTGTACTATTTGTTCCAAATTATTATGTTTTGTGTATTTCATCACATTGTCAATACAATGAACACAGAAAATGTTTTATATGTAAAAGTAACTGTAATTGTTTTTCAATAATACCACCCTGATGAAGAGTGAAAAAGCATTCGAAAAAGTTTGATGCCTCAAATAAAGAAAATAACATTAATTATGCCTTTTCAACTTTTTTTGCCTTTCTAATTGGTGGAGTCTCTTGACGCCGTTACATTTTAATAGTTACGTAGTACTCCGCTATTTCCAAACCAACTTTGAATAATTAAATTTATTCCAGACATTTTTCGCTCAGCTCACTAATAGATATGTAATTTGCACAATGTAACTTTTCATTCTCATAAAATATTAGCTTACGCTATTTATTTTTACATTTATTCATTCCCCATTTCAACTTTTACATTATTATCTCATTTACATTGTTAAATAATAGCCTATACAACTGCTGCAACGCAGAATTTAAATTAAATTATTTCATACCCTTTCAGTTTCCATTATCTTTTTTTTGTTTTTTTTTTTTTAATCCTGTTTCGTTCCAACTTTTATTGGATTTCGTCGTTGCGTATCGTTATTAGAGGCGCGGACCATGGTGTAATAATGATAGAGCATAAAATTGCAGCAGTGATGGTGTTTCACGCTTCGGCGGGCAATATTGCCGCAGCACTGCTATTTTGAATCCCGACAGTTGCATCACGTAACGTACACAAACATGGATTATGCGTCGACATGGGAGTTGGCGAAGTGTAAAATCATCATCAAAACTCCGAGCTAGAAAAAAACGTTTTCCTTCGTATAAAAATATTACGCATTGTTATGTAGTTATTTTATAGTAAGAGGTTCTATCTATTTTTCTTTTTAAATTGAGGACAATTTCTTGGCTAGATATACGAGAATATTATATTTATTTGGAAATAATCAATAATCATGTGAGTGCATCAATAAGATTTTGTTTAAATCCACACTGATGTCGGGTACGTACAGTAGTCTACGAAGAATTTAGCAAACAATTGCAGTGAATATTCTAAAGATCATCTCAACCTCGGTGTGCAATATATTTCTTATGGGAATTCGATTAACGGTTGCCAAATCGTCCAATCACATGTTACATTACTATTTCCGGTTCATTATTTGACATTTAATACGATCAAAATATAACCTATATAGAGGTTCTATGACTGCTAAAGTTTATATAAAATCAATTTAAAAGTGAACACCAAAAAGATAATAAAGAACTGATGATAATTAAAATAAAAATATATGTTAACATTTTGTGAATACATTACTCCATCAAAACTTGTGGAAAATATTGAAATATACACCGAGATATAGATTTAATATTGAGGTTAGGTCAAATATTTAATAACTGAACTATGCTTTATAAAAAGGAGAGCTTAAAGCAACATTTACTCAAGAAATTCCCAATGCTTATTAAATTACTTCATTAAAGTTTGCTGCAATTGTTACCTCATTGCAGCAAATACGTAATGTGAAACATAAGAACTTTCTTATTATTTCAAAAAATTAAAAAATAAACCTACAAATATTTTAATACTCTTTATTGAGGTAAATATTCATTATAAAAGATCAAATAATTACAACAAATATATATATATATATATATATATATATATATATATATATATATATATGTCAAATTTTTCAATTATGTAATTCATTACATAATTGCACTTTTACCAGTATTGAAATGTGTTTGGGATTTTCATTAGAGCAATTCCCAATTGTTCTTTTCCTGGTTCTTCATGTAATGCAAGATATATTTAATTTCGCCCTTCCATCACAGTCCAATTTTTCCAATAGGTTCCCACATCACCTGCACCTACCTTCTCTTTTGCTTTTTAGCGTATTATGAATACTTGGAGCATAGAGAAAATAAGTTGGCCGTTGCGTTAGAGTTTTTATTTACATGGGACTCTTGGCCAGTAGCCCTATCATACTCATGTCTGCCAATTACTATATTTCGCAGTTATGTATCACAAACAGTGACGTGATTTTATTGTAATCAAGAATATGGCAAACATATTGCTTTATTTATATAGTGAATGTAATAATTCAATGTTCTAGTCGTCAACGATATAGTTTAAGTAAAGTAACATTGATTGACTTTTGTAATTATTGTAATTATTATTAACAATTATTCATTTTTATGTGGTGCTTAGCTTGTGACCATACCATTTCAATAGGATTTAACTCACAATGGTAAAGTGGTAATCGAAGAACTTCATGTCCTTTTTCTTTTGCAAACTCATCTATCCTGTTTTTATCATACTGTGGTTTAACTTGTAATACACAAACCAGTAAGTCCCTTTTTAGCATATCGTTAGTGTTGGTATGTGTTTCTCACGAAATCATTCAATAATTTGGTTTTTCTTCCATGCTGTTGTTGGAATCGTTTCTAATTTTCTACAATGATAGGGGGTATTGTCCAGAACAATTACTGAGTTCTGCG
The DNA here is from genome assembly GCA_029619315.2 of Dynastes maya. Lineage (NCBI taxonomy): Eukaryota > Metazoa > Arthropoda > Insecta > Coleoptera > Scarabaeidae > Dynastes > Dynastes maya. The sequence goes on along the minus strand of JAROYE020000004.1, from coordinate 53,203,234 downwards.
GTACATTTGGAAGTAATTTCTTAATAAACCAATCCTCATATGTTTCTGAATCCATCCTCATGATGAACGTCAGCAGTGTTTTTCTTGCACAGAAATGTATATTCAGTACTGAAACAAAACCATTAGCATTACCAACATGAACTAATGCAAAACGAGGCCCAAGACCAAAAGGTGATTTCAAACCAGCGCTTCTTAGTCCTTGTATAAATCGACTGTTTTGAATAGTAGTGTCTATCCATTTTTCATTTACTGCATGCCCTACGCTCACCCATGATTCATCTGTATATATTACAGTTCGACCTGATATGTAAAATTACAAGTACATTAACAATTTGTATACATATAATAAATAAGCAAATGAAAAGTATAAGACGTCAAGAAGTAAACTGTACCCTCTAAATTTCTTAATGTCACGTAAGTATTTGTGCCTCCACCGAATAATGTCATCTCGTTCATTGAGTATACTTTTCCGTCCTACGTTTTTAAATTCAAAACCCATATCATGTAACAATCTATGTAAAGTTGATCGTGTGAAGTCAGGAAGATCATCATCGCTATTGACAGCAGCACGAATTGTATTTAAAGTAGATGGCATGTTTTATATAAAAAACCATGCACTTTACGTCGAGTAAGTACTTGTGTGTTCTCATATGTATGTAATCGATCATTTACTTGTATGCCCTTCTTTTTCTTGTATTTTTTTGGACTTGATAGTAAACCTTTTTGTTGCTTCTGTTTTATATAATTTATTGAACGTTCTGAGCAACCTAAAACGTTACTTGCTTCTTGAGTAGCGGCACTCACATTCATAGATTTATTAAAGTAATTGAACACATTTGCAATCATATGTTTTTCCTTAAGACTAAAGTTTTCTCCCTTACGCCGTCTTCTTTCTACAGGCTCCATTATTGCAATGAAAACTATAGCAAAATGTATAAGTTATCACATTTACAAGATCTATGGAAAATGTCAATATTTACTTTATACGGTTGAAATTGATAAAAACGTTCTAAGAGAACGACTTATACAACTATTCAACTGAAAATATCTAAAACTCCGATGATTATGAGTATTATGACTCTATGACGGTTAAGAGTGTAAATATCAATAGATATTTCACAGAAATACAAGTGCGATATCGCAACATCGCAACCGGAAATAAAGGTAGTGTTATTGAGAAACTTCTAGGGGTCGAAAGAGATACACTGTTGCTATTAAATCTCATACTGCATAAGCAGGTTGAGACGCTCTGTGATCGTTTTCATTACAAATCCTTGCTCGTCGTTTCATGTTATTAAATGCGTTGACGGGGTGTTGAAGCGTTATGGTCACACAAACATTTTGAATTGTCTCGGTAAGTTCTTGGATTCAGTGTGATGTTTTTTCAAAAACTGTATTTTTTATGCGTGGAAAAATAAAATAATCTGGTTACCAAAATATTAATGTAAGAAGTTCACTGTTTGTAGTGTTTTATGGGCTGTGATATTGTTTTGTTGGAGGTATCCATCCTTAGTTCATCATCATGCAACTGGTTTAATAGCTGTTAATATAAGTTATTACGATATCTTTCTGCGTTCACCGTTTCGTGAAAAAGTAATGGACCGATAATTCTTCTCCGTGAACCAACTGCATAACTACTCTGCGTTTGTCAATTTTTTCAGAAAAAACATGATATCTCAAAGATGGTACATCCTACATCTATAATATTGCATATCGATGACCTTGTATTTGAAAGGTCTGTCTAGAGAATTCATAACATACAGGGTATACCATTTGAAATAGGAAAGTTGATGTCCGTTTCCGATTTAATCGAGAATGCCATAAAATTGAAAATATTTTTAGGAAATACATCATTATCTATAATATCGCCCACCAAAATCTAAAAAAGATAGTTTAATTATTTTCAGAAATACTTTCAATAGGCCATCGTTGTGAATTTCCCTGTGTGTTGTTCTTATACAGCGTGTCCCCAAATTAACGCATGGATAGGTAAGGCAGACAGAAAATTAATGAGTCGAAATTTCATCTTTTGGCTTGAATAGTAAGCAATTTATGCCATAATTTTATTGCCGAAAAATCAAGTAGATCTTGGAAATTTACAAAAAAAGGAATTTTTTCAATTAGTAAAATGTATAATGCTAATATAGCTCGTGATATCGGTGGAATCATTCCCGGCAAACATAATGCGAACAGAGAAAAACAAAAATAATGCTAATATAGGACGGCATGACTGCGTTTCTTAGCGCTAGGAGGCGCCGGGAGATATTTTCAGTGTTGTGGTCATTGAGAGTATAAACCGAGAGGTAGACATAATGCAGACAGCAGAAGGAGAATGCTCGTAGCCGCGCTGATGACGTCGGGTAGGCAGAAACATGCCCGTGTGCTAGTGCTTTCTGTTATCTGTTCGCATTATGTTTGCCGGGAATGATTCCATCAATACCATGAGCTATATTAGCATTATTCTTGTTCTTTTTTTGTAGGAGATACGATAAAAGGGTTATTAAAAAACAATGTTCAGGGAAAAAAATTATGCTAATACTTAGTGTGTAAGCATGACTGATCCTCAAAAGATGAAAATTCAACTCAATAATTTCCTGTCAGCCTTACCTATCCATGCGTTAATCCGGGGACACTCTGTATGCATGTACTACCTATCTGCATATTTAATCGTTTTTTTCCGATCATTTAATTATATTGCCAGAATCAAATGAAATTCCAAACCAACAATTTCGAACGTATTCATTTGGCGTTTATTAAATTTCTGTCACAAACGAAACCTTCTATTATGATTGCGGCACGAACGAGTCGTCGTCATCGCGTCAAAGCGCCATCGGCGAACGAAGAACGTACGGAACAAAAAAACAAAAAAAAGAATTCTATTTTCAAGCACGCTCCTTCCTAACTGTCAATATAACACATTACGGGCGTACTTTCCATTCAAATCGTTCGGTACTCGTGTCAGCGTCAATCATTTGTCGTTCTCTTCCCCATTTTCGCCTATATTGTAGCATATAGCGTACAATTCCAACGCCAAAAGGAAAAGGATTCGGAATTTGAGCCGATTTTTGCACGAAACAGATAGCGAGCTATATCTATCGACAGCGGGAATCTCTGTTCGGGATATTCTCGCCCTTTTTCTCCTTTTTTTTTTGCGTGTGTCGGCCTTTAATCCATTCATTTCGTTACGGTTGAAGAGGGGTTTCGATTTTTGGGTATAAATTAAGTACCTAATGCTAATGGAAACCTTTCATTCATGTGGATTGACTTCTAAAATCGTAATGAAGATAGTGGGTTAAATAAAACAGGGTACGTCCTTTACGTTCAATATATTTGATTCAATAGACGATGTTTTTTCCATATCAATTTTTAAACGATGCTTTTCATACATCAGTTTTTTCTACTGGTGTACATCTGTGTATTTTTACCAACTCTTCTTTTTTCTGTTTGGTAAATGTCAAAGATTGAATTTACAACAGAAATACTTGCTACGTGAGCAATGATCTTTTATGTTCTAGTATTACCACTACTGGTGAAATCCGAAAAATGTTCTGTCATCTGTCATTTATTTGAAATCTTATACTTCTTTTCCTAATTTTGTAATTTGTAGCGATTTAATCACAAAATTGAGATTAACAACGCAGCTAGTGATGATTATCCATGTGGACTGATAACCACCAACTTAACCCTTCTAAAACATAGAAATACTAATGTAGGATTAACCTAAAATTAATCTATTGTTGTTTCCATTTCTTAAGTGATGTTAACTATTGTATCGTTATTGAATGAATGTTTCTTCTACAGAATTTTCGCAGAAATTACACCCTAAAATTTTTATATCACCATACATATCCTTTCATTTACAAAAGTTACTGTTCATAACTCACCAGTAATATTTGAATTAGGTTACTTATTTACAAAATTATCAACTCTCTGCTATAATCTCTTTTAAGTCGAATTTTCGACACAATTTTTCCTAATTTGTAAGTTTCAAACAGCTTTGCAATATTGTGCCTCTTTTGCTGCCGAATTTGGGGTACCTATGTTTCTTTTGTAAAGTAATATCGCTTTTCAACTTATTTATCACATTCATCATATGTTTTGTGATTATTGCTGTAGAGAATCAACGAAATCATTCTTAAGTAGCTAAACACTACATGGCAAAAGAAACAATCGAAAATTGCTGGAAAGATACATAATAAGTACCCATCCGTCCTTTCAAAGTACCAATTGAAATTCCACCTACACCTACAGATGTATATACGAGGCTAGCGCCTTTAGCTTTTACAAACGACCACTACTTGGCGCTATTGAGACTTATCTTATTATTTTCGAAAACTATGATATTTGTTATTGTTGAAACAATGACAGCACAGAAATCGACCGCGTAGTTTGTTTATAGTGAGCGTTTAAAAAAAAGCAATTTTGTTGAAAAATGTAAATTTCATGTAAAGGTTTTCGTTGGATGATTTTTTTACAATTTCAGTAAAAGCCTAACACAACAACAGTGCCTCGAATTGCTTCTTTAAACTTTTGCTAATAAAGCGGCATCAGAAAAGACTGTTTACAACTGGTTTACAGAATTTCATCGCCGTCGTGCTTCCGTCAGTGAGGAATTTCGTGAAGGTCAACCAAAATCGAGTGTTGTTCCAAAAAAACATCGATATTGTGTGCAACATAATTGAGGAGGATCAGCATGTGACTTACTTTGAGATAAAGGCCTCCTTAGATATATCAAAGGCTGCAGTACATTCGATTTTGCGTGAACATTTAGATGTGAAAAAGATCTGTTTCCGATCGATTCCGCCCAATTTATCCATAGCACAAAAAAAGCCTCGCATTAATTGATGGAAGGAAATCCTCAAAAAATTCGACAGAAGAACTTCAAAATCCGTAACAACATCGTAACAGGTGACGAAACTTGGATGCATTCGTTTGGTTCATCTTGGGTGTTCCAAGATGAACCAAATCCAACAAAAGTTGTTCGTTCATGAAACAGATCCAAGAAAATGATTACCCGCTTCTTTCGTTGTATTGAACATCTCGCAAGCATTGCTTTGGAGGATCGAAGAATATTTAATGCTGAATGGTGTACAACAATTTGTTTGTCGGAAGTCATCGATGAAATCAAGAAAAACAATGGACAACATCGCATCATCTTTCATCATAATAATACCAGCTCTCACACAGCACGTCAAATAACTGATCATTTGAAGGAGAAAAACATCGAATTAATGTCTCATTGTTCGTATTCACCTGATTTATCACCTAATGATTTCTTTTTGTTTCCAAATGCCAAACAAGAAATGCGTAGACAGCGGTTTTTCTCGCCTCAAAAAGTTGTTGAAGCGTTTAAAAACCAGGTTTCGGAGACACCATCGTCATAGTGGAAAAAATGTTGGGAAATGGTTCGAATACATACAAAAGTGCATAAATCCTAATGGCGAATATTTTGAAAGACAATAAAACGATTTCTACCCAAAATTTTTTTTCATTGTTTTTATAAAAACTTAAAAGGTATCCCTCGTATCCCTATACGTAAGTTTAAGATTCGTAGTTTTTATAACGCCATCTAAATTCGCAAAATCGTAAAAGATCCACCCTTGCCCGAAGTTCTTTCTCCCATTTTTTCCGGTTCTCGTTTTCCTTGCGGCCAGATTGTTTTACGACTTGCGTAAAATGAGTTGTGTGAACTTCTCTCAGTTGGGGGTTCTTTCGCTGACCTTTGTTGAAAATTTCCATATTTGCTATGCGTTCACGGTCGGCAAGGTCGTGGGATTATTTTCAGCGGATTCACCCCACAAGTGGAGTGTTAATAATGCAGCAATTTTATCAACATATGTTTTTCATAGAATGTCATGGCAATAATATGTGCGAATATTTACGATCTACAAAACTATCAGTGGAGTACTTTTTAAACGACAAGATTGATTGCCGTAGACCCTCGTTTTAGTATTATAACCCTGGGATGATAAGGAATGAAAATATGTGATTTTTTTTTGTTTTCTAAGCAAAGCGTTTGATTTCTTTGATTACAATATTCTTATAGCAAAACTTAAAATCCATTGAAATGTTTTAAAAGTGGTATACTGTTGGAAAAATTCAATTTTCGAAAATTAATTGATTAATTATATGAACTGAGTGTTTGGAAGTGTTCTAAAATACTTTTTCGACAATTTAGACGTATTTTAATATTAATTTATGGGATTTTAACGAAATTTAAAACTAAAAAATGAGAACTAACCTGAATTTTATAACGATGTCAATATAAACTCTATATTTCTATTAAATTTATAGGAAAAACTCCCTGTTCTTTACCACAAACCTTCACTTCTATCTTGAATTTATATTACAATTCGAAATATAAACGCTTGAAACTGGGAGCGCAGCCATACGAGTTACCTGGGTGAAAATTTGACTCAAAGTGAGAAAATCAATTGGCGTCCCTCGACTCGTTTATTTTAATCGCGATGGCGATTGTTTCATCCACAACAAATTTTTATAATTCCTTTCCAAACATAAATTGATGTTAAATTTCCGATGAACAAAGTTATTTATTTTACAGTAGCATAATGGAATTTGTACGAGTAGTGACGTAATGACGCGACTAGATGACTGAATTCATGCTTCTCTGTGATACAGAAAATTACCAGCAACCCAACAATAATATAAAACTTACTAACGTTCTACATAAAAACTTTACAAATGATAAATTTACCAAATTATGCTCGAAATACCTCTCATTTTATGCTATTATCTGCTATAGGAAGATATTCCATTCATTTTGAAGATTGACGAAGTTAAGAAAATGAACTGAAAAGGAATAACTTCACCGTTTCACCATGTTTGTTGTTGGTTGGAACTAAATTATTTATTTAGTACCCCTGCTCTAAAGATCGGAGGTTCGTGGAGGAATAGGAGCTTCCGAAAAAGAACCAGTAGCCAGTAGAGGGAATTTCATATGGCCATACTGAATACACCATACGTGCTGGACTGACAGTTGCGTTCGACGATGTAAAATTTACAACACATCACTGCATATTTGACAAATAGATTTCAGTAATGTAATTTCCTTGGAACTTCCGACGTAATTAAATACTTGAAAAAAGCGGGTGCTAACCACTACACCACTGGGACATTGATTCCAGGCTTGATAACAGCTAGGTATTAAAAAATTAACGTTCGTGACTACTACTGTGACGCCCAAAAGATCTTTAAGATAGGTGGCAAACGTATAAGTTTATCGAATAAGAGCGCCACAAATCTAGCCTATTATGCAACTATTTGAGCTTTATTCTTTAAAACGTTCCAATGATGATCGTTTCACTCTCGAATGAATAAATAACCACGAGCATCGATGGTCAGACAAAAATCCACACGTCACAGTTGAGCAAAACTTTGAAGATCCTTTTAGTATCAACGTATGTTGGAGGGTCAATTATTTGGTCCATTCGTATTGGATGGTCGCCTTACTGGAGGACGACGGTATATGAATTTCTATGCCTTTGTACTAGCAATCAATGCATTTACTAGTGGAAAACATGTAGGAATCGTTTGTGCCGCAAGATTTAGAATATGGATTTTACACGTTACATGTAAGAAGTTACCACTGTGTTCTTTAAGAGATCGGCCCAAAGAACGCATGTTTGCGGCACCATCACTCATAATCCTCATACTCATACTCCTAGTTGGAACTTCAAATTTGTTCAATGAGTTCAACACCACCTTTAAAATCTCATCGGCAGTACAATTTATAACTCTTTTGGAAGCAAGTAAGAAGGAGGATGACGGTCGATGTGGTTCCATTATACGTACCATTACATTAACCGCAGAATGTTTTTGACGATCTGTTGTTTCGTCCACACACAACCATAGTTTTTTATCTTTCAATTCCGTTTTCATTCTTTTTTCTATGTGTTCACGAGCAAATGGCACTACATTTCGTATCGATGTCCGACTAGGTTTTACAGTCCGCATATTTATTCCAGAAGGAGACAAATGCTTCTTTGTCTAGTAAACGAAACGATAGATTACATAAAATAAGAGTAACACATAAATCAAATGTAAATTTTTCTTGGTCTCGTATGCCACTTTTTGCAAAAGAATGCTGTTTGCTTTCGATGTAACGTTGACAATGGCTTCTGGACCAACACATTAAAGGGATTTTACAAACTAGACATTGAATTTTAGCGCCATCAAAAATTAAGTTCGGCATGTCCACTACTGGTCGTCTTCGCGACGTACCTAACTGCGACATTTTTAAAGCAAACATAAGCGTACAATTACGAAATAAGTTACGACAGCCTACATATACACAGAACTACTCGCATACAGCATCGATTTAGTTCTGACGCTGTGAACGCGTGAAATAAATAATCGCCGACTCCGCACCACATATCTACTACACTGACTGTTACCGCTGTTTGCCCAGACTACTAATGACGCTAAGGTTGCATTAACGCAACGCTAACTTTACCACATCATAACACAATGTAAATATACTTGTTATATTTTTTTGTGTAATGTGATTATTAATTATAGTATATACATTGCTATTTAGCTTACCAGGAAATAAAAACGAATGTTTAGGTCTCTTAGAAGTAGATAGTAAAAGACGAAGCTGATAATAAAGTAATAATACCATAATACGTTTCATAAGGTTACCTGAAGCAATAAATCAATACCAGTTTACACATCAAAAATGTCTATTCTTATATACTTCGTTAAAATCATTATATTTTTTAAAATGCGGTTCACGGTTATGTAAATGTTTCTCGTGATTTTATCGCAGTGCTAATTCATCTGCATATAAGTTCATAATAACATTATTTTTCTTCGCCACATGGTATCCTTCATTTTAACGCAATAAATTATACATAGATGGCTCATTTGCATCGGCCTTATTAACAAGCGCACAGTAGTAACTCAAACAGCCGGAATATGCGTAATTATTAATTCAATTATCAAAGTTTCCACATTTCCTCCGCGATGCCTACAGCTATTTGTAATACAAGTAATTACTCGAAACGCCCCGGGCAACCATCAGGCAACTCTCGCCAGAAACCGCGCGCCACGCGGAGGTAAGCGAAGTGAAACACCACCTGACGGCTCAATGATAGCTAAATTATTATTTGTAATGGGAAAGTGAGAAGCGAAAGGGTGGGTAGGTGAGATGCGTGATATGGAAGATGCGCCCATCGCTTGACTTCGCTCTTTCCACGAGCTGCCGATGACACCGGGGGGAAATACGCTCTTCAGGTTGCAAAGGTAAACTATCTATCCAGAAGTTTTGTAACAATTGACAATTAGCACGTCAGCTGTTGCCAACTTTGAACATTTCATCAATAGCTGTCAGATGAAGGGAAATGTTTCCGTTACGATGTTGGTAATGGGTTTTTAATGAGTTATGTTCTTCATGTAAAGCTAATTTTACTTTCGCTGTTACGTTCTCCGTTTGGAATGTCACAATTCCACGTAAATTTTCTCTTTTCAAGTTTTAATACTCATAACATTTCTTTAATTGATATATCGAAAGAGTATCCAGAAACGCTCCCGAACCTTCAGACGGCATATAAGATTTCTTTTTTTCATTTACGAAGATCAGGTCTATTACTATCCTTGCCGAGAACCCACGCATGAAAAATGCAACAAGAATTAAGAATTAAATGCATCCAAAGCAAGATACGATCAAATTACCTCTAATTTGTTTAATTTCACTTAGGCCGCAGGCTTCTAAAGTTTCAATTTCGCACCAAGCCATGGCCAAGCCCCGGCACAATTCCGAAACCCGACGAATAATTAACAAGAATAACAACAAGAAACCTTTCGCCTTCCAGAGTAGGGCGAATTCGAGAGGATCCCCCCTTCGATTTCCCGGGAGAGGTTACCATGGCACACAGCAACCGCCGAACAACAAATTAATTTAATTCGTGAGGTAAACAATAGCGAATTAATTCGGAACAAAGGCGGCCCGTGAGGAAAAGTCTAAGTCAGCCGAAGAGGCCGACCATTGAAAGATCGTCGACCCAGTCGAACTATTAGGCCGAAATGGAAAAGCTGTCCGGAAGGATTTATTTTTTGGAGGATTCTCGTGGCAGAATAGCGGGAAAAGGAAAGCAAAAGATAACGGTCGTAGTGGAGGTAGGTTACGGAAACGAAGATGAGGAAGAAAGACGGAAACAATCCAAGAAACGAGGATAGGCTGAAAAGTCGGTGGAATGATCAGAAAGAAGGACTTTGTGGTTTGAATTTGGGTGACACAAAATGCATTATATAGGTTAAACCAGGGTGCTTTTCGTCAAATTTCTCCTTTTATTTGTCTAATAGAGCTGCGTGATATTTATCTAGAATGTGTTAAGCTCTTAATAATACCTTTTGCTACCTGCGTGGACGCTATTATTGCTCCCGCAAGTGGAATAGCCGTCGTCTGATTTGAAGGAAGAAACTGCTGGGTCCACATTTCATCTGTGTTGATAAACCTGTGCACAAAAGTATTCTTTGGAAAATGTTTACACAGTTTCTTCGTCATGGTCAACTTTTCATTCAAAATATTCTATGAATGAATTCACAAGCTCCTGTTACCTTATAAGTCTTCAAATGATGTATTTTTCAATACTACAATATGATTCACTTTTTCAACAATTCCTGATATATCACATTTGAATCATCCTTAGAGTACTTAGGTTAAGATTTAGACTGCTGAATGTTTATAGTCCCTAGTTATATTGTGCACTCTTTCCATTAGGAGCGCAGTTGATCTAGAATTGATCAAGTCTGTTTTGGTAAAATATGTACCTAGAAATAAATGAGCTTAGTAGATTCTGGGCAATTTCCCTCTTATTTGCGAGTATTTTTGATTATTAATTTCTGGTTGTTGATTTTTAGCTTCACAATAATCTGTGATTGCAGTTGAATAATTATTGTCTAAATATATTTTAGTGCATACCAAAGAAGTGAAATATTTCTGATTGAATAAATCTTATTCGTTTCCTACAAATAGATGAGTTTTGAGTAAGAAAACAGTAATTCCATATTTATGGCGAAGCTGACACTATAGCATACTTGGAAATTACCTAATATTTGGAGTAAAAATAGTGGATCCATTAGGTTTGTATGGGCGTTAAGGGCGAAAATTGTTTTTGTTACTCTTACGTTCCTTTATTGAAATGTGTCTTAATAACTCAATTGAGCAGGTTGTAGATTTGTTTTGTTGCAAATTTACTTGGCCATCAAATAAAGTAGAAAGGGTGCACCTTTCAAAAGTCCACTGAGATCCGTAGTGGTATATTCAAGATGTGTCTTCCAAAAAGACCAATATGAGTTCTTCTTTACAGTATATTTAATTTGAAATACTGGTCTCTACATGTATACTGCAATACAGCACAATACACCACAATGGAAAATAATTTGCAACCATATTTAATTTTATTTCTTCGATTGTGTGAATCCTGTTCTCACGAGCATTTTTAAATGTTCGCTCTCGCAACGCCTTTCAACTTCGGTCACTGTGAAATGAAAATGCGAACTAAATATGTTTTGCCACAAAATGTTCCATTTGACGTTGTATCATCTAGATTGATTGATAAGTCAGATGAACAGTCAGACAGCATGCGTTGCATTTTCTAGGTCGAAGCGCAGTTGTAAATTAAATGTGAGTAAGGTAATATAATAATAAAAAGTAAATAAATAAAGTGAAGTGAAAGGAATTATTATGTCTTACTACCTTCTTAACAGAACTACTCCCAAATACCTCTCGCAAAGCAAATAGTAGTATATTTATATGAAATTAAGCTAGAGCATAACTCTAATAGTTGCCAAAACAATTGACAAATGGTGGAGGCGCCGGATAAGACAAATATATAATGTGCTCTAGCCTAATTTTATATAGAAATTCAAAAAATTAAGTGCCCAAAACGAAATTAAACAACAACAGACGTACGCACGTTCAACAAGAAGACAGAAAGGTTAAGAACAAATGACTTCAGTAAAGAAGAAATAATGACTTAAAGCAATGGGTTGAAACACAGCATACCTTAGATATTCACCACAAATACAAGCAAGAACCTGAAATCCTGATATTCAGCCAGTAATATAATTCACAAAATAATTATAGAGAAACAAAAAATATACAAGCAATATAGGGAAGAAAACCACAGTAATACGAAGAATAAACCGAAAACTCAAGAAAACTAATGCGATAATCGTCAAAGCTGACAAAGATAGTACAACGATAATAATAAAACAAAGTACGTCTGAAAAATCGAACAATACATATAAGCAAGTAGTTGCGCTAAACTTCAGATCCAACCAAAGAGTCGTAAAAAAATAGATGGATTTTAGCAAAGCATTCGATGCGATAGGTCATTGCATTCTAGCAGATGATCTATCTGCTATTGAATTTTCTCCTAGCGTTATTGTTCTAATTCAATCCTACCTTTACGACCGGTCATGCTATTTTTATTATAATGGATTTTTGTCACAAATACGCGTTGCTTCCAGCGGTATACCTCAAGGCTCCAACTTGGGTCCGCTCGTCTTCAACATTTACATAAATGATCGTCTACTTTCATTGGATTGTAATACGCTTGCTAACGCTGACGGTCTAAAAATTTAGCTCTCTTCTCTGATTCATTAAGTTTACAGAAAAATATTGCAGTCATTGACGATTGGTGATGTACTAACAAAATTCTTTTAAACATTAGTAAACGTGCTGTACTTACCTTTATCCGATCATCCGACCCGCAATTATTTCATTATAACATCTCCCGTACTTCCATCCCAATTTTAAGGGTGAACGTTTTTATTGATCTCAGAATTTTACGTTTTACGCTAAGAAAAAATTTAAAACCCTCACGTCTGCCGGTAAAGTGATGTTAACGGTCTTCTGGGATTCTCAAGGCCCAATTTTTTGTGACTGTTTACTAGGACAACTGTGAACAGTGGGTACTATTGTCACTTGCTTTAAAATAAAGTGAAACCTGCGATAAGAAGAGAACGCCAGGGTGCTCTCTCAAAAAGTGTGATGCTGCTGCACGATAACGCTCGCCCCCATACTGCCCAGAAAACGCGAAAGATAATCGAAAATTTGGGTTGGGAGGTGTGCCACATCCTCCTTACAGTCTCGACCTCGCACCGTCCGATTTTCATCTGTTCGGCCCGCTCAAAGAGATTTTACGCGGCACCAAGTTCGAAGATAACGAAGCGATCAACAAGCTATACACAAGTGGCTCGGACACTAAGGTCAAGAATTCTTCAACACTGGAATTAGAAAGCTCACAAAGCGATGGGAGAAGTAGCTAAATGTTGGTGGAGACTACATTGAAAAGTAGTGAAAATTTCATTGTCATTCGATAAATTGATTTTTTCCACGGCCATTTGTCTCGTTAATTACTGAACGTTCTTCGTATTTGATTCCCAGCTCTCGTTTTCTCCACATATTGATACTATGACCTCTGCAGCATCCAGATCGCTCGGATATTTGTTCAGAATCTATAAGAATTTTACAACAGCTACTACACACTCGTCCACTCCAAACTTGAATATGCGACAATTGTTTAGTACATTACTACCAGCTATCAATTGAGTGAATAAGAGATTTCTTAAATGTCTTTCGCATTCCACTGTTTCTGTCTGATGATCTTTATTCCCTTTATTTATTTCAACTCGCTATTTCATCGTTGAGATACGGCAACCCGGAAATTTCTTATAAAATTAATGAACCATCATGTTAATTCACCTGCTTTGCTTTGTCACGTTCATTTTGTCGTACCTCAATACAATCGTAGATCTACAGACGCCTAGGGCACGTACCAACATTTTATTAAAAGCACCATTGACACATACGTCTAGAAATGCTAACCAATTATATAGAGCCCCTTTCTTTTAATCATCTTTTTTTCATTTTCGGTATCATTTTGTTTGTTATTAGATTGGACATATTAACTTTAGGAGGTGTTTTTTTTTGATATTATTTTTTGGTATAATTTCTGTATAGTGTTATATCTTGTTCTGTTGTTGGATATTTACTTGGAAATCTGTTGGGCAAATAAAGTTTCCTCTTCTTCTTGAATGAATCAGCGCACTACATACGACCTCTGGTAAAACCTAGCCAATGACAATGACAGAAGTCAAGAAGTTAATCAAGACGAAGTAGGAAACTAACATTCTATCATAACCATTCTTGCTATGCATGAAACATGTTAGGTAATCCATTGCTAGCAATGTTAGGACTTTTTAGCGAATCCTTGTAAATTGTAGAGACGCAACAATACAAGATACAAGTAGAAGGAGCTGAATTTCGTAAGAGGCACGCGGGTCAGATAACTCGGACCGTTGCTGTTGTGTGTACTTTACGACACTCTCGTGTTTTGAACTTACCCACGACCGACACCTTCTTCGCTTTTCTCCTCAGGCGGTTTTTCCCTGGTCGTCTGAGTGTCCTGAAAGGGTACTGCGTCGTCGTTATATTTTTTCGCGTACTTTTTATTTGTGTGCGGGCCCGCTGGATGTTGGTGATAAAATTTTACGATGGTAGTTATTTTTACCTACGTGTCATGTATATACTTTTTTACGGCCAAGAAAGATAAATAAAAGAAGAGGTGGGGGGAAAGGAAGAAGGTACGTCGTATACTGCAATTTGTTTGTTTTTCTTTTTTTTTCAAATTGTGTTCATTTATAAGATCCTAAATAGGAAACGGTGACAACTGCTCAAAATTCAAGGTAATTTTTATATTTCATTCTTCCTGGATACGATACTATAACAGATTTTTCTGAATTTATCTTCCGCTTTGTGGTTTTCTTAACGTTAACGTTTATTTCAAGTAAATACGGTATGCGGCAAAATAAACAGTACTGAAATGCGCATGTGTCAAATGTGTATGTGTCATGCGCTGAAACGTACCGAGTATTTTCCGAACGTGGTTACAACGTATGTGAATGTCTTTTTAATGTTAGTTGCTTCAGGATGGTTCTCATTGTTGCAGAAAAAGTTTTTATCGTGGAGTGCTATTTCCGGTCATACGGAAATGGGCGCGAAAACGGTCCAAGCTTAAAAGAAGTTGCCGACGAATTTAGGCTTAAGTTTATGAAACAGGCTCCGAGCAACGCCGTTATGTTAGCAGTTGTTGACAAGTTTCGTCGTACGGGAAGTGTGCTTTGCCAACGTAAAAGTCACGTGGGTCGCCCAGTGACAGTCACAACCAATACGAATCACGGGCGTGTTTTGAATCAGGTGCTGCAATCGCCGAAACGAAGCCTCCGAAGATCATCATTAAAATTGAATATCAGTGATCGCTCGCTCCGTCGAATGTTCAAGAATATTGGTGGGTTTGCATACACAATTCAGACCGGACAGCGTCTGACTGCAGCTGATAAGCGTGTAAGAGCCGAATACTGCGCACGTGTGTTGGCTATGGATTATGAAAACCCGTCGTTTTTGTCGAATGTTTGGTTGTCCGATGAAAGCCATATTCATTTAAACGGAGACATTAACAAGCAGACAGCACGATTTCTTGGATTCGAACGCCCCGACATAATCGTCGAGCAACCCCTTCATAGTGACCGTGTTACCATTTGGTGTGCTGTATCCGCACATGGCATATTGGGCCCGTATTTCATTGAAGCAAACGATGGATCGCCGTTAACTGTGAATCAGGAGCGCTACAGAGAACAGGTTCTCACACCATTTCTGCATGATCTTCAGCGATTTTGTCGTGCCAGGGACCTACCACGTAATCAACAATGGTTTCAGCAGGACAGGGCAACCTGTCACACGGCTAGGGAGTCTCCTCGAATCCTGCGCAATCATTTTGGGGATCGCCTTATTTCGCGTGCCACTGATTTCCCATACCCATCGATGTCACCAGACCTAACACCGCCTGATGCGCACATTTGAGGAATGCTGAAGGAGGCTGTTTTCCGTACCGATCCACCATCTGACATTCCGGAATTGCGGATTAAAATTGAAGGTTTTTTTCGTGCCATGCAACAACCTGTGTTCACAGACATGCATGTGAACCTTCATGAACGCTATGAATACTGCTTGAAACTGAACGGAGGGCATCTTGAACATCTGTTTTATCGGGAACGTCGTCGCGAATAATGTTTGCAACGCTATATAATGTTAAAGTATCGCTATATAATGTAAAGTAAATACATAAATAATAAATAATAAACGTTTCATAATTTCAGTACTGTATATTTTGCCGCATACTGTACATTGGAAACTTGTTTCTCCAAAGTTTTAATTAGAGATTTATTATGGTAGTCACTTTGGCTCAAGGATGCAGAAATAACCCCACTCACTCCCTCTTGGGTGCAGGTAGGCGGCGTGTGAATCAGCGTGTTGTACATGTAGCTTCTGCTGCTGTAAATTCAATAACATTTTTTGAGACTTGTTTTCGTTTCCTTCGTCTTCCACTCATCCATGGGATATTTTACTTTCTGTCACTGGTCCAGTGTAGAAACGTGTTGGAGCGCAAGAGGAGAAACAGTGACCATTGTAAAAACGTTTCTTAAACATTTTTAGATTCTATAAAAACTTCACCTTCTCATCTATGGCAGTTTCTTCATGCTAAAAGGCGTTCCACAAGGATACCGGGCAGATTATGTGACGACCACGGAAATGATTTTACTGATCCCGATGATATTGTTAATGCTTTCGCTGATATGTTTTCTTCAGTGTATAGCTCAGAGGATAGCATGTCTTGGTCTCATTCTGATTACAATCCCCTACCTTACTCCTTTCCATTGGTTAGCGAAGATGAACTTGTTGCACCGCAGGTGATGATATGTTACCCAGTTTTTTGATACGTGACTGTAGATTTGTTTTTGCATTTCCTCTAAAAATCATTATCAATCTTTCAATTTCATCTTGTACTTTCCCTGAACGTTGGAAAATAGCCAAAATTGTCCCAGTGCACAAAAAGGGCAATCGTGAACTTCTATCTAATTACAGGCCCATTTCCATAATACCCAATTTTGCTAAACTTTATGAAGAGGTATTATATGTTAGCATTTATAATAGCACTCGCTCTTTTATTGCCTTAAATCAACATGGCTTTATCCCCGGGAGATCTACAGTTACGAATTTGGCGAGCATGTCCCAATTTATTAGTGAAGTCTTGAATAGACGTGGTCAAGTTGATGTGATTTATACAGACCTGTCCAAGGCTTTTGACATTATCAATCATGAAATTTTGTTAGTGAAGCTGAGATCCTTCGGTTTTGTTCCTTCGGCGATAAGTCTCCTCGAATCCTACCTCAAACAGAGAAAGTGTTATGTAACTTATAACGGATATTGCTCTCGTAACTTTGTTCTTTCCTCTGGCGTCCCCCAGGGATCAAATCTGGGACCGTTACTGTTTGTGCTTTATATTAACGACTTGCTTTTGAAAATTGACCTTCCCACCCTTGCTTATGCAGACGATATTAAAATCTTCTCGGAAATATCTTCCGTTGATGACACGAGGAAACTGCAAAATGGTCTTGTTATGTTAGTAGAATGGTGTGAGCTTTTTGGGCTCAAGTTAAATGTTGATAAATGCTGTGTACTTACCTACTCGCGTTCTTGTTCACCGTACTTATTGTCCTACCAAATCAGAGGTACCAATTTGTCACGTAACCTTGAGTTTAAGGATTTGGGTGTACACTTCGATACCACTCTCACATTTAAAGCTCACATTAACAGTATCTGTTCTGAAGCCATGAAATCTCTGGGGTTTGTGATGCGTGTCTCTAAATACTCCAATAATCCTTCTTTATTAAAGTCGTTATACTTTGCCTTTGTACTCAGTAAACTGGAGTATGCCGCTCTAATTTGGTATCCCTTATATGCTTGTGACCTTCTAAATCTAGATCGTATCCATCGGAAATTTTTAAAATTCCTGTCATTTAAGATTGATGGAAGTTACCCTGAGAGAGGTACTCCACAGGATGGACTTCTGTTAAGGCACGACATGCTGGCTTTAAGTACGAGGGATGGCATTTGCGAGAAATTTCTACAGAAATTGCTTAGAAATTACATAGATTGTCCATACATACTGGAACGAATGAATTTTCTTGTGCCACGTTTGAATTCAAGATCTGATAGTGGCTTCATTCTTCCATTCGCAAGGACTAACACAATGAGACGAGCGCCGACGTATACTTTGTCCAGGGCGGCAAATAAACGTGACTTATTTAAGTAAAACATGTAAAAATTTACTCTTTTTTTTTTTTTCATGTATTGCATTGTGTTTTTATTTAGTGTATATACTTACCTACATTTCTCCTGTTATTGGGCAATATGCCTGTTGGGAAAAATAAATGTTTATTATTATTATTATTATTATTATTATTAAGAGCATTGGAAAAACTGACATCTGAAGAAGAAAATATTAAAACAAGATCAGACGTTGGAATATTGCTCAACTCAATGCAATTTTTTTTTCTGTGCAAGATCAATTTTTGGGAATCCGTTCGTTTGGAAATTAATGACGCACAACAATACCTGCCAATAAAAGGGTTAAATATCTATCAATGCGATTTAAATCTGATTATTTCGTTCCTTACTATGGGGAACCCACACAGAGTCACCACTGAACGCATTTTATATAATATGTAAAAAAGGAAAACGCAGAAATTCTATTCATTCACAACACGACCTCCATTTTTAAATATCCCGCATGGAAATTTGCATTTAGATGGAAAGACTTAAATGAATTCTGCATTCTTCCCGTCATTCGCATATGCACACGCATCCTTCGGCACATAAACGTATAACTTACATCGATTAACTTCCGACGGGCACGTTTATCGAATCGCGAGAAACGAAACGCGCTAGAGCTGCAATAATAGTGATCTATTTCACTCGTTCGACGTTTCTTCGCATCTCAACTAACTCGTTGCCCTTTTTCCTCATTCCGTTTGTTTATTTCGTTTTTCTCTCGTTGCTCTGTCTACGTACGACTTCTTGCGCAGTCAACATTCAGACGGATATATCGGTCGAAGTAATATTATGGCGTCTATGTGAACTGATCCGTTCTTAAACGTACGTGAATAATAAAAGTGGAATTTTAAATATATGGATGTATGTACAGATAGAAGGGAATTCTTTATATGTTTGAGCTTATACGTGGATTTTCAAATCTAATATTGCATTCCATGAAAGAGTATACGGTGTTGATTCTGGGAAAAAAGTTATTTAATAACTGCAGAGGATATACACGTTGGTCCAGATACGAACGGGGGATTACTGGCAACAGCGCATTCGAGTCTCACTGATAGATCCCATCCAGTCGGAGTATTATAAATACGCATGTCCGCTCAATGACGTAATATTATAATTCAACGCCTTCTGACAAAATGTGTTAATACAGAATTACTGCGTAATTTTTCTGTATTCTCAGATTATGTTAGAAAGTACAGTTTCTTATATTCATTTTGTTGCTGCTATGCGATGCAGGAGAAGAAAAAGTAATTCTAAGTAGGAAAATAAACAACGATTCTTATAAAATTAAACTAAAGAAAAATAAATTGGATAATTATACAAAATTTAAATCCTAACAATGTTACTTTATTAAAAGAAAAAATCTCCTGGCAATTTTGAACTTTGTAACTTTTGTAATCGTTGCGTTTAAAAATACGTTTCACAGTACTTCTATTAACACCGATTTCGTCTGCAATTTGCCGGCTAGAGCAAGGTTCGCCAATCTCAACCAATGAACCAACCCTCACTTTTCTCTCGTCCCGCTCGGGAGGTATTAAAGGGATTTGAGACTGTTCGTCTACTTGTTGACATTTACGGCAATTCCCGACCACGCAGCCAAATTTCCTAAACGCTTTAACGATCCTTTCGATCGTCGAATGCGAAA
The DNA here is from genome assembly GCA_029619315.2 of Dynastes maya. Classification (NCBI taxonomy): domain Eukaryota; kingdom Metazoa; phylum Arthropoda; class Insecta; order Coleoptera; family Scarabaeidae; genus Dynastes; species Dynastes maya. Next base: position 53,183,387 of record JAROYE020000004.1, on the reverse strand, counting down.
GAATAGGACGATCCAAGTACTCTACGGCAAATAGATCGGCCGTGCTTTAGTAGGAACTTCCGGCAAGATACCATGATTTGTACCTTCTCTGCGGTTGTATAAACTAACCTGGTGTATCCAAAATCCACTTGTTAGAACCTTGCAAGCGCATAGATAGACAAAGAGTGCAGCACTTAAAGGTATAAATGGGCCCGCATTATCACGTTCCTCTTCAAAACAATGTATTAAAGAAGCTTCTTTTCCCTACAATTCAATGGCTTAGGTATTTTAGTGCTTTAATGGAGACTATTTAGGAATGTTTGTTCTAAAAAGAACACTTTTGAACAGCTATTTTATCGCAAATGATTGATGAAACACGAGCAACCGCTAATGTCAAATCGGTAAGCGACTAAGCGACTAATGTAAACAAATCCAGCGCGGCAACGATGAAATAGTGAAAAAACTTCACCACCAAAAATGTTACTAAATATCAATGACTACTTTACTTTTACATTGGTATGAGTTTATATATTAATTAATTAGTGTACTTGGCATGTAAGAATTAAAAATTAATTAATTAAAAAATAATTAATATTGACAGATAAAAATATTAAGATAGGCCTCTCAGAGCTACGGCAGTTACGCACGGCGAGGCTGGCCGTCGGGAATAAATGCAAGTATGCCAGATCACGACGTCAAATATATCTCGCAGCCTGGTGAGACCTGGGCCACCGTGTATACGATTAGTTTAATCTATAAAATACTCTGTATAAGATGCAAAGATCCAGGAAAATTTGATTTTGTTATTACAATGGTATTAACTTCCAAGATAATCGATTAACACAACCCCATGACCACCCCAAAAAGCAGTCGCCATTACTTTCCCGGCTGATGGAATAGTTTTCACCTTCTCGGAGACGATTCACACTTCGTAGTCTACTGTTTCGACTGTGCCTTGGCTTCAGGAGTGTACTGATGTATCCAAGTTTCATCTGCAATTATTAATCGACGCTAAAGTTTCAACTTGTTTCGCTTAAGCTGCTTCAACAGGGTTTGGAAATGTTCATTCGAATGCGACCTGGGTGAGCGAGCGTGGCAACGGGTAGGAATTGCGTTGTATATCTTAGCACTCATATATACGGGCGATCTTTCAAAACAAAACCATGAATCGGGATACATAACGTTTCCATGTTTCTGGTACCATAATCGTGATAATTTTTGTCTTTTTTACAAAATCCTTATAATGACACTTGACATACAAAGCTACCTCAAGAAAAAGAATGTTGACATGGCGTATGTTTTGACACACACATAATATTTCTGATGCCTATTTTTGGAATCCTAAGGATTCTAACTGCATATGTTGAAGCACTCCAAAATAAAATGCCGTAGGCAATTCTTGTTTGGAAACACGCGTAATAGTACGCCAGTAGTACATATAACAGACTGAGGAAAGCTGTGGTTCTAAGTTAATAATATTTGATTCCCAATTCAAATTATTCTCAACATGCAATCCCAGAAATTTAGTATTAGTCACTTGCTGTATTGTTTGGGAATGTATTCGTAATATATTCGAAGCATTTACTTCACCAGTAGCTGGAGTAAAGTGGATAAAAACGGTTTTCTTTGTAGTAAGGTAAAGCCTATTATTCTCAAACCATACCATTAAGGTATTAATCATTGATTGCGTGTCTTTAATCAACTTATCAGGAGGGGTCGAAAACTAGAAGGCTAGTGTCATCTACGTGTACTACTAGATTATTATACGTCGTGATACTTGGCAAATCAGTAAGAGAATAAACAACAAAGGACCCATTACTGACCCCTGTGGTACTCCTCTTACATTAGTAGGGGTATCTGTTGCCGATTAGAAATATACGAAATAATCCAATTATACAAGGTTCCACGAATGCCATAAGGTTGAAGTTTAGTGAGTAGTATGCCGTGATCTACCATGTCGAAAGTTTTGCTTAAGTCCATATATATGTAAATCTTTTAAATTTCACCAATATTTCGCTTTTATTTAAAGCTTTATCAGGGTCATAAATGGGTTAAAGTAGACAGACCGAACTTGTGAACTAAAGATTTAACGATGTCCATCGGAGGAGTTATAACTGATGAAATTCATTCATCAGTAGCTTTAAATAAAATTGGTGAAATTTAAAAGGGTTATATTTTTACTGAAACCTTGGTCGTCACCCCGACAGTTTGAAACCACGTGTTAGTTCCTAACTACCGCGATACTCCTTGGTGTTTTAAGCCCATAAAGACTCCAATACATTTTTGTTGTTCATTTATTCTATGATATAGTGGGTCAATAAACTGGAATACTGCCGATTTGGTATATCCTTTTCTAAGAAACCATGTTGCGAGAAACTGAATATGTTGTGATGGTCTAGAAATGTTGTTATTCTCCCACAAATAATCTTCTCCGTGACCTTAGAAATGGAGCAATGGATAGCAAAGAAATCGGTCTATAATTCTGCATTATATTTCTTTCGCTCGTTTTATGCAATGCTATTACTTTTCCTGTTTTTAATATTCTAGGAAAAACACCATCTATTATGGATCTATTGATCAATGCAAGCCAGAGAAGCTTAAGTGAATACTTTGTTTCAATATGTTATTACTAATGGTGTTGATACCAGCAGAATTCGACAGCTTGAGTTGCGTAACAACATATATGACATCACTTTCTGACATATCCGCATAAATACTGCTAATACTGCACCTTAGATTCGAAGCATCAAAGTCATTGCGAAACTTACTTACGTAATCATCAGTTATAGTAACAAGGTACTGGGTAAATGCGTTTGCTATATCTGTCGGTGTCTTTAGTGTAACGTCATTAATCCTAATCTCTCCAATAATCTCACGAATATTACTCCTAATAGTGCTACTTATTATTTTCCAAGCAGCCCCATTTTTGTTGTTACATCTTAGAAAAATGCAATTGTTCTATGAGCGTTTAGCTACGGGCTGGGGAAATACTTCCGTTATGATTTCAGGGAGGCCAAAACAAACGAAAGTAAGATAAAATAAAAAATGTATTGATATTCACTTATTCTGTGAACGTCAAAGTTTAACATTAAGAGGTTTTGAACAAAATATCGGATAAATGACGACCACCCTTGTCAATGCAATTCTGCAAGTCTAAGTCGGTAATTTTCCATCACTCGTTGTAAGACATCGGCCGCCTTCAATGCCATCAAAATGCGGGGTCAGACTTCAGCCTTGAGATAACCTCAGAGGAAGAAAGTCACAGGGGGTTAGAGCTGGTGATCGAGTCGGCCATTGAACGTCACCCGTCACTGAAATGAGCTTCCCAGGAAACATCTGCCTCAAAACCTCAACCGATCGCCGGGCTGTGTGAGCTGTCGTTCCGTCTTGTTGGAACCAAACATTGGCAATGTGAAGATCATTTAGGTTTGGTCCCAAAAAGTTCTGTAACATGTCAATGTACCGACCAGATGTGGCTGTGACCGTCATTTCTTCCTCTTCAAAAAAATAGGGACCAATGATTCCATGACTGCTTATGGCACACCATGTGGTTACCTTAGGACTGTGTAGTGGCCTTTCGTGCAACTCCTTTGGATTTGCGTCACTCCAATACCGAAAGTTTTGGCGATTTACAGTGCCGCAGAAGTGGAAATGAGCCTCGTCGCTGAACAAGACAACATCGGCAGGTGGAATGGAAGAAGCTGCCGACAAATATTTACACGGTATTCGAGGTCCCTCGGTAACAGTTCCTGCACGATCACCATCTGGTATAGGTGAAAATGAAGCTGTTCGTGCAAAATACGGCGTACTGAGCGACTTGACATACCCAGTGCAACAGCGTGCTTGCGGGCTGACGTCCGTGAAGATCGGACTCTCGCAACATTTTCAGGAGTACGAGCACTGCGTGGGCAACTACCCCTGACCTTGAGTTGCGGAACTTGTGGCTCTAAAATTTCGAATCCACTTCTTGACGGAACGGGAGCCAGGGGGGCTAAATTAAAGTTTGTTCGAAATGGACGTTGCGCGTTCACCACTGAATTCTAATAATAAACGCACGTTGTTCACCCGGCCACGACATCTTCTCTACTGACTAACTTTTGATTCCCTCGAATCAAACGCTTCCTTCCCCACTATTCGCGGACTATCCCTCTCGACGCTAACCCTCCTTGAAATCATAACGGAAGTATTGCCCCACCCTGTATTTGCAAAACTGAGCGGTAAACTGAGTTATATCTTTTATAAGTCAAAATCGACATTATTTTTACCGATATTATCTATGTTCGGGACGGCCAAAAACTTCAACTACTATTGCAGTTTTTGGCCGTCCCGAACGTTCATCGTCAGCCAAGCTGGTATGACCACGTTTAAATTTAACTGCCCAAAATGTCACTGTGGCAAATGATGGTGCAGAGACCGTAGGCGTATTGCGTTTCGAATGCAAGAATTTAGTGGCGCCGCGATATTCGATTTTTTTTCATTTTTACAGAAACACTAACATCGACAAACACAAACGATAAGAGATTTGGGAGCTGATAAGAGGCATTCTTGCTTCCCATCTGGAATGTCCCACAACTTCGTGCAAGATCGTCTGCGGTGTCACATCCGGCCCGGGTATTTTGGATGACGTAATTTACGGTCTAACGGTCACGACTTTCAGCCTTCGAGGTCTTTTGCGGTGGAACGGTCTTTCTGGATGACGCGTATAACGGTCTTTTGCAGTCTAACAGTCTTTTTGAATATTCCAACTTGTTCGGTGTACTTCTGTTATATGTATTTTGAATGGGAAAATGATCTTGCAGAATTATCATTGGCTCTCATGGAGAAGTAGACGAAGTTTTTGGCGCGTTTTTTTTTTCGGTACGTGCACAGAAAGGGCAGCATTATGGGACACCCTAGGCCGGAAGTAAAAATGCTTCATATCAGCTTCCAAATCTCCATAAGATATACACAGGTGATGACGAAACTGAGCCCGTACCCGCATAGCAGACCTGTTTTCGTATTTCAAATGCACCCTGAAAAGTACTGTAAAAAGTAAACGGATACTCAAAACTGTGGCACTGGAACACTGAAACAGTTCACTAAAACCCTTACCACAACACTTAATTCGTACTGGACGCACGTTTCGATAGCCAAGCTATCATCATCAGCAGCAAGACTGAACTAACAAGCTAAGTGAAAAACTAACCTTATATAGCAAAATAAATTATGCAATATGTAAATATAAAATCGTAAAATTTAATGAGCCGCTTCATTGCACAGGACTATAAATAGCCTAAAGGTAAATGAGCCGAATGACGTGAGTTAATAAATCCTAGATTACAATGAAGCGGTTCATTGCACATGGTTAAAAATACAACTAAAAAGATTAAACATGATGTAACAAAGGATAAAGGCTGGAATTTAGTGGTCCTAAATCTGAATTCATTAAGTGAGTTTTGTTTTTGTAAATTTCCATGCCTTCATAACAATTTAATTGAGAAGTACTCCTTACGTTTTTAATTAACTTTATATTATCAACATTATGGTTATTTTCAAGCATATGTAGGGCAACGCTAGATTTATCAAACCTTCTGAATTTGAGATGAGCCAAATGTTCTTTGTACCTAATTTTGATTGATCTTTTTGTCTGCCCAATATACACTTGATCACAATCTTTACATGAAATTTTGTAAATTCCTGATTTATCCATGTTATCCACTGGGTCTTGGAATTTCCTAAAGGTTTTTAAGGTTATTGCTCGAAGAGAAACATTTGCGGTCAATCTTAGAAAAGATTTTTTGAAGCCTTGGTGTAACATGGATAAAGGGTAATTTAACATATTCATTATTACGGCCGTCAATGCGTTCTAATGGCTTACATTTCTAATTCTTAATCTATTCTTATGTTTCCTAATAGATTATAGACGCCCATCTTCAGAAATCCGGTAATTTAGAAATATTGATGATTTCTTTAGTTCATTTTGATATCTAATCCTTTCGTTAAAGGAAAATGAGTAACCGGTGCAACCAAAAAAGTTAATAGCCGAAGTTTGTGTCATATGAATGATTTAGAATCCTGTAAGATGAATACTATTATTACTAGTAGGTTTCCATATACGTCTATTTCTAACTTATTTTTATTTCATTACTAAACATGTCGAGGAAAGGAATCCTGTGTGCTTTTTCTCTTCGTGGGTAAATTGATAGAGGGAATTTTGAGTTAAGTAAATTCCAGCCTTTATCTTTGTACATCATGTTTAATCTTTTTAGTTGTATTTTTAACCATGTGCAATGAACCGCTTCATTGTAATCTAGGATTTTTAATCACGTCATTCGGCTCATTTACCTTTAGGCTATTTATAGTCTGTGCAATGAAAGCACTCATTAAATTTTACGATTTTATATTTACATTTGCCATAATTTATTTTGCTATATAAGGTAGTTTTTCACTAGCTTGTTAGTTCAGTCCTATCTCTGATGATGATAGCTTGGCTATCGAAACGTGCGTCCAGTACGAATTAAGTGTTGTGGTAAGGGTTTTAGTGAACTGTTTTACTGTAAAAAGTGATTTGGGTTTGTATACTCCCTAGTACAATAAAAGACGACTATCTGATTAACAATTTAAAGTCTGTCTTGTAACGTCCAAACCACGCCGTTAAAAATAAATCTCAGAAAGCACGTTAAACATGGATTTCTCATTTAATTCTCTACGTATTTTAAACCGAAGCTTGAGCGAGATCTGGCTCTACGAGATATATACTTAACATTATTGGTCCGCTTTTAGTCGACTGTCTGACGTAATTAAAACGACCCGATGAGAAAATTAACAAAACAATCGTACTTGTTCCTAATCTCGACACCGTTCGGCACTTTCGTTTAATTGCGATTCCAGAATATTCAAGCTGGAATCGGGTGGTATCGCTAGAATGTACGCGCTAGAGCGTGAAATGGAATCAGAATGGATTAGGTACATAAAGATGAATATTTCGTCTTGAAAGAATTGACTATATACAATGGTGGCCAAGAAAAAGTGGCGTGAGATAATATATAGCACGTATTCAAATATTTTTTGATCTACAACTTAGTGCTGCTAGACATTCTGTACTCTTAGTAATTCTCTCTTGTTTCAGTGGTTCGCGGTTATGAAAATACTGAAAGTAATGAATGGGAAACGCTGGAACATCCACCCTATAGTCCAGACTTGTCACCTTGTGACTTCCATCTTTTTGAACCTCTCAAAGAAGCGCTTGGAGGCCAGCGTTTCGACGACAACGAAGGGGTGGAAGCGTTTGTGCTCCAATGGCTACACGAACGTCCGAAGAGTTTTTACGATGGTGAAATAAAGAAGGTGTTGTTGAATTGGCAAATAAACTGAGCTCACAACCTGTTCCCTATCCATTTGATTATCCAACAAAAGTTTTCTTATATTCGAGTTATATCGACTGGAAAGCGGTGAATTTACATCAAACGAGACTAAAACTCAATGTTTTTAACTTTGTCAATCAACGCGTAGGAATTTTTAGTTGCCAGATCAAGGATCAAGGACTAAATTTGACAACTATTTGGATAACAAATTAGTTGTACTATTAATTAATGTTGGAGACAAGAAGTTTGTGGGTTTGGGTTTGCGTAAATTGGGTCAACAGTGTATTCTAGGTAACACTGGGTGTGAAGATAGTAAATAAAAAGTAAAAGAAATCTACAAAATCAACGAAGAAAAGGTTTTGTGAAGGATAATTTATTATAAATCAATGAAAAGAAAAGACCTTATGTAATTGAAGAGCAATAGAAAAGTGATTGTAAGCGTAGCGTATGAATACAACACAGAAAAAAAAATAAATACTGCGATTCTATTGCCTCATTTAACTTGACAATATCTTCCCACTTCCACTCCCTTTTAAGCGTTTCTCATTTGATGCGTTTCCTCCATCAGCGTAGCGAACCGGAGACGAGCGTAAAACTTTTTACACTCGCTTTACTCGAATAACACTTTGTATATATTAGTTGCACCTGTTGCAAGCACTAGCGAGGAGTCGCATTGCAGCAGAACGTCGTTATTCTCAAGCGGAAAAGCGAGGGTTACTTCACTGCAAGCGACGAATCTTTAGAAGAGGCATATGCGACAGCTTTCGTTGATCAGTGCAATAACGCTATTTCCACCATGAAAAAAGTTATCCTCTTATATTTCTCCTCTTCCGGCAATAATATGAAATATGGAGGCTGATAACGTATAATATGAGATTTCTTTAATAAACTATGGTAATTTATAGTGTATATGCAATAAGGGTTTTGAGGGAGTATTTAATACATTATTCAAAATTATAGTCACTTGGAATTGGAAACGTCAAATGTGTAATTACGAATATTGGCAGTTGGCACCAACTATAGCTACAAAAGGTCAAGAATTTGTGTAGTAGTACCAATTAGATGCTTGCTACTACTAGATTTTATTGATACAATATCCTACATTTTTTTCGAACAGTACTTTCGATAATAGTACTGACTTCTAAATATTGCGCCAATAATAAAAAATTTGAATTCAATCTGGTAACCAAAAGAGTCTAGAAACGATTCATTTGAAAATCTCAAAATCATCGGCTAATCATTGTTCCTTCCCTCGGTGTGTAATTTCTACTATTTAACAGGTCCAGTAAGTTAGTAATTTCTATTAATCAATAAATATGTATAATGGTCTTACTGTATCGTTTTTTTCACTTATATAATTGTGAAGGTTTCCTGCAAATATTTACTGACTGAATTTACTGACTTGATCCTAGGGAATAGGTTGCCGTATTATGCAAACATTGCATTTACTCTCGAGGTTCGACCCTCATTGCTGCAATATGTTTCCAAATGCCAAATTATGAATTAAATGTTATTATTCTTCAAATACAAATTAAACAAACTAAAATTATACATCTGACCTTGCTAGTTTCTTGAGTGAAGTATTCCTGCAAAACGAAGTCTATCTCCGCAGAGCCTCGCAGGGGGAAAAATGAGCTACGCTGGGATTATTCAATTTCAAAAGGATTCCTGGTAAACTTGTAATGACCTGGGATGCTTGTCCTTCTCTTAATGGTTTCGAAGGTGCTGAGGAAATGGGACTACGAGTGCTAAGGTACTTGGTGTGCACCAGAACAGTGTCTGCGTACTAAAGGAAGTATATAAGTACATTACAGAAGAATCAAATCCATAACGAAGGTAAAAGAAAGAAAAGAACCTAAAATAGATGAAAATAATGAATGAGAAATATTTATTCTCTTCAAAACAAAACTTCTCATATAACTTGCGCTACGGAAACTAACAATAAATGCAATCCATCAAAAGCAACAACAACGGCTATAATAAAATCCAATTATTGCAAATTAAAAATAGAAGCTCGAACACGTGGCTCTGAAGACTTAATGTTTTTTTGGCAACAAGTGCCGGCAACCAAAGTAACACCGTATGATCAAGAGGGAATAGCGCACACAGAGAGCAGGCACCTACTGGAGAAGCGAAGGGGTAAACAACTAATCATAGAAAATACCACAATGAAAATTTTACCGTCACAACTGCACCCTTCTTTTCTATAGCCTAAAAGCCTATAGCCCAGAAGTTTGAACAATAAACCAAAGGAAAGGTTTGGAGGAAAATGCAAGTATACTAGGGATCTAAAAATTTACTAAGAAAGAAGAATCTTAGCGACTTAGAGTGCCACGGTCTGAAAAGAACAAATACAAAACCCCGAGTCACACAATCATGCATACAGTGGTTACTCTGCGGATACCCCACAGAATAATTTTAGAATTAAGAGAAAAGTTAGCTTTTTTAAAAGATATGTCGCAAAAATATTCAATCTTCAGAAACGAGTTCACTGCTTTTCAACAATATTACACAAACTTTATTCAAGAATCGAAATTCTTATACAACCAAAAGTTTATTTTAAGTTCAAAAAATAAAATGAAAGCAATGTGGCAGCTTATATATAAGACTACAGATGCTTCCAAAAACCGTAAAAATAAAATATTACCTAACAATTTTACCAGTAATGCGGCCCTGTGTTCTGCTTTCAACTCATACTTTTCTGCCGTTGCATCAACTACTTTAGCTGATAAATTTAATGACAACTGCCGCATATCTAATATTGATAAGTATTTGCGTAGTCATGAAAACAGTTTCTTTGTAACTCCTGTGAATAACAATGAAATTATGGAATGTGTTAAAAATTTAGACTCATCTACAACGCCTGATGAAAATAATTTAAGTTCCTTTATTTTGAAATATTGTGTGGAATATATTGTTAGTCCTTTATCGTACGCAATTAACTTGTCATTTGAGCATGGAATCTTTCCCTCTAAATTAAAAGTATCAACAATACATCCTTTACATAAGAAAGGTGATATTAACTCTCTTGACAACTACAGGCCAATTAGTATTTTACCCATTTTTTCTAAAATATTTGAACGGTTGATAAACAAAAGGTTAATGCACTACTTAATAAATCAAAATATATTACAGGATACACAGCACGGTTTTATTTCAGGTAAAAGTACAGATACTGCTCTTTTTAGTTTTCTAACACACGTTTATAGGGCGTTGGATAATCGAAAATTCATTTTGGGGTTGTTCGTTGATTTATCCAGGGCTTTCGACTGTGTTAATCATAACTATCTTTTGTATAAATTGGATAAGATGGGTATTCGTGGAACAGTCAAGCAATGGTTCATGAGTTACTTGAGCAACAGGCAACAGAGAGTTCGTTGCGACAATGTATTTTCTAATGTGGCTGTCACAAATATTGGAGTACCTCAAGGCTCAATACTTGGACCAACTCTCTTTTTGGTATTTGTAAATGACATAGTACATGCAGTTGATCACATCGATTGTCACCTTGTCAATTACGCAGATGATGTTAGCGTGGTTGTACAGGACGATACTTTAGAAAAACTCTTTCAGTGCACTCAATTAATCTACGACAAGTTATGCAATTGGTTTTCAGATAACAGACTTGTCATTAATCAAGCAAAGACAAAGTATGTGTTATTTGCTAATCCCAGATCCGTTGCTTGGATTTATCACTCTTTTCCAACAAGTTATCGCTTAGTAATAGCGCTGCAGTATTGGGTTTGGAAATCGACAGTAATCTTAAATGGGAAGATCATGTTAATTGTTTATGTGGTAAATTGGGCAGGGTTTGTTTTGCATTGAGGTCCCTGCGCAAGTCATGTAATCTGGACACCATGAAAACCTTTTATCATGCTAATTTTATATCTGCTGTACGTTATGGTGTAATTCACTGGGGTTGTTCTCCATACGCATACCGTGTTTTTCTCATGCAAAAACGAGCTCTTCGTATAATGTTCAATTTAGGACCGTTGGAATCTTGTAAAAGTATTTTTAGTAAAACTAACTTCCTAACATTTTATGGAATATATATATTTGAAGTCTTATGCTTTGTGTATAAATATTATAATTCATTTAGTAAAAATAATGTTTCTCACAATTTTAATACGAGACAAGAACATTATCTTTTTGCGTCTAAGCATTCAACAGCAATTTTTCAGAAAAGTCTCGAATACAGGGGTTGCCTTCTATACAATAAACTGCCTATAAGCATAAGATCCATTAATTCATTTCATTTGTTTAAAAAACATACTAAAGAATACTTACTACAGCGCAATTGCTACAGTCTAGACGACTATGTTAACTAGTTTGTATGTTGTGTTTTCTTGGTTGACCTGTTTCTGCGTTTTGTATTATGTATGTGCATTGTATGGAACATTATAGAAATAAATGTGCTTATTATTATTATTATTATTATTATAATAAGGGAAAAACAAAAGACAAAGGGTAAGAATAAATGAATGGTAGAAGGGAGAGAGCGAAACGGGAAAGAGAAAATAGAAGCAGGTAGTTTAGTGCTCAGGTGCGGTCTTACGGAAAACTCATGTCCTCTTGCTGGAACGCTGGAAGGGATGCTAGAAAGGATCTGCTTATTCCCACACACTCAACCAATCGTACAACAGGTATCGTTACGTCACGTCTTGTCCTGGAAACAAACAAATATTAACAAACAGAATCTAGTCGTGGCCGAATAAAAGAAAAGGTTCGCCGGCTCCGATCGTCGGTCTCGGTTACGCTACAGTGGCATACGAACTAACAACAGAGCAACTGCTAGCCGTCGGCTCTCGACGCCAGACAAGTCCAGGAAAAATAAAATAAAGGAAAAAATGCCATCACCAAGGAAATACGTCCTACCAAGTGAAACATCCGTTTCCTCAAAAATGTTACCTAAAATAAACTGTTACTTCAACAGCAAAACTAAACCTACTTAGTCTAATACTAGGAGAAAAAGAGAAGGAAAAAACAATCATGCAATTCAAAAACAAAAAGAAACGCAAAACAATAAGCTTGCAACCAAGAGTCAAGTCCGGGAATATCTGTATATGACGATATTAATAGAAAGCGTTGGTGTTTATATGATTTACCCTCGTAACAGCCTCAGACTCAAACCAAGAAAACGCGCAAAACAACATCAGCAAACTAACGATCCAAAATAATCCTTCGAGCAAGCAGAGCGTCAGTCAAAACATGCAAAGAGGGTCTGAGGCCGATTAGAGAACTCTTACCCCAAGAGGTTAGGGCTCCAGGAAAGTTTTAACGCTTCTCCTAGAAGGCGTATCAGGGTTCCATAAATCTAACCAAAATTTATATCGTCTCGCACTGGTTTTAAATCCGACGCATGCCAAACACCACTCGGTTTTCCCTGACCATCATGAAGTTCATAAGTCCAAGACGAATATTCGGTGAATACAAAAAGGTCCAGTGAATTTGGGAACTAACTTGGCATTGAGGTTTCTAGGAAGTAACACGTGGTTTCAAACTGTCGGGATGACGACCAAGGTTTCAAAAAAATGTAACTCTTTTAAATTTCATCCATATTTCGCCTTTATTTAAAGCTTCACCCGGGTCAAAAATGAATTGAAGTAGACAGACCGAACTTGTTAACTAAAGATTTAACGATGTCCATCTGAGGAGCTATGACTGATGAATCCTCAGATGTTGACCCTGATAACGCTTAAAATAGAAGCGAAACATTGGTGAAATTTAAAAGAGTTACATTTTTCTGAAACCCTGGTCGTCATCCAGACAGTTTGAAACCACGTTTTAGTTCCTAATGACCGTCATACTCTTTGGTGTTTCTAGGAAGGGCATACGCCTAATCATATTAAACAGCGTTTATGTTGATTGATCTTCTACATATTTCACTCTAAAGAAACGGGCAAAATGTTTCCGTTTGGGACAAGAATCTCTTGAAGGTGATGAGGACCCTGGTCGGCCAATTCAACTTATAACACTTCAAAACATTTCAATTATTGAAGAAATGGTATTAGCAGATCGCTGGTTGAAAGTGAAGGAATTAGCAGTGATGTCTAAGATTTTTGAAACAAGTATTCGTCGAATTTAACATAACCATTTGGGTATGAATAAGATTAGTGCAAGATGAATACCGCATCTTCTTTCTGTTCTCCAAGGTGAACGTCGGGTCGAATGTGCGTGGTCGTTTTTAAACGTATGTGTAGACGACCCGAAACCGATTTTGGAGTCCATTGTCGCAGGAGATGAAACAATGGTTCTGTATTATGATCCTCTATCCAAAAAGGAATCGATGGAGTAGCGGCGACCCGATGTACCTCGTCCCAGAAGGCAAAAGTCATTCAGTCAACGGAGATGGTGATGGCCACAATATTCTAGGATTGTGTATGTGTTAAAGATCGGAATACAATTGTTAACAGCACATATTATACGTTCTTGCTGCATAAATTGAAGGACAATATTCGTGCAAAACGTCGAGGAAAATTGACAAAAGGTGTTGGATCATTGCACGATAATGCACCCGTCCATACTGCCGCCATTTCACAAGCTGCCATCCGCGAATGTGGCTTTCAAGAATTGAAACATCCACCGTATAGTCCGGACATGGCTCCATATGGTTATTATTTATTTTCTCATTTAAAGAAGGACTTTAGGGGACGTCATTTTAAGGACGATAGAACATTTTGAGGGAAAAACTATACAAGGGTATAGAATTATTAATCTATCGTTGTAATAAATGTATTTAAGTTAGGGGAGATTACATTGAAAAATAAAAATGGTTATATTTTACCAATCAGTCCGAAAATTTATGGCGCCTACCTCGTAGTGAAAATTTCCTTTTTTATATGGAAAGTCTGAATTTAGCTATTAATGCATGCACACCCGTAAATATATTCTAGGTGTAACATTTTTCGTTGTACGAATGTCAAAACTTTTCTTATTAAGCCAGCCTCTAGGTATCATTTTCAACAAATTTGATTACTTCTACAAAGAACGAACTCGGGAAAGCCACACGGAATATTCAATTACAAATTCGTTTGGGGTTTCTATATCTTCTTCTTTTCTCACTTTTTTTTTCAATTAAAGTGCACATGCTTGACGAAAGCGAACACATCTCCCCCGATACACCTTTACTTGGCTACACAACTGTCTGTTCGTTTTAGTTTCCTTTTGTTTTTTTTTTCTTTTTCCTCACCTTCCGTCTCTCTTATTTCACTTTATCCTTTTTTTAAATCCATTTTACGGAAAGAAAAGTTCAAATGAAATTTGCAACTTTGGCTTCGAAGCTAATGGAATAATACCTGCACGGATATCAGTCATGTCGGGGCCTCCTTTCGCAATTACGATGTGTCCCGGTTTTCGTTATTCTTTTTTGTTTTCGTGGAGGTGGGAGCGAAAAACGAAATGTCTTGGGAATAATTTAACGGATGTCAAGTTAATATTAACATTGTTTTTAGTAATAATTCGGGATCACATGCAGGGAACATTTTCAAATTGAAAAATTGTTTTTTTTTTGTCATGGAATCCTTTGAAGGTTCTCAGCAATGTAACTGATGATGAAGACGGTGTATGTCAACCGAATCCCTCCGAAATCGATGTACCGATAGCAGAGGTCGGAGGATACTGTCGGGGACCTGCAATCGCTTATTAAATGACTTCCGAATAATAAAGCTCCAAGTTATGATAATATAACTGATAGAGCTCCCAAGACACTGTCTCGCATCCTTGCTGTTAATCTCCAAAGCGGCCCTTAAGTTCTGTCACTTTCCAACCATCTGGAAGCATCCAATCGTAGTAACGATCATTAAGCCAAGCAAAGACTCTTTATTCCCTCAGAACTACGACCCCATCAGTCTTCTTTCATCTCTTTCGAAACTTCTAGAAGCGATCATCCTGAATAGGCTGAGGGATGATCAACATGGCATCGAACCTTATCCTGGATTTTGGATTTTGCGCCGTGTCTCATTCGGGAATCTAAAGAGGGTTGGGGCAGTGTTCTTAGACATTTCGAGAGCGTTCGATACTGTCTGGTACCACGGTTTATTGCGGAAGGTGGAAACAATTGGTGTTGGAGGAGAACCTTCTCTATCAGGAACGGCCGGGCCCTATCTTTTAAAAGACCAATCCGAGCCGGGGTGCCACAAGGTTCCTTGTTGGCACCAAAATTATCTATATTAAACACCAGCGACATTCTTCGTTCCCTCCAAATTCAGCTGTCTGTGTAAGCGAACAGCACAGCGATTTATACCGCAATGGTCAGACATTCGCAAGACGCGTTGAAGAGACTAGTCGACTGGTTGTCAAGTTGGTGACTCTCCGTGAATGGTGACAAAGGTGTGGCGATGAGGTTCACGAGAAGAAGGAGATTACCTCTTGAAAAACTGGAACACTATCTGTCATATGCTTTTTTTGCAACATATGGAGTCCTCTTCTTCTCTAATCAATCCCTATCATAACAAACACTCTCTGTATATTAATCCATATTTCTTTTTCATATAATAGCTGTTCACTCAAGTAACACTGGGAAATTATCAATTTCACCGGACAACTTTTAAATTATTAAACTAACTTTTTCTTGCTCGTCCATTCGAAAATAGCTACTTTTAATTTAAACTTCGATTAATCCCGACTAAATTTTTAATTGTTTTAATTAAAGAGTACGAACAAACTAACAGTAGCACAAATTCCATTTGAACCGAATTGTACGGAGGAGCTCTTTGGAGTAATTTCAAATTTATTAAAGTTCGATTTGAAAGTTTGAAGCGAGGATTGCACTAGTTCGCCTCGATAACTATTTCGCTTGAAAGGAACAGAAACAAAAGGAAGTCGAGGTCAGAAAAGGAGCGCGAGGAATGCTTTTTGAGAAACTACTACAACCGGACAACTCGTTAAAAATTAGTTTTCACCATTCTTTCTTTCTCTTACCCTCGTTTATCTTATGTCCATCGAATTTAGAAACGGAGAATTATTTAAGGTAATTCGTTTAGACAAATTAAACATTAAACAAATTTCATAGTTGATTCTATTGATCAAGCTTACTTATTCTGCATTATTATTATTATTTGTTAAAAGGAATGAAGTTGTTACTAGAGTTGGCACAGGGAGCAACAGGATCGGATCCGCTGTTGTGTGTAGATATATATACGTGGTATATATACATCTCCGATCTGCGGTTGATGTTAATATTCGCTTCGCACAATTGGCTCGCTGTTTGTTGGTACGAATATACTTATTAGGATGCTGGCGCGCCGCCCAAAAGTGCTAACTCTAGTTATTACTACTACATTGTAGCTTATAGGTTTTACTATCATAAAATAGCGTAATATTTCGAGATATATCATTACTTCTAGCAATTAATTGATAAGGCAGATACTTGTTGAAACTCCGTAACGTAATAAATAATGTGTACTGAACTAGAAGTTTGTGATGAATCGTAGTCCGCCCGTATGAATTTAAAGACTCCTAAGACAAAGAAAAATATTAAAATTATAATTTGAGTAATTTTGTGTCAATTTAATTATTATTCACTTTTGCTCAAATTTTATTTTGTCACATATTTTTCAACATCGCTGTATATATCTTTTGGAGCGATAGTGTATAACTTACCGATCAATCGCTCTAGAGCTTATGCAGCATTCTATTTTAAATTGTCCTTACCTCCATACCTCATGTGCAACAAACAGTGCGTCAGCCGTGCAGAATTTCATTCTGCAGTAGTTCTTTCCTGACCGACCCTTCGCCGACGGTATGCATATTGTCTGAAGGTTATTAACTCACCAACGGTATTTTTTAAATTGTCTGAGTTATCTTAATTCACTGACTAAAGTTATTAGCAACTGAATTCTGTTAATGTGCTGGCGGTAATTTTAAATTGTCTAAGTTCCCTTAATTCACTGGTAATCTTCTTCTGCTACAAATGTGGTTAACGTTATTTATCGTTTCTTGTACGTGATCTTAACCGAAACTTAGAACATTGATTTAAATATATTTAAATTTGTAATTTTATGATAAGAATTTCATTTCGTTTTATTTTGCTTTAATCCGGAAGTCGTTTGTTTTTTTTTCTTTTTGGTTCGCTTGTAAAATATGTAAATAAATTAAAGTATAAAAACTTGCCTGTTTTCATTCTAAGGACTCTGGGCGAACCAAAGCTACCTCAGGTAGATTGTTTATGAATGCAGTGCTCCGAACCGCCGTAAAGCACTTTTCACTAAGTTTAAGAGGTTTTCTCAAAATTAATCTCATACAAATAAATAAATATTTCCGGCGACATCTGTTAGAGAGAAGCGCAACTATTCATTTCTATATCGCTAAGGCCGATAACACAAGGTCCATATTAACCCCGAGAATAAGAATATTTTATAGAAAAGAAAGACATCTATCCAATTTACTATTACAAAGTAAATTTATTGAGAAAATAATTGTTTCTCTATATTTTGCAAATGCTGAAGTTTCCTAAATGTGATATAGATAGTCCAGAGAAAGGGCACGCGTTACAAATTTCAAATAATTTGTTATAGTAGCAATACTGTAATGGAAACTATAATAAATCGTTTAAATCTTCTAGTTTAGTATACTTTATTTGTCATCTTATTAATTCTATTTTAAGCTGGAACAATACTTCCATTTTGAAACAAGATGGAACAACTACTCAGAATTCTCGCAAACAAATTTGTGTTTCATGCTGTATATCGTAGTAGTTTTAAGTAAATTTATGTTACTTTATGACCGACATGTTTTATTGGTGACAAATTGGAGCTCTGTGGTGACCATGCTTATAACCGTACTAATATCTTAAAAGCAATTGGTACTTCTTCCTTACATATCCTCTACAAATGCAGCAGTTCGATTCTGCGCCAAAGCCCCCTTAACACATTCAGAATTGAGTAAAAATACTAAGAAAAGTGAAAATATTATTTCAATAAATGTTGCAGTTTCAAAAAACAACGCTCTAATTTAATCAGTGAAGTGTTGAGCCATATTGTAGTGACCATTAAAGAAAATATTGATAATACGCATCTGTGCCCGTTAATTTTGTCTTCGTTCGAGTGGATCTGTTCTCAAAAGCTCCAAATTTACACGTTGGCAATAGAAATTTGAAGTACTTAATTCTGTAGAAGCTATGCTAACAACTACCAGTGTTTAAACACTAAAGTATCGATACACTCCGCACCTCGCAAGTTGTTTGATTAATTCGGAACAATTGTTTCGAGAATTCGTGGATTACTATTGTCAACCGTACAACCGAATGATGTGAAAACAATATTTTAGTTCTAACATGCCTTGTTCTATCCCTACTCCAAAAGATATTTACAAGTGCCTACCTTTACCGTCCACATATCCTAAAAGATGCGTAATATATGAAACTAAAAGGAAAAAAAATGTTCTTGCCACGCTGAGTGAAAACCGGCCACGCCTTGCCTCCATTGGGGCTATTCCTCTAGGCAATGTCCTGTCCTATACCAAGGCGGTGGGTTGGTTGGCGGCTTGATGGACTCTCCAGAATAGAGAAGACACATTGTGGCCTAAATACTCCGTCTCATCCCCACATTTTTCAAAACATAATATGATCACGATTCTTGAAACAGTCTATATACATTTTTACTCATAAGTTTCGCTTCTTTTTGCATTTAAAACGATTTATTCCAGTTTTCTATATGTTGTTCTTAATTTTCCTATAGAAAAAATGTTTCAATTCAATTCTTTTCAGGAAGAAATTTAACATCTCATAGAAAGAGAGTCTAAAACACTGCTGGCATACAATAGCTGAGCCTCTAAATTGATTTGTTCGATAATCTATTGCGAAACTTCGCCGGATGTAATTGACTCTAGTAACGACGAACGTATTTCCCGTTAGCGACTGTCTAACATAACTTTTCCGAAACTTAATGTCCCGTTAAATGCGGAGAAATTTAAAATATCCGTCCTCGAAACGGGAAAGCCCGGTTAGGCTAGACTCCAAGAGAACGCTCGGGGGGTAAAACTAATGAAAATAACACCGGAGGAAGCGCTCCGTTATTAGGCCGTCACTTGCCGGAGGACACAGGGACCCTTTACCCTCGGCTCAGTGACACCGAATTTTAAACGGGCGAACGTGCAAAAGTGTCATTCGCTTGGCGACGATGCTGGTGCTGAATGTAAATTAACATACGTAAGGGCATAATTGTCAAAATTCCATGGATATTTGGAACGTGGAGAGGCGTAGGTTACCCGAACATATAAAACGTGGTGCACACGTTTCCGCGAAACCGAAATACCACGACGACATGGCGAATGTCAACCGTGAAAAGGGTAAGCTTGGTGTTTAACGGCACTCCGATGTTTATGTATGTATAATGGCAGGAAGAAAAAGGATGTCGAATACTTTACGGTTCCGTAAGTGTCGTTTCTTGAACGCCCAGGAGGAATGCGTGATATTTATTGTCCTCGATACAAGAGAGAAATTACCTTTGGAAATAAAATAAAAAAAAAACGACTTAAAAGATAATTGAAGTATTCTACTTCCAGAAAGATGTGAATTGCAGTGTCCGTGCGATCTTCCTGTCTTTCTTTTATTGTATTGGACACTTTCAATCAGCAATCCCATACGTTTTAGGCTCTAGTCACAGGTGCTTCAACAATTTGCTAAATAACCTAGAAGGATAATGTCAAAGCTTACAAAGAGAAGACAAAATTAATCGCTTTTATTTAGTACTTCGAGTTATTGAAGCATCAATCATATAACATTAAGCTGCCGTAAGCGGATATCAGCTTTTTAGTCAGTGAAAAAATGCATCAATATCGTAAGGGTTGGTGAAAGCAAGACAAATTAGATTCAGCATAAAATTTTAGACTGGATCTAGCATTATTCCGAAGAGCTACATGAATTTAAATTTCTAGTATTAGTAAAATTTAGTAAGTAAATGTAGTAAGTACCAAAGCCAAGTTTACTTGCTTCTGAATGACATGTAGACCTGCAAACACGTCTTCCAACAGCCTCACTCCGAAGTACACTCAACGCTCCGTAGTTAGCACGCCTATTAGACTTGATAATTCTGGCTCGTCTATCAGCGTCTGTTAATTTGGACTTTTTCACATATCGGGGCTTTTGGGCACCTTAATCGTTTGATTTGTACAATTTTACAATATTTTGAACACTATATCTGGATATACCGAGCAATATTCCGATTTCGCCGTTTGATTTTTCGGATTTGTGTAAATTAATGATAATTGATCGGATTTTTTCATCGATTGCCTTTCCCCTGCCCATTATTGACAACAATTGCACTATCAATTAACTGTTCCACAATCGAAACATCTGTCACCGTCATTTCCGTAAAAAAAAAGCGTTGTTTCCATAGCCACCTTAATACTCATCGTTGGCAGTACTTGGGTAATGGAATGCAAGAAAACTACACTTTTTTAATATTTACGATTTTTATGAGACAACACGCTCCATTGAACCCGGATCTCTCCTAAAGTCCTTTACATAGCATATTTTGTCTTAGATATTACATTGTGGCGGCTGGTTTTGCTCCTTGAGCGATAAATACCAACAACACTACAAATTTTGTGTGTGATCCAACTGAAGCTGGACTGGGCTCGTGTTATTTGTGTTTTCATTAAATACTTAAAATCTCTTTATGAATTATATTTAACTTCTAGTTAACCCTTTCTATAGCGGACACCTCCCTACAACGAACAATAGTCTCTACCCCACAGTTGTTCGTTGTTGAAAGGTTTCACTATATAACGAGGAGCACGAGACAACGAGAACAGCCTTTAGAAACCTTCTAAAGATGCCGACAATATGATTAGCGAAACGTTAAGAGTAAACTCAACGACACGGCAGTACCCGGTAGATTGTACTACAGCAAACAATGGCGGTGCAAGCCTACACTATACTATTAGTATTAATCATGTTTAAAACGTCATTATTTTTTCAAAATAGCCAAAGCTAAAACATGCCACATTTAATATGAAGAAATATATAGTTTTTCTTATCTATTGCACTCGTATTTAAAATAAATCGTAAACGTAGTTCTATTACAATTTTTTATGACACCCTCGTAGCAAAAGCGTATGTAGAGTTAGCTATGAATAGAGTTGGCCACGCGCGCCAACGGGCAGCGGCGTTATTTCGATTAGGGTTCCACTAGAGCTATTGTGTGTAGATGTTTGGTATCGTAAATACTTTCGCGTAGTTGTTAAATAAAAATAAAACAATGCGTGCTCAAACACTTACCATTTTAAGACTCCTCCGTGAAATCGCAAAGTGAATAATGTCTGTTAAATATCTGCAACATTAGATATGTTTCAATAGTTGTTTCGACAGACCGAGTGTGGCGCGAGGAAAAAATGTGTTTATATGCAGAGAATGAACGTTTTACATCTAGTGACGTTATATTTGCGTAATTAAAATATATCCTTTAAAACAACTTAACGGTTCTGTTGACGCACCTTCACAAATGTGTCTTAATGTGCCAAAATCAGAATCTTTCTCTAAAACACTTTCATACTTTTCCAGAACACAAAATTTTTCTTCTATCGCGCATAGCCGTGCGTGAACATGTTGCACTATTTGCACAGATTCCACTAACGACACCGAAGGATCTTGTAACTTTTCTATTGCCTCCGCTAGTCCGAAGTAATTGTTGTGAATAATTTTTAAATCCGTTTTAACCCGACTATCCTGAAATTTCGACTGGCTTTTCTTGATAGCGGCAACTTCCTTTGGATCGAATTGTAAAACCACGTTCTTAATATTCTCATAATATTTATGATAATAAAACGCAGCATTTAACCAAGTTCCCCAACGTGTAAGAGTAGGTTCTGGTGGGTCAGGTATACCTGGGCACAGTCTGTGAAATTCGCGAATACGTTTCGGGGATTTGACAAACACTGCTTTTGTATGCGTTATTAAAGCGTCTACCTCAGTATAACATTTTCTGATACCATCTGCCACAAGATTGAGAGCATGAATTTTACTCGTAATGTGTAACAAGTTAACAGAATGCTTTTTAAGAGACCCGCCTACAGAAACTATGTTTGCTGCGCCATCACTCATAAACATCAACAGTTCGTTTGTTGAAAGTTCATACTTTTTCAATGTATTTAACACTAACTTTACAATTACTTCGGCAGTACATTGCTGTATACGTCTGAAAGCTAATAGAATTGAAGGTGACGATTGATGCGGTTCCATTTTACGTGCCATTATGTTAACGACCGAATGTTTTTTACGATCTGTCGTTTCGTCCACACATAACCACATTTTTTTTTCTTTCAACTCCGATTTAATTCTTTTTTCAACATATTCACGAGCAGATGGTACTATCCCTCGTAACGATGTCCGACTTGGTAATTTGTACTCCGAATAGTTATTCCAAAACAAGACAAACCCTTCCTTGTCTAGTAAATTAAACGGTATATTACATACAATAAAAGTAACACATAAATTAAATATAAATTTGTCATAGTCTCATGTGCAAGTTTTTTTGAAGCATGCCGTTCACTGTTTACGTGCCATAGACAGGCCCTTTTGGACCAACTCATCAACGGGACATTACATACTACACATTCAATTTTAGCGCCATCATACGTTAAGTCAGGAATTTCGGCTAAAAATTTTCTAACTTGGTCTGCCTTGGGTCGTTTGCGCGACGTACGCAACATTTCTAAACAACACGTACCGCGCTAATGGCAGGTCGAAGCTACACTGAGGCTTGTATGTAACCGTATAGATACGACGCAGCTGCCTGTTGGCGCGCGTGGCCAACTCTAGTTATGAACAGACAAATTTCTCCGTGGTAATATAGGTTAATGTTAAAGGAAATAGGACTTTATCCAAATCCACAAATTAGCTATTTTTTTGTATAGTACTTTACGTTCCTGATATTACTAACAGGTAGCTTTTGACCAATCACCACTTATAAGATGGCGTATAAATAAAGCAATAAATTTTTGAGCATATTCGTATAAGTAACATCTTGTTCTTCCATTTCGAAATTCCATTCCAGATGTGCATACAATATTCACGAACAGAAAAAAATCACACTCGACTCCATTCCCTTCCCAAACCTTCTACTATATTCGCAAGAAATAAAGTTTGATACGGGCTCACCCGCAGCCAACAGAGCCGACAGTCTCTGACCTTATGCCATTTCCATTAAACCATTAATAATTCATTCTCGCAGACCCTTTAATGTAATGTATGAATAAGTTTATGGCAAAACTACGGCAGAGAACCAACTCCAGGATTGAATATACTCCGCATATACAGCCAGGGCCTGTGTGTATATTTGATTGCGAGATACTCTCCTATTGTATTGTACCGGGTACTATGTCGTCTCTCTCTTTCCCTCAGAGTATTTTCCACGCTTCTCCGAACAGTGGAATAACTTACGCTATCGTCTCCGGTCCTCTGCGCTGCGTCCTATACAGGAACGTTGAGAGTGTAGGGAACACAATGCATTCCCATTAACGAAGGCATTCTCCGGGCTGGTGAATTGTGCTGTACTGGAGATAGTGAGCCGTTACTTAGAAAATGGGTTTGGTGGAAAAGAATTGATTTTGCGTGGTTATCAAGTATAGTTTTTTCCAAAAAGTTTTTGAAAGCGGGAAGGAAAGCGAATACAGGCAAAAAGGGTTGATGATTTCTACATGCAGGTTGTATCGGTCCAAAATGAATTTCTCGGGAAAAGTGCCAATCGAGAGTTGATTCGTTCGTATCATCCTAACTGCACCATTTTTATTTAACACAAATTTACTTTTCGATTGAATGTTTGTTACTTTTTAATGTACAGTCGCTAGTAAGAAGCTTCGCCAATATCACGCCCAAATCTTTAATAATCTGAAACCGTTGGTGATCTTTACCATTTAACTTATACATAAAATCAATATAATCGTTGCTTCTTACATATGACACTTCTTAATGTTGAGTTGCAAATGATTATACCCACACCAATCATTAACTGTTGATATATTTTTTTGCAATTTAATGCAGTCTTGAATAGATCTTGCTTCTCGAATTATTTTCAAATCATCAGCAAATATTAAGTGTTCGCTATTAATAACGTTGATGATGTTATTTATAAATAGTAGGAATAAAACTGGACCAAGATTAGATCCTCGTTGCTATCCAGAAGACGGACAAAATGTATCAGATCTCACATGGCAGTATTCTACAACTTGTTCTCTTCCAATTAAAGAAGGTCTAAGCAGCGCTAGCAGGGAAGGTGAAAAACCAATAGCCTGTAGTTTCCAAAATAGTACATAGTGGTCAACTTGGTCAAATTGCTTTTGAAAATCAGTGTAAACTGTGTCAACTTGGCTCTGTCTGTTAAATTCGTAATTGGTCATAAATCCATGGTGACCGGGTGAAATGAGGATCTTAACTGCACTATAAATGTAATCGCATAGTATGGATTCGAAGATTTTTGCAAAATTGCACAGAATAGAGATAGGCCAGTAATTGCGTACATATGTCATCTGAGCTTCTAGACTTTAGACAGGACACACCCTAGAGCTTTTCCATATTTTTGGCATCTCTAATGATTTTAATATCAAATTGAATAAATAAGGTAACTGATCCACAAATAATGTAACATAGTCAAGAATAATAAAGCTCGGAATCCCGTCAACACCAGCTAGGAAACTGGCTTTTAATTTTTTCAGGTGATTTTGTAACAGTTCTGGTGGCACTACGCTACTAGTCCCAGTAATGTGTTTGTAACATAATTTTGATAAATAACAAATTAATCAGTGATATAGATGTACTAAATAGCGTAGTATTAATAATAATGATAATAATATATTGTTGTGATATAAGTTGTCATTAGCGGCACGTATAATATATTCAGGACAGTAACTCGTTCAACGTTAAAATCCCTCTAGTGGGATTATTAGTTCTTTTTCGGTAACATCTACTTCTTCCCTGGCCTTCGATCTCTTGTGTTCATTTTCTCGTAAATCTTCAAATTTAATGGAATATCTTCCTACAACAAGTAACAGCGTAAATTCCGAGGTATTTCCAGCATAATTTCAAATGTTTAATATGTTTCGTTTTTCGTAAACGTTACTAAAATTTACTAATGAACAGTTGTCATTGGAATTTTGTATCATAGAGTAGTATAATTTGAGTCCTATAGTCGCGTCACTACATGTATTCCGTCATGCTACTTTTATAAATAAGTATATTCATCGGGAATTCTTCACCAACTTCTATTTGGAAAATTGAAAATTTGAAAGAGTTATCAAAATTTGCTTTGGATGAAACAATCGCCATCGCGATTAAAATAAAAGAGTAGAGGGACGCCAATTAATTAACTTTGAATCAAGTTTTTCATCCAAGTAACACGTATTGTAGTTTGTGTTCCAATTTCAAAGTGTTTAATATTTCAAATCGTACCACAAATACTAGGTAGAAGTGAAGTTTGGTGGTTGAAGCATAGAGTTTATATGAAATCGTTATCCTTCCAGGTTAGTTTTTCATTTTTCAATTTCAATACTCGTTCAATTCCATAAATTAATATTAAAGTTTATTTAAATTGCCAAAAAAGTGTTTTAGAACACTTCCCAACCCTCAGTTCGTATAATTAACTAGCTAATTTGCGAAAAAATAATTTTATTCAACAATTTCCACATATAAAACATTTCAATATCTGTATTTTCACCTATACAAAAGTATATGAAATCACGCCAGTGAAGAAAGTGTGGGGCCCAAAACAGATCCTCGAAAAGCACTTTTGTTGATGATGCATACTAAGGAAAAAGTGTGAGCGATAACAACTTTTTGTTGACGATTTTGTAAATAGCTTCTGAACCATTCTAGCGATACGCCATTGACGCCATATCGTTCCATTTTATAACGAAGAATATCATAGTTAAATAATTAAATGTTAGAATCGAGAATTTGTTTGATGTGCACCAATTAATTTTACTCCATAACGCCTTATTTCTTTTCGCCACTATCAAAATAGACAATTTTTTCAACATCTCGCCCGATCCCAATATCTCCATCTGCACCAGCTGACGCGGTAATAATGGAATGGGAGGGTTCCTTGGAGGATACAGCTCAGCTCACTCGATAACTTTTACGGTGTCTATAAATTAGCGAAACCGAACGTATTATGAACTGGGTAATAGGTTCGATTGGATTCAGGAGGCTGATGTTCTTCATATGCCGCATGACAACCGCTCGCGCAACGCCGAAAGGGATTGTTTTTATATCACTATGAGCGAGCGAGGCCCAAATCAGATAAGCTTCGCTGGAAATTGACTGGGGTTTTGGGATTCGTTCATTTAGATTGGATTCCGATACAAATTCGAGGCCTTCAACGAAATAACTAGACACACTATGCGATAGAGAACGTACAATACTGCTATGTAATAGCGTATGCAGTTCAAATAAGTCAAAAGATAGCTAAACTTTGCAAAAAAAATAGGTTTCAAAATTATCGGGCTGTTAAAAAGATACAAATATATGAATTTTCAGTATAATTTCATATTTCCTTGAGTTTCAAGATTATTATTTATAGGAAATGTGTGTTATTGTTAATGATATTTACCTTTTTACTTTTATTCGTAATTTCAACCTTTTATTGTTGTCTTATTTTGTAAATTCTATATTTTATTTGTCTTATTTGCAAATTTGAAGCCTTGAAGCAATAACGCGAACCTTTGGCTACCCAACTTACCCAACTTATTTTGTTATAAACGCGGGTCTCTACGCTCTATCGCAGTACAACTAACCTATTACAACCTTTTTCTGAACTTAACATCAGACAGTTGTGATGAAAACATGGTAAAATAGTTATTATAAAATAGATTCCACTTATCTTATCACTTTAGCAGCGGTAGATTTTGACATCAATAACCAACCAAGTGATAATAACCGATAATGGAAACATCGACTGATTTCCTGCATTCTAATACCCTACCTTCCTTGAAAAGACATAATTTAAAAATAAAAAAGCAATTATAAGGAAAGTTATCACAAATATGTTGCAGATTTAAAAACGTGAATAAAAAGTAGGGTATACGGCTTAAGAAAAATTAGGTAGCACCACCTAGCGGTGACTCATTTAATTTAAAGAACTCTTACCATGAAACAGGTATCTACCACTAACGAATATTTATAACAAACTTTTCAGGCTTTTATAATCTGTGTCCATTCCCGAAATATCGCTCTGTTCCATTCCTGTCTAAACACGCTGTATATATTTTGTTATGCGCATATTTATTTATTTACCTACTTATTTTATATACACAATTATTGTAATCCACTTATATACACATTTGTTAAAATACTTTCGTATATATATACTGCTTGTTCGTTGTTTCGTTTTCTAGGTTTCTTTTTTGTTCCTCCTACTTATATTGTTTGCTTTTTACATCGTCACAACAAACCAAACTCCAGAAGTGAACTGTACACGTGAAAATAATGTAAAAAAAATTGGAAAATATGTAAATGTTCTTATACGGTTTTCATTTGGTTTCAAGTTATAACGTAATTAAGAAATTTTAACTAGCGTTCTTATAAATGGTCCAAATTTTCGCTTGTTTTCGAGTTAATACCTTTTAAATAAGATAAAAACATCCTCGCATTGACTAGCCAAGTGAAACAAAAAGTCTGGTACGTTCCAGAGCTTTGGATTGGTCGCTGATCCTATTAGTTGGTCTCCAAGATCTTCGAACCTCATACCACTGGACTACTGTTTATGGGGCTGGTTCAAAAATGAAGTTTATAAGGTAAAAGTCGACACTAACTCGACGTATTAGAAATACTGCAGCCGATATTCAACAAGACAACTGTGGAAATATATCTAATGCTGTTAACTTTTTACAACTCTTATCCAGTGGGTGATAATACTGATAAAGGTGCTTCTATCTTTAACGTTTGATAATTGCAATGCAGCCCGCCAACCTACTTGATAACGCTGCTTAAGAGGGTGAGCGTTTCACAACTTTTCAGTTCCCTTGTCTCTCAGCCAGCAGTAAATAAGTCTTCAGACAATCATAATACTAGAAAAGAAATTTAGTTTGTTGAAAATTTAAATTGTAAGTATATAAAATGTAGCCTATATGAAATAGATTAACAATTTCCTCTTACCCATGTTTACTTCACATTCCTCTTATGTTTAATGTACATACATAATCAATCTCTATAAACGGAAATAGATTAACAAAAGGAGTTCAACAATCTTATAATTCATATATTTCATTAAATCACTTCAACCGCGAAAATCTATATCGGGTTCAATTTTTTCCGCAGAAATTTGGTACCTCATTGTCGCGCAAAGTATACATACAAAGCAGAGCAACGAGCCCGTAACATTATGGGATGCAAATTTGTCAATATATCTTTGGTCGATGTTATTATGAGACTTACCGCTGCGGTACTTCTATACGGCGAATAATAGATGCTCGACGTTAATCTCGGTGCTATATTATAATATTAAACGAGCGTGCAATAAAGGTAAATCATGCCGTGTATTTTCATCTCTTTGCTCCAGGATAATAGCCACATTAACTTACATTGTAACATTGTTACGACGATAAACGAACAGTTTTGATTGGATCTTTTAAATGATTTGTAGGAAGAAAAGGGTTTGTAAAGCTAGGTGTTGGTACTCTTCTATAGAGGGAACCTATAATTTCAACTCGCGTAAACTGATATATTGCTATTTCCTGTAAATTTTGTAGTTTCATGGATTACAGAAATGTAAACTTGACACTTCGTGCAATCGAAAATTATAAATATGGAATTACAAAAAGAACATGTCAGTTCTAAGAATCCAAAATATTTACAAACATGACTATCCCCATTTAACCTTAGAATTCATTTTAGATTTATTGCACCCTCTTCCTAAGGTTAGAGATACTATGGTTGGCCAAGGAATCGCTAGACTTTAATTGTCAAAGTTTTCCTGCGCAATAGCTAACTTGTTGCCTTATTTTTGTAAAGATAGTCTATAAAAATAAACTTTATAATGGAATTTATTATGAACAGGACTAACATGTCTCACGCTTGGCGTTTATTTAATTGCCTGCACAGAGAAAAAAAGTTCTTGTATGAAACAAATATATATCTTTGAAATCATTTATTTAATTCAACAAAGGTTTATTTGAGTGAAAGCACATTTTTTAAGAACAGATTGAATTTGTTCGCATGTACAAACATTTTTATTTGACATAATTTTATTGAGTCAAAGAAATATATGTTAGAATCGTGCGCTTCGCGCGCCGTCGGCAATTTCCGTTGAGTGAACGCAGGCAATCACAATCGTAGTCCTAGTTTAGGTTATGTGAGATGGCGGTTGGTAAGCGGTGAGATGTAAATGAAGAAAATAATAGGTAAGTAGGATATATTTTTACCATTAGATAACTAACTTTAATGTATAAAAAAATAATGAAATAGTTGCCACAGAATGGTGAATATCAGAATTCCAGTTTGTATTAGGGATTAGCGAAAATTACAGAAATCTTCCCGATATCGCTTTCAAGGCCAGTAACACCAATGTCAGCAATTGAGATTCAATTCACCACATATTTAACAATGATTTGATTTTTTCGTTTTAATATTTTGTATCTAATTGTTAGTACATTTCCTCCTTTTTTGATATAACAGGTACTTCACCAAAGGCATGTGATAAGTAAAGTTGTACGCTGCCGTAAATACTATTTCATAGTTCTACGTTTGTTTTAAAAATGTTGTCTACGTCGCGAAAACGGCCAATGCTGGACAAAGTTACAGAATTTATAGCAGAAATCCCTGACCTAAATTATGATGGCGTTAAAATTCAATGTGTAATTTGTAATATCCCTTTAATGTGTTGGTCCAAAAGGGATTGTCTCCGTCACGTAAATAGTAAACAGCATTCTTCAAAAGGAAATTGCACACGACACTATGACAAATTTAAATTTAATTTATGTGTTGCTTTTATTGCATGTAATCTACCGTTTAATTTACTAGACAAGGAAGCATATATATTCTTTTGGAATAAATATTCGGACTGCAAATTACCAAGTCGGGCATCGTTACAAAGAATTGTGCCATCTGCTCGTGAACATGTTGAAAAAAGAATTAAATCGGAGTTGAAAGATAAAAAACTGTGGTTATGTGTGGACGAAACAACAGATCGTAAAAAACATTCTGTGGTTAATGTAATGATGCGTACAATGGAACCACACCAATCGTCACCTTCAAGTCTATTAGCTTCCAGACGAGTACAACAATGTACTGCCGAAGTAATTTCAAAGTTGGTGTTAAATACATTAAAAAAGTTTGAACTTTCAGCAAACCAACTGTTGATGTTTATGAGTGATGGTGCCGCAAACATGCTTTCTGTAGGCCGGTCTCTTAAAAAACATTGTGCTAACTTGTTACATATTACGTGTAAAATTAATGCTTTCAGTCATGTGGTAGAGAGTATTAGAAAATGTTATCCTGAGGTAGACGCTTTAATAGCGCATACAAAAGCAGTGTTTGTCAAATCCCCCCAACGTCTTCACAAATTTCACAGACTGTGCCCCCGTATGCCTGAGCCACCAAAACCTATTCTTACACGTTGGGGAACATGGTTACAGGCCGCGTTTTATTATCATAAATATTTTGATAATATTAAAAACGTGGTCGAACAATTACTTCGGACTAGTGGAGGCAATAGAAAAATTACAAAATCCGTCGGTGTCGTTAGTGGAATCTCTGCAAATAGTGCAACATGTTCACGCACAGCTATACGCGGTAGAAGACGCAAAAAATGTTTGTGTTCTAGAAAGGCTTGAAAGTGTTTTAGAAAAAGATTCTGATTTTGGCACATTAAGACAAATTTGTGAAGGTGCGTCAACAGAACCGTTAAGTTGTTCCAAAGATTATTTTAATTACGCAAATATAACGTCACTAGATGTAGAACGTTCGTTTTCTGCATATAAACACACTTGTTCCTCACACCGCACTCGGTTTACCGAGACAACTGTGGAAATATATCTAATGTTGCAGATATTTAACAGACATTATTCACTTTGTGAGTTCACGGAAGACTCTTAAGACGGTAAGTGTTTGAACACGTATTATATTTTATTTCTGACCATTTATTTTGTGTAAACTTTTATGCGCCCGCCACTGGCTGTTGGCGCAAATTGAGCAACTCTAGTGATAAGACATGTTTGAGTGCATAAATCCGTTGAGGTATCTGCTATTTTATTTGCTACCAATTTTGTAATAATACGTAGCACCCTTTTAGCACCTAATCATACAGTTATCCCTGTTACTCGTTCCCGATTCTCAGGATTCCTACGAGATTACCGATGTAGTAAGTTTTGTAGTATCATTTGCAAACAAAAGAAGTACATGTATCACTTTAATCTATATGTATCTGTACATACAACACAAGTTATTTTGTGGTTATGTCATCTTCATCGAAATAATGTTGTAGGTATACAATTACAAAATTACGTATATATGGATAATTATTATTTTTATAGATACCTATATAACAGTGCATACTTTTTACCAATTTTTTTTCTCGTTATGTTTTTGTAGCTGTATATTGTAACAATTTGAACACAAATTGTCGGTATTCTATATCTAACTTTGATATTAATATTGTTGAAATCAGGTTACAACTTCGAGACATCGACACCTAACCTAACCTAACCAGATTCGCTTTACAAGTCCCTGAGAAATGTGAGTAATCTCGAAGAAACTCGAAGGAAATCTGTAAGATTTAAGGTCACCGAAGTTATGGTATTTTAGGGAGCTGGAAAAATAAAAGCACCAAATCATTACTAAATGGAGATTAATTTTCGGCGTTGTACTTATACTTTATGTACTTTTGTTAGTTTATCCACAATGTTAATAAAGTTTTTCAAAAGATTGTGTATTTGTAAAACATTGTTACCCTATGTGCTCACAAATGCATGCTTTCTTCCCTAAAAAGAAGAAAGTATCTACCGTACTAACCATTTCAGTGGAGTAATAATACCAACAGAATAACATTTGTCAAAGTAAGAGCATACTTTAAACCATAGATATATTTTGGAGAGAAAGGAAATTAAAAAAAGAAGAAAATAAATCAAGAAGAAAAGGAAACAAATCAAGAGCAGAATAAAACAAAGTATACAGTGACCACAGATGACTGACAAGGGTACGTTAATCTAGTTATCAATTACATAGGAAATAGAAAGCATACATTTGAAAAAGTGGAACAAATGGAGTACTTGGAGGAGGGAGGTAGAGAAAAAAATAGAAAGCAAAAGACTCGCCAGAAGAAATAGAGCTTGGACCAAAATTTTTAAACCTAAAAGTATTCTAAGAGCCCCAAAAATAACTATGTATTGAACGGTGGTATTAAGACAATAATTTATGCTTGCAAAATCTGGGCAATGAATAGGAAGCATGAAAACAGAGTCGAAATATGGATATGGAAAATGTTATGGAAAATTTGTGGAGGAATTGTGTAAATGGGAAATTTAGAAAGAGAACAAATAAAGAAGTAACAATGCTGTTAAAAAAGCAAACATCGTGGTGAGAACGCGAAAAGCCAGATAGTTGGGATATATAACTAAGAATTTTAATGGGAAGAAATAGTAAAAGATGGCTGAAGGAAGGCAAGCAATATCTAGAGGAGATAGGAGTTGATATGCGTGCTAGAGTACAAGGACGTAGTGGGCAATCCAGTTGCGAACCAGGTAGCGAGAAATGGTTCTGAAATGATATTTACAGGACTTGTACCGGGTATAGGTATAACTATGGTTGCAGTGCAGCGTGAAATTAACGAGTGGATCAGATAACAACAGCAACTATATTGAAACCATTCAATTAGACAGAGATGCAGCAAGTAAATGATGATACTTACATGAAATAGAACGCAACATAGGACAACGATGCATCTACTACAGGATATGGTTGCCCAAGAGGACTTCTGCAAAACATGGCGGTCCATACAGATGAACCCCTACGCAAACTATGTAATGAAGAGCAAGAAACAACTTCCCGTATTATTTTTGGATACGCAGCATTGAAGCACAGACACACTCTATTAAGCGATCAAGGGAATAAACCTACTCGAATAAATCTGAACCTTGATGTAGGATTAATGCAATAAACCTAGTTCCCATAGTGTTAGGAACGTAAAAGATTTTATCCTGCTTATAGTTCCAATCATTCAATCAATCAAATTACGAGTCACAAAAGGAAATATAAATCATAGAATCACGAATGTCTCTTAAGACAAGTACAATTGTATTGCCTCTTCTGTTGTTAAATTTCCACCCCTTCTCCTAAAAACTATTATCCGGTAGTGAGTTCACGTACTTCAATTTAGTAAAAGTTTAAAGTCGTCTAATTTATTGTAATTGAAAGCCATCGTCTCTATCTCCACGCGAAGAGGAAGAAGAAGAAAGGAAACTTCAAATAAGACTGTTGGTTGGATAAAATGTCTATCTCGTCACACACATACATGCAAAATACGTCGCTATATCGTTAAATTCTAGCGAAATATTTATCTTTCGACCGAACGAATGGATTCCAATATCAACGACGAGATATGGACGTCTCTCCCGTATAGCGACAATAAAGGGAGCAGCCGCGAACGAGGGGGGGAGAGAGTGACAGAGACGACGACGCTTGACGATTCAATCTTCTCCTCGCATAGATTTGCATCGTTTAATAAATTTACCGAGTTTATTACCTGGATGGTATAAAGCGTAGCTGTTTCTAGCGGGAGCGACCCGTAAAACTCTACGATTTATGTAAATTTCGCATCGGAAAGGGGAGAGGAGGGAAATAGAAGCTACTGCATGAATCGCGGTTGATATTTGACGCGAAAAAAAGATAAGTTCTTGAACTACTGTAGTCTTTGCACTTTTAGGGTCTCATTTCGCTAACGAATTTTGAGTGACTATCTTTTGAAACCATCACGCCATATACGCTGCCTTGCTTCTGCAGAAACATTGCTTCATCATTTTAATCACGAAATTAAAGTTACGAACGACTTTCACTTTATTCCTAACTTGTAAGTCATCTTCATTTGACAATGAACTATGTTGTGTGTGGAAGCGTGTTTGGAAGAACGGTGTAAAGTTTTGAGCAGCCGATAGGTCAGCTCATTAAAAGTCATATTAACCACATTTACCGTAGTCCAAAATCTAACGGATCTTAAGGTATCTGAACTTTTAGTAAATTTTGATTTTCCACCAAAAATTATATATAAGCTTCCCCGTTAAGGTTGTCGGGTAACTAATATGGATCAACGAGAGAATTACTTATTAGTCCACAGGATGCTGTGCAAAAAAAAACTATTCTCAGAGTCCTCATGTAATAGGAATCGCGAAAATGGCATCCGTCGGACGTGATCTCCTACTTCTAGACCTTACAATGATATATAGTGGAAGGGGTGGAAGGTAAGAAGTACAATAAAAAATAAGGAAAGAGAAGAAAATAACAATGTAACGTAATAATAAAAAGAACAATAATAACAGAAAACATCTTAGCGCCGATATCACACTGAATAGTAGACAGACAAGACTCGACAAATGTCAAAAAATGAAGTTATAAAGTTACTCATCGTCTAGGAGACGGGATATGACAACGAGATAAAAAGGTAGTGGTCCCTGTTCCTTTGTCC
Organism: Dynastes maya; assembly: GCA_029619315.2. Classification (NCBI taxonomy): domain Eukaryota; kingdom Metazoa; phylum Arthropoda; class Insecta; order Coleoptera; family Scarabaeidae; genus Dynastes; species Dynastes maya. The sequence continues at coordinate 53,148,463 of JAROYE020000004.1, read as the reverse complement.
CGCAATACTGATTTATTGCTCTCTCATAGTTTATGTGGAATTTCTTGGTATTGTTAAAAGTTTGTGTTACAAGTGAGGTACAGTTTGTGCGTTATAGGATGGCGAACGCTTCAGATGCGCGGTGGAAATACAAGACCGCTCAATCTAAATGTTACCAGTGGCGTAGTAAGGAGTTATGTTTACATAATACATACCTTCCTACTATATTTCGAAGAATGTGACATTATTTATGCATCTATTTTTCTATTATTTGTATTGACCTGAAGGGTTTTTGTACCTGCATCTTAAGTATGTTATTATACATATTGTATTCATGTTATTTACTTAATGCAAATGAGGGTTTAAATGAACATTAAATTGCTATTAGAAGAAAATTTTAGTGTTCTATCATCGCCATTTTGGCAAAAACATGCACTCAGTTACTCAGTTGTAATTTAGTTTCCGTAACGAAAACTGAGGGCGAAAACGCTAGCCTTAAGTTTCATTTTCGAATACGCTTGTTGCAAAGAAATGGCATCAACAATCGCTGCAAATAAAGTGCTTCACAGTCAAGCTCATGAAATTGTGTATAATGTTTTCAATTATTTCAAAACAGGAAGTGATAAAAGTTTGACGGAAATAAAAAACATTGTGTTTAGGGCTACAGGTGTATCAATAAGAACCATTGAAAGGATTGCGAAAGAAGGAAATAATCCACGACATGAAAATGAGCCTATTTTATAGTCGTTTTTTATAATGCTAAAATAATGAAACAGTTCACTAAAACCCTTACCACAACACTTAATTCGTACTGGACGCACGTTTCGATAGCCAAGCTATCATCATCAGCAGCAAGACTGAACTAACAAGCTAAGTGAAAAACTAACCTTATAAGGAAAATAAATTATGCAATATGTAAATTTAAAATCGTAAAATTAATGAGCCGCTTCATTGCACAGGACTATAAATAGCCTAAAGGTAAATGAGCCGAATGACGTGAGTTAATAAATCCTAGATTACAATGAAGCGGTTCATTGCACATGGTTAAAATTACAACTAAAAAGTAGTTGTAATTTTAACCATTTTAACCACAGTTTTAGAGTATCCGTTTATTGCTAAAATAATTTTAAAAAATAAGTCGAGCTACGCCACTGCATGTTGCATTCAAACTTGAATTTTCCCGAACGATGTCCGACGTCCTCGTACAGCGCGAAATCGCAATGCTCACGCGGACGGACCTGCCTATTCGAAAAGGAAATATAAGTAAGGAAGTTTAAGATTAACATAAATATAAAAAGGAAAAATACAATACAAATAAACTAAGAATTACTAAACTTTCTAGCCGTTAACTGAATAGTAGACCCAACTACTTTCCTAAAAACTGAGTTATAAGGCTTCTTTCTCTAGGAGAGGAATTAAACGATGAAAAACCCTTTTTTGTCCCGCAATAAATGAATTAGTTTTACTGCATTAGTTTAATGGTGAATTTTGGCGGATTCAATTACAAAAGTTAGTTTAAAAGTCCATTGCGTTTGGATGGGTAACGTTCATGGGTTAAATAGCCTCAATCTACCTGCCATGGCGTAGTAAAGTTAATGTTTACAAAACATCTGTATATAAAATGTTCGAGAAGGGTGAATTATTATATTATTTTTCTATTATTTGTATACCGAGGTTTGTACTCATCTTAGTTGTTATTATACTATTTATCATGTATTCTTATGCAATGGTTTAATGACATTAATGCACTTAAAAAAATTAGTGTTCTACACCTTTTGGCAAAACATGCTACTCAGTTTTCAGTTGTAATTTATTCGTAACGCAAAATTTGTTCATCCGAGTAGGAAACGCTGCTTATTATTTGAATCGATACGTGGCAAGAAATTCATCAACAGATCGCTTGAAATAATGTTAAAAAGGCTCGGAATTGTGCTTAAGTTTCAATTATTTAAACAGAAAGAAAAGTACGAGAAATAAAAAACTCGTTAAAACCTTGAAAGGATGCCATACAGGAAATATCCAGACATGTGACCCTATATAGTGTAGTTATTAAAAAGATTAAATAAGTCAGCTACGCACTGATAAATGGACGCCTGGAACAACGGCGGAAAAGATCCTACAATCGCGATGCACCAGTTATACTTTGATTAACAGGAAAAAAGTAAGGAAGTTTTCAAGCCACATTGAATGGTTCATATTTAAAAGAAAAACAGACATTTAGACTAAAATTTTCTACTCGAAGGAAATAAGACATATTTTCCGAATAAAATAATAATTTTGGGAAACATCAAAACTTACAGTATCTACAACTCCAATGAGACTCTTGACTAAATAAAAGGTATATGGCTGTACAATCACCTGAAGGAGGCAAAACTTACTCGCTCCACTGATATAAGAAGTTATGGCCTCTGTCTTTTAGGACTGCAGACAGATTCTTATCGATTACCTTCAAAAAGGTAATACAATGAGAGGAGAATACCTTTTAGATCATCTACATAATGCTATACAATACAAAAGGTACCACTTAAAAAAGAAAGGAGTACCATTTCAGCAGGATAATGCACGTGTACACACTTCGGCTGTTTCAATAACAAAAATGCATGAACCACACTTCAAATAGTGTATGCGTCTGCTGTATTCGTCAAATTTGGCTCTTTCCGATTTTTTCCTTTTTCCGAACTTGAAAACTTCATTTGGTGGAAAGAATTTTGAGTCGAATGAGGCCGTAATCACTAGAGTAACCTAAACTTGCGGACTCGCATAGGCGTCGGTATTACGGGTTAATATAAGAATACGAAAAATTCATAAATAAACTAAACCGGTAGAGAAGCAGGCATGTAGTGTCGACCTTGAATATAAATCATGTTAAACCGCGCTGAGAGAGATTTCGTTTTAGTACCGGTTGAGTGTTGCAGAGATTAGTCGAACGGTCAAGGTTATGTACTTACGTGTCGCTTTTGAAAATATAGCTGGTGTTTTTTGTGTGTTGTAGTATTATACCAAGTACATAATTAGTGTATCGTTTCATATAGAACTAATATTTACATACCTAAGAAAACAATGCCTCGTAATAGATTTGCTACTAATGTACATAAGTATGTGTCACTTTTTCCCCATTTAAAATATGACGGTAGTGCAGTTTTTTGCTTAATATGCAATGTTCGTTTGGCTGCATTGGACAGAACTGATTGCTAGAGGCATGTCAATGGTATTAAGCATATGAGAAATGCACGAACTCATACATTTATTAATTATGTTTACCTCTTGTAATCTTCCGTTGTCGTTGGTAAGAAAAGCAGCTTTTAAAACGTTTTGGCGACAATACGTTCCAAAGTACCCATTATCCTCACAAACACAATTACAGAATCATTTTCCGCGAATGAAAGAGATGCTAGAAAATGTGTGTAAACGTGATTTGTGTTCCAAAAAAATATGGATTACCGTGGATGAGACGACCGATATAAAGAAAAACAGTATTGTGAATGTAATAGCTCGCGTTTTATCTAGCGAGAACACAGCATCTCGATATTTGTTAGCTTGCAAACGTGTTCAACGATGTACCGCGGAAAATATTCAAAAGGTGATAATGAACGCTTTGAAAAAATTTAAAATTGCCCAAGATCAAGTTGTGACATATAGTGCAGCAACGATGTTAAGTGTTGGGCGATCCTTAAAACATATATTTCCTAACTTAATACATATAACCTGCGTGCCGCATGCTTTGCATTTAGTTGGTGAAGTTGTTCGACAACATTACGGAAACGTTGATCGGATGAGTGGAAGTACTAAAGCAGTGTTTCGTAAATCTCCTAAACGTTTAAAAGAATTTCGTAAATTTTGTCCAGGTATTCCAGACCCTCCTGAACCAATTTTAACGCGATGGGGTACTTGGCTAACAGCAGCTTCTTACTATTGATCCATTTCAACAAATTCAATCAGTTATAATGCGATTTAATCGGAATGAATCCAAAGCAATTAGAGAAAGTCAAAGAGAATTTCAAATTCCTCAACTTTTAGAAGATTTAACAACAATATGTACCAATTATACAGTATTACTAGATGCCATCAGAAAACTATAATGTACTGAATTGTCATTGCAGGAATCATTAGACATAGTGGAGAGTGTAAAAAATAAATTACACACATTAAACGATACGCTAGGATTATGCGCTAGTCAAAAGTTGGCAGATGTTTTAAGAAAAAATCCCGATTTTAATACTTTAGAGGCCGTTTATAATAAGTGCAAGAATAGTGAACTTTTAAGTGATTTTGAAAAACAGTTTCTACATGCAAATGTAACTTCCTTAGATGTGGAGAGATCGTTTTCTATGTATAAGAATATTTTTTCTTGTCGACGCACAAGGTTTAAAGAAGTAACTGTGGAAATATATGCAATGATGCAAGTTTACAGTAGTTCACATCCTGATGCCTCTAATTTGTTGAATAATTAGCAAGTAAGTTTATTTATGAATTTTTCGTATTCTTTATTAACCTGTAATACCGACGCCTATGCGAGCCCGCAAGTTTTGGTTACTCTAGTAATCACTGAAGTTAACGCATACTTCCAAAGCTTACATTTTTGAAAGAATGAAAAAACTTGAATATCGGTGATCCCCAAGGAAAAATAAAATATTTTTTTTGTGTTTTCTTGTCTAGGCTCACTAATTAATGTTCCACACTCCCAACATCATTTTCCAGAGCGGATATAAGTATTTCGCTTTTGTGACCGCTCCTAATGCATTTATATGCCGCATTATAATAATTTCGCTATCCTAAACTGTATCTTTTTCCCGGAAACCGGAACAAAGATACGAGTAGACAATTCTTATCCTAAACGGAAAAATCTGACCTCTCTACCTACTCCGCTATACACTCCCGCATTATTTTATTCACGATGCGACCCTACGAACTACTCTACGCTGTACGGCGCCATAACTATAGATGGGCGCGTGTTATTTTACTAACAAGTGCCGATAACAATCTCGTCGTGTGCGCACAGGCCCTCAGAATTCCGGGTAATTCCCGGTTCGGCCGCCAGAGCGCAGAGTCCCGCAGTGACAGTTAACCGGAAAACGATGCGCCGCTTTAACATAATAAACAAATTAGAATTCAGGTTGGGCCCGCTCGATTGCAGGGGAACATCGCGGCAGCGGCGTTTTCCCTTCCAGAAATCAAGACGGCCGTGGAAACGTTATTTAAACGCGAACTTCACTTCGCTTTCCCGTACAGATCCCTTCGTTCCTCTCGGCGTCTCTTCCTCGGCTTGCCGTCCAAATTGCTTCTGTAAACACGTCTATGGTCGTTCTCTTTCGTTCCGAGGCATATTTATGCTGCGGTGGTTGGAATTTCCTTCGCGGTAACATCTTTTCTCAACAAATTTAATACGGGACGTCATTGTTTGTTGACGATAAAGATAAGGGGTGGGGTGGAAAGTGATCAAGGGAAGCTGTATCGTTTACCATTTTATGATTTTTCTCAACGTTCTCCAGTAGAAATTCTTTAATATTTTGTAATCTTTTAAATTGCTTCATTTTGTTAGACAAACAGCGTCTCATATTCCTAATAGATATTAGAACGATTTAATAATTTGTTGTTGATTTTTTGTTTGGTAGATCACCATATTTTCTTATATTTAAAACTGTAAATATATGAGTAAGGAAATATCAGAAACGCTTTTAACACTATATGTTGCGTCTACAGATCGACGACGACACCTAATATCAAATAGAGGGCTATCAGTGAGGATAGACGAGGACCCATGAATGACTATTACTACTAACTATCGTATCAATCGCAGATGATAAATAACGCGTGACAAACGTTGGCAAACGCAGAGATGCCTGTTTGTACGTATGTGGATGCAGAGTTCAGTAATGCGGTAGACATTGAGGAGTTGGGTCGTTCGGTTATTTATCGGATTCTCATTGTGCGAAAAAATATATTTGGCGTTTTCGTGGTTTGGAATTTACAGGTTCACACATTCGTTGCAAATTTTGCGGTATAGGGTTGCTAGATCGCACGACATTTGAATGTAGAAGTCATATTAAAAGTAAACGTCACGTATTGAATTTAAGAAACAATATTCCGTACTGGCCATATCCCACAACACCTAGTAGATAATGAAAACTTTCGTCTTTTTTGGGATAAATATGTTCCATCATGAAAGCTACCAACAAAAATACAATTGCGGTACAATTTACCACCTGTGCAAAGTACAGTAAAAATCTGTATAAAAGACGAGTTGAGAAATCAAAAAATCTGGCTCACTGTGGGCGAAACTACTGATGCTCAGAAACACAGCGTGATTTATATTGTGGCGCGTCCTTTAAAACGTAATGGTCCAGCAGCTTCCTTGTTGTTAGCCAGTAAAAGGATTGGAAGAACTGATACCGAAACTGTTGTAAACATAATAAAAAATATGTTAAAAGAATTTTGTATCGTAGGGGCCCAAATCACCATGTTAGTTTCTGACGGAGCCGCAACAATGCTGAAAGCTGGTAGGATGTTAAAAGTATGCTTTCCGACTCTTCTTCACATAACGTGCCTCATACACGCATGTCATCTCGTAGCAGAAACAATTCGAAGCAAGTATCCTAGGGTGAATGATTTAATATCATCTACCAAAATAGTGTTTGTGAAATCTGCCACCACATCAGCCTATATTGACTCGATGGGAAACATGGATTGAGGCAGTATCTTACTATCGCAAGTATTTTTCCCAAGTGAAAGGTGTCATTTTCAAACTTAATCCTTCTAATTCTCCAGCGGTTCGAGAGAGTCAGCAACTTCTTTCCGATTCGGACGTTCAAAAAGAAGTAGATGATATTTCCATAAACTATTCTGTAGTAACACAAACTATTTCGCAGTTAGAAAATACTCACTTATCTATACAAGACTCGTTAAATAACATCAACAATTTAACAAATGTCCAATCAACTTTTCATCAACTTTGACTGGATTGCTGAAAACATCATTAAGCCTTTGTTAACTGATTATAATCAAGTGGCTGTTTGATAGCGCGCACTAACCAGCAACGCAGCATGTGGTTCTCTAGTGAGTTGGTCGTTCTTCGTTGGTGTTTTTGTAGTAGCGTTTTATGTACTAGAAATTAGTTCAAGACAATATTAAATATTTATGTTGTGATTTGGTTCTGTAGTGAGTTGATTCGTTCTACGTCGGTGATTTTTATTAGCGTTTGAGATATCAGACATTAGTTCAGGATGAACAGGTCCAGTTCCAAATTGCAGAAGAGGTCCAAAAACTTCACCGGGCATGAAAAAGTCAATTGGTCCAAATAATTCAAACGTAAGTTTGTAGGTAGGTATGTTAAAAAACACCAGTGAAAGTGGTTAACGCCGGTTAATTAATGATAAATGAATTAGATTATTATTAAACAATTAGCAAACAGTGTCTCGCATACATTTTTTATACTAAGAAGCCTTTGTTTGGAGTTATTTTTATGAATGATTTCAAACAATGAGATTTCCAGATCCCATTTATATACATATATGTATTCCTTTATTAAAGCTCTTCCTTTTTTATTAATGGTCTCCAATGCGATTCCAAGTTTCCATGACACCATTTTTTGAAAATCTAAAGTGGATATCGTCGTATCTTTGAAAAGGATCATTTCTCTCTCGAATGATGATAATGAAGTCCTTGATTAACATTTATGCAACGAATGACTGGTAATTTCCGTATTTGATGTCTAAATTTGAATGTCGTCAAAAAATTTGATGAACATCAACTGATTGGCGTTTGAGCAACGCATTCTATGACTTGATGTTTATTAACTAGATTTAACCATCATCAAATCTTTGATTGGCGTTTATACAACTGACCCCAACATTTTTTTAATCATTGCATTCTTTTAATAAATGTTCAAAAATACCCGCATTTACCTCTAACATTCTATGCTTCATCTACGAAGGGCGCGTGTTGCTCTCCTGATTGCTTCTGTCTTTCGTTAATACCGGCAGTATGTCTAATAGGCCGAATTAGTGCATCCCAAGTGTTGACTGTTACCCTATAAACTATATTTTTGAACCAGCCCCATAAACAGTAGTCTAGTGGTGTGAGGTCTGGAGATCTTGGAGGCCAGCTAATAGGACTACCGCAACCAATCCAACGCCAATATCGTCCAAATATTGCTTGACTTGACGAGCGAAATGTGCAGGAGCACCATCATGCTGATAATACATTTGCATTCTCACCTTTATGGGAATATCCTCTAGCAGTGCTTGCTCTACTGTGAGGAGATTATCCAAAATGAAAAGGCCAATTAAATAACTATGGACCATACCACATTACACGTTTACCGAAAACTTATGCTGTAAATTACTTTCGACTGTTGCGTGGGGATTTTCGCCAGATCATACATGAGAGTATTATTAATGTCGTCACGAGTGAATGTTGCTTCATCCGTAAAATTATGCGCGGTACAACACGGCGATTATAATTTATCCACCTACAAGGTAGGCACTGTATACGCTGAATATGGTATGGATATAAGCCTTACTCGTGGAGTGTGTCTATTACTCTTTTTTTTGTGGAATGCCCAATTGAGTACCAATTCTTCGTGAGCAAAATCCTGAATATTTTATATTTCTTCTAAATCTTGTCGAGTATCTCGTTCAGATGTTATGATAGCATTGGGAAGTATTCCGGTCGCACTATTTGTTCAGAACTCTGATAAATACGTTTTACCAGTATTTCTCTGATGTAGAAACCGTCGATGATATTCTTCAATAGCAACTGTAGCATTCCTATTACAAGAACCATAAACGAACACCATATTTGCATATTCTAAATTTGAATAAGTGTGTGGCATTTTCCAACAAAATAATGTACAAACTCGAAAATAAACGTTAAATCACTGCCACAACAAACTGACAGCCACACATATCAGAACAACAAAATTATTTAAAGGATTTTGAGTCTCGAAAGGATCAATTCAGATAGCCGGTACGTCATATGCGATAAGAAGCGAAAAAAACTAATGTCGAACGTTTTTTTGTTTTACATGCGTAGTCAATGCAAGGATATTTTTATTTTATTTAAGACCTACTAACTCGAAAACATCGAAACAATAGAATAATACATAGACACCTTTAATTCAAGAACTTCTTCGTTGCAAACTACTTGACAGTGTTAGCAAACTCAAATGTAGGTATATATCCCCAGAGCAAATTCATTTAATTCATTGCCACCTTCTTCCTAAGGTACCTTACACGCTTCTCTACCGTTTCTCAGGGCAGGGCGTAATAAATTTCCGAAATAATCCGTTCTCGCCGATCAATTTCAACGGTCTCTAGGACGCTGGCTGGCGTCTATTCTAGTATTAAGTCCGACCGCATCTATTATCTCAAGAAGACGTTGAATCATCGTCCAATTTATCATTAAACGAGCTAAGCTAATTCGACTTCGGCCGGGCTGTGAAGCTGTAAGATGGTTTCGTCTCATACGGGAGCTGAAATGGAATAATCATTGGACGGGTTAAACGTGCGCTAATTGAATTTACCGCGCATGGAACGGGGATTTCATCCATTATTGTTCCCAATCTTGTAGGTGGATACGTAATAGGCGCCATAAATTCTCGGCCTGGTATAGAAAAAATAAACTTGGTAAAATAAAACAATTTTTATTTTTCAATATAATCTCCCTTAACTTCAATAAATTTATTACAACGATCAATTAATAATTCTATACCCTTGCAAAAAATAATCTGAAGTTTTTCGCTCAAATACTTGTTTCAGAAATGTTAGACATAACTGCTAATTCCTTCACTTCAAACGGCGCGCAGTCTGCAAATACCATTTCTTCAATAATTGAAATGTTTTGAGGCGTTATCAGTTCAATTGGTCGACCTGGCCGCTCATCTTCAAGGGATTCTGGCCCTAAACGGAAACATTTTGCTCACTTTTTTACAGTGGAATATAAGGGAGGTAAATCACCATAAACGCCGATTAAACGTTGTTTAATGTGGTTAGACGTATGCCCTTCTTTTGTTGAAAACTTAATGACCGCGCGGTACTCAATTTTCGTTACATCTTCGAGACATCTTCATGCACTAGTCACGTTGTCTGGCTGGCTACTCAAAGCTACTACTCTTTGAGCCGGATATAGAGTGTAGGCCTCGCACATGTGCAACTATGACGTAACGGAGTTTTAACACGCTCGAACCTGTATAAGCCTGTCACACTAGGAATTGATGGCGCCTACCTCGTATATGTCTACTATATATATACGCATATAACTTAGATGTTGTGAACAATACGAAGACGTTAAGTTTGAAACATCAGAAACAACTCAAAAATGATTGAAAGCAATAATTTAAAAAAAAGCCTTCGATTTCATTCGCCTTTTTATTTTGTTAATAACAAGTGCTTTAGAATCAACGTTACATTAAATATGAGGAGGTGATATGATGTTATGCCATAAACAAACAAAACAATGTGTGATGAAGGATATAGGATTCCGTCCCCAAATAACGTTCAGTAAAGCACTAACAGAGAAGACTTTACAAAATTAATAAATACTACTGAAAACGCTAGAGAAATACCACCCAAAATCTATCAGAATCAATCCAAAATGTCCTAAAATATTTTAATTGAACTGTTGCCCATAAACCACATAAAAATAACAATAAATTCTTCAGTTAATTATTTCCCCAACAGGCGAATGGTAACCTGAGATTGTATGGAACACACCAGAAAAAAGCGTCATTCGAACTTAGTGGAACTCGAATGCACAACTCCTAGCTCTGCCACAGTCAGAAGCAGGTGCTCTTACGACTGAACCACTGAGCCATTTATTATAACATATTATACTGTAACAACTAAAGTTTAGCAAGGTTTTTTTAACAATGCGGCTACTCGTCTGCCTCGGCGTATCTTTCTTGCGAGGAGGGAGTGCCAATTGCTTTAGTTTTGATGTATAAAATACCTGCTTATTTGCTCGATACCTGAGTACTTCTCGAAATGAAACACAATACCTAAGTATAAAAATGAATATATTAAAACTGTTCCCCTTATAACAACAACAAAAATATTTAAAGAATGTGAAATTTCGTTCTTGTATTTATATATAAAAATATGCATGTACCTTAGTATTATATACATTTTATAATGCAGTTTCCTTACTTGTTTATGTACATATTTTGTGTACATATTTCTATGTATATTTATATAAATGTGCCTTAGTACATATTAAATTGCAACGTTCGTATGTTTCTTAAATTCGCAACGTATAGCCGTATGTATAATTGTAAACGCACCTCGTGCGAGTGCGAGGCATCTTGCTACCTTAAATGTATACATTGCTCCTCGCTACTGCCTCCTATAGAAGCGGAAAAGTTGAAAACCAAAAATCGTGCGGCTTTACGCGCTGCATTACACATAGCCGAAGGATCAACGGATGGCGATCGTGGTATTTAATGACGCTCCGAGGAAGTTTCAGTACTTTAATAAAGACATGCATATGTGCGTTATGCTTTCTCTCTCGGCGATGATTATCTGTTTAATGCTCGACTGCGGTGGTTCTCTGTCTCGCGTCCGTCTTATCTCACTTAATATAAGAGCTTGCCGAAGTTATTTGATATAATAGCATTTGACGTCGATTTTTGCTTTGTATGCAAATAATTGTGTTACATTTGCGTATATTAAATAAATTGAAGTTAGTTTTTGTGCTCAATATGTACACATCCAATATTTTAAGTGAATACAAATACAAAATGAAATATGAAAATTACAAAACAAAACAATATAATGATGAGTACCTATACAAAATACAATAAGTAAAGTAATGAATTTCTTAGCGTAAAGAATAAAACTAAAATGTTAAGTAGCCTTAACATTCATGTTGGTTAAATATATTAAATTGTTATATGATTGTAAACTTACGTTCTATGATAAGTTACATAAATTCTCGTTTCAGAACTGAGACCTAATGCTAGACACTAATGGCCAATAACATCTTCACAACACTGTACATCACAATAGAATTAATCTCACATTTACAACGATTAGTGTACATGATAACGACCACGATAGTACCAACACCACGATCAGTGCGAAGCTCCCAGCCCATAGCCACTGTATTTTAATAGAACAACCTATACAACCCGCACGCTGGATGATGCGAGGAAAGGGATCGAAAATCCCAGAAGCCGCTTTTATTACTCGATACAACGTCCCGTATAGATACACCGAAGATGAAGGTAACAACGAAGGGAGAAAGCTTGGGAATATAATGAAGGTTTGAACGTTATTAGCAGTTAAAGTGGCTGTTAGCAGTACCTGCGGATGAGATACTTAATGCTTGTAATAATGTACGGTGGAAATCTCCGGTAATGAGTTTTTGCGTAATAAATAACGTCGAACGATACTTATCCTTATACTGTAAAGGGAAGATGGCGTTTAACGGTGTTCAATCGCTCTCATGCGACAACAAAACGCCAAAGTGCGGGTTAGGTTTCACGAAATTTTATCAAGTTACGCATAAATCGGTTAACTCTATTACGTTACATGAGATGGAAATTGCAACACCAAGAAAGGGTGCGAATTTTTTAACCAAACTTGGCAGCAAGGTTATTCAAGGTGGAAAGCTTTCAAATGAAAGCCCTGTATATTCATATTAAATAAAAAAATTATTATTAAACAAACGGGAAAATTTTATGCAACGATAATTTAACTGCAAATTTATTATCAATATATTGGGTCAATTATGTACAATAAAACATTAAATGTCACAATAGACAATCATACAACAAGTTGTTGTCTACCCAGCTTCCGTTTCCACACATGTCTTGTGCTGACTCTTCCTCTAGGTTCTTTTCCATACTTTTCGTATCCCATCATACCATGACCTTCCTCCTGCTCCTGGTGATTTCCATACAAACAGCTGCTTCGACAATCTCGATTCTGCTATTTTCCGTAAGTGGCCAAACCATTTTAACCCCTTAACTTCGATCCTGTCTATAACTGTTTCCGTAGCATGCATTCTGGTTCTGATTTCTTCGTTAGGAATTCTTTCCCTTCTTGATACTCTGGCACTCCTTTTAAGGTAATCCATCTCAACGGCCAATAACCTTCCTTTGTCATCCTCTCTCATTGCCCACACTTCACTTCCGTACGCTAGTATTGTTTCAACCATAGCTCTCCCTATATTTTTCTTGATTCGGGATGAGATGTTTTTGTCCCATCAAATGGAGTTTAGCCCACCGACTACCTTTTTTGCTTTTTGGATTCTTTGTCTTATTCCTAATCTTCCTATCCCATCCTTGTCCAGAAAACAGCGCAGGTACTTGAATTTGTCTACCTGCTTTATATGTCTATTCCCATCTATTAGTATTTCGAATAGGGCGTCCGAGTTGATAACTAGATACCCCGTCTTTTCAGCATTAACCCGCAAGCCCCACTTCTCATATTCTTTATATAATCTTGTTGCTATAAATTCCAGGTCATATGCGTCCTGAGCGATGACTGCTTGGTCGTTGGCAAAACTTAGGGTAAACAGATGTTGATGTTGAATTGATACTCCCATTCCCTCAAGGCTTCGTTTCCAGTGTCTCAATATAGTTTCTAACACTCAATATTTTAACATATGTAAATATTAAATAAGTAATTAATATTTAGCCCATAACCCATGATTTTTAATTACACCCTTAATTCTTCGAGGCATACTTTCAATGCAAGATATGATTGTCTCTTTTATATCGTCATCGTTCTCCCATACATCCTTTATATTCTTCATTAATATTTCCTTTGTAGGGTTTTCTCTTTCATATACCTTACTTTTTAGTCGATTCCATACGTTCTCGATAGGATTGAGGTCCGGTGAATTTCCGGGCCAACGTAAAAGAGGTATGTGATTGTCTTCAAAGAATTTCTTAACCTTTTTTGCCACATGGCAAGGAGCATTATCTTGCATAAATATACGCCCTGTCGGTATACGACGTGCTGGCTTAAAATACGGTAATAACGTGTTTTTTAACACGTTTATGTACTGCTCTTGACGCATTGTACCTTCTACAAAATACAAAGGGCCGGGTCCGTCTCCACTAATCACTCCCCAAATCATTACCTGCGGAGGGTGTTTTACAGTTCGAAGAACCGTGAACTCTGTGAGACGTTTGCCAGGTCGTCTACGAACAAATTGTGCTCGCTGCACTAACACACAGTGAGCACTCGTCACTAAAGAAACCCTATTAAATAATGCAAACATTAATTCAGTAAAAATCATGTTGTTAAGTTATTCACCTTTTCTCTTGCAAAGTTGAGACGAGCAGATTTCATTTTTTTCTGTTAAACGCGGCTTTTTTACAGGTCTTCGGCCCATTAGGCGATTTTCACGCAATCGGCGCCTGACAGTTCTGCTCGAAATCTCTATTCCTCCCTCTTGTAAATTTTTTTGAATCATTTTAATTGTAGCAAATCTATTGCTCAAAGCCTGATGAACAATTTCACGGTCAGATCTCTTCGAAGTTCTTCTTTTCCGACCGCACTTTGCCCGTCTTAGTGTCGATGTGCTAGCTCCTTCGTTTAACTTTCTAGCTAAACGCGATACAGAAGAAGGAGATACTTTCTGTAATTTTGCAATTTCTCGTTGTGAATGTTTGTTTGATTGCAGAAGAACTTGTATAGCGGCTTTTTGTTCACTTGTTAAATCTTTCCCGAGCATTTTCTACAAAAAACCCCAAATATTTCAATTTTTTTCAAATTCCAAATAATTAATTATTAATATATATATATATATATATATATATATATATATATATTGAAAAAAATATCGATGCATTCTCTAAACTGTGAACTTGCTAAATGTAGGTTGATAACTGAAATAATTATATATACGTACTTTACTCTTCTAAATATCATTTCTGTGGTATTTTTATTTATTGATACAATAATCTAGTCCCCCTATAAACGATCGGATTCAAAGCAAAAGGATATCACTATAATAGGATGGGAATTTCCAGGTAAAAGGGTTGATTTATGACATGTTTCAGGTAGTATGGCCAGGGACTGTATGTTAAATAATATCGGCGGTAGGCTACATCCCTGTCGCAGTCCTTTTGTGGTTTATATGAGGTCTGATAATGGAATAAATATTACATTAAATATCATCATTTCTGCTCAAAGCAAATAAAATTCTTATAATAAGCAACTCTTGTTGTGACAACATCGAGGAAAACATTCAGTGATACATTTTGAAGCTTCAATTATAGCAGTTCGCAAAGGTAACGCTCTATTCAGAGATATATACTGTTATGTTATGTTCAACGTTGTATCTACGACAACAACAATTTCTCTCAGTTGTCACTTCGGTACTAACTAAATGTCAGGCTGGCCACTCGTTTGGTAACTAAATATCCCTCTTGCGAGGAAAATTGGAAATTTCTTCGTTACCATCCCGCCTCAGCCAACTGTCCTTGGGACGAGGTCATTATAATTTAAATATAAGTCCAGATAATGACGAGTGTAGGGTATCATGGACAAATCTACTCGTTTATTAATTTTTCTATTCACTTATTTCGTCCAAATTAATGTAAGGATCGTCTGGAATAAGCAACAGCATAAATTGCAAAGTACAACAGATAATATTTCATTAATTAAATCTTTATCTGAAAGGTTTCTGTAAATTAGCAGTGGATTTCCTCTTTTAAAGCTTGTTGGTGACAGTTCGGACCACAGAATCATCAACATACAACCTCCTGGTTAAGTCACTGCATTCGTTCTCGTATGCTAATATCATTTGATTGAAAGTCATCGGAAAGTTAATTTCTATTTGAGTTAATTATCAAAATTGGCTGTGAAATAAGACAATCGCCGGTCTTTCGCAATTTAAAATAAAGGAAAGATGAACGACGTCATACATTTTCATCAAGAGATTCGATTAATGGTAACCCACATTGAATTATAATTATACATAGATACAGCTAGTTTACTCTAAAATTGGATCTTGTTAAAAACAAATACAATAAAAAAAATTACGTGCTTAGTTTTCAGCTTAGAACTCAAGCTGGAATGAACACAACTTGACATTTTTTATCAAACAAAATCCAACCATCTCGTTTATCATCACTTTTTATTTTCCGTTTTGACGTCCTTTTAACATAGGCGCACTTTGTTAGCTTTAGACGCCAAACTAGCGAAAATAATTGAAGACCAAGGCATTCGCATCGCACTCGAAAAAAGGGGAAAATTACAGGCTTTAATTGTCGCTACCGACAGAGGGCGTTCACAGTTTTTCCATCTTGCAGCATTCAGATAGTTTGCCCTTTATGCAAAAATGTGTTAATTTAGATGAAAAATGGCTGTCGGTAATACGTAAGCGTAATATGTACAGGCTAATCCCGTTATTTGTCTGGAAATTATTCTGTACGGAAAAGCTAAAGCATATCGTATATTATACTATTATGGGTAGGATCTAGGCGGCGGTATTTGAATTTAGAGTCAAAAAGTAATGGTTTATGTGCGATGCAATGCTTCTATAAAGTGATGGACAGGTTTTACGTGATGGATTTTAAAATTTTCTTTAGAGCAGAAATCTATTTACTACGTCAAAGCTAACTGAATATCCATTTTAACTCCAATGTTTACTCATTGTTTTGGCGCTACTCTCATGTATAGCTTCTGGTGTTTGTGCACCATTGCAGCGTACATAAATCTCTTTTATCCGGAAAATTACCTAGCACTTTTCCTATTAAATTTATGGTCTTACGACTTTACTTTGTGCCCAACATTGCCAACGTTTTATTACCATAATCCTGGGAAGCAGTTTGTAGAACATTTTATTGCGACCTGTCATTCTTTACGTTAGGAATTCTTAAATAATCCAGAAATATTTGTAAATGCCACTTCATTCATAAATAGAATTTGCACGTAAGTTAAGGCTTGTATAAAAAGTAAATTTCAAGGACGAATATAAAGGTATTGTTGGACAAAAATTGAGAAAGGAATAATAAGTACGTCAGCACGGAAGTTAGAAAACAATATTTTGAAACAATTGGTGGGTCATTGGGTCATATGTTGCACATAATATCGACGACTTTCATTAGTAATTTTGGATATGTAACTAGTAAGTGGTACACAATGGAATGGCAAATGTAAAATCCAATCTTCGGGAATCTTCTCCCTTTAACGAGGCTACGTCATTACTTTATTTGCCGATTGTACATATGTGCATGTATGTATGCCTCATGTTGGTGAGTAGATAGGCTGTAGTACAGTCCATAGCACTTCAAATGTTTCTCGAAATATTTGACGGAACTTTGATTTGCTTCTACTATTTTCAATAAATCCTCAAATAAATCAACATTCATTCCTGTATATAAGAAAAAGGAATCGGGATCATGATTTAAGATTTCCAGAACTAAATTTAAATAGTCTCTTTGTTGTTTCTTTTGAGTGTTGATGGGACGTACACGGTAGCGTCTTTCTCTTTCCATTTTAAAATGTGTTCGTCGTGATTATTGCAGAAACTGCTAATAAACACAGTGTGTAACATTTCTGTGTTATTCCATCTATTACAAATGAAATTATTAACAGATAAATTTAGGTTATAATACGACAAAGTAAACCGAGATGTCAGTTATCATGTCACGAAATTATTTTAAGAATTACAGCAGAATATTGCAAATAATTTCGCGCTAATCCCAACGATAATTTCACGCTACCCTACAAGAAAAAATCTAGGGATGTTCAATCACACAAGCGAGAAAGACAACTGACAAATACGTCGTTTCTCATGGAAAACTCATTAGGTAAGAGATACTCATAATTATCTCTCATTGGGAATCATCTAAAACAATTTTATCCTATCCACTACTTTTTCTATTCTTTTGAAGTACTTTGCATAATGCAAAGCATGTTACTCAAACGGTTCCATCTCATAACGTCATTTGAAAAAAAAATACTCAAACAGTCTGTACCTCCGCTTATTCCTCTTTACAATTTCCTCCAATTCCCTTTTAGAATTACAAATGTATCATTAGAGCGTCGCAAACAAATAGCAGATTCTCCAGGCCAAGACGAAACGGTGCGCTTATTATTTCACTACCCGAAACGATGGTGCGGTAATTCTGCGGAATTGAGCGACCTCTCTAGCAGTTCCTATTGTGCGCAACGCTTCCTTTCTACCTTTGCCGCTTAACTGCAGAAGTTCCTTTTCCGAATCTGCGAGACTACAATGTTTGCGCTGTACCGTTTTCTCGTAGACATTGTTAAATTCCAGGTGGCGGCGACGACGGTAGACGCAAACGTTAAGTAAAGCGAACAAAAGCGAGTATTTTTGAAGAATGTTGAAGAACAAGAAAAGTAAGCTGCGTTGGCGAAGTAGTTTTATAGCAACAGAAGTCGCAAGCAGGTCAGTTAATTTGCTCTGCGACCGTGGGGCTTATTTTGATAATTTATCATGTAGTCGTTTGAAGTCTAGACTCGCCGTCTAACGACGTGTCTTAAGATTTGAGTTAAATGAATGGGATATTAGATTTTTGTGAGGTAAATTCGTAGTAAAGGAAATTGTGAGATGCTTAATTTCATGGTCTGTACGAGGGTGTTACAAAAAATAATACTTTCACGATCTTACTTAATATAAACTGAGAACAATTTTAAAATATATCTCGTTATTCTAACGTCTTGATTGATTAATTTTAACGATATGCAGTGCCACGAAAATCCTCCGTGATCTAAAAATCCTATTGTAGAAGACCTATATTTAGTTTAGTTACGCTCATCTTACAGTCCCCGTCAGCAACCCCCTTCTACCTGTAGACATATCACTGCCGCAAATTTTGTTTAATCTTAGGAGATCAAACCTTTTTCTGTGCTTTAGAGTAATAATAATATCTTCTTTTTCTCCTCCTAACGTGAGA
The DNA here is from genome assembly GCA_029619315.2 of Dynastes maya. NCBI lineage: Eukaryota > Metazoa > Arthropoda > Insecta > Coleoptera > Scarabaeidae > Dynastes > Dynastes maya. The sequence goes on along the minus strand of JAROYE020000004.1, from coordinate 53,129,610 downwards.
GCCAAGAATAAGTTATGAAAAACTCTTCATCTCCAGGGCCCTCACATGAGAAAAACACGGCCCACAGTCATAGAATACAACCCATGGAATGCCATCTTCAAGGCTCGCCAAGAAAATTCATTATTTCTAAATATACAGAGCTTTAATTTGAAAACTTCCCACCTTGAATAACTCTTTAATTAATAAAATTATCAAAAATCACTAAGACACGTCCATTTTTGTTTTAGAGAGGGACATTTAATAACCTATTCTAATCAGTTGGGGAACTTTCACCCTGCCCCCCAGCCGCCCCCACTCCAAAATTTTAAATGGCACTACCCCATGTGTGATATATCATTTTAAAGGGTACAAAATTCTCAATCTTTTACATCAAAGAACATTAAAATCGGCTGAGCCGCTCGTGAATTAGAGATGAAAATGTATTTAATTCAATCATTTAATTTCTTATAAAGTAATTCAACTTCTCAGAATGTATTCCATTGTAATTTTAACGATAATGCAATTTATTAAAATACTATGCCCAAAGGAAATGTTATTAATAACGTTTTCTTGTCCATCCTTATCTGTATGACAGTTAAAAATGTAAAATTATGACAAATCAATTTCAAATTGAAACAAACGTATTAATATCAAGTTAGTGGAGCTATTTACTTTATAAATTTGTTTTATGTTATAGTATATTAATTTGACATTAATTGTTTACAACTTTCAAAAATGGTTTACACTTTAGCTGAAAGAACAGAAATTATTTTTATTTATGGCCAACAAAATCGTTGCGCTCGTAGAACTGCGGTTGTTTTTAATGAGAAATATCTCGACAAAAATATTTCTCATCGGTACGTTATCGACTTGGTGCAGAAATTTGTAGAAACTGGTTCGGTAAATAATAAGAAAAAATAATAGGAAATAATAATAAGAAAGGAAATACGACAAGAAGCCGCACACACTGAAGTTTTGGGTCATTTTACTATAAATCCAAGAACCTCGATTCCTACAGTTTCCAAGCAAACTAATATTTCCATTGGGTCCGTGCACAAAGTACTGAAATCGAACAAATTCTTTCAAAATTATCAACAATTGAGCGAAGACGATTATGACAAAAGGACCGAATTTTGTGGGGAAATGATCCATCTTTAGTAAGAAATATCTGCTTCAGTGATGAATCGACATTTTTTTTGAATGGATCAATTAATAAACATAACTGCAGATTCTGGAACAATCAAAATCCACATGTGTTTCATGGGGGCCATACGCAGTTTCCTCAAAAAGTTAATGTTTGAGCTGGTATTCTAGGAAAATTCATTGGACCGATTTTTCTTCAAGGAAACTTAACTGGACCAATATAAGTTAATCTTTTAGAAAATACCATTGATCTGCTTATTACCCAGTCACTGGAAGATCAAGTTGTGGTAGAAGGGAATATGTTTCTTAACGAGCAGAATCTATATTTTCAGCATGATGGGGCACCTCCTCGTTACGCTTTACCAGCGAGGGTATTTCTGCATCGCCGATTTCCTGGAAGATGGATTGGTAGAACAGATGCTCTGGAATGGCCCGCAAGATCTTCGGATATCACCCCACTTGATTTTTTTCTGTGGGGTCATTGAAAAACGCAAGTATACAAAACTCCACCCGAAACTATTGATGAGCTCAGACATAGAATTAACGAAGAATGCAGACGAATTACCCGTGAAACATTTCAACGTGTGCGAGAAGAATTCGAAAATAGATTATATTATTGCTTAAATAATAATGGCGAACAATTTTAATATTTGACAAATTGAATTCCAGTGCATTCTCTTTAATTTAGATACGTTAATCCGGGCTTGCATTTTGCTGAGTAGGTCAAAGAAAATTAAATTATTTTTGTACGTTTTTGAGTTTTAGTTTTACTTTTATTTTGTAAATTGTTGTTAATTCGGATTATCAACTGTTACAATTCTTTCGACAACTCGGGGAAATAAAACGGTAAAACCATTTGCGGTAACTGATGCTGGTATATTGCTAGAACATAATCAAGAAGATCCCGATTGTAAGTTCTATCAACATGACCAACACGAGTCCAACTCACAGAAATCATATGATTTAGACAAGACTAAAACCCGTCTGACCATCATACAAACTCTATCAGTAATGAAGACTTTTATCGAGATACTACTTTCGGACGGCATTCAGGTACCCGTCTACGAAAGCGAGCTCGGCGATATCTCTCTGTCGGTCTGTCGTGTCTGTCGTGTGTGTCGATCGGACATCTATTTATATGGAAAGCGGCTATGACGCTTCAAGTTCTTATACGCAGACGTCAGTCGATAAAACATATTCTGGAAACAGGTGAACATTAGATACAAATATAACGATAAAAAGAAAAATTGAACATCAAATATTTCGGACAAGAAAATTATACGGAATATACAGGTATATTCAAAAGTAAATGTACATTATTTACAAAAGAATTTGAAAGCAATATAATATTTGAAATTAATAATAATAATTTCACTAATGTCTTTCAAAAATTGTTCTTTTAAATTCAGGGTCGAACGGTGGTTCATTACAAAACCCATAAAATTTGAGAGAGTTTCATAGTAGTTGTGAAATATGTGAGAAGGATAGAACATGGTCGAAGAAGACACCCAAATTCTTGACTGCTGCAAAATGTTCTATTAGCGTACCATTTACAAAATAATCATGTACAATTACTTGCACTTTTCGGGTGTAAATCATAGAAATGCATTTGTAAATGCTGAGTGAGTTTTGAAATCGACCACACTATGCAGAAATATTGTAAATTTTGTCCTAAAGTGCATCGCTTTTCTCATCATTTGTTTGCTATAGTTTTATCAAATTGCATAGTTCCAATTACTATAGTAAGAACTAGAAAGTCTTCAAAGAAGGTAATAGAATACCTACATGCTGTGGAAATTTTAATTGAAATTATTGCCATATCACTTGCAAATCTCTTGAAATTCTTCAGTTATTTTATTGATATTAGAAACAATTTTTGGATATAATCAGTCTACGCAAGACCTAGTAGTAAGTTGGAAAACTATTAATATATCAATCCAATCATCAAAACCATCAAATAAAATTAAAATTTCTTTCAATTATAAGCTTTTTTGACAATAAAATTAATACCAATTTCTTTCTTTTAATGTAGACCAATTACCTCTTTTGACTAAATACTTCCTGTCATTTAAAACTATATAGAATACTCTTGAAAAAACTGGGAAAATTGCTTTCAATTTGGCTAGGAATCATTTATCATGATCACTATAAAAACTATTTTTTGTAGAAGGCATAAGGAAATTAGTATAGAAAATATTGTGAAGATATACCGAGCTTCTCACCTTCTAGGGACTTGGAGAAACGCAAAAGGCTGTTCATAACAATTTCAGCTATAGAGGGCAACCCACTTCTTGTAGAAAGCACTTATTGCCAAAGGTGAAACACATCTCAAACAAAAAAAAAAACATCTAAAAATAACCTTTCAGTGAATCTGAGATCTAACAGTATATTAGTAAATAATGTTTCTAACCCTAAAGCTTCTATGTGGTTTGAAAGCCTCGTCGATAATATGGCTCATACATTTAGCAAATGATTGTGTCGGTGCTTTTAATTCATGAAACTATAAATTAGTTCTAGTTCTTTTTAAAATGATATTGATAGATCTTACTCGTATCGCGTAAAAAAGACATGCGATTTTATCCACCAAACATATTGTTAGCTATAACAAGAAAAATCTCTTTCCTCCTATCGTTTACAAAAGGAAGAAAAATGATGCAGAAAGTGAATTAGATGAAAGAATCTCGTACAAATCTTTTCGCAGATGGCGGTTACGCACATTCTACAAAGGAAACCCGTGTAGTACAGCCGCAAATATCGCTAACACGTGTTCCGAACCGCTGCTACTTCTCGTACTTTGTTTTGCCTGACTTATTCTCAAAGCTGCCTACATCCTAGACGGTCTTCAATCAGTAAAAGCAACTCAATCATCTTATCGGGCGTCTTACGTATGTGTTGCACGTGGATGTGCGGATGTTTCTTGAACCAAAACATCCTTTCAAGGGAAACCAGCGACTGACTGTCGTCGTGTAACTATCGATTCGTTGGCTTGGGGTATATTTCCGTAATGGAATATGCAAGAACAAGAAGAAAAAGCATCGCGTGAATCGCGTGAATCGCAAGAAATATATTGCCTCAAATCTATAAGACTACATCGACACACAGACTGGCTTCTGTATCTTGACAAATGCTTCCTTTGCATCGAGAACGTTTCCTGAAATATCTTAGATTAGCGGCACTGGCAGCTTGTGAGGTGCAAAAGCGTCGATATATAAACGGAGTTGGTGAGGATTTATGAAGAAGGTCAATAGATCTTACCGACTTTATTTCCGTATGGCTTAGAGTCCAGGGCGGCGGTTCTCAAGCTTTTTTGGTCAGAAAGTTTGAACGATTTCCTTTTTTCGAAATAAATAATTGCTTTATTGGTATTTTACTTTGATGGAAATTTCTACATACTTTCATTCTCGAGAGGAATTGATTCTGGCTCTCAAATGTTCCTACATAAGAAATCCAGAGGTGTTAAATCTGACTAATTGGCTAATTGTCAAGAAAAGCTGTTTTCTTGAGAATTTTTTTTACAAATATTTCTTCTCTTAAGAAACTGACACGGCTATGAGTGACATGTCCTTAAAAGGTGTAGGCTCAATTGGACCTAGGTCCTAATCAACATTAAATAAATGTCATCTTGAAAAAGACAGTCTTTTAGAAATTCAAGCAAACGCAAACAATAACGGGTGATATAATACGAACGTAGTTGACAATGCGAATGACGAGCGAACCGGTCGATGTTTTTTGAGTTGGCGAATGCATCCTACTTAGCGTGGAAGGGGTAAAAGAACGAATTTTCGTCTTCTGCGCCGTTTTCATGAGTCTTTATAGGATCCTTATACCGTTTAACTTTAGCAAAACCATAGCTTACCATACAGATATATCATATATTTCAACAGTCAAACTTTGGAGGAGTTTCAACGTCAAGCAAAATGAACCCCGACGACGACATTTTCCGGGTTCAATTTCTCCTACCGATTCTATCGCTTCTATTTCGTACCCCTTTTGTCTGGCGTATGCATTTGATGCCGCTTATATAGCCCGCCTGACTCTTATAGCAGTACATATATACATACGTCTACTGTATGTTTATACAGCGCATATGTGTTAGACGTTTGAGTATGTTCAAGTTCTCCCTTCGAATGGATATTAAATTCGTTTTTATTTACACTGAGCCTTACTTCTGTGCGACATTTGCGCACGGCGATGTCTGTATGCACTTATATGCATACGGATCTGCTGGCGCAGTAGCAATCGCGTTTGTATCCTTTGTTTGTAGATGATTTATACGAAGTGCTTCGAGTGCAATGGTTGCAAGTTTGTGAATGAGATGTATCTGCGCGGAGAAAAGAAAAATCGAGCCATGAAATAAGTTTTTTGCTTTGGAGACATATTTGTTTAGTTTTGATAGTAACACGATGTACGGACCTAGTCTGAAAAGTTTTCAGCCTGACACAGAAATACGTATTTTTTGGTCAAACTCAATTTTATTTCACAACATACATAGTTTCCTTGTAAGTCTATACACTTTTCCCTGTGATTAGTTGCTTATAATGCACATGCTCTTGCACACGAGACATCTCATATGATTCACAAGTAATTGAGGTTTAAGAACGATTTCAACACCAAACAGTACTTGGTAGTTCTCATGTAACAGTTCTAGGAAGAACATCTACACCCTCACGCAAGCAATTAGGCTACTCAATCTCATATTGTTAACATAAATACAAGCGAATTATAAAAATTCAGCAAAGTATTTGACCATGTTAAATGTGATGCAATTTCAATTGCAGAGAGTGTATGAATGTTTTCACTTTACGTAGGCAACAGATTCTGTGTTTGATATTTATGTATTAAATTCCCATCAAACGAATTTCTTTCCAATCTATCCACGCCCAAAATGGAAAAATAATAATTCTCCAAATGATTTACAGCCATGAAATAACTAAAGTTAAAAGTGACGCATACACAAATGTATATATTAAATCTGAACATAAAACATTTTACGTAATAATTCAATTTATTTCAGTACCGTGCTTTTCCTATTTATAACAAAGCTCGTTTGTAAATTTTTCACATAGCAAAATATACGTCAAATCTCCGCGAGAGTTTTCCGGAAGCAGAAGAGACGCGGCGAATCGAGCCGCAATGAAACTAATTTCACGGTTAACGAAACAACAAATATATTGAGCGTCATTCGATTTATTACACTTTGCAAATTTACGACATATTGATAGTGCGCTATCTCTATATTGTATTTTTGCCCTCTGCATGTTATCTGGGTTGTTTTCTCTCTTTTCTATTGATTTTTATATTGGATTATCTAGTGTATATGACGCTTAGGTCCTTAGAGGCGTTAGCTTCGTAGAATTTAGCGAAAATACTTCATATATGCATTATTTTTTGTTCTTGTTAATGCCAGATTCGTTTTTATTCCAATTTTGTAGTGTGAAATTGTCGAAACTAATTCACTAATGCAATTCCAAATTTGATTTCGAGCAATACGGAAGGAGTTGCAGTTAAAAAATAACTATAAAAGGAGCTATAAAATCAATAACTAAAAGTATGAAAATAGCAACTAATTATACAAAAACTTCTTCCTTTTTCTTTTCTCTTCAGCTGCTTTTCAGCTGTCAAACAGAGCGGACGTCACAATTATTTGATTAGTGCATAGTACACGAAAGTATCAGGTAGGCTCCATAAATTCTTGGTCTGACAGGCTTATACAGGTTCGAGCGTGTTACAACTCCGTTGCGTCATAGTTGCACATGTGCGTCATATATTACGGTTCAAAGAGTAGTCGTTTTTAGTAGCCAGCCAGACAACGTGACTAGTGCATGAAAATGTCGCAGGTAACGAAAATTGGGCCTAATCATATTAAGCAACGTTTAGACGGCGTTTATGGTGATTTATCTCCTTCATATTTCGCTGCAAAAAAATTGACAAAATGGTCCGGTTGGGACAAGAATCCCGGTCGGCTAATTGAACTGATAACGCCTCAAAAAAATTTAATTATTGACGAAATGGTATTAGCAGATTGCCGTTTAATAAGAAGGATGTCTAACATTTCTGAAGCAAATATTCGCCGAATTCTCCAAATGTTCCTCTAAACTATAAGGTTCTATTTAATTCCATTAAGTATTTATAGATATTTTTCTTAAACAAGTTTAAATTATTTATTCTTTTTCTAATGGACAGCAATTTATTAAAAAATTTGAAGCTAGTATAAGCAGGACCACTTTCACTTAAACTCAATCTGTGTTTGGGAAAGCAATATCAATCCCTGTGTCACGTGTTGTAAGCATGCTCGAAACAGTGTTGTTCAAAAAAATGCTTATTTTTTAAACAAAAAGTAAAACTGCATAAATATAAATTCCAAAGACTGTTAAAAAATTATGACTTTGCAAGTGGTTTCTACATGACTGATTAATATTAAGACGTAACATGACATGTATGATTTTCTTGTGACATATAAAAACAGGAATGAAATCGCTACTGCTTTCCCAAACAACTACGCCGTATCTGATCCATGAACAACAGCAGGCAAAATAAACAGTGCGCAAAATGTCATTATTAACAATATTTCTTAATCTGGCTAAGAGCAAAACAAAGACTACTCAACTTATTACATAGTAGATCAACAGGAGCTTTCCATTTTAGATTTTGGTTCGTTAATATCCCTAACAATTTAGCATTACAGACAACAGGTTAGCGACGTCTGTTAAATTCTACTAGTCCGGATGGTAATTAGATTTTGTTTTAAATAGAATCACCTTCGTTTTTTTCCTGATTTACGTTTAAGTTATTGTTTTTTAGCCATTTTTCAATATTATCGATATAAGGTCCGCCAGCGAATTAGTTTTCAGCACCTGCGGTCACTTTCTCTGAAATTCAACGGAGCACCATTGGGTCACTTGAATGCACCAGCATCATCCGTATACAAACAAATCTTGGCCTCCTTTATGTTTGATGGGAGATCATTCGTGTACACAATGAAGATTAGAGGACCGGGAATAGAACCCTGAGGTACACCAGCGCCTATGGTCTTTAACTTTGATTGGACATTGTCCCATTGGGTTAATTGTGCTCAGCCTGGTAAGATCGTAACAATTGTAAAGGTTTTCCCCTAATTCCGCAATATTGAAACTTATTCAATAAGAAAGCTTTCGTCAAATCCAACATGTCTAGCCCAGCACACGTACCACCACCAAAAGCTTCGTATATATGTTCTACAAGCTGTAGCCCTGTTGTTGTTGAATGCTGCTTTCAGTAACCATGTTGTTCCAGCGCTAGGTATTTATTTTGCTCGAGATAGTTTGCGATCCTCAAAACTATGGCTTGCTCAAACACCTTATTGGTCTGTAATCTTCACAGTTCTCTCGGTGACCCTTTTTAAAAATGGGTACGACTCTATTCACCTTCAGTAGACTTGGAAATACGCCTTCTTCAATGCATTTTTTAAAAATATCCGCCAATGGAACGCATATCTCATAACGTATCTCTCTTAGCAGATGCATCGAAAACTCATACACATCTTTTGTGTGTTTCGCCTTCATATGTTCTGTTATTGTTATTCCTTCATGTGCTATACGGTTCATATAAAATGATTATATATATATGATCATATCTAAAAATAGAACGATATAGAAGCTCCTGATTTGCTGTAAATATTACATAAAAATATGCAATTATATTTTAATGATGTTTTGCCTTCATGTGTTTTCCTTTTCAAAGAAAAGTGGGTAGCAGTATGCAATTAACTAGATTAAAATTAATTTTTCCATTTAATGGAACTACAAGCAAACTAAATACGTTTACTCCTATTTTTCCATTGGAATTTACCATCGTAAAAGCAAAATATAAAACGCACATAGAATAAACACGACTAAACTCGACCCTTTTTAAAATAACCAAACGCTCGTTAATTACATCGCGACATCCGCTCTGCTGCATTCATATTTCCTCTGCTTTTCGTATTCTATATTCAAAGCGGCGGTAGCAGCGTCACACAGAAGATGAGGCTAAGTATTTTTATGGAGTTGATTTCGTAAAATGATTTAACAAACTTTTCCAAGCCGTCGTTTTGCGCAATCTTGCTTCAGTTTGTTATTATATACTCCACGCTCTTCGTTTGCCTTGCAACGGAGTATACATGCGTCTTTCTCAGGCTTTGTATATAGTCGGAAGGAGTACTCGAAAGTTTTTCGACACAAACTCGCTCTTACGACGGCCGAGATTCTGTAATCAAAGGATGTGTACTTGCTTCGTTCTTACTGTTTTTTTTTTTGCTTACGTCGAGAAGCATGAGAAGGAAAAAAGTCCTATCTCGAGGCGTTTTGGTTATTAGGTTGGAAATTTATTTGATCAACAGTGCACAATGGTAGTGTATTATAAATTTTGTAAGCGTATGAACGGGCTTCGTCATGGAAGTTATTTACTTAAACGTCTTTAGTAGACTTATACGCAACTTATTATAACCTATTATTTTTTCATTAGCTACTGGAATCCAATGTATGTTTCTCGATATCTTTACTCCATAATATTTATTCTCATGTAACATTCTTATCTTTGTCATTGTCCGGATATGGTACCGACTCTATTGTTTAGGACTAATAACTAAAGCGTGGCAAACGCTTGCACCCACAAAGGCGCCGTGAAAGGGGTTGTGTTTACTATGTACATACAAGGAATCGAATGGACGTTCGGTTATTATTGGTTGATCGGAGCGCGTGTACTATTTATAAAGTTCGAGAAACTAGTGGAACCGTCCGGGGCGTACCGCGCAAAAGTAGACACAGTATCAATAAAAAAATAATAGATTGTTACCTTTTATTGACGTATCGATGACCACTGCGGTAATGTGCGATTACCATGGTACGCCGCGTAGTACTGCAATATAAGCAATGTTTCCATTGTCCATTCGGTCAGGCCTCGACGGCGGTCTGAAAACGTCCTTGTATACTTTGCAAATGATCGTTCAGCATCTAATGAAGTAAAATTTGCGAAATTCAAATACTCCTGTATCTCTCCTGTGCAGTCTTGAATTCCAGATCTAGATCGAACCTTTTCTAAATCCGGATTTTTATTTAAAGCTGCACGAAATTTTTGTCTATCTAATCTAGTTCTATAGGATCCGTCAAGGTTTCTAGAGCGGCTGCTAAATTGTTGATGTTATTTAACAAGTCTTGTATAGATAAGTGAGTATTTTCTAACTGCGAAATAGTTTGTGTTACTACAGAATAGTTTATGGAAATGTCATCTAGTTCTTTTTGAACGTCCGAATCGGAAAAAAGTTGCTGACTTTCGCGAACCGCTTGAGAATTAGAAGAATTAAGTTCGAAAATGACATCTTTCACTTGGGAATAATATTTGCAATAGTAAGATACTGCTTCGATCCATGTTCCCCATCGCGTCAATACAGGCTGAGGTGGTAGCGCAATTTGCGGATACAATTGCTTGAATACGCGGATATGTTTGGGAAATTTCACAAAACTTTTGTGGTAGATGATATTAAATCATTCACCCTAGGATACTTGCTTCAAATTGTTTCTACTACGAGATGACATGCGTGTATGAAGCATGTTATGTGAAGAAGAGTCGGAAAGCATACTTTTAACATCCTACCAGCTTTCAGCATTGTTGCGGCTCCGTCAGAAACTAACATGGTGATTTGGGCACCTACGATACAAAATTCTCTTAACATACTTTGTTATTAAGTGATGTTTTTAAAACCGTCCAAACACTTTGGTTTAAACCATTTTTTGTTCTTCAGATATAATGGTCCATATTTCACAAAGTTCTATTGAGAAATTAGGCGACCGGTTTCGTGTTCCAAAAACACATCAGGCCAGCTACAAGGATATCCAATAAAAGAAAAATTACAATAATGGAAAAAAAGGCCTCAAGTTAATAATTAAAATCAGGAGCGAGTGAATGAACTAATGAAAAAGTGTTTTTTTTATATGTTACAGTATAATTAAATTAGTTTATATAATATAATTAAATAGGAATTATTTTTATGTAGTTTAATAACTAATGAGTTAATATTAAAGCTTATTTATCCCTTTTTTATTATCATTATTTATTATGTACTAAAAAAAACTATAGTTAAATTAGTACACGTGGTAAATACTAATAAAAAGAAAAAAATATATTACATTTACTGGTATCTTTTGAAAATGTTTATTTAACGTTGTACATTAAAGGTTATGTTATTGTATGGGTAAGTATAGCATCTGTATTTCGGTTTCTATCGCTGCTCTCAAGGACGGCATGACTCTTGACCGTAGGTGGCGCCGGGAAATATTTCAGTGTTGTTTTTGAAGATTAGTGGCATAAACTGAGAAATGAACAGCAATGTAGACAGGAGCAAAAAGCGTTGGTGCTTTTCTCTTCTCACAGTTTTTGCCGGGAGTGATTCCATCATTTTTTTCAGAAAATAGAAAAGGTGTAGTAATTAAAACAAGAAAAAACACGAACTATTGCTAATACTGTTTAATTAAGTCAATTTTTTTAAGTTTTATTAAATTAACTACCGTTTGTAACGCATTTAGCAAAAGAACTGTACAATAGTGTGACTCATTTGACTGAAAAGAATTGCTTAATATAATAATAATAATAATATAATATATTTAATTAATATAATGATAATTATTATATTTTTTTCAAGAATTCGTAGAAATAAAGAAAAAAAATAATAAAAAAAAATAAAAAAAGAAACAAATATATATCAACAAAGCCGCTAAAATAAAGATTCAATTTTCAAATTAGTTAGTAGAATAGTTTAGAAAAGATTTACGTAGACAAGATAGACCTCAAGTCGAAGAAGACACTAAATTGAAGGTTTTTCTTGAAGCCCAAGATAATCCACACATTTCTAGTATGCAGCTTGGGTTAAACCGCCATATTCACCATTCCACAGCTGCAAAAATAAAGAATTTAAAGTACCATCCTTGTAAAGTACACTTACTACTATTTGACAGGATGATCCAGAATGTCGATTACAATTTTGTGAAGGATTGATGTTACGTTATGATTTAAATCCTAATTTTGTACTTTCTGATGAAGCTACTTTTTGCCAAAATTATATAACAAATCGTCATCACTACAGATATTAGTCCCAAGAGAATCCTCATTGGGTTCAAAAATAACATAGACAGCGGCAAGGCAAAGTAAATATTTGAGCTGGAATGATAGAAGGTCGTCTTTTAGGGTCTCACTTTTTCGAAAAAAATTTGGCTGCTTCTAGATATTTGACGTTTTCGCGTGACGACTTGGTTACACTTTTGGCAAATCTCTTGCTAACAGACCACAATGCTGGTATTCCTTGCTTACAAATTTGGTTCCAACAGGATAGAGGTCCTCCTCATTTTTGGTATTAATGTTCGAGCATTTCTTAGCAATACTTTCCCCTTACACATCTGTCATTTATCTCTGTCCATCGACATGCCGATGAGGAAGAATTGAATGACCAGTTCGCTCACCTGATCCAAGTCTTGGTCAGTCATTGGCTTCCCTTTTGTGATGTTATTTGAAAATAAGAGTCAATTCTAACAAAACAAATAAGTTAAATGATCTTTGGGCACATTGAGTTCTTCTATTTGGCGGTAGCGAGGAGGAAGTATTCCATTGTCTCGTCTTCAGCTTGGCAATTCCTGCATGACAGGTCCCCGGCTAATACCATTTTGAAGAGGTGCTTCCTTAGCCGGCAACGTCCAGTAAAAATATCCATGCGAAGGTCCCTTCTGGACAAGGGGTATCTTACAGCTGCCTGCTTTTTCGGGTTAGTCAAAGTGATTTTAGCAGTGCAGCAAAAGTTAGTTTTATCCAGTCTTTTCAAGAAGCTTTCCTAGATGATAATTCTGATCCTTTCTTAAAATACAGATGCAGATGGTTAAATGAAATGTTGTGGATCGTCAACGGTCACACCTGAAGTCCTCCTTGTCTGTCTGTCCGCTTATTTATTAGCAGGATTTCCATTGTGGCCCTTCAGCTATATTACACTGAGATTGTTTGCTTCTGAGGCTGAGGATAAAGCTCCATGGCATTAATAGTGCCTAATTCTTTACACTCATCTCAATCGATTTCTTTAATAGCACGTAACAACAACACCTCGACATCAACTCAAATTTCCTTTTTTTCAATTTTAAGCAACATGGGACGCTATTATTCGAAACATTCCTTTCCATGTGCAAATATCTATCTTAGGAGTGTCAATATATCTTTTCCCTGCCGCCGAGAAACGAAGTTAGCTACTGGATGAAGGCCTCTCTCCTCTTCTTGTTGCGTAAACTAAATTTCCTTGTTAGACAAACAAATTTAGCTTATTCGTTCGTCGAAGTGAAGTCACGTCATGCCACCGCTTTGGATGAGAGACGGCGCTCGACTAAAAGATACAAATAAGCCCGCCTCGATAAGGAAAATACGAGCCGAGTATTCGGATTATACGGAGTTTTGATACGGCTAACGAATGCGCCTTCAAATTATCGAAGACAGTCGGCTCCCACTTCTTATATACGCTTAGGTACAGACAAGGAAAGTCTTGATGATGATGATCGTCATCAAGGCTTCCTACATCTCTATGGGATAATTTTTTTACATTTTGCTTGCCTGCGAGGCGTATATTTATAAAATGAATGCCTCTAAAATTAGATCCCGGCGACGTAACGTGAAAGTGTAACAGGGTAATTCAATTTGTTCGAGTGTTTTGATGAATCTTCCACGGGCTATATAATCTACCTTGTAGAATCTTTACGAAAGATATACGCATGTAGGGACTAATTCCGTCAAGACGGAAGTAATTTCAGTATGAAATCTAGTTTGCAGCGCGAGATAAGGATATTTTAGTATATCAGCTATGATTCGATGAGAAAAAGGATAGCTTTATTTCAAAGATACTACATAGCATTTCCAAGCTGATTTCCTTTTTGATTTTTGAAGAAAACATTACGAAAGCCATCATTTAGGGCAGCTCTCTATCTGTCAGCTGAGGTTTAGTTGTTGTGTTTACGTTAGTTAGAACCGAAGTTTTTAATTTCTTTAAGTACTAACATAAGTAAGAAAATGGAATTAACTAAACAACATTCTCGAACCATGATCTACTATAAGTAGCCTTTAGTAGAAAAGCATCTCCTTTGGCTACAATTTACCGATGATATAAAAACTTTGAACGTGAAAGAAGTTCTGTTCAGCATCAGAAAGGAACAGGAAATATTGCTGCTGTTAAGAAAATAATTGAGGAGGACAACAGAAGAATGTATACTGTAATAGAGTATCAACTCAAGATTAGATTCTCAACTAGCAAGACAATCATACGGCATCAGCTTTCTGATTTTCAAAAAGCAGGGCGTTTGAGAATTTGCCTTGGAACTTTAACTCTTTTGAAGAATGGTGTACAATAAGTTTTTCTAAAGTTGTGACAGATGATGAAACGTATATTCCGTTTTTCGACGTACCTACCCATTAAGAGAGACGTGTCTGGATCAATAAAGACCAAGAAATACCAACAATAACAAAGAAACAGCGAACAATGAAAAAAGTTATATATGCGGTGTTCTTTAGAAGTACGAGACTCGCATGTGCAATTAAATTGGATAAACAACAAACAGTTACAGCTAGATGGCACACCGAAAAATGTTTACCTGAGGTGTTCAGTAGAGTTCCTAAAATAAAATATTTACAATATGAAATATTATATACAGATTCCGGTAATACTTCGTACAGTTACGATCAAAATCCCAATCGAAAAATGAAATGAATTCTGATTTACAATTAATTTTTGACAAACTAATTCACGGATGTTAGATGTGAATTTAATTGAAATATTTACACTCTCATCCTACGGAAACAGGGCTCCTCACCAAGGACAGCGCTATACGTCGCCAGCGATATAAGGGTGGTTCTTGCCAAAGACAGCGCTATACGCTGTAAGTGATACAAGTAAAGGGATTCCTCACCAAGGGCAGAGTAATGTGCCATCAACGATACACAAGTTTAGAGATTCCTCACCACGGACAGCGCTATACGACGTCAGCGATATGGGGATGAATCTTGCCCAGGACAGCGCTATACGCTTCAGCGATATGAGGATGAATCTTGCCCAGGGCAGCGCTATACGCTTCAGCGATATGAGGATGAATCTTGCCCAAGACAGCGCTATACACTTCAGCGATACAAGAGGGACAGGGTCAGGACAGGAGACAGCTCCTGCAGAATGAGAATCTGCATCGGCTTAAATACCCTAGCGCTAAGTGATGTAGCACTTCTTTTGAATGACGGATTAAACAAAAACAAATCAAACAGGTGCATCGACGAATAGAACTAATATACACAAAAACCAGTCTCAACATATGCATCGATATGTAAAATTAATATACAAGAAAACAACTCAACACATATGCATCGGTGTATAAAGCAAATATACTGCTATTCACAAGGAACTTATATGGTTTTTCAAAATTTTAGAGACATGCAATTTGAAAGGATGCCCCACGTTGGGCGCCAATTCTCGCAATCGAAAAATATTGCAATACATTTAATATACAATACACTTCCTCTCTAAAAAATAACCAAACTAGACCGAACAATTAGTCGAAATAGAAACTAAACATAAGCTGAACATTTCTACAAAGAGGAGAATTTTTACCTGTAACTAGCTTTGTTACTTTCTTTACCACAATTACAATTAATACATCATTTCGAAAATTCTTTGGTTAAATTAATTGTAAATGAGCTCTACTAACACCTCTTCAAAAGAATACGTCACTCAATCATTTACTTGCCACCCTCTACGTAAAATACATGAGTCAGGCAGAAATAGAGGAAATATCGAAATAGAAGCGAATTGTTGTATTTAAAAACGTCTTGGATGAGTATCAAACGCTACATTGTTTCAAGTTTCTCCAATTCATCACAAAATACCGCACTAAACTAAAAGTTATGAAACGATAACGTGTAGGTGTTACCGCGAACTATACACTCAAGACTAGATACGTACAATACACCTAGATACATATACGCATAAGCACATGTTCATAACCTGCATCATGGCTAAGCGGCGGTACATTGTTGGAAATTCGCGGCGAGTAGATTTACTCGCGAAAGTTTTACTACCTTTTATATCGTTACATCCGGTTTGCGGCACCCAACGCCGAACTCGTAACGTAATATCGCTGTTTGACTTGTAAATTAATGGACTTTTCGGTTCACGGATGGTTAGAATATTTTTGCCTTTACAAGGGAAATGAATTGAAGCGGATGTTTAGTGAGCATATATGGTTTTCTGCGCATTGTAAACTAAATGTTAACGTGTAGAAACTTTCGTTTTGTACTTAATTAATTTCCATATACAGCGTGTCCCAGGATTGATGTTACAAGAGGTGCACGGAACGAAAAATCCGAACGAAAAGCCACTTTACCTGAAACGAAATTAACAAATAATTATTTGTATAAAATTTTTATAATTAACAATCAGGAAAGTTTACATCTATATATAAAACATATACAAATTTTATGCAAATAATATGATTGATTCAATAGTAGTAATGGACAAAAGCAATAGGATGGAGAATGGTGTTATTATTAGAGTAACCAAAACTTGCGGACTCGCATAGGCGTCGGTATTACGGGTTAATATAAGAATACGAAAAATTCATAAATAAACTTACTTGCTAATTATTCAACAAATTAGAGGCATCAGGATGTGAACTACTGTAAACTTGCATCATTGCATATGTTTCCACAGTTACTTCTTTAAACCTTGTGCGTCGACAAGAAAAAATATTCTTATACATAGAAAACGATCTCTCCACATCTAAGGAAGTTACATTTGCATGTAGAAACTGTTTTTCAAAATCACTTAAAAGTTCACTATTCTTACACTTATTATAAACGGCCTCTAAAGTATTAAAATCGGGATTTTTCCTTAAAACATCTTCCAACTTTTGACTAGCGCATAATCCTAGCGTATCATTTAATGTGTGTAATTTATTTTTTACACTCTCCACTATGTCTAATGATTCCTGCAATGACAATTCAGTACATTGTAGTTTTCTGATGGCATCTAGTAATACTGTATAATTGGTACATATTGTTGTTAAATCTTCTAAAAATTGAGGAATTTGAAATTCTTTTTGACTTTCTCTAATTGCTTTGGATTCATTCCGATTAAATCGCATTATAACTGATTGAATTTGTTGAAAATGGATTAAATAGTAAGAAGCTGCTGTTAGCCAAGTACCCCATCGCGTTAAAATTGGTTCAGGAGGTTCTGGAATACCTGGACAAAATTTACGAAATTCTTTTAAACGTTTAGGAGATTTACGAAACACTGCTTTAGTACTTCCAATCATCCGATCAACGTTTCCGTAATGTTGTCGAACAACTTCACCAACTAAATGCAAAGCATGCAGCACGCAGGTTATATGTATTAAGTTAGGAAATATATGTTTTAAGGATCGCCCAACACAACATCGTTGCTGCACTATCTGTCACAATCATTACAAATCACGTTTACATACATTTTCTAGCATCTCTTTCATTCGCGGCAAATGATTCTGTAATTGTGTTTGTGAGGGTAATGAGTACTTTGGAACGTATTGTCGCCAAAACGTTTTAAAAGCTGCTTTTCTCACCAACGACAACGGAAGATTACAAGAGGTAAACATAATTAATAAATGTATGAGGAATAGTGTATAAGGTATTTCAGTTCTTGCATTTCTCATATGCTTAATACCATTGACATGCCTCTGGCAAACAGTTCTGTCCAATGCAGCCAAACGAACATTGCATATTAAGCAAAAAACTGCACTACCGTCATATTTTAAATGGGGAAAAAGTGACACATACTTATGTACATTAGTAGCAAATCTATTACGAGGTATTATTTTCTTAGGTATGTAAATATTAGTTCTATATGAAACGATACACTAATTATGTACTTGGTATAATACTACAACACACAAAAAACACCAGCTATATTTTCAAAAGCGACACGTAAGTATATAACCTTGACCGTTCGACAAATCTCTGCAACAGCTCAACCGGTACTAAAACGAAATCTCTCTCAGCGCGGTTTAACATGATTTATATTCAAGGTCGACACTACATGCCTGCTTCTCTACCGGTTTAGTTTATTTATGAATTTTTCGTATTCTTATATTAACCCGTAATACCGATGCCTATGCGAGTCCGCAAGTTTAGGTTACTTTAGTTATTATATACAACTATGAATGGATGAATTTCGTGTTCAGTATCCACATTTTGCATGATCATATATTGATTTATATTAACAAATTCTTAGCTGCTCTGCTAGATTTCGTGAAACTGGTGTAATAAGTTCCAAACCTGGTAGTGGTAGACTCAAGAAAACAACTGCTGAAATTATTGTGGATGTGAAGAAGCATATAGATCATTCACCTGAAAAGTCAATTAGGAAGTTTTCACAGGAAACTAATTTGTCTTAAATTCGTGCTGTGCCACTAGAAATAAGACTGCAATTGGTTTGAATGTCCTTGACAAATCCTTCTTCCCAGACGAAGCTTGCTTCCACCTTAATGGTTTTATTAACAAACAAACCATGCGTATGTGGTCCAGTGGAAATCCTTATGTCATGATACAGAAACCATTGCATTCTGAAAAGGTTGGCGTTTGGATAGCAACTTCACTGAGAAGAGTTATGGGTAAAAAAAGAAAAAACGGCAAATGCAGAAAGATATCGTAATAACTTATTGCAACCTCTTCTAAACCAGATGTATGGTGCCATAACTCATAAAACACTACAAACAGTGAACCTCTTACATGAATATTTTGATAACCGTGTAGTAGATTTTCCTCCACGTTCTCCGGATCTAACTTCTTCTTCTTCGACCTGTAGCTCCTTTATGGAGCAAAGGGCACCCCGGAGGGTGTTTCATTTGCCGGTAGTAGATGGTAAAGCGGCAACCTCTACTCATCTTGAATGAAGTCCCCTCTGCATATATAGGGTCCACTAGTTCCTTCGAGTTTTGCCGATTTTGAGCTGTATATTTTATTTTGCCCCATGACATATTTTTTTGTTGCGTTTCTATAAAAAGGCTTCTTTTCCAGGTATCGCGTGGTCTACCCTTCCTCCGTTTTCCTTCGGTACCAAAATCTAGCGCCTGTCTAGTCAAGTTGTTGTGTGGTTTACTTAACCTACGTACAATCCACTCCCATTTCCCTCGTCTAATTGTTAACTCTATTTTTTCCTCATTTGACATTTCCCATAGCCTTAGGTTAGTTATTCTTTCGGGCCAAAGTATGTGGTGGATTTTCCTTAGACACTTATTGATAAGCGTTTGTAGACCATGTTTCTGCACCGTACAATAATACACTCTTGACGTTGGTTTGAAATAGACGCAATTTGGTCTTAACTGCAATATTATTTGATCTCCATATTTTACTCAACATATAAAACGCTTTTTGAGCTTGTTCTATTCTCCTTCTTTTGTCTCTGTGAGAGCACCCCGTTTTGTCCACCACACTTTCCAAATAGCAAAATCCTTCAACCTCTTCGATACTTTTGTGCTCTATGCTTATATTGCTACTATCCTCTTCTCCGCCTGCTAGGATCTTTGTCTTCTTCTCATTTATTTTGAGGACAACTCGCTTGCCGCCCCTTTGAGTTTCATTGTTTTTCTGCATCTGCTTTTTCTTTCTAGTTATCAAACATATCATCATCAGCAAACTCCAGGTCCTCAAGTTATTAAATGTACCCCAATTTATTCCAGACATGTTATTTCTTGTATTCTTTATTACCCAGTCCATGATGATTAAAAATAGGGTTGGTGATAGGACGCACCCTTGTTTGACTACCTCGTTGCTCATAATCTTACCTCTTACATGAATATTTTGAAAACCGTGTAGTAGATTTTCTTCCACGTTCTCCTAATCTAACTATTTTAGATTATTTTACTTTTCCACGCCCAAAAAATTGTTTTAAAATACACCACATACAATACACGAACTTACCGAAGCAGTTCAAAATGTTTGTGACACGATAACTCCTCAACATTTGCGCTTTAAACGGTAACTAATTTGCATCTTTCCCATCAAATAGGTATGTCAAGTGTAGTTTGAAATTTCAATCTTGATATGATTTAAGTAACTCCCGTAGTTGTAACCAACATAAAAAATAATCCAAAAAAAACATGGTCCTTCCGATTCAGTTTTTTATGATCATATTGTATGGTTGGCTTTGTTGATTTTGCTGTTTTTGTGACAAACAAAATAGTTACTTACAGATCCATTATTTTTATGCACAACAATGTATTTCCTTCGTCGTCTTATGCAAAGCTTCCACTTCTCCGCATTCGATTTTAAATCAAGGCATTACGAATTCCCTTTGACGTAGCGCGCAGATGTTTTAATCTTCCTTTACATCGACGTAATTGCACCCTCTGCGCACCTACAACTACCACCATTCAACAGTATTACGCGGAGTTCGTCTTCGTAAATCGATCGGAATACTCCTAAACAAGACCTCGGGCAAGTTAGAACGTTAATTTCGCAATTCGAACAATGCAGTGCTACCAACGCTTAATACCTCTTCAATACACAATCGTCGAATAACATTTCCACACCGTCAATACACCGTGCGGAAGAGACTTACGGGATCGGCGAGGATTTGCATTCCACAATTGTAAGGCTACCAGCGATGGAACGAACGCGCGTTGTATAAAATAAACAAGCGGAACTTGGTGGAATTCGTCATTTTATCTTTGAATTCTCCGCTAAGCGCAAATAGAAATATAAAGGACTAAACGCGTCTCCATTCGAATGGAATTTCGAAAGACTTTTTGTCTTTCCGTCAAAAATGACTACTTAGAGTTCCAACACTTGAAAAGAGTTGGGAGGATGCAGGAAGCTCGTCGAATACGCTAAGTCTATGGAAGGCAAACCGGATTAGAAATAATAATAATGATGAGTCCGCGTTGCGTGAGAGAAGAAGACAACGGTCGCTTTTCGCAGATTGGCGATAGAAATCGGAGAGAAATAGAGACGCCAATCGTCCGTCCTTCTTCGTTTTTTTTCGCGTTCGCTTCGTTTTAGACCGGCAAGATTGACTTTAAGTCGTTAAATTTGTATTACGCCTTCGAATGCCTCGTTGGCATTCCTCGTTTTTTGCTCGCCTCTCTAAACTGTAACGTTATTTCCTTTTCCATTTTCTCGTCCTCGTACTTCGAAATAAATCGATGATGGAAATTTGGCGATAATTATTTATTTATTTATGTTTGCTTATACTACAGCGACAGCCAATTTTTTTTATTTATTCTATAACGTGCAAATAAATACATAAATGGGATAATAATAATAATAATAGTAAGAACAAATGTAAAGAAACCCACAGAAGGCGAACCTTTTTCGTGGGATAATACACTTTAAATCATGCAACTACGAGGTATGATCAAAATCTATCCGAGCTGGGTTTATTTAAAGAAAAATACAACACTTATAGCTATATTATTTAGTCTCCTTCGAAGTAGTCCCCTTCCGAAGCCACGCATTTAGACCAGCGCTGTTTCCACTATACGAAGCAATTTTTGAAGTCATCTTCGGAAATAGCAAACAGCTGCCTCGTCGCATTCTGTTGTATCTCCTGAACATCCTGAAATCCTGTGTGTCGGACCTGTGGAATGCGGTGTTTAGCTAAACTGATGCACAAGCTGAGAAGAGTGTACAGGCGCATTGTCATGATGGATTTTCCACTCGCCACTCCCATGCAATGGCTGTTTTTTGTGATGTACTGCGTCCTTCATACGGCGTAAGACTAGACAATAGTGCTCCTTGTTTGACCTGGTGGACAATTCCTCTATAATCGAAAAACATAGTCAGCATGGTCTTGACATGGCTGCGGTTCTTCTAGGTGAGTTTAGGATTCCACTGTAAAGACTGACTCTTAGTTTCGGGATCATACCCGTAAACCCACAACTGATCGCCAGTAATCGTAGTTTTTATAAAGTTTTCATCGTTTTCGACGCACTCAAGCAGGTCACGAGCAGTTGAAACACGGACCTGTTTCTGGTCATCGGAGAGCAATTTTGAAACAAATTTGGCTGAGATGCGTCTCATGCCCAAATGGTCCGTCAGAAACGACTGCACTGAACCGAAACTAAGACCAAAGTCTTCAGATAACTCACGAATAGCGATTCAGCGATCTACTAACACAGCCTTTCCACATTGTGTTCATTTTTGCTGGTTACGGGCCTCCCAGAACGCGCATCACAGTACATGAAGTGAGACATAATTAAGGTATTACAAAGCATTACTTTTGTCTGTCGTGCTAGATAGTACCTCTACGAATATACAAAGACACCTGCTTTCGATAACGAAAGGAATTATCAAGGTGTAAACGAGAATAAGAGGCGGCTAATACAGGAACCTTGTAGGACGCCACTTTGTACGTTCGACTTACAATTAGTATACACTGCGCGCGGTTACTCAAAAAACTGGGAAGCAAATTCACGGCTGCACCACCCAGTCCAGTATAGCGGAGAATTGGTAACAATATCTTGTGATTGGCGGCATCGAATGCCTTACTGAAATTAGCAAAAAAATTATTTGATAAATATTTTTGTTGCTATATTTATGACCAATACTGTATTATACTTTGATTTACAAATATGATGATAATTAGAAATAAAGATTTCGGTTTTTATACAAACTTGGCTACCTCTCCTTTATTCTTTCCGGTTTTATTCATTGTTGTTTTTAAGTTAATAACAACGCTTAGAGAGAACTGAAAGTACTGACTAATAAGTTCTATATGAAGACTGATTATAAAATAGAATAATTATAAGGTTTGTTTTTAATAAAACCAAGCTTGCTTTTTTCGATGTGATTATCATTCATGTTTAAACTGCTACTCACGATAATATCGCACTCTTCTGCTGTAATTACTAACATAGTACTAGATAATCATGTCCTATTTCATCCCTCATTTCTAATGCATACAATTGGTCTTTATCGCGCAATTAATCTACACAAAATACATAAATCATTAATCTATTTCCCGCATCCGCTCGAATACATATTTACGCGTCCACTTTTACGGGCACATTTCACCTCCGATTAAACCGATAAGAGAGCGAGGCGAACGTGAAAGCTCGGTAATATTTCATTAGTCATGCCGCGCCGTAATAATTGAATAACAATAATAGGAAAAGGGACCGTTTTCGAGCAAAGCGACCGTAAAAGTGGAGTACCATGCCTCTCGCTTTCCCCCGGTGATATAATTGTTTGGTTTCAGGAATTAACCGCATCAGGCGTGGGCGTCAAAGACGGCGGCGTCATTTGTCTGTGTCCAGTTGCTCCCCCTCTTTCGCTTTCCGTTAGATGACAGGTGGCCCGTCCTCTTGGGAAATTACGAAATAACGCATTATTTTAGACCTACGCACTCGTAAAACTTCGAAAATCTTGTTTACGCGTTGTTTATTTTTAATTTGTTTTTCGTCTTTTTTCTTCTTCTGTTTTGTTTTCTATAATATATAACATATATTGTATGTTTACCATGTTTTTTTGACAATAAATTGAATTAAATTAACGCAACTCTTCATTGTTTGCTTCAGCTCAATTTAGTTTAGTGATATATTCTTCATCGTGCGCTTTTGCCTTCCTAACTTGCTTACTAACGTCCTCATTCATTACACTCTGTGTGTAGATGGCGTGGGGAGATATATCGCGATTTTGTTCGTGGAGAATGGCAACATATACTCGAGAGGTGAAAAACAATAGCGAGGGAGAAAGACACGTACGGAACCGCGCTGATGACGCCGGGTGGGCAAAAAATTTTCGCGGGTTTACGCTGTCCCTTTTCCCTCGCTTTGTTTTTTGCCGGAATGATTCCACCAATACCATGAGCTATATCAGCATTAATTTTTTGGCCATCTACCTTTCCTGAAAAAGGATTGATATTATTTTATTGCCCAAACGTAAACTTGTATTACTTATTTTCAAATAAGTTCGAATTCTTCTTTAAAATGGGCCTTTTTAGAATCTTTAGATTCTTTGATATTCCTTTTCTTTTACTATCATTCAGTTCCCCCCTGCATTCAATTCTTAGTTGTAATAGATATAAAATTGTAATATCTTGTCAAACAATAATGTCGGATTTTGTCATAAAAGGATGTTGTCATTATAAACACAATTTCTGATATTCCTTCTACAAATGCAGCAATCTTTAAAACAATATTGTTGCATTTTTTTACAACGTGTGTAACTAAAACTTATACATTATTGTAGCAACCTTTGTAACAGATCATTGACTAAATTTTTACAACAATAGTGTATTTAATAGAAATACAATCCGTTAATTACGATCCAGTAGTAGGGATTTACGCAAGTTGTGGCCAGTCGTATGTTCACAAACAAATTGTAGTTAATTGTTCTACAATTGTTTGCTTCTTTATAACATTTTTTTCGTCTTTCCTTTCATATTTTTAGAAAGATTAAATGAAACTCAAAAGATAAAAATCTACAAAATAAATTATCCAAAGCTAGAAATTTCATCTTTGAGGAAGTAATTTAAACACATACATCTACGTAGATAAATACATCAAACGTATGTTCTCGGAAGGGACGGAAGATAAAAAGCTTACATCCCCTCTTCAGAAAGATTATCCAATATATTCCGTAGAGCTTCTTTTCTTCCGCATCACTTTGTCGTCCTCGCCCTTTTCCCTATATGTATGTATGTACAACACATCTACATATACAGATTCGATATTTCGGACTGTAAACAAACACACGAGCAGCGCGGAGGCGAAAGCCATTCTCCTTTCCCGGAGACAGCCCCTCTGTATACAATGTACCGTGAACCGTCTATGTATGCATAATATGGTATCTACGACGTCCTTATAGTTTGGTTCTTGTCGCGCGTCTTCACTCCAAGCGAGTGGTTTTCAATCTGCCGTGATATGGCGTTTTGATCAAATCTCAGCGATTCTCTTTGACTGAAAGGGTTACTTCTCGCCCGAGTAAGTATACATCAGCGTGAAAGCACCGCATGCTTTACACGTATTAGGCGGATCTGTATGTCTATGCTATTTGCGTAGACTTACACGTATACATGCTCAGTGTTGTGCAGATATTATCAACCACTCTTTTCTCATTCATTCGATTTTGAAAACCAAAAATTATTCACGGTGGATCTCGAGGTATCGTTAATCCTATTTCTTGCCGCAATGTTTTCATTGGCGTTCCATATTATTGAAACCAATAGGCTGTGACAGTTTACTTACGGCTTGCAATGCTTCGATGATTGATTGATGTTAGTACTGAAGGCGCGTTGAAATTGTACTAACAATGTTTCGCTAGCAATTGCTTGGAGATTTTTCTAGGCTGCCATATTTTGTGTTGTAGTTTATCATCTTCCGACGGGTATGTAACGCAAAACCCACCTGGTGGAGAAAGTGTAGTTACGTAGGATGAGACGTAGTAACAAGTTTTTCAAAAGGTGCTAAGTACAATCCTAACAGTAGTTGCTTTTTCTCTTCATTGTTTGATAAATTTCAAAGTTCAAGGAGATTCAGCAGTGACCTCGCAACCGCTTCGTGTTCTCTTTGGACGAAACTCGGAAACTTCAACACATTGAATGTGAAGCAACAACTTTATCAGACATTTTCATCCTGAATTGGTAGCCAAAATGTAAATAAACTACTTGTCTTAAGCCTTCCTTGTTTTAAATGGTATATTGTCACGCTTGTTGTTGACAGGAATCCTATATTATTGGCTTTATAATATAGTTGCGCCTTCCGCCGTTGGATGACGCTACGAGTATTAGGAAAATACCTATCTGTCAGAATAAACATAGCTGTCGTGAAATGAATAAGCAACACGTGCTTTCTAGTCAAAACAAAAGATGTTTACGGATTCAGTAGCTAAGAAAAAAAAGTGAGTGACTTGTGATGTTAATTAAGCACGGCGTACACTGACAAATCTACCTGTAGCAACTTCTATGTCCAAAGGTTCAACAATGAAATTTTATTTACAAATATTTAACCAAAGTAAAATTCTTTAAACAGTAAAACATACCTTTCGATGTTTGCATTAAAATTGTCAAAATTGTCAAAATTTAAAGAAAAAAGTGTTTCAGTTAGGAAAGAAAATAAAGTAAGTGTAGTTTCGGTGTTTGCATTGAAAGCGAGAAAGACTGGCAAACTTTTAGATGTTTACTAATATTACAATTTCGAAAACTTACTCGAACAACAGACTCACAGTTTGTGCAAGGATTTAGGGAATTTCTAATTTATTTAAAATTATCAAAGAACAGATAAGTTACGCATTACGGACTTTAATATATTCGGTTATCGGTAATAAGATACACGTTGTTCAGATATCAGTGCTTCACAAAAGCCAGACAAAGGTCGCTCAATTCTGGAACATTGGCAATTTTCCCATCCAACTTCGCAAAAGTCGGAATAGGCAGCCCGATTGCGTATTATGGGCAAATCTCAGTCAGCTGTTGCAAAAGTCGGCTTTTGCCGCCCAATTGAGCCGCTCAGAGTGATTCCTTCTGCCCAGCTGGAGATCACTGCAATAGAGACCTAGCTATGAAATTTTGCACGGTTTACATACTCGTATCTGGAGTGACGTGGCACTTTTTTGCTAATGACGCATTGCGACCTTGTATGTGACGTATACAAGCAAAACAATTTAATAAAATACATTGTTGCACAAATGATTGAGTTTACATAATATATACACTAAAGCGCAACATAAAACAGCAAAATACAAGGTACACTCTTGCTCAAAATAATCCGTTCTGGTATTTAAAAAAATAATTAATGTAGTTAAATCTGACAAAGTCGATACATGATTTGACGACTGATTACAAATGGTAAAAAAAATATATTATTTTTCCAGATTAAAGATTAAATCGGACGAACTTCGATGATTCGTTATAACCTAAACAAACATAATTGTATGTAATGTGTATGAACATATAAGAATGGTATCCTAATTTTGCAATGCGCCAGCTACAAACTAAGCCATCACACATTCTGCAAGAGTTGATTTTAGAACAATACAAGGTTTGTTTATTTAAGTAGTCAAATTTTGAAGAATTGCATTAAAGTCGAAATCGTATAGTTATAGATTCGAAAAGGAGAGCATATTTCACTCTACACAGTTAACTATAACAATACAGGATGAGTCGGGAGGAAGAGACCAAACTCCAGGAGTTTATTGTATTGTGTTCTTATCCGATTTTCATTTGTTTTGAAGTTATAGCGTTATTACATTTACATGACTATTGCATGACTTTTGCGTAACTTTTGCATGACTTTTACATGACCATTACATGACTTTTAAATGACTTTTACATGACCTTTACATGACTTTTACATTATTTTTACACGACTTTTACATGACTTTTACAAAAGTTAATTTACACATTTGAAAATTTTCCTAAGTATTCGTTTTATTGAAAATGTGATGAATTACACAAAACATAATTTTGAATAAACAGTACAGGTATACCAACAGGAAATTCTGGAACAACTAACATTAAAATTTATAAATATTAAATATATTTAGAAGCATTACCTATTTAAAAGAATGCATATCGAAAATGATAAAATATAATACGAGGGATGATCATAAGGTATCGTAGGTTCCCAAAGCCCTACAGCAGCAATAAGACGTGTTAAGCGAAATCCGACAACATCGGCGTGTGCAGCAGCTCTCCCACTCTATATACATACCACACCCGTCTCGCTACGCCGCTCAGTGTTGGCTAAGCAGCCATCCGAGATGGAACTCCCGATCGCCGCTACCGCCAGGTGCGAAATTCGCGCTGTGATACGTTTTTTAAACGCGAAAGGGGTTTCACCTATAGACATTCATCGTCAATTAACCGAAGTTTATGGAGAAAAGTGTATAGCTATTCAATACGTCCGCAAGTGGTGTAGGGAATTCACTGGAGGTCAGACGGAAATTCACGATGAAGAGCGGAGCGGAAGATCATCAGTTTCAGAGGAAATCGTTGAAAAGGTCGAGAGCATACTGCTTGAAGATCGGAGGGTCACCATTCGTCAACTCGCTCTTCGGATTCCTGAAATTTCCAACACCACAATTGAAAAGATTTTGACTGGCGGCAGAATTTTACGACATGGGGATACAGAAGTTGGAGCACCGTCTGCAAAAATGCTTGGATAGAAATGGCGATTATGTCGAAAAATAGCTGAAGTTTTTACCTTTAAAACGATGTGTAATGTTAAGGAAGTGAAGAATGCTGTCTATTTTTTAAAAATATGGGAACCTTATTTTACGATCATCCCTCGTATATAAATGATGTCATAAAGCAATCGAAATACACGTTATTTAACGTCTAACTTTAGAAAATTCAACAAAAATCACTGAATTTCCGTAAAGGTCAATAGTGACATGTTGCTACACAACATAACCTTTCCAGAATGGAAGAAGATTATCTAACAATGTAGTAAAAAACATGCAACCTCTGATATCAACTAATTAATTCAAATGAATCATACAATTAAAAGCTCATACATTACATTATTTAGCAGAATTATAATCATTTTATATTTCTTTAATTCGCTTTTTAAAAATTATGTCAGAATTTAAGCCACTTCAAATTGAATGATCCAAAGCTCCCATACAAAAGCATATACTTAATTTTAATTTTCCTCGAAATTCTTCCAAATAGGCTCCTATACCCTACCATTCATTATCCCGCAATAGGCCCTACATTCGTGCGAATTGCCTTGATCATTCTAAAAAAAAAAACAAAGCTAGAAAGTAAAATTTTTCCTCATTAACGTTAAAATTAAAAACAAAAATCGCCCTCTTTTCCGAAATAAAACCTTACGACCTAGCGTTTAATTATATTGATATTACGGGCGCGTAATCCTTTATTTTCTTTTATTGTCCATTCTCCGCACGCGCGTGTTCGGTAATTTTCGTCCGAGTCTTAAAACAACGGCAAAAAAAAAGTCTTTAAACGTTCGCGGCATTCGTAAATAGTTTCGCTCTTCGAACAATGGAACGTTTTGGTGTACTTCGGGGAGTTGTTTCCGGTTGAGAAGGACCCGCGTCAGGTTTCGACGGTTTCTGCAATATTAAATTTATCCGATGACTTTAATTATAACCGGGTAAATATTTAAAGGGAAATTTTGGTTCAATTAGATACAATTTCGGGCAGATAATTGCCTTTCTTCCTTTAACTTTTAATTAAGAATCTCTGCTAAAGCGTAGAGGCAGCTTAAGATTGATTGTCAATATAACGGTGGCTCGTTTAAAATTGATGTCAAGCATATACTTTGGGCATAAAATCGCATTTTAGAAATAAATATAAACATCTAAGACGGAGTTCTATTTAGTGGTAATTGTTTTAATTACAAATAAGGATTTCATTAAATCCTCTGCAGAGGAATACAAAGAACGTGCCCAACATAGAAAATAGAGAAATTCATTAAGAATATTTGACAAATAAAATGTACGTCAGTTGATACTTATAATTAGTATAATAGGCTACATTATTGTTGATTATCCTCGAATACAACCACTTTGCTAACCATTTCGAACATTTTAGTAAGAATCTTCTATATTGCTGTTTGATGTACGATGAGTTTAAACCATAACTTCTCTAGCTCAGAAAAACATTTCATTCATTTCAACAAAATCATTTGTTAATTTAAAGATTTTTTCTCTGGTGTAGACAATCCAGTTGACCAAATATCGGAAACGTAATTTTTTTAAATAACACCATATATTTTTTCTGTATTCGCCCTATAGTAAATTTGTATCTAACGTTTTTGTATAACGATGCATATGTCTAATACTGAAAGTAAAATGCATATTAAGAGTTAAACGCAAATTGTACAATTAGATATATATCCAAATGTTTCTGGTGCTAGCATTATTTAGTTACCATGACAACAGCAAACAAAACATAGTGATAATATACTCTTGGTTTCCGGGTTGGAAACGCGTCGTTATCGCAGCTTTTGTTGACGTTTCATCCAAACAAGAATACAGTGTTATTGACGACCGCGGAAGCCTACGTACAGAAACATAGTGACATTGTTGTTCCTAACTTGTGATTTAAAATTTGAAGCTTAAGTAGCTACTTACGAAATGAAGTACTTAAAAAAGAGTTAATTTATGTATGAAGTTAACGATAACGTTGGCGTTATAGTTATTTGGTCTTTCATATTGTCGGATGTGGTTGGCCGTATATCATAAACAATATTTTTGATATATCCCCATAAGAAAAAATCGAGACTCGTTAGATCTGAAGACCTTGCTGACCAACTTTGTGGACCTTCGCGTCCTATCCATCTATTGGGATATTGCCTCTATCTAATTCGTTTCTAACATTTACTTGGAAGTATACAGGGGCACCGTCCAGTTGCAACCACATCCTCTTTCAGATATTAAGTGGTATATTTTCCAAAAGTACATGTAAATTGTCTTTTATAAATCCAAGAAACATGACGCCATTTAAGTATACAATCAAAAAAATTTGGACCTACCATGCGCGATATTATTCCAATTATTCCACCCCAAACATTAACAGACCAGCTGTGCTGGCGATCGTAGGTTCTAAAACTATTGGGATTTTGATCACTCTAATAATGAAAATTATATCTGCTAAAACTAATCCGTTATCATGGAAAGTTGACTCATTTGAAAAGAGTACAAAATCTAAGAAATATTCATCATCTCCTAACTTTTCTAGAACCCACAAATAAAATTCGAGTTATCGAACGTAATCTACTTCTAAAAGTTCTTGATGTAGTTGCATGTGATACTAATAACATTTCTGTTTCTTTATGATTATTCCGATATAATAATAATGTTCTTTTAAGAGTAATAATAACGTCAGTTCCGTCAAAATGTTAGAGTTAAATTTATGCCAAATATGTAAAAATTGAAGCTGATACAAGTAAAAAAATGAAAGTGAAATTATATGGTAAAGTTGAACTTTAGTAAATGTTAAAAGGAGTTCTAAATAATGAAAATAAAACGACAACAGGTTGCTCATGCTCCTCTTCAGCCAGCAATGCTTAGCATGCTTTAACATTTGATAGTGTTTTAAATTTTATTTTTACCCGATTCCTTTTGCATTTCGTTTAATCTCCAAATTTAAACGTCCTCTTCGAAATATTTTCATTATTTACATCGTCTTTTAACCTTTACCAATGTTCAACTTTACCATTTAACAAATTTTTAATTAACTTCAATTTGCAGAAATTTAACTTCAAATTTGAATTCGACTTTTTACAATAATATGATCTCGGCTATAAGTTTGAACATGACTATTCTAGCTGATGAAGGCACAAACCAAAACTAGTGCAAGGGAATATTTTAAATAAAATGTATAAGAAGTAAAAAGGAATTCCGTTTTTTCATTGTTATTCCTCCATAACTTCGCAATTCTTAAAATAAAAAGGAAAGTGCCTAAGAATTCTAAAAATCATGATATTCCCATAACATCACAATATAATCCGAAACACAGCTCTGGAGACTGTATCTTAAAAAGAAAACACCTTGACAACTGCCTCTACAATAAAAATCCATTATGTATGATCCAAAACCAAATCTGCGAACTTTTAAAATCGCCATAAACCATACAAATTAGACTTCACAAATTTCTCAAAACAAGAGGAAAAAAACTAACCCCGAATATAGCGAAGAACAGAGAACAACGACACTGAACATATTTTACGACCAATATGCATGAGAATAACATAATAAAATTCTACTTTACTTCCAATTTCGAAACTTTGTGACGCTCTTTCCACAATCATTCTCTTTGTTTGGAGCGACTGGGTAATTCAGTGATCCTTTTTACCGGCAAGCGTCTGCCTAATTAAAATTTTAATTCCTACGCTGGCCGCTACGTAGTAAATGTTTCCCCACGCTAATCGGGAAAGTCCTTACCAACATGGTGGCTCAGCAAGCTGGTAGTACGCCGAGAATAAATAATGAAGTACCGAGAGAATGACGGGACACATGGCGACCAGCGTTTGTTTTATTCAAGTTCGAGAAGCTGGCATGCTAGATGTCGCCGGCGAAGCAATCGGTCGCTTCGAATAACCGTTTTTATTTATCCGTTGTTGTAGTCGATGCCGATGTCTGCTTGTTTTTATTCAGCGCTGAATAATTCAAGAAGACGAGGGATGTTTATTTTACGACATCTAGGTATACACATATAAACGAACGCTTTTCTTGTCTGTACGATTTTTATTGGGTTCGTTCCGTGAAATTTACCGAGGATACGCATGGTTTAGTCTTTATACCGTCGCAATAACGGCCATTGACATAAATTTGGCTTTTTCCATAAATCAAAAGGTATGTAGATAACCACTGGATAGAGATTGCAGTAAAATGGTATGACTTTTAATGTTGCATTGAATTGGTTGTTACGATGGTTATTTAAAGTACAAATGGTACAAGAGGTTATAGCGTTTATGCATTACCTCCGATATATAAAGCCTGCGCGCTCTGACGTCAGCAGGCTGTGACGTATTTTCCAGTAGGTCGTCGATCAACCATAAACGCGTTTACACATTCAGGCCGTCTCTGCGTTTTGAATTGGTTTATCCAAATTATATTGGTTTTATTTTTAAAAATATTGCGTAGTGATATTTCCATACTTTGTTGGTGATACTTGTAATGTTTTTCTACTGTTGTATAAGCGATAAAACCTTTTCTGAAACGATAAAAACGGGATAACCTAAAAACTGTGGCGTCGGGTGTTTTGTATGTTTTGTTTGTGAGTTACACTTTGTAAAAGAAAATATTGTTTATTTTTCTACAGCTATAGATTCAAGGACCGAGAAAACTATAACTGTAAATTTAAAAAATCCTAGGCTTAAAAAAGATGTTATTTCAACTCAATTCCCTAACTGTCCGCTGTATTTGACAAAAAGCGCGAAGATTTTATTGTTAAAAAAGTTTAATATTCTTACGTTATATTGTGGGAAAAGTAATGATAGATTAGGTAAAACACCACATAATAGGAAAGATAGATTAAGTAAAACACCACATAATAGGAAATTAAAGACCCTGGTTAATACCCTGGTTACCCTGGTGGTGTATGTATGTATATCAAAGCTACACAGTTCTCTGTTATTAAGATATCTAATATTATTGAGCAATTGTGGATTGTGTTGCAAGTTGCTGGGAAAAAAATCGGGATAGGAGTCACTTATAAGTAGCCAAATACAAATTATAAGAATTTTTGCGACGAGCTCGAACAATCTTGTGTTTTTGTTAATACTATGTGCGATAAAGTAATTTGCATGGGCGATATAAATATCGACTTGTTTTCTGTGACAAGCCCCGACACTTATTACTTTAATAACATGATTGAATCTGTAGATATGAAACAGATTATTACACAACCTACAAGAGTAAGTAATTCTAGGCTATCACTCCTCGATCTAATTCTTGTGTCGGATCTTGATTTGATAGATGAATCTGGTATAGACAACTACAGATTTGCTGACCACGAAACAGTATTTTGTAGTTTCAATTTGGATATTGTGTCGGTGAGACCCACATGCAAGTTTATTCGTAATTTTAGACAATTAGATGTTGAGCTATTTCATGAACACCTTAAAATGATACCATGGCAGAATCTATTTCATATAAGTGATATAGATGAGAAAGTTAAGTTTTTTGATCAAAATATTATAGCACTCATTGATATGCATTTGCCGCGCAAGCGTGTTACAGTAACAAAAAGAGATCTACCGTGGTTGACGGAGAACTTGAAGTTCTTGATGAAAATAAGGGACAAGGCATACAATAGGTTTAAAACTTCCAGGTCTCCGTCCCACTGGGATTGTTATAAAGATTTAAGAAACTTTACTAACACAGTTGTTAAAAACGAAAAACGCGCATACTAAAACTACATTTTTAAAAACAAAAACTCTAAAGAATTTTGGAAAGAATTGAATTCGATCAATATTAAAGCTAATAAAAAAAGGGAAATACCGGAAGACTTACAAAAGGTTGATGAAATTAATGATTCTTTTATTAAAGAAGTACCTGTGGTGGATAGGGATAACGGCGATTTGCTAAATTTTTATGGTACCAATGGATTGTATACAGGGTTACCGGAATTTAAATTTCAGATTGTTGAGGTAGCGACAATAGTAAAATTTATAAATGAAATAAAAACGAACGCTGTGGGCTATGATAATCTTAGCGTTGAAATTTTGAAAATACGTTGTCCTATTATATTACCATACTTGACTCACATTATTAATAGCTTTGTGTGTGAGAATGTCTTTCCAGCATCTTGGAAGAAAGCTATTGTAATACCTATCTCTAAGACAAGAGAGGGTAGTCAATATAAGGACCTGCGTCCTATAAGTATATTGCCGGTGTATTCCAAATTGCTGGAAAAGATTATGAGTGAGCAGCTGAGACGCTATTTGGATAGTAGTGGTTTGTTGGCTGTTAATCAGTCTGGTTTTAGAAAGGGGTACAGTTGCACTACAGCATTGTTGAAAATAACAGACGACAATATCAAGGCTCGAGATTCGAACATGGCTACCGTTTTGACGCTTCTATATTTTAGTAAAGCCTTTGATAGTGTTTGTTGCGAAATTATGTTGTCGCTGCTTCACTATGTGGGTTTTTCTATTACTGCTCTCTCACTTATGAGGAGCTACTTGTCAGGGCATATGCAATGTGTACGCCTTGAGAACGATATATCTTCTTGGTGAGGCATTGATCGTGGCGTGCCACAGGGGTCGGTGCTGGGACCGCTTTTGTTCACGCTGTATACGGGACGTATGCCTCTGTGTGTTGCCAACAAAAGATACGCATTGAAGAATGGCAAGTGTTGTGGAAGAAAAACTCCAAAACAACGAATTACAATTTTGTTCTGTACAAATATGGAAGGTGAAAAGAAGGAACCACTTATCATAGGCAAAAGCAAAAATCCTCAATGTTTTAAGGGGGCACACATCGATAAGTTGCCTCTCCAATGGGTTTCCAACAAAAAAGCATGGATGACAGCAGACATTATGACTACATGGCTCCACAATGCCAACATCTCAATCCAAAATTGCATTGGATAATATCAAACTTATTTTTCTTCCACCCAGCACTACCTCACATTGCCAACCCTTAGACCAAGGCATTATCCAGAATTTTAAAATGCTCTATAGGAGCTATTTTATTAAGGGGCTTTTAACTTGCATAGACAGTGGTTATCCTATTCAATAAATAGAGAACTGACAGATGATAATAAAGATATGCTTTGCTAAAGCCGGATTTATGTGTAATACAGATATGGATGGTTTTGAAGAAGAAGATAATATTCCGCTCGCACAACTATTTCCTACCATAAAGGACACATTTGTGGATTGGAAACAATTTGCATTGATCGATAGTGATGTGCCAACAGGAAGTGCAGAATTGACCACCATCGACTGTATTGAAGAAATACAAGAAATGAATGAATGAAGCTACTCCCAATTCTGAATCTGAGGAAGAGGAACCTGAAATTTTTCCAGTGTGGAAGATATCAAGCCTATCTGAAGCCTGCGTAAGTTTGAGAGATTTAGAAAACTTTTTTATTAATGGAAACAATTTTTATATGTCCACAAATATCTCTAAGTTATCAATAAAATGTGAATCTGTATTTTATAAAAATAAACTAAAAAATATGAAGCAATTATTAATTTCCAATTATTTTAAAAAATAAGAATTTTACTATGTACATACTATGTATTAATTTCAGCCTTAAAGGCACTAGCATCCTATCGTATAACCTCCAAACTAGTATGGGAGTGCCTGCAAACCCTAATGGCTCTGTCTAAACACAACAAGGTCACACTGGTGTGGGTGCCAGGGCACAGGGGCATAGCGGGCAATGAAATTGCAGACCAGCTAGCGAGGGAAGGTTCAAAAATGAATTATATAGGCCCTGAACCGGGTCTAGGTATTACCAAGAGTGCAGTGCGTGGTGCAATTAATGAGTGGATCATAACACAACACCAATTAAATTGGAAACATGCAGCTGGACAAAAGCACAGCAAACGGATGATGGGAAGACCGTCGCAACATCTGACTGCTGACCTGCTTGAATTAAGCAAGCACAGCTTAGGGCAGCAACATGTCTATTACCAGGACATGGCTGTTTGAGAGGCCACTTGCATAAGATGGGGATCTACAAAGATGAGCCCTTATGTAGACTTTGCAATGAGGAGGAGGAAACAGCCCCTCATATTATTTTAGAATGTGCAGCGTTAGCACAATTGAACTACCAATGGAGAAAGATTTACTGGATAGGCTCTTAAACCTGATTGCGGGAACTAACCTGAGTAAAACAAAACCGAAGCAGGAATAATACAATAAGCTACTAAGCTTCAATGTTAGGGATGTAAAGACCAGCCCTGCTTTGGTAGAAAAATCAATCAATCATGTATTAAGTTACTGTGTTATATGTATACATAATATTAAATTGATTTTAACGTGTTTAATTTTGTCTCTGATAAATTGACACCACAATTAATTAAAATTACATATTAATACATATGTAAATACACAATGTAAAACGCATATACTTTAATTTTCCTTTGTTCTCTTTTAAACGACCACTCCTGAATAGCCACCAGCTTTTGATTCCCCGAGAGTGGTCGCTATTGGAAGGTTTCACTGTATTTCAAACTTTTTATTTTTGAGGTAGGAGGCGGTAATTTCATATTTGGCTATAACTGTTAATTCTAAACAACTTTTCTTAATAACATTTTCCCCTATTTTGAAAAATAAGGGTACTCTTGAGCTTCCTTCAATTGTAAATGCCCACCTTGTATACGGTAGAAGATAAATTGGGTTCAATGGGTGTCAAGTTGGTTTTAAAAGGTGCTCAAACTTTCTGCATTACTACAATTTCACGTCAAGTCCATACCAAAAGAAAAATCTCATATAATGTATACTTTTTGACAAACGTTCTATAGCCCTAGGGGAAACTCAATATTTACATCATTAAATTTTGAAAAATGAGAAATGAATATGATGTATCCATAAGTATGAAAGTTAATTAACTTTTGGTGCATAATAAAACGCTATTTTTTTATGTGGAGAGAAGGAAAGGAGTAATCCTTGGTTTAAAGTGCTAGAGGTGACCACAATGCTCCACACTCGTTTCCTTTAGAAACTAACACCAATTAGTAGTAATATTAAGTTTTTCCAGAGTGCTTAAAGTATACGTCCCAGGCTGTCCAAACAAGGAAATTAATGAGTTATATGGCAGTTTCAAATTATTTTTCCTATTTTATTCTATGTTAATTAAAAAATCTGAAGAGCACATTCTGTTCTTTACGGGGTTGCCTTGAAATATATCAAATTTGGTACACGATTTTATGTAATTTTCCAAACGGGTAAAAATCACTACGTTCCATATACTTTATACAAATTGTCCTTAATTCAATCCGTATAAAATCTACCGGAATCAGGAAACGTAATAGAAAAATCCGATCTCCTAGAGACTTCCACTCTCGCTCCATCACCTTCGTCGCCATCCAAGGAGACAAAGCGACGTTACTTAAAAGTTAAATAACTTCCCTCTATTGTATTGGTTTTAAATCCACGGAAACACCCGTTCTCCTACAACCAGACGAAGTCGACACATTCCGCAGCAAAGAAGCTCCTCGCTACGATTTCGGAAGTCGAAATAAAAAGTTCCATTTCGTCGTTCTGCTTCTTCGACGAGACTTTTCTAGAGGTTACTCTCCGAGAGAGCCGTTTTCCCACTCTCCATCTGCTGATGTCTATAGGAACGTTTTTTTTTGCGACACTCGATCTAACGAATGACAAAAGGCTCTTAGAAATTGAACGAACTAACCGATCAAGTCCGCCGTCGACTACGAAAGTATTAGTCGTGAAAGCCCGCATGCGAACTATACGCGAGAGGAAGAAAAAGGGAATCGGAACTTTCGTTGTCCACTTGAACAACTATCATGGGTGGCCGTCACTTCCGCCCGGTTTCGGATTTCTTCCAGATGCGGTAGCGAAGGGGCTCGTTATCGATATATAAAAAGAACAGATTCAATCATTCTGACGTAATAACAACGATCTCAAGAGCATAGTTGGGCTTCGGAGTAAATTGTTTGTAAAGTTAGACGACTACATTCTTGTAACTTTGTCTAGAGTGAAGGAAACATTTTAAATAAGCAATAATGCATCATGCTAAAGGATATCAGATATGGCCAATTAACCCCTCAGTAATAACGGTGGATTTTATAACTTAGATGATAACGTTTTCAATTGAATTCATCCGTCTTTTCTTAAAAAAAAGAATACAAATCATTAAAAAGAAAATATTAGCATAAAAATGTTTTTTTTTCATAAAACAAATATATAAACGAAAAGAGAAGCAAAAATCATTACGCAATGCTCCAAACACACAAACTTGTTACACATTCGACAGGAATATTTAGTTTTTCTGTTCTTTTTCAATTAACAATAAAAACATCTTCTCTGGGCACCTTGTTGCTGGAGGAATCCTTCAGTATGTAGGCTGAGTAGTTCTTTTATTCTGAAACGAAGCAGTTTCGGAATACATTGATTCGATGACCTTCTGCGTAAATGCTCATCCAGCAACGACAAACATAAGTTTTCCAAAAACTCATTGCTAGCTGGTTGTGAAGAATTGTTTGCTTTATATATAACCAATGAGTTTATAGCGGCAACGTTCAATGCGCTATAAAAAAGTTACCATAGGCCATCTTCTTATTGCTCGCGCTGTATTATAAGAAGTACAGAGCTTATCTATAACATCGACTCCTTCCTTCGTCATGTTATAAAAAGTTACTATTTCCGGCTTTTCTGTTTCTAGATCGATGAAATCATCATGATGAAGTGTGGATAACAGCAGGACGTTTTTGTTTGGCCTCGGAATATAAGATACCAAAGTACATTTTTCTTGAAACCTAAACATAGATGACGCTACTGGTCTTTTTCCTTGAATGAATTCATTCAGTATTTGACTCAGGGTACCCACAACTGTCAGTTGATGGTTCTGAAGCAAAAAATCGGCTAATTCTTTACTGGTGAACCAGTTGTCCACGGTTAAGTTCCTTTTTCTACCAGAAATAGATACCAACAAATACCAACATACACCTCAATATTTGAGGTATAAAACGTTCTCGCATATACTTAAGCGAAGATTTTTAAGCCATATTTATTCGACTTATTTGGCATGTAAACACGGAAGCCACAGCGCCCCTGAATGTCTCTAATTTTTCGTTTATAGTTACGTACTCAGATATCGTGTAATGCTTTTAGCAGTTAGAGATAAACTTATGGAATACTTCTCTAATAGCAAATAGTTTATCAAGTTTTAGTCTGTCAGCACGTGTCAATTTGTCATCAAATCTAAGCTGGCGCATTTTTACCCCATCGTTCGATTTGAAAGGTTTTGATTTCAAGACTGATCATTACTAAGCTAATTGCAAAAGCCAATGCTAGAAAACACCCTTATGTTCAATATATTAGGTTTAGTCAGAAATATGTGAAAAATCCAAGTTTTTTGCTTGGTTTTTCCCAGCGTAATTATATTTTTAATTAATGAAGAGAAATTTTTCAATTCCAACAGGATTCGAACCCACGATTCCCGTTCTCCAGACAGTCTGTCGAATTATTGCAGTATATCTGCAAGCATCGGACATCTAGGTATTAAAAAGTGATTCGTTCCTACACAAAGACGCTGTGATGTAGTGGTTCGCACGCGTTTGTCCGGAGAATAGAGTCGTATGTTCGAATCTTACCGGGAGAAACCAAGGAAAAATATGGATTTTAACAGCCCTTTGTATTACAAATTTCTAATGAATACAATAGTTTCCAAAAATTAATCTTAAAATGCAATTATTTTCTATTTTATAACTTACTAGCGATAACTTAATGAAGCTTTAATTCTGAAGTGCTGGTCAAATAATAGTCCTAAAAGTTTAATATAGTTCATTTTATATTTTAAGTATACAAGACATCTTATTAATCATTAGAAACCATGGATAGAACACTGAACATTAAATCTAGACTCTAAATTTAATAGACCAGTCTTTCGAACGCTGCAGTCAGTTTGATATCGATCTTTTTTCATGATTTAATTTATAAATATATTGATTCTTAATGCTTCTGGTTATATTTTATCGAAAAATTCGCGCCTATGTTTCTGTAGAATTATCTTTTAGTAATGTTTAACGTCGAAAACTATTTTATTTGGTTCAGTGCAAACCTACTTAAAAGTAAACCATTTAGCCCTTTGCGGTCCACATGATACTTGCTAGTAAAAAGTTGGACAAGTGTTTACTTCTTTTTTTAGCATACCGCATATCCCATCGGTTTCACAGTAAAACCATATTATTTTTGAAAACTAAAAAGCAAAAAACGATGATTTCTAGGCAAATTCTATATAGCAACTCAAGAAAAAAAATAATGCGGTCAGAACTCGTATCTTATGGCTGTCTGTGTTTACAAACATTTTCTAAACATATTGTCTATTAAATTCGGAATTATGTTCCAATATGATTCATATGGGATGTTGTAAAAAGTTTGGGTAACCCTGTTCCTTCGTACAAGTAGAGAGCTGCTAATTACCATTGCTTGTTTGTGGATTTTTTACTCAAATCGCTGTTCGATTCTATTGAAAAGCAAATCGAATTTTGAACAACGAACAAAACATAAAATTTAGACAAAGGATGGATTAGTCCAAAACAGAGCCAGAATAATACTGAAAAGCAAAAAATAACATACGATACAGGCAATGAAAAAGGAAATAAATAAGTCGAATTCTCTACTGAAACAACGCTGATTATTCGCTTTCACGTTGTGTTTTAACAAGAACGAGGACCGAAGCAATAGCAGCGCCACGCAAAATCGTGACGGAGGGAGGAACTAAAAATAGACGTTTCATTTAACTTTGACTACGGAGATGGTTGAGTTGCGGGGAAATTTGTTTGGCGTAGTTAATGTTCAATTAAAAAATAACAGCTGTAGACAGCGGGAAATTTGAGTATTAGCATCTTTAACTAATACCGCCGTCTTTTTTTACACGCAATTGTTTTTTGAAAGAGAAAGATGGGAATTTTCTCAACGCTTTTAGTCTACAGATTGGAATTTTATGTTTGAAAGAAGTATATGCCTTTGATTGCCCTGGAATTCGATGCTTTAGAGTATCTACTTAAAAATATTACCAATAGGTTTTGTAATATACGCTTGCTCAAAAAACGGCATTCGCCTAATCACATTAAACAACGTTTAGACGGCGTTTATGGTGATTTATCTCCTTCATGTTCCACTGTGAAAAAGTGGATAAAATGTTTCCGTTTGGGATAAGAATACCATTTCAATTATTGATGAAATGGTATTAGCAGATCACCGTTTGAAAGTGAAGCAATTAGCAGTGATGTGTAATATTTATGAAACAAGTATTCGCCGAATTCTCCATAACCGTTTGTGATTAGTGCAAAATGGGTACCACATCTTCTTTCTGCTCCCCGAACGTCGGGTTGAATATGCGGGCGCATTTTTAAATATACGTGGAGACGACCCGAAACCGATTTTGGAATCCATCGTCAGCGGAGATCAAACAATGGTTCTTATTTATTTTCTCATTTAAAGAAAGACCTTTACCTGGGGGAACGTCGTTTTAAGGACGATAGTGAGTTGCCAGCAGTTGTAATACAATATTTTAAAGGAAAAACTTAGGTTATTTTTACAAGGTCGTAAAATTATTAATTGATCGTTGTAATAAATGTGTTGAAGTTAGGAGAGATTATAATAATAATAATAATAATAATAATAATAATAATAATAGTTTATTATCCAACAGCAGCGAATATCGCTAATTACAGGATAATCTACAATTTATTGAAAGTACAATTGTTACTTAAACCTACCGAGTATACATATGCATATATATGATAAACAATAAGTTATTAAGTTTATACAATATTTTTAAAAATGAGAGAAAAAGCATATCCCTATGAATAAATGTATACGTAAAAAGAAAGATAGGAAAAAAAAAGATATATAAAGACCAAAAGGACAAAGAATTGTCCTTAGGGTCGCTGAAATGTCTCCCAGCAAAGCGCCCTTTAATGAACTTAAAGAATGTTAAATATATCGATTCTCTGACAATACTTATTTACGCTGGCACAGATTGATAGTAACGGAGAAAGAAAATGATGGACAGTAGAAACGCGAGGAAGATAAAAAACTTGAGGATGTCTAATACACAATCTAGGAACATAAAAGTCCAATAACTGCAGTAATTCAAGAACCTATAGTGAAAAATAAAAATTGTTTATTTTTTCTATATC
This sequence comes from Dynastes maya, assembly GCA_029619315.2. NCBI lineage: Eukaryota > Metazoa > Arthropoda > Insecta > Coleoptera > Scarabaeidae > Dynastes > Dynastes maya. The sequence goes on along the minus strand of JAROYE020000004.1, from coordinate 53,087,182 downwards.
GAGAATTTATGGGGAATGTTTCGTAGTTGCCCTAACAAAAATTATAGTTGGATCTAAGATAAAGTATTGCTATACCAACTATAATTTTTATTAGGGTAACAACAGATTTTGTTAGATCAAATAAACGTTTTGTAACCTTAGTATAAATTATTCTTATTTAAAAAAGAGGGTTGCTGGCGCAAATTTTTTTCTCTGTGGGATAGTAATAACCTATTATTATTAAGAAACTTGTTCTTTTTCTAAAAATGTTGACAGATGCAGTTCAGCTTAAACACCAACGTCTACTACTCGGTATTGATAACACGCATAGATTAACTTGATTTTCTTTTTAATCATGTAATTATCTATTAATAATTACGAATAAATTTCAAGTGTTCCGTAGAGTATTTCAAAAATTTTTAAAATTTTCCAGATTTAAAGGATTCCGTCTCGAATCAAGTTTTAAAATTTGCGAATTTTGGGAAACGTCTAACCAAAATACCAGGCCTTGTACATATTCCTTCTTTCATTAAGATCGAGAAAAAATATCTGCAAATCCTTCATTGCATGAATAAAATCTCATTTTAAGACACCTACTTATTTTATTTTTCCTTCGTTAAATAAGAGGACGACTAACGATCCTCACAATGTGCAATTTTAGCCAATCGCCGGGAAGACAGACGAGGAAATTCGGTACGTTCTTTTTTTTATACTGTGGAGTGCTTTCCCGGCAGAAATTAAACCTACGTAAGTCGCTCGTCTGAAAGCGTTTATATCGCTATTTCATTCGACATCGGGCCGAGCTACGCCAACAAATTGTAACGAACTCACGGCCGGGCTACGTTCATTAATTTAAATTTATGCAATGCGTAATAATTCACAGACAGCGCGGCGGCAGCGACCTCTTTCGCTGAGAACTGGAAATTGCGTCGTCGGTTGGAGTATTGTTAAGCGAGCCTGGAATTTGCCCTAGAACTTGGAGCTGGCAATTTTTTTCGCGGGATACGAATATTGCAAATACAATGTTTGGGGGTAAAATTTATTTTGAAATTATGTCGAAGAAAAACTGGTATCTTGTTAAAAATTAAACTTCTCTTTAATGGAATCTTTTTATAATTGAAAGTGATTCATTGCGAACTCGGTTCTTTGTAGAAAGTTGTAGATTTCAAACTACTTTTGAACTTATCTGAAAATTTGATTTACTAGCACATATAATTTTACTACTTCACCGACATGATGATTTTGTTAGATTATCCATAAAGGAAGCCTTTTTACCAGAAACATCAGTTCTGACATCTTAAGGTTCGTGTACCACTTCGTCTTTATAATTTCTTGCTACGCTAGCCTGGTAAGTAGGAAACCTTGTCACGAACTGTGTAGTGATATTTCCGTACTTTGTTGGTGATACCTGTAATGTTTTTCTAGTGTTTTATAAGCGATAAAACGTTTTCTGAAACGATAAAGACAGGATAACCTAAAAGCGTGACTCGGTTGGTCTATTTATATTAGCGTCGGCTGTTTTATATGTTTTGTTTGTAAGTTACACTTTATAAAAGAAGATGTTATTTTATATAGTATAAATAAAACAGGTCGACTACTCACAAAATTCTTTAGTATATAATACAAAGCAACCGGTTTCGAGCTATACGTTCATCCTCAGGCCAGCTAGTAAATACAAAAAACAAATTACAAACTGTAATATATATCTTTAGATTATTTTAATTAATTTATTTCACTTGTATTATTAAAAAAAAAAAACTATTATAAGAATTGTATTTTAATTTGTTATATTTTTATATAATTGTAATATATATATTGTTATGTTCAACGTTGTATCTACGACAACAACAACAACTATCAGTTGTCACTTCGGTACTAATTAAATGTCAGTCTGGCTACTCGTTGGTAACTAAATATGCCTCTTGCGGGGAAAATTGGAAATTTCTTCGTTACCGTTCCCCCTCAGCCAACCGTCCTTGGAGCGAGGACATTATAATTTAATTATAAGTCCAGATAATGACGAGTGTGAGGTAGGATGGACAAATCTACTCGTTTGTTAATTTTTCTATTCACTTATTTCGTCCAAATTAATGTAGAAATCGTCTGAATAAGCAACAGCATAAATTGAAAGGTAACACAAATAATTTCATCAATTAAATCTTAATCTGAAAGGTTTCTGTAAATTAGCAGTGGATTTTCTCGTTTAAAGCTTGTTGGGGACAGTTCGGATGCACAGATCATCAACAGACAACCTCCGGTTTCAGTCACTGCATTCGTTCTCGTATGCGATATCATTTTGATCGAAGTCATCCAAAAGTTCTCTTGGGTTAAATTATCAAAATTGGCTGGAAATAAAACAATCGCCGGTCCTTCGCGATTTAAAATAAAAGAAAGATGAACGACGCCATAATTTTTCATCGATCTTGTATTCGGCCTTAGTTGAATCAAAAGTGTGGGTCTTAAATCCAATCCAATATAAGTGTTTTCGTTGTGTATTCGAAGTCTTTATTTGAAGAGAAAAGGTTAAATCTCCAGAACAGCGTTTCTGTGGTGGGTATATAAACAGCGGGTTTATATACATTGGCTTCGTTCAAAAATTTAAAGGTTAGTTACTTTTCAAATCTTAAAATTCGTTAATTTCATTTTACTGAGTTGGAAATTCATTCTAAAATTGCCGTATATAATAATTAATTGTGTTAAATGTTAATAGTTATAGATTAGGTTTTTCTGGTACAATACACTGGATTAACATAATAAAATGTAACACATAAAACGAATTAAAATTATCGGAAATGGGACAATCACGCCACGTCAAAATTTGTAGTTATCAATGCAATAAACTATAAGAAATTAGATTTTTTTTATTATTATGAGAATTTGAAATGTAAATTTTGTTTTTATTGGTGACATTTATGAGTGATAATAATAATAATAATAATAATAAACTTTATTCGCCCAACAGGATACCCCAATTACAGGACGAAATAATAATACGAATACATGTGCACATAATACAAAGAGAAAAATAAAATATAATACTTAATAAGAATAACTGAAAAATAATAGAAAAAAAAATAATATATATATGCTTCGACCGGTTAATGCATAGCTTCACCGACAAAATATCTGCATAATATTTATTTGCATTCAACACACATGTTTTGAACTGGCGATTTCAGCGCACATAGTTCTTGCAGTTTAAAGCCGAAACGATTGAACCTAACGCGAAGACAAACGAGGAACGTTTCAAATTAATTTTTGCAGCAGATATGCGCAATCGATTTGATTGTTCAATAAGTTTGTAGAGAAACCGCGCACCTGCAAATTTGCCTTCTTTCGAATACTCCGGACCGCATGTCCGTTGCCAATAATGTGGCATAGTCTATACCCCTCACTGGATATATACCGTCGATCCTAAAAGATAGGAATTTCAGGAACCCCCTTCGCTGTACTCTCTCAATAGAATCCTCGTAATTGATAGTAAGGATCCATACTGGAGCATACTCTAGCCGGCTAGACAAATGCTCTATACAGCGTTTTCGAAGATGTTGATTCGTGAAGTATTTCGAAGATCGTATGATGATCCTAACATGGCTGGCGGCGAGGAACACGTCCTGCGAAACTGCTGTTTAAAGGATAGTTGACTATCAAAATAACTCCTAGGTCTTTTATGGTCTCGCTCCTCTGCAGCGGTAACCGCCTTAAACGTACGTAGTAGGGCAAGCTTTTTACTTTGCGAGTATATGTTACATACGTGCATTTTGCTTCATTTAACATAAGACTATTTTTCTTGGGCACCAGTGGAATACTTAATCAATACTCATTTGCAGATTAACCATATCATTATGGAATCAATTCCTTGCGTACACCTTCACATCATCTGCAATAAGCTAAGGTGTCACAGGTCACGCTTCCTTTTCCAGCAGATCGTCAGGAAAAGCACAAAGAGCAATAGGTCCTAAATTGGATCCTTGTGGAACACCTGGACGTATAGCATATTCACATGAGCTGAGCCATATAGAAAACATAACATGACCGCTTTTTTAAGTATGGGGGGGGGGGTGAACTCCATCAGATCTCGAAAGGGGGCGAGGTGGACATGCCAAAAGAACTTATTTTAAAGAGCCATAAATAATCAATGGTCCAATTCTGGGGCAAAGGCCTTAGAAAAATCCGTGTATATAACTCGACTTGCCCTCCATCATCCAGTTTGCACTTATAAACGTGTAACCTTCCGCTAAGTTAGTTGTTGTAGATCTTTATAGGTATCAAACCATGTTTCTTCGCAGATATTACAGCTGTACATTTTTTGATATAAAAAAATATAAAGTTGTTCATATACCTTGCGAAGTTACATAAATAGATATAGACGATAGTTTAGTCACATCAGTGCTGGCTTCCCTTCTTAGAACTGGCGTAACTCTTGCTCTGTTTTCCAGCGCCCTAGGAAAGTAAGATCTCAAAGAATGTTGACAAGAAGCAAGAGTGGTTTTGACAAGTACTCATGCGTCTTCCTTCACTAAAAACTAGGATGAGGTCCATCACCAGCTGTTCGTATTTGCTAGGTGACTCATTATAGTTGCAGGTCAGTCCCTCACTCACCAAGGCTTGACGTCAAAGATGGTATTTTTGCAAATACATTTTCGATACTCTGCTGGAGTGTGGGCAGTAACAGAAGAAATTTACTAGCAAAGGCGTCAACGTTTCCGGGGATCCTGATATTCACACATCCCCATCAGTGATTTGTGTTTGGTATGCGTGAAACACCTTTTAGTCTATACATACCGGCCACAGCCTTCGGATTTTGCTTAATTGTGTTTTGTATTCTTGACATGTAAGCGTTGGTAAGCTTCCGTGAGTCTGTTGCTTAAATAATCCTCGCTGATATCTCTAACCTCATGTAAAAAATCTCACTTTTAGTTTTATATCCTTTTCTTATGATAGAAGGTTTTTAGTTTTTAGGTTTTGTCGAATTGTTGTAGTAAACCACGGAGGTGAGAAGAACTATTCTGACTGTATAGAGGAACTGAACGGTTAATTACCTTGTACAAAAATTATAAAATTCATCGACAGCTTGATCGGTTTGATGCATCCTCAATGAATGACAATTCAAATTGAGCTAGATTCAAATAATGGGCAAAATTTGCTTTTCCGAAAATTGTAGCTCATATTTTGTGCAGACGGAAAATAATTCTGGTTTTTACTGTAACCAACGAGTTGGATGCTCATCGCTAAAGCAGGATGAATAATTATCTTTCAGGAACTAAAGGAAACTCTTCGCGGGAAATAGTGAAGTTCGCACAATGATTTGCAAAATTAAATCAAGTATATTGTCCATCATATTTTCTGATGTTATTGTATTGTTGCAATTCCATGATTACATAGATCATTTAATTGTAAGTTATTTAGTTTTTATTGTGCATATTAGAGCAGTATCAACATAGTTCAGAAAAGTGTTAAAATCTCCGGACTATTAGTACAGATTGATTGACTATCGCTAATCTCAAAATGCATCAATGAAGAGTTCAAAGTCTTGATTAAGAAATAATTAGAGGAATGTTAAATGCCAGCTACAGTATACATTGCAACCAAAATAACATTTACAAGGATTAGATCGATGAAGCGTACAAGATTAGCAATGTGGGACGTATCGACCAACTCATATCGTACATTATTGGCAAAATGCAATAAGAACTCACCACCATCACTCCGTTCGGACAATGTTCAAACTTACGGTCACATCTGACTACGTTTTTAGTACAAGGAAATGCTCACTTCGAAATAACGTTACTGTTAGCCATGTTTCGGTATAATGACGACATCGTACAATGTTCGCAGATATTTACATAAAATTGATGAGATTTAGATTTTAAACCACGGGTGTTTTGGTAATATAATTTTAGCTCGATATTGTTTTGTTGGGCACCTTCAGTTTCCCGCATTTCTTACTCACAATTGACAGGTATTCCATCTTGTATTTAAGTATTAGTCCGGATTCTCCCTGTCAGTACGTCCCTCACTCGCGTCTCATGCTAGCGATGTAATTCCATTTGCATAACGGTGCGATCACGGAGAGACGAAAAACGTTTTTCCAGCGCTCAGTCCTCTTTATTTGTGACTATTACGCAGAATTTTGTATAACGTTTTTTCCTCAGAAGACAATTCACCTTTATGACGACGCAAGTCAGGCCCTCGTGCCATCCAAAAACGTCCCAACCGTACTGGGAGGACCTTTTGCTCCTGACACCTAGATGCAAAAGAACATCAGTAATAAAGCAGTGGTCGAATCAATCTGTTCTTTCCTCGAGATGTATTAGCCTCTGTACAACCATATAGCCCACATTTAGTTTGCGTTTTATCAGCGCTCAGCAATTTTCCTGATAATCTTCTCCGTTTCTAGGCAGCTTGTAAAGGAAACGTCAGAGTTTAACAGGCTTCGATTTAAGTTCAGCTATCTCCTTTTGGAGTCCCAACAAATCCAAGCTTTAAGGCTATTCAGATTCATATCCCCCAATCCATCGCGGCCTCTGCAAGTCCATGTAAGTCCCGATTTGAATAATCTTGCGAGCTTCAGATTTTCAGAGATATCCACCAATCAATCTTATAGAATTTGTTACAGTACGCAACCGTTTACCATAAGATGTGGACTTCCAGACTTTCCGCAATGTTCACACGCGTTCATAATGTTAAGGTGTTATGTAATAACGAGTTGTGTAATGTATAAATAAACGACCGACAAGTGAGTGCTAATGTCTAATGAAGAAACTGTAAACAGTTGGATAAGAAACTGGACCACACTTCACCGCCTGGCTCTGCCCGTCGCGGCCGGCTTACTAAGACACGCACAATGGTTATGGGGCAACGGATAGTAAAATTTGAACAACAGGAAAGAAAGGAATACAACTCGAAAGATAAATGCCACGAGTCTATGAACACACCTCGTATATTTATAATGTAAAGTTAAAAGCCGTACCGACAAGAAGTAAGAGACAAAAAAAAAAGAATAATACGGCAGAAAAAGGTGTAAAGGAAGTTGAATGTTGTAACTTACCAGCCTATTGTGAACTTATTGATCACATGAATACAAAAACAACCACTCTTTCTTGTAGAGAATTCTTTAGGCTATAAGGTAGTATAAATCAAAATTAGTGATGAACCAAAGTACAAATGTTGGTAAACATATAAAACTTCCCATGACAGAAACTCCAATCTAACAATATCTGAAAGGTTGGGGTGGATTCAAATTGTAATTGCATGTTTAAATAATAGTTGGTTGTTATACTGTTCGCTCATAATCTCAAGAGGGTGGAGATTATTTAAGAAATTTCCTTTATTAGCTACATGCAAGATGGTGAAATTATCGTCTATTGTAAAGTTGTGGTTATTATTGACAAAGTGTTAGGCAAAATGTGAAAATCCAGAGGAGTTCGGCAGCAAACATCTGATGTGTTCTTTAACTCGAGTTTCGAAGATTCGATAAGTTCTGCCAACATGACAACTCTGGCAATCATTACAAGTAAGCCTTTCTTTGTTGTTTGTACTTTGGTTCATCACCCATAGATGTCACCAATAAAAAAAATTACATTTGAAATTCTTGTAATAATAAAAAAAAAATTCTTATACAGTTTGTGCGTTATAGGATGGCGAACGCTTCAGATGCGAAGTGGAAATACAAGACTTTATTTTATAGTCGTTTTTTATTATGCTAACATAATTTAAAAAATAAGTCGAGCTACGCAACTGCATGTTGCATTCAAACTTGAATTTTCCCGAGCGATGTCCGACAGTACCGGAACTCTCCATCCTACATTGACAACTAAAAATAATTTTAACGTGTCGTGATTGTCCCATTTACAATAATTTTAATTCGTTTTATGTTTGTCATGTTAATCCAGTGCATTGTACCTGAAAAACTTAATCTATTTCAAAACAAACTATACTGTAATTAAAAGAAAATTGTAAGTGCTATTAACATTTAATACAATTAATTATTATATATAAAAAAATAAACTAAATTACATTTAGAATTTAGCAAAGGTGCATATACATATACCGCCTGAGCGAGCGTACTACGATCAGCGCATCTAAACAGGTGCTGTGTTGAATGTCACTGTGGAATATCATTTGCCTGACAAAATTGCATAAACGCAAATTCATTTGTACACCTTACTCATGTTATAAACGACGTATTCGTTCACGTGCATGTGCAAACCACGACTTCGCTCTTGCATTTCCGAAAACACCTTTCCCACATTATAAACGGCATATTCGTTCACATACACGTGTAAGACACAACTTTACTCTCGCATTTCAGAAAAATGGCGATTATGCTGCCTGATCATAGTACGCTCGCTCTTACGGTATATTACAATTAGATAAAAGTATAACAAATTGCAATACAATTCTTACAATAATAGTTTTTTTTTAATAATACAAATGAAATAAATTAATTAAAATAATCTTAAGATACATATTACAGTTTGTAATTTGTTTTTTGTACCTTCTAGCTGGCCTGAGAATGAGCGTATAGCTCGAAACCGGTCGCTTTGTATTATATATTAAAGAATTTTGTGAGTGGTAGACCTGTTTTACTTATACTATATATTATGAATAACACACGGAGTCACTGTCGAACATCTAAGATGTTATTTATTTCTCAACAGCTACAGATTTAAGGACCGGTGAAACTATAACTGTAAGTTTAAAAAATCATAAGCTTAAAAGAGATGCTATTCCAACTCAATTCCCTAACTGTCCGTCTGTGTAAAGGTGATGATCAATATTACGGAAAATAGTACAGGATTAACTTAGTCCACTAAGAGCGTCTAGTATATCATTTTTCGGTCCAATTTATCGCACCCAATCCGATCCTTTGAAGATCGGCGTTTAATACAGCGAATGAATTAAAGACGCATAAATCCCTTTAGCGCCATCTTTACGCTTATTCGAACACCTTTTCCACAGACAGCAGCCAATAAAAAGGAGAACCGGATAACCGGGTACTTGCGAACAACATCGCCGAACTACATCAGCCGTCAAATCGAGGTAAACACGTACGGCTCACCGTTTGATGTTAATTTAGCGCTTCCCTGGCGCACATAAATCTTCGCCTATCACCGTTTATTTCCTCGAGAAGACATCCGATGCCCTAATAAATACGAGTTGAAATGCCATCGCACGCCGCACACACCGTTTCTCCTTAATATAATGCAAGCCGACCTACTTGTTCCCTTCTCGTGCTATACCTATCGCAGTTCTGGCGCTAATAACAATAAATTTCAGGAATCCTAATTAATTTTCGCATACGAACTAGGTAGTGTATTCGAAGCAAATGGATTGCATTTATGCAGATTCTGGAGTAAGATGGCGCAATTGCATTCATGAGTAGTGGATGTGTTACGTACATCGATACAAAGGAAATGGAAATTGGTTAAGTTATTTATTCTTGCGCTGGTTAAATTATTTCCATCCATAAATTAAATTCTGCTGATAATAGTGTGCAGATATAAAGTGGCAAGTAGGTAACTAAGAACCAGAGAACCTCATAAAATATAATGCTGTTTGTTAATTTAAAATTGCATTAGATTTAGTAACTATAGAGATGAAAGATTGAAGACCTTTTTAAAGCTTATGTTATCGTGAAATAAAGTACTGGCCTGGACTCTAAGCACTGTAGTATAGTATATTCTCTACTCGATTGTAAGTATTCGACAAAATATAATGAAAAGTTTCTGCTTTTATTCGCACATATTCTATAAACTGTGCTCCGTGTGCTCTCTTAATCAGAAAAAGGTTAATATTCCTTCAGATTTTAATAATAATAGTAATAATAATAATAATATCGTTTTATTTTCAACAGGTATAAACACCCCAAGGGCTCCTGCCTCTCCCCAGCCCTATTTAACATTTATCTCTGCAACGCCTTAAAACAGTGGACCAGAAAATGCAACCCCATGGGAATATGGGTAGAAGATACTCCCATATATACAATCCTCTTTACAGATGACCAGATAGTTCTCGCAGAAGATCAGCAAGACATGACATATATGATAAACAAACTGATAAAAGAATTCAGAAAATGGGGTTTTGAGACACAATACATGACTATAGGAGGCACAGGTCAGGACATCGAAACAGAAAATGGAATAATTAAAAACGTAAACCGGTACGAATACCTAGGAGTGATGACGAAAAGGATAATAAAGACATAACAAAAAAGATACGGAAAGGAAAGACCATGAGAGATGCTCAAATTTAACTTTACTTGACCATGTAAGGAATGAGACTATAAGAGAAAAAATTAAAAGTAAACAATACGATAATGGAATCTATAGACGAAAAACAACTAAAATGGTACGGCCACCTACCAAGGATGAGTGGCGAAAGGATATCATTAAAAGTTTGGACCTGGACACCAGCACAGAGAAATAAACGAAGAAGGTCGCGAAAGAAATGGATTTCAAACATCCACATGGAAATGGAAAGTCGAGGACTCCACGAGGGAGACTGGAAAAAAGGGAACGTGCGCGGGATGCTAAAACGACAGAATTAAATTTACAAACCCCGCTATATTTATTATTATTATATAATATATATTACCCAAATATCTACGACAAGCAGCTAACTGTCACCTCTAAACGAAAAAGGGATTCAGGTTTGCCACCCCTTTGGTAATAAAAACCCTTTACGGTTAGAAAAAAATTTTCCCTCCCCCATTTCCCCCCAACCAACTGGCTTGAACGGGACTTATTTTAAAAAATAAATCCAGATAACGACGATCGTGAGGAAAGTTGAAAGGTTCCATTTTTTGGTCGATTTCTCCTTTTTGAAATTCTTAAAATTAATGGAAAATTAATCTAAAACAAGCAATAGCGTAAATGGAATATTACAAACTTATTTCTCAAAAAACTTTATCTAAACGGTTTAAAAAATTTTTTTAGAAAAATTTCACTTTTTTAAAATTGCGACAGATTAGGTCATGATTGGCCTTTCTGTCAGCTGGTGGTTCCCCCCATGTGTTCCCCATTTTTTTTTTTTTTTCTTACAAGAAAACATCAATTCTTGAAATGATGTTATAAAAGTTTATATTTGGATTTGTTTATCAAATTTGCGTCAAATGGAAAACGCCGCCTTTTCCCCCCCCCGCGATTAAAAAATAAAAAAAAAGATAAACGCGCCAAAATTTCATCAATTCGATTTACCCTTTCGTTAAATTTAAATGTGTATCTTAACTACGACCCCAAACTGAAAGGTTCAATAGTGAAATAAAAGGTAAATTTCCGGGAAGGGAAAGGGGTTAAAAGGGCCCAAAAACGGAAAGTTTCCTGTGGGAAGTTTTTTATAAACAGAGCGCATTAACATTGTCTTCGTTCGATTAAAGGCTATTACATTTTTAAAATTCTAACATTCGTTAACTTCGATTTATTAATTTAAAAATTTCCCAAAAGGGTATTAGGAAAATACTCTGACCCCACAAGAATTGAAAATTTTGATTCCTTTTTAACCAAAAATCCCCTGAGAAAATATTCAATATAATAAATCCCCAGAACAGAATATACAAAAACCGATGCAGGTTTTCTGTGGCCTTGAACGAGGATTATGTCAAAATCGAACTCTTCAAGAGCAAAGCCCCGGAACCGTGTATATAACCCGGGCGAAACAAGGGCTTTGCAATCGGGGATTATTTTTTAAAATTGTTCCCAAAACAGGTATCTTTAAAACCTCTTAAAAAGCGTCAATTATGGCTAAAAAATTCGAGTATGACTGTGATACTTTCATGGGCATCTTTGGTTTTTTCTCTTAAATAACACCAGTTGTTTTTTGTACTTTTTTTTCGAGATGATTCTTAAAATAGTGTTCCAAAATAAATTTTTTGGCTGATTCCGAAAAAAATTTTTATTTTACCCACGTGTCAAAATTTTAAACCAATAAGGGGCTTTTTTTTTAAGGATTTTAAGAAATAGAAACACAAATGTATTCAAACAGCAAAACTACAAAGATTTTTTGTTTTTTCAAAAATATTTTTAAAAAATATTTAAACAATTGCCCTAATAATTTGGAACTACGAAACACAAAAACGCATTCATTTTAAAATTTTCTTTTATTTTCTTCCTGCTATTTTTCCTTTTCCCTTTTATTTTCCAACACCCATCATTGCTTCTTCTATCTCCCCCGGACTTTTTTTTCCACCCCTTTTAAATGTCTCGAGGAAGGTTCTCAGTGCTTTTCACTATAAGTCGTAATTTTCTGAATTTTTACATTTTCACGCTTAATTCTTAAAGTTTTTTTATTCGTCAAAATTTCTTGGTATTCGGATCTTTTTTATTTCCCAAAAAATACTCGTAACCGATCTGATAGCTTCCAGCATTTTTTTTTCTTTTTTCCCCCCCGGCCCTCTCAAACCTTTGTCTTCACATTTTGGAAACGGGTTGGGTCAACAAAACTCCAAGCTTGCAATTTCCCTTTTGGTATAAAAGGATTTTGGTTGAAAATGTCTGAAGAAAGCCCGCCCTGCTGTAAGCCTTTTCCCAAACTGCTTCATTCCCCTTAATTTTATATGTAGTGGTGGAAATAACATTTTTTTGGGTTACAACCGGGTTCATGAAAAATTTTTTCGACACCAACAAAAAAATTTTTCCTCTTTATAACTCCCCTTTTCCATTGGCTATCCCTTGCCCGACGTCCTTCCCAATAGAAGCAAGGCTTTTTTTGTAAATCCAGTTGTTGTCCTAATACATTCCTTTACTTTAAAATTACCACAATTAACCAACTGTTTACTCATCATGAACTGTCTGAGCACTGCTAACTAAAAAACCCCGGCCCCCCGGGCCCCGGGCGGGCCTTTCTCTTTTCATTGCGAGTGGGCCCCAAAAATCGACGTGCCTGCGGGCCGAAAAATGTTTTTAAATAATCGAAGGTTTAACGTTGCGTAAATGCTGTTTAGTTTTTACCTATCGTTGTATTAAACAATTAAATGATTAAAAATGTTTAGAAATAAAATCAGGCTAAAATAATTAGGGGGCTAACGGGCCTAAATTTCCAAAGGCGGGTCGGGCCCAAAGGAATGAACGAAAACGGGCGACCCACCCCAAAAAAACGTCCACGGGCGAGCCGGAAACCGTGTATAGGCCCGTGCAGGTCTTTACCCACTGTCTAAAGTATCTTCATATTCTCAAATGTCTTTTTCATTTTATTGAGGGGGCTGAAAGGGGATTGACCACATAAACTTCCAAAATGCGTAATACCCCCTTTTAAACTCCTTTTGCCGGTCAAAAAAAGGGCTCCATTAAATAGGACGTATTCAATTTCCTGAAGCACTTTAAAATTTGTTTATTTTTTGCAGAAAAACTAAGGATCCTTTATTTAGAAAAAGGGGAGTATTTCTTTGTCTAAAAATGTGTTTTTCTCCCCGAAGTTCATAGTGTTAAATCGGGATTATTTAATTCGCAGATTCCCCAGGCAATTTTCGATCTCTATTAGATCGTTAAATTCAGGTAAAAACTGCTGTGGAGTAAAAGTGTCGTCGTTTGTATTATACTTTTCCCCCTTTTTATTTGCGCTTTTACATAACTGATTTTTTCTCTAAAACAGAGCGGGGGAGGAAAGGGAAGCAAGTTGTTTCCATGCGGAATCGGCCCCAAAAGCTGATGGAATGTTTGGAAAACAAATTTTTCTCTTTGGGAAATGGCAGACTTTTCGATTTTTCTGTCGAAATCATCCCACAGTAATTCGAAGGGATTCAAATCCGGGACTCCAAAAGGCCAAGGCATGATTTGCAAAAAGTTCTTTCGCTTGAGACGTTGATAAACTTTTCAAATCATGCTTTATGTTTGGGGTCTTATAAACGCAAACAGTAGTTTCCCCAATTAAACCCAATGGATTCACAGGTCCTGTACTAGATCGTCTGTAATTTTTTTGCGCTAAAACCGCGTTTTACTAAGTCTCCCATCCCCCGCACTGCTAAACAACACCAAACCCTCAAAAAATCCCCACCCCACCTGTTTTTTTCTGTGAGAAGTCGCTAGCACCCTTTCGTCTTTTTATTATTCACAAAAAACTCTCCCCTTTCGATTAAACCTTCACTTGGATTTATCGTCCAAAACTTTCTCCAATTTTTTCTGTCCAAATTTCCATAATTTTCGCCCAATGTATCGTTTTTTTTGGGGGTTTCCACGACCCGCAAAGGTTTTCTTTCCCCAACTCGACCGTGAACCCCTTTCTCTTAAGCGGGTTTTTGTTGATTACAGAAAACGGTGTTTTACCTCCCCCATTGATTTAGCTGCGATTTTTAGTGCCGTCATCGCCGGTTTCGTTTGCTTTGCACTGTAAGGGTCATCTTCCGCACCCTTATATTCTCACAGACCTTGGCGATTTCGATCTTCTAATGTCGCGGTTTAGGACCGGGAATAATGTAATTACAGTTGATTCGTAAATTCAATTTTTCCCCAATCACCCACGAATATCCCCCCTGGGGAACGTGAAATTTACTTAACAACTGATTCCAAGCGAGTAGTAGAATTTTTTAACGGATACGCAGGGTAAAATTTTCACCCCCCCCACCCTTCCCTTTTTGTAAACAGTTTTTTGGGAATTCATTTAAAAATCGTTTTCTAATGATTTGTGGATTTCCGCCGTAAATACTTTATTGTTATCCCAACTTTGTTGTAGTTTCTACAGTAATACTAAAGGTACTGAATATTGAAAAAATTCGATCTTTTGAAATTCTAGTAGTTGTCCTAACTTCAATGGTCGGTAGTGTATATTATTCACGTTTCGACATCACGTCAGTTGAATTACCAATGTTGTAATGTTTTTTTCGCTGATTATAATGCTAATAAATAATTTAAAAATTATAAAAATGTCAATCTCTTTAATCGCCCTAATCATCTCACGCCTCTTTTAAAAAATTTTTCACACAAAAGTGTATTAATTATCTTGAACGCGTAGGGTAACACCAATGGTTCTCTTCTAAGCAGTCGTTCTGGGGGTAACCCACTGCATTCATCTTGTTTGTTCACAAATACATTTTACAAAGTCGCCAACTGATAAAATGCCCTAGGCCATGGGCCGGAAAATGAAAACGGGTTTTTTATACTTCATAGTTTTTAACACCCCCACTAGCTATTTTCCTCCCCCTTTTCCCTGCCCGCCAAAAGGGACCAGCGCCAGATTAGTCCCAATAAAAAGGGTCAGGATTTTTTAATATAAAAAATTCAAATTCTTGAGTTCATTCCGGTAATTTTTAAAAATTGAGTGTAAAAAATGTCATTCAATAGTTAATCTGCTTAATTTTAGAGCTATAAAATTAATTTGTTATACATATCCTTTAACACTCTTTCCACGAGCGATTACATTTTAAACTATTTTTTAGCGCAACAACATTTTTGTCAATTTTAATGCCAACGGGTTTAAATTTTACAAGCCGGGTAAAATTTTCACCAATCGGAAAAACGCAACTCTTGTCCGTTGTCTACAGGTTTCGTCGTGTAAAAATTTTAATTATACAGGGCCGGGGATTCTCAGTAAATTTATCTAGGGCTGCTCTAAAAACGCCGAGAAAAATTTGATAAAAACGAGCAGGAGAGAAAATCGGAAGCACGTAAACCAAAAACTCATTCGAATAACGTTGCATCTAAAAAAAACTCCGGGAAATAGGAAAGTAGTAGTAGATGGTCATGTTCCAGAAAACAGGGTGCTTAGAAAATCGTGAAAAAAAGTGGTTAGGCTTTGGATTATGAAAAAGACACTCTTTTTGCGGTATCCCTTTTTTTAACGGGGAGATTAGGTTGGTTTCATCAGCCATTTTATTTTCACTTTCTAATAAAAAAAGGGTGTTAAACTACCTTTTTTTCAAATCTGGGATACAACCCAAAAACGTCCCTCGACTTGAATGGTCGTGAACTTATGCAAATATTATGCATATGTACTGTATATCTTTTCAAGATTTTTAGAAACCTTCTGACCAAATTTGGTGTTAGTTTTAATACGCAAATTTTTCACTGACTTTTTTAGCTTTACACGAGGATATTTTCAACTGTGGGGTAAACGCCCACCGAGAAAAGTGAAACGAGAAAAATTAGCGCAGCTCATGTCCAAATCAAATGTAATCGTTCTTTTCAATATCTACTATATTTTAAAACCGTTTGGGGAAAACTTTAAAAGGGAGATGAAAGGTAAAATTTAAAAATCTACAACTTCCAAATTCCTTTTTTTTAAAAAGAAACCCCCTAGAATTTCTAATTACGAGGGTGTATGAAAATTTTTTAAGCTTCAACAGAAGATGGCGGTCTCTCAAAAAATCCTGGTAAAATACCATGCTTGGAAGATACTTTTGAAAATTTTTTTTGGACGTCAGTTGTTTTTTAATAGACATTTTTGCCTCGGGGTTATGTTTTTTGTAAAATTGGAAAAAGTCGACCTGTCGTTAAATTCTTGCATTTGAAAGGCAGTATCAACGCAAATTAAAGCTTGTTTACGGAGACTCTGTTTGTTACTTCAGAATACAAATTGTATAGTTGTTTTTGTGTGGAAAATTATCCTGACGAGTAGTACCCCCTTACACAAGTACATTATTCGGTTGGTCAATAACAAAAATGTGTTGTAGGTTTTTAACAAGTTCTAAAAACAATAGCATTAACATACGAATTTGGAAACAGTTTGTGCTAGGGAGGTTACAACAGTTGATCAAGTATAAGCAGATAATTATAATTTTCGGACATCTATTAAAAGCAATCCAACTACAACGAAATGAAAAAGTTTAAACAAAGGTCTTGTAGTGATGCCGTTTTTCTATCACACATTGAAACGGTCTTTACATTTTAAACTAATTTATTGCACTATACAACGTTCGTTAACCACAGTTAAAAAACTCATATATTCCCGTCTTTTTTCATGACTGATTAATTTAATTTAAAATTGTCCACCACAGTTTAAAGATTTGTGGACTATAAAATATAAGTGGTTTAAAAAAGATAATATAAATCATTGTTTATGCTAAAAAAGAATTAGAAATAGACTAAACATTCCAACATGCTAAAATATTTTACATGTTAAAGAAATGCGGAAACAACATGGGTCTGCTGGTAGCTAGAAACTTGCCAAGACTATGTTAAAATATAATCTGAAAGCACTTAATATTGAATATTAATAACCTTTTTTTCATTGTCTAATAAAATTAAATAAATTTATTTTATGTTACTTGTTGTTTTTATTGATATTGTTATAGTGGTAATATTGGATGTCAATTAAAACTACAGTATGTCAAACATTCGATGTTTTTGGTTTTACCCACCCCCAACAGAGAACGCTAGTTGCCAGGGATGCAAGTTGACAAACATGAATCATTACAAGTTGTTGTTCCCTTTGTTATAATTATTATTAAAAGTTTACGTTTATTATAACTAAACGACTCCATAAAAGTACTTCCTTTTATTTAAAAACCTGCGACAGAAATTAACTTTTTTAACGAGCTCATAAAATATATTTAAGCTATAACGATTTAAATATGGCGCCTTATCTCCCACTACTTTGTTCACTTCTACCACCATGTTACCTTAAATTTCTCACCATATATGAAATCTTCCGTAACATCCCTGGTAAGGTTATATTACTTTCTAGGTTACGTTCAAATATACTGTTACAACAGTTAATGGTTTGGCATTATATTACCTCCTGCCCTGGAAATTCATTGTTAATGTTCTAATAGCCTGCTAGAAAATTTCCAACTTTATAAACGAAAAACCTTGTTCTTGCATACACAAAATCCTATCTAATGGCAAACTTTGATTTAGAATAAAATATACAGGTTAATTCACCGAATTATTCCATTAAAACTTTATGAATATGCAATAATAATTTAATTCTGAAACATTGTAGTGAAGAATATACGACATTTCGGTAAAATATTTTCATTAATTAAATTATACTTCTGTTCTGCTTGCACGAGAAATCAATATTTTTCATAAATTTTGGATTCAAACTTATTAGAGTTATATATGCCAGTCTTTCATCCATACAGCTCCCTCATTACATTAATCGTAAACTATTCATTGGGCTCATTAGTGTTGTATTACCGCTGTCACCAGATCTGGCGATTTGTAGCAAAATGAGCGGTTTGAAATTTAATATTACGAGAAGAAAAATGACAGACGTTCCCGATGACATCCACATCACTGACGGCCAGAGCTGTCCTTGATAGATTTTCCTGTCTACATCGCTGTCCTTGGTCAGCTTCCCCGACCGTACCTGTACCGCCTAAGGCTAAAGCTGTTGTTGGTGGGTGTTCGACACTCCGTTACACACCGCGAAATAAAATTTATTTCATTTGGTTTATTTTAAGAATTTGGATTCGTTTTGAATTGATTTTATTTTATTTTATTAAAACTAGCTGCTATTACTTACCTCTTTCATTTTAAAACAACTCTGGGCAATCGTTACTCCACAGTAGATCGTTAATGAACACTGCGCTAACAATCACTGCAATACACTACTTTCACTAAGTTTAGTCTCCATGTCAAAAGTTTGACATTTGACAATTTATTTTTTCGAAAATAGCTAAAGGCCCACAGTACCATCTAGTAGCGAGAAGCGCGTCTGCTTGTGCACAAGTATTGCCGCTAAAGTAGAGATTTCTTTGTCAGGTTGAGAACGTAAGAATATTTACAGAAAATAAGGAAAGCAATTAAGGATTAAAATTTTAGTTTCAGTTGCAAATATACAGAGCAAGTTTGTTAAAAAAATCAACTAATATTATTTTCCGCATGTTTTTCGAGCACGTATGCTAGGCGATTAACTTGCGGATATGTGGGATTGTTTAAAGACAGAGGAGTGGAGAAGGCGTTCCTAGCACAAGCGGCAACGTTATGCGCTAATATGTATGAGACCAGCGTTTATAAATGAATTCTTACCAAGCCTAGTATGCTTAATTGCAAAGTTTTTAGGATTAAATTATTATTATACATTCATAAACATTTCATGAAAATTTTCATTTCTGTTCTAAATTTCTCAAAAGAAAAGACAAAAAAGAACTACAGTATCGTCTTTTCTTTACAGTCTCGACAGACTTCAACATTTCGACTCGAACCAATGTCACGTTATCTCGAACATCACACGTAGCTCACCCAAAAAAAAATTACATTTTGGTAAAAACGACTTTCTATCTTAACGTCTTAAGAAACGTACGTTTTGCTTTTTATATCGAACCATTTCGCTGTTTCTATTCACTTTTTTATTGCAGAAGAAATAAGCCCGTGTATATATTTCATTGTATTTCCTACGAAACAAAAGAAAGTCTAGCGCGCGAAACAACATTCTAAAAACATTTTATTATATATAAATCATAAATATTATTGCTCCCAATTTCCCCATCGCAAAAAACCGCCGCTTGTAACGCGCCGAATAGGACGATATAAAAACGGAAGACAGAAAGGCAAACTGCGAGAGAAAAACACGTGTTCGGCCAATAAAAAGGGCCGTTTTTCCAAAAAATCGAATACCATGGAGAAACAGCGCTATGCGGAATTTTCCGCTTTGAAGCCAACGATTTTCGCGAATCCACATCAATTGATACCTTCTCTGGTGAAGAGGCTTTTAGTATAAGCGGAACTTAAGCTTAAAATAATAAAAACAAAGCGTACGAACAAAACAGGAACGCCTTTAACGTCGAACCATTCGGTTTTATGCGAAATTTTCTCCTCCGCAATGAATACACAAAGCGGACGCAGTTTGCATAGTATTGCAGTATTCCCGAACAGTTTTTAATTAAGCCACAGGATCGAGTCTGAAGCGAAACCCAAGTACGGAACCAATTTAAAGCTGAAAATAAAGGCGATTCCGCGGCAGCGTACCGAGGAATATTGTCGAAATGGCGACGCTACGTTTTCTCTAATCCAGTACCGGTTGCATGAGGGTATTGCTGTGAGAATGCTAACAATGCCCTAGAAGGAATCGTAGCATTTTTTTCCATTTTATTGGAATTAAGTATATATTAAATAGCAGACGGAACGACCAGACGATCAGTGTTTCCGAAAACTGTTGAAATATAGGTTTTGAGCAAATTGACCAATCTAAACTTACTATAAAAGAGATTTCCCTTAAAATGTTAATAGTAGAGAGGATTAAAGTATAAAATATATTATTGTTCGGTGAAAGGAAAGTATCAAAACACTCATAATAATAATAATTTTTATAAATTCTTTTTACCTTACAAGTCAGTTTATACGTTACAAAAAAGACACTAAAGTCAAGTCATACTGTACAAATAAACACAAAAAAATAAAGGACAATTACAGAAAATAAAGCATAAACAAACATTAAAATAATGGAAGTCTTGATATTATTAGCACAAAAAAAATCTCAAAATTGTGATTAATTAACGATTCCAAACTAAAGACCATACACATAAACTTCAAAATCCTGAATTCCCAAATTATTTTTTTTGTTTTTCTTGAACGTCTACGGTAAAAGTGAGTTGCATTGGTGACAATTAGTGCCAAAAAAACTTTTTTATTAATCTTTGTTTCTCGTGTCGTAATTTTAACATACAACTATACAAGCCACTAAACGTTGCGTCCTACTGACCTTTTCACACGGATGGTGTCTTCCATTTCCGCCACAATTTTGAAAGAATCACATGAAAAAAATTAACTATTTATTCTGGTAAGTATAAAAATATGTAACGTTAGCGAACAATAATATATCTGAACATAGAATACAAAATATAGGCACATTATAACAAAAAAAGAACAAATTATTAATTACTAAGGTTCGACAAACGAGTGCAACGTCAGAGGCGTATCGCGCAAAAATAGGTACGCGAGATACAGTATTATTAAAAAATAATATATTCTTACCTTTTATTGACGTCTTGATGTCCACTGCGACAAAATACTACTACCCCAAGACGTCAAAACGTCAATAAAAGGTAAGAATATATTATTTTTTAATAATACTATATCTCACGTACCTACATTTGCGCGATACGCCTTGCCACGCTAACGCTTATCACGAGAATATCGCGCGAAAAGAGGAATAATAAACCATTCAAAAAACTGAAGATGGTGGGTACTTTTATATGTTCAAGACGGTGGTGAGTATGGGGTACGGCTCCCTTTACTTTAGCTCAGCCGAAGATGGCGTGGGAGATTGATAAGCGCCACCCTATTTAAGTAATATAAAGGGACCACCCTGTAGTTTAGCGACGCCAAAATAGGGAAATTCGTAGCAGGATAACGAATAATAAACGGATTATTTGATAGGCCACGCAAATATTGTTACAAATATGATTGGACATTAATTTTCGGATACTCTATATGTTACGATACTATTACTAAGCAATGAGTACAAGAAAAACACACAACAACGTTTAGCAAGATTAAATATATTGACAATAAAACAATAAGTAAACATGTGACATAAATTTACTAAAATTGTGTAAGCAAGTATGAATATATATTTAAACAAATAAATGAACAATTTGTAGGGACTACAGTTGCGAAACAATAATGAACAGACAAGTGGGTATATTCAAAATTACGAAAATAGCCACCGGTAAATAAATAAAACAAAGGGATGACGTGATAGTGTCGTTTCTAGAATTACGCGGGAATAACGGTTATACAATATGGAATGTTACACAAATATGAGCCTTATATTCTAGGTCCCTAAGGTCCGTACTGTAGCGTTATTGGCGATATAAATTAACAAAGTGAATAAACTATTGCAAGCGTAAATTCAGGGAATTTGGATGCTGACCACAGGATGGCTTAATAGTTGTGCCACGAAAAATATTACAGTCTAAAAATACCTTATAATATACAGCGTCCAAACCTAACCACGCCTTGGGTTCTCGAAGCTTCTCAAGCGTCGAATCACGGCCTGCTCAGGGGCGAACTTTGGGATGGCTTTGGGATTGCTCACACGGTTTCTTAGAGCTAGGTCAGGTACTCGACAATACACAAAAGATTAGCAAAGCGGGATTTGAACAAACAAATAAGTATGTGTTGGTTCAAACAAATCTCTGCTTCGTACATCCGCAAGAAAATATTTATTTAACTTAAGCAAGATATTTTCTTGCGGTGAATTTCTTAAAACAAGAATATACATACGTGTTATAGTACTACAATTATTTGCAGCCAATCGCTATATTCTCTTGCGATTTCCATTTCTAAGACCTCTCACTAATTGGTAAAAATTTCAATTTTCATTTCACAGGGAATTTCTTACTCCTGTAGTGCTATGCATACTCAGTAATTTTAAAGAAAATTGCGCTACTTGTACAGCTAAAGATTTTTACGAACCACCACTGTTGCATTCTTTCAATTCGCCAAGAAAGCGCTTAAAACCTCCACGAAATAACCGCGCCGTTTCGACAATTTAAACAACTACATTGCATTAGAGCGTCGACTAGATGACTTGTTCTTTTTACACCGAAATAGAAGCGGACGGGTGGAAGAAAATTAAGTTTCGCGCATCGATTATACGGTTAGATTTAATTAAATTCTTCTCGCAACGGCGACCGTTAAAGGCGGCCGCGAACTCTACGGAGATGCCCCGGAGATGGCGTTTCTCTTGCCGTTGTGGTCTTCGAACGCCGTATAAACGTTTATTCGGGGCGAAATTCGAGCCGGTGGCGCGGTGGTCTTCGAGATTAACCTAATCACCTTATTTCCTAGATTATAAAGTCCTCTCGAAACGAAAACACCGACCATCCAACTCGGTTTACCGGGTTCAGCCTTCACTATGCAACGAAAGCTTTAAAGTTTAATAATCGCGGTTAGCGAGATAGAGTGCGCTAGCATCACATCCGCACGATTAACGAAAATAACGAAAGAATGTTCAGCGCTTATGTAAATAAGTTTTTTTATATTCTCAGTTAGATATGGTGAAAGTGTTATAAAGGTGTATTCCAGAATAATTGCCTAGTAGGTAATTATTCTGGAAAATATAATCGTTAATCCGATTGCTCTACTTCAATAATTAATAATAGCTGATCGATAACATCACGTCCGCCTTTTTTCTATCCTTGGTTGTAGAGCGGTCATCCGTCGGCGGGAGAAGGATGGGGGTGGGCAAAGGATCGGCTGGCGGCCGAGATCGACGTGCGGAATCGACGGCGATCGAAAGAGCGCTGTTTCTTTTGAGCGAACTTATTTCGCCGCCGTAGTTGAAACACCATAGCGGACGTGTCACCTGTCAGGCGAAACGCCAAATTCCCATCGTGAAAATACGAATTCTTTCGCTTTCCCGCGACGAAGAACGGCTTTCCCATCGAGACGATTGAGTTTGCGCGACGGTGCGATGTTGACATCGTGGTACCCGAGTCTTTATTCAAAATGCGAAATTAAACTTTTAGTCAAAGATAACCTTGGGAATTATAAATACGTTATATAAATTTCCTTGCTACGAAGGTATAGTGGTGGACTGCGTTGAGCGTTCGACCCGCGCGTCCTGAACATCAAGCGTTCGGGTTTCGAATCCGTCGTACGACATCGTTTTTCTTTCTATTATTCTGATATTATTTTTTTATATAATCTGTTTGTTAGAAAAATAATTGCTTCATATTAAATGAGTGATAATGTCCATCAAGCGCAGAAATTCAGAACATCTAATTTTTAAATTAATCTATAGACCATGGTATAACTCGCTGAGCATCACCAAAGGTTTTAACAATTTTGACAATGCGAATAACGTTTAACATCTGTCAAATATTAATTAAATGTTATCTGACATATGTAGTAGATGTTTACAAGCTACTCAAGTGCAGTGTTGCCAATAGAAAAATTCATATCAATATCTATGATAGTTACTGTTATATTTAAATTTAAACAAAATGCAAAATGAACTACATATTGAATTAATGACACATTATGTATTTATATTTATCTTATTAAATTGTTTGTTCAGTTTAACAATAAATGCTTTTACTGAGACTAACTAGAAGAAGAAAGCTTAACGAAGAAATCTTTTAGCAAATATCTTCAATTATTGCATGTATTTACTGACCGATCATTTAGCGTCCCTTCGCTCCTTCATTCCCGATAGCACTTGTCAAGTCACGGCCAGTTAGGATATACATTTCGAAAAATATTTCGATGAAATTTCAAATATTTTTTTTTTACTTTAAAAACACCAAGCGAGTACTCAATTTCAACACTGACTCTATGATCCTATACATTATCGATAACCTTTGAATGTGGACATTTACTATCGGACTTCATACCGAATGATATTTAATTTACGAAATTATGACAAAGATGAACTAGAATTTATCCTGTGTATGCTTGTAGGAAGGTATTACATTAAAGGCAAAGATTTCGGGATGAAGAAAATGCAGAGAAGACAAATTATTTAGCCGTTCTCCCGGGATTATCGTTGAAGGAGAGGGAAACTCGAGGCTATAAAAACGGCTGAAGAAATCGAGAAACAGGTCAGATTGTCTCCAACCTTGTCCGAAGTCGATCGAGTGGACTCCGGTTGGACGACACTCCAAACGACGCTGCCTTCGATATGGAAATTTTTACGTAATAATAATAACTTTATGGTCTATTACCTTTCGGCTTAAACATCGTCAGTATAAACAGAGAAAAAAAAATATATATATATATATACGACAAATTTTTAATTTTTTTTTTGTACTGAAATTGAAAATGACAATTAAAAATCTAGATTAGTTCGGGTTTAGAAGTTTTTGAAACTTTTATGTTCTTCAATATTATAATGGGCCATAGTCTAACAAGCGTAACACTGCTCAACACACATTTACTTACCAAACATTTGACAGTGGTTTTGGGGTTAATTCGATGCACTGATCATAAATATGGAGTCCGTTTTTCTAGAATGAAATACTGATACATATATTTTTCATATTATATTCAAACTTTTTAATGGCTTAAATTGTATAAATCCATTTAGAATTTATACAATTTATCACATCATATATCACATCATTTTTGTCAAATAGGCTCTAGTTTTTTACAATTCAAACTCGTAAAGTGTAACCTATTCACAAATCATGTGAAAAAATAAATCAAAGTGCTTTAGACTAATTACATGAACGAGAGCTAAAAAACAGAAATAACGACGTAACAAACTTCATATAGCACGAAAACGAGATCTAAAAAACAAAAATTATTCATCATTTTCGAATTCAGCATACCAAAATCTAGAAAGATTGAGTATTTTCCTTTATGTAAAAATTTCATTGTTGAACAGTGTTATAAATGATTAATTAAAAAAAATATATTTCCATGCCCTAGCTCCACCCATAGTGACGTATCAAATCAATGAAATGCAAGAACGGAAGCGTTGACAACTATTACGTATTAGCCTGAGATTTTGGCGCGTGGATCAGAGGATTAATTGTTAATTAACGTGATTATCTGCGGATAAAATTCAACTTAAATATGATAATATGGTAAAATAAGATGATTACTATTAGTTGATTATAAAACATGAAAAATAGGGATTTTCGGCGGTATAGAAACTGTGCGTACAACGATCTGTTCTGTGAAACAACTAATTAATGAAGACTTTAAGGAATTATGAATGTAATTCAAATTAGCTGATATAACATGTGAGAATAGATTGCTACGAAAGTATTTAACCGGGCGTAATTCTGAAAAATAGCAATATTAAGTATTTTATTTGGGAATGAGCATTAAGATGAAGCACAACTTGTGCGTAAATAAGGTGATTCATAGGCGTATACTATTTCGCATCAGTTGAAGACGGTTTGGATATGGAAATCTGTTAAAATAATGTTGTTATACGCTAAAATAAGGCTGTTATAACACATTTTATATTATACGCATTTTCGATGAGATTGGACTGGAAACTTTTCAGACTACCCTCGTATATACTGCAGGCTATAATATGGTATTTTTAGAGAAATTACATTTTAGTTGGACGAAATTTAAATTCTAAGAATTTAAAATATTGTCTATTATGAAACGTGTACCGTAATTGGACGTGAGTTTTGACAAATGCTATCGGGAACAAAAGAGCGAAGAGACGCTATCACAATCTCTGTTTAGTTCAAATCATCGTTGAGTGAAGTCGTATTAGGCTAATTGTTTTATTTTCCAAGCAAATCCACATCTTTTAGTATTTATATTTATACTGTACTTCAAGGAGAAGGTAAATTTAAATTTTGATTATTCAAAAGTACGCGGG
This sequence comes from Dynastes maya, assembly GCA_029619315.2. NCBI lineage: Eukaryota > Metazoa > Arthropoda > Insecta > Coleoptera > Scarabaeidae > Dynastes > Dynastes maya. Next base: position 53,061,034 of record JAROYE020000004.1, on the reverse strand, counting down.
GATTATTACGTAACACTTTACCAAAAAGCGCGCTGTAAACGTCAAACTTTGAGGTTAGTTTTCCTTCTGTCAATTTAGTTTTCGTAAAACGTTATTATTTGCTATTTAAACTATCGAAGGAGTGTCTAAGAGACATTCCCAGACCTACCGACCGTAAAAATTAATCAACGTATTTAGAAAACTAATTTCTGAATATCGAAATAAAACTGTATGAGCGGTCCTCTCAGAGTTCCTATAAATGTATAACGACGATAATAATCTCATAGGTTTTGTATAGACTTATCGAACATCTGTTGTAAGTGCAAAGCTTTGTAATTAACTAGAATTCTATTTTTAATTGATTCTAAGGCAACAGTATTCCATAGTAACTGTTTTATTCTTTTTTCATTCGTTTCTAGTATTTGTTAGGCTCCAGCCCTAAACGAACAACTTCTCCCCTTTCTTGTTGTTGTTTAACTTCAATTTTCTATGTCACAAAGCCCCCTAAATCAATTTCCTGCGCTCGGAATTTCGTAAACAGCACCAAAACAATGTTATGTAGGAGAAGAGCTAGGAGAGTGTTGTTTAAACTCCTCGACTCGAACAACCGCCGGTGCGAGACGTTTCAATTTATTTAAAAGGACAAGATTTTTCGCGAACTAAATCCAAACGGAGATGCCGCAGAACCTATCATCTTTTCCCTCGCTTCCTGTCGCCCGAGCAGTCCTCTTTCTTCCATTGTGGGCCAGGGGAAGACTCTTTTCTCTTCTTCGGCGCCAAAGCGAAAATTGAATCGCGCTCACAGGAAAATTCGAAACTAATTTCCTGTCTTTTTGCAAAGTACAAAACGTTTTCCTTCTCCGCGTCGTACACTTCCATATGGAAAAGAGGGAGAAAACATTAGGCATGTGTATATGACAAGTTCATAATAATTTCGTTTTATCTCCTTTTCGTTGTTTGTTTTGTTCCCCTGTTCTGGCATTTGTTCGTTCGTTGGTGTGTTCGGCGGTGGCCTGAAATTTAATGCGAACGAAGTTCAGCTAGCTGGTTATTACATAATCTTAATTGGATGACCATCCTGTTTATTGGATATTTGCAAGAAAGGAATATCATTAGGCATTCCACAATTCCAAGAAGGTTATGTTTTCGGTATCCTGTGTATCCTTTGTCTGTTTTTATTTCCTGGTTATAACTGGTTTATCACTAGAGCGGGCCAAATTGCGCCATCCAACAGAATCGGAATCAGGCGCAACGGCCGCTTATTGTAAATAGCGTATATGTGAGTCACAGCAGATATGTAATATTTCGAAATTAATACACAAGAGTAAAAAAATAAAAGCTAACGCAATAATAATGTTTAGTAATTAGAGCGGATATATATATATATATATATATATATATATATATATATATACACGCTGAGGTGTTTTTTTTTTTTATTATGTTTTTTTTTTTGATTGAAAACGGTATGCGTTGTATATGGGATGTAATAAAGAAATAACTGAGAAACTGAACGCTTTTTTTTATTCTGTTGTACTTAATAATGTAACTGTAAATAAAGATATAATAAATAAATTCTATCCTTCTTAATAATGCGGATAGGCTTGTTTTAAAAAGTTGCACCATCAGATAAGTTTCCACATTTGCCTCGGTGAAGGAGTTCGCCGAGACGAAAAATGTTCTTATATTTCGAAAAACACCTTTTCCAGTCTACGAAGTAAGAAGGGAATTAAAAATTTTTTAGATTAGTCAAGAATTGCAGATCCCCCTCGCACTTTTGTCTTAATCTCGTGTAGCCGATTCTTTTTTAAAACACTACGAACTTAGCTAAAACTCGTCCATTTTTGGCTCGTTTATACTGGTAAAAGTAAAACTTCGTCCACGTTTGCCCCTGATTCTACCAAGAAAATCCAGAATTTTGAAAATTTTTCTATGCGCCCCACAACCTTTGTAATTTTTTCTAATATTTTAGATGTGTTTAAACGAAATATCGAGAAACCCCTTTCTGGCTCACCAAATAGCTCTAGCTTCGGCGGGGAGGGAATTGCAAAATAACGGATTTGATTTTAAAAATGTTCTTTATAAAAAAGGGGGCTTTTAACCACTTCCCCACGCTAAGAATGGGTGTGGGTGGTTCTCGAATACCAGGGATAACCTGGAATGCCCTAGTCCTCTGGATTTTTGAGAAACATTTTTTTTTGTGTTTGCTATTAATGCATCCACCCCGGGTAACCTCTCGAATAGTTTTCCCCCAAAATGTAAAGCATGGACTTTACACGGAACATGTAAAAGCCCTTTCACACTTTTTTTTTTAAGGGAAGGGCCTACACTACACATTTTGCTGCACCATCGCTCATGAACAAAACAGTTGAGGGTTGACACTTGAAATTTTTGTAACTTTTTCGAGAACTACGGGGCGAAATTTTGCTTTACTAGTAACTGTTTTAATCTTCTGCGGGCTAATAGTTTGCAAAATTTGGTTTTAATGGGTCTAATACGGCACTTTTTATATTAAAAATAGAATTTTTTTTTGCAATCTGTCGTCTCATAAAGGGAAAAGCCCAGTTTTTATTTTAATTCGGTTTAAATTTTCGATTTTCAAGTCCTCACGTATTCGGGGAAAATATCTCTCCGTAACGCTGTCCGAGATTTTTAGTATCCATCGGTTTATGACCCCGGGAATTTTCGAAATGTTTTTTTTATAAAGTATACAAGTGGTAGACCACATCCCATAAACGTTAAAAGCAATTCTAATTGAAATTGACGTTGTGTGACACACCATTTCTTTATTTCTGTGGTTTGTGCGCTTTTTATAGTTTTTCACAATCACGTTTGCTCCAGCACATAGTTTTTTTTTACAAATTTTACAGAAAATTGTATTTCCCATTGTAGTGTAAAACCACAAATTCACAAAAGGGGAAATTTTTTTAGCTTTCGTAGGTAAGGGCCGTTTTTTTTAATGTTACGTTAACATAATCCAAAGCGAGCACACCGACGCTTTTTTTATATGCCACGAAGTGGTGAAAAAACGTAAATCTCAGACTGTCATTGTGATGAATAGAGCGCGTCATCCGTAAATGAAAAAGCGCGCTGTTATTCGTAGCCGTCGAGAATAAATTTTTTTTTTTAGTGGCCCACTGTAAAACAACGCCCTATTTATCAACGAACACCCAAATGCAGGTGTATATTTGCGCGCCTTCACGACGTAATAGACAGGGTGGTTTTGGTCCTCGTCTAATAATTACATTTTTAATTACCTATGTTTAATACATATATGCGCCGGCAGCCTATTGCAAACCTGGCGCGTGGCGCTCTTGGCCCGGCTCTATTTATCATTTCCATGTTTTTCTTCTCCCATCTTATTACGGATGTTGGGGGTTTTTTTTTAGGCTAGGGTTTTTTTTCTTTTTTTTTTTTTTTTCCCGGTCGCTTTTTTTTCTTATTCTTTTTTGTTTTTTTTTTTTTGGAATTGTAAATGGCAATATTGTATTTAAAAAACCATGCGTAATGAGCACATAAAATGAGGGGCCTTTAAATTCAAGTTTTAACCCCAATTTTTAAAAACGAGGTATACCGCAATACTATAAAAAAAGAAAGAAAAATAAAAGTACAAAAAAAGCATTCCTTCAATTGGGGCACTTTTCGTAAAAAAGTACCGACTTTTAATCATTTTTTTTTTTAAAAAAACAAGTAAAGCGCCAAGCTGGGGGAGAAAAAAAAAAACATCGTCTTAAACGCTTTTGATCCGATTTTTTCGATCTTAGAAGCGAGTTCGAAAAGTTTTTTGGCGCCTTTTGTTCCATGTTTACAACACTTTTTCTTTTTTTAAACACGCGGGAAAGTTGTTACGATTTTTTATCGTCGGAAAAAAAGGGAAAAATTTTTAGCCATTTTTATAAAGTGAAAATGGCTAAAGTTCGAACCCCGGCTCTTGGGGACTTCGGCGAGAACTTTCCAAAACTAAATTCATATTTTTGGAATACAAAACAAATTTTGCGAAACGGGGGGAAGTAAATTTGAATCCCCCTTTTCGAGTAAATGGGTTTGAAGTTTCGAGATATGTTCACGAGAGAGCTTTCGGAACGGAAGGCTGGGTTTTTTTCTAAAAAGTATTTGAAGAGAAATGTTGAAAATGTTCAGAGAAGGAAATTAATTTTCTACAATGTTATTGACAGTTATTATCCCCGGGTGCCCCATGAATGATTGCCTGGCTTAAGGATATGTTGCCAAGCAGTTTTCAAGTCAAAAATATCTAAGAACATATGCTAAAAAAAAACTCTATTTTGGGACTGAGCTAAAAAGTTTTTTTTTTATGCAGAAAATCCTGAAAAAGAGGGATTTTGGTGCTAGGTTTTTTTGAAGCTGCAGAAAATATTCTTTTGTTGATACTGAGACTGTTAAAAAGCACCTCTTCAGTTCTGAGAAGAGCCGAAGTGATACAGCAATTCCCTTGGACATTTTGAAAAATTTAATGCAATAAAGAAAACCTTTTTTTAAACGTTTTTTATAGTAACCAAAACTTGGGGACTCGCATAGGCGTCCGGTTTTAACGGGTTAATATAAATAAAAAAATCATAAATAAACAAACCGGTAGAGAAGCAGGCATGGTTCAATTTTGAAATAAAATCATGTTAAACCGCGCTGAGAGAGTTTTTCGTTTTGTACCGGTTGGCTTTTGCGAGTTCAAAAAATGAAATGCATAGCTTCAAAACACCTTAAAAAAATTATGATTTTTCATCAGTTAAAGAAACTTTTTACTTGGGTTTAAACCTAGGTATTTTTTTAAATTTAAGCATTTTTTAAAAGCTATTTAAAAAAGGTTATTGTTGTCTTTATCCCTAAATAATATTACCCATTTTTTGTTGACTTTAAGTGTGCTATTTAATCAAAAATTAATGCTAATGTAGTCATGGTTTGTGGAACACCCCCTCAAAAAAAAGTAGGCAGGGGAAAACTGCTTTAAAATACGGACAGTTTCAGTCTACACGGCCGTCATCAGCTGGTTCGAGTGCTATTCTCCCCTGCTTGCATTTCGTTTACCTCTAGTTTTGCCACTAATTTTAAAAAACAGCACTGAAAAAATTTTAAAATTTAAAATGCCGCCTAGAAAGTAGCGAACACGAAACCCGGGAAAACAGATGCCCACACCTACGAGCAACCCTGGGTTTACAACGCAAGGTGGCGTTCGCCTCGGCATGCGGAATCTCATACGTAAGTGATTCCCCAGGCTTACCATGATGTATTAAAAAAAACATGAAAAAATACCCAGTAACAACAACCCAAAAATTTTAAAGGTAATATAGCCCCTGGATTTATGGAATCACTCCCCTCGAAAACATGTAACAGAGAAAACAGCACTAACACAGAACATGTTTTTAGTCTACCGGGGTCATCAGCGTGGCTTCAAGCGTTATTCTCTACTGCCTACATTGCGTTTTTCTCTCAGTTTATGCCACTAATTTCCAAAAAAAGCACTGAAATATTTTTTGGCGCCACCTGGTGCCAAAAGATATAACAGCGCCTAGAAAAAGCGAACACAAAACCCGGGAAGAATACAATGCCCCCCACCTATCGAGCAACTCATGGGGTGCATAACCAAGGTGGGTTACCCTCGGCCCCCTACGGAATCTACACACGTAAGTGTTCCCAGGGTTTTTCCATGATGTATTAAAAATACACAGAAAGTCCTAGTAAAAAACCAGAAATTTAAAGCTAATTAGTCATGGTATTGGAGAATCACTCCCGCAAAAAAAAAATGTAAAGAGAAAACAGCACCCAAAAATTTTGGGCAGTTTCTGTCTATCCGGCGTCTCAGCTTGGGTTTTTGGGGCTATCTCCCCCTGCTTTCTTGCATTCCCCCTTTGTTTATCCATAAATTTCCCAAAAAAAGCACTGAAATATTTCTTTACGCCCCCTGGGCCAAGAGATATAACATGCCGCCATCGCATTGTTTTAACAAGAGTCGAATTTAAAATTTCCAAGCTAACTTTTTTTTGGTGGGGTACTACCCTCAATTCTTCGAACCGTTCCCCTTATCATCTAAACGCGCTCGCGCTCGCAAACGAAAATTTCCCCCAACAAATTTTTTTTAAAAGGTACGAGAAGATACCCCTCTGCGTCTGCGCTTATAGCGCTATACTTTCCTACCAAAATTTATTCCTTTTTCCCCGGGATACCTAGAAACCCCCACAACATGCATATTAAAGGAAAACCGAAACTCACACTCTTTTGCACAGATCACACACACTTCGTTTCATTCGATTTGACTCCACCTTTTTCATAAAATTTACTCCAAAAAACAGCAATGAAAAATTTTCCCTTTTTTGATCTCTGTTTTATTTTTCCACCCGCGGCAAGAGCGCGTATCAACTCGCGCGAAATCAATATTTTTTCCTGGTTCGAAGCTGGGATATGCTCCATAAAAGAAATGAACCGGGTTTTTTTTACTCCGCTTTTTTCCCTCGTTTTCTTTACGTTTTTTTCTTCGTCTTTTTCTCTTATATTTTTGTATTTCATCAACTGTGAAATTGCTTTTTAAAAGGGAAAATTTGTTTTTTTTTTGCTTTTTTTTTTAATGGTTAAAGTATTTATCAGTTAGATTTTTTAGTTTTTATCTTCAAAATGTATAGAAACTTTAAAAAATTCCAATCACCGTTTTCATGTTTTATCTAGACTGAAAAAACCGAATGTTGTGTCAATTAAATTTATGTTGTTAAAAGGGGAAACCATATTTTCTTTTTTATCCCAAATAAATCGTAAAAATTGTGTGTTGAATGAAACAAATTATTTAGTTTTAAACATTTTTTTTTTAAAAAATAAATAAGATTTGGTTCAAGAAGATGAGCAGAAAACTTTGTTCCTTCAACTAAAAAATTGTGTTAAGTTTAAGGGTTTTAAAAAATGCTGATGCCATCATACGTTTTTATTGAGTTAAAAAATCTATACTTATATGAACAAAATATGTAGTTGGGTTAAAAATGAATTTTTAGTAATCTCTTCAATTATTTTTTGTGTCCTTAAGCCAATCAAACTTGCTATGTCGAAATTAAACTAAAACGGGGTCGCAAAACCCCATTTTCATTTTGGAAAAAAGAAAAAGGAACCGGAATTTGCAGCTAACAGATTAAAATTAGATTCGCAAACCCCAAAATTTGAGCTGTAATTTAAGAGTTAAGCTACATTTTACAACCCCCTACTTATACTTTCAATTAAACGAGCCAAATTTAAAGCAGTAATTTACGATTTTTGATCATTCATAAAAAGAGACGGGGGTTTTGCAAAAGCCTCTTTGTTTGATTCAAGGCAAATTAAAAAAAAATACAAAATCATATGTTTTTTCGACAAATCAAAGCGATCTAGCTGTTTTATTTGCCAGTTCCTATTGGACTTTTTAAAAGCCTAAATCGTGGTTTTTTTGCCTATTTTGTCCCCAAAATCATTTTATTTTGGGCTAACTTTTTTTTTTTTTAAATTTTAAATTTAAAAATATGATTTTAACACTCATCTTTTTAAATGTAATTTTAGTTTTCAGCTAAAATGCTAAAACTAATAAACATGGGTTTTCCCGTTGTGTGAGGGCAAGTTTTGGGTTTTTTCCGTAAAATTTTTATTAAATACCCTATTTAAATATTCGTCAATTTTCGGGGTTATCGCCTTTGGTTCATTTACCCGCACCCACGTTTTTATTTTCCGGGGAAACCCATCGGCTGGTTTACGCCTGTAATTTTAACCATATAAACAAATTTTTTCTCCCTGTTTAAGTGATTAAATAAAACTGACAATGAGGTTTAAAAATAAATAGTAATTTTAAAATTATTTATATTTTAGTGTCTTAAGATTTTGTTTACACTATAATATTTTTATAAATTTTTTAAGGGAAAAAATTTTCCCCCAAGGGAATTTTAAAACAAGGGAATATTTTTTCTATAATGGAAAACCCTTCAAAGGGGTTATAGGCAAAGATGATTTGGGGTAAGTTTTGTTCGAAACCACGGGGAAAACCTTATTCTTTACAAAACAACTTGAAAGAACTTGCAATTTTACAAATGGAAATTCTGAAAAAGCTTTGGTAAAGAATTTTTATGAAAAAATTACTTTAAAAATATGAAATTTTAAGCTAATATTTAAAATTAAAACAACTCTCGTATTTTGGTTTTTGTGGCCAACAGATGGAATTAAGTTCAAAAAGTCAATTTTGTCACATTTTTTTATTCTAAATGGGGTACAAATTTAAAGATTTTTTACAAAAATCTAATATTTAAACTGTTTTCCCATGGACCAATTTTTTGGGGAAATGTTGAAATAATAGCTAATTTTAAGTTTAATTTAAAATCCAAGGGGTTTTTTTTTAAAAAGCTCCCACTTTTTTGAAAGTTGTATAAAAAAAAACTGAAATTTCCCCCTTCTCCCGAACCCTTTTAACACTTTGGGGGTTGGGCTATTTTTTTATGCAATAATTTCGAAATTCAGTAAAGTTTTTTTTAGAAAATTTTTTAAAAAATTTGTTTTTTTAACGTTTATGTTTTAGGTTTGTAATATGTTTGAAAAGATTAGAAAAACGTATTGACAAGCGCAAGAATATTTTTCCAATCCCTGTCCGTTTTTATACTCAATCGATTTAAATTTCTCTTTGAAACTCAAAAGATTAGAAACATTCGGCCCTTCCCTTACAATTCTTTGCAGAATAAAAAGCCGAACATTTTAAGAATGTCCAGAAAATTGGGCCCCAAAAATAATTTGTAAATTTAACCAAACGAAAAATCCATTTAAAACGGTTAAAAGGTTTTGCGGGGCGGGCTCAGGGCCAAAACAGTTGAACTTTTTTGAGGAACAAAATTTTACTAACAAACAATTTGGAAAAAACTCTTGTGTGTACGCAAACCAAAATTTTTGGGCTGTTACCCGGCAATTAAAATTTATTTTTTTTTTCCCAAAAAAACGACATAATTGTTATTAGTTAAAATTTTATGTTTACTTTTTATGGTGAAATGTATAAAATTACTTTAAATATGTTTCTATTAATTTTTTTTTAAAAAAAAGATTTTTGTTTTTACCGTTTTTTTTAAATATTTGTAAAAAATCCTAAATACAGTTTTTTTTAAAATACAAGTTTTTGGCCCCAAAAAAGGGATTTTTTTACCCCAAAAACCCCGTTTTTTCAAAAAAAAAAAGGTGAAAAGGTTTGCACCCCAAAGGACGCCGTACGGGGTTTTTAAAAACTATTGGAGCAATTCATAAGGGGAGATTGGAGTTTGGTTGGATATTTTTTATAATTCTTTTTTTTCGAAAAAGGGGCACTTTAAGAGTGTATTTTTCATCCACTGAAAAAATTATTTGGGCCTTTTTTGGTTTTTAAAGGGTTTCGAATGTTGCTTTTTGCGGGATGGTGCTATCGAGCTTTAATTGAAGTCTTTAAAAAAAGTTTGTTTAATTTAATAAAAATTTCCTCTAAAATTTTTTATGATTTTATTTTATGTGGAGTTGAAACCCCAAAAACCCTAAAAAAGGGAAATTTGTTTTTATAAATATGGTTCATCTGGAAGCTACCCAAAAAGAAATTCGTCTTTCCCGACTATACAGTGGAACTATAAGCGATTTGGAAATCGAAAAAATCGGTCCTTAGCAAATTTTATGATGCTCAGATGCACGCGTGATTCATATTGTGGCCGTCCTTTAAACGTAATGGTCCAGGGTTTCCCACTAGTTTCTCGAAATTTAAATAGTCACGCACACGATCAACCGTAATAGCCGAACGTCCATCCTTTTTGTACATAGAAAACACAGGGCCCTTTTCACGGCACCTTGCCAGTGAACCGTTTTTACGTTTTTATTCATAAATTTGAATGACTGGATTGAAATTAGTGCGTGCTACGTTTAATCATAATGTAGTACACAATAATTTAAATTTAAAACTTGTATTTTTTGGGGGCTTTCTCTAAAAAATCTTGATCATATAATTTTAATTCGATAAGTGATGGTTTATATTATCCCCCGAGTCAGGAAGCCCCAATTTAAAAGTTTGATTATTCAAGCTTTCAAATATAAAAAAACCCTAACCCATGCTATCCACCTGATATCCATCATTAATTTAGTACGTTTCAACATGGTTTTAACATTCCCAAAGATCAGTTATAAAATAAAACCTTGTTTGCCGAAAACCACATTCTGTATTCAAAACAAACGCATGCGAAACTCTACGCATACTACTAATTAATTTAAAAAAGAGCTAATTAAAAACTCTTATTATAGTACTAATTTTAGATTGTAAATGTACTTAAAAAAAAGCAGAATTTACATTTTAGATCTTTATATTGCAGCACGACTAATTTAAATTTAAAACCGCTTTTGTGGCGCCCTCTTTAAAACTTTTGATCATTTAATTAAATCGAAAATGTAGAGTCGCCATGTATCGACCGGGTTGGGGACACATGAAAAACGATGTATTCAAACTGTCCAAATATAACCTAACGTAATCCGTTAAACAAACATTTCTTACGTAATACGTTTTTTAACATGGTTTTTACCTTACTCAGAGATCATATTACCAAACAACTGTTTTCTGGCCCTTTCAACCAAAACAACGCATGGTCAGCTCTACGTTACTAATTAATGTAGTAATTTGAGTTCAGAAACTTCTGTCAAAATTAGGATATTAATTTCAAACATTGGAACGGGGGGGCATTTAAACACCTTTGTTTACTTAAACACTAATTCAACTCTTAATTTAGCACTAATTTTGAGGTTGTGAATGTAGCTTTTTAATGGATAATGAGTTTTTTTTTTTCGCTTTAAAAGCGCTAACCATGGCGCCACCCAAGGTTGTGTTGAGAACTAAATTACCAGTGGTGTTTTCAGAATTAAATTTGGAAAAAGCCGTACGTGGTTTTCTAGTGAGGTTTCATTTAAGTGTAGTTTCGGCGAAATTAGGGCATAAAAGATTAATGTTTTTATAAATATTTAAATCGTTGTCGTTAAAAAAACAAATTTAAATTTATACTACAAAAAATTTTTTCTACTACTATTGCCAAAGTATTTTTCCCATAAAAGGTTTTCTCCTTAAATTTTTTCACAATTTTAAAACTTTATTGACCGCCTTACAACCAAAAAAGGCCCAAACAATACGATTCTTTAACCTACAAAATTAAAACATTTTTCAGTAACCACTACCCTTAGTTCTTCAGTATTCAAATTACAGCTCTACGCTGATCTTAAAAAAAATTCTTTTCCCAAAATCCAAAAAGTTTCAAGATTGCATCGAACCCACCACCCCACTTGGCCCTGGTAGGATTGAAAGCAATGTGAAGCTCACTTTATTAAAAAATTTAATCACAAGAACCATCAAAAATAAAATTGAAAAAATAATTTAAATAAATATGAAAACCTTCAACGACAGTAACCCAATTGGGCGGGGAAACTTGCTGATCGCCACACATTTTTTCAAAAAGCGGAAAAGGTTTTACATGCCACTCGTTTTTTACCTCACATCGTTTTTTGGCGATTCTGCTTTTTATTTTAGTTACAAACTGAAAAACGGCTTCGCATAAGTAGTTGTCGCTAGGGAAAAAAGTATCCTTACAGCTTTTGAACTCATACTTGGATATTATTTTTGATTTATATCCAAGCTCCATAAATTTGGAAAAAAATAAATTTTGTTTTCAGGCTGTTGTCGCTAGAGAGTTCAATTAGATTCTCTTCTTCCTGCGAAGTGAATTCTGGTGGAGCTTAAGCACGGAAAAGATCTTGTATCCACGCAAATTTCTTGACACTATCTTCCTCAAAGTATTTTCCAAGTCAGTGAGCTTTGAGAGATGTTCCTTAAAAAGGGACAGCAAATCTTGTAAAACAATTACTTTATTACAGGCCACGTATTTCAATTCAGAGAAACAATGTTGGCCGCCATCCCCATTGATTTTTCTTCTCCAAAAGTTTCAAAATGTACATGTTATTGCCTTGCAGAGACAGATTGAAAGCATTCAGCTTGTCAGATATATCGCATAAATACGCTAGTTTCAGCAAAAAGTCAGGTTCGACAAAGTACTTGGAGTTTTCATGACTTTCCTCTTGTAAAAAGTTGTAATTTCTTTTGTAGTCGAAGCCGGAGATGTTTGTTGCCACGTGAAAGCTATCGTGAACTGCAATAGCCTAGCAGGGCCGTGTGCTCAGTTCCCATGTCCATGCATGGTTTTTTTAAAAATCTGGCTTTTAATGGTCTAGTTTTTATGTAGTTTACTACGTCTCCGATACGTTCTAATAGGAAATTCAATTTGGACTCATGGGGTTTTGATGCAATATTCCCCTTGGGTAATGCAAAGGGGCCCCCAAGCATGCGGGGGCCCTTTCTGCGAATAAGCGCCTGCAATTCTCCATAGCGACCAGACATTGATCGAGCTCCATCAGTACACATACCGATGTGCTTTTCCCACTCCAAATCATTTTCGGTTATAAACTTGTCTTCAACGATATTATTATCCAGGAAGCGTACATAACAAATAAGGCTGCGTCTTTGTTACTGTCAGCAGCCTCATCAAGTTGCAAACCAAATTCCGCGCCTTTCATTTTCTCTATTAATTGATCATTGAGGTCCAGAGCTATGTGATGAATTCTTTGATTAATAGTGTTGTTAGACAAAGGTACATTTGAAATTAATTTTCCTGCCGATTCTCCCAGCATAAAATTCCAGTCAAAAAGCGCGGGAGCAAGATGCTAGCATTCGTTGTTGGTACTAAGGGTTTTTTAAAAAACACCTTTTTTTGCTTTTGTAAACTTGCAAACTTGCCGCCCTAGCCCCTTTGAACTTTTTCGCGAAAAATTCAATTTTCCCATGGTCTACTAAAAAGTTCTATAAACTTCACGAAAGTTCCATACTTTTCTGGAATATTCTATGTGCTTCGAGAATCTTCCATATCTTTCTATATAGAAAATTGTACAAGCTACGGAAGCGATCTAGTCTAGATGTTCTAGAAAGTTCCATTAGCTTCGAAAGCCATTCTAGACCAGCTCAAACCGTTATAAATACCAGGAGTGCCTCGCAGCGCTCCCGTTTTCTCTCTACGGCGCCCGGGGTGCCACGGCGCATACTTAGGGAACCTCTGTCCTGGAGTATTAAGTGGAAGGATTTAAATAAAACACACTAATTATTAATCCAGTATTTATTGGGCTGGGCAAAATCGTTCAACCACAACAGAGCAGGCCAAACAGTTAAAAGTTCCATAATCATAATACAATCGTTATTAAATATATACAAAAACAGACGAGAAAAGTTACTGCACGTGCGGACATCTCCTTTGGCGCGCACATGACAAATAACCCTAACACTGGATTACTCAATTTGTTATTTTGATCAACAACGGGAAGAATTTCGTGACTGCCTACGATCTATCTCTCTTTAAGAAAGAGTAACATCCAGTTCATCCGTAACGAACACAACAAAACTGCATCCCATTGACGAACAAAAAACTACACCGGGCTACATTACATTATTTAACGTAGAAACAGGTACCTCTAAAAATATATACATAAAGATGAAAAATAAATAATAATACAACTTCTCTTTTCTTTATTATTATCGTTATTCTATTATTATTTCGTTCTCTTGTGTGTGTTCTTTTGAAAATGTCCATCAAAAAATAGTTTACTATCTCGTTAATGTGAATATGTTTGTTGGGAGTGAAAGTGAATGTGATGTTTCTACTCTTTCATTTTTGACGTGAACTTTTTCAATTTCAATGGACTATTTTCAATTATCATACTATTCTAAACAAAATATATATTATATGCATATAACATATTCGATACATGATTTGATAAAGGGTAATCAATATTTAAAATGATGTATTCCTAAATGTTACCTAATAAAATTACTGTTAAAATCGCTCAGTTCTCGTAGGTTAACTTCAATATACGCATGCGTAGTTATATTGAAAATTTCTTAAACTTGTTTGGGATATTTTCTTTATCAAATCATGCTTACAAATAAAATAGTGTGTGATGTATCTCGATTTGTTTCTTTCTTTTTTACATTTCTTCATCGTTATTTATAAGTAAAATGGAGTTATTATTTATTAAATTTTACGAGAATAAATAAGCAATTATAATATAATAATAGTACAGTATAGTGTTTTCTTTAATTTTTATTTTATCTGTTTGCGTCCTCGTGAAACTAATACAATTATTATCATTATTATTATTATTAATTAAAAACTTATAAACAATAAATACATTTATAAAAATATAATGTACAACTTTATAAACTCACTTAGTTATATTTATACATTAGCCAACTACTACTTAATATAAGCAATATTTCATAATTTGATTATGTTGTTTATTTTTCGTTTTTTTTATTTTATCCTATTTTATTACATTTTTAACTTCACTTTTTTAAATTATTTTTTAAAATAAATCTTACTATTATTACTTCCACGATACTTATATCAAAATACTCAATACAAATGCATTTTTTTTCAAAAAAAAAAGAAAAAATATATTATAATACATGTAAATTGTAATAAACTGGTGGTAAATCATCAAAATCTTTGACAAAACTAGATTTAATCATATACAAAACTCTGGGACTGAAAACAAGTCATTTGTCCCTTTCCCTTTTTAAATTCTCACAAATAAAGGATGTATTCATTGTGTTTTATGCAAATTAGAGGTTAATTCCTTTGTGAAAAATACAAATAGATATTATGCATCTTTGATATTGTTCTCATGTTTCATATTCAAAATTGAAAATTAATACAAGATCTTTACTGTTCCTTCTTCGAAAAAAAACAAAGATAGAGGGTTATCTTTATACAATAATTTACAAGTCATAACTCCAAATCAATAATTACGTGCCATTTTCTTTTCTTCAAACGAAAATTAGCTTGTGTTTGCTCTGAAATTGATATTAAATTATATGTAGCATGATCAGTGATATGAACGAGTATGGTATTGTGTTACATTGGAAATAAAAAAAAAGTAATTGATTTTAAAACACATTATTTTACTTGCCTTAATTTAAAAACGCATTTTCTATTGCACAGGTGTTCAATCAAACCGTACAGGTCGCGCGTTGTAGGATGGAGAGTTCCGGCGCTGTCCGAAGGTACTGTCGAACATCGTTCGGGAAAATTCAAGTTTCAATGCAACATGTTGTGGCGTAGCTCGACTTATTTTTTAAATTATGTTAGCATAATAAAAAACGATTATAAAATAATGTCTTGTATTTACACCGCGCATCTGAAGCGTTCGCCATCCTAATAACGCACAAACTGTACATGTCTAAAACTTAAGTAAATATTAATTAATCAAAAAAAATATTAAGGGTTGTTACTAAACAATTCAATTACAATAAAAGTTACAAAGATATTGCAATTCACGTTTATTACCAGCTTACTTTTAATAGCGTTTAATAACTTCAACATAAATAACCCAATAAACGTTTTTTGAATTCAGCGGGCGTTTTAATATCAAAACATAACCTAAAATTCCCGAAATTACAAATGAACATCCCAAAGAAATTATATTTTATTCCCAAAATTATTTGATCGTCATTTCATATCACTGAACATGATTATTAATGAAAACAACAACAGAAAACATGGTGTTTGTAAAGATATCAACATAAGCCGTCCAACCTCAAAAAATTACGGAAAAAGAGTCGGTGATATTCACAGTTATTTCCTGCTGTTTAATTTTTTTCCAGATTAGATTAGATACATTCTATGAAAAAATAATTCCATTATATTTCTTTTATGGACATGTATATATCATTATGAACATACGATTGTGGCTTATATCAATAAATTTCCGAAATATTTGGTTTCTTTGCTACGTTTTGGTTGGTTCACAATTCTTCTGCATCTTTATCACAGTACCAAATTACGAAAGCAAAAGAAAGATCAAAACAAAATACGATTATCATTTATTGTCGTTGGTATGCATTTTTAAATATGACTAGAAATCAAGATGTTTTCGATTGGTGCTGTTTCTTGTTAAAATTCTTTTTGTTACCATTAAATGTTATTTCTGTTTTTAAAGCCACATATGAAATATGTTGTAAATAGCAATTTTCTTTTTATTAAGTGAAATGTAATGAAATTACTGGTTGTGGTACGTACATATATTCATTATAGTTTTGTTGGATGAAATCATATAGGACGCAGAAGTGAATAAAATTTGGTACTATAATTTACTATCTACAACACATTTACATGATTTTTAACAATCCTATTTAAGATATTGCATCTAGAAATAAAAGATGAAAGAAACCAAAAAAATAGTGACCCGCTATAAATATTGGATATTCTATATTCTATATAATATATTAAATTACATTTCTAATACACAAAACAGTACTTCTGAAAGCCCATTTTACGTTATATCCTTTTACATTGGTGAATATGTAGTACGAAGTTTTTTATTCTGTTTTCTATTAGATCAAATACACACAATAAAAGCGACAATTCCTATCTTATGAAAACAAAAAATGATAATTGTAAATAAGGGAAAATATGTCTAATAAAAAAATTAAGACATTTCTTGCAGGACCTTTTTGTTTAATTCAATACTTTAAAACTATTAACACTTTGTTTTATGTCTTTTTATTATGAATTCGATCTGAAAACAGACTGTATATTCAGAGTATCCCCGGATGTGACAGCACAGTCTTTACTATATATAAACTTTTCTATTTGCTCAAGTAGTCAAACTTATATGTTAAGTCTTTCTTTACACCATAAATTCGAGCAAATTTTACTTAATTACGTTGTTATATCTTCTAGCGAATTGTCGTAACAAATTGTCAAAACGATGAATAATGACATGATGAATAAATCCCAAGTTTATAAGTGGACCTTTTCCCCTGTTTAACAGATGTGCATTTTTTTCATGCAAATAGTTTTATAAGCGTTTAATTCTCGTAAAGTTGCGTTTTTAATTAATTTGAGGCTTTCTAGTTTAATATTACGCCCGGTTTCGTTTATGTGTTGTGCTACACTTGACGATTTCGTTTGTTCAACATAGGCTTTATCACAGTCTCCGCATATGTTAGTCTATATTGGACAAACGGCACCAGATTCAAAGAACATTTAACTCATTACCGCTGTGGAAGGATCGAATCGTCAAGTGTAGTACTTACAGCACATCTGGTGACAGTTCGCGAATTCCCGACACTATTGTTCCAAATTAATCGAATAACTTGTGTGGATCGGAGTGTGCCGATAATTTAGTGTTTGCCAGAATTAATATTGACCAAGATTATTAAAAATAATAATAAAGAAAAAAAAAATCATAAAAAAAAAAGATTAGAAATTGAACTTGGATTAAATTATATTTGCATCCGAATCACGTTGCACTGCTTCAATCACCTTGCACTGTGCTTTTAAAAGAAGGTATTTGGTATTTGATATTTGAAATACTTTAAGTACTTGAGGGTTTAAAGCATTTTTAAAGTAATTGAAGCATTTATAAAATAAGTTAAGCCCTATTTTTTGCATTTCAGTTACTTTTGTTTGAATCACCTTTCGAAGTCCTTGAAGTACTTTTAGCAGTGCTCAAAGTACTTTAAAGGCTTCAAATACTTTACAACTAGTACCTTAAATTTGATATTTCTATTGTTAGTACTTGGTACTTTTTCAAATACTGCATTTAATAATTCAAGCATTTTGTAAATGGAAGTATTTGATACTTATTATCTTAAAGCACTTTGGCTCAGGACTTGGTGTTTTAAGTACATTACTAAAATGCTACACTTACATCAGATATTGACGTTTATGCTTTTTGGCGCGTTATCAAATTTGAATTGTTCAATTGTTGAAATGCAATACCCGCTGCGTGGGGTCTAAAGCCTGTTTTACATGCCGCGATTTATTGGACGACAATTAATTAATTAACAAGTTCTTAACCGAGAAGTCGGTAGGAATATACCGTTTTACATTCTACAATAAATTTGACAAGTTTTTAAAGATCGTGAATACTCGTTTAGTTTCGTTAGTAATTGAACGGTGAATTATCAAATAGGAAATTTTCATCTACATATATAAATAGATTAGCATCCTGCTTTTGTTCAATGTTTTAGTAGCTTTGGAATAGGCACAGCTATAAGTTTGGTTACTTCAGTTTCGGTTACTAAATTCAAATTGTCCATTACGTCAAACCCCGTAAATTTTCAAAATTTAACTTTACTTGACTTTAAAAACACTATAACAAAGTTCGTAGGTATTTTTAATTTACTGGGTTGGTATTAAAACAGCAAAATTGGTGAGAAATCGTCGGGAAATTGTGGTAAAAATAGAGCATGTTCTATTCAATTCAATTAATCCTACGATAAATTGTTCAAGAAATCGGACCGATTTTTGCAGTTTTACACGGTAAGATCAACTTGTTCCAAGTAATTGACTAATAAATCGCGGCGTGTAAAACAAGCTTAAAAGAGATAATTGAACTTGGTAAACCAATTGCAACAATTTTAAAACGCAGTACTGTTTTATTCGACTTAATTTAAAAACGCATTTTCTGTTGCTCAACTGTTCAATCAAAGTTTAAATATATAAACGGTATATATAAACAAAAAATTCCACCTCAACCATCAATGTTATTTAATCTACGTAAACTCGACTCCTAACTAAAATTCAATTTTGCTATTTAGAAAAAGAACGTAAAACAAATTTTCGAGACATACCGGTATCCTTGCGTTACAGTAACTCAAGTAACCATAGCATTTCAGCGAATGACACCCTAGTATAGGGAGAATACAGTAATGACACTCGGCCGTTTTTAGTCAGCCAATTTTTCAAAACATAGTAAGATGCGCATAGCGGCAGAAATGCCTGTGGTAGCAGAAAACGGTCCTCCATCAAAATTGGCTGACAGTTTTCATTCATAAATAGACCAAGTGCCGCTACTGTATTCTCTTTCTACTGCGATGATACCATTAGAAGGGAATATGTTATGACGTAATCATGATGTTGTCATTAACAATCAACGGCAAAATTGTAAGGGGTATGACTCAGAGTCGCGTATCATAAACATGATGCAGAGACGCACTAAGTGTATGTTGCATATTTCAGACGCTAAGTTTTTATAAATGTATTTAAACGTAATTCATATATTAATTATAAATTGGAATGGAAGATATGTACATATGCAATAAATTTGTTACATTGCAAGAACTATTATGTGTGTTCATGGAAAATGACAATTACAGTTTAGTTGTCATGCTTATATTCTTATGGTACATGTCGAAGCAAAACTCACAAAATGCAATTGCCAGTAGATATGGCACAGCATCATCTACTGTAATGCACATTGTTGATGGTTTTCTATACAACAATATTATTAAAAAGAAATATCGTCTTCGTTTAAGTCGATATCTACGCCTTGATGATTTAAAGTTATATTAATCTCCTCCATGTTTTCCTTTTTGAGTTCAACACAAAAATAACCTTAAAGTCGTAAACAACTTGCTACCCCACCTCCTTCACCTAGTCATAGGCTGGTTACACAACAAGGCAGATCCGCCGGGCGAAACAAATGCCGATAAAATCTGCAATACACACAAGTTCTGCACACCCAAAACAATTTCTCGGCGTGTAAAGCATCATAAACTCGTTCGTATTTCATCTTTTCTCGGAATTTTTTCGCCTGGCGGAACTGCCGTGTCGTACGTAATCAACCTTAAAATTTGTTCAACGGTCACCAACAATGATATCGCAATTGTTACCTGGTTACAACTAATAGTATCGCCAAAATAGTACGGTACCGATACCAGCGGTTACTCGCCAAAAATGCTTTAAGTTCACTAATTGAAAAAATAAGAGTACCGCACTATACTCTTGGTTTCCGGGTTGGAGCCGCGTCCATGTCGTAGCTTCTGCCTGCATTAACAGCCCTGAACATGTCCCATAAGAGTGTAGACGAAACGTAGGTAGAAGCTACGACAACGACACGGTTCCAACCGGGAAACCAAGAGTATAGTGTTATTGACGACCGTGGGCGCCTGCGTACAAGAGAGCTCTCTCCCACGTAAATGACAATGTATTATAGTTCTAGGTAAATGGTCTCCAAAGCTTAAAATTTTAATCACATCTTCATTATGTGAAGATTTTTAATTAAATTATTTTTTATAAATCACATTTATTTGACTCACGTTATGCTGTTTACTAAAAAAAAACATCAAAACTGATGACATCTTGTATAAGACTAATACGGACTTATAACAATAATAATATTTCAAATACTGCTTGAAATCCTGACAGGAACAAATTAGTTAACCATGGATTGGAAGAAAATTTCATTTAAGATTGGTACTTTGAAATACTAAATAATTTTGTTTTGAATAATAAATAATTTTTGTGTACTACACTGACTGTATTGATTTAACATTTTTGTATAATTTAAACTGTCCTATATGTACAGCCTATTCACCCAGTGCATGGACAGGAGATAATTTCTTTCCTGAGCAATTTAGAAAAGTTTTCAAATAAAAAGTATATGGAGACAAATGCTGCACAACATAAAATTATACTCAAGTATACAGGGGGTTCGGTTTCCGCCGCGCTCGATAAAGGTTTGGCTTTTTAAATGGAACAGCCTATATATTATTACGACTTGAGATATCTCTCTTCAATTCATGATAATTTGCATCAATATTCCCTATACCTATTTATCTTAGATTTTAAGATAATTAACATAATTTGAGATTTTTGCAAAATCTCCCTGTTCCTTTAAATGCCGATATCCTCAACACCTTACACGCTAGGGTGGTGATTCAAATTTTATTCGATTGAGTATTTCTCGGAGTTTTTGGCAAGACATCGAAGATTTTTTTATATCAACCAGATTCTACAAGATGGCCGTCGACTTCGTTGCCAAGTTTGATCCATGTCGTCTCAATTCTTTCAAATGGGGCACCCTATATATTTTTACAAAATATAATAGATAAGCTGTTCTAGAATCTATTTTTTAACACTTCCCCATATCTCAAATGCGTCCTTCTCTAGTAAATTACATGTGAAGCTGTACAGACAAGCTTTTCGTTTAAAAATGTAGAGTGCTATGATGAAATACTATGAACTTTTGTTTCCCTAAAGAAATTTATTCAAGGAAATGTGTGAACGTTATCCTTTTTGGTACAATTTTATCATCAACTCGAAGTAACCATCATTTTCCCACATGCATTGTCTAGTTGCAACTTAACCAGCATGTATAAATAATAAATACCGAAAATAAGTAGACAAATGTTAATTAAAATTCAACATAAAAGGAACAGATTTATTTAGTTTCGCATACTAAGCTTTTTTGAGCAGTAAAGAATATAATGAGAACATAGTGAAAGTTGTTTAAAAAATGTGGCAATTTAGCTAAACGGAAATATTTAGGAAAAAACTTCTTGGATGAATTTCTGCAATGCGTAACATGGACATTACATAAAATAATACTCCCGAAATGTTAGTACATGTTCAATAAAATATAAGCAATCGTATTACAGTATATGTAGCAAAATGGTGTTCTCTTCGAGTAGATGTGAAATTGTATGCATAAATTAAATTTCATCGTTTTTTTTTAATGAATACCTTTAGAAAAATAAAAGCTTATAGTATTTCGTCACATCACTATACGAATTTTAGCAAAAAACTTATCCGCACAGCTTCATATTTACTTTACTAAAGAACAACACGTTTTAGGTGTAGGAAAATGTATACAGTTTCTCTAACAAATCGCGGGAAAATATACAGGATGTTCCATTAAAAAAAAAATTGAAATAGCAGGAATCAAACATGGTAACCATTTTGATGGCCATCTTGTAGACTCCAGTTGATATAAAAAAACTTTTAGATGTATTGCCTGAAACTCCAAGAAATTCTCAATCGAATAAAATTTGAATCACCACTCTAGCGTGTAAGGCGTTGAAGATATCGGGCATTAAAGATACAGCGACATTTCGCAAAAATCTCAAAGTATCTCAATTATCTCAAAAAATTAAGATAGATAGGTATAGGGAATATTAATAAAAGTTGCTATGAGTTGAAGGGAGGTATCTAAAATCGTAATAATAAACAGGGTTTTTAAAGTTAATTTAAAAAACCAAAGTTGTATAGTGCGCAGCGGAAACTGAACACCCTGTATACTTAAGTATAATTTTATGTTATGCAGCATTTGCTTTCGAATATTTCTTATTTGAAAACTTTTTCTCCAATTTCCTCAGGAAAGAAATTATCTCTCGTCCACGCACTAGGTGGACACGCTATATATAGGGTGTTTCAAGAGAAATTATAAATATTTTAAGAGATGGTAGTAATAACTATTTTGAATAAAAAAGTTCATATAAACATATGTTAAATTCTCAGTGGTTATGGAGAAAATAGTTTGAATTCAGCGTATCAATTTTTAATGTGCGCACGTTTTAAATCTGCGAATGATATTTGACAACTATAATCTGATACTGTTTGATGTTATTGTTGATGATAAGATAATAAAAGCTCGCTAACCCATCCGAGGACATTCTGTATTTTTTTTTAAAGTTCGTTACCTCTCAAACTATATGTACGTCTAATATGTATCAATAATATCGGGCCCGATTTTGCTTATTTCTTATTGTTTATTATCGTCGTTTATTTTTAATATATAAGTGCCCTTACAACACTAGGTTAAAAAAAGGCATTTGAAAAATATCTTCAATATATATATTCCATATTCTCATATATTAATATATATTATCAATATTTAAATATGACGTATCAATATAGTTGATACCTTTTTTCTTTTTTCATTTTTTAAAATTCTAGGAATCATTACCAGTTGTTTTTTAACTAAGTTTTTTCTTTATTTCACTTTTCTTGTTCTCCTATTATTTAAATGTTATGCTTTTATTAATACACGAGGGGGGATTTCATACTGTGTCTCCTACTACATTTAAAAGCGTTAATATTTCTTGTTTTGTTTACATATATATATATATATGTATATTATGTATATATTATAAATATCGCGTTATTAATCCTATCTTACAGAGTGTTACATTTTTAAAATTCTTCTCGGAAACTACGTACATTTTGTACACGCTCTAATTCAACTTATTTTTTTGTCCCTTTGCAATCCTTCACACGTTTCTTTTTTTTACTTCACATTTACTCTCTCATACTCTATAAAAAAGTGTATTAGTTTCAATGTTGGTCCAATCCTACCTATGTAATGTATGTATTATTTTATATGATGAAATATACGTTTTACAATATTGATTCTAAAGTAGAAATCTAAAAGAAATAGACGCGACGGTGTTTTCTTTTTCAACGTTGATTGCTGCTCCTCAATCTGCACGATAATTTCTTGGATGATGTCTCTTCATCCGCTTGTTCCTCCGCAACTTCTTTGGTCTTGATCTTCGACGTTGTTTCGGAATCCGAAACCTTGTCCAACTCGGCCATCGCTTCTTGTATGGCGTTTTCAAGTTGTGTGTTTAATTTCCGACTTCTGGAAAAGTTGGAAATATTTTAGATTTCTTTTTAACTCGAAAATTGTCATTTTTGTTGTAATTTGTAATATTCGGTTTAAAGAGGAAATCAAGTGATTTGAATCGAAAAAAAGATAAAATTAAGTTGTTTTAATGCTCTTTTTTGTTTCAATAAATTCATTGAATGATTCGGTAAAATATCTCTACCATGAGGATAGAATTTTTAAAATGGAAATGTTTGTTGGTTATTCCTATTTAAAAATTCCAAAAAAGAAAACTATAAAATTTACAATCCAATTTAAAAAAACGGTGGTTCAAAATCGTTAATTTTAGTACGTTTAAAGAGATTTAAAAAATGATAAATTTAAAAGGATTTTAGAAACGCCGCTGTTACTATTAAAGTAAATAGGTCTCCATAATCATTATTATTCGTAACGCGAGTGATTCTAAGGAACTGCTACTTGCGAAACTATTTCAAAAAACAGGAAGCGTTTTGTGCCAAAAGGAAAAAGCTTTGATTGACTCAGAATGTTATTTACGTACGAACAAAACAAAATCCCAGATTAAACGGAATCTCAGAGGATTGACATGGATGTGAGAATTTTTTTTTCTTGTCGATTCTGTAATTATGCGCAGTTCAATAATGCAACAGAACAAAAACGAAAATAGAAATGTGTATTTAGAAAGGGTTTCAATTTTAATAATAATAATAATAATAGAGCTTTATTTTTTATGGATTTATGGAAGATTTATTTATCTCATGGGACTAAGCTGCGCCGAATGAATGATGCAATTCGTTTATTGTCTCTGTAAAATCCTACTCAATCGTACCGATATACCTTTTCTCTAGTAAAAATGCGTTTCTGCGCTGGTTCCATGAGATTTTGCCTGGACTGTAACCGGCTTCTAATATATGGAGCGGGTAATCGTCTCTGCGATACATAGGCGTTTCACCAGAGTAGGGGGCTGCGTGCAAAAATCGATTCTCGCTTTGTAAGCGTCCGCTTGTTTATTTTTCATTCAGTTTAGGAAACGAAGCCTGCGTTGTGTTTTGTGTTACGTATTATTCGTTACAAATACATAATTATTAATTTAAAATGTGGCACAGTAAACAAGTTTATCTATGACTTTCAGGATTTGTTCTACGACGGTGCAAAAATAGTTTGTAAAGTGTGCGAGAAACATTTGTTGTGCTGGGATAAGGTGGACTGTAACAAACATGTAAATACCGAAGAACACAAAATAGAAAAAAGGGCGTACCAACGAGGGCTGCCTTTATTTTCGATTTACTTGTCATGATGATAACCAGTAACTTGTCACTTCGCTTACTCGAAAAAGAACCGTTTCAGAATTTTTGGTATAAGTATAACCCCAAGTTGAAGTTGCCAACTACGAAAACGGTACGTAAGCATGTTTTATTTGTACGCGAAGACGTGGAAAAGAAAATTAAATCTACAATAAAAAATTAGTTGCTTTGGTTATATGTTGACGAGGCAACTCTGACCATAAAAGAAATTCTATTCTGTTTTTTTTTATTTCTTTATTTCCTTTATATATAGGATGGTCAGAAATCCACGGAAAATCGTTAGGTAGGACGATTCTACGATTAATTCTGAGTTGACAATCCTAATGTATGGTCATTAGTAAAGACCGGATTATATGCAAATTTGCTATTTTGCATATATGCATTTATCCCTTTTAATGCATATCTTAAAGAATTTTGTATATTAATGCAAAATTTATGTTCTTTTTGGTTCACATATTTAAATAATGAAGAAAGCGTTATACCTAAATTGTAAAATATAAATTACCTTAGTAAATACATAATCAAATGTAAACAAAATTCTCTGAGCTTTTCCTTCCTGTTACGAGAGATGACAGTGCCGCTTAAAATTTGCATCATTTACGATTTCACCAACAGCGCCGGCTTTTTCTTTTCGGTTGTGCGACACCCAGGCAGAAAAATTTGGAGGGTGGGTAATAAACAGCAACTTCCGAATTTACAACCCTTTATCTAAATAATGTTCGTGCAAATTGTGAATAGTAGGAATTCCCGGTTTTATTATTTAATAGTAGTCAAGTGCACGCGTAAGTCTCAAGAATTACCTTAAATTTGAGAGGACAATAGCCACTTTGTGTTTACCCCGACCGTTCAAAGCGATAGTGCGGCATTGTACGCGTTAAAGCTGTATATTTAAGATATTATTTAAGTGCAGTTATTGTATGGAATTGTAGTAAATTGTGCGTCACTCTGTCTAATTTAAAATTTCCGATTTGCATCCAATCCACGTCCATTAAAGTTTATTTGCTATTGCTTACCGAGGTATTATCAAGAAGCTTTTATCTCTAAAGCGGCAGTTCTGCTTCGTTCAACAAAGACATCTCATAACCAATTAAGAAAGTTGTACCAGGTTGTATAGTGAAAATAAATGCAGTTTAAATGTAAGGTTGTGGTTTCATTTAAAAAAGTAAGTCGGTGCCTTCAAACGAGGAGTCACCCAACCAATCCTAAATACGAGTGTACAGTGAAAACGCTCGTTTAATCATGCCGAAAGTTAGTAGTGGTACATTGGCTTGGATCAAATCTCACCCTGAACTTCGTTAGGATAACGAAAAAGTGTTTTGTACAGTGCGTTGCAAAATTGTAAGTACTTTTTTTAAGCTTTTTTATTGTAATGTAAATTAAAAAAAAATACAAATATTTCGTGACGTAGGTAACGCTTAATTTGCGAATTAAGTGATCTACTAATCCGCTTTACAAATTCTAACCAGAGCTTACTGTTTGTTAACTGAAAAGCCCATATACACGGTAGTTAAAAAAAGACACGGGGGCGTTGAGAAAATTCAACCTGACCATCCTGTATATCGGTATTAAGTACTTTTTGGCACGTGTGTAACACATTTGGGGATATACTTTTAACGTGGAAATATTTATTGCCACAGCATTTCCAAGATTAGTGTTTTATATTTTATATTATTCTCTTCAGATCCCCTGTGAAAAAAAATTTCAAGCAGACCAACATATCAAAACATCTTCACATGCTGCCAAACAAAAAAAATTGTAGAATAAAGAACCAGTCAATTTTACAATGCATCGAATTGGGAACAAAGAAAACCGACCAGAAACTATTTAATGAAGAGTTATGTCGCGCTTTAGTTAGTGTTGATATTCCCCTTAATAAGTTGAATAATACAAACTTTAAATTGTTTCTTCAAAAATATTGTACACATAACATTCCCGATGAAAGTACCATAAGAAAAGGTGAAGTGGGTAGTACTTATACTGACACAGTAAACAAAATAAGAAAATTAATCGGAGACAATCATTTTTATATAGTAGTCGATGAGACAACGGATAATGCTGATAGATCATATTTAATTTTTTCAAAGCGGCTTGAAAGGGCAAACAATGCAACAATTTCAAGATTTATTCAAGAAGGATTAAGTAATTTTTTTTGCCTGAAGCAGTTCTTTGGAGAAAGCATTATTTATAGTGTCAGACGTTGCACCATATACGGTTCGAACTGCGTACAATTTGAAGGTGTTCTATCACAACCTACTTCATGTCACATGCCTTGCTCATGGCTTCATCAGGGTTGCTGAAGAAATACGGAACCAATTTCCTCTGGTCAATGAATTAATTAGTAATGTGAAGAAATTGCTTTTAAAGGCTCCGCTACATATACAGATGTACAAGGACCGACTGCCAGATACACCATTTCCTCCTCAACCTATAACTACAAGATGGGGGGCAATGGTTGAATGCTGCCATATTTTATGCGGATCATTTTGCAGAAATAAAAACCGTCCTTTCGGATATTACGGATGCTTCTCGATATATTACGGAATCGCATAGATTGTCCAACGAGAAACTACTGTCCCAGCAATTGTCATTCATTAAATGCAACTATAGTTTTGTTCCAGCAACTATTTTAGCATTGGAGACACGCTCAGAATCCGTTGAATTTGTGGACGAATTCCAATAATCATGTGCTAAAGTGCAGGGTAAAATCGGACTTATCATAAATAAAAAATGTGAAAATGTGACTTCGAAAAATACGAATTAATGGCTGGCATTGTGTGCCATAATAAATAACCATACAATTTTTCTGAATTCGGATTGTCGACTCAGAATTAATCATAGAATCACCCTACCTGACGATTTTCCGTGAATTTCTGACCACGGTGTATATTTGGTGCTTGTACATTTAAACTTCTAATTTATATTAGAATTGTTACACTAATTGTCACCAACCTACTATCTTAAATACTTTTCTACTGGAAACCTGGCAACGTTTAACGCTATCTCCACAAGAGCAATACTTTAATCTTAACGTGAAACTAGCTATAGTAAGTAAAAAAAAATCACGGGGAGGTTATAACAAGTCATAGAATAAAATTTGCCATTATCTTTTAACACTGTTTGTTTGGATCTATCTCATTCTAATAAATTTAATTCATGTGAACTTACACGTTTTTGTACCACTTTTATTTTTGAGATAAACCACAATAAATTTAGTAACCAACTTGCTTGATCACTTTCCTTTTTTAAAACGTAAATTCAAAGTGTGCTTACACAATCATTAAATCACTTGATTTACCTCTTATTCTACATTTATTGAGCACTCGTTGAATTTTTGTTATGGGTAATACTAAAGATGTGGCTAAATATGATAATAATAAAAAACAAAACCCAAACAAATCAAAATGGAAACCGAACAAAACATTCCCTAACAAAACTAACAAAGATGAGTTTGAACACTCACGTCCTAGACTTCTTTCTAGCCCTATGGTGGGCGTCCAAACCTTCAGTGAGAGTCTGTAAGTCGCAAGGATCGACTTCGGTCAAGCCTTTATCCCCGCCGAACCATCTGACGACGACCTTATCGTCGCAAACTTGAGTTACTTTACCCGGCCAGGCGGGACAGCCTTTCGCGGGACCCCATACGAGATCGCCAATCACGAAATTGTGCGGACTTTTCGGATCTAACTTGCCGCTTTCTAGCAAAACAGTCAATACATGTGTTGTAGAGAGAGAGATGCAGGCGAAACGCTGGGATTTTTAAAGGAATCTGGACAGATATTTTATGTTTAGAAATAAAATCAATCCCACACTCTTTAAAAACAATCGAATTCTAGCACCATCTAGAAAATAACTTAAATTCTTAGATGATCAATTTATGCAAAGATAAAATATCTGTCCTCTAATTTCCAATAAAATCGTAACCATATTCGGAGATAAGTGAAAAGTAGCAAGAAAGGCCAAAGCGGATGATGCTCTGCATATATCTAAGATGCAACATGTGTTTTTGAAGTGGAACTCGTTTTGAAATAATTGCATTTTAAAGCTGGGAGATCATATCAAAAGAAGGGAATCAAAATGTTAAAGATTTTAGCAATATGGTTGTTTTCACACTTGAATAAAGAGGACAAGAAGTCTACAGATCGACAGATACTTATTTCCAAACAAGCCCCACTTCAAAAGAACACGGTTCATACATATATGATTTTATGCGCCTGGTTTCGAATATTTGGAAAATATTTACAAAAGATGGTTTTCATGTTCACCCAATCATACCCAATAAAAAAATGTTAGAGAGAATCGTTCCCAATCCCTAATCTCGTGTAGTAAGATTTTCCCGTGTAGACAGAGATGAGTGGGTATAAGAGATGAAGAATAATAAAATTTAAACGATAAAGAATGTTAGCCACACCAATTAATATCACTCCAACAAAATTCTGTACATCATATTGTCATATTATAAATGTTTTTCATTTGTTGATAAATTGCGTTGTTTCGATTGTACCATGGTGATTTATATTAAAATTACAATTGTAATAGTTTATAAAATTAGTAATTCTATCAATGATGTTATGCAGGATGTTTTACAGTGATCATTAACTATTTGATTCTTCGTTTTAGCGGCTTTCTATTGGTTTACGCAAAATGAAATTACATTCTACGTTTTGAAAAGTATATTTGTCTTCTTCAGAAAAACTTTGTTACATCGTAAAGTCTGTGAAAAAGTTAATTTATAATTGTAATTATTATTTAAACTCTCTAATAATAACGCCACGTGGGGTAAAATCTGTTTTTCTTGCATGCTAACTTCTTTTTAAAACGTTAAGAGGTAGTGCAACGTACAAGACTTTTTACTGCATCTTTATGTTTATTTATTTGAAAGTGATGCTAAAGTATATCTGTTAAGTAGTCTGGAATAAGCTGTTCCTCGTTCCGGATGGACACCATCCTCTTTATGAGCAAGATATTCAAAAAATTATCTTGACCTTGCCTATCCAAGTCTTGATAAATAAACTAAGTAGTTATAAGGTAATAATAGGGTCATTGATGTCTCAGGTTTCCATGATTTTTGGTATGCAGCAATATACCAGACTTTTGAAAAAACACAAAATTTCAGTTGTGTAGCACAATTACTTTTGAAGTTATTAATTTTTAAAGATTTACATTTTTATCAAAAAATTACACGTTTTGGCACTTTTAATTGCCTGTAGGCTGGCATCCAGTGACGATACAAACCTGGGAGCGGTCTCATTGTAAAGCTGTTGAATGGGGCTTTAATATGATATGCCACAAGATAGGGGTTACAATTTAAAAAATTTTCCAAAATTTTAACTTAAATTTTAAAATTTGAATTTCTCAAAAAGTGGCAATTTTAAAAAATTCAAAAAATTACCAAAATTAGTTTGTAATGTCTAAATACATATAGCAAAATTCCATCATGGGGTCTCAATGGGATCAGGAGATACACGGTATCAGAGATACACATGTTTTGTCAATAATGTACCAAATCTAGTAAAATTTTATTTTTAAATTACTAATTTTGCTATGCAGTGTGTAGGACATTATAAAATGAATGAAATGCACCACTCATTTATAGCCAGTGTAGCATCAGAGTTGCTTGTAGGAAGTTCATTTCTTGACAGTTCTTGTGATGATAATAAATTATTATTGTATTTTTAGAACACAACCCATTTCTTGGCCACCGGACTTTTTCTTGTTAATTTCTCACCATTTATCACCTGCATGATGGATACCAATGACAAGAAAATAGTAAAAATGGATTGTTTTAATCCTTTTAGTAAGCCTAATCACTCCGACGCAAGAAAAAGTTTGAGACGTGTGACTTCGTGGATGTGTGACCAGGAACACCTGAGTTATCCAAAGTCTGTGACAATTGTAGGAAATATCTGACAAAGTTGAAAGATGGAAAATGCAGAGAAAATTTACCTGGAACTAGCCATGTACATGAAGAAAGTCAGTCTGATACTGATATTGAAAAAGCTCCCACTGATATACCTTTTTCAAATGAATCTGAGTCTTTGACGTCTCTTAACAGCTCTCTTTTAAGATGGGAGAGTCACCTGTAGACAAAAAGAGGATGCAATTCAAAAGTTACTCCACTGAGAAGGCCAACAGAATGAATGTGGATGTCAAGAGGAAACTGCTGGCAAATGCATGTACTGATGATGAGGATAGTGATTCACAAGATGAGTTCTTTAAACATGCAAAGGAGGTGCACAACAGCTTCACTAGTAGAAAGAAGAAGCTTCAGCTGCTGACTCTTGTGTCTAACAGTTGGAATGTGACGAAAGTCACGCAGGAATTTTCAGCCCCTAACTACTTAGCATGACAAGCCAAGACACTGTTGAGAAAAAAGGGTGCCTTGTCTAGTCCTGATCTGAAACCAGGGAAAAGTCTGGGGAAAGATGATGTATTAGATATTGTTGGTATTGTCAAAGGATTCTTTGAAAGTGACGAAATTAGCAGAGTGATGCCTGGGATGAAGGCCTTCATATCAGTGAAAGACAGCACAGGTGGTAAAGTACATGTTTCAAAAAGGTTGATGCTTAATAATTAAAAGGAATCATATAGAGTTTTCCAAGAAAAATGTCCAAATGTAAAAGTGGGATTCTCTAAGTTTGCTGAACTTATGCCTAAAAATTGTGTGCTGGCAGGCCAGAGTGGAACACATTCAGTCTGTGTGTGCACCACTCATCAGAATGTGAAGCTTATGTTTGAAAACTCAAGAATGAGTTCAATGACGGATGGTGAAATTAAAACGTACAAGGACTGTCTACAAATGATGGTTTGCAGCCCACCATCAATTGACTGTTTTTTTTCAAATTGTGTTTCATGTCCAGGTACCGAAAGGATTAGAGCACTTATGGAAAAAGCATTTGAAGACAATGCAATTGAGACTGTCGCATACAGACAGTGGATCTCTGTGGATCGATGTAACTTGGAAATAATTCAAAAAGCGGCTAGTGAATTTGTTGATGTATTTTGGGAAAAACTTCCTGTTCTACTTCATCATCACTTCACGGCAAAAGAACAAAGTGCATTTCTAAGACATTCTAAGGAAAATCTCCTGGAATGTGAGGTGGCTGTCATTTGTGACTTTTCCAAGAACTATTCTTGCATTTTACAAGATGAGGCACAATCATATCATTGGTTACAAAAAAATTCAAGACATCCGGGCTGGGCGGTTAATTATGCCGCTGAGTGTATATTTCATTTTGTCTTTTTATTTTATAAACAAATTAAATGTCAACGATACAACACCAATTGAAGGATTGTCCAAAATTTATTATTCCACTGTTACGTGTGGTGTTTGCTGGGAGTGGAGATTCTCACTTTGCATTTGCTACATATTCAAACAATACGCTGTTTATTTCAGAATCTTTACAATTTAAATTAAAATCGTTAAAAGTTGAATATAATATAATTAATATAACATTAAAATTTCTATTACTGTTTGAAAGAATTATTTTTGTAAGTACTATTAGAGAGTTTACCTTTTTATAGATTTGACAATGTAATAAAAAAGAAAAAATATTTTTTTCTGAAGGAGACAAATATGTATATCTGTCGATACGTAGAATGTAATTTCATGTTACCCAATTCGCTAGAGAGCCGCTAAAATCGCGAATCAAATTTCAAATTATCAAAAACGTCTAAGAAACTTTTCGTCAATTGATATTTTTATCTAGTTTTAAGGACAGTGTCATTCTGCGTTTTAAAAATGTTTAAAATAGTTCTAATTATAAAAGTCTGGTATTTATGGAATAAAGAGAGTATTAAGCCTTAAACGAAACTTTTAAACACATGACACTACTCGCTAAACAAAAACCATTTTTCGAAAAATTATTTACACAACTTTTATATAAATTTACTGTATTTTAGCGAATAAGTTCGAATTCGCAGTATACGCGCATTACATCAATTCATCACAGCATCGCCATTGCATACTATTGACTTTTACAAATGACGATGCCGTTAGTGTGATAGCAACCAGTGATTCACGACCACGATATTATTACTATTCTATATTCTATATTTAGTTTTAGAAATTTAATTATTTTAGCATTTTGTCGTAATTAGTTGTTACTCCCCTAGTATTACAACGTTTATCACTTTCGTTGTACTTTGATTCTTGTGTAGATACATAGAATACCATGAAGTTATTAATACATAACTACAAATCTATTCAATGAATACTCAATTCATATTTTTTTGTGTGCTCATGTATACGGATGAACACAATTTCTGTTACTGCAAATATTTTTTCTAAAATGGTTTCTTATTTAGTGAGCAGAATCATCTGTTCAAAAATTTTATCCAAGAATCGAAAACGTTTCTACAGTATAATTTTTTTTAACCTGACATTGAGGAACTTATTTATTAGAAGTCATAGCACTTCGCAAAGCTAAATCGTAAGGAAATTACTTAACTTAAAACAAAATGACAAATAACTCCTCTTCAGTGTTGTCAGATATCCCAGTAGCTCCTAAAACAACGTTTTTTTTTTTAATAACAACACAATTATTATTATTATTTTACTCGGGCCATGGCACAGATCCTTTAATCACTGCGACCTTAATAGATCTATTGTAACAAAATGCCCTTATGTGTGTTAGAATAGTTGGAGGCTTTTAATAAACCTTAGTACTACTCTAGGATCTGTTTCCTTCAGTTCAGTATGTGCAAGAAATTGCCTACTGAAATGTTGGTGTCGTATGCGACTAACGGCAACACATTCATATAGGATGTGTTCTGCCGTCTTCAGATCTTGACATAGACGACAGATTTAATCTTCAGCTTTTCCCAGTTTAAATAAGTGATATGTTAGGGTTACATGGCCTGTCAGAAATCCTCCCACTAATCTAAGATCTCCCTTGCTGAACGATAGCGCTATTTTTGCTGTCTTTGGAGAGTCTGATATGGCTCGCTTGCTTTCGCCTGTTTTTGTCCTGAAACATTTTCCCAGTACGAGGCCTTTTGATTGTCCTCCCATATCTTAATTGCTTGTTTTATGTGGCCCTTTTAGAGACAACACCATACTTTTTAAATATAATTTAATAGATCTCAAAATTCTGAATAAGAAATGTTATACGACATTTTTATTTGCTGGAGTAGCCGTTTTAGAGCAATCGGTAAAAAAAGACTACAATTATTAAATTATTTATGCCTCAATAACATTACAACACAATTACGAACATTTTCCAACATATCTGGTGTAATGTTATTGATTCCTCACCCAATGGATTGCTTCAGATACCAGACTCATGCACAATAGCTCCCTTCAAACAGCACATCAGGGGTTGGCGACTCTTGGAATTCAACGAGAAAACTATTTTGGCTCCTCTCGTAGATATACCGTAAACTAACCTATATCCATCTCTTTCATAATTGGTTTGTAACTAGGGTTTCAAAGTTTGTAACATGTTTGTAACCATAGTAACTGTGGTTGAAAATGTCATTCGCCAAGTTCATGCCGCGCTCCTGTTTAGTTTTGGGCGCTTGTGTGTATTATGGTCTGTATTTTTCAGTGAATTATAATGGATTTCTTCATTTCGTACTCGTTTACTTCTGTTGCTTGAAGTACTATCATCATAGACTCCAATTTAATGGGTCAGCAAGTTTTTTAGCCTTCTACGGAAATTCGCAATGCAATATTTTTGCTTTAACGTGGACAATGTATTTTCTCTATTGAAAAACGCACTAGGTACATCGAAGAGCACTCATACACCCTATAAGCATTGTGTCATATCAAATGAAAACTTGTGTTTTGTGCTCTAATATTTGTATTAAGTACAGAATTTGAAAAAAATTTAAGAAAATTAAAAATAAGTAGACCGCGTATTCTGCTGGTAGTTTCTCGTGTCTACGGGAGGCGCCAAAATACGGGACCACGTCCATGGCAAGAGTTGCCCTTCTATCAAGTTATTCTATGCAGCACATTGACAGTTCCTTTCAGAATACACAATTTTTGTTTATTTTACAAGGCCCACTACTGCCTTATTTTACAGATTGTTTTGAAATGGCTACTCCAGCAAAAAACATCCTATAACATTTTTTATTCAGAATTTTGAGATCAATTTATGTTAAAAATATGGTATCGCCATTTAAAAACATTGTTTTAGCAGCTACTAAGATATCTGCCAATACCTTATTTGTAAATTTTTCTTCGTAATTTCCTAAAATTTTGCTTTTGTAAATATGTACTAGTTTAAATAAACAAGTAGCCGTATGCCAGGTTAAAAAAAAATTACACTACACGATTTTTTTCATTGAATTTACCATCATTGTAAAACATGCTGTATAACAAAGTTCAAATTTTGCAAATTTTTGACAATTTTAAAAATATCACTTTAAATTTTAAAAATAAAAAAAGATTACTAAATTCATTTCAATGTCGATTTTTATTTTTTCTCAATTCGTTACAATTTTCATTATTCTAAAAATACAAATAACAAAGAATTGCTAATTTTGCTTTTAAACTAACCAAAGAAAATATTAGAAAGACATATAACATGTAAATACCATGCAAACATCAAATATTACGGACAAATCATACATTAAATTAGATTACGCAATCTTTTTCTTCTCAAATTATACTTTAAAATGTCTACATGTTAGTGAAGACTACATTTAAATTAACAACAGAAATCGCTAAATTAAATGATAATAAGACAAAATTAAACAACGATAACAAATACAAATATGACAATAATAAATACATTACGCAGAGATGTCATTCGCAAAATAAAAAGCAAAGCGATGTTAGTATGAAAATGAAAGCTATATAGTTAATAAATCTGTTCAAGAAAATTTTGATCAATTTATACAGGTTTAGAAATTTAATAGTTAATTTTTTCTGTTCTTTTTGCCATAGTTTTGGCATATATATCGAAATAGAATTTCTATACCTATATAATTTGAACATCTACATGTTTAATAAATATAATAAAAGGCTTAGTTCTAGTATTAATCTTTGTTATCAAAATTAATAACAATAATTGTGCGATTAACATTAACCAAGCGTTACAAATTTAAACACTATACTAGCGCTAACCTAAAAGCACAAGACTATTAGAAACAATACAAAGAAAACGTACCACTACGCTACATACCTTCATCATCTTCGTAGATATGCCTGGTACCCATTACCACCAAAGTATCGCTGTGTTTCCTTTTGGGGACCATCTTCTCGTAGTTCCTGGAGCTGACAACGCCTTCCTGCGATTTCATCTGTTCCGGTATAAAGTGCATGCTTGGTACCAAAGTAGAAGACTCTGCGTAAGCCATGTGGATGGGTGTATTCGGTTTTTTCCCTATAGGCATTTGTCCGACGCTGGTGATGTCTGTAAACTCCAGTTTTGGGGTACAGCTCATCGTTTGCGCGCCTCTGGACCACTCGCCTTCCGAATTTTGGGTGTTCATGTCCGCTGAATCGGGTTCGCTGCTTGAGACGCAATGTACCATGGCCTACGATGACAAAACATAAGATTAAATCAAATAATTGTCATGTAGAATTACCTAATCGGTCACTAAATTCTGCCACAAAAGTTTTTTTTTTAAATGAAAACGTATAGCATGCGACTGATAAAAACAAACGACTAATTAAGCTTACGTCGTTTATTCTGAGTCGTTTGACGTTAAAGTTGTTGCGAACGAGCAATAGATAAACATGGAACGGAGCCAAAGAGAAGATTGTGTTGCTATAATTGCATTACATCGTTGCGGACATTCGCTAAGTATAATGTTCAATTTGCTGAAAAACTTGGAAATTACGAAAAAGTTTGTTTATTGTACCATTGAAAGATACAATGAAACTGGCAGTGTCGATGACAAGGAAAGATCTGACCATCCTCGATCAGTTCGCACTCCGGCTGTTATTAAAGCTGTCAAGACACGCATCAAACGAAATCCTCTCCGAAAACAGAAACTATTGTCCTTGCAGATGGGTGTGAGTAAAAGCACAATCAAAAATATCCTTAAGCTTCGTGCTTCCAGAAGAAAAAGCGGTCATTTGTTCAATGCACGTCTGAAATGTTTAAGGCTTCAAAGACGCCGAGTCTTATTAAAGCGGTACACAAACAAGGACCACCGCCGTATCCTATTCTCCGACAAGAAAATCTTCACTGTTGAAGAACAATTTAATCGGCAAAATGATCAAGTGTATGCCTCCAATAGTAAAGAAGCAGATGTGGGCGCTCCCCGTGTTCTAAGAGGTCATCATACATTCTCAGTAATGGTTTGGTAAGGGGTATCTTATTTCGGACCAACCGAAGTTCATTTCTGTGAGAATGAAATGAAAACCAGTGCCCAAGTCTATCAAAAGAGACGGTCCTGGAAAAGTTAGTGAAACCTTTAAGCCAGAGCTTATTCAAAAACCAGGATTGGGTCTTCCTCCAGTACTCTACGCCTGCTGACAAGGCCAAAAGCACTCAGTGTTGGTTGCAGGCGAATAACATCGACTTTATCAGACGTGAAGACTGGCAATTTTCTAGTCCCAATCTTAATCCCCTGGATTATAAAATCTGGCAAGCTTTGGAGGAGAAAGGCTGCGCTAAACGCCATAGAAATTGGACTCGCTAAAAGCATTTGTTAAGAAGTCAGTGGCGGAAATAGATATGGAAATGGTGCGTAATTACGTATTGTATTATGAAACGAGGGGATCATTTTGAATAAATTTATAATATGTAATTGAGAACACTACTTAATCAATAAAAGATTCTTATTTTCTTTTCTGTTTTATTTAATATAATGATAAAAGTTGTGACAGAACTTAGTGACCGACTAAGTATGATTGGTATTAGAAAATATCGAGATCAGCAAAAATCCTAGTTATACAGCTCTGCTGTATAACACAGGGTGTTCTCAAAGTTACGCTGGATTGCCTGCTCCGCGTGAAATGGCAAATGCTGAGGATGAAATTTTAGAAATTCTCGAAAACGATCCAACAACGAACACCAAGTCTACACCAGCTCAAGTTGGAGCGGTCCACAGTAAAATATGGAGCCATATTTACAATACATGGAATGAACAATTTCAGTTAATTTTGGAATTAACTTACTAACACACTTTCTTCCGCCTCGAATAACAGATGATAATTATCTAGACTTTCTTCAACACGCTTTACCGCAATTAATAAATGTGAGACAGAGTATGCGGTGTCTATATGACGAAGTTCTAACATTTTTTAAGCAAGAAGTTCATGAAAATTTAAATACTGCGTTTCCCAATAAGTGGATAAGGCGTAATGGACCAATTCCCTAATTCCTGAGCTCCAAACACATCTAACACGAGTTCTACAACCTGTTCAAATAAATGCCTCAAATTTGAAAACACGCTGTATATATGACGGTACAATATTGACTGCAAGTAGATTTTCACCCTTTGCAAGATTTACATTTTGAGTTCCTTTTCTAAAAATACCTTTTGTTGAAGAAAATTGAAAATAGAGCATTGTTTTTAATCTAAATGTAGTAATAATAATGATAGCAAGGACTGTGAGGTAATATGGTAAGCGACACCAAGTATCGGCACATAATGGTCATACGGTTGACGATGAGGACCCACGAGTCCTTGAAACAACTGTCCTGAATTAATTAATAATTTGTGTGGTGCGGAGTGTGCTGAAACTTAGTGTTGTTTACTAAATATAGTACTGCCCAGGTTCATTAATTTCTATTTCTTCAGTTTCATAGAACTCGTTCATAAAATTTAAATACTAAAGAAAGAGGTATATGAAGATAACGGACAAAAATCTGGTGAAAGTTGCACACTGGCAAAAGAATCTGAGCTAAAGTCATTGCACTTAACAATACTGTAAACCGGCCATCGTGTACACTTCGCCCACTCAAGTGCTTAAAATGACTCATCACTGTCAGGGAATATTTGTCGCTTGTACTCGTTATGATGGAATTTTCTGTTGAAATTTACATTTGTTAGTTAACATGAAACACATACAACTAATAGTATCTAACGAAATTAGCAATTACTTACCATTGAACAAGATTGCTGCCTATTTTGCTGTTGTAAATTAATAATATCGCTGCAAGAGCCTGAACAATTTGAAGGAGCTGGAGATAACCCATCATCTGTACTGCCAGTATGTGTTGTAGTATCCGCTGTAGCAGGACTTTGACCACCGGATGCCAACGGACTGTGTGTAGTTGTATCTGGAGGACTGCTAGCCGATGACGTCGACGTTTGACAAAAAGTGTTAGTAGTAACAGCTTGCGCGTTTTGATTAACAGCTGTCTGGGTCGATACCGACTGTCTATAATTCACTGACGTTTGAGGACTTTGTCTTTGCACAAGTAACGCTTGCACCGGCTGCTTATCATTGGAAGCTATTATAAAATTTTGATCAACGTTCAGAGTAGCGGTTCTGGATATATTCTGCTGGTTATTTTGATTATTCTGCTGGAAGTTTTGTATTTGCTGATTATTCGACACCATTGTCGTTTGTTGTTGGACTATTGTAGTGTTTTGTTGTACGAAAGTTGTATTTTGTTGATTCGACGAGGATACAGCAATGTTTCCAGCTAGTGTGCAAGGTACCATTAGTGTCTGACCCATCTGCCCGCATTGTATGAATTCCTGTTGACCTTGTTGTACCGAATTTGTTGGCCTAATCGCTTGAGGTGCTGTACCAAAGGTAACTTGCTGCGATGGACTTACGTTAGCGACCAGCGGACTCAGCTGACCACTGAATTGTGCACCGTTTACAACGAACTGTCCGCCGTTAGGCGATAAGAATTGAGCTCCTGGACTGTGCTGCTGTTGTATGATTTTTCCTTGAGGAGTTCCAGGTGCTCGAATGACCATTCCAGCTGGTCCTGCAGTTAAAATACTTTGACCACCATTAAAGACGTTACTATTTTGCACCGGTGTCAATACGTTTTGTCCGTTAACGTTTTGCAATTGCAATTGCATGCCTAGATTTGAAGTATCCTGCAATATAGTTGCTGTACCATCTGCATTCATTACCATACCGCCTAAATTTGGTACGATAAACTGCTGAATCGTAGGGAAGTTCTGTACCATTCCTCCGTTTAACAAATTAACCGGTTGTAACAAATTAATCTGTTGCGTCGGTTGAGAATTGGTTATCAACTGTTGGGCTCCTAAATGACCAGCGCTAGCCATCGGTTGTCCGTTCATCACAATTTGCGGAGGTCCACCAGCTTTCCCAGGAACTATGGTCAGAGCCTGCATTACCGGCTGGGTGTTTATACTCTGTGGACTGTGCGCCATCTGTATCTGCTGCGGGAAGCCTTGCTGGGACATCACGACACCCGAATTTTGCTGCGTTGCAGCGATATGCAACATGGAAGCTACC
Source organism: Dynastes maya (assembly GCA_029619315.2). Taxonomy (NCBI): domain Eukaryota; kingdom Metazoa; phylum Arthropoda; class Insecta; order Coleoptera; family Scarabaeidae; genus Dynastes; species Dynastes maya. The sequence continues at coordinate 53,020,963 of JAROYE020000004.1, read as the reverse complement.
GTTTGGGACGGTATCTTTCGTTTCTTGCCTTTGCGCTTAGTTTCTGGGGATAAAAGAGCCGGAGCTCTTCTTGGATCGGAACCATCTAATTGTATTTGTTGCTGTATGACGTTACCAGTGACGAGATGAGGTATCTGCATATTCTGACCGACTGTCATGCCATCCATTGTCATGGTAACTCCTGGTTGTAGTACGAACGGTGTTGGTAATGCGTTTACAAGAACTGTTTGCTGACCTAAAACCTGTTTTAAAAATAGTAAATATTTAACATATATGCACAATAATTTGCATCAATACTTACTTGTTGAGCTGCTACTGCTGGTATTACTTGAGTTACTGCAGCCGTTACATTCGTAATCATAGGTGATACAGATATCGGGGGCATTGGTCCTTGATTGGTTACGATCTTCGGAGGAGGCGGGGCCATGACACCATGATGGTTACTACCCGTATTAGCCATTATCAATTGCCCGCCAGATGACACCAATATATGTCCAGGAGGTAAATTCTGTGAAGGTGTTTTCACCACTTGCTGATGCGGCGACATCTGTTGGTTAACGTGCGATTGAGGCACTTGTATACTACTCACCACACTCTGTACCATCTCCAAAGGTGATTTGCTGACGTTTACAGCTATTGAATTTGTCGGTATGAAATTGTGTGTGATTGGTATGTGAGTATTGTTTGAAATTGGTATGGTGGGAGGTGTATTGATGGATACTGTAGCTGTATTTGCGCGTCCAGCTAAAACTGATGTTATTGTGTTACTACCGACGGTTCTTCCGCTTGCCATTGTGGTAACCACACCCGTGTTACCCATGTGATTAATTCTAGAGACGTGAATATCTGTGGTGTGTGGATGTGGACAGTAGCCATCATGTTTGGGTTGATGGTTATGGTAAGAGTTAGTCGAAACATTTTCTCGAATTTGTTGCGTAATCTGCTGTTGTTGCGGTTGAGAACTGAATATAAATTGCTGCTGTTGAGGTTGTATGTTGTACACCTCATGACTTGTACGACTAACAGGTGTCAACGTCTGTTGCGGTACATCCGTAGAATCTTCTTGAGGGGAAACATTACTCGTGCTAACTGTGCCACCCTGTATAGGTCGCGTATCCGGTGACGTATGAGGTTTATCGTTATAAGTCGATGAAGTGACAGGATCTTCATTGGTTCCAGAACTACTTGGCGTTCCTGGTTGACTATCAGGTCTACATTGAAATATCTTATGTTGCCCGTATTGAATACCTTCCTGATATTGTCCACTATCTGCCACGCAGCCTTGACATTGCGAATGATCGCTAGCGCTATCGGCAACATCTTGCGGTATCATAATCTGACTATACTGCTGAGACGTTGCGATGTTTTGCTGTTGTTGTTGTTGTTGCTGAATAGATGGAGACTGTTGCGGAGTTGGTTGTTGTTGCTGCTTCATTATCTGAATGTTTTGGTTGACACGATTAGCTCCGACGAAGTTGTGATTCTGTTTCACTTGCGTGGCTATCATGTTACTGGGCAAAGGCACTCCGTTGGCTTGCGAATTTAAGGGCGACATATTATTTTGCGGCGTATGTTGCGGTGATGATGGTATCGATGTGATAGGACTACTGCAGTTGAAGTTCGTACAACTATTGGCACCTAAAAACAGAAAAATAGGTTATAATACATTTTATTCTAAAAAAAATTCATAAGATATTAACCTGTTTGTCTACTTATAGTGCTGTTCAACAAAGCAGTTTGTTGTGCCAAATATCCGCTAGGATCTTCCATGAACGATGGACTGGACGCACTTTGGGTTGGTTGCTGGAATTGGTTGATCATGATTCGGTTACCATCACTTTGTATTTGCCTAACATCAATATTCGGACATGGAGCATGAGTTTCCATCACTCTATGTTGGTCAATTATGTACGGTCGCTTCTTCATGCTCTTCCCAATTTTAACTTTCTTCCTATTCAAGTCATCTTGCCAAATATTTGGAGGTGGTGTATGCTGATGCAATGGTGGGACTCTTTCAAATACGTTTTGACCTTGGTTAGGTGAAGATTGGACAGGTGGCGTAATTTGCTGTTGCTGCGCCGGTACTTGCATTCTATTTTGCCAGATCTTAGCCGGTTGTTGTTGCTGCTGTGCAAGAGCTTGTTGTTGGTGATGGTTAATAATGACCTGTCCTTGAATTTGCTGGCTCACAGGATTTTGATGTACGGGGAAACCGTTAATTACTTGGTTGAATTGCGGCCGAACGCCTTTGCTAGGATCAAAGTGTTGTATCTGATACTGCTGATTGTAGAAAGGTTGCTGCATTCTCTGAGGAATCTCTTGCCTTCCTGATGATATGCTGATGGGAACCATTTGGATGTTAGGCCGACCCGGTCCGCTGGGTTCAGTCGGTTGACCGTTAATGTAAATCCTTTGTTGAGACGATGGGGATTGAGCCATATTCTGGCCGTGAATCACCACATTACCTTGACCATTACTCGTGACGACTTGACCCACGGAGCTATTGGGAGGAGGACCAGGTCCATGGATGCTGATCACCTGCCCGTTAGGACCGATGATCTGCTGATGCGATATATGAACGTTGGGCGTGTTCTGCGGATGCTGTTGTAATTGTTGCGGCGTAACGGCTTGCTGGATTGGTTGCTGTGATATGTTTGAAGTTTGAGATGTTTGCGGTTGTACGATCATAGTTTCGCCGATGACCATTGGTGAGCCGCTGAGTACCCTGTTGATCTGTTGCGAATCTTGACCCTGATACCTGAAGAACTGCTGTTGTTGCTGTTGATTGGCGTGCGGATTTTGGGTGTTATCCGAATAACCTTGAAGCCTGTTCTGTTGTTGAGGTTGATTTACGGGAGATGAAGGCCAAATCTGTGGAAAAAGGTAAGCAAAGAGAAGTTAAAAAAAGTCATTTAAAATTAATCGTGAATACGCTGTACACAACCAAGCAAATCGAACAAATCATTCTCGTAATTTAAATAATTGTGCAACGGGTGCGCGATAGCGACATCGAAAGTTATGCTTCAGCAATCCGGTTTAATTATTCTGCGAGATATATTATGTAAATTAAAGATGTTCGCAATTTGCATGTATAAAACATTCGTAAGCAGACAGTTGCTGCGTTGCTGGATTACATACAGACTGCCATAATAATTAAATAAGCATTAAATGTATATAAACACGTAACACATCTGCAGCAACATTTGTGATGTTGCGAAGTATAAAGAAATATTAATTACGAGGGTGTATCAAATATAAACGGGACTCGTTTTTTAAAAAACTCTATTTAACTAAGCTTACAAATATATATTATCTTTCTACATACTCTCCCGCCCTAGAAATACATTTTTCCCATTGGATTGGAAGCTTTTTATTCCATCATCGTAAAAACTCTTCGAACGTTCGTGCAGCCATTGGAGCTTCCACTGCTTCGTTGTCGTCGAAACGCTGGCCTCCAAGCGCTTCTTTGAGGGGTCCAAAAAGATGGAAGTTACAAGGTGACAAGTCTGGACTATAGGGTAGATGTTCCAGCGTTTCCCATCCTAATGCATTCACTTTTTGCATCGTGGCGTTAGCCACATGAGGCTTGGCGTTGTCATGCAGAAAAGTGACACCTCTGGTCGATTGCTTCTTCCTTTTCTTTCGAAATGACAATTTCGCGGTATCCAGTACTTCACAATAATATTGCGCATTAATTGTGCGTCGATCGTAGAGAAAATCAACGTGAAAAGCACCTTGCCGATCAAAAGAAAAACTGTTGCAATTACCTTTCCGGCTGACAACGCTGCTCCACGGACACTTCTTTCTCGCTCATGGTTTCTTTTGATACTAAAGGGACCCGAGATAGTTGCGGTCGGTTCTACCCTCTCCCTAACGGTACAGGCTACCTGCGCATCAACCCCTTCCAGGTCTAGAAGCCCTCCGAAATTTTTAAGAAAATCAGTCCCGTTTACATTTAATACACCCTCGTAGAAAGTGATATCTTTATTGAAGTTGGAATAAAATAAAGAAGAACGTATTAAAGTTTTTCTCTTTGTGGTAAAATTTAAAAAAATAAAGAATATTGGTTCCAATGTTGTACCCTACGGCACTCTAGATATAAATCTGGTGCATAGTCAACATAAGTAGTAACAACTTTCAAAATAAGCTGAAGGATTATTATGAATTTTTAGCAATTTCCAGTATTGCTTTACAAAAACTGTAAAATTTAACTTATTTTCAGTTTTCTAATTGTAAAAACCTAGCAAATGTCTTTAACGCTCTAGAAGTCGTTATTGTACAGATAGTTTTTGCTAAAACCGCTTTTGAATTTCCATGGTATAGATATTTTAAGATATCTTCAATCAAAAATTCCGTAAGCATCCCAGGGAAATGTTATTAAAATGTTAGACCACAGATTTAGGTCAAGAAACAACTTAAAATATATACGGATGGCGACAGAAAATGTTTTTGAAGACTGAGGTAAAAGATTCTCTGGAAGAATATTACGCAACATGGAGAATTTACCAAAAACCTAAGGCCAATTTTAGATTTGATCAGAAGCAGAACGAGATCGGTAGTGGCACAAGTTAATGTTTACAGGATGAATCATAACGCGAGAAAGAAATCGATGCAACATTCGAGGTTATGTCATTAACCTATTGAGCCATAACCGACAACGCATTAATTAAACAAATAAGGAACATCGAACATGCTCAATCAAAATTATGTTATTCAATTACATTAATAAGTTAAATTTTGTGTGTTCCCCCGGGGTACAGGGTGTTTAAGGAGAAATAGTAAATATTTTAGGAGCTGGTAGAATGGAGTATCTTCAATAAAAAAGTTCATATAAACATATGTCCAATTCTTAATGGTTTCAGAGACGCGGCTGTTTGAATGTTACCCACAAAAAGACTTACAGAAGGTGTTAAGCAAAGGAAAATGATTTATTGATAGCATTTATTGATTATTTAAATGATTTAAAACACAAATAATTAAGTTCAAGGTTGATTTTCAAAATTCGCAGCAACTTCAAACAGCTGTTTTTCCATAACCACTAAGAATTGGATACATATTTATATGAACCCTTTTATTCAAAATAATCCATACTAGCACCATCTAAAATATTTTCTATTCCTCCTGAAAGACCTTATATTGATTTAGTTTGTTGCATTCTCTGATTCATCCTTGACAAATTGAACACCGTTTTGTTTTAAGTCCAAACCAATAACCTATTATAAACAATAATCTGAAGATAACATTCTCCAGAATGTTTACATTTTAATTATCGCATAAAAAAACTTACTTGCGTTTGTTGAATTTGCTGACTGTTTTGATTCTCTTTACTGAACTGCTGCTGTTGCTGAGGTTGTCCTTGCTGCTGTAACTGTTGTTGTTGCGGATGCTGAATCAAACCAATCTTCTCCCTCTGGGTAAGAATTTGGGACACCGATACACCGGCGAAGGCACCAGCAATTTTCCTTTTTTTTCGTTTGAGATTAAGATCTGAAAGGAGAAATATAATCCCATTAGAAGATTACGATAATATTCCTTGACTCGCTTTTAATATTCTTAGAATAGCATCTGGTATTGGACGTAAGGAAATTAACCTATTTTCCATCTTACTCCGTATATTTCCATCTCTAATTCAGTGATTATTTTACTGGAAGAACTAGACTACAATGCATGTAGTTGTTTGTTTGTATTTACAGAGTCACAAGTAACGCTTTTGCTTGCACAATCGTTAGAAGAAGCGTTTATACGATTTGCGTGCAGTAAATGTAGTAAATCAAAAGGATTCGCTACCATCCACGTATACAGTGAACTAGTTTTTCCTTGCGAAGTTAAAATCTATAATTAGGAAACTCGGTCGTAAAGATGGGAACAATTTCGAACATGTACATGTATATGTAGTATGTGTAGCGTATATCACATCAAGCGTTTTATTTCTATTGATTCGGTAAATAGAGGTCAGAAATTTAATATTGTAACGCTCTGAAATGATATCATCGCCGTTGTATATGCTTGAATAATTAATGAAATCCATTATAGATTGTTCGTACGAGGCGTGCACTTATATAGAAGATAACGAAAGAAAGAGAATTCCTAAGCATTAAAGATGTGTAATTATTCATGCGTTCTTATTCGCGAAAGATATAAATAATTCTTGGCGACAGATTAATTAATTAAATTGGTAGATTTGCTCCGTATAATGATATGGGTAATGAATGCTTATATTTTACACATTCCTTGATATTTATTTATTCATAACAGACGCAAATAAGTGATAAAGAGATTGTTGGTGTATGACTAATCAATTAGTAATTAGTTACTAAAAATAATTACAAAAGTCCTTTCCATGTCAGTAAGATAAACAAACACTGCTTCTCATGCAAGTTTTCACGATGCACAAATAGAATGTTTTAAAGAGGATAATGGTCAGTTACACCGGCACGAATTAAAATTTAATCCAGAATTAAGTTAAACTGACTGGTGGAAAGTGACAATTACAATCAATTAAGTAGAAAAACTTTCACACATTCTACCTGACACTTTGACTTAATCCGAGATGAAATTTTAACTTATGTTGGTGCAACTGATCATAAAAGATGGGATGGTTTAAGGTGTAAGACCTACTCTACCCCACAAAAATAACATCGTACAACTAGCGCTGTTAAAGATTGCTTCATAAACTTATGAATTGTTCAGGAACTGTTTATCACGTCTTCAAATACAACTAGTTAATGTCCATGGGATTAGAGTCAACTCATGTACCATTAGACGTCGACTTTATGAATAAAATTATCACCCTCGAGTACCGGCATCACAAAATTAAACTAGTTTTCCTAAAGAAACACCTAAATTGGTTGTCTGTCTTTGATGATAAAATTGAAGGTAATGCGTGTATCTTCAATTGTAGTAGTTGCTACCTAACAATTGCTCTTTCCCCACATTCCTTAAACGTACCATAAATAACATCCGGTGTCATATTAGTTATACAGTTATTACCTTCGGTACTTTTATACGTTCCTCAACTTGTTAGTATCCAATTAACTTCTAAATTTTAATTCTCACTTCAACACAGTATAAACTTAACCTCTTTGTACGTCACCGAAGCTGTATACTTTCTAATTCCAAGAAATATAATTTTTGAGAGCTTCTCCAGTTAATAGTTTGAAGAGTATCTAACGTGCCTTTGGTAATGAATTTCTAATACATAGAAAAGTAATTCCCACAGACGTAACTTCATCCATCGTTTCTTCGCCGAGTAAATTAATTTATTTTTGATTGCTGCAATAATGTAGCAGAGGATATCTTTAACACGGATCAAATCGACCTCACAGCAACGGGCGTCTAGAAAACTTGTAACAGCTTGTGGCGCACGGGTAAGGAAGACTTTCACGTCTTTTTTCCGAGTAGACGATCATTAAAACCTGCCATTAACGAGGATGAATCCACTGTCATTCATAATCACGAAGAATTTATCACATCAATGTTACTGCTAGCCTACACGAGAGTCATCTACAGAGAAGATTAGTAGAAATACGAGAAAAAAAAGGTTTCCTTATTGCTCAAGACGAAGCATACCGTGTTTGCGGTTGTTAGTTGAGGTGCTTGATGAGGTCTAATATCATGGGACGATTGCTCATCTAGTCATTGCATGAAAAAATAATTACTCGTCTAATGAGATTTAATTTGTTGTTAAGAATCGACTATATTGGATATTTGAGGGGTGGACTATGAAAGTGTGTAGTATAAGAAAATAATTTTCTTGAAATTTTATTTGTATTAAATAAATATGTTCTTAGGGTTAGAAAAACAAGAAAATCCAAGGCAGAAAAATATTCCTTCCAAGTAAATCATTTAGTTTTAAGTTAAGTAAGAGGATACGAATATTAAAGGTAGGAACGAAAAAATCTCACAAAGTTCTTTTGAGAAATTAGGCGACCAGTTTCGTGTTCAAAAAACACACCAGCTACAAGGATATCCAATAAAAGAAAAATTACAATAATGGAAAAAAACCTAAAGTTGATAAATAAAATTCAGGAAGAAAATGGTATATGAGCTTAATGAGGAAAAAATCTTTAAACAGTTAAGAGGTTACAGGTATAAATTTGAAATTATATTCTTTAACTAATGTCTTAACGACATAGGGACTTATTTTTATGTAGTTCAACCAGAATTAAGGAAGTAAGGTAAAAGAGGATTCAGTTTTATAGGTGGCATTTTTCCGTATGATTTGAAGAGGGGTACGTGTCAAGGTGGTACCAGAAGAGTTAAGAGCGTTTTCCTTGAGCCCAATGTTTGTCCAAAAGACCGGACGACAGCTCCACAGCCTCGCATTAACGGACATTCTACGCCGATGTTTCCTTTGTTCAGTGACGGGCTGATTCCACTTGCCGCACGTATATCGCCAAACCTTTGGTATTGTGCACCAGAATGCCAAGGAGTTACAAACACAAACCGTCACTAAGGTGAACCGATTTCGCCAATAACAGTCATGGAATCAGTCTTACCTATGGTTTGAAGAGGGAAACTGACGATCAAAAGTCACCATTGGTGGTACATTTACATTTTGTTCAAGAGTTTTTGTTAACTTTGGTTCAAAAACGAGCGACATCAAACGATCGTATTTTATCTTACTTTCGTTTGTTTTGGCCTGAAATCATAATGGAAGTATATTCTGTCAAGATATTTTGGTAACATTTTTTGCAGAACCATGTTTGCATTGGGTACATAACTTGAACTAGAAGTAATGATACTAATCTGTAAGCTCCGTGGCTAACAGCTTCTTCGTGACAGATACCACCGCATGTAGGAGTCATGGAAAAGCAAATTTCAAAAAGACAAAAAATTACGATCACATCATCATCTCCTATTCAAATCGATCTTTAGAACTTTTACTTTACAAAGTAGACATTTATATATCTACTATTCAAAACAAAACATAATTCAAGATCCCACTTTACTCCTAAATCGTCCAGTTGCATGTTAATAGCTCCATTGCCGCACAGTATATTTTCTATTTGAAAACCGTTTGAAGTATTTATCCATAATAGAGAGTGCTAAATAGCTCCAACTGGTGTACTCTCACAGAGTACTGAGTTATGGTTTTGTTTACAACGTGTTTCCTACAACATCTGCACTTCGTATGCCTGACTGGTTGTTGGCATGTCGGACTGTCCGTTCGCATGCATTTAGTAGGTGCGTGTGTCTGCGTGCATTATCACGATTTTATTGCAAATTTCATTGGCCTGCTGCTACTGGTTGGCTATTTGCTGCGCTACCGATCCAATTGGCGTTGTAAATTGTTGCAAAGCGATATCGATAATTTAAGGACGTAATGGAAATGTGTTTATTTACGTAAATTGTAGACGGAAATTATATTAAAATTGAATGAATTATTTATGAAGTTGAAAATATGACATATGTGGTATACATTTTAATCCTTATTAACGTTTATTTGTGTTTTACATAAATACATTATTAAATGAGAATAATGGGAAGTTGTTTAAATATTGTATTAAGTTTTTATTGTATGTATGAATAAACGTAGCAATTCTTTCCTTTTCATGTTATTGCTTTCCCTCCTAAAATGTTAAAAACTATATATTTCTAGAACAAAAATTGATGTTTTAAAGATCCTGAAAGCCACTTTTTAGGCATGAGGTACTGATGCCTTGGTCTTCATCGTTGGGTTTTGATAATAATTTGCAAAGATTGCACATGTTTATAAGGTAAATGTTTTATATGTTTCTATATATCATTTAAAAACTTTATTTTACCAATTGCTGATGAAATTGGTACTACTTATTAAGTTGAATAACTTATAAGTTTATCCAATTTCTTCTGCTATGTTTTAGTAATTACTTTTTCGTTAAAGTACTAATTCTTATAGAATTGCTCATACTTTTGTTAGAATTTGCAAAATCTTCAGCTTATTTACTTCAAAACCATGGAATTATGGCATAGAAAATATAAGTTCCACAAGTCTGTCTAGTCACTGCAAAAAGTAGCCATTTCCACTACCTACTGCCCATCACTGGTATCTAACATAGAAAAGAATATCGTGGGGGACGTTAGTGATTAATATCTATAAATATCTTCTTCTCTGTTAGATACGAATGTAACTATTAAATCAGATTTAGTTGGCAACCGGTATATTGTGAAATCCAGGTACCAGTTTCCAAAAAATCATTTCTGATTAGCGATTGATTTTTGGCTTGTATTGTAAAGTTATTCTGTTTCCTGGTCCTCCTTACTTGTACAACAAAATTAACTTCTGAACATAATCTTAATTTAAAATTGGGGAGATGGTTAAGTATACCTAAACACAAATTAAAGCTATAGTGCCATAAGTCCGGACTTTACTAATAACATGTACTCTTTATTCAACAATCTCCTTATTATGCACAATCAACTAAAAGCATCATCTACAATACATATACATTCTCTATTTAGAAACTAGCTCCTAATCAATGGCTAACAACACTTTAACCAATAAAATCCCTTTTAAGAGGAATTTAAAGGAGATTTCCTTGAATACGAAGAAGACCATCACCTATCGACAACGACGACGACGACCTCACCTAACTAAAATTCAATATAAACCCGGTAAACGTAATCTAGTAAGCTCGGAGAATATTCGCGTGTAATCTGACTGAAATGGTTTGCACTCTTCGACGGTACGCGATCTGAATTAATGAAGTCGCTCGCGTATTCGATGCACGACCACCGAGATCGTGCAAAATAAACTATTGGAAACAATTGAAAAACGCTCAGCATACTGCGCTCTTTAGTCGTAGTAAGGGAAAAAAGCGCCAGAGAGGTATGCACTTCGATGAAGAAGAAACTGGAGGAAAAACGGAAGAAATCAAATAGAACGCATTTGTCGTGAGTTGAGATAAGAGAAATGCAAAAGGAAAGGATGGTAAGTACACGGAGACGCTTGCTGTTGTTGAGTTACTCGATTAGAACTGGTTACAGTTCTGTTGATGATATTTCTTCTGGATTGCGAGGTGATATATTAGGTTCGGGCTAGAACTGACTAAGAGATTTATATCTTGAGCTTGGTTTCTTCGTGTATAAGGAAATTATTTATAAGAAAGAAACTGCTAGTACATATATTGTTTTATATTGGTTCATATGTAATCATAGTTTTTATTATTAATCATATACATTGGTGTTATATGCTTATTGAAATAAAAAAAAAAAAATTAATTTGCATTTAGAGAATTTTAGATCTTTGTGCGGTAATAGTTGGTCATTTACTTGAACGGTTAAATAAAATTGTCGATAAAGCAGGTCACCATATGAAGGTGGGTCAACATGTCCGTCACTTTTTGAATGGGAGACGTTTTACTTCTCAACATAGTCTCTTTTTAGCTCAATACATTTCGTCCAACGTTTCTCCAATTTTTTTATCCTTTCGGCGTTTGTTTGCGCGACGATTTCATCGTTGGAGCCAAATCTCTTTCCGCCGAGCCATTTTTTCAGATTTATATGGCGGGTGGTGGAGCAATTGGTTCCCCAATTCATGAAATTTCACCATGACGACTACGCACGTACGCACCCGCGAATTGTCTTGATGGAAGAGCACTTTCTTCTTGGCCAAATGCGGTCGTTTTTTCTTCAAATCGCCCAATAAGTTGCCGTAATATTCGCCATTGATTGTTTTTCCCTTCTGAAGGTAATCGATGTGGATTATGTCGCGTGCATCCCAAAAAACTGTTGCAATGACCTTGTTGGCCGACAGACCCACTTCGGTCTTCTTCGGCGCCGATTCGCCCGCAATAATCCACTGTTTCGACTGCTGTTTGGTCTCCGGTGTGTTGTGGTGTATCCATGTTTCGTCAACGGCGAAAATATTATGGATCGGCGCAAAAACTCGGATTACGATTAAACAACGTCAAACACTTCTTCCAAGTTGTCACACGATCGCGTTTGGGATCAATTGTGAGCAAACGCGGCGCCCATCTTGCGGATAGCTTTCTCATACGCAAGTGATTATTCAAAATCGAAACCACTGAACCATGTGATATGCCTATGGCTTCCACAATGTCGCGCACTTTCAATCTCCGATTGGCCAACACCATATCTTTCTTATAGACATAGTATTTATCAAACTTAGCCTTGGTTTGAGTGATGGTTTTCATCCGCAAAGAATTATGCTTCATAAGCACATAAAATTCACTTTTTTTCCATTTTCGCCAAAATGCACGACGTTGCCTGCTTCCAAAGACTGTCAAACTTTAACTAAATGATGCAGCTTTTTCAAACTTTGACAGTAGTGTATTGACAGAAGGTGGTTGACGGGACCAGTGTTGCATCATCATAGCCTGGGCTATAAATATGAATGAATATTAGTAGAATTATAGTATGTACAGTATAGTTTATGTGTACCCATGCACGACATTAACGTAATGCACCAACCGAAAAGTTGCAAATTTTGTATAAAAAATATAATAATATAAGACACACTGCATTTAATAAAAGAGCAAAAAAATCTGTCCTAATGACCACATTTTTTTTTTTAATTTCACGTCCGTGATCACATCGTAATCGCAGTAAATATACCATTTTAATTAAATCTAAATTTGATCTTGCATCTTATCCGAAAATAAAAAAAAGAATTCCATTACTTTCACGCGTACAAAATAAAATTACCTTTGGAATGCCTACGGTAATTGTTATCTCGACGTCGAACGGAAAATGGAAGTTCAAAAAAAATGAAGAAATGAAAAAGAAGGCATAGGAACGAACAGACGAAACGCAATAAAAGCGACCGAGCGATGAATCAAGATTCCCGAGCGCGATATAAAGACGTGCAGAAGCATCCAGCGCATCATTATCATCATTGCGGCGGCAACTGTTGCCCCGTTCGCCAAATAAGACCGGCCGGGCAGGCAGCGTCGTAAAATTTTATTACGCAGGGTATTGTTCTCACCAATATTTTATGCCAATATCTCTATATCAAAAGAGGAGGAGGCCGGGGAAGGTGGGAAAGTGGCTTCGGACGACGAGGAGAGAAAAAAATGGGAATGGACCTCTTTTTTTCATCCGTTACGATCATTTCGGCCTTTTCAATACACTTTATCCTCATCTTTCTTCTTTTTATCCTTTACGTAGCCTTTTTCGAGCTTGTCTTGTTCTGTTCTCTCGTTTCAAGTGACCAGTAAACATGTCATAATAAAGTTATACAGCTTCCCTTAATGGCTGGTCGGTATATTGATTTAGTTAAGCGTGTTAAAGCGCCGAGAAGCTGAGTGGATGGGACATATTAAAAGAAAAGAAGTTAGCGAGCGTGTTCGCGTCTAAATAATGTTTGTGTTTGGGTTGTAATACGGCCACGTCCGACGTGTCAACAATAATAAGCGAGAATTTGTTTGTTTTTCGCACTCGTGTGAAAGGAAATATGTACATATACACACTTTTGGAATAGTCATCGCCGTCGTCGATCGGAAGGTTATTGACTTTGGGATAAAAATCTTTGTTAGAATTATTTGGACTTTTGCTATATTTAAAGATTACACTGTTGATATAGTATAGGTGAATAAAAATCGTTTGTTAATACTATACGTGGCTTCTAGATTACACTGTTTGAATTGGAAAAGTACACCAACATCTGGTCAAGACAAATGAAGTGTTTCTGGTTCCGTTCAGCAATTGTGCAGTGTTATACAGGCCTGATGGCAGGAAATCTCATATGTCTCTTAGTCACTCATAGTGTATTCATACTCATTGTCAATTAGTCAAATATAATAGGAATAAAACATGTCAATACTCTTCAAATGCAATCCAATTATATTACTCTTAGTTTCAAGATCTAATGTGAATAAGAAAATAATAAAAAATAAATAAAACTGGTGATTTGGTCTAACCTAACTCTGCATATTTCTGACAGTAAATATTCATGTCAGAAGTCAGAACAGCAACATACTATGCCATCAACATTATTGAATATATATGTTGCCCCGTCTGCTGGCTACTCAGCACACAGACTTTCATTTTTAATGTTTTATAAGATAAAAGATTTAATAAAATTATAAGATAAAAGTTCTTACATTGTTACGATACAATATTTTTTAGAATGACAGGAATTATATATTCATTTCATTACCACCTAGTGGAAGTACAAGTACTTCCACTTAAGATGTCTTGGAGTATACTCGATGAAATGCTTTTCTAAACATTTCTACCAAGTGCTAACGAGTTGTGACAATTTTGTTAAGGGGAAAACAGTTTTAAATAGATTATTTCACCATAATTAACTAGGTATTAAAAGAGGTAAATCAACTGGTTTTTCACAAATTTAATTGCTAATTATAAAAATCCTTAAAAAATGGAATCTGTCAATTTCTTACGATCCCTGTGAGAATTATAATTATTTCTTTTTCAATTTCCTTTGATTATAGGATCTCTTATCTATATTGGGCAAAAATGAATGATACGATCATCCGCATCTGCAGACAATTTCCACAATCGCACAGTTCGCGAACCATTTAACCTCGTAATTGTCTTTCGTTCGTCCAACATCTTAACTAACGTAGTTAAAACGTCATTAACTACGCTTTTCCCATTATTTCCGCCAACGATTTTCCTCGGCTTTTTCCTCCTTTCGTTTTATATCCTCATCGAATTTAGGTCGAGTCGTTTTTCATATAAATGAACCCGAACGCGGAAATAAATGGTTATAAATTGCGGTTGTCTTAACCTTCTGCGTTAAAAGGAATGGATTTTTTTTTCCGGATCGCAGTAGTCGGTGATAGGGCCGACGGTCATTCTTTATACGTGACACGTTCGAAACCTCATCCTGCCAAGCTAGCGAAGGCAATAACAAAAGGAATCGAATAAAACGAAGCGGATAATGCCGATGTGGTAGTGGATACGTTCGTTGTTAATTTATTTTCGATTTTTTTGTTGGGGGATCCAAATGGGGATTAAACGGGTATTGGTTGGTTTGGAGTATTGGCTGTCAATTAGTAATCGACGTTTTTGCGGAAAGCAGGAAAAAACAGCCGAGAGCAAAAGCAGAACATATTTTACACGCAAATGTAGTTGTTGCTACATGAATGGATGCTTTTAAAAGGGATGTATTACCCAGAAAAAACACGTAACTGTTTTTGCAAATGATTCATAGTGCATTAAATGGAAGTTCCAGAATTTTTTGAGTATTTCTATTTCTTTTGTTCAGTCGACTTGCAAAAAAATGTCATTTTGTAATTTTGATAGCTAATATTATATATTATTCCAGGATCTAAAGACACAAGCGCATAGCATAGCAAGAAAATGGGCTATCACCCTTGACTTATCTAAAACTCGCCAAAGACAAATGAAACGCCATTTCCATGAAATTTGTGAAGATGAACGTCTGCAAGACCCCGAAAGTTTGTTCCGAGTGAACGTATTTTACCATGTATTGGAGTTACTGGACGGAGAAGATATATCTCATACATCTGCAAAAGCTTTTGGTCAACTTCGTCGTGGAACAAGAAAGGTTGCCCAGTTTAGCAATATTGTCAATTGAACATTTCTTAGCCCGAAATTTGGATTTTAATGACGTAATCGGCAATTTTGCCGAAATGAAAGCTTTTGTTAAGCATTTTCTTGCAAACACGATTGTAACAACAAAAAGTGAATAAAATCAAAATCATTAGTAGTATTTATTTCTTATATTATAATCCTGTTATACAGGGTGAGTGAAAATAATGTAAAAAAACTCATATGTTCTAATCTGATTTTCATTTGTTTATAAGTTATAGTGTAATTACAAATGAACAGCAATTCATGCATTAACACTTTCTTAATAAAAGCTGTTGTACAAGTTGACTTTTGACCGATAGTTATTCAGAGATATAAGATTTTAAGTAAAAAGCAAGTTTTATTAATGTTAAAATATAAAATGCAAGCTTTAAGGTTTCAAAATGTGCTGGGACGAGTCGTTGCATAAGCTAAAATATCAAACGTTGAAAAATGAGGAGAAAGATCAATTGCATTACAAAATTTGTGCTGTTTCGAGCATTGCCTGCGCTTTTCACTTTGAATCTTCCTAAAAAGAAGTACTTTGTAATGGTTGAGAAGTGCTAGAAATGCAACGGAGTAAAGTCTATGAAGTTTTCTGTAAAGACTTCCAAAATGAATTTATACAGATCTTCGTCCCTTTTATCTTTGGTAATCTATTGGTGAAGCTTCATTTACACTTTTTAGACGAGACTCAATTGCTGTATAATGCAGCAAGTATATTTACATTTGTCAAATCTGTTGTAAAAACTGAATTCAGAAGTACCATCTCAGACATTTCATACCATCTCCTGTGGCATTAATATTGCTGGAGCTCTAAAGCACCATACTGCCAATTTACAATGTAAAATCGACCTTACTAAAACGTATGTATGTATATTTATATTATTTTACCTCTCATAAAGTTAGACGTGGTAGAGAACGCATAGTTTCTAATTTCTTGCGTGGGAACATAATTCATTATTCACTACTATTTTCTTCGACGCCCACCACACAGTATTCGAATAGATAAAATTTCTCTAGCAACTCGCTGCTATGTCTAATAATATAAATACCATACATCTGCTGTGAATGTATTATACATAAGACACAGTATCTGCATATTATAGTACTATACGTTTTTCTCAATGTCAATGCCGTTTTAACACGGCAGTGTGGATGGAGCGCCTTTGAAAACAATTTATTCCAGTCCGAAACACAATGCAATGCCGTTCGTAAAAAATGCCCGACTTTTTATACACTAGATACAGTAACTTTGCTGTATATAACGCTATCTATGCGTATGCCTATCTAACGCTGCGTGTAAGAAGAGGAATAATAATTACGACACAATAGTAAGTAATAAAATATTCATAACATCTGGTCGTTTCTGTTATAGTTTCCTTTTTTGTTGTTTTGAAGTGTGATGTACAGTCATGTTAGAATGTACTGGAGACTTAGAGGCTTTTTTGAAAAGGCTGATATTTGATTCTTCTCGTCTCCACTACTTTTCTCCACAGTTGATGCTCAAGTGGAGCTGAATGATTAACTATTGTGAAATATACTTTAAGGAATTGAAGCTGGTTTTTGTTGTTAAAGAATAATTTACCTTTTAATACATGTTAACGAAATCTATATGTGACGTCAATAACGTCGTATAAAACCAACTAATAGCGTGGAATCTGCTATTGCACTGCAATAGAGCTCTATCCTTAGACTCTGAAACAAACATCAACGTGATTTGGTTGCAGGGCCATAATGAACATTTTGAAAATGCAGAAGCAGACAGATTAGCCAGGAGGGGTTCCGGTATGACGGGCCAGCGCCCCCTATTCGATCGAAGAAAACTGCTTTAAGTCATTGTTTTGATAGTTTGAAGCATTATGGAAAATAAATTTCTTCCACTGCGACATTTTTTTTGACAGAACTGTGATCTATATATACTTAAATTTTCTGAAAAACCTTCCGATAGTTAGCTCTATTTCAGGTTATTTTTTAAAAAATTGTCAATATGTTGCCTTACCTTTAACCACTCTACAGAGATTTCATTTTATATTTATGGTAAATCCGATAATTTAGAATTCTGATTAGCTTATGAATGTTTTAGAATGTGTAATGATTACTAGAGTTCCTCAATTTGCGCCAACACCCAGTGGCGGGCGCATAAAAGTTTATACAAAATAAAATGTAATACGTGCGTCTTAAGAGTCTTCCGTGAAAAGAGTGAAAGAGTCTTCCCTGAGATCACAATGTGAATAATGTCTGTTAAATATCTACAACATTAGATATGTTTCCACAGTTGTTTCGGCAAACCAAGTGCGGCGTGAGGAAAAAGTGTGTTTATATGCAGAAAACGAACGTTCTACATCTAGTGACGTTATATTTGCGTAATTAAAATATTTTTAACAGAACCGTTAAGTTTCTGTTGACGCACCTTCACAAATGTGTCTTAATGATCCAAAATCAGAATCTTTCTCTAAAACATTTTCAAACCTTTCTAGAACACAAACATTTTTTGCGTCTTCTACCGCGTATAGCTGTGCGTGAACATGTTGCACTATTTGCAGAGATTCCACTAACGACACCGAAGGATTTTGTAATTTTTCTATTGCCTCCACTAGTCCGAAGTAATTGTTCTGAATAGTTTTTAAATCCGTTTTAACCGGACTATCTTGAAATTTCGACTGGCTTTCCTTGATATCCTTTGGATCGAATTGTCAAACCACGTTCTTAATATTCTCAAAATATTTATGATAATACAACGCGGCCTGTAACCATGTTCCCAACGTATAATAGGTTCTGGTGGCTCAGGCATACGGGGGCACAGTCTGTGAAATTTGTGAATACGTTTTGGGGATTTGACAAACACTGCCTTTGTATGCGCTATTAAAGCGTCTACCTCAGGATAACATTTTCTAATACTATCTGCCACATGACTGAAAGCATGAAATTTACACGTAATACGTAACAAGTTAGCACAATGTTTTTTAAGAGACCGGCCTACAGAAAGCATGTTTGCGGCACCACCACTCATAAACATCAACAGTTGGTTTGTTGAAAGTTCAAACTTTTCCAATGTATTTAACACTAACTTTGAAATTACTTCGGCAGTACATTGTTGTACTCGTCTGGAAGCTAATAGAATTGAAGGTGACGATTGATGTGGTTCCATTGTACGTACATTACATTAACCACAGAATGTTTTTACGATCTGTTGTTTCGTCCACACATAACCACAGTTTTTTATCTTTCAACTCCGATTTAATTCTTTTTTCAACATGTTCACGAGCAGATGGTACAATTCTTTGTAACGATGCCCGACTTGGTAATTTGCAGTCCGAATATTTATTCCAAAAGAAGACATATGCTTCCTTGTCCAGTAAATTAAACGGTAAATTACATGCAATAAAGGTAACACATAAATTAAATTTAAATTTGTCATAGAGTCGTGTGCAATTTTTTTTTTGAAAATGCTGTTTACTATTTACGTGACGTAGTCAATCCCTTTTGAAGCAACACATTAAAGGGATATTACAAACTACACATTGAATTTTAACACCATCATAATTTAGGTCAGGCATTTCTGGTATAATTTTTGTAACTTTGTCCAACATTGGTCGTTTTCGCGACGTAGGCAACATTTTTAAAACAAACGTAGAACTACGAAATAGTATTTACGGCAGCGTACATGTATACACAACAGATCTGGTTGAGACTCGCAGTTATACTGAGGGTTGTATCAAACCTCCGCCGCTCTTAAGAAACGTTGCTCATTTTGGCAATGTGTTCGTCAGACTTGTCCAAGATGTTATGTTTTGAGAAACTTATTTGGAATATTTTAATATGTGAATAAGTCAATATTCACCAACAAAGCGTTTGTATGTAACATGTTTCCTATGAGGATAAAAAGAAGAGATCAATTCCATTTACCCTAGTTCCCTTGTTAACAAAAAAATTGTTAACCCATTTTTATATTTCTTGGATTCTTATGGTGTTTCAAAGGAGAAGAAGACTATTACTACTATTACACCAAACCAAATCTGGCACCAAACCGAGGAACAAAATGGCAGGGATCTATATGATGACAAAATTATAGAGTACTAACTTTTCATTTATCTCCCAATAAAACAAACATTTTATAACAGAATTCTTGTTGGTTCGACACCATTGAAATACCTAGAAACCAGTGTGTCCTAACATACTCAAAAAACAAAAATTATAAACTACTTCCTCAATTGAAGTACAAAATTAAAGATTCTATAGCTCCCATCATTAGAATCATTAAAAAATATTATTACATCAGAATAAAATTGTTAATTCAGTGTATTAACTTAAATTTATAACCTCACAACGACCATTACATATTAACACGGTAGTACCTTCATCTGTATAGTACTCCTAGCAGTTGCCAGCTAGAGCGTACATAACAGGTTTATGACATTTCAAGTTTAGAGGGTAAATACCCATACATATGTAAATCTAATTCAAATAGAAAATTGAATTTATGAATGTAGTAAAGGTATTTTATTAATGCTATACGCTGGCGACGGCAAACAAGAGTCCGGGAATGTCTCGTTAAATTGAATATTGTGAGTTCGCGGAGACGAGACGTGGAAATATGGAATATTTACGGTGACATTGTATCAAATATAATGTAGGTAGACATCTTAAGTATGTATATACGATGCGGACGTGGATATAACTGCATTAGATGAAGTAATTGGATAGTAATAAATAAGAAGGGTGCGACTACGGTGTAAATAAAAGCCTGGTAACGTCGCAATGTTATAAGTAAATAATTCTTGCATTTTTAATATGCCGTATAGGCTTTGATTGCGTTTGGTATTCTTTTTGCTGGTTGTAGCAAAGGTGGAATGTAGTCACCTCATACAAGTGCTTGTAAATTATACAATAAGTTTTGTATTGGTTGACAGTCAATTTGAATGTATTCTATGTGCCTTTTTCATTCGCTTCTCTAATTCTTCCCTAGGGATCTCTAATTGAGTTTACGTCTAAAGATTCTGGAGGTCTTCCAATGATATCGTTCGCCAGTATCAAATCATTGTGAAATAATACAAACACCACCATTATTCTTACCTTTTCCAGAGTACAGCATAAACTACATTTCGAAATGTGTAAGGAAATAAATCAATTTACCACTTTTACTATTTATGTTCAAATATTCTAACAAATTTGTTCCTTCAGCTCACTATAGCAACTTGTTTTGGGACCACCCTCATGTGTTACAATTATGTGCAGATTAGTTTTCTTCAGTGCCGCTCCATATTTTTTGTATATGATCATCAACATCTTGACATCGTTTTTGCTTCTTTCCATGTTAGTGTCCTTATATTATTTTTCTTTTTTTTTACGTTTCTGTATCCCAGGCTTTTCCGGATTTTCCTTTTCTACTTTGATTCAATCATCACTGTCGTTCACCATATTTTCTTTATTCAGTAGGTTAATTTTAATTGTGTTAAATGTTCCACGCTACTCTTCTTCAGATATTTCATTTCAGTTACAGTCCCTGGCCATATTACTTGAAACATATAAATCAACCCTTTTACCTGGAAATTCCCATCCTTTATAGTGATATTCTTTTGCTTTGAATCCGATCGTTTATAGGGGGACTAGATTATTGTATCAATAAATAAAAATACCAGAGAAATGATATTTAGAAGAGTAAAGTACGTATATATAAATATTTCAGTTATCAACTTATATTTAGCGAGTTCACAGTTTAGAGAATGCATCGATATTTTTTAAAATATTTCGTCATAACCACATAGAGGCTAAGTTGTGGAGTATCGTTAAGTGTTTTGTGTTGATATATCGTTATTGCAATGGTAAAATTGTTATTCTATCTCTCTCTTAATAATTAATTATTTGGAATTTGAAAAAAATTGAAATATTTGGGGTTTTTTGTAGAAAATGCCTGGGAAAGATTTAACAAGTGAACAAAAAGCCGCTACACAAGTTCTTCTACAATCAAACAAACATTCACAACGAGAAATGGCAAAATTACAGAAAGTATCTCCTTCTTCTGTATCGCGTTTAGCTAGAAAC
The DNA here is from genome assembly GCA_029619315.2 of Dynastes maya. Taxonomy (NCBI): domain Eukaryota; kingdom Metazoa; phylum Arthropoda; class Insecta; order Coleoptera; family Scarabaeidae; genus Dynastes; species Dynastes maya. Next base: position 52,999,417 of record JAROYE020000004.1, on the reverse strand, counting down.
TTAAACGAAGGAGCTAGCACATCGACACAAAGACGGGCAAAGTGCGGTCGGAAAAGAAAAACTTCGAAGAGATCTGACCGTGAAATTGTTCATCAGGCTTTGAGCAATAGATTTGCTACAATCAAAATGATTCAAACAAATTTACAAGAGAGAGGAATAGAGATTTCAAGCAGAATTGTCAGGCGCCGATTGCGCGAAAATCGCCTAATGGGCCGAAGACCTGTAAAAAAGCCGCGTTTAACAGAAAAAATGAAATCTGCTCGTCTCAACTTTGCAAGAGAATATCGACATTTCACAGACGAGGATTGGAAAAAGGTGAATAACTTAACAACATGATTTTTACTGAATTAATGTTTGCATTATTTAATAGGTTTTCTTTAGTGACGAGTGCTCGCTCTATGTGTTAGTGTAGCGAGCACAATTTGTTCGTAGACGACCTGGCGAACGTCTCACAGAGTCCAGGGTTCTTCGAACTGTAAAACACCCTCCGCAGGTAATGATTTGGGGAGTGATTAGTGGAGACGGACCCGGCCCTTTGAATTTTGTAGAAGGTACAATGCGTCAAGAGCAGTACATAAATGTGTTAAAAAACACGTTATTACCGCATTTTAAGCCAGGACATCGCATACCGACAGGGCGTATATTTATGCAAGATAATGCTCCTTGCCATTTGGCAAAAAAGGTTAAGAAATTCTTTGAAGACAATCACATGCCTCTTTTACGTTGGCCCGGAAATTCACTGGACCTCAATCCCATCGAGAACGTATGGAATCGACGAAGTAAGGTATATGAAAGAGAGAAAACCCTACAAAGGAAATATTAATGAAGAATATAAAGGATGTATGGGGAACGATGAAGATATAAAAGAGACAATCATATCTTGCATTGAAAGTATGCCCGAAGAATTAAGGGTGTAATTAAAAATCATGGTTATGGGCTAAATATTAATTACTTATTTAATATTTTCATATGTTACATATTTTTACAATATATTTTATAAATAAAAAATATAATACATGTATAGTTTATATTTTATTATGAAGAAACTACAAAATATTGAGTGTTTCGAGTAATTTGGCCAGGGACTGTACTTGCAATTTTCTCTTTAACTTCTTTGGAAGCAGCCACGTCTCGTGTCCATATACAAAATGGCCGATGGCAGTCGAAACATCTTCAAAACAATTTTAGACTAGGGGAGGATTCTTTTGACAAAATTAAAGGTCAAGACACGCAATTTCAATTCTATTACACTTGACGATCAACCAATTCAATAGCTGTTCATCGATTGTGAGAACTTAATAATGTTCCCAGTTGTTCTGAGATTTTCTACCCACCAGGAGATTCTATTGCGACTGGGAATAGTCTCGTGTGAATCAAAATTGAATTGTCGACGAAAGAGCTGAAGTGCTGCCAGCAGTTGGTACTAACCGTGCCCAAAAAATGGAAATTGATCTTCGACGACACTACTATCAATGGTGTGGGTTTCCTCCTTTATAATTAAAAAATTACACACTAAAGGTATCAAATTCATTACGATTCTACTGATACTTGCAGCACTGAGTTGCTGTACACTTGTCATCAAATGATCTTTCCCTGTGAGGATACTTGAACAAGAAAAGACTGTACAAGAAATAGTGCTCACAATTATTCAACAGCTGTTGAACTGAGTGTTGAACGATTTTATATAAAACAGTCAAGGGTGAAGAGAAGAATTCTTTCTAAATGTACAATATCTGGAAGCAATTTCATGGATATGTATTAAGACACAATTTACCTTGATGATATTGGCTCTATTTTCCATCTTTTACACACTTAACTATTAGCTAAAAGAACTATGCAGAAAATGAGTTAAGACTTGGCTGATGTTTGCTGCCCATTAGTCTACGAAATTGGGAGTAAAATTGCTTCTGTAAATTGCAATTGTTTTTAATCCTTATCTTCCAAGTATTAATAGCAGTTTTAAGAAAGTCCATTGCTATAAAGTTTATAGATGGGATTTTCATAGAAATGGCGATCCAAATAATTTTTTTCCTGACTATTTAGTACTGCTAATTCCTAGTCTTTCCACATTAATTTTCTAAGTCTTGCTTCATCCAATATAAATTAATATAAATTACAAATTCTCCCTATATTCAAAATTGTATGAAGGCAGTGGCAACGTAACAAACTACACTAGCAATGTATAAATTCATGAAACGAAACATATATTTTAATCGTTTCAACTACATATTTTACCGACGGTTATAAAACATTGCATATTTGACGTCTGATATCACGGGATGGGAGCCGTAATGACAGAAACACTCGCCTTTCCCATTCGTCGTAATATATACCTGTCGTTGTTGCGTTCGGCAGATATAAAGCTGACTGACAGACGAAAAAGAGAAAAAAAACGTAACTAAACACGGGTCGGTGCGTTTCCTGTTCCTGTCCTGGGCTTAATGTGGCATGCAAATATTCGAAATTCAGGAACAATAAGCTGGGGTGAACGACGATACACCCTTCGATACGTTTCTGTTATTTCATGTTCCTAAGTTCCGTTCCACCCTCTGCCGGCAAGGGAAGTAAAAACGAGAACGAAAAGAAGGGGAACGTTAGTAGTAGTCGATGTTATATTGGTCGCTACATACCATCGAATTGACTGTTTTTTATGAGAATTTTTGAGAGTTTAGGGAGGTCGTTGTATGGGGCTTTTTTGGCAGGAAATAAAAATTTATGGTAAATAAGGATTTCTATATTTAGAAAATGTGATATTATTACTAAGAGGGGCATAGAGAGCTCCACGCCAGGTTAGAAGTGAGGTTGCCGCACCCACGACGCGACGTGTGTATGCAGATGAATCGGCACGGGCTACCTCACCAAATAAAATTATTGATTTATTGCAACAGTTTTTCATCAACATTTCGTAGCGTTAGTCGTAGTTATAGAGATATATGTATGTAAGTATGTCTAACGTACGCAAGGCAAATAAACGACCGTTGGCTAATAAAGTCTAAATTTATCAGTTAGAACTATAATGGAACTAAAGTATTGTGTAGAGTTTGTAAAATACCTTCAATGTGCTGGAACAAAGGCACTGTAAAAGATATATGAATAATGTACAACACAAAAATGAGAAAAATGACATGCCACCTCAAACCCAATTTCAGTTGGATTTATCTTTTATGTTTATAATTTGTGGTCTACCGCTTCGCTTACTCGACAAAGAACCGTTTCGACAGTTTTGGCGTATATACAACCCCGAGTGGAGCTTACCATCACGGACAGCGTCACGTAAACATAATAACCTTTGTTTAAATAACAAACGTCATATTAATTGAATAAATTAAAAATATACATCAACAAAAACATCAAGAAGAATTGCTTCAAAAAGAAAATAACTGCAAATGAGAATACAACCAAGAGCAATTTATTACTCAAGCACAATATTTGCAACGTTCCAATCTGCAGGAGCAAAACACATGTAACAGGCCAACGGAGCTAACGTTCATAAGCAGCTATTGTCCCATTCGGCGGAGTCTGAAAATCCTTTTCAGAACCGCAACCTAGGAAAATTAAAATCCCCGGGATAGTTTTGCATAACAATGAATTGCGAGTAACATCCTGTACAATCATGTATGGAAATATCCGTACAGCGAGATTAGGTGTCGTCAAGAAAATGAAAATATCTTTTCCTTCCGGAATTCCGTTTTCTCCCTTTTCCTTTTCATGAAACATGGCAATCTTCCAAAGCGAATGAAGCACCCGCGTAACGTTGTATAGAAAATAATATCCTGTCGACAAGAGGGGGAAGGGGGAGATAGGGGGACTTATTATTCGCCGGCATTAAACCCATTTGCCGGAATAAAATTTCATAATCGTGAAATGTCAGCGCGAATGTACTTCGTGCCGCGGCTTTTAGGGGGAAAGCAAACGGTACGTACAGCATTTGTAATGGGGTACCAGGCAGACAGAAAGTGACGCTTTCATTTAACTACGATTAATGCGATTTTTCCCTTCATTTAAAGCGCGTTTCGCGTAATAGTACGCTCTGTAACGTTTCAAATTTTAATGGCATTAACTCCCTCTCTGGCGTCAGCAAACCGGATGACATTTGTATTTATGTATTGTGCACCTTTTTTCCAATTTTTGTTCGATTATATTCAATTTATACTCATAAAATTCTAACGTCTAAATATTTTCATCAGTATTATAGTGACTCTACGCCCATGTACGTAAGTTCGTAATAAATTTTAAAGAAACTACATCTGGGTCATCCTTTTTCCACTCTTTTAAACGACCTGGAGTGTTAAGGTCATTCAAACTGTTCTTAAAGGCAATGTGGTCCATTGACGAAAGACGGGAAGGGTGATTTTACAAAAAGATGATAGTCAATGAAAGAAATCGAGTTACCATAATATTTAGAATTCAGACCCACGAATGCACAAGATACAATAAAAATTGTGTATTTAACAAATAGAACCACTTAGGGAAAGGAGTAATTAGCTGAATTTATTTTTTATTTAACAAAGCATGAGTTTATTGTTGGCTTAGTAAATATTGCTACTTTATTATTGTGCTCTGTCGCCTTTAGATCTTTCTGGCATAGTCGACAGATTTGATTTTCTGGTTTCCCTAGTTCGCATAAGTAGTATTTCAGGACTGCATGACCTGCCAAAAATCCTGCCAGTAATCTAAGGCCCCTTTTCTGAACGATAGTACCATCTGTACGTAATTTTTGCACATGAAAAACTTGCCTGAACTTCTTCAGGAGATTACAAATTCCTATAGAGTCTCTTAAGAAGGTGCAGGATGGTGAGAGACTGCAGCTGAATGTCGCAGCGCGTTTAAGCCATGGGGGTCAATTACGCTCCCCTATCTACAGGATAGATCGAGCTGCAGTTCTCAACCGGTTGAATATGCATTCAAGTGGTCGGTCACCTATCTTTAGAATCCCTTAATGAGATTACCACTCAAATTAATCCCCAATAAAACAACAGCATGAGAACACACTTTTGGATTCTTGGGATCTTCTGAAGTCTAGATATTACTATTACTATATTCTTTAGATTAAATTTCAATCTCAATATGAAATATGGAGCTACAAATACGTAACCTAATTGAATCGGGGAATAGGATACAGATCGAAATTAAAGGTGTTTTGTTCAAACAGTGATACCCAGAAAACCCACAGAAGCAAAAACATGTATAGAGATTTCCTCATCTCTACCACTTGACAAATAAACGTGTATATACCTATATATCCCCAGCAGCTAGTATAACATCTTTCAAAGTATATATACTCGAAATCCGGTTAAATTGAAAACCAACTCGCGAAATAAGCAAGTTTCAACGCTCAACTTTTATTTCGTCTCATTTCGTTCGTGAAGATCTCCCGAGCGAACAGCGGCAAAAACCATTTTCTCGATATGAGGAGAATATAAGCTTCCCACGGCGTCTCCGCCTCCCCATCCTCTGCCGGGTTCTAGATATCTATTTTTCCGTCCTTATCTTTATTTATTTCGAGTCTTTCGCATTTTCGAACGGTATTTACGTTTCGGTTATACCGCCTCCTTATTGCTCAGAGTCTAGATAGCGCGACTAATGCAAAACACCGATTTCTATGCAAATCTTCGTTTGGCACGCTGACTTTGTCTTCGCTTCATCTTCCGAAGCGCCCAGCTCGTTTACTCGCTCAAAAGAGTACATATTGCGTTTGTTTCTATCTATCCCATCGAGAATGCATCGAGAAGCTATTGAAATGTATTTGATTTGTTTCCGAGAGAGTATTGAATGTCTGATATATGCATACGCCAGTGTGCATAAGTTTATCAGCAAAAGTTTGACTCATAAGGACTTTTAGGACAAAAGGCTGATTTCTGGTATTAGTGTTTGAGTTTATAATAAAATTCAGTACTCATTTTTTAGTAATTAATTTTGAAAAAACTGGAACAGAATACAGAAAATATTGAATTTGTATTATGCTATGAATAAAAAATTCATAAACAAAAAGAAAATAACAAAAGATACGAAAATGAAGGTGTTTAAAACAGTATACTATATTAACGTATGGCTGTGAATCATGGGTCATGTCATGACTAAGGTTCGACAAACGAGTGCAACGTCAGAGGCGTATCACGCAAAAGTAGGTACGTGAGATACAGTATTATTAAAAAATAATATATTGTTACCTTTTATTGAAGTCCTGATGTCCACTGCGACAAAATACTACTTACCCGGTAAGTCGCGTTTGTCGCAGTGGACATCAGGACGTCAATAAAAGGTAACAATATATTATTTTTTAATAATACTGTATCTCACGTACCTACTTTTGCGCGATACGCCTTTGACGTTGCACTCGTTTGCCGAACCTTAGTCATGACAAATAAACATAAGAGCAAAATACAAGCTTTGGAAATGAAGTATCATTGAAGAGTAAGAGGAGTAATTAAGAGAGACAAAATGAGAAATACAGATATAAGGCAATAGTTAGAAGTACAATCTACCATAGAGTACATAGAGAACAGACAGCTAAGCTGGTGTGACCATTTACAACGAATGACAACAAGACCGGTTAAGAAGATATGGCAAGCTCGAATTATGAAAAATAAAAAAAAGGGAAAAAAAGGGAAAAGACCGAAGCAAACGTAGAACGGAGTAATAGGAAATCAGTAGAAAAGAAAAATGTAATCTGGGAAGAAGCAAAAAGACATACCAATGACAAAAAAAATAGAAGAAATTTCTTTCACGCTTTAGAACACGAAAACATGATAATGGCAATATTTCAGCAGAAAAAAGATTCCCCTTCAAAGTAAGACTGCAATTTGTTTCCTTAGCAGAATTTGGCAAATTTTTAGAATTTCGGGATTTTCAGCCAATAGTTTTTCAGGTGATTCCACTTAAATTTACTTCTAAAAAAACTATAGGATAATTCCTTTTTAATTCTGTCCCAATCTAATTTGCTCTTCTTTGACACGTAATAAAGCAATTCTCTTTTAGTACTTCCTGTGGTCTCCTTTTGATATAATACTTGACCCCAGAGGTTTTTTTTTCATTAATTAGCATTTTATTATTATCGCGCTGCATCAATATTGACGGTATTCATTAAAATCCACTACCATTTATGGCATTGGAGGATGATTGATTGCTTTCTAGTGAGGCGGACCACATTAAACGCAATGATTTTTTAACGTAGATCAAGATTATCTACTTCTTTTGGACTCTTTGTTTAAATAACAAATATTCTGTTTCTAATAAATTAAATTATACATTTTTCAAAGCAGACAGACTTCCAATATAAAAATTTACATATTTTCCATCGAGTCATCTCATCTTTTCGTCTTTTAATTTAATATGTTACTAATCCCACCTAATGGTTTTTTATTAGCTTCCATATTTAGCTATTGTATATTAAGTGCGATCAAACTTAGAGACATGTATGTATGTATATACATACAGAATATCTTTTTTATATCACGACTTCTTAACATGAACCATACATTCATTCAAAAAGAACCGCACCAAATATGGTCGCGCTTAAAACTTGAACTAATCAATAGCTCTAAGAAGTGTTCGAGTGTCGAGATTCCTTTCTTTCTCGTTTAGTAGTTATTTCAATTTAAATTCGATTCGAGTTTTGATTTAATTAATCCATTTTTCAATCTGATGTCTGGTGTGTATAAAACCACGCCCATCTCGTTAAGTCGGACGTGATTTAAGCGGTTGAAGCTGCTCTCAAGTTAAATCAAAACGATTTCAAGGTAATGTGTCTACCGAGAAGAAAGACATATGTATGCACATGTTCGCTTGAAATAGATGTAGTTAACTCGAAAGGAAAAGAAGCTGAATTATCTAATTTAAATATGTAGAAGAATTTAAACCGATGTAGATTATAAATAACTAAATAGAGACTATTGCTTCTTTACTACACTCATTTCCACGCGTTGTTAATGTTATTTCTTGTTCCCAATGGAAGAAGAGTAAAGAATATTTCCCAGAGGTCTTAGAAATGCTTAAAATACAATTTAATGCACGTAAGATTCCTCTTTATCAAAATGATTAAAAAAAACAGAGCCAATATCTAATAATTTCAAATAAGCTTTTTGTAGACACATGCACGACGCTGCATTAGAGCAAATTTACTCAGCCCTACTTAATCAATCATGTGAGCATATGTCATGTGAACCAACGATGCCGTTCTGATTGACTAGTCACTTTAAGAGTTTAAGGTCAACAAGAAAAGAACTTAAAAGCATGCCTCAGGAAATCCGACAAATAGAGGAGGACAGAACAGGCTAGTGATGAAGAGCGCGGGGGTGGTTTTATCGCAAAAACTTTTTCCGACGTTCAAACGGAAAGAAAATATTTAGAAATAGGAGGTTAAAAACGGCCGCCGAGCGCTATCCTCTCGAATTCTTCCGCAGTTTTACGTACTCCGAGGAGACCGAGTTAAAACTCCATTAACATCAATTTAATTTCGCTTCGCCAGAAAGGTCTCGTCCGGAAGAGTTTAGGCGCGTTGCGTCCGCGGAATGGAATTCATTTCGCATCTCGAGTGCTTGCTTTCTTCTCGTTTTTCTTTGTCTCTCGTCGCTTTTCGCTTAGGGATTAGTGGTAGGATTACCGTGCGGTGGGAACATTATTTTTAAATACCACAGGCCGTGGGTGGAATGGGTGAGCGAAATATTATGCAAATAAGATAGCGTTTTAATTTGACCAAGTCTAAAAGAACAAAGTCAGAAAGCATAGTAAATATATGCTGATAAAGTAAAATGACGCCATTTTGTAGGATCATTTGCTGTTAGAACTGAGATCAACTTCTAAACACAAGAATAGCAACTCTGGCCATTGGCGTGAGCTCGCATAAGTTTTCTTAAATTTTGGCCACCTTCTGTATTTAAAACAAATATTAAAAAAATACAAAACACAAGCTTTGATTTGCATTTACCTTGTCAATGTTAAAGCAACAATATTATTACTACAAATTTTAGTGCAAGGCTAAAAAGCTCACTAGCCTGGTAAATTGGGATTTATCATGACAAATAAGATGATTGTACAAATAAAGTCAACAGAAAGCTTACTCGTTGCTATTGTAACGCGTGTCACTCTCTTTGGAACTAGCAAATCGTTTCTAAAGAATTTTCGAACGTTTCTAAAATGTGGAAAATTATTATTAATTAATTTTTGCAAATTTGTAATTAATTCACAAATAAACAAATAGTTTTACTATCACAGGTAACATTCCTATTAGCTAAAAGATTTCTACTTTGATTTCACAGTTCAAATTTGTTGTAGATGCGATTAACGCTATTAGATGGCGCCAGTAGATAGTTTGGCTTCGAGAAATGTCGTTATGGGGGGGTTATCGACAGTGAAACGTCGATTCTAAGATGCTTGAAGGAAACGGCTAGAAAATGAATTTGAAAATAAATTTTATTACCCTTAATACTTGTGAACGCAATGAGAACGGTGCATTGTGATGTTCCTGAGGTTAGCGTTCATTAACAATCTCCCATCGGATTATTTATATCCAGAGTTCGAATTGTCAGAAAGAAAATGAGCACATATTTAAAATATACATTTTACTTACAAACGAATAAACAAAAATCTTTCTCGGAACTGAAATAAGATAGATTCAATGTTCCAATTAATTTCGGAAATAAAATATTTACAATATGAAAAATAGAAATAATACATACCTGTTTCGGCAATGATTCGTTCTGTTATCTATTTACAACCAAAAGTCTATCGGAAATGATTCAATGATGCGATTAAAATTAAGTAAACTAACTATGGGTGCTAGACGCGAGTTTAATTCAAGAAAATGACACCCGTGCGAGCAAAATCTCACGGAAACAGAACTTCTTACCAAGGGTAGCGCTATATGTCGGGATCTCTCACCTAGGACAGCGCTATATGCCATCAGGGTTATGAGAGTGGATTTTGCCTAGAACAGCGCTGTACACCGTCAGCGTTGCAAGTATCTGGATTCCTCACATAGGACAACACTATGCGCCGTCGGCGTTATGAGGGTGAATCTTGCCTAGGACGCCGCTATACGCCGTCGGCGTTGCAAGTGGAACAGAGGCAGGACAGGAAAAGATTCCCGCAGAATGAGGTTCTGCACGGCCTTTTGAACTCTAGTGGCGGGTGACGTACTACTTCGAGTGGCGTTTTACACAAGAGCAAGACAAGCATATGCATCGATAAAAAAAGCAAATATACACTGCCATTCATATAAAATAACATTTAAACATTCGGAGATGTACAATGCAAAGGATTAAAATGAAATATTGCACTAATAAATTGTCTTTTTTGTTTTTATAATTAAAAAATGCTTTGAATTCGTGACGAATAGCGGTTCGTCACACTATATTTGTCATTGTGAAATTTATCTGTGCAAGAAGCTTCTTATACAAAAACTTCATGCAACAAAAGTAAACGAGTACAAAATGATCAAACCTATCATAATTTACTGAAAACTACAGATAAATGTACAAAACTGAATAGGAGCAAATTTTCAACCACAGCTACAAACTCCGAAATCCTGGTTGTCCACCAATTATGGAAGAAAGATCCAGATGAGTTTGCACTATGTCTACCAGAAGGATCAAAAGTAGTTTTGTTCATTTTATTTCCCGAGTCGCCAACTCCCGTACAGAAGTTTTTGATTTGTGTCGTGTGTTCTTTTGGTAAAAAAATCAAGTCGGAATTTTTTTACATTCTCTTTTGTAGGAATGTCTGTAAGAATTACCTTGGTACAGCTTTCGGTCATGATTTGTATTTTTTTTAAGGGGAAGCCTATTTAAAATCTTTTTAGTTAAACCGGCATGTCCAGCAATTTTTAATGTAGTTGGCGAAACTGTTGCTTAAGATGCATTAGAGAGTAGGGCACTTGCTAGACCTCTTTTCATGGACATAATAATGATAGCTAGGACTATGGACTAGTGTGACAACTCGGCAGCGTCTAAGGTATCAGCACTTTAGTACTTCCATATATTTAAATGAAATAGTAGTCAATTTCAACCTTATAGATTCATCATCAGGCCAATGCCTATTAAACTATAACACATTTAAAATTCATATAACGTTTGAAAGTCATTAAAATCTAAAAAACTAAAACTATTTTAATTAAAATGCATGCCAATACCTCTGGTCAAATAGGTAATTAACCTCATTACCATCGGTGTCTTTTACAACTACACAGCTTCTGAAGGAACATACTTGCAATTGCCAAATGAACACGAAAAAGGGAAAATACAACTATGTAACCAAAAAAACCATACAAACACTGCTCCTATAAATATATATTTTTACTTGTAACGTATGTAGCAACTGCTATTTCCTATATATTCGCTTGGCTCCCAGATGAATACACCTCTGTTCAGAATACCAATAGCATGATCTATTGATCTGCTTTGAGATAACCCTGAATGTAATTTTCCAAAGCAAGCACCTAGCACAATTATTTGAAGAACTTGTTACTTTTGAACTCACAGAAGTTGGTATTTATGTTTATAAAGCCTGCTTATAATAGCAATATTTTTCGACAAATCTACATTATTTTGCGTATTTAATCACGAGGGGAAAAAACGATACATTCAAAAATAAAGCTACTGACCACCATTGCATAGCACTACTGGAGTGCTATTACAACCTTTCTTACTAACAGAGAAGTTCATTTTTATGTGCTATATTCGTAATTGAATTTAAAGAGAATGACCGACTCTTAAACCACATTTTGTGCATGAGCAGTTACGGAGGTTAATTGATCGGTTATACTGCATTACACACAGAGCAAAAGCAGATTATGATCCCACAGGAATGCATCATACATATTACAATCATACTCGTTCTGATGTGTTCTTTTTTTAACTATCGGCAGTTCAAATGAGATTTTTATGTGTTCCTAAGGCGCATCCTCGAATGTAAATAAAAACATGCAAAATTGCGTCTAGAAGCGCAACATTAACGCCAAAACGCGGAGCTAATGAAGTGATATACACTCGGAGAGAAATAGTGGCAGTAAAACAACCCTATACCAATGTTGCTGCTGCAGGTAAACTAATTTATATTGCGGGAGCCATTACTAGAGGCAATTAATGGGTACGGGTCGTAAGGAACCCGCTCTTGAATGAATAACGGAACATTTTGCGTCGTGTAGATATATAAACAACGGGTTCAGATTATTAAACGGATGATTTAATACCGCGTCCCGTTTTTATGGTAATTGTCGTCTTTCCCCAACCCTCAGATATACCCAGCTTTTCTTATAATCTCCTCAGAAGGCTTCTTGTATCCCTTTCCTTGTTGTTCCGTGGTTCCGAAAAGGTACTTACACCTCTTATAAGGTCCGTGTTTTACATAACAGATTTAATTTCGCGATATCGGGGATTTATCGATGGACATTAACATAAGTAATAAAATTTATGCGCACGAAATCGAAAGCGGGCTAGCGAGGGAAAAGAAACTGGTGGAAAAAGTCTGCCGCTAGATGGGCCGCAAGTGTTGCGCTGGTCCGACTTATTTATAGCAGCGTTCTAGCCGTTTTATTTCTGATATAAGCGCGATTTTGTTGGCGATAATCGTCTAGGAGACTTTTATGTGTAATCGCGCTGACCGGCGGCGGGTTTACGTGACCGCGCCTATAAAAGTTAATGGCGAAGCGTTAGGACGGAGGTGTATTCAAACTATGGGCGTGCAAGACCGATGAAATAAATTAAGTGGTCCCCGACGATGTAATAAAAAAAAAGAACTAGCCTTCTGTTTGTTCGCTACAAATGTATAACTAGTATAATGGAAAAAAGATAAGTGTATATAGGGTGGTCCAAAAATATCTTTACAAAACACTGCGGTAGATTCCTCTTGTTAAAATAAAGCAAAAATGCTAATAAATATGTCACGGAAAGTATCAATGACATATTAAAATTATGAGTTTGCGACACACATATGGAATATGGAAACGAATTTCTCTCTTAAAGAACCTGGAAGATGCTTTATTAGATTCTTCATATAATTTGACATATTGTAATTTGTAATGTAATGGACATCGTTGCCTTTGAAATAATTTTCTAAATTAACACATTACAAGATTCTTGCAAATGAATCAACATGGGTACTAGATCCTAATTAAATTTGGACAAACTTAATAACAAATAGTATTGAATTCATCGACGAAAACAAAACAAAATGGACACACAATGAATACGATCTAGGCAAACGTAAAAACAATTGCAAAAAACGTTGGAAATAAGGAACAATATTCGCAAATTATATTACTAAATTAAAACTACAGATGTACAATTTTATCATTTTAATGACATTTAATAAGAAAAAAATGCTAAAAGTGAAATGCCAGCAAGAATTGGAAGGAATCAAATTATCTGAGAAATCAGGACGTCTCGCTTGAAATTGACCAAAATCCTCACCAAGTCTTAAAATGTATTAGAAAAATTAACTTAACAACTGTAATATTCAATGTTTACATCGCAAATCAGATGTCAATCTCAGACGTTTAGGGTATTCAGAATAGCCACTCGATAATAATGAAAATCCCTCTAGCGGAGAAAAAGGTCATTTCGACAGTCACAATTACCCCCAGGCCGACTGGCCTTGGAGCGGGGGTAGCACAAATTTGATATAAGTCCAGATAACGATCTTAGCGTAACGTAGATAAAACTCCATCTTCTGTGCAATTTCTCCATTTGTAAATCGTGAAAATTAATGTAAAATTCTTCTAAAACAGACAACAGGGTATATTCAAAGTTATTTCAAACATTATTTCGTACATTAAATATATTTCGTTAAGGTATCTACGTTTTAGTAGTAAAATTCGTCATATTTATGTTGTCAGCGGCAATTTCGGTCATAGAGTTGTCAAATTTCAGTCATCTGGTAGCGTCAGCACATTCATTCTCTCATTCTATTTCTATAAATGACTTCATTGATCGAAATTCATGGAAATATTACGTTTAAAGAGAAATCATCAAAATTTGCTGTGGAATAGAACAATCGCTATCGCGATTAAATAAAGGAGTAGAGGGACGCCAGAAATTTCATCAATTCTGATTCGGCTTTAGTCGAATCAACTACTGTTTTGACTGCGGTCTCCATTTTAAAGTGTGCGATATAGGAAATTAGAGTATAATTTTCAAAGAAGAAGAGGTTCGAGGTTAGAGCAGGTAGATTCATGTAAATGTCATAATTAATGTTAGTTTGCATTTTTCATTCTAAAATTTGTTGATTTCCGTTAATTTACTTCGAAATACAAGAATAAAATTGCTAAAAGAGTATCAAGGAATACTCCCGATCCTACAAAGAATTTAGAATTTTAATTACGTTGCAAAAAGTCAAATTTTTAACAAATTTCACTTAGAAAACACATTTCAAACTTGGCGTCCAACGTGAAGCAATTTTGAATTTATAATTCTGTTATACAATATTCAGATTTCTTCCAACAACACATGTTTACTCCTATATCTGGGGTAGGAAAACTTGCCTCAAGCAAAAATAAAAGTGATGCAAATAGCGACATAAAAAGATATTAGGAAAATTATATTGTGTAGCAACTTATAAATATTGAAATATCTTTCTCAGGGTTTCTACTCTAAATTTTTGTTAAATTTTGAAATTTAACTCTATTAAATGATTTTCGTAGGTTCGGGGGTATCCCTAGATACCCTTGTGGCAATTTTGAATGAATTTGTAACTTAGTGAAATCAGATTAACGAATTTTTAAGATTAAAATCACTAATCTGTATTAACCTTTCGACCGACGCAAATGTTAAATAAACACTCTGTTTAAATACACACCACAGGAACTGCCTGTTCTGGATATTTAACCCAATTTGCTTTTCTAATAATGACTTTCAATACACCACGAACACTTATCTTTGGATTGGATTCACGACAAACTTTGATTCAACCAAGGCCGAATAAAGATTGATGATAATTGAGGGCGTCCTTACTCTTTCATTTATTTTAAATCGCGAAAGACCGGCGATTGTTTTCTTTCACAGCCAATTTTGATAATTTGCCTAAATAGAAACTAACTTTTCGATGACTTTCAATCAATATGATATTAGTACTCGAGAACGAATGCAGTGACTTAACCAGGAGGTTGTTTGTTGATGATTCTGTGGTACGAATTGTCACCAACAAGCTTTATAAGAGAAAATCCACTACTAATTTATGGAAACCTTTCAGATAAGGATTTAATTGACGAAATATTATCTGATGTGCTTTGAAATTTACGTTGTTGCTTATTCCAGACGATTTTTACATTAATTTAGAAGAAGTAATTGAATAGGAAAATTGATAAATGAGTAGAATTGTCCGTGATACCCCACACTCGTCGTTATCTGGACTTATAATTAATTTCTACCGTCCTCGCCTCAAGGACGGTTGGCTTAGGGGGGGAATGGTAACGCAAAAATTACCAATTATCCCCGCAAGAGGGGTATTTGGTTGCCAACGAGTGGCCAGCCTGACATTTACTTCAGTATCGAAATGACAACCGAGAGAAATTGTTGTCGTCGTAAACACGACGTTGAACATAACATAAGAATACATAAAGGATTTGTAGCAGCAGCACTTGTCAAAAAGATAAAATTTTCAATAGCACAAAAAAACGAAGTGTCTCATTGAAAACGCGAAATTTGGAAGTCAAAAATGTCATATTAAGTAAACAGCCTTTTATCGCAATTGTATGTGGTCTACTGAACCATAGAATTTAGATTCTGAGTTTTGAGAAGCGTCAGTATTGCAAAAAGGTGGTAAACAAGTTAGATATTACTGTAACTTCTAGTAATCCTAATGAGAGACCATTATAATGGTTATTTTAATAACTGATTTTTTTTTAATAAGCGCTGTTTTTGGGGAATTACGTATATTGTAATTATATATTTCGAATAAAGATATTTTTTTCGTAGTTTATCATCTATAACAGCTAACATTAAAGTCGTCGATTAGCGCCCTTTCGCTCATCTGCTATCGATAGCACTTGTTAAAAATAAAATTACGTAACTTAATAATTACGGCCCTTTGGAAACAGCGCAATGGTTTTAATGTGTCTCGAGAGTGTTGTCGGAAATATATACATAAAGCTGAACTCGAATTCTACGTATGTACATACATAAGTAGATTCCCTAGGCCACAGATAAAACTCTACTAACTACTGCTCAGAAACGAAACCGGTTGATTCGGACAAAATCAAAAGCAAATTGGATTTTTGACGATTGGAATAAAGCTATTTTCAGTAACGAGTCTAACCGTTTATGCAGGGGATAATCGAGAACAGATGATTAAAAATAAAAGAGAGACTTTTCATAAATACTGTCTCAAACGGAGTATAAAATTTCCAAAAATGGCAAATGATATGAGGTTACATGTGTAACAGTGGTTTGGACCGGTTGGAATTGGTTGAAGATAAAGCGAACGCTGTAAAGTATCAGGAAAATTTGCAGGACAGTTTGATGCCTAGTATTGAAAAATTGTGCGAGAGATGTCGATTTCATTTTGCAACAGGATAGCGCTTCGTGTCATGCAGCGCATTTAACCAAACCAAAAATGGTTTGCCCAGCAGAATATAAAGCTATTTTCTTAGCCGCTTAGCTTGAACTTGTATGTCATCGAAAATAGCACGAAATGAAAAAATACCTCAAAGAACAATTGCCGATTTAAAAGCCAAATAGCCAAAAAGCCAAATAGCCAAGTAAACGTTTCTCTGCGTGTATAAATGATTTTAATGATTTTAAGTATTACCTTTGCGTAACCTTGACACCTGTGTTCCCTGGTGAACTTGACGACTTATTAAGAGCCAAATATGACAAATTTAAATTGCAACAAAAAGTACTTCCGTAAAATATTTTATGGAAAAGACACCATCAATGATATTAAAATAAAAGAAAAAGATTTTTTGGTAATTCCTGAGTTCCACCTCGAAAATATTATTGGCAAAACAACGACAACTAACAATTTTTAATATGAAGATATCTATTCTATGACCTAGCACCATGAGTATTCCAGGTTAATTGTAATTGTTATTACAGATATCCAATACAAGGAACAAATCTTGCGCCTTTAAGTCGTAGTAGTTTACTTCGAAAACCTTAATAGCATTCTAATCGACAGTTCACATGCTCAAGAATTCCAAAATGGTTGAGGATCATTAATAAGCACTTGGACTTCCAACATATACGAGCATCTCTGCTTGAATCTAAAAAACCGATACATACAACGTTGCGCATCGAAAATGGAACCCCTAACAATTAATAATTTATAGCGTTTGAGAAGACCATTTTCAAATGCACTTACTCGTAGTGTATATTTAACCATCTATCTACCTCAATTTATTAAATTACCTTCAAGAAACTCCTCCCCCTCTTCCATATCAATATCATCGATTCGCTTTTTAAAGACGTTACTCTTCGACTCGTTTCTCCGTTGTGACTCTAATGTGCGGCGTTATTTAAGCGTATGCAAATGGTAAAACGGCTGAGGAGGCATAGGAACGATCGAAAGGAGATAAGGCTCGCTAAGTACTTGAATTATTTTAATATCTTTATGATCAACGAACTCGGGGTCGCGGCGACTCGCTGAGAACCGAAGACGAGGAATATTGTTTAAAAAAGGAAAACGTATATACAAGGTGCGTCATCTAAACGATTACGACACAATACGTGTACTATAATCAGAAAACGATTAATCTTTGAGAAGCATGTTAGTGTTTATATGTGCCCTAACAATTATATGTTGGGACGTACTGCATTATTTTATTAATTTTTAATTAACTCGCAGAGAAACGATGACTTATATCAAGACTGTCTGCCGCAATTCAAGACAACTACCTTTTCAATTATCCACAATACAATAACTGTATTAAATCAAAAGAAATATTTTCTTAGCGTTTTTTCTCCGCTTAAGAGAAGTATATACTTGTAATGAAACAAATGTATTTCTTTGTTAAAGACATTTGTTGTTTCAAGAAAATCTTGCAGAAAATTTGAAGAAAGGGGTTTTTTATATAAGTAAATGGCCGTTATAACACAAAACAATATTTTCCTAAGGATAGTAAATAGTTTTCTTAATTCAAGAAAGCGTTTAGGGAATTTCCAACGAATATTCCTATATTAATACATAGCATGCCATGCAGGGACGCAACTGGAAGACTCAATCTATGTTACTCTATGATATTTAACACCACCAACAACTGTGCATTATTTAAATTTACTGGCCAATAAGACGATTACTTGATGAACGATATTTAGTTTTCGAAATTATGTTAAAGAATTTACTGATGTCACTTGTTGACTTCAAATTTAATTCCATTAAATTTGAAGATTTATGATGTGAAGAAAATGAACAGAAGTTACTTATCCGTTCCCCCACGTTCATCGTTGACTGGACTTAAAATAATCTCTTAGTACCCTCGCTCCAGCGATAGGAGGCCATAAAAGGAGTTGGGGCTACTGAAGAAGAGGGATTTTGATGTTGAACGAGTAGACATACTATACGTACCGCTAATAACTACGTTCGAAGTTGTAAATTATAACATTATAGTAGATTACATTTACCTGGTTCGAATTTTATTCTTCAGCAAATTTGCTTTAACGTGATTATATCACTTTCAACGGGACACTCTGTATATGGGAGAGGACGTCGAACGCAAAGAACAGACGGGGACGCCAAAGATGGTAAAGCCTACTTCGAAATTAAATTAAACGCGCGCGTGGGCGTCTAGATCTAGTCACGGAGGTACTTTCGTGTATAGCATGTAACTTGGAACTTGAAAACGTACGCTTCCCGAACACTCATTTGTTCGATTCTAAAAGATAATATTATGAGTACTTTGTACTGTACACGGCTCGAATGACTTACTACGTTGAATTCTTCTTCGTGCGGTTGTTTCTTGTTTTTCCTTTTTTTCTTCTTCTTCTTCTTGTTCGTCATTTTCGTTACTTGTTCGGTGAACATCTGCTAGATGATGCGCTTTCTTGGAGTTGTTATTGGAAACGATGCGCGGGATAAATATAATGATTAGCAACTTGTTGTGAGTGCAGATGTACTTAACTTGGCAATGACTCTTTTAACGAATGTCTTACATTCATTCGTTGGGAAAAGATATGGATGGGAAAGATGTAAGAATTACAGATTCCTAGACAACACTTGCCTATATTTTATGATTTAGTCGCCAACACCGTAGTAATTTTCGTGAAGGCAGTCATATTGAAAATGTCCTAAGTTCTAATACGTATCTCCAACACCAAACAACATGAGCAACGTAGAACTTCAACAAAAATGGTATTTATGATCAAGTGGCACTGAGTTGCTTCTACTTTCCTTTTAAAAAAAAAAAAAACTATCTTCTGTAAATGATTCATTTACCCTAGCAACGCTCCAGATTCCAGTGTTTAATATTGATAAATGTTTTTAACAACAAGAATATAAACCATGCGAGCAAGCAAAAGCATAATTTTTTGATCCTCTGTAGAAGTTGTAGACTTCACCAGGTTGATTGCTGGTTGCATAAAAGAAGTTTCTATGTTTAAAAGTGGTTGTCTTAACCTATTGCTTAAGTTATCCACTCTTCGAGTCGTTCGTCCTCTTGAATCTGACAGAAAAATCCTTCAATTTTCAAACCATTTTTTAATGCACTTTGATAAGATACCAAGTCTTCGACATTGTAACAAAAAGTACTTTCTGTTTTTTTTATTTGCTAGTTGGGTGTTCAGATTTATTCAAAGGTTCGTTAGCTTAAATGTGTCCGTGCCAAAATCTTTTCCTATGATTTAGAAAAACACTATGTGTAAAGATAAGTAGAACAGAAGCGCTGATTGTAGACGTTAGGACGACGGTAGAAGATGGAAAACAATAATAGGGATTGCCGATCACAAAATAAAAGACTCTTTTTTATGGATTCCTAAGCTTTCGCATATTTTATTTATGATTTATCAGTAAAGCGAGGTAATGCCTCTACAATACTAAAAAATAAGTAATAAATCAAATAATAACAACAGAACCAATCAAGAATTATAATATCTGAAAAGTTGTGAAACACTCACGCTCTTAAGCAGCATTATCAAGGTTGGCGGGCTGCATCAGAATTACCGAACATCAAGAGTAAAAGCACCACATCAGTATTATCGCCCACTGGATAAGAGTCGTAAAAAGTTGACAGCATTAGATATGCTTTCACAGTTGTCTCGCTGAACGATGTTCGCCGTGGTGAAAAAATGTGTTTATATTTTGAAAAAGATCGTTCGATATCTACGGATGTAATATATGCATGATCAAAACATCCTTTAAATTCAGTTAATGGATTACTCGATGCACCATCACAAATTTGTTTTAATGTGATAAAATCGGAATCATTATGAACATTCTCGTACTTTTCTAAAACGCGATTATATTTTGTGTATGGATTTCGTCCACTATTTGCAGTGACTCCACTAACGATAACACTCTATTTTGTAATTGTTCTATTGCGTCATGTAATCCTTTATAGTTGTTAATAGTTTGTAACTCTGTTTCAACGGAAATATCTTGAAATTTTGTCCGTCTCCCCTTAATAGCTGCAGCTTCGGCAGGATTGAATTGTAGAATAACAGCTTTTGCTTAATATATTTGGCTTCCGTCGGTGAATTATGAAAATCTATAATTTTCCTTGGAATTTCCGACGTAATTAGTTAAAGAAATCACAATTACGTCACCGGCAAGGAATCGAACCTCACATCTCTCGCTTTCCGGTTTTTAATTTTTTTTTTTTTAATTGCACCCCCCAAGTACGAAGTACTGAATTTGGAATGCAACGGTATAAACGAATATTGCATCCAATAAATATTTAATACAAAGTGATCATATCAATAATAAATAACAGAAAAATCTTTACAAAACGTTAAATAAACATTAAATACATTAATATTTCATAAAATTAATCACTTAAGAAATAAATAAAAGGCTAGCAATGGGTAAGTAGTGTGGTAGGAGCCTTCAGAACAGTGTTGAAATCAAAGTTCATATCTAGAAAAGTAAAGCTTAGAATATACGAGACAATAGTAAGGCCAGCAGCACTATATGGATATGAGGTGTGGATCCTTAATAACCAAATAGAAACAAAAGTGTAAATATGGGAAAGGAGAATTGTGAGGAAGATATTGGGAGGAGTGGAAGTCGTTGAAGCAGGGTGGAGAAGACGAACTAATCAAGAAGTAATGAACTTGTATGGAAAACCAAAGATCGCAAGTGATCAAAGCCCAGAGATTAAGATACTTAGGACATGTGTTGAGAGTGCCAGAGAAGAGGAATGCAAGTCGAGTTCTAAGAGTTGAAGAAGGTGGAAGAAAAAGAGTGGGAGGACTAAGAAGAAAATGGATGACAGCAGTGAGGGAGGACCTGGCACACTTGGGTGTTGAGTACTAGAAAGGGTTAGCACGTGATAGGAAAAAATGGAAGAAGGTAGTGCAGAAATGTGAAGCCATGTGCCTATAAGGCCTGTAGATGTAAGATGTACATGTATATTACAGATATTCCTCAAAATGACCACCATTCGACGCAATACACGCTGCAAATCGACTAATGAATTCCCTGGAAGTTGCTGCTGTGATCATATTTATTGTAACGGAATTACATGCACTCGAATCTTAAGTTTCAAATCGTTTAAGTTCGTCGGCGTAGTAGTACACAATTTCTTTCAAATACCCCAACAAAAAGAAGTCCAGTGGGCTTAAGTCCAACGAGCGAGCTGGAACTGGAGTTACAAGATATCCCTTGTAGCACTGAATCTGGGACACACGGCATAGCAATTAAATCAGTTCTGGTTAACAACCGGTATGTTTATAGAATGTAATTCTTTCTTTTTAAACAGCCTGTACTGTAGTAACCTTTTTTGTGTTTGTACAACAAAAGGAACATAAAAAAACTCTCTTTTTGTTAATTACATTTCAAGCAATTTTCCAGACGAATTATCAAGTTACCATCCAACTTCACTTAATATTCACCCCCATGACACTCGACGTTCCCAAGCTACAAATTTTACGTGCATCGTCTGGAGAGCTTTCGTCATTTCGTCACGAGAACACATGCATGTAAATACATAATCGTTACAGTTCACCATGTGTACAGTATACATACTCATTGCTTATGTATTGACACGAAATATATACAGAGTAACATACGCAAACGCCTGATACAATCGCTATAACCGCGCGTCATGGGAATTGTATGTATTAGTCGTGGCGGCAGGGGGTCCCTGTCTGTACGTCCCGTATCCATGCATTCTACGTACAGACGCGCTTGTGTGCGAAAGCAACAGACTGTTATGGATAGCTGTTAATTAGATAATTGATTGTAACGTCCAGGTAATGCCGGAATCCAATAGCTTCGACCGAATACTAATTACGCCGTTGGGCGCGTAATGCGAATTAACATTACGGAATAAATAGATGGCGCTGATATATGTGCGGTAAGTCCGCGGAATTACTTGTTAAACCGGGAAAATGTGAGAGAGCGCGGGGAGGATATACGATTGGCGATCGTCCAACGTAAGTAAGCCGAGAGATAATGTAATGTATGCGCAGGTGTCCAGGATTCATTCGTAGAAACTTCCTTCTTTAAGACCGCTGTTTTTTTAAATATTTGACGATGATACCCAATCGGATGGTAATTGAGGATTTAAGGAATGCATAATGCGTGTTATTGAAACGGAATGTATTTGTCAAAATCGTCCTGTATAAGGAAGTTATTAATTCTTAATACCAAAAAGGCAAACCTTAAGCTTTGCCTGTGCATTCTTACTCCTAAAGGTGTTTTCCTTTGAATATGAGAAAATGACAGATGTTAAATCCAGAGTTGCAACCAGAATAATCAACAAAATCTTTGTTTATGCATTCGCAAGTTATATCAATGTATTTACATTTAAGACTTATAGAGAAGCACCATATAGGAAGAAGTATCAATCTTTACATGACTAAGAACCAATGAAGCAAATGTCATAAATACAGAAGATTCCAACTTTTAGGAATGCCATTAAAAACCAAAAATATAAATCAGTGACATACTAAAATCGCTTAAAATGCTGGAGGTTATCGATATACATTGCACTCAAAAAACTAGATAATACCAGGTCTAAGAAATATCATATTCCTTAATATAATTTATTATACCTTTCATTATCTAGAGACATGCAGAGATACAACAATATACCGCGTGATTGACAAAGACGTCCCAAGCTATAGCTCCATTATTCACTATCCAATTTTAAAAGCGAAATATCAAATGAAATGGTTAAATAAATACTATTAATTGGTGTAATCTAAATATTACTAAGAACAAAAAGTTTCGACATGTGACAGTCAATTTTTTTTTGTAATGGCAACGTGTTTAAATGTTTTGGGATAAAGAATTTTTTTTTGAATTTAATGATGCATAACAAGTTGAGTTTTCAAAATAAGTTTCAAGTGTTCCGTGAAGGACTGGTGACGCAGTGTCTAGCGCGTTGGGCTATCAGTCTCGAGGTACCGGGTTCGAACTCCAGGCTCCAGGCATGAATTATTATTATTTGCTTTTCCTACATACATAGATCTTCAGTCACCACCGATAATCTTTTATGATAAAAAAAAAATAAATTTTGTCCATACAACGCCCCAGCAATGAAACATGAACAAATCAAATCGTTTCCAATAATTCCAGGTTCCCAGTTATATTATTGAAAGCCGAAAATTACGCGCTGTGCCAAAGTTACACCCCCAGTCCCAAAATTAGCCCAGATTGCGGTATTACTTTAGTCTGATTATAAATCAATAGCTGAAAGATTAGAATAAAGTTACTCCTTTTGTTCTGTAAAGAAAAATCACGTAAAAAAATATTGAATACAGTGCATTTGGGAATGTGGTCAAGGTCTTCTCATAGTATCGCTATTTTGTTACTACTTTGACACCAAACAACTTTTATTTGATTTTTTTTTTCTGAAATGCTTTCAAATGTTTTTAAAATACAAACTGTCTCAATTTAAATTAAGTACTTTATACCAAGCATATGAACAAGGTTATATTTTTCGGATAGATCACTTTTGTAGCCCAATACAAATCTGCACAAAACAAATATTCTTGTAAATTTATTTTTTAATTGAGGAAAGTATTCTAGGGGGTTGCAATTCAACAAGATAACGAGATGTTAATGAACCGTTGATGAGGCAAAGTCTAATGCTCGTATATTAAGGATGAGAGTTAACTCCGACTCCGATAAGAAGTACATAATATTTGATACAAATTTTGTAAAGCTGGTCTAGAATCCTTCAGTAAATAAACTAAAGGTAGATTGAATTTTCTTACAAGACGAAAGCTTAACTTGTTTAAAACACGTGGTTAGTAACAACATGAAGGCAATTCCGATAATGACTTATGAAAAGCTAAGCAGGAAAAGCGGAGAATATCAGATTTTGAACTAAAATTCGTACATTGTGAATGTTTCTCCTAGATTTGCTCCGTAAACTCACATTCATACGACTTTCCAGAAACCAAAGCTGAACATAAAGTGTATAGTGTACACATTGCATTGAACAAGAAGAAACCTACTATACATGCTGTCCCACCTCTACAGTATAATACATCACCAGTGCATTCTGGGGATAAAAACAAGTAAAAGCTCCTTAATAAACACACACCTTAAATGAAGTTTTCGAAATAACACAGCTTCTTTTACCAAATCGACTTACTTAATTTTGTTAAAATTTCCTTGTTTGATGTTTGCAGCATTGCGGTTTTCCAGCAATTTGAGTTTAGTTTTAAATGTTTAGTTTTGGATTTGTTATTATGGCTCAAATTAAGCCTACTATTGAAGACCTCTTAGAAAATAATCAAGATGGGGCACTCTATGTACATAGAAGAGTATTCCTGTGCACTACTACAGCCCAAAATATTTTCCAAGTTGATACCATAGCAAATGTAGCTAAAATACTCATACAATCTAGGTGTATTCTCGATCATATTTGACTGATAAAAGTGCTTCTTAAATCAACAATATTATTAATAAAAATAAAATTAAATTGTGTTGTCTTTTGTTCTTTTTCTTTGAAATTATAAGCAATTATTACCCTTAAATGGTTATACGTTTCTGCCAAGATTGATAAAAAAGTTCGTACCCTTTCTTGGTGTTGCAATTTTCCTGTAGTATATTCTTAACAAAACAAACCTGTCTTCGCCTATCGATCTTTTCTAAAACTACGTATTTTTCGAACGCCAACTTGATTGCATACCACTATCGCAAAATTTCACGATACATAAAAGCTTTCGCAAACACTATATCTAATACGAATTTTATAAGTGCATATCCATGCCGACAAACAACCGGACGTTTTATCGTTGTAAAAAGTACGGAGAAGCATCATCCAGAGTCCAGGCGGGGAGCGTAATTAAATTTTCGGTTCGTTCCTCGTCAAACGATCTAATTAAAGCTACTGCTGCATGCATTTATACGTTATACGTACTACGTAGAGAGTTCGTTCTGAATTTCGGTACGGGCTTCCGCTCGAGCGCGCAATAAAATGCAGTCCGTTCATCAAACTGCACGTTTTCGCCGTTTCCGCTTTCACCCTTCCGGACGGGAGGTTTAATAAACATTATTCTATTTTACGCCCGTTCTTCTTGCATATTGCGCAAGAGGTAGTAAAGTGACGACTGTTTAAATTTAAGGAGTCTTTTTTCGCATGCAACGCGAAAGATTTTATTTTATGGATAGCATAAACAGGGTGAATCATTTAAGTTATAAACCTGGTAGTAATATTGAGATTTTTGGCGTTACAATGTTACTTTTAGTGCTAGAACTTTTGGTTATTCTGATTGTGAATAAAAAAAGAAATATCGATTTCAGTTTGGAAAAACATAGTCTACAAAACATCAAGATCAACTTGTATAATAATTTTCTTTCTTCAAGCTATCCCAAAGTTACCGACTTTTTTGTTTTTTTACCATAATTTTATTCATCACTTTATTCCGTCCAAATAGTAGTTGGTACCTTGCTCTGCAAAATAAACGTTTACGGATGTGCTGGCCTCCTCATTCCATTGAAATCGTCCTCGCCTTCATTGGTACACGTTCGCCGGGGAAATCCGATTTTGCTGAGTGACCTTTGGTATGGTCTCTCCTATCTGGTACATACGCCGGAAATCACTTATGCCATAGTCCTTTGTCATGTACTGGTACTTCTTCATACATAACCGCCACAGAAATTCACTTATGTTGGGCTTAAAGGACCAAAAAAGGATGTTCGGTCCTGCTTTTAATTCATTAACCAGTATCTAATGGCAATCATTGAAAGTGTACCGTCTTTATAAATTGCCATGTGGTTTAAAACTGTCGGGATGACGAACAAGGTTTCAGAAAAATGTAACTCGTTTAAATTTCACCAATATTTCGCTTTTATTTAAAGCTTCATCAGGGTCATAAATGAGTTAAAGTAGACAGACCAAACTCTTGTGAACTAAAGATTTAACGAGGTCCATCTAAGGAGCTATGACTAATAAATCAGTGATAGACCCTTATGACCTTGGTGCATCTTTAAATAAAAGCGAAATATTGGTGAAATTTAAAAGAGTTACATTTTTTTAAAACCTTAGTCATCATCCCGACAGTGTTAGTGTTAATTTCTAACGGCCGCCATACTCCTTGGTGTCTTATAAACTGCATCCAACCCCATCCATTTTACTTATTTCTCTAGAAAAATCCATAACCCCATTACTCACATTAAATTGAAATTTTGACTCCGCGGGGGTAATAACTCCCAGGTTATGAAACGATAGATCTACTTCGATATGTGAATAATGATTTTGCATTATGACTATAATAGTTGTGAGATTTGCTCGATCATAGTAAAAAATCTAAAAGTATTACAAAATTATAAAACCATCTTCTAGTCAGTTTTAAAGATCAATTGGTCAACGGTACAATAATTCATGTTTCATCAACTCAAACAATTTTTAGATGTTCTTGAGAAACTTTTTGGTTACTACATGCCTTGGCAACGCTGATAACACAAGTATACACGGTTTTGGACCTGAGCAATCACAAGTTGTTAGTAAGGTAATTTGGGGCGCTGAATCCGAATCTCCAATCCTTTTTTTTAAGATTGGTTCTAGTTTTCGAGATATTCAATAAAATAATATTTTACAATTTTTGATAATTAAAGGCCATTTTATTCAATTAAAAGTGATAAATAAAAAATGAAGAGCGGTGGAACTGAGTCGTTTCGTACTGTTTGAGATCCGTTTCCCGCATTAGAGTCCAACAGTAGTCGCTTATCATGCCATCATCCCAAAATCCTTGGTATCGTCTTTCGATTTTCGCCATATCTTGGTGTAAGCACTCTCCTTGCTCGTCGCTCGTATCGCCCAAGTTTTCAGGAAAAAAATCAGTACGAGAATGCAGAAAATGCATCTGGAGAGACATTCGAGCTCCAATCTTGCGGTAACTTTGCAACCAATTGTTGATCATTTGCTTGTAATCCGGGAATTTACAGTTACCGAGCTGTGAACAACACTTTTAAATGATGCCCATGCTGCGGCTTTATCGGGCGTTAAACATTTTGTAAAGTTTCCGTCGGCAATTAATTTTCGAATATCAGGTCCGACAAATATTCCTTCTTTAATTTTTGCGTATGACAATTTGGGAAACAACTTGATTAAGTACTGAAAAGTCGGTCCTTCCCTGTTTAGCGCTTTGATGAAATTCTATATAAGGCCAAGTTTAATGCGAAGAGATGGCAGAAAAGTGTTCTGTGGGCTCACAAGAGATGCAGAAGAGACATTTTGTTTTCCTGGCTCATAATTCGTATGACTTGGCCAATATTTTCTCACATAATGATGTTCAGTTGCTCAGCTAACCCACAGGCACAAAAAACAGCAACATTTGGTAAATCCAGATTGCAATCCAATCAAGAGACCGATCACCTATTGGAATAATATGCAAATCAATTAATGTTTCGGATTGATAGATTTATATAATTAATTTTCAAACCTTTAGATCGCCACAAATTTTCCATTTATGCTCATTGCATTTGATCTTGGCCAAGATTTTACACATTGTGTCCAAAGTAATGTAAATACGCATCTTTGAGCGCTTTTGTAATTATTTTGCCACTTTTTCTGAGCATATAACATCCGCAAACGTAACAAAAACATTTTGAATCAACTATGCAACGCTGTCTGCATTTTCACACTTTCCTAAACCAACAAAACGTTTCAAACACTATTGAAATGATTTTTCTAGCGACGCCGTGAACTGACAGTTGCATTGACAGCGCAATGCTGCCAACATGCGAGAACTCGAAAACCTGAACCAATCTTGACAAAAGGATTGAAGATTCAGATTTGGCGCATCAAATTACGTTAAAAAGCGTTCTCATCTGCTCGGGTTCAAAAGTTGATCGGAATTTGTAAACTTGTGTAATCAATAAGTTTCCAGCCCATCCTAAATTCCATTCATTTAATGTCTCCCTTACGCAGTTCAATTTCACCGAAAAAGCTAATTTAAACCCCACTACTCGGACAGAAAAAATTTTACATTCAGGTCTTTTGTGGAAACAATAGAACATCGCCGTACTACCACCGCCAGACCTAACGCCCCAACTACTGAAGGGTGAACGTCACCATGCGTCCATCCGTTATGACTCTGTCATTGTTTCTTGTTTTCGCTCCCATTATTACGACTACCGGCGTTACCTAGCATATTACATCGCGTACCTAACGCCATGACTACCCACGTTCTTGTCGGACGCGCCTAGTTACAACAGACGCACTTACATATACAAATATACGTGTGTACAAGGGCACAAAACAATAACAGCTGCTCGCACGTGGTGAAAACGGCTTGTTTTAGGCCAGGTGTTGACGCGGGGGGTTGTTGGTCTCCACCCAAACCCCTTTCGCGTGTAATACATAAAACAAAAGAAACACTTTTCGCCTTTAAAGGCTACTACGCCATAATAAAAAGTGCCTTATTGGATGAGAATAGAGTAGAAGTGGTTTTTAACATAAAGAAAACGAAAGCAATCAGCGTTTGAGTGTTGAAACGAGGGGGTGGTGGTTTTTGTTGATTGTCAAAGGCGTTATTTGGTTTATTTGTAGTGCGCCATGGTCACCACTTCGAGTAAATCTAAATGCATATGCAAGTATTCTCAAAAGAAGAATTACAGACTCTGATAGAATGGTTAAAATACAAATACAAAACACTGTACCTATTGGAAAAGGACACTGTGCTCGAATTGGAGACTTTTTTTGCAATATGCTGGGCACCCGTGGACCTAATTCGAGCATGCTGAATCCAATGGTGATAACCGTTTTTAAAAATTAGCTCGCGTTTTCCAGTAATTTCAACTAAAACAAATTTACGCTCAAAGACCCCCAAAAAAACCTCATTTCTATCGTTTTTTGACCATTTATTGAATTTAAATCGATGGAAATCGATCGAACAGACATCGTATCGACGAATACACATCGAATAGAAACTATTTGAAAAAAAATGAATCGATTCATCATTCAATCTCAATAATGTTGTTTTGTCGCAATCTAAATTCCTCACGTAAAGGCCAGTTCTGTTCGTTACATTGGTCGCCGGCAAAACGGGTATTCCACAAGCACATATTTCTGGTATGACCCGTTTGCATACCTCTTAAAAGAGCCACTACTTTCGAGTCGGCTCAAATTTTCCCCTTTTAGTCATTATATCGATGATTTTTTTAGCGATGCATATATTGCTGCTCAGTGTAATCAGAATGGAATTTTTTGAATTGGTGTTGTGTAGCAGAACCGCTTTCAAACTGCTTTTCAACGAGTCGATAAACAATCGTCAATGCTCGGGATTATATTCATTTTGCATCGTTAAAATCAAACCACGGATGATATTAGCGAGTGAATTATTCCCAATGGATATGAAAAAATTCGTAAAACGATGATGACGATTGATTGCTCCGTATATCCGAACATCCGCTGCCAAAATGTTCGTTTGTTTCAACTCCTTTGCCAAAAGAATGGATTGTCGCTGTGATAGTTTCAGGCTTCTTATAATATGAATGTATTATATATAGTATAATATAATATATCCATAATATTCAAATGAGATTGCGTGATTTCAATGTGATTGCATGGCGCAGAGACATTTGATGATTCATACATTGATACGCCTGCTTCTTCGGTTTTCATGGTTTCTAATGCTGATGGCTGAGATTATTCTGTTCAAATTGATCTTGTAGGAACAGGAATTATATTTGAATGCGGCAGCGGCAATTGAGTATATGCTGTTGGAATGTATTTCAAAGAACCACTTTTTCTTCTGTTCATACCGTAAGTATAATTCATAACACTCAGTTGGATCATGTTCTCTTGGATGTATCCAAATCATCGGAACACCAAATAGCATAGCGGCTCCGGATTTTGTCCGTTTATTCAAATTTAACAATAAACGGCATGTTGTACAAACAATAAACGGCGTTCAATACGCATCAGTACAAACATTTTGTGAGGAATATTGTTGATACAAATCAGCGGTTTCAGCACTTATATTACGCCGAGTGGTCTTAATTACAAATTTTCCACACACGTAACAAAAGGTATCCAATTTAGAACATTTATCCATTTTTGATATTTCAAATTAATTGATTTTACAAACCAATACAATGTACAATCTTGAACGTTTCACTATACACTTCGGTTTGGATTATTTGCTTTAATATTTAGATGTTAACACTTTGACTTTTGGAAGCAAACTGAGCTCTCAGCGGTTAACAGCGCCTCTTACATACCCATTTAACGAAATGGCAGTAACGGGGATGGAAGTTTCTAGAAGGTTCACGAATGGTCCATGGAAGGTTCCAGGAAGCTTTTGGGCCATTGACCAGATTTTCTAGAAAGTTCCAGGAGGTTCTTTGGGCCTACAATTTTTAAATTGAAATTGCTCGAAAACGCGAGCTATCTTTTAAAAACGGTTGGCACCATTGGATTCAGCGTACTCGAATTAGGTTTACCGCCCGGGTGCCCAGCTTGTTTGCATTTTGCAACTAGTACAGTATTATTAATCGTACAAGTACATTCGATTGCTACACTACAAACTTCTACTAAATAAGGAGTCATCAAGTAAGAAAATATGTCTGATTCTGAAGAATTCTTGTCCGAAAACAATTTGAAATTGTTTTCATTGTCTTTCATAAGCTATTGAACCAAACGGGCATAGCTAACGAATTCAACCTTATTCAAACAAAGTTACTAGCACCCACTGTTTCCAAATACAAAAACTTTAATGATGTGGTTGTTGCGACTACAAGATTATTTAATTAAACTTGTAGCTGCTCATTATTGCAATTACTTAATTTCATTAACAAATGATTCCCACCGCTTTAAATTCCATTTAATTGAAGACCACTCCAGGTGAAACCACTAAAAAGTTACCAGAATTGTCAAGACTTTCCAGGAAATAAACACAATGAGATCTTTTAAAAACTTACGACCATCCTTCCGTGTAACCTGCATTTTCCAACTAGCTCAACTACTCCCCTCTTTCATTCCCACAAGGCGTTAGTAGCTTGCAATTATTTATTAATACCAATACTTCTTTTCCAGTAGTTTCCTTTTTCTAACTGCCGAAGTACAAGATAGATGGGAGGGCACTTCGATTGACATAAATTACCTGCTGCAACATACCACTGGAGATATCGGTTGTACAGCAACCCTTCTAGTCATTCCCGAGAATTAATTTATCTTTCGGAATAAGTCAGGGTCTTTTCCGGAAGCTGTAGCAAGTGTAGGGGGATGCAAATCCACGTTGTATGGATTGATTTATGCAGCGAGGGTGAGGGAAGTAGTATTTGAAGAAATTAATGAGGGAGAAATAGAAGGAAAAGTAAATAGATTAAATTAAAAACACTTGGATTTGAAAAAAAAAAATCGAATTTTCTGCAAGAAAATCAGTTTATTACAATTGTGGAGTTTTTCCTTTTACAATGAAGGCTTTAGAAGAGTCAATGTCAAGGTCTAAACTGTATCTGAATTTCACTTACTTGGGTATTATATTTTGAGAATCGAAAACCAATTCCGTTCACCAAATTACCAATCCCATGTTACACTTGAGGTATTCATAAATGGTTTTCTCTGATTGCCCATACAGTTCGTCCGTATCATCTGTTATTAGCAGTGATAACCGGGTTTCATAAATTACGGCTAATAAGTACGAACGCGCTCGTTGGGCTCAATTGATCGCCCATTGCGCAGACATTAACCGGTGTATAATTAATCGTAGTGTTGTCCGTAAATTGCTTTATTTCGAAATACCGATGAATTTACGTTTTATTGACCGTGTCCCACGATCATCCGATACTATCGTCATTAGTAGTCTGGGCAAACAGCGGTAACAGTCAGTGTAGTAGATATGTGGTGGGGAGTCGGCGATTATTTATTTCACGCGTTCACAGCGTCAGTACTAAATCGATGCTGTATGCGAGTAGTTCTGTGTGTATGTAGGCTGTCGTAACTTATTTCGTAATTGTACGCTTATGTTTGCTTTAAAAATGTCGCAGTTAGGTACGTCGCGAAAACGACCAGTGGCAGATACAGTTAAAAACTTTATAGTGGACATACCGCACTTAATTTTTGATGGCGCTAAAATTCAATGTCTAGTTTGTAAAATCCCTTTAATGTGTTGGCCCAGAAGCCATTGCCAACGTCACATCGAAAGCAAACAGCATTGTTCTGCAAAAAGTAGCATACGAGACCAAGAAAAATTTACATTTGATTTATGTGTTACTCTTATTTTATGTAATCTATCGTTTCGTTTTCTAGACAAAGAAGCATTTGTCTTCTTCTGGAATAAATATGCGGACTGTAAATTACCTAGTCGGACATCGATACGAAATGCAGTGCCATTTGCTCGTGAACATATAGAAAAAAGAATGAAAACGGAATTGAAAGATAAAGAGCTGTGGTTGTGTGTAGACGAAACAACAGATCGTCAAAAACATTCTGTGGTTAATGTAACGGTACGTACAATGGAACCACATCGACCGTCACCCTCCTTCTTACTTGCTTCCAAAAGAGTTATAAATTGTACCGCCGATGAGATTTTAAAGGTGGTGTTGAACTCATTGAACAAATTTGAAGTTTCAACTAAGCAACTTTTAATGTCTATGAGTGATGGTGCCGCAAACATGCGTTCTTTGGCCTGATCTCTTAAAGAACACAGTGGTAACTTCTTACATGTAACGTGTAAAATCCATATCTAAATTTGCGGCGCAAACGATTCCTACTGTTTTCCACTAGTAAATGCATTAAATTGCTAGTACAAAGGCAGTGTTTCTAAAGTCCCCGAAACGTACCCGACTATTTCACAAACTGTGTCCTGATTTACCTGAACCACCACAGCCGATTGTTACACGTTGGGGAACATGGTTGCAGGCTACGTTTTACTACAACAAATATTTTGATCAAGTAAAGAAGCTAGTTTTAAAATTCAATCCGACAGAAGCTGCAGCAATCAAGAAAAGCCAGGAAATATTTCAAAATAGATTAAAAGAGATTTACAAACTATTCACAACAATTACTTCGGACTAGCGGAGGGAATAGAAAAATTACAAAATGTTTCGATGTCGCTAGTGGATTCTGTTCAAGTTGTGAATGATGTTCACGCACAATTATGCGTTGTAGAAGGCGAAACATACTGGTGTGTAATACGAAAATTTGAGTGTTTTAGAGAAAGACTCCGATTTTCTTATATTAAGACAAATTTGTGAAGGTGCGTCTGAAGATGCATTAAGTTGTTTCAAAGATTATTTTAAATATGCAAATATAACATCGCTAGATGTCGAATGGTCGTTTTCGGCATTAAAAAACATTCATTCCGCACGTCGTACTCACTTGACTGACACAGCTGCGGAAACATATCTAATGATTCAAATATTTAACAGATGTTACCCACTTTATAATTTCACCCAAGACTTTTAAAACGGTAAGTGTTTCAGCACGTTTTATAATTTATTTCTTACCTTCTATTTTATGTGTAAACTTTTATGCGCTCGCCACGCCTCTGGCTGTTACCGCATATTTGCCCAGGTTAGTCATTAGTATCATTCGACAGAAGATAGAAATATGGACGCATATGCCTACCAACCTAACGTGTTTACAATTTATTGCGCCGGCAAGGCTTAATTCGATTCGCGGAAATGAATTGATTGAAGCATTACGTGGCAAATTGATAGTTTTTGCTTATGGCTGATTGAAAATAATCTATTTTAATTGATTATCAAGATTATGAGAAGGAGA
Organism: Dynastes maya; assembly: GCA_029619315.2. Lineage (NCBI taxonomy): Eukaryota > Metazoa > Arthropoda > Insecta > Coleoptera > Scarabaeidae > Dynastes > Dynastes maya. The sequence continues at coordinate 52,965,147 of JAROYE020000004.1, read as the reverse complement.
GGATCTTAAAGACCATGTTCTGGACTAATTGCGATGAGAATTTAATTCGATTTAAATGAAGGCAGAATTAATAAGGCGGAAAAGTAAGAATAAATTAAATAGGTGCTGGGTTATGGATAATTATTCCATTGAGATAATTTCAGATTGCATTTCCATTTCGTTCAATTATAGCATACAAAATACTTGATGCAAATTAAATAATAATAACAAGACCATGAAATATCCCAAAGCTAAAAGAATCAATTAGGAGATAACTGGAAGATGTTTTCTGGATGCTTTATAATTTGAAGTTAAACATTTGATTGTGTATTTCGCCAAAAATCATTGATTCAGCCAAAATAATTTTATTTAACCTCACATAACTTAAACTAGGACTAGGATTGCGATTGCTCTGCGTTTACGCAACGGAAAGTGCCGACGATGCGCGAAGCGCACGATTCTAACATATACTTGTTTGACTCAACAAAATTATGTCAAATAAAAACATTTGCACATTCAAACAAATTCATTCTGTTGTTTTTAAAAAATGTGCTTTCACTCAAAAATACTTTTGTTAAATTAAATAAATAATTTCAAAGATATATATTTGTTTGATTCAAGAACTTTTTTTTCTCCATGTACAATGTAAATGGAAAACAGGAAAAAGCAGAAAAAGTCAAGAAGATGTTATGCTAACTTGCTCTGTAAATCATACCAGAGAAATAGTTTTAATTGGATTTGAGATTTACAAAGTAGCAAATTATATATAGCGTAGAGGATATAAAAATTATGGTAGCTGCTACGAATGTCGAATGCAGCACGAATTTAAAGCATCCTTAGTATTATCATTTAAGACATAAATTTCCTTCTGGCAACAAAGATTATCTGAACACTTTTGTATCTAAAACTATCATGTACAATTTAACCAGGACTACGAAACTATAATTACTTGGTTTTCAAAAGAGAGTTAAGTTAGACTAATAAGAAAAGAAACTTGTTTGAACATTTTACGCAAAGTTGCTTTTGAGTAATTACGATATTTTACCTTCAAACTCTTCTTAATAAATGAGGATTCATTTTCCATTAAGACATACGCACTTGAAGTTGATTACTCCTCTTCAGATGTTAGCGAAACCTATCCGGTTATTATCCTGCGCCAATTGCGAACGGTTAAATTTAAATTTCTCCTTATTAATTAGCACTGCAGCTGTGCCATCGGCTATTAATAATAATATTAAATCTGAAGGCGTATATGAATGTATGTATGTACAGGAAACGGCGTCAATTACCTCGTTCTATGCTTGTTGCTACGGCATTACTTTGACGCTATAAAAGTGTCGGCCAGTGGCGGAGGGAGGATTGGTAGCGGGGTAGCAACGACGGCGGCGAAGGGTAGCGCTTGATCGTTGTTTATGCGAGAGCGGCTAATTAAACATTTCACTGCGCTGCTGAATGATGAATGATCATGTGTGTACGTCCCGGCTTGCGGAGAGGGTGTTAGCGATTATTATTTAATAAACTTTTTAATTGAGTTTTCGGTCGTAGATTAGCGCCTGCGATATATTATTCCGTATCCGGTAAATTCACCGAAAACAATTCATCTAAAACAGTTCACCTAAAAACAATTTACCTACGTAACATTTCAGTTGTTCAAACAAGTTGTAAATTTCTTTTGATCATTATGCAAAGCCGGTAATTAAAGAAAGATTAAAGAAATAGAAAGCCGATAAGAGAAAAATCAGTTAAGGGCTATTAAGAACCGGAGGTGCAGTTCGGATGCTTATTGGTTCTTAATGACTAGGTGTTCCCTATATGAAGAATATTTTCTTACGCTTTGACAGTTTACACTGAACAAAGTTGCTGCTGAATGGGTATTTGTACTTCAAAAGCAGAGCCTCTGCCGAGAAGATGTACTGGTGTTGTATGGAATATCAGAAAGTGAAGCGCAAATCTCGAGTTGTAACCGCAGGTGATGAAATACTCAAACATTCCGAGGACCACAACCATGCTGGAGATGCTGCGCAAATTGAAGTTGCCCTTTTTTCCAAAAATGTGCGAGATGCCGTTCTGCAATCGCGGGATCTCCCTCATTATATAATGTGAAAGGAAATAAAAAGCAGGTCAAATTTTCTCACAAATTCTATTAACAATCAGGCGACCGGTTTCGTGTTCAAAAACACATCATCAGGCCAGCTACGGGGACAACCATGAAAGAAAACAAGGAAATATACATAAGTGACCAGAAAATTGTAAAGATAATTGTAAAATTGCACCAAAGTGACATGTCAACCAATTAAAATACGTTATGTAGTATATTATTAATAGCTAATCAATTGTAAACTATTCTAAAATACAATACAAGAAGAGAAATTAAAAAAACATATTGATTTAAGGAAAAAATCAATTGTACTTCAATGAGAAAACCTGCCGTTCCTTTCAATCTGGTATTATCGCTATGTAGTATTTATCCAAGCCGTATAATTATGAGTAACACTGCACAAGCGTTGTGCAAAAACCTTCTCAAGGTCGATACTTTCGCATCAGAATGCGCTGCGAGACATCCTGTACACATGAATAATTAAATCAGACGAATTGTGTACTGAACTAATATCTTGACTACTGCTTCCAGGCTGTGTACGTAAATACTTACTGTTCGCGTTTAACGCTGTAAAGAGCACCACAATTTCTCTCTCCTACTCGTTTCTGAACTCATATTTCTATAATAAACGGGAGCTCCACAAGATGTGTACGGAGGGTTTCTCCACGTTTGGTCTCAGCCACATTATGCGCGCCTGAAATTTAATAGAAACATAACCATTGCGCTAAATTAGCCGACGCTCTGCTTAATTTGATGCATACTAGGCCGCGATTCGCTTGGGCGGGGGGGTAACGCTTCAGCCCGCGAGATCTAGCCGCCAGGCTGGCCCGAACGCGATACGCGGCCAAGAGAAGATTTGTTTCGTTCGCATGCGTGCTTAACTAATGGTAACGCGATGTCTCGAGAGAGTAAACTCGCGCGTTAAATGTAGTTTTTCTAATTAAAACGTTTTGACGCAAGACATGGAATAGTAGAGGAGGCGTTACGCTTATAATTGCGGTTTTAAAATGATTTATATCTATGGTGCGAGACGAGATTATCTTGATTGTTTTTTGAAGTTGCTGTTGGCAAAACTTAATAGGCATTGCCAACATGATACTAAAAATAAACTAGAACATTTAATTACAAATTTCTTATTCATGTTTGAAGAGTACGGTAATATACCGACTTTATAGGTCACAATTTTGGGTAGAGCGTTCCAAAGGTATAATTCAAACCTTCTAAACCTAAATGTTGCAAAATATTTTAAAAAAATAACAGTCGATGTACAACCATTATCTAATTACAGAAGTTTTTCTTTTTTATTTTATTATTATTATTATTAAATTTAATTTACACCGATCCTCCAGTGCCAGAATATTGTTTTGTAGTAAATATTGGCACCTTTGATTTTTAAATTTTAGATATAATTTGGGATCGTCAGCATACATTAAATATTCACAAGATAGAATATCATTTATAAACATTATAAATAGTGTTGGTCCTAAATTGGAGCCTTGTGGCACTCCTCACGATGGAAATGGAGATATAGATAAAAAACCCTTAATCGTAACGTATTGACGTCTCACTAATAGATAACTCCCTGAAGGTATTAACAATTTACCAGAAACACCATAGAGCCATTTTTTTGAGTGAAATTGAAATGTTAACTTGCAAACGTCAACTTGCGACGCGCAATTAATTGCCTTGTTGATGTAGTTAGTAAAACGTAATAAATTTGTACAGGTTGAGTCTTTGGGAATAGATCCATGCTGATGAGGTGATATGACCGGCGCAATATGTTGTAACAGTATTTTGTTAATAATTATGTAAAAATCATGATTAATTATCACATAGTAGAGGCTACATCAATTCATTTGTTAATAATTGATTCCAAATACCTATACTTGTGTGGGAGATATGTGGAAGACGTACGACAATTTCTTCTGTCGAATAATTTTTGCCATGGTGAATTTTTGCCCCTACTTTTGAGGTTTTATTTAATATATTGAAATGTTATAATTCAGGGATATTGTTAAAAAAAACCGGCATTCGGGAGTGTCCTTGCACACTCCTTCGGCAATTTTAAATGAATTTTGATATCAGTAAATGGAAATTAACGAAAGTTGAAATTTAAAAAATGCAAAAAATGTTCCTATGAAATTCACAGGAAACCTGCGTATTTTAACCCTTTCTTGCATGATGGTACACCTTTTGTACCACCAAATGTATGTACATGTGTTAATGTATGGTACAAAATATGTACCATTTACTCTGCAGGACCTCTGTTGTAATTTATTGTTGTTGCTTTACTTTACATGGTGGTACAGATCATGTACCACTAAAAAACTGTACATATTTGTTTTTAACCACTACAAAAACTATAAAATTGTTCTTATTAAAGCCCCTATGGCACCGTTTATAATAAATATTGACAACAAAATTGAAGTTTATTATTTCGTGCAAGTAGAGCATTTTCTTATGACATTTCTTCGTGCAGCAAAGAGTTAAACTCCAACCTTCTCTTCTGCTATGAATTTATTCTATAATTTCAATATTAAGCACTTTAAACTGCGAGCGCAGCCAAAATATGAGTTAATTCGATGAAAGCTTGACCAGAAGTGATGAATTTAATTAGCGTCCCTTTCCTACTTTATTTTAATCGCGATGGCGATTGTTTTTATCCTCAGCAAAATTTTGATGATTTCTATCCAAATATAATTTAACGAGGAATTTTGATAAATAAAGTTATGTTTTGAAGTAGCATTATCGAATGGCTGTAGGCACGTTACTAGATAACTCAAAATAGACGACTATGTGATACAAAAACCTTAACGACAACCCTAAAATACGAAAACCTCCTGACATAAATGACGATACCTTTACGAAAGATATTTAATATACGAAATAACACTGGAAATACCTCCTAATTTATGCTGCTGTTTGTTTTAGGAGAATTTTATATTAAATGTGAGGATTTACGAAATGAGGAGAACGAAAAGAAGAGTAGTTTCATCTCAGATTCACCAAGATCGTCGTTGGCTGGAGTTAAATAAATTATTTAGTGCCCCCACTCCGAGGATCGATACACACATAAATATAAAAAAAATGTTTTAATATATTCATAACAGGGCAGAAGACATAACTCAAGGTTTATTCTTTTATGTTTTATTGTAAACCCGGTCACTATTTTAATATGTTGTGTTCGTACCTCTTTACATCAAATTTTTACATATTTAACATTATTTTTTCGACAAGCGATCCTCTTACTCCATACGACATATATTTTGCAAGTTTAAGTTATAATGTTTTACTAAATTTGACAGAAAGTTTATTTGTATAATGTTAACTGCAAGTATTTTTATTTATTTTCAAATTGTTCTTTCTGATATCCTAATGCTAATTATTTCTATCACAATTTTGTAATTTATACTATAAATTCTCAGTGATTTATTTTAGCTTACATTTGTTTCTCATTAGTTGTATCCACAAGGTTCATTTATTATTACTAACCTGGGCAAATATGCGGTAACAGCCAGAGGCGTGGCGAGCGCATAACAGTTTACACATAAAATAGAAGGTAAGAAATAAATTATAAAACGTGCTGAAACACTTACCGTTTTACAAGTCTTCCGTGAAATCACAAGCTGGGTAACATCTGTTAAATATTTGAATCATTAGATATGTTTCCACAGCTGTTTCAGTCAAGTGAGTACGACGTACGGAATAAATGTTTTTTAATGCCGAAAACGACCGTTCGACATCTAGCGATGTTATATTTGCATATTTAAAATAATCTTTGAAACAACTTAATGCATCTTCATACGCACCTTCACAAATTTGTTTTAATCTAAGAAAATCTGAGTCTTTCTCTAAAACACTTCCAAATTTTCGTATTACACACCCATTTGTTTCGCCTTCTACAACGCATAACTGTGCGTGAACATCATTCACAATTTGAACAGAATCCACTAGCGACATCGAAACATTTTCTAATTTTTCTATTCCCTCCGCTAGTCCGAAGTAATTGTTGTGAATAGTTTGTAAATCTCTTTTAACCTGACTATCTTGTAATATTTCCCGGCTTTTCTTGATTGCTGCGGCTTCTGTCGGATTGAATTTCAAAACTACCTTCTTTACTTGATCAAAATATTTGTTGTAGTAAAACGTAGCCTGCAACCATGTTCCCCAACGTGTAACAATCGGCTATGGTGGTTCAGGTAAACAGGACACAGTTTGTGAAATAGTCGGGTACGTTTCGGGGACTTTAGAAACACTGCCTTTGTATTAGCAATCAATGCATTTACTAGTGGAAAACATGTAGGAATCGTTTGCGCCGCAAGATTTAGAATATGGATTTTACACGTTACATGTAAGAAGTTACCACTGTGTTCTTTAAAAGATCGGCCCAAAGAACGCATGTTTGCGGCACCATCACTCATAGACATAAAAAGTTGCTTAGTTGAAACTTCAAATTTGTTCAATGAGTTCAACACCACTTTTAAAATCTCATCGGCAGTACAATTTATAACTCATTTGGAAGCAAGTAAGGAGGATGACGGTCGATGTGGTTCCATTGTACGTACCATTACATTAACCACAGAATGTTTTTGACAATCTGTTGTTTCGTCCACACACAACCACAGTTTTTTATTTTTCAATTTCGTTTTCATTCTCTTTTCTATATGTTCACGAGCAAATGGCACTACATTTTGTATCGATGTCCGACTAGGTAATTTACAGTCCGCATATTTATTCCAGAAGGAGACAAATGCTTCTTTGTCTAGTAAATGAAACGATAGATAAGAGTAGCACAATCAAATGTAAATTTTTCCTGGTCTCGTATGCCACTTTTTGTAGAAGAATGCTGTTTGCTTTCGATGTGACGTTGACAATGGCTTCTGGACCAACACATTAAAGGGATTTTACAAACTAGACATTGAATTTTAGCGCCATCAAGAATTAAGTCCGGTATATCCACTATAAAGTTTTTAACTGTGTCTGCCGTTGGTCGTTTTCGCGACGTACCTAACTGCGACATTTTTAAAGCAAACATGAGCGTACAATTACGAACTAAGTTACGACAGCCTACATATACACAGAACTACTCACATACAGCATTGATTTAGTAGTGTCGCTGTGAACGCGTGAAATAAATAATCGCCGACTCCGCACCACATATCTACTACACTGACTGTTGCCGCTGTTTGCCTAGACTAATTATTACTATACATTTGTATAATAGAAAAAAAACAATATTGTAATTATAAATTAAAAAAATGTAGTCAGTACTCAACCTAGCATATTATATTATGGATTACTTTCAGCCCGCCTGAGGATGAGCTGATATTAGCTCGAAACTGGTAGCATTGTGTTATTAAAGAGTTATTATTAATTATATATACACCTTTTCCTAGTTATGAATCACTCGCCCAGAGACACCTTGTATCGTTTCTATTTTCAAGGTTTTTGTAAAACTGACATTTCTTAAATTGAACATACTTGATTGTGATTCCGTAAGTAAAAACAATCTACTTACTATTTTGTGGTTTTTAGTCATAAAATTAAATCTACTATGCGCTCACGAAGTTCGAATAAAAGCATACTAAACACCGTTCTTTGCGTGATGTTATTAACCATCGGGATCATAGGTCTTATTGATTTCAAGTTATCCATTCCTGTACACCTTTATCTCTACACCCGGACTTAGTTCTGTAAGTGATACATTAAATATTATGTAGTTCTACCTTTAAGGCAATCAAGCTCACGATTTTCAATTTAGAAAAAATAAGAAACCGTAAGTGTACGTATACCTTTAAGTAACGATAACCATCATACGCCTAACATTCACGTATGAATTTGCGCGACTCTAAGACAAGAAAGGAATGTTAACAATCCGGCTCGTATATAATTGATACGTGTAGCGTAACAAAGTGCATTTCACAATCTTAAATTGATCCGATCCCTTTCGCCTGACACAACAATAATACCCCGACCGACGATCGGGAGAATTCACGATTCTCTCTCATCGTCTCTCTCATGTCCATCGATCGATGGTAAATCACAGCCTGAGAGATGCAGTGAAACGGCGATAAATAATGCATGTGGTAGGTATATGCTTTATGATCCTCCTCTTGGGCGCAAGAGAAAGCTATCATTACGACATTAACCGGGCTGTATGGTTAGCGTAGGGCAACGTTTCGTAATACCTACGAGTGAGAAGACATTTATTTAAGCAAAGCTAGGAATGATCATGTTGAAGGAATGGAGAAATAATATACCAATTACTACGTGGAGGGAGTTTATTGTAAAATGGGAAGGAGATTACCATTGCATGTCGTCATTTTGACGAATTCTTAGGGTATTTGTGTGACTTGTCAAGAATCGAATATTTCTGTTTATTTTTACGAGGTAATATCCAAAAGTTCAATTTGATTTTCATCTTTGGAAAGAGGACAAAGTCGCAACGAGCCAGGTCAGGGATGAAAAATAATGGCCATGTTCTTTTCGCCAAAAAATTGTGATGAAAGCGGTTGTAGCGTAACAGAAATAGTAGGGAGAAAAAGGAATAATAAAAAAAACTGCAGACGTACCTGAATGTAATTCTCCTGTTAAATACCCGCTAGCATGGACCAAGGATGAGTTCACGAGTAACTAAAAAAGTATGCGTGAAAAACGGGAACGCGAGGTAGGGGTGGGGGTGGGGGGGGGGGGCAACGCATATTATTACTTTAATGTAAATAAAAAAGAATAGTAATCAATAGAGATGAAAATATTAGCACTAAACTGTTAATGAACAAAATTTAAATTTTAAAGGATCGACGTTGGTGACCACTACGTTCGATTTAACATTTAACATCGATCATACATAGAAACGAAATTTGTTAAAATTACTCACATAAAATGTACAAATTAAAAAAAAAGAAAATAATATTCGTTAGAATAACTTGTGGTAAAAGGTAAAATGTTCGTTAAAAAAAAGAAATGAAATGGAAAATGGAAAAACACAAATTACCAGAAATTTAGTAAATTTTTAATAAGGATTATAGTAATAATAAAAGATTCCTATAGTATACCCAAACGTTAATGAGAATTACTTAAATAAAATAAAGTTAAAAGAAAAGTTTAAAATTTAGAAAAAAAAAAATGTTTGTAAACAGAAAACAAAAATAAAACGAAAAGTCCACTATCTGGGCTATGATCAACTGGAGCTTTCGAGTAACCTTGAGCTATCGTGGTCGAGCGGCGGTGAATCGGCGCTAGTCCTGTCCCTGGGTTGAATAGGACGCAATCTTATATATGGACATACACACCCAGCAAAACTCTACCTTTCAGTGGATTTCGGCAAAATGTGCTTAAGGAAAACCCAACAAAAAAAAACCCTCGAATGGATGGAAGGTTTATTTGCCGATGATCGATAATTATTCAATGAACGACTGGTGTACTGTCGTGAAAATTATCACACCCGACAATGTCGATAATGATTATATAAAAAAACTGAATACAGAACCATTTACACTATTTAATACTGTAATACTTTGAAAATCTTTAAATCCTACATTAAGTAGAGGCAAACAGCCACAAGCAGATTTTCGATAAGCGGTATTTCTCGGTCGCCACCAAAAAGAGTTGAGTTAATTACCAATCAACGAACATCGTGCATTCTATTGCAATGAACTTAGGTAAATTTAGTTATAATAAAAAGAACCAAAACAAAAATAAAAAGAAAGAAAGACGTGATGAAAATTGTGAAATTACTATCAGTAAATTAACCAAACATTATATATGTCAATAGAAATTATAAATTTTGAAGTATATTAAAAAAGATAACGTAGCGACATCTATTGTAAACATAAAATAACTCTTGACAGTAAGGAATACAATTATGTTGATAAAATAGAATTTGACACGTTACACGGTGTATAACTTCACGTTATCGTAGTAGTGAACCCAGTATTGGCCGCTTCTCTGGATGTATTCTTCTCACATCTCTTAGAACGCCACAATAGACCTTTGCATTAATGAACCAAGGAGTATGGCGGTCGTGAGGAAATTGTCGGGGGTGGTGGGGAAACTCTTTTAAATTTCACCAATATTTCGCTTTTATTTTTAAACCTTCATCAGGGTCATAAATGAGTTAAAATATTACTGTTCACAGGTAAGCTAAATTTTGGCCCCAAAGACAACAAATTACTAACATCAACAGGAATTTGCTTGTTGCTAACATTTAATAACCATTTTGAATTACCTTTAAAATAAGTGATTTTGGTTGTCTGTTAATTCTTTTTCCTTCATTACATTTTTTACGAAAAGCAATTTGCATACTATCATTATAATTACTAACTATTTTGAAAGGTAAAACTAATTTTAAGTGATTCTTAATGTTATCAATAGTTTTTTGAATTTTAAAAATATTAGAACAAGTGGTTTGATTTCGTTAATTCAAAATGCTCCTAACCTTAGTTGTAAATTGTGGATCTTCTTCCTTAAGGAAGCGTCGTTAGTATTCATCAGTCCAATCAGGTTCTTGTAATTTTAAGCGATTCATCAGTCAATCTCCTAGCTTGGAGATCTTTGAATCTCTGCGTTCACAAGTGTGGCTGATGAAGTTTTAAAAATAAAAGCGAAATATTGGTGAAATTTAAAAGTTATATTTTTTCTAAAACTCTGGTCGTCATCCCGACAGTTTTAACCACGTGGTTGCATTAATGGTCTGACTTAAAAGTGGATAATCCCATCAATCAGCAAGAGCTTAATGTTGCTTTTGACTTGACAGGTTTGGCCGAGGTGAAGATAGACTTTCCCATTGTGTCAACTGTTGTTTAGTTTCGAGGTCATCCCCATAAATTCAACTTTCGTCACCTATGACGAGCTTGCAAAGAAAACCTGATTCAGTTTGAATCTGTTCCTTCAATTCCCTACAGATATCCATGTAACGCTTTTCATGTTCAGTTCTTCCGATAAAATCCTCTAATATGTGACATAAGATAGTCCCACATTGTTACAAATATCTTGGATGGTCTGCCTAGGATCATTCATAACTGCATTCCGAACAGCAACATGTTCTGGTGTAATGGTTGTCCGGAAGGTTCGCCTTCATCAACTGATGTTTTGGAACTTTTGGGTACCACCTCGTACCATGATAGAAAAAAGAATGTTGTTTGAAGTTTTAACTCAACATTAAGTATTTTAAAACGAGAATATACTATGATACCAATTGCTGTATTGATTACCAAAATATTCATACAATCGTTATCAAAGCAGGTTTTGATCGTAGTTTGTACTGAGACCAACATTTTTCTTAATTTGAACTTATGCTTTAATGAATGCTCCTGAAATATGTTTTTTGTGTTTTTTATGCAATTATTGTGTCAAAAAATATTCTTTTTATAAAATGTTAGTCAATTTATTTTGATAGACGTACGATCTCTAAACTAATTCAAGTTTGTGTTTTCTAAAATTTGAAGAAACTAAGACATTATTATTATTATCCAATTTAAGTACCGCCTAAATTTAATTAGTAACCCTAGATAGTAGGTAGATACTACAGAATTCAAAAAATTAACCTGCCTAATGCCAACCAATGATCATATCGGTACCTAATCCATAATCTTTGTTATTCTGAACGCTACTCATATAGTTCATTTATGACCGTTGATAACTTTGCTCGTATTCCTACCAACAGAACAGAAAAAAACGAAAAAACAAACATCAACGGCATAATAGGACGACGGGAAAAAAAGAACAAACGATATCCCATCCAGCGCCGATCACGATCGATTTCTATCTCACATCTACCTGTCACGCGTTATCCCGTATACTCCTTCTTTTCTCTTTCCTTTAAAATCGCAAGCGATCGAAGTAGGAGGCCAAAACGAAGGAAGGAATAGACAACAAGCGACTCGCTCACGACCACTCTTCGAAACGAAACGGAGAAGCAAGAAAAAAAACAAAAACAACCATCAGGCAGTACTGCCAACAACAATGACACTTGAGGTGTTACACAATCGGTTAGTCTAATCGGATCGAAGTACAATGGAGGTACTGTTCGCTCTATGAGAGGTGAAGAAAGAGATGGATGATTGTGGAGAAGATAGAAGGAAAAGGAAGGCAACGTTTAGACATGTGTGCGTGTATATCTTGTCGTATATGTGAAGGGTCATCGGTGAATGACCGGGAAGAAGTCTGGTTGGCATGCTACGGCTCGCACCTTTCACCGCTATTCCTGCGGGATGACGGTCGTGAGCCGCCCTTCTTTATCGGCCGATCCGAGCGAACCCTAGAATCAATTACGCGAAAAGACCTTTCCGGTCTTAATCTCGACGGTATTTTGTACACTACTGGAGGCTATGTACAATGGGTGAAGTGGGGGAGGAGATGTTTCTGGATGATTCTGGGGCGATTAAATTACTATTAAAAATAAATTCGTTGGGATAATTACGTTCGCATCTTTTGAGGGTTGATATTAGGAAATTGCTAAAACTTCATTTAAAAGGGTAAATAAACATAATTCTTATCACTTCTCGATTAGGATCCATCTCATTTACTAGAATGTCGGGAATTTACAGCATCTATTGGCGTTACAATAGTACTAGTAAAGATAGTTATTTTGCTTTTGTGCAAAATGGAAATTTCAGGTGAAGGTTTTCGTTGGATGACTTCTTACGATTTTAGTCAAGGCCTAATACAACACCATCAGAAAAGACTGTTTACAACTGGCTTGCAGAATTTCGTCGAGGTCGTGCTTCCGTCAGTGATGAATTTCATGAAGGTCAACTAAAATCGGTTGTTGTTCCAGAAACAAGTGATGCTGTACGCAACATAATTGAAGAGGATCGGCATGTGACTTACTGTGAGAAAGAGACATCTTTAGACATATCAAAGATTGCAGTACATTCGATTTTTCATCAACATTTAGGGGTGAAAAAGATCGGGTCAATTCGGGGAATCCATTGGGAGGATTCCCCGAATTGACCCGAACACAAAAAAGGCCGGTGCCAATTGGAGTAAGGAAGTGCTCAAAATATTCGACAGAGGAACTTCAAAATCCGTATTCAATATGATAACACGTGACAAAACTTGGATATCTTCGTATAAGCCGGAAACTAAGCAACAATCAATTGTTTGGATGTACACAGATGACCCGAATCCAACAAAAGTTCGTTCATGAAGCACGCCAAGAAAATGATTGCTTGTTTCTTTTGTTGTACTAGATATGTTGCAGGCATTGCTTTGGAAGATCGAAGAACAGTTAATGCTGAATGATATACAATTTTTTTGACAGAAGTCATCGATGAAATTAGGAAAAACAATCAACAACTTCGCATCATCCTTCATCATGAGAATGCCAATTCTCACACAGCACATCAAACAATTGATTATTTGAAGGAGAAAAACATCGAACAACCGGTAAGAAATTCGAAGTATTCAGTATATAATTTATACCGTGCGCAAAAGTCAGGAAGCTTGTTTGAGCTTGTTAACACATTGCATAGTAGGAGTAATGTTTTACAATGAATTGTAGTAGTGATATCGTATCAGCGTTATACTTAGAAATAACTTTAATCCTGCTACAAACGTAAAGGTCTCTCAGAGAAGTCTATATCGCTGCTGTCTGAATCATTTGAACTGATTATTAAAGATGTTTCATAGTTTTCACTATTTATATCATTATGGCAATCACCGATTTTAGTGCCAAATTTGAGTAGTGGCGCAGCATTCGGAATGAAACTCATACTTCCTCCAGTATGTACAATAAGCAGCTTTGAATATAGGGCAGAGCATCCCTTCAACACTTGTCACGCTATGATTCTCTAGCAGCAGCGTTAGAGTGGACGAGAGTTACATCCATGTAGATTGCTTGGAATTAGCGATTTTAAGCGGGTATAAGTTCAGGGTACAAAAGGAGTGATGTGAGTGTGGAAGCTTCATTATGCCAATTATCTTCACGAAATTGAAAATATTGGAAAATATGGAGGTACAAAAGTAATAGTAGGGGTTGGTGCGACACTTAGAAGCAAGTTTTATTCTGCAAGGGAAACATTGAGGCTGTAAAATAATTTACAAGAAATATTTTGCAGAAACAATGTCATGCACTTGTGGAAGATGACGCTTTGTGCCATGAGGTAAAAACAGCGACGTTGCGAATTGCAAAACAAGAAGTGTCTCAGAAGTTCTCCGAATGAATGAGCTTGGATTCATAATCAAATCCAGACTCAATAATAACGATCTTGAAACATTAAGAAATATGTTCGACCAAGACAATATCAATAAAACCTATGTCAAACCTCAAGTGCAACACCTAAATCAAGTAAGGAGAACAGGGATCTTTACAACTTTTTCATGTCTTTCTTCAGATTGTATGAACGGTCAAGCGAAACGAGCGATGATCATTGAATTTATGGTTGTGCCTAACTATACCGAGAGACCGGTCAGGATTCCTTTCGTTTTACATTCACAGCAAGTCGTCCATTATCCGCAGTTATTTAGTTGAGGGGTATAGGCGGAAAGAACACAAAATTGACGGATAGAAAGGACGTAACCGCTGTCTCATTCGATTTCAATTTTTATTCGGGTGGGATGGCCACGTCTCTTGCGTTTCGTGATGACAAGACCCTTTTCCGCCTTTTCTCCTTATTTTAACTTGTATTTTAGTCTAAGGGGCGAAAGTAGGTACTTGTACATATTTTCTCTTGAAGACTTATATTTAATATATGTTCTCTCACAATCAGTACGCGGCTGAAGATGAAGACCCACGTGTCTTCGAAACGCCCTTTCCGAGCTAATTAATAGTTGTTTGCTATACTACCCCACAGTCCTTGCTATCATTATTACATAATGATGGAGTTCTTCAGGTGAGAAAACTGTCAATCTTATAAGTTCCTTTTGGAACAGAATAACCTTTGTACGCAGCAAAAAAGGGCTGAATTATTACGTTTTTTAACATATACATGGTTTTGGAATATTTGAAATATCCTTAGCGTACAATGCCAATAAACACACGGATTTTGAAAAATGTATTTGTTCGCAGGTTTCCAAAATGTATTCTGGTATATTTTTAAAAATATATATATTCCATAAACCATGAGAAAGATCACATAAAAATATTTCCGTTTCAGCACAAAATAACCAATATTTACTTTAAACATTATTGCCATACTTTAAACAAACAATTCCAGTATACGATCTTGCTACTTCCTGGTAACCACAACCTACCTTTATTATTGCTGTCCAGCAGCTATAAACTAGTCTTCAGCGTTTTAAAACTAAAACATGACACCTTTTCAAATTAAAATAACGCGTAATAGCATTACGAGCTCAGTTCCTAGTTATTAATAACGTGCACAATCTTCTTGGTAATTGTTCTGTTAGCGTGATGTAATGGTGGTAACTAATATCCTATATTAAAACTCTATCTGTGGCTTGAATCTACGTAATCGCGTTTAAAAAATAATTTTACCCGTTATGTTCCATTAAATTATCCACCGATAGCGTGAGACTTAACAATTGATCTCTTAATTTATTGCAATGAACAGTTAATTGCTGCCCGGCCTTCATCGTGCTTAACCGAAATTGAACTTAAACTCGAACTCATCGATATATGTAGTACATGCATATCAGCACATCAATATAATATAGACAGGAAAGGTGCGCGTAATAATGTAGTGTTAATCCAAGGGAGAAAGTGAGACGCAAGTCTTTTCAGGCTATAAGAATCCAATGTAATTATCGATATTGTTGTTGTGAACGCCTTTGGTAGCGGTGATTGTTCCAGGAAAGCAGTAATGATGTATTGAATAAGAATTTTCGCCTTCTGGGTAATGGTATTCGGATGTTTTGCTTGAAGGAATTACAGACACTTGTTTTTGTGAACAAGTAACGAGTTTTGTTGGGAAATACTTCTCATGTTTCAACGATTGTGGATCGATGTCTTCTATGCATTCAAAAAAAATCTTAACATATAGTGTTGACACGGATGAAGTTAACGAAAGTTCTTGAGATGGAATTTAATATTTGGGAAATAAGTCCTGCTTGGTCTAAAACTTATTTTTAGTTTACTTTCGATTTTTTTAAATCAAGTCGGCCTTTACAGTTGAGTAAAAACTATTTTGGTTTCAGATAAAGTATCTTTTCCTTTCATTATATGCTAAAATGTTACTAACAAGGGAACATCCCGAACCCGAAAATTCAAAAAAATTTGAAGCTTTGTGAACAATTAGTCCACACCCAAGGATGTTCGAAAGTATTTTCCTTATCGGCCCAATCTCGTTTTAGGAGGGTGAAACTACCCCTGAAAGCTTAGTGGATTTTCGGTTTTCTTAAAATAATTCGGCAGAGGCTGGAACAGATACGTCACAACTATACATCAAAATAATCGTCTCATCGAGCTCTATGATATATATGAAAATGTACACCCTAGATAGTATTTAGATAAGAAAATGTATATAATGAAAAGTCACTTTTGTAATTCGTTAGTACTACATGTGAGCTTTAGAATATTAGCACGACAATGGCAGTCATAAATCCAGTAAATGTAGTTCGTTTACTTATGATAACATTTAATGTTGTGAATGATAACCGGCCCGTGGGTTTCAACAATAAAGAAAGTGAAATTCACGACCTATTAAGGGATATATTAATTAGATCTCGAGACGACACATTTGTGGTAGATAATGACGTAACACTAGAATTCTTGCAAAGAATTTAGACCACATTCTGCAGAATTTGTCGATGACAGATATCTACTTTCGCGGGAAGAAATATTAGAAGTTTTACAATTTGAATAAGACGAAGAATGTATACCTGAAGGAGAAGATATTGTCTCTTTAGAATACAAGGAAAAAACCGTTGCCTTCTGGAAAAATGAAAAAAAAAACGACGCTCATATGAAGCTGTAAAACATAGATTTATCTTCAATACAATAAGGTCTTACAAAATCTCATGGGCTTCCAATTTGATTTTCAACTCTTATTGGTTAAAGCATGAACGTCCAAAAACCGTATATTTTTCTCAAGGATGCACAAGACACATGAAAAAAGAAAAGAAATATTATTAAGCTTTTTATAATTGAAAAAATTAATTCTAGGATTACTTTTTTCGAAATGAATACAGGATGAGTCATCTCCGCCGGCTCGGAGGATTGTGCCTTTGTGAACGGAGATTTTCCAACACGGTTTCTTTCTTGTATAAAGTCTCATTATGGGCATTGTTTAAAATTATATTGTAACTTATAGGGTGTGTCATAACTTCGTAACTATTAGGGTTTCTTTGAAAAAGTTGACATTTATAAAAATCGTTATTTCTTCGGAAGTGCGCATTGGTACCAAGATTAGGCATAAAAGAAGCTAATACTCACGTGCTTATGTGGTTCTGAATTGATAATGTGTAATATTGCCTTAAGTTGGTATGACATTTTTGTTCAAAAGTATTTTCTTTAAAAAACACTCTGTATATCATTTTAGTTTTGAATTTTTGGCAAAATGTTAGAGAAAAAAATTACAAACATATTGATGGTTTAAAATCAACCATTTTTTGTTACAGCAATTTTTGAGGGTTTAAAAAAATTTATCCATTTTATAGATCTCTACTATCCGTGAGGCTTTGAAGAAATATTGTCATGAGGCAATGAAAGCAATATATTTAGAAAATTGCTATCGTTTTCGTAATTTACCATCTGTCACCTATCAAAAACTCCCCCCCTTTACCAGTAAATAAGAAGGCTTTATCCTTACAGCATCAAACTATCAATAAATGAGAGATCAAAACCAAATATAGCACACCAAAAGCTCCCTACACATTTTTCCAATAATCCATCCCCATAATTACATATCCCCGGCTTCACCACAATCCAATCCACACCCTACGTGCGCAAATAACCAATTCGCAGAAACCAGAACCTTCCGGGATACAACATTTCACCAATTTACCGTGCAGTTGCGCGTTGTTCCCTCGGGGTACACGTGTGCTCCTGAAATAGTTAAAATAATTCAGATATCTCGTCGGAAACGACGTTTGCTTTTGTTTTTCGCTTTTTTTCTGGTATTGGGCGCAATTGCAATTTCCTGAAAGCGCACGCGGAGACAGAAGCAATACGTGGATGCTCTCCGATGCAGAAGTTAATTTATACGAACCGAATGGAATTAAATGCGCGTCATGCACAAGTCGACGGCTATAGTAAAAGGCCGGGGAAGGCATGCCGGACGAAGATATGATGCTAAAAATATGCAGAGTCAGTCATAGCTCGCTGACTTTTTAGGTTATCTAGATGCGACTAATTTATCAGATGATGTTTTCGATGTAGTTACAGAAATACCCTTCTATGTTGCATATTTAAGTTGTTTCATATACAGTACAATGCAAATTTTATAGTCCACTAACAAAGTAAGATGATTGAAACACGATTTAGTTTATTAGAAAATAGCGATATGTCCACTCAACGAAATAGTTTAGTTGCTATGGCAATCATTTATATTTTTTATATGATATAATTACTTTCAAAATACTGGATGGTGACCCAACTACCTTTATTCAAAATAAACTTATTAAATCTTTGAAAGATAATACTTTTATTGGAGAGATGGTGGCAAAAAGATTAATTTGTTACAATGGTGCTCGCCCTAAATTTTATTGTTTACCTAAAATCCGCAAGACCAATTGTCCTTTAAGAACTATTGTAACATTTGTGGGGTCTACCACTTATCTCTTTTCTGGCTTTGTCGCAGGGATTCTCTTTACAGCATTTAGTAGCAGAACTAATTAAAATATTCTGGATAGTTTCTCTTTTATTGAAAAAGTAAAAGCTTTATCTTTACCTTCAGAATACGTGCTGATTTCTCTGGATGTGGTCTCTCTTTTTACTAATATCCCTCTGGAGCAGGTTTTGGAAGTTACAGCCTTATATAGGGAATTAGTCTCCTCTCATACATCCATCCCTATGGATAAGTACTTTCCAAAATGTAAAGAAAACAGTTGAAATTAAAAGTTAATCGCTATACCACGATTTATTCGTTGCAGGTAAGGTAAGAAGAAGCAAATTATCGAACAACTTTGGTTCAGAACTCCGTTCCATGCAATTCTGAATAGAAATTTGACTAAATTCGAACGAATTCTGTTTTATTCAGCATGGAGTTCACAATGCAACTCGAATTGGTGTTGAACCTTCTTTTTTCTATGTTATTCCAATGTCTTACGTCATATTGAAATCAATTCTCTGTGAGTCTATGCCCATGAGATTTATTTCAAACTTTGCAACATTATTTAATTTTATTATTTTTTTTTAATATTAGTATAATGCCTTCTAATTTCTTTCAAAAAAAGGAAAAACCTATGTAAACCTAACCAAATCCCAAAGGTCTTTTGGAAACACCTGTGCCACCGTGGTTGTTTAGTCAAGTTGAACGCATTGCTGAATGTAAGAAGCATCATCCTCCTTTTAGAGAACAAATCGCTTTAATTTTCTGGAAATATGCGAATATTGACTCGTTACATCCTTGATACGCTATCTCTATGTTAGACAGAATATTATCAAAGTTATAAAAGTAAGGGCGCCCTCAGGGAGGTGTACTGTCAGCCCTTCTAAGGGCGTCTCTCGTCGACGATCTAATAACAAAACTGCCCAAAGAAAGCCTCCATTGCCTAGGATATGTTGACGACCTAGCAATAGTGGTACGAGGCAAATTTGCCGGGGTAATATCAGAAAGAATGTAAAATGCCCTAAATACAGTAGACAACTGGTGTAAACAGGAAAGGCCTACAGTCAACGGCCAAAAACCACAAATCATCGTATTCGCAAAGAAACGCATAATTCGAGGTTTAAAGCCAATTATGCTAGGAGGAGTGGAGATTCCCTTTGTCAAAGAAACGAAATACCTCGAGGTATGGTACGATTAAAGATTTATATGAAACTGTCACATCAATAAAACCATCACCAAATCTACTATTATCTTAGGCAGATGTAGAAAGTTGTGTGGAAAACACACCTGCAGGTGGAGACAATAAGGCGGCTAAGTGGCATACAAAGACAATGTCTATGTACCACGGGGGCCATGAAAATCATGCCGATAGCTGCTCTGGAGGTCATCCTTAACCTAGAACAAGTACATGTACACATTCAAGGAGAGGCTAAGTTAACAAGTTACAGTCTAATGAATGGTCAACCTCCCATAATAAGAACGCATAATGCAGATCACCAAAAACTGCTAAAGGAGCTCAAGGCGGGGCCACAGTAATACCAGATAGAGAAGGATGGTAAAAAGGCCTGTCTATTAAAGCCGAATCAATCTAGTACACAGACGGCTCAAAGACGGAAACTCGAGCCAGAGCCGGAATTTGCAGGATTACGCCAAAAATAACTAAATCACTAATTCGAAAAGTAACAGCATTTCAAACCGAAATGGCAGAAGTGCTGGGGTGTATTGAAGAATTAGACAAGCAAGAAGTTAATTATCGATCTATTGCTATCTATTCAGACAGTCAAGCAGTGATAAAAGCACTGGACTCCACACAGGCGAAGTCAAAACTGGTGTGTGACTGCATGAATGCGCTCAATAGGCTAGGTAACCGAACTAATGTGATCCTGGTCTGGGTACCAGGACACGAAGGTCATCGAGAGAATATCAAGGCAGACGAATTAGCCCCAGTAGATTCGTCAAGTGCTACAAAAACCCAAAGCACTCTGTAGGACACAGGCCTTAATTTATAGCAGACCTACTATGCAGGGACAGAAAGTCCGTCAGAACAATAGTAGGCCTGCTAATAGGACATTGTATGCTCATGAAACATATGAGCAACCTAGGCCTGACAGAGGAAACAGCATATAGATTCTGTCAGGCGGAAGAAGAAACTGCCGTCCATGTGCTGTGCGACTGTACAGCACTGGCAGAAATACGGCTCTGAGAAATGGGCTCGGAATATCCAAGGGACGAAACCTATGCAGAGGGATCATTCACAAAGCTGCAAGGTTTGGTAAAAAAGGTAAAGCTAACGTAATTGATCTAATAATGGAGGAACCATAATAGATCCGAAAAGGTTGGAGTGGAATAGGTCAAGAACCACCTCAAATACTAATCTAAACAGAATAATTTTTTGATGCTTTTTTACATATTTCCACTGCTTCATGCATTTTTGAAAAGAGATTTCATGCTTGTAAATAGAACTGGCAGCCAATAATATTTGCACACCACTGTATTTACCAAGAAATTGCTCCTATGGCGCTGTATGCATGAAATGTTTATACATACGTACTACATACCTATGCTCATGGCATTCACGATGGAAATCACAAAGATAATTGCTCAGAGATGGACGGAACGCGAATAATAACAAGTATATTGCCGAAGCGTCATGGGTTTGGACTTTTCACGCCAACTGTCAGCATAAATGCGTTTGCTTGAAATACGTGCTGATTTATAATACAGTAGTGTGTAGCGTGTTATTGCACGATAGCTAAGGAAGACGCGGAACATGAATGGAGAGAGAGAACAGTAATGCCTGTGATTACTTAGACCGCGTTTAAGTAAATTAAAGATTGCGCATCGGAGGGAAGCAGGTTTTAGTTGTAATAAGAAAAAAAGATGCGTGTGTAAAAGTGGTTTTCGAGACTTAAAACACCTGCTGTTGCTGTCCTGGAGAATCTCCGTTTTTGGTATATCGGAAGATATTCGTTTTAATTCCTTGACGTTAAAGTAAAGTTGTAAGGTTAATGTTTCAACATTATTCTTTTTTTGGAAAATATATACAAATTCAGAAACCATCAAGTGAATTGGAAAAGGTAATTAAAGTATTTAATAATTTTCAAAGAACTTTATGAAGAATTAGAATTATGAAGAAAGAGGCCTTGGAATCCCGTTATTTTCTTGAAATAAATGGGTAAAACGAAAACTACAACGAAGAAACTAAAGTTAGGATTGTAATTGATAATGGTCAGATGAAACAAGTGACGAGTTACAAATACCTAGAAAGTATAATTAATAGAAGGGAAGGTATTAAAGAAGGGGCTGAATAGAAGAATAGCGTTTGTAGTCAGAATCTACCATATTTTATAGAAAAAATTCTTCAATCATGAATAAATTACAAATACAATTAAAACGTCTATTTGTGAAAATTCTCACATACTTACCAGCGCTAATTTATTTAGGTCAAAGCTGCCTCAGAGAGACAGGAAAGCAATAAGGTTCCATAGAGAGGGCTTAGGTATCATAAAAAACCAGGACTAGAATAGACAAGAAGAGGAATTAAGACATTAGGAGACAGTTAGGAGTGAAATCTGCAAGAGAAACTTTCGAAAACTTAAGCGGTAAACATGGAATATTATTTCTTTAAGCTAGAACGTAATCATAAGAATGGACAGAGATGGAAAATGCATAGACTTCATTAAAAAGAGGAATAAAAATGCAGCGGTAAAAGAAACCTTAACACCCTAAAGGTAAAAAAGGGGGTTAGACTGCGCGTGTACGCACGTAATAATTTCTGAAATAATAATTTTTCATTTTGAGCAGCACTTCCACATAATTTTGGGTTATTTGTGGATCCTTTACAATTATTGGTTCTAAATATTCATTTTTGAAATTGAAGGTTTCTTTTTGCACAATTCATCTCACAACTTGAAATCAGATTTCTATACAATTGTTGAGATGTTTCCACTATATGTATGTATATTATTTTTAAATATTTATAGAAAATTCCAAAAATTTTGGGCGTTTGAAGTCATTACTATGGTGGCGCAAATTTGTGGAACCACAATTTGCACGAATTCTTTAAAGATTGTTTTTGTCCAAAAATGTTCCATATTTTTTCCATATCTTGTTTATCACCTAGTTTTCAATGAGGTTAAATTTACTTCCGTGAAAGTAAAAAAAATGCTCTGTTCCAAAATGAAGTGTGTTTGTACAAAACGTAGCGAATTAATAATATTAAAGGTATTGCGTTTTTGGAAAAAAATAGTTTTAAATTCAGTGTGTAGTACCAGCCCTGAAGATGCCACATAAGAGTGTGGACGAAACGTCGGCAGAAGCTACGATAACGACGCGCTTCCAACCGTTACCTACGATATACACAAGGCCTGAGCGCTTTGACGTCAGCAAGCTGTGACGTATTTTGAAGTAGGTCGTCGATCATTCACACGTTCAGATCGTTTCTTGCGTTTTGAGTTGGTTTATCCAAATTACATTGGTTTTATTTTTAAAAAAATACTGCATAGTGATATTTCCGTACTTTGTTGGTGATACCTGTAATGTTTTTCTAGTGTTGTATAAGCGATAAAACCTTTTCTGAAACGAAAAAAACGGGACAACTTAAAAACTGTGGCATCGGCTGTTTTGTATGTTTTGTTTGTGAGTTACACTTTGTAAAAGAAGATATTATTTATTTGTCAACAGCTACAGATTCAAGAACCGGTGAAACTATAACTGTAAGTTTAAAAAATCCTAGCCTTAAAGAAATGCTATTCCAACTCAATTCCCTAACTGTCCGTTGTATTTGACAAAAAACGTGAAGATTTTATTGTTCAAATATATAGTTTTACATTCTTACGTTATATTTAACAAAATTATTTTTTAACACTAAGAGATGTTTTTAAATGTGTTAAACGTTCTGTTTCAATACAATATACTTTAAATTATATCACCGAACGTAGCCGTTTGAATGCTGATATATGTAAATGTCATATTCACAGCAGTGAACGTATTGCAGCAATTATAATAACATGTTCTACAAATACCCTACTTAAAAATTATTGTGGGAAAAGTAATGATAGATTAGGTAAAACACCACATAATAGGAAAATAATATAAAACACACATAGGAAATTAAAGACGTGTAATAGCATGTCTGTACATTTTCTCATGAAATTGAACAAAATTTCGAACAAAATTGCAATTACTGTGCCATTTCAACCTTAGTTTCGTCTAAATATATGTACAATTACAAATAATAATAATTAGTCGATTAGATATCAACCACAAATACATCTTTCACGAAAACGGTGCTCGGTTACGTGTTTGGTTTTTACTTTGAAACTCCGTTTCTCCAAAATAAAATCGAATGGGATGCGAAGAAGGGCTCAGTTGACGACTGGCATCCTCTTTAAACCGCAACCCCAGGCAAAAAAACGATTCCTTTACCGCTTAGGCTAATATCGTGCATGGCGATACATCACCAACCCAGCGTGACGTCATCGAAGAGCGCTCAGGCCTTATTATAGCGTAGGTAACGTTCCAACCCGGAAACCAACAGTATATAATTTTAAATTATTTTTGTTTTGACTTTTTAGTTATTGAATTTTATATTCTTTAATTATTTCCGCTGATCAATTTTACTAAAATGTTTCTTCGTTTAATATTCAGTTCGCCTACTATTGATGACTAAATTATGTCCAAAATGTTTCAAATACCTCTGTAAATCTCTTTAAGCAATTTAACCTTCACTTTCACCAAACAAAGAAAAACCTTAATCGCTTATTAATAACCTGGGAGAGAAATACGTATCTGCATCTATTTAAACGCTTGCGCTACAAGAATCGTGAGTAAAACGACGACAATAGAATTCTTTTCCAGCAATCTTATCTTCTCCATTTCGTTTCCAAAACTCTGCAATTAACAAACAAAAGACTGGACACGCAGTCTACGTTCTACAAGCCAAAGTTCTAAAAGCTGACGGCGGTTCGTGATAGCCATCTAGAAATTAGTTTTGTTCGTTAAACACGACCGGTGTCCAACGACTTACGTACGTACATGCTTTACGTTGCTGTGTGTGTTTGTGTTAAGCGGCGTGGTGCATCATCCTTTTTAGAAGTGTCAGCGTTGCATCAGATACAGCATACGTAGACAGCCTATCTAACAGACCATGAACTACAACACTTATACATTGTTCGTCTGGAGGTCCCCGCCACGACCTACTTGCTTAAGAAAAAAAGATTATCCAGTCCGTAGGAGAAGAAGGTCTTACCGCTCGTATTCTGCGGTGGCTGATTGTTTAAGTGCGCGAGATTGCTTGCGATGCAACTGATTGGTGTAGAACTTGATGACTGTAAACATGTTGGTCATTAATTTGCGGTTGCACTCGCAGTAACATCCTTGAAGGATATTGCAAAAAATGGTAAGTAAATGTAATTGCGAATTATAGTCAGATAATGATGTTTCCTTTTAAGGTTAGCCAGAGGTTTTTAGATGTTAATATTTTAATCCCATATTAACTTTTCTTTTCGTCATTATATCAGAAAACTATTGTTAATCAAAATCTAACAGTAAAGTTCTAGAGGAACTCCCTTAGATTTATAAATTAGTTCCTAAAATATAAAAGAAAAAATAAAATAAATCACCGGAGTAAGATTCAAACGTCGGTTTCATTATATTGTTTCTACGTTACTATGGAAAATATTCAATACATTAACAATTTCTGTTTATATTATTTAAACAGCTACGCTACGTCAAGCGATTGAGTAGATTAGTCAAAATCATCAAACCAGTGAACTGACCAATGGTCGAATGGAATCATCTGACCGCAAAAATTGGACAGATTTAAAATTGCGCCCACGGTAAGATCAAGCAAGTGATATTTTTATATTATTTATATTTTAACTACGGCTGGGATGGTCAAGTGATTCGCTTGACGTAGCCCAGTTTCAAAAAACCTCTTACCTAAATTGATGACAGTTGATTTGCTTGCTAAACAAGAATAAGTTTGAATCTTACTCTGGACAATTATTTATCCTCTTTATTTTAGGAGCCGATTTTTTCTGGTAAAATTTGATTGCCAAATTCTGGTTTAAAATATTTTTTCAGCAGAATATCGAAAGAAATGTATTTATATGTTATGTAAAAACCTACCGTCAACCTTAAAAAGTCGCTGTATAAATGAAATATACGACATTTATTAAAACAAAATTATACAGAGCGTCAGAAAACAAAGAGTAAATACTTTATATGTAGATCAAATTATGACTGTATTTAGAATGAAAAGGACTGGTGCTACTATCGGCAAACGGCGAGCACGCCACGGCAGGTTTGAACATGTTTGTGCTTATAGATGCTTCCCCCACCCTGAGCTCAATGGGCACAGTTGTACGTCGCTCGGTCTCGCTGTAGCAATCGTCCGTTCAAGTCCTTACGCTAGCGTCGCGTCGGAAAAATGCAGAGTGTTCAGATCGAGCAACGAGTCAGCCTCAAGTTTCTTGTGAAACACGAGGTTCTAACTACCCTTCGTGAACGAGTGAGAAGACGAAGACCCGATTTGTGGAAGAGTAAATCCTGGATGCTCCACCAAGACAATGCGCCAGCCCATTCCGTCTTGTCTGTGAAGGCGTTCTTTGCGAAATCCGGCATCACCGTTTTGGACCACCCATCGTACTCGCCCGACCTGCCCCCCTGTGACTTGTTTTTATTTCCTAAGGTAAAATCGGAGCTTAGGGGGACAAGATTTGACAGTGTGGAAGCGGTGAAAGCGAAAGCGACGGAGGTTCTGAACAAGCTGACAGAAACGGACTTCCAGCACTGCTTTCGACAGTGGAA
The DNA here is from genome assembly GCA_029619315.2 of Dynastes maya. Classification (NCBI taxonomy): domain Eukaryota; kingdom Metazoa; phylum Arthropoda; class Insecta; order Coleoptera; family Scarabaeidae; genus Dynastes; species Dynastes maya. Next base: position 52,938,588 of record JAROYE020000004.1, on the reverse strand, counting down.
AATTCGTATGGAGCGGTGTAGGGATCGGCAAGGAGAGTACATTGAAGGGGATAAACTTTGTAATGTACATAATTGGTGATCAATAAAATGTTTTGTAGCACCAGTTCGGTTATTTAATTGCCACACCTCGTAAACGATTTAAAGGATCTGAAATGGTCTTTTAAATTACTCAGACATAACAGTTAGCGAAAATTCATCCAAAATGGTCAGAAAAAGTGGCTTTTTTATCTAGAAAATCAATTTAATCACTCCAACATTATTTTGTGTAAAAGTTAGATAAATTACAAATGAATCATCATATCACATACCAAAGGAAGTAAGAGATTTACCAACAATAAGGAGCCAAAGTCGGCTGTGAATTAATGTACTGCAGGGTTTGAAGGAAGTAATTTCTAAGAAGTAATATTCAAGCTTAAATAGTATTGAGAAAAGTGGATCAATTTAAAGAACGATTAAGTTGCAAAATACAAATTGAACAGGACCGTAACAGATATTTTTTCTGTGAGATATATTGCTTTTTATAAATATCAATTTTCTACAATAAAAATCACAAGCTAAATGAACATTAATTTTCACATGGACTCACTCCATCACGAAAAGAAAAAACAAAACAATAACGTGATCGCCTTAATAACAAAAAAAAAAGAGATCAGTCGTAGAAAAACAGAGGGAAAAACGAAATAAACAAAGGAACAACGATGCCATTGTCGTAATAAAAACAATCGACATTTCCGAAAATAACCCGTGATTTTCCGTTATCGTTCGCGTTATTGTTTTGTTTGTCACGGCCTACTGCGACGGACGAATCCTACGAATCCCGTACCGTTAATCCGATGATTAAATTCAACGAAATATACCAGGGGAGGTGGAAGCGGGACTAGCGGGCTTTGGCGTCATCCTTTCGTGGCCGCGCTTCGCCTTTGAGGCCTGGATTTAGCGTTTGCCGTTTGATATTATTGCTGCTGTTGTGCTCCACTCCGTTCTCGGCCACTTCGTTCACGTTACATTAGCTTCGGTAAAGAGTCGTGTGGGCGCATATTTGCCATACCATTTGACCGACAACGTAAGCCTCGGGAGTAAAAAGAAAACAAGGTGGGTGTGGGGTTGGTTGTCGGAGGGAATTGGCGTTTCTGATATGAGGATTAATATAATTGACTTGTTTTCTTTCCCTCTGATATCGTGTGTTGGGTCAATCTTTTTATAAACGATGTCGAAAAGTTGGAAAATAACATTTTTTTTTATGGTGAAGAGGATATTGGAAAAACAGCAGATAATTTCTTTGAGGAATAAGTTAGAAAATTATTAATTTAAACACCCTATGGTGAAAGTAGCAATTCTAATCAATATTACTCTGATCAAGACTTCATGTAGATTTTAGACTGTCTACAGGAAGGTCCTGCAATAAAACTAGCCAGCATGGACAGTGAAATGTTGGTCAAAACGAGAGGCAAAAATTAAGCATAATCTTCGATTTTCACATCAAGTTTTCCTTCGTTTGAGATGACACTGCCTAAATATTCGTAGACCGTTACTACCTCTAGTTTTTGTTGATTGCATGTTATTGTTCTTTCTGTTAATATTGTATTATTTATTATCATTATTTTACTTTTTTCTATATTTACTTCCATCTTCAGTTGTTCTAATTCATTTGTCCATATGTCTATTATTGACTGTATTTTTCTTTTACAGTCAGCAATCAGTATTATGTCATCGGCATACATCAGACCATTCAGATTTATGGGAGTAAGGTTTCTGTATCCAATTGTGATTTTTTCAGTTTTTCTTCTAGTGTTTTTCATTATTCTATCCATCAATATGATAAATAGTAGTTACATTTACCTTCTGGTAGGTACTTCTTATTACATTTATTTATTTGTTATTTACTTGCAGCTCATGTAAGCATCTCCCAACTGATTTTCTTTCTACTATATCAAAAGCCTTTAGGTCAATGAAAGCCAGGTGAAGTCGTTTCCCACTGTCTATAGCTCTTTCAATTATATTTCTTATAATACTTATATTGTTATTTGTTTGCTTGTTTGTACTAAATGCAGCTTGCTTGTCCTCTAGTTTTCTTTTTATATTTTTCCTTAATTTATTCTCTAAAATTGGGCTATAAATTTTAAATCCTACGGAGGATAGACAGATCGCTCTGAAATTCTTATATTGTGTCGAATCTCCTTTTTTATGTATAGGGAGGATTAGATTATTTTCCCAATCTTTGGGGATTTTTTTCGTTTTCCACGCTTCATTGTATATTCTATGCATCCAGCTTATATCTTCCTTACCCATGCATTACATCATCTCTGGGGCGTCATTAACTTCTCCACCTGCTTTTCCCACTTTAATATTTCTAAGCGCATTCTCGACTTCTTCATATATTATCATTTCTATTCCATTCTCTTCGATTTCTTCGTCCACTTCTACACCTTCATTTGGAGTTTCTTGTCTTTGTTTAAATTTGTCATATCTTTAATATTTCCGGTTTTTTTATTTTTATTTCTCCTTCTTTATTTTTAATTCCTTTTATTTCTTTTCTTGCTCCTCCCTTCATATTTCTTACTCTATTCCAAAACTACCTATTGTTGTATTTTTTAGTTTTCACCCAATTCTCTGCCAAACTTTTCTCAGCCTTTTCTTTTTGCTTCCCTTATCATTATCTTAACTTCATTTCTAATTTCTGTGTACTCCAGTCTATTTGTCTCCTCCTTCGTTTTATTGTACTTTTGCCACGCTTGTTCCTTTCTTTCAATTTTTTCTTTAATTTCCTGTGTTTATTTTTTTCCTTCCCCATATAGTATCTGCTTTTTGAATGAAAGTTTCTTTCAGTATTTTCCATCTTTCCTCTGCATTCCACTGGTCGTTTTTTCAAATTTGCTAAGTGTATTATCAATATTTTTCTCTGTGCACAGTAGGTCGAAGAGTACGTACACTACCGCCCAAAATTATATGCCAATCCAAAGAAATAAGCAAAAATAAAGGAAGCGCTAACTAAAAAGGAAATTGTAGTTTTGAATTTAATAAAATATTCTTAAAACAAAAAAAGTGATAGTCTTTATTCAATAATAAAATAAAATCTGGGCTTTGACGAGGCCATTTCATTATTTTTTTATTGCTTTCGCGTTCCGCCGGTTCTAAATATTCGCGGCACAGTTTAGAGGTGCATTTCGGATCATTATCCTATTGAAATATAAAATAGTCACTGATTATGCTCATTCCAGATGGTATAGCATTTGTTTTCAAAATTTCCCGGTAGCGTTCTTTTCTTCAAATTCCATCTATTTTAACTAAGTCCCGGATACGGCGCCAAAACAAGTCCAAACCATTGCCGATCCGCCCCCGCGTTCGACTATAGGTACTACACATGATTCTGTTGCCGGTTTTCTTTTCGACCTTCGAACGAACGTTCTTCTTTGGAACCGAAGAGTTCAAATTTAAACTCATCGGTCCACAAAACATTTTTTCACTTGGCAACTGTCATCAACATTGGACTCTTGCCCACTGCAGCTGTTTTATTTTATTTTGCTCGTGTGGGAGCGACTTACGCAACGCTACTCGGCCAAATAAACCACCCCCTCTTAACCTCCTTTTACGGAGGTTAAAGTATTTCGTTTTTCAGCCTCAATATTTATTTTAGCCGTAATTCCAGGTGCGGTTTTTCGTCTATTCAGTTTACTTATCAAAATTATTCGACGATCTTCCGCTGGTGTTGTCACTTTCCGTCGTCCTGTTCGTTTTCTATTTCATTATGTGCCAGCCTCTCGATATTTTTGAAAGTTATAGTCAATAATTTGGCGAGCTAATTTAAATATCTCCGTTACTTCGGTCAAGATTATGTAGAGCAACAATCATTGTGCGGATTTCTGAAGGCAACTCTCTTGTTATCGGCATTTTAATACTAATTTTAGATAATTTTATTAACCATATTCATTGTTTGAAAGAATAATAACTACTAAGTCTGCTACTAACTCCCTGGACCCCTAAATATCGGATTAGGAGATTCAATTGATAACTAAGTATCAGAGGAGTCTTTTGCAGAATTTTTAATGTGATATCTTTCTTTACTTTGTCGGTAAAAATGATTAAACCCCTCAAATAACAATAAGTAAATATTTTTTTAAAATCCAAGCAAAAATGTAGGTGGGCAAACAATTGTGCCCGGTAGTGTATGTTGCCGAAGGATATTTAAGGGATAGTGCGATTTCAAAACACGATGTAGGCTGGCATATTTTCTTCGTGAAGCGCTTTAATATATCGGTTTTAGAAGATTAAAGCAATTTTTTTTTTAAATCAGTACTCAACTTGACCCTAATTTATATTGGTGACCAAACAAAATATTCTTGAATGAAACGCATCCCTTTCCACGTTAACATTCTCATAAACTCAACGCCATTTACCAACCAATAAATCCCCAACAACTTTGAAAAGAAAAACAAAGATACAGCCGTCAGATTCTTTTAAATACCATCGGCACTTGCAATTAAAATCCTCACCTATTGATTAGCGGTGTAAAAGACAGTTCCAAGCGAGAGAATCTATACACAAAGAGAAAACATTAAAACGGGGAATGTAGCAATATACAGAAATATCGGTAGAGGTGAAACGAAAACGAAAAATGAAAATCGCTAAAAGCGACGGCGGTGGAGAGGAAGGTACGTCATTAAATCCATTTACGATACAAAGAGATTTTACATTTCCACGTAGTTTCTTTTTTTCTTTTTTGTAGAAACCACATTCGTCGTCGCCGTCGTTCGTAATATTTCTCTTTCTGTATGTTTCGTTTCTTTTCCTTTTTAATCTCTCTCACTGTATGTGTATGCGTCGTGTATAGCTCCCTAAACGGTCCTGGCTAGTCGCCGGTTCTGAAATTCCGCCGTCGCTGGATTGAAAAATAAGCATTGGAATGGGAGCGAATGCAACCCGGCGGTATGGCTATGGTGCTTCGTCGCCATCGTTGTTTTTCCGAGAAAATCGTTCCGAACAATGCGCACCGCCGGTGGATTTTCCGCCAGAATAATCTCCACCATTTCGAATATAAATTGAATTACCGGTCGACGAAACCGAGCTATGACCTAGTACTACTATTCATTCTCTCGTTGTTCAGGTAGTACCAACAGCATGCACATATACAGGGTCCGTTTAAAATTCACCTACAACGTATAAGGAGGGTAAAACAATAACTTTGCTTAGTTTCTTTTAATATCTTATTAAAGGTTTAAGTAGAGACTATATCATATTAGTTCTGCAATGAGGTATTGTTGGAAAATAAAGAATACAACTTCGTTTTATATACAGGTGGCGCACCACAGTCGCGTCGGTTTATATACGAAAAAGGGCAAAATATTTTTAAAATATTTTATTTACGAACTATGTAGATTCATTGGGAGCAAGTTTTAAAATTGTTTTGAAATATGCAGGGTGACTCAAAAAGAAGTTACACACCAAAGTTGTGAAAGTTTTAATGGAATACCCTATATATTATTGCGTATTTTGATAGTGGGGGCTACATAAAGGCAAGTTACTATTATATTTCCTATATCTAACTCAAACCGTTTTTAAGACATTTAACTATTCTTGAAAATGTAGACCAAAATTTAAGAGGCGCGCCTATCTTACGTATTCGAAGCATGAGCCTTGATGATAAAATAAAAATGATCCCTAAAAATTATACAGGGTGGACGAAAATATACTATAGTGGGATATCCCACATGAAGAGCGTGTGTTTATACGTTATTATATTCATTTCAATCAATTTTATATTTAAATTCATAAAATTTAATCCGGCGTTTGCGGAATTTGAATTATTTCGGGTTACTATTCGAATTCTGGCATTTTGATCACTTATATTACTAATCTTTTATTAAAAAAAAGACTCCATTAATGTTATCTTACAGGGGATAATCAAAGTTCCGGGTTATTTTAAGTAATTTACGTTTTGTAAAAAATGGCACAAACATATAAACACACTGTATTTGGAAATCAATCAACAAAAAACCCTTACGTCATCTGCAACACCGAATTCGATCATTAGAACATCGAAATTTAAAGTATCAAGTTGTTAGATTGGCAGCGCCCAGACAACGGATAAACAAGAAGTTAGATACGAAAAATTCTGACACTAAACACATTTTTCGACTGATCAATTTAGAAATTGCATTTTAAACTAAAATGTTGCTGAGATTATAAACTTAAAGTATTGAAAAACTGTTAAAGTTAACCAGAAACAGTTTCAAGAAATAACCAAGAGAATTTGATCAAAGAAGACGACCAGAGGGGTTATTACAAGAGGATATTGAACATTCACTGCTGAAATAGAGGAAATTAGGATTCATCAGAAGAGGAATGCAACACGCATAGTACACCCACAACATTAACTATATGTAATTCTTCTTGATTCTAATTTTAACCATTTATAGAATTGTATTAAGGTTTCATATACTTATATCTTATATTTTCTTAGTAATTTGGCATTTTCAATTTATAATATTCATTTCTTGCCAATTATTTTACGAAAATAAAGCTTTGACGGAACTGACGTTATTATTACTCATAAACGAACATTATTTGACAGTAGTTGTTAGTTAAGCCATTAGTTAAATCATTATCGTTCTTTGACATTGTTTAAAAGACATTTTAAATATAAAATAAATACAATTAGAAATATCTAGCTTAAATACCGTAAGACGGGCGCGCTTCTTAAATCTTGGCCTACATTTTCAGGAATAGTTAAATGTCTTAAAAACGGCTTGAGTTAGGTGTAGGAAACATAACAGTAACTCGCCTTTATTTAGCCCGCACTATCAATATGCAATAATATACAGGCTATTCCATTTAAATTTTCAAAACTTTGGTATGTAATTTCTTTTTAAGTCACCCTGTATATTTCAAAACAATGTCAAAACTTGCTCCCAATGAACCTCTTATGGAAAACATTTTAAAAATATTTTGCCTTTTTTCGTATATAAATCGACGCAAATGTGGCGCGCCGCCCTACCTGACCAAATCCTATTTTAGGAAAAATTAGTTTTCCCTAGGCCAAACAAATTCATCTGAAGTGCCATAGGATCACACAGTTCCTAGTCAAAACTGGATCTTTCAGAAAACAAATGAAAACTAAATTATTCTAGTGTCATGGTGCAGACGTGGGGTGTAAGCAAAATTCTGTTTGTAAAGTAAATAAATGAATGCATTTGCAATATTTATTAATACACCATGAACTCTCCTGGCACTTTGAGTTACACAGTATTTTACATTCACATTTATTTGATGTACACTTTTTGGTGCGATTATCTAGATTTTAGCCGCTCCAATTCTGAATAAAATCTAGTTTTCTTGATTTATTCTTTTTCCAGATAAAAAATTCTACATGAAAATTTCAAACAGCGTTCTGAAAAAAAAAAGTTTAAACACCATGCTTGCTTCAATTTCCTCGTGAATGACTCCAATAACATTTCGACGGTTTGTTCTGACTTATTAGCTTGTTTCTTAACGTCCTTCATAGTAACCTTTACCTATTCATACGTCAATTGGGGGAGAGCAAGAATTATTGTTAAATTCTGAAGCATTTCATTTTCATTCTCGTTTATATTTCCCAGAGATCTTCCTCATCTTGTATTTCTTCTGCTCTGAAGATAGTGAAGTAGTAGAGACATCTACTCTGTTGGGCTCCATCCCAAACAAAGCCTCATTGTTTAATGCCAGATTGAAACGCTTTATACTTTAGGTTTAGTTTAGAGATAACTATTTTTTTTCTGATATAACTTTGAATCCATCACAGCTGGAAGGAATCGGTTTGGTCTAAGCGAAACTAGTTTTTCCTAAAATCCGGGAAAAATGCAAATATAGTTTTCAAATCCTCACATTGGTTACCATTCTGAAAATGGATCTCTGTCATTCACAAGAAAAGACACGAAGCATTTAAAAACAATAAAAGGTCTTAACAATGAGATTTTAAGCCATTCCTTTTGCAATGCTTTGGATTCTCAATGGTTTGGTGGCGTTGAAGTGCAAATGTAACGAGCAGTAACAATTTATTCCCAAATAAAATCTATATATTCCAAAATAAAACAAACTACTTCACATAATTTGGCGTCATCGTCTTTTAAATGTTTATGTTAAAATAATGATTTCGGAACTAGACATCTGACATATGACCTAATCACACTGTATATAGGATAGACTGTATATACGATGCACAATATGCTTTATACTTTATACAATTCTCCATCTTGCACCGGCAATGCGCCACAAACAAAAGCCAACGAGATCCAGGAAACGCGGAAAATGATTGAAACATCTGACACAATGAAATTTCCATGCCGGAGCACTGGAGATGGGTTTTTTACCTTTTGCGCTATCGCGAGCGATGCCAGCCAGGTCCGAGAGAGCGGAGGAGAGCGCGTGTTTGAAAAACGGAATATCCAAGCAAGCAAGAAAGGTAGCTCTGGAAACGCTAGCAGCACGGTCGCTATTCGGTTGCAATTACTCTTTTGATGTTTGCACGTTGGCCTGTTATTTTCTACTTCAAAAGTAAGTGCGCCTTGCACCGTTTGAAATTCAAACTAAATTGGGTTTTGACAAATGGTATATGTATGTAGTATGTGTGTATACACAAGTGTTCCAGATTTTTATCCTCCGGCCATAACTTTGTTATTTAAAAAGGGGAGAGATGAAATCAACAATGGTGAATGTAATAATTAAAAACTTTACAAAATATGGTTGAAGGTTTTTAAATGTATTTTTTGAATTACTACGATTTCCGAAAAAAACATATTTTCTGCACATTTTGTATACAATTCCTGTGAAAGAAAAAATGTTTGTTCTATTACGTAGAAGTGGCCGAATATCGCAGGAATACATGTAAAATGTCGAGTATACAGTTCCAGAATTATATGTTCTAGGATAACTTTGGTAGTAAATGTAAAGGTTGTTTTAGGAATGAAGTCAGGTGCGGGACTACTCAGATCTTATACATAAAATATACTAATGAATCGACTTGTTCAACGATAATGTTGACATCATTTGACATACGTAGAAATTTACACCGAAAAATTGACTAAGGGCGGGTTTATTTATAAAAATGGATATATAAGTAAAGACCACCGTTCTGGGTTCCCTATCATAGGCGTGTACGAGCGAGAAGTTCGAGACCTCTAGTCGCCGCTCCCGGCGCTGTAAGTATCTAGCACACGAGCAGTTGTTGTTGTGTGACTTATTTACGAATATGCCTACGCGTAATTCACACTGATTGCATTTAAAATGTCGAAAGTTCCTAAAAACGTATCAACTCGTCTGTTTATAGCAATTCCCCGACTCAAAATATAATGATAAAGAAGTGCTGTGTTTAATATATTTTGGCTTCCGTTGGTGAATTATAAAATCTATAATTTTCACGCAGCGAATAACCTTGTGCACTCAGGAAATAAGTGCTTCGATGCCTTTTGGAATAGATTTAAGAATTAAGTTCAGACTAACTCTGTATATCACCAGTATCTTGTGTATAACATAGTCGTGTTTTGGTAATAAAATAATAAAGAATTAAATTTAGGTAGCCTTTTATTTTTTAGCCTGCCCAGTTTTGTTATTGATGGGATCCAATTCCGAACGTCATTAAAGAGTTTGATATATGACACAAAAACAAACATATATACATATTTATATACAAATATATAAAATAAAATAGTAAATAATATACGTGTATATATAAAAAAGATTAAAATTATAGATTATGGAATTCTTCCAGAGAATATATGGGACGCTTTTAGAAAAACCCCTTTAAATTCTGACGTTAGCATTTTATAACTGAATAATGAACAATATATAGTGGCATTGTGTACTAAAATCTTTCAAATCAAAAGCTTGTTGAAATGAAATAATGGGAAAAGATACCATTACTAAGAAATTATGGAGAAATGTTTCACCGTTCATAATATATTATATAAATACCCTTTTACCGTTCCAGAACGATTCCACCAAAGGCCTTACTTCAAACGAAAAGAAAGAATTTAGCGTAACATATGGATCTCATATCAACACAAATTTTGAGTTGTTTTGGGAAGTAAAAATAAAGAAAACTTCACGACACGAGACTATAACTCACTCAATTCATTCTTAATCACTTTAAACAGGATATAAACTATTCAATTCTTTAACATATCATCTAGATATATGTAGATAGTAGTTGTATATAAACACTCTTATGGTTTTTCGTAATAATAAATAACAAAGATATTATCACTTTACTTTTCACTTCCTTCTTTTAAAACCAATTATCGAAGTTTTAATTTCGACACACTATATCTTTTCTATGAAACATTTTATGTTGTATATTCATTAACATTTTCCCTTTATTTTAAAGAGGAGAATATGTCTTATGGAAATGTAAAGTTATTTCTGGATCAGCTTGTACAATCAATATTACACTTATTAACCGAATTGAAAGTTAGTTACCTGGCAGGTGACGCACAACAAGTGAATCATAATTATGATATAAACGCTTTTTTCTTGTTAAACAAACTCTGAAGTCGGCTCTTACACTTATATTCATTACATTTTATCAAATCTTCTAAAGATGTTCTCTGCGGTTTTCCCTCCACCTCTACATCACTCCGCTCCATCTCTCTTTTACCTAAACGAACGAAAAGCTTTTAAATAAGCGTCGAGATAATCGCATTCCGCCAGGATTGTTTATATAACTGCGAGATAAAAGCTCGTCTTTTCCTCGCGCCAAGATCAATAACTTCACTCGAGGGACGGACGATGTCCCCTCTCCCCTTCTACAGACCCTATTATCTTTTCTCTCCGTCCTTTTCGCGGACGTGTGTATATTTTCAACAACCCCAGAGGCGCTCCATTTAGACCCTTATATATGACCAAAGACGTTTCTACTGCTGTAAAAGTCTAAGCTCTTGCCTTGGTTGTAATCAAAGTGGATTCCCTCTTAATACAATAGAAATTGTAAAGTCTACAATTTTAGAATTGTCACGGAGGTGTCACTGTGAAAACCACTATCTACTTTCAGAGCTGGTATGTAGGAATAAGTCACGTCAGCTGGTCAATTCATCCCCCCAACGATGAGCAGGCGCATCCCCTACTGCCAACCCCTACAGCAACGTCGAGTTGATAAGGGTTAAAATCGTATCACAACAAGCTGAACACCTACACGTAAGACCGAACAGAACGTTGTTGTCATCGTTGTGACAATCTGGATCACGAGGACGGCGATGTCGACTGCCTCTTGTTGATGTTCTTCTTCTTCTTGTCTGCAATGCGCAGGACAGGGGTGGATTAAGATTTTTGTAGGCATTCTTTTCAGATTCCTTTTTGTTATAGTTTTGATTTAACATTTTAGATTTAAGAGATTAAATATTTTAAAATTAAAATGCAGATAATGATACACAATGGAAGATAAAGAAATGCGGACTGGGGATATAAGATGAAAAATAATATCAGTTTTAAGCTAAATAAATCAATTAGTATCAAAAATGGATTAAAGCTGGAACATTTTTAGAAATTAGAGCTGATGTTACTTTCTGTTGGATATTAAAAATTCTTGAAAGAAAATATAAATGATAATAGTGAATGGAGACAATATAATTGGAGCATAGAAAGAATATGGAAGGCAATTCCAAAAAACACAAATAAACGCATTAACATATTTTTGACAGAAATTAATCCATTCAGTATCAAAAACTTATTAATTGGTTTAAAACTTTTCTTAAGAATTTCAACATATTTCAAAAACAAATTGAGACATTAATTTGTAAAGTTCACTTATTTTACTCAATATATTCGGTGTGCATAGTTTGCCACATGTAGCTTATGTGACAGGCAATGTTGTTCACAAATTCTCAATCGAAAATGCTAATATGAAACCGTCATGTCATACTTCTTGTGTTCTCAGGAACCATTTGAAAGACGCATACTAGACTGGCATAACGGTAAAGCTTGTTCGATATTTTGCTATACAAATTTTTCACTAAATAAAAATAAGTTCATCTTCACGCAAACATTTAGCGCGAAAAAAACTTGTGCACTCTCAGGAAGCACGGTAGTAATAAAATTTTGAACTCAGAATTTGATGAAGAAAATTGCAAATTTTTTCACCGATTGCAGGACATCTTGTATATGTTTCTCTGACACTAACATTTAAGAAGCATAATCTTCATAGTTCAGCTCTACCATCCAGCAGTAATACAGAAGTTGCTTCCTTCGCAGACGATACCACTTTTCTCGCTCCACATCATAACCCAGTAACAGCATCCCAAAACTTACAAACTAACCTCAACAAAATGGAAACCTGGTTAAATAAATAGAGAATTGAAGGAAATGAATCCAAATCAACCCATGTAACTTTCAGAGACGAGACGAATACTAACCACACTTAATGGAACACAATTAAATCATAGATGATACAAAATCTCTAGCCATTCATCTTAGCTGACGTTGAACTTGGCAAAAACATATCTTTGAAAAGAACAAACGACTTGGAATAAAATTTAAGCGAAGGTACTGGTTGATTGGTCATAACACAGAGTTAAATGTGGAAAATAAACTGTTCTTCTACTGGGCTATCCTCAAACTAGTTTGGACCTACAACATTCAACTGTGTGTGTGGTACTCCAAGCAACTCATACCTTGAAATTCTACGTTTTCAAATTAAAGTGTTGCGGTCTATAACGAATATCCTATGGTATCATCATCAACGATAGAACAAGAGCTACAAGTGTCTTCAATAAAGGAAGTGATAAATAACTGTAGCGTCTAATATGGTGATCGAATAAGTGCACACCCCGATACACTCGCTAAAAAACTATTTGGCAACAGAGGTGAAGTGCGTCGTCTAAAACACTTCAAACCTGATGACTTGGTAAACAGATTCACATGTTAGGGATCCTGTCAATTCTATATATTTGTATATTTTTATGTGGTTTGACTTGAAGGTGTCCACTGCAATAGTAATAGTGTTACTATTAGTACAATACTTATTGTCTTATAATTGTATAGATTGTAATTATTATAGGAGTTAGTAAAAAAAACTAGTTTATTAGAAAAAATTATGAATGCGTTTCTTCGGAATGGAAATAAATAAAATACCATAATTCCAGAGAACCACTAAAATATATCAGGAAAAATCTTTGAATAGAGATCCAATGTCAAAGCTTCCAACTTCTGACCAATTTCAAATCAATTCTTTTTTCCTAATTAAGAGAGTTGACTTTATTTTATCGTTAGTGATTTGGCTCTATTTTAGTTTTTTAATCTTCTACATTAACCAACTTCCATTCAGAAATCATCTTTAGTTTCACATAAACTTCATTACGTTTCAGTTCCGATTATAAAAATAGTACTTTAGCCTTTAATTTAAAACGAAATCTTGTTCATATTCTCCACGACAAAGAAACTAACTTCCAATCTCGTTCTATTCCCATGGTAACGAAGTTCGTATAATATAGAGCTCGATATGATTTATATCGGGCAAATACGTCTCTGGCATTCAATGCTTTGCTACTAGACTAGTGGAAGGCGACGCAAGAGCGTGCCAGAAAGAGATGCGGCGATCGTGAGACATTCTTTTACTTTGTAAGAAAAGAGCAGAAATTTGTCATTTAAATTGATATTGCAGGGAGATCGCCGGATCGAAAGTAATATCCTTATTTATATTCGGACCGTTTTTATTATTGAATAGTCTTCTGGAATAAATTACAGGCTATTCCATTCCGACTTAGGATCATTGCGAGATAGAGAAACACTAGCGAGCTGAAATCGACGACGCGACGTACTTATGGAATTTAATTCGAATCTTCGCCGTATGGCGGCGCTACCGTCGACAGAAGTAGAGGAAAATCGTCCACGCTGATGTTACGTTTTCTGTTTTTCGGGAGGAGGATGAGTTATAACCGTGACGTTCGGTTTTACGGGGCCGGATTTTGATTGATGCGGTTGTTATTCTTAACGGACCCCAGCGTCTTCTCTTTACGCATTTTCTGAACGTGTTGGCGTTCGTTCGCCGCGAAGATGTTGTTGATGTTATTCGTAATGGGATTTTTATTGAATTTAAGTCATCCGGAAAAGCTATTGCTGATGCGCGAATCTAATAGTCGTATTTTCCAGTACTAACGGATCGAATCGCGTCTATTTTTGGGAACGCATTCCGAGATGATGGGATAATGGCCAATAATGGTGTTAATTTATGGATGGTGAAGAACATATTTTACTGCTAACAATATAGACTCCAAACATCAATGAAAATCTGTAATTTCCTTCAAATTTCCAACGTAATTAAATACTTGAAAAAAATCTCGTCCCGGTAAGGAATCGAACTTGACACCTTCCACTTGCCGGACGGATGTGTTAACCACTACGCCACGGGGACCTTGTTGCCAGTTCACTGCACGTTCACTTTTTTAATATCTAGTTGTTATTTTATCTGCAAATATATCATAATATTACGACAGACAATTTCTAATTCTTACATGCCAAGTACACCGATTAATTAATATATTTTGCCTTCCGTTCCTGAATTATGAAAATCTGTCATTTCCTTGGAATTTCCGACGTACTTAAGTACTTGAACGTTCCTGCCATCAAGGTTCCTGTGGTGTCGTGGTTAGCACGCCCGGCCGGTAAGTGAAAGGTGTAACATTCGATGCCTTACCAGGACGAGACAAAACAAAAAAGATATTATTCACCTTCTAATCAACTGTATACAACAGGACGTCCATAAAATAAAGTAACAACATAGAAAAAACATTACGAAGGTCATCGTTTGGCATTGTGCCATTCAACCCCCACAGCACGCGAGTAACAACATTGTTTGGAATGTTGAGCAAAGCATGCCCGGCTTTTACTACACAAGAATTATTTGCCTGGGAGCCCATTCTACACGGTAATCTTGGACAACATATTCAAATCCTGTGTATCGTCATTTTTATACTCTTAGCACAGCGATAGACATTCCATATTTTAGATTTCGGATTAATACAATTACAGTTTTATATTTTGATCAAATGTCACTTTATTTCAAGGATACTCGATGGTATGTCATGTCTTGTTTTCATTTAATACAGTTTAAACATCTGCAAAAATTAATGTAAGCGAATTGCTTCTATAAATAAGTGTTGAAAAATGCTTCCTTAAAAAATTATGCGCGAATTTCAAAATTGCGAATAATCAGTAACAATTTTTATTAAAACAGCAAGAACAAATTTCATATCGTATACGATTTGTTATTAAGACGGCTCATTAAATGTGCTATGATTAGACGTTAGAAGAAATGTCCTCCTCCAGCAGAAATACTGGCATCGCAACGTCGAACCATTGATTGTCGAACTCGCTCAAGAATTTCGGGGCTATTCTGGGCTACACGAAAACTATGTTGTATTCGGTCGCGGTACCTTGCTAAGGTAAGAATCGGCATAGAGTAAACAAGCATTTTTAGGTGGTCCCATAAAAAAAATCTAACGGACACGCAACTGGCCCACCTCTGCTAATCCAACGATTCAGAAAATTATTGGCAACAAGGCTGAAATGTGGAGAAGTACCATTATGCATGAATCATAAGTTACGACGTGTTTCCAACGGAACGTCCTCAACTAAAGTAGGTAGTTCATTTGCCAAGAAATTCCTGTAATTTGTCCCATTTAATCTCTAGTAAAAACATTGGTCTTATTAAATAATCGCCAACAATCCCAGCTCGAATGTTGCATCAAAAAGTTTGTAGGTGTCTTTTTATTGTTTAATCGCGTTAGGATTTTCTTTAGCCCATTGATGGATTATGGAAATTAATGGTTGCATCCCTAGAAAAGTTAGCCTCATCCGTAAAAAGCACAACAGATTGGAAATTCGGATTGATATACTGTTGTAGAAACCAGTTACAAGATGGCATTCGTGGTCGAAAATCAGCTTCACAAAGTCCCTGAACTCGCTGTATGTGGTATGGGTAAAGTAGCTGTTCATACAGAACTCTCCATACTTACTTACTTTTAGGGATAATTTCCTGGTACTGTTTTAAGGATTCTCTGTAATTCTATCGAGTACATCTTCTTCAAACTCCCGCGCTCTGGTGCTTCTTTGAAGCCCACAATCTACAGTATTCCATTTCATAGATCTTCTCTCACGAAGACGCTGGTTGATTGCCGTAAAAGTTCCTTTAGCTGGACATCTTCGATTCGAAAATGTTTCGGCATAAAGCCGTCGAGCCAAATTACAGTTGCCGTTTGCTCGCCCATACATGAAATGCATGGTTGCCATTTCTTCGTTAGTAAAATTCATAACTAACTTTGAAAATGTGAAACTTTGTTGCTAAGAAACAAAAAGGTAATATCTAATTCGACTTCAGCATACTTGAAAAACTCGAACAAACGGTTGAAATATCAACTTTATTAAATATTTACTTGTATCAATTTTGAAAATAGCGCGTAACTTTTTAAGGAAATATTCTTAGACACATATTTATAAGAACTTTATTTAGAGATTTGTTCCATACATCACGTTGGTAAAGTCAAGCAATTCAGGTACATATTATGTATAATTATCTCTTTGAAAATCAACTTTAAATCTGTTTTATAGAATTAAGACAAGTTCGAATTGAAATTAACAAAAAAAAACAATACCTAGTATTTATGAACCCATAAACATTAGAACCCCTAAGTGGGGTGTCGTTGCATTTGCAATTAAGAAACTAATGGAATAAAAAAATGTCATAGATCCTTCATCGTAGCTCTAAACAAATGAAGTTAGAACTTGTAGATGATATCAACAACAAAAAATTTATTAAAAATAAAAATGTCCGAGCCTTTCTTTCAAGCTTTACTTGTTTTGTATTGGTCAGCGTAAAATAAAGATAAATCATGTATAGCATTTCTAAAGACGAATTTTAAATGTCGCCGACTTTAATAGCATTAATATTAATTATAACCAACAACATTTTAAAAGCGTGAGAATAAGATGCGATGAAACTGTAAGTAATAATAAGTAAGTTACAATTACCAACATTTTAGTAGTAAAACTAAATATTATAAAGACCAAATGCAGGCGCATCCACCAAAATTGTGACTACATTTTTCTAGAGAAATTATTTCTTCGTAGTGTACACAAATTTCCAATACAACGCATTTGATAGAGGTATTATAGAGGCTTTAATTTAAAGCTCTAAAGATATAATTTAAAAATTTAATTAAAAACATCGACTGAAACAGCAGCTTCTTCAATTTCTGTATAAAATCTATTCCAGATTTAACGTCAGTGTAATGAACGTATGCATCTAAAATTCCCAAAAATATAGCTTTACGAACTACCAAGATCGCTTTCTTTCAGATGTTATTCTAAGAATAAGATTTATTTCAGAATTACTCTTTTCAACCTCTAACTCCGTTTCGAAAAGACGACTCTAACTCGAGAAACGATTCCGATAGAGGATAACTGGATTGAAACTCTTACCTTTAGGAAGTTTGGAGGGATCAACTTGATTACATCCAATGGAAGTCATCGCCAGCAGTTTCCTTTTGTGGTTGCACAATTTGGTTAAGTCACCCGTATTCGTGTCCGGTGACATCGTCCACGGCTTGCTCGGAACCTAAAACAAGGGATATCCTCATTAAATGGACTTGACCGCAGAGACCAAAGTGTGTACAGTAATACAGCTTCGTTTTAAGACGGGAGAGTTTCATTTAAGGTTCTATAGGGTAGTTATGCGCTCGGTAAATAGGCACTTATACAGTTTACGGAACCTTCATTAGAGAGCAACGTTGTGTGCCAAACAACTTTTATACTACAAACTTCTTTATTAAAAGTTGTTTTTATGTACATGGATTTTTTAAACAGTTTTAGCTTTAATCGAGGCGAAAAAAGCTAGGTATACATGATATTTAGTTAAATATTTTACTGCGAAAAACTTTCGGGGGTTAACGACCGTTAACCTTTCAAAAAAAAAGGTTAAATTCAGCAGACTAAAGTAATGAAGCAAGACTTAACAAGCAGTACTTTACACTAAGCAAAAGATTATTAGTTCAGGTCTATAACGCATTTGATGTAGTTTAGAAAAATTGTCCCAAAGACAATTTTAGAAAACGATAAAATCAAATAATTGCGTTTACATAATTGTTATCCATTGTAAGAGTGTCTTCTGAAGTGTACATACGCACATCTATTGATTTATAAATAGAGCGAGATAATCGTCTCTGCGATACATAGGCGTTTCACCGGAGTAGCTTGTTCTGTGCAAAAATCGATTCTCGCTTTGTCAGCTCACGCTTGTTTATTTTTCGTTCAGTTTAGGAAGCGAGGGCGTGCGTTGTGTTTTGCTTTACGTGTTATTCGTTATAAATATATAATTATTAATTTAAAATTTGTAATGTGAACAAAGCTAAAAAAGAACCCTTTGCTGACAAAAGAAATTCTATTCTAAATGCTATAGTACGTATACTGGACCATCATAAACCGACATTTCCAATGTTACTAACTGTGGAAAAGACTGGAAAAGTATAACGGTGCAGCAATTGTGACGGTGGTACCTAGTACGTTAGAAAACCTTCAAGTCTCACCAAGTGTTGATGTTTATGAGCGTTGGTGCCACGACAATGCGTTCGGTAAACCGTTCTCTTCTTGAAGTGTTTACATGTTACATGTAAAGTACTTACATGTTACATGTAAAGTACATCTTGTGGCAGAAACTATTCGACAATGTTCACCCGAGATAGAAGCATTAATAGCAAAAAAAGTTTCTCAAATCTCCGAAACATCTTCAATAAATAAGAGCTGTTATTCTAGAATTCAATTCTGCAGTTGTTAACGAGAGCCAGACAAAATTTCAAGATATTTCCATTGAAACAGAGTTACAAACTATTCGTAACAATTATAGAGGATTACATGACGCAATAGAACAATTACAAAATAGAGCGTTGTTGTTAGTGGAGTCATTGCAAATAGTGGACGAAGTAATACAGTGCTGCGCACTATACATGACGCAAAATATAATTGCGTTTTAGAAAAGTTCGAGAGTGTGTTAAAAAAAGATTCCGATTTTATCGCAATAAAACAAATGTGTGATGGCGTATCGACTAATCCATTACCTGAATTCAAAGAGTGTTTTAATCATGCATGTATTACATCCGTAGATGTCGAACGATCTTTCTCAAAATATAAACACATTTTTTCACCACGGCGAACATCGTTCAACGAGACATGTAGAAACATATCTAATGCTGTCAACTTTTTACGACTCTTATCCAGTGGGTGATAATACTGACAGTGGTGCTTCTACTTTTAACGTTCGGTAATTCCGATGAAGCTCGCCAACCTACTTAACCTTTTCAAGGCAAAATTTTAGAAAGTTATAAAACTTAAGATATAGCTTAAAATCAAGAGAAAATTTGTTGCCAAATTTTTTCGCCATACCAAAACGAAGTTGGGAAGTGGTGTCTCTAGGACACTACAAAGTAATTCAAACAACTGTGAAATTTCAAACATTCATTATCAAAAAATACAAGCTGTTCAATTTTATGAATTTGTGGTTTCACCGCGATACCATAAAGTCTGAAAGAGTTAAGAGGGTGTGTTTCACAACTTTTCAGGTATCATAATTCTTGTTTGGTTCTGTTATTATTGTTCCATTTATTACTATGTTTTTGTATTGTGCTTACTGAAGGAAGCGCACGCCTATGTCGAGCAGAGACATTACTTCGTTTTATTTATAAAGCATGGCATCAAAAGCAAAATAACCGTGAAATGTGGAAACAAAATAGAATACAAAACTAAACTATTTCCTTCCTTCTCTAAGATACTCCATACACAACAATAACAACAACAAACACTGATATAATAACTTACTTCAATTCTCATTCCAAATAAAACATTGAAAAGATCAAAATACACATCCCGAATGAAGGCAAATATTGTTTTATCAAACGTTTCTCGTGAATTTCACCTAAATGACAGAAGAATTCAATTTTCATCGTCTTCAAATACCGTGTGCTATTACAAGCGAAAACCACCGATGAAAATACAATTTCCATTTTCCCCAGATAACAATTGCAATAACAATAACTTCTTTTACCGCAGAGTCGTTCTGGCATTTTCGATAGAAAGGAGGACGCAAAGAGATCAAAAGAACACGTTTTTTCTTCCAATATATTTTTCTTTTGTCATCATCCATAACATATGCGGTATATTCGTATGGAGGGTGAGCCAAATTAAGTGGCCACTATTATATTCTATTATTATTACTACGAAAATTAATTTATTAAAAAAGATTAATGTTTTCCATGCCATATGGAATTGAAAAGCAACGGAAACATTCCCAAGGTAATCAATAATATTTTTTTAAAGGAATGCCTTGTATCATTTTGAAGATTGTGAAGATGGTTTCATTTGCAATACACCGGAAGTGTATTTTTGTTTTTGACGAAAATACTTTTCTAATAATAAAGTTATCTGTGGCCTCGGGTGTTCATTCATATTTCTATTTTCCGTAGTATGATAATAATATAAAAATGCTGATTTTATAATAAGGTAAAATTTACATCTTCAGTAGGATGGAGTATCTGCATACCATTGCTGCTTCGTCCATAATTCTTGAAACGGTACCCTTGTTAACATGGATACAATACATACAAAAGAACCAATTCAGTAGCTAGCAGAGCTATTCAAAGAATTAAGTTTGCAAGCAAATATATAATAACATCGAAGAATTGAAAAATCAGAACAAAGAAGTGATTCATGAATGGATGGACGAGCTATCATAGAAATAGTATAACTAGAGTTAAACCAGCGCAAAAGTATATTCAACATCTTTGGGAAAATATATTTAACAATTCTTTTCCTGTGATAAAAAAATATTATGCGTTGCTCAATTCTTTTTCCTTTCACTGTACAGTCCCTGGCCATATTACTTGAAACATGTCACAAATCAACCCTTTTACCTGGAAATTCCCATCCTATTATAGTGATATTCTTTTGCTTTGTCGTTTCAACTTTGCAAGAGAATATCGACATTTCACGGACGAGAATTGGAAAAAGGTGAATAACTTAACAACATGATTTTTACTGAATTCTTTAGTGACGAGTGCTCGCTCTGTGTGTTAGTGCAGCGAGCACAATTTGTTCGTAGACGACCTGGCGAACGTCTCACAGAGTCCACGGTTCTTCGAACTGTAAAACATCCTCCGCAGGTAATCATTTGGGGAGTGATTAGTGGAGACGGACCCGGCCCTTTGTATTTTGTAGAAGGTACAATGCGTCAAGAGCAGTACATAAATGTGTTAGAAAATACGTTATTACCGTATTTTAAGCCAGGACGTCGTATACCGACAGGGCGTATATTTATGCAAGATAATGTAATCCTCGCCATGTGGCAAAAAAGGTTAAGAAATTCTTTGAAGACAATCACATACCTCTTTTACGTTGGCCCGGAAATTCACCGGACCTCAATCCCATCGAGAACGCATGGAATCGACTAAAAAGTAAGGTATATGAAAGAGAAAACCCTACAAAGGAAATATTAATGAAAAATATAAAGGATGTATGGGAGAACGATGAATATATAAAAGAGACAATCATATCTTGTATTGAAAGTATGCTCCGAAGAATTAAGGGCGTTATTAAAAATCATGGGTTATGGACTAAATATTAATTATTTATTTAATATTTACATATGTTACATATTCTTACAATATATTTTATAAATAAAAAATATGATACATGTATAGTTTATGTTTTATTATGAAGAAACTACAAAATATTGAGTGTTTTAAGTAATTTGGCCAGGGACTGTATATAGGTACAAAAGAGGAGCTTATGATCATCGTTAGTCCAAATGCATCAAATTTAAAACCAAAGCTCTGATTTTCATTTCCATTCCGTGGACTTTCAGCCAATCCTTGTACGTCATACGTATACAGGACATATTTCAAATATGGAACAGAAATACTATTGTACAATAAGATAGCTGCAGGTCTATTATTCACAAACTCAGAATGTGGTGCAAATGTATACTGTACATACATACACTACACAAAGAGAAAGGTTAACACAGCTTATATTATTCATTAAACTACCGAACTTTTTTCGAAACATCCGTAGAACACGGATGCAAGATTACCTCCTCTCAATGATACTCGTGTTGCTTTGTTCTTGTCATCGGAGTGTTCGAAGTGGATCACGATTTTTCAGTCGGCCTTTGCGAAACGGCGAGATGTCAGATGAACGCTGAAGAAGGAGATAAAACTCCGTGGCCGCCCCGGGATGAGGTCGCAGGTCACGGAACGGATTTCATTTATCTAAATCTGATCGATACACTTCGTGTACGCTCATGTCGGTCGGTTCATGTCGATCTCGTTTGTTCGAACGGATCCGAGTCGTGCTTGTTTGGGATGAGATTATTAGATGAGATCGAGGTTTTTGTTAATAAAATACCCGGGCAACGTGAACCGGACAGAATCGATGCGAAGATTGACTTGACGTGGTTGGACTTTTTTTCGTTCGAAAGTTATTTACTCGATTAGGAGATTACTTGTTGGCTGGTAGCAATATTGGTACCTTGTGAAGGATACTATTTTGATTTTAGAAATAATTTAGTTTTGGCTTTGAGGTAAAATGGATCCGATTTTACCAGTTTCTGGATCAGATTTAGATACTCAAAAAAAGCATATCATCCATCCTATTTTATTGAGCGCCCCAAATGAAGCATTGGATTAACATAAAACATTTATTATAACTTATTGAACAGGAGTTCATAAAGCCAATAGCTTAGCTTTTAATTGCAGAAACAATAATTATTTTAAATATCTACCCATATCTTGCATTTTTTTCGGAAATACATTTCATCAAAATCTGTTTTTATTTTCGTCTTTAGAATTTCGTATTAATTTCGTCTAAGCTTCGTAGCAACATCAAAATAAATATGCGAAACTCTCATTTCCAGGCGACCATGACTTTAACGACGCTCTTGCACACAGTAGGTCTACATCCCAAGATTGTCACAAACGTACTAACGCGCGACCCGCATCGAATCGATCGGATTCCACTCAATCTCCTCCTCGCTGTCTCGCCGTACATATATAGATATAGCTAATTTCTCATTTTCCCAATGTGCATATTATACACCTTTAGATTTCTCTTTCATTATATTTATTCATTCTTATTCTTCTCTAAAGGTTATCAACGAGCAATAAATATATTATTATTTAATATAGCAGGCAGGTAATTCAGAAAGTTTAAAATGGAAAAAGGATTAAAGCAGTCTTGGTCCACTACTATTCATAGTAGTCATGGACAGAATTAGAAAGAACATAAACAAAAGAATACAAAGATGACACAGTAATAGATTTTAGAAATTTACCGCTTGTTAAAACAAGTAGTTTGATCTACGCTGATGACACTGTGTTAATGGCAACTACGGAAAAGAAAATGCAAAAATTCGTTAACATCTAGGTTGAAGACATTAGACGGATGACGGTGGAAGTAAGCAACAACAAAGGTAAGATACTGATAATAAGTAAACATCAGGAAAAAGACTATATAATAAAAATCACATGTAAAGAAAACCGCCTGGAAATAATTAAAATATCTTGAAATGATTACGTACAAACGACGGAAAACTTGAAGCTGAAGTAGCAAAAAAAGTATTGGAAGTAAATAGAATCTTCTACGCCTAAAGATATACACGCTAGTGAAACCTGTGTAATGCAAAAGAAACTAGAAAGTAAACTGAGGGTAATAGAGGTGAAGTATCTAAGAAAAAAAGGTGAAAAAAACAAATAGGATAGGACTAGAAATAAATAAATCAGAGAAGCTGTTAAGCAAGCTGATCTTAAAAAAGCTGTATGCGAGGCAAGTAAACTGATATGGGCATCAGTTAAGAATGAATTCAGAGAGGACATGCAAGAAAGTACTGGAGGCTAGAAAAGTAAAAAATAAGAGGGCAAGACCAATGAAAACATAGATGGAATATGTTATCAAGATAAGAATAAAAAACAAGGCAATAGATGAAATTAAAATACTGGCAATAAATCGGAAATAGGAAACCTGCGTCCAATGCATGAAAAGGCAAAAGGGTACATGAAAGAGAGAGAGAGTGTAACTATTGATCTAATGAATGTTTTTTTATGATCGGTAGCTGAGAGAATTTCAATCTAAAGTCATTATGTATAGATTTTATGATGTAAAGGCTGTTTTCCATCAGATTTCGTGCATGAAAGGTATTTTTGGTTGATGTTACACCATTACCCCAAAACGTCCAAATGTCTTTCCTGAAATCATTTAAGAAATTTGAGAAAAGATAAATTTAAGATGTTTAACCGTATGATATGAACAGTTCCATTTTCATTGTAGAAAAAAAGCTATTAAATTCTTTTCTTCAAAATTATTAAGTATTTGCATTGATGGCAAAATATTAACTCAAAATATTGACAAATGTCTTCGTAAAATGGTTTAAGACTCTCAACCCGTTATACCGGGTGCCCAGATTTCGTTGCACAGACAGTATGATATTTTAATTATTATTATTATTATTAAGTTATTTGAATAGATAGATTATCTTTTTGAAAGAAATTCTAAGTGCATCTTATGATATTAATACAGAATGGTCCAAAAATAGCCCAATGAAGAAATATTTTATCAGGTATTCTGGACTCTACTTGTTTTTCGCTTTACAACCATATACTACTTACTTATTTACGACTCTTTGAAACATTGAATACTATCAAAATATTTTGTGCTCTTGAGAAACAACAAACACACCTCAGCTGAACGTTTTTTAGACTTCTATACCCAGAACACCGCAGGAACATAAGTATGTAGCTATGGCTACCATTGCCAAAGACTAAACAACCGTTTCTATCACTTAATCATCTAATTGCCATCTAATTAGCCTTTTTGGTCAGAAAAAAAGCTGTTTATTTTTAGTACTAATGAATGTTAAATGGACCACATTTTTGCCATAATATATAAATCAATTTGCCAGAGCCTTTAGAGGCAATTGAAAATACTCTACCACATAAAATTGCAATGGTTACATATATTTTTTATATCGCATGTTTCAAGATTCTTGGATTGGCAACAGAGGTTCTTAGAAGGCCACCTCGATCTCCGGACCTGACACTTTCTGGTTTTTTCTTTTGGAATTGTGTGAAAGATGTTGTTTATATTGTGGCATCAAGGAAAAAGCAAAAGGAGTCAAAATATCTGATAAAAAATATGGCGTATCAATAAAAAAAATGTTTTCATTAGGGAATTTGTGGACCACCTGTATTAATATCATAAAACGCATTTGGAAGCACATTGCCTACCCCAGAATTTCTTTCTAGAAAATAATCTGCTATCCATTCAAATAACCATCATATTGGCTGTGCAACAAATTCGAGACGCCCGGTATATGCGTTGGTATAAGAAAAATCTAAGTGTTTGTTTTTTGAGTAAAAAAATTTTTGCTTAAAAAAGTTTAAAGTTAGAAAAAGGGCTTTCCACCTGTTGCAGTGGTCTTTATTCGAAACTTTGAATTTTGCTGATTAGGGTTATATTGGTGATCATCCCAGCCGAAGTTATAGGTCACCTTTGATGTCTTCAGCAACTCTTGTATTTTTCACTGATGATATAGAATGATTTTAGATGTGGATATTGTAGATTTTCTACATTATCGTAGTTGATTTGGTGATGAAGTTTAAGGAAAGCAACCATAGCAACAGTTGGAAGATGCTCTTATGTGAGTTAACAGTCGTGGAAATCTACTAGTCAAAATTTGTTCAAATAAATGATAAAATCTTCAATTTACATCAGCAAAGAACGCATATAAGCTTAAAATTTAATGGGATTAAAACGATAAGCGTTCAAAACTTGTTTAAGAAAAAAATTAACAAGCAACATTTTATTGTAGAACCAAACAGACAACAAACTATCAATCACTTGAATATACGTTTACGATAGTCCTCAAGCAACATACACGACAACTTCAACAGCAGGCCATTAAGTTTCGGGACAATTTCCCATTACCGTGCATAGCTTACAAATTGCATTAGTCGAGAGTGTTGGCCGTGACGTTAACCGCTCGAGCCGTTTATGCGGTCCCAATATTACGAAAATCAGGAATGTACCAGCAATAACAGCTTGAGCACACTTGACCGTTTCCAACGATAATGGCCGCAAAAAATAACCAACTGAAGATATTAAGGGATATCATTTGGTCGTAAGAATAATGTTATGTACATAATTTGATTGCTTGGTTGTATTGTTAATCAAGTCACTAAGTTTCTTCGAATAAACTTAATGGAAAAAGCAATTTATGAAAGAATTAATAAACATTAAGCTTCCAAGAAACTATTTCAATTTATTCCTCGTTCTAAATCTGCTAGAACGGTTCAAAGAAAAACGTTGAGTATTAATCGAATATACAAGAACTAATAAATGAAATATGAAAATTATATTAATATATGAATTAGCAAGATTTACATGTCAGGGACTTTAAACCGGTTTCCCTTAATAAAAGTTCAATATCCCACGAAACTTTTTTAATGTAGAACGCATTACATGTGTTTGCCAACGATTGGAAAATATGAAATTTGGCCATTGTCTGCCGAATTTATGATGTAAACGCGATATAGGACCAGGTAAAATGGCCAGTACGAAATTCATCCCAAGGTATGCCGAAAATGCAGACCAATCAAAAATAATTCCAGAGGAATAAAATGCATCATTTTTTGTAGTAATCTGTATTCTCGAATTTTTTATAGATTATCGCATAACGCCATGTACAGACTGTTCTAAATCATGAAGTCAATTTTTGAACAAATCGCAATTAGATTAGATTTAGTATCGAGTCCTTGACCTATTCCACTGCGACCTTTTCAGATCTATTGTGGTTCCTCTATCGTTAGATCAATTACGCTAGCTTTGCCTTTTTCACCAGACCTAACAGCCTTGTGAGTGATCCCTTAGGTTTCGGCTTTTGGATACTGACATGCGCTGAGTGGTTGCTTTGTCAGCGTTTCATTTCTAACATACCTGTCCACCAGCCGCCCCAGTGTCTTTAATAGAAAGGAGGACAGGCTGATGGGTCTCAAAGATTTTGGTGTTAGGTCAGAGACCCTTCCCACTTTGGGTAAAAATATGACCTTAGTCATACGCTGCTGAGTTGGCATGTATCCCCATGCTAGACATTTTTTGAAGATATTGCACAAATGAGGTATAAGCACCCCAGTTCCCATTTGTAGTAACAGTGGGTAGATTCCATTTAATTAAATTTGAAGCAATTTGTTTTTCGAAGAAATACTCGAAAAGGTCAATTTTCTTTTTTAAAATAAACATTTTTACATCAATTTTTTCTTTCACTTCTGGTTTTCAAGTAATGACGTCATCGACTTTTTTTAAAATGACAACTCCCGATTGGTTTTATTTTAACAGATCATTTAATTGTTTAAATGGTATCACCAAATTTTAATACCTCACATAAAATTTTCGAATAAAGAGCCATTTAAAAAGTGGAAAACATAAATCTATGGACACAATCATTTTGTACATTGTTAATGACGTCAGGAATAATTCGACTCATTTCATACCTAATTCTTTTTTTTCAAATCTTCCAGATTTTGTGGTCTATCAACATGGATTTCTGATTTTAAATACTCCCACAAGAAAAAATCTAGGAGCGTAAGAGCTGGGAACCTGGGAGGTCACTCTGTTCATTCTCGCCTACCGATCCACCACCTAAGAAAGAAGTTGTTTAAAAATTCGCGAAAGGTACGTGCAAAGTGCGGCGGTGCACCGTCTTGTTGAAACCAAATATCACCATTTGGAAAAATTTCTGCAAGAGCAGGTACAAGTGCATCCCTCAAAAAATCCAAATATCGCTGCCCCGTAAGAGTTTCGTAAAAGAAGAAAGGACCAATGATTCTATTGTCAATTATCCCTGCCCACACATTTACTTTACGAGGGCAGTACATGGAAATGTTTCGATTTACTGTTCCATTTAGGCAAAATAAGGTTTCATTCGAAAGGAATTTGGCGAATGAAACGCGGATTATGAATTCTGCAATATGTCAGAAAACTGTATTCGGTGATCAAGGTCATCTTAATTGAGTTCTTGCAGTAGTTGCATTTTGTAAGCCTGGTATTCTTCTGTTTTTGATACACGTAATACCGATCGTTAAGAAACTTCGTTGTCTGCTGCAGTTGATCGAGATACATCATAAGGATTCTCACCCAGACTTAACAAAATATCAGGTTTCACAACTTCATTAATTTTCTTAGGACGCCCTGCATTGTGGCTGATATTTCTATCTGGATATTTCGCATTAAACAAATTGCACACTTCTTGATGACGTGCTCATTTCTATATATTAAGCACATAACATTTTTGAGCAAAAGAAGATATTAAAAATTATTGGTAATCATTTCGCTGTTGTACAATTACCCTGTTACTACACATCATCATAATTTATCTATTAGAATATACTTGTTCCACTACAACACAAAATTGCCTTTTTTCCTACTGACAATTCAAGGTAAAGAATAAAGAAAACTACAGCCTCAAACAGAAATAAATCTGGAAGACATAAAAGATTCGCAGAGAAACGTTTCTTTGCTCGCACTAACATTCTGATTTTAAAACAAAACCAAAGCGAAAAAAAACAATCCAGTAAACGCCAGCTTGCTGCAGCTAGCAGAAAAACTATAAATTACCGCGACGTACTATAGGTCTGTCTCTGCAAGTCGTTATTACCTTTTCAATTAGCACGCACAATCGTACAGGTAACCATCGTATGCGGGTAGAAATTATGGTCCGGATTGACGCCGAGTAATTCAATAGAATCTGGCGCGTTCAGAAATAAGGGTGATTAACGGTGGCAATCAGTGCTAGCAATCGCAGGAACATTATTAGGTAGTCGTTTGAGGATGATTCAAGACGTTAATTTTCACAAAAGGAATGAAAACTAAATGAACGATCGATGATTACGGTAGTATTTCACTGAAATGTTATGAAGTGCTCAATGGTATTAAATGAATTAAGAACATTTTATCAATATTGCCTTTAATAATGCTTCATGAGTAGAGTAACCTAAACTTGCGGACTCGCATAGGCGTCGGTATTACGGGTTAATATAAGAATACGAAAAAATCATAAATAAACTAAACCGGTAGAGAAACAGGCATGTAGTGTCGACCTTGAATATAAATCATGTTAAACCGCGCTGAGAGAGATTTCGTTTTAGTACCGGTTGAGCTGTTGCAGAGATTAGTCGAACGGTCAAGGTTATGTGCTTACGTGTCGCTTTTAAAAATATAGCTGGTGTTTTTTGTGTGTTGTAGTATTATACCAAGTACATAATTAGTGCATCGTTTCATATAGAACTAATATTTACATACCTAAGAAAACAATGCCTCGTAATAGATTTGTTACTAATGTACATAAGTATGTGTCACTTATTCCCATTTAAAATATGACGGTGGTGCAGTTTTTTGCTTAATATGCAATGTTCGTTTGGCTGCATTGGACAGAACTGATTGCCGAGGCATGTCAATGTATTAAGCATATGAGAAATGCAAGAACTGAAATACCTTATACACTATTCCTCATACATTTATTAATTATGTTTACCTCTTGTAAGCTTCCGTTGTCGTTGGTGAGAAAAGCAGCTTTTAAAACGTTTTGGCGACAATACGTTCCAAAGTACCCATTACCTCACAAACCAATTACAGAATCATTTGCCGCGAATGAAAGAGATGCTAGAAAATGTGTGTAAACGTGATTTGTGTTTCAAAAAAATATGGATTACCGTGGATGAGACGACCGATATAAAGAAAAACAGTATTGTGAATGTAATAGCTCGCGTTTTATCTAGCATCTCGATATTTGTTAGCTTGCAAACGTGTTCAACAATGCACCGCGGAAAATATTCAAAAAGTGATAATGAACGCTTTGAAAAAATTTAAAATTGCCCAAGATCAAGTTGTGATGATTGTGACAGATAGTGCAGCAACGATGTTAATGTTGGGCGATCCTTAAAACGTATATTTCCTAACTTAATACATATAACCTGCGTGCTGCATGCTTTGCATTTAGTTGGTGAAGTTGTTCGACAACATTACGGAAACGTTGATCGGATGATTGGAAGTACTAAAGCAGTGTTTCGTAAATCTCCTAAACGTTTAAAAGAATTTCGTAAATTTTGTCCAGGTATTCCAGAACCTCCTGAACAATTTTAACGCGATGGGGTACTTGGCTAACAGCAGCTTCTTACTATTTGATCCATTTTCAACAAATTCAATCAATTATAACGCGATTTAATCGGAATGAATCCAAAGCAATTAGAGAAAGTCAAAAAGAATTTCAAATTCCTCAACTTTTAGAAGATTTAACAACAATATGTACCAATTATACAGTTTTACTAGATGCCATCAGAAAACTACAATGTACTGAATTGTCATTACAGGAATCATTAGACATAGTGGAGAGTGTAAAAAATAAATTACACACATTAAATGATACGCCAGGATTATGCGCTAGTCAAAAGTTGGCAGATGTTTTAAGGAAAAATCCCGATTTTAATACTTTAGAGGCCGTTTATAAGTGTAAGAATAGTAAACTTTTAAGTGATTGAAAAACAGTTTCTACATGCAAATGTAACTTCCTTAGATGTGGAGAGATCGTTTTCTATGTATAAGAATATTTTTTCTTGTCGACGCACAAGGTTTAAAGAAGTAACTGTGGAAACATATGCAATGATGTAAGTTTACAGTACTTCACATCCTGATGCCTCTAATTTATTGAATAATTAGCAAGTAAGTTTATTTATGAATTTTTCGTATTCTTATATTAACCCGTAATACCGACGCCTATGCGAGTCCGCAAGTTTTGGCTACTCTATTCATGAGGTCTACAGTGAATTGTGACACTTACAAACGAAATACTTTATGAACTAGCATTTGGCAAAATTTCCAAAACAAGATATTGAGAAATCTACACACTTAGAAACTGACACTAAAGACTTCATTTATTATTATCAAAAATTTAAAATACATTTGAAACAATATATGGAAAATAGACTCCTGAACATGAGGAGGAACAATGTCATCTATTAATCGAACGTTACTCATTGTTGGAATCGATTGATTGTAACTTCGGCGGTAGCCATTAATCATTTACACACACCTAAACCACCCAAATGGATACCAGGCTAGGGAAAGCACAAAGTTTCACACTCAAGATCGAACGGGTGACTAACTGCACAAAAAGGCAGGCCCCAACGATAAAAGGAAAAACCGTCATAGGTAAAGTACCAAGAAACGACTCCATACATGCATATTTGGCGTTCTCATAAATGTATACGTAGTGTGATAATATACAGTGCATTTCAGATAACACCGGCCATAGGTACCAGGGTAAGTCAAATATTATTTACACTTTCGCCATAACAAGCTTTGAAGGTTATCGTAGTGGCGGCCGCTTACGCATGCATTGAGTTGGCGCCTCCGTGGTCATGTGTGCGGAATTTAATCACGATCGCGTCAATTGTCTGCTAGCTACAACAGCATAATCATGTCAGCTCCGCTATTAGTTTGCACCAAAAAGGAACAACGAGCAGTGATCCGATTTTTGTGGTCAGAGGGTGTTAAAGGTGCTGAAATTCACCGGAGACTTTTGTCACAATACGGGGACAGTGCTTTATCTCGTAAAAGGTTCTGCCTATCAAATCATCCACGATGAACCCAAATTTCATAAAGTGTGTGCGCGATGGTTACCACGAATGCTTACCGCAGAAAACAAAACCAAACGTTTGGACATCTGCCAACGCCTACTCGATCGCTTCAACGTGGAAGGCGATGCATTTTTAAGCAGAATAGTGACTGGTGTTCAAATTATTTTTATAACAATTACTTTCAAATTGCTTATGCAGAATACGAACACAATCTTCGTAAGGCATAAGCTCCGTGTCTACAAAGAAAATACAGCACGCTTCCTTAGCGAGTTAGTCTGCCATTTCATTGCCTGCGATGCCAAAATGTTCCTTTTCCCAAACGAAAGTAATGCGCTTCCCTTTTTGTTTTAGCATGTGGTGTAATTCCATGATCTCACAAATTATAGGGCTAATAATAATAATAATAATAATATTTAATAATAATATACGTGGCTAATAAAACATTGTAGATTCAACAGTACATTTTTGGAATTGGAAGAAACACATAACCTATTATTTGATCCTTTGTCGACTCACTGTTAGAAAGTTTCAGTAACAAATGATCTAAATCCTGTTTTTGTTGATCAAAGGTAAATTTTCTTGTTAGATAACCTTAAATTATAACATGATAGAATGTGTGGATACAAAATTTAATGAAGTACAGGTAACCAAGTTCTTACTAAACTTACCAAAACGCTACTATCCTTTTGGAACGATTGAAACCCATGTTAAAAGCGCTACAGGTTGATAAATATCTCTTAGATATGATAATCCGTATTTGGCCTAAACGCCTATTAGGGTATATTGCATGATTTTATTCCATTTGGTGCAGCAAACGAAATATATCTTTAATCAAAATCTTGCAGAAAAGAAAATGTCTTACTACATTGGATCAACCTCCAGACTTGTAGGTAATTACAGGAGAAACATTAACACTGTAAGCAGTAAAAATAAGATTACTCTCATGTAGATACCAAGATACGAGGGATGATCGTAAAATAAGGTTCCCATATTTTTCAAAAATAGATAACATTCTTTATTTCCTTAACATTACACATCGTTTTAAAGGTAAAAACTTAAGCTATTTTTCGATATAATCGCCATTTCTATCCAAGCATTTTTGCAGACGGTGCTCCAACTTCTGTATCCACATATCGTAACATTCTGCCACCAGTCCTTTCAAGAATCTTTTCAATTGTGGTGTTGGAAATCTCAGGAATCCGAAGAGCAAGTTGACGAATGGCGACCCTTCGATCTTCAAGCAGTATGCTCTCGACCTTTTCAACGATGTCCTCTGAAACTGATGGTCTTCCGCTTCGCTCTTCATCGTGAATTTCCGTCCGACCTCCAGTGAATTCCCTACACCATTTGCGGACGTGTTGAACAGCTATACACTTTTTTCCATAAACTTCGGTTAATTGACGATGAATGTCTATAGGTGAAACCCCTTTCGTGTTTAAAAAACATATCACAGCGCGAATTTCGCACCGCGGTAGCGGCGATCGGAAGTTCTGATCGGACGGCTGCTTAGTTAAGACTGAGCGGCGTAGCGAGACGGGAGTGGTACGTATATAGAATGGGAGAGCTGCTGCACACGGCAATGTTGTCGGATTTCGCCTAACACGTGTTATTGCTGCTGTAGGGCATTGGGAACCTTATTTTACGGTCATCCCTCGTATAATGACTTTGAAAACTACATGTCTGTCTGGTTAAAGAAGCAATTGAACTGCATGGGGCTAATCCAGGAAGAAAAGGTTTGAAGCAAGAGGAAACATTGAGCATATTTCACCATTACCTCGTTATGAATGAAATTAAACTCTCCGGTTAAAAGTGTTCCCAAACTTTTCCAAAACAATAAAAGTTGCTTACATTGTGTACTTATATTATATTCTTTTTAATTTTTTGGAAATTAAATATCTAGGCCAACAGCCTTTATGTTTTAATAACATATAATAGCACTTTCCTAAAAATGCTCTATAATAATTACATTTGGTAATCCTATACTACGCCTTTTCTTTGACGCTTAATGCTAGTATTCTGTCCAATTAGTAACGATGATCGAGCTTTGCGGAATATCCTATAACACTGCTTCCATAGAACGACTCGACACGATCACCTTTTTATGCCATACATGACGAGACCCCTATCGCAGAGTTAATTAAATCGGTAATATATACGCTGGTACAAGCTATACAGATGATCTGAACCAACCCTGAACGGGAACATTATTTCGCTGCGTTTCCGGCGAATGGATTTAGTACGTTATAATAAACGATTAAATCGCGGGAGATATAAGATAAAAACTAAAAGAAAAAAGCAACTAATGGTGTAGTAAACTGGATGAATCTCTATGACAGTGATCTATGATAAATTTTCTCTCGTTTTATTGTATAAGTCAAATGTAGACGCTGCTTTATCAAACATAATTACGTCGGATTATCCTGCAGCAATAATGATTCACGGCAGACAGTCCTTATTCCATCTAAAATCGACTAAATCAATTTACCAATCTTGAAAAAAGAATATTTATATGATAACAACACGCAATATTCTATAATGTTACATGTAAACGCTGCTTTATTAACCACAATTACGACGAATTAGACTCATTACATCCCGAGCCAAGTTTACTGCGCACTTTAGCAATTAAATAAATCCTAATGCTACCATACCAATGCAAGTCTGACGATCATCAACGTAGGGCACGGCGAATAAGATAAGAGGAGCGGTGTCTGGCTGCGAAGCGACGTAGAATTAAACTTGGAAGATACGATCGTGTTTTTGCTCGATGTTTATTAAAGCGAGATATAATGGTGAAAAAAGACAATCGAAAAGATCGTTCCAGTAATATTGAATTCGCAATAAAATTCCACCATCATACCATCTCGTCTAAGCAGTACGACCGAGTTAGAGGCGAGCTGACGGGATGATACTGCTTCACGTAGCAATCGGTATAAAATCTAATGAATGGTTTGGTTCTTTCTCTTTCTATTGCTGTGTAATAAAAGATCTGGAAGAATATTAAAAGCTCATGTCATTAAAGTAGCGGGCGAGATGTTATACAGAAACGTTAGTCATTGGGAAAACATGAAAATTGAATTAGGAGGTTGTTATCGAATAATTTACAATCTTTCTTATAATTACTTAGATAAAAATCTTTACTTGGTGCAGGAGTGGACACTTAAATACACAAATTAGCATTACAGCTAGTAACATTTCCATACATCGTCATAGACGATATAATAAAATATACAACAAAGGAATAAACGGGACTTCACACAAACATATTAAAATGTATAATTTAAAAATTCGTTTACAGAACAAAAACAGCTTGCAAGAAGTATCGCTCTCGTATCCCTTCTAAATGTTGGAGCGATCAAGCTTTGGATGTGGTTTAGTAACTTGTTATAAAGCTTAACTGCAAAGTAATTGGCACTTCCGCCTTATTCAGTGACGTAGGATCAAAAAATAATTCTGGTTCCTAGTGCTGTATTGTGGGAGTCACCGTTTAGGAAAAATAGCTCCGCCAAGAATTCCAACAGCAGCTTTTGGCATCTTGAAAATGGTCTACGCAGCATTTCAAGCTCCTCAAATTAGGACGCCATATGTAGCTATCTGCTTCATCCGCCGGATGACACTCCCAGCTCAAGTTGTTCGTAAGTTGAAGACCCAGGAACTTAATAGGTATTAGTTGCTCGTGTGTGTCCCTCTTCGGTGAAATTGTTAATTGTTGACTTTTATCTTCATTTAATTTTAGAAGATTACTGCCGAATCTCTCACCCGCCTTGAGTAGGTTTTCTTCCACATGGACAGCATCGATATCTCTGGACTTTGACCGGACTAAGATGAAAGTTATTGGCGTATTGGATTACCATACTAGAAGTGATGTTATATTGGAAACCGTTTACGTATGTCGCTTGCAAGGAATAGCAAGCGACCGAATATGGATGCTTGAGGAACTCCTCTATTCACAGGTAAGAGCTCCCAGTATTTATTACTCCAAAATACTGTCTGCTTTCTGTTTGTTAAATATGAACTGACAACTCCATATGCATCAAGTTTATTTAACAGTATGTCATGGTTGCAGCAACCCAGAATTATCTTCTCTCGGAGCGTAGTGAATGCCATAGCCGGAAGTGTGTGGGCTACTGGGGCCCTAAATTATACAATTTGTCAGTAACGGAAATTAAAGCACTGACCTCAAACAAATTTAAAACGTCAACTGTTAGAGATAGAATGTTACACGCCCAACGAGTTTGTAAATACGCAATTCTAACGCGCTCTGTCTTGTTTGTCTCTTCAGTTTTTTCTTTATATTCAATGTTAGATATACAAGCTTAAGCGGTCTCTTATCTATTTGTCTTTTAATTTATTTATTTGCATATTTTAATTTTGATGGTAGGTGAAACGCTGAAATTGAGACAAAAAATAAGGAAGAGGAATCCAACATACAGCTCCTACGCAAGTTTTACAAAGATCGGTGATATTGTTTTCTGCTCCTTGTTATATATCCTGGCATTGTCTCGCTCTGTTGGACCATATCCGATCCGATCTGGTCGACCATATCTACTATTCCCGTTGTGCCCAATGTAGGTTGTCACCTTCATGGCTTGCTATGTGTTGCTTAGTTTATAACCGTCCTTCCTATTGAAATTGATAATATTCTATTTTTTTTCATTACTTCCGATGACTCTCTCAATTTGCTGGCAGTAGTGGTTGCTCTCAGCAAATATACTGACAGTGACATGGCCAATATTGTGTTTCCATGTTTAGTAAAGGAGTTAGGCTTATCCCTGTGTGCTTGTACGTTTCTGTGCCGTTTCTTGATTCTGCACTATATCCGGTTTGTCCAATGTATGAGAAGCAGAAGTCAACATCACTAGTCTTTAGAAAACTGACACTATGTTCAACTAAACGTAAAATACGTTAATGTAACAAATAAGGCAAAACTCGAAAGGTAGTTTACTTGATTGTTAAATTCATTGTTATTACGTGATGAATACTGGTGGAAATTCTTGTTTTAAACACCAATATAAAAATAATATCAAATACAGGTCCGTAGGCTTCCGCGGCCGTCAATAATACTATACTCTTGGTTTCCGGGTTGGAACTGCGGGGGGACATCCTCAGTCCCATAAGAGTGTGGACGAAACGTCAGCAAAAACTACGACAACGACGCGGTTCCAACCCGGAAACCACGAGTATAGTAATATCAAGTACAGTTGGAGCCAATAAAAATAAGGCCAAACATCTGAAATTGCAAAATCCTGGCGTTTATATTGGGCATTATTTCCGAAGGGCATCAGTTTCCTTATTAGCAAATGTAGGAACTAACACTAGGCAAGTCAAAACTCAATTGAGAAAAAAATTGGAAGCTTTTAATGAGATTCGAAGTTTCAATTCCTTCTGCACCGTCGTTAGCAACAGTGAAATTTTGGAAAGCTGAATTTGTTCGTGGTCGTAAGAGTGTGTTTGATGATGAACGTCCAGGTGCCCCAATAACCGTTACTACACCAGAGACCATCAACAAAGTCCATGATATGATCATGGCAGACCGTCGAACCAAAGTGCGTTAGATAGCAGAGGCTCTAAACATGTCAACTGAGCGTGTACATAACATCATACACGAACATTTGAACATGAAAAAGTTATCCGCGCGATGGGTGTCGCGTTTGCTCACTGTCGACCAAAAACGCACACGTGTGACGGATTCGAATAAGCTTTTGGCAATAATAAATCGCTATCCGAAGGATTTTCTTTGCCGATACGTCACTGTTAATAAAACGTGGCTCCATTACTAGACGCCGGAGACGAAAGAACAGTCAAAGCAGTGGAGAAAATGCGGTGAAGGCCCACCGAAGAAGGTCAAGACCACCCGATCGGCGGGAAAGGTGATGGCGACTGTTTTTTGGGATGCGAAAGGCATTATTCACATTGATTACTTGGAAAAGGGTAAAACAATAACTGGTGTGTACTACGCAGATTTATTGGACGGTTTCGACGCCGATTTGACGAAAAAATGCCCTGGTTTGACTCGCAAAGAGTTCTCTTCCATCAGGACAACGCACTCGCTCGCAGGGCGGCCGTTGCACAGGCAAAATTGCATCAGTTGGGCTACGAATTCATCGGCCTCCCACCGTATTCGCGACCTAGCCCCCTGCGACTTTTTCCTGCTCCCAAACCTAAAAAAATGGCTCGGAGGACGCCGTTTTGCAACGAAAGATGAGGTCATGACCGAAACTTCACACTATTTTGAGGAGCTCGAGCAAAATTACTTTTCGGAAGGGATAAAAAAGTTGGAAAACCGTCTTATCAAGTGTATTGAGGTAAAAGGAGACTATGTTGAAAAATAAATGAAAAAAAGAACAAAAATCGTGCGTTTTCTTACTTAGGCTAGATTAATGTCAAACTACCCTCGTACTTGATGACTTGAAAGAACTTAAATTTGGCGGATTGTTGACGATGCAAGCGTCACCTTCCTAGATAGAAAAAAATTACTGAAAAGCGATAAATTGCATAAAGTCGAACACTTCTTCGCTATATATTCATATAAACATGCAAAGACCACAGCAATAATGCATAACAACAAAAGAAATTAAAGCAATCATTTGAAATTGAATCGTTACGACTTTCACGAAGCGCAAATCTAATCGAGGAAAGCATTTCGTAAAAGTGTATCACTGCTCAAACCAATCGGCAACAGCGTGTGTTACCTACAGCGTCATTTGCAAACCAAAAGAGAATCGATCAACTTCAACCAACAACAATAACGACAACAACAGCAACAGCACGCATTATACCGGTCACCATGACAAAACACTCCTTCGCCTTGATTTCGTCGGGCTTTGTGGAGCTGTCCGACAGTCGAACATTTCCATTTAAATATAAATGCGAAGCCGGTGTTATTGCGGATTTGTACCGGAAAACGTAAAGGAAAAAGGAACAATCGTATGCATAAATTGTATGGTGCGGAGGAATCTGAGGACGTTTGACAACGCATGCTTCGGCATATCGAGGCTCCGAATTGTCGTCGAAGAATGTATGCAAATAACGATGATTGCTGCGAGTTAATTGAGTTGCAAGGCGAGTTCTCTGTTACGGCGTAAATTGGAAACAGGAACGAGCACAATTAAGTTTATTGTAGAAGGTTATGTGGTGTGGTGAGCTCTAAATGGGTTAGCAACACCGTAACTTGTTCAGAATAATGTTCGAAGAAAAATGAGAATTTTAAAAAAATTGTTTGGAGAAACACTAATGAGTAGAGAAGAAGCATAACTACTGTCACCTAACATGCAGGTTGCGTTAAATACTGCTTGCATCACACACAGCACTCTATTCATTTTCGTATTTTTCCAATACGATTGCTGAAATCACTACAAAAGATCTTTGTAAGTTGGACAGAGATTTGTATAGACTTTGTCCCACAAGAGCTTCAAAAGATTAAGATCTGGAGCCTAACAAATCATTCATACAAACATAACTATCATTTCTTCTAATCATCTCTTGTGGTTGATGCACTGAATTTACGAAGTAGGCGCCATACATTCTTGGCCTGATAGGCTTATACAGGTTCTAGCGTGTTGAAATTCCGTTGCGCTATAGTTGCACATGTGCGATGCCTACACTATTTGTATTATGGCTCGAAGAGTAGCAGTTTTTAGTAGCCAGTAAATTAACATTAAACAACATTTTGACGGCGCTTATGGTGATTCATCTCCTTCATATTCCGTTGTAAAAAAGGAGGCAAATTGTTTCCGTTTGAGGTAAGAATCCCTTGATGATGATGAGCGCCAATTGAACTGATAATGCCTGAAACCATTTCAATTATTGAAGAAATGGTATTAGCAGATCGCCGTTTGAAAGTGAAGGCATTAGCAGTGATGTCTAACATTTCTGAAACAAGTATTCGCCGAATTCTCCATAATCACTTGGGTATAAATAAGATTAGTGCAAGATGGGTAGCGCATCTCCAACATGAACGTCGGGTCGAATGTGCGCGCTCGTTTTTAAACATGTGTGGAGACGACCCGAAACCGATTTTGGAGTCCACTGTCACAGGAGATGAAACAATGGTTCTGTATTGTGATCCTCTATCCAAAAAGGAATCGTTTTAAGGATGATGAGTTGCAAGCAGCTGCAATACAACATTTTAAGGGAAAAACTTTAGATTATTTTTACAAGGATATAGAATTATTAATTGATCATTGTAATAAATGTACTGAAGTTAGGGCAGATTATATTGAAAAATAAAAATTGTTATATTTTACCAAGTTTATTCTTTCTGTATCAGGCCGAGAATTTATGGCGCCTACCTCGTGCAACCCAAACATGCAGCGGCTTCCTCTTCAGAACGGTATGAAGATAATTCTCTATTTTTGTTTATGTAGGTAAATTGTTATAGTAATGCAATATCGTCAAATCGTTCAGTAGTATCCAAAAAATTGAAACAACAAAGAAAATTTTGATTATGTCTTGAAGTGCGTCAAAAGTTTCTGGTATATGATGTGGTGTGCCCTTATATTTTATCTAATACATAGCTTATTACAGCTAATATTAATCTATTCTATTTGAAAGAAAGTTTAATTTACCAGAGTGTTCTTCTGAACCATTCGGATTTGATAGCAACACGAAAAGGTAACAAAAGTTATGTTTTCTTTCACTTTTCATAATCCATGTTTCTTTATTGCTTCAAGTACAGTTACTAACATCTAATGTTCTTACTCCTTTGGTGGTGTCAATGGTATTAATTAAAATCGCATTCTTTAGCAAGGTAAAGGACAAAGTCCCATTCATTTATTTAAAGATAAAATAACGAAAAAAGCTACCAATGAATTCAGTTTCCCAAAAAATCAGTTATACCAACCAACTCAATAGCCCATACAATCATATTCTTCTGGTCAAACAGAAAATAATTTCACTCACACAAAATCTTCCACATTCCTACATTATTTTTTAAAGAAATCTAAAGAAATTTTCCCCACGACCCTGTTGTCAATCCAAGAACAATGGCTGGTATTGTCTGTCTATTCTACCCACTTCAAAAGGAAGCAAGTAACATTTTAACCACAAGTAAATAAGCTGAAGACAATCACATTATCTACGAAGTATAGCATTACCTCTCTCCTCGTGCCCATTTCGAGTTCACATCTCTCTGGCGTGCATTTCTTTTTATCCTTCTTTCACATCGCGCAATATAAATGGCGAACATATTACATTACATCTTGTTCAGAAATTGCTTTTCCTTCTGCGCGCATCGCGATCAGACAATGGAAATTCCATCTTTCACCGAACGTCATCGTCGCTGCATGTATTAGAAGACAATCGCATCAGGCAATGTAAGCTCCGAGCCAGTCGCGGTACATTGAAATACCGTATGCGTACACTATTGGTGACGGAAGTTCGAACACTCAATAAAATCTTTTTTCTTGTCCTTTTGGAAGCAGTACAGCTTCCGTCATCCGTAGCACTCTACTAATTTTCATTTTCTAAAAGTGTCGATGAATATATTACTCCACGCGGATCCAAAAACCCGCTAACGATCTTTTTTTATGAAGTTGGGCAATGCTTTTCTTTACTTTCCTATGGGCTCAGCCTCACAAGAGCATCAATATTAACACTTTCTTGGGTATTTAGATACTGATGCTTCATGTCATTAACCTGTAAATACAAATGCTTACAAGTTTTCTGCAATGAATCACAGCCCCAAGCAAATAGCATTACGATGAAGAATTCTTTTCGAACCTTCTTAACGCATAGTACTTTCAATTTTAACCAAATTCCTTGTGCTAGACATAAGGAAGTAACTTCAGACCATATGTGATCCACTCCCTACGCTTGACATAAAAAAATTCCTCTAACCGAAAAGTGGTCGTTGATTAGTTGCGTTCATTAAAAAAGACAACACGGGTTCATACCCCGGTCGAGACGGTTGTTTTTTAATTACGGATAAAAATCAAGGTATGCCTTCTTCTCGGATAAGGAAGTGAAACCCTAGGCCGTGTGTCAATACGATGTTTGGCACGTTAAAAATCCCTACCAACGGTTGGAACACCTCTGGATTCGACAAAATTCTGGTGGGGTTGGCTAATGATCATAGTAATCGACGCCTAGAAGTGCGATGTGTATTCCGTAACCCGACGCTTCGCCCAATACACAACAACAACAACAATAACAACAACGTTATCCATTAAGCATGGCTTCTTTTAGGCAGCCCTTTGTCATACTTAAAACGAAATTTCAAAACTGCAATTAACTTAAGCTGCAATTTCAGAAGTCGCCAGTTGTCGATTTGGTTCGCTTATTGGTCTAATTCCTAAATTACATATCTCCGAATAATAAAAACCTGCCACATAACAATGGTCGGCATATTTTCAAATTATGTAAACCCATGAAATGTTCAAACGTTCTGGTGGAGGTGCCCACCATGTTCTTCCTAACGTTCACTATATTTTTGGGACATAAATCTAATTACGATTTCAAAACATTAACTTTGAATAACACTTTATAGTCAAACGTGAAAGAATACGGACAGAAGTGAGTTTGTCTTTGACAGAGCGCTGCTGTGGTCTACACGAGAACCATTTAAAATGAAATTCAAAGATGGGAGAGAAACTAAAGACAAAAACCATTTCATACTAGAAAAAACACATACAAGGACAATGACATGTATTCATATCAGCTTCGCCAAGAAAGGCAAAGATAATGCGATATCTCAGTAAAGGGTATCTGAGAATCTTATCAGAATTGCTGACACAACATGCATCTTCAACTTGCGATAACTGTATTGTTTCGCCGAATCTCGATAGCACTAAGGCTGTTATTGCAGAAGCACTCAAACTTTATTGTACAACTTTTGTGAGTGTGGTACCTTTTGACACAACCACATTGTTTGATAACCTTTGATATTTACATAGCTCCTTAATTTTAAACGACGCAACGCCTGTTTCATTACTTATTTTTAACATCTACTAAGTCGATGAGCGAGTTTATTAAATGCCTATAACTGCAGCCCTGGCCATCAAATTAGGACCACTTGAAAATGATTTTGGAGTAAAATTTAAAAAAAAAATTTTGTAATGTTGGCAATATTATTATTTAATTACATATAACATGCAAGTAAGTATAATTTGAACATATATTTACTAATATTTGTGCTTGTTCCTCCTCTGTGTTATTATTTCTTCAATCCTTTTTGACGTATTGCCAATGCAGCTTTTTATTGTTTTTTTTATTTCGTCGCTATTATGTCATACATCTTCAATATGTTGTTGTAATTCTTCCTTTGTAGTTGAATTTCGCGTACTTAGATGTTTTTCAAGACATTCCACGCATTTTTAAGTAGGTTTACGTCTGGTGAATTGCCTGGCCAAGGTAGTACACGCAAATTTTTAGACTAAAGGTATCGCATTACACTTTTTGCCTGATGAATCTGATAATATGGTGCCCTCGAGTTGGATGCAAAGAATTAATAAAAGTTATGAAATAGTTTTGTAAAACTTTTTTATATTGTTTTTGTTCCATTGTTCCGTTAACGAAATATGTGGTCCCGGTCCCGGTAATACACGACCGAACAAAAATGAATTTGTCCAAAAATACAGGTGATAAATGAAACTTACCTTTCCCCAATCTTCAACTGTATGTTTTTTATATTCTTTAGCCCATTGAAAGCGCGTCACTTTCAATTCAGATGTTAGCCTTGGCTTCTTTGCCGGACGTCTGCATTTCAAGACGTCTACTGACTGTTTGGACTGATAGTTGTATACCTTATCCACTAAGAATTTTATGAACACTGTTAGTGAGTAAAAAACAATGTTCTGTAGCCACTTTTATTATGCGACGATCATCTCTTGCAGTTGTTTTGCATTTGTCGGCACAGTATGTTCTGCCACCACTTGTACTAGGAATATTCTCCTTATTTAACTTCGCAATTCTCAGAACAGCTTGATGTGATACACCCTCTTTTTGTGCAACTTCACGTTGAAAGAACTCTCCCGTCTCTAGAAGAGCAAAAATTCGTGCCGTTTTCTCTGTGGTTATATCCTTCTTCTTCCCCATTATGATAATAATTGACCGCGAAAATAGACGCACACAAATAAAATTAAAATTCTGAAATATAAGTTCTTTGGAAAATCGGTAAAAATAGTATTTTTCTTTTTTTAAGAGGTGTGATTCATAGCAGGTGGATAATCGGTTTATTGCTCTCCTAAGCATTACTTTTATAATCAGCAATTATCTGTGGCCATAATGTATTATAGTATTACTCAAACAACAATTATGGTATTATAGATTTTCGAAATTAA
The DNA here is from genome assembly GCA_029619315.2 of Dynastes maya. NCBI lineage: Eukaryota > Metazoa > Arthropoda > Insecta > Coleoptera > Scarabaeidae > Dynastes > Dynastes maya. Next base: position 52,894,628 of record JAROYE020000004.1, on the reverse strand, counting down.
AATTATTTTTAATAAATATTCTTATAAAATTAATATTCCTATTTCCATGGTTAAGAACTGTACACTACAGCGGACTACAGGCAACGGTACCAAGGACTGCAATAATAACAACAACGAAAATATAAGCACATTAGAACCAAGTCTTCGTATACTTCTGGATAATACAGCTCATTACATATGGACAAAAGTATTATTGATCAGCGTAATATTTCAAGTGCTCAAACTGTCATGAGCAGTAGTGTACATGCATACGTACTCAAATGTGAAATAATAAAACACTTGACGTGTGTCTGATGGAGCAAACGCCCACTATAGCGCTCGCTTGCTAACACCGCAATCCGTCCAGCGTGTCAGTCAATCATTTTTATTCGTACTGTATTCGAGCAGCGCAGCATAGCTTGGAGAAGGGCAAGAAAAGACAACAATGCATCGATGCAACAAGGCAACGGTTGTTCCGCAAGGACCATTGACCGCACCATAACATTATATGGCGTCGCATTACACCTCGCGACGGGGGTCTTCCCGCCACACACGCACACAAAGACCTTACAACCTCTCATCCCTAGATATCAACCCTTCAGTTCGCCTCGAGGAGAAACGATACAATTGTGATTGTTTAATGAGATTCGTCTGGTTTCGAATTTGTGCAGACCGTTCTGTACAAGAAACAAACGATATCCTTCCGTTGCTCTCTTAGTTGCACACGTTTTATATTGATTGGGACGATTAGGCATTCTCTCTCACAATAATCTCTCTTCCTTAAGTGTGTGTGTGCGTGGAAGATGAGAGAATGCGAGAAGGAAAGATAAGCCCAAACGGATCGGATGGACACGAACTGGCGGAGGCCTTTAATAAGGCTCCTAGATAATAGAAATCGTGATCTAATGGTGCCGTTAATGTCTTCAATTAATGGCTGTCTGTGACTGCTCCTTTCTTTGAGAGAAGAAGCGTTCTAGGAAGATCACCATGTCGGTGATTTAGCCGTCGTTTGTATACGATTCGATTGCCTTTTAAATGCCATCGTTCAGATTAAGAAATGGTTGTCCGTTTTACTTTTACTGTTTTCGGTAATCTCGTTTAATGTTATTATTGGAATAGAAACATAAAAACCAAATTGGATGGTATACATATAGCTGGCTTTACTTTGATTTGTAACGATTGTAACTTTTTAAATTAGACCAAATTAAGATAAATAAATGGTATTGAAAATGAATAAAATCTAATTGATACTCGATTTTCTTGTTGGTTGTTCTATCTTGCATTACTTAGATTACTTACAGTGGTATGCAAAGGAATAGGAACGAAGCAATATTTATGTATAAATGAATGTAGTAAATAAAATAATGAATGATTTACAGTTTAACTAACAATAGTTTTCATATTCCATACGGAAATTAGCAAATTTAAAAATATAAATGTAAATATGAAAAAATAGCCTGTTCAAAATAATAGGTATACAGTAGAGTCCCGCTCGAGTGAACTCTCGCTGTAGTGAACTACCCGAAATAGTGAACACCGAAAAATTTAGATTGGGATTCGATTTAGTGAACAGGGGAAACCTCGGTAGAGTGAATTTCTTTCTTTGGTAGTTCGGTAATTACCATAAATATGTATTATAGGAAGCGCATCACCACGAATGATCGTAAATTGGTTTAGTACATTCTTCTATTCGATTTGTATGAGCTCGGTGTGTTTGAGCGCTCCATTAAAAAACTCAGGGCAGTGATATATGGTGCGTCGTGTTATGAGAAGTGTTAATATTATGTATGCATATGTATGTAATAAGAGTTTAAAGTAATGTCGAATAATAGGAAACATTTAAAACTGAGCGAGAAATTAGAGATATTGGAAAGCTTAAGTAAAGGTAAATGTGTAAGAGATTTAGCTAAACAATTTAGAGTGGCTAAATCTACAATACGTGCTATAAAGAAGGGGCGAACATTAATTTTAAGAAAAACTAATCAAAATGTTGATGGTATACGTAAATTTAAAACACTAAAAAAATCTACATATTCAAAAATGGAAAAGGCACTGTACAAGTGGTTTATTTCATTGCGAGAGAGAAATATTCCCGTTAATGGATTAATGTTAAAACAAAAAGCTATAAATTTGCAAAAACCAATCGATGAATCGTCAACATTTATTGCAAGTAATGGATGCCTTAATAGATTCAAAAGACGGTACAACGTAAGGTTTTTAAAGATTTCAGGAGAGAAATTATCATCACAACCAGAATTAGTTGATCCATTCAAGGAAACGCTGAAGAATACAATTAAAGATCTTGACCTGTTACCGGAACAAATTTATCATGCGGACGAATCAGGTCTTTATTGGAAATTACTACCCGATAAGACGTATGTATCTAACATGGAGAAAAATGCACCTGGTAGAAAAACTGAAAAACAAAGATTAACTTTTTTGGCCTGTGCAAACGCGTCCGGAACACACAAATTAAAACCTTTAATAATAAGAAAATCAAAGAAACCCCGATCATTTCGAAATTTCAACTGTCCAGTACATTACAAGCATTCTAAGGCAGCATGGATGACCACCGCCATTTTTAAAGATTTGGTTTCATGAAATGTTTGCTCCAGAGGTAAACAAATTTACTTATTTATAATTAGATCATAACACTTCATTTTACTTTTTAGGTTACACAATTTTTACAAAACCAACAATTACCGATTAAGACCTTATTATTATTAGATAACGCCCCTAGCCATCCACCTGAGTCAGACTTAAGAAGTTCCAATGGATTGATCTCCGTTATGTATATGCCACCAAATGTGACACCCTTAATCCAACCCATGGATCAAAATGCCATCAGAATTACAAAATTATTTTATCGCAAAAATCGCAATTTGTTATCAGAAGACAAAGAGTTTAGTGAAACATTGAAAAACTATTTTCTGAGAGATGCTGTTTTAAATATAGCTATGGCTTGGAATAATATAAATACTGCAGTTATAAAGAAGTGCTGGAATAATATTTTAGACATTGATGATGACGATCAGGAAAATATTCCACTAAGCGTTTTACGCTCTCGCTTAATTAACGACGAAGCCTTTAAAGCAAATCAAGATATAGGACATATTTTACAAAATATCATAAAATTTATATTTTTTTAGACTCATTTTAATGATGCTGACATTGATGAATGGAATAAGGACATATTACAAGAAGCCACTGAGGTAAATGTTATTGATAAAAGTGATTCGGAAGAGGACGATAATAGTCATTTGTTAATGTGTAATATCACCAATGATGACAAATTAATTTCGACAAATCATGCTCTTAAATCTGTCAATGATCTTATTCAGTGGGTGGAAGAAAATGAGGGGAATGTTGAATTTTCACAGTTACTAACTCTGCATAGTTTAAGAAGTAAATTAATTGAAATTAAAGTAAAGAAAAAGTTAGAACAATCAAAAATAACTTCATATTTTAAACCAAAATTATAAGTTAATCAATTTTTAATATAAAAATGTCGCGTATTATTATTACCAAATTATATAATTACTTATTATAGTAAAAGTAAGATTATTAAATAAAGTTTGTTTGCATATATGTATTTGTATTTGATTTTTTAATAAACCTCTATTTAGTGAACAATCCGATTTAGTGAACAGGGGCTTGGCTAATAACATTCACTCTAGCGGGACTCTACTGTATTTGAATTTTTTGGGAATAAAATATACAAGAGTAACGAGAATTTCAAAAAATATTTAGTTGTATTGTCTTCAGTAGCTAGAACCACCTAGCACAGCGAGGCAGAGATTCAATTAAACGCCTGCATTTTTCACCTGGAATGGAATTCCATGCTGTCTTCACAGTCTGCCACAGTTCTGCTCTTTTAACAGCACCCCATAGATGCTCCATGGGGTTTAAGTCTGACGACTGTGATAGCCATTGCATTAAATTAACTTTGTTCTCTTGAAACCATGCTCTTGCTGTTCAGGATGTGTACTTAGGATCGTTATCCTGTTGAAACATCCAGCGTAATGGCACATTTTCCTCAGCATAAGGCAGCATCACACGATGGAGTATATTAACATACTCAACTTGCGCTAGTATCGCTTTTATCCGAACTGTGGAACCAATTCCAAGCTAGGAAAGACGGCCCGATACTATTATATTCCTGTTTGTCAGCCTTGACGGTATAGTGTGGTGCAAGTTCTAGCCATCTAGGACATCTTACGCATTGATACAATCCATGTGGGCTAAATAAGTTTATTTTGGACTTAACACTCCATAATATCTGCATCATTTTTGCTCTGTCCATTTTACATACTCTGTTACAAACAACAACTTTTATCGTATATTTCGTTTGCTTAAGAGGGGAGCTTTTCTTGGTGTTCTGACGCGCAAATTGTTTTCTATAAATCGTTTTTTAATAGTGGAAGTATCGACAGTCAATTCTAATTCTTTGTCTTAACGTAATAGATGTAGCAAATGCCTTTTATCTGTTCAGGGAGTCGCCTTTTTCCGTTTATTACATTTCTCTGGTATTTAATGCATCATATACTTTATTATGCGAACAACACAAAATATTCCCTATACTGGTGTTTAGCACACCCCATAGTAGCTACAGAATTTGAACAATGAATAATTATACCGATTGTATCTTAAGAAATTGAAATTTCAAGTGTTCCTAGACAATTTAGGTTAGTACTTTACTGACGTACTGAGAATTGGTACGAGAATTGGTCACTGGTGTACGAACTTTTACTTTTACTAAAGAAATGGCACCTCAAACCAATTAGATGATGGACCCAAAAAGCAAATTTGAGTAAGAAGCAGTCCTTGTACTTATTTTTCTGCCCATCACTGTACGTGGATTATTATTAGTATACATAGTATTAAAAATTGTTAGTTTTCTTTCTTTACCGTTTGAGGCATAAATTTACTTCTTCTGATTTTAACATGCGAGGTGCATTCAAGTTATAACACCTTTTTTCTTCACTAACTAATCACACGAAAACTATGAAACTGGTGCCATTTTTCGACGTAATCTCGGTAGATTACATGCAATAAAGGTAACACATAAATTAAATTTAAATTTGTCATAGTGTCGTGTGCAATTTTTTTTAAGAATGCTGTTTACTACTTACGTGACGTAGACAATCCTTTTTGGACCAACACATTAAAGGGATATTACAAACTACACATTCAATTTTAACGCCATCATAACTTAGGCCAGGCATTTCTGCTATAAATTCTGTAACTTTGTCTAACATTGGTCGTTTTCGCGACGTAGGCAACATTTTTAAAACAAACATAGAACTACGAAATAGTATTTACGGCAGCGTACATGTATACACAACAGATATGGTTGAGACTCGCAGTTATACTGAGGGTTGTATCGAACCTCCGCCACTGCCCGTTGGCACTAGTAAGCAACTCTACTAATAATATTGAGAAATATAAAACTATGATAAAAAGGCATAATCACAAACATAAACAACCCAATTTAAAAAATAAGTAAGAAATATTTAATGATAAGTGAAGATTATTTTATGTTTGTTCCAACAAAGTTAAGCCTAGTTGTGTTTCATTAATTTGTTTTCTTCTCATTGTTATTAAAACACTCAGAAATGATTTTATTTTGTTGTAATAAAGTAAAACTGAACTAAATTGTGCTATGCATTTGTTTTCCCTTCTATATGATTGCAACATTCAATGCGTTGGAAGAGTGATGTAGGAAGCGTTACCATAAAGTTTTCTGTTTTATTAAGAAATATCCTACCAAATTTGAATTATTACATATTTCAAATTCGTATGTCAATTTAGATTGAATTAATATTCCAGAGCTTATTTTGGTTTTAACTTGGAATATTTTCAGAGACATTCCAATGCAAACTGTAGATTTGAAAAATTAGATTGTATACGCGTAAGAATCGTTACCACAACTTTAAGATTATAGTTTTACAAAGGAGGCTATTATTTCAACGTATTCCAATGTATCATATTCTGCTAGTTCTAAAAATACTATTATTAATAATTTTGGTATAAAAGTATTTCTTAAATACAAATTGTGATCTAAAATATATTGCAACGGGCAGGAAGCGTTACCAAATATCTTTCCATATACATACATTAGACTCGATCCTGTATGCAATTCGTTTCTTTTAAAACGCTCAAACGTTCCTCCTCATCTTAGGCAATCAGAAGTAGTAGCGATATTCGAATAAAAACATATCGCATAATATTTGATATCAAATATGTTATAGGTACAGTATTGTCGCTTATTTCGTTATAGTTTTAATTAACTTGATTCTTATGTTCTTTTTGAAATATCTGGTTAATATGTGTATGTTAAAGCTAAAGCTAATCGAACAACATCGATTATCACAAACATTTGCTCTTATCCGTCTTTCATAAAAAGCCTCGAATATGAAAACAATTTCACAGAAATTAATTTATATGCGAAGACAATTAACCCTACCGCAAAGGAAATAAATAGACAGCATCTACTGTCATTAAACAGACAGTATTAAAGATTTTATCCATAAATCAAAATTATACGCTGGCAAAACAGGTAATTAACCGGTTTTAAATTCCGTTTCGTTGCAATTTATATCAATCTCCGCGCTGTAAAATCGCTGCCCGCTTCTGTCTCCCAGGACGACGATGACCACGACGAAATGATGTTGATGATGGTGATGCCGTTGCAGCTCGCCTCGCCTTTTAACCGGACAAGCTCGCGGTATACAGCGCGCAGCGAGCGTATCACGGCGGACGTCGTATTGTTTCGCCGTTGCGTTGGTACGGCTGTCGGCTGGAAACGCGCGTACATCAGTGTCAAATATACCGCATGTCAACGTCAAAATAATGTCCATTTATTAACGGCCGCGGTGGCAGCGAACTCTGACGGCGGATCGTGGAAAACCGGTATTCCGCCGCATCTCTCGTCTCCATCGCCGTTTTGTATAATTAACATGGAATTTATAATTTTAAACGAACCATTCTCTTTATCTCATTGGTTATTAGAAGCTGTTTATTGCTTTTAGAGTTGATGGATTGCTTTATTCGAAGTTGGAATTGTCAAATAATTTAGACTTATGCAAAGACAAGAGACAAGACTTGATGCAGCTATATTTGCAATGCGTTCATTTATATGATTTTGTGAAGACGTTTACAATTCTATTATATACCAGTGGTTCCCAAGAACAGCCATATGAAGTTTTGGGGAACCATATAAGAGCTTTGTGAATCAAAAAGTTTGAACGTCACTGCTGTATACACGCTGACCACATTATTGCGTAAAATTCCACTACATCCTGCTGTTAAGAGCAACCAAGGGATATAAAACGCAAATTGCACTTACGTCTCCTAGTCAGGGCAGTAAGGATTGAGCTGCGTAGCCGGTAGTAGGAAAATAACTATTTCTTGTTGTACATGTATACCTTCCACGCCCTATAGAATTTGAACTTTGGACTGGTGGTGATTTGAACACACGGCTCAAACAGTGAAGTAAGCAGGCAAATCGTATAAATCACAACTTGATGTGCACCAGTGGCGATGCGTCAATGAACTTTGGACTTAGAGTACTTACACACGACCGGCGAAACCGCCGACAAAGCACCATAAACTTGTATGTATCACAGCTTTTTTCGGCAGTTTCGCCGGTTGTGTGTAAGTAGCCTTAGTCTTTCCAGTCTGCATTGCCAATTGCCACTGGTGCGCACAAAGAATTATTCATTATATTGATGTGAAATATTAACTATTGCAAGGAAATTCACATCTTTCTCTGCATTAAATAAAATATTTGATGTAAAATATGAGCAAAATTGTTGCATTGTCGTTACCTCAATTTAGCAAAGAATTACACAAATTTGCTTCGAAAGGAATACGTTGGGAAAGCACTGCATTAAACGTTAGTGTTTTACTTAACCTAATCTGCGCAACCTTTGGTTTGACATTTTATTATTTAAGCATTTTAGTTTATTGAAACTAAGGCGAAATGTCACAGCGCGAACTTAAAACTAACCTCAAAAGTGTAGCACGTAGGTAACACTAATGCTTGAGCCGAAGGGTGAAAGAAGACTTGTATTCTTCCGGTTTTCTCTCATCATAGTGAAAGGAATACAAAGCGTTAAGTACGTGGGTAGCTGGGAACTACTTCTGTTGTTGAATGGAAAACCATTTATGTATAACGTCACAATAATTATGAAAAGTCACAGAGAGATGGTTGTCTAAACTCTGTTTAGAGTTTGGCAGGGATTGAAATATACCTTTTAATTCTTACTTAAGTCACATATCACACCCTTATTTGGGTCACGTCAAAGCTCTATGCCGTTCGTTGCCGTAGTCCTCGAAGGCACCCAAACGGGCAAGAGGAAGGACCGCGACCATCGCACCTTCCCCGTAGATGTTTATTTCCTGTACACGTTTAACATATGACATGCGCGGTAAGCGTGGTGTCAGCCATAAGATGGTTGCTTTCTAAGACCTTAAACATGCAAAATCGGCGAACTTTGCACAGCGTACTTTTCTTTACAAGAATTATTAAATTAGCAAAGCCACGTTATCCATGCAAGAAAGTACGAGGATTGTTCGGAAACTACGTGGCCTAACACAGATATGACGCGAATTCAAAGGAATTTTCATTATCATTCTTTTAATAGATTAAATATGACAGCACAAAGCGATCTATCAATTAGTATGTTTTTGACAGTACGCCAAAGTGAACGCCTCGTGTGATTTTGTAAACAATGGCAAAAAAAATTAGTTGAGAGCAGTGATAAAGTACTTTCATTTGAAAGGCTTAACACCAACCGAAATTAAAGCAGAGCTGGATTCAACACTATTAGAATCCGCCCCTTCGTTTTCAATGGCCAAAAAACTGGGTTGCCGAATTTAAGCGTGGTTGTACGAGCACAAATGATGAACCCCGTACTGGACGTCCTAAAACTGTAACTGCCTTGGATATGATTGAAAAAGTCCACCGTATCGTATTGGATGACCGTCCAGTCGAAAAGTGCGCGAGATAGCAGACATAGTGGGTATCTCAAACGACAGTGTGCACAGATTTTTAACTGAGGAATTGGTAACGAAAAAATACTCGGCGCGGTTGCTCACACCGGAGCAAAAACTTAATCGTTTGAGTGTTTCTCGTGACCTTTTGGCACGTTTTCGCCACAATTCGAAGGACTTTTTACGCCGTTTCATAACCGTCGATGAAACCTGGGTCCACCATTATACTCCCGAAACCAAAGAACAGTTCAAACAATGGACACACAAAGGTTCTCCGCCACCAAAGAAGGCAAAAACGGTTTTGCCAGCAGGAAAGGTGATGGCAACTGTTTTTTGGGATTCTCATGGAATTATTTTGGTCGATTACTTAGAAAAGGGAAAAACAATAAATGGCGAGTATTATGCCACTTTATTGCAACAACTTAGCAACAAAATCAAAGAGAAACGGCCTCATTTGGTAAAGAAGAAAGTGCTTTTCCATCAGGATAATGCACCTGGCCATAAGTCTGCGATTGCAATGGCCAAAATTCATGAATTGGGATTTGAATTAGTGCCTCATTCATTCCCCAGACTTGGCTCCCAGCGATTATCATCTATTCTCAAACCTGAAAAAATGGCTCGGCGGTAAGAGATTTTCATCTAATTCCGAGGTAATCGCTGCTGTAAATTGCTATTTCGAGGATTCATCGACCTACAAGGAAGGTATTGCTAATTTGGAATATCGTTGAAATAAATGTGTTGAGCGAGCAGGAGGACTATATTGAAAAATAAAATGTTTTTTTTCGAAAAAAAATTGCGTTTTCTTTGTTAGGCCACGTAGTTTCCGAACGATCCTCGTATGCTTTAGACATCAAGAGGGAAGTCTTTAAGCGAAGTTTTACTTATAACATCAGTATATTACTAAATACTTATATAATTGGCTGTGGATACAGCTTTTCATCGTCTTCGTCACTTCAGATCAGGAAGCAGATCACGGTGGTACTTCTTTCCCAACAGTGACCAACCACCAACTAGGACTAATAACATGATTTTGGACTCTATTTAAATATCGATGTACACACATGTTGAAACTTTATATTACATCAGTATTTTTTTTATATATATTTTTTTGTTCTTCGTATTTTGTATAGGCTAAGTGAAGAGCACCGACAATACTATTTGTATTTAGGCGATTTGGTCTTATTGGCTGTTTGTATGTAAAACCATTTCTTCTACTGTAATTTTCTTTGTTTTTTTTTTTGCATATGCCAATAAATATATTATTATTATTTGCGGCTCGTTTACCGTATTTTTATTCTATCCCGCTTGAACTTTCATCCCTCCCGCTCACGGAGACTTCCCGTAACGCGGGAAAGGTCCCGCCAATCGGCTTTTCTTATATTAAACGTTTACGTTTGCGATAGCAAATGAGATAGCATTCCCTTAATTTTAATTACATTCATTCAAAGAATACTTCCAATTTGCCATATGAAAACTCCTTTTCAATGCTTGCAAGAAATACTTAAAAAAGGACGTATACATAAGAATCGAATCTCCAATTGCCTATCTCATTCGATAGAATATTCGAAGGACTCGATCCGATATACTCAGCTCTACACGCTAACATTATTTACTAAATCGGGAGCTACGATGATGAATTATTAATTATGACCTTGGTCCGGTTGAACTGTGCTCAGCCGGGTGAAGGCTGCCTACGAGCGGATCCAATGCCATCTGCTATCTCTACGACAGCGTAGTGAACTTGCGTGGTGCGTATACTGCTTGAATTCCGTTGCCCTTGCTTATGGACTCCGCAGGTTGATTTAGTTAGCAACTAATTAAACGTATAATAGTACGGTGCGGTGTTATAGATTAATGGTTGACGTGAAACATATCTATCTCTAGTAAATAAATCGTAGTGTAGATGGCGTTGAGCCCCTTAAATTAGGTGGATTTATTTGATAATTTTCTTAGTTATTGCCTTTACCAGGTCTTCAAATACCTCTTCTTTAAGAATTCCAAAGAAAGCTAGATCTCTAAAGTTGGCAAAATAGATGTGGCAACTCAGGAAATCCACATTCTTGAATACTATTTTGAATCACATGTTTTCAAATTTGTTTCGCTTACGATTTTACACGAAATGCTTTCTACTTGTTTTGTTTAAACACCCAGCATATTGTTACATTTTCGGAAGCAGACGAAAATAATAAATTCCCCATTTTTAATTATTATTAAAGCAAGGAGGAGACAAAATACAAAAGAAATTAGCGCAATTGATACGAAGAGAGTGGAATGAAGAAAGAATGCCAGATGAATGGAATAACGCACTCACTTGTCCAATTTTCAAGAAAGATGATAAGACACGGTGCGAAAATTATAGAGGAATTGCACTGCTAGACATAGTGTATAAAATTATGGCCAAAATTATACGGAATAGACTAAAGAAATATGAGGATGAAGTGGTGGGTGAATATCAAGGGGGATTTCGATGTGGGAGATCGATTGTTGACCAAATATTCACACTAAAACAGATCCAAAATAATAGCTATGAGCAAAATTTGGGCCTGCATATGCTTTTTATCGATTTTAAATAAGCATATGATACAATTTCCAGGGAAAAATTATATGAAGCGCTTGCAAAATTAGAAATCCCAAAAAAAAATAATAAATCTGGTGAAAATGACTTTAACGAATACAAAAAATAAAATTTTAATAGATGGCAGTTGCTCAGATCAATTCAGAGTTGGAAGAGGATTAAGACAAGGTGACCCCGCTCTCGACGAACTTATTCAACTTGGTACTGGAATTAATAATAAGAGAAACTAAGATGCAAACAACAGGTACGATTTACCATCACAAAGTACAATGTGTTGCGTACGCAGACGACGTAGTTCTATTAACAAGATCCAAAAGAGAACTCGAGAAGAATTTCTGGAAACTTGGAGAAGAAGCAATGAAATTCGGACTACAGATAAACAGAGAAAAAACGAAATATATGGAAATGGGAGTAGACCTAACAGATACTAATAAATATGTTAAATTTAGTGCAGAGGGAAAGATTTGCGATTTTGAAAGAGTTAGCCAGTTCGAATATCTAGGAGTAATAATAACAGCTAACAACCAAGAAGAGAACGAAATCGATAAGAGAATCTATAAAGGAAATAAAGCGGCAGGTTCCTTATTAAGAATACTAAGAGCAAAAGACCTATCGAGGGCAGTCAAATTTAGAGCTTACGAAACAATAATCAAACCGGTTGTCCTATATGCAAGCGAAGCCTGGATAATGATAAGAAAAAAACGAACAAAAACTGGAAATTTGGGAAAGGAAAACTTTTAGAAAAATAATGGGAGGCGTAAGAACACCGGAAGACAAATGAAGAAGACGCACAAACATAGAAGTAATGGATTTGTACAAAAGACCAAGAATAATACAAAAAGTTCGAGCACAAAGAATGAGGTGGTTGGGGCACATTACTCGAATGCCGGAGAAAAGAGTTGCTAGGAAAGTATTACATGAAGGAGAAGGATCGAAAAAGAGAAAAGGAAGGCCAAAGAAAAACTGGCTCAAAGAAGTGAAAGCTGATATAATGGAAATAGGTGTAAATAATTGGGAAGAAATAGCAAAGGACCGAAACACGTGGAAGCAAATAGTAAAGAAGATTGAAGCCAAGGGCCTCTAAGGCCTGTAGTGCTGATTTATATATAATTATTTAATTATGTATCCATATAATATCAAATTTAAAAAAAACACTTCTCAAGCAACAAAGTTATTATTATTATTGTTAGTTTGCTTTGAGGTACCGTCAAGTGGGGCTACTTTTATCCTCTTGCGCGTCGTGACTAAACCAAAAATTTATAACAAATGAGATTTTCATTTCACCAAACTACCTTCCAGATGTAGATAGGAGTCCTAACAGATGCATTTCCTAATGCTACTTTTAGTCAAGGTCTTAGAGAGAAGCCTAAGTAAGGCAACTTACAAATGCGCAAGTTTTGCTGAAAAGTGAACGGGTAAAAAATTTATCCAAATAAGTTAAAGTGCATATTTTACCAAAATCTTTCTTGTTTGATAAAACATGTTCCTGTTCATGTTTTTGACTAAATCCCGTGTTTTGTTTGTTTTTTGGATGTAATTTCTAACTTAAATGTGAAATTCTAAAGATTTTTTCACCAGTAGGTGATCAAAGTTGTCCCTATATTGTTCTAACATTGATAGTTTGTGAAAAACTATTAAATTTATACAAGTAATGGACTTAGACCAGGCGCTTTTTTCTTAAACATACATTTAAATAGTATTTGGTTACTTCTAGTCATAATATCCTGCACTAAATATATGCAGGGACAGACATAACTAACTTAATAGTAGTAATATTATTGTATTAATATTTTTTTGAAATAATTTTGATATTTGGGAAAGATCAAAGCAGGCCCACTTGACGGTAGTCGTTCCTAAGCATATCTCTTCAATTCTAATTCAAGTTCTATACGGTTAACTTTAGAGGATTGGACTTTTATTCTTTTTAGTGGCGGGGAGACCACCACAGAAAGTCGTGATCAATAAAACTTCGGCTTTTGTTCTAATTTCAAAGTGATTTGCTTCAATCAATCTTCAAGACTTTAAATCTTCCTTCTCTAACTGAACCTTGAATTTCATTTAACAATTATGATAAGTGATGATTCCCACATAGATAATTTTCAATTTATTGCTTTATTTTTTTAAGGAATCTAACACTACAACACTCCTCATTCTAAGGTAAATATCAACCATTTCTAAATCAAACTATTAAATAAATCATTATTCTAACTTGTCATCACCATGGCCGTATAGATTATTAAAAAAATCTTCCCTTGTCGCAAATATTAATAATCAAACTATCCCCCATTCCATCCATTATCCCGCTTCTCGCCACTCCCCAATCTTCTTCTACAACAACAACCCATCCACAATGATTTATTTCGGATTCCAATTTAGAAGCTAGCACTTTTGAGAATATACTGCTTTAATGATGTTTACTTAACGCTGCGCTCCAGTCTATGAGTCTATGAGGTTATTTTACAACCCTCGTCCGAAGCGTCTCGTTTGTTTTTCTTTTATTGCCAAGTTTACCGCTCCCCCCGTCATTAAATTGAAAGGGGATTCGAACGGGGGCTTGCAAGATCCCAGACTAGCATTTGTGTGTTTCTTCTAGGGTGTAATGATGTTGTGACAGCTAAATTGTATGTCGCAGGATTCGGAGAGGCCGCTCGTTGATATTCATGAGTGGGATTTGCGCGGCCTGTTTTATTTGATACGGTTCGGTTTTGTTTATTTATTTTTCAGCCGGATTTAATCGCTAAAATTACCATGCGTATCATTATACTTACGTTGTAGTGATTTTATTATAGGCATTTTCAAGGATGTTCTATAAATACATACGTACATGTAATAACAATTATAGCTCGTCAAACGAGGCAGAAACATGTGTATCTTTGATCGAGATTTAACAAAGAGTAGCATGATGCATGATCAAATTAACGTAATTACACGTAATTATATTTAATGTGATCTATGGACCATTTTCTCAAAACAAATTTTTACCTCAGTTAACAACAACAAAAAATAAAGTTTCTAAACGATTTGAAGATCAAGCATGACGCCAGTGAAACTAAAAGAGGAGGTGAAAAGAGAGGGATAAATAAAGAATGAACGAAACCGCCGTATGTTTGTCATCGACACGATCGAATTTGAATTTCTGTTCAAAATAATGGATTGTTACTGGATATCATTGGAAAAGTATTGTTAAAAATTATCAAAACTGTAGCGGTTCAAAAATCATTGAAATACATTTAACTGAAGAGCAAAAAGCTAGGTTAAAGACTGAATTATAAAAAAAATGTAAGCCAAATGCATGCAACAGTACCAACAGCAGAGTCAATTTCGTCTTGTTGAAAAATTGCGTGGTTAAGATGGTTTCTGCTTCAGTTCAAGAAGATTCCTGACTCGGTACTCGGACAGCATTAAGAAGACCTACGAAGATAGTATGTTAAATACCTGTGTGAAGGAAGACAACGTAATTGTTCCTTGTTGCTTAATACACTTACTCCAGCGATGTACATTTATTAGCAGTTTCTGCAGTAATCAAAGTTTGACGTGTGTATTGTTTCGGGTTACACTAATTTCGCGCTATTCTATGTGAACGCTACTTTAAGTGAAGAGGAACGGCGCAGAATAACTCAAACTGCCAACAAATTCATTATCCCTGGCAATAATTTTTTGAACAACGACCTCTTTCTTTGACGTCCAAACTACATGTATGTAGGCAAGTTCTTAGAAAATCAACTCTCTCCATTTAGCTTATCAGACAACGTGCTATACCCACACTTCACCGCACAGACTCTTCCTACAGAACCCCTCCCACAACATAAAACATTCAATAATCCCATAAAACTACTCCAGCCGACGATAATACGAAGCAAGAACAGCGAAAATCCATTTTTTCGACGACCATCACTCTTTTAGGGAATAACTGATGAGTAATTCTCGAGAATCTGGCCGTTTATCAGGAGAACCTTGGGAAGGGGGCGAGCTGGATTAGGAATTCCCCATCGGAAAAGCGCCCGGCTGTCTGGAACTCGATTTATATTATCCGTTCGCCCCTCTTGAAGATGTAAGAGCTTCGTGTGCAAATTACGCGCCTCAAGTTGTTCATCTTCTTTCCAAGAAGGGAGAACCGAACAAGTTCTATCTTTTTACGGAGAATTATGGCGGTGGATTGAAGATATTAATCACACTTTACCGCTCGATAACATGGACGCGCGTTTTGACAGATGTGTTAGGACAAAATCGCACTGTCAAAATTGTTTACTTTTGACAGTTTGTTAAATTGGCTTGGGTTCATGCAACTTTACGATCCATCTAATAAAAATTTGTAAATATATAATGAACTGTCCCCTGTTAAAACAGGCATTCTCGTGGGATTTAACAAAATTAAGCAAAATAGCAATGGACGCTTTACCGCTGGACCAAGAAAGACTCGCCGATTACAACAGGAGTATCAAACGAACGGAGATCCTGCTACGTTTAAAGGATGCGGTTACAAAAATATCCCAACACTTTAAAGAGAACAGCCCAGAGATATCAAAATCAAATTCGAATGAGGTACACGCGATCAGGTACAAGCGAGCTAAAGCAATTCGGGATTTCAAGAAACGTTTCAAACGAGAATTGGATTTCAAGAAGAACGATATCATCACGATCCTGAGCCACGATGATAACTATTGTTGGGTCGGTAGGTTGAACGGTAAAACCGGATGGTTCCCAGCGAAATTCGTGCAGATTCTAGACGAAAGGGCCAAATTCTATAAAGCATGCGGAGATGATAGTATATCATTACAAATATCCCATTTGATAAGGCAAGATCTCTTCTATACACTTTCAGAGATCCTAAGACATGGTTTACGACAATCCATAATATCCAAATCTCATCCATGGCAATTCATCGAGGAAGCATCCTTTAGAAGAGTTGAAGATAATTTCGACTCGGTTTACAGCCGATTGATAATTTGCAACACTTTCAATCTCGAAGAAACGGAAAAGATTCTAACAGCGGAAGAATTACTCTTTAAAAGCGTACATGCGGTTAACACATCGCAAGTAAAAAAAGCTAGTTTGGATGGAAATGTACTATGTTTAATTTGCTACGGTCTCAACGAGCAGATGCTCCACTTATGGATGAAGATATGGTGCTCATCCAATGAGATTCTCAAGAAATGGTACCATCCCTGGGCTTTGATGAGGAGCGGTGATTGGCGGAAGATGATCGGTTGTTTGAGTATATTAAGTCAATTATCATTTAATTTGAATACCAACGTGGATTGGAGCGGAGATTATGACGATAAAGCTATTAAAAATGGATTGAAGGATTTACTAGGTGATCATTATTTATTTAGTTGGGAAGTTTAGACCTTGGTTAATGATATTCTGGTTTTTGAAAAATTAAAGAGTGTTTTAAGATGATTTTTATTTTGTCTAAAATTTTCAAGACGTACATATCTTAAGGATTTTAGGTTTATAGTACGTTAGTAAGCAAAATACTACAAAGATGACTTTTATTCTAAATAAGCACATCATTTAGAATTTATTTAATTACAAAATGCTGTAAGTACATAACATACATACAAGAAAAAATAAGCACGTTTAATCTTTCAACGATTGTAGAAAACCAATAGAATGTTGCATTGCCATATTTAGGTTGGCAATTAAACCGACACTAAACGCAGTACAAATACGATACGATTTTGCGACTAACTGTACACCTTATTCCTAACAGTTCGATGACCCTAATTCTTTGAATAGCTTGCTCTTGAATTCAATCAATTAATATCCAACATATCTACGATACACATCTGTAATCGATTGTGTCGCTAGCAATGCCGGCAACGTAGAGGTAAAAATATTAGGACGCACCTTGGCGACAACCGTTCCATCGTCCCGTTGCTTGAAAGAAAGAGAGCGGAAATGAAAGAGAAGACCACATTGTAAATAGTTACAATCAATAATTGTAAAGTTCTAATTGTGAAGCTAAGTATAAGATAACGTTTAAGCAATAGAAAAAAAAAACATTTGCACGGGGATGGTATGAAAAATACCTGTGTAAGTAAGACAATGCTATTGTTTTGCATTTTGTAAATTTATTTCTCGACATAATCTTCCTGTAGCTCTATACACTTAATCCAGCGATGTTCCAATTTTATTAAGCCATCCAAATAATAGTATTTGTTGAACTCTGTAAAATAAGATTCTGTTTCGGCAATGACCTCTTCATTTGACATGAATCGCTTTCCGTCAAGCCAATTTTCCAAGTTTGGAAAAAGAAGGAAGTCAAAGTGGCGAAATTTGGCGGATATGGTGGATGTGGAACTACTATTCCTACAGTATCTGGACTAGTTCTGCTGTTGCAATTGCCGATGAGTGACCCGGAGCGTTATCATGACGGTAGGGAATTTTTTTCTCCACTAGGTGAAGCCTTTTTCTTTAGTTCGGCGTCGAATTGGTGCAAAAAATGGCCGCTAGCTTTCTCATACTCAATTTTTCGCGAAGGATGTTTTGCACACTTTCAATTAAGACGTTTACCATATTAGCAATCTCTGCAATCTTTATCTGACAGTCTGCTAACAAGATATCATGAACTTTGTTGATTATATCGTCCATAGTCACCTCAAAGGGCCGCTCCTCATCAAAGACGGATGTTCGGCCATGCTTAAGTTTATTAAACTAGTATCTGATGATGGTCATCGAAGGTGCAAGGTTTTGCATTACAATACAATAGACTTACGCTAAATGCAGTGTTCAGATCGAGCAACGAGTTAACCTTAAGTTTCTTGTGAAACTGGGAAAAACTGCGAGAGAAGTTCATGCCATGTTAAAGGAAGTGTACGGAAGTGAGTGTTTATCGCGCACACAAATTTATGAGTGGTGTAAAAGGTTTAAGGAGGGACGTGAAATGACAGAAGACGATTCGCGGCCTGGACGACCCTCAACATCAACAACGGACGACAACATTCAAAAAATTGGTAAATTGATCCATTATTACCTCGAGGTTCTAACTATCCTTCGTGAACGAGTGAGAAGACGAAGACCCGATTTGTGGAAGAGCAAATCCTGGATGCTCCACCAAAACAATGCGCCAGCACATTCTGCCTTGTCTGTGAAGGCGTTCTTTGCGAAATCCGGCATTACCGTGTTGGACCATCCACCGTACTCGCCCGACCTGGCCCCCTGTGACTTTTTTTTTATTTCCTAAGGTAAAATCGGAGCTTATGGGGACAAGTTTTGACAGTGTGGAAGCGGTGAAAGCGAAAGCGACGGAGGTTCTCAACAAACTTCCAGCATTGCTTTCTACAGTGGAAAATTCGTATGAAGCGTTATAGGGATCGGCAAGGAGAGTACATTGAAGGGGATAAACTTTGTAATGTAATTGGTGATCGATAAACTGTTTTGTAGCACCAGCCCGGTTATTTAATTGCCACACCTCGTATCTCGTGGATTCAATGGAGCATTGTACGAGCAAATGTAATGTTATTCCAACTTCTATGTCCAAGATCATATGCAGAAAAACGTTTACCTGTCTGCGTTAATTTAAGACAATTACTGTTTCAATTATCCGCAATACAATAATGTTTTAAATCAAGCGTTTCTTT
Source organism: Dynastes maya (assembly GCA_029619315.2). Lineage (NCBI taxonomy): Eukaryota > Metazoa > Arthropoda > Insecta > Coleoptera > Scarabaeidae > Dynastes > Dynastes maya. The sequence continues at coordinate 52,875,494 of JAROYE020000004.1, read as the reverse complement.
CTCTGTTTAAGAGAAGTATGCACTTGTAACGAACTAATTGTATTTCTTTGTTTATGACATTTGTTAACATGATTACAAAGAAAGCGATTCTTAATATAAATAAATGGCCGTTACGTACAAAACGATATTTTCTTAATAATAGTAAATAGTTTTCTTATGTGTTCTATTGTTCATAAATCAATAGTTCATTTTCTTAAAATAAAGCATTTATTTACTTCGAATTCTTGAAATGCATATTATTTATATCCACATTATTAATTGCACTTGTTTAAAACAGTAACACATATCCCTGCATAATGTAGTAAATTATTCTCGTTGCTTGTGATTTAAAAAAAGCGAAGGTAGAGGTTATCTACAAAATAATGTTCAAACAAAAATGAACTTAATGTAGAAATACATATGAAAAAAGTGCCAAGAAATAATAACCAAGATAATGCTAATAAATAGACTCCTGGTATTGATGGAATCACTACCGGCAAAAACAATGGGAGAAGAGGAAAGCACTAACGCTTCTTGCCCCAGGTTGCATTCCTCTTACATCTCTCAGTTTATGCAACTAATCTTCAAAAACAGCAAGTGAAATATTTCCTGGCGCCACCTAGTGCCAGTAGTTATAGTCACGCCGTCCTAGATAGTATCGAGGGAACTGGAATACAGATACCATACTTACCTATACAATGATATAACCTTTATCGTACAACGTTTCATAAACATTTTCAAAAGACACCGGTTAATGTAATATTTATTTTTATTTTTATTACTATTACCATGTGTACTAATTTAACTATAGTTTTTTAAATATATAATAAATAATAATAATAAAAAAGGGATAAATTCATTAACTATTAAACTATCTAATTAATTATTAAACTACTTAAAAATAATCCCTGTTTAATTACATTATTAAAGAAATAATTTAATTATACTGTAACATAAAAAAAAAACTTTTTTCATTAGTTCATCCACTTGCTCCTAACTTTAGGTTTTTTTTTTCCATGATTGTAATTTTTCTTTTATTGGATATCCTTGTAGCTGGCCTGATGTGTTTTTTGAACACGAAACCGGTCGCTTAATTTCCCAATAGAACTTTGTGAGATCTGGACCATTTTTTCATTCCTACCTTAAATATGAATTTTCTTAACTTAAAATTAAATAATTTACTTTGCAAGAAACATTTTTCTGTCTTGGGTTTTCTTGATTTTCTAACCCTAAGATATTTATTTAATTCAAATAGCATTTCAAGAAAGTTACTTTCCTATATTATACATTTTTATAGTCTTGAAATAAAAATATTTTCTTGAACAGAGACTGATTTTTGCAAGAATATCTATTTTCTTGATGCAAGAAACTATTTCTCTACGTGCACAATGACCCTGTATATATATTGCTTCATCATACTGTTTTAGACCTCCACATAATCTTCGATATTTTATAATTACGTGTCTGATTGGTAATTACTGCTTTCCGATTCCACAGTTTCGAAGAACAAGCTCAACTAGTACGCGAGGTCCGATTACATTTAGACGACGCTTCTTAGAATAAGCGTTGCGCATAATTTATAATGCGTTTTATCAATTTTCTCCGCCGGATATACAGCGCGTATGGGACCGGCCTTCCAATAAATCAGTAAAACAGCGCACACGGCTCTGGAAAGCAGAATTTAATAATTAATTGTGTTTATATTAGCGCGACAGCTGGTGATTTATGGCCCGAACGTTTCGTGTATAGCTTCATGTTTTATTAATCTTACTGTTTATATTCTTCTTTTCCTGCGGACTGCTGGTTCCCTGCTCCCGCCTCTTTAGCCGGTTGATGGGAAAACATGCGATCCGATGCGTCCTGCTACCAATTGGTCGTGTTGTTTCAAGGTTCTCGGTTACTTTTGAAATGCATAAAAGGTTTACAAGTATGTATATGCATAATGTGGTAGATTGAGAAGTAATTTGCAAATACGACGAGTAATTCTTGTGCAATGGAGGGAAGTGTCTGTTTTTGTGATTCATTTCTAGGGTATTTGAACAGTTACACTGGAAAATTGTGATTTGCAAATATTTAAGGCTATAGATTTGGATAATGAACTAGATTTCAAACACAAAGTCTACACTCATTTATGTCAGATTCAACTAAATTTTGATCGAAATTTTGCCAACCAAATTATTCCAGAAGAAGGACAAAAGTAATAACAATTACAACAGAAAATAATGGGCTAGGTCGGATTCGAACTCTCAACTCCTAACGCCGCCAAAGTCGGAAGTAATTCCCTTGTAATTGCACCACCAAGCTATCTAAATGAATGTCAAAGACGTTAATTATGGATTACGGAAAGGAAGAGTCTGAAGACATTCTTCAAAACTCATACTTTCAATTAGCTTCAAAGAAAGCTGGGCCCCATAGGTGTAGTATATTAGAGTAATTTCCGTCAATGTTTGCTCGAGAGCTGAAGTATCCAATTGACTCATCACAGTACAGTTATAAGAAGGGATTATGTTGAAGTCCCTTAACGGTGTCCATCTAAAATAATATAACTCTAAGCATAAGTAACTAAAACAATTTTGGTAGATGCCAGACTATGAGGGTATAGCAAACAATATTCAAAAAGAATGAGTTTCACTGTGCCAACAGTAGATATACAAGTGAATAAGTTACAGCAAAAGTACTGCACAAAAGGACAAAAATAGACTAAATTAATAGTGAAAGGACCATAGAGAAATATTTACTGATGAAACATTGGTCACGGCACCTTAATCAAATATCTGTATTAAATGAAGACGTTTAAGGATAAACCAATATTTACGTTAGATAATACGGGATCGAAACAGAGCTTCTCATGCTACTAGATTTGGTAAAGTCACGAGATGAACTTGAGAGATGACTTGAACAGTACCGTCTATGTACTTACAATAACAAAAAACTGAGATATCCAAAGATTTTGTTTTGATTCCATTGGGGTAGTTCAAATTATTGTCCAAGTGCTAACTAAATGTTAAATAGGGATAACATTCCATCTGTTCTAAAGAAATATCGATCCTAGATGCACCTCTGCTCAAATATTTACATAAACTACCAAGGAAAAAGGCGAGAGAATAAGCATCTACATATTAATAAAATAAAGTTGGTTGTAGAATGTCAGACTAAGTTAGTCCAACGACATTTTCACCTACTGGAAGCTCATACTTGTCCAATATTTTCTATTTATTTTTACATCAGGAAGCAATACAACAAAAAGGAATATAAAATGTGAATAACTCCAAATAGATTCTTTTATGTTTTATTCTTTTTCATCTTCTTATTCGTAAGCCTTTCTACCAGAAGCGTAACGCTATGTTTTATTCGTAACTTATATTCAAGCATTTTCAACAATTTGGTACGTTCATAACTGCTAAATTTCAAGGAAGAAAACTCTTAGGAGCAAGTGCGCCTTTTACATAAAGTTTGTACATTTAAACTAAAACTTTTGAGTACATAATTAACTCAAAACACCTCCACATGCACTCAAACATACATTGCTCATGGCAAATTGTAAAATTAATCAATTTACCCTTTACAGATCACTACTTCTCATCAAAGACATTCCCCAAACAATTACCGTAAACGCAACCTAGCTCACATCCCCCTATCTTCCTTTTGATCAAATAATTAATAACTTCATTATCGTCCTTGTCGTCATCATCTGGTTTTGTCTCCTCGGAACTTTTAAAACACAATTCTATCGCCATCTTACATTCGCTTGCTCCAGCACCGTCCCTTTTTAATAGCGGAAGATTATGGATGCGGCTTTTTTGATCTTAAACGGGGTTCCGAAACTTAATTAAGCATTCCCTTTTTCCGCGTAGAATGTGGAAAAACGAGGCAATTTCGCCGACGCGTCAAACTCCTCCTCCCAGCGCCCCCTGACGGGTGGAAGACGTATCGCCCACGTTGTAGATGGCGCTAAATCACTTCTGTGTAGCTGTATGTAGGTATGGAGTGGCGGAGAAATTCAGAGAGGTGGTAGAAAGTGATAGAGCAGTTAGTTATAAAGTTAATCTATTCACTTTCCGCCAGCTAACTCCTGGAAAGTAATATTCGTTAAATTGCCGTTGTTATTAAGAGAGAGAAAGAAAAAGATGGAATGAATATGAATTTCTTTGCATTGTAGAAATTTATGAGGGTCATTTGTAACGAGATATCTTGCTAATGTAGTAAATTTCTGTAAAAAGGTTTCATTTAGTAAAATTTTATTAAAAATACAAGATAGGAATAACTGATGTTTATATATCTCTATGCAAATTATACTTTTTGATCGATTAATATGTTTTAATAGGCAATTAAATAGAAGGTCACTATCCCCAATTAATAAAAATATTGTACGGAAAATTATGACTTGATACTTGATCATTTACAAACTTGTTTTTGAAACCGAAATTAGTGCGATACCATCGGCAAAAATGCTAAGAATACGTGGTTTTTGAGGTATACGTAGGTAAAATTTAATTTATAGTATGCAAAATTTAAAAATTGAGGATTCTTTTAATGATTTGAATCTATCGCTATTACCAACGAAATAAAAATTATGGCCAATGTCAAAAATACGCTGCTGGTAGTTTAAGAACCAACATTTTTTTTCTTTTTGCCAAGGCTGGGGCAAAAATCCAAAATGAAAAAAAGAGTTTTGATGACAATTTTTTTCGAATTATTTTTTATGTTGGTAGTAATTACATCTGAGAGTTAAACCAAAGATTGAAACTTAAAGTAACGTGACATTTATTGACCTGTTTACATTTGATGTTTATTGACGTATCTTATAAATTTTAAAGGATGTTTGCTATAGATTACCACACATTTATCATTGAACGCTATTTTCGTAATGGACAAAAGCAAACAGAACGGGGAATTTCAACTAAGGTTTCCACATTTTGCAGCATCATATATTGATTTATATCAACAAATTGTTCGCTGCCTTGCTACATTTCGTGAAACTGGTGCAGTACGTTGCAAACCAGGTAGTGGTAGACTGTGAGGAGGTGTCATCATTAACCTAAAAAGTCAATTAGAAAGCTTTCACAGGAAACTAATTTGGTAATTTGGTACTTGTTAGCATATTCTTGGAAAAGATTTCGAAAAATATCCGTATAAAATTCGTGTTGTGCAAGGACTCAGGCCCATTGATCACGTAGTAAGCGTACAATACTGCAAATGGTGTGAAAATCACATAAATGATAATAATATCCCTCAGACGAAACATGGTTCCACCTTAATGGTTTTATTATTAAACAAAGCTTGCGTATGTGGTTCAGTGAAAACCCTTACGTCATGACACAGAAACCAGTGTATTCTGAAAAGATTGGGATTTGGATATCAGCTTCACTGAGAAAAAATTATTGGTCCATTATTTTTTCATAAGACGGTAGACGCAGAAAGATTAGTAATAAGTATAACTTATTCCAACGTTTTCTAAATCAGTTGCATGATTGCGAACTAAGGGACGGGCACTTCTAATAAGACAATGCTAGCAGCCCATAAAACACGTCTTACATTAATATTTTGATAATCGATTGACAATTTCTTTCGAGTTTTCCTGATCTAACTGTTTTAAATTATTGTATTTTACCACACCCAGCAAATACAGTTTTTGAAAAGTGTAATTTTATTTGTGTGGTGCACATACACAATACAAAAGCTAACAGAAGAAAAATGTTTGTAATACGATAACGCTTCAACACTTTGTCAACACATATCAATATGAAACGATGAGTAAGAATTTGAATGGAAACCGAATGAGATTATTTTGAGCATTTACCTTAATTGTTCGCTAAATCCTTCTTTTATTTTTACTAGGAAATAATATTTTTATTCTACAAGCTTTATTATTATTTACTCTCATCACTAGAGCAACGCAATCACTATCACTATCACTAGAGCAACGCAAACTGCGTTGAAAGCCAGTGGCTGACGCATAAAAGTTTACACAAAATGAACACGGCCGGGACAATTCGGTATAAGCGTCAGTATAACTGCGACTCGAAAGCCGATCTGTTGTGTATGCATCTACGCTGTCGTATACTATATCGTAGTTCTACGTTTGTTTTGAAAACGTTTCCTACGTCGCGAAAACGACCAAAGTCGGACACAATAAGAGAATTTATTGCAGAAATGCCTGATTTAAAGTGTGATGGCGCTAAAATTCAATGTGTAGTGTGTAAAATAGATTGAATGTGTTGGTCGCAAAGTGATTGTCTACGGCACGTAAATAGTGCAGGGCATGTTTCAAAAAAAAATTCCACACGAGATTATGACAAATTTAAATTTAATTTATGTGTTACCTTTATTGCATGTAATTTACCATTTCATTTACTAAGGAAGAAAGCATACGTCTCGTTTTGGAATGAATATTCGGACTTTAAGTTACCAAGTGAGAGAACATTACAGAGAGTTGTGCCGTCTGCTCGTGAGAATGTCAAGAAAAGAATTAAATCGGAGTTGCAAGATAAAAAACTGTGGTTAGGTGTGGACCGTCACCCTCAATTTTACTAGCTTCCAGACGAATACAACAATGCACTGCCGAAGTAATTTCAATGTTGGTGTTAAATACATTGGAAAAGTTTGAACTTTCAACAAATCAACTGTTGATGAGTGATGGTGCCGCAAACATGCTTGCTGTAGGTCGATCTCTTAAAAAACATTGTGCTAACTTGTTGCATACTACATGTAAAATCCATACTCTCAGTCTCGTAGCAGATAGTATCAGAAAATGTTATCCCGAGGTAGACGCTCTAATAGCACATATAAAAGCTATGTTTGTAAAATCCCCAAAACGTATTCGGGAATTTCATAGACTATGCCTCGGTATTCCTGAACCACCACAACCTATTGTTACTCGGTGGGGAACATGGTTAGAGGCTGCATTTTATTATCGTAAATATTTTGAGAATATAAAGAACGTGATTTTAGAATTCGACCCAAAGAAAGCTGCGGCTGTCAAGGTAAGCCGCTTGAAATTTCAGGATAGTCAAGTTAAAACAGATTTGAAATTATTCAGAACAATTACGTGGGACTAGCGGATGCGATAGAAAAACTACAAAATTCTTCGGTGTCGTTAGTGGAATCTTTGCAAATAGTGCAACATGTTCACGCACAGCTATGCGCGATAGAAGACGCAAGAAATGTTTGTGTTTTAGAAAGGTGTGAAAGTGTTTTAGATAAAGACTCTGATTTTGGCACATTAAGACAAATTTGTGAAGGTGCGTCAACAGAACCGTTAAGTTATTTGAAAGATTATTTTACTTACGCAAATACAACCTCACTAGATGTAGAACGTTCGTTTTCGGCATACAAAGACACTTTTTCTTCACGCCGCACTCGCTTTGCCGAAACAACTTTGGAAACATATCTAATGTTACAAATATTAAATAGACATTATCCACTTTGTGATTTCACGGAGGACGGTAAGTGTTTGAGCACGTATCACATTTAATTTACTTCGTGTAAACAGAAACTTATTTGCATCATTACCATAATCATTATCGTCAAATACGTCAAGCGTAATTTAAAGTATCAATCCTGATATGATTTAAGCAATATTTAACTGTCAGATGTGGTTGAAACATAAGAAATAATAAAAAAAAACATGGCCTTCTCTACTACGTTTTTTTATGATCATATGATACTTCAAAAAAATATTCAGACTCATATCATTTTAGTATTACATTTAATAATAGTTACACTATTCTTATCTCTTCAAATGCGATACAAACAATTGCTTGAATTTGTCCTCAATAACTTTCAAAATACCACGTACTTTAGTAGTTCTAAATGATAAAATCGCTTGCTTTTTAAAGAAAGGTAAACAATATAAGTACGAATTTCACTTAAAAAAAATTAATTTGTGGAATGTCTGACTGAGCAAAACTGATGCAAAAATTTAAAGAAAACGTATTTATTTTAAAAGCAGAATTTTTCCACATGAAGGTGTGGCTGAACAATGCAACTTATGGATTATTTCAAGAATTTTTAGTTCTAATTTAATGTTTTATTGTTTAGTTGAGTGGTTTTTCACTAAGAAAAGCCTTTAAAAAACATGGTCTTTGGATATTTTCTATACATTCTATCTAATTCATCTCGCTTAGAATACCTTCTTTTTCAAAGATTGCTCTTCATCATATACAGTTTAATTTTAATACCACTTCTAATGTAATCTTTAACAACGTGTTTCTCGCGTGAAAATTTCGGATTTTTCAACTAATTTTTATTCAATTCAACCCACGTTTAGTACTATACTCGTCGTTCATGTTCATGTTCAATTTTCAACACCACACCGTCGAAAGCCCTTAGAGATTTCGATCGCATGTTGAATCACCGTTTGGGGAACATTTTACCTGATACCAGCCGCACAGAGTGCGCTGCTCTGGCACTACGTTCATGTAATTAAATAAATTAGTGTTGTGCGCATTAATTCTGACCAATGGTTTCGCGATCGAGGAGAGGTCCAACAGGTGCTTCCAGCCGAAAACTCAGCAACGAGAGGGCGCCACGCTTCGGGCGCTTCGCGTGTGACCCGCAGGTGCGTTGCACCTATTCCAATTTTCTTCCTTTTTCAATGTCGGTGCGTTCCAATTAAATATGCACCCGAAATATGCGCGAAGGGAGGAAAAAAGACTTACAGAGCGCGTTTATCACACTAAGTATGCACCCCCGCTTTTGCAAGGATCGGAGCTGCTGGTGTCTAGGCGTTCTCTTTTTCATTTCGAAAGGGGGAGACGAAATTCGTTCCCTGCAAACAGCCACACGGCACCGACTACGTTGTTCTTGAATTATTCATAGGACTGAAACGGGTGGAGATTCGGATACTCGGCGGTTCGCCCTTAAAATATTTAAGGAGACAATTGAATCGTTGCCGACATCGTTGACATGTGTTCTGTTACGTTCGTAAAAGGTCCAGTGTGTGAAGAAAAAAAAGGGATAGTAAAAAGTAAAAGAGTAAGAGTAAACATAGCGTGAAAAAACTATGCAAAAGAAGGTATTGATTTGGCACCAACATCATTAAATTAATAACATGTCCGTGGTCAGTACTTCCTCAATGAGTTGATGTATTATCAAAGTTATGACACCATCTGAATAGTTGAACTTTCACAGAATACTATACCAGCTCCGAAACCCCTGTATTTTTAAAATAAGAACAATTTATACTAAGAATTACCATAAGATTATTTAATCCAACAAAAATATATACATTTTTTATTTACCAAAATTTTTATTTTTTTCAAATAACAATATTATCCCTTTCAAAGTAGGTCCCTTGGGCAGCTATACACCGGCGGAGTCGTTGTTCCCAGTCCTGGTAGCAGCGCTACAAGGCTTCAGCCGGTACGGCCTTTAGCATGTCCGTCACATTCTTTTGGATGTTCTCCAAAGCCCCAAAATGATGTCCTTTTAAGGCACTTTTTAGTTTGGGGAAAAGAAAAAAAGTCGAAAAGGACTGAGATCAGGTGAATAGGAGGGTCTGACTTTTAATTGTCATTAGAGTTCTGACATTTTAATGATTTATATTATTAATTTTTTATTCCTTAAAAAATTTCGATTGAAATCAACTTACAAGAAATAATCAAAGTCACAACTTATTCTCAAGAATTTACTTTTTCATAAGAATTTTTATCAAAACTACACAAGACCTATGCAAAACACCATCCAGATTGGAATTTAAGTCCATATTTATTCAAACCTGTAACGTTTCAATATGTGTATTAGCTTCTATTTTCTTAACTGCCATTTCTTTTGGTTCTTCGCTATATCTCTCTAGTCATCTATTCCTATCATTCGAAACCATGTCGTCCCAACTATCTAGTTAGCCATGCTCAAATTTTTTGCATGTATTTTTCGTCCTTCTGCACATGTCCATAACCTCGTGATTCGCACGTCTTCACCACATACATTTCTGTTATTCCAACTCATTCGAAGATTTTCCTTACAATACTATTGATCCAATCACTGTTTGTTACTAAAATTTAGCTGTGCGCGACTCATTTCTCCCCTTCGACATTCCAGTTAGTGATCCAACAATCCTATAATCTTATAACCCTTTTACCTATTTAATTTCTCTATCATCTACTTGTTACCGCTACTTCTAAGTATCTGAACTAAATTGAAGGTAATTATTATACCATAGAACTATAAACTGTCGTTCATTTTATAATATTCATGAAATATGGGGAAATGAAGCTCCATAAATAAAGTAAAAGATGACGAAATATATAAGGGAACAATGGCCCTATATAACAATCTGGTCCATTCTCCCTTGCTCGATTTGGTTGCTTAAACGATTTGGAAAGTGCAATTTATCCGACAATGCGATTTTAGCTCCATTTTGTATCTTACACCAGTACTCTCTGGTTAGGAGTTACCGATTTTGATTTCACAGTTTTCATGGATCATAAAATCATCCAATACTAGGATCCAACCCACTTTAGAAAGCTTTTGTAAAATGCTGCTTAGAAACTTCTTGCAGAAAATTATTCGGATCCTAACAGATACCAGTAAGGTTCATTTTTTGTAATTTCTTTGAGCTGTTTAATATTCAATTTAATCAAGTGACTTGTTAGTTAATTCTAAGAATTATATGAAGCCATTCTTAAAACAAGAAATCTTAAACAAGCTTCTGTTGATGTAAAAAATTAAATAAGAAAATTGTTAGATTGATAGATTTAGACAAAAATTTGAGAGGAAGAAGGGTACATGTTGCACACAGCTTGCAAGGATATCTAATTTATCAATAATATACTTAATCATATGGCTCAAGAATTAATATCGTGGCACATCGAGCAGTAGAATAGACAAAGAAGAACTTTTCAAAGGGAAGAACATTCGCCTTTTAAAATGTCGTTGCTATAATCACGCAAAAAAACGATTGGGAAACAGGATGTAATTATAAAAAATATTTGATAAATATTTCGTAACGAATATTATTATAATTCTTTATATCTTATTTTCCAAACAACAAGGCCATTAATAACTAATAAGAATTTCACAAGGTGTAAAACACCACTACGTCGTCCGCAATCATATATTACCATCTTATAACTTTAAACAAGTCCCCGACTATTAATCACCTTTATAAGCTTTTTGGACGCGTGAAAACAGACCCTTCCGAAAAGTATCATGTACGAGCTCTTAATTAACGTCATCGGGTCGTATGTATGTATACAAGGCGCATACAATGACCAAGGTGTTCACTAACTATGCTAATTACGCCAACAATGTCAACACCTGGTGCCTAGCAGTTCATCATCGACCTATCGTCTCTACTTTGGCCGTCATCCTGCTCATTACGAATACATATGTATGTATGTAGCTACATATTATAAATATAAACATGGACGACGGGTACGAGGTGTGAAATGACGTGTTCTGAATTACAGTTGTTGCTTTCACAACTATTTGGATAGGATCGTAAAACGAGGTAAAAAACGCTTTAATAGAGATTTGGATACGTCTTGTTGGAGTAATTTATTTGAATATTGTAAAGTCCGTTCAAATATGGAGAGAAAAAAAGGCAGGAACCTTTGGAAAGATATTCTATGAAAATGTTATTGTTCAAATATTTTTTCTGGTTAGAAAAACAGTTGAACAGAGAGTCATTTGGTATTTCATTAATTACACTGATCGACACATATTTTATCACAAAGCAACTAAAGCGATTTTCTGCGTCTACCTTTTTCACTGATTTCAGAAATGGTATCAGAATTTTTCTGTCACCTTCAATTTTTTGTTACATCCTATTTATTCTTTGAATTACATTACATAACATCGTTAAACCAGGAAAACAATAATCCTTTATCTATCTATATAATGAAACTACTAAGTTGGCATGAAAGTATTTTCTGTCGTCATATATAGAGATGTTAAATACCCTTTCTTTCTACTTCTTAGATTTCATTTTTATTTCTTCTTAGATTTTAATACTTTCTATTTTTCTTTTAACATGTGTGCATATTGTATGCGACTCGTTGCATTGTTTCTGGGTGGTCTAGTCTAGAGGAAAGGATTTGTATATTTTGTCTTCGTTCGAGTTTCGTCCCTTTTCTTAGAAGTTATTTGATCATGTTCTTGGGACTGAGGAAATCGCATATAACTCGTATTGTTCTACTTCCCCTATTTTAGCTATACGCCATATGAACACTTTTGGTGTTATGTATGTAACTATATACTTAAGGATGAAGCTGCATTTTAATATTCACTCAATAGATTCTACTCTCAACTTTCCTAGCAGTGAAACGTAACTGTAATCCATTAATATACTTTATCATTAGAAAGTTAAAATTAGTGATAGTAGCTTCGACGGTTTTGATGCCATGAACACACACGTACCAATCTATTTTCAATGTTTTTACATAACACAGAGCATTGTAATTGTTTTGAAGGACACCTGTCAGCGTTATGGTTTTTCCTTTTGGTATTTGACATCAGTCACATTTAGATTACTTTAGAAACATGTTGTACGTAATTTTGTTTATAGCTGTTAGTTTAGAGTCGATTTCAAGATGGAGTGCAGAAACGAACTTTTTTGGGCTTTTTTTACTTTGTTATTTCCGTAAAGGATAGAAAGCTGCTGAGACTCACAAAGAGATATGTGAAGTTTATGTTGATTGCATAACAGAATGCACGTGTCAAAATTGGTTTAAAAAATTCCGTTCTGGTCGACCTACTGAAGTTGATGATGACTAAATTAAAACCATAATTGAAAAGAATCGTCATATGACTGTTCGAGAGATTTCAGAGAGGTTAAATATATCGCAGAATCAAAGAAAAACGGCCAGAAGTGGCAAATCGCAAAGGATCTTGATAATGCAAAGCCTCGCACATCTTTAGTAAACTCATGGGAAATTATTGGAGCTTGGTTGGGAAGTGATGTCGCATCACCCATACGGCCTTGGCCGGGCACCATCTCATTACCATTTATTTCGAAGTTTGCAAAACCCTTTGAATGGTAAAACTTTCACAAAGGATGATGACCTTAAATCGCGATTGGTTCAGTTTTTTGCTGATAAGGACCAAATTTTCTATGGGCGCGGAATCATGAAGCTGCAAGAAAGATAGCAAAAGGTCATTGAACAAATGAAAAATATATAATTGATTAAAGTTTATTCTTTGTGAGTTATATTTCACACTACAAAACCGAAACTACTTTCTTGCCAACCCAATATTTTTGTAATAGTTGTTCCTGGAGATTAGTAATTAGCATATAGTCACTACAAGAAGAAGGAGTAGCCCAACAGAACATGTTTCAATCCCGGAGAGAAGAATATTCAAAGTATACCATTGATTGATCCAGGGAAAGTGTTTTTACTTCCACTGCATATCAAACTTACGGTCGTTTGAAGAACATTATAAACGCAATTGATCAAAATGGGTTGGCATCGGCTTATTTAAAACGAAAGTTCATCAGACTAACTTCATAGGACCACAGATAAAAGAATTTATGAAAGACAATAACTTTGACACTTCATTAAATGAGGCCGAAAAAGCTGCATGGACATCGTTCAAGAGTATCTACAAAATTAATTTCGGAAATCATAAAGCAGCAAATGCTAAATGATCTTTCAAAGGCGTATAGTCTTGTAGGGTGTACTATGTCTTTGAAAATCCTTTTCTTTGCATTCGTTCCTGGACTTCTTCCCAGCAAACAGATAATGAAAAGAGGTTCTCAACATCCAATTGCTGACATATACTAGCATTAAACATGATGCAATACGATAGCGGGATGTTTAGTAATGACAAACCCTTATGCAGGCGTTACGAAGAAGAAGAAACAGTCTCCCAGATTATTTTTGAATGTGCACCATTAAATTAGCACAGAAACGCTCTGGGAAACGCAATTAATCTATAGTCGATGTTACAGGATTTACTGCACAGGCTACTAAATCTCATCAAAGGAATAAACTTGTTCAAGTAAAACTGAAACCAAATGCGGCTTGTGAGCCGCAGGTTTAAGGATGAAAAAAACTATACCCTGCTTGTGGCTATCAATCAATCAATAAAGTAAAAGTCCAAACCAAAAGTTATTATCCCTATATTTTTGTAGACCCAAGGGACAAGGTGTATCAATTTATAAACGAAATGAAAAATGAAATATGTATACCTCTCCTGTATTGTATTAGATTTCTTTAAAGCAATTCTCTTGCTTGCTTGAGGTGGCTTGACAAGGAAATGTTTGCTCCAGTCAGATATCAGTGTGACATTTATATAATACGAAGTACGATAGACAATTTTTATTCTACACGCCAAAAATTGTCTGTCGAAATGTTATGATATATTTGCAGATAAAATAATGTTCCTGGACGTGCTAACCACTACACCACGGGGACCTTAGGTGAAGTGGTTAGCACGCCCGTCCAGCAAATGGGAGATGTCAAGTTCGATTCCTTACCGGGACGAGATCCTTTCGGACAATCATTTAGATCCGAAATACGAAGGAAATTACGAATTTTCATAATTTCCTGATGAAAGCCAAAATATAATAATGATATACACCGTTCATAACAATATTTTCCCAAGAAGAACAAATATACTATTAGAGTAAAGAATTTTAAAATATTATCAGAGTTGCTTAGGAAAAAAGTTATGGATCATTTGAATGCAGGCACATACACAGTTTAAAATTTTGCCGGTGTTGGCGTCAATTTATACCTAGTCAGATGTCAATGTTGTACTTGTCTCTTTCAAAATGCCAGAAAAGAATTTAGTTTGTTTTATATGTCCTTACAATACCAATGATGCATTAAATATTATACGCCATTTGAGGAAGTATCATTCCCTATTAGAAGGGCCAAATGTAAAATTGTTATGCTGTGTTAAGGGCTGTGTATTAAGGTTCAATACGTTTAACGGTATGTTAAAACACTTGTCTCGTAGATTTAGATAAAACAGCACAAACCTGGTGCTTAATAAGATATTTGCCTTTAATATTGAGCGATATAGCAAGACAATTTCCTTCGAAGTTTAAGCTTATCTTTTTGCTATTAAATTATATGGATACAATTTTTCCCCCAAACTTACTGAACCAATGATTCATTCTCTGAAGGTTTTGATAAGTGATCATTACAAATATTTCATAAATGAATTCGGCATGAACTTATCTCCTAAACATCATTTCCTTATTCATTATCCATATGTTATTGAGAAAATGGGGCCACTAGTACACCTTTGGTCTATGAGATTTTAATCAAAACATAATTATTTAAAAAATATGGTACATAAACTTAAAAATTATAGAATTGTCACAAATAGCTTAGCCACCAGACACCAAAAAGAAATGTATATCAGATGGAAAGATAAGATAATCAATGAGAATGATTTAGCAGAATTATTGAAAATGTTCATGAATTTAGGAATGTGATCAATGTAGAATTTCCAAACTCTCAAATATGTCTTCAGCTACATAAAGGTAAAGGGTGTTATTTTTAAAAGTGGTAGATTCTTAGTAGGGAAATTTGATAACACGCCAACATTTTATAAAATTATATCTTTACTTTCTGTTGGTGATAAACCGTATGCATTCTGTACCCCATGGACGACTATTGGTTTTAAAGAAATGTATCACGGCTATCATATTCAAGTGCTCAATAGCGGTTTACGTGAAGTAGTTTCTTTACTAAATTTGGTACATCCAAGGTGTTATGAACTACACAAACCTTACAATGAAAATATTAATATAATTGTACCAACGTATGCTTTGCTGTAAGGCTATTTAACCTTGTATCACAGTAAATGTATTTGTAAAGTATAGTTTAAAAATTTGTAAAAATATGCTTTAAATATAGGTATATAAACATATGTTGATCCACCTTTATTTTCCCATGCACACTTTTTATAAAATTAATACTCGAAGAAAGACAACTTGTCCAAACGTGACTACTTAAACTTGATAAAATGACTAGAACGAAGTATAATATATGTCAAGATCCTATAGACAGTGTATCTAAGTAATATGTCAAGATCCAATAGACAGTGTATCTAAAAAAGTTGTAAAATCATTGATATTGAGAGTGCTGCTTTAACTACAAGCTTAGTCACCTCGCCTAGCAAAATTTGTAAAATTTTATTGGAGGCATTGTGTGATTTTGACCAAAATACCATGAAAATTGCATTTTAACCACAGTATACTTTGGGTATTTCTCCAGAATTTTGCGCCACTTCCTAAATTGAAGGAAAATCCAAATTTTGTTTATTACTATAATGAGCACTCCACTTACATAAAAAATACTTCTTAATTTCAAATTATTCGAACATTTTCAACGTTATTTTATTTACTCACGCTGTATAAAAACAAAATTCCTCAATAATTGTTTGATATGGTTGTAGTAAGTATTTTACAAAATGATAACTTTCAGCAATCGATCATTTAATAGCCCAAGCTTGTTAACATTCTTCTGGAAGCAACTGTACATGCATATGAATGCAGTAACCCTAATTAGCATACTTATACAAAACACCCGGCAGTGTAAATCACTTGCACTACGGCTAACTAATTATCGCGCATTTCTGGCATTGTTTATACGATTTTCTTGTGTCACGATTTAACTTTAGTGCGGCTACGACGCAAGCCGGGCATACCTTATGCGCTTTATACGAAGACGACAGATCGGCCGAACGTAAATTAGGCGCGAATCGATTTATGGGTTCGAATTATTGCGTAAAACACGAACCTAATTTATAACGACGTCTCGAAATCCATGTTGCACAACGAAAGCGTCGGATTAAATACACGACCGAGCTCACTCAGCGGGAAGGGGAATCGAAGCAAATTATATGCAAAATTATGCATGTTCTTCTAAATGTGCACGATTTCTAATAAATTGGCGCTGCGAAAGGTTCGCAGATAATGTCATTAGATTAATAATGCTGCTGGTTTCTTTTGGTATTTGGTTGGGTGCTTGCACAGGTCTGCATAGATTGAAACTCTTAATCAAATGAGACAGTTGGAATAGGTTAACGTTAGGGTTTTATTAATAGGATGTTTATCTGCTTCTTGATTCCAAGTTAGAATGCTAGATCATTTGGAAATTCATCATATAGCTTTTTGAGTTTAGTAGATTTCTTCTACGCATGGTGACACTACGTATTAAAGCAGTTAATAAGTTATCATTAGAGCCCGGTAACTGGAGAGCAATCGCAACGGCGGTGTGACTGTATTTAGGTGGGCGGGGAGGGTTGGTCGATTATGATACGACACGACAAATCATCATCACTCAGTTCAGTTTAGCATTGGCTAGCGGATAGGGCGTGTTGATTTTATTGATACAGACGTAGTTATTAATTGTAGTTTTTAGTGAACATATCGAAAGCTAAAAAACGACCCTTTCAAGACATAGTAAATAAGTTTATTTCTGACTATCCGGATTTGTTTTACAACGGGAGTAAGATAGTTTGTAAAGTGTGCAAAATACATTTGATGTCAAATAAGAAGTGGAACTGTACAAGTCACGTAGATTCCGCACAGCATAGAAAACGAAAATTGGGCATGCCACCGAGAAGTACATTTTTTTATGTAATTCTTATGTTGACAAACTGTAATTTGCCACTAGGCTTACTCGATAAACAACCGTTTAAGGACTTTTGGGACAAATACAATCCCGAGTTGCGGTTGCCAACGGAGAAAACGGCACGTAAGCATGTTGCATTTGTACGCGATGACGTGGAAAAGAAAAGGAAACGCATATTGAAAAAACAGTTTCTTTGGTTATGTGTTGACGAGACAACAGACTGTAAAAAAAATTCAATTGTAAATATTATGGTACGCATACTAGACCCTAGTAAACCTATATTACCACTGTTACTAGCTAGCCGAAGACTACAAGAGTGTACTGCTGCAGCATTTACGAAGGTTATACTTAGTACGTTGGAAAAATTTCAAATTTCAAAAGATAAAGTGTTGATGTTTATGAGCGATGGTGCAGCGATAATGCGTTCAGTAAGCCGTTCTCTTCTTAAACATGGTTGCAAGTATTTACGTGTAAAGTACATGCTTTACATCTTGTGGCAGAAACCATTTGACAATGCCCTCCCGGGGTAGATGCATTAATAGCAAGTGCAAAAAAAGTATTTTTGAAATTTCCCAAACGCCTACGAGCATTTCACAGTCCTGGTGTCCTGGTATTCGTCAACCACCGGAGCCAATTCTTACACGTTGGGGAACATAGTTGGAGGCAGCTTTTTATTATGCTGAACATTTCAAAATAGTGAAAGCTGTTGTTGCACAATTCAATGCTGCCGAAGCTGCAGCTATTACGGAGAGCCAGTCGAAACTTCCAGATATTTCCGTTGAAACAGATTTAAAAAATATTCGTAGCTACTACAGAGGGTTAGCTAATGCAATAGACCAATTACAAAATAGATCGTTATCATTATTGGAGTCTCTGCAAGTTATGGACGGAGTGCATACACAGCTACTGACTATACATGACGCAAAATATAATCGCGTTTTAGAAAAGTTCGAGAGTGTGCTACAGAAAGATCCCGATTTTAGCACACTAAAACAAATTTGTGATGGTGTATCGAATAATCCATTGACCAAGTACAAAGAGTATTTTAATCATGCATGTATAACATCGGTAGATGTTGAACGCTCTTTTTCAAAATATAAACTCATTTTCTCACCACGGCGAACATCGCTCACTGAGACAACTGTGGAATCACATCTAATGGTGTCAACTTTTTGCCATTCTTATCCATATGATAATACTGATAATGGTGCTTCTAGTTTTACTGTTCCGTAGCCAAGGCTGCTTAAAAGGGTGAGTGTTTCACTACTTTTCACATATTATAATTATGTATTAGTTCTGTTATTTTTTTTCTATTTTCTTACTATTGTTTTTGTATACTAGGCAGGTACAGCTATGGCACGGCTCCCTGTTATCGGGCTCTAGTTATCATTATTAATTACATTTTCCATGAGGTCAAGAGCAGTGTGGTTAGTAATTCGTTCTAACAGTCTTACCCACTTCACTGATAGTGAAATACAAAATAAATTTACTAATATATCTGAGCTTTGTAATGCCTTTTGTCTCTCATCTATAAAATATGAAAATCGAAATTTATTCAACAAAAATTACATTGATCATCATCACAATACTCGATCTAATGGCCACTTGAAGCCAGACATTCATAACTAAAGCTGGCCATGAGCGGTACCGCGCAGTAGCGTAGAGTCGACCAGGCCTCGCGTTCCACTAGAGTTATTCTGCTAATAGAGATGTTTGCTGCCGCAAATAATTTCGCTCATCTTTTAAATAAAAATTAAATAACACGTGCTCAAACACTTACCATTTTAAGAGTCCTCCGTGAAATCACAAAGTGAATAATGTCTGTTAAATATCTGCAACATTAGATATGTTTCAACTGTTGTTTCGGCAAAACTAGTACGGCATGAGGAAAGAATGCGTTTATATGCAGAGAACGAACGTTCTACATCTGGTGACGTAATATTTGCGTAAGTAAAATAATCTTTCAAATAACTTGACGATTCTGTTGACGCACCTTCACAAATGCGTCTTAATGTGCCAAAATCAGAATTTTTCTCAAAAACACTTTCAAATTTTTCTAGAACAGAAACGTTTTTTGCGTCTTCAATCGCGCATAGCTGTGCGTGAACATGTTGCACTATTTGTAGAGATTCTTCTAACGGCACCGCAGGATTTTGTAATTTTTCTATTGCATCTGCTAGCTCGAAGTAATTGTCGTGAATGATTTTTAAATCCATTTTAACCTGACTATCTTGAAATTTCGACTGGCTTTTCTGGATAGCGGCAGCTTCCTTTGTATCGAATTGTAAAACCACGTTCTTAATATTGTCAAAATATTTATGATAATAAAACGCGGCCTGTAACCATGTTCCCCAACGAGTTAGAATAGGTTCTGGTGGCTCTGGTATACGGGGGCACAGTCTGTGAAATTCGCGAATACGTTTCGGTGATTTGACAAATACTGCTTTGGTATGCGCTATTAAAGCGTCTACCTCAGGATAACATTTTCTGATACTATCCGCCACAAGATTGAGAGCATGAATTTTACACGTAATGTGTAACAAATTAGCAGAATGCTTTTTAAGAGACCGGCCTACAAAAAGCATGTTTGCAGCACCACCATCACTCACTAACATCAAGAGTTGGTTTGTTGAAAGTTCAAACTTGTCCAATGTTTTTAACACTAACTTTGAAATTACTTCGGCAGTACACTATTGTATTCGTTTGGAAACTAATAGAATTGAAGGTGCCGATTGATGAGGTTCCAATTTGCGTGCCATTACATTAAGAACAGAATGTTTCTTCCGATCTGTTGTTTCGTCGACACATAACCACAATTTTTGGTCTTTCAACACCGATTTTATTTTTTGTTCAATATGTTCGCGCGCAGATGGCACAATTCTTCGTAATGATGTTCGACTTGGTAATTTGCACTCCGAATAGTTATTCCAAAAGCAGATAAATGGTTCCTTGTCTAGTAAATTAAACGGTATATTACATGCGATAAACGTAACGCATAAATTAAATATAAATTTTTCATTGTCTCGTGCGCAATTTCTTTTTGGGACATGCTTTTCACTATCTACGTGTCGTAGACAATGTTGTCTGGACCAACACATTAACGGGATTTTACAGATTACACATTTAATTTTGCACCTTCATATATTATGTCTGGAATTTCTGCAATAAATTTTCGAAGTTTGTCCGACCGCGGTCGTTTTGCTGACGAAATCATAATTTTTCTAGGACAGATAAACAATTGCGCAAATGACCGGCAGCGAAAATGTCCGTACAGCTCCGCAGACGAAGTAATACTACCGTTCCTCTCGGTCCGAACTGATTCTACGCCGATGCGCGGTACCGCTCGTGGCCAGCGTTATTCATAACATCGGAGTTTATCAAAAAAGGTTAATGTCTGTAAATGTTAGTCGCTTACCTAACTCTATTAAGCGTTCAGTGATGACCTGAAAAAACTTTGACACCAGTGGTAACCTCGGGTTTGACAGGCCCAAAATTATAATAATTTATTAAAAAATACATGAAATGATAGGAAGCAAACTAGCTTAATTTTACATTGTCAAACAAAGGGTAGAGAATTTGTAACGAATGAAACAAAACATTCTTTTTTTATAGTTTTTAAACAAAAAAAAATAACTTTTTCAAATCTGCAACTAATTTCTAGACATGACATGCGCTTTACTCTGAGTCTCTCAGACTCAAGGTCACCAATGAATGGTTAAAAATACTGTTACTATGAAAATATTTAAAATAATTAAAAGAATTCGTTAAGAATTAGATCTAAATCCAAAATTGCAACGCTGCACTTTAAGGACAAAGTTATTGTCGCTCTCAACAACACTGCGCAGAACCTCTCAATGCTTACAAATTATAAAACACAAATAAGTACAAAAAAAAAAAATAGATCTTGTAAACCTATTTTTTTTCCTCTCCACACACAACTATATTATCGGTGCTCTTCAATTCGAATTAACATGAAATGTGCTCTTATATAAATTACAAGACGCGATAAACTCCCAACTTAATTACAAAATATCCGGGATGATCCATTTAAATTAATTACTTCATCAAAGCGAATCACCTCCCTAATTAATGTTTCGACTTGTTCCAGATAAATTATGCATGAGCGTTTGATAAATTATATACACTAATTAATGCGAAATCGACACAACTAATCCTAACATATTGATCTGTGTAATTACAAGAGATTAAAAAACAGCGGGCGCGCTCTCATATCAAAACAGAACGGCTCGCCGAGAATTTATCTTGAAAATTACCTTTTTTTTTTCATTCCCGTTGCCGGTGAAGCATGGCCATCGTCGATTTTATTCTTAAATACACGTGTCTTTAATGTAAGTTTGAGCGCGTAAGTTGAAAATGCGCGTAAAATGTGCATTGTTGTTGCTGCTTCTTCTTCGTCTCAGTCGGGAATGGTCGTCGTTCTCGGCCGTTGGAATGCAGTTCCTGAAGTTACCATACGGTGTGAGGTTATGTGCGGAATCAGGTTTTCCCAGTACAGTACCCGCCAATATTTTAGTATTTTTCGTTTTCAATACGAGTTGATCGTAATCAATATGCGATGTGTTACGCGTCGTAAATACGCTAAACTAATTTGTTTTTACCGCGTGAATAGGATTTACAGCTAAATAATTAATAGAAGCATTCCATTTTTATCTCACACGTTTTTGTCAAACTAAAGCAAATATGTCAACCAGATTCTTTAAAATGCTCTGAATGAAAACTGTAGGAGAGAAAATTATTATTGAATGTCAACTTCTTCAACATTCTCTATACTGTTATGTTATGTTCAACGTCGTGTTTACGACGACAACAATTTCTCTCGGTTGTCATTGTGGGATATAATTTTACAAGTTTTGTGAAGTGATCTAAGACCACCAAAACATTCTTGTAACCATCTACAGGGATCAAGTTCTGAAGAAAATAGGTAAACAAACCTTATTCCATGTTGGGGACTGTGTTTTTGTTAAAGCCTTGCGTACTGCGGACAGAAAACAAAATAGAATGAGGAAACTCTGCCCATTCTATGAAGGTCCGTTCATTATATCTGATAAACTGGGTGCAAATACCTTTCAAGTGTCAGATACCGAGAAAACGTCCATACGAGGGGTTTACGATATAAAAGATATTTATCCTTATAAGTGTACGTAAAACAATCTCGTGTATAAAGGTTAAGTTCGTTTCTTTCCATTTAGGAATGTTTCCGTTTATGTTGAATTTAAGAACGTTTCCAATAGGTATTAGAAATGTCAAATGAATCTAACCTAAAACTGAAACGGAAAAGTATCTATTAAAAACGTAAATTGTACATAGGTTAAATATTATTCACACGTTATAGAAAACATTATTAGTATGTAATCCTCCCAATGTTTCCTTCTGGCGGGGGATAGTTGTTATGTTATGTTCAACGTCGTGTTTACGACGACAACAATTTCTCTCGGTTGTCATTTCGATACTGAAGTAAATGTCAGGCTGGCCACTCGTTGGCAACCAAATATCCCTCTTGCGGGGATAATTGGTAATTTTTGCGTTACCATTTCCCCTCTCAGCCAACCGTCCTTGGGGCGAGGAAGGTAGGAATTAATTATAAGTCCAGATAACGACGAGTGTGGGGTATCATGGACAATTCTACTCGTTTATCAATCTTCCTATTCAATTACTTCGTCTAAATTAATGTAAAAATCGTCTGGAATAAGCAACAACGTAAATTTCAAGCACAACAGATAATGTTTCGTTAATTAAATCCTTATCTGAAAGGTTTCCATAAATTCGTAGTGGATTTTCTCTTTTAAAGCTTGTTGGTGACAATTCGTATCACAGAATCATCAACAAACAACCTCCTGGTTAAGTCACTGCATTCGTTCTCGAGTACAAATATCATTTAGATTGAAAGTCATCAAGAGGTAGTTTCTATTTAGGCAAATTATCAAAATTGGCTGTGGAAGAAAACAATCGCCGGTCTTTCGCGATTTAAAATAAATGAAAGAGAAAGGACGCCCTCAATTATCATCAATCTTTATTCGGCCTTGGTTGAATCAAAGTTGGTCGTGAATAAAATCCAAAGATAAGTGTTCGTGGTGTATTGAAAGTCATTATTAGAAATTCAAATTGGGTTAAATATCCAGAACAGGCAGTTCCTGTGGTGTGTATTTAAACAGGGTGTTTATTTACATTGGCGTCGGTCGAAAGTTTAAAGGTTAGTTGATTTTAAAATCTTAAAAATTCGTTAATCTGATTTCACTAAATTACAAATTCATTCAAAATTGCCACAAGGGTATCTAGGGATACCCCCGAACCTACGAAAACCATTTAATAGAGTTAAACTTGAAAATTTAACAAAATTTAGAGTAGAAACCCTGAGAAAGATATTTCAATACCTATTTAGCTTAGTTTTGAGAAAAACGACATAATTTGAGATTTTTACGAAATGCCCCTGTTTCTTTAACGTCCAAAATATCACGTCAACAGTATTTTTCTTATCAACTAGATCCTACAAGATGACCATCGATATCCCTGCCAAGTATGATCCATGTTATTTAAATTTTTGTTATGGAGCATCCTATATATTTTTCCAAACGCTTATAAAATGAGTCCTTTTTTAGTAAATTAAATATGAAACTATAGAGGTAAGTTTTTCATTCAAATACATAGTATTGGGAAGAAATACTATACAGGATGCCCCACCACATTCGCGTCAGTTTACATACGAAAAGCGGCAAAATATTTTCATTACGATCTATGTAGGTTCATTGGTAGCAAGTTAAAATTGTTTTGATATACACGGACTGACCCGAAACAAAGTTACACACCAAAGTTGTGAAAATTTAAATGGAATATCCTGTATATTGTTGCATTTTTGATAATGCAGGCTAAATAAAGGCAAGTTGTAATGTTTCCTATACCTAACTCAAGCCGTTTTTGAGACATTTAACTATTCTTGAAAATGTAGACCAAAATTTAAGAGGCGCGCCTTTCTTACGTATTCAAGCTAGATATTTCTGATTTATTTTTAGTGGAAGCATTAGACTTGATGATAAAATAAAAATGATCCCTAAAAATTATACAGGCTGGACGAAATTATTATACAGGGTGGACGAAAATATACATGCATACTTTTGATTTGGGCTATCATTAAAATCAAATAACTTCCTTATATTAAATGAAACATTCTGTATTCATTATCGTATTTAGATTCTAATTTGAACCATTAATAAAATTGTATTAAGGTTTCCTATACTTATATCTTATATTTTCTTAGTAATTTAGCGTTTTCAATTTCGAATATTCATTAGGATTTACAAAAGACAATTTACCTGTACTTTTGGAAAATATACAACTTAATATCCGAAAGAGAATTGGGTAGGCAATATCCCAATAGATAGAGATTAACAAAATTGGCCAGCAAGGTCCGGGTCTCGATGTTGTTTTATGGGGATACATCAAAAATATTGTTTATGGTATACCACCAACCACGTCCGACAATATTAAAGACCGAATAAGAACAGCATTTCGTTCTATACACAAAAGGAAAGAAAATGTCTAGCTATACGAAAAAGCGTACATGCGACAACGGTAAACGCGAATGGGTGATTCACCACAAGTGGGAGGGGTTAGCGGCAATCGATGGCACGACGGTTACTGATGTGGTTAGTTACAGTCGATCTCAATAAGAATTTCTAGAGTATTTATTTTTCTTTTCTTTCATTTCATCAGAATCTGTTTTTATTTTTGTCTTTAGAATTTCCTATTAGTTTCGTCTAAGCTTCCTAGTAACAACAAAATAAATATGCTAAACTCTCATTTCCAGGCGACCATAACTTCAAATTATTACGTGCGTCTTGTACACAGTAGGTACCCTCCTTGCTCTCTCGCCGATTTTATATAGATATAGCTAATTTCACATTTTCCCAATGTGTGTACATATGTTGCTGGAAAACATCTTTATGCAAGTAATAATGTAAATTATACCTACTTAGTCACTAAGGGGGGTAAAATTATAACTTTTTAAAAATTCTTATAATACCGTCATTACATACCTGGGGAATACACATTTTTTTCAATTTTTTCCTTAGCACGATAGAGAAGATATTACTAAAGAGCTGACCACTGGGTTCGACGAACCCCTCCCTTGGTCGTTCTAGAGTATTAATAAGTTAAATTCTATTTTTAAATTCTAAAAATATATTTATTTATAAAGTTGTGTTCTTCCTTAATATAAATTTAACCCCTTATAAAAAATATATTTTTGAAAACAGGAAAATTAGGTCTATCTATCTAATCCCAAGTAATGATTTACGTAAAAAAAAAATCAACTCAACAAAATAACTCGAAATTTTTATAACTTATTGAAAATTTTTGTATGCTACCACATTCTACTAAAAAAAAATGCCTTAGAATTATCAAAAATACTTTCCTGTAACTTCATAAATAAATTAGATACCAACAATCATCGACAACTTACAAAATCGAAGTTTCATTTACAAATGACGATAGCTAATTTCTCTTTTCATCAATTAATTTATCTTGAAAAAATTCTAAATAGTTACCGAGTTACCATATAAAAATATCCAAATTTGTCCACCGCCTTATACATCTAAATTGTTTTGTATATAGAACAAGTACAGGTAAAGTCGACGAAACACGAGTCTGTCTGGATGCTACAAGAAAGTAGTAATTTCTCCTACTTTGCTCATAACTATGCGGGGTACACGAGCGTTTAATATACTTATTTTAAATTGAACTGCTTTTACTAGACTCATGTGTAACCTGGGCAAATATGTGGTAACAGCCAGAGGCGTGGCGAGCGCATAAAAGTTTACACATAAAATAGAAGGTAAGAAATAAATTATAAAACGTGCTGAAACACTTACCGTTTTAAAAGACTTCCGTGAAATCACAAACTGGGTAACATCTGTTAAATATTGGAATCATTAGATTTCAGTCAGGTGAGTACGACGTGCGGAATAAATGGTTTTTAATGCCGAAAACGACCGTTCGACATCTAGCGATGTTATATTTGCATATTTAAAATAATCTTTGAAACAACTTAATGCATCTTCACACGCACCTTCACAAATTTGTTTTAATATAAGAAAATCGGAGTCTCTCTCTAAAATACTTTAAAATTTTCGTATTACACACCAATTTGTTGTCTAGTAAACGAAACGATAGATTACATAAAGTAAGAGTAACACATAAATCAAATGTAAATTTTTCTTGGTCTCGTATGCCACTTTTTGCAGAAGAATGCTGTTTTGCTTTCGATGTGACGTTGACAATGGCTTCTGGACCAACGCATTAAAGGGATTTTACAAACTAGACATTGAATTTTAGCGCCATCAAAAATTAAGTCCGGCATGTCCACTATAAAGTTTTTAACTGTGTCTGCCATTGGTCGTTTTCGCGACGTACCTAACTGCGACATTTTTAAAGCAAACATAAGCGTACAATTACGAAATAAGTTACGACAGCCTACATATACACAGAACTACTCGCATACAGCATCGATTTAGTACTGACGCTGTGAATGCGTGAAATAAATAATCGCCGACTCCGCACCACACATCTACTACACTGACTGTTACCGCTGTTTGCCCAGACTACTCATGTGTACTTTTTAGTATAAATTAGTGTTAGACGCTGTTCATCATCCTTTCGGGTGATATTCACTATCCTAAGCAACTGCTACCATAACCACTGTGCCTATCATTTCCTTGATTTTAGTTCTACCCGCCATCTAGAAGTAAATTCCAAAATTGATGATGTCAGGTTAAAGTTTACAAAAATGCAATTTTCAAAGGAATTATTTGTGAAATTTTGTTTGAAAACGCAATTTGTTTGGAATTTTAAAAATTTCAAGATAGTATTTTAAAGTTTTAGGAGCATATAATGCTGGAGATTAGCTTTATATTAATATACAAACTCCAGATTTATCGTTAGTCATCCTAGAAATTGAATATCGGAATGAAATGTAGATTTTCATTGACATAAACCAACAATATTTTTCAGGAAATCAAATCATCAAACAGTAACATGTCATCTCTGTAGTGAAAACTGCAGAAAGAAACACCAGCAGCCACCTTTTAAATTTGCGAATCATTCTCATACAACCTACAATCTTGGATTTGCATGAATTGTTTATTTTAATTTCAAAGGTAAGGATATGGTTCCATTTTATTGGCCAACTTTATTAAAACTAGAAAATAAACCTTAACCATCTCCCAGATTTATCCTAAACACATGAAATTGTATCCCATACATTTTCCAAAGCCATTAAAAATCAAGACGACTTGAAACTTTACAGCTTTCTGCCACTACCGTCTTTACCACGCTACCAAATACCGGTCTTACGAACGGAGTCCGACGCCCAAGCGTTTAATCATCTCTTAGTGCATTCGTCGAAAGGTCACAGCGAACTCCATTAAAAGGCAATAACCATCATTGACGACTGGCAGCCTGCCGTTTTCATTCGACCCAGCGGTATATTCGTTTTACGGCCGTTTAAATTGGCACTCGTTTATTGTAGGAACGCGAACTTGAATATTAAGAGGAAAAAATTGTCGGAGGATATATTTTAAAGATTGTGAAAGTACATGGTTAAATATATTTATTTTGGTTTTAAATGTTTTGTTTTACAAATTAGAACTTAACGTCGTATGATTTCTATGATGGCTTCCTTTGAATTGTGGTGATTAAATTAGAAAATTGCATTTATGGCATGGTAAACAAATCAGTGCAGAGCTCAAAGCCCATGGAATAAAACGACAATAAAAACAGTATATAATATGATGACTACAGTTATTCTCAAACAACGCTGAAGACATGTATTTGCGTTGCAGCAACACATGAAAATGTGAGCCGGTTGGACATTGCTTTACCTGCAAATAGGCGCATTCAAGTTAGAAAACTTTCTCAAATATTACGTATTAATATGTGATCTGTTTATTCCATTTTTAACAGATTCCACTATAACCTACTAAATGAGGAGAAGAGTTTGCTTTGGGTCCAATTTACACAGCGAGGTTCTAAAGTATCCTCCCTCCCATGCTAACTTTTTAATAACAGAAGCTAGCGTTTAAAAAAAAAAAACAGGTCAATTTCTATTTTTTTGTGAACTAACTTTTGCCGTTATCATCAATTGTTTAATTGCATTTCCGATATCACCGGAAGCGACATCAATTTTCTTATTTTAAATAAAACACCTTGTATATTTTTACGTTTTTGGAAAGGTAATCGAAAGGCGAATCCAACAATACCACATACGTATGTTATACTTTCTGACGATATACAGCAATAAATGGTAGGGTAATCTGTTTTTGTTGTTACGCAAATTGTTTCTTGTGATGCCAGACTTATCTATAGAGTTCGTTGTTAAGTAAAGTAATCACAACAATTCTAAAAGCATAAATTATTCTTGTTTATTGTTATTATACCCTGCATTTGTCATACGTTCCTTCTTTGTTCTCGTTACTATTTTCTCCCATTTTAACTTGTTTTGTTAATTGTTGTTATTTCTCTGCTTTATCGAACTTTAATTAATTAATTAATTATGGTAGGTTTGTTTAAATTTGTTAGTTTTTGATAGACAATATGTCTGTTGTTTAGGTTTTTTTATGTTGTTACTTTTATGAAGACTCCGGCACGAACCATGCAAAATTGGTGCTGCAATTTTAATATCATGTAAATCTGGCAACAACTATCACCTTATTTTGCCCTGGTTGCGCAACAAATTGTACAATAATTTAAATTATATTATTTTCTGTTAAAGTAGTTCCCCCTGTAAATTTTATACTATCTATCCTTATTTAGCGCAAAGTTCAAGTTCCGGCTGTACAAGGGCAGTGTCTATTATCTTCCACTTTGCGGTAATTATTGCCAAAATCACGAAATTTTAAAATTAAGTTGGATAACGTAAAAGAAACAATTAACAAAACAAGTTAAAATGAGATAAAATAATAACGAGCACAAAGAACGAAAGTATGACTAATGCAGGTTGTTGTAATAACAATAAATAACAAAAATAATTTACTCTTTTGGAATTGAGATTTAATAATTTGGCAGTTGTTATGATTACTTTGCTTAGAAATGAGTTCTTTAGATCAGTCTGGCGTCACAAGAAACAATTTGGCGCTTTTTCCTAGCCAACTTTGCGTAACAACAAAAACAGATTACCAAAACCTTTATTGCTACATATCGTCATATTTCTTTAGTTAAAGTATAATATATATGGTATCGCTGGATTTACATTTCGATTGCCTTTCCAAAAACGTAAAAATACACAGGATGTTCTATTTAAAACAAGAAAGTTGACGTCACTTCCGGTGACACCGGAAATACAATTGAACTGCCGATAACGGCAAAAGTTAGTTCACAAAAAATAGAAATCGTTTCTATCGTTCAAAAGTTAGTATGGGGGGAGATACTTTAGGACCTCACTGTTTAGGTAGTTGTTATCGATTGCTTCTCAGGCACTCAGTAAGTCCTGTCCATTTTAAATAATATACCAATTCTATCACCTCCAAAGCAACCGGGAACCACCCCCATGTTCAACAGGTTTGGTGGTACTACATCGCTCTTTCATTCGTTCTCCAACTCGGGGACACACAAACATCCAAAATTTGGAATCATACAGCTCAAATTTGGATTCGTGGGACCATAGCATCCGTCTCCCATTGGTCGTGTGTCCAATTTTTGTGATATTTTTTATTTTTTATGGGCAGTCGTTCTAGCAAGGAGCGTTTCATTGCAGATACGCTCACTGCGCGACGGTGAAATCCACTGAATGAATTTCCATGCGATTGCCGATGCAGTCAGATGTCAGTTTCGTAATAATAATAATATATATTTATTGGCATAAGCAAAAAAAAAAACAGAAACAAAATTACAATAAAACAAATGGTTCTATACGGGGTGTCTCACCGAGAACTGCATCGATCGATATATGAAAGAATCAACAATGAAAAATGTTGAAAAGTTGACAGTACATTACAACCGACATGTACTATTGAAATAAAATATTTTTAATAAGATGACACTTCCGGCTATATCGGAAATAGCTGTCAATTTTGTTATTTTAAATGGAACACCCTACGTATTATTACATTTTTGGATCCCTAATTCAATTTTAAGGTTTCATTGATACAACAACTGTGTTGCTATTTCTAACCATATTTGAAATATTTGCATTTTTTGAATTTGCATTTCACCAATGCTGGATAGTTTCCTAATGGTCATGACTAGGCTTCGGATTTTATGAAAAATACATACTTTCACAGTTATAGAAGTTCACATGCACTTGGCCGTCTGTCAAAAATTTTCAAAACATGCAAAAATTCCAAATATGGTTAGAAATAGCACCATAGTTGTCTTATCAAACAAACCTTAAAATTGAATTAGAAATGCAATAATGTAATAATATATAGGGTGCTCCATTTAAAATAACGAAGTCGACAGCTATTTCCGGTATAACCGGAAGTGTCAGATTATTAAATATATTTTAGTTTAATAGTACATGTATGCTATAGTATATTACCAAGGTTTTTAGAATGTTCCAATGTACACTCTTTCAAATATCGATCGATGCAGTTCCCCGGTGAGACAGCCTGTATAATAAGACCCAATCCCCTAAAAATAAAATTTTAATGGAATTGATCTCGCCTCTTACGGTAGCTAGTGGTCGTCCATTGCTTTTGCAGGTCTGTAATTGCACTGTTTGTCCAATTTGAAAATTGGATACAACGATTAGTGTAAAGAACAATTTCTGGCTCTAGTCTCGATGCCTATTTCCTTCATTTTTGACCAATATTAACTTGAGAAGACTCCCTTTCCCCGGGCATTAATGAAATTAAAAATAATCAAAATAATCCCGGGTTTTTTGTTTGATAGTATACATACATTCACATACATACACAGTATGTCCCTTAAATAACCCAACGGGATTTTTCATGTCGTTCACGGTGACACCATCTGTTGACTAACGACTGATATTCAGCTGCATTCTGTCAAAATCTCATAGAAATCTGCCGACTAGTTTTGGAGATATGACGTTTTCAATGTCAGTACGTTTCTATACGTCGTCACAAAAACATGATGGAACAAAGAGCGAATATCTACAGTTTAATGCAAAAAGTGCACTGATTGTTAGTCCCGTACGCAGGTTTATCAGTGGTATGCCTGCTTTAAAGACGGCAGAGAAGACTTGAGTGACGATCCCAGACCAGGCTGCCCGGGCACAACCGCCACCGATGAACTCGTCGAAAAAGTGCGCGAGTTAATTGCTTACGACCCGAATGTGACGTGCAGAATGTTAGCAGAGGACTTCAATGTGTCTAAGAATACGATTCACGACATTCTCACGATTAAATTGAACAAAAGAAAGGTGTGTGCTCGTTTTGTGCCGCACAAGCTGAGAGACGAACAAAGAGTGGCACCCGTGGAACGTTCAAAAGACTTAATAAAAACGGCAAAAAAGAACCCAAACTTCTTAGATTCGATTGTGACAGGCGATGAGTCGTGGTATTTCAAATACGACTCCGAAACCAAGTGTCAGAGTGCTACTTGGAAGGCGCCAGGCTCACCGAAAAAAACAATGTTCATTTGCTTTTTCGATTCTAAAGGAATTGTTCAACAGGAATTCGAGCCGTATGATCAGACGGTCAATCAGAATCTTACGAATAAGACCAGAATATCGTGAGCCGGGCAGTTGGTACCTTTTGCACGATAATGCACCTCCACACAAGACCGTCGCTGTTCGTGAGTTTTGGCCAAAAAAGAAGTCCCCGTGATCCAACATCAGCCGTACTCGCCTGACCTGTCGCCCTGCGATTATTTCCTGTTCCCCAAAATGAAATGCGCGATGAAAGGAACGATGTACGACGATATCGCAACCATCCAAGTGGCTGTAACGAAGGTAGTTGACGCCATTGAGAAACCAGCTTTGCAAAAATCCATGCAAGCGTTGGTTGACCGCGCCCAGCGTTGTATCGACGCAGAAGGAACATACTTTGAATAAACGTAACTATTTTTGTATAAATAAACAGACATTTCTGTTTTTTCAATCCCGTCCGGGTATATAAAGGACATACTGCGTATGTATTTCAATTTTCTTAGTCTATAAAGAAATTGACGTTTAAAATTTGCTCATTCTACACATAAAAGAAGACATATGTTTCAACATTCTTCGTATTCATTGAGCATCCCAAAGCCTTTCCAAATACAGCCGAGCAACAATACCTTCAAAGCAACTCTTACGTCCTTCTGATCTGTGCATTGTATGTTAGCTCCACCGCCATGTAGTCGCCGTCTCACAAAGACGGCGTAGTAGTTAGGATCCAACGGAAAGACGACATTACGCTCATTGTTAAAATAGCGAGTTTGTAATTTCCGCCAGAATCTTCTTTCTTCCATACGGTTACATCGTGTCTTCAGTAATCTTGCGTTTGTCGCTTTATAGTCGTCGTAGACGTCATATTTTTTCCTCTGCACTTGCGAATGAGTTTCTACGTCGGTGCGGTGGAAGAAGCGACAAGACGGTAGACGGTCGGTCGACGTACCCGTTGCTTTATCC
The DNA here is from genome assembly GCA_029619315.2 of Dynastes maya. Lineage (NCBI taxonomy): Eukaryota > Metazoa > Arthropoda > Insecta > Coleoptera > Scarabaeidae > Dynastes > Dynastes maya. The sequence goes on along the minus strand of JAROYE020000004.1, from coordinate 52,842,401 downwards.
TCTTTGAAATGCGCAAAGTACAAAGAAAAAAGGATTAAAATGAGAAAAAAAATGAGCGTATAGAGCGGCGTCTTGTTTATGGACGTTGACTTTTCAAAGGCTTTCGTTATACTCTCGGATTACCCGGATTTTTTTTTTTTCAGACTATTATTATTTTTTTTTTTTTTGTAATTATATAAAACATGGAGAGAAAAATGTATAATACTAAAAAGAAATATTTTAGTTAAAATTTATTGTTTTATCTACCAATAATGATTTACAAAACCTATGCGATGTTTCGTCAGTATACTCCAAGTCCCAGGTGCTATTTTTTAAAAACCAAAGAGTCTGCGATAATTTAGCGGTTGCTGTCAGCATACAAGTAGATAATGTAAGCTTAGGTTTATTCTTCTTCGCACTTTTTCTATGGTGTATCAATGGATCATCTCTAGTTCCTTGTGGTCTTTTTTCTCTCGCTATTTTAATTAGTTGGTTATCGCTGGTGTTAACATGTTCATTCCACAGTTTCTTCCTTTGTTTTACAAACCGTACATGTGGGGATTTGAATAGCAAAATTTTGTGATAAAAACATACGGTAAATAAATCTCTCTTGCGTTCCACTGTAATCCAGCGAGTATCTTTTATCTTATAGGAAATGTGTTGCAATTTTCGGATACTGTGAATATAACGAAAACAGGCATTTTGAATCTTTTGAATGCGACAAGCAGTAGCTCTATTAATAGCAAGATGTTACAGCGACGTGCAAAAGATAAAATGAGAAAGAATAAACGACTCACACAGTAGCTTTTTAATATTTTTGTTTGGAAGAGATCTATAGGGATAAAGTACTTTTAGATGAAAGTATGCATCTTTATACAGTTGAAAATCTAATCACGGTAACGAAATGTGTTGTATTATTACTCCCCGATTTTTTACTCTTTTTACTACTGAAAGTCTTACAATAAGAGAAGACGAAATCCCCACCATATTTATATAATAAAATAATATTTAGGACCGACGATCACAACCTGACCAATCGTTTTCACGGACTGATTTCCCAACCACTCCACAATACCGCATGTTATGAAAGGAGCTTAAAAATTGGAAACACCGTTTTTCTCCAAAGTTATTATAGATACAAGAAAATTGTTCAGATAAAGTTTGTAGTACTTCTAATAGGTTATCTAAATCTAAACAAATTTGGTAAAAAAATGAATAAAATTTTCGTATATAGTACTAATTTTGTACTTTTTTTTAAATGTTACACCCTGTATATTTTACACCAGTTACTATAAAATAATTTTTACTTTAAAAAAGTATTTTTTTCCTCTAAACTTGATAGTTTTCGAGATATTAAAGCAAAAAGTGTTCCTTCTCAAAAGAAAGTGAAAGTGTGGCTTGAGATCAAAATTTGGAAGTTTTATTTTGTATTGTTTTTGCGGTACAATAAAGTTTGTGTGCTGCTGACTGGCAGGAATTGAATTCTGATCCTGATATTTTAATTTGTCACCCCGATTGTTTTGTTTGAAAGATGGAAATTGTAACACACGGTATTGGGTGACATATATTCTCAAGACTCCCCCTAAATGTGATGAAAATCAATTGATTTTGAAAGGATTACAATTGACTTGTTCGCAATTCAATTATCTACGAGGGATGATCGTAAAATAAGGTTCCCATATTTTTTAAAAATAGACAGCATTCTTTATTTCGTTAACATTACACATCGTTTTAAAGCTAAAAACTTAAGCTATTTTTCGACATAATCGTTATTTCTATCCAAGCACTTTTGCAGACGGTGCTCCAACTTCTGTATCTCCATGTCGTAAAATTCTGCCGCCAGTCAAAATCTTTTCAATTGTGGTGTTGGAAATCTCAGGAATTCGAAGAACGAGTTGACGAATGGTGACCCTCCGATCTTCAAGCAGTATGCTCTCGACCTTTTCAACGATTTCCTCAAACTGATGGTCTTCCGCTCCGCTCTTCATCGTGAATTTCCGTTCGACCTCCAGTAAATTCCCTACACCATTTGCGGACGTGTTGAACAGCTATACACTTGTCTCCATAAACTTCGGTTAATTGACGATGAATGTCTATAAGTGAAACCCTTTTCGCGTTTAAAAAACGTATTACAGCGCAAATTCCGCATCTGGTGGTAGCGGCGATCGGGAATTCCATCTGGGACGGCTGCTTAGCCAACACTGAGCGGCGTAGCGAGACGGGAGTGGTACGTATATAGAGTGGGAGAGCTGCTGCACACGCCAGTGTTGTCGGATTTCGCATAACACATCTTATTGCTGCTGTAAGGCTTTGGGAACCTTATTTTACGATCATCCCTCGCACATTATTAATATGTGTCAATAATGGCAGATTATTCAATTAATGAGAAGGTAGATACGACAAAATGTTATTATTTATCAAATAATAATTCAAGGCAAGCCCTGCACTTATACCGACAACAATATCGCTTTTATCCAAGCGATTTGTATTTTTTCAAATTACAAAATAAATTGCGTAGAACTACTCCATCAAGAATTCACGAAAAAATAGTTGTTTGAATAATGGGAAAGATATAAGGTATTTGGTACTCGAAAAAAACGAACGCATTCTTATTTCCTTTTTTATTTTTCTATCAGACATTTTGGCTAATTTTTATTTTATTTTATGTAAACATTGTGAGTTTACACAACAGGGCTAAAAACACCAATAAAAGTGTGACATATATTAGGTTGTATCAAAAGTTTCCGCCACTTTTCATACTTACCGCATAGTGAAAAGTGGCGAGAATTTTTGATACAACCGAATACATACAAATTTCCAGTGTGTCCAAAGTGCATAGATATACATATATATTAGTAATAACTTTTGCCCATTAAAGAAAAGGTAATAAATGGAAAATGAAAAATTTTACATATGCAAGCACAGCAGCAAAACTATATCAATTACATATACAAAATAATTGATCAACATTTTCGGAGCATATTTTTAACTAAGACCATGGTATTTTTGATACCGATATGGAAAACATGGATACAGCTGAAATTGTTGATATAGTTTATACAAAGCCTCTTACATTTATGCAAATAAAAGGTAGAACTCAGTTTTGTACTATAAGATGTCACATTAAAATGCATATTTTGAATGCAATAAAAGCTATCAATCTTATTATTTAGCAGTTTATAAAGAAAAGCAAAATCTTATTTTTAGATTTTGCCTATTAGCGAAACATTATCCCGTACTCATTCAAGCACCGCTCCTACGACGCAGAGCTTCTATAAGGAAAAAATTTAAAATTTAATGTTTTATGTGTAATAACAGGAGCTCCAAACGACTGAGCCAATTCAAGACCACTACGTACAAAAGTCGTATACAAAGTAATAATAGTGTTAACCTTCTTAAATTCACTAGAGACGCGAAATATAAAACCCAGCAATCTAAATCCTTTTTGAACTATGAAATCAATATGATGGCGAAAGAGAAGTTTACTGTCCAAATATATACCTAAATCCTTAATACATTCCACTTTTTGTAAAGTAATACCATTAAGCATGTACGAAAAATTCAGGCTGGTTATATTCCACGTTTATTGTCAAGCTGTTTGTTACACAGCAATTATAAAATTTATTTAAGTCTTCTTGAAACATTTAGTAATCTTGTGGTGTGACTATAGGCGCGTACAATTTAGCATCATCAGCGTATAACGAACACTGACAAAATTGAAAGAACTCGGCAAAGTCGTTCACAAAAACACAAAAAAAGCAGTGGTCCTAAATGGTTACCCTGAGGAACCCCGGATATAACCTTAAACGTTTTGGGTGTAAAGTTATGAATTGTTACAGACTGTGTTCTAAAGCTTATATAGGGTTCAATCCGCCTCAATAGTGAGCCGTGTACACTGAAATTCCCAAGGTTAACAATCCAAGATTTATGATGAACTTTATCGAATGCTTTGGAAAAGTCGGTATACACAGCATTTTTTACATATCAAAATTTATTCTCTACTTTATTTTCATGTATAGTTTGTTATTACAAATACCACTTGCCAGGCTTTTGATAATGACAAAGAAAAGAGCTGTTGGCTGTGTATACACGCCTAAAATAAGCAGCTAAATACAGCTGGGTAATTTTTATTCGCCACCAAGCATTAATAATCGCGTGAATCACCGGCGAGTTACGAAGATGGGAATCTAAAACGTGCGTGATACACCGGGTGGTCACGACATCGTTAACACGTTAATATGTAAATAATCTAACAATGGAGTTTTTTTTTTATTAATGGTTTTGTGAAGAAAGCTAATCTCTCAAAGCCCTAAAATTTCCTAGAATGTCTTTTACAAAATATATAACTTAATTCAGACTCCTATTGATTGCCGGTCTCCGATAAGCGCCTTATCTTCATGCCGTGCACCGGAATAATGTGCCGTAACGTTACATGCACACATACATATGTATGTAAGAAGAGTGGTTCGCACACAATTTACAGCCGTGCACGTGAAAATTTATGCGCAAATGCCGCGCAGACGTTTATTAATTTTCCGCAACACGCCAAAAACGAACACCAGAAACTAGGCCAGCTCCTCCGACGAAACCGATGCATATAATACCTCGTTCCTTTTTGCGGTGGTTCTCCTTCCCATCCTATCCAGCGCCACGGCTTACCGCTGCCGATTTTCCGAAACGAAGAGAGCGCCACCACACTAGCTACAACGTAATTTCGAAGCAACTTTAGCACAATTACGACGACGAATATAATTTATCATATAATGTAGTGCAGCTCTATATAAACGGCGAACAAAACCGCAAATAATGAAGATGAACGGCGCGCGAGCACGAAAAGCATTGGTGTACGCGATGGTGGTTAGGATAACGGGGAGGTTTGACTTGTATAATAGTAATTCGCCCTTACGAAATATTGCAAGTAGACGATTATATTGTTGATGTTAGCAGATGGATTTAAACTTCAAAGTTTTCAAAAAAACGCACTAAATAATAACAATATGCTATTATTATTTTAGCTGCGAAAGCATTGGAATAACAAACACTAAAAATCTGTCAAAATTGCTGATATACTGGGTTTACCATTAGAAACGACACATTTGTAAATTGACATTTCTCTCACGTGGCAGCCACGTTTAGTTTGATTGTTTTGATATTTGTGCTTCTCAGTGTCTACCATTCCTTAATGTGACAATACACGAGTTCTCGATCGTTACAACCGTACAAGCCGAAGAACAATTGAAAGCCTTGTGGAAAAATTCGAATCAACATATTCACTTCACAACATTCCCGTGTCAGTGAGGCAAAAAAAGTGCAAGAAGCGAGGAGAATATTGCAGCTGTACGTCAGAGTATCCGTGAAAATCCAAATGTGCCAATTCCTCGGCGATTTCAGACATTGGACATTGGCAACATTAGTTTGTGGAGAATTTTGCGAAAATATCTTGGCCTACGTGGTTACAAGATTGCTTTAACTCAAGCACTTAAACCAAACCATCATTTATTGCGTCACAGGTTCAGTAATTGGGATTCAAAGGAATTTGAAAAATATCCCGAATTTCATAAGAAAATCATCTTTGGCGTCAAAGTTCACTTCTGGCCCAGCGGTTTTTCTGTATAAGCAAAACTACCTCGTCTAGTTTGAAAATAAATCAGAAACAATGCATGAAAAAGCATTACATTCTCTTAAATTGACTGTCTGGTCCGCATTTCATGCTGGAGGAGCCACTTGTCCTTACTTTTTTTGTTGACGACGCTGGTAATTCCGTTATTGTGAGTGGAAATCGTTATTGCTTAATGTTGACTGAATTTTTGGCCTGAATTGGATGACATGTGGTTTCACCAAGGTAAGTGCCACTTACCACACTGCCCATGGAACAATTTACTCATTGCAATATAAGTTTGGTGAATCAATAATTTCCAGAAATGGACAAATCAATCATTCTCCTCGCGCGTGTGATATAACACCCCCAGACTTCTTCTTGAGGAGATATGTTAAGTTCAAACAATCGAAAATCGTTATTGTTTAAGTTATTCTATTTAGAAATGACAAATGTAATTTGTTGAAGGCTTACATAAGTATCTTTGTTAAAGAAAATGTTTTAAGTCATACAAAATTGGGTAAAATGTATATGTCTAGTAAATTTCTTTGTTTTGAGGGTAGTGACATTAAAATTTATTTAAATTGTATTCATAACTTTATGTTAAAAATAGTAAAAGTGGACGAAAGCAACATTGTTTGAAGTTAAGGTGTTTTAAGTTGCTATTGTCCAAATAATTATTCAATCAAAAGGTTACAGAAGAAGGCCATATTGGCCCGTGAAGAAAGAATAAGTGGCCAAAAGTTTAAAATCTAAAATTTTATGTGATTGGAGATCTGTGAGCACTACTCACATATAAGTCAGTATTTCCAAAATTGAAGCAACGGACCACCCATAACCAGCTAACTTTCATCTTAATTTTATTCCTTTATTTAGGTTTGGAATTGAATTAAAAAGGCCAACATAAAGATTCTTAAAAATCACTCACCGCCACTTTGTTTAAAAAAGTAGTGATTTGTACAGATGGCATCTTTACAAAACCAAATTTGGGGGGTGGTGACTAAATTTGGCTTAAATTAGATAGAAATCAAGGGTCGTGGTATTAAATTTAGCTGTTCATTCTCCAAATAAGATCCAGATGCTGTTATAAAAACTACTTGTCACAATACCCACATCGATTTATCTATTTGAGACTGTTGAATCGTTTCAATTAAAGCCATAACTAGGGCTGTTAAAGATCAGTTAGCGTGAAACTGAAGCATGACGTCTTATCTTAGAAGCTAGTATAGCAGTTGTCAACTAAATCTGATTTAATAGATACTGTTATGTTAGAAATACAGAAATTAAAATCGCTGTCATTGGCACCACAACGAATACCGTTGAACCACGAGCTCTCCCGCAACATCTGTCAAAATGACGCGTTTTCTACGCCTTTTCGATTCTGCAGCCACTTATACAGCCGAGACTCCTCTTGTAGCTCCTTTCTCTCTGTTTCCAAGGTTTTATACTTCCAAACAACGATGGTTCCAGGAAAAGGATTAAATAACTCATGTTCATTCTATATTCTTCCGATCCTTAATTATCGTATTTAATGTATCTTCTTCCTATACAATAATCATAATAACAATTCTATTTCGCCTTCATAATAATTTCCCAAACCTTACGGTTGTCGATACCCACTAATATCAGTTCTTTAGACGCTAGATCGAGAACTCTAGTAGCATATTACAGTCTGTAAAGTTACATTATTTAAAGAAAAGAAATGAAGTGAAATATAATGTTATTGCAACAATGTTAAATATTGTTAAAATAAAAAGTGTGTCCTTGTTGGCCGTGATTGACTTTAAACAAAAGTTATCGGTAACATGAGTGCAGAGACGCCAAAACAATCGAGAGTTTCTAGCTCGAATTGTGTTTGAAAAAGACGTGTTTAGCTGAATGAAAGTAATTTCCAATGTTTAAATTTAATTTCAAGTTCAAGTTTAATTCAAGTTCGAGCATGCGTAAATGGTATAGTTTTAAGATTAGTTTTAATTTGAACTGCCGAAAGAGTTGATATTCCTGAATTTACACGAGGAAGTATGGATAAAGATAAATACACAAATTCAAAAATCTAACATTATATTACATACATATTTATCTAACAGTGTCAGTGTAGAGAACACTTCATAGGTACATATACATCACTGTTAGGCGGCACCAACATAAACCGCAACAAACCCAAAACTAACTATACCATGTCAAGAACAGAACCACCAAATCCAGTTTTTCTATTACTTAAATTAAGATTAAATCGCTGGAGTTTTGTCCTTCGTCAGGAGTACTAGATAGCTTAAATCTGGGACCATTAATGTTTATACTGTAACTGAATGACTTGCTTTCTTCTTTGAGATGCTCTGTACTTGCATACGCAGATGATTTGAAGATTTACTCCTTTATAAGAACTTAGAATGATGTTTTGCACGTACAATATAACTTAGATATTATAAATGAACGATGCTACAAATACTCTATTATCTAATATTAAATACTAGGAAATGCTGTTATGTTATACACTCGCAAAACTAAATACATTAAATCTACTTATGACATAGGACGTGATGCACTGAGAAACGCTGATAATGTTAGGGATTTTGGAGTGTACTTTGATCCCCGTTTAAACCTTTCGGACCATGTAAACTGCGTGCTTAATTCAGCTTCGAAAACTTTAGACTTTGTTATGTGTGGCTGCAAATTCTTTAGTAGTCTTTCACTGCTTAAAAGACTTTATTTTAGATTTGTCACCAACAAATTGGAATATGGTTCGTATACCTGGTTTCCACATTGTTTATTTACAATTGAACATTAAAAAGGTGCAGCGAAGGTTCTTGAAGCACCTTTGCTTTAAAGAAACTGGAATCTATCCTCAGCGTGATTTGGACTATGGAGTAATTTTGGAGATACATGACGTTCAATCTTTGAATCACTGTCGAAAGATAGAGGATGTCAGATTTATATGGAAATAAACTCAACTAAACTTTTTTATCAAAATTGGTTCAACGAACGAGTTTATCATTTGAATAAACGGCTGTTTATTATATCGATGAACACGTACTTTCGTACTTACACTATATGCAATAAACGGATTTATTGATATAAAGAATACATTTATTAATGTCTAACGAAAAATCTCTAAAGTTTATTTCGCGTCACACAAGGTAAGTTAATTAACGGGCATTTATTATATTAAACAAGTTTCAATTTAATAAACGCAGTTCATTGCTGCAACAAATTTATTCATTAATATAATAATTTTTTTGTTGCTTTTACAAGACGAAGGCAACGAGCAAATCCACTGAGAAACGTGTCACGACGCTGATTATACAAATCCTAAGCTTTAATAGAACTTAACCATTAATAGCACCGCTCGCTAGTTTCCAACAGCGCCTTGTTAGTCGACTGGTGTAGGCAAGGAGAGGAATTAATACTGGTGTAATTAACAGCGACTCGCCATCTTTAGAAAATCCGATTATATTTCTGCAGAGAGACGCAGAATATACACACATATAGAATATTATTATCGCAGCAGCATTGCGTTGCAGGAATACGATTCGATATTGTACAAAGTACTTACAAAGAACTATCTACGTACTTATTTAACTAAGTACGTGCACGTAGATGGCGCTGAAGAACATCAAGTTCCCCGCTGCTACTTCGCTAAATTCCTCGTCGCAGCCGCGATAAATTAGTATCTTCAGTGTTCGTGCAATTTGTAGCGTGCCATGCCGTGAATGTTATCGCTTCTCGCGTTAGGATAGTTTGCCTCGTCGAAGTAGGCGATGTTTACGTTAATTAGACTATGCGGAGGAGATCGAGGAGGAAACTTAATAATTATCAATTTGTAGCGCAAACAGACTCGAAGGAATGACACGACATGACGACGTGCAATGATATTATCTATTTAGGAAGCAGTTAGTTCATGATCGTACATATTTGGAGTGTTACAATAATGATGTACACGAGCGTACAAAGACTAGTTTTAATTAAGGATGGGAATAATATTCGAATAATGCGAATATACGAATTGGTGCATGCCTTAAATTAAAATAGTATATCTGAATATTCAAATATTTGAATAGTCGAATGCTATTCCAATAGTCGAATACTGTCCGAATAATCGAATACTGTTCGAATAATAGAATACTGTTCGAATAGTCGAATAATTGGATAACTCTGGAATAAGTTTGTAAATTACTATTCGAATAACTTGAACTAAAATACTCCCCGCTATAACTTATAATTAAGGCTGGGAATAATATTCGAATTGGTGCATGCCTTAAATTCAAATATTAGTATATCTGAATATTTGAATAGTCGAATACTATTCGAATAGTCGGATACTGTTCGAATAGTCGAATAATTGAATAATACTAGAATAAGTTTGCAAAATACTATTCGAATAACTTCAGCTAAAATACTCCCCGCTATAACTTATAATTAAGGCTGGGAATAGTATTCTAATAATTCGAATATTCGAATTGGTGCATGCCTTAAATTCAGATATTAGTATATCTGAATATTCGAATATTTGAATAGTCGAATACTATTCGAATAGTCGGATACTGTTCGAATAGTCGAATAATTGAATAATACTAGAATAAGTTTGCAAAATACTATTCGAATAACTTCAGCTAAAATACTCTCCGTTACAGCTTATAATTAAGGCTGGGAATAATATTCGAATAATTCGAATATTCGAATTGGTGCATGTCTTAAATTCGAATATTAGTATATCCGAATATTTGAATAATCGGATACTATTCGAATAGTCGAATACTGTTCGAATAGTCGAATACTATTCGAATAATCGAATACCATTGAAATAGTCTAATACTATTCGAATAACTTAAGCTAAAATACTACCCGCTATAACTTATAATATAATTAGAGAACGGACGGATGATGTCGCAAAAAGGTATGAACGTTTTCTTATCACAGGCGACGCCTTTGATTCTTTCGTTTTGCTTTGTTCGATGATCTCATAAAGCTGTTTTCTCTTACATCTTTATAAGAAAAACATTTTTATTTCATGTATGTTTTTTAAATAGATGTATTTTCTATATCTATTGTTCTTTTTTATTTTTTATATTATATACACATACTAGAGTACGTAAGAATTCATTTATAGTCGCGAGTCCCATACATATTTCGAATAATGTTGTCGCTTATGCTAGGAGCGTCCTTGATTCGCTTCGCGCGCTTCCCACCTTATACTTTCATACCGGGCAAACGTAACACTGTCCATATATTTTAGCGGTTCACTTTACTACGAAACTTATATACAATTAAAAGAAATATATTTCTGAATACAACTTCCATTATTTATGTAATAATTTCCGCATTTCATATAATAAATTAATATATAAACATCCTAATAAAATTCAAATATTCGAATAGTTCGAAAATTCGAAAATTCTTAAATTCGAAAATTTGAAAATTGGATTGGAATAATTCGAATATTCGAATAAATTTCCAAATTACTATTCGAATAACATAAGTTAAACAATTTCCAGCCCTAGTTTTAATGGTAGTAATAAAATTTTTTACTTTTTACAATTTGATGTTAAAGATGTTTAAATTAAACCGAATATTTCGATTCTAAACCTATTTATATCCTGAAAACGAAACCAGAAGGACCCTAATAGAAAATGCAATTTAAGCTAATTCAACAATTTCCTCTCCATAACCTACATCCCCAGATCAAAAGAAACTCCAACCTTATGATACCATTACAATCTTCAATATTCCTCCTACTTCATCATTAAATTTAACCGTAATAACGTGTTTGAACGATTTCAAGGAATGCACGAAGGAAACTATACAAAGGAAGTCACGTGCAATCTTTATTCGAGCTCGTATTGTGTCAAATACCTACAATAAGGAAATATTGTCTATGCATATGGATGTAGATTTCTACTTCCTGTATAAAAGGGGTCGTTGACTTACTTGATTTGTTTCCTATTACATAGATATCACACCCTATTCAGGAGACAGAAAGACTTAGAATTCAGCTGCAATTATGAGTTAGAAATGCCTGGTCGTCCATATGAAGGTTTAAAGTGATGAATTACAAATAGGTTTGAGTTGTATATTATATAAGACGAATCAGATTTTTACTTTGTTTTTAACTTCGTCACCATATTTCTGTGCAAAAATTAAGATGACAGTAAACTGGTTTTGTTGATTCAGTTATTGATCCATAATATTTCAAGCCACGTGTAATGCTTCCAAATGTTAAAATACCATACTTTTATATTTCCATAACTAACAAAGGATCCTTGGAAGAATCGTTTGTAAACGTACTATCCACAGATAGTGAGAGTTCTAATTCGATGACAAAAGAATTGCAAATTTTGCATTTCATCTAGGATGTTATTGAAGAGAAGATGCAGCATTCAAATACAAATTTTCAGTTTTGAAGTGGTAATGAATTTTATAAAAAAATCGTTTATCAAAAAGTGCAGTTTCTATATCATTATAACTAATATTGAGCAGTAATTTTTTAAGTGCAACGAAGCCTCAGTTCCAGTTGAATGAAATGGAGGCTACCTCGAACTATCGAAAACACGAACTATATGGGCGGTTATAAGAAAAGAACACAGACAAATTAGTTATGTACCGGCGAAAATATTTTGGTTTGAAAAGAGATATTATTCTCAAACTGAATATTATCTTGATGATAATGATAACATTGCTTTCAATAAACAGAGTACATCTACAGTTTCTTTTTCAGCCTTTCAGTACTCCTAGAAGTACCCCTGTGCGTCGTGGAATTTCATAAATAGACCGGGTACAAAGAGCTTCGCGCCAGGTTAGAAGTGAGGTTGCCGCGCCCACGACACGAATAAAATTATTGATTTATTACAAGAGTTTCTCATCAACCCTTCGCAATGTTAGTCGTAATTGTAGAGATAAATATATATACGTAAGTACGTCTAACGTACGCAAGGAAAATAAACGACCGTTGGCTAATAAAGTAAAGGCTAATAAATTTATCAGTGAATTTCCGGTTTTTAACTATAATGGAACTAAAGTATTGTGTAGAGTTTGCAAAATATCTTTAATGTGCTGGAACAAAGGCGACTGTAAAAGACATATAAATAGTGTACAGCACAAAGATGGGAAAAATAGCGTGCCACCTCAAGCCCAATTTAAGTTGGATTTACTTTTGATGTTTATTGTTTGTGGTCTACCGCTTCGTTTACTCGATAAAGAACCGTTTCGACAGTTTTGGCGTACATACAATCCTGAGTGGAACTTACTACCACGGATAGCGTTACGGAAGGAGCTACCAGGTATACGTAAAGATATCTAAAATAGGATCAAAGCAAAATTACAAGATAAACAGCTGTGGCTATGTCTTGATGAGACGACAGATTGTAAAAAAAATCTATTTTGAATATTATAATACGAACACTAGATCCTATTAAACCGAAATTTGCAATCTTATTAGCTAAAAACGTGTACTGGCGAAGCAATTACGGGCGTAGTGCTCGATACGTTACAACAATTTCAAGTGTCAACCAGTCAACTGTTGATGTTTATGAGCGATGGAGCAGCGACAATGTGGTAGGCCGTTCTCTTAACGAAAAGTGTGAGGGCCTTTTACACGTTACCTGTAAAGTTTATGCTTTACACCTTGTGGTACAAACTGTTACCCGGAGGTGGATGCATTAATAGCAAATACAAAAAAGTGTTTGTCAAATCTCCCAAACGGATTCGAGCATTTCATAGGCTTTGTACCAGTATTCGTGAACGACCATAGCCGATTCTTGCGCATTGGGGAACATGGTTGCAAGCGGCTTCTGAACATTTCCAAGAAGTAAAATCTGTATTTTACAATTCGATCCTGATCAAGCCACGGCTATTAAGGAGAGCCAGAAAGGATTTCTAGATACTTCTGTTGAAACAGATTTAAAAAGTATTAGCAACAATTATAGACTATTACTAGACGCAATAGAAAAATTGCAAAATACTGGGTTATCATAAGTAGAATCAGTGCAAATTGTGGACGAAGTTAATACATTGCTACACGGTATAAACGACGCAAAAAACAGTCGCGTTATAGCAAAGTTCGACAGTGTTAAAAAAAAATTCCGATTATACGAGATTAAGACAAATGTGTGGTAGTGTATCTGCAGATTAATTAACTAACTCTAAGGATTATTTTAATTATGCCTATGTTACACGTGGAAAGAATGCATAATAACAATAACCAAAAAATAAATGCTAATATAGCTCATGGTATTGGTGGAATCATTCCCGGCAAAAACAATGTAGCAGAGAAAATAGCGCTAACACATGGACATGTTTCTGCCTACTCGGCGTCATCAGCATGGTTCTGAGTACAATCTTCTGCCGCTATCATTACGTTTGCCTCTCAGTTTATGTTGCTAATCTCCAAAGGAGCACTGAATATGTCTCTCGGCGACACCTATCGCCAATAAATACAGTCACGTCGTCCCAGAGGGTAGCAAGACAAACCGGAGTGTAGATGTCCATGTGTTAGCGCTATTTTCTCTGCTACATTGTTTTTGCCGGGAATGATTCCACCAATACCATGAGCTATATTAGCATTTATTTTTTGGTTATGCCTATGTTACTTCCGTAGATGTTGAACGGTCTTTCTCGAAATATAAGAACATTTTTTCATCACAGCGAACAACCTTCGACCTTCAACAATCCTATCCACACTGTTAAGAAGTTACGTTTATTTATTATATTATTATTTATTGTTACGGTATTAAGTACAACAGATTTTTGAAGGAACTATTTTATTTACTTTTTACGATTATTACATTACATATATAACAAATGCCGTTTTCAAACAAAAAGAAACTAATAATGGCAATAAAAACACTTCAATGTGTGCATATATTCGCTTTATTTACCAAACATTTTTATTGCGTCAAGTTTTATTTTTTACACTGGGGTATTGATTTCAAAATACTACACTATTTACAATCCGCGGCCCATGCGACTGACCCGATTCTGTTGCCAAGACCCATTGTGCCCGGTTTATTCATAAGAATTGTGTCGTTCCTACTCTTAAGCACGGAGGGATGGCAGGAATATATGGAGGCGTATGTTATCACAGGGCATTGGAAAAATGAAATGGAAGGTATATTTTAGTTATTGTTAAAAATATAACATTATCTATGTACATAACTCTAAATAGTGTTGAGATTTAGATTATATTTTTTACTGTGTCCGCTCAGACGCAGGTCGAGGTTAGAAGTATGAACAGCTAAGACTAGCCAAGTCTGAAACTACTACGAGTTATGACTAGGGACGACGAAGTTCAATCCTATTTTTTCCCCACTTCTGCAGAAGTCGATGTAAAATTATATGTTGACTTGACTTTTGAATGTTGGTAAATAAATTCTTTGACTAAAATTAAAGGGGGTATCCCATCTCTTCTTAGATTGGCAAAACGTTTTGCAATTTTCACTTTGTTTTTACTTTCAATACGCTTTTGGAATACGTAAATTCAATGCCATTAATCGTCTATAATCGTTGGTAATGCCTCGGTTGTACGATAATGTTTACATAATCGAAAGTTTCGCAACATATAAAATCGTCGAGACATTAAATTTTATTGACAACATCAATTCTTCACTTGTCACACTGCGTAATTAAAATTTAAATCCTAACGCACGACGATCGACGAAAGGAATCATTTTTGACGGCAGCCATATAGTCGGATCGATTGTCGACAAGCGACGGTTGCGTAAAAGTTGAAAACCAGAGAGGTCAAAAAAAATAAATAAACGTTGCTTTTCACCCAACGAATATATCTGAGTTATTATATCTGACGGTTTTATTAATGATGTTACATTATATTCCGTCCGCTTATGTATACATAACATGCATGCGCCTATGGTGGACGATAAAAAAATTTAATTAAGACCGCCGAAACTGTCAAATTTCATCGTTCGGAACATATGGTGTACTTGCCTTTTAATCAATTTTTAGACTGCTTTTTTATCATTTATTTCCATTTGGGAGTCTACGACCTCCGACGAAAATATTTTTGTTTATCCGTGATTGTTGTTTAATAGTTATTTATTAATAGAAATATTAATGAAACGTTAATAATGTAAAAGAAAATGTACAGATGTTACCCATCCTAAGTGTCCACGTGATATTCTCAATACAGCTAAAAATATATATAAAGTTTCCGGAGTTTATAATACGATTAGCTTTCACTACTCAATCAATTCTGGTTCTAATTACTGTGATAAATAAGATTTTCGCCCACAGATAATGGGTTAATATTATCAGGAAGTATACGACTAAGTGTTCATAAACAACAGCATCAAAGATGGTTTACGCGCGTTGAGGCCTGGTTATCTAAATTACATCCTAAAACTGTTTTTAGATATGTCGGAGTTGAGCTTCAGCTTTTTGTAGTTTGTACAAGTGATATATTGGGACTACATATCATGTCAGTGTGTTATATTCTAAGAGCGCTGAAATCTTGCGCTTTTCAAAAGCTTAGAATATTTTATAAATCAAATTTTGTGTCAGATATGATGTCGTGCACTGGGTTATGTCACCTTAGGCTGCCAGGATTTTCCCGTATTGTTTGGTTTGAATAGTAAGGATTCGGTGAAACCTATATTCCAAACCCGGAACCTCCTACATTTATATAATACGAGGGGTATTTTTTTAAATAAGGTCCGTTTGTGAATGAGAGTGAGAATGCATGCTCCCAGCATGCTTTGCGCGCGTTTAGAAGCCATTTGCAGCCGTATCATCTGACTATGTGTTGAGCTGTAGAAGTTTATAATGTTTAAGAAAATTGAGTCGCCCGCCGACTCGATACAATCAAGAAGGAGATGAATTTTTGGACCATATCTTACAGGAGATGAGACTTGGATATCTCACATGACTGCTAAGTCCAAGTAACAGTCAATGGAATGGCGACACACATATTTGCCAACCAATGCGAAAGCCAAACACAATTTCAGCACGAAAGATCATGGCAACTGTCTTTTGGGACAGGAAAAGGATTTTGTTAGTGAATTTTATGCCGAGAGGCACAACAATCAATTCTGATGCGTATTGTGTGACCTTGAGAAAACTCCGGCGTGCCATATAAAACAAGCGGCGTGGCCTACTGTCTTCTGGTGTGACGTTGCTCCATGTCAATGCAAGGCCACATGTTTCTGCAAGACATGTTTCTGCAAGGTCTAACCAGGTCTTTTGGATAGGAACAACTAGATGATCCACCTTACAGTCCAGACCTTGCACCCAGAGATTTTCACTTTTTCGGTACTTAAATGAGTTCTTTGACGTTGGAATTAAAAAACTTGTTGAGCGGTATGACAAATGTTTGACCAAAAATGGAGATTATGTAGAAAAGTAGATAAAAGTATATAGAATATAGAAAAAATATATTTTAATTATATTGGCAGTATTTTTCTTCTTATTAAAAAACTGACCTTATTTAAAAAATACCCCTCGTGTTTTCTTATTTCTTCAATTAAATGCAACAAAAATATTATACAAGATATTGAAGCAATGATCATAATTGAAAGACTTGAATGTACAGAAATTTACTGTTGTCATAAATCTGCAGTGTACAGTCTAATACAATTTAAAGACTTAAACAACACCTATACAGAAGGCGTTGTTTAAGTCTATTTCTAAAAGTGACAACAGCGTCCCTAATATCAACGGAAAGACTATTATAGAACACATAACTATTATCAGAGTTGGGTAAAGTGCTTCGATGTAGTGCTTGAAGCACTCTTCGGGCTTCAAGCACAATGCTTCAATCACTTTTAAAAGAAAGTATTTGGTACTTCATATTTGAAATACTTGGATTAAGTACTTCAGGGTTTACAGCACTTTTAAAGTAATTGAAGCACTTGTAACATAACTGAAGCCCTATCTTTAGTATTTCAGTTATTGTTGCTTGACCCACTTTGCGAAGTGCTTGAAGCACTTTTAGCAATGCTTGAAGTACTTTGAACGCTTCAAATACTTTACAATGAGTACTTTATACTTGATATTTCTATTGTTAGTACTTGGCACTTGGTGCTTCACTTTTTCAAATACTGTATTTGGTAATTCAAGCATTTAATACCAGACAAGAGCTGTTCCTGTTGCCTGCTAAATACGAGGGATGATCGTAAAATAAGGTTTCCAAAGCCCTACAGCGGCAATAAGACGTGTTAGGCGAAATCCGACAACATTGGCGTGTGCAGCAGCTCTCCCACTCTATATACGTACCACTCCCGTCTCGCTATGCCGCTTAAGAATTAGTAATGATGACACAGCCTGGTTTACTTGGACTGGTTCTGGATTGCAAACAGTGCTGAAACGAACACATAAACTATGTATCCGGTAAATTGAATTCAGCATTCTTCTACATTCTTAAGTTGAAACCTAGTTTTGGTCTCAAGGAACTGATGCAGGTTAACTTCACGCTCATATATCGCTATCTTCCTTACAACATAATCGTGTGTGGATGGGCAAGAGACTGGGGAGGGTATTCATATTACAAAAATGAATAATCCTGTACGGAACTGTTCAGAAAAGACAGTATTCTCGCTTTTAACCATGCAACATTAACATAGAAGTCCAGTAGTACAGTTCAAAGACCTTGAATGACAGACTTTGCCACCATTTCATTCTGAAGTAAAACTTTTCTTGAGAAAAGTGGTCAAGAAGAGACATTTATTCTACGATTCTTTGCCGTCGATAAAAGTTTGTCGGCGTTTGTTAAATAGACACAGAATGCATTTATTTCAAAGTTGAAAAATGACACAAGACAATGAATTAGTTGGATATTAAAAGATTAGATCACTCAGTTAACTCTAAAATGTGAAAAAGTCACTTCAAATCTTTTTTCATAAAAGATATTTCCATCTTATGTTTCTTGACCTTAATAAACATTTCACTCAAGGGACTCGATTCATAATAGCACCAGCGTTTAGTTTTCAAGAAGGACCAATTCAATTTAGAAAATCAAATAAAACTTCCGCTCCCGAATCATTTCCCGGCGAAAAAAGGAAAATCTTAATCATAAAATAAATTTCCCCAACATAGGAATATCAGAGAAAATAACAAGGAAGACAGCACCCTTCTTCTCCCAGCACCCTTGCGGATATCAAAACTTTGATACGGACATAAAATAATAATAAAAAATGAAAACTTCCACAATTGAATTTTTCCCTTTCCACGATCCTGCCGTTCCTTTGAGGCAATTCCCTCTCTCTCTCTCGCCCAGAGTGACTGATATAAATAGACCGAAATATTAACAGAAAGCGTGCGAGCTTCGTGCCAAACTTAGAAGTCCGGGGAGGTGTATTGCCCTACGAAAATCCCCTCGGTTCCGTATGAATATATACCCGGGACGTATCCGGAAATAAAACTCGGCTTTCCGACGGATTTCTTATTGGAATTTATAAACGAAGTAATTCCGAAGGAACCGAGAGCACGAGGAAGAAAAAAGAAACTCACTTTATTTTATAGGTAGGAAATCCAATGTCGCGGGAGAGTGGAAAAAGAAATGGAAATATCGATGCTGAAAAGAGAAGGCGATATTTCCGGAAATCACCTGACTAAATGGACTGCAGGAGCTTGCCCAGCGAAAGAAAAAGGATAACAGAAAGCGGAAAGGGAAAAAACGAAAGTAGAAATATGGGGAAAATATGTAAGGCAACAGGAAATGCTTTCGCTTACGATTTAGAAGAAATGGGATTAATTCAATACGAGAAACAGAAGAAAAAACAGGAAGGGGATTTTTTTCTCGGTTTAGAAAGAGGAGCATTTGATGTGATAGGCTTTAAAGGGATAAAATGTTCTCGATTTCAGAAATCTGTTTTAAGTACAATTGTCCGTGAATTTTAAATACAGGGTGCGTACGGTATTTGAGAACATATTGATATTAAAACTAACTTGTTCATATTTTTTTCAAAACTTGTAATAATTTGATAAAATTTCTACAGCAAGCTAATTGACTCCCAAACAAAACAATTATTCAATAAAACCTCATTTGGCGGCAATAACGGCTTCAATTCTGGATCGGAAATTGGCACATGCCCGTATCAAATGCTCTTTATTTATATGGGACATTACTCTGATTATGGCAGCTTTAAAAGAATCAAACGTGTTATGGGGATATTGATTGGTGTTCCGTTCAACAACGTCTCATACGTAGTAATCCAAAGGATTAAAGTTCCAGGAGCAAGGTAGCCACATGTTTGGGCTGATGCGGTCATGCAGATTCCCGGATATCCAATCTTGTGTCCTGTTGGAATACGTATGGTTCCTTACCGCGTGCGCTACCAATTCAGGGTTTCACAGCTATCAGGGGTACTCATAAATAATCAATTATTTTGCAATAAGATACAAATTTTAAGTTTTCAGAAAATCTTTTATTTATCGATCTAAGATATAATCGCCATCACTATCGAAGATACTTTGCCATCTTTTCCGCAAACTTTCAATTCCATTTTTGTAATTGATTGAAAATGTTTATTTCATAGTGTATGATCTAGAGATCTGAATAAATGATAATCGGATGGCACGATATCTGGTGAATACGGGAGATCCCAATCCAACTACGTGATTTTTTCTTGAGTCACTCTTGCTGCGTGAGGCCTTGCATTATCATGTTGAAGCACCCGAGCACACCTCTTTTTCAACAATTCAACATTTAATCTTTGCAGTTGTTGACAATAAATGTCGGCAGTAATCGGTTCACATGGTTATAAAAGTTCATAAAAAATTACGGCATTGGAATCCCACCAAACGCACAGTAGGACCTTTTTCGGCGTCAACGTGGGTTTAGGGGTTGGAACTGGTGGATCATTTACAGAGAGCCACTGTTTGGAGCGATGAGGATTCCCTGTACATTGTGTAATAAAGAATCCACTTTTCATCTCCAGTTACAATCCTGCTAAGAAATGGATCATTTCATAGTCTAGTTAGCAGTGAACTATAGATTGTGC
This sequence comes from Dynastes maya, assembly GCA_029619315.2. NCBI lineage: Eukaryota > Metazoa > Arthropoda > Insecta > Coleoptera > Scarabaeidae > Dynastes > Dynastes maya. Next base: position 52,821,881 of record JAROYE020000004.1, on the reverse strand, counting down.
GACGTTGATCCTTGTTCGCATCCAACAGTTGGTGTGGAACCCATTTACCTTGTCTGGAAACCTTACCAATTTCATGGAAATGTCTGCACTGTCGACCATGTAGAGCCTAATGTATCCGCTAATTCCTGTACACTTAATTTTGGATCAGTCTCAACTAGTGCTTTTAAAGTTTTATTATCAAATTCCACAGGTCTTGCACTACGAGGTCTATCAGGAAGATCAAAATCACCTGATGCAAATTGTCTGAATCAACGTTGACATTTGTTTACTTTTAAAACATCACCATAAATATCGCAAATATTCTTTGTTGCAACTGGTGCATTCATTCCGGCATGAAAATTAAACATCATACAATGACGAATAGGGATGATTGAAAATCCGCTATTTTAAACCACAGCAATAAAAAAATGTTTTTAATTGCGCAATATTATGACTATCATCTAAGTTAGGTAAGAAACTCAAAAAAATCGTTTTAACACTTCCACTGTTGAAACAAAACTAAACGCAACGTAGCGTTGTTGACATAATGTCAACAAGATGTAGCCGCTCGTCACCCAACATGGTCCTTCTAATTGACATCAGCGTAATACATTTGCAGAGGAAGTGTTCCAGTGTTTCGTCTTCAACCTGACAGTCCCTACATGACAGGTCTTCGGAGGTGCTCCTTTAGACGGCAATGTCCAATTAGAATCCCCACAACCTTGCACAGGTTTATTCTGGACAGTCGCAGGTACCTTAATGCTGTTTGCTTCTTCGGATACGTCAAAGTAACATTAGCGGTGCAGCTGGAATTAATTTCATCCCATCTCTCCATTTTTCATCGGTGATAATTCAGATCTTTTCGTAAAGTGCATACATAGGCGGTCGAATATCCAGCTTATTTTCTTGCTTATCTAAGAGTCGTTTACAAACTTTGCGCCTGACTTCAATTCATAGTTAATATTATTGATGCCTTATTCGAAAATTCTCGCCTTCTTATGAAATCTAATTATTTTTCAAATCACAAAGCTAAACATTCTACAATTATTACCAAACATTTTTTAGTTGTTGCGCCGCGTCGTTAACATTGTACCATAAATGAAAAAACCATAAATCAAAATAAAAAGCGCTTGAACTCCCAGGAAATTAATTCTACGCATCAGCGAGCCCCTGTATTCCATACGCGGGTTACATCTGCATTAGATGTATGATAAAAAAAGTCATATGTTTTTGTACAAGTACAAATGGACATAGAAAAGCTTACCAAAGTACAATTCATTGAGACTGTAACACTGGAAAAGCTATTCTATACTCTTCCTTGCACTTTATTCAGGCCTATAAATAATGTTCAGGCATTTAAATAATAAATTTAAAAACAAGGTTACACTGTGAGTTTTCTTAAGAACAAAAAGTCTTATGACATTAGTTTTTTGGTCCACTTTTCTCTATTACGGTTAGTTGAGAATTTGTCAACAATTTGGATAGATCCAAATTCAATTCAAATTTATTATATTTCTACAGTTTACAATTGCAAATTACAAACATGATTGATAATCCAAAAACTCTGAGCGGACCGATTTAAAACTTACTTTCACATTTCAAACTTCTTAAGAAAAATCAGGCAATTGTGGTCGTTTTACTTCTAAATCTAAACTCGTTAGTTAAATAACCGATACAATTTTGACTAACTTAATCCATTTACATCTGTATTAACGTTGTAGGAAATCTAATATATTTTAGTTTGATTGTGTTATTGAAATCTCGGTGCATTTCGGTGCACCACAACAAAACCTACATGTGTTTTTCGTTTGTCCAGAATATGCTGGAATATATACTACTTGCGACTGGTTTAAGGTTTTAGGGCTAAGAAATATTCTCACCTCCTACGTGTGCATAATCATACGGAGTTGCAGCGAAAAGCATCAATCATGGTCTTACCTGAAACAAAAAGAAAATACTGTAATTCAAATGAAGTCTAAATGGTGATCCCTAAACCAACAAATCTATTTTATACTTGATTTTAAGAAAGCATGTTTTTTAAGTAGATTTTGATAAGAATACATCATTTTAAAAGCTTTTTCATTTTCCAGGGCAATTATCAAACATTTTATACAAACTCTAGACCTTTAGGATTGATGCAAAACATTTTATTGATTTTGCTTTCTTTCAGTAATGATTTCTAATATGAACTTGGCGATTTTCGATGGGGTTTGCATCAACATTCCAAACTTCAGGTTCAATGTATTCTAATAATGCTGTTCTTACTATCACATTTTGTTCGCCTTTTGTTGATAGTGCTTATTTGTCTTTTGAGGGACCTTATTCAGAATCTGTGAACAATATATGCCACATCAATATGGTATTCCAGTAACAAAAGGTTTCTTATGATTCCAAAATTTCAGTTTAATGTGCAAATTATATCATAATCATTGCAGAAAGAGAACAAGAACAAAGGTGTATCTTGTGCCTTGTACCCACTTCTTGATAATTAATAAAAAGTAACTACTTGGAAAGAGAAGCCTCAACAGGTAATAAAGATCGTTATTTATATGTGTCGGTTATATAATTACATTTAAACATCGGAAAAGAACCAAACAGACCAAAAAACTATCATATGCACCTTATCAATATTAATATATGCATGCACATGAAGGCAATCAGCAACCGATCTCATCTACAGGAATCCTACGCAATATGTATGCGTGGTACCCCATTTTGTGGTGCCTCCGTTTTCCACCTATCTTGTTTTTAATTTTACCCATGCATAATGCGATCGTAAAAATGGGGTGTTCTAAATATTCATGAAAGATGGTCGGACACGATGTTAATGCGAGAAATGGTCAAGTAAAGGGAGTCTTCCTAATTATGCTACCTACTTGAACGGAAACTTAACGGTCGGGTCTAAAAGAACTTGTTATGCATGCCGATAATAATTTGGAGTAATTAGGCCGGTTATCTTGTGATTAGCTGGAAAGTTTATCGTATAAGAGGGGATGATTTTATTTCTCTCGTATAATTACTGTTGTAGGTATCTTTACATCTTTGTGGTGGCATGGTGGGTTAATTATAATTAGGTAATAAAATGTCAGGAAAGATTGTAGATTAAGTGAAATTTCATAAAATTAATCGTATATTGAATCACTTTTAAAATATAATCATTTGTGGAAAGATAAAATTGCAATAGATTCAAACAATTGCTAACTCTGTCAAGGGATACTCTAATCTAGCTTCAGCTCCATCAGAAAATTATGTAATAGACAATACAAAGAGCTATTTGTCATTGTTTTGTGCAAATTGGTGGAATCATTTCCGTAGGAACTTCTTATCCTGAAATTAAAGCAGTGTACATACACGATGTAGACGCCATAAATTTTCGACCTTACAGGCTTGTATAGGTTCTAGCGTGTTCAAACTCCATTGCGTCATAATTGCACATGTGTGAGGTCTACACTATTTATATTACGGCTGGAAGAATAGTAGTTTTTATGGTAATAAATGAAGAAATGGTATTAGCAGATCGCCGTTTGAAAGTGAATTTGGATATGGGCAAGATGGGTACCGCATCTTCTTTCTGCTCTCCAACGTTAACGTCCGGTCGAATGTGTGCCCTCGTTTTTAAACATGTGCGGAGGCGACCCGAAACCGATTTTGGAGTCCATTGTCATAGGAGATGAAATAATGCTTCTGTTTTATCATTCTCTATCCAAAAAACTTTAGATTATTTGTACAAGGGTATAGAATTATGAATTGATCGTTGTAATAAATGTATTGAAGTTAGGGAAGATTATATTGAAAAATAAATATCGCTATATTTTATCAAGTTTATTTTTTCTATATCAGAGAATTTATGGCGCCTACCTCGTACATAGGCCTGTTCAATCTCAAATTTTTCATAGAATGGCATCCTCCGTACCATGCGATTCATTCTTTGCTGATGGTCTTTTCCTTTAAGTCTTCTCATGACAAGAATCTGCTCTTATAGCGGCGTAAGCATTCTAAATGTAAATGTTTTCAATCTGCTGTTTGAATTCCTTAGGATCTTCATCTTCTTACAACTCCATGCATTGGCCCATGATATAAAGTAGGTCTTCTTCTATTGAACGTTTTTAATTCTTCAACATAATCAGGGAACCTCTTGATTAGATGGTGCTTTGTTCATAGCTGCAAATTCTAGTGGTGGTAAGATTTAACTCCTGAACCGTCTTCAACAGCTTCAACGTTGTATTCTTCTCAGATTACCTAAGTAATACCTTCCTATATGATATCCAAACGAAACTGTTTCAGAAAACGAGAAGCCAAGAGTAAACTGGTACAACTACGCTGCAACATAGTTTTCAAGATCCAAAATATGCAACATGTTGCATCGTGAATGAATAAACCAACAATCAAACTTGTTTTTATACTGGGCAACAAAGCGTTTGCGAACATCCTAATCAGTTTTTCTTTCACGATGACTTTTGAGATCAACTTAGAAACGGTTCTTCTACTGCTTAAATATTTTTATTAATTTAGATTAAATATTAGAACCATGACCATACAAAGCAGTTCGTCTTGCGGTTCCAGAAGGACAACATTACAAAATATCAATAATACTATTACATTTTCAAGAGTATGAGGATGGAATATGTAATCTAAGTGTATTTGTAAATGACCAGAAAGAATGGAGTAATCTCAACAATCAATCGAGCATTTCTGTCATGTATAAGGTAGAAGCAGGAGACAATAAGGGAATCTTATAGACTTTTAATTATTATGTGAAGATAACTACGTGTCACTACAACAAAATATGGTCCAATAAAATATTATCTTTTTGTAAATAAACAACTTTGAAACGCATTTCCACCCAAGATTTATTTCCGGGTTAATGTGTTACATCTGAAGTTGATACGAGGAATCCAAGATTATAATGTCCTATTTCTGTATGGTACTCCACATTTCAAGAACTTCTTAATTTTCAACATATGGCATAGATTCTTCGACGCTCAATATGGGCAGAAGTATCCGGAAAGAAGAAGAAGAAGATGGCACAGATCATTAAATTGATAACAGACTCTGGTGGCCATTCAAAGAAACAGACCAACATCCAAAATAAGAGTTAATCACATTTAATTCAAAAAAAACAAATTTTAAGAGAAAGTTTAATAAATAATGAGTTAATATTTAAGTCCATTTATCCCTTTATTATTATTATTTATTATAAATTTAAAAAAAAACTACGGTTAAATTAGTGCACCTGGTAAGTAATAATAAAAAGAAAAAAAATATTACAATAACCGACATCTTTTGAAAGTATTTATGAAACATTGTACATTAAAGGTTATGTCATTGTATGTGTAAGTGTGGCACCTTTATTCCGGTTTCTGTTGCTATTGTCTAGGACGGCATGACTATATCTCTTGGCAGTAGGTGGCGCCAGGAAATATTTCAGTGCTGTTTTTGAAGACTAGTGGCATAAACTGAGAGATGAACAACAATGTGGACAGGAGCAAAAAGCGTTAGTGCTTTTCTCTTCTCACATTGTTTTTGCCGGGAGTGATTCCATCAATACCATGAGCTATTTATTAACATTATCTTAGTTATTGTTTCTAGGCACTTTTTTCATGTGTACTTCTACACTGAGTTCACATTATTCTGTAGATAAACTCTACCTTAGCCTCTCTAAAATCACAAGCAATGAGAATAATTTACTGCATTATGTATGGATATGTTGTACTGTTTTAAACAAAGTAAGTGTAGTTAATAATGTGGATATAAATAATATGCATTTCAAGAATTCTAAGTAAATAAGTGCTTTATTTTAAGTGAATTAACATTGACAAATGTTAAGAGATCAGGCAATTCCACAAGTTGCAAAACGAGGACGCAATTGAAAACATATTTTTTTGCAGGATGGAGCACCCTCGCACATTTAACGACCAGTTACAGGCTTGTTAGTTGCTGTTTTTCAAGATCGTGCTATAAGCATTTTAAAAATTCATGGTCACGCAGATCGCCTGGTCTGAACTCAACGGATTTTTGACTTCGGGATTATTTAAAACATACAGTGTTTCAATACGATCAAAAACTGCTGCAATTCAACCCGAAATGTTGTATAATGCAATGTATAACTTGCAGGAAAGGTTGGTGCTTTTATATCACCAAACACTGTCTACCAACTTCGGTAAACAGTGTTGGACATAAGAAATCCTATTATTCAAGAAATTCAGTTTCTATTGATTTTTTTTTTTAGCTTATTTTGTTAAAGTTATATAATAAGTTGAAATATATCCCTTACTTTAAAGAAAACCTATAAATTTGTAAAAACATCCTCCTGAATATGAAATTTTTTTAATTTTTGAGAGGCAGCCAATTTTGTAGTTTAGAATAGCCTAGAAAAGTAACTAAAAACATTTGCTTTCCATATCTGCCTCTGACATATTTCCATTGTTTACCGCCAGAGTGCATTGCCCCCAACTCTCGAAAAATTGAAATTCGATCATCCGCCCTTCTAGTTTTTATTCATTTTTTTGTTGTTATTGTCTTTGTTGTTTGATGTAATACGCAACACGGGAAACACTCCCCCTATAATTTTTTTATCCCCCGGACAACGGAACTATTGTATGCACCAGGCAGCGCATGTAACACTGCAAAAACAAACGAATGAAATGAAACTCGCGGAAAATACAGATCTCTAATTCCGTGAATGTGTACACAGACCGAGTTAGGATTTGTTGAGGCTTCAAAAACGTTTTTTTAAACTCGGCATGGATTCATTATTTATTTTTTTCTTCTAAAAATCCAAGAGAATTAATGGTAATATATACTTTGCTTGAACTGTAAACAATATTAATTTGTGGACGAAAAATCTTCAATATATGTACTAATTAAAGTAGCAAATATCACAAATATTTGACTTTCGATGCTAATAAAATACTGTAAATACAGCTAATTAAACAAAAATATGAATACCAGTTCTAATATTAATACCAGCGTGGCTGTGTAGTGTGTGTACATATTGTTAGCCATGCAGTACTGTTACAAACGGTTTCAGCCAATTATAATAGATTGCTTACATGGATTAAAGTATTCATAACAAAATATGTATATTCCTACGACTACTTTAGTTATTGTTGGTCATTTACGTATTTATTACTTAATTGTAATATTTACAGAACGTATCTTAAATACTAAAATAAATATAATAGGACCATTTAGGTATGTACTATAAGTTATCGGAAATAATTCTTTACTATTTGATTTTTTAATTTAACACCAAGGAGTATGGCGATCGTTAGGAACTAACACGTGGTTTCAAACTGTCGGGATGACGATCAATTATTTGACCAATATTTAATTTAACATCACGAAGAAATTAGAAAAATAAATATGCATGTACAGTAAAAAGTTTTAAATGTTTGAACAATTTATTATAATGCCAATGCTCTTTGAATTATATCAAGTAAAAAATGGTACATTGGTGCAACTTTATAAACTCTTGCACAAAATTGACGCACCAACATTTTTTTAAAAACATTCAGAGGTAATAATAACTTTTAAAGTAGGCTTTGGACCTCCTTTGACATTTCAAACACATGCTGTTTTGTTTTAAAATTGAAAATGTCAATTAGTCACGTTTGACCACAATTGATTTAAAACCCGTTCAGAAACTGCTGATTAAGACAAGTTATTAAGCTAATTTTTGTTACCCGTTGTATCACATACGTATTTAAAAGTTCATCTACAAGTGTTTCAAGATAGAAAAGCGAATCACCAAAGAAATTTATCGGTGGAGGAGGCAGTACGGGCCTCAAATCTGCTGGACGAGGGATACTCGATGCGTTATGTTGCCAGTGTGTTAGGAAGAAATCATTCCACCATAAGTCGCATAGTTAGACGATTTATCAATCAAAGGGATGACTGTTTTCTGAGACAATCCGCTCCTAAAAACCGGAGAATCACTAGTAATGTGTTAAAAAATGAGTTATGAGAGCTTCGTAATGTTGCAATATCCTCTCAGACAATCAGAAGACGTTTAAATGAAGCCAAATTAAGGAAAAGGAGACCGGAAAAAAAACATTACTTACCGCAGAGCACAAAGTTCAAAGATTGGGTTTTATCAGAAATCATCAACATTGGCCCGTTAATGATTGGAAAAAAGTTTTATTTTCTGACGAAACGAGGATTAGCTTAAAATCTCCTGGATGGACGTGAGCGTGTCTGTCGAAGGGAAGGAGAGAGATTTGCAAGTTGCAACATTTCTCCAAGGTGGCGGCACTGTAATGTTGGGGGGGAGGGGGGGGGGGCATCTGCCTTGTGGTTCATATACGTATAAGGTCTATGAATGCGAATTATTACCTGGAAAACTTCGTACTTGAACACACAATATCATTTGCTCCTTTTGTGGGTTTTAATTTTTTATTCATGCAAGACAATGGCTGGGCAGGTTATTGCCTATCTGCATGCTGTTGATATTCGATTGATGGAATGGCCACCTACCAGTCCCGACCTCAGCCCCATTGAGCATTTATGGGACCATCTTAAAAAGAAGGTCCGATGTCGTAGATTCCCCAGGATACGATTGAAAATTTAATCGGTAGCATGGCAAAGCGGTAATTATGAATAGAAGACCTACAAGGTATTAACGTTAGAATGGATCCATTAATTGTATTGCTTTCGATTTTTTAAATGTTTTTCATTTTGATTTCGTTTTCATATCTCACTCGTTTTCAACAAAAGAAGTGTTTGATGATTTAAAATAGGGTCATGTTTCACTGATTTCTTTCTCAAATAAAATGTATAAACCCAATTAGTAAATTTTCATTATAATTCAGTTTAATTTTATTTTCATTCATTCATAAATTATTTCATTCACAGATTATTTAAGTTTAATAAGGTGGGTTTAATTTTGTTCAGGAGCTTACTTAAGAAAAGATTTGGGCTCATCAGTTCATAGGTTTTATTTCTTGTCAACAAAAGTTCAAAATGGACATCAGAATTATATCATCAATAAGATGGTTTATATTATTGCACCAGAGCAATTTCCAAACAAATTTTACCCTCCTATAAAAAGAGATCATATTCATTGAAATTCTTGTCTTTTGGAATTGATTCGTTTCGTTACCATTCAAATTTCCTCAAGTTTCTAAAGTTGAGCAAAGGAGGCTTGCATCCTCCACGTTAAATTTTGCTCCAAGTTCCCGATATGTTTAACTTAAGTCCAGCTTGGTAACATGTTTAATATAATCATAACGTAAAAGATACACAAATGAAACACCATTTCATATTTGATCACCGTTATTGGCAAAATGTCAAGCATCTTCACAGATTGTTAAGTAAAGAGTTTTCCAATAAGAAAGATATGATTTTACAATGAAATAAAATAAAAACTATTTCAGATACAACCAAACTTTTTATATTATTTTTATTGAATAACCCATCACTTAAGCGTCCATCCCAACATCGTGCACACGAGCGAATTCGATGAAGCCAATTATCGATGACTTTGTGCAATAACTCGGGCCTAATGTCACGAATGCAGCGTTTGATGTCCAATCCAAATGGATCAAGGGTTCGTGGTTTGTTTGCAGGTACCATAGATTTCAAATAGCTCCACAAAAAGTAATCAAGAGGAGTTAAATCACAACTTCTTGGAGCTCAGTTGCATTTATTGAAATTATCCTTTCAGCAAACTGTTCTTGGAATGTGTCGGCAGTGGCATTAGGAGTGTGACATGTGGCATCGTCTTGAAACCACATGTCCTCCAAATCAATTTAATCTAAATTTGGCCACAAAGAATCTATTAACATGAATCACAGTCACTGTAACTGCATCTTCTACCTCGTTTTGGAAAAATCCGGTCTAATAATGCCACCGTGCCATAAACCACTGTGGATGCAAAGACTTCTCGTGAATTTCTTGTGGATTGCTTTCACACCAAAAACAACAATTTTGTTTGTTAGCATATCCACTTAGGCAAAAATAAGCTTGATCAGAGGAGATAATTTTTTGCCTAAAATTAAGATCGGTTTCAAGTTGTTCTAAAGTCCAAGCAGCAAAGTCAAGGTGCCTACGATGGTCCAGTAGCTTCAGTTTTTGAGCCACAATCTTGTACGGGTGTAAACCGAAGTCTTTTTGCAAAATGCGCTAAGTTGTTGATCTTCTAAGCTCTAATTCTAAGCATAACGAGGAATCGATAAATTTGGAACCTCTGCGATACCATTTCTTACAGCAGCAATGTTCTCTAGACTTCTTACATTTCGACGTCTTGCTGTTTTCGCATCGTGATACTTTCAACAATCCGACGTGCAGCAAATTTTTGGATAATAACCGAACATTCTTGAAGCACGTATTTAACCATGATGAATTGTGAGAGTATACCAGTATTTTAAATATGATTGTTAACTTCTTTCAAAATCACGTCGTCCTTATTGGAAAACCCTTTAGTTCCGGGGAAGCACTTTCATGGTTTCAATATAAGTGATTCCTGGTGCAATCCAGAATTACCTCTCTCTGTCCTGTCCTCCGAAAAATTAATTTCTCCATAGAAATTCCTATTAAATCCCGGGTGAAAACAATTCGTTTAGGTTAATGAAGGATTTGAAAGTGAAAACCAACGTAATACTAATTGCGTTTCATAAAAAATTGTTTTAAACTTGCTTTGTATTCTTGCGAGTACTGCCCAATATCCTATAGTAACACGTTAATGATTTCGGTATCTTTTACTTGCTTGTTCTAATGTTCAGGAACATATAAGAGGCCCACGTCAGTACTGACAAGAACAAATAAATAAAATTGAACAATCTAACTTGATGATTGAATCCATTTTCATAAAATGATTAAATGATCCATTGCCTTCTTACGTACAAAATGCGAGTACCTTTAACAGTTGTGTTGTTGAAACTACAAGTTGTTAAAACACCAACGCCTGATTTCAATTAACTTCGAATACAACTTCTATAATTTTACATTTTAACTAATAACCTTATTACTCTCATTAGTCAAGGGTCCTTAGAAGCAGAGTTCATTTTGAATTATTCAACCTTCTAAAGCAAAGTTTTCAAACCGCTCTTCAACAGAGCATTCAATTGTAGCAATCTTCAGGGCTTGCTCCTCAGTTACCCACATAAAATAAATAAACACGACCAGATAATTGAATTTGACACAACAATAAATAAATTCAGTGCATTCTTTTACTTTGTGTATTTTCAAATAATCGTGTCAAACCATTCCATAAAGATGTACTATATGGCCATAGAACGTAAGCAGAAAACTGTACGAACATTCTTGGATGTCCTAGCGAAGAATATAATCAAATCCTGGCTATCACTTTTTATACAAAAGCTCTTTCCAGCGATGAATAAAATGCCAAAAAGTCCAAGTTATAAATGCGATTAAAATCCATTAACTCCAATTACGAAAGCATCTGTTTCCAAGAGTAATCTTTTCTCTACACTTTATCCCAAATAAATTTTATACAGAAAAGGTCACAAAATAAGAGTCCTTCAAAAATATCAAAAGACAAGCACATCGTCCTCACTTTTCCCATTTGACCAACAACCCGATAACGTCAGAAAGGAGAGCATTGCCTTTGCCTTTATCGGTAATTAATTGCCTCGTTGTTCAGTGTAAATCAACTCGCTGTGGTGTAACCACCCAAATAAAGTCAAAGGTCGGCTAAATTGGGTCGGGAAAAGGATCGAAGCAAACCAGTACTATACAGGCGTATCATCCTCCGCTTATGGAAGCTGGAAAAGGAAACAATACGGGGTCGTACTGGAGTGCGTGCGTATAGAGATAGGATTTTTGGAACAGCGAAAACGATGAGTTCCTCTTTTCCGCACGGCAAAAGACAGGCTATAAATAACGGCTGGCTGAAGAGGTTTTTTTTTGGATGTTTTCCTTTTTTATGCGGAGACCGAACAATGTAGCGTACAAGTATTTTTGTTGCGCTTTTTTGAAGTGTTGTTCTTTATGATTTATTGCGGTTGTCTACTGGCAAGGTTGCGTAATTAATGGGTTTTCTTTTTATTGGCAAGAATTATGTAAAAAGGAAGACGTTAGTTATACATAATCGTTCAAAGGAAGGTCACGGAAGAGATTTATTTTTGAATGAATCAGAAATATTATCTATTGTTAGTAGGGCAAATATAATATGATATATTGGACGTAGCAACAAAAACAATTTTAGCGATAAGTGATAATAGCATGGTAATTGCACTTATCGAATTTTTATTATTCGAAATATTACTTGTTTATACCTAGCAGATTTATTAATAAGTTCTACTCAAATTAGAAGTTAGTTTCTTGTAGTTACTTGCAAACAGTTTAATATATTGTTGTTATAATTGGAGAAATTTTATTTTCTAAATTAAATTAATTTAATTTTTTCGGGTCAGTAGGTCTGGGAGTATCTCCTAGACACTCTTTCGGCAATTTAAATAAAATTAATAGCAAATAATTATGTGGAAAAAAACGAGAATTGATTCGAATGCATGCAAAAGTGTCGAAATCTTAATGGCGAAAATTTGAAAAATAAAACGATTTATACCATTTTTTTCTTTCATTGTTTTTGTGAAAGCTTAAAAAGTATATCTCATTCCGCATAGAAATCTGTCTACAAATAGGGAAAACAATAGTAGATTGAGTACACCTCCGTGAGCTACGCCCAGCTAGCTTTTATAGTGACGATGTTCTTATCTTGTACTTATTTTTTATATTTGTTATCTCCATTTCGACTAATTGAATATATTATATTTCTTGAATCAATATTTGGTAAAATGAAAATTAACAGTAACAGGTTTGCTGGTAAGACCTGTTTGAATTCGTCTTGTAGTTTTAGAATCTCTTTCGTCTTCAAGCACTAATAGAAGCTTGAACTCTCCGTGCAGAACAAGATCCAAGAATTTACATCGGTAAGAGCATTAGTTAATTAAAGAAGCATTAATACTAATTGACGTGAACATTTATATTGACAATAAATTACAATATTTAGATAAATCCGACTTCACAGCGACCAATTAGCGCGATTCAGCGTACGTTGCGCTTAGAGAATGTGTAAAAAATGGCGACGGTAAATGAAACGATGATTAACGTTTATGGTCTAGCCATTAGCGAAACGGTTAAGGATCAATTTTGTATTAATGAGCTGAACAGAAGACGTTCTACATATCGCTTGTGATGTCCGGTGTTCTTGCCAAATGTTGCAGAACATCGAACATATTTCTTTACATACAAGGAACCTTTTACAGTGTTTTTAGGATAATTATATAAGTAACAACACTAATAATTTGTAAGCAAGATTAGAATATGTTAGGAAATGTCAGGTTTCACGATTGTTCTCTTCTCTTCTTAGCTTATTTGCATGCCAAAAACATTTGTCATAAATCTATTCGGATTCATCTTTGAAAAATACATTTTTATTTGTTCAATGAACAAATTCACACGATTACAACATGTAATATGTTAGAATTGTTCTTAGAAAAACAATGTAATCAAACTTTTATTGCTATCTTTATATAGGGTGAGTCGGGAGGGTATTGTACACATGAAAATAATGTAAAAAAACTCATACATTCTTATGTAAGTTTAGATCTAATTTACAATTTGGCTGGCTTCTTTGATTCCTACTTTTTCATCACATTTTACTTACGACAATTCAAATATATTTCCCAAAGTTCCTGGATATTCGATATTCATTATATCGACGGTTTCCACGGCCCTTTAGTTGCTTCTTAATTCTTAAAATAAAATTAGATAATTTAACTTATATGAATTAATTCAAACTACAAATTTCTTTTCAAATTGTGTTATGATAGGGTTTCCCGTCTAACGTCACCGCGAAGCGTCATTGCTGTGTATCAGCAACCTTGAAATGTGTGCGACCGGGGCGCTCATCATCATCAAGGGATTCTTGCCCCAAACGGAAACATTTTGCCCACTTTTTTACAGTGGAATATGGAGGAGATAAATCACCATAAACGCTGTCTAAACGTTGTTTAATGTGATTAGGCGTATGCCCCTCTTTTGTTAAAAATTTAATGACCGCGCGGTTACCTGAGACATTTTCATGCACTAGTCACGTTGTCTGGTTGGCTACTAAAAACTACTACTCTTCGAGCCGTAATATATATAATGTAGGCCTCGCACATGTGCAACTACGGCGCAACGGAATTTGAACACGCTCAAATCTACACACGCCTGTCAGGTCGCGAATTTATGGCGCCTACCTCGTATCTCTCAGCGTTTACCGTTTCATGAAAAGATAATACAATAATTCTTCTCTGTGATAAATGTTTGATGATCTGTAGCAAACATTCTTTAAAATTTACAAGATACGTTCATATCATTAAATGATTGACAAACTTATCAAGAAATGTCAAACGTAATTTGAAGTTTCAATCTTTCGATGAATATTAAGAACCATATCTTCGGGTTTAGTGTTGGCTGGAGATATATTCACTATATGAAAGTGCCGGAATGGAGAGAGGAGATAAAAAAAAAGGGGCTCGGCTATATAAGTCGTTGCAACGTCATATTAAGCGTCGGTAAAGCGTTGCCCGAATGTGTCACTGCATGTGGCTGAGCAACGCTAACCACGCGCAATCGATTATAATAGCGTTATTTTTACCATAACAATATATAATTATTTAACAGACTCAAACAACACTTGATCAATAGTCCAATATTAGTTGTTGTGCAAATTCCTTCAGTTATCATTCTCAAATATCTCTTAAATACGTAGGTGGTCGTTTCTTCCCATATTTTCAAAAAAGCAAGCAAAAAGACCTTAGAACCGAAAAAAGAAAGATTTATAACCGTCGCTATCTATATTCAACTTCAAAAACATCTCAAATCATCCTCATACTTCGTAGAATTTATTAAGAACCATGTGCGATCGTAAAGTCATATTTAAGTGGCATGGATGTAAGCATTTTAGCGCACTCTCGAATGCATACAGCGACGGGTATTATGGTCATTCCGTAGAGTCGTCGTCGTCGTGCTGCGCTCATCGGCGGAGCTTTTACGGTCTCGGTTAGTGTTTATTTTATTCCTCGGAATCTCGTCGTATAGGTGATTAACCCTTTCGCCGAGTCGCTGGCGGCCAATAACGATCCGTCACCGTTGAATTTATGTGCATTTGGACGTAGAATCTTATAATTACGATAATATACGACCGGGGGAAGGTAATTAGATAATGCATGTCCGCGAATATGCACTGGTAGATGGCCCGCTTGGCTTTTTCTAATTGATATTTCCACGACAAGGAAATAATTTATGGGTGACGTGAGTAATTATGTCTTGACCAATGAGCAAGTACTATACGACTAATGTGACTCTAAACTCTCTCTATGACGGGCATGTTTCTTTTTATGCTATGAATATTTACCATTTGCGAAACTAGAAATGTGGTTGTAAGTTGTAATAGACAGCTGTAGAGGACTAAGATGACGCTGGTTTAACGTGGCATGCGCTGTACAAACAAAAATCAAAACCTAGCGAGAAAAGGTTGGTAACAAGGGAATGCATTTGGTAGACAAGTAATGGCAATCAATAGAAAACATGCAAGCGCCTACCTCGTAGTAGAGCACTGCACGGGCTAGGAAAAGTCCGGCCCGCTCGGCCCGCGGGCGGGCTCGGGCGGGCCTCGTCTCCTTTCATTGCGGGCTGGGCCCAAAATTGTACGGGCCTGACAGTGCTCTACCTCGTAGTCTTAGGAATAGCTCCTAGAAAATGATTCTAAAAGAAAATTAATTACGTTGCGAAGTAGGGGCTTTGGAAAAATTAAAGAATACTCTCAAAATCATTAGATTATAACAAAATCCCATCTCCTTTCCATGACCTTTTATCAGAAATAAATTTGTTACCATTGCCCATAAAAGAAACAAATGATTATTACACTCGTGAAAATCTAAGATTATATCGAAACAACCTACTTCTTGGCTATACTTTAAAGAAATAACCAAAATCCACGTATAATTAAAACACTTCAAACAATTTTCCAAGTTATTTTCCGGATGGTACATCAATAAGTATATTATACGTTTTAAATTTTGTAAATTAAACCGCATTTCACTTCTCAAAATTACAGGAGCCGCCTCTTCAAAAGCAAAATCAACGCGCTAAACGCTTAATTAACTTTTCTTTACGATTTCGCCCTTAATACAACAATATTTAACCCCTATTAAAACATTTTCCCTTGTCGTACAAACAGTTCTTGATCTCTTCGCGTTCAATTAATCCCGGGTACCCTTTAACTCGTTAGAATCCGACGCGACATGACGTGAATTTAACAAGACAAATTCGCGTTAGCAGACGAGAACAACTCACCTCCACCCCTTGATCTTCCAACGCCGAAAGTACACCCCCCAAGTCATATTTCTCGCAACGAGACAGGTAAGAAAGTACTGTCTCGTCGTCGACGTCGTTGTAATTAATTGAGCAGATCAAAGACGTTGTTCCTCGAACAGCCACTAAAATTAAGCAATAAATACTAGTTAACCTCTTGTTGGAGACGTGGAGTCCTTCGTTTTTGAAAAAGGAAATATTCGAGGGGAAATTTTTGGTGTGATATATATAATTGAGGAACTGAACAAGTTAGATTAATGGTTTCTATTGTGTTGAATTTGCATCAATTTTGATTGAAATTAAAGTTTTCTTGCTTTCAGTTGCTTTCTTGGGAAGATCTTAAGAAACCCTAGTTTCCAACAATTAACCATAAACAAACGAAAAGCAAGCAAATAACTGAGTAGATGATAAATAAGTTTAGACCGTCTTCCTAAGCAAGCTGTGCTGAAATTTCCTGATTCTCAAATGATCTTACCAAATATCTACAAGTTTGGAGAATAAGTCAAGAATCGCTGACTGTGGAACAAAGCATATATGACTGCAATCTTCTCAGGAGTAAAAAATCGATACAGAAGATCGTCCAAAGTCTCATATCACAAACGAAGTCGAAATCTAATTTGCTACTACGGATTGTCGGCAACCCCACGCAGACATTCCTAATCAAGTACATCCAAAACAAAAAAAACGCTTTCTCAATCCTAAGTCTATGGAAAAACCATTCAAAATTTCAAAAAAAGCCTTTTAAAAAGAAGAACTTTTGAGAGGCCAATATACGAGGTGTGACAATTAAATAACCGGACTGGTGCTAATATCGGCAAACAGCGAGCACGCCACGGCAGATTTGAACATCTCTGTGCTTGTAGATGCTTCCCCCACCCTGAGCTTGATGGGCACGGCTGTACGTCGCTCAGTCTCGCTGTAGCAATAGTCCGTTCGACGTGTTGGCAATTGAGTACATCGCGAAGAGAGCGTAATAGTTAATAGTAAAATCTACAGAAAAACGATCCTGAACTGCTTCCAAGAAACTTTTTCTCGAGACAAAAACTGTCATAATTATTTTACAATCTGCTTAAAAAGAACTATTGATGAGTATTTTGAAGACTTACTAAAAGATTTTTTTCTAAGAGGATGTAACGGTTAGAAAAATACTGACAAATTATAAAAGAAATAGTTTCTAATATAAAAACCACTTTTCGTGTTTATGAGGTCGATTTTCTAGACGTAAATTACCCCTGGTAGAAATATAACCTTGCAGATGCTTCACGTTCTGTACGCGGCTTATTTCCTAATTTATTGTTTTGCAATTACGTCAAGTCAATCAAACCGGATTTTAATTAACAGTGAAGCGACTGCTTCGAGGAAGAATAGAAGATCAGGCGAGATTGAGTGCCGAAGCGAACAGAAGAATCCTAAAAGTTCGTTTCGCCCCACGGTAATTAGTCCCTTAATTCCTCCAATAACTGACGCTATAAATCTTAATCGGTACGGTTGGCAGCACCGTGGATGCCGGTTTATTAATCCGCCGACTCGCACAATACTCCAATTATGGCTAATGTTGTGCTAGTCGGATCGAACGCTTGGGTGTGTGCTTGACATTTAACTTCTATTTTGTTGGAACAATCTACGTTTCACCACCGCGATATGGAAGAATTACATACTTGTTTGGAAAGTGCAATTACACCGATTGAGGCCATAAAAGAAAAAAAAGCACAATCTATATTAGGTGCTTATCTTTACTTGTTTTCCAAGAAATTCAAGGAAATACCAATCGTTGCTATCGTACCTGCTTATTAAGTTATAAATTTAATTTTCTCTTGTCGATATTCAATTCCGAACCTATACCATAATCGTTATGTCTTACATAAAACTTCAAGAACCAATTGAAATCGATCAGAAAATTGCAATAATATAATCTCCGAAAGGAATACAGAGGTTTGCAACATTACATGTCCGACAAAGTATGTAAAAATATAGAAAAATGGACATGAATAAATTTTACAACATTTAATGGGATGAGTAATCCGCCTGTGACCGAGTAAGGTCAACTACTTTAACGGCCAAGTCATCAATACATACTTCCACGTTAATACAGCGGCTTTATTACCGAAATAAATTGAAAAATATGTATTGTCAAAATATGTTTTTTTCCGCTGTCCCATTACATAACAAATTATTACTCGAAAAAAAATACCAGATACCAAAATATCGTTCCACCGCAAAGGGGGGGAACCATCGAAACCAATTCGAATTAAGATAATTACACCGGACGTCGTCGTTCTCTGATCGTTCTTCGGTCAGAGTTATTTTTTTGTTGCGCAACAATCAAAACTAATTATTATTGACGACCGTTTATTCTACGCATCCGAGAGGAATTTTTTTTCGTTTTCTTCGTTCTGTTCTGGTCGCGTCTGCTCGTTCGGTTGTTTGCTCGGCTTGCTTGCCGGGCGTGTATCCTTTTCCATATATGAAATGCCGCGAGTATCGCGCCAACCGACCAACAAACATTAACTCATCGGAACGTTTAAATCTTCGAAACTGTCCCGACGCATTTGATGTGTGGCTAATCGAAAAAATCGTACGTAATGGACCATAATTAACGTTCGCTTGTATCTTTCGTTCGTTTTACATACACTACGATACGTAAGAATTTGATCACATGCAAATAAATTCGGATTTCACACGATATTCAGAAGTACTCGTTCATCACGATGTCAGAACGTAAATAGAGTATCGCGTTATCAAATTCCTTAGTCGAGAAGATCTTTCTCCTCCAGGCATCGCTCACAGATCGGCTGGATGTATGTGTATGGGAAAAATTTGCCGTCTTATTCTATAGTAAAAAATTGATCAAAATCGTTTTTTATAGGGCAAGAATGCTTGACGCAAGAGCAGGAAGAACGGTGGAAGTGGTGGGACGACAATATTGCCCTTAATGAGGTTCTTGTATCATGCGATCGATGCTAGAAGGTAAAAGAAATATTAAAAATGTCGGGACTCTTTGATACAAATGTTGGCCGAATTCTCCACAATGAATAAAGTTATTGCAAAGTAGGTGCCCAGACATCTCTCAGCAGTTCGGTGCCAACGTCGTGTTGAATGTACTCGATCCCTTTTAGAGCTCTGTGAAGAAAACCCTGTGGACGTGTTGAAGATAATTCACAGGGTTCTCTACTATGATCCTTTGTTCAAAATGGAGTCGATGGAATGTAGGCGAAAAGGAAAAGCACAGCCGAGAAAATTCAGGATCTGTCAGTTAACCAAAAAGAGGCGCTTGTTGCATTGCAACGCAAACGTGCACACTACTGGAATTGCACAAGTCGCAACTCGTGAGTGAGGCTACGAACAAACCGACTATCCTCTGTATAGTCCAGATATGGCTCCCAGTAATTGTTGCCTCTTTGCAAATTTCAAAGAGGACCTTCAAATTGCATCGCTTCCGTGACTACGAAGAGGTGAAGGCTGCAGCTTGGGCACATATTTTAAAGACAAAGAGAAGGAATATTTTTTAGGTGTATTGAATTGTTGCTGATACGTTGTAATAAGTGCATTAATGTCAGGGAAAACTAAAATTTAATTGTGGGTATAGGCTGTTTCTTCTATAGTCGGGCCGGGAATTTTTGGCACTACCCTTGCAACATAGTGTTATTATTGAGTTCATAAGTTACTTGATATATTTCCAACAGTCCTTCAAAAAAAAAAATCTATTTTCTTATTCCAAATAGAACATCCTGTATATTGTAAATTGTCAGTTAAAAGATATATCACGGATCTAAGATGTACCAAAATTTTTTTCTGAAAATTGTGATAGCTGCAAACTTCGAATATCTCGCCTTTGGCATTAACTATCGAACTACATAAGTAGCTGTTTACTGTTATAAGAAAATAATAATAATAATAATAATAATAATAATAATAATAATAATTATTATTATTATTATTATTATTATTATGATAATGATAATAATAATAATAATAATAATAATAATAACAATAATAATAATAATAATGATAATAATAATAATAATAATAGTAATAATACGTATTTATTGTCAATAAGATAATAAACGTAGAACAATAGACATAACATACACGAACAT
Source organism: Dynastes maya (assembly GCA_029619315.2). Classification (NCBI taxonomy): domain Eukaryota; kingdom Metazoa; phylum Arthropoda; class Insecta; order Coleoptera; family Scarabaeidae; genus Dynastes; species Dynastes maya. The sequence goes on along the minus strand of JAROYE020000004.1, from coordinate 52,801,482 downwards.
GTACACAATGCCAAAAAGATTAAATCGCATACAGAACAATACATTGTTGCATTGGCGTTCTTCCTTTAACCTATTATGAAATTAAATAATAAGAAGAAAAAGAAACAAAACAAAACTTAAACTATGCAAAATGCATCACAGGTGCAAAATAAGTCAATCACTCCACAGTAACTACACTATAGACCGTCTCAACCTCCGTATGCAGTATGGGATTTAATAGCAACAGTGTATCTCTTTCTATCCTTAGAAGCTCATCTATTGATGAGGAAATAAAGCTGGCGTTATTACGCTACCTTTATTTCCGGCTGCGATGTTGCGATATCGCACTTATATTTATGTCAACAAATATCTATTTAATATCTATACTGTCAACTGTCAAGAGTCATAATCATCGTGCTTTTATATATTTTCAGTTGAATATCAAAAAGTTATTTAAAAATAATCATAAATTCACTAGATTTTATAATAAAAAGCAACTGAATTATCAAGACAGGCTCCGCTTTTTAAAAACTAATGATACATCGTGACTAAAACATGGTTTAGGAAAATAAAAACATTTTTTTTTTAATTTTGAGAAATGACCTTGCATTTTGCATTTGTTTTTTAATAATTAGCTTTACTATACTATTACTATTTTTATTTGTGCTTTTTATCTACTCTTAAGCGAACACTTACTTATACTACATAGTGAGATTTAATTAGTGCTTATAATTTTGTGAAAACCACTTCTTTTCATTCTACCCAGAAATTCCTAAATTATTATGGGAGTACTCAGATTAACTCTAGAGATGTACACTTGTAGTAGCACAAATTAGAAATTAAATACTTACTGGAATCGGAACCTATTATGAATCAAACCTAATACTTTAGAGTTATAAGTTATAACTAGTGCTTTGTGTAAAGGAAACAAACCATGTTTTTATTCGGTTGCTTTTGTTGAATAATTCGGAAACGAGTGAACCTAGGTATAGGAAGTAGAGTACTTTTTATCTTTACCTTTCGTGCTAAAACACGCAGAAATAATCAAAAATAGGGATTGTTATTTAAAAAAATTTACTTTCTCCTGGTTGTGCATGTCCACATTTAACTGGATTTTCGGCACACCCTGTATAACATTTATATAACTATAAATAGCTATTCATATAGTTCACTGGAATCTTAAGACAGATTTTGACAAAGAGGTGTATTTATATTGAAGTTTGCACTTGTTAAAAAAAAAAAAAAAACACCCATGACGTGCTACATTATTTATCTTGCAGTGAAGAGGGCTACGCAAAGAATCCATGATATACCAGAATTTCAAAATGATATTTTTGACCCGTAGCTGTTTTCCACTTCCTAGGAAATCACATTACCAGACAATTTCGAAAAAAAGCTGGAATTGTCGCAGCTGTTTGAGCTAACAAAATGGAATTTACTTTTTTAAGAAATAAATGTGATCAAATACATTCAACTTAATCGATTTCTTTCTGGATCTCATGATACATCATCTGCTTCCTAATTTGTAAAATAAATTTACAAATTACTGCTGGAATCGACAACCACTTTCAAACACGATGATTGTAAGACACTAGGTCAAATCTAGGCCCTTTTTAGCAGTTCTAAAAGTGTAAAATGGAGGTCAAACATTGAATTCGACTTTTGATGAAATACAAAGTCGTTTTTTTTGGATGTGCTGATATTAAGGTCTAATGTTAAATGTTCTTATTTTTAAGGAATTTATTAACAATAACTAAATAGATATCCAAAATCCAAAGAAATTTGAAGTGGATTGAAATACACTATTTTTTTTGAAAAATTTGAAAGTGTCCGAATACATAGCTGTTAGGGCTCGTCGATGTGAAACTTAGATAATGAACAAAGAAAATTATAGAATATGAAGAACTATGGAAACTAAAGAAAGATTTATAAGGAATGGAGAAGACCACGTATGGAAAAGGCAAAGGAATGAACCCAGAAGATCTGAATAACTGGGACATCTACAGAAAATGGACAACAAATGTAGAAAATATATTTTGGAATATACCAGGGGAGACAGGAAATAGAGGAAGTTCCAGGAGAGGATAGAAGAATGTGATGAGAGAGAATTTAGAGATCAAACAAACTGGAGATTGATGAGAACTTGCTAAGGGAAGAAAGATATGGAAAGCAATTTATAGACCAATTAAGAAAGAGTTAAACAAAGTATTACTCGAGATATTCATGTTTTTTTTTCTTCAAGAATAAAGATGAGATCTTTAGATAGACTAGTAATATAGAAAAATTTCGCGCAAGTTGTTAATAAATATAGACAGATGTAAATTTAATTGTAAACAAACTTATGGCAGCCAGTGTATATTAAAAAGAGATTGAAAAATGTTACTGCAATCTCCGGAACGTTCCCATATAAGGAAGCCATGAAATATCGTAGACGGCGTATCCCATATTTGCCTTAAGCGCTTAGCATCGTGCCTTCGCAGCAGCCAGAAGCAGCGGTTGCAACAGCGACATTGCCCGGGTCAATTAAAGCCACCCGTAGGAAACAATAAACAAAAGAATAAGATGAGAAGAACGAATACGCTCTATACGTTGTGTATGTTGCAACCATCATATACGTAAAAGCTTTATAGTAAGGTGCTATGGGCATTCATAAGGAGAGGGGAACCAAGCGAGGGCCGAAAATATAATTACGGTAATGCAATTAAAAGTCGAATGGAGCTTTTCACCTTCAGGACATAGAATATTATTATTCATTACGAGATCCGTATTAAGAAGGTATTAAATGTAATTGCCATAATTAAAATTTAAATTTCGAACGTATTACAGCGAAAGGAGTGGATAAAGAACACCAAGAACGCGGAATTAGATGTGAAAGAAAAAGAATGTTGAAGAATATTGAAGTAGAAGCACATTTGCTTAAGAATTTAAATTTAATAATTTCATAGTTTTAATTAACTCAACCACAGTGTGTTTATTTAAGTTGACTGCATATGGAAAACTTTTTTATTATTAATTTCAGGGAAAAAAGCGACTCTCCATAAAAAATGCATATACAGGCTAGTCAGAAATAGGTACGTCGGTACGTTGCTAAAAATTTTCGAATTTTCACTTTGGATTCTTAAAGATCATAATTAGAGCGGGCCAAGAGCGCCACGCGCCAGGTTCGCAATCAGGCTGCCGGGCGCATATATGTATGTAAACATAGGTAATTTAAATATGTAATTATTAGGACGAGGACCAAAACCACTGTCTATTACGTCGTGAAGACGCGCAAATATACACCTGCAGTTTGGGTGTTCGTTGATAAATAGGGCGTTGTTCACAGTGGGCCACTACAAAAAAAAAGTTCATTCATCGACGGCTACGAACTAACAGCGCGCTTATTCATTTACGGATGACGCGCTCTATTCATCAACAAATGACGAGTCTGCAGATGTTACGTTTGCACCACTTCGTGGCATACTAGAAACAAGCGTCGGTGTGCTCGCTTTAGTGATTATGTCTAACGTAACTATTAAAAATAAACGGCCATTACCTACGAAAGTTAATAAATTTCTTAGTGAATTTGTGGATTTACACTACAATGGGAGTACAATTTTCTGTAAAGTTTGTAAAAAGAAACTACCGTGCTGGAGCAAACGTGATTGTGAAAGACATATAAATAGCGCACACCACAGAAATAAAAGAAATGGTGTGTCACAACAACGTCAATTTCAATTAGAATTGCTTTTAACGTTTATGGTATGTGGTCTACCACTTCGTATACTTGATAAAAAAGCATTTCGAAAATTCTGGGGTACATACAATACCGAGTGGATACTACCATCTCGGACAGCGTTACGGAGAGATATTCCACGAATACGTGAGGACATTGAAGATCGAATTAAAAAAAAATTCTATTTTGAATATAATAGTGCGCGTATTAGATCCTATTAAACCAAATTTTGCAATTCTATTAAACAGCAGAAGATTAAAACAGTGTACTAGTAAAGCAATTACGGCCGTAGTTCTCGAAACGTTACAAAAATTTCAAGTGTCAATCAGTCAACTGTTGTTGTTCATGAGCGATGGTGCAGCAACAATGTGTAGTGTAGGCCGTTCCCTTAAAGAAAAGTGTGAAGGACTTTTACATGTTATGTGTAAAGTCCATGCTTTACATCTTGTGGCACAAACTATTCGAGAGTGTTACCCGGAGGTGGATGCATTAATAGCAAACACAAAAAAAGTGTTTCTCAAAAGTCCTAAGAGGACTAGGGCATTCCACAGGTTATGCCCTGGTATTTGAGAACCACCACAGCCCATTCTTACGCGTTGGGGAACGTGGTTAAAAGCCGCTTTTTATTATAATGAACATTTTCAAGAAGTCAAATCCGTTATTTTGCAATTCGTCCCTGCCGAAGCTAGAGCTATTAGGATGAGCCAGAAGGGATTTCTCGATATTTCTGTTGAAACACATCTAAAGAATATTAGCAACAATTACAAAGGGTTAGTAGACGCGATAGAAAATTTGCAAAATTCTGGATTGTCGTTGGTAGAATCAGTGCAAGTCGTGGACGAAGCTAGTACATTGTTACACAGTATAAACGATGCAACAAGTGGACGAGTTTTAGCTAAGTTCGATAGTGTTTTAAAAAGAATCCGGACTACACGAGATTAAGACAAATGTGCGATGGGGCATCTGCAGATTCCTTGACTAAGTCTAAAGATTATTTTAATTACGCCTGTCTTACTTCGGTAGACGTGGAACGGTCGTTTTCGAAATATAAGAACATTTTTTCGTCTCGGCGAACATCCTTCACCGAGGCAAATGTGGAAACTTATCTGATGGTGCAACTTTTTAAACAAGCCTATCCGCATTATTAAGAAGGATAGAATTTATTTATTATATCTTTATTTACAGTTACATTATTAAGTACAACAGAATAAAAAAAGCGTTCAGTTTCTCAGTTATTTCCTTATTACATCCCATTTACAACGCATACCGTTTTCAATCAAATAAAAAATCATAATGAAAATAAAAACACCTCAGCGTGTACATATATATATATATATATATATATATATATATATATATATATATATCCGCTCTAATTACTAAACATTATTATTGCGTCAGCTTTTATTTTTTTACTCTTGTGTATTAATTTCGAAATATTACATATCCGCTGTGACTCACATATACGCTATTTACAATAAGCGGCCGTTGCGCCTGATTCCGATTCTGTTGGATGGCGCAATTTGGCCCGCTCTAAACATAATAAAGTAGTGGTTTTCGTTTTTCGATATGTCGAATAGTTTTCGAGATATTCGACTTCGAAGCACTGCTTTATTATGATCAATAAGAATCTGAAGTCAAAATTTTAAAATTCGGAAGTTTTTGGCAACGTACCGACGTGACGTACCCATTTCCTACTCCCCTGTACATGCTATCTTAAATTTGAATGTGTTAATATTATTTTCTTTCAGAACTTTTTATAAACAGTCACTTTTTCCCTAAAATTAATAATAAAAGTTTTCCATATGCAGCCAACATAAGAAGACACACTGTATTATTATATAAAAAAGAAACTAATGTATTAACATTCTTTTAAGAAAGACATAAAAAAACAACTGTTCAAAGAGCTTTTAGCCATTTTAAAACAACAGATTTTATAATTAGAATAATACACCACCAACTGTTGTTTGTTGTGGTTTTAATGCTGTGAGAAAGTTCTTAAACTACTAAATTTAATTCCAATATCATACAAGACTAGTAAAAAGTCCAATGGAAAACGCAAACAAAGTTTTCTTACTTACATTCATTTATCGTTAAACTACGCAAGGGAAGTAAATTTTTGCCATCCATTTAGGAAAAAAAATGCATTTACATCCTTTCTAAAGAGGAAGTTCTTACCTTAAATCGAAGTAAATTCAGAGTCTTCAAAAAACGTCGAATTTCACGAATTCGTCAGGAAATTTCGAAGAAGATGGACAAAAAATGTATAATTTGTGCTGTCACGTGAAAGCTGACCCCAACAAGACTATAACTGCGAGATAATTCGGAAAAATAACAAATTTTGCATGACAAACTACAAAATACTTCCAGTATAATAAAGTCATCCCAACAAATGTATTCTGAGCAACATTAATAATTCGCTAATAAGATAATAGAGGTTGAAGTAGTGGTCTACTAAGTATTTGCAAGCCTTTAATTAGTGATCAATTGAAACCGATACTCCGGAGAAACAAAACATTTGCTTTGTTCATTCTTTTCTTTTTTAATGCACGCAGATACAGTCAACGACAAAATTATATAGGCAGTATGAAGACCAGCTTCAGAATTTTAGTTTCACTTTTACATAACAAGAGGAAACAGGACCAAGAGCTGCGAACCTTAAAGCTCATGCACTTCGGTGAAACCAGTACATCAGTATTGTGGATAAAAACCAAGGACTATAAAATTATCCAACAAGCCGCTTTCATTTTGGCAGAAAGTTGCGTGAAGTGACGAAAGCAAGTTTGAGTTGGCTTGGTCAAAAGCCAAGAATAATGTATCGAGAAAGCCGTCCAAAGGTTATCAAGACCAACATATTATTCAAACAGTAAAATAAGGTGAATTGGAGCTGTTTCTCATAGCACAGAATAGGAAATCTAGCCCACATTGAAACATATAGTATGAATACAACACCTTTGTACAGATGATTAACGAAAACTTTAAAAAATCATGGTTAAAATAGGTTTAGGTAATAGTTTTATTCCTTCAACAAGATAATGACCGCAAATAATCTGCTAAAATCACGAAGGTTTTTTTTATGAGAATAATGTAGGGATGGGTCGTTATTCAACTATCTGTTATTTTATAACCGTTATGGATCCAATAACAGTTGCAACTGTTATCTCGCTGGGAAAATAACAGGTATAGCACGGTTGCTTTCGGACTGTTGTGAACAAATCATCGACCGCCGTTGCGGTGTACTCAACTGCGTGGCGCTACGACTGTCTGATCGAAGCCGCTGTTTATTACAGATAATAGTTACAACTCCCCTAGAAAAATAACTTATCAGATCACCTACATAAATATCCTCTCGAACGGTTATTACGGCGGTATTCGACATCGAGTCGGACGTTTATTATGGACATATTTTCTAAATAATTGTATGTATTGGAATTATCAAATGTAAAATAAAATACCGATGTTATATAAAAAATTTACTCATAAAAACTAAAAATAAAACCTTTATATTTATTATATAGCATTTAAGCACATAGATGTTCTCGCATTTCGTAGATTAACTAAGATTAAATATACGAAAAATAATAGTAGGATCAGTCAAAATGGTGGAAATTAAACGCTGCTGTAACAACGATTGCAGTGAATGTGATAGTACAACAGTGAACAGTTTATTACTTAATTTATTTTAATCTATTAACCAGTTTATAATTTATCTGCAAAAAAACCTAATAATGCTATGTGGAATCACGATGCGTTATCGTGTAGAACTGTAGACTACGAAATAACGCTAAACCTGTTATTTTGCAACCGTTGTTTCAAAATAACGATAACGGTTGAAACAGTTATTTTAAAATAACGATTTTTCCCATCACTAGAATAATGCTAGTTTGCTGGAATGGCCAGACCAATCATCCAACCTAAATCTGATCATGAATCTACAGCCGTTAGTCGATTAAAAACTTGATAGTACCGAAAAATAAAAAAAAAACGACAATTGTTTCATAAGTGACAAGGTACCTGGCTCTATATTGGTCCTAGACTCCATCAAAAGTCAATAGAAAATATAACCGTATCAACAGGAGTCAAACAAGGGCGCACAAGCATTAGAACATATTTAATATGCTTTTAATTCATTTTTTGTTTCGTTTATTTTAGATATAATTTACGGAATTAATTTTAATTTTTAACCGATTTTTTTACTACAATCTTTTATACTTCTCCTCAACAATAACATTTATTTTTATCAATTATACAGCCGATTCATTTAATTTTTTTTCCTAATATTCACCCAATTTCGTCCTTGACAGAATAAGCTACAAACAGAAGAAGATGCAAATTTATTTCAATATTTAATTTAACATTAATATGTAAGATAACTTACAGAATCAGTTCAAATTTAAATTAGTGAAAGTACTCTATCTCTCAAATAAATTTAACTACAATAACTTACAATTAAAACTTTTCCTAGAACATATTGCATCTATCAATAATCAAGATGAATACGAAAATATGTCTATTTTAGTAAATAAAACATATTTGTTCGTCCTTGCATATAACATTATAAACTTCATACTTAATATGTATTCAAATACGTTAGGTTAAATAACTTTCCTGACAAAAGTCACGTCAGACTGGTGTGTTTGTATTGATGACTAGGAAAATAGCACTAGAATAATTACATAGTAACACCTACTATTATCGACGATAATGCATTAAACATTCTGCTAATATTCAAAAATAGAAAAACATCTATTTTTAATCCATGCTGATGCGACATTAATCACGTTGGCTGTGACAATGACTACTAGAAACATAAATCTTTGTTTTCAACTTCTGGTTATAATGTTTTTTTTTTATGTTTGCTGTACACAGTGATATTATTGATTGCATAATCCCCACAGTCAGAAATTTTCCTCATTTTTGTAATTATTATTTTAGATAGGTTAATATCCCACTGTCCATAGAATCATTTAATAAAGAAGGGAAGGTAAAATAAAAGTCTACTCAGAATAACTGTTTTAATAAGCATGCTACCGCTTTCGAGAAACTTATTTCATCTTCAGGCAAGCTGAAAGGATCCATTAAATTATTTAGTAGTAGAAAATGTCATTGATGACAGTTAGTTTATAATTATAACATGTTATTGTTTGTTATATAACAAAAGGATGAAACTTTTTTTTGTAATATGTATTATGATGAAAATAATACAAAGTAAAGGTCTTTTTGAGGGCAAAATGTTAATAAGCAATAGTTTAAATTTTTATGTTCTAAAGCATGAATAAGAATCTATATTGTAAGTAAAAAATGAGAAAATATAATATATGTAATGTTCTACAAATTTTTTTTATAATAAATACTTTAGAACTTTTAAAAATGTAAACCATTGCTTATTAACATGGGAGTACAAATGGATTCGGTGTAAAAAAATGTATTTATTTCAAAACAATATGAATAAACAGATTAATCGAAGTATTGTCCATTGCTGGCTACTACATTTTCCCACCTCTCAGGTAATTTTCGAATTCCATCTCGAAAAAATATCTCGTCTTTTGAGGCGATCCACGTTTGGAGCCAGTTTTCGATTTCTTCGAAAAAAGTGAACCGGTGACCGGCCAAATCGTGCTGCATCCGTCGGAACAACCAGTAATCGGAAGGAGCAATGTCCGGCGAATCCGGCGGGTGCGGTGAAATATCCCACTTGAGCGTTTCTAAATAATTTTTCACGACGAGGCCGAGCGTTATCATACAAAAGAATAACTTTGTCGTGTCTTTCCTCGTATTCTGGCCTTTTTTCTCGTAATGCCCGGCTTAAACGATTCAATTGCAGTCTATACCGATCGCCCGTAATGGAATCACCAGGTTTTAGCAGCTCATAATATACAACACCCCTTTGGTCCCACCAAATACACAACATGACCTTCGAACCATGAATATTCGGCTTTGGTAGTGATGTTGAGGTCGATGGCAATGATTGACCGGGCTTAGCGTAGTATTTTTTCTTCTTGGGATTATCATAGAATATCCACTTCTCATCCCCAGTCACAATCCGATGCAAAAAAACCCTTTCTTTTTTGCTTTTGAAGCAGCTACTCGCAAGTGAAAAATCGCCTTTCAGCGTCTCTCGGTTTCAGTGCATAAGGTACCCAATTGCCTTGCTTGTGAATCATTCCCATGGATTTTAATCGTACTGAAACTGCTTGTTGTATCACTCCCAATGATTCTGCAAGCTTCTCTTGCATTTGACTCGGATCTTCATCGAGTAATGCCTCCAATTCTTTGTCTTCGAATTTTTTTGGCTGTCCAGGGCGAGGGTTGTCTTCAACACTAAAATCACCATCCTTTAAACGTCGAAACCATTCCCGAGGTGATTTATCAGTTGGAGCATTGTCACCATAAACTTTCACAAGCATTCTATGCGCTTCAGCTGTACTTTTCCTCCAATTAAAACAGAAAAATAAGACCTCCCGCAAATGCTGCTTAGTTACCACAAATTTTGACATTTTTAACACAATAAAAAATAGGTGTTTTGTATCAAACTCAAAGCAATATGAACTGTATATTATTCACAGATGTATAACCTCTCTGAAACAACCGCAATCAGCTGTCACTATAAAACATTCATAACAGCCAGAGCCATCTTTTGAAAAGGGGCCGAATTAATTTGTACTCCAATAATTTAATGGATCCTTTCAGTTTGCCCGATGATGAGATAAGTTTCTCGAAACCAGTAGCACGTTTATTAAAACAGAGTTATTGTGAGAAGTAGACTTTTATTTCACCTTTCCCAGTTAACAATTTCAATTGGGGACAAGGAAAAAAAAGAAAAATGTTTATTCTTACTCGTTCATTTATTGTAACGCCGGTATTGTTTGTAATATGTTGTGTTTGTCCTCATTTAGAACAATCTTAGTAATTCATTCTTTGATCCATCCAAACAGCATTCTTCAGTTTAGAAGTATATTTTACAATTTGAGGTTTATAACCTTAACTTTGTGACCAAATTTTCTACTGGAAAACATAATTGAAAATATTTTTCCATATACCACGTTCTACTAAAGCTCAATTATACAGTTTTGGACTTATTCTAGGATTTACAGACAATTTTACAACAATTTATATTAATTAACAAAAGCCTTACATAAACGTTGGTTGTATATAATTTACATATTCAAATTTCTGTTCTAGCTGACCTGAGAATGTGCGGTAAGCACGAAACAGGTCGCATTTTTAAAGATCTGATTAATTAATTTTTTTCGAGGAAAAGACCACTTTTATTTCCACCTTCATAATTCCCTCCTTAATGTACCAACAAATGAAAAATATTGGCTTGATATCAAAGAACCATTCTGTTTAAACGTATAAAAAAGATTTCATAACAATGCTCGAAAGTAATAAATAAACAAAAAGCGAGATCAGGAAATCGAAAAGCAGTTAAAAACCGTTTACTGTTTTAGCCGAGATAAACTAGACATTTTAGAATCCATATGTGGAACGGGCTGTTACGACACATAGTAAAAACATAATTTAGTACCTCGAATGCACGACCTAACCGTATAACAAAACATCACAAATCAAATCTCCAATAAAATTAACCGAACAATCGTTAAAGCTCTGGCCTGGTGTAACAGCACTTCCTCATATTCCATTCCGTATGGGCCAGAAACAATAAATACAATAATTAGGGCACATATGAGTACCGCACACAAAAAGGAAATCTCTTTTTTCTTTCTTTCCGTCAAGAAACTATCGCCCGCCTTTCGGATACAGGCCGAACGTGGTAGTAAAAGCTATTTTCTGCCTTTTTATGACTTCTTTATTTCGTTTCCTTCACGATCCGTACTGAGCGCGCTAGCAATAGATACAATGTCGTTCAAATGTAATTGGTATTCGCAAAGATGAAGATTCTATTCACCAAAAAGCTATACAAATTACCAAGTTCTTATTTTAAGCACAGGCTGTATTTATTGAAATGAAAAATTGAATTACATTATCTCCCTTTCTCTCTCTCAAGGAAAAAAATTAAAAAAAAAATAAGAATTTAGTGGTATTTTATATTTTTTAAATACAATTTAAAAAATCGAAAGAAACCAGATTTATTTGCCAAAAATAATTTATTGAAGCCCGACTCTTACAAATTTAAAATTTTTGACATTCAACAAAAATAATCTCCTCCGATAGCTATCTTTTATTTCATTAATAATTTACAAATATTAAAGAATTGGCTAAAACGAACAATATCCTTTACTCGCAGAAGCGTGCACTTTTTGGGTAGCCTGCTCCAAACTAATACGTTCCAAATTTTTCAAAGCTAATGAAATGTCCAATTTCGTAGTTCTAATTGAGTTGATTTTACGAAGAACCATATCACCACACTTTTGTACGTATGAAATTGTCAATAATAAATCACATTAAGAATTCTGAAAGATCTGTTTCACGCAAAAGGTTTTCATATTCTGGATATGTAAATAGCGTTTGAATGATGTAGTTATCACCAATTTTATAATTTGTCAAATGTATTTCATCCGTTTTGTTTATTACGAACTCCGCATATAACGAACTGAATTTCTCGGTTCGTTATATCCGGACACTATTGTCCTTAGATGTTAATCTTTTTGTGGAGGTGGCACAGTACTAATGTTAGCGTTTTGTTTGAAATGTATTTTTAGTATTTTACGGCATAAATAATAAATTCCAAAGATCATCCCAGGTTCTAGAAGATTATAAACGAAGTTGCTTTATTCCCAATATCATTTTTGTTGCTTCCCATTTCAAAAGTCTTACATTGTACAAGCTGATAAATATATACACGAATGGGACGTACATTTAATTTGGCTACTAAAGATAACTTTTTATATTCGCAATTAATTTATTTTCTACGTCGCTGTATACAGTGAGGATCCAACAGCAACAAACAATTGCAAGTAGAAGAACCTGAATGTGTTTCATTTTAGTTGTATAGTTACACATATTGCGGTAAGGCGCTAGAGACACGTTTTCGCAACTCTTGAGAGTTAGGGTGTCGTGAACTATAAAATTTTACGATTAGAAACTACGCCATGCATTAGAAAACAGTAATTGCGGAACATTAATTTACTATTCCATCTTTATTACTCGTGAGAGACGGATTTTAACGATGTGGTTTTTCTTTGGTAAAAATGTAAAAAACAGGAAGGAATTTACTGAATATAAATTGCAGTAAGAGTTGTACAAAACTAACTTCCAAACACCAAATCATGCTTGCGGAAAAAAAGTAGTGAATAATTTTCGAACACAACTGTATCTGTGTTTAATAAAATATTAATGGTGGAATTGAAATGTTCTTCGAAATGGCCAAGCTTATTAAGGGATACCCACCTAATACAATCGGATTAATTAAACTAGGTGCTAATTACTTGCGCACAGTTTCATAGTATAGATTCCATTAATTTCCAACGGCTGTGCGAAAATGCCATCTGTTATTTGTCCGCTGTAGGTTGAATCAATACAGAACGTTGTGAAGGTGTGGGTATACTCATAATTTAATAATATGGGAAAAGCAATGGTATTCAGACTGTTGACGTGAAAGGTTAATCAGGGATAGGTTCATGGAGAACAACGAAAGGTAATAAAAATATTAACTAGATTAGATTTAATTATTAAAACCTATAATAAAAAGAAGAATTATTAAAGAATATTTCCGAATGCTTAGTGCGTTGAGAATATGATATACATCTTTATAATGGTTTTGACGCAGGATGATCAATTAATTTAATTCCCTATTTTAACGTTCTGCAGGATAACTTTTGAGATAAAGTACGAATGTAATATCAAAGCAGTAAACCACTTTCTGTATTGTATGGCTAATAAATTGTGTCTTTCGATCAGTGTCCTGAAACATGCTTCCCGCTATAGCTGCTTGTAGTGCAAATAATTCTATCCATTCGGATGCAGTAACCTTTACAATCGAAATCCAGTTATTTGTTTGCGTAGTTTCTTGGAATGGTCCCACTAGTTCGACAATAATTACTTTAAGCCGACTCCAGGGCCTGTTGAATTGTGTAGCATTCCATTTTAAACACCAAGTTCTTCACCTATCTTTTGATGCTATTTAGAGGAATATTGGATAGTAATTTGACTCTCCAGTAATCAATGCCATTCTGCAAGCTGGCCAAACGGTGATATAGGACTCGCACGTCGGCTCGTGCACCAGTAGCGTAGATATAATTGCTAGCGTTTAAAGGAGATGCCGATTTGTTCTGATGTTCATGTAGATACGACTACTGACACAATGAATACAGATGGGGTAAGTATATTTTATTTGCGAAATATGTGTTCAGAATTACAGAGGATTCTAACCGTTCGTTGCAGTAGGACAAAAATCCTGTAAGTTTCTATCGATTTTCCCCGGGAGAATATGCTATAAGAGAGAAGACAATGAAATTTGCAAAATATGCCGCTTTTGTAACTTCGTGAATAGCTGCTATATGTTTCAGCCTTCTTGCAGCATAGAGAGCAGATGACGAAAAAAATTCACTGGCGAAGTTAAATCTTTATTTGAGGTGGAGGATACCAATTGTTGAAGTTTTTTCACATTGACCTTGTTTATTTGCATAGAACCAACTTTGGGTATCAGTAATGAAACTCTTGAACTTTTCTCGCATAACATCCCAGATCAACATTCCGTAGAAGAAGAGACGTATCATTTGCGTGCATGCATACCACTGTACCATCCATGCTACCCGGAAGATCGTTTGTGTATGTAGTGAATAATGGAGGACCAAAAATGGAGTCCTGCGAAACGCCAGTTTAATATTCACTGGCGAAGACAACGCACCATTTCACTGTCAGCTACATTCTGCCAGCACGGTAGGATTTTAACAATCCTAGGGGAGTTCCGTATTAATACTCCAACTTTTCAATCAGAATATCGTGACTAACAGAATCGAATACTTTGTGAGGTTTAACATTTATTTCAGCATATCTGTGACTGTCAAAAGCGTTATGTATCTGCTTTACCATGGTTAGTATGCCAATGACCTTTTCTGTTACCATTTTGCTTTGGAGTTAAAAACGTTTGGCCCTCCAGATACCGATGCTACAGCTTGTTCAAAAACTTTCTGTATGCTAATAGGACAATTCACCGGTTGGTAAAAGGATGCGGTATTGTTCAAGTAATGTTTATTCAAAAGCAGATGATTTTCAGTGTCTTTACGTGTTTCGTAAAAAATATGAATGTTCCCAACGCTGGCAAAGGGATTGTGTATTCATTTCAGACGAAAAAGTATGACGAGAATCATTCACCAGCAACTTTGGAGAAAAATAAAAATGAAAATGCCATCCGCAAGTATACTTGCTTGCAATTATACGATATGCAGATACAAATATTTGACACACGTTCCACAATTCCTTTTCTTTTAATGGAAGACGTGTGAATGCTACAAATCCAAAGAATTTATTATTCATCGATCATCTGAATTGCCCTCATCGAATTGGCCCTCACGGATATAGTATATTTTTGGATTGCCAAAAGATATTGCTCTTAGATTTTAAGGAACCTGCAACCCAACATCAATATTGAAAGATATGCAAACGCCTTAAAATGTCTACGTGCCAGCTACAAAAATAATGGTCTTGGGAACTTTACAACGTTCAAGATCTGCTTGTTAGTACACCTTACACTCCGTGTATAGTGTCTGAACAATTTCTATTTATTTTCTTTGAACCTATTAATTCTTAGGATTTTCGACATAAAACAAGTTACAAAAGAAAATATCTGCTTTCAAATCGAGCTTTTTCCCCGAAAATGATTATGAAATTAAATCATCTTGTTGTTCAACTATTCAAACAATATTCATCACGTGATTTTGAAACAATTTCAAGACCTCAATTACGCATTCAATAACCATTGTGGTAACAGTCGTCATCTTAATGTTTTTCACAATTCTTGTGGTTGTCGTTTTGTTATTGGTGTTGTTGTTATTATTGTTGTGACTCTATTGAATACTCTGCCATCGAGGGCACGTCGACGTGATAACCCGATCTTTTATTCAACAATAATTCCTAATTTATGTTGAATCATCTCGCCGGAACGGAACGGAGAAACCTATGCATAATGCCGTGTATTTTAAGACTTGCCTGTTTTCCTCTTCTCGTTTCGCTTTCATACTTTCAGCCAGCTGTTTGTCCGGAGGGAGCCGTGACTCATTTAACGTTGATAAATTAATTTTGATGGACGTTTAGAGGTCGAGCGTAATTATAAATACGAAATGCACGCGAATGGAAAACAATGACAACGGCAAATGAGCGGCACAAACAATTTTATATTGTTTATGCTATTGTGTGATTTTCTTACGTTGGGTATTGCGAGATTTATTGGCTAAAGTACGAACGCATACTGTTGGCCAAAAGTTTGAGACGACTCCAAATGCAGTATTTTAATCTCAAGGTAACTTACTTCTAGACAAGTATTTATATGTGTGGATTGTGGATTAATACCGATTCCAGAAAATACAAAAATTAATATAAAACTACGTATTAGTAAGCAAGTTATTTTGAAAAAAATACAATGTATTCTTTAAAAGAAAGCACTCAGTCTGCACAGATTTTAATAAGGCATTTTAAGGTAAGGTTTCTGTTAATGGACCAAGTGTGTCCATTAAACCATATGAATACATATTAGTTTCTGGCTTTTACACATATCATAGATCTTCAACTCCTATTAGAGTTAGACTTAGGTCTTCAAGCTCTTTTATCACAATTATAGCAGCTGTTTAAGCGTTAATTTCTAGATGAGAAATTCCATGCGTCGGTTCAACAACTTCTCTTACAAGGGGATTCTCCGATTCAAATGTCCGTCTCCAAGTGTTTTTTTGCTAGCTCCCTGGTCCTAGATAAGACTCGGAATGCTACTGTCACTTTTTATTTGGATGTTTGGTATAAACCACGGAGTATTCACAATCATCCTCAGAAATTAATTTTGTCACATCTCGAGCAGCTGAAGAAGGGATTTAGCGGCGGTATTCAATGTCAAAGCATAAGGCATAGTTTAAATAACAACTTTGTTTCAACCCCCAGGGGCTTTTACACATGAAGCACCAAGGGAACTGTGGCTCAAGTAAGCAGGTGCTGCAACATATCTGGAAATGAATTCTAAGCATACATGATTCGGTATTTTAATAGTTCTCTTCAAAAGCCAACTACGTTAAGACATTGAGGGTAAGTTAATTCAAGCTGAAGTAATGTGATTACATTTAGAAATTGTGTGAAGTAACACCGATTACGTTGGAGAAGATTTTGCAATGGTTTTGGAGGTCCTTGCCTTTACATATCAAATAATTCCTTTAAAATCTAGAATACATTCAACATTCTATGCCGTAATAGTAATAATAATGCTTTATTGTCTTTCACAATAGTGTATGCTAGCAAACGCCAAATATAGTTTCAAGCTAAGATGTACATATAATAATTATCCACAATAGCAAAATAATTTAGAACTGCCTAGTGGAAATGTCGGTGAAATATTCCTGGTAGGAGAAGTAGCATTTGGAAATTAACCTTTTTACTATGCTCTTAAAAGTTCTACTTCAAAAATATTTTTAAAAATAGTCGGCCATGCATAATACATTTTACAGTGGTGGGTATTTTGAGATTCTTGAAGATCCGGCCGGACTCGGCCCAACTCTTTATTACTCCAGCCCGACCCGGCTCGGCACGTTTATCAGCTCGGCCCGACCCGACACTTTATTAACCCAGCCCAGTCCGGCTCAACACGTTCGTGAACTCTTCCCGTCGCGTTTGTCAAACCGGTCCACCCGTCGAACGCTTCGCCTATCAAAAGATGGTCAAATTCGTTCGTTCCTACTTTAAAGAATATAAAAAAAATCACTTATATTGCACTATTTTCAGTATCAAAAAATTGATAATAATTTGGATACTTATTTAATCTGACCAAGTAACATGGATACACTAAAACACAAAGAGGCTTTTCCTTCTTTATTATAACACAAAATTTGAAAACATTACATTATTATTCCGTGGACTTTTAAGACTGGTATCAGTACTGATGCTATCATCCATCTTCTATAGTAACTAATACTAGGGAATATGACTTAATAATAAAAGATAATAAAGCAGAGAAAAGCGGAAATCAGCCGCTGCCTTAAATGTGAAATATTTATACCAGTGTCTAAGTGAGTGTTTGAATATCTTCTTATTTTTTTTTTTTCTTATTCGGTATCAAATTATCAAAGCATTGAACTTAACTAAATTTAAAAGTAGGTAAATACTTAAAAGGTATTGTAACGTTATAATTTACAACATCGAGCGTAGTTATCATTAGCGGCACGTGTAATGAGTTTAGTATGTCCACTCGTTCAACGTCGAAATCCCTCTGGCGGCTATGAGCTCTTTCTCAGTAGCTCCAGGCTTCCTATCGCTGGAGCAGGGACGCTAGGAGATTATTTTAAGTCCAGTTAACGACAATCATGGTGGAACGGATAAATAACTTTTCTTTTGTTCATTTTTCTCACATCCTAAATCTTCAATTTTAATTGAATATTTTCTTACAATTGACAGCATAAATTCAGTTGTATCTTTAGCATAATTTCGAAAATTGAATATCGTTCGTCTTGTTTGTCAGTAAATTTTAATGCTGTACAGTTGTTGGTGGTATTAAATGTCATAGTGTAGCATAGGTTCGGTTTTCCAGTTGCATCCCTCCATGGCATGCATTATGCTGTTTTAAAAAAATAAAAATATATTTCGAAAGGCGTGGTTATCCAGATTAGCCGTGATTAAACAATCGCTATCGCGAATGAAATAAAGGAATGGAGAAGCGCTAATCAATTTCTCACTTTTAGTCGAAATATTCATCCAGGCAACACGTGTTTGGCTGTGTTCCCATTTTCTAAGTATTTAGCGTTTAAATTCTGCCATAAATAAGAAGTGAAAGTCAAGTTTGGTGGTTTAAGAATATGTAGAATTCCAGTACGTAACATATAAGCATAGAGCTTATATTGGAATGTCACAATTCCAGGTTAGTTTTCTCTTTTCAAGTTGGAATACGCGTAAAATTTCAATAATTGATATCTAGTTTCATTTAAATTGCTGAAAGAGTGTTCAGGAACACTCCCGGACCTACAGACCGCACAATTAATTAATTAATTTTGAAAACAGGCTCGGCGTGCCGAATGGGCCATCCGTCCCATTTTAAGAAAGCCTGAAATATTCCAGTCCGACACGACCCGGCCTAGCCCATTCACACCTCTAACATTTTGGCAAATTAATATGACGGCGAGCTTTCAAAAATGAGTATTTTGTGTGGTTGCATGTGAATAATCAACAAACACTTAAAATAAGTGTTCAACATTGAAAAATCACCTACAAGAGATTTTTGTGAGAAAGTTTGTGTCCAAATTTTCAAATCAACATTTAGGAAAATAGTTTGCTACTTACTAATAAAAGCTGTATTTGGCTGTAATTAAAAATAGGTGAATAAAATGTGGTAACGATAAACTATTGGCAATAAATGAAATAAATTTACTTTATGTGTAATTGTGTACTTTTATAGTAAAATATTCCTCCTGTTTATTATCCCAACTGTAGGATTTATATCTAACTTGAAACATTTAGGAAATAAAATGACCACTGACACGTTACGAATGTTAAACAGCAATTCGTGACACTAAGAATGGCAGGTGCATTTTAACATATCCTATCATTTCATTAATTCAGTTACTAAAGCTTTTTATGATCGTATTTACTACGTGGTACGTTTCTTAATCGACAAATTAACTTTACAAGTGTATATTGTCTAATACCAAAGATTATTGATATCATATAATTTGTATATAATTTTTTTTGATGGGCATATCAAAATGCAAGACACCTCCATTCGTGAAAATCCGATACATTAGATATTTATGTATTAAACTTTTGACCCGCAATGTATCTATACATTCGCGTATTCCTATACATATACGCATCCTTTATGATTCTATTTTTAAATCGGTGTTGGATCTAAACGACCTTCACGCCTCATAGGAATGTATTGAAGTTTCAAAATTGCGTTTCGAGATTATACATGCAGATATTTTACGCGCGTAAAATACACACGGCGTTGAAATTTCCTTACAAATTGCTTTGTTCTGATATCCTTGACATGAAAATTCTTTGTTCTTTCGGTTAATTTCCAGACGATCGTCTTGAATTTTAATAGGTACCTACTACTAACACTGCAGATGTTTCGTATGTATGTATGTAGATGGATAAATATACACGAACGAACGTTTATAGGTCGGTTTTGAGAAAACAATTAATTAGAGTAGTGTAAAATGTACGTAACGAGGTTTCCATTGAGATATCCACGCATACAAATCCTATGAATTAAACATAATTACAATGATAGTATCTAAATTTGTTATTTAATGTATGTGGGTTTAACCGAGGTTAATCGCATTCATAATTTAGAATTCTTATTAAGCGAAACATGTCAGATTCTAATCTGGTCTAAATAAATTTTGAATGAGCTTACCTTGATTTCAAGTAAACGTTTGCGTGTCTTAGTAAATCACATTGGTTTTTAGATTGGGCATACATATACATATACATATACAAATAAGAACGAAATCTTATTTCAAGATCATAATAGATTTTTTCAAATAAAATGCAATTTTCGTAGTATATTTATGTCTTATTTTACGTTCTTTTCTTCGGAACATATTACTATACTGTGGTAACTATATTACGGCCCCATATGATGATGGTCTTTGGCTTATCCAACTGCGACTTTGCATATCTATTATCGTTCCTGAATTGCGTAGGTTTCGGTCTTTGCATATTCCGAGCCCATTTCTATGAACCGTATTCCTACTAGTCTTGTGCTGTCGCATAGTATGCAAACCACAGCCTCTTCTTCCGCTTGGCAGAATCTGCATGTTGTTTCCTCAGGCCTAGATTGCACAACATTTTTTTTAGCAAACCATGTTCCGTTCGCAAGCAACTATTGTTTTTACAAACTTTCTGTCTCTGCGCTCGCAAAAAAATAGATATCAAGCGTGAGAAATATAATGCCTTTTAATATAATTTATTATAACTTTCATTATTTAGGGACGGCTAGATTTTTTAATAAGAGGTATAACAGTATATTGTAAAGAGACTTTTTCGAAAAAAATGAACTCAGAGATTCATTTAAATATTAAATGGAATCGGATGTAAACGAATTTTGTTAGTTTTCGTATGGAGTTAAATCAAAATCAAACAATTTTTAATGCCAAGAGAATTTACAGTTTTATTAAATCTCACAATTATAAATAATGATAGCAAGGAATGTGGGGTAGTATGACAAACAACACAGAGTATCGGCACAATCCGCAGCACACAAATTATTAATTAACTCGGAAAGGTCGTTTCGAAGACACGTGGGTCTTCATCTTCAGCCGCGTACTAAGTTAATTAATAATTTGTGTGGTGCGGAGTGAGCCGAGAATATTATTGTTTGCTCACAATTATATACCTAAATCAAATCCTACCCGACAGCTGGGTTGATAAATTTATTTAATTAAAATATTTTCAAATTTTAGATTTATTTTGCCAAATTAATGAATTTTTACTACTCACTGCAGTTCTTCAAGTAACAATGTTGTACGATCTCCTTAGTGAACGTTCTCGCTTATCGTTGCATCCCAATTAAGTCCAAAATGTATGTTCGTTCTTCAAATCTTGTTTATAATTTCACTGTTTTCAAATTAAAGGATCAAAAAATGATTCAATAGGTTCGTTTTCCTTCCGAGTTTGAACGGTTCTAGAACCGTTCCTGTACTAGTTGCATTCAATCCTGTGTTTTTCTTCCTGTGTAACTAATAGTTTTATTAATCGATTTTGTTGTAGAGTTTTGTTAGTTCTTTTTAGAATTATAATTCAAGATGTCTAGAGCGTTTTGTAAGCAAAGTAAAGCACTGATTGCAGCAGCTCTGAAGTATTTTAAAGAGGAGAAAGAAAGAGGCCGTCCATTGTTACAAGCTGATGTCGTTATTGAGCGTGTAGCTGTTGCCCTAAACATCAGTGTTCATTCTGCGAGCAACATTAATCAAGAAATAGAAAAGGAAGGACAGGTCCGTAGCCCAAAAAAATGTAAATCCAGACGCAAGCCAATAACTGACATTAGCGGAGCCGATGAAGCAGGCATATGAAATACAATTAGGTAAAGTCAATCTCAACAAATCTTAGGGATAATAATATTTATAGCGGCAGTTTATCTTGTCTAAGCGTTATATTAAAGAGAATCAGTTTTCGCTGGAGAAAGGACAACCTTAGAATAGGCCTGATGGAATTACCTAACGTTGTACTCGCACGACTTTCTTTTTTAGAAACTTATGTTAGAAAGATGAGATCTAACTTTTGGCAATTCGTTTACTTAGACGAAACTTGGGTTTTCGAAAATGGCAGTGTTTCCCGATCATGGCAAGATAACACCAAACATAGTGTGAGAAATATAAAAAGTGAGGGCACACGATACGTTGTATTACACGCAGGAAATCGAGAAGGATTTATTGACGGTGCTTCCCTAATTTTTTCTTCGAAAACGAAAGATCTTGACTACCATGGGAAGACGAATCAAACCAATTTCTTGGCCTGGTTTGAGCATCAGTTATTATGCAGATTACAATGCCCTTCTATGATTATATTGGATAATGCTAGTTATCATTCCACGTTAGAAGTAAAAATTCCAAATTCATCTTGGAAAAAAGTTGATATTCAACAGTGGCTACAGGAAGATAACATTCACTTTGAGGAAACCAGTTACAAAAAAAGTTTACTTCAGTTAGTTACATGTAATAAACCTCGGAAAACATATGTTGCTGACAAACTTGCAGCTAAATATGGACATGTGGTGCTCCGTTTACCACCATATCACTGTATATTCAATCCCATCGAAAACATCTGGGGATTGGCAAAGACATATTATAATAGACATATAGGACGAGATGGATATGGAACGGTAAAATGTATTGCAATGTGGCAAGAAGCGCCTGCAACAATAACCTCTGAAATCTGGAACAATACCATCGAGAAAACTGAAAAGATAATACAAGACTGGTGGCAGAGGGAAGTTGGCTTCGAGCAAAATGATATTCAAGAGCTCGTCATCAATGTTGGTGCAACATCCGATGAAGACAGTTCGGATTGTCAGAGCGATTGATCCACTTTTATTTATAAAATATTTTAATATTACTTTATATATTTGCATGGTTCTACAGATTGAATGTATTTAATATTTAATAACACACTATCTGCTTCTATATACGTATCAATAAAATTTAAATATACGCCTTTTTAAATTCTAAATAAAGAAAGAAATAAACATGAATTTGTTCAATAAATGCTTTTAGATAAATGCATTACAACTATAGAAATAATATTTAAATTGTTTCACTTCCTTCAGATACTTTAAAAATATCTGTCCTTTGTTACTAATAGTATTTTATGTGCAATTTTGCACTTAATGCTCATGGTATTCTAACCTAATATTAATCCACCTAACGTAAACAACAGCTGTCATAAACAATGCGACAAGACAATCTAAACGTCAGACGTCATTCGTTGTTGATAACGTGCATTCATTGTTTAATTATTTATACTATATGTATGAATCTAGTGATAAAAATAGATTGAATATGAGAGAGACTTTATTAGAACCTTGTGAAAAAACAAGCACAAGCTCTACTATGGGTAGTATTAAAAAGATTATTTTCTGTCCCTATTAGAGCAACGCAACTGCGCTGAAAGCCAGTGGCGGACGCATAAAAGTTTACACAAAATAAATTAGATGTGATACGTGCTCAAACACTTACCGTTTTAAGAGTCCTCCGTGAAATCACAAAGTGGATAATGTCTATTTAATATTTGTAACATTAGATATTGTTTCGGCAAAATGAGTGCGGCGTGAAGAAAAAGTGTTTTTGTATGCCGAAAACGAACGTTCTACATCCAGTGACGTTATATTTGCGTAAGTAAAATATTCTTTCAAATAACTTAACGGTTCTGTTAACGCACCTTCACAAATTTGTCTTAATGTGCCAAAATCAGAGTCTTTATCTAAAACACTTTCAAACCTTTCTAAAACACATTTCTTGCGTCTTCTATCGCCCATAGCTGTGTGTGAACATGTTGCACTATTTGCAAAGATTCCACTAACGACACCTAAGAATTTTGTAGTTTTTCTATCGCATCCGCTAGTCCCAAGTTATTGTTCTGAATAATTTCCAAATCTGTTTTAACTTGACTATCCTAAAATTTCAAGCGGCTTACCTTGACAGCCGCAGCTTCCTTTGGGTCGAATTCTAAAATCACGTTCTTTATATTCTCAAAATATTTAAGATAACAAAATGCAGCCTCTAACCATGTTCCCCACCGAGTAAGAATAGGTTGTGGTGGTTCAGGAATACCGGGGCATAGTCTATGAAATTCCCGAATACGTTTTGGGGATTTTACAAACACAGCTTTTGCATGTGCTATTACAGCGTCTACCTCGGGATAACATTTTCTGATACTATCTGCTACGAGACTGAGAGTATGAATTTTACATGTAATATGCAGCAAGCTAGCACAATGTTTTTTAAGAGATACCTACAACAAACATGCTTGCGGCACCGTCACTCATAAACATCAACAGTTGATTTGTTGAAAGTTCAAACTTTTCCAATGCATTTAACACCAACATTGAAATTACTTCGGCAGTGCATTGTTGTATTCGTCTGGAAGCTAGTAAAATTGAGGGTGACGGTCGATGTGGTTCCATTGTGCGTACCATTACATTAACCACAGAATGTTTTTTACGATCTATTGTTTCGTCCACACATAACCACAGTTTTTTATCTTGCAACTCCGATTTAATTCTTTCCTCGACATGCTCACGAGCAGACGGCACAACTCTCTGTAATGTTCTCTTACTTGGTAACTTAAAGTCCAAATATTCATTCCAAAACGAGACGTATGCTTTCTTCCTTAGTAAATGAAATGGTAAATTACATGCAATAAAGGTAACACATAAATTAAATTTAAATTTGTCATAATCTCGTGTGGAATTTTTTTTTGAAACATGCCCTGCACTATTTACGTGCCGTAGACAATCACTTTTCGACCAACACATTAAATCTATTTTACACACTACACATTGAATTTTAGCGCCATCACACTTTAAATCGGGCATTTCTGCAATAAATTCTCTTATTGTGTCCAACTTTGCTCGTTTTCGCGACGTAGGAAACATTTTCAAAACAAATGTAGAACTACGATATAGTATATGACAGCGTAGATGCATACACAACAGATCGGCTTTCGAGTCGCAATTATACTGACGCTTATACCGAACTGTCCCGGCCGTGTTTATTTTGTGTAAACTTTTATGCGTCAGCCACTGGCTTTCAGCGCAGTTTGCGTTGCTCTAGTCCCTACTCAACGTACAAGATTTTACAAAAAGTGCATGACAAATTAACTAACTGATCGTTGTAATGTAATTCGCAAATACCTAGCGTATTTTTTTTAATTAATGACAAAACATGGCATTTATAACATTACCTTTAAGTGCTGCAAATGTATGTATTTTTGATTGGAATTGCGTATGCGGTAATGTAAAATGCATTCACAATATTATGAACGTAATACTCAAGGAAAGTATAAACAGTCCATCACGCAACGAATGCGAAGTGGCAGTTGCGAATTTACATACCAGTCGTCATTTGCCATCATCCGTCGCTAAAATTTCTCGAAATTAAACGCACAAGAACGAATAATAAATTCCACTGTAATTATCGACGGCACGAAGAAAAAAAAAGAACGAAATTAAGTCGTAATGAAAAAAAACTAGGCGGCGACGTGGATATACATTTTTTGTGCGCGATTGTGTCTCCTCTTTCTTTTTTAATTTACCGCCTGCATCCAATTTCACGTCATTTCATCCGGTTCGCTTTTTTTGCTGCGTGCCCCTCTTGTCTCCTTTCGTATTTTTTACTCGTTCTCTTGGGCGTATCGTTCATCAACGACCGAGGCGACATCTGTTCGACAAAATTGTGAACCCGGAATTATATTTCGTTTTTTCGTGAGATAATTTCGCGTCTTAACGTTATATATACGAAAGCCAGAAGATATAAATAAATTCCGATATGAAAAAAGGCGTGTGGAAGAATGGGATGAAATGGCGATGCGAAATGAGTGAAAAGGAGAAAAAAAAACGGCGAAAAAAGTGTCAGAATGTGTTTCTATTTTGTCACGGAGGAATGCCGAAAGCCATAAATACATATAAACGACATCAAGCAGGCTTGTGTGTAGTACCGGGTTATAAGTGTGGAACAGAAGAAAAACGCGATCCCCAACGTATAAACGTGCGAGTGCCGGAACATAAATAGAATTTGATCGGGATAGATAAAAATCTCACTCGCTTGCTCGGAAGAACCTACTACTACTGCCACTATACGGTAATGGAATGCACATGTGCCGGCAGTCCGTCGTATTGTGTTCTGTCGAGTTGTCGACTTTCGTCCGTATTCTCGGCGGATTCCCATCGTCCGGACGTTTCCCCGGTCGCTGGCTCTTTTAAAAATAGGGCGCCTTCTATCTGTTCTGACAGAAAGGAAGAACGCTTTTTATATGAGGTCTAAATTTATTCGAAATGTCACTGGGGTAAGCTAGGATGGTATAAGAATGAAAGAGAAAAAGTAGTAGCGAAGAAGATTGATTTGCGAGGATGATGTAGAGATTTTCAAAATATTTGCAGGTGGTTCTATATTGTTTCATTCTTTTTTTTATTTGTGAACTTTATGAATAAACCAATATACTGTAATGTTATAAAATTTACTTTTTATTTAATAAAACGATGGTTTTCCATCGTAAATTCATTTAGATATTCTTCCGGCAGTTTAAATGCACTGCAAAAATGAATTCAATAAATCGCGTTCGTTGAATTGGTTTTGTTAAAGCAACAAAAAAAAATTATTACACTAACTAATAAATTTATTACAACAATGTAACAAAAACCTGAAACCTGTTTATCAATATAATAAACACCCATTATTAATTTACTTTGTGAGAAGCGAAACAAACTGCAGGGGTTTTTCATTAGACATTAGTAAATGTATTCTTTATATCAATAAATCCGTTTATTGTATAAAAACAAAACTATATGCTCCTCGATAAATAAACAGCAATTTATTAAAATTATAAACTCGTTCGTTGCGACAATTTTGATAGAACTGTTACATTAATGTACTTTTTTATTTATTGTATTTAGGTACCTTTTTCGTTCAATGTTGGTAAATTACAAATAATATTCAACAATACTTTAACCTTTACGCGCCCTCTCTCTACCAGTACGTCACGGTACAAATCCCACGTTATTTCACATGACCGAACTTGAATTAACCATCGACTTGAAATAAATGTGAAACACTACAGTACTTAAAACTACTTTAGAAATCAGCAAAATACTTTTTCTACCAAAGGCGACTAGAGCTAAAACGGCTCGCTTGTCTTGGCGTTATTTCGCACCTTTATTGAGAATATGTAATATTCTTACAATTTAATTTATAATCCATTTAACGTCGTTTCATTTCCTACTGGAATTGACGACTTATTACCAAAGTGATATTAAAAAAAGTTACATTAAAAACGAGAATTAATTAAAGAAAGAATATGTATCAATGAGAAATTATGTTATCGTTTCCGGGTGGAAATACATTTACCTTACAAAAAGCTCGGGGACAGAGAAAGAGGAGCCAGGGGCTATATAAACCGGCAGTTTATTCCCAGAGCGCAAATGGCTGAACGTGTGGATTCGTGGAAAAATAACAATAGCGGTCAGTGATTCGATTTCTTTCTTTGGATGGGGAAGTGTATGTAGAAATCAAAGAAAATTGGATGCAGTTTATGAAGATCATGCATCTTCAATTATTACCAGTAGACACTGGTTTAATGGATTGAAGCGTAGCCGAAGATCCGTCTTTGATGAGGAACGGCCAGGTCGTCCCATTGGGTGACTACGGACCATATGGTCGAAGAATTGAGTATGAGAAAGCTATCGGCGGGATGGGTGCCACATCTGCTGACGATCGATCAAAAACGGAATCGCGTGATAACTTCAAAGCAATGTTTGGACATTTATATTTAAGCGCAATACGAGTGAGTTTCTGCGGCGTTATGTGACTATAGATGAGACGTGAATACATCACTACACGTCAGAAACAAAAGGTCAGTCGGAAAAATGGTTTTTTTCCCGGCGAACGTGCACCAAAGAAGGCGAAGACGGCTGGAAAAGTTATGGCGACGATTTTTTGGGATTCGCAACGCATAATCTTAATTGATTATTTGGAGAAGGGAAGGACAATCACGGGATCAGTACTATGCTGACTTATTGGAGCGATTCGGCGCTGAACTAATGAAAAAAAGGCCTCACTTAGCGAAGAAAAGAATTCCTTACCGTCACGATAAGCCCCAGCCCACTTATTGACAATTGCGACAGCAAAACTAGTCCAGTTACAGTACGATTTGGTGCACCACACACCATATTCGCCAGATTTAGTGCCCTTTTACTTCTTTTTGTTTCTACACTTGAAAAAACGGCTTGGCGCAAAGTGATCCACGTCAAACAAAGAGCTCATTGCTGAAACAAGGACTTATTTTGCAGAGTTAGATAAATCGAACTATTTGGGCGGCTTAAAAAACTTGGAAAACTACAACGACATTATGTCGATTTGGTATTTTTAAAATATCATGCACATGTATATACGGTTATAATCTGTGATCTCAACTGTTTGTATAACCAATACCTGCAGAAACACTTAAACAAAGACGCTCGAAACATAACAATATCCATCGTCAACGTAATCCCAACAAAAATTAACCATTAATAAACCGAATATTTTGGACATTTATCATATTATCTCTCGTAATATGCTCATAAAACATGTCCGTTCGAAATAGATATGCATACATACATAACATATGATCATATCTCGAAAATCAGCGGTAACCAATTTTGACCGTTCTAAATCACAGGGAGCCGCGGCCAAACCAGTCGGTCAATCAAGCGCAATAGGGGGCGCTCCGGTTGCCGCGCTATCCGTCCAACCTGTCATTATTTGACGTTGCTATTTTGACTGATATCCGAGAGAACAGAGCGTGTGATTAATTTCAAACCCGACGTTCATCAAACCCAATCCCGAATCCTTGGATTCCGGATTCGCCGGTAATTTTTCCACATCTCCAAACCATTATCAGTCGATCGTCTCCCCGCGAATGAACGATGACTGCCCGACTGACTGTTTGATGCCAGAGTATAGATGTTCGTTTCCACGTTTATGTACGAACATATCTATGTATATAGCGAGCGTCGAAATGCAATTTTAAATCAACGCTGTGTCAACACAGTGAAAATCGATAAGGACACCCTCTGGCGGTCGATTTAACAACGCCAATAACAACGGAAACGGCGTAATACATTCCGCGACAAAATGATAAAGCACGATGTTATGTTTTTGGATAAATAAAATTATACAGTTTCATGTTTTTAGTGGCAATTTGTCAGAGGAATGTTAATTTTATGCAAATAGAAATAATCTCAGATAAAGGGAAATTAATAACTGTTAATGTAAACAGGAGTATACAAGTTTTAAAAATGTAAAACTAGCTACAGGGAGCTGAATTGAGTTTCCCTCGTTAGAATAAACACAAAAGCTATTATACATCACCCACGTCATAAATCATAAAGCGCTCATTTAAATAGATATTACATAAGGGTAACGTGCAAAATTAACTTAATTGCATTTTTTAGAGAATTTAAAACAGAAATCACACAAAGTGTTTTTGATTCATTTTCTAAATGTAAACTTGCAGCTAACTCGGAAGTCAGCACTTTAGGACTATGATTTATATGAAGCTTTTTGTTCATTTTATTGAGAAAAACGATGACGTACAGTGTCATCAAATAAAGTTTGCCTTATATTGATATATATATTTTTATTATTTACTGTTAATATAGTCACATTAGGCACCAAACCTAACAAAGAGAAACGTAATAATATTTTGTACTTTATTATACATTTACGGGAAATTTTGAAAATCTAAAAACAACAAAAATGTTAAAACCCTGTAAATGAAAAATGTACTATCTTTCCCAATAAAACGTATTCAGTTCAAACTAAATTAAGTTTAACTACCTATTTTCAATGATTAACATCATTTTCTGTAAAATATTACTCAAAATTAATTTTATTGATTTTGTTGTTTAACTGACATTGAAAGGAAGATATTAATACAACAGTTTGAAAATTGTTTATTGTCGCACTATTTGATTTCTTCAAAAAACACAAATATGAAAATATTACATAAATTGATGTTCTTTGACATTAATGATAATAATCTTAATACACAAAAACCTGTATTTGTATATATTAATTTATCGAATAAATGCTATTCACCTTACTTTTATTTCTTATACCACGGAGAAGATAAAATCGTAATGACGTTTGCTTTTGCTGTGAAAATGGTCTCCAAAACATCTAGAAATAATAAATTTTTGATTAATTCTCGCCTTTACAGCTTGTTCTTATTTTTCTCTTTTTCAGTTTTTCAAATTTCCCGCCAAATCTTTACCAATAAGCCAGAATTTATTGTATTTTTTCTTATTTAATTTCATGCTTAACTGAACTTTATACACCGTATCTTTTCAAAAAATACACAATTATACCTATATTATCATGTGGTACGAACTTTACGGATGGATACATTCAGTCCAACACATCAGAGCCTGTACATGAAAACATTGCGTAAAAATGTGCCGATTACAAACAATACTACAACCCACCATTCGTTTTTGAAACTGTAGCGAAGTGTTGTGGAATACTTTTTTGGACACATTTTTTAACTTGGTATTCTAGAAAGAATTTGATCCCATTCTTGCACAATGCAAAAAAACAATATATTTATAGCGTATAACATAAATACCCCAAAGTATTTTTTTAATATCGGGCAGATAGAGGATTTTATGGTCCTCGTGATTGTTTGTGAAATATTCCTTTACTAATAATTTTAGTTTGAATTAATATTATTTTGGACCACAAATAGATGTAATAGGTTGAAGTTATTATCTACGGGGTTATTCCATGTCAAGTGATCAAGTCCCTACGCTCGACCATGCCCCAAGCCAAGCAACTTACTACGCAACAATAAAAACAAGCAAAAAACTAAGTAGTTTTTCGCTTGGGAACCAACAAAAGCAGCCCACACCTGAGGCTTGGGAACCTCGACTAAGCTGTCCACCAAATACGGCTTGGGATCCTTTGTTAAGTTGCCCACTTAAGGCTTGGGAACCTTGGCTAAGCTACTCAACCTTAGTCTTCGGAACCTCGGTGAAAGTATCCTACCCGTGGCTAGACTTGCCTGGCTATCGGGCTAAAATAGTAGTGACAAAAAGTCACCTTGGATCAACGCAAGCTATGAAAATAATAAAAAGAACCACGACCAGATAAAGAAAGCATCTGCTGAGATTTCAACATTGTCGAAACTGCATTTTCCCCCAACTTTGAGTGCATGTGGTAAGAAGGGATTTTAATATTGTTCCTTAAATTTTTCAGCGCAGATACTCTACCCAATTTTAAACAGCTCCACTAATTTTCAGTAAAATATCTTATTGGCTTACTGGATTGCACGATGACAAAGACGGAAAAAAAGTTTTAAGTAATGCGCGCAGTCCTTTCAAGCAGTTACTTTGTCTCCTTTTTTTAGTCTTATAAGAACAGACCCCAATACAGGAACCAAGTATGTTGTAGAGAAAAACAAGCTCTTTTAAACGGTTGTTGAGTCAAGAAGCTCTTATGTTTTCCAGTTGAGATATAGACGCTCAAAGATATGCTAAATTTACATCAACAATTTTTGGGGTCATGTTCATCTTCAAGTATCTCAGAAACTATTTGTCAAAGAAGCCTCAAATTTGAAACAGTTAAAAATCACAGAAGATGAGCTTTTTGCATTGATTTCCTTGGAATGCAGACTTCCCAGAAATTAAGACTTTTTTTTGTCTTGACAAATTTTCAGCCATGTTTGGGAACCAAAAGCAAGAGGACTAGTTGACTGTTTCTGGGACACTGATAACTACTATGCAATTTCCAGGCAAATATCTCTCTTACTTACAGAATAACGGCTTGACAAAAATGGTAAAGTGTCCATGAGCATCTGCAACATTTTACCAGTCATCACTTAAGGGGCTCTTGCAGATCAAGTACTGCATATTAGAAGCTAAGAATTTGGTGAATTACCTTTAGTCGGTTGTGGGATGATGATTTGGGACAATAATTAGCTACAATCATGTGAGTTCAGGATACCAATTTGACCCAAAGAATTCGACAAGTAGTTTAGAAAGACTTTAGACTGCTACATTAGGTTTACAGTTTCAAGTTTCTTTCGTCGTTTTAGTAAAGTTTGAATCTTGCTAGTGGGGTCGATACAAAAAAATTGTTAAGAATAATTTCTGGTAAATGTAGATTTTTTCCTAGTCCCTCCAAACCTATGTATAAAAATTTGGTAAATTCTGCGGAAAGTAACAGAATGAAACTTAAACTTACATAATATTTTATAGCAAAAGCAGGATTTCTGCTTCCAACTGTTTTTTCGATATCCATAAAATTCCTAAGTTTATTGTCCTGAACGTTTTCATTCCTTCTGTTAAAAAATTGCGCAATTGCATTTATTTCGTCTTCGGATAGCACACAACAGAGAAAATCGTTATATTTATAATTGTAGATAAATGACTGTAAATGTTCCAAATTTGGATAATGATCTGAATGCCTCAATAAGGGAAACGAAATTAACCCCTAAAACTGTAAAACTTACCTAACTTCACTTTTACGCACTTCTGAAGAGGCATTTCTTTTCCTTTTTCTACTACCACGGTGAAAATCCCCAACCACATGCTTCCCTTCAATTATATTCAATATTTTCTAACTTACTTTCAAAAAACCCAATTATAACCACAACACAAAACTATCTTTGGCCGGGTACGATAAACCAATTGCAGTTTGTCTTCATTCGGTGGACAAAATGCTATTAGTTTCCATGATTTATTTTACACGGTACAAAATGTATCTAGAACGCATTTTACTGCATAAGGTTATAATCCTTTATTCATAGATTATTGTGCTAGCTTTGATAGAACATTACTAATTTTGAACAAAATACAATATGTACTTTATTAAACGTACATATCTGTAGATTTGATCTTCTGCATATTCGCATGTATGCCACCGTTTTGTCGTCGACTGTACGTAAAATATACACGCGATCAACATCGGTTATCTAACAGGCCGATAATAAGGTGCGCGATGTATTATTTCCGGCGATATTTTACGAAACGGCGTCGTAACTGTTATTATCTGTTTAATAACAAATAACGTCGAATAGGATGAAAATAATTTGCTGGCAACACACCGTTCCCTCCACCTTATTATGTACGGACAAGCAACGCAGACTACGACAAGCGAACAACGCAATTTCACGAGTTAATAGAAGGTTATTGTGTCTATTATTAATGGATTGTGTGTCGAAGTACGCAGGCAATCTTCATACGGTTCAATAATGCTCGACTTGTTTACTAATTATAGCGCCCTCTAGCTTGGAATCCATTTATTATGGATAATCCGTAGAAGTTTGTGGCCTTTTCACACAGTTTTTTGCGTGTCAGGCGTAATTAGGAGATTAGTCACTTTGCATTGAGAAACATGATCCTTTTTATTTTAATAATAGCTAATTTAATTATTGACGATCAAAAAAAGATCATATGATTCATACCTTCAACCTTCATTTAATTCCGTAGATCTCGTGACTAATCATTAAGTTATTTGTAAGAGAATTTTTCAATTTCATTGCAGCTGCATTATATGTACGTTATTATGTGAGATGCCTATTTTTTTCTCATACCGGTTGGCAACCAAAATTGATTTAATAGCTACTTATCTAACAGAGAATAGGATAATGTGGTGGGGACATTGGGTATTATATTGTGATGTTTCAAGAGAGTACCAAGATATAAATTTAAATAATTTATTAATTTTTATAATTATAATCAATCCCTCTTGTATATGTATTTGTGCGTTGAATGTGTGTTGCTTGAAATACTTCTATTTCGAATTTGTTCCATGACTTTAAAAATGCTTAAACTTGTTTTAAACATTTATAAGTTTATACGTTAGTTTTAAAACGATTTTCTTTTAGGCGTTGTATTTAATATGTCAAAAATATTTTTAGGTCTGCCTGTCTGTTTACATGTATCTACAGGGATATCAATCCAACGGCTTCTATATTTTAACGCATCGACCTTTACGTTCAATGTTTTTTTTTTTTTTGGCACTCGGTGGCGAGACGGAAATTGACCAAATTCTAATATGCATTTTGCATAAATCTTCTCCAAAGTTTTTGAAAGATTGATTGTGAAAGAGATATGGTGTTATTTGCGTATTTCAACATCGTACATGAAAACCAACACGACTTTCGTGAAAATCATTCAACAGAAACCACAACATTTAAATTCGTACAGTATATACAGGAGGAGTTAGATGCAGGAAGGCATGTCGTCGGTTTATTTTTTGATCTTTCTAGAGCAGGGATGGCGAACCTATGGCACGCGTGCCATAGATGGCACGAAAGAAAATTTTGATGGCACGCACAAAAAATATGATTTTTTTATTAATAACAAAATTTTATTTTATAAATTATAAAAATGAATTAGAATTCAACAATCCATACTTTAAAAATAATTTGTGATTTCAATTTATAGTGCTGAATATACTCTATAATATTATTTTGTGGTATGATCTGTTCGTTTTTTGTATGTAAACCATAATTATTAATAAATTATTAATAAAATTATGTATAATATTTTTTCTCGAGAGTGAAAGGAAAAGAAAAAATATAAAATAAAAAAGCAAAAAAGAGAAAAATACAAGAATCATAATTTATGTTAGACAATTTTAGTGTAGCACGTTAGTACTTTCATAAAGATTATTTATAAATTTGTGGCACCAACAATAAAAAAGGTTCGCCATCCCTGCTCTAGAGCATTTGATACAGTCGATGTGACATTTGTAAGAAATAAACTGTATTCTCTGGGAATTAGGGGAAACGTCAACGATCTTGTGGTCTCATTTTTGAAGAATAGATCGTTTCATGTGGTTGCGAATGGAGTAAATTTGGAGACGCGGCCGATCAATCTAGGCGTAGCATAGGGTTCATCGCTTGGCTCATTAATTTTTTTGTTATATATAAATGACATCCATCGTTACGTCAAGTCTGGAATTACCATAAACTTAATTTTAAAAATCGAAATAGAAATTAGTTTTAGAACTTTCCATTGGAGTGAGCACTCTGTCCCTTTTCTCTAAGTTTGAAATTATATCGTTTCCAAAGAAACAAAGAAATCTTGTTCCTTTAGAAAAAATCTCAGCAGCACTCAATAAGTAGGAAACTTTTTTTAAGACCTTTAAATCACTCTAACTTTTTAATTATTGAGTTTTTCTAAAAAGTTTATTACTAAGAAATGTTTACTTTAGTCCCCACTATCTACCCTAAAAATCTCCTCTGCACGTTATAAATCACGCTGTATAAATAGCATCCATCGTTACGTCAAATTTGGAATTGCCATAAACTTCGCGGATGATACGACAATACTGTTAGCGTCCAACAACACCGAGGAATTGGAAACAGGAACTAAGGCTGTCGTAAGGGAGATGCAGGAGTGGTGTGATCGCAATAAACTAATATTAAATACCGAAAAAACCAAAATAGTGCACTTCAATCGACAAAGACGAAAGGAAGTGGAATCCGTGGAAACAAAATTTCTCGGAGTAATCGTGGACAACAATTTAAGTTGGTACGGTCATATTGATTTCGTTGCAAAGAAACTTAACAGTGCGTACTATGCCACGCGACACAATGGAACCGTGGGATCTAGTGACAGTATACTACGCTCTTTCATATCCCCATATTCGCGTACAATGTAATGTTGTGGGGCCGTACATCATATGCCCTCCGCCGCGTATT
Organism: Dynastes maya; assembly: GCA_029619315.2. Lineage (NCBI taxonomy): Eukaryota > Metazoa > Arthropoda > Insecta > Coleoptera > Scarabaeidae > Dynastes > Dynastes maya. The sequence continues at coordinate 52,765,733 of JAROYE020000004.1, read as the reverse complement.
TACCAGAGCAGAAAAGACTGCTAAGGCTCATCTGTCGCTTAAGACCTTGTGATTCCTGCCGCCCAATATTTAAGGCACAGGGGTTGTTGACGCTCCCGGCGATCTGTGGTGTTTGCGTACCAACACAGAGGTCAATTTCAGAAGAATGGTGACTTTCACACCTATTCGACCAGGGTACGAGAAAACTTCTGTGTATCGACACATACACTAACGCGGTTCGAAGAATCACCAAAATACTCATGCTCATGTATATCTGTATACAATAGTATACCAAGAACCATAAGACAAAGTTCGAGTATCACGTTATTTAAAAAAGCTTTAAAAAAGTATCTGATTGATAAATGTTTATATAATTTTAATGAGATGAGTCGCGATGTGGAAGCATGATGATCAAGTCTGTGATACCGGCTATATTTTTCTATGTATTGTTGGTTTTCTATGTTGCTGTGTATTGCGTTTTTTTTCTTTTTCTGTATATAGTATTTTAATGATATATCTATACATATATCTTGACCTACCTGTACCTATACATATATCTTTTTTATTCTTTTCCTGTATAAAAGAGCCCCACATAAACAATTATTTATACTATTGTAGGTTGTGCATCCCAAAAGAATATGATTAACGTAAGATACTTGGGGGCCGCAAGAGCATTCTGCTGAGTCTATCAGATTCAACCTAGGTAAATGCACAGGAAACTGGCCATGGCCGAATTTCGTTCTAGTTAATCTGGCATGAGAAAGTCTAGAAACGGAGGAGTCCCTATACCAGCATCTGTTCTCCACATTGGCGTGAATGTAAACATATCATTCAGTCATCTTGACTTTGTACGCATTGTTCATTAAAATCAGTTGCTTAGCTGTTTGTAATACTTTACTACCAAGTACGGGTCTATAATGTACTACGTTCAATGTTATTATGTTTAAAATTTAAATATCTTTTTGGCAAAAACTGTAATTGCAAAATAGATTCCATAATTTTTCATGGTATTTCCAACGTAACTAATTAAACAAATTAAAATTATGTCCACGGCAAGGAATCGAACCTCACATCTCCCGCTTTCCGGGTGGGCGCCTTAACCACTACGCCACAGGGACCTATGTGAGGAAGTTCACTATTTAATGCTTCCGCAACGCCATCTTGCGTTAAGCGGCCCATGAGCCGCTCGAGGGGTCGTTTGGCATCTGTACTTCGGTCTCTATCGCTACTTTCTAGACGGCATGACTATATCTCTTGGCACTAGGTGGCGCCAAGAAATATATTTTGGTGCTGTTTGTGGAGATTAATGGCATAAAAAGTCTGCTACAGTCTGCCACAAAAAGTAGCAGCTTTTCTAAACTATTAAACAAAAGTAGCAGTAGCAGGTTGAAACTACTAACGCAAAGAGGTTTTACACGTAACTACAAAAAAACACTCTAACCTTTTAATTAAAATAAACAAATATCTAGTAAAATAAATAAGGAAGGCAACCTAAAGGACAGATAAATACATTTTCCAAACCGTAAAACTAATTTAAACCCCATCGGAGGAGCTTGATAACGAAATAAACCCAATTAAAGGTATAAATAAAATGTGGGAAAATAAAATTTAAAATGGACTGGAATATACAGATATGTTTAAAAGTCAAAGACCCACATCTAAATCGCTTAAATTTCCATATTTAATAAATTCATTAATCTCGTCTCTTTCATCACACGATAAAATAAAACCGAGAATGGTTTAAAAAGGCAGCGGTGAACCCGCCCTTCCCCTTTTTCCTTTCCCTATACAAAAACTTTCGTAATCTAAAGTGAAATTGTCGCAACCGAAAATTTTAAATTTAAATTCCTTGCCGCAATATTTCGTATTCCGAAATTCATAATAAAGCCAGATTTCATAATGAAGCAAACACAGTCAGCTAGCTAGCTGAGCTAGACAGCGACGGGGGCACAACGGCGCTCAAAAGAAAAACTAAATCGATAAGTCACGCTCGAACAAGAGAAACAAACCTAAACCGTATTCGGAGAAGTTAACACGAACAATGAAAGTCGAAATTAGCGGAAATAGGGCTTGAGAGAAATGGAAAACGATCCCTCTACATAAAGCTTAGGGGTAAGAAAGAGATGTGAAGTGAATATAACAGAAGAGCAACGCCGACGAGCAGTTTACCAGTTTTAATTAAATTATCCAATTTCATTATTTCATACAACTGCCTGCTAGACAGAAAGAGAGAAGGCGTTTCTTCACCGGTCGTTCTTCTCTATAGCTCGACGTTGAATGTAAATTGAATTGCTTTCGAATTGGAGGTGTTTTCATGTCCGTCGTTTTCGGTCTCTTTTATTAGATTATTTTTATCTTTTTCCACAGCGAGAGAGGGTTAGGAAAAGGTAAAGTCCGAACGTACGGGTCTCGAAAATGAAACGATAAATGAGGTGGTCGGTCTCCTCCGATATTTTCCGCTGCGGAAGAACCTTTTTCTGCGGTAGCGCGCACGCTGACGCCCCAAATTAGAAAAGAAAAGAAAGGTTCGCTTGGTTGCCGCAGGGATCGATAACGGATCCGGTATAATTCGTAATCCCAAATTACTGCTTCATTTAAAGCTTTTACACGTAACGATATTGGACGAGATTATGTTAGCAGGAGGATATATTGATCTTCCGTTAAAATGTCGACCCCATTTGTTCTATTATACGAAATTATCTAACAAATGGAAAGTGCTCTTTAATTCGAAAAATAAGGTTTCAAATTAAACTACATACGAGGGATGATCGTAAAATAAAGTTCCCAAAGCCCTACAGCAGCAATAAGACGTGTTAGGCGAAATCCGACAACATCGGCGTGTGCAGCAGCTCTCCCACTCTATATACGTACCACTCCCGCCGCGCTATGCCGCTGAGTGTTGGCTAAGCAGCCGTCTGAGACGGAACTCCTGATCGCCGCAACCGCCAGGTGCTAAATTCGCGCTGTGATACGTTTTTTTTTAAATGCGAAAGGGGTTTCACCTATAGACATTCACCGTCAATTAAACGAAGTCTATGGAGAAAAGTGTATAGCTGTTCAACACGTCCGCAAATGGTGCAGGGAATTCACTGGAGGTCGGACGGAAATTCACGATGAAGAGCGGAGCGGAAGACCATCAGTTTCAGAGGAAATCGTTGAAAAGGTCGAGAGCATACTGCTTGAAGATCGGAGGGTCACCATTCGTCAACTCGCTCTTCAGATTCCTGAGATTTCCAACACCACAATTGAAAAGATTTTGACTGGCGGCAGAATTTTTCGACATGGGGATACAGAAGTTGGAGTACCGACTGCAAAAATGCTCGGATAGAAATGGCGATTATATCGAAAAATAGCTTAAGTTTTTACCTTTAAAACGATGTGTAATGTTAAGGAAATAAAGAATGCTGTCTATTTTTAAAAAATATGGGAAGCTTATTTTACGATCATCCCTCGTAGATAATTCAATTGCGAACAAGTCAATTGTAATCCTTTCAAAATCAATTGATTTTCATCACATTTAGGGAGAGTCTTGAGAATATATGTCACCCAATACCGTGTGTTACAATTTCCATCTTTCAAACAAAACAATCGGGGTGACAAATTAAAATATCAGGATCAGAATTCATTTCCTGCCAGTCAGCGAATTTCTAACCTTTCACCTTTATGTTAAATTGTCACGTTTGATTATCCTCTATTTAAACTTTAGCATACTTTACAGCAGGTAGGGAAGAGTCTCCTATACTGGGCAGATGCCTAAATAGAACCATTTTAGTTTTTTCCTTAAGAGAAAACATGTCATTCACTTTTCACATTGCTAAGAATCACCTTCAGCGAATAATCAGTTTTTGACATGCTTCACACAGCGAAAAACCTTCCTAAACATTATTCGACACTCAATACATGAAATTTTTTCTTTACCAATTACAAAGCAAAATAAAATGAGGAAACAAGGTTAGTCGTATCCAATAAGCAATTGAGGTTATCAGTTCCGCATATAAAAATCATTTGAAGCTTCAAAAGCAAAAATGTGTGGGATATTAAACATCAATAAACAGTTACTAGCAGATTTGGTAAGTGAAGCTGTTTTGATTGAAAGTAAAGGATGGTACTGCAATATATGTGAATAGCACTACACTTAATGCGCCAACATTTCTTGTTATTTATTATCGATACGACTATAAGAACTATTGTAAAGTTGCCAATTTTTATATTTCCGTTGTAAAATATTTTCCCACTGATAACGAATGTATTTTTTTTTTGTATTTTTGCTGCATTCTTATAGTGCTTGATATTGGGCATTAGTCATGTCCAATCTAGGAAACTACTGGATCAAATAAGAAAACCGGCTTCCTAATTCGAACTTCTGTAACAGTTTTCTGAATTTGAAATAAAATATTTATATTATTAATTTATCGAATTTTTTGTAAGTTGTCCATAGTCTGTATTTTAATACCCACTACACAGACTATTCTGAGTTTTTTCTGTTTGTTTACAGATAACTTAACGAAGAACTGGTCCAATTTATACCTCTTTTCCGTATATCTGAAATAATAGGGGAAAACATCAACTATTGCTCTCTTCATAAAAAAATTTGTATTATTATAATAATATAAATTTTAACTTCCCAGAAATCTTTAACATTTTGAATGCAATTCTTCATTTATGATTTATAGATTTCAATTTGGACCTAATAGGAATACAATTCCAAATCTAAAATACTACATTTATTCTGTTGGCAATCAATCTTGCACTGTTCTATTTGACAGAATCAGATTCTGACTCAATGAGTATTCGCATTTTTGGCTCTTGTCCGTACCTCCAACCGTTTTTGATAAGTCGATATTTCCAAAATCAACAGAAAAAAAAAACCCAAAACAGTTTCAGCTTAAGAGAATCATTAAAAACTACGTTTCTAAAAAAATACTGTTCCAAAAGGTTCTTACATCCTTTAAAACGCCACATATTTTTTTTTGTATTCCAGCTAATTGTTTGCCAGCTAAAGAGAAATTAGTATAAAATTTTCGAAAAAAATCAAAAAACCTACATCGTAAGTTACTAAATGTTGCCAAATACGAAAATAATATAAACAAACGAACATCAATAAACCTTGGTATTTATTTTGTTCTTACATCACTTCTGACAATCGTAATACTCCATTCACCCTAGTAAATAAATTTTTCTCCTCGAGAGGGAAAAAAAATAAAAAATAACGTCACGTTTGACAAAAAAGGCAATCAACATATAAACTGGAAACGAACACCGCTGAAGAAAAAAAATCGTCGGAGTTTTTCGCCTTTATATTGAAAACTGCGAAACTTCTATAGTCGCATCGAGGTCGTCGGGAAGAGTTAAAAAGGAGTAAAGGAGAAGCCGAAAATGTCTCGGGGAATATATCGTTTTCCAATAGGTGGGTTGAGGCAGCCGAATATACATCAAATAACTATCGGAGAGTCCGCCCCGATTCGTCCCCTGCAGATATGAGAGTGGGTAAAAGGTGAATAGAAACATGGAAAAGAGCGAATCGACAAGACGAATGGAGTTCGAACGAATTGCTACAAGAATGAAGAAGAAAGCGTCCAGAAAGTTCTACGTGTGTTGCTCTAGAATACGTATTGGTCAAAATATTATTTGTCGTATTGTAAAATCAACAAATCGTAGAACACTGTAAAGAGGCGCCAAAGTATTTTTGAGTGATGTTTTCCAAATTTCTAAGAAAATAAAACTTATTAATATTATTATTTATATTCATATAAACACTATATGCAATAAACGGATTTATTGGTATAAATAATACATTTATTAATGTCTAATGTAATGAGAAAGGTCTAAAGTTTGTTTTTTATTTTAAATTACAGTAGAAAGCCAAAAATCTGAACTAATTGGGATGTAAACGAACTTTATTCACATATTTAGCCGATGCTATTCAAAACAAAAAAGACATATGGCGGTCTTTACTTTATGACCAGAGTTTGTTAAAAAGGTGGTACCGGATGGCAGTAGAGTAGCGGTAGCGGCGTGGGTAGGGGAAATTTTCAACTCGTAGTCGATCTCGACAGTACTGCGAGAGAGTTCAAAGCGGCAATACGCTGCACGCCAAATAAGTACGCGGAGATGGGACGCCCAAAGGGTGCAACGTTCCCTACGAATGTGAATAAATATCTCAGGCATTTCCCTGGATTAGAATATAGAAGTCCGCATATTTATTGCACAATATGCAATAGCGGATTGCTAAGTCGCGATAGGTTTGAATGTAGAAAACATTGTAAAAGTAAACGTCACGTATCGAATTTAAGAAACAGTTTTCCATACTGGCAATTTTTATATGATTTTATTTTTATGTTAAGTGTGTGCAACATCTCACAACATCTAGTATCTAATGAACACGTTCGTCTTTTTTGGGCTAAGTACGTTCCCTCATGGAAGCTGTCAACATCTATGCAATTACGATACACTTTGCCACGTATGCAAAGTCCAGAAATGGAATGTATAAAAGACGAGTTGAGAAATAAGAAAATCTGCCTATGTGTGGATGAAACAACTGATGCTCAGAAACGCAGCGTCATTCATGTTGTAGCGCGTCCTTTAAAACGTGATAGTCCACCAGCTTCATTGTTGTTATCCAGTAAAAGGATTCAGAAAACTAATGCAGAAACCGTTGTCAAGATAATAAAAGGTTCGTTGAGAGAATTTTGTATCACAGGAACCCAAGTCACAATGTTCGTTACTGACGGAGCCGCAACAATGCCGAGAGTTGGTAGGATGTTGAAAATATGTTTTCCGACTCTTCTTCACATAACATGCCTCATACACGCATGTCACCTCGTAGCAGAAACCATTCGAAAGAAGTATCCGATGGTGGATAAGTTAATAGCATCTACCAAAAAAGTGTTCATCAAATCTCCCAAACACATCCGTGTATTCAAACAATTGTGTTCGAAATTACCACCACCACTTCCGCCAGTAATAACGCGATGGGGAACATGGTTCCAGGCAGTATCTTACTATCAGAAATATTTTTCACAAGTGAAAAATTTCGTCTTGTTTCTGCAGCAGTTCGAGATAGCCAGCAACTTTTTTCCAATTGGGACGTTCAACAACAAATAGAGACATTTTCATGAACTACTCTGAAGTTGCAAAAGTTATTGAGCAATTATAAAGCAGTCACTTATCTGCACCAGACGCATTAAATTGCATAAACAATTTACAAGCCGCTCTACAAAACTTAACGAACACTATAGGAATCGATGTTGCTCAAAAATTTGGTGCAATTTTAACGAAAAATCCCGATTTACAAAAGGTTCGGTCTATAACTGAAAATCAAGAGTGCCCAGATGAGGAAAAGGAATATCTGACATTTGCAAATCTTACTTCATTGGATGTCGAACGATCATTTTCGAAGTATACGACAACGTATTCACAACACCGTCGACGGCTGAATGAATCGACAATGGAAGCGTTGCTGATGTTGCAATTCTATGCAGTTTACCAGGGCGGTTGCCAATTGCCACAGTGGACATCAAGACGACAGGAAAAGGTAACAATATTATTTTTCACTAATATTGTATATTACGTACCTACTTTTATGCGGTGCGCTACTGCCGGTACCACCTTTTTAACAAACTCTATTTATGATACATTTTACCGAGACCGAAAAAAATAAATTTAAAGGCAGCCATCCCCTTTTATGATACGTTTTGCGCAGACCGACAAAAAAACATTCCAATCTCACACTTTTATTCACTACAAACCATTATTATTATTATTATTATTATTATTATTACAAACAATCAGTCCTTATTGCCAATTTCGTTTATGAGACAGGTAAACAGACGGAATAATAATGCAAAGTGCATCAAACTGACCAGACTTGTAATAGATCTTATTGACGTTATATCCAATCCATAGTTTTTAGCTTCAAGTACTGTCTAATCTATTGGAGGAAGTGGAAACAGTTGTTTCTATTCTGTTTTGTATTTCAAAAATTGTTTGTAATGTTATGCAATTTCTCGAAAATTATAATTAATTGCGTAATGCATAGTATGGTTCATTCAACTGCAAATGGGCTCTACTGACACATCCTTGAAGGAATACGTCTATGTGCCAGTCAATCTGTATAAAGAGTACATTATACACACGACGTTCCGTTAAAGACTCCTGCATATTAACCATTCAATCACTATAATAACGGGTATTTATTATATTGATAAACAGGTTTCAATTTGATAAACATAGTTCATTGTTATAATAAATTTATTAGTTAATATAATAATATTTTTTGTTGCTTTAACAAAACAAAACCAACGAACACGATTTATTGAATTAACCAATTTGCTTTCTTTAACGTTTAACGACATTTCTATTTCATACACATAACCTAACCTCAACGTTTCAAATTGCACAAAGCCGCAATAAAAGCAAACGCTTCTCCTCTGACGACGTGCACCGTTCACATATCTGCAGTTATCTACAATTTCAGCTTTCCTTCTACAAAGCAAAGAACAATCACCTTAAACCAACGTCGCACATCCCATCATATCGTAGGAGCTCGCGACAAATTATATTTGCACAGTCGCCTTCGCTACGGCTTTTATCTTTCACTCGGTTAAAACTTTCTCGTTTTACGGGCTTCCATCTACAAGTTTACCGAGCGGGCAGAAGATATAAATTGTGCTCCCTCTCATCGTATTTAACAGTGGAACGAGTTAAGAATCGACTTGTGGGAGATGTTTTTGTACTGGAAATTATCAAGAAGTTGTGAAAGATGGTTATCATTACTTTGAAAATTAGATATGCTGTTATATAGTAGATGTTGATTTTGTCTTGAGATCATCAATTTGTTAGTAGCCTAATTAGAAGTGTTTTAACGGTATTTAGATAGAAACAAGCATTGTTACAATGTACCTCTGCAAGTTTTGTCTAAGGCAATTTTATATTCAAATCAATACTGTCAGTTACCTTTTGTCACCCGGAAATGGAAAATGATTGGGCATTCTAACGCTAGTGAAGAAAGATTTACATTCAGAGTGGCAAAATCGTTGGCAGCAGAACAATGATGAAAGATCAACACAGTATGCCTTAATCAACTCTGATATAGATTATAGACCGAGCTTGAAACACAGATCATATAGTTTCCACAGGATTTTTTTCAAACATTAGCAGGTTAAAACTTGACTACGGTCGATATCCTGCTCATTTGTATAGACTGCAAATTGTGGAGTTTTCGGAAGTCAGTGTCGAGATGGATCTAAGTCACCTGATCCTAGGACGCAGTACGCACAGTCAACAAAGAAAGTAGTGAGCAATTAACAAATATTATGGACCGTCTCGGTGATCGAATGGTTAGCATACTTGCCTTTCGATCCAAATGGCGTGGATTCATATTCCTACCACGACGGTTGGTTTTTAATTACGGATGCAGATGGAGCATGCCTTCTTCTCGCATAAAGAAGTAAAACCATAGGCCCCGGCAAACATCTGTGTTCGTTCCTTTCCTGTGTGGATTTTTGATGGGTCGTGAAACGTGAAGTTTTCTTTCTGTCAAAACCCAAGGTTTCAGGTAGTCTAATTTATATAGACCGTTTTCGGTGGTTAATGGGTCCAGACCCAAAATGCCAAGACAAGAAAAGCAACTTTACAAAACATGTTTTTCACATATTTCAAAAATACTATGAAAATTAAATTTGGTGCCCAAATAAATCCAAATTCGAGTGTAATGCTTCAATCCAAAGACAAACCACCAATACACATAATATACCAATTGTCAACTATAACTGATTTATTAGTCATTTATCTAACAGAGAAAAGAATATTGTGGTGGGGACGTTAGATGGCACCGCCTGCCATGTGATCTATACAAATGAAGAGTCTTCTATTGGTTACATATGTAGCTACTGAATCAAATTTGGTAGAGGTAGGAAGGGTCTTGCAAAAGGTTAGATAACTCACTTTATTCCAGTTCCTTTTACAAAAATTAGATTTGGTCATAGTTTGGTAAAATACTGCTCGGTTCTAACTCATAACAAAGTTACTTAGTGTTTTCTAAAAGACACTGAAACTTTAACCAACTAAAATTAATATCATTTTAATTTAGCAAGTTTTGATTGAAAGAATGCTAGTGCATTAAAAAGAAAATTAAAAAGAATAGTGCAACTTTGGTGACAAATGTTAGGGTATAAATATCATTTACGGCGAAAAGGTGTTAGTAACAAAGCCAGGAAACACTTTACACATACCATTTACACTCTAAAACGTGAAGTTATAACAAGCTCAACAAACTTTCTCCCATCAACCTCCAAATCTGCATCAGAACGTTTTCAAGAAAGTTTTGACCTAAATACGCCGCACAATGGCTTCTGAATAAATCTTGAATACAGCAATTTCCCTAAACTGTCAAAGATGCAACAAATAGGCTTAAATTATTTATTCGTTTAGACATTCTGTATGTTAAGCATGGAATCCGCTGCTTTACTTGTGCTGCATGACTAATATACTACATAAGAGTAACCCAAAGTTTAAATTTTAAAGCCTTCAGAAATTGAATTACTACCCTATTCACTTCCTTAATCCTTTCCATTCCTCCAAGAACATCGCCAGAACTTAGACGTCACTCGGTCACAGTCAACTTCGTAAATGGCCTTATAAATTAGCGCCCGGCTAACGCGATTCTGGCGCAATTCAGCCCCCGTTTCGAAAGGCTAATTTAATTTATCCGCAGTTCAGCGAAGCCTCGGGCGTGCAATTGGACGAGAACGAGAACTTAGCGGCGGAAGAATTCCGCATTCAAATCGTGAGAGAGGCGAACTACTACATCGGCGATGCGCGGTAATGGCTTCTAGTGCTAGTGCAACTAGATTAAGCGATTTAATTTTGTTCGTCTTCCGAAGACGAGCTAGAAACGTAGGCGAAAAAAGAGAAGTCAAGTTAACTCACCTTAGGGTCGAAGTTGAAGACTTTGTCGCACTTCAGAGGGCATTCCAGACCGCACTTGCACGTGCCCGGGGTCAACAGGTACTCTTTCACTTGATCCAGCGAACTCAGTGCCGTATTGCTGGGACTGTAAACGTATAAAAGAAGGAATTTATTAGATACATTGGTTGTTAAGTGGTGCTATTGCGGTGAATGGTGAAAGGCGATCAATCAATTTTGATAAGCGATTAAATTTAATTGCATTAATTAGAAGCACTAAATTTAGATCTTTTATATGAGATAGCGTAATGTATGCTACCCGCTTCTAGCGCAAAATTATAATTATAGAAGCAGCAGCTTTTCTGTTTGCTAATGTTGGAATCATGAGCTCATCTCTACTGTAATCGTAAAAATAAATGCCATAGCCAACTTGGTTAACTGGAATTCCGCGGTAACTGAGCCATATACTTATTTCTTACATAAAAATTGAATTTGAATGTCCCGCGCATGATAAATCGGTAAATATTTTACAGAGCAAACTGCTTAAACAATATGTATGTGTTTGTAGGCGATTACAAAACAATACATTTAATATAAATTATTCGATGTATAACTACACTGAAATACTACTCTTTCAGTTGCCTCACATTTACGAGTAACTGTAACAGTGAATTATAAAGAATTTATAAAACACAAATTTTGCAAAACTAATAATCTACAAGTTTGGCTGAATCTTCACTGTTTTCCGTTAACGTTCGATTCGTCAGAAACAATTGAAATACGCTTTAACGCGTACATTTTGAAAATGTAAAATGCTGATCTTACATATAAGTATTTAACAAAATTCTTCGCTTGTTTCTCAAGATTCCCAATAAAGGAGACTAAATTATGCACAACTGAAACTGACTTGAACTGTTGATTAACAAGAATGATGCAAAAACTGTATGGTAGTATGGCAAATAACACTAAGTATCGGCACACTCCGCACCACACAAATTATTATTTGATTAATTCGGAACAGCTGTTTCGAGGATGCATCGATTCCCATTGTCAACCGTACGACCGAATGATGTAAGAAAAAAATGTTTAATTCTAACATCCCAACTCTCAAAAACCCGCGATGAGAAATTTGTGAAATTTCTAGGGGACAAGATATAAACGTCTGTTCCAGTTTGTGAAATACACTCATAAATCTTCTGGGCAATTCGAAAGATAAACTGACTATAAAGGAAAGGTCGGGAATTTATGAAATTGCATGTAATGACTGTGATAAAGCCTACATTGGACAAACGAAACGGGCGATAGGCAGTAGACTCGAGGAGCACATCGCACGCTATCGATATAGAAAAATTAAATCATCAAGTGCAACACATAAACGAAACCCTGCATAATATTAAATTAAAAAACCTAAAATTAATTCAAAAGATAATTTCGCCGAGGGGATTAGAATTTGCGAAACTATTTATAATGAAGACAAATTTGCTGAACAGAGAGAAAGGGCCACTGGTCCATTTAACTCTTATTGATTCATTGGGATAAAGCGGCCACACGTTTTACGTTTCGTGCTACACAGACAAGAAACTTTCGTTTATTTTCCGTATATTTCACATATTTTAGTTTTAGGGTATATAGGCGGTAAAAGTTTGTAAATATCTTTTTGAGAACAGGGAGAGAACAAGGCATGTTACAATTAAATTTTTTCTCATATCGTTCGGTCGTACGGTTGACAATGGCAATCCATGAATTTTCTAAACAATTGCTCCGAATTAATCAAATAATAACTTAAATGGTGCGGACTATACCGATACCTTAAAGTTGATTAACCTTAAATTATAAAATGCCGGAATGGTGATTATGATCGGGTGTGAAGGTTTACTGGAAATTCACAAAATTGCTTCTGATATAACTTCAAGGCCTTTATATATTCAGATTCTTTCTTTCTAAATTTTTTTGTGGAGACCGTGTTTGGTATTCCAATTAACTAAATTGTCTGCAATATCTTCCACTCCTTTAGATCTATCTGGTCAACAAAAATTATCATAGATGTATACCAAACAAAGCTCCTAAATAATTTAAATTAACACCTAAATTTTGTAATATGTTGAAGTATTCCATGAATTATTAAGCCAAAAAGGTAAAAGTAGGAGGTAACTTGAAGATGGTGATAATTACCAAACAGATATTTCTTGCTCTTTAGGGAAATACACACTTTAAATTTGTGGAATATTAACTAACAAAAAGATGCTTTAAAATTCTGAATCTGCACATTTCACTAACTTCGCAATCTAATGAAAGTGTAGTTTTAATAATAATTTTAGTGACAAACACCAAAGAAAATATGCTTAGAACATTGCTGCAAATTTCTCAAATTTTAGGGAGAAAATATACAGTGAAATTCTAAAGTAAATATTTCCTTCCCCGTCCTCCTACTAATTACCTTTGAACATTAGAAACTGGCGTTTTAAGAAGAAAAAAGTTCAATTATATGTCTGATGAACATCAGAGGAGACAATTTGGTCCCCTTTGTATAAAAATAAAAACAGGTTACCAAATCATTTATTACTGCATATCATGATATTGTTTAAGTTATGTGGTATGGCTGGATTTATTTTTCCATTGCTTCCCCAAAAAAACGTAAAAACATACAGGATATTCCATTTAAGATAAAACAAATTGGCATCGCTTCCGGCAACATCGAAAATTGATTTGAACTGTCGACAGTAAAAATAATTTTTAAAAAACGCTAGCTGCTAGCTTCGTGGGAAGGGGTCGTATAGCTCCTTGTACTGTACTAGGTTATTAATAGTTACTATCATGGAAATTTAACGATTCTTGATAATATCAAAGCAATTTACGATCTTACGACTCTCTTCTACTAAAAAAAAAAATTTTTTATACTATCAAACGATGAATCACATTTTTGGACTACAATGTAATAATAGTAATAACTTAATAAGATATCTTGAACGCACAACATTTATCTTATTTAACTTTAAAAATCCACAAACAGAATCAAAAAATGAGTAGGTGGTGTTGGTTCAATAATGAAGAGTTAACCCAAAATTCCTGAGAAAATAATGAAGATAAAAGAGGCTTGCTTTTAAAGATTTAAAAAATGTATTTATGATTAAGAAAGGCCATTCTTACGAATTTTTTATCAAGATGCTTTAGGACAAGATCTTTACTATTCTTGTGCTTAGACCATTTAGAAGTGTTACCCACAGAATTAGGATACAAGAGTTTGTAAAAATGAAACCTATTTCATTCATTGGTTCTTAATGGTTTTCCAGTATCCAATATGGTGACAAAATATAACTTTTCCCAAGTTATATTTGATGACATGTTCTGCCTGTGGTTGAAAATCTCGAAATCTATTCCATTTATTTCAAAACCATCCTTCAGTAACAGTTGCTTTTTAATTTAAAGTGAAATGTCAATATAGCGTCGATGGATGATTTTCTTAGTAATTAATTTTGAATATCACTTCAATATGCGTCAATGCCATGTAATTAAAGAGCAATTAGAATCACTACAATAATGGCCCCCTGGTTAATGAGCAATCAAATACATATACATCAAGAACTGTCCACATCTCCCCTTCAGTTCATTAGGAATTCAAGAAATCTCCCCTGGTTTTGCCACAGACTATTTGGTGAGTCGTTTTTTCCCCAACTGATACAAATAACTTTGAACGCATCCGATTTTCCAAGCAAGCAGAAAGCGAACGATATACCGAATACCGACATATAGCGTTCAACTTTTTGGTTAGTTTGCATTTTCGGCTGACTTGCCTTGCTTGACTCATTCGGCATCCCCACAACGCGGTAAGGTCAGATATTTAACCGCAAGGAAGCTACAGAGATATAATGAGGGGAAAGGAGATTTTCATATTTACATATCCGCGTAGGTTTTGTTTAATAATTCTGCGGTACATTTGCGGTTCGGATTTATGGTTTTAAGGGACCCATCGTGGGTTGGTCGGACGGGGCAAAGGAGACACAAAACACACGCTTTACACACACAGTTCGCTTTGTGGCCGGCTGCTGGCCACTCATTAATTATTAATTTAACCCCTTTTCGCCTTTGGCGGAGTCCATTAGTTAGTGGCGGTTAGGTAAAAGTGCCGGCTTGTTGTTGAAGAGGGTTGGTTCGTGTTGGCTTTTTTTTTTATTTTGGGGTTATCTAAGTGGAGTATGTGAAGGTACATGAATATTGTATAAATATTAGCGAGTTAGTACTAAACAATCGGCTTTTTTTATTAGAGGTAATTTGTACATTTAATCCACTTTATAGTCAAGCAGATGTAAGAAGACAAAGAGATACTTTTGTATATAAAATATAACAAGAACGTATGATATAATTCTATTAATGCAGGATTTGAAAGTAAATATTAACAATTAAGACCAAAGAATCTATTAAGTAGCAAATATATAAAAGGCATTGACTAGCGATAAGATCTATCGCTAATCATTGCCTTTAAGAAGTTATAACCAAAGAAGTAGGTTTAGGATCTCTAAACCTACTTCTTTGGTTATAACTTCTTTTATTAGGCCGTTTCGTAAATATTTCTACAGTCACCAATATCGACATGTTTTTTGAAATCACTTGAATGACTTTTCATTTCAGTTTGAATTGTAGCCCATTCAAACTTGATACGATCTTGGTCATATGTTAGGTCATAACTATTAAATTTTGCTAGAAATAAGTGTGGCATGTACCTTGATTTAAAATTGTTAATACGATTTTGGATCTATAATAGAACTGTATTTGTAACGGGGAAGCAAACAGTGGATAAACTAAAATTTCTCATATCTGTGTTTCTTAGAGAACCACAAATCACTAGTTGGTTAACGGTTAAACATTTGTGCTGTATGTTGAAAGTTCAGTCAATAAAATTGTTGAAATGTGGAATATCATAACTGGAAGAAGGCGTAACATGTTTGTTTTGCTCATATGCACAAAGCTTGCAATACAGGAATTCTTGCAAATTACATAATAGCTAATATTTTGTAAAACTGGAGTTTTCTTGCAAAATCTTAATTGTGGAAAAACTGTTGTGAATTGAAAGTTATGATATTTATGATGCAATCGAAGAAAATATTTTACTAAATGTTTTATTTCAAATTTTTTTTCTTGATTGAAAATTGAGCAGCATTACCAAACAAGTGACAATCTGTTCTCCTTTGAACTACTTAGCTTTTATTCCTGAAAACTGTTATATATGAAATGGCATTTAAACAAATGAACGGCATTTAAAAACATGAAATTAAATCAAGAACTTTCGTGTCTGTTGGGGTAGTCATATAATGCCGGCAGTATATTTCCTTGGTTCCTGTTTTTACGCGTGGTGACGGCCCCCGGGTATATAAGCTTTAGAGCTTCTCATAACCTCAGGAATGTATAAAAGGTGTGTATAAAGTGTTACAAGACTCGAACGCAGAGCGCCCTAACTCTACCACAGTCAGACGCAGGCTCTCTTACCACTGGGCCACCGAGCTGTTTCAAATATAGACCAGCAAAGTTGTTTTTGCAATCGTTTTTGTTTTACGCGATAGTTTCATAAAAATTGTCAAATATAAAGCTTACTTTAAACACGCTTTATCAATTCCAGGTGCAATATGTAGAAAAAAATAAAATAAATCTCAATTACACACGAAAAAAAATGCCTAGTAACAAAAACAAAAAGTAATGCTCATATATCTCATGGTATTAGTGGAATCTTTCCCGGCAAAAACAATGCCAGCAGAGAAAGAAATACCAACATACGGACATATTTCTACCCGGCGTCATCACCGTAGTGACGAGCACTACTTTCTGCTGCCTGTATTACGTTTACCTCTCAATTTACGCCAGCAAACTCTAAAACAGCACTGAAAATATCTCCCGGCGCCACCTAGCGCCAAGAGACACAGTCATGCCGTCCTAGAACGTAGCAACACAAACCGGAGTACAGATGCCCGCCGCTTATCGTTATAACACAAAATAATATTTTCTTAAGGATAGTGAATAGTTTTAGTTAAATCAAGAAAGTCTTAGAATACTTAGAAGTCTTGAAATGCATATTATTTATATCCAGATTACCTTGTTTAATATACAGTACGACGTATCCGTAAATAACGCAGTAAATTATTCTCATTACTTGTGATTTTAAAAAGACTAAGATAGATTATCTACAGAATAATGTTTAAAACAAAAGTGAACTTTAATCTAGAAGTACACATAAAAAAGTGCCTAGAAACAATAACCAAGATAATAAGTATTGATGGAATCAATCCCGACAAAAACAATGTGAGAAGAGAAAAGTACTAACGCTTTTTGCTTCTGCCCAAATTGCTGTTCATCTCTCAGTTTATGTCAGCAATCTTCTGAAACAGCACTGAAATAGTTCCTGGCGCCATCAAGTGTCAAGAGATATAGTTATACCCATACAATGATACAAGCTTCAACGTACAACGTTTTTCTGTCTTGGAATTTTTTGATTTTGTAACCTCAAGAAAATATTAATTCAGAACAAATTAATTTTGCAAAAAAATCTAATTCCTTCATGCAAGAAACCATTTCTCTGCGTGTAGAAATGTCTGATATACATGACCATGGCTGTATGTTTACAATTTCTCTACACATCTAGAAATTGTGTTCAAAACAACGAAGCTAGGTAGTAACAAATTTTTCAAACACCTTTTCTACCAAATGATCTCACATCCGCAACGGAAAATTTTTATCTATATACATATGTCCAAACAAATGTGCTGTGTGCATGTCCTTGTTCCAATTTGATTACCATGTGAATTTCTATGTAAACAGATTACTTTTTATCAACTATTACAATCGTAACGGTCGCAAAAAAGTAGAATAACAAATACAAACGAGTTGCTGTTATCTGAATAACAATTCCAAAAATGTATAAAACAAAACCTGCGATGTAGCCATGCTAGGCGTATTTCATAATTATCTCATATTTTTCTAGTTAATTTAGGAATATGTTAAATACTTTAACAAATATTTAAAGAAGAAATTAGCTGATAGTCTTATTTTGTTGCAGCAATTTGCTATTAACTAAACACATTACAGCACAATTTATAATTACATAAAAATGTTAAATCCGCTAAAGATAAATACATCGATACATAATATATGCGTTCTTGCAAAACCGGTTACATATCACAGACTCACGATTCTACAGTAAATAATCGACATTATGTACGAGAGCTACAATTAGAATTTCTCAACTTTGCAAGAATTTATATGGGAGTACTACTCCGAATACCGACCGCTCAAGTGTTGAAATAATCCAGTTTTTCAGCTAAATTACTTTAATCGTGCCTAGTTTACGTGATTCATCTAAATAAACCAGCGGTAATAGGCATGCATTAAGGTAATTTTCATAATAAACTATTCAAGTAGATTCTTAGAATCGGATTCGTGCTAGATACGTATAGTAAGTATATTAAATTATTGAGGCGCGTTCAAGAAAAAAAAGTAGGTGAAACGTATTATATAGTTAGTAAATTACCCGTAAATATTTTCATGGAATAAAAAAGCTAGTTTTAAACACATATCTAAATTGGAGGTTATTAAATATACAGTGTGGAATTATTTTCATTTTTTCCAATTCCTATTAATAAAATGCTGATTTTATATATTAAATCGCATTATTAAAACAATAGTTTAATCAAAAGGATGAATAAAATGTTTACACCAACACTTTATTCACGCCGCTATTGACAACACGAATAAAGTAAAAAAAAAATAAAATTTGCACTACCTTTGAAATTTTCGTTGCTATGGCTTGTTTATAAAACACGTGACACTTGACACAAATTCTTCAATTTGTCGATTTAAGAGGCTGAAAGTGTGTTTGAAATGGCAAATAACCTGGAAGAAAGCGTACCACAAGACGCTGCTGCCATATTTTTCCCTACCGTATATAGGTCTTTTTTCTTACACAGTAGCCAATTTACTGAAACCTTATTTTTCTGTTTCCTTCAGAACTTTACATCCCCTACGTGACGTGTTGCTAAACAATAAAGACAAAATAGACAACCTAAAAAAGAGAGGAGTGTACAAACTCACTTGTCATACGCGCCAATGTAATTACGTTCGCAGGACGTATCGAAATTTTGAGACCAGAATTAAAGAACACCTACGTTGTACACAACCTAACAGCACTGAATTCTTCCTCTTCGCTAACAGTCTAGTCGAAATTGGTCACCAATTTAATGTTAACGACAATTATCGAACAATATCTTGTAGTCGAAAAATATCACTGCCCCCAGCAATTATGGTATGGGCTAGCTTTTTTATGATGGAGCAGGACCAATATACCTGATCAAGGATATAATAAATCAGGCAGTATATTTGAAAATTTTTTAAACAAACGGTTATGTTAACGTACGCCGAGTAGGAGATGCCATTGCAATAGATCTACATGCACGACCATGACCCAAAAAATAAGAGCCACAGTGTCCAGAGATGGCTACCAACAGCGTCTATTGAGACTCTGGAGTGGCCCGCTCAATCTTCAGACCCCAACCCAACAGAGAACCTATGAGAAGACATGCTGCTATGTTTTTCCACACCAGGAATATAGTTTATTTGTATTTATCTAATTCAACTAGGAATTAAATAATTAATTTATAACAGTAATTGAGTTTTACTTTGTTATTGCCACACACCAACAGACAAATATGTTTTCCAAAGCAAAACACTCAACTAAAGGAATATACAAAGCCTACAACACAAAAGTATCCATGGATGTGAAGAATTTTAAATGTTTAACTCAGTAGATATACTTCTCAGCAGAAAATGTGGTTTTGCAACCTGACATTCGATTGGCCAGCAATTGCAAATGAAGAAACAACACAAGAAGACCAAGAAGTCCTTTAATATTATGTATTTACTTAACGATTTAGATGCTCTGAAGGTCAAAAGTTGTTTATTCCACCCTTACGTGTAAAAACGACATTTCAATGAAACTTTCTTCTCTTTCAAAGGTACAAATTTTTTACAAATACGATTACAGTTAAATCAACTAACATTATGAATTTATTTAACTAATTTGGCCAAAACATTTTCTACTAAAAGCTTTTTTCATGAGGCTGGAAAAGACGCATACTGGGAAAACAATTTTTTCTACATTAGACTGATCAACCTTCAGCCCAAAAATACGATAACTAGATTTTTATAAATATATATTATCATCAATAACTTCCCTTCCACAGAATGTCGAAAGGTATTAGTAAAGTTTTTAGGGGGCAAGATATGAACGTATGTTTCAGATCGCGAAAAACATTCAAAAACCTTCTTGGCAATCCGAAAGACAAACCGAACATGAGAGAAAAATCGGGAATTTATAAAATTACATGTAGTGATTATGATAAAGCCTATATTGGTCAAACGAAACGAACAATAGGTACTAGATTCATTGAGCACATCAGGTACATATTACAGATACGAGAAGATTGAATCGCCAAGTGAAACACAACACATAAACGAGACCGCGCATAATATTAAATTAGAATTATTTACACAAAAAGGAACACGCATTTGGTGGATAAAGAGAACGGACCGCTATCCTAGTCAAACCTTTTTGATTTATTAGGGTAAGGTGGGCACATGTTTTACGATTCATGCTGCAGACCCTTTCGTAAATTTGTCGGTATAATTCGCATATTTCAGTTTTACGGTATACACTCTATACAGACAGCAAAAGTAGATACTTGTAAATATTTTCTCGAGGGTAGGGATAGAACAGGCATGTTAGAATTAAAGTTTTTTCTCATATCATTCGGTCATACGGTTGAAAAACTGTTCCGGATTAGTTAATAACTTATGTGATGTGGAATGTGCTAAAAAAAAACGGCAGAATCTTATGCACTTGCATTTGAAATTGAAATAATTATTGGACTCCAATATAAAATTTGATTTTGCATACCTTTGACTTTTCCCAAATAACTTACTCTACTAAATTCTCATGTAACTGAAAGTAAGTCTGTCATTCGTCAAATATCAGAAGTATCTATGAAGTATCTATTACCAATTTCACCATATTGTTGTTCATTACCTTGTACACTTCTTACTTACTTCTAAAACCTGTACATATATCTTTTGATAATCAGCTCAACACCTTTTACTGGACCGTAGTAAGCTTACGAACCAGGAAGCTTAAAAATTTCGATCGATACTAGCGACATCTATTCACCTCCTCAAAATTAAATAAACTCTAAGCGTAAAATGATCACGTAAGGGTCGTTTTAAAAACGCGCGAGAAGCAGCGAAAATCGTCTTAAGAACAGCACAAACTAAAGCCCTTTTTTATAGACCGCGTACAAGGGGAAGGAGGTTGCGTCTCCCTTATCTAAGAATGTCGATTATTAAAGGAGGATAACGACAAGGGAAGAGAACCGAGGGAGAATCGTATATACGACACACGGTGAAAGAACGCCCTAGCAGTGGAAGTATTTTGTTAAGGCTGGTGTGACGACGCAGGAAATTTTCTTTATGTTCGCTGACCCAGATTTAATGGGGATAGGATATACGGTGTTCTTCTGGGGGTCGTTAAGCTCTAATAGCTATGCCGGAGCGACATATATAGCGTGCGTACAGTGTATATAACTTGCTTCGTCTTTTATATACCCTTTTGTTGATTTATGACATGCTACGGATGAAAGAAGGTATGTGTATATAGGAAATTTCAGGATATTTGAACCATTATGGATGCTTAGAAGGTGTAGCATGACATTTTTGAGTTTGAAAGAATTTAACATTGTATTAGACTTGCTACAGAACCCCCAAACAGCCATTTTTTAAAAGAATACTCACGGCTTCTCCTGATCCAAAAAGTTTTAAATCATCGGAAACCACTTGTATGCGTCCGTCTGAATACTCTTATGCTGCTTCCAAAGTGGAACATATAAGAAAATGGCTTGTGTTAAATGCGTATTCTCCTATTACACTCCAAATACATTTTGAAAATTGCAAATCTTTGGAATTGTATCAAGGCAAATAAGTTGTTCACAAAATTGCAAAAAGGCAATGAAAATCCAGTATTTTGAACCTAACCCAATTGATTTATTGTGAACTCCACAATATTGATAATCCTGAAGGACAATTTAGCGTAGCGTTTGCGTTATTTCAACTCTTGCGGGGCTCAAATAATAAAAAGTTTACAATGTTTTCAATAGCCATCCTCAAAGGGCTTTTGGTAAAGATTTACAAAATTCATATTAACTAAAAATGAAAATTACTTAGTTATAAATCAGGTTCTGGAACGCGGCTCTGGATCACAAGAACACTTCACTATCATCCTTACCACAATATATCACTAGTTCCGAACGCTAACTAACTAGCTGTCAACTAATCCCTGAATTTTCCCAACATTTTTTAGCCAAAAGTATTGCTCTATTTGCCAAAATTACATTCTTGCATTTTATTTGAATAAAATTTGGAAAAATATTAAATTTTCTACAGAAATTTAATATTAGCATCAATTAATCTTACTTCTTATCTTAAAGAATTGGTTGAGGGAAATATGCCGGAATTCATAGCACTAAATTACGGTTCAATAGCTAAGTTATCACCTTCGGCAGCAAAATTGAACATTTTTGCAGCTAGTGCATAATGGTATTTAGATGTAGAGCTGCTCTAAAGTCATGGCAAAAAAGTAGCTGCCATGAAACCAGTTTGATACATGAAAAGGGAGTGTATGTAAAGCAGTTGAGACATACGGATCATGTTACTATCAAATGATCCAAAAGTCGAAGAAAATAGAGAGCGTAACAGCCGTATTTTATTGGACTGTAGCATGAACCGCTATGGTATACAAAATAACCACTTAACGAAATCCACAAGTAGAAAATAAGCGAAATAATTCCTAATAACTTCTTCAATAAGACCAAAAGTACGGCTATCCCCCTCTACTCAGTACAAGAGACATAAAAGTTCTGGCAGTCTTAAAATAATACGTGCAGGAAAACCTAAAGATTAACTCTTCCATCTATACCAACAAATGTAAAAATGCTATGAAACTCTCTAACAGTAATGGTACTGAATTATATAATTAAGGGTTTAATTTTGATCTTTTTATCCCTTTAAACATAGATTTTTTTGTATCCAGAGTGTTTCAATAGTGAATATTTTAGAAAGTGATGGACGTTTTGAGTAAAAAGGTTTATGTAGGGTCAATCGGTATTAATATGATACAAAAATGTCAACTTTCTACCATAACTCGTAAGTAACTAGACCAAATCTGCTACGAAAAATACTGAGATATACACTTCTGGATGCTGAATCCATTTATGGAGTACCTCTAACTATCAGAGTGATGCAAGCGACTGTTTAAGTTACTCGCGCATGCTGTAAAACAACTCCCTAAAATAAAAAGCTAGCCATAAGGTTTATTTTAAATCAGATTTATTAAAAAAATTCACTAAAACATATTTTTAAACATCCTTAAACATAAGATCCATTATAACACGATTACTGAAGATTGTAATTCTTAAAAGACGAGTGGGATATCAATTCCCTGCTTCGTCCAAGATTAGGCTCCGCAAGCCTTTTTGAACACATCTTGTCCTTCCATGAATGAAATACCTTCTGGCTCGTAATGCATCTTTTTTCTTGGTTGAAAACTGAACTACAACCCAAGCAACCGTAGGTTTATAAAATCCGGGATTAGTGTCACTTCTATTACAATTTCCAATTAGCCCTTCAAATTTTAGATCTGACTGTTCTTTTGTCTCAATATCTCTTAGGAAATCTCCCTGTCGTAGTTATCGCTATCCTTGTCTACAACGATTTCACTCTGGATTTCTGAATTACTGTCCGACGAAAATATTTGCTTAGCTTTCTTTTGTCTCTTCTTCTTTGCCGGCTGTTTATATAATATACAGCCTTACATACATACCTTAATAGATCTATTGTAAGAAAATGCGCTTGTGTGTGTTACGATAGTTGGAAGTTTTTAATAAACTACAATACTACTCCAGAATCTTCTTCCTTCAGTTCAGTAGGTGCAAGAAATGACCTACTGAAATGTTGGTGTCGTGTGCGAATGATGGCAACACATTTACATAGGATGTGTTCTGCCGTCTCCAGATCTTCTTGGCGTAGACGACGGATTTGATCTTCAGCTTTTCCTAGTTAGAAAAGGTGATATTTTAGGGCTACATGACCTGTCAAAAATCCTGCCAGTAATCTAAGGTCCCCTTTGCTGAACGATAGCGTTATTTTTGCCCTCTTCGGCGAGCCTGATGAGAGTGCTTTCGCCTGGTTTTTGTCCTGGAACACTTTCCCAGTACGAAGTCTTTTGAATATCCTCCCATGTCTTAACTGTTTGTTTTATGTGGCTCTTTTAGAGACCACAGAAGGGGTTAGGACCAATGAAAGGCATGTCCGGTGCTTCTTTAGCCAGTTTCTATCTCTTGGTGACTTGAGACCCACCGCAAATAATATTTTTTCTAGTATATCACATTAGCCTCATTTTTTAGAATGTACCATATTAGCGCCTAGTGACCCTATACATGTCTCTAGTTCTTAATAGTGAGAGAGATACAGCTGATGATGAAGTCCACGCCGCTAAAAATTCTACAAATTAGCAATTATAGATTTATGCGCCCAAGTTTTCTCCTCTAGCATTTACATTGGTTAGTAGTTTTGTGTAGGATATAACAATCTCATAATAATCTACGTCGACTTTTTAGAGTTTGTGCTATGTGATAATAATAAGTTGGCACTAGAGACAGACGATCCCAAATTCACGCAATATTGTGGTTACTTAATAAAAATCGGTAATTTGTTTTGAAACCCCCTATACTTCAACATGCTTCCATTCCTTATTTACCGTTTACTGATTTACAACTTACCGCATAAAGAAATCCTATATATACGCGTATTCCGTTGCCGTGTGTGAAATAGAAGAAACAAGGGAAATAATAAAAAGTATAACGGCCGTGTTTTACTACCTTTCAAATAAACAATAATGTCAGATGTGAAAGGCCTACGATATTCATAAAGTTTCCTGAAAACTTTTATATGTATCTATGTGTTCCTGTTAATCTTTGATGTTTTACGAAACTGAATACGTACGCAAGGTTTTATTTTCCTTCTTTGGCATTTTTCCAAGGCGATTTATAAATATTTCAATCATCGGTCGAATTCGCAAAACTATAAACATAAGCAGATAAGACAAGATTGACACGTTCTATAAATAAATAATCTATCTCTGCACGCATTTGTTTTTTGCTCTTTCTGCAAAGATGACTGATATATTCGGTTTTAATACAAATCACTTGAGAAATATTAACTTTGTAAGAATATTTATTAAATATAATTTTAATTTCGAAAATCTATAAATGCATAACTTGTTTAATACTCTAGTACGCTATCAAAATAATGCTTAGGGGTGCAATAAACCGATAATCCACCTGCTATGAATCCACGCCTCTTGTCATTCGTACGTACACTAATTATGTTTAGTTTGAATTGTGTCGTTCATTAGTTCCTTAGTATCATTGTAAATACAAATAAAAACAGTATTTTTACCGATTTCAAGGAGTTTTAATTTTATTTGTGTGCGTCTATTTTCGCGGTCAATTATCATAATGGGAAAGAAGAAGGATATAACCACAGAGAAAAAGGCACGAATTTCTGCTCTTCTAGAGAAGGAAGAGTTCTCTCAACGTGAAGTTGCACAAAAAGAAAGTGTATCACATCAAACTGTTCTGAGAATCGCGAAATTAATTAAGGAGAATATTCCTAGCACAAGTAGTGGCAGAACATACTGTGCTGGCAAACGCAAAACAAGTGAAAGAGATGATCATCGTATAGTAAACATGGCTACGGAACATCGTTTTTTATCCACTAAAAGTGTTCATAAAATTCTTAGTGGAGAAGGTATACAAATCTCAGCCCGAACAGTCCGTAGGCGTCTTCATGAAGCGGGCTTGAAATGCAGATGTCCGGCAAAGGAGCCAAGACCAACATCTAAAATGAGACTGACACGATTTCAATGGGCTAATGGGCTAAAGAATATAAAAATTATACAGTTGATGGCTGGAGAAAGGTAAGTTTCATTTATCATCTGTATTTTTGGTCAAATTCATCCTCAAAGTTCGCTTAATAGTTCTCTACATGTTTTACTTTTTCCAAGATTACTTATAGCAACGAATCACGGCTAGAAGTGCGAACGGAAAGACGCCAATTTGGTCGTCGACGTCCTTCAGAGCGTTATAAAGAAGCATGTACGATCAAATCTATTAAACACCTCCCATCTCTAATGGTTTGGTCTTATATTGCTACAGAAGGACCGGGGCCACTGTACTTCGTTAACGGAACAATGGAACAAAAACAATATAAAAAAGTTTTACCAAACTATTTAATATTTTATACTGGTTCATTGGATCCGACTCAAGGACCATATATTTTTATGCAAGATAACGCACCGGCAAAAAATGTAATGCGATACCTTGAACCTAAACATATGCGCGCACTACCTTGGCCAGGCAATTCACCAGACATAAACCCAATTGAAAATGTGTAGAATGTCTTGAAAAACATCGTAAGTACGAAACTCAACTACAAAGGAAGAATTATAGCAACATATTGAAGATGTAAGGCATAATAGCGAAATTGAAAAATCAATAAAAAGCTGCATTGGCAGAATGCCAAAAAGGATAGAGGAAATAATAAAACACAGAAGAGGAACAAGCAAATATTGGTGAATGTATGTTCAAATTATACTTACTTGCATGTTATATGTAACTAAATAATAATATTGCCAACATTACTAACTGTTTTCTTTTTTAATTTCACCCCAAAATCATAATATTTTTAAGTGGTCCTAATTCTATGGCTAGGGACTGTAGATTCTTTTTTATCGTATCAAACATTTACAAGAAGACAGAATTCAAATGAGCCGTAATATCTCCGATAATATTAAGGAACGGTATTTTTTAATAACAGGCAGCAGATATCCGGTCTGCACCCTCCTCTCTACCCCTATATTATCATCAGTTTTTCATTTGCGCCCCAGAAGGCGCTAGAGTATAGAATCAATTTTTCTTATCCCGCGTTTCCAGGCAGGAAATTACCGCGACGCTGAGAAAAGGGGACTGGATTCTTTTCGCGTCGTTGAGAGGTTGAAGAGGAACCAAAGGGAATGGTGCGGAGAAGTGGAGAAGCGTCCCCCATAATAAAAATGATAAATAAATATTGACTGGAGTTTTGTTGCTGCGAAAGACGCTATGAATGTCGGGACTGTCTCCGCTTGGCATATTGCCGTAATATTCACCTTATCTGCATTTATTTTTCCTTTCATGCAGCACCAAGATTCCGTCACCTTCTTGCCTTTTCTATAGGCGAAGAAAATTGGGGAATTCAATGTGTAAAGATGATATTTCAGGCAAATTCTATTGATGTAAGGGTGGACTTTTATTACATTCTTTTGTATGGAAAAGAGATTTGTACAGCACTGCACAAAAAACCGCTACTTGAAGGTTCTCAATTTAGAGACGTTAATTACTAGTTTATATGTTTCAATACCATAATTATAGCGCAATTATTTCTATCCATTAATACCTTCATTTTGTTCTTTTACGTAATTAGCAACGTTATAGCGGTGTAAATTCTTCAGGATGTGTATAATTGACAAATAACTTCGCAATTGCGATCTTTGTGCTTGAGGACGTTTAATTTCGCTCGATTTATTATAGCTACGAAACGCTAGATTCAATTAATAACTAATTGCACGAGATATTTACGCATGCATTAATCTTGATAATGTAAATTTATGCGGTGTTAATGTGGAGGAATTGAATGGATTGATATTGCAGGAAACATGTTGGTTGTACGTGCACGTGTAATATGCGTGGATAATAGAACATAATGTACAATCCTGTGGTGTTTGTTATATTTATTATGCTAGTGTATGTGTATATGTTTTGCGTATAGAATAAAACTAATTGGTGGACAGATAAAATCTTGAATTGTTAATTTAGAATTATATTTGTTTTGTTTTGAATACTCCTATCTTTGAAGAACCTTTTCATAGTTGAGTGTAGACTTCGCGGCTGCTTTCCATTGTTTGAAGGCAGGACCAGCTACTGACCTTGATCTTGCATCTGCATAAGTCAAGGTCAATGAGAAGGTTCCAGAATTGACTGAAAGCCTCCAAGGTCCAGGCCAATACCGATACCGAGGTCAAGGTCACCACCAAAGTCAAGGCATTGAAAGAATAAGCTAGGTCGAGGTCAATGAGGAGGTTCCACAATTTGTTGAGAGGTGTCAAGGTCAGAGAGTAGATCGCTCCTCTAGACTAAGACCGTAACTCAAGGTTGATGATTGTGTATAAAAGAGTTGTAGTGGGTAAATGACAGTATTGAAGGTGGCGACCATGGAGAGCAGATATAGTGACGGAAGAGAAACTTGTGAATGATGATAAGAATAAAGAAAGTGTATCGAATAACGTTAATGTTGGCGAAGGTAATTCTTCGAAACATCCTCATACAAGAACATTATTTGAAGTAGATGAGTCGAACGATTTTTGGGATACATTATATACGGAGAAGTTTGCGCGAGAAGCATCATGAAACATACCATGTTAGGACAGAGAATGTATTTTTTAAATAAAAGTCATAATAGATATGTATTGGTTTGTCTTCTTGTTTATCCTTCTCATATTGGAGGTTGGTTCTCATCATAGCTATTCGTATCTTACTGGCCGCCGCTCTGAAAAGGTCTATTGAGTTGCAATTATACTACCCTCTAGGATTTCTCAGCTAGGAAATACTTCTCCTTCCTATGCTTCTTTTACCTTTGATCGTTTCCTGAATGATGAGTCTAAGTATTTCATACTTCTCACCTCTGGTAATATGGCCTAAATATTGGTTTACCTGCAGATGTTAATTTTGAACAAACTGTAAAGATTGTAGAAGTAAAGAAGCAACGTTTGTCTTTTTGTGAGTATAAGTGGAATCATTTGGCTTTGACCACATCATTGTCCTCCGTATCCACCTTGACCTCCAATAAGGAGGTCGGCCTCCATATCGGCCTTGACCGGTTTCAGCCGGTTCTATGCAGACGCTAGGTCAAGGTCAATGAGGAGGTTCGAGAATCGGCTGAAACGCTCTACTCCGGACATATCATACAGTGCGGAATCACGGAACACTAAAAATATAACTCATAACTTCACCAATATTTCGCTTTTATTTAAAGCTTCATCAATGAGTTAAAGTAGACACCGAATTTGTGTTAAGTTAAAGATTCATCGATGACCATCTGAGGAGCTATGACTAGAGCGGGCCAAATTGCGCCATCCAACAGAATCGGAATCAGGCGCAACGGCCGCTTATTGTAAATAGCGTATATGTGAGTCACAGCAGATATGTGATATTTCGAAATTAATACACAAGAGTAAAAAAATAAAAGCTGACGCAATAATAATGTTTAGTAATTAGAGCGGATATATATATATGTACACGCTGAGGTGTTTTTATTTTCATTATGATTTTTTATTTGATTGAAAACGGTATGCGTTGTAAATGGGATGTAATAAGGAAATAACTGAGAAACTGAACGCTTTTTTTATTCTGTTGTACTTAATAATGTAACTGTAAATAAAGATATAATAAATAAATTCTATCCTTCTTAATAATGCGGATAGGCTTGTTTAAAAAGTTGCACCATCAGATAAGTTTCCACATTTGCCTCGGTGAAGGATGTTCGCCGAGACGAAAAAATGTTCTTATATTTCGAAAACGACCGTTCCACGTCTACCGAAGTAAGACAGGCGTAATTAAAATAATCTTTAGACTTAGTCAAGGAATCTGCAGATGCCCCATCGCACATTTGTCTTAATCTCGTGTAGTCCGGATTCTTTTTTAAAACACTATCGAACTTAGCTAAAACTCGTCCACTTGTTGCATCGTTTATACTGTGTAACAATGTACTAACTTCGTCCACGACTTGCACTGATTCTACCAACGACAATCCAGAATTTTGCAAATTTTCTATCGCGTCTACTAACCCTTTGTAATTGTTGCTAATATTCTTTAGATGTGTTTCAACAGAAATATCGAGAAATCCCTTCTGGCTCATCCTAATAGCTCTAGCTTCGGCAGGGACGAATTGCAAAATAACGGATTTGACTTCTTGAAAATGTTCATTATAATAAAAAGCGGCTTTTAACCACGTTCCCCAACGCGTAAGAATGGGCTGTGGTGGTTCTCGAATACCAGGGCATAACCTGTGGAATGCCCTAGTCCTCTTAGGACTTTTGAGAAACACTTTTTTTGTGTTTGCTATTAATGCATCCACCTCCGGGTAACACTCTCGAATAGTTTGTGCCACAAGATGTAAAGCATGGACTTTACACGTAACATGTAAAAGTCCTTCACACTTTTCTTTAAGGGAACGGCCTACACTACACATTGTTGCTGCACCATCGCTCATGAACAACAGTTGACTGGTTGACACTTGAAATTTTTGTAACGTTTCGAGAACTACGGCCGTAATTGCTTTACTAGTACACTGTTTTAATCTTCTGCTGGCTAATAGAATTGCAAAATTTGGTTTAATAGGATCTAATACGCGCACTATTATATTCAAAATAGATTTTTTTTTGCAATCTGTCGTCTCATCAAGACATAGCCACAGCTGTTTATCTTTTAATTCGGCTTTAATTCGATTTTCAATGTCCTCACGTATTCGTGGAATATCTCTCCGTAAAGCTGTCCGAGATGGTAGTATCCACTCGGTATTGTATGTACCCCAGAATTTTCGAAATGCTTTTTTATCAAGTATACGAAGTGGTAGACCACATACCATAAACGATAAAAGCAATTCTAATTGAAATTGACGTTGTTGTGACACACCATTTCTTTTATTTCTGTGGTGTGCGCTATTTATATGTCTTTCACAATCACGTTTGCTCCAGCACAGTAGTTTCTTTTTACAAACTTTACAGAAAATTGTACTCCCATTGTAGTGTAAATCCACAAATTCACTAAGAAATTTATTAACTTTCGTAGGTAATGGCCGTTTATTTTTAATAGTTACGTTAGACATAATCACTAAAGCGAGCACACCGACGCTTGTTTCTAGTATGCCACGAAGTGGTGCAAACGTAACATCTGCAGACTCGTCATTTGTTGATGAATAGAGCGCGTCATCCGTAAATGAATAAGCGCGCTGTTAGTTCGTAGCCGTCGATGAATGAACTTTTTTTTTGTAGTGGCCCACTGTGAACAACGCCCTATTTATCAACGAACACCCAAACTGCAGGTGTATATTTGCGCGTCTTCACGACGTAATAGACAGTGGTTTTGGTCCTCGTCCTAATAATTACATATTTAAATTACCTACGTTTACATACATATATGCGCCTGGCAGCCTGATTACGAACCTGGCGCGTGGCGCTCTTGGCCCGCTCTAGCTATGACTGATGAATGGGTCATAGCTCCTCAGCTGCACCACCTTGCAGCAACGAAGTGATAGTCACAAAGCTATGGTACATTTTACAGACACCATTTACACATCAAAAAAGGCTCTTCAAATTATGACAAACTTCAAAGCTTATAAACACCATACTGCCATCACCACACTTAAAGAAAAACGTCTATCATACTTTTTCAAGAAAGGCCATCTACATGAATCTTGCTTGTACCTTCACTAGTACCGGAATAGTATAAAGATCTACTCTATTCATTACTATTAGTTTTACTATTCCTTCAAATGCTATATTGATGAAAACGTTTATTGCTTAAGAAGATACCTTATCTGCAGTATCTTAATAGATATAATACTAGTAACTACGTGATAAAAAAAACTGATTTTAGAAAAGTAGTGTTGTATGTTACAAGAAACGTACCTGGATAGGCAAGTTCCAAAGCTGTTTATCAAAGAACGGGATGTTTATCAAAGAATGGAAAAAAGATTCTCTTCTAGTTCAACAGCCACATATGACATTATTTTTTTGTGTATATTTATTATTTCTCAATTTTTTTTTTACTAACTGAATTGTTATCAACATAAAACAAACAACTCGTAATAAAAAATGGTTAAACTGATTTTTTCATAAAAAAAAAAAATCTTTCCTGAAGATGTTAAATTGGGGAGCAATCGTAACTGTCCGTGACACAGATGAGTTGCATAGGTTAAAAAATGAGACAAAATATAAAAGAGAACGCTTATATATAACAGCAAAACCATATTTTGCAGTGTTAACCTTTTCGTTACCAAGGATATGTGCCAATCTTTCATTATCAAGAGCGATATCTCAAATAACCCACATTAATATTAAGAAAAATTTAATGCTTCTGCAGAATAAATACATACCTTAGAAGCTTTATTTCATAAAAAATATATGCTTATAAATAATATAGTCAAATGGAACTGGGCATAACCGAATATAGCCAAACGTAGTCCAATGGAACCGGACATGAGCGAATATAGCAGGATGGGATCGAACAGAAGCGAATATAGCCAAACGTGTCGAATGGAACCAAACAGAACCGAATGTAATCGTACGTAGCCGGACGTATCCGAATGGGTCTGAACAGAAGCGAATATAGCCGAACAAAATCGTATACAGTCGAATGTAGATGAACGGAACCGAATTCAACCGAATATAGTCAAACAACCCATTGGTTTAAGTCGGTTTATCTTATAAGGAATATGGAATTAGGTGATGAGTGTTGTATTATGGGAACTGTACTATATGTTTAAAGATACCTAAAACATAGACTAAATAAAAAAGCTATTTATTACGTTTCAGTACAAAAATCGTACCTGGGTTAACCTGTGATCAGTCGCGCTATGGTTGATTTGACTGCGGATTTTAAAAATGTGCAATAGTTTTGTAATACAACTAATTATAGACTTGTGCTTTTAAAAATGCCAATGAATTTGTTTCGAATCGGCATACAACCTGTAAAATAACTCAATTATATGTTTTTCAAATAAAGAAAAAAGGCAAAAAGTTTATTAATTTAATTTAGAAGAAATTTATTAAAACCGGCTTGCGTAGTCGAATTGAAGTAGAACACGACTAATCACAGAACTTTGTGAGGCGCGACTGCTCCCGGGTTAAATTAGAAATACCCTACCAAAATCTATCCGTTTTGAATTAATCTATTCTAAAACGGAGTAATTAATATTTCGAAATCATATCGTTTAATATGCAACGCGGACCTTTTAATAAAACCGCTGACACCGTACAATTAATTTCCTCTATATATACTAAGGCTAATCACAATCAACATCATCAGGGCATGCGAAACGCTAACCAAAGCCTACTACATATATAATGTAATACACCGAGATTTAAAGCTAAAAACACGGCAACCACAGAGGTCCGATCTAATCGAATCAATGTGCCTATGTAGGTGTCCGCATGTGTATGCAGCCCGTCTACATTAGCGAGCGCATAATGCAAATCCGCGCGCACACAGAGCGTTCGCTATGGGCAAACAAACCGAACCCGAGAGCGGCGACCAGCATCGGCATAACGCAAACAGACGTTCGCGTATTAATGAAGCGATTCGCTGTTTACCTCGGCGGCCGGATTAATTTGAGGCTTTGTTTGCCGACTCCGTGCGCGGTATCGAGGGGTTCGGGTTCGCCATCCGGAATCTACGCGGAAGATTCGATACACTATTACCGCTGCAACTATACTATAACCGCTGATCGCGGGCGATGCAGCTCGTCGCATCGGTTGACTAGGTTGACTAAGCGTCGCGCTAGGTAATCCGATCGGGTGATGTTTATACGACTAATAGTGTTTTGACTGCTGGTGCAGATTTGACACGCGACAAGAACAGACATGCCTTAGTTGAGAGCGAGTGGATAGATAAGATAACTGAAGAGAAATGCCTCGAAAATTGCACACCTACTATTTATAGATTTTATTGCTTAATATTATTTATATGTAGTTATAAAATTAAAATTGTTACCTAATTAAAATATTTTTCCCCGAAGATTTGGGCGTATCACCTAGGCAACCTATTGGCAGTTTAAATAAGTAAATTGCAAATAATGACATTTACAAAAGATGAATTGAGGATAAAAAAAGGAGCTAACCTTAAAAATTCGACGTTTTCGCGCCCTCTCCATGCTAGCGCGTCACGTAAGAAACCTCTCAGATCTTACTAAAGTTAGGCTTTAATAGAACCCTTGGTCCTTCTTATCTTATTTCCTGGGACGGTGGTGTCCTTATCATCGCCTTGATTCGATCCAAAGATCAATCCCAATTATGGGCCGATATTGCGTCTCTCGGTCATCTGATACCCTCTTAGGTTTTTCACCTGCCTTTATATTTTTAGATCTGGCGCCTCTCGTTCCAGTCGCTCCTACAGTCAAAGAGATGAGCTCCCGAACACTCGGCAAGACCAAATCTCTCCTCAAGGTATCACTCCTAACACATGCCGCCGCCTCAGGAACCGTTCTGAGAAGTTTGTTTTGTTGCGTTCTAACTTATTGATATGTGTGGGCGCCGCGGAGCACCAGACACCTGTTTTATATGTAATTTTTGGGTGGATTATGGAAACGTAAATGCGTCTTTTCTTATATGAACCTTACCCCCCAAAATAACCTTCTAATCGCCGAACTTAAATTAACCTCGGACTTGAGATAGTTTTGTGCATTACAACACCTGAAATTATTTTGAAAATATACCACATTAGCCAAATACGTCTTATCTCGAAGGCCACTCGAGCTAAATAAAAACCTCGATTGCTTAAGCGCCAACTTGCTCATTTTTTAACGATAGCTTTTGTTAAATATTAATTACGACCACAATGACAATATTTTATATTTTTACAATTTAATTTGCAATCAGCTTAATTTATTTGACAATACACATTACAGGCGGTAATATGCTATACGAGTTCCCGATCTGCAGTGTAACGAACTGACATAAGCGAGTAGGTATCGGCAACCGTAAAATATAAGCCATTGTAAAGACAAAATAGAATTTCTTTTCTGCGTGTTATATCAAAGATGAGAATTAATGGAAGAAAAAATATGGAATTATCGTTAGTTGAAGACAAATGTCAACTTCCTCATGCTAGAGCCAGGCACCACCGCGCGCTACAAATTCCTTATGGTAATATTCTCATTACGGCTGTTTGAATAAAGAACCGTATCATCAGCATGTCTTGGACCGTCACTTGTGGAAAGAATGAACAGGTCCGATCCAAACATAGATCTCTGCGACACACCAAAGGTCAGACACCGAGAAGCAGAGAGCTCGTCCCCGCATCTAACCATGAACATCCTCGCTGAGAGGACAACTCTAGTTTTCTTATTTTAAAGATGATCCCGTCATGTCAGATCATGTCGAAAGCCCTTGGTAATATACAGAAAGATCGTCCCAACGGCTTCCTTGCGCCCCAACGCATACCTGATTGCCTCAAATAGTAGAAGTGTTTAAAAACCAGTTGACAATCCGGCACGAAAGCCGAATTGTTCATCAGGGGTGGGATTATTATCAAGAAGTTATAGATTCGTGTGAGAACAATATACTCGGCGACCTTCGACAAAATAGAAAGGAAACTGATAGGCAGATCTTAGAGAAATACAATAGCCGAAGTACTAAGTCTATTACATTCAGCATAACCCCAATCATATATAGGGGAAAGCATTTAAGAGTCCGACCTGTGATATTATCCAGGCCCGGTGCTTCTCCGTGTTTTAAGCGTTAATTCTTGCTCCGTGGCGAGATCGAGA
This sequence comes from Dynastes maya, assembly GCA_029619315.2. Lineage (NCBI taxonomy): Eukaryota > Metazoa > Arthropoda > Insecta > Coleoptera > Scarabaeidae > Dynastes > Dynastes maya. The sequence continues at coordinate 52,730,129 of JAROYE020000004.1, read as the reverse complement.
GCCTCTCCAGCTCACAACACAGAAACCTCCTGAACCGCACTTCGAACCTCCTCCTCACAGCCAGAATCCCTTCACGACGGCGAACCACCATCGCAGATGCCTATCTCTCCCGTGCAGTGGCTTATTCTTTTTGCCATTACTTTTAAGAGGGTTAAGTAAGGCTTAAGAGGCTATATAATAAGCCATTGCAACATCGAAAAAGGAGGCAGAAAGATGTTACTCTGACAGCTACTGCCGTAGCACAAATAGCTGAACGTCATTTCTTGTGGCGCTAATGACAGCGATTTTACAATCGGTATTTACACCATTACAGTATATTATTTCTTTTGGTGTGAGTACAACAAACTCTAAGAGCAGTACAGTACGCATCCAGTCGCAAAGACAACATTTAGTTTGGTTAGTTTATGTTCCTCAGTGAATTTTTAAATATTTATCGTTTAACCATCGGTAATATCTTCTTCAATACTCAGGGAAATCGATCAGCAACACGAACCCCTCATGAGACGAATAAACACGACAAAGTTAATTAGAACAAAAAGCAACTGGCAACAGCAATTGAATTTTACTTATTGTACAGTGGAGATTAGTCCATGCATGTTCCCTCACCATCAGAACTCAGCTTTAGGAATTAATGGAGAATAATTTTCTGAAAAGTCGACTACATACGAAGAGGCAGTAAGATGTTTCGAAAACCACTTCATGCCTAATCCGCTTGTTGTTCACTGTTACCAATCGCTGCTTTTTCACTCCTAACTTTTGCCGTAAAATATTAATTGCCGTTCCGAACCATACACCTACGGCCTCTGCTACTTCGCGCACTTTCGTTCGGCGATCACCGAATCATGTCGCAAACTTTTCATTTAATATCGTCAGTAACCCTGTCTACCGGCTGACCTGGGTGCTCCTCGTCAAAAATCGATGTGCGGTCACGTTTGAATTCGTTAAACCAATATCTAACAGTTGTCATAGATGGTGAAAGATCACCATACACAGCATACAATGTCGCTTTAATTTCTTCGCATGCTTTCCGTCCAAAAACAGAAAGCGAATTATTAAACAATATTGTTCCTTTTCCATTTTATACAAAAACACCAAACACATCTTATACAAATGGCTATCAAATTAAAACTAATCTATGAACCTGTCTGAAATTTTGTACGGCGCCTTTTGATGACAGTGTACGATAGTTATGTCAAAATCCCTCTAACGCCACCTACCTTCAAACACGGGTATTTATTGCTCCACCATCGTAACTACTGCTTCCATTATGCTTCTATTTAAATTCTAAACACGCACCACTTAAAACAAAGTTGCAATAAAAGTGTATAAATATTATCTCTAATATCAAAATCAACACTTCCAATTTGCACTACGAGATATAATAGTATTCGATTTACTACGATTACACGAACGCAATTTCCTCAAGAGCCAAACGTTTTCAATTTAACAACGGACCATCATATCGTCAATAATCCTCTACCAGACGTCATGAAATTTAACTTTCGACATAATATCTATCCGACCCTACATCTTCCGCAGCTGAATGGATATGTACCTAACGTCGAAGGGTGGTGAATCGCAGAGGCAAAACGAAGAAGGAAACGACTTTCAGAGAGGAGCCGTAACCCGAACGACGACCAAATTACCCTCATTCACCCCGTATTTGCATAGAAAATTTCCCTCAGTCCCGATTTCCATAAGCCGTAAATGTTTACAACGCTACGGTTACAGTAGGTTTCCCGGTAGAGCAGAGTATAGAGTAGAGTTCATTATTTCTTAATGTCGTCGCAATCGTTTTATTTATACTACTAGAGCGCCACCTATGCCGTTAGTAACGGAACGCGAGTGAAAGAGGGTAGAAAGGGAGACGACTAGGTCCAACTCGGCAAACTCAGCTAAAATAAGTTTAGAGTAAACAGCCGTTCGAAATTACGGCTTTCCTCTATGAAAAGAAGTCGTTAATTTGACTCTAATGGACTTGCCTCGCATCGCCTCGCTTCCAAATACACGAGACTTTGGATCTTCCGTCTCTCTTTCAGGACTTATTCAATGAATTCCTAGCGTCGGATTGCCGCTGCAGATGGCGCAATAAAAGTTGAACGTTTCGCGTCTGCACGATATAGAGAGAGCCGACACACAATCGGCACTCGGATGTAGCTTTTAAAGACATTGTTGCAAATTTTCGAATTTTATTCGATTTTTATGTTTCCAAACGCCAGAACTGAATGTTCTATAGCTTGAAAGCAATTTTCCCTTGTTCTTAATAGGTATTTGGCAGTAATGTTAAAGGATCATAGAAGAAGTTATAGCTGTTTCGCTGGAATATAATTCTTTGTTTAGATTTTCTCCAGACGGTCGCGAAGTTTCGCAAAATTAAATTTCGTTTGTTCATTGTTTGGAATTCTCCAAGTAAACGAGGCAAAAACTATAAAAAAAGTATTTTAATTATTTAGGTAAGCAAAACAATGGAAATGGGTTTATTTGTGCCAGTTCAGAACCTACAATTACATCCAAAGATCTAGCATGAAAAATTCCAGTTTAGTTATTGCTAAAAATAATCTCTGGACATAGTATAAAGTTGATGCCAAAATCATATACACTAATGGTATCATTTCATTAAACTATAATAATTTAAAGAAAAATGGTCCGATAACTTTCTAAGAAGAGGGATGAACCTCGAGCGGAAACAAAACATACAAATCTTATCCTCTGGACCATACAGAAAGCAATGCAACGATATGCGCACATGTTAAAAAGAAAATAGAACGTGCTGAACACTTGTACTTAAAATCTAAGAAGTAAAATAAAATCTAAAGTAAAGAAAGGAAAGGTATTTAACACTTTTTGGAAGAGAGAAAAATACATTCGAGGAGAAAATTAATTTCAAAGTCTACTAGATCATATTTAAAAAAGCAAATATTTGGAAGAATTTTTATAAAGTGATCTCTGTTTTCTTTTACTAATAGGAGACGTTTTAGATAATTTGGGATAAAAATATATTGTATTAGTTATACAAGTTTCTACCACGCAAACATAAAAGGTATCTGCACATGCCACACCACAGCAAATATTTAATAAAATCGGAAATCTACGACCGAATGAGATGAGAAAAAGATTTTTAATTATGAATCTGTATTTTCTGGATTTTTGTACTTATTTTTGTGCTGAAAGTAAGGGAAGGCGGGGGAATGTTTATCTATATAAAAACCCATGCTTATTATTTATTAATAAATGTAAAATGATTATAACCTTAGCTTTTTGAAACATTTTTTTGTTTCTAATTTTTGAAAATGATTCTTTTTTCAATTCCGTCAGCTGAATTTTTGGAGTAAGTATAAGATCTATTCAGTGAATTTTTTAGTTTAATTTACTTGGAACCATGGAAACAACAAAAAGTGTGTGTCCTATTACTTTATTTTTACATTTTTATGGGGGAATAATACTAACATGTCCCGAAATTACAAGAAATATGGCGTTGGGGTCACCTATGAACCCAAAAAAATGAAGACACAGTTTAATGTAAAAACAAAAATGAGATTCTTGTAAAAATAACGAAGATTTTATTTGAAATTTCAATTCTTCGTGCAATACTAAATATAACAAAGTAAAAACACATTTTTGTTCTACTGTCACTAAGAGCAAGTGTCGTTAATTCAAGTTTTGTAACAATTCACAAGAAACCACATTTCATTAATTCTTTAATTCAATTTTCACTTTTTCATAAAATGATATATATCTGAGGCAAAATTCTGACAAAATTTGAGGTATTAGTGTACATACATAGGATGTTTCTCATTCCCCGAACATTAATAGCTGTTAGGGATTTGAGACGTTGTTTCTTATGCCCCCGAATGGAGTATCAAAACACAAAGTCTTGTGGTAATAACATTTTTTTCCTTTAGTCCTTTTGCTCTACATGCACCTATATATTCTTTTTTTCCAAGCAGCCACAGATTATAGTTCTATTATAACAAACAACTGGAGATTTCGTTAAAAAAATTAAGAAGATATAAATTTTATGTTTCTTATTATCCCAATTGTTTCTGATTCCCCCACCTTTCCCTACCGTGGAGAGTAGATAATTCATTGGAGGTAATAGATAGATCAATATATGCGAAATGTTGAACTCCTATGTTGTATTGTAAAAAAGAATAATCGACAAAATAATTAAGAAATATAATATATTAATTGGAATACGTGTCCAATAACTTGAAAATTGCTCCAAATGGTTTCCCATGGTCTTTTTTGCCACTTTTACTTTAAATAATCAGTAGAAGACCTTGCCTTAGACCTTTGTTTTCTGGAAATTATTTGCTCTTTGTAAGAGTTTACCAGAGTTCTTTTGTCATGTAAAAACATTGAAAATAGATTGGTTCGTGTGTGTTCATGAAATAAAACCATCGAAGTTACTATCACTAATTTTATTCTAACTTTCTAATGATAAAGTATATACAAGTATTAATAGTTACGTCTTACTTCTAGGAGAGTTGAGAGTAGAGTCTCGTGTGTATATTGAAAATGTAGCTTCAAACCTTAGTATATAGTTACATACATACATAACACCAGATGTCCATATAGCGTACATCTGAAATAAAGTAGAACAATACGAGCTATGTGATTTCTTAAGTCTTAAGAACAATGGTCCGATAACTTTCTAAGAAGAGGGATGAACATCGAGCGGAAACAAAACATACAAATCTTATCCTCTGGACCACACAGAAAGCAATGCAACGATATGCGCACATGTTAAAAAGAAAATAGAACGTGCTGAACACTTGTACTTAAAATCTAAGAAGTAAAATAAAATCTATACTAAAGAAAGGAAAGGTATTTAACACTTTTTGGAAGAGAGAAAAATACATTCGAGGAGAAAATTAATTTCAAAGTCTACTAGATCATATTTGAAAAAGCAAATATTTGGAAGAATTTTTATAAAGTGATCTCTGTTTTCTTTTGCTAATAGGAGACGTTTAAGATAATTTTGGATAAAAATATATTGTATTAGTTATACAAGTTTCTACCACGCAAACATAAAAAGTATCTGCACATGCCACACCACAGCAAATATTTAATAAAATCGGAAATCTACGCCCGAATGAGATGAGAAAAAGATTTTTATTCTAACGTGCCTCGTTCTATCCCTATTTTAAAAAACAAACGACTAACCTAAACTAAAATATGCGAAATATAGAAACTAAATAAAAAATGTTGGACTGTAACATCAAACATACCATGTGTACGTTTTACTGCAATAACTCCATCAATTCAGAGTGGCTAAAAGGCTTCTCAGTTTAATAGATTTTTATTTTTTAATGTAAATGGTTTCATAGGCGTCTAATACTCGCGGCGTTATGTTCTGAATGAATTAAGGGTTTTCTGATTCAATATTATCCCCGGTTTCGTTTACGTGTTGTGTTACCCTTGACGATTCAATTCTCCCATAGCGGTAATGTGTTATGTGTTCTTTGATCCTGGTATTTGTATTCGGTTTATCTTTCAGATTGCTTGGGAGATTTCGAAATGTGCTTTGCGAAGTGATGATATTTTGTTCCCAAAAAGCTTTTTCATATTCTATGAAAGGAAAGTTTCACACGTAATCCGAATTGGTTTCACTTATCTTCTTATTTGAACAAATCCATTTAAAAATAAACATTTTTTGTTCCAATTTCCTTCATTGAAATAATCTAAAGGTCTTCAAAAATATCTTACAATCTTAAATTTTTTACAATGCTTGTATAAACTCTTACTTACGCAAGTTTGTAATACTTAGAGCATTTTCAATGCTTTTCAATTCAACTCAATAGATTTAAACTATAAAACATGCACCTTGTTTTATAGTTTAAATTTAAACTTTAAATTCCCCAATTTTAAAGTAAACCAAATATATCCGCGCAAATTTGCTACAGTTTGTACAACATCCTTTTTATTTGTTCTTCACAAGTTTGTATACCCTTCACAACACAAAATTAACATATTAACTCGTCCCAAAAGGTCATTGAAACAGACGATAAATAATTCAGACCAGGTATCTCGACCGTAGTAGCCGTAGTGGTAGTGGTAATAAGCAGCTGTTTCATTATCTGCGCGCAACAAAGGGCATCAAAGGGGGATGTTGCATTTCTTTTCACGGTGTAGTGGTACTATGGACCAGTTTCTTAGGCTTACAGGGACTATTGAAGAACCCTTATTTTCCTTTTCTTCTACAGCGCTCTTGACACTACGAAGCGACGCGAACTGTCGGGCGTATACTTGTATTATAGGGCCAGTTTCAGGTTCAACGACGTTCAAAGTAGCAAGTAATGGACATTGAAAGGAGAGCTTCAAGAAAGAAGTCTGTTCTGTAAGAGTTTATATTGGAAAGTTGTCCTTTTATATGTAGAGTTCGTAGGCAATCCCTTTAATGTGATAAATAACCTATAAAAACACGTATTCGCTGTTTGAATAAGTTTCTTTTGTTGTCAAACAAGGCATACACATATAGAAAGTTGAATATAATTTTTTTATCGGTTACGTAACAAAGAATGGTGTTAGAACGGTTTGTACACCGAATATTGAATTTTAAATGAGCTGCGACCATATGAAATATAACGTGCAACACTTTGTAGTTACCCACAATGTATTGTAATATTTGTAACCATGCCATGCACATTCTTTTAAAAAATCGTTTTCAATTTAGCACCAGGAAAATATGCTGCTTTCTAAAATAATATTTAATGAAACAAATTTTATGTAAAATAGCCTGAAATGTAAATGACGTGTAATAAATTCCAAGAAATATTGAAGTAGGCGCTTTAGATATTTATTTAGATATCCACACCTTAAAAAGTAACGCTTGTTTGCTGCTAATGAAATTTATGGTTTATTTCCTCGATTAAGTGGAAATTATGTTGGGTGTTACGAAAGTTTTAAAATAATTTTCCAAATAAAAAACGTATGTAAAGCAGCTTGAAATGTAAGTGAACTCTCAGTACATTTGAGGTTGGTGTTTCAATTATTTACATACATATTCACACGCTAAAAGCAAACACTTGTTCGAAATCAAGTAAGTAATGAAATAAAACGTGTTTAAGCTCATAGCAAATGTATTAGAAATCACTTAGGAATCTTTGCGAAATTCGCTCGGTAATATTCTTCCTGAACCCATAAAAACTAACACTTTCCCAACAAATAAATTAATAAAACAAACTTGAATACCTAAAATGTTTCCAGGCAATGTTGGAACTTGTTTACATCGGAAATCATTAAGAAATAATTAAAATATTTTACTCGCCGTACATTTCTCTTCGATCTTCGATCTCAGAGAGGCATCTTTGTAACAGATGTGTTGTTTGTTTGTTCCACATTACTCAACCGTGAACAGAAATAAGCTGCGTGCAAAACAAACCAAAAAAAAAAGAACGACGGCATCGTTAAATTTAAAAACATATTATCTACGGTCTAGTCGTCCTTAAAACAACTCCACAAATATTTGGATCATTTATTTTATTTATATACTCTATTATTTCACATAATTTTTCTTCCTACTGCAAAATTCAGTTTTTCTATTATAATTGTAATTAATATATCTTTTACAAAATAGTGCATATTTTCAATTCATGTCTTGCATATTTTTCTGCATGTTTTCGTAAAAACATCTGCATATACATGTGCGTATTTCAGCCATTTTCTTTGCATAAAATCCTAAGCCTACTTATCATCCTGATATTCAAATATGGCATTAACCACATACAACATTTTAACAGAAAAACTGACACTACACCCAGCAACCCCAACGGACACCCGAGTACGTTTGGAGGAAAAACTCACAAAAGGACAGCCTTTTCAGTGATGAAAGATCCAATGTTGTGAAACGAACTAACGTTACAAAAGTTTTAGTCAGTAAGTTTTTTATTGAAAATGAATACGATTGTAATCCACCAATAAAACTCAGAAATGTGCTGCAAGAAACGGCAATGTTTATTAAGTTTAGTGTTAATATTGAGTTAAATAATGCCTGAAGAATATAAGATGTAACTAAAAACACCTGTATATAAACCAACAGCGCAAGAATGTAAGTAGGCGATACGTTGTCTATACAGTCGGTCGCAGGACGTTCGTCTTTTATCTCGTTAGCCGTCCGTAGCCTTCTCTGATTTATTTAATATCTCTTCCTACACGAAGATTATCTTGTTTTCATAGGCAGGAAACGTATTTCGTGTACCTAATTGAAAGCGGCGCGCATGTGTGCTGGTGCATGCGCTCGACTTAATACCAGGGTCCCATTAAAGAATAAAATATTTATGCAAATCGCCTCCGAATAGAGGATATGTATAATTAAACGATCTCGGCCGCGGTATACGCTCGCGTCCGATATATCAAGATTTTATCTCGGAATAAAAGGTATTAACGTTAAACGCCGTTTTTATTCGTATCGCTCCGTCTCGGACCTAACTAAATGGTAAAAACAAAATATAAATTTTATTGGCTAATAATACAGGAGAGAGACGTTATAATGTTGACGAGAAACAAATTGTTGGAGAATAAAATTTAATTAGTCGGAGCCCAGGAAAACTCGCACAAGACGGTATAATTTCGAACATTTCGAGCGAAGGTCGTTTTCTGTAATGTTATAAATAACTCGTTATGACGGCGAAATGTCCTAGAAGTTTATTGTAATGGGATCGCTTTACGTCGAAACGTATACTGTTCCTCACTTTATGGAGTTTATACAGAAGTTCTCGTAATTTAATCCAGATAATTTTAGAAAGCTTAATAAAATATACAATTGTAAACAAAATATCAATATTTATTGGCTATTATCCGATATCTAATACACACAATGTTTCTTCCGACCACTCATAGATATGTTTGATATGCTAGTAGCTTTAAAATAAATTATTTAGATTCGGAGACGCAAAAGGCTTTATATACCTGACAGTTTTCATACGTGAACGCACCTGAATAGACGTAGCTGAACAGCACTAACCATCGCGATTATCTTAGCGTTATGTTAATCATTACCATACAAATATCAACACGTTGTTAATGTTTAACAATTTTTAAGTACTACAATTCATTTTAATGGGTGATGAATAACAAATGATATTATCAATATCCTACTAATGAATAAATATGAAGTAAATAAATACTGTAATGTTTTAAACAAAGGAAAAATTTAAAAAAATTTTCGAAACTAATCAATTAATTGTTTGGTCTGTAGGTCCGCGAATGTTCCTCGACATTCTTTCGACAATTTAAATTAAACTAGATATCAAATAATGAAATTTTACGAGTATTAAAACTTGAAAAGAGAAAACTATCCTGGAGTTATGACGTTCCAATATAAATTCTGTTTATATGTTACGTACTGGAACTCTGGAGCCAAACTTGACTTTTACTACGTATTTATGCTAGAATTTAAACGCTGAACACTTAGAAAATAGGAACACAGCCAAACACGTGTTAACTGGATGAATATTTTGACTAAAAGTGAGAAATTGATCCCCTCACTGCTTTATTTCATTCGCAATAGCGATTGTTTAATCACGGCTAATTTGGATAACTATACCTTTCGAATATTGATAATATTTTATCGAATATTCTATTTTAAATAGTACAGTCAGCAGGACGCAACTGCACCTGTTCATCCACCGAGACGGTCATCATTAGAAATATTTAGCACGTAGATCGCCAGCGTATTTTTATATCAAGTTAAATAATTCAAACAACAAAAATGTTTTTCTTTTCAGATTAACAGGTAACATGTTTCAAGTTTTACCATGAGTCGTTAAGTACGTTTAAATCAACGTTTCGCTGTCCATACTATCACCTTCTTTAAGATCTTTCTTTACACTGATTGTTGATTGCAGCCTGTAGATGCGTAATGGTTGTTCTTCTGTTGTAGTTGCAGCAGTCTCTTCTGGCTCTCGTTTAGTGTGTATCCTCCCCGGTCTTCTCTATTGAAATTATCGCTTCTCCGATTAATCTCCGGTGGTAGTGCTTTGTTGTGACCAGCCCGAAATGGGCGTAGTGCAAACTACGTTCCAGTATCGCTAATTGTCTTTCTTATATCTAGTGTCTTCTTCCTGTTTTTTTTTTGTCCTCTGGCGCATGGTTCTTTCTTGCATTTTCGTTTATAAACTCTTTCTGTCTTCGTTCTGAGTAGTTTGTCTTTGGCTGTTGGTAAATCTAACTTCCATATTACCTTTTTTTTGAAATATTTGGCTTATTATGTTTATGAGAAATACAGGTTCTATTCCGGTTATAGCTACGATTGATTTAATAATCAAGGAAATTTTTCATTCTTCTTGTCCATTGATAGGGCTTGTGGAATACATATCGTCACACTCAATTTAGTTTTTGTAAAGGTTTCTGCAACGTTCCTTCTAGTGCGCTCAATCTAATCGACTTAAGAAGATTACCAGTTTGGTGGAACCAGGACAAACTTTATTATAAAGTATTCACCTTTTGGTACTTTTTCCCACCGATTGAAATATTCTTTTGATTGCCTTGAACAGTGCTTCCCAAAGTAGTTTATATGGACCCCCCGGGGCCGATTCTGTCCGGCTGGGGCTCCATGTTAGCGAGAAAAAAATGAGATCCACGAGATCTAAATGGGGGTACATCAAGCTATGATCAACATTCAAGCGTTCCGTAAATGACATAATACACCTAACACAGATTGTGTGTACATAATACTCGTAATAGACATAGAAAGTATATAAGAATTTTACTAGGTTCTGATTTGTTTCGTCAAAAATCCAATTATTCAATTGTATTTTTTTGTTTTTTCAATAAAGATTTGAATAAAAATTGTACATTTTTTTGCAATTGCCCACTCTTCAAAAACCCTGTTAAAATGAGTAAGTGTGAAAAACACATTTGACGTTAATAGGTTTAGGAAAAATCAATATTCCGCAGGCCGGGGATCTACGGCAAAAGGAAATTCCGCAATAAGTCTAGGGGGCAAAAAGATTTAGGAATCTCTGGTCTTGAATAATTGTGAAGCATCCTTCAATTCTAAGACGCTTTTTCTTTTTCCCTCAAATTAACGGTTGGTAGTATAGATTCGAAAATCAAAATCAATAGCGGATTATCGTATTATCTTTCCAAATCGTATAATCTTCACTACGTTTATTTCAATCAAAGTAATCGACTAGGTAACATATGCTAAATAAGGGTATAGTGAATGTGACAGAACAAATTAATTTGGAAACTGATTTGAATTTTTTGTTGAGGCTAGAGATATCATTTAATAGATCATATTTGCTTGTTCTCTTCAACTTAACGCCTACGATTACAAACCGAGAGACACCAATTAATAATATCCCACTTGAAAAACATCTAACACGAACACACTAAATCGAGAAGAGACAAAAAAGACATATGTACATGAAAAAGGGAGGCTATGAAAGATACAAGCAGACACACATGTCGATGCATGGTACATATATACACCATACGTTCATATTGTGTGTATAGAAATGGATACGGCATTCAAGGTCCTTTAGTGGTCACGGTCATCATCGTATTAAGTTTATTTACTCTTGACGAGCCTTTAAAAACTATCTCCGTCTCGCTTTTTCGGTGAACGTTGTCTTCCTCCTTCCTACAGATGAAGTACATAGAGTAGTGATTAATTGTGTTGTACTCCCATGTTCTCTTATGCCTTCTTCTTGTCTCCTCTCATCGACGAGACCGTTCAGGAGAACTAGTTTGGTCGGATTTAATTAAGGTAAATATAGACGTATGGTTGGATAACATTTCTTTTGATTTATTGTGAATAATTGCGATGACTGTTTTGCTAAACGCGTTTCGTCCACGTTTTTTCCCGTTTCTTTTGCTCCTCTTTAGTCTTTTTTTATTAATCGAACTGTCGTCGACCAATCATTTCATATGTACGCGAGTACGGTGGAATCGGTTTTTAGACGAAACGACATATACGCTACGTTTTTTCCAATTACCATTGAAATTAAGTTTTGTTGTAAGTGCTGGATATGAAAGGACAAACCAGTAGCAGCGAGAGTGATTAATGATAACCGCAGCGTGGCTAAGCCGTGGAATTTATCATTTTTATCTTGATATCTAGCGAGTGCGTGGTCATACATGATCTCGCAAAGAAACTAGTTTTAAACAAAAATAAAAAAGTTATAGTTTTAAGCATCATTTGTAGCACTGTTCAAAATTTCCTGGTGACGATATGAGTCTAGTTTCTGGTATTTCTTGAGTAGAATTCTATTTACCCCTAGTCAAATATTTCAGTATTAATATTAACGTCCACCAACGCAAACCAGGCCAGAGACAGGCCAAGCAATTTCTGAATGGACACAGGCCTAAATTTACAGCGGACCTACTAAGCAGGGACAAAAAGTCCGTTAGGCCTGTCTAACAGAAACAAATACGGCTCTCAGAAATGATCTCGGAATATCCAAAAGACGAAACCTACGTATAGGGATCACGCACAAAGCTGCTAGGTCTAGTAAAGAAGTCAAAGCTAACGTAATCGATGTAATGATAGAGGAACCTCGATAGATCTGAAAAGGTCGCAGTTGGTTCAGTCAAGAACCATCCCGAATACTAATCTAATCTAATCTAACGTCCTTTCTTGTTACATTATAGCAGAAAACTCAGACAAACAGTTTTCTGAGTGAGAAACACAAGTAAGTTCACCTTACCGTTAGCAAAAGACAGAAAGGTAGAAATAAATGTAGTGAACCCACACTCGAGAAGATAGTCGTGAGAAATAAGTTGAAACCAGTTACATAAGGCAAAGAGACGCGTCCAACACCAAGATGTCTGCCAGATGATCTCTTCCTTGTGAATGAATTGAAGAAAAAAGAGTAACGAGGGAACAAGAATAAAATAATACACGACCCCTCTGGTCTGTCATCAATTTTCAACCTACCTTAATCTGTCCAATCCTCGAAAAACAGCAAAAGTGTACATGAAAAAAAAAATATTTTGATTTGATTAAACTGATGCCCATCTAGATTTCTAGCGAGTGGTCCCCAAAAAGGAATAATTTGGCAAGTGTTCTTTAAAACGGAAAAGCTGGTGTTGACAGTTTACTAGATAACTTTTAAAAAAACGTGTTTTTCTGTTGTAATTAAAGCTTGTTTGACAGCAAAAAGTTAAGAAAAAGCGGAAACGGTATACCAAATCCCCTTTCTGCAAATTACGTTGTCAATGAAACTGATGAACGTATTGCATATTCTTGCACCTTATACCTTAGACGTTGAATTTGTAACAATGTTCTTCATATTTAAAGCATATTAAAGATAAGGTGATTTAAATCACCAAGCTCATAACCACAGTTGCTGGTTGTGGAATCTATCACATTTGATCTACACAAGTGGGCAGGAAAACTACTGTATCTAACGTCCAAACACAATGAAACCATAGTATTGCTGTGACAACACAAGTGGTACATACATTGAAGAATTAATTTTAGCATATTGCACGCAGAGAAACGTCAATTCAAGACAATTATCATTTCAATTATCCCCAATAGACATTTGTTAGCTTGATTCAAGGAAATATTGCAAAAAATTTGAAGAAAACGATTTTAAGTATAAGTAAATGGCCACAAAACAATATTTTCTTGAGGATAGTAAATAGTTTTCCTAATTTAAGAAAGCGTTTTCGTATTGTTCATAAATCAACAGTTTCATTTTCTTAAAATAAAGCATTTATTTACTTAGAATTCTTGAAATGCATATTATTTATATCCACATTATTAATTGCACTTACCTCGTTTAAAACTCATTACTTGTGATTTCAAAAGCGCTTAGGTAGGTTATCTACAGAATAATGTTCAAACAAAAGTGAAGTTTAATGTAGAAGTAAACACGAAAAAAGTGCCTAGAAACAATAACCAAGATACTGCTGATATATAACTCATGGTATTGATGGAATCACTCCCGGCAAAAACAATGTGAGAAGAGAAAATCACTAACGCTTTTTGCTCCTGCCCACATTGCTGTTCATCTCTGAGTTTATATCACTAATCTTCAAAAACAACACTGAAATATTTTTTCGCGCCACCTAGTGCCAAGAGATATAGTTATGCCGTCCCATAAAGTAGCGACAGAAACCGGAATACAGATGCCATACTTACCCATACAATGATATAACCTTTAACGTACAACGTTTCCTAAACATTTTCAAAAGATACCGATTAATGTAATACAAATATGTATTTTCTTAACTCAAAACTAAACGATTTACTTGGAAGGAACATTTTTCTGTCTTGGCTTGCTTTGATTTTTTAACCCCAAGAAAATATTTATTTAATGTAATTAAAATTTCAAGAAAATAATTCTCTTATATTAAACATTTTTATAATCTTGAAATAAAAATATTTTCTTGAATAGACCGATTTTTGCAAGAAAGTCTAATTCATTGATGCAAGAAACCATTTCTCTGCGTGTGCTTAGGTTGATGTTCATAAAACATTTGCCATCTTCCATATGAACGATCTAGTCGAGACTAAAGAATCTTTAGTCATTTTTGCAGGAATATGTGAAAATGTAATGCTTATGTTAACAAAGATTTGTGAAAATATATTTAAAGAAAAACAAACGAGAACTTCATAAAAACACTATGTATATAAAATAGATTTCCAAAATAGTTAAAAATTCCAGTCCTCCCTACCTCCACTTCTAGAAGTAAAGGTTATTGTTAGGTTAAAACCTTTTTTATATTGTTGGTTCGGTATATTAATAACTCGGTATTAAATTCAAGGAAAATTCACCAAAATAAAACAAAGTATTCAAATTCCAAATCAAATATACATACAATCTTTAACTTTCCTCTCAAACAGCATAATTGATTTGAAAAAGAATTTAATACGGCTTCCAGAATTCCGAGAGAGTCTTTCCAAAGACAAGAGGCGGGAACCTCATTTTACGTAAACATCGAGCAACTTTTTATCGCCATTAAAAAGCGTTCCACTTGAGAAATATTCGGTTGCGGAGTTAGACAGTCGTTGAATAAACCATCCATCATCGCAAGAAATAAATCTGCTGCTTGCATATTAGAGTCGCAAAAAGGGCGCAATCTGTCTGTCTCTTTCTGCGCGCAATCCGTTCTAAGAAAACGGCGTCGGCCAAATGAATAATACACATCATCATCATCCGAACAAACATATGACGGCTCTCTCGTCTCTCTCGAGGAAAAGTTGGTGAAGAGAGAGCAGTTGCTCCGAAGCCGTTCCATAATGCATTCCTTAAGTCAATAGATTATGAATTATTTATCGGGCTATGGCCATGTTATGTGGTTGTTGTTGTAGTTGTCCACTCTTATACTGTAAGATGCTTCTATACACACAGTGCACCCGTAGGCAAAAAAAACAAATGTACAAAACAATGCCAGAAAGAAACCAGAATCCTTAATATTCTTTTCCTAAATTAGTTTGTGAGATCTTCTGAATGATAGTTAACTATCAATGAAAACCTGATATGAATTAGAGTGCAAAAATTGATTTTTAGGATGTTGTAGAAATACTAAGCAGTAGCAATTTTTCAGGACTAAGACTACTGCTAGCACGAAGTATATTCTTTCTGCTTAAAGCTTTCATTCTTAAAAGATTTTTCAAGAAATTCTTGGAGACAAAGTGACTTAAATGACTTTGGATTATCCTAAAGATTGGGGAAATGTAAGTTTCATACATCTGTATTTTTGGTCAAATTCATCCTCATAGTTCGTTTAATGGTTCTCTGCTTTTTTTTTTACTTTTTCTTAAATTATTTATAGCGACGAATCACGACTGGAAGTGCTAACGGAGAGAAGTCAATTTGTTCGCCAACGTCCTTCAGAGCGTGTACGATCAAATCTATTAAACACCCCCCCCCCTCTCTCTCTCTAATGGTTTGGTCATGTATTACGGCAGAAGGACCGGGACCACTATATTTCGTTAACGGAACAATGGAACAAAAACAATATAAAAAGTTTTACACAACTACTTAATACCTTATATTGGTTCATTGGATCCTACTCAAAGACCATATACTTTCATGCAAGACAATGCATCATATCATAAGGCAAAGAGTTGTAGTGCGATACCTTGAATCTAAAGATATGCGTGTACTACCTTGGCCAGACAATTTACGCCAATTCAGTACACGAAACTCAAGTACAAAGGAAGAATTAACAACAACATATTGGAGATGTATGGCATAAGAGCGACGAAATTAAAAAGCTGTATTAGCAGTATGCCAAAAACGATCGAGGAAATAATAAAATACAGAGAAGGAACAAGCAAATATTAGTAAATATATGTTCAAACTATACATACTTGCATCTTATATGTAATTAATTAATAGTATTGCCAACATTACCAAATATTTTTTTTAAATTTTACCTCAAAATCATAACACAGTGTGGGGCGGAATGGTGTCCCTAGTTTTAAAAATTCACTCAAGGGGCTGAGCAAGTAGAGAGGTGGGGCAGATACCGTTAGGTCGGGGGAACAACGCCATTTTCGGTAGTCACAACAGGGCTTTGTCGTGGAGACTTTCTTTAAAAACGGGGAAAGTGTGCTGGCGACGCAGAGAGCCTTTCGCAGGCGGTTCGATTTAACTCGTCATGACAGTGTTCCTGACTCTAAAAAAAAATCGAAAATGGATCGGTTATGTAAGACCTGCACTTCCTAAAAAACCAGCCGGGCGACCTAAAAGTGTAAGAACTCCCGAAAACATCGCGGCAGTTAGAGCGTCTATCGAACAGTCTCCAACGCGTTCTGCGCGAAAACATGCCGCTGCCCTTGGAATATCGTCGAGAACAGTGAGGCGAATTTTACACACAGACCTTAAGTTACATCCCTACAAAATAATGATTGCTCAGAGATTGAACCCGCAAGACTACGTGAAACGTAGAGATGCTTGCAATGCAATCCTAACAGGTGTACCTCCTGGCGCTATTGTGTGGACTAGCGACGAAGCGCATTTTCACCTTTGCGGCACTATAAACAAGCAAAATTTTCGTTACTGGTCAAGTGAAAACCGTCGTCATTTGCACCAAAAACTTCTCAACAGCCCTAAAGTGACAGTTTGGTGCGCAGTGTCCTCTATAGGGATCATTGGGCCTTATTTTTTTGAAGGAGGCTCAACTGTTACCGTGATTTCAGCGCGTTATTATGAGATGCTAGAGACGTTTTGACCACCCAAAATGGAAGAGTATGGCGGAGAAGCCTTCTGGTTTCAACAGGATGGAGCAACGGCCCATACTGCCCGTCGTTCACGTGAAGTTTTACAGGAGATGTTTCCCGGTCGCCTGATCTCCTTACGAGGGGATATCTCATGGCCACCAAGCTCTCCGGATTTGAGCCCCTGCTACTTTTTTCTGTGAGGCTACCTAAAAGCTGAGGTTTACAAATCTCGACCTCGGACCCTGGAAGCCCTAAAGGTGGTAATTGAGGACGTAATCACATGAATTCCACAAGATATGCTGGCAAGAGTGACCGAAAACTTTGTCGAACGACTTGATATGTGTAAATTCTAGTAAATGCAATTTTATGTGCTTCACGAGAAAAACAAATCCATATATCTCCACTTACCAAATCAACGATATTTCCATCCACAAGATTACCAATCTTAAAGATCTAGATGTCACTTTTGATCCAACTTTATCGTTTAACATACATATTGAACAAATTTGTTCATCTGCCTCTAAAATGATGGGTTTTCTTATGAGAACGTCCAAATGCTTCAATGACGCACTAGTGCTAAAATCCCTTTATTTTGCATTTGTACTCTCGAAATTGAAGTATACCTGTATTGTTTGGTATCCTTTCTATATGTCCCATCAAACTCCAATTGAACGTGTTCAGCGTCGATTCCTGAAATTCTTGTTGTTCAATTCAAACAAAAAAATGGCGTGATATGTGTTTTCCGAAAATAAAAACCTTTTTCTTTTATCTTGAAACGTTTTGTCGCAATTCACCCGTCAAATGGGGGACTCCATTCTGCCCCACCCTGTATATATGCAAAAGACATATAGATAGGATTAAGAACTAAGTTCATACAAATACCTAGTATTACCACATCATATCATTCGACAACTTGTTCCATCCTACTACAAAATCTTTAACGATCTGAGATACCAAAGAAGTGAGAAAGACGAACAACCGAGGTATTTCATTTTAATGATTTTTCCATGTAAATCCCTATTTACGACAACACCGATAATGACGAGATGATGCGCTTTAGGGTGATTACGCCGTTCGACGGCGAAGATCATTACGCCGGTCTTGTAAATCGTCATGATGCATATAGAAGATGTCGAGATGTCGACGGCACCGGTGTTCTCTTCGATTATCATAATAACAGCCTTTGGAAAGCATTAGTTTCGCGGCGAAAGGAGACGCGACTCGTAGTAATTTAACGCCTTTTACTATTTACGCTTTATTTATTAGATTATGCATTACGAGCTTCGGCAGAGCATTATCGGGTGAAATGTAGCGGATGATCGCTTGATTATGTCGGCGGTGGTGGCCTTTTACGAGCTACGAGTGATCGTAAATCACCGCGGATGAATAAAAAAAATTACACCGTAAAAGGGAGAATTTAGGCGCGATGGAGATGCATAAATGTTTTACTGGTGAAGCGATCGAACGGAACGATGTTAAAGCTTTCACTTTGTTAATCTCTTTCAAGAAAAAATCTATTACCTAGGAAAATATGGAGGAAGTCATTAAGAAGCTTTATTGGTAGGCTATCACAATAAAAGCGGGAAAATAAATTATGGGAAGCTAGAAATTCCCGTAATGTTAAAGTATTCAACGACATCTGCATCGTAACAATAAAAACTTAGGAATTAAGTTACTTTAATTGATGCTTATTCACTAGTCTAACTAAGAACTAATAGAAGCGTAAAATAGTAACTGGAAGGAATGAATTTTCTGAAAAAAAACACGCTCTTTGATTAAACCAATCGTAGGTTAATGAGAATTCTTAATCTAGTGCACTTTTGGCAAATTAAAAATAACCGTTGAGATTGGTCCCAAAATTTAGTGTAGTAGTAGTAGAGTTTTATTCGTTAACACCTCATGGCATGAATACACATATGGGTGCATATGCAGTTTGATTTTGATTGATTTTACCGTACCGTACCGTTCATGGAAGTTCGGGCAAGCTGACAAATTATATTAACTGTTTAGGAAAAAATTTTAAAATTATATAATATACATTTCTGTGAGAAATTATTAAAACTAACCTTTTCAGGAAGCCTTTTACCAATTTCCAGGTAGTAATTATGTTGGAAACCCATATAATTACAGTGACAACAAAGCTTTATAATAATCCCTAGGAGGGTTAGCTGATTCACTTGTGTTACCTGGAAATATTCGTATAGCCTTTATAAAGTATTATAACATTTGTAAACGCAGTAGTTCTGAAGAGATTGTTATTATGAAAGTATCTGTGGTTGTGCAAGTGAAAAATATTATAATTTCGGTTTGACTGCTTAAAATGCCCCGTGGAAAGCCTCTAACTGTTTCAAAACGATCTGCTATTATTACCTTGCATCAGGAAGGGTACGCAGAAAGACGGATTGCGGATAAATTAAAAATAAAAAAATCTACAGTACATGATACTATAGTTCGATTTAAAACAACCGGTGACGTGCAAGATCGTAATCGGCCAGAACCGTCAAGAAAAACGACTCCTGCGGAAGATTTACGAATAAAAATAATTAGTAAGCGCAATAGAAGACTAAGAGCATCAGAGATTGCTGCAGAATTCAATAACGAGCGAGATTCCAAAGTTTCTGTGAGTACTGTGAAACGTCAGCTGAAAGAGGCTGGGTTGCATAGGCGAGCGGCTTATCGAAAACCGTTACTCCGAAGAGGAAATAGGCTGAAACGACTGAAATGGGCACAAGCTCATAGAGATTGAATAGTGGACGATTTTTAAAAAGTTTTGTGGACTGACGAATCCACGTTTAAAGTTTTTGAAAATAGAGAGTTTTCGTACGCAGATCAAGAGGGGAAAGAGTGTTACGGGAGTGTATAGTTCCTATGGTGAAGCATGGAGGCGGATCTGTAATGATTTAGGGTTGTTTTTCCTAAATCGGAACAGGGGACTTGCTCAAAATTGAGGGCATAATGAAAAAAGAATATCGGAAAATCCTGGAGGAAAATTCCATATCGTCAGGAGTCCGATTAATTGGTCGTGGATTTGAATTTATGCAGGACAATGACCCCAAACATAAATCTAAATTGTGCACAGATTACCTGCAGCAAGAAGAAAATGAAAGAACCCTAAAATTACGGAATGGCCGCCACAGTCCCCCGATCTGAACCCGATAGAGTTGTTATGGGAAGAATTAGACCGATGTGTTAGGAAAAAGTGTCCAAAATCAAAGGAACATTCGTGGACCATTCTCCAGGAGGTATGGACAAGCTTGCCCAATGAAACATTAGCAAAATTAGTGAATTGGATGCCGAGAATAGTGGCAGCAGTCCTAAAGGCAAAAGGTGGATTTTTCGATGAAGATCGGATTTAAATTATTTGTAGTACATTAACTTTTTCTTTTTAATAAATTTGTGTTTGAAAATATGTAAAATCATGTAAGTAAGTATTAAATACATGGCCATTTAATATTTCTCTTATTTTCTTTGACTTCCGTACATTTTTTTGCTTGCCCGAATTTCATGAACGGTATGTAATCGTATAACACATTTAAACTACACAATACATGGAGAACAACATAAGTCGTTATAATTAGTCATTACAAATACAGTACAGCTTTGCGATGTCAAACTATAACATAAAACAATCACTTCGGCGCTGCAAGACGTGAAATTAAAATGTCAAGAAAACTACCCACCAGAACGACGAAAACTCGCATGAATAATAAACATTATTGATTAAGAAGTTCTTAGCTGTCGTTTTAAATTCATTTCTACTCATTATTTTCTTGAGATCAGAAGGAACTGCATTATATATTCTAATAGGCATGGAAGCGAATGAATGTTGATGTAATGTAGATCTCGAAAGAGGTAATCTCAAATCGCCAGCTTGTCTCGTTGGATAATTATTATCGTTATTACTATGTATTTGTGCGAACGTACAGAAGACATTGATATATGTATTGATTAATCACAGTCATAATTCTGAAATCCTTAAACAAGGATCTGTAAGATTCCCTGCTTCCTACATTGGCTATTGTATGTAAAGCTTTCTTTTGAATCCTGAGTATGGCATTAAAATAAGAAAAATAAGTAACACGTAGTATAGATTTACTACAAACGTCCCTACATCCCCGAATGGCGTAGAGTGCTTTATTTAACTTTATTTTCAAGTTATCCATATGAGAAGTCCACTTCAAGGCACTATCAATATGAATGCCTAAAATCTTAAATGATTGGTTCGTAGTTAACGTGTGATTGTCAAATGTTACAATGATAAAAGAATCTGCTTGTTTATAGATTATGATATATGATAACTAATTTATTCCTATGATACCATTCGATTATTCTATTCAGAGCCAATTTAGTGTCTTCGATTAATAAATCTAGTGATAGCATCACCTGCATACAATGCTAAATTATAACTGCTAAAAGATAGATCATTAATAAACATGATGAGTAAGATAGGCCCTAAAATGGAACCTTGTGGTACACCGTATTAGAAAAATAATTTTTTACTTCGCCAGATGCTAAAGTTTTTTTATTTGAACGGTTTGAAGCCTATTAGTTAAGTTTGATTCAAAAAGACGTACCGCGAAAACCATATTGATTACATTTTGACAACAAAGAATGGTCAACCAAGTCAAAAGCCTTTGACAAATCGCAACTTACAGAAGCTACAAAGTTGCCCCTGTTAATCTGGTCATAAGTATATGATAGTATTTATTGAAGAGCAGAATTTGTAGAAAACTTGCTTCTAAAGCCGTGTTGCGATCCGCCAAAAAAGCCGTTATGTTCAAAATATCTGACAACTCTCGTCTTTAAAACAGTTTCAAAAATCTTGGATATACCAGATAATATCGATATAGGGCGATAGTTCTTCGCTGAGCTCTTATTGCGAGACTTGTGAAGCGGAATTACTTTCGAAATTTTTAACTGATTAGGAAAATACCCATTGCAAAAACACTCATTGATTATGTATGCCAATGGTTCAGCTATATATTGAACTATAACTTTTAATATTTTAACAGGTATTTCATCCAGACCAGTTAAATATGTATTTTTAAGGTTATTTGTAATACTTATTACTTCATACGGTGTTACAGGATTCAAAAAGAAAGTAACATTAGAGTGAAATTTAAAATCGTTGCTAATATATGGAATTTACTTAATTAAATTACTAGGAAGAAGAATTACTGTTGAAAGTTTATGTATTTGTGAGATCATGGAAAAAGAACAATACCGGTCAGTGATTCGATTTCCTTTTTTGGATGGGAAAACGTACGCGGAAATCAAAGACAAGTTGGATGCACCTTCGATGACTACCATAAGATACTGGTTTAATGAATTTAAGCGTGGCCGGAGATCCGTCTTTGATAAGAAGCGTCCCTTTGAGGTGACTACGGACGATATCATCAATAAAGTTCATGATATCGTATTAGCAGACCGCCAGGTGAGGATTAGAGAGATTGCTAATATAGAAAGCATCTCAATTGAACGTGTTCAAAACATCCTTCACAAGAAATTGAGTATGAGAAAGCCATCGGCGAGGTGGGTGCCGCGCCTGCTGACGATTGATCAAAAACGAAATCGCGTGATAACCTCAAAGCAATGTTTGGACATGTTTAAACGGCGTTATATGACTGTAGGTGAGACATAGATACATCACTACACGCCAAAAGCACAAATGGGTTTTTCCTGGCGAACGTGCCCCAAAGAAGGCGAAGACGATTCCATCAGCCGTAAAAGTTATGGCGACGATTGTTTGGAATTCGCGAGGTATAATCTTCATTGCTTATTTGAAGATTTACTGAACCGATTCGACGCTGAACTGAAGAAAAAAAAAACCCTTACCTAGCGAGGAAAAAAATTCTCTACCATCGTGATAACGCCCCGGCACACTCATCGGCAATTGCGACAGCAAGACTAATCCAGATACGGCGCAAATTGGTGCCCCATCCGCCATATTCGCCAGACTACGACCCATGTAACTTCTTTCTTTTTCCAAACTTGAAAAAATTGTTTGCCAGAAGGCGGTTCACGTTAAATCAAGACGACTATTATGTGGATGGCTTAGAAAATTGAAACATCGCTGGACCAAGTATATAGGGTTGCGTCGAAAAATAAATTTACTAAATGCAAAACAATTGGGTTGTCTTCCTTAACGCAGGTATTTATCATATCATCCTCGTATATTAATATTTTTTACCCAATAACAATAAATTTCGGAAACCAAAAATACCGAAAAATATACATACATATCAGGAGGTTGTATTATGTGTTCTTTTACAAATAACATAGATTAACTACACGTGTTCTACATACAACATATTTTTGTAGATGCTACACTGATGGGAGATTAGTGTAGAGGTTTTCAAAAATATTGCAGGTTTTTTAATTTGTGAGAGGCACATAAAGAAATAAATACTGCGTTTTGAATTATATTAGAAACTGCAATTTACATTGAACCTCCTCATATATTCTCCAAATGATTCGACAACAAAAGTTATTTACCACATCAAATACCCAATATTAAAACCAGATCCAATTGACAAAATCACCATCCATTTAATCCATACGTCCTATTTTAACTACGTTTCATTCGAAGCATAAAGCAACACGAATCCTCCTGGTACCAGAAACTGCCAAGCGCGACCGTGCTCTGTTACCGGTCTCTTCAAATTACCTCCCTTTTTGTCGATTCCAGGCAGACCATTAAGGTCTGTTTCTCGTCTCCACTTCAGACTGATGCAATTCGGGAATGCGTGTCTCGTCCCATTACTTTCGCCGCCTATTTAGCACGTGTTTGACGAGGTCCTTGCGACAAAATTGCTTCTGACTTCTCTTCAGACTGTCGTTGTGATTCGAAAATGTGTAATGAACTGAATGTGTAATTCTGATTATATTTATAAAATCATGAACTTGACATTTAATGCATGGATAAAAGTGCAATGATGTTAATGCATATTGTAATAAGTTTTGATACTTTCTTAGGGAAAAATTGAAGTATAAAATTAAATAAGTGGGATCTTAGAAAAGTTTACAATTACTATTCAAGTAAAAGTCAATAGAAACAAAATTTGACTGTAAGAAGCGAATAAAAATTTATTACATCAAAAAATAACTATATGGCTTTTACAAAATTGTGGTTTTTGGACAATCGCCTTATAATGCACCCGATAGCTTTGTATTAAACGTTTTTGAAATGTTTTTTAACAACATGAACAGAAATTGTCGTATCGATGTTTTGGAATTCATTATCCAGTAGGTAAAAAGTCCTTTATTAATTTAGTGGATGTATTATTTAGCCTTCAATTGTTGCACCTTTTCTGCCTACAATCTCTCATTAATGTACAGAGTGGCCCAAAAGTCACGTTACGGAAAAATAAAATAGAAGTGTTATGGATTTAACTTAATAAAGTAGTATTTTTTTTCCGGGTATATTCTGTGTAGTGAAAATTAAATCTACTCGAGAACAAGTGTGTTTATGCTTCAATGTTGGTGGAAAAACAAGAAAAAATCCGAAGTTTTTATTGTTTATTTGATTATTTACATACTAAATAAACGATTCGAGTTGACCAAGATCGGTAAGAAGTAGATCAAATGCAAACACTGTAGACGAAAGCGTGGTTGAGAATCCATGTTCAACAACTAGAAAGCGTGCCCTTCAAGTAAACGGATCTCGTACAAGCTTACAACGAAGATTACGTAAGCTGAAATTAAAGCCTTACCGACCAAAACTGATACAAGCACTGAAGCATGAAGATGATTTTGACCGATGATTGGAATTCCGCAAATTGTACCTTCTTCGGACGGAAGCGGATCCAGATTTTTGGTGACATGTGTTGCGTTCCGACGAGGTCACTTTCAAATTAAACAGACGAGCGAATAGGCACAGTTGCGTTTACTGGAGTGCTGATAATCCGCATCAAACTATTGAACATGAGCTAAACGTTCCTGGCATTACGGTATGGGCTGGAGTTTGGTTTGGAGGCATCATCAGTGGGCCATACTTTTCCTAGGGAAGGTTAATGCTGAGAGGTATCACGACATGTTGATAGAAGTTTTCATTCCTGAGCTCAAAAATAACCCTCTGTATAAGGGAAGACGTGTGGCAGCAAGACGGAGCTCCATTACATTTCGGTCTACTAATAAGAGAAACCTTATCTGCAAATTTTGATGAATAGATTGGTTGTCGGGGTACTATCAAGTGGCCTACTAGACTGCCTGACCGCCCGCCATCGGATTTCCCCCTGTGGAGCATTACCCTCTATTGCACGATTTTTCTTTGATGTGTTGATTTTTACAAATAAAAATTAAAGAGTTGTCTCAGAACAATGTGTGCAAGAATACAACAATTGAACATATAAATCTAAATTTCACAAAGCAATTGTTTTTACGGTGAAAGCACACATGTACCTTACACTTGCCGCACTTTCCCCCTTACAACCAGCAGATTTACATCGTTCTGTTTCTTCTGTCCATTCGGGCTAATGGGAAAATTGGTCAGTTTTTATATATCCCACTGACCTTTCTTCCTGGCATTTCCTTCTCTTTGGAGGGGGCGTAAGAATACTGTATGGTCTTCCACTTTTATTAGGTCCTGACAAGCTACAACTACACAATTGTTGGACTAATGCTATTTTGAAGGACAGTACGGGTACAATTTTTTCCTATTGTCCAAGTTGTACTTTTATTTTTTTGTATCCAGTAGTTTGTAACAACATCTAACATGTGGTAAAAGATTTTCTGCTTTTGATTTTCATGGGTAAAGTACCAACATGGAGTCCAGGAGGTCAACTCCTCCCATATGTTTATTGTGCTGCTTTACGATAACAGAGCAGTCAACATCTTTCTTAGTCTTTTCGGATTTTATAAATCTATTTACCTGGAAAATGAGTTGTAGACCACAATAGTTTGATATGACCGGCACGACTTTGTTATCGTATCGTTGCGCAACATGGACATTCACATTTTCGTATGTTGTTTTTTCGGCCATGCTTACTCTTCTCCTTTTTTTCTTGTCTTTTTCTCTCACAGTTACTAAATTCCGCAGTCGATTCGTCTTAACAGTAGCAACTGAGCGTATTTTTGTTAGCTAAATATAAATAAAATTAGCTACTTGTGGAACAGACGAAAAATATTTGCCATAATATATTTTGCGATTGACATTGCTGCTTGCATCTAAATCAGGTTCATCAGGTTCCATATTCCCCTCTTTTACATCGTAGACTTAAAAATTGTAAAAGAAACCTGAAACCGCTAACAGTACCCACATTTTGTAACCCCATTTATGCGATTTTTTTGGATTATAGGTTTTCAAATGTGTGCGGCCTTTGAAAGAAACAATCTGTTAATCACACGATAAATTTTCTTCAAAAGGGATACTCAAGCAAGCTTCTCTTACCCTGTTTATCAGAGGGGAAATTTTATCTATACTTTTCTGAAATTCACTATTGTCGCTGAAATTAATAAACCGTTTTATGAGTTCGTATCTTCTAGTATCATAGGAACCAGGTGTCCGTTCTGAACATTTCGGTAAAGGTTGTCGAATTAGGGACATCTATAGCAAAATGGTCGATTGGGTTGCTACTGAACGCTGTAAATGCAGGTTTGTCGTATAATTTTAGTTAGAAATTCTTCAGTAAAGAAGAGGCTGAACAACTTGAAAGGATTATCAAATTTCAGAGAAGTCGTTGCCAACTGGGCTAATGAAACATCACCACCATCACAAAAGTTCTCATTGTCATGATAATTACTGACCTGGAGTGTCTGTGTAGTAGATAAGGTAATTGGCACACACCCGTCACCATCATCAGAATGCTCTGAATTTTCACTATCCAGAAATAAATTTCTTATTCTAACAAGTGATTCTGGTAGGAATGGGCTCCATTTTCTGGGGAGAAAAATGAAAATATTGTAATGCATAAAATGTAGACTGACTTATACATAATGTTCACGAATGGGAACACAACTGAACTCAATCAAATTTTGAAAAGTATGAGCAAGGCACAATCTAGAATGGTTCTACGTAGTAAAAAACATTTTGACTTACCTTTTTGTAAACTTACAAACACAAAATACACTCTGAAAACTTGTACCATAACCTCCAGTAAACCCTATTTGACGCGTCAAGTAAAATAACCCAGAATTTTGAATGTTGGCGACATCTAGAAGCAAGTCGCCGCACTAACAGTTGAATAATCATTATTTATTATGTAACCCATTATAAATACATGTATGTCTTCTTTCAATAAATTACATAATTATATATTTACGTACGGTATTTAAATAAATTATTTTTCGACGGCGTGATTTTTAGGCCGCTCTGTATGTGAGTATTCTTTCACGATGTTTATATTTAGAGGACATCCTCACAGAGATTGCAATTACGAACAGCTACTGGTTTAAGTCTACACTTTTGTTTGGTTAGAATATCATAAAGCTAGTTTCTTCTAATACTACCTAACATTCAAACTCAAAGAGGAGTGCATTCTTGCAATAATCTTACAATAACCTTCCTCATATACTTGATATAATAATAAAATAATTTTAAGCGAAGTAGTAACATTCCTGTGTGTGGAAAATAGAAATTAAAATATTATTGAGATACTCAGCTAAATATTGTTCATATGTATACAAATCGCCAAATACCCCCGACAATTATCGATGGAAGCTAACGAATCTAGAACTCGCGCTATTCCAAATATGTTGATTGCGACGCTGCGCTCTGGTCGTCTTCTTTTTGCGTCGGGCTTCATTTTCTCCCTGTGTCATCTTTATTGCCTCTGATTGCCGCCGTTAAGATACCTAGCGTTGCAATTTGTTCTTTTATCGTCGGATGCCATCTAACCTTTCTGGGTAGAAGAGAGCAGTCCGCCACGTCGGCCGATAATTGCTGCGCTTAACTATTTTCGCTTTTTTGTTTCTTATTTCGCTTTATAATTCACACTTTTTATTCTCTCGCAAGTTGTCTCTAACGTCTACTTGAAAGAGGATTAAATCAAATGCTTCGCTGGAAACGGATGTGAGAAGAGAGTATGGCTATAAAAAAAATCATCGGTCTTTTTGTAAAATAAAAGATTTTATCATCAGAATTGATAGTATTCCCATGTTGTATTTTACTTATTCGTGGTGACGTTTCGAACATATCGTTTCTGAGCATCTTCAGGATATGTTGTTTAATTTATGTAACATGTGAAGATGAAAAAGGAATTGATAGACAATTCAGTTTTCCATACTGGTGCTACAGTGTAATGCATTGCATCAATATAGCTATCTTATTCTAAAGTTAACTCTTTAGAGTTTATTCAACGTAATTTTCAGATAATATTGGAAAAGAAAGAAGTGATCATTAATAGCTTCACAGCCAGAACCGAAAACAATGTGTCTGGTAGATAAAATACATGTAACTTCTGTCACTTCTACACTTCAATAATTGTGCTTTTAGCGTCGTCTACATTCATCAATATTATTTAAGTTTAGTTTAAAATTTAATCAAACCGATAATACGTTTGGAAGCTGCTAACCAAAGTATAAAATATGCAGCACAATATAAAACAATTAAAAGACCGTCTCTTTCTTAGTAGCTTAAAGATGGTACTCACTCACAAAAGTCTACATAGACCTCACTAATTGTTAATTTCTAATTGCACAGAAGATATAATCACTCACAAATGCCTATACACGAAACACTACAACAAAAAAATTTTAAACATCGAAGTCACAAAACAGCAGAATTAATTTGTGGTGGTTAAGGGGATAAATTCCTTATATAATAGTTTTTTTTTGCGATCGTGTAGCATTACCATAGTTTAAACAAACTGTAACGAGCAATCTCGCTCATAATAGAACAAAAATGAATAAAGCCAGGAGATCTTAAAGAATCCTTGAAGATAACAACACAAACTACTTGATACACACTGCGAACGACTAGATTTTTATGCAATGCAATTTTGAACAGCCTTCTTAGATGGTCACTGAAGACCATACTGAATAGGCAGCCAAGATTTAACAGATTCTTCCAAAATAGGAGTCGATACCAGTATCGGCCTTGGTGTACCTACCTACCACCTAAAACTATCCAACTGTCCACTGTGGGACACCAAATTAATATATTCCAAGCTGATTGTTTGCCTTAAATTTGTGCGCCAAAAAGGGGGGGAGGGGGATACGAGGTGCGACCATGTTCATTTTCAGACAGTCAGGCTGCATTAAAGGCTCCCAAAACCTATACACATGGATTTGACCTGATACACGAAAAACCATGTTACTTTATGGTATGTCCCAAGCCGCCAAGAGGTTGAGGGAAATGACCAAGCCAACAAGCTGATCAAAGAAGCAGCAAATAATCCTTATTATGAAAAGGGTAGAAAGCAGGAAATGGGAGGAAAAGGCCTCGTACTGGCAAAAAAACAAGATAAAAACAATGCTATTTTTTAGCAAAGGGAATCTCAGAATACTGGCAGATTTATTGACAGGCCATATAGCTTAAAATCCCATTTATACAAAG
Organism: Dynastes maya; assembly: GCA_029619315.2. Classification (NCBI taxonomy): domain Eukaryota; kingdom Metazoa; phylum Arthropoda; class Insecta; order Coleoptera; family Scarabaeidae; genus Dynastes; species Dynastes maya. The sequence goes on along the minus strand of JAROYE020000004.1, from coordinate 52,700,511 downwards.
AAGAAAAAAGCTGAGTCGTCTGTGCCAAGATCTGGAGGCGACAGAACGGGATACATGCTAAATGTTCTTATCAGTCACAGATGATATCAACAAATCAATAGGAGATCCTAAAGCAGTACTAAAGTTTCCCAAAAGTCTCCGACTATTCTAACACACATAAAGGGCTTTATTACTATACTTACTATAGATCTATTGAAATTACAATGACTAGAGGCATCAATTCCGTGCCCCGATTCAATAATAATAGTAATTACTCTAGTTTACTTAATTTTCCAAAAGAAGGTATTGTTTTATATCACAAACAATTTAACACGTGACTGTACTTACTGGAAGATTAGCATTCTAAATGTTTTGATTTTGATGATGAAAAATAAAAGAAGATCCACAACGCTATAACAATAACATATGCTTGCGAGAATTGGGTAATTAACAAAAAACAGGAAGCAAAAATCAACGCTGTTGAAATGAAGCATGTTAGACGAATAGCTGGAAAGACCAAATGGGACAGACTAAGAAATCAGGAGATCAGGAAGATGATAGATCAGATTTGGTATGGACACATGATAAAAATGAATCTGGATAGGCTGGCGAAAAAAGTGATGGAAATGGGAAAATCAAGGAAGACACGAAGAGGTAGACTTAGGAAAACATGGATGAACCAGATAGAGGAAATAAGAAGAGAATACGGAAAAACCCTTGATGAAATGAAGATTTTGGCAAGAGATAGGAAAGCATGGAAGATATGGGTAAAATAAGAACCGGAATCCCACTCCGACGCCTGAAAAGGCATAAGGAGAAGAGAAGAAGAAGAAGATTTTGATGATGGCTCCTAGGGTGTTCCTCACTTGTTTTGAATTATTATCACTGGTATACCACTTCCAAATAAGATTCTTTTTCTTAAATTTTATTGTCGAAGATTTTCGATGACTGACAAAAATAAGGAACAATATTAGGCCCATAAATGGGAGCAATTTATCAAACTAATCCAATATTATTCCTGGGTACTGTATTTCTGATCAAAATAATTTTCTAAAAATCACAAGAAAATATTTTCAAAATATTATCTTACATAACTGCTAAATACACTGCTCAAAAATTGAAGTGGATATTTGAAACAAAAACATTTTTTTCTATTTTTTAGGTTTTACTAAATTTATTTATGTATCTCAAACCACTGTAATCAAAAAAAATATATTATTCAAAAATTATAAAAACTAGATAAATAATAGATTCCAATGTTTTTAAATAAAACATAATTATTTCGTTTGTCCTTTGTTTGTCTCTATATACTCAATGGTGGGATGTTTAACCGATTTGCTATTGATTATTATCATTTGTGGCTTAAGTTTTATTGCTTTTAAGTGCGTTTAGAAGCCGTCCAACTTGAACAATTAGTGCGTTGGTTAAACGAAGGTTTAACTCAACAAGAAATTGCTAACCGTTTGAATGTTTCCCAAACTGTGGTTAATAGAGCATGGAGTCCACAAAGATGTCTAGGGAGTATCGCATATACTGATGGTGGAGGGAGAGAAAGAGCTACAACCGCTGCTGAAGATCGTCTTTTAGTCATTAGTCATTACTGCAGGAAGAAACCCTACCTTCGCAGCATCTAGAACTAATAGCTTCTTTCGGCAAACTACAGGAAGAATAATTTCTGGCCAAAGAGTAAGAAATAGGTTGTATAGTAGCAAGAAGATCCGCTACTTATCCACGATTAACTAGGGAGTAACGAGCACTAAGAAATCGGGCTATTGAACATGAAAATTGGAACAAAGATGGAGATCATGTTTTTTCGCTGATGAGTCCTGATTTCGCCTGTATAATTCCGATGGTCGAATTTTGGTGTGGAGAGCGCGAGAACAGCGGTATAATGAAAATCTCATGACACCAGTTAGTTATTTCGGTGGAGTATCAGTTTGCATTTGGGGAGGCATTTGCTTTGATGGGCGCACAGATTTGACTGTCTTAATTAATGCGACCATGACATCGGTAAGGTATCGTGACATGGTTCTAGAACCAAGTATTGTACCATTTGCTATCACCATCGGTAAAAATTTTACTTTAATCGACGATAATGCTTGACCTGGCTGCGTCAGGGTAGTAAACGACGGTAGTATAGAACATCATGGTGCTGACCGAATGGATTGGCCAGCTTGTTCTCCGAATATGAATTGCATTGAACATGTCTAGGCTGAAATATCAAGACAATTTAACCGGCTAAAACGGGCATCCCAGACATTACAGTAGCTTGCCAATGTTTTGCGAGACATTTGGTAAAACAATCCTCAGCCTTTCATTAACAATTCAATTGAAAGAATGCCGAATAGAATGAGGACACTACGGAGAGCCAGGGGAGGCCCCACACGATATTCAACTAGAGTATGAGATTATTATTTCTATAAACAATCGAAATCCAAAATAAAAATTCTTATTTTTGTACATTTCTATACTTTTTTATTTCATTAACATTCTTGTTTTATTTTTTACAGTTTATGTATGTTAAACGTGTTTAAAGGAAACAAATAATAAATTAGAAAGCACAATAAATCTGCAATTTTATTAAAATTAAGAATTTATTACAAACAAATAAATTATCCACTACAATTTTTGAGCAGTGTAGTTACCGAATTGAACCGTAATAGACATGCAAATCCCAATGTTAGTAAAATCCTCATAGTAGCTCATAGATTAATCAAACAAGTAGCCTCCTTTGTGATCTATGTTTAAACCGCATAACGTTCAATTATCCGATGACGTCCACCGACGTCCATTTTTCGCAGAAATCATTATTGGTCCGACTAATATCCGTTATTATGCATCCTGTCGCGTATAATATTTGATCAGTACGCAATGTGCTTTGTTCTGCTGCTCGATGCCCTTCAGAGGCCCGTAATGAAGCTATTTTATTTTTTTCCTCTAGCTGGAAATCACTGATATTACTGTACGCTTCACAGTATCGCTCATGCGTGAACTTATACGCGATTATAAACGAACTAAATATGAATGTGTATAGAGGAACGTATTTATGTGCTTGCTTCGCAAACGCTCAACAACAATATAATGGATTTAGTGCGTTGAACAACTCGGATGAATATGTGTAGAGTATCTGGGTTAAAGTTATTTTTAAAATTATTGGAGAATTATTCATGCGAAACTTAATGGGAATGTTTGTTCTGAACGGGTATTTAGTACTCAGTAACAAAAGCATCTGGTAAACAGGCGAGGATCAAATCTCATTTTAGGTTAATAGAAAGTGATATTGCTGGAATTTCTGTAGTTGATAGTTATATCATTTGGTGCACTTAATAAGACTTTAATTTTTCAATAGAACAACAAAAATTCAAAATTGTACTCCCACCATTGTATATTTCCACACCAGCTAATAAAAAATAATTTTTGCTTGTTAAATTTGATAAATTTTAAGATATTAAGGATGAAAGAAAAATGTTTCTTCTCAAAATAAAGTGTACCTTGAGAACACAATGCAGTTTTATGTTGTTTTGTATTGTTTTTGCGATACAATAAAGTTTGTGTGGCCTAAACACATTATTAATTTGTCAATAGTGGCAATTTAATTCAATTAGTGAGAAGGTAGTATGATAAAATGTTATTATTTATCACATAATAATTCAAGGTAAGCCCTGCATTTATGCCAACAACAATATCCAGATCGCTTTCAACCAAGCCATTAGTATTTTTTCAAATTAGGAAATAAATTGCCTAGAACAGGACACCTATTGAGAATACATACGTAAACCTCATGAAATAGATGAAAATTTGGAAGTTGATGTGTTAGCATATTTCAATATTCACCCTAGAAATTCAACTAGAGAAACTACACTAGAATAAAATACAACACACGAAGGTACATATGATTTTGAAAATACATAATTAGGGTGGTGGGTTGTACCTTTAGGAAGGCTTTAGGTCACGGGGGATAATAGCGTTAGGCGTAAGTGTACAATTTTGAATTTTTTTTTTGTGTTCTATTAGGACGATTTGCTGCAATTTTATCCTTTAAATTTTTTTTTGTAAGTTATTTATTTTCGCCGCTAGGGTGGTAGATTCTAGCTTTAGGTCACCGGAGATAATAGCGTTAGGGACGGATATACAACTTAGAATTTTTTGCTGTTGTTCTATTGGGACGATTTGCTGCAACTTTTTTTTCTATTTTTTTGTGCGTTGCTAGCTAACGATATTTTCGGCTTCCCTTGTTAATACATTAATTAAATAGTCTCCAAAATTACTACTTGGCCGATGATGTTGACCTACCTGCCTTCGAAAAGACTTTTCCGAGTTAATTAATAATTTGTGTGGTGCAAAGTGTGTCGTAAATATTTTGTTTGCCATACTACCCCACAGTCCTTACTATCATTATTAAATACTCTACATTGTTTAAGGTTATGAGTGGAATAGTGGCAGCACAGATTAAGTTAATGCACGATGTTCGTGAGTTCGTGTAGGATATGAATTTGGCAAGCATTTCGCATGTGAAGGTGAATTTAAATTGGATTTCAGCAAGTTGTTTTTCACGTTGATTTCAAATTAAGCCAATTTCGCGCTTGAATCATGCTGTCCTATACGGTTTCGTTCGACTTCGGGTTTGTCCGATTCTATTCTATGTACGTCGTACGTCTATTTAATGTATAACCGAAAGCGCTAGCCTTACCTAGAGATCACTAGAGAATGACTAGAGATTAAATAAAACAGTGATAGAAGTGATCCAAAAATTTAAAGAACAACAATACAGATAATTTTAAGTAAACAAAAAAAATTTTGGTTGTAATCCAAGAGCTTCAAAGTAGATAAAAAAAAACAATTGATAGGAATTTTGAAAATTTTGCTCCTAAATGATGAAATGCGCCCTGAAACAAAATTGGAGTAATTTTTTTACCAACTTTAAAACGCTCTAAATGTAACGGTCAAATGGTTAAAAGCAACGATTTGAAATTTTAGTCGTAAGACGTCATTTAAGAGCTTTCCAGTGAACCACCTCTATTCAATCCTCTAGTACTTTTGAACATCAGAACATGAGAAAATTGTGAAAGAATTTTCGCCAAATTTTACAAAAAAAAACACTTTGTTAGCATGTTATTTCATCATGATCATCATTAAGCCGTTAAATCCATTGGATTATGGCTAACGCTCGTGCGTTTAAAATCCATAAAATCCATTGGGGTGGATTACCCCCCTTGTTCTTGTTCATTCGCCATAACTTTTTATTAGTCCTGACTACATTCCTTATCGTTCTCCATTCTTTTCTATTTCGGCATTTTGATTTCCAATCGACTATTCCAAAAGATCGTGCATCTACCTTCTATTTGGTTTCTCCAAGTGTTTCTCGGTCTGCCTCTACCTCTTGTCCATAACGGTATCCACGGAGTTATTCTTCTCACTATTTCTGTCAACTTTCTGCTCATTATGTGTTCCACCCAATTTAGTCTTTGTGTCTTTATGTACCTTATTGCAGTTTCTCCTACCAGTTCTTCTTCTATTTCTTTATTTTTTTTTCGCTCTTCTTTCTCCTTCTCCTGTGATGTTCGGCCTTAGTATTGTCCTCATTTTTTTTCTCTCTACTATCCTTAGATCTTCTTCTTCTTTTTATTCATAGCTGTAGTCTCTAAGGCATGTATGATGACTGGTCTTATAAGGGTTTTGTACATTTTAATTTTGTTTCTTCTGTTTATATTGTTGCTTGTATCCTTTGTTTTGTTGTTTGTCCTATTATTACTTCCAAATAGATAAATGAGGAGATCCTTTCAAATGTATAGCTCTGTGTTTTTAAATAGCTTGTTCTTTCGTTTTCTTTTCCTATCTTCGTATAGATATTTTGTTTTGCCTTCATTAATTTCTAATCCAAATTCTTCTGCCGCGATTTCCAGTCTATTGTTTACATTTATTAGGTCGTCTTTATTATTTGCTATTACCGTTACGTCGTCTGCATAAGCTATCACCTGCATCTGATTGGTTATGATGTTCATATTATCTAGTTTTGCAGAGACTGAATGGTTTTATTTGGCACTCTTATTTATGTTTAATTTTTCCGTTAATGTTCCTTGAAATCGTACTCTGGCTTTTGTATTTTGTAGTATTGTTTTTATTAATGTTATTTACAAATTAGAAAATGTGCAATATTTCATACAAACTGCATAACGAACTTGGTATATAGTGACTCAAACACCCCAGATATTGATCTTTCAAATTTTCAAAATGTTCATATCCTTAGCTTTAACCATTTTCACGATTTTAACTACCAAATAACAAAGTAGTAGCATGAATACTTTGAATAAGGAGCAGTATTGGAACACCATTTAACCCACACTATATCTTCCATGATTGCTTAAGTCACTTTGCTTGACTTTTGTTGTAGTGTCTAAATATATAATGTCCCTATATTTCTTTCCTTGATTTAAACTAGCATTCTTTCAAAAAAATTATTAATATCCTTTAAATGAACAGCCACCTCCTTCCTATATTGGTCATTTTTCTCATTGAAAAAATTTGTTTGTTCAAAATTGACAAAAAGGGCTTAAGTCTAAACGTTTATCAAAATTAAGAAGCATTAAAATTTTGAAAGAAAGCCCAAAAACATTAGTTATAAAGCATTTTTGCGTTTAGCAGTGTGTTGTGCCAATTCTAATTGAAATAAACCTTAAGCTGCCAAGCAATTGGTAAATTCATTCAAATTAATTTGTTGATTTCTCATTTCTTTTGTCGGTAATAATGCTTCAATTTCCGCAGAGAGTGGAAGTAATAACATTTATGGTCGTAACCTATTTCGAGGTATTTTAAGTAGGACAGGCACATAAAATGACGAGTTAGCAGTTAAAAACCAATTAAAACTATTTTCGAACATTGAATGTTTAAACTATTTGGTTAATTTAGTTAATCTGATGCCTCCATAGCATGTAATGGCGAAGAAATACTGATATAGAAGAAAATCGCTAAAGATACAAAGTGTCTGGTAGCATTAACAATAAGTCATGTGATTAGATCAAGAAATGCCTGAAGAACTGTTAAAATAACGATTCACAGAACAACCAGTAGTTATCTATAGAAGCAAATTGTGGAAAATTAATTATAAAAAAAGGAAATTTTAGAAACGGATATATGGAAACTGTGGGGGAGATTATCCAATGATGAATTAGGGTGACTGCCTGGATAACCGCAAGACGTAATAAGGGCACAGAGAATGAGATCGTTGAACATGTATCAAGACTACCAAAAACAAAACCAACATGGCAGGTTCTGAATGGTGGTGTAACGGCAAAAAGACAAGCGAGAAGATGAACGATAGCTACAGAATGGGATCTGGAGGAACTACAAATAAAGAACTGAAAACAATTAAAACCAAGGGGCGTGGTTCCATTTTGAACTGTTTTTGTTAGCCAAATTTTCTAACAAAAAATGCTTAATATGATTTTTTTGTTCTTTCTATTTATTTTGGTATTGGGAACGAGTTGGTATTTGAAACAGGGAAGTACTTTTTTGGCATTAACATACCGTAATGTGTTCTATTTTAAAGAAAATTGTGGTTCAAATTTGAAAGAAACTAAACAATATGTACATGTGATACAATTATATGAGTGATCAAAAACGGATAGAATCTTATAATTTCAGGTATGCTTTTTTTATTGGAGCAAGAGCTGATATAACAAAATATATGTTAAGTATTTACACATAAGTTACTCTTAAAAGCCTTTACATCCAAGTAAATTCCTTTTATTCACCATACTTTACATGGAATTTAACATTGGAAGCGTCTAAAACACATATGAGGAGCAAGGTTGTATTTATTCTTTATCACGAAGCACACCTCGTAATACGTAGTCGTAAAGTTGAGAATTTCGCTACGGGAAAGTAGGCCCTAAACTCACATTTTAATGCCGACCACCCCGGCCGGGCGGTTTGGAGCATGGCGTGGCGCGTTGTCATCCTTGCCCATCTACCGTGAGGCGCAAACGCGCTCAAGGCAAACTTGATTATGCAATAAAACTCCGGGTCTGACACACTTCTCGCCTCGGTGAAGGATCTATAAGCACCTTTCTTCTTCGTCCTTTTCTCGCACGTTAAATTGGGAGAATCGCAGGCCGCGTTTTTTTTTTGCTGCTCGGGGAGAAAGTGACGCGAAAAATAAATAGCGGGCTCGAGAAAGAAAAAATAATTGCTTCGTCCCCGTAGGGGTATAGTGTCCGAGGCGGGTGCGGATCTAATCTGCGTAACGCTTATACTTCTTTTTCCGGTTTAAATTTCTGCAATTTAAGCGCTTTTTTAAATTAAACTCGGTCTCCGTGTTCTATTGTCCCTTTTTTTTTTCACCCAGTTTCTCTTTGTTTTTTACTGGGGCATATTTTAGAAAGTGGATAATATGGAGTATGTGAGATACATATTTAGAATCGCAGAATTATTCTTCAAGAGTAATTTATATACTAAGAATTACAACACAAAAATTACAGTTAAATTTAAGATAAAGTGTTGTTTGTTTACACAAAAATTTGTGACTGCAACATTTTATCTTAAATTCGACTATAATTTTTGTTAGGGCAACTACATATTTTGTTAGATTAAATAAACATGTAATTCTTTGTGTAAATTGTTTCTATTTTAAGAATACAAAGGTTTCTGTCCCAAAACTCTTTTCTGTGTACATGTAGCCTATCTCGAAAGTCACTTTCCATAACCGAATGGAAAACGTGGTGTAAGCGTCTGGCCAGGTATTTGGAGAAATGGAATGCTGTAGTGGTTCGCAACTACCTTGAATGTTTTTCAGAGTGGATTGGACGTAGGAGTATGATCGACAGCCCAGCAAGTTCATGGGATCTTACTCCATGTGACTTTGCCGTTTAGGGTATTATGGAGAGTAAGGTGTATCATAATAGACTTACGACCCTTGCCAACATAGGGAAGCCATCGAGGAGGAGTTTGACGTACTGGAAGCTAACAAGGAATTCTGTGCTGCCATTGTAAATAAAACAGTTTAACAAATAATATGCATCACATTATATTAATAAAGTATTTCTTATTATCCGTTTCTCTCTTTTTGAATTCTTCATACCCGGGAAGGTGACATTTAGGACGGCCTGTATATCAGCTCTTATACATATATGCATAGGAAAAGTACTATTCCAAAAGAAATGTTAGTCATCATTTCTCTATCGCAATAAGTTAATCCAAATTACATCAAGCTTTTTCTCGGTAAAGATATTGATAGATTGACTCCAGAGAATAGAGATCTAAATTGAAGCATGATTATCAAATAGTTTTCAACCAAACATGAGATAATAATGCTCAAATAAAGTACAATATAACATCTATTCTAAAAATGTTGCAGGTTGAAATTTGGAAAGATTCTCAAGGAATTACTTGCTTTAGTTTCCCGGCCAATGGAAGATCTGTTGTGTATACATGTACGCTGCCGTAAATACTATTTCGTAGTTCTACGTCTGTTTTGAAAATGTTGCCTACGTCGCAAAAACGACCAATGTTGGACAAAGTTACAGAATTTATAGCAGAAATGCCCGACCTAAATTATGATGGCGTTAAAATTTAATGTGTTGGTCCAAAAGGGATTGTCTACGTCACGTAAATAGTAAACAGCATTCTTCAAAAAAAAATTTCACACGACACTATGACAAATTTAAATTTAATTTATGTGTTGCCTTTATTGCATGTAATCTACCGTTTAATTTACTAGACAAGGAAGCATATGTCTTCTTTTGGAATAAATATTCGGACTGCAAATTACCATGTCGGGCATCGTTACAAAGAATTGTGTCATCTGCTCGTGAACATGTTGAAAAGAGAATTAAATCGGAGTTGAAAGATAAAAAACTGTGGTTATTTGTGGACGAAACAACAGATCGTAAAAAACATTCTGTGGTTAATGTAATGGTACGTACAATGGAACCACATCAATCGTTACCTTGAAAGTTAGTGTTAAATACATCGGAAAAGTTTGAACTTTCAACAAACCAACTGTTAATGTTTATGAGTGATGGTGCCGCAAACATGCTTTCTGTAGGCCGGTCTCTTAAAGAACATTGTGCTAACTTGTTACATATTACGTGTAAAACTCATGCTTTCAGTCATGTGGGAGATAGTATTAGAAAATGTTATCCTGAGGTAGACGCTTTAATAGCGCATACAAAAGCAGTGTTTGTCAAATCCCTAAAACGTATTCGCAAATTTCACAGACCGTGTCCCCGTATGCCTGAGCCACCAGAACCTTTTCTTACACGTTGGGGAACATGGTTACAGGCCGCGTTTTATTATCATAAATATTTTGAGAATATTAAGAACGTGGTTTTACAATTCGGCTGCGGCTATCAAGGAAAGCCAGTCGAAATTTCAAGATAGTCAGGTTAAAACGGATTTAAAAACCATTCAGAACAATAACTTCGAACTAGTGGAGGCAATAGAAAAATTACAAAATCCTTCGGTGTCGTTAGTGGAATCTCTGCAAATAGTGCAACATGTTCACGCACAGCTATGCGCGGTAGAAGACGCAAAAAATGTTTGTGTTCTAGAAGGGTTTGAAAGTGTTTTAGAGAAAGAGTCTGATTTTGGCACATTAAGACAAATTTGTGAAGGTGCGTCAACAGAACCGTTAAGTTGTTCCAAAGATTATTTTAATTACACAAATATAACGTCACTAGATGTAGAACGTTCGTTTTCTGCATATAAATACACTTTTTCCTCACGCCGCACTCGGTTTTCCGAAACAACTGTTGGCTGTTGGCGCAAATTGAGCAATTCTAGCAATGAGTTGAAATAGGAATACTAGTAACTCAGTGCCTTCCGACTAAAAAAAGGAAACATTGTAAATGTATGTAATAGCTTAATAAATTTGCATGAGCAATGCTTAATTTGTTTCTTCTGCAAATTTACACAAATATATAATCCAAGAATTTACAGGTATAAATATTTATCTTGATTTATAATTCTTGTTTTTATAGTCCCATTGGTCTGAGTTATTAACTTTTTTATCGTAATTAATTCCCGAAATAAAACCGTTTAAGATGGAAAAAGTAAACAGTTGTCATAATAAAATCTTTCTGAGAATCTTGGAATTTAGTTGGATTAGTAATTCTTATTGCATCAAGATCACATTAAAAATCAATCTGAACTTCAAAGCATTTCCATTCTTTGAAAAACATTACTTTGAATTATTTGGTATCATGGATTCTAAAAAATCATTTTGTCTTCCTGATTTCGAAATCAGAAATTGTACATAATCTGTAGATGATTTTACCAATAATAAATATGAAAAGAAAAACAAATAACAAACATTCTTTCTTCATTCAATGTCAAGTAATTTGGCACTTGGTTTCTTTCGGAGTAAAAGTATACGAACGTTTTTTTTTCGGTACAAATACGCACACAAAATATCTGAAAATCTTTATTCAAGAACACATAACATGTTCTTGATCGTCAATACAGTTGCCAATACAAACCAACAAATAGAAATTAAATTCCCTACAAACTAAGAGTGTATCTTCTCAAATAAAAGACGAACGAAATCAAAATCCAATAAAGGAAACTCATTTCACGAAGTACGTTATACTTAATATACGAAGAGAACTCAATGCAGCGAAACGCGTTAAGAATTTCGAATTTTTCGCCTCGAACTTTCCACAAACGAAACGACCAAACCTATGCTTGATTTGGATTTTCGCGTCCGTCGACGTAGTACATAGACGACGTCGGCATAGGCCGAGGGTTCCACGCCGCTGATGCAATAAGTAAAATAACGATGTCGTAACTGAACAGAAACCGCATTACATAATCCAATAATGGCTAAAAGGTTTGCCAACGTAACGAGATCGCGCAGACACACACCGGAATACAAATGGAAATTTAACAACGCATTTTCCCTGGGTCGCCCTAGAATCAAATCCCGGAGAGCGAATGGCACAAATATCGTTTTGCTCCAACGAAGAACGCGATCTGGTCGAACAAGCTGTGGGAAGAAGACGAGGCGTATCATGCCGATAATTCTCCGTCTCTTTCGTCCTTTCTGCTTTCTTCGCAGGTTGAGTACTACGAGAAGAACGAAGCGATTATTGAATTCTAATTAACGATAATTTATTGCATCGGATGAACGATTTGGAATTTTAAGATCGTCCTGGTTATTGTTGTTGTTCGCGATATTCGTTATCGGAGGGAAATTCATTTTGCAAACGGGAGAAGGACTGCAATCAGACTGCATTAATTAACATAAATTAGTAATAAAGCTGTCTGTATTAATGGAATTTATAGAAATTGAATTTAAGAAAGTAATCAACTAAATACAACATCTCAACAAAATTTCCCTTGTACATTCTGCAAACTCAACAATTTGGTTCAATATTAATAGTTTCCGAATTACATTTATTGCCACCTGTTCTGATTTTGAATGGGACATCTGCACAGAAGTATGTTTTCACCGTATATTACGGTTTGCTTGTTCAATAACACCACCATTGCAGTATTGATTAAATTAATGAACAACTAGTTTAACTATAATGTTACAGTTCCACTATTTGCTGTAATAAATGAGAATGTTGGGAGTGGGCACCAACTTGATAGCGCTTATCAATTCTTATCTGTTTGGAAGGACTTTCATGATTAGATGGGATCGGTCTCTATCAACTAAAAGATCCATATGGACCGAAATGCCGCAGGGTCCCCTGCTGGCATCGGAATTATTTATTTTGTATACTCGAGACGTTCCTCGTAGTCCACAGGTCCAACTGTCAATGTGTGCCGATGACACGGCAATTTACACGGCGAGCAGACAAGGATTTGACGACCAGACGTCTCCAGCGCGCGTTAAACCAGCTGATGGCCTGACTGGGGATACGGAAATTAAGGGGTAATTCTGAAAAAGTATAACCACTATGTTTGGTATTTCAGCTCTGTTTGTAGAGTTGTCCGATGGATACCCGTTAAGAATGTAATAAATGTATGCAATGCAAACTGATATGAGGGACAGTGAAACACTTACCGACTTTGTAGCGGCGAAGACCGGGGAACTCTTCAAGCGGTGATTCAATACAATCTTGCGGTTTATACGCAAGGCGGTTTATACACACGGTCACACACAGCGGGTTTCTAATGCGGAGCCGATATACATGTGTGTCGATATGGCGACTTGCGGGGTAACACTGTGCCCTTTTTTGTAGAGGGCGGGTAAAAGTCAGGGTTGAACAAAACTGTGTCCACTGCCCTCTTTACTCTAATTTCGTAACCAAGACTACCACATTTTTTTAAATTGAATAAGAAACTGAATCCAACACACTAGATTTATTCGGAGAAGACCTGCTCCGAAAAAAATAGAGATTGAAGGCAGAAGGATTCAATGGAATTCCTCTGCAAAACATCTGGATGATATTATTGAGCAGAGACACCCCGCTCGATATTGCCACGGAAAGTTCCACTGGTAAAAAATGTAGTCTCATCATCTAAATCATCGGCCGATGCGCCGAAAGTCAGATAGACGCTGAAATAGCATGCTATGTGTCTTCTGGCGTATAGATCGATGAACTAGGGAGTTGTAAGTTAGATTTAAGCGAGATAGATATAGAAAAACAAGTGTGTAGGGACTACATAAATATGAAGTGAAACGTGTGAGGAGTACCTTTTGTAAAACCTCCCGCAAGGCAAGTACCAATACATATTTATACAGGCTAGATAGATAGCGAGGCATTTACGTGACAATATAACTCAGTTATTAACCTACTCAGATCCATCTTGACTTACGAAGCGCTGACGTGAGTGACGGCCGCATCCAGCCACTTCAGAAGGTTGGAGGCTCTTGAAAATACAACACTAAGAAGGATTGCGAACACCCCTTGGTTTATGCATAATGTACAGCTATGGGAACACCTTCAAATTTTTAGCCTTTAAGAGTATGTCCGCGAGTTGTCGAAGAGCACATGAGAAAGACCAGGCAACTCTTCAAATCCCTTTTTGGCGCGCGTAGTTGAGGATTCGCAAGATCGCCCTCCACCAAGAAACAAGGTCGTTAGGATACTAGATAAAATTTCTATCGCATAACGAACTAGTACCGTAACGACGTAGCATAATAGGAGAGAATTAGGAAAAGAAAATACTGACAGTGAGATATGGACAGACAAGAGACCTTAAGGGTATCGGCCCAACACTAGAAAGAGGAGGTGGATCACCGAAAAAATGTTATACTTAACACGTGGCCTTCAACATTGACTGGAATCAATTTACCAAAATAATAACTAATTCTTAATAAGACCTTGTATGTTGCTAGAGAGAACATTTTTCTTTTTAGTACAACGTCGTGCTAAGGAGAGTGGTTTAAAAGTAAATAAATTGTGTTGACTATTATATATAAAAGTACTATTATATACTGATATTTCTCTTGGATAAATTGGAACGGGCAATTTCTCAATTTAACGTCTTTGGTTATAGAATCAAAGAAAAAATTAAGGAGATATTTGGACATGAGTAGTTCTTTTAATCTACCAACGGAAATATTTTTATTTAGGTCACCAAAGCATATTATTAATGGCAAGTGGTAGACTGACCTTACGAGTCGAATATTTCATTCACTTAGGTAACTAGAACAATATCTATTGTTAACTCGAGTTACAATTGTATACAACCTCTCTATCAAGGGAAAGTAGAACAACATTATAAAAGGACGAAAAGGGGAGAATATTCACCTCTTAAAGGAAGAATGAACCAAGTAATTCCAAAAGCCTTCGAATTGGCTCTTTCTATCGTAACGAATGAACCCGACTCGTGACGACTCGGCTCGACTAGACTTGGCATAAAGCGAGTTACGAGTTAGATTCGATTTGAAATTGGCCCAAATCTGTCCGTCTAAACCCGGCACAAATTCAAACGCGTCTGACTCGAATCGCCATTAAAAATCACCCTAGCTTTCGAGTTGGAAGTTCGAGCTAGCGAGTTAAAATTAACAGTTCCAGATTTAAAAAAAAACATTTTTTTTTATAATGAGAGTTTTAATAGGTGTTCGCAACTTTAGATTTCTTAGCAAATGGAAGCTCTCGAACAAATATAGGAATCAACTACAACCTAAGACTAGGTATCAAAATTCGATAAGCAATTCTATTGTCCAAGTAAGAGATGTATGTAATTATAACAATGCACAAATAAACTGCTGCGCACGTGATCCTCTTAGACGTCGAGTATTGTCGTCTACTGTCAGTAATAGAAGAGCATTACGTTTTAGTAAACAAGTCTTCTCTTTTTTGCTTAGTCAGAACTGCTTTTCTTTTAACTACCCTACAGTAGTTATGCGCAACATGTTACGCAAGAACTTGTTTAATACTTTCTGTTATATGTACATACTACAGGTTCTCTCGTGCTGCTATAAAATAACATGATACGATTTTCGAATAGCATAGATACGAATAAATAAAGGCGAGAAGATGTTTAATTTAAACTTTGACTGTAAAAGATGGTTCTTATACGCAATTATTAAATTTGCTGTGCATTAGGTATTACTATAAATTACAACGTTGAAAGTCGCTGTCATTGGCGACATGTCAAGTGTCGTTCGTCCAATATCTACTCTATTAATATCTGGCAGGATTAAGCCGTTCTGACCTCTTCCTCGGTTTCTTCAGAGGTTTGTACAGCTGTAAGGCCCCTTTCTCTCCGGGTCCGAGGTTTTATTAGATAAATCTGTCTCCAACCAACAATCATTCCGAGGAAACGGCTTCGCTCCATTTTCTTCACATCCTAAATATTCGTTTTTAATGAAATTTGTTAATACCCCTACAAACAAGTTAACAATATATTACATTGTCTTTACAGCCTATTCGCAAATTAAATATCAATCGGTAATAAATCGTCAAGTCCGGTAGTAAATGTCCACATTCTACAGTTGCCGATACTCGCGAGCATTAAAATCTGGAACGATAGAACGCGAACTCCTATGACATATTACAGGCCGCGATATAGTATTTCTAAAGGAAACAAATTTTAATTGATTAAAATTTTATTTGTAAGAATATCCAACGTTGCTTATTTGAAACGTGCATCGTATTTGGCCATGGTATTTGACAAATACTATCGGGAACAGAAGGGCGAACGGACCAGAGAACAATCTGCTTCTTTAGTTCAAATCGCGGTTAAGTGAAGACGTTTTTGGCTAAGTGATTAATTTCCATGCAAATTTAAGTGTTGCAGTGTTCGAGTTATACTTCAAGTACAAGTTTAATTCAAGTTTGGTTATTCAAAAGTCCGCGGGGTTTTCTTGCGTGACGCATTACCCGAGAGCGCGCGGTAAATGCCAAATTTTGAGGTTAGCTTTTATTATTTCCATTTAATTGTTGTAAAACGTTATTATTTGCAATTTACATTTTTTTTTAACTACCGCAAAAGTGTTTAAGTGATACTCCCGGACCTACGACCGTGACAATTATTTTTTTTATTTAAATATTACAGTATATTTAAAGGAAAATATTCCCAATATTCCCAATATTTTTCTATCTGAATAAGTATTGACACAAATTGAAGGGTGGGTGCAAGAATCAGACAGCTCCAATAAAGCAAATTTGTGGGAAATTAAGAAAAAATGTTTGAAAAATCTCAAAGATTTATTACATGGTTTTTATGACTCGATTTTTCTTCTTGTTTAAAAAAGGAACATGGTTTTTGTTCATCGCTAAAAATATATGTCCCAAGTCATACATATTAGCAGTTTTATGTGGTATTTTGTTCATAAAGAAGAATTTTGTTTTTGATTTTGGAGCTGCCTACTTCTTTCTTGAAAAAACTATAAATTTCACACATTTGGTGGTTTTTAAAATTTTATTTCAGATACAATTAAAACACAAATACACATAAAATTAATTTCTTTAAAAAAATCTTATATTAGGTAGTATTAAAAAAAAGGTATTATTCGTTTCCCTTATTTGTTTCCGATGTTTGGCTGTCGTCAGCTTCTGCAATAACCAGTTTTTGGTAATACCACATTTCAACCTGTCCAACATGTTGTGCAACCAGCTCTACATTCTTTTCTTTCTTGAGAGAGAGATAGAGAGAGAGAGGAGCATTATACAGCTTATCGTCCGATCTCGGAAACAGTAGCAGATTTTTTAGGAGATTAAATGATTCAGACACAAAACCACTTGCCATTTCATGTTCTTCTCTAAATTCTATTATTTTGTGTCTTGAAATTTCTGGCCATCATTATTTTTTATATTATTCTTCTTGAAAAAAAGCGGCAAATTTTTCTTTGTAGTTTAAAATCATCTCTTGTATAAGTTCTTTAACAAAAAATGTCTTACTGGTATTTTGTATTATTTTAGTAGCAAGAACCGGACGGGTCCGGAAGCTGCCTTATTCTTGCAGAACACAAAAAGTAGAGCAGCTCCAAATAAATAGCTAGCTCCCGTACTTTTAAGAGAAGCTACCTGATACTTGCAGCAAACAATCCGTCTAGTTTTTCTGTCTTATCCGATAAAAAAACAATTTTGACAAAAAGTGGAACTGCCTGGTTATTACACCCACCCCTTCAATTACTAATGAATTGTACCGTGCTGAGAAAAAAATGCTATAATTCTAAATATCTATACAAAAGATTATTAAAAGAAAATCCATGGAAAGATGTTCCAATTTGCTAAGAGTGCAAAAGGCAACAATGTTCTGCATGTTGAAATACAAAAGCACAAAAGATTTAAATTGAAACTGAAAAAAGACCTTCATTTCTCATGAGATATATCCATCTCTTTCTCAAGAATGAATTTCTGATATTAAATATAATGTGGTAGATGGCACCTTTTTTAAGTCACAGGATACTACAGAGGATTTAAAAGAGTTTATTTAATGTTTTATTTTATTACTTTAAAACCAATCAAATGCATTCCTGAGACTTTCTATAAGATACAACAGGTTTTGTCTGGGTTCTACATTCAACAGAAATGCATCCTCTTTGTTCGTACAATTCAATCCGAAGCACCTGCCGATAATTATGTCACACAGCGTGTCCAAATAGAATTTTGCATTGGAAATTTCGAATAACAGCAGTCAGTTCGAGTCGGCGAGACCTGATGGCGCAGCAATCCATTCGACCGGATTCATTAATTCCGACCGACGTCGCTTTCGGGCCGAGGAACGAAAACTGGAAATCCAAACTGCGGTAATTAATATTTTGCGCCTCTCTCCTCCAACCCCCATGGTTACCCCTTCTATCGCTACCGTCAAAACTCGCTCCGTACTATCGCTACGTTTGTTTTGATAGGATCGAATGGAATTGCCGCTTTTGGGGCCGAATGGAAAACTCTAAACTGAACGGATATCGGAGCAAATGCCGCCCTCTATGCACACAAATTCCGAGTGACGGGTATTTAATCCGGAAATGCATTTTCCGACTCTCTGATGTGTCCCCCCAATGCGTTCTATTTGATTCGGAATTAATTTTAGCAGTTCATGTATATTGTTTGAAAGCGTCCGCGCATACATATATCAAAAAGCAAAAATAAAATGCTCGGACAGAATGAAAAATGCCCGGCCTTTTCCCTATCAATATTTTGGTTGCCTTTTTTTGTCGATGAGCCATGAATATTTTTACTATTTGTGTTTCTGATAAATTGCATTTGAATGTTCGAATAGTTTTTACAGGGCAATTGAATTTTCCTCGACTTCTCAACAATTTGCTATATTTCCTTTATGCGAGGAATACCTTTTAAGTATTTACAAAAGCAATGAACAATTTTTTTTTGGTACAAATCGTTTTATTGTTTTTTTCTAAATATTGGCCATTAAGATTTATACACTTTTGCATGCGTTTGAACGAATTCTCGGAACATTTTTCCACTCTGAAAGTGGTATCTTCAAAACATGGTTTTTGAAAGCTTCGACAGCTTCTTGAGGTGATAAAAATCGCTGTTCATGCATTTTTTGTTTCGAGAAAAAAATTTATGTTTTTCTCCCTCAATTAATCAATTGTTTGACGTAGTGCAACAATGTCATGATGAAGGGTGATGCGACGTTGGCGATTGTTTTTTCTGATTTCATCAATGTGCTGACAAACAAATTGTTATACACCATTCAGCATTAGTTGTTCTTCGATCCTCCAAACCAATGTTTGCGACATTTCCAATACAACGAAAAAAGCAAGCAATCATTTTCTTGAAAGAGCTTCATAAACGAACTACTTTTGTTGGATTTGGTTCATCCGGGAACACCCAAACAGTTGATTGTCGCTTAGTTTGCGACTCATACGAATATATCAAAGTTTCGCCACCTGTTACGATGTTGTATACGGATTTTGAAGGTCCTCTGTCGATTTTTTTTAGCATTTCCTTGCACCAATTAACACGATCCTTTTTTTGTGCTTGGGCAAAGTATGCGGAATCCATCGGAAACAGATCTTTCTCACACCTAAATATTCATGCAAAATCGAATGTACTGCAGCCTTCGATATGCTCAAGGTTGCCTCTAAGTCACGGTAAGTCACATGCCGATCCTCTTCAATCAACAACAACCGATTTAGATCGACCTTAACGAAATTCGTCACTGATGGAAGCGCGACCACGACGAAATTCTGCACACTATTTGTGCTGGTGCTTCATGACCGAAAGTTACACGAAACGATTCGAGCCAGTGTTGTTGTGTTGCGCCTTTACAAAAATCGTAAAAAATCATTAAAAGAGAAGCTTCACGTGAAATTTCCACTTTTTCACAAAATTGCTTTTTTTGTTCACTGTAAACAAAGTTCTCGGCCTATTTCTGTGTCGCTACTTCAACAATAACAAATGTCAAATTTTACGAAAATGATGTCAAATCTCAATAGCGCCACCTAGTGATTGTTTATAAAAACTCAAGACGTATTATTAAAGGAGAAAAGAACAATATTTAGAGAAAGAAGAGTCCAGTAACTCATATACATATGTATGCATTTTCTTCTTCAATAACTATTCCAAATTCTGATATTATGGAGTTTTATCATGCACTCAAAGATTGACTGGTATTATTGTTGCCTAATCATAGTTCTGATGATAAATATCCTCAAAATACGAGGGTGGTTTGAAATGTTCGCGAAATGAAAGAGAAAATGATAATTTTTTTTTTCTTCTACGGAATTTTTTTTCCCCCGAAGAAAATTTTTAGTCGTGGGAATAAATGGAAGTCAGAAGGAGCCAAATCAGATCGTACTTCAGTTCATTTAATTTTCCCATTGCGATCGCACTTGTATGGGGACGTGCATTGTCCTGATTGAAAATTATCTTCTTCTTACGCAAGCCAGGTCTTTTTTCACGAATTTTTTTATTCACTTGGTCTAGAAGTTTAGCGTAATATTCACCGTTTATCGTTTGGCCCTTGAGGAGATAGTCAATTGGTAATATTCCCTTAGCATCCCAAAAGACTGACGCCATAACTTTTCCAGCTGATTTCACGGACATTGCTTTCTTTGGTGGTGGAGAACCCCTATGTCTCCATTGTTTTGACTGTTGCTTGGTCTCAGAGGTATAATAATGAACCCAAGTTTCGTCTGTTGTAACAAATCGTCGGATGAAATCGGTTGTATTTGAGTTAAAACGGTCTAGACTTGACAAATTCTCATTCTCTGAAGGTTTTGATCCACTGTCAATATGCGCGGCATCCATCTTGCCGAAAGCTTTTTCATCCTTAATTCCACAGTTAGGATATGAAATGTTCTTTCATCTGAAATGCGTATATCCTTAGCAATTTCGGAGACCTTTAATCGACGATCCTGCATAACTATATCGTGTACTTTTTCGACGATTTTAGGTGTCGTGGCAGGCGCGTTTCAGTTTTATCCATTTTGCAAAACTCACAATTATTTTTATTCACAACGGCACAAAATTGATACTACTTGACAGAACAATATCATATTTGACATTTGTGCACAAAACAATTGGCGCCATCCATTGCGTATGTTTTAGTCGAACTGATGCTGCCATCTGTGCTTCATTTCGCACGAGGGTGTTTTCAAAACACCCTCGTATTTGCAAATCGACTTACCTGCAAAACAGGATTTTTTCCAGAAATTAGTAGCTGTTAAAACAGGTACCTTCTTAATAGAAAGTAGTATGAATGGAAATCTGCAAATCTTCTAACAAAAATTGACCAAAGATGATTAAGAAAGAAGTAAGACTCGTTGTACAAAAAAAAAGAAACCAGGAGCAAATGGACGTTCTTTATGAAAAGTTGGCTAACCATAATAATTTCATTAGACAGTGCACAACTCGATATGGATAGATGACGTTCAAACTTTGTCTCCCTTTGTCTCTAGTATCACAGAAGTTCTTAGCGAATAAATTGTTTCTACTTCATACCATACATTGAAAATAAAATCTCTTTTAAAATTGCGAGCAAAATGAACAGGTTACCGTTACCCTGCTTAATAAGAGGTAATTTCACATTGTAAAAAATGAAAAAAAATTGATTTTACATGCCAAAATTATTTGTATATCTTTGACTATGATATCGAAATATATATCTTGTTATTTCTTCGTCATCTTGGTAACGAAAACGGTATTTACTTTACAGAAACTTATAAAAGGGGAACTTAATTAGATGCACGTAAATGCTAAGATACTCTAACTTGTCCGAACTCTCAAATATACAGCACCATAAAGAGCACTTTACAGAGGTTAGTAGCTTATTTCTAGATAACTTAGTAGTATTTCCAGTAATAAATTAATGCTGTTTTCGTATATACATATCTTTAATATTTTTAACATGTTTTAAAACTTCTATAACATTAGATTTAGTTGGTTTCTTATCTACAATTATAAGGTTTTCTACACTTCCAACACACCGGCAACCACCTGTAAACATATAGTGACAAGTTCAGCGTAAATCCCTTCCACATCGGCGTATTAAAAAGATCGCATATAACTATTTAAGGATGAAAACACATCTAATTAATTAGTAAAATCAGGCATACATTTCCTAGTATGTAGACCATCGCCATGAAGTAACACTTTCAATGTAAATTCTTTAATTTCGATTTATTATTACAAACTTTATTGTAAAATTAAATAAAATATTGTAAAAAGACTTTCCAAGAGTAAATTTACTTACAGAAGTATGTACTTCACGCTATTACATATACTTGATTCAAAAAGTTTTTGCATTTTCACATCTTTTTTTTCAGTGTATTACAAAAAATAATCAATCATAATGCAAAGAAAATCTTAGAAGGAAAAGTAATTGAATAACTTTATATTTCTAACTTTTCCTAAACTATTAATTAACAATACAAACATCAATGGTCGTTCAAAAAGCAATTGTCTCTCAATAACCCTCGTAGAAAGATTATGAAACATCTATCGTTCGATTTTTTTTGCCAAGGATAAGTCATGTAATATTACACTCCTCACATAAAATCTCCAAATTCATAGAACGTAATAATTTGAGATGTTTTTTCTTTATAAAAGTAAGAAATATTAAACTAAGTTACAATCGAATTCCGTTTATTATTTCCAACTCTCTACTTACAGGTTGATTTTGAATGATTCACTTACATAAATGTGTGTGTAGTGTGTGTGTGGTTTAAATTCCTCTTCGGAATTCGGATTCCTTCTTTCTCAGTTGAAACTTGAAATCCTTTTTGTGGTAGACCACTCCAATCCTTTTCTTCGGCTTCTTCGGTTAGATTTGCTTGATTATTTTCTTGAAACTGCTTCTGTTTTGTTTTGAGAGTGTTTTAATACTTTCTAGTTTGCCGTTTCAAATACGTTTGGGTTTTTAATTCAAATTTCTAAATGATCGGTCGAAAAATGTCTTGTGTCAGAAAATTATTACTTGTATCACCTTTGTTTATGCGTTATCCCAACATTGTCGATTCAATTTACTTTAAACAGGATTATCTCCAACTTCTTCATCATTTTGGAAAATATCTTACACTCAATAAAAGTTACATTAAAACCCTCTTACCACAAAGTTATTTAAATTAAAACAACACCAATCAATACTCTTCATTCCATATTCTTTCTCCCATGAACCAAAATTTAATCCTCATCGAAAAGGTGATATTTACCACGAAGCACAAAAGTTAATTGCCTTTCGGGAAAGTGCTGCTATGCGCAATTTGAAATAAAAATAAACGAAAAATGCTCTACCGAGCGTAGAATTGTCTAGGAAACGATCCGACGAGGTTCATGTAAATCGAGCACATTAGACGGCAAAAACGAGATAGTTTATTATGTCGTTAAAGCAAAGCCGTACTTTGCCGCATTTATATACCATTTGTAGCTCACTAGCGTGCGCTATTTTTACCGGCTCGTCTTACATACACCGTTCAGAGTCGAGATGAATATGAGAGCCTGGAGTACCGATCCCTTGTTAGGGCATGTACGACTTTACCGAACAGATTACTTACAGCGCAGATACAAGGTTTTAAAATTAAGTTATGTACAATGAATGAATCGGCTTCTATAAAACAGGTAGTTATTTTTTCTTCATATACAAGATTTAAAAAAAAGTGTGGAAATGTATGTCTTTCCTTTTACATTTTTCAAAAAAAATGTACCTGACTTTTGTGGTTATAATCGGAACAAACTCATAATACATTGATCCAATGCGGCTCTGTCTGAGGAATACATCATGAAGTTGGAGGAAAAGAAAAGTCCACTTTCTCACAATAACTCAAAATTTAATAAGAAAACCGGTCGCTCTTTTCTTATTAAATTTTGAGTTATTGTGAGAAGCTGGACTTTTCTTTTCCTCCAACTTCATCATAATATATTCCCTCAATATAAACACTGCCAAAGGTGCGGCAGATATCGTCAGCGAGGTAGCTTCTATTAATTACAATGGTGGAGACATTGTACTGCTCAGAGAACCGATTCAATATGAGGCCTGGTGCCTCTGAAAAATTGTTCCAAACGCAAAAGCAAGTCAAAGTCACACACGTACGAAATATGTTACAGAATCTCCCATATCATCTACGTAACTCTTGACTGGTGAGAAAGTTCATCGTCATGTAATCCTGGATGACATTCTCGTGCGTTATTGCGACAGGCTAGCTGTATTTGCATCCGTAATCATTGTTCTAGCTTGTGAAGATATTTTAGAGCAATGCACAATTTGTTCTCCACTTCAGTCGCACCATCAACTGTTTTTGGCACTCCACGCATCGGCATGACCCTCAATGTCGCATATGTGGTGTTACAGCCTTTTACCAACCGTGTTGCCAGAACTAAATTTATAGCCTTCGTACTTATACATATATTCGAAGTTAGGCGTTCAGTTTCTCATTAGAATCAGTATGAAATAATCAAAAAGTCTTATTTATGTTTTAATTGCTTAAAATGATACAATAAGAGTTGTTATGTATTTAAAAATAACTCGAAAAAAAATTTAAAAAAAATCTTAAGGGGTACGATCAGCGAATAAGGTGTTTTAAAGCGTCTAGTTCTTCAGAAACTTATCCAATACACATTTTCTGATTCCAAGCTGTTACAGAAAATCAGAAGCAAATTAATTGTCATTAAAATTATTTCACTAGGGTCCTAGAAAGTAGGCCAGTGTATTTCAAACTCTATTTCGAGCATAATCAGCAAAACGTATCTGCTCAACACTGTTCAAAAAAACAAAATAGTTCACATTTCATGATCTGCTGATTATGCCACTTCATAGAAATTACAAGTTTGAAGGAAGTTTTAGAAATTCCTACAAGTAAAAAAGGTTTAACTTTCGAAGTATATATTCGCCTTTCAATTGTGTTTTGGATTGCTTGTTTAATAACTATTGTCATCTGCTGCTTACATTAGAGGAAAGGGCTGTTACTGCAGTATTTCTCCTTTCATGCTGAAATGGAAGAGAGAAGCTAACTACGTAAGAATTTTTATAGGAGCTACCAAGAGAACCGCTTTTGAAGCGTATTCTATTGGAAGTGAGATAGCGAAAACATTATTTCAAGAAGAAATTTATTAATACTAAAGCCATGTGCCAAGCCACATGAGCTATGTCGAATTCTTCCACAAGCGTGGAATAAGTAAGCTGTGCAGCTTATTTTAGCCATAATCGTTTAACCCTAGTGTAAGAGGAAAGTGAAGTATCGAGGGTGGATCAATATGTCCGTGACCTTTTGAATGGGAGATAGTTTTTTCGGTAAAAAAACGTTTTATTTCTCAACATATTCTCCTTTTAGCTCAATACATTTCGTCCGACATTTCTCCAATTCTTTGAGCCCTTCCAAATATGTAATAAGATTTATCCAGGCTGTCAAAATAGACGTTTGTTTGAGCGATTATTTTATCGTTGGAGCCAAATCTCTTTTTCGCCGAGCAATTTCTTCAGATTTAGAAATAGGAAATCTTGACGGAAGAGCACTTTCTTCTTGGGTAAATACGGTCGTTTTTTCTTCAAATCGTCATTGAACCTGTCCAATAAGTTGTCGTAATATTCGCCGTTGATTGTTTTTCCCTTCTGAAGGTAATCGATATGGATTATGCCGCACGCGTCCCAATAAACTGTCGCCACGACCTTGTTGGCCGACAGACCCTCCTTGGCCTTCTTTGGCACCGATTCGCCCAAAGAACTACGATTAAACAACATCAAACACTCCTTCGAAGTTGTCACCCGATCGCGTTTGTGATCAATTGTGAATAAACGCGGTACCCATCTTCCGGATAGCGCGAGTGATCATTCAAAATCGAAACCACTGAGCCATATGATATGCCTATGGCTTCTACAATCTCGCGCACTTTCAATCTTGTAGTGACCTCAATTGGGCGTCCAGAACGTTCGTCCTGTCGTTGAATGGTTTCATCCGCAAAAAATAATGCTTTATGAGCACATGAAATTCCCTTTTTTTCCATTTCCGCCAAAATGCACGACGTTGTCTGCTTTCAATTTGACTTTGACAGATGGTGGTTGACGGGAGCAGTGCTGCTTTTCAATTTGCAACGCGGGAAATTCAAAGAGTCACGGACATATTGACCCACCCTCGTATTATTGTTCTAAAATCAGAACAACCTCAACATCATTGTTACCCTTCATATCTGGAAAATGGATTACATAACTAAAAACCTGGCTTTATATTCTAATACTAAAAAAAAAACAAACCTAGGAACTTCATTACAGCACCCTGTAGAATGCACCGAACAGGTACTACATGCGTGATTTACATTAGACTATTATTAGAGAAAAGGATAACGCTACTCTACAGTGAACCAGTTGTAAATATCTCTCTAAGACTAAATGCGTTCCGATAGAGGAACAAAACGAAATGAAAAAAAAAAAACGCATCTGACGTATTACCAGTCAGAAAACTATAAAGCCGGTCATTAAACTTCTATTTGTTCACTTCCAGTACAGGCATTCATAACGACCAGCCATATGTATGCCTTCCTCAATCGCATATGGTCTCATTACATTATGTATAGCGCAATGGTACCGACGGCTATGTAATCGTCGTGTACATAGACCGGTACCCTGTCGAGGTTGAAAATTTAAGATTAGTGGAATGAACGCGTAACATACGACTTACGTACGGGCCTGTGTAGCTCTCGTTCGAAGCGAATTTAAACGCATTCGAGATATTCACTTATAAATTTGTATGTATCAGCGCTTACAAGTACACGTACCATTGGTATTGAATTATTATTATTGCCATCTATGGAGTGGACGTTTTGACGTGAAATATTCGATTCGCGATGATTTTACTTTCAATGAAGTCGGATAATTTACGTGCGAAACTTAAATTTATATGGATGAACGTCCACATGAGTAAGTTCGATCGGTTCAATAGCTTATTAAAGGCCAAAGATGGATGACAGCACCTCTAGAGTTCAAATAAGACGTAGATGTGATCAATATGGATTGGGAAAGAACATTTTTGATAATGTAAAAGCGTATGATAGATTCATCTACATGATGTCCTAAAGATACTAAAGTATTGGTTTAGACTTTGATTAATCATAATGGTATCCATATTCCACAAGATCACCTATGGGAAGACCCCACCATTGATTTTCATTTTGGCTTTCTTGCAATTCTTGTACAGTTGCAAAGAGATTAAAATGCAAAACTTGAGTGTTTCCCTGTGATATGAAATGATCAGAACGATCAAGTCTTTGAATATTTACGCCCAAATATGTCTACATTAGCAATATCTATTGTAATGTTAATGAAATGACGCTAGTACAATTGCTATGGTGAGCGCCAAGACTAGCGCTGTTCAGCCACGTGCATTCAGGTATATTCGCTCTCTACCCTGGGCAGTTTATTCAGTAACTATATCACCAACTAATAATAATAACGGCGAACTCGTTTCCATGGTATATTTTTTCGGTCCTTAATATTCAAATTTAAAATAATTTCAGATAATAAACTCAGAAAATAATAATCTATTTGGTTTTAAATTTTTTCTAAATTAAATACGGATATTTAACGAGACGTCAGGTTCGCTAGGGAACGTGCATATTTCATGATTGCAAATACGCAACGATGACACTTTGCGACGACGCTAGACGGTAAACGGCTGGAAGTAAATCTATAATTTCAAATCAAGAATAATAAGTATTTTAAAGTGGCAATCGTATCGTTAAGTCATTATATTATTAGTGGGAAGTTAACAAATTCTATCGTAAAACAGATGAGCGAAGGGCGGCTAAGACAAGCGAGCACTAGCGTCAGCTGTTGTTGAAGTAATTTAGAATAGTGCCTAAAAATTATTTCAAAATTTCCATCATTTTCAATCATTAAACTGCCAAAAAAGTATCAAATTAATACTCCCGGATTAACTACAAATCCACAGTACAATTAAAAATAAAAATCTAATCCGCTACAAAATTTCTAAATTATAAGATTAGACTGTACATTAACGTGCTAAAAACGTTGGCACGTTGAATACCGAACATTTCACGGTCCCATTACACACCACGAACCTTATATCTCCAAGGGTACCACCGACAGTAACTACTTCATTGCTTCCATCGCGCCATGCACACGGCCTAAATAGAGATTAAAAGACAATTAGGCGAGATTAAAATGGGACACGACGAGGTGCGGGCGAGGTCTTGTTTCGTCGTGTTGCGACCTGCATACCGGATTAATCTATTACCGTCTATTCCGGGGAGATTTTCGTCCTGCGGCGGAACGAGAGGGCGAGATACGCTTGTTGAACGGTCGCAATAGAAGAGGGGTAGTGGTAGAGGGCGTCCAGGAGATCTGATTAACGGAATGTTCGTAGGTTGTCGCCCGGATGAACGACCAATTGTTTATTAATCTGGTTATGCGTTGGAGGGTAGTTAGGTGGGGGGTCGCGGGCTGTTGAGGAACGATGATTAATGGAATTTTGGCGCGGGAGCTGCGTACGTTGCTGTACTGTTCGTCGAAATCATTTGTAAGTAATAAATTTCCTGAGATGGGTGCAGCTATTGGATGACAACAAATTCACACTATGTATCGGTTCATATGATAATTTATTTCATCAGATAATCTCTTTAGTACGTGATCTTTTGTATGCGCAGATTCCCTTGCTCCTAATCTGTTGGTTGTCGCGGATCTTGTACTTCTCATGTAGTTATTTGCCTAATAATTATCCCACCTCTATAGTTGACATCATTTAGTCGCATGCGTATTATTTGTATAAGTATAGGATTCTCAACAAAGCTTTCGGCCAAATAAGATAACGCAATAAAGGTAACTATGAACGCAAGATTAAATGCGTAGAAATGTCAAAAGTAAGTAAAATCCGATCCTGTCGCGCCGCCAAGAATTACAACTCCACTAATAACACCCTGTATACGAATTTTCCGTTTGTCACTGGTAAATAACCCACATACAAGTGGATCTAGCAAGCACTCAAAGTGGATTCCTAAGGTGAAGCTTGTTTTGCGAAGCGCTTGCGCCCTTCCCCACCCCTGTCCAGTGACAATTCGATTAATGATTCGCATTAGACTTCGTTCCTTCGTCCGCCGCCTCCGCAAAACGGCGAGAATGAAATTAAAGTCGTTGCGGACGTCGGGCGATGCTCTAGACGCCAGGCGTCATCGCGTTCTTTTCATCGATCCCAAATGAGGATGAAGGAATGGGGTAGGTAGGAGAAGGTTGGTTGTAGGGGATGAGTTGAGGGGGCGGCAAAGTCGCTTAGCGGAGAACCAGAAAGAAAAAACAAGAATAAGCGTTAACGTCATCTGGTGATTGACGCATTAAAATCGATTATGTGCGCTTAGTGTTATGAAAGCGGTTGGAGCGGAAGATGGAGGGAGGGGGTCAAGTTTCGAAATGAGAATACGATATTGGAATGGATATCCTATAATAAATTGGTTGCCGTAAAATAATTAGAGTATTACAATGGCAAAAAACAACTTTTAGATGTTTAATTTCCTTTCGCAATTACTAGAATGATCAATGACAAGATAATTAAATTAGTAACAAAAAATTGTGGTTATTTCTGCTTCTAACTAATCATTAATCATTTACCAATCACCTCACAAACATCATTATAAGTACTGTTAATGGTTGGTACAACAGCGATAAATTGAAATATTATTACTGGCAGGATTGCAAAATATCATCATTATAGCAATTTTAGTATTATTTCCTCAAGCGAATCTGCATCTCATTCTTTACGATGATGGCTTTATTATCAGAGTACGCAGAACCTTTCCTAAAATTCATGACTTAAAACCTTACTCTGCTTATTAGTGCCTTCAATATTATTGGGTTGGTGCATAATTATCCGCACGCATTTTGCGTTTATGAAAGTTGGTGCTTCGTTTCCTTTTATTTTCATAAAAATATATCTCTATATTCATATGGCTGTTTAAAATGTATGTCCATAATCATTCACTCTATTATGCTAAACGGATAGAAGGTGGCACAGTCATGCAACGATCTACACGAGCTATTTGGTAGAGCAACAACCAGCCAAAGACAGTGTCGAGAGTGGTTTGCTCGTTCTAAATATGGCGACAAAACTTTGGAAAATAAATCAAGAAGAGGTCAACCATCGGATTTCGAAGGTCAAGCACTTCTGGCAACCGTGGAAGAAAGCTTGACAACCCGAATGTTGGCCAAGAACTTAAATGTCGACCATTCCACGACCATCCACCGCCTTAAAAAGCACGGCAAAGTGTGGAAATTGGCCAGATGGGTTTCGTACGAACTTTTCAACAACAACAAAGCTAGTCGGGTCCGAATCTTCATCGACTTACTGCAAAGTAATGAGCAAACGCCTTTTCTGAAGAATTTTGTCACCGGAGTTGAATCATGCCTACCCTTCAAAAACAATGTGAGAAAAAAAAGAGCCCATCAAGCAAATTTCCGTACTTTACCATGTTACTTCTGTTCTATTGCATTAGAAAAAGTTCGCCAGAAGAGATTATTTTAGTGACTATCTTTTAAAATCCATACTCCAGCTAACAGAACTAAGTATGATAGCTTACTAATCACATATATGACATGTAATTTTAGTCATATAGCAAAGCAGGAAGTGCTAAATTCTTAATGAAACTCCTAGAAAGCCTGATCCTCTTCCTATTCTTTCATACGTGTATTTTGATATTATCCCTAATATGAACTTTTATAATAAATCTCCACCAGTACAAATAGTGAAAAATACTGACAAATTCTATGCTCTTTGCAATGGTCAATGTACTTTAACGTTATAAAATGTTGCAATTACAAAAATATTTGCTTCAGCTGTTCTTGCATTGCCTTCTAAAAGAATTTCTGTTAGACAAGAGAACCATTACTATTATTACTATTGCCATTGTCATCAGCAGTATATCCCAAAAAAGTGTAGAACTCACAGAAATCACCGAACAAAAAATAATCCTCAGCTGCTAAGGCCAAAAATTAGAAATCATGACAATATCACAACATTACTAAACACTAGTCAAAAGAATTTTGGTTTAACAAATGTATATTTCACAAATATTCAATTTTTGCATAAATCTCTTCCTAACAAAGAATTAAGAAGGAAATTATAGTCCACGAGTATTTCAAAATATCAAATGTTTAAGCCACTTGTGCTTCAACATTAGCTGTTCATCATGATTTAGTCTCATACAACTTAGATAGTTTGTGTTTCTTCAGATTTAATTGAGGTTTTAAAATTATATTTATCTAAGGGTACCAGTTATATGTTAAGTACCGTGATTTGGCATCTTTTGAGTATATATCAGTGCTTCAGGGTTCTGTGTTAGGTCCGCTTTTTTTTCTTATGATATACTGTACTAGACTAAGAATAAGAAGAAAAGGCGGGAAAAGGTCTGTCATAAAAATCGAGTGTTCTTTCCGCCTATCCTTACCTAAAGACTGGACAACATAGCACAATCTTAAATCAAAAGCCTGTTACCGTAATAAATCGAAAAGATAAGAGAGGTGTAAAGGTCCCTTCTCTTTATTGATTAGGTTTGTATTCCTATTTATGTTCATACTCTCATAGGCATCCAATTTAAGGCGCGAAATCACGTTTTTAATCAATTTTAAGTTTTCTAATTTAATATTATGCTCTGTATCGTTTATGTGTTGTGCTATACTTGACGCTTCTATCTTCCCGTACCTGTAACACCTTATGTGTTCATTGAATCTAGTACCTATCGCTCGTTTCGTTTGACCAGTATAGGCTTTATCACAATCACCACATGCAATTTTGTAAATTCCCGACCTTTCTCTCATGTCCGGTTTATCTTTTGGATTGCCAAGAAGGTTTTTGAGTGTGTTTCGCGAACTGAAACATCAAAAACTTCTAGGGAAACACACGTTGTCCTTTTTCAAACTAGTTTCAAATTTACTCATGAACAAGTTGGCTATGAAAGTGTATGTCCTCCCTAAGAATGCCTGGATTTCTTACTAAAAACACAAAATATTACAACGACAATGCGCTTATAAGTCTTTATAATGCATTTATTAGATTTTAGCTTGAATACTGCTCTGTAGTGTGGAACCCAGGTTATGCCAAATGTGGCAAAACGATGCCTCTTGCGTTAACAAAAATATACACAAAACAACACTCAATTCGTCCCCAAAGCTAGTAATGCTCATAACATTAATCTAGAAGACAACAATGATAGTCTCTATTCTAATTTGCCGTATACACCACCCGCATGCTAATTTGGCAATTTGACAAAGCAAACCCATTAAAATCTACGTTAGTAACGAAAACACGCCCATCATTAAATTAATTAAACAACAGGCAAACACAAATCTCTGTAATTCTACCAAAAAAGGAATAAATTAGAGGTGACCGCTAAATTTGGGATTCCCATTAAGAACCTGAGATTTATGCCGGGGGTAGTTCTTGTAATTATGAAGTAGAGATTCGAAAAATCATAATCACTTATTTTTTTGAATAAAGAATTCTGTTTCTATCTCTCCGCTAGCTACTTGTATTTATCGAATGGTTTTCAAAACTTTAAATGTGAAATGTAAGTCAGAAGGAACTTATTTTCTTACTACAATTGATGAATGACCATTAAGATGTTAACGATTAAATAATAGTGTCAATAACCTAGGAACTTCATTTATTATTTCCTTTTCTAGCCTTACAGGAACCTGAGTTAATAATAAACCCGAAGTTTATTATTAACTTTGTCCGCCAACAATAAAATCTCTCATCAAATAATGTTCATTGATTAGGCAAGCGCATTATATGCATATAAAACGAGCTCCTTACCGCAAATAAGCGGCTTTTACCTTTAGCGTAAAACCAAATGAATCATTCTGTCGCCTTCAATGACCACTTCATCCGTTTAATAGTGAATTCGTGCCTCCTCCAGCCGACAACTCACCTGCAACAAAAGAAACAAGAGATCAAATAAATTCAACGGACGAAGAAGCATCAAACGGCACCACAACACGATCGCATGTCGTGGTACACTCTTATGAGAAAATATTTTTCATTCGAATGTCCATCGTGTGTGTGGATAAATCATAAGATTCCCAACAATCCACTTCGAATGGAACAACTACATATGACCATGCCATATTTCCTGAATCTTTTAGTAATAACTGTTATTATGTTCGACGTTCACTGACTTGATTAATTGTTACGATCTCCGGCACCATCTCGGTCTGACAATTGATGCCCTGAAATGGGGAATGGTATGTAATTAAAAGGCATCGGAGAAATGTTTTTAATGCAATAAATACGTCGGTTTCGTAACAATAATATTCATTTCAAGTTGGATCTTTTTATGGTGCACAAGTAAAGGAAAGAAGAAACTAATCGTTCACCTGGTTTGTCTACTATCGTAGTTATATTCTGTAATAACTTAATTTGAGACGGGAAATTACGTAAGGTGAAACTGAGACATGTAACAAGATGTATCGATTATTTCTTGCTGATTAGTTTTGTTGCAAAATTGTTATCTAAAAACTATACTACATTGAGAAATTAATTCAATAAATTGTGTTTGTTGACTTCCTTTTGTTAATGTAACAAAAAGATATTATATTAACTAATAAATTTATTAAAACAATGAACTACGTTTATCAAATACCCGTAATTAACTTACTTTGTGAGAAGCGAAACAAACTTTAGGGATTTTTCGTTAGATACTGATAAATGTATTCTTTATATCAATAAATCCATTTATTGTTTACCGCGTTCGTATGTTCCGTAGTAGAGTGAACCGCTAAAATATATAGACAGTATGTTTGCCCGCTATGAAAATATAAAGTGGGGAGCGCGCAAAACGAATCAAGGACAAGCGGCAACATTATTCACGATATGATGGGACTCACGTTTATAAATGAATCCTAACGTACCCTAGGTTATGTAGCGTAAATACGAAAGTATGTGTTCGTCAATATAATAAACAGCCATTTATTAAAATAATAAACTCGTTCATTGGACCAATTTTGATAATAAAATTGTTATATTAATGTACTTTTTTATTCTATTTACATACCTTTTTCATTCAATGTAACAATGGATACATCCATAATATATGACATGCAAAAGAGCTATTTATTGGCCCAGACAACTAACCCGTAAATACCGTAACTAACAAACACGTACATCAAAAATAGTATACCAATCCAAATAATTTTGATGAAAAAAATGCAATTTCTGAATTAATAGTTTCAGTTTCAGGTAAAATAAAAAAGTCAGAATTTGCTCTTCAAAAGGAGCACAACAACATCAACTCTTTTTTCAACAAATCCGAAAAACTTGATGACCTTGTTTAAGATGCATAGACTTCAAGAAATCGTAAACAAAATGACCAAATCCCAATTGCTAAATATGCTACCCAATATTCAAATTATGTTGGAATTCGTTGAGTCTTACAAAAGGCAACATTTTGGTGATTTTTTATGAGACATAAAA
The DNA here is from genome assembly GCA_029619315.2 of Dynastes maya. NCBI lineage: Eukaryota > Metazoa > Arthropoda > Insecta > Coleoptera > Scarabaeidae > Dynastes > Dynastes maya. The sequence continues at coordinate 52,666,262 of JAROYE020000004.1, read as the reverse complement.
ATGTTAGCAACTCTTTTGATGCTACTGGTTCACAATCTCTTTATACCATCGGTGAAAGTTAGCAATTCTTATGTATTGCATGCTAAATTCAGAATTGGCAAATTAAATCCAAAATGTCTCATTTTGAAGATGTTTCATCATCAATTTAAAAAAGAGAAAACATAGTCAAAACACATACACTTAAAAATTCCTGCTTTTGAATGAAGCACTATTTGTTTTGAATAAAATCGTAAATCTTATAAGCCTATTCCTTTTGAAAATATGTATATACTCTATTTTACATTTCGAAACGACGATGATGTCCCCTTGCTAACGTTAGGCTACTGCCTTTCAGCTTTTTGATCAATGGTATGCAGCCAACTCCTCGCTGCTTGGTTTTTGTTGTTTCTCGTCTTCTTCTCGAGGTTTAAGTATATATTGTGGTCCACCTTTGTCATCCCAGATGTTTAGATAATTTTTTTAGTTCGATACTAAGTCGACACGAGGCAATAATGGATTGAGGCAATTTTGTGCTCTTTCCCAGATGCCTGCTGCCAAACTACGTAGATGTTACGTAAGAGCTGATTATCTGTAGGTCTTAACGTATTTAATCGTTCCTAATGAAACTCAGCATCATGTGCGTTTTGTTTTGGTCTCTATCGTACGCAGATGCCTTTTCGCAGCCGAAATGGACGCAAACAGGTCCTGTACAAGAAAAACTTAGTCCTAAGATCTAGCTTACTGTCTCTGGCTATCAAAGGCATCGGTGAGGTTCCCATTTGCACGGAAGTATAATCCCTCCCTTTCTGAAAAATATAAACTCTATTTCACATTCCGAGAGTGGTGATTTCAATCTTTCGGCTTACAATATGGTACCTTTCCAACTATTGATCAAATTTATATTTTGAAGTTTTTTAAATACATTTCTAAAGAGCTTTCTTTAAATAAACACCATTAGTTCCTTTCCAAAAAGACACCTGCTGTAGTCTTATAAGAGTAGTATCACAAAAACGTCCAAAGCATACCAAAATCTTTGTCCAAAGCAAATGCTCTTTCATTGCAATACTAACTGCAACATTTACCTCGTTACCACCACTAAATGGGGACGAAATCACGATCGTAATCAAATAGTATTCACGGACACAAGCAACACATTAAGGGCAAATCCAATTAAGGATCTTAACGGCGAACTAGCTTAATAAAGGGGTTCAAGACGACACGTCACAATAATCACCTCTTCCTTAACTCTGGCTCTTCCGCCAGGACACGTTACCACCTTTCATTTCATGATAGGCTCTCCCTTCGGGTAAGAAGGGGAATCGTCGTCATTTCTACGACCCCTCGATAAATTAAATCTCCTGGAGATTTGGGCCGAGCTGCTGCTTCCGGTTGGAGCCATCTCAATTTCGGCACCGAGAGGGGAAATAGAATAAGTAGAGTAGAAATAGGCCGCGGGGAAAAGTTAATTTTCCGCAAAACGCCCTGCAGGCGGAATACCGACAATAAAGTCTAGACGGGATCGCCGAAGGTTCTTCTGCGTCTAAAGCGCCTTACTTACCACGCCTCGTCTTTAAGTAAATGACCGACGTGAAGAAGTATTTTCGTGACAATTGTATGTGTTTAAAGTCGGTAAATGGTGTTTTCAGTGAACGTCGAACCGCCTCGTACAGGGTCGGTAACGTAGAACCTGTACATTACCTTTACTTTCCGAATGGCGCGGCAGAATCAGAGAATTGTTTGAGGGTCGTGTCATTATCCTCGCGTGACTGAGCCCTCGACGTTGAATACCTCTTACTTTGCCCGTCTAGAGACGATGTGAGTTCTTCTTCTCTTCGTTAGACGTAAATCGCTGGTGCTTTTGGAGGTTGTTCGAGTGTGCTTGCCCCGAGGACTTCGGGTACACGTAATGTGGGTAATTGAACGGTTACGGATTGTGTTTGCATTACTAACCTTAATAGATTCCGTAGTGGGAAAATAATACGCTTGAAAGGAAGAGCGTTTTCAGAACGATTTGCATAACACGAGCATTGATTCCACGACAAAAGCATCATGCTTTAAATAAAAAAAACTAAATTCCACAATACCTCCAATGGATGATCAGTGTACATGGTCACGAGTAATATAAAATTCCATATTAACTACTTTATCCGGGCCCTTATTCAAGAAAAACTTGTATATAAAAGTTAATAATTTGTTCGTTGATCTCACGATTATCAACAAGATTCCACCTTCAGGTCTTCACGATCTATAGACTAGAATACCAAGCAATTGTTTGGAATTTTCAATGTAATCTTGTAAGCAGAGCTTCTATGGTGGGAAGATGATATAGTTTTAGAGGTATTTTCAGCAGGATTAAGGTATGTATATTGATATGGAATAAGAAAACATTTTTGGAAATGATACAATCTTTACTATTCATAAATATGATAAATTTCTTCAAAGGTGACTTCACAAAAACATTATTTGAGTTATTCTTGTAGATCTCCGGTATTCACGATACCGTCCCAATAAAGTTTTAATGGATTTCCATGCATTTTTCCGACGTCTCATTGGAAATTCCCAGCGTCTCTTCTTCGATTTTATGAAATTACCGTTTTCTCGGGAACTTTCATATTATTTATGGCGATGCAAAACTCCACCATAACGCTTCGGCAAGCAAACGTTTATTTTTTCGCGACATCGCGTCGTACATAATGAATACAAGTTACGATACTCGAGATGAGGAAAAAGACGAGTAATGGCCGCCGATACTGACGCGCGTTGGTGCACGGTTATTGGCGAAAGACAAAGACGGGACGAACGTGACCCAGGTGCTTCGACATTCCGCCGTAATGGGAATCGCTGTTTTGTTTATTTATTTATTCATTCGCGTTTCGAACTGTCATTTTCTCTTCTCTTTATACATACGAACGAATGTATTCTTCCTTTCTTTCGTTTCTGTTCCTTGCCATAAACGTTCACGTCGCCGTTGTTGCAATTTGTTGTTTGTTGCCCCTTAGTTATCGGCTCTATTGTTGGAAGCATATGTGCTGTTAAGCTTTGTTATCTACCGAAGAAGAATTTATAGTTACACATTTTAACATGCATAATAAATGATATAAGATAATTTGAAAAACAAAGGTGACGTTTTAAAAATTTACGATTTGTTATCAGCATTAACTGACCAACTGTAAACGTATTTCTACTAAAGTGATTTGGCGTGTTTTAAATTGAAGTCAATCACAGCCTTTCATAGCTGCTATTTAATCTGACCTTACAAGGGAAGATTCCAAGGTGATAATCACCGATCGGAATAAAAGTTGGCAGCTTTGTAGAATCCATCGAGTATTATAAAACGCTGCTTTCCGTTTCGACGGAGTCTCACGTTTAAAGGGTAAAAGCCACCCATCATATTTCGACGATTTTCTGATTTTTGCAATTTACACCGTTATTACGAATACAAAAAAATTATATTAAAATTATATATTTCTAAATGCGACTGTAGGTCTATCAAACTAGCGCAGATGAGATTCTCTTGCCATCCCTGCTACTATCCCTCTCACCCCCTTGCGGAGTGGGGGTTGAACGAAAAAGGCAAAAATACACGCACAAGTGACCCTTTGGAAATATCATTTACGTCTATACACATAAAACATAAAAGTAACTTGTATAGCACACAATAAATCCAAACAATTTTAATAACCTCGTATATTATGTATTTAATTTTAGGGACGAAAGTAATATATATGTGTTCTGAAATAAATTCATTTAACTCTTCTTGTGTCTTATATATATATATATATATATATATATATATATATATATATAGAAAAATGCGTGAACAGCATCACCCAGAAATACATTTGTTCGTGGTAATACGCTATGCCAAAATATTTCAAATGAAAGTACAATCAGTTCTCTTCCTCAAAATATCCTAATTTATTTCTATATTCCTGGCATAAAAGCGGTTACCTAGACAATAAACCAGATGTCTATCCATCCAGTAAAATATGCTTTTTTACATTACCTCTATTACATATACATTTCTTAGATGATTTTCATTACCACGAGTTAGAATAATACATAATGATTCTTAATATCACCCAGAGAGCACACTCTTCAACTGTTCCTTCTGATATTTTTGATTCTGTATAACATAAAGTATTCAACGGAGTTTAATACTTTTTTCTTTTCCCTCATCATTTTTGCTAGATACAAACTAACCATATGTTGGTTTCCAAGAGCAATACCACCCAAGTCCATCTTCTCCAAATCCATTTTTGGTAACAGTTACAACAAAATAATAAATTTAATTTATTTGCCTTGGAAGATCTTCTAAGGTCACTGCTCAACAACAACAAGAGTCAGACAGCATACCACAAGCATTAACAGATGAATTTGAACACGAAAATGTTGGAGGTTATCATGATATATACTTCAGAGATAAACAATGAGGAAAGAGGACGTATCTTGCATCCTACAAAGAGAAGTGAAGATGATAAAGATTTGGAAACTGGACATTAAATAAATGATAGCTGTGGAAAAAGCATCTTATGAAAACTGGGGTTGGTAAACCCCAATGCAAAATCTCACGTAATGTTCAATAAGTAGCGTTGGCATCGTTTTTACTGGTACACTTTTCATACGTAAAATGATTGAAGATTGTGAATTGCACTTATTTAAGCAGGGTTTTCGTAGTACAAAACAAGAATTATTTAATTTGAGTTGACTGCTTTATGTTAAGCTAAAAAAGATAATGCTGCGGCGCACTTAGTTAATAATTTGGCGCAGTGCAACTCTTTCTATCTAGACACACCAGGCCTCAATGCGTGATGGGTTTCATATTCACCATTTGTCTATCGACAAAACTACATTATCGCTGAAGAAGCTGAAATACATGGGCACTGTTGCAAAATTTGTCTGCTACATAGGTGTGTAGGCATAAGGACGGAGACTCGCACGATGTAGGACGAATCTTGTATTTTCTAGATAGATTATAATCCATCAATATCTACACGTGTAGTGGCGTCAGGATAAAATTTATCCCAGACTCGAGCATGGAGAACTGCACATCAAAATAAGTTTAAACCAAACAACCATTCATGTTATCCACAACCTGGTGATAATTTAGGACGATTGGAGGACTGCAACTAGTTAGCGGGAAGATTAGAAGACGACGAATATTGTTTAAACAAAATCATCTGGTCAGATGAATCAAAATTTACCAATTCTGAAATCTTTAACAGAAAAACGGAGCATTATTGGGCAGTACAAAATCCCAGACAAAATAAATCAAGGAAACCACAACATCGCTTTGGATTAAACGTTTGGATGGACACTTTGAGAAATCGGCTCGTAAGACCAGTTATGTATTAAGAAACATTAAATGGGGAAAGATACTTGAACCTTTTTCGCACATACGTATCTAACTTCTTAGATAAAAATATTCCATTAAAACAACTACAGCATTTATGGTGGCAACAAGACGGCGCACCGGTTCATAATGCGACAATTGTGAGGAATTACTTAAGTCAATAGTTTCCAAACCGTTGGATTGGAAATAGTGGAGTTGTATGATCGGCGAGATTTCCTGACATAAATTCCCTGGATTATTTTTTATGGGAACTTGTTAAAAATAATTATTTTACATAAATGGCAATTCAAAATGCTGGAAAGCGTACGCAAATTGGTGTACATTTTTCTGTTACTAATGAACAATTGAAATGTTTGACAGTTTGGAATTTCATGGCTTCCTTATTTCGTTTTAAAATGTATTTAAAATATAATATCAAAAGCTTTTTACAACACGTTGTACATGGTTGAAATGAGGAAAAAAGACTCTTTCTGAGTCAAAATCCAATATGGCGCCGATACGATATAAGAAAGTTGATGGCCAGAAGCAACCGAAACGTCATATAAAAATGTTGACTACACCGTTAGATACAAGATCGAAAGTGGCCTTGAAAATGTGTTTTTAGTTTTTTTCTGCGACGTCAAATAAAGGTGCTAGAGGTAAAAGAATAGAATTAACTTTTTTCGTTTATTTTTTAATGTCGAACGTTACTTGTCACAGGTCCATTTTCCCTTCGGGTTAATAACAAACACAAAATTTAGCAGCATTTCCAAATAAACCTACCCTCTATTTCCAATAAAAAGCGAGATCCCCATGCTGAGAGTCGAAAATGAATTAGTACCAACTGACTCTTGCTTGGCCTACAAGGCTGGACTGGCCACAACCTAACGAACGCTACCGTAATACCGACCAAGTACTAAGCGACTAGCAAAGGGTTATACCATCCTTATCATACATTTAGGGTGTAATAGACATATCCTTAAATGTGCATAAAGCACACCATTTGCTCGACTTGCAGTAAAACACCGTTGGCGCGCCTTACGTAATTGAATCCAATTAATTCAGTTCCCTGGGTGCGTTTTAGTCAATAGCCTATTCCGCTCGGATTCTGTATTACCAACGGGTAACGATTTCTGTACGTATATGCCGCGAATAAGAAAAAGACACAGCACGGATGGATGGACAATTTTATTCCCGATACAAGAAAGTAGTGGACATATTAGCGGCAGAACAGATTCCTTACGGGTACGCAGGTGCGCTCGCAAATCGCAACACACAACGCACATGTGCCTCGGCAGTCCGTCCGATACTTAATTGCGTCTGAAGCGATGCCAGTCGCTGAAATATTTGCAGTTAATTTAATCCGTTTTCGAATGGTGACATGCAAAGAGTCGACATTTTTCGCTCCGTAATTGAAGAAACTGTCTAGACGGGTTCATTAATTTTCTACAATATTTCCAGTTAAAATGTATTTTTCCCTTTCCGGAATAGCTATTTTATGTAAAATAACGAACGATGAAAAAGGAACGATCGTTAGATGCCAGTTTCAAATACTTTTAAGTTCGTAGCATGACACATCGAGCAGATATGGTAAAAATTATCTGCAGAATTACGTAGAAGAGCCTGCGAAAAGGAACAACGACCCATAATTTATGCATCGTTTACTGAGAAGCAAATACCTTCCGTTTTAGCAAGTGAAAATTGTTTGTGCATGTAAAGAATGTTATTTCAAATATTTTCAAAGTGCATTTGCTTGCTGCAAACACTTTGGCGATAGTGAAAGTACTAACATAAAGATAACATGCTGGGCAACTGGACAAGAATCGCTTTGGCCGTTCATCGTGGTAGCAACTAAAGAACAAAGAAAACTTAAAATAAATTGATTGTTATAATATGCAACAGTAGTACCATCTACTACGCTTTATTTCTTGAAATTTAGTACTACTTGTTAAGCTGATGCATATGATAACTTTTGACTACTTTGCTGGCCAAGGAAGTGCCATGTAATATTGAAGCCTTTTCTAAACGTTATACAGGTGGTGTCTTTCAAATGCAAACAGACATTTGCAACCACACCCAGGCAACAATATAAGCTTTTTCTTCTTGCGTTTGACATTGTTATTTCAGAAAATATGAAGGACAATTATGCAACTCATTTTGGAAATTATTTACCTAATAAGTAGTTGGAAAATAGACACAGCATTGCCCTGACAACACCGCTACATTGTAACTGAAGCGAGTATATTAAAGATTTGTGCATGTTGCAATATGGTAATGCTTCATTGATTGTGAAGAAATATTTTGCAGTACTATTAAAAAATAGTACTGCAAAATATTTATAGATTATGTGTGAATCTAAGCGTGCGATGATCAAAACGTCAGGTGGCAATTGTACTCTTGCTTTGAGACGCAGTTGTTACACGTCAAATTTTAGTGTATTTGTAATTTAACCGCTGTTATTGCAAAATGGTTAAAAGTATTTTACAAAATACTCGAGCAGGTGGAAAAAAGTGTGAAAAATTTAATAATAATGAACGTAGACAAATTTTACATTATTTATTGCAAAACTTCAAAGACGAAAAACTTAATAGGGGTGCGATAAATGCCGCCGCACGTAGGTTTTGCTGTTCCCGTTCAACAATTTCTAAACTATGAAAACAGGCTCGAGAATGCCAAGTTAACAATTTGACCATTAATGTTGATTCTCGTAAAAAAAAATGTGGTCGTAAGGAAAAAGATTATAGTCAACAAATTGAAAATATTGCTACTATTCCTCTCTGTAAAAGAAGCACATTAAGATCAGTGGCTTACGCATATAAAGTTCTGTCTTTCCAGAAAGCTATGGAAAGTACATTATTACATAAAGATTGTAACACCTACAAATTGCAACACATAAATAAAATGATATTAAGACGAAATGCTCTATAAATTGAATCCATTAAATGCGACGAAAATGTCATTAAAACCGGACAAGAATTTTTAAATAACCGAGTATAAATATAGTGCAAGGTTAATAATGTTTGTTTTTAGTTGAAACAATAAAGTCTTGTTTAGTAATTTCTTTCGTTATTTAATTTCACATAAAACAAAATGTAGCAACTACTTTCGGGCAAATATTAAATTGAAATGTAGCAACTATTCTCGGACAGAAGAAGTATTAATACTAAAGGTAGTAGCATAGAACAAAATAACTGACTACAAAAACTTGATTTAGAATTATAATGAAGAATTTTCGGAAGTAAATGGCTTCCCAGTGTTTTCAATCAGGCGATGCACACAGTAATTCAAACGGAGAAAAGAAATATGTTGCTGCATGTTTATTGAAATATTTGCATTTTCTAACGCTAAGTAATATAAAACAGGAGCTAAAAAGCAGATAAATACATACAAAGGCAGAAATGAGATTTACCGTGGATAAGAACCAATTCTATAGACTAAATCAGCTTTAAGCTTAATTCGTATATAATGCCGTCCATAAATTTCGTACCAAATGCGAGCATTTTTGTTATTTACCTTTTTGAAAATATTTTAGTATAGGCAGATTGTGCACCAAATCAAGCAAAAAAAACTGTAATGTTTTTTTTTTAATAAAATTTATTATTTGACTAAATGTTTGCTGATATTCAGTCATAACTATTTCACAAAATATTTCAGTATAGCTAGATTGGGCATCAAATGAAACAAAAAAAATTTTTAAATGTCTTTTTTATGAATAAAATTTATTTATTCAGAACCAAATGTTTAGCTGACTATTTTCAACACTCAGTAACAGTATTTTCCACAAAATATTTCAGTATAGCTGAGATTGGGCAACAAATCAAACAAGCAAAAGCTGTAAATATTTCCTTCTCAATAAAATTTATTTACTTAGGACTAAATGTTTAGCTGACTATTTTCAGCGATCAAAAGCAGTATTTTTCACAAAACATTTCAGTATAGCCATATTGGGTACCAAATCAAACTAAGGGAAAAACTGTAATGTTTTTTTTTTTATAAAATTTATTTATCAGGAACAAATGTTTAGCTGACTATTTTCAGCACTCATAACAGTATTTTCACAAAATATTTGAGTGTAGCCAAAATTGGGCACCAATCAAACAAGCAAAAACTGTAATGTTTTTTTTCTCAATAAAATTTATTTATTTAGGATTAAATGTTTAACTGACTATTTTCAGCGATCAAAAGCAGATATTTTCACAAAAATTTCAGTATAACCATTTTGGGATACCCAATCCAAGCTAAGGAAAAAACTGTAAATGTTTTTTTCGTTAAATAAATTTATTTATTCAGAACAAATGTTTAGCGACTTTTTTACTCAGTAACAGTATTTTAGACAAAATATTTGAGTGTAGCCGAGATTGGGCACCAAATCAAACAAGCAAAAACTGTAAATGTTTCTTTCTCAATAAAATTTATTTATTTAGGATTAAATGTTTAACTGACTATTTTCAGCGATCAAAAGCAGTATTTTTCACAAAACATTTCAGTATAGCCAGATTGGGTACCCAATCAAACTAAGGGAAAAACTGTAATGTTTTTTTTAATAAAATTTATTTATTCAGAACCAAATGTTTAGCTGACTATTTTCAGCACTCAGTAACAGTATTTTCCACAAAATATTTGAGTGTAGCCGAGATTGGGCACCAAATCAAACAAGCAAAAACTGTAAATGTTTCTTTCTCAATAAAATTTATTTATTTAGGATTAAATGTTTAACTGACTATTTTCAGCGATCAAAAGCAGTATTTTTCACAAAACATTTCAGTATAGCCAGATTGGGTACCCAATCAAACTAAGGAAAAAACTGTAATGTTTTTTTTTTCTCAATAAAATTTATTTATTCAGAATCAAATGTTTGGCTAACTATTTTCAGCGACGGATAAAAATATTTTCCACAAAATATTACTAAAAATCATAATATATTGATATAAAAATCCCTAGTTGCCCTAATTAATGTGTATTAAAAAATAATAGTATTAAACTTGTTTTTGCTTTCGTTAAAGATGACAATTTAACGAAGAAGATCTATTCACGTATTTTTTTATACCGCAAAAAAGTCAAAATAGAAAAGAAAGTCATTTTTGTTGTAAAATTTGTTCCAGAATATTCAAAAGTAATCAATTTTGCACCATTTAGGAACATAGATTACTTTATCAGCGTTTAAATACTTTAATCAACGTAGCCATAGATTATATTCTTACACAGATGTCAAATTGACAATACCACTTCTATCACTTATAAAGTTGTTTAGTTTGGTGTTTAACTTCGTTTGCACTCAATTATTTTCAATGAACTAAAAAAAAAATGTTTTCAGTACGGTGCGAACTTTACGTATTAAGTGTTGTATGTGCAAACCGCAAATTCAGAATTTAATGAAGCCTGGGTGGTTAGGAGGTCCTATAAGTACGTAAAATACCAGTTTCCGTTTCTACTGCAAAACAGTTCTGGAGAGTTTAATCGATTTTTGAAAATCGGGGGTTTCCCCGTTTTTCGTTAATGATTTCCTATTAGATGTTAAAAATTATGGATAGATATAGGCGTTTAACACTATTAAATGGCTATCGAACTAGGCCAACAATCCCCAAGAAAACAATCGGCATGATTCAACCTCTGGATGTTTATGGGTTTCGCATATGGAAATTTTCCGACCTTGCAATACTTAAAAATTATGTTGATCGTCCACAAAAGCACATTATTAAATTATTACTACTCATACAAAAACAGTTATCTGCACCTAGATATCGAAAACTATTTGTACACGAAAAAAAATATTATAAAGAATCAAACAGTTGTAGAATAATTCACTACAATCCGTTTGAGAATACACGACTGGCTACAACCTGCACAAATCCTTACTACTCGATTGTGGTTAACGGATTGTACTTCTATTAAATACATTAAATACTACTACAGCAGCAGCAGAACAACTTATAACATTTAGTATAGTGGCTATGCTATTTTATAAGTCTATCCTTATATTTCTTTTATTGTAGTGCAGAATAAAATCTTTTGTTTTTCAGGGTGATATGTAAGAGCAGATGCCCATTCGGGTTAATCTGAACATCACTTTGAGTTATTTGTTTCCAATATTAATTCATGAAACCTGTTATATGTAAGCGAAGAAACGATGAAACAAATAAAAACACATTATTATTATTATTATTGTTATAAAAATTTAGTCAATGATCTACTACAAAGTTTGCTACAATAGAGTACAAGTTTTACTTGCACACGTTATAAAAAATGCAACAATATTGTTCTAAAGATTGTATTGCATAACACAATATGTATGCAGTGTTCTTATTGTTATAATTGTTGAAAGAACAAGTAAAACGCAAAAACAATAACTCTTCTTATGTTTTCGTATCTCCAACAGCTTCCCAATTTACAGATAGCATTGGTCAGCCACGAGAATATTACCAACATCTGTACTGTTTCGCAGATATGTGATACCATCTCTCCAAACATTCGACAAATTTGGAGTAAAAAGACAAACTACGGAAGACTTTATTCCGAAAGAATTATGAATTATTAGAAAAAAAAATTTCGTTGCGACATCTATTGGTGAATAACCAACACTACCTGGGTCTAATCACAAGGCAGGAAACATTTGGTTTATGCATTTAAGTAGGCTTCGATAATAAAACCGTTTGTACAGGTAAGTGACAAGCTCACTCATTTTCTATTATTTATTTTGAAAACAGGAAGTTTTACGTAAAAAATTGTCCTGCACGTGTCGACACAAAAATTGTTGGAAAAAATAATACATTTATGTGAAACAATACAATAGAAACTTGACAATAATTTTGAAGTACTATCTGTGCGGTTGGGTTACATAATTGTGTTAATGACTGCTACAATATTTTTCCTATTTCCATTTGTAGTGAGGCTGCTTTTATTAAATGTTCAAGAGGCAATTAATTTTTATGTTCTCAATACTTTTATGTAAACTATCATTACCATGATGAATAAAAAAGAATGAGAAACGTACATACCACGTACGGTCATTTTGTAAGATCAATGAAGGTCATTTTGTTAGGTCAATGAAGGTGATAAAGCAAAAAAATGCAAATTTTCTTCGAATAGTATGCCAAAGTGAATATAATCACCACAAAAAGAGCTACACACCCTTTTGTACCATCACTTGCATATCTGTTTAATTATTGTTATTGTCAATGTTTTGGAGTGTTTTGGAAGTTGTTTGCAACAATGTTTTTCTTTTGTATTTTTTATATTAAAGTGTCTGCAATTGAATTGAATTGAATTTTTTGTCCTTTGTTTGGATCTTGTAATCTGTTGGACAATAAAGTTGTATTATTATTATTATTATTATTATTATATCTGGGACAAGCGACATTACCCATTTTAAACATGTCTTTTCTAAACTATGAAAAAATATGTCAAATTGTCTGTTAGTGTCAATCGTAATTGTCACACGATTGAAAAAACATCAAAATGAGCTCATAAGAGTTGTCCTAGATTTTTGTGTAAGTAATGGTACATAAGGATGGCGCATGGAGATCACGCCCACCAAACATCAAGTTTAATGTATTTTAATAGTCCTTTATGAACATATAATAGGAAATAATTAGCAAGAAGCGAAGAAACCCCCGAATTTCAAGAACCGATTTCACCTTTCAAAATGGTTTTTCCACAGAAACGGAAACCGGTATAATTGCATAGTTCTGTAGGGTCTAGAAACCACCCAAGTTTCATTAAATTTTGAATTTGTTGGTTGGGTCCTTGTCAGTCCCTCTTGTTGAAATAAAAATAGATATTACGAGTATCAATTTACTAACCTAAAAGTATGGGCATAGAACGATGCAAATCTGCCAACGTAATTGTGATGGTAACATAAGTAACAGTGGCAGGTGCGCTGATCCACATATGTCAATCGGGGTTTAGTAACCTCACTGAACACCAATACTCGAGTCTCCTGAATTGTTATAACTTACAACCACTTAGCAATAATGCATTTTTGTGAAAATAAAAACGTTGTTTCTATAGCATCACGTCAAAAACCAAAATCAATTAGGGAAAATATTTAAACCAGCAGGTGTTAAAATACCACTTTCTTCAAGTAACCATCGTTAATAACGAATTGTCTCGCCTTCTCTCTCGATCTCGTTGGTTCACCGAAGGTAATTTTTAATTCAATAAGTCCGATTCTCTTTTTCTCGTTAAGGATATTCAATTTACGACGTCCTGACTAAATTATGCGCTTTAATAATAACACAATGGCACGATAATCGGCTCTACGTACCTTATATCATACCTACATATCCACAGCCGAGTGAGAACAAATTTTATTATTTTTTTTCGTATCATCGCTCCGACTCCGCCGCTAATATCGGACGAATTTCGTCGATTATTACAATAATGACGCGAAGCTATGCCGCGAAGTGCTTAAACGAAGACGACGACAGGAGTAATGCAGTATCATTATTAATAATTTATTTTCCCACCTAAGCGCATCGTCCGCATCCATCGGACAGTCAGTCGGATGGTTGCATCTCGTCCAACAGACGTTTTGTTCACGGCGCATTACACGTCGCAAAATTATCTTCATTACATCGGTTACGACGAGTTATGCACATTGTACCTTACACAATTAAAACGCGCACTACAAAGACCCCGATGTTATTTATCATCTGTCCAGCCGTTCGGTGTATGAATGCGGCGCAGGACGATACTTATAAATTCTTCGCCACCAGTGGCGTGACGATTACTTAGCTCGCTAGCTCGATCAATGAATTGGATGATATTCCACGTTATTACAGTAATTTTCTAGAAAGGTTCGTCGTGCAGAATCGAGGAAAATCGATAACTTGTTGTATCTTAAAAAGAACAATGCTTTGTGAGGAAAAAAGAGAAAATATCACTTTTAATAATCGTAAGTTTCTAGGAAACTGTAATAAGACGTCCCTTGCCCTCTTAAGGAAGCAAATGGTTTCAATCTTTACAATTGGTTTCTATTCTTATGAAGAAATAACCTGAAGCTGCAAAACCTTAATGTAACATCGAGCAAAGTAAAGGATGAGTGACGATATCTTAACAGAAGCGGTTCCATTCATGTTTTTAAACTTTAAAATTTCAAAAACATTGGTGGTGTCGTTGAAAATTTGAAAATACATGTCTCTTTTAAAACACAGTAAACCTTTCCGGCACCAGTTTTAACTTTGCATTTTATTAAAACAATGTACATAAAATGGTGAAGACTACGTTAAGCAAAAAGTTAAAACATGTTTTAGAGGGCACGTAACCAAGGTAAATAACCTCTAAATCGCACTTGCCTTCAATCAGTGCAGTAATGAAATGAAAATGTTCAAATGATCATAGCTCCGCGTTGTTTTCATCTTAGAAAACCCTTTGGAACGCGCCCTCACTCAACCCCACGTACCATTTTAAATATTTTGCGACCCCTCTACCCTGTCTTAGACTTTGTGACATTGTATCCCTACAAATTTCCATTCTGCATTTGAAACCATTCAAAAATTATTTTGGTGGTTCGAAACTTTAGGTAGGCACGGTATAATTATTCTCATACCTCAGTTTGCATTACAGAAAGAAAATTGTGGTGGTACTCGCTTGCGCTCATTGTATAAATAAATAACATTTGCTGGTCTAGTGGAGGTAACACTGGAGACTACGGTTAATAAAAGCTTCCTTATTTTCAGTTTAAACAATTTTTTCTTTTATAAAATACACAATTTTTGTTAAAGTTAATACATGTAAAAAATACAAACCTTTCTAGTAGTGACCGTCTTAAAATTGAGAGTATAAAAATTCCAAGTGAGACCGCTTTTATCAAGAAACAGTCACAAGTTCTTTATTAAGATTTTTGTACAAGAAAGAGAAGAAGGAAAGAAAGGGGAATATGAAGGAGAAGATGAAGAAGACGAAGTAGAAGATGAAGAAGAATAAGAAGAAGAACCAGAAGAAGGAGGAGAAAGAGAAGGTAAGAAAAAGAAGAAAAAGGAGAAAGAAAAAGCAGAGCTAGGTCGTGTCACTCCTATGCAGTTTATTTCACATGGATCCTCGAATGGGGAAGAAGGACGAAATAGTGAAATGGAAATCATCAAACACAATGTATGGGTGTTCTTAAATTCGTCCTCAATTAAAAATTTTGTTCCTAATCTGAATTACCTTACAGGGAGGTGGTGGACGGTCCTAGGGCTCCTCCACTATTTACGCCAGTAGAGGGCCCAGAGCAAAGGGAATTCCCTGCCTTTTCCAGCGTTTCCTTTGCCTGCTCGCGCAAATGTTGGACCAAGTCTTGGCATTTGGAGGTCTTTATGAGGTTGGGTATTTCTCATATGTCCAGGCACTGCAGTTATTAATTAGTCAGCATTCTGTTTTACAGTGCATCCAATTTCTGAAGGTGAGGCGGCGCTGCTGTTGCCCAGGTCAACGCCCTATAAGTTAAGATCGGTCTTAAGCAAGCCTTGATCAACATGAGCTTGGTCTTCAGATCGTAGGAACTACCACTGGAGAGAAGGACCCTCAGTTTATTCCTAGCCGCGAAGAACCTACTCCTGACGCTATCTAATTGCAAGTGAAGCGTTGTTCGAAAATCAGCTCCAGGTACTTTGCTGACGTGCTCTAGGGTATTATTCAGCCATTAATATCAACGTTTTCCGGCGGTGGTCTTCGTTTTCTGGTGATTCTGGTGACCATACTTTTTATCGTCATTTACCCTTAACCTGCATTTTTCGAATCATTCTGTTAGTGTATCCAAGGCGGCATCCTGAGGGCCTGTAATCATTAGTCTCTTGTTCCCGCTCGACGTGTAAATAGCGGTGTCGTCTGCCAATACCGATAGTTCTATCTGGGAACTTCCAGGAATATCGTAGGTGTACAAGATGAACAATTCTGGGTTCCAACAAGGATTCAACTGCGGGACTCAAGCCCATGTGTACAATCGAAGAAGTTTTCTCAGCAGCAGATTTTGTTAGTGAAGTATGCTAGAACTTCTTTGATGGCCAAATTACCTTACTCTTAACTTAGATGGTCTTCACCAAACACATGCTTAACACGCTCAAAAATGTACTAAAAATTTAGCAAAATAAGATAAAATTCACAAACCTCTAATTAATAATAAAATATAATACAGACAGAAATCTTAAATTTATATGAAAAATATTTAATTATTGAATCCATAAATAACGTTTACAGCACGAGAAGGAGGAAAGGCTCCTACAAGTATTTATTCTAGAAGCTGTCAGAACAAGAACCAATAAATACTGGAACCACCTCCATTGTCCCAAGAACGTACGATTTTCGAACATTTGGCGAATCTCACGACCTCGTACAAGCGTAGACAATCACAATGGACGCATACGTTACGTTTTCTCGAGCAGAAACTCGGCGTACGTCGCGTTGCGCCCGTAACTTATTTATTATCGCACCGAAATTGCCCGTAATTTCGTAGGTGAGAGTCGTACCTAATAAATATCGCGAAAATAAAGGCGGCCATATGTTACGGTTTCGGAATGGCGCGCGGCGGCACGGCGAGAGACCGAGGACGTTTCCTGGACGGTGGTTTACGGCGTGACAGCGGCGGTGTCGTTAATTTCGCGCAAACTTGCGATACCCGACCCATACGGATGCTTTATGGCAGATAAAAGCGGCCGCAAACTATGCCACGCACCATAAAAATATATTTTAACCGGTGCGGTGGGAACGGGAAGAAGAAAAGATGGGAGGATACATAGAGATAAAACTGTTTTAAATGAAGAAGATATTTGTTTAATGGTGATTATTAGTTACAAATTTTGAATTTGGCGCTGCCATAGATTCATTTCCTAAATTTAATTTGGCGCCGACAATCATTTTCTCGGAGTATTTTTACGAACACTTTGGATAACAAACACCATCTACTATTAAGGATCTTTCAGGGAGAGCGGAAGAATGTCTGAGCAGTCTTAAAATGACACCCAAACCTCGTTGAGGTTAGTAGAATTGGAAATCTCTACAACAAAAATGACCGGTTCTTTAATGCTCCACAAACAAAAAACACCAGAACTGAGTAACTGTTATTTTTTCACTTCATCTATAAAGATGATTTTTGCTATAAATAAAATAAAAACTAGAAATCTATTTCAGTTTTTGGCTATTCCTAATTATTTAATCGCTTTTCCATAAAAATCTATGGCAAACCGATGATAGGTTAAGGAACAATTCGGGTAACTAACATAGCCCCAGAACAGATTACGTTGATTAACCAGTCACCCCACTGTACAAAACTTTAACATCCATCTTGTGTATTAAACTTTTGGAATCTCAATTATACTTGAGAATTTTCAGCAATGTTTTTCCCATAAAACTATTAAATATTTTTTCTTCTAATCTCTAGTATTTTCAATTGAATATCACCTATGTTTTTTGAAATTTTTGTTCATTTTCTGCTTGGCCCGTTTTTGCCAGAAGGAAAGCCGATTATGAGTGATGGCGCCGCAAACATGCGTTCTTTGAGCCGGTCTCTTAAAGAACACAGTGGTAACTTCTTACATGTAACGTGTAAACACTCCATACTCTAAATCTGCGCACAAACGATTCCTACATGTTTTCCACTAGTAAATGCATTGATTGCTAGTACAAAGGCAGCGTTTCTAAAGTCCCCGAAACGTACCCGACTATTTCACAAACTGTGTCCTGATTTACCTGAACCACCACAGTCGATTGTTACACGTTGAGGAACATGGTTGCAGGCTGCGTTTTACTACAACAAATATTTTGATCAAGTAAAGAAGGTAGTTTTAAAATTCAATCCGACAGAAGCTGCAGCAATCAAGAAAGGCCAGGAAATACTTCAAGATAGTCAGGTTAAAAGACATTTATTCACAACAATTACTTCGAACTAACGGAGGGAATAGAATAATTACAAAATGTTTCGATGTCGCTAGTAGATTCTGTTCAAATTGTGAATGATGTTCACGCACAGTTATGCGCTGTAGAAGACGAAACAAATTGGTGTGTAATACGAAAATTTGAAAGTGTTTTAGAGAAAGACTCCGATTTTCGTATATTAAGACAAATTTGTGAAGGTGCGTGTGAAGATGCATTAAGTTGTTTCAAAGATTATTTTAAATATGCAAATATAACATCGCTAGATGTCGAACGGTCGTTTTCGGCATTAAAAGACATTTATTCCGCACGTCGTACTCACTTGACTGAAACAGCTGTGGAAACATATCTAATGATTCAAATATTTAACAGATGTTACCCAGTTTGTGATTTCACGGAAGACTTTTAAAACGGTAAGTGTTTCAGCACGTTTTATAATTTATCTCTTACCTTCTATTTTATGTGTAAACTTTTATGCGCTCGCCAAGTCTCTGGCTGTTACCGCATATTTGCCCAGGTTGCTCATCTGTTTTGTTTTTATAATAAGCAGAATCAGACTTAGTTTAACCTTATGCAAAACAAATTAAAAAATACCCAAACTGCTTGGTTTTCCTATGTATATTTGTTTCCTTTCCGTTTAAATTTGCAATTTACATAAAATCGTTTCGCAATGCGTATAAATAACCTATATAGAAGAACGACTTCCAATGTTGCACTACTTTGTACTGCCCAATCTAATATTTCAATTTCAATTAAAAACGTTTATCATTAATCGATTGTTCAATATCAACATCCAAAAACCTGAGTCTAGCCTTTTTCAAAACGCTGGAAGAGATGTAGAATGTTTGTATATTATTTCTTTGCATAGCTTCTTAACACATTTTCAGTTATATTTGACTCACTTCGTGTATTAAGTTTATGCATTTTGCTAATTTATTTTTTACATTATTTTCAATTCTTATTCCTTTGCTTTTGCACTCTTCGCCAACAATCTTCATTACAACTCGTCGCTGATAAATTCACTGGAAATTGCCAATTGCACTCGATATAATTTATTCAAGTGTATCAAAAGCCCATCATCGCCTAATGTCATTATCGCGACACTGACAATGCGTGATCCTTAACGAGAGCTATTAGGCGAAATTAGCTTCTTTAATCAAGCTTAATTGAGATAAAAAACAATAACAGACTTGTTTGCGTTGGTACTTCTGCGTAAAATAATCCTAATTGCTTACCACAATAACGCGACCTCGCTTTCTTTCTATCTTTCTTTCGCTCCTTCTTTATACACATAATTGAGCCCAGTTTCGAGAAAAGCAAGATACTCCCGATTGGTCGTCACACTCGGAATACTCCAGTTAGGCTCTTTACACGATTAAATTATAGATTAGAGCGGAATAAATTAATAAAACGCTACATCCTACGTTGAATTAACATGTTGTACACTAGTGGGCGCAAATATCTGAACGATTCCAAAGGGTTCAATGTCGATTGCTTGTTTACTTATTGCTTTATTCCTAGCATAATATATAGAATAAAATCGATGTTATTGAATAATTGAATAATTAATAACACATATCTTATATATAGGGTGAGAAATAATGAATGCTTAATCTTTTTAGTACTACCACGAGCTTAGGAATATACTCTTACTTTGATATTAACTGTAATTTGTTTCCATAAGTGTGACATTTATGCAGGGTGTCAAAATTGTAATTTACGATTTTCTATTTTTTTTTTCAAATTGACACCCATGTATATTATATCAAAAGTAAAAGGGGTGCATTACGTGTTCTTATTTCTATTAGGCATTTGACTTGTATTAATTTATAAAATGGCAAATATTCTCCAAAATAAACTATTCTTTTGATGAGTTAACAGATATGATTTGGGTCTTGAGTGGATGTATAACTTGCAAAAAGGATTTATCTAGAGAGATATCCTAAACGAAGACAGCCTGACAGAAAAGCGTTTGAAGTACAGACTCAGTAGTGCATGAGAAACACGAAAGAACAGAAACTGTTACTACGGACAAAATGTATTGGAACCCTTCAACATTTGATGATATGAAGAACAGAATAAAAGCAGCGTTTCTGCTTATGGTCTTCCGTGAGCATTCGCGGTACCCACCGCGCGCACACCTTGCGGTAGCCCAGTTTTTCGGTCAAAATCTTTTCAATTGTGGTGTTGGAAATCTCAGGAATTCGAAAAACGAGTTGTCGAATGGTGACCCTCCGATCTTCAAACAGTATGCTCTCGACCCCTTCAACGATTTCCTCTGAAACTGGTGGTCTTCCGCTCCGCTCTTCATCGTGAATTTCCGTCCGACCTCCAGTGAATTCCCTACACCATTTGCGGACGTGTTGAACAGCTATACACTTTTCTCCATAAACTTCGGTTAATTGACCCCTTTCGCGTTTAAAAAACGTATCACAGCGCGAATTTCGCACCTGGCGGTAGCGGCGATCGGGGGTTCCATCTCGGACGGCTGCTTAGCCAACACTGAGCGGCGTAGCGAGACGGGAGTGGTACGTATATAGAGTGGGAGAGCTGCTGCACACGCCAATGTTGTAGAATTTCGCCTAACACGTCTTATTGCTGCTGTAGGGCTTTGGGAACCTTATTTTACGATCATCCCTCGTACATACATATGTAGTATAATATACAGTGTGTTCACTTAAGTTCTCTTTTTTATTATCAATTTTATGGAGAAAAATTACTCTTTGCAAACAGTTCTGCTTCCTCAAAATTCGTGATTAAACTACCCACACTTCATTTACAACGTACAGGGTAAACTAAAATTTAAAAAATCAAAATTAATGAAAGAGAGAAGCACTATTAATTTTTATTTCAGAGCAAAATATAAAAACAAAAAGGTACTTAGAATTAAAAAGTATGTTTGAATTTAAATTCATTACTTCTTACTGTTAAAATTAACGTTTATATCTATAACAAAACAATTTTTATAATGAAGATTAATCAAAAAGGTTAAATTATCTTCAAAGAAAATTTAAACAAATGAATTTTTGGTTTACTTTTATTGCACATTTTCCTCCTACATATTCACCTTCCTTCTCCATACAGACAGCAGTTCTTGCAGAAAATTCCTTCAATACATTTCTAGCCATGACAGGAGTTATTCACTATATTGTTTCCCTAGCTATTCTCTCCAAATGGTTTTTGCAAATATACTTTCTCTTTCAAATAGCCCCATGAATTTTGAGGAAACACAACTTTTTGCAAAGAGTAACTTTTCTCCATAAAATTAATAATAAAAAAGTTTCCCATATGTAGAGAACTTAAGCGGATACACTGTATACATGTTGGAGTGTTATATTATATAAGAATAGAGTGGCAAAAAAAAAATTAACGTCGCAAAGTGTCTATTGCCGGCTGTAAATCAATGCATTACGAAACAAATATTACTTGCGTCTTCGTCTAGTCCTCAAGATAACGTACCATCGTTACAGGGTCGCTCTCTTAGCTGCCTGTGATTTTCGAAGCGTTTCGATACAAAATTCCGTCACTGTACCTCCATACCAACCATAGGATTTTCAAACTGTGTCTCCTAAACGCATGACTTACGGCATTGTCTTCGGCATTGAATTAATTTATTATTTATTAGGATGTTGACTTACTGAGTTGGCCTTGGCGGTTGGCTTGCCATATTTACGTAACGCTGTTGGTATACAAGAGAGCTGTTTTGCACGTTCTTGATTTTTTTGGTTAGTAATTATTGAAATTTGCAATCATTAGAATCTAGATGTAAAAATAAGATAGAACATGCGAAAACATTTACAACATTCCAATTATTCGTTATGTCACGTTCAACAATGAACGAGTTCTCTTTTCGATGTTGTGGTACCTAAACTCGTGAACTGTTTTTTTTTTTGTTTTCGACGTTAGTAAGCTTTTAATATCTTAACATTTGTTTCGCGTCATTAATCGATAATTTTCTTATTAATTTAGAAGCATGGGAAATATGTACGTATTGACAAAGGAACATGAATATAAATTTATTTGCTGGACCTTTTTTTCGTCTCTTTTCTCCAACAAAAGCCCAGCTCATTTTTTACTGTGCATAATTGACGTTGAGTCGTGCCAGAAACACCGCCATGCATCAAATGTGTCACGGCGAAGAAAATTTATACCGTAAACAAATGAAATGTAACTAATGGCAGTCGATTTATGGTTTTGGACGAATTTTATTAAGCGGATGACATCATGAAAGTTGTAAAGTTAATGTTTTATTGTCGTTTTATAACCTGCGTAAAATTTCCGCCTCGCTTTAGTGAACTTAAATAAATAAGCGATGATATCGTTGAAAGGGAGATTTTAAAAATAAAAGTTCCGCAATTGTATACATGTAGCAATTGTCATTAGTAACGCTGGCCACGAGCGGTACCGCGCATCGGCGTAGAATCAGTTCGGACCGAGAGGAACGGTAGTATTACTTCGTCTGCGGAGCAGTACGGACATTTTCGCTGCCGGTCATTTGCGCAATTGTTTATCTGTCCCAGAAAAATTATGATTTCGTCAGCAAAACGACCGCGGTCGGACAAACTTCGAAAATTTATTGCAGAAATTCCAGACTTAATATATGAAGGTGCTAAAATTAAATGTGTAATCTGTAAAATCCCGTGAATGTGTTGGTCCAGATAACATTGTCTACGACACGTAAATAGTGAAAAGCATGTCTCAGAAAGAAATTGCGCACGAGACAATGAAAAATGCATATTTAATTTATGCGTTACGTTTATCGCATGTAATATACCGTTTAATTTACTAGACAAGGAACCATTTATCTGCTTTTGGATAACTATTCGGAGTGCAAATTACCAAGTCGAACATCGTTACGAAGAATTGTGCCATCTGCGCGCGAACATATTGAACAAAAAATAAAATCGGAGTTGAAAGATCAAACATTGTGGTTATGTGTCGACGAAACAACAGATCGGAAGAAACATTCTGTTCTTAATGTAATGGCACGCAAATTGGAACCTCATCAATCGGCACCTTCAATTCTATTAGTCTCCAAACGAATACAATAGTGTACTGCGAAGTAATTTCAAAGTTAGTGTTAAATACATTGGACAAGTTTGAACTTTCAACAAACCAACTCTTGATGTTAGTGAGTGATGGTGCTGCAAACATGCTTTCTGTAGGCCGGTCACTTAAAAAGCATTCTGCTAATTTCTTACACATTACGTGTAAAATTCATGCTCTCAATCTTGTGGCGAATAGTATCAGAAAATGTTATCCTGAGGTAGACGCTTTAATAGCGCATACCAAAGCAGTATTTGTCAAATCACCGAAACGTATTCGCGAATTTCACAGATGTGCCCCCGTATACCAGAGCCACCAGAATCTATTCTAACTCGTTGGGGAACATGGTTACAGGCCGCGTTTTATTATCATAAATATTTTGACAATATTAAGAACGTGGTTTTACAATTCGATACAAAGGAAGCTGCCGCTATCCAGAAAAGCCAGTTCGAAATTTCAAGATAGTCAGGTTAAAATGGATTTAAAAATCATTCACGACAATTACTTCGGGCTAGCAGATGCAATAGAAAAATTACAAAATCCTGCGGTGCCGTTAGAAGAATCTCTACAAATAGTGCAACATGTTCACGCACAGCTATGCGCGATTGAAGACGCAAAAAATGTTTCTGTTCTAGAAAAATTTGAAAGTGTTTTTGAGAAAAATTCTGATTTTGGCACATTTACAAGACGCATTTGTAAAGGTGCGTCAATAGAATCGTTAAGTTATTTGAAAGATTATTTTACTTACGCAAATATTACGTCACTAGATGTAGAAACGCATTTTTCCTCATGCCGTACTAGTTTTGCCGAAACAACAGTTGAAACATATCTAATGTTGCAGATATTTAACAGACATTATTCACTTTGTGATTCCACGGAGGCCTCTTAAAATGGTAAGTGTTTGAGCACGGTTATTTAATTTTTATTTAAAAGATGAGCGAAATTATTTGCGGCAGCAAACATCTCTATTAGCAGAATAACTCTAGTGGAACGCGAGGCCTGGTCGACTCTACACTACTGCGCGGTACCGCTCGTGGCCAGCTTTGGTCATTAGTTATTTGTTATCGTTTATGTAAAGGCGAACCTATAGCACAGATAACTTAGATTAACCTTAGAGTGTGCTTCATAGCAAGACTCGGTTAAAATACACACCATACCTCGGTAGTGCTAACCCTAAATTATAATAAAATTGTCCTGAACTGTTAACTGAATCTAAATTTGTTTGCTATTTGGCACCAATTTTTATAACCACTAACATCAAATACGAAGAAGCGAATCTATCAGCAAACTTCCATACGTTGCTTTTGATTTCTTTGTCTTTCTCGTATGGTTTAAGTTAATTTTCCAGTCGTCTATAATATCTATATTTTAAGTTTTTAAAAATATTTTGTTTAGTGTTAGTGGAAGTCAAAAATAAGTTGCGAATTTTTCTATAAAACTTTTTCTTATAGCAACTTCAGAAGATGGCACATAAGGAATGTTTACAAAGAAAGCAACAAGATAGAAAGGTCACATTGTTTGTTCATTGTGCAAAGAAAATGAAATTCATCAGCAAACATTATAATTTAAAGACATCTACAAGAATTTTATCAGGTAAGTGCAAGTAAAATAGATTTAACTTGGATGGATTCCGACATATGGGTTGAAAAATAAGAAAATTCGCGTAAGTGTGGATGAAACAAGTGAAGCACAGAAACACAGCGTGATTCATGTTGCAGCGCGTCTTTTAAAACGTAATGATCCAGCAGATTCCTTGTTATTAACCAGTAAAAGAATTGAAAAAAGTGATACTGAAACCGCTGTGAAGATAATAAAGGATTCGTTAAGAGAATTTTGTATCACAGGAGCCCAAGTCACAATGTTAGTTACTGATGGAGCTGCAACAATACTGAAAGTTGGTAGGATGTTGAAAATATGCTTTCCGACTCTTCTTCACATAACATGTCTCATACACGCGTATCATCTCGTTGCAGATACCATTCGAAAGAAGTATCCGATGGTGAATAATTTAATTGCATCTACCAAAAAAGTGTTTGTGAAATCTCCCAAACACATCCGCGTTTTCAAATTGTGTCCGAAACTTCCACTACCACCTCAGCCTGTAATAACTCGATGGGGAACATGGTTTCAGGCAGTATTTTATTATCATAAATATTTCGCAAATCTGAAGGATGTGATTTTAAAATTTAAATCAAATGAATCTGCAGCGATTCGAGAGAGTCAGCAACCTTTTTCCAATTCGGTAGTTCAATTACAAATAGATGAAATTTCCATAAACTATTCTGCAGTTGTACAAGCTATATCGCTGTTACAAAACAGTCACTTATCTTTACGAGACTTATTGAATACCTTAGATAATTTACAAGCCGCTGTAGAAAACTTGACGGATCCTATAAGAGGTGTCGCTCAAAAATTTCGTGTAGTTTTAAATAAAAATCCCGATTTACAAAAGGTTTGGTCTATTATTGAAAATAAAGAGTGTACAGAAGAGATAAAGGAATATCTGAATTACGTAAATCCTACTTCGCTAGATGTAGAATGATCATTTTCGAAATGCACGAAAACGTTTTCAGACCAACGTCGAAGGCCAAGTAAATCGACAATGGAAGCGTTGCTTATGTTACAGTTTTACGCGACTTACCGGGGCAGTAGTATTTTGTCGCAGTGGCCATCAAGACGTCAATAAATATCTCACGTACCTCCTTTTGCGCGATACGCCTCCGACGTTGCACTCGTTTGTCGGACCTTACTAATGATTCGTTGAGTTTTTATTGGATTCTAAAAGGCATTGTTAATTCTTGTATTTATAAAGTTATTTATTTCGAATGAGTAGAGTTACTTGTTTATTGGAACTGGGAATCGTAATTTATTGGTGTTAACGTTGGTTTTTTTTGTTCTTTCGAGTGCAACGGATTAACTATAAAGCAAATGCCCATATAAATATTGTACGTACCCGATCGAATCGTCAATTTCACACGGTAGAAGTCAAAAAATTAAGAAATTCCTTGAAGTACAACTGGATAAGCAAATTGAAATGTCCGCTCACACCCACACCTAATCGACCAGCTTATACAAAGAACGCTTCATAATTTATCGGTCACGTGATCATGAAAAAATTACCTCGCCGCTCAGACAATGAATGACATTGTAATAATTTTCACTGCGCACCACACATAGAACAAACAATTAATCGAAGAAACGGCAAAAGGCGAAACAATAAAACACCACAAGGATACCAACATTACCATCTGATTACTCCTTTTTTCTGCCTCCGTTTTTTTCTCCGTCAGTAAAAACCTTTCAGTGAATGAACTATCAATGCCAAAGTTGCGAATTAACTTACATAATTCAACTGTGTTTTCCGCTTCTATGGGACGACGACTTGTGGAATTTCTTCGTTTTATAAGGGGAAAAAAGTAGGATAGGAAAAAAAACAAGACGACGGCACGTTATCGCGTGTTTTAGGCCAACTCCGATACTGGAAGTAGCAATTCTCCGTAGGACTCTACTACCACACAGTTCGATAATTAATAAGGCAATTCTCGCAACGATCATGCGACATTCTCCTCATTTTTTTTTCCTTTCATTTCGCTTCGAAATTCTCTCCCTTTCCGCCGCACGGTCTTTGTTGATGGAAACAAGTCGCAAATTACAAACTGGTACGCCGAACAACGGCAATCATTTAATCTTTTCAATTGCATATTCGCTTTTAATAAACGAATCATGCGATGCCGTGGACATTAATAAGCACTTCGCCTATGCAGTTGACTGACTGCCTTTTTTTTTCGTTGTTGCATACCCTACTATACAGTGCTATTAGTGACGTAATTGAGATCAAAAAGTAAGATAAGGTAATTCGCCTTTTTAACTGCGAAATGATTTGATTTTAAAGCAGAGTGCAAGACTTCAAAGTCTTAATGGTGGAGTTGCGTCATGAGGTGAGAAAGATTGAAAAAACTACATCATTTTTATAACAAGTTATCTAGCTAAACCACCAGAAATGCTGTTAGTCCATTGTTTCACAAGTAGATCATGGCCACAATGTCATTATTGTTCTTCTGAAATGACTATTCAAGATATTACCAATATTCATTTTTTATAGCTTTTTCCTTGGCATGTAAAATCATCTATTAATTCATAATTTCCTTCATCTTGTATCTAGATTATCCTTGCACACACAAGCCCTAACAACTATATGTTGAGACAAATCATAATTTTGAAAAAATACACAGGTTTGATGAAAAGATCTAAAACATAGCTTCTTTTTATTTTAAAGACATTATATAACAATGCTTCTAGAATATTAAAAAAAAATTCTTACAAATTAATGAAAAATTATATTTTTTTACAATCAAAACTGCCGACAATAAAATGGTGGGACAATTACATATAACCACAGTTAAAAAAGGGTTACATATCCTTTAGCCTTAATGACCGTCTTCATTCTAGAAGGCATAGTGTCTACAAAATTCTGGGGAAAAACTGGAACAAATTTCCTGTAATTTATTCCGCAATTCTGGAATGGTTCGTTGTGAATTACTTTTTAAGTGTACTTTCATTTTATGCCATAAAGTGTCAATGACATTTAAATCTGGATTGCTGGATGGATGAAACAGCAAGCACCTTGACACCATTCTCTCCAAACCATTTTCTTTCGTGGATTTAGTAGTATAAAATAAATAGTCTCCTCTTGGGTACAATTTTCTTGCACTTATCAACAATGATTCTTCAAGAATTTGTAGATATTTTTGGGCATTTACATCGCCATCCATAAAAGCTAAAGTGCTCAATCCCATTGCTGATATGTAGCCCCAGACTATGTACAACCCTTGTGGAAACTTAACGGTCCTTTCAATACAATTTTTATGGAATTCTTTTTTATCACGTAGTTGTAGTTGTATTTTCTATGGTCGCCAACACATACGTCAAATTTGATTCGTCACTAAATATTACCAGTCATTCTCCATCCATCATAACTTAGATTTTGCCCAAGTGAGTCTGTTTTTCTTCTGAATTCCGGTTAGTAATGACTTTCCTTTGGCCTATACCAAATATAAATCACGTGTAAATCTAACCAAGAATACTCTGTAAAATATATACATACTTTATAATCCCAAACCACATTTATGAATGTACTTTCTACAATATTCTGTAGAAATGTTAAAACCTGAGTCTATATTCCATAGCGTGATAATTTCTCGGAGGGTGCTTCTTCTTTTAGTTTTGCAAATGTTGATTAATAATAATAAATGGCTTAAACAACCCTCCTGGGGATTTCGCCGCTTCAGATGAAGCTTTCTAGATTCCTTATTAAGTGGAGGATCAGTCCCCGTTCCCTCTTATTCCACTCTTTCACATATCGTTCTCGACTCCGTTCTATCTTTAGCCTTTTCTTTTGTCTTATCGGTCCCTATCCTCTTCAAGTCTTCCCTCACTTCATTTATCCAGCTAGACCTAAGTCTTCCCCTCCTTCTTTTTTCCGATGGCTCCCAATTTCTTTCTTCACCAATTTTTCATCGTCTTTTACAAATGAATTAAAATGTATTTTTACATTTAGGTATTTTAAGAAAAAGATGTTATATATTGACAAAAAAAAATTAAACTTTCATTAACAATTGAGCATTAATTAAAAAAATTAATAAATCGTTAGATTTTGCCATATTATTAATGAGTAAGAAAGAGACAACTACACCTTTTACTCTCCGTCTCTTTCTATTGATAAATTTGTTTCTTGTTAAAGTTCATTGGCTAAAGAATAGTATTCACGTTCGGTAATGCAGATTTTGACACAAAGCGCCATCATTCTCCAAACCCGGATACTTCTCATACCATCCTCCTACATTACTCGATTTCACTTTTCCCATGCAGATTCTAAACGCTTAAAAATATTCTTGAAGCACCATTTCCAAAGAAAGGCTTTCTGGTTTCAAAAACAATACAGAACTGTAAAAACCATTCAGTTTACGCCGAAAGAAATAATTCTGCAAAATATGGCAATTATTATTATTTAAGAAGGTATTTTCTAAAAACTTTTCGTGAGTTCAAAAGTTTCAAATTTTTGTGGAAGTAATAGTTAGGCAAATCAAGAACATAGTGACCTTGTTTTAGAAATAGTATTGCAAACTTTCTCATTTCAAAATCGTTTCTATACTTTTAAACATTTTCCCAATAAGAACAGATTTCTTTGGATAGACCACGTATATCGCTTTGAAAATCCATTCCATAACCAGTTTACCTACATTCTTTCTAGCCATTACCTTCTAAATTACTGCTATTAATTACCTTCTAAATTCTCAGATTCACTGCATACCTCAAGACCAATCAAATGAGAAAAGTACCAACAAACACACCGTTAACCTAAAAATTAAATGATGCGATCATTTCCGGAATTTGTTTAAAACTTAAGCCAACAAAAACAGATTCAGCTTTGAAAGGCGAGATAATATAAGAATATATTTAGAACTTCAAATAAAAAAATTAAAAGTTAAAAACGCCATAAATTGGATCTTCCGCTTTGATGCCAGATATCATTTTCTTTTCGCGAACAATCCGACAAAATTTGTTTACACCATCGATATACCATACATCCTTGGTAATCTATAGTTAACTATATATTACGAAGCGTATAAACACCTTGGAAAAAAGTGGCTATAGAAATTTATAAGTTCTCTATAATTCTGTTACAGACGTAAAGATCAAAGCTTCCTACTTCAAGAAAAAAAAAGGAAAACCCAGCGAACTAAAAAAAAGAAATCTATGTAAATAAATACCTGTCAAGTATAGGAGTATCATTAAAATTTATTCTGGTAAATCAGAAATAATTACTCAGAGAGACGGACGTGGTTTATCGTTTCTTAAAAGAAGAAATGTGTTGTAAACATTTTGATTGCATTATAATGTCATGCGTAATCCAATGAAGATTTTAATGCTGTAGTAAGGGATATTTACGAATCAAGGAACACGTTGCATTGGTTTGGTTATTATTACGTATTTTACACTGTGCAACCGCAACTAGACCTGACGCACCTGAAAAAAATGCCTGCTGTTTACTTCTTTTAAAAATAATCTGCGTGCTATTATTCGATTTTTAACCGCTAAACAATTCGGGGAAAGTGTAAGAAACCAATTTAAATCTTCCACAGAATTAACCAGCGAATTGCAAAATACAATTGGTACAACAGTACCTTCGTCGTGCAGAAGATGTATGATAAGGGAAGGACAAGGACAAGTAGGTCCTGCCGCCCAGGAAACAACCATAAGCGTTTAAAATATGCACCGGAAATGTGGAATCAAGTAATGTATACTGATCAATCCAAATTTTAACTATCTGGTTCCAAACGAAGACATCATATTCAAAGAAGACCAGGAGAAAAACTACAAAGCAGAGTGTATGCAGCAGTATGTTAAACGCGGGAATGGCTCTTTTCTTATTTGGGGATGCATAACGGCATCTGGTTCTTCCAAAATCTCTAGACTTTGGTATACCATCAGGATGACGTTTAATTTGCCCGAACTTTATGCCACTGCAAAATAATATCCCAAATATGCTAGCAGAATTGTGAAAAATTATTTGAAAGAAAAATCAAAGGATGTATTATAAATTATGCAATGGCCTCCGCAGAGCCTGGACCTCAATGTAACAGAGCAAATTTGGAATATTTGGACAAAAGAAAGCTGAAAAACAGCCTGGGAATGCTGAAGAATATTTAAATATATTGGAGGAGGAATAAAATAAGATTCCCATAAATTTGAACTTTTGCTTTAATACAAGCAAAAGACAGCCTATTAGCCTCTTTAGTTATAGTTTCTTCAACTTACTGGTAGTATTGTAGATAGTAGCGGTGGGTGATGACACTGATGACGTAAACGAGAGGGCGCGGACAAGGGTTTGATTTCCTCGTGTATTTCCGTTGAATAGTACAATGTATGCAATATGCAAGGAAAATACATGAGGGAATTGAATCGCTGTCCGCACCCTCCCGTTTACGTCATATATTGATTGTAGATCATGTTATTTCTTAAGATCAAGCATTTCATATGGTCGGAAACATTCTACAAATTGCTAAAAAGAGCTACGCAGAGAAATGCTCTTCGTAAAATTCTTGATCCAAAATTGTCATATAAAAATGCTGTACCACGAAATATACCATCTCAGAAACTATTTGAAAGAGGCACACAAACGTTTGGCAAAATTGAGCCACAAATATTATGTTGAAATGCGCTCTACATAGTATATTTCAAATAAAGGAAAGTGTTGGCATTAAAATTTATTTTATGGATAAGTCGAGCTGTTTGCGGTTTAATTTTAAACACAAAAGAATATTTATTTTCAAAAAAGAAAGCCTCATAATACAAGCATGGTTCCAATTGACTAATTCTACTTTGTTTAAATTATATAACATTGTCCTCGAGAAGAACGAAAATATTTGTGTATTCTAGCCCATTCTATTATTCGGAAGTGAAACACTGACTAACAAATACGTAGTATGAAGGGTATAATCCAAGCATCAGAGATGATGTATTTAAGTATAGAAAAGGGAGTAATACAGAAAGATCGCTTGTAAGGCAAAGACATAAAAGAAGAACCAGAAGCTGAAGAAGCTTTGAAAACAGTTAAGGAAAGGAAATTAGGATAGTGCAGATACTTACAATTGGACAGTGGCAAGCAAGTTAAGGGAATAATTGAAACCCCTAAAGCCAATGGGGTTCGGCTGCTGTGGTAAACCTCAGCAAAGTATTTGGGCTTGGTCATAGACAAGAGGTTGATATGGAAGCATCATATCACTAAACTCAAGCAAAAGTTGCTACAGGTGAAACAACTGATGGGTGAGGCCAATGTGCTCGACTTAACCACACTAAAACCAATACTAATATACGGGGAGCCGGCGAGGTCCTGAATCGTTGAATACCAGTTGAAGAAACTGGAGTTACTGATGGAGAATCTGGTTCGTACGCAATGTACAGTTAAGAAACGATACCAACGCTCCGGGAGTATCTTCAGAATTTCTCCAAAAGCGTCTGGGAGGCCGAAGCCAGCAGCAAACCGCCTAAAGTCCTGTTGCCTCGACTCTGTAATCGGATACAGTGAATTTCAAAAATGAGTATAAACGTAAGATTACAAAGGTGCACCGGCGAATTCTTGGAAATTCCATCAATTAACCAGTGAAATTTAGACTGCTCCATAGAGACCATTGAAGTTAAAAAAATTACATGGTAAGTTGAAGTACCAAATAGGAGGCGCAGAGACTGACCCAAAGAAACCAACAAAGGTTAGAGAGAAGCAGAGACACTATCACTCAACAAAAGTGAATGGCAGATGTTCGTGTATAGTTCAAGAAAAATGTATACCTGGCAATTTTTTATCTGCAAACATACGAATTACACATCACTTCTATGCAAACTGGCAAACGGTACAAGACTTGTTTCAGCAGAATCACAAACTAGTCAAACGCGATTGGATTGGTTTAAAAAATCCAAAAATGTTTTCTGACTGATTTTACAGCATATGATTGGCTCTGACTGGTTTGTGACTTCTACTGGAACAAAGCTATAATCAGGTTTGTTTAACAGTTAACTGATGAAACGTCGCCGGGTTGATTTAACCTGTGTTAACGTACACTTTAGCTATTTAATCTTAAGACACAGAAGCAAGGCGAAGATAAGCGGATAGTAGAAACTGCACCCGCTTCGGCTCACTTCTGTGTCCTAAGATTAAACAATGTTGTAGTCATAGTTAGACACCATCAGTTGTCAAACATTACTGTGAGAAGCTTATATGCCAGTGTTGTGTTATTTTTAAAAGCAAATAATAGTAAGGATAGATATTTTTGACGTGCATCATGTAGGTATTTCGTAGTTTCGCAGATAAAAAAATCAACGTTATAATAAATTGTGTCTACTCCGCCGTTCAGCACCGCTCAACATTTCTCTACAGGATTCAACAACGTATGTGATTTATATTCAAATTATCTAATCAGCATATAAGCTGGTGTTGAATCCTATAGTGGAATGTTTGGAAGCCTCACAAAAAATTTCATCCTTCTGTATGGTAATACTAGCCTTCATATAACCCGACTAGTTCAAGATCTATTTTGCTCATATGCGTTGGGAAGCATTAGAACATCCACCGTTGAGTCGCGACTTGCTTGTTTGGCCCCTTAAAGCAATGACCAAAAAGTGCAACTCCTACCTTGACATAAATTTAATGGAAAAAAGTGTTTTACAGCCTTTAAACGCCTTTCTGTTAAATAATCCTCGTATTTAAATTCTTTCGAAAGCATCAACAATACTCGAACCAAAAGTTAACAGAGTTTGCGATCGGAAAATATACATGTTCACATTTAGATCTTGTTTGTGCGATCTTTCTCCATTCCACCCAACGGCTTTTGACGGACCCCTAGTGAACTGATTCCCCGTCAAAACACGTATAAATGTATTTTTCATCGTTAACAGCGACGATGTAAATATTTTGGCGTCTTTCGCTCGTAACGAAAAACAAGCATCGATGCGCTTGCTGCTGGCAACGAAAGAACACCAGAAAAAAAAGAAGAATCAAAACAAAATAAAACGTCGAAGTCGAGCAAGTCAAGTAACAAAGTGAACGTTGAAGGATCACCTTCGTCTCTCGTACGAACGATAAGTGTAACGCAACTTCGGGAAAGGAATAAGACGAAAGAAGAAAAACAAAGACCGAAAAAACCCATACGCACACATAAAATAAAACACCTTTAATTATGGTGAGCTCGAACTGAAAAGGCGGCGGCCATGGATTCTGGAATAAGTACAGCACCTGTCGTGCGCGATGCGTTGGTTCGAGACGAGCAGAGACTCAACTGACTTCAAGAGTCTCGACTGTTCGCCCCGGACTTGTTTATTTGAATGGGCATTGGAAGTTGTTCGGAGTAATTAAGAATGCTTGTATACATACACACACAAACTCAGCTCAAAATTACTGCTACGACGGTACGTATAGACAAGAGATTATTTAGACTTAATTACTGGTGTGTTTTTCAAGGTTGTTTCAATTATAGTCGCTGTAAAGAAATTATAACTCGGTACAATAAATAGAATGATTGCGGTTAGGACGATGATAATGATGATGATCATGATGGGTGTTGATGATGCTCGCGATGACAAATGTCGATTAGTATAATTAAGTTTGAATTGAATGTAATAATATCGAATTAACTGCTAAAAATAGTTATTAAAGTGGGAAACTTCCAGTATCAGATTCTAATGAAAAAAAAAAAAACAAGGTTTTTCTGTTCATACATTTGTTTGCATTTTTATAACTAAAGAAATACCTAAGAGAGTTTTATGAATCACATTCCTATAACCGCAACACAACTTAACTTGCAAATAATAATAATGAAAAATTCTCTGACGCTTTCGAAACCATGTAAATACGGATAAATTGGTGATCGGTAAAATATTCCTTGAAATTCTTTGAAACAAATGTAAAAAATTGGACTTATAATGTATGCCATGATTACAAGTAGAGCAACGCAACTGCGCTGAAAGCAAGTGGTGGACGCATAAAGTTTACACAAAATAAATTAAATGTGATACGTGCTCAAACACTTACCGTTTTAAGAGTCCTCCGTGAAATCACAAAGTGGATAATGCCTATTTAATATTTGTAACATTAGATATGTTTCCAAAGTTGTTTCGGCAAAGTGAGTGCGGCGTGAAGAAAAGGTGTTTTTGTATGCCGAAAACGAACGTTCTACATCTAGTGACGTTATATTTGCGTAAGTAAAATAATCTTTCAAATAAGTAAACGGTTCTGTTGACGCACCTTCACAAATTTGTCTTAATGTGCCAAAATCAGAGTCTTTATCTAAAACACTTTCAAACCTTTCTAAAACACAAACATTTCTTGCGTCTTCTATCGCGCATAGCTGTGCATGAACATGTTGCACTATTTGCAAAGATTCTGCAGCTTCCTTTGGATCGAATTCTAAAATCACGTTCTTTATATTCTCAAAATATTTAAGATAACAAAATGCAGCCTCTAACCATGTTCCCCACCGAGTAAGAATAGGTTGTGGTGGTTCAGGAATACCGGGGCATAGTCTATGAAATTCCCGAATACGTTTTGGGGATTTTACAAACACAGCTTTTGTATGTGCTATTAGAGCGTCTACCTCGGGATAACATTTTCTGATACTATCTGCTACGAGACTGAGAGTATGAATTTTACATGTAATATGCAACAAGTTAGCACAATATTTTTTAAGAGATAGACCAGCGGGACCATCACTCATAAACATCAACAGTTGATTTGTTGAAAGTTCAAACTTTTCCAATGTATTTAACACCAACATTGAAATTACTTCGGCAGTGCATTGTTGTCTGGAAGCTAGTAAAATTGAGGGTGACGGTCGATGTGGTTCCATTGTGCGTACCATTACATTAATCACAGAATGTTTTTTACGATCTGTTGTTTCGTCCACACATAACCACAGTTTTTTATCTTGCAACTCCGATTTAATTCCTTTCTCGACATGCTCACGAGCAGACAACACAACTCTCTGTAATGTTCTTTCACTTGGTAACTTAAAGTCTGAGTATTCATTCCAAAACGAGACGTATGCTTTCTTCCTCTGTAAATGAAATGGTAAATTACATGTAATAAAGGTAACACATAAATTAAATTTAAATTTGTCTTAATCTCGTGTGGAATTTTTTTTTGAAACATGCCCTGCACTATTTACGTGCCGTAGACAATCACTTTTCGACACATTAAATCTATTTTACACATTACACATTGAATTTTAGCGCCATCACACTCTAAATCAGGCATTCCTGCAATAAATTCTCTTATTGTGTCCAACTTTGGTCGTTTGCGCGACGTAGGAAACATTTTCAAAACAAACGTGGAACTATGATATAGTATACGACAGCGTAGTGCATACACAACAGATCGGCTTTCGAGTCGCAGTTATACTGACGCTTATACCGAATTGTCCCGGCCGCGTTTATTTTGTGTAAACTTTTATGCGTCCGCCACAGGCTTTCAGCGCAGTTTGCGTTGCTCTAATTACAAGTCTACAAGTTAAAAGCAACCTGCCTGTATCTACAAATTCTACTGAATTCGGTAACACAATGCAAATTGCTGCAATTGTAAAAAATCGGTAATTTTTAACATATGTAGCTACTGAAATGTGTTTCTCAGGATAAATTTGTATTTTCTAAATTCTTTGTGGGATCGGGAGTATTCCTGGATACTCTTTGGGCAATTTTCTTGTGAATTTTGAATTAAATTAATAGAAATTAACGAATTTTAGAATTAAAAATACAAACTAACCTTGAATTTTCTATGCAGCTGTCATCTTAACCCTATGTTTTCAATGACATTTACAGGAATCTGCCTGCTCTAACATCGAACCTTTCCTTCTTTGAAATTATAGTTTAATTTCACTATCGAACACATTAAATTGAGACCGCAGTCAAAACAGTAGTTAACTTAACGAAACTCTAACCAGAACTGATGAATTTTCTGGCGTCCCTCTACTCCCTTATTCAATCGCAATAGCGATTGATTACTTCCACAGCTAATTTTAATGATTTTTGTCCAAATATAAATTTTTCGATGAATATCGATGAAAGGAAGTTATTTATAGAAACAGCATAAAAGAATGCATGCCGTAACGCTGCAAGATGACTGAATTTAGACGACTCTATGAACTAAACAACGACTGACAAGGTTAATAACATTAGGACAGAGATTTCATTTATGGAATGATGTTTGAAATACCTTTGAATATACCCTGTTGTCTGTTTTAGAAGAATTTTACATTAATTTTTACGACTTACAAATGGGGAAATTGCACAGAAGATGGAGTTTTATCTGCGTTATCCTAAGATCGTCGTTACATGGACTCATATTTTATATTTAACGTCCAGACTCTAAGGCCAGTCGGCCTTGGGGGAAATTGTGACTGTTGAAATGAGCTCTTCCTCCGCTAGAGGAACATTTCATTACTATCGGGTGGTTATCCTGAATACCATAATCGTTCTAGATTGACAGCCAAATTTCGATGTAAACATTGAATATTACACTACATAAGTAATCTACGTAGAAACACCTTATCACAACATGTTTAATTACAATAATTACATAGAGAAAAAAAAGTTCTCGACTCAAACAAATGTGCATTCAGTCAACCAAACCGTAATTTTAAATGGCAGCAAAGATATATTTTTTTTAATTCAAAGAAATATTTTTGTTTGCATCCTTATTTGATTCAAACATATGATCTCTTCAAACAAATAACCTCAAGTTTGATCTAAAAATATATTTCTTTAATTTAATATACATAATATGTTTGACTTAACAATGCAGTCCTTTCTTTTAAAGAACTTCATCAGTTTGAAACAAATATATATTTCTTTACCATTTATTTGACTTTACCTTTTAATGGCGAACGTTCCCAAAATGGGAACATACTAAAAAATCTAATTTCTATTAAATTAGTCATATTATTTGCATAACATTTTTGTATGTTTTAAAATATACACAGATGTACATTTTTCTGATTGTTCATTCTGCGCAAATAATATGATTAACTAAAAAAAATCGATTTTTTTTAGTATTTCCATTTGGAGAACATTCGCCATTAAAAGGTTAGATAAATATGTATTTGCTTAACAAAATATTTCTGTGGTTTAAGGTATGCTGTTACTTTGACAAAAATATTATCTGTTGGTATTATTACTCCACTGAAATTGTTGATACAATAGATGCTTTCCATTTATACCATAGGGTTACCACATAGGGTAACAATGTGCTAAAAATACGCAATCTTTTGAAAAACTTTATTAACATTGTGGATAAACTAACAAAAGTACACCAACAGTAAGTATAACGTCGAAAATTAATCTCCATTTTGTAGTGACGAGGTGCTTTTATTCTTGTAAATAAACTCCAACTCCCTAAAATACCATTAGCTTCCTCCATTACATTAAAGTGATATCAAGGCCTTCCTAAAGATCTACGTGGTCGCAAACAAGAACGGTGAACTTTAAATTTTACAGATTTCCTTCAAGTTTCTTCGAGATTACCCACATTTCCCAGGAACCTGTAAAGTGAATCTGATTAGGCTAGGTTAGGTCTCGATGTCGAAATTGTAACCTGATTTTAACAATATTGATAATATCAAAGTTAGATATAGTGCGCCGATAACTTTAAACAGACTGTAGTGTGCCCAAATTGTTATAATATATAACTGCAGTAACAACGTCGAAAAAAAATGTTTAAAGGTATGCACTTTTATATAGGTATCTATAAAAACTATAATTATCCATGTATACGTAATTTTGTAATTGTATACGTACAAAATTATTCGATGAAGATGACGTAACCACAAAATAACTCACGTGTTGTGTGTACAGATACGTAAGGATTAAAGTGATACTTGTACTACTTTCGTTTGCAATGAATATTACAAAACTTGCTACCTCGGTAATCTCGTAGGAATCCTGAAAATCGCGAACGAGTGACAGGGATAACTGTATGGTTAGGTGCTAGGTATTATGACAAAAAGTGTAGGAGACGGAACAGCAGATATCTCGACAAATTTATGCATGCAAGCATGTCTTATCACTTGCCTTTGCTGAAATACCTGTTATAGCAAAAAAGGAGGAAATATACTAACAATCAGTTACAAAATATAAAAACGGAAAGATCAAAGCATTGTTAAATGTATGGTGAATTGAATCGCAATTTATTTAAACTACTAACACTGGTATTACCGACCTTGAAAACGATATCGGCGAGATTTTTGTCTTGGCTAATCCGTAATACAAACAGAAATTCTGATATTTACTAATCTGTGGCAACTGTTTTATTTTTTATACAGAAATTTTAACATTAGTTATCCAATGGTAAAAGTATATAAATCCATTACTCTACCTACCTATAATTTTCTTCATTTGCAACTCACCGCTTACTAGGGCTACGATTGGGATTGCCCTGCGTTCACGCAACGGAAACTGCCGACGGCGTGCGAAGCGCACGATTCTAACATATTTGTTTGACTCAACAAAATTATGTCAAATAAAAACATTTGTACATTCAAACAAATTCAATTTGCTGTTCTTAAAAAATGTGCTTTCACTCAAATAAACCTTTGTTCAATTAAATAAATAATTTCAAAGATATATATTTGTTTGATTCGAGAACTTTTTTTTCTCTGTGTAATGCCGCACGGGTAATAACAAGACGTGTTGAAAATTTGCGAGAACGTATTTATTCTGCCCTTGGAAGATGGACCCCGGCGGAAGTGGTGAGACACTTTACAAAAGAACATTTTAGCCGGAGCACCATATATATCATAATAAAACGTTTTTACGATGGCAAACCTACTACTAACTTGAAAAAAAGGCAGAGCGAAAAAGCTAAGTAAGAGTAAAGTTACAAAAACGATGGAATTGATGGAAAACAAGATTGGAATATCGCAACAACAAATGCCGGCAAAGTTTAAAGTGTCTCAGTCTTATGTATCAAGAAATTTGAAAAAAGAAGGTTTAAAATATTATAGACAAGACAAAGAGCACCAAAATATACGGATAAACAAATGAAAATTTTTCCGGTTCGATATAGGAAGATGAGAACCAATCTAAAAGTTGCACAAAAAGTGTTGATCTTAGATGATGAGAAATATTTTACCATTGGTAACACTAACATCGCTGGAAATGCTGGATTTTACACAAAAAATAGAAACTCTGTCTGGTCCTGACGAAGTGAGATTCGCAGGTAAAGCAAAATTTGAGCCAAAAATTTTAGTTTGGATTGCTATTTCAAAAGCCGGTGTTTCAAGTCCTCTCATAAGAAGTGTGCGTAATTCAGCAATAAGTGCTGAACTGTATAGGACAAAATGGCTACCAAAACTGAAGCGATTTATTGAAAGATTTCACCAAGGAGATGATATTCTCTTTTGGCTAGACTTAGCGAGTTCGCATTATGCAAAAACTGTTATCACATCGTTAACAGAAAATAACATCGCTTTCGTCCCTAAAGAAATGAATCCTCCAAATATTCCAAAGGGACGTCCTATCGAAGATTTTTTGGCAGAACTTAGTCGACTCGTTTATGAGAACGGCTGGACCGCAGAAAACGAAAATCAGTAGAATTAGCAATAAGCTCAAGCAAATCACTCCAGATTACATCCAAGCCATGATTCAAAAGGTTCCATCTAAACTGAGAAAAATTGAAGAATGTGGACCTTTTGCCATTTTAACTTAATGATAATTGTAAACAAAAGTTCTAGTTTTAAGATTAAACTATGGCATATTTTCTAATAGTTTTTGATTAAAGTATAAGAGATGTTAAAAGATGTCCAACTAATTTTGCATCACCCGTTATATCTTTAAAATTGTATAACTTGTGGTGTTTGTGTTACAATCCCCTCGATTCTAAACTCACAACTGTGAAAATAATAGTCAAGACATTGAACTTTGTGTTCGTTTTTTCACATTTTAAAAAAAGGAAAAAGTTGTACTTGAATATATTCCAGTTCAAACGAAGTAATTATCTCTTCATTATTTAGGTAAATGACCGTTTACTTCATCTAATTTCATTTACCAACTAATCTTTCAACACATCTAAAAGAGTTTATTCATGTTTTTTACCAATATTCTAATCAATCATCTTTAATAAACGCTAATCAAATAGGCGATATTTAATCAAACAGAAGCGATCGCTCAAAAACGATAATCACGTCTATTAAAACCGTGCGGTCATTTAGATCGTTCCCATCGATTTTTTTTTATTTCAGTACCTATCGCCATCGAACCAAGCGCTAGCAATCTACTAACATCGCATATTCGCGAATTTCTCAACGTTCCGGATCGGTTCAGCGCGACGCGTAACCTTCAAGGCTGCTATAAATAAAACCACAAATCATTTTAAATGTCAGACCCGATCGTTACTCGCGGTGAATAAATATGGCGTTTTTTCCTCTCTTTTTTTTTTTATTCGCGGAATTAGCGAACGACAATACCGTCGCCGACGCCGCCGCTGCCCGATTCGACGCCCACAAGGCGGGAAACTAAAAGCCGAAGATATGCGCGAAAATATGTAAAAATAATGCGTACCGATATAACTTCGGATCGCGATTGGTTTGAGAGCGATTCGCGGCCTTGAATCGACTCGGCATTAGCCTCGCCAGCTCGATTCTAAATACGACGTGGGTTAGGACGTGAAAATTTATTCTCCGCGAACATTTATGAGGCCCTAATTATGTGGCATAAATATTTTTAATGGCTTTAAAATTCTCTATTGGCGTAGAATGAAAAAAATCATAAGAAAAATATTTTAGGTAGTGATGTTATTCGAACATGTATGTTCTATTTATGAATCATACTAGTACACATACGAAAAAATGTTTTAATCTAGTTCACACTCAGTTACCTTAAATCCTTAAAATAATCGAGTTTGAGTTGCTATAGAAACGTTTCTAATAATTTTACCAGCTTAACTAAAATAATCAGAAAACTATGAACCATCACTGAATTAACAAGTTCACTAAAACCTTACACAATACTTAATGTACTGGAGCACTTCGATAGCAAGTATCATCATCAGCAGCAAGACTGAACTGAAGTTCAGTCTAGTAGTCAAGTATTGTGGTAAGGGTTTTAGTGAACTGTTTCAGTGTTCCAGTGCCACAGTTTTAGAGTATCCGTTTAGTTTATTATAAACCATCATTTATGTTTTAGACAAGCCTGGTAAAACCTGTAACAACTGAAAAAATGACTACATAGACAGGGGTCAACAATTAGTTTTATTGGGGGGTCCGTTTCAAAAATTTACAAGCCTATCGCGGTCCAGTGGGTACACTCAGAGAAACGTTTACTTGTAGCAAGACTTGTCCGCCTCAATTCAAGACGATTACCGTTTCAATTATCCACAATACACTAATATACTAATTTAAATCAAAAGAAATATTTTCTTAGCGTTTTTTTCTCTGCTTAAGAGAAGTATGTATATACTTGTAATAAAATAATTGTATTTCTTTGTTTAAGGCATTTGTTAACTTGATTAAAGAAAATTTGATTCTTAATATAGGTAAATAACCATAACACAAAACAATATTTTCTTAAGAATACTAAATAGTTTTCTTAATTTAAGAAAGCGTTTAGGTATTGTTCATAAGTCAATAGTTTAATTTTCTTAAAATAAAGCATTTATTTACTTAGAATTCTTGAAATGCATATTATTTATATCCACATTATTAATTGTGGTTACCTTGTTTAAAACAGTACGTCATATCCGTACATAATGCAGTAAGTTATTCTCATTGCTTGTGATTTTAAAACGGCTAAGGTTGAGGTTATCTACAGAATAATGTTCAAACAAAAGTGAATTTAATGTAGAAGTACACTTGAAAAAAGTTTTTAGAAACAATAATCAAGATAATGCTGATAAATAGCTCATGGTATTGCTGGACAATGGGAGAAGAGAAAACCACTAACGCTTTTGCTCCTACTCACATTGCTATCCATCTCTCCGTTTATTCAAAAACAGCACTGAAATATTTCCTGGCGCCACCTAGTGCCAAGAGATATAGTTATGCCGTCCTAGGAAGTAGCAACAGAAACCATTTCTCGGCGTGTAGACGCTGACTGTCAACCAAGTTTTGAATTT
Source organism: Dynastes maya (assembly GCA_029619315.2). Lineage (NCBI taxonomy): Eukaryota > Metazoa > Arthropoda > Insecta > Coleoptera > Scarabaeidae > Dynastes > Dynastes maya. The sequence goes on along the minus strand of JAROYE020000004.1, from coordinate 52,623,408 downwards.
TAAAGTTTAATTAAATAGTGAAACAATAAATAACACAAAAGCAAATTGACTTAAATTATATTCAGTAATCGAGTGTTATTTGAAATTTAATGGGAAAAAATGCACTTTTTACTTTGAGCAAGCCGTCTGATGAGTAGAGAACGAAATTTATTTTTAATGGAGTTCTTCTTTGAGAACGCTGCCTCGCACAAAGACAAATTTTATCCAGATTTCTTGGCAAGGAAGCTCCGTATGTTTCTTTTTTAAAACAGTATTCTCTTGAAAATCGATCATTTCCATTTATAAAGCAGCTTTACTATTTCCGAAATCATTTGGAGCTTCACTGCTCCATTCACCATTAGGCTGCAGAGAATAAATATTTGTTAACATTCGCGATTCTTTTAAAGTCGGTAAATCTGTTCCCAAATTTCAATTTAAATTTTTTACGAAAGTGTTGTGATGATTGACGTCAATCTCGTTATTACTGCCCAATATTTCCAAATTTGAAAAGCGCAAGCGTTCATTGTCAATATAATTATACAAGAGGTAGATTTTTCATGAAAAACTTCTTGCGTCTGACAGATTCCCATACAAGCTTTTCTTTTCGTTCGAAGATCAGGTCATTAATTTCTTTAAAAATGTCTGTTACAATAGAGATGGTAGTCACATTTTCCGTTTCACTTAAGAAATTGAGAATTTGAAAATCAAATCATCTAGAAATTCGAAGAACTTATCTAAACCGTAATCTTTGCTTAGCCACCGTACATTGTTGTATGTCAATAAATCATTGTACTGGGCATTAACTTCGTCAAGAAATAATTTAAATTCACGGTGCTTTAATGATGCATTAGCACGTAGATACTTCACTATTTTGACAGTTTCTTGCATAGTATTCTCGAGATTGGGGTTGAGTTTGCAGCACAGCGTAGTTTGGTGTATAATGCAGTGATAAGAAATCAGAATATCATTACATTTTAGTTCGGTGCCCAACCGCTGAACCAATCCATTCCTATTTCCAACCATCGCTGGTTATTGCTAGTTTTTTCAAGTCTAATCCATCTTTTTCCAAATATTGCATTACCACCTCGAACATATCCTCTCAAAAATAGGCAATTCCTCAACGAAGAATTCTTTGGTTATGTCTATAACGTGGCACGATTCATCCATGGCTAAGGCATAATATTCTTTAGTCATTAACTGACGTTTTACATAAAAATATATGTATTTCTGGTATTAATAGACGCTGTTATTGGAATGCATCGAATAGTCCCAATAACATCTTTTTTAATCTCAAACAAAACGTTTCCTGCCGCAACCATGCGTTCTTTAACTGTCTGCACCTGTAAATGTTTTCATATGCTTAGCAGGAATCCAAGATATACGCGAACGAAATAGATACAAAATAAATTGTATTTTATCCTATTCTACAATGTTTCGTGTGAATTAAGTCACACACACATGCACACAACCTTATTTATACATAATGCCCATAAAATATAGTGCACCAATATGGCCAAGTTATTTAAAACTAAATACAACATTATGAACTAGATTTTATAGAAAGTAATAGAAATGCTATACAATATAAAATGCGTTTCATCTACTAGTTACATAAAATCATACTCAAAACAAAAGTAAAATTGTCAAAATTCTAATTAAAACATCTTCATCCATAACAATCTGTTCATCTATTAAGCTTTACATTCCCTTGGGAGTTACAGCCGTTTCCATTCAATGATCCTCTTCCTGGGGGATCGGCCCATTTTCTCATCTTTTCCTCACCTTCACAGCTTTTGATTCGTTTTCGCAATTTCCAGTATTTTCCTCCACTCTTTCCTGTCCTTTGTCTTTCTTCCCACGTTCTGTATCTCCATCTTTCCCAAATCTTTCTCCACTTGTTCCTTCCATCTTAATTTTAGCTTTCCACTTGGTTTTTTTCCCAGTGGTACCCAGTCTGTTAATACTGTTATGTGATTTCCCTTCTCTCTTATATTTATGTATCCATACCATCTGATCCTGTGTGCTTTTATTACCCTCACAATGTCCTCGTGTTCCAACCATTCCTGTATTTCGTGATTTATCCATGCTCTCATTTGATTTTCATTAATTATTTTCGGATGTCATCCATAACAATGGTAAGAACAAAAACGAAGAATAGACGATCTAGTTTCAAACGTGAGTTATGTATATTTATTTTACTCTGTAAAACCAATGAAATATTTTAAAGACAACTTCTCATAACGACTAGAGTAATCTTGTAAATGTTGTAAAGCTCAGAACAAAGTTCTTTATGTGTTCTTCTTTTCGCAGTCTCTTTGTCACTTGAACCTTTCAATTTTGTTACTCGATAAGTTTTTTTAAGGCTCATTATTAGCTGTATCTCCAAAAGATAAGCAGTAATTAACTGTCAACTAATAACTGTTACAATACCATAATAGTACTTGTACATAAATTATTTCCGCATCCAAAAACAGCATATTCATCCTATGAGTGTCTAATATAAAACTATCGTACTTATTACTTTGGTGTGGTCACGCACTGCATTGCAAGTAATTGCTGCAAGCTATTTAAAAGCGTTTTTTTATACTCTTAACAGGGCATTCAATGTCTTTTAGTAAAAACCGACCTTTTTCTTAATGATCTCTTTTATATTCCCGGTATCATTTATTAAACCGCATAATTGCTGTATGTATTACTACTGTTTATATTATTAATTATTTAAATTACCCACACGCTACTAAATAAACACTTAAAAATTTACAAGCTGTAAATCTGACGTTGATGAAGTTTCATACGTGTCGCATGCCACAATGTATGGGCGAATTAATTTAAAAATACGACCAAAACAAAGTGATAATTTTAAAATATATTCGGCGTCCGACAATCCGCATCTTAACGTGTGCATACGACCATAATCTGCGAAATATAATATATGCAAATGTGTTGACATTTACGTCGCAAAACATGTATAAATGGTACCGGGCACCGCAAACAATGTATCAAAAGGAATAAAATACGCAATACGTATATTGCCAATTGTTTGCGGTTTTTGAAGACCGCAACGTCGACCGTTTATAAACACGATTTTATTGCTAACAATAACAACGAATGATCGAACGGGTTAAAAATTGTTTTTGGGAAAGGTTCGCGTTATGTTACGTGTCCGCGAATTGTTTCTTTTCCTATTTAATTTAGAAATGAGTTAGGTTTTAATTATTTGACCTTTAAAGTAATGTAATGTTATAACTTAAATATTTTTTTTGGTCGTAGATTTGAATGTATCCCCTATATACTCTTTCGGCAGTTTACTATTAAAATAAACCACTTGGCGAAATACGTGTGAGTCATTTTATACACTACCGGCCATTGAAGTTAGGACAACTAGTGAATTATTGTAAATGTGAATGAAAACAGTAATAACGCAAAAAAAAATATTGCTAGAAATAAAAACATAAACAAATAAGAAGAAATTAAAAAAAAACTATCTTAAAGTATTAGGCTATATCTTTTGCTCATCGAAATAGCCTCCTTTGGCTTGTAATACTCCCCGGACCACTCGCGGAATGCGTTCTGTTAGTTTGGTTAGAGTTTCACCGGAAATATTGTTTCACTGAGTTGGAGAAGTCGCCACAGGTGTTCTTTCGAAGTTGGGCAGACTTTTCGTATTCGTCTATTGAGCTCATCCCGCAGCAAGTCAATAGGGTTCAAATCCAGACTCTGCGGGAGCCAGGGTATGATTTGCGAAACGTTCTCTTATGCTTGAGATGTTAGTAATCTTACAGATTCGTGCTGTATGTTTGAGGGTCATTATCAAGCGCAAACACCAAGTTCTTCCCAACTAACCGCAATCTGGATGTCACAGCGTTCTCTTCTAGTATTCGTCTATAATTTTCTTTGAGCATAATATCGTCGATTTTTACTAAATCTCCGGTCCCCACACTGCTAAAATAACCCCAAACCATCAATGAGCCACCACCGTATTTTACTGTGGAAACGACGCATTTGCGGGTCTTTCGTTCGTCTCACGAAAACTCTGCACTTCTGACCAGACACTTCGAACTTGGATTTGGTTCTAAATCAGTACCAAATTGGTACTGGTGCCCAATGGTATCCTTTTTATAATGTTCATTCATGCAGATATGCCGTGTTTCTTTTATTAAAACTAAAAAATTCCTTAACACAATGCTTTTTAAATGATAGTGTTGTAGAGGAAATTGTGGTGGATGACATAAAAAAAGAAGGAGGCGATTGGGTTGTGATGACATTTGAGCCTGAATGGTTCTCAGGGCGGATTTTAAATGTTAAAGGCAGTAACCTTACAATTTCATTCATGCAGGATGTGGTGGTGGATGGCATCATTGTGTTTTTCTCTACCAATTTCTTATGCGTTATTTCTATGGAGTCTAAAATCATTTTTTGAGTAAAACGGAATATATGTTAAAAAAATAATTTAAAGTAATAAGAGACTCTTTTTCGAATTTTGTCTTGGTGGTTTTGGTCCTACATTTACAATATAATCTGGATATAATTACCAAGTGGTGTTCAATCCCTAAGCTAAAGTTAAATGTTAATAAGTGTTTCTTCGTCTCTTAGACCAGAAAAGTTAACTTCATTGATTCGACATACTCGATACATAATTCTGCTCTTAAAAGAGCTAATACTGTGAGAGACTTGGGTGTACTGTTTGATTGTCGGCTGAGTTTTTTTCCTCACATCATGCAGTTATGAGTCTGCTTCTAAAACGTTAGGCTTCGTTCTACGTACTTATTCAATTCCATGTCTTTGTTTGAAATTTTATATTTTAGTTTTGTTGTCAGCAAGCTGGAATATGCGTCAACTGTCTGGTCACCGATTCGTCAAGCCAAAGAACATTTCTCCAATTTTCTTCTGGCCAATTCCTATAATTTTCAGCCCACCGTAGTCGTTTTTGGCAGTTTCCAGGGCGCAGCAACGGTTTTCTTACCGCAGCGCGCCCGTAATCACCGGCTTCTCTTAAGCGGCTAACACATGGTACAAGTAGTGAAATCAGTCGCTAGTTGGCATTAGGGACTCTTAGACAGAGTTTGGTTATGTTGCTTTACAGACAGCGCATTTGAGCCTGAAAGGCAGTAACCTTACAATGTCATTCATGTATGAATCAAAAGGGTTTTTTTTTTGTTGCCCCAAATGGACGATATTGAAATAATTCTTAAAAAGAAGGTCTTTTATACTTTAAACGCACCAGCAAAGATATCATCTCGACTATTTCAATTTGAGAATATGAGCGAAATAGATACTTTATTGGAAGTGCGTGAATAACGTTTATTACTGTAAAGTTTTTTGTTTTGACGTTACAAATACTTAGTAGTTAAGAATGGTAAGTTGCAGCGTTACTAGTTAAGTTACGTTTTGTTTACTAGCAATTATAGAATCACACCCGGTTGTTTAAAACAAATAATTATATTAAAAGAATTTTATTGTTTTTAGATACCTATGTGTAAGAAAACATTGTTCTACTATTTCTACTGATTTTCTTCATAAATATTTTGTGTTTTGCAAAAAAAATAAAAAAGTGTATTATTCTCAGTAATTTGTCGTGTTTTTCTCTACCAACGTCTTAAATGCGTTATTTCTATGGGGTCTAAAATCATGTTTTGAGTAAAACGGAATATACGAGGGATGATCGTAAAATAAGGTTCCCATATTTTTTAAAAATAGACAGCATTCTTTATTTCCTTAACATTAGACATCGTTTTAAAGGTAAAAACTTAAGCTATTTTTCGACATAATCGCCATTTCTATCCAAGCATTTTTGCAGACGGTGCTCCAACTTCTGTATCACCATGTCGTAAAATTCTGCCGCCAGTCCTTTCAAGAATCTTTTCAATTGTGGTGTTGGAAATCTCAGGAATCCGAAGAACGAGTTGACGAATGGTGACCCTCCGATCTTCAAGCAGTATGCTCTCGACCTTTACAACGATTTCCTCTGAAACTGATGGTCTTCCGCTCCGCTTTTCATCGTGAATTTACGCCCGATCTCCAGTGAATTCCCTACACCATTTGCGGACGTGTTGAACAGCTATACACTTTTCTCCATAAACTTCGGTTAATTGACGATGAATGCCTATAGGTGAAACCCTCTTCGCGTTTAAAAAACGTATCACAGCACGAATTTCGCACCTGTAGCGGCGATCGGAAGTTCCATCTCGGATGGCTGCTTAGCCAACACCGAGCGGCGTAGCGAGACGGGAGTGGTACGTATATAGAGTGGGAGAGCTGCTGCACACGCCAATATTGTCGGATTTCGTCTAACTCTTCGTCTAACTCTTATTGCTGCTGTAGGGTTTTGGGAACCTTATTTTACGATCATCCCTCGTATGTTTATAATAATTTAAAGTAATAAGGGACACTTTTTCGTATTTTTCCTTGGTGACTTTTTGCTTGCGACGGAAATGTTAAAATGTCTAAAACATTAACACAAATCCATGAATAAAAAATGTTCAAGGTTATTTTTTCGATTTTCAAGTTTAAAACCATATTCTATACCACTGTAGAAATTTGCAAAAGCTTACAAGGCACTTAAATCTTTAGATTAGTTTTTTGAAAGTACTGAATCTAAAAGGTTATTTATTGAAAATGACCCATAAACATATTGACTATATTCGATTATAAAGGAAATGGATATTGTTCTCGTTTATTACAACATCCTCAAAAATTCTCTCTTTTTACTAAACCTAAAATCTGAAAACATTTAAAGCAAATTTATCCCGTAGGTAACGATCATGCTCTGACCTTTTTCCCTGGTACACCACTCACAGTTTTTGTTCTGGCAAATATGGCAATAAAAGAGAAAGAGTACAGTAAGAGAAAAATGAGGAAAAAAAATAAAGAGCAAAAGTAAAAATAAAATGAAGAGATGCTAATTAAAGTGAAAATAAAGGCATCTTTTTAATTAATTCCAGGAACACTCTAAGTGGTTATCGTGCAACAACATTATTGGCAGTATATCGAATTCGATATCCAGGTGTTGCGTTAAAAATTGATATTTAATGGAGTACCCGAAATTGCATGACATGTGTACTTAAATTTTTGCACATTTAAGGACCGCTTCTCCACTGTTATTATCGCCAATAACAATAAGCGAAACATAATAACAAATAACGAGCATTTTTATTGAACCTCGGTAAAAATTTAATTTAGAGAACGATAATACATCAATTATCTTTACGACGAGGCATTTTTTTTTAGATTATACGCTTACTTATAGCGTTTAACCACTACTTTGATCCCTGCAAATACCATACTTGAAAACAACACACCCTTGTCATGCGACTTTTAACGATACCTACATGTAGGTATTGGCCAAAATTCGCCATGGTGCTTCAGCGCGGTATACTCCATGTAACAACCTTCAAAGATAGGTTTCTGTATATAACGTCGATTATTTTTCGGGGAACTTCGCGCGTATGATGTTTCGTATTATTTTATGGGATCGTAACTTCGCCGTTCGATTGTTATTAATGTGCCTCGTGTTGAGTTTCCTTATTCTCGTCTGCACGCATAGAAGCGTTTATTTGATTAATTCAAGGCGATTACTGTTTCAATTACACAGGTCTGCGATGGTTATGTTATTCAACTTTTGATGATTGATTCCTATGTATTTTTTTAAACGTAAATGTTTCAAATACATCTGTAATAAATTTACAGCCTTATCAACCGCAAAAGTAGAAGAGGGTGTCTTTACGGGTCCGGACATTAGGAAACGTTCCAAAGATGGAAATTTTGAGAAAGAAACGAAAGTTGCTGAAAAAGAAACCTGGGTCGCCTTTAAAGACGTAGTAACCAAGTTTCTGGGCAACAAAAAGAATCCGAATTTCAAATCTATCGTTGAGATTATACTGCAGAAGTACCAAAATTTAGGCTGTTCCACAAGTTTGCAGGTTCATTTCCAAAATTCACAATTGGACTACTTTTCTGAGAATCTAGGTGCTGTTAGTGAAGAGATGGGTGAGAAATGGAGAGGCGTTATTAAGGAATATGCAATACTAAAATGATGGCGGACTAGTGCTGGATGTTGTACCGAGATGAGAAGAGCACATGCACGGAAATCCTGAAACAAAGCATGACTGGTCCAAAGAGACGTCGATACAAAGAATAAAATCGTTAGTCTTTTTTACATACTTCATCATTAAGAGTGGTTCACGGCATGACTAACCTCACAAAAATTAAGTATATATGTAATAAAATATAAATTTAGGCTAATTTTGTGGCGGTTTTGCACCCCTCACCAGACCCTTCAACTGCTTAGCTATAATATTACATAGGATAAGCCAAAAAAATAATACATTTTATAAGAAAAAAACTATTTTAAGTCTAAACGGGTACTTTAAAACTGTGGCACTGGAACACTGAAACAGTTCACTAAAACCCTTACCACAACACTTAATTCGTACTGGACGCACGTTTCGATAGCCAAGCTATCATCATCAGCAGCAAGACTGAACTCTCAGTCTTGCTGCTGATGATTGACTGCTGAACATTGAGAGTGTGAGACGTATGATCGACGAAGATCCAAGATGCACCTAGCAAGTGATTGAGACAACTCTTGGTGTTGGATCCGCAATAGTAAATTCAATTTTACATGATGAAAAAATTGTTACTCGTTGGGTGCCACACACGCTTACCGATTTCCAAAAAGCAAAGCGAGTAAGAATCGCTCGTGGAACATTGGAAATGTTAAATAATGGTGGACATCGCATTCTATCAAAAATAGTAACAGGTGATGAAACTTACATCCTATTTTACGATATTCCTACCCGCCAGGAGCGCCGGGTGTGGATCCACGAAGATGCACCAACACCAACAATGGCCAAAATTCAAAGGGCTGTCAAATAGGTTATGTACGCAGTTTTCTTCCGTAGTACCGGATTAGTAAAAGCAATGAAGCTGGAAAATCAACGTACGGTCACAGCAAACTGGTACACCACAAAATGTTTACCTGCAGTTCTTGAGTCAACCAACATTCGCGGGTTAATGTTGCATCACGACAATGCATCGTCACACAGTGCACAGCAGACAGTTGAATTTTTACGTGAAAATAAGGTAAAAGTCATTGAACATCCACTCTATTCGCCTGATTTGGCCATGTGTGATTTCTGGTTGTTCTTCAACCTAAAGGAACATTTACGTGGTCGACGTTTCACGACGGAGGATGAGATAGATGAAGCAATTCATCTATTTTTTGAGAGCAGACTGAGATGACTGGCTTCACGCTTTTACGTTGTGGAAACTTCGGTTACAAAAGTGCATTGATGCAGGAGGAGATTATTTTGAACATAAATAAAATCATTTTCCTAAAAAAACTTGTAGTTTTCTTGTATCTCAAAATATATAGCGTAACCCTCGTATTAGTGCGCGGGGGATCGAATATACTCTAAACTTCACTTCTATCAGGATTTGTTTTTTACTATGATTTGAATATTACACACTTTGGAACTTGGTACACAGTCAAAATACGAGTTGCCTCGATGAAAGCTTGACCAAACGTAATCAAATTAATTGGCGTCCCTCTGTTCCATTATTTTAATACTTTCCTAATATAATATGACGATGAATAAATCTATATTCGATGACTGTAGTGACTCGATTAGATAACTCAAAATATATTATTCTATGACCTAAAACACCACTGACAACCCAATAACTTTGATAGATATTTAATTTACGAAACCCTGCTAAAAATACCTCTGAATTTAGACTGTTGTTTATTGTAGGAAGATATTCCATTAATTTTCAAGATTCTCGAAATGGAGCAATTATACAGGAGAGTAGTTTCATCCCGTTACCCCACATTTGTCGTTGTCTGGACTTAAATTCAATATTTAGTACCCCCACTCCGTAAGTCGGAGGCTCGGGGAAAAATAGAGGCTTCTGAAAAGGAGCTGATATCCGCCAGAGGGAATTTCACATGGATCATTTGGCCATACTGAATACACTATACGTGCTTGAATGACAACTACGCTCGACGATGTAAATATACACCACTACAGTAGATTATTGAGAATAAAAACGGCTTGTGATTATTTTGTTAATTTTATATTTCATTTAAACATCTCAATATCTATTAAATTATTTCGATGGGAATACATGAAGTAGACAAACAGAATCTTCCGTCCCACTCTTATAATTATCGTAAAAGATAAATATTTTTCTCAAACAGTGAATAGTGAACGTGCTTTTGCAAATGACCCAACAATACAATCCAAATTGTGAATACATTACTTTATTTTGCATGGTAATGATATGGATCTACTAAGGAATTTTAAATAAAAGTTTACAAAGCGAGTTTTCAGTATAATTAACAAAATTATGTTCAATAACTTACGGAATTTTAAAACTTATATAACTAACAATAAGTTGGTTACAATGTCGCCGACATTAAGTTAAGTATGAACTTTCATAGCGTGGGTTTCCTGAAGTACTAGCTACCATAAACAAGCACCACAAACTGGTTGTTTGAAGCAAAAAAATAAAATATTTTCCAGCAACAATAACCACTGAGATTTAATGATTGAAAAACCACAAAAAAGACGGTTAAACCGCACAAACTTTTTTCGCTTTTTGAGTTACGATAGAAAAGAAGAACCTTTCACTCTTTATTATGCACGTTTCACGTTAATTTTATGCAGAAATTTATATATGCCACGTCATAAAATAGGTTCCCCTCAGTAAACGTCAACAACTTTTAAGTTGGCAATATTGCTGTAATTAACTCAATACCACCAGTCGCGCCGATGATAAGTAACGCCCGTTATTTTACGACCATAGGTGCGAAGATTGATCGTAAATTTTGTTTGGTTAGAGGCAGAGTCATTTACACCGACGTTCTAATACAAAACAAACAAGCAAGCTTGTAAATAATTTTGAAACGTGGCATTAATTGTACGTAATGAATAAAACATTGCCCACATACATACAGACACCCATAAATATATTCCTACATTAAAATATTCCGTCGCTATGAAATATCTTTTGGGGGACCTGTCGAACCGATTAACACCTCGATATGAATGCAGCGGAAACATGTTTTTTGTTATTTGTATATAACCTCGATGTACAGTCGCTGTCAATTAAAAATTTCTAAACAAAAGAAATTAGGTTTTTTATCCGAAAAGAATAGCGCAATTACGACACAAACTTGCTATTTAATTGTCTATTGTCAATTTAAAATAAACAATTGCTCGGTTCTCTTAAAACAATAGACCATTATTCAATTATTGGAACACGCTGCCTGTTACGTCAGCAATGTGTAGTAAATAATAAATAATGCGCTCAGAAAAGAAAAAAAATTAGAACATTCACAATACAGTCGTAAATATAAACATATTCATAGCGAAGTGCTTTTTTTCTCTAGAAACAATGGTATTATACAACTTAAATATTTATTTGTTCGTGGAAGGTGCCATTTGACATCGTAGGTGTCAAATATGCCGTTTAAATATTTGTTTTTTTAATTTTTATTGCAAAATTCTCTAAATATCTTACAGATAAATATAACAGTTGTTAGAATGATATATAGATGGCAGCACCGGTCATTGAATATTTTCAAACAAAATTGTACGTCTATGACATTTCACATAAGCCCAAGTAGACGTATAATTAATGATACTCCTCTATTAAACGTAGGTAAGGTGTTAATGGTGTTTACTCTGTGGTTATTCAACCTATAATTAAATTAAGATAACAAAAAAAAAAGGTTCCTACTGTACCTGTGAACACTGTACGGATCTGGCCTTGTGTTATAGTAAATTCGCTCAAAACAATTTGCCAACATTAATAATAATAAAATGGAAAAATTTAGAAATATTACGTTCTCATTTATTTCGCTTGGTATAATTAATACTAACCTGGCAAAAAACTGGATAGGTAAGCCTGTTATTGTTGTTGTCTTTGTCTAAAATTGACTGGCAGGTATTAATTGGCACCAATTTTACCAAGAAATAACACTTTAAAAGATGGTTTGCGGTCAAGTCAATGCAAATTCTTTCATAATCACCCTTTTGATACACCATGAATTTGCTTTATTCACACTCCATTTGTTTGTTGTTATTCTTCACATTTCTTACATAAAAAACTTTATGTTGCCACTCACTTTTCTAATTTGATGTTTTTCAAAATAGCCAATGAACAAATCAAAGAAAAAGCTTCCAAATTATAAAATTGATTGTCGAAAAAACGTGGATGTTGCTGTTGGGATTATGATCGTTTTAACAAAAAATTAACTCGTTTAAATTCCACCAATATTGGTTTAAATTTAAATGAGTTAATTTTTTTTTAATTTCTTAATTTATTTGGTCGTCATCACGACAGCAACAACCACGTGTTAGTTCCTAACGTAAAAAAAATCCAGAATCTCTTCTTAAAATAATAGACCACACTAAAAGCTCTCAAAGCCCATACATATGGTTCTGGTTTCATACACGAATGAATACAGACACTAAGCTAAGAAAAACCACGTTACTTTATGATGGGTCCCAAGCCACCAAGGGATTAAAGAACCTGAAAAAACTGATAAATCGGCCAAAGAAGCAACTGGTCGTAACCCTCGTTGTAGTCTTTAGGAGGGCCGTCCAAAACAAGAAATTAAGAAATGGTAGGAAATTTAAAACACCTCGTACTGGCAAAACATACCAGGACAAAGTTATGCGAAAGCATTTCCAAAAGGTTTCCAAAGACAATGTTATCTTCCACCAAAGGGAATCTCACAATACTAGCAGATTTATTGACAGCATGTAATCCTAAAACTTCACATGCAAACTAGGAAAATATGAAAATTAACCTATCATTCATAATACCTACTAAATTGAAGAACAAAGATCCCTTCAAGTTCATGAAAAGCCTCCAACTATTATAACACACTAAAGACACTTTAACAATAGATCTATTCAGATGGCAGTGACTAAACGCATTGATGCCATGGTTTCACAAAAACAACGAAAGAAAAAATCTGGTACAAATCGTGTTATTGTTTTCCAAAATATTCGTCAGATTTATACACTTTTGCATGTGTTCGAACCAATACTCGAAACATCTTTTCCACTCCAAAAGATGGTTTTTGAAGGCTTCAACAGCTTCTCGAGGGAATAAAAAGAAAACGTTAAGCGATAAATCAGGTGAATGCAGGCAGTGAGATGCGAATTAAATTGTTTGACGTGCTGTGTGAGATTTGGCATTGTCATAATGAAGGATGATGCGACGTTGTCGATTGTTTTTTCTAATTCATCGATGACTCCTGGTAAACAAATTGTTGTATACCATTCAGCATTAATTCGATCCACCAAAGCAATGCTTCCGACGTGTCCAGCACAAAGAAAGAAAGAAACAATCATTTTCTCGGAAGATTCGGTTCATCCGAGAACAGCCACACACTTGATTATTGCTTAGTTTCCGACTCATACGAATATATCTAAGTTTCGTCACCTGTTACGGATTTTTAAGTTCCTCTGTCGAATTTTTTAAGCATTTTCTTCTACCAATCAATTAACACGAGCCTTTTTTTGAGCTTGGGTGAAGTTATGCGGAATCATCGGGAACAGATCTTTTTCACACCCAAACGTTCATGCAAAAACGAATGTACTGTAGTCTTCGATGTGCCTAAGGGTACTTCTATTTCATGCTGCGCACAGCATCTATGTACATCTTTTAGAACGATTTTGGTGGACCTTCACGAACTTTATCACTAAAGGAAGCAAGACCACGACAAAATTCAGCAGACAAGTATTAAATAGTCTTTTCTGGTGGTTCTTCACTACCAAATGTTGAACGAAGCGATTCGATGCATTGTTGTTAAGCCTTTATTAAAATCGTAAAAAATCATCCAACACAAAAAACATCCTTCACGCAAAGTTCCATTTTTTTACAAAATTGCTTTCTTTAAGTGCTCACTGCTCGGCCAATTTCGGTGTTGTCACTGCTTCATCAATAACAAATGTCAAATTTTACGAAAACATTAATGTTAAATCTCAATAGCGCCATCTAGTAGTAATTATAACCGTCAAAACAAATTCAGAATCATTTCTTAAAACAATAATGTCGTGCATTATCTTGAGGAAGTATTTCTGTATATTTCAAAGCCATCTGCTGGATAGCTTATTCATGTTGCTAGTGATATGTGAAATGTGTAATATGACCTCCTTCGTAATTCGTGATAATTTGAGAATAAGCTTCTACAAGAGAATGCTTGCGGATGTTTGGATTCATTGTTGCAACATATAAATACCTTCCAAAATTCGAAGGAATCCAATTAGAATCTTTTTTCTTAATGTTGAAACGCAATCTTGATACATACAAACATATAAATTAGATTGTACTGCCCCGCAGCTCTCAACATTCAAGATCGATCCCGAAGAACAGGATCGTTAGAATGGAATGTTTCCTTAAATTATTCTTCCTGGCCATATGTTGTCGTGTAGCCGCTCCGCTTATGGATATTAAATATTATGCAACCTTCCACCATAAATTACAGCCTCGACGCGAGCAGGTAGTTTCACATTGCTGCTACATTATTATAATTCTGCATCTACACACGTCCTGAATGCGACTCGGGGATGATATTTTTAGGCTATTATCTATCGTGAAAAATATGACTCATCTACTAACCGATTATATTCTCGTATTATGCGGCTTAGTACGCCTCTGGCGTTATTAGCATTTAAATACGAAGTGAACAGCTGCTTTTTCTAAAAATTATTATAATTATGATTATTAAGGAGCAAGCTGCTACGCTTAATTGTGGTTAAAATTTAAAATCTAATCTCGTGATAATTTCTGCTTCTAAATTACGTAATCAAAATTATACTATTAATATAGAAGGGGCAACAGAAAATTCCTCGTCATATTTGGTCATCATTAGACTTGGAAAAATACCAGAAGACACCATGGCAGACAGTAGGCAACGTCCAAGCCATTATTCCAAAATAACTTTGAAGACTACCTACTTACTCTATCTCATAAAATTACCCCACAGAAATCTTATCTTTACAAATGTCGTTTAAAAATCATAATTTTCTCAACCACTATCGACTGGTGTATACTCTGAGGAAAGTGGAAACGTAGATTAGAGAACATCAAAGTATATCTAAATTAACCTTGAGCCAGATTCTTATAGTTATTATATTTATCTTGCACTTCATTTATTTTGGCTTCTATTGAAACAATTTTTAATAGATCAGGACAAGTGTTGTTTGTCATCTAAATCAGGAATTCCTAACCTTTTTCTTGCCCTTTTGAAAGATTAATTTTCTTCATTTACTCCCTTACATTTTTCTCTATAATATGCAGCGTACAACATAATCATAATATAAATAATTGCAATAATAACTTAAAGATAACAACTACACTAGAAATATGAACAAAATTTTAGAAAAAAAAAAAGGGGGTTTGTAATACTCACCCACAGATTTTTTAAATTAATGTGATGGCTGTGCTTAATATACTAATACATTTTTTTTAATATTTGGTCTAAAATTACTTGACACAATTCTTCACTCAAAAATATTCAACCTAATCCTTGTTGTCCGTAGTCAGTTATTGACTTGACTAAAACTTGCTGCCGTTCACTGATGATCACACGTTTATTCATCGTCTAGGGTAATGTTAAATGTCGATTAATCTCCAATGCATATTCGGCTATTTACTTCCAATCGACCCCTTGATCATCATTGACCACCTGTAAAACATCATCGATCCCCAAGAAGTCGTTACCAACCCCATTGGGAACCCCTGATCTAAAGCGATTAAATCGTACTGTTTCAGTATAAAATGGACGACAAATACATCAACTCTTTCACAATATTCCTCATCCTATTTGTGTCCTACTTTGGATCAACATCCGGTCATGCCTAATTATCTATATTAACAGTGTTAGTGTTCTGAAGAATTCATAATTACTTCAGGTTTTATCAACTAGTCCGCATTCGTTTAGAGAATGAAGTATGTAATGTCGTTCGGGTATTGCCGCGTTTCGCTGGATATACTGTCGGCTTCTTCAAGTGTTTTCTAAAGGCTGGTGTTGGTCTCTTCTACTTGCTACATACCCCAACGTTCCCTTACACCATTCAATCGTATTTGTTCCGGTTTGGTGAACCGTATCCGTTACTTTCCAGTTATGTGCCTTGCGTATCATCTACTCAGCCTGGGTTTGTTCGAGGAAGGTCTACTGTGGCAAATCTCGTTTCCATGTGTCAGTTTATTAGTGAACAACTCGATACTCAAAGTCAAGTTGACGTAATACACCCTGATTTCAGTAGTGCTTTTGACATCATTGACCATGAGATTCTATTAAAAAAGTTGTCACCATTTGGATTAAGTTTTTCACTGATAATTAGAATTGTTCACTAGCGCCAACGGGCAGTGGCGGAGGTTCGACACAATCCGCAGTATAACTGCGAGTCTCAACCAGATCTGTTGTGTATACATGTACGCTGCCGAAAATACTATTTCGTGATTCTACGTTTGTTTTAAAAATGTTGCCTACGTCGCGAAAACGACCAATGTTGGACAAAGTTACAGAATTTATAGCAGAAATGCCTGACCTAAATTATGATGGCGTTAAAATTCAATGTGTAGTTTGTAATATCCCTTTAATGTGTTGGTCCAAAAGGGATTGTCTACGTCACGTAAATAGTAAACAGCATTCTTAAAAAAAAAATTGCACACGACAGTATGACAAATTTAAATTTAATTTATGTGTTACCTTTATTGCATGTAATCTACCGTTTAATTCACTAGACAAGGAAGCATATGTCTTCTTTTGAAATAAAATATTCGGACTGCAAATTACCAAGTCGGGCATCGTTTCAAAGAATTGTGCCATCTGCTCGTGAACATATTGAAAAAAGAATTAAATCGGAGTTGAAAGATAAAAAATTGTGGTTATGTGTAGATGAAACAACAGATCGTAAAAAACATTCTGTGGTTAATGTAACGGTACGTACAATGGAACCACATCAATCGTCACCTTCAATTCTATTAGCTTCCAAACGAGTACAACAATGTACTGCCGAAGTAATTTCAAAGTTAGTGTTAAATACATTGGGAAAGTTTGAACTTTCAACAAACCAACTGTTGATGTTTATGAGTGATGGTGCCGCAAACATGCTTCCTGTAGGCTGGTCTCTTAAAAAACATTGTGCTAACTTGTTATATATTACGTGTAAAATTCATGCTTTCAGTCATGTGGCAGATAGTATTAGAAAATGTTATCCTGAGGTAGACGCTTTAATAGCGCATACAAAAGCAGTGTTTGTCAAATCCCCAAAGCGCAAATTTCACAAACTGTACCCCGTATGTCTGAGCCACCAGAACCTATTCTTACACGTTGGGGAACATGGTTACAGGCCGCGTTTTATTATCATAAATATTTTGAGAATATTAATAACGTGGTTTTACAATTCGATCCAAAGGAAGCAGCGGCTATCAAGGAAAGCCAGTCGAAATTTCAAGATAGTCAGGTTAAAACGGATTTAAAAACGATTCAGAGCAATTACTTCGGACTAGTGGAGGCAATAGAAAAATTACAAAACCCTTCGGTGTCGTTGGTGGAATCTCTACAAATAGTGCAACATGTACACGCACATCTATGCGCGATAGAAGACGCAAAAAATGTTTGTGTTCTAGAAAGGTTTGAAAGTGTTTTAGAGAAAGATTCTGATTTTGGCGCATTAAGACAAATTTGTGAAGGTGCGTCATCAGAACCGTTAAGTTCTTCCAAAGATTATTTTAATTACGCAAATATAACGTCATTAGATGCAGAACTGTGGAAACATATCTAATGTTGCAGATATTTAATAGACATTATTCACTTTGTGATTTCACGAAAGACTCTTAAGACGGTAAGTGTTTGAGCAAGTATTATATTTTATTTCTGACCATCTATTTTGCGTAAACTTTTATGCGCCCGCCACTGGCTATTGGCGCAAATTGAGCAACTCTACTGATAATCCTACTTAACGAATAGATCGCATTATGTCTTTTATAATGGATATAAATCTTTTGAGTTCCGTCCACCATTAGGTGTACCTCAAGGGTCGTAATTAGGACCGCTTCTATTTGAGCTTTTTGTTAACGACCTATTAATATCTCTATCTCGCATTTCCTCCCGTTCTCCTTTTACCTTTTCATTGCCTTTTCCTCGTACCAACTTACTCCAGAGTTCTCCATTAGTAGCCATGTGTCGCAATGCAGAAATATTTGTAATGGCATTTTTTTATTCAATTCATAATTTATTTTTTCTATTATTTTCTTTCATTTCCTCCTGTAATTGGGTATACCGTTGGATAATAAATTATTATCATAAGTATAGATTGCCCTCTTCGTAGCTTGCTATCATGTATTGCCAACCTTCATGCGTTGCTTAGTCTGAAACCGACTTTCCTATTGAAATTCCATTGTTCTGCATTATTTCCAGTAATTCCCTCACAGTTCATTGATAGCGGTAATTGCTTTTAGCAAGTATCTCGACGTTGTCATAGACAATACTGCGTGCTCTTGTGTCTGGTAAAGACAATTGCTCTTAAGAAAAAACAAGAAGTCGGCAGCGTCTATCTACCTTACGTCGCTGGACTGACGACAGACTAAAAAAGTCATAGAGAAGAAAAATGTGAAAGATGAATACAACACAGTAAAGAAGATGAACAGCTTAAGTTTTAACCAAGTCTTCAACCAAGGATCGGTTAGCTAGATCACGGCAAAACCCAAAAGACACTACTTCAACGGAAAGCAGCCACCAAAGCTTACACTGATTTAAAGAATGTCGGGACCTATTTTTAGCGATGAGTAAGGTAACAAGCAAAGGTGTCGGAAATAACTTAATATAGCGAAACCATTTTTTAGAATGCTATGGATAATTTTTACATAGATGTTGTTTTTCTTATGGCATTTGAACACTTGTGTGGAAGGTCTATAAGTGCTAAAAATCCAAGTTCACCAGTTTCCAGATGGATATTTTAAAATTATCAATATTAAAACATGTGACAAGCCAAATACCATTCATGGAATATAGATGGCGCTATTTTTGTTTTCCTCAAACAATCGATCTAGGATTATATGGTCTACCGTACGTGTGAAACAGGGTTGAATATGTATGTATACACAATCCCAGCTATTATAAAATTATAACAACATCGATAAAAGTAGTAACAATCTTTTGTCCCGCATTATCCTATACAATTTCCATAAAACAAAACAATAACGCGAGACACTCCACATAAATACATACAATGCAAAAATATCCCGCAAACAACAATAAACGCACCAGTTCGATAATGCATTCCGCAATTTGTATGCACTCAACGCGTCACCAGATAAAAGGCTCGAAATTTTATTACGGAGCGGCAACCAGTCAAAATCGAAATGCGATCGTAAATTCGGCCGTAATATAAAGAGGCATAGATTTTGTTTCGACAACGCCGTCGTATCGATGGATTATTTACCGAACGTAAAGGACAGGTAGTGTTTACGGTATCAGGTGTAAACGTGAATTTCCCATATACAACATGTTAGAGATCGTTTTCGAAAATCGTGAGTGCTTACTGTTCGACTATTAAAACAAGCACATCATTGCCGCGAGATTTACATCACACATGGGCGTCGAAATCGTCAAAGATATTTCTGTATTATGCAGAAATGTGATTGTACAACGTAATCATCGCTATTTTCAGCAACTATCGCAAGTAATTAGTGTGGTTAGTAATTAGCAACACATTGTTTAATGCTAGACACGATTTAACAATAATACTTTTGCATTATTCTGCTGGTGTATACAGGGTGCGGAAAAAAAACTTTTAAAAAACTTGAAGAATGATGGAAAGAACCAAGATAGCCATTTTTAGCTTAGGAACGATTGGTCAAAAATCTATAATTTCTTTGCTGGAGGTAACGCTGATCTTCTAAGAGATAAACAACGTTTTGGACGCTTGTGCAAGTTATGATCTATCAGGGGTACCCATAAGTAATCATAATCAATTACAATAAGATACAAATTTTAAGTTTTCGAAAAATGTATTATTTGTCAACTAAGATATAATCGTCATCATTATCTAAGACACTTGGCCATCTTTTCTGAAAATGTTCAATTCCGTTTTTGTAGAACTGCGCTGGCTGGGAAGAAAAATAGTGTTCAAGGTGGCATCGAGCATCATCAATTGATCGAAATTATCTATTTCTTAGTGTATGATCTGAATAGAGAATGTAGAGATCTGAATAAATAATAATCGGATGGGGCGATATCACGTTAATGCGGGGGGTGAGGTAAAACTTCCCAATCCTATTGCGTGATTCTTTCTTGAATCACGTTTGCTGCGTGAGGTCTTGCATTGTCATGTTGAAGCACCAGAGTAGGCCTCTTTTCCAACAATTCAAGACTTAATCTTTGCAAATGTCTGCAGTAATCATTTCACCTGGTTGTAAAAGTTCATAACAAATTACGCTGTTGGAATCCCACCAAACGCACAGTAGCACATTTTTCACCGTTAACGTGGGTTTAAGGGTTGGAACTGTTGGTTGATTTATAGAGAGCCACTGTCTGAAACGATAGGAATTGAAATAAAAAATCCACTTGTCATCTCCAGTTACAATCCTGCCCAGAAATGGATCGTTTCTTAGTCTAGTTAACAGTTAACTGCAGATTGTGCGATGTTGATCCTTGTCTGGAGACCTTGCCAATTTCATGGAGATGTCTTTGCACTGTCGACCATGTAGAGCCTAATGTATCCGCTAATTCCTGTACACTTAATTTTGGATCAGTCTCGATTGGTGCTTTTAAAGCCTCATTCTCAAATTCCACAGGTCTTCCACTAAGAAGTCTATCAGAGAGATCAAAATCACCTGATGCAAATTTTCTGAACCAACGTTGACATCTGTTTAAAATTTTTAAAATATCACCATAAATATCGCAAATATTCTTAGTTGCAACTGTTGCATTCATTCCGGCATGAAAATTAAAGATCATACAATAACGAATATGGTCTTCGGATAGTTGAAAATCCGCCATTTTAAACCACAGCAACAAAATTTTCTATTAATTGCGCAATATTTTGATTACAGCCTAGGTTAGGTAAGAAACTCACAAAACGCGTTTTAACACTTCCACTATTGAAACAAAACTAAACACAACGTAGCGTCAGAAAATAATTGATTACTTATGGATATCACTGATATGACCATCTTCTTATCTAATTAATACTGCACTACTGCTAATTTTGTGTTTAAATGAGAATTATATTTTTGTTTAAATCAACAAAACAAAAATACAAAATGAATACAACTTAATTTAGTTAATGCTTATCAAAAATTTCCACCTTGAAACTGTACACAAAGAATGCAGAGGAGATTGTCGGGTTCATTGGAAGATTCCCAGTATCTATCTAATATTTTCTGCCGCTTCGACAAAGCGAGCAACAAGTTCTTCCTCTGACTCAACTGGTGTTGAACAAACTGTTTCTCATTTGCCCCACGAGAAATAAATCAATGGACGTGGGGCGTGGTGATCTCGGACGTCAGGAAACGAGTTCTGCTCTTCTAATCGACCTCTCGCCAAGCGGTGTTGCCAAATGCTGTCATACGCCATCAGCAAAGTGTGCAGGAGCGCCATCGTGGTGCAGCCACATATCTCGGTGCATGTGTAATGGGACGTCTTCCAGCAGTTTTGGCAGAATTTCTTGTCAAAATACTAAATAATCCTGCGCATTTAATCGAGGTGGTAACAAATACGGGTTAATTAGAAAAACGTTCACAATATCTACGCAACATTTATTCAGCCCAAATATGGCTATCACGGCCATTGAAAATTCTCTCTCCTAAAAATGTCTCATCGAAGAATACAATAGTTGGAAACTCCTCCCTTTCCACCAACGATTACATTGTGCCCTAATAGGAAAACCGCTTGGAAGTGGAGCATGAACTTTTTGCAGATGAAAAGGATGTAATTAGTACTCTTAAAAAACATTTCAAATAATTACGATCGACACCCATAAAATTTGGGTGTGCTCGTAGAATTTTCTTCAAAATGTCGAAGAACTTCAAAAGCGTCAGGTGTACGTACTAACCGCCATCTGTCTGTGTTGTGTTTATTAATTTTGAACGTACCTACTTCTCGTAACCGTCAGTCGATGGAAGCAAACGTTGGATGACTAGGAACAACTCTTCCTAGATGCCTTAACTTTTCCGGCTGATAGAATCGTCTTCGCCTTCTTTAGTGCATGTCCGCCGGGAAAACTCATTTTACCGACTGATCTGCAGAAACTCACTCGTATTGCGCTTAGACATGTCCAAACATTGCTTTGAAGTTATCACACGATTCCGGTTATGATCAATCGACAGCAGACGCGGCACCCATCTCGCCGATAAGGTTCTCATGCTCAATTTTTCGTGAAGGATGTTTTGTATGCATTCAATTGAGATGCAATCACTCCAATCTTCACCCGGCGGACTGCTAAAACGATGTCACTTTATTGATCATATCACCCCTAATCGCATCAATGTGACAACCTGGCCGCTTTACTCCAATTGTAGCACATGTACAACATTTATGGATAAAAACATCAAAGACAAAATTATATTTCATGAAATACCAGAAATACAATGGAAAAGTTGTTGGTATAGACCTTTTTGACTTTAATAAAAAAAACAATATTTGGTCACTAAATCAAATACATCAAAAAATTCATAATCTTCACCAGCAAAATTATTGTATTCCAGAAATTTGAATTCCTCAGCATCTGCTTCAAAAAATTATCTGACACCAAAACTATCCAGACCTATCGATTATCACAATCGTCAAAACAAAATTAGAAATTACTATGATAAAGTGCAAGAGGAACCACTGCCATATTTTAAACAGACCATCATGTATTACTTTAAAAAAATCAAAGCAGCGAATGGATTCGTGGAAGAGCATGTAGCGGTTGTAACATTTCCCCATGTGTAATAACTAAGGTTCAACAAACGAGTGCAACGTCAGAGGCGTATCGCGCAAAAGTACGTACGGAAGATACAGTATTATTCAAAAAATAAATTATTCTTACCTTTTATTGACGTCTTGACGTCTTGGGGCAGTAGTATTTTGTCGCAGTGGCCATCAAGACGTCAATAAAAGGTAAGAATATATTATTTTTTAATAATACTGTATCTCACGTACCTACTTTTGCGCGATACGCCTCTGACGTTGCACTCGTTTGTCGAACCTTAGTAATAACTGAACAGGATGTGATACATGATGATGATAAAACAAGGAGAATTAAGAAGAATAGGTTAAATTATATATAATAAGGAAGGTCTAACGTTTGGAAACTGAAACAGACAAGTACGTTAGAGAAGAGAGTAGAAGTTGGTGCGGACGAAGAAATAAATTTTATAAGAAATTTGAACAAGTTTGCTACAAGATCTGAACGTATCATCAGGAACAGCAAGCAATTCTTATCTCCATGAAGAAGGAGCATGTTGTGATGTTTAAATATTCGCGCTTTAAGAAATAAGTGATAGCAGCGCCTCCACGAGGACATGAGCGACAACGTGTGGTAACGTACAAGATTAGATGTAAGTAAGACGGATGTTCGGTCACGCTTAAATTCATAAAACCAGTACCTGATGGTAGCAATCGAAGATGCATGGTCCTTATACACTGCATCCAACTTCTCTTTGATTTCTGCACACGTTTTCCTATCCAAAAAAAGAAATCGAATCACTGACCGGAATTGTTCTTTTTCCTTTATTCCACTAATCCATAAATTTGCTCACTCTCAACGGTTCTCAAAACAACTCTACTTGATGAATCTCTCCGAAATTTCGACAAAAGTCGACTAAGGAATAGTACGGTAATGCAGATTTTGACACAGCGCCGTCTGTCTCCAAACACGGATACTTCTCATACCATCCTCGTACATTCCTTATTTGCCATTTTTCTTTTTAATATTGATACAAACAAACGACTTTAGTGTTTCAACTTCCAACACACATTTACGAACAATGACAAACAAGCGCAATCTCTTTAATCAGTCATTGAAGTACTAGAAATCTATGAAAGAAACGAAAACGACGTTGCGCAAAATACACCCTTCAAGTCGCGTATTCCATTATAAGACACACAATGTATCTCCCTTCTCATACATATTTTCATTACCAGGCGTATTCTACCCGATACCGAATACAATGTATGTTATCAAACAACAATTCCATTGTTTATTAAACAGCAAATCGTTATTTAATAACAGAACCAGGGCGAGACTCTAATCGCGAATCATCACGAATTCGTGTTCGGCGACGCGCTTGGCAAGCGCGATACGTATTGCATCGCGTTGCGTTGTTGCCACGTCTCCTCCCCTTTCGTACGAACCCGCGACAATTCGCGCGGCGGGTTCGTTCGTTCGGCGGCGGCGTAATTAATTTTAAATGTAATAGCACGGCGAGCCGAATTGAAGCTTTTAATATGCAAATTGAATTAATGAAACTCCGTAATTAACGGCTAATATCAACACCGTTTCGTTTTCATTATTTATTAATAAACGCCGTTTATTAGCGCTAAACTCGCAACTGAATTTTAATGATCGAATAGCTAGTGTAGGCGGAACGCGTTGCGAATCTTGCCGTTGTTTCAGGGAGTGTTATTATTATGTTTATTTTAAATTTCTCCGAAGTAGCAAGGAAATTAACTTTTGCTATGCAAAGTTGTGTTATTTGATTTGCGATTTAAACTAGACTAGTTTTGAAAATAATTCGTGTTACATTTAAAATTAATGTACGAATGGTAAAAATGCGTGATCAACTTTGCTTTGTAACAGTAGATGATAGTGCTGCTATTCCACTTTTATTCAAAAGACAGATTCCTGATCGCAATTCCTGACGAAATTGTGGGGAACCACCATTGAACTTTCTTCTGTTTTTCCAAAAGAAAATCTGCACCAACAATTGTTTCAAAATCACTCCAAAAGTTTCTTTAATCCTACCTATGCAGACCCATCTTCATTTGATGATTGGACAATGAAATATATACAGTGAGGTCCTAAAATGTGTGCCAAAAACACTACAAAACGTACAAAGCTGGTCATTCTCACATCGGAAAATTATAAATTTATGCATTTACAAAATTCTTTACAAAGATGTTAAAGCATTTTACTACGGCAATTTGATACAAAATAATGAAAAAAAATTATAATTCATCTATTAAATGCAAGCTTCGGAATGCTTAATTCTATATTAGTAACTTTAACGGAAAGAGCTGCCTCCTGTCGGACTTCGGGCGAGATCATGCTTAGTCCAAAGACAAAGCCTGACAGCTTCTCAGTGAGTGTATTATGTGTTCCTTCCAGGTTAAGATTTCTATATTGATATTTCTATAATGAATGTCCAGTTGAGTGTTCTGCGCAAGTGAAAATTGGATATTTTATTTGAAATTGTATCAGAAAACCAAATAAGGTTTTTGATGGTAAAATAAATATTTATTAAGAAACAATAGTATGCTATTATTCATCGAATTAATTATCATCACAGTCGGTGACCCTTTGTCAACATGACACCAATTTTTGTATCCCGGCATTGTAGAACTATACGGATTTTGCTTATGTCTCATACAGTTGTTAAAAGACAAAAGAAAAGGTGATAAATCATTTGGTGAAATGTCAAGAGAATAAGGAGCGTGTGGTAATGTTATCCGGCCAAGTTCAGAAATTTTATCCCGATTCAGTCTTGCGGTAGGAAGTTTGCCATTGTATGAATACCACTTCCTTTCGATTGATTAAAGAATGCTGTTTCCGGATGAGTGCTGCTTGTACTTACTGAAGCTGTTCACAATACAAGGTAGCAGTGATGGTTTGACCCGTTTCCAAAAACTCATAATGGACAATCCCGGCTGCTGTCCACCAAAACACACAATAAAATTTTTTTTGAGTGCAAGGAAACCTTACGAGTGTGTCTTGTTGGACCAGTTGGCGACAGCAAATGATACGAACGCTTAGAATTTGAGTACTATATTCCGTCGCAAGTTAACAACCAATCAAGAAAAGGTTCATTATCGCTGCGTGAAATGTTTGCCGAACAAATGGTAATACGACTGAATTTGTTATCATCTGACAATTCATGTGGGACTCATTTACTTAACTTCCACGTTTTTTCTAGCTGGTGAAGGTGCAAACGAATGGCGTCATCGTTCGCATTGAACCTTTCTGCAATCTCTAAGCACGTTGTACTGAAATTTGCCTCCACAACTTGTTGAATATCCTCGTTGTTAATGATCTTCGGTTTCCCAGAGCGCGTGCTTCATCGGTCAAGCTGAAATCTTCTGAAGAAAATTTCTTGAACCACTTCTGTGCTAGTCGATCACGTACAGCATCATCTCCGAATGCGGTACATATTTTTCACGCCACCGCTGCTGCAGCTTTGGTGCCAAGTTATAATAGCCATAGAGTAAACAACCTCGAATTAAAATGCATGTATCCAATGAAAGAAGAGCTAATACTAAAATAGGTGACAGGTAACAAACATCTGCTATCGGTCAACAACTTAAAAAATATTCGTGGCATCTGACGTAGTACAAGCTTAAACAATTTTCAATTTTAGAATGCCAAGTAGCCGGATACCTATGTCCAACAGTGTATTTTATGAAAGTTCCAGCGTGAAAACATATGTTTTATTACATTTATTTTTATATTCCGTAGCAATCCCACGTTACGAAGAAATAAAATTCCCAATCGAAAAATCTAAAGTGATAAAGAGCGCCTCATTCCTAAAACAAGCACGCAACGTTTATTATCCGGCTGCTGCCTATTTATTCCGCACTTAACATTATTCCTCGCTTTATGATTGTACCTCTGCTCCGGCCGTTTGTAAGCACCATAACTGAAGCATTTAAATACGCAGTTAATCTTATCATATCGTTTACCATTCAGCGTGCGTACCATCTATGGCCCAACTTTTATTCTTCCAGCGCATAATATCTCGTTAACACATGTTACATTGCTACACGGCCCACGTGTCACCAAGCTACCGTGGCGTGAAAGCGGACCAAAACCAACAAAAAAAAAAAAAAGAATAATAAGAACAGATGGGAACAGAACAGAGAGACGAACCAACTTATTTAAATTAAAAGCACACAAAACGCGACGAGATACGAGAGGCACAACGGAATTATTGTTATTATTTATGTAAAGCGACCGAATTTCGTCGTCAACTGGATTTTAAAAAACGTGGATCCATATTTCTGCCGCCTAAGCTCCCCGTCTCGTTCTAACCTCAACGGTTCCGTCCTTTTCCGTTGCTTATGCCGAATGTAACAGAAGCTTATAAACATTTAACAAGAATGAGAGAATGTTTACAAAACACACCGCTGTATGAATTATTTATGATAGCAGCAGTTATTCTTCTGCTCTTGCTCGCTTCTTTCTTCTTCTTCTACATGTGTATACATGCAAGTGCTGCTATAGGATGCGACCCCGCATGGTTTCATTAGCTTTGTTTCACTTCGAGATGCCGGATTTGCTTTTAGTTCTTTTTTGCTTTCTTTCTTCTCTTGTTTTGTTTTTCTTTATTTTTACGTTGTTTTAGTTTTAGATTTCAACGATGATGAGAATCTCAGAGGAGATTGTAATAATAAGCCTTTCAAGTGCATGGGTTTTATGCTTTACGAAAAGGTATTTTTAAAGGTTTGTATCGCTACGATCTCCTCAGATGACGTGTGAAAAGAGATTAGGTTAAATGAAGCTTAAAAGGAAACTAATACAAGCAGATAGAATAACGAATACGGCGATCATGTAGAATTTTTTAAATTAGCCATTGATCATGAAATAAAATCTATTACACATTATTGTCCGAAGCAAAGTACTTTCTTCTCAATAAAAATGAACTCTGACCAGAAGAACTTCCAAAGATATGCTATTATACAGGTTGTTCGCTATCGGGCCACTATTACTAGCTTTACCAAAGATGTAGTGATCTTCCCGCTGATCACAATGGTGATGAAAAAAACAATTGCACATCGCATTTCAACGCTAACTTTACTTGTTCATATTTTTGAAAATGAACACTCTGTTTTCAATTATTCAATAGAAAATTGCACTTTGCGTAAAATATCCTCATAGTGGTCTCTGGCACTAAAATGAAAAGCAACTTCGTTATTAGAGCAACTACTGGGATAGTGGAAACATGAAAAGTATAGATTTTTATTGGATGGAATAAATTACTTCCATCCAATAAAATTGTGTAATGAAAAAAAATTGCGCGTCGAATTTTGTATATTTTAGTTATATAACTTGCTCTTTTATTAAACATTTATTCTTTCGTAAATCGATCGAGAGAAATAAGAGAGAAAAGAGATTTGATAAATGTTAAGATGAAAAATATTAAATACGAATCAAATTACGCAAGAGTTGCTTTTTTTGACCCTTTGGAAATCTTGTTCGGCATTACGATCAAATAGAGAATCTATTAGTGAGAATAATTGCTTTTTGTCTTCGGTTTTTTGATTTCTTTTTTACTTTTGTATTGATTATACGTTTTATAGTTGTTACGAGGGACACGCTATATATTTTGAGATGCTACAAAAGTAGAGAAGTTAGAACTGGCAACACCGCATTTCTAAATACCACCATCCTTAAGTAGTAAACTCTGACTGTCAATTGAGTCGCTGCTGTCATAGAGTAGACGTGGTAGGTACGATTTGTCATCGAAACATGGACTTGTCAAGAGAACATGTACGCGCAATGATTTACTACGATTTTAATGTCGGTTTAAGTAAACAACAAAGTCTTCAACGATTGCAACTCGCATTTAGTGATGAAAGTCCTTCACGTGCAACTGTGTTTCGCTGGTATAGCGAACTTAAAAGAGGACGGATATCGCTTGGTGATGAGGAACGTACCGATAGGCCCTGTTCTTCAGTTACCGCTGGAAACATTGAGAGTGTAAGACGTATGATCGACGAAGATCCAAGATGCACCTATCAAGTGATTGAGGCAACTCTTGGTGTCGGATCCGCAACAGTAAATTCAATTTTACATGATCATCTTCGGATGAAAAAAATTGTTACTCGTTGGGTGCCACACACGCTTACCGATTTCCAAAAAGCAGAGCGAGTAAGAATCATTCGGGAAACATTGGAAATGTTAAATAATGGTGAACATCGCATTCTATCAAAGATAGTAACATTTTACGATATTCCTACCCGCCAAGAGAGCCGCGTGTGGATCCACGAAGATGCACCAACACCAACAATGGCCAAAAGGCAAAGGGCTGTCAAGAAAGTTATGTACGCAGTTTTCTTCCGTAGTACCGGATTAGTAAAAGCAATGAAGCTGGAAAATCAACGTAGTCACAGCAAACTGGTACACCATAAAATGTTTACCTGCAGTTCTTGAGTCAGCCAACATTCGTGGGTTAATGTTACATCACGACAATGCATCTTCACACAGTGCACAGCAGACAGTTGAATTTTTACGTGAAAATAAGGTAAAAGTCATTGAACATCCACCCTATTCGCCTGATTTGGCCATGTGTGATTTCTGGTTGTTCTTCAACCTAAAGAAACATTTACGTGGCCGACGTTTCACGACGGAGGATGCGATAGATGAAGCAATTCATCTATTTTTTGAGAGCATTCCAAGAGATAACTGGCTTCACGCTTTTACGTTGTGGAAACTTCGGTTACAAAAGTGCATCGATGCAGGAGGAGATTATTTTGAATATAAATAAAATCATTTTCGTAAAAAAACTTGTAGTTTTCTTGTATCTCAAAATATATAGCGTGACCCTCGTATTATTGTTACTACATAAGTGTGACATGTTTGAGGCATATTTTGCATAATGTAACGAACTGCGAAAAAGCCCTGCAGTACCACAATGAAACCTTTCCGGATAAGATGCTTCCTAGTTGAACATACATACTTTCAACGGCTCTTCGAAAATTTCGCGAGAACGAGAATACCTCTATAACTATGCGATCTAATAAAATCTTCGATTTTCTCGTGTATTTTCGATGCATATACTGTACATTGTAGTACGCAACGAAAATACACGGGGGAATTGAAGCTTTGTCGTTGAACTCCCATTTACATTACCACAAACTACTAGAAGTGGTTTCTTGATTCCAGTCAAAAATATCTACAAATTCTTGACATTGATTTTTTCTAATTTGTAATATGCAAGAATCAAATATTTCCATGAAATAAATACAGCTAAATACAGCTCATTCAACAACTATTTTATCGACCAAATACCCTTACATTCGATTTAGAAACCACGCAAAATTCTAAATAATAGAAAGTGGATTCCGATAATAAGCAAAGCCATAATCACTTCACCAGGTAAAATTATCTTTCCAAAAAATTCAAATTAAAAAAACCATCAAAGAAAGCAAACATTCTTTCAGAAAAAAGACCAAGCTGAAAAATACTGATGAATATATTAGAATGTAGCTGATAAACTGATAAACTTATCTCTTGAGGTTTTTAGAAACGTTTTTACCAAAAACATGTGAAGAAACGGTTTGTTGGCGAATGTAATTTGGGACTGTTTAAAAAACTTATTTTTAAGAATAAACGATTTATATTGAAATAAAGTTATGAAGAATAACCAACTGGAATTTCAGACTTCATCCTAGTTTCTAGTAATTTTTTTTTTAGGCCTGCACGCAGAGAAACATTTACTTATATCAAGCCTGTCCGCCTCAATTCAAGATAATTACCATTTCAATTATCCACAATACAATTACTGTTTTAAATCAAAAGAAATATTTTCTTAGCTTTTTTTCTCCGCTTAAGAGAAGTATATACTTGTAATGAAATAATTTTATTTCTTTCGTTTAGGACATTTGTTAACTTGATTCAACAAAATCTTGCAGAAAATTCGAAGAAAGGGATTCTTAATATAAGTAAATGGCCACTATAACACAAAACAATATTCTCTTAAGGATAGTTTTCTTAATTCCAGAACCATTTAAGTATTGTTCATAAATCAATAGTTTCATTTTCTTAAAATAAAGCATGTATTTATTTAGAATTCCTGAAATGCATATTATTGCTTGTGATTGTAAAAAGGTAAGTTTTCTACAGAATAATGTTCAAACAAAAGTGAACTCTAATGTAGAAGTACACATGAAAAAAGTGCCTAGAAACAATAACCAAGAGAATGTTGATAAATAGCTCATGGTATTGATGGAATCACTCCCGACAAAAACAATGTGAGAAGAGAAAACATTGCTGTTCATCTCTCAATTTATGCCACCAATCTTCAAAAACAGCACTGAAATATGGCGCCACCTAGTGCCAAGAGATATATGCAGTTCTAGAAAGTAGCGACAGAAACCAGAATACAGATGCCATACTTACCCATACCATGATATAACCTTTGACGTAGAAGGTTTCATAAACATTTTCAAAAGATACAGGTTGATGTAATGTGAATATTTTCGTAACTTAAAACTAAAGGTGCTCTTGACTGTGGTAGACTTAGACGCTATACATTCGAATCTCATTAGGATCAAGTGGGTTCGGTACAATCGCCATACACATTTTGAGGAATAATTAACTGCGCTTCCATCTGTACGGCGAGGAGATAATAGTAGCAAAGCCATGGGACATTTTACACATACCATTTACATACTAAAAGGCTCCTGAGGTTATGACACGTTTCAAAGTTTATATACTACGTTGGGCCGTCACCATACGTAAAAAATTACCTCTTACCCACGACATTTACAATTGATGCTTTCATTATGTCCACTTGGTAGGCAGAAAGTTGAAAGAGTTTTACCTGGAACAAAAAAAAATCGTATTATGACTGAAAATGAAGTATAAAATATGTTTTGGTATAAAACCCAATTCCTTTTGTGTAGAAATGCATCAAAGCTGACACGTCAAAATATCTTCAATTTACAATCACACATGTTTACAACAAAAGCATAATCATCCGCAATTATAACTGCTATAATCACATACATATGATTCAAACCCAATAAAATAAACAAACATGATATGCGTAAGTACATAAACTGAAAGAGTCATAAAATTAAAGCAAAAAAAAACTGTCTGGGCAATCATACTTATAATGACAACATAGAAAGATCCCATTATACATACGTATGTAGATACATTTGTTCTGTTGTTATTGTTAGTCATATATATACCATCTGCTAAGCGAATTAAATCGAAAATGGTAGAAGAAAACCGGCGAAAAACAACAGAATTCAATGTCACATTGCGGTTTAATCTTGAGTTATAGTTATAAGGTGACTTACATGCGTGCATAAAAGATGTGTAACTGTGTTGACTGCGAACCACGTCTGAACATTTTAATCGCAGAAGGGGGTTTTAAGATTATAAAAGCTTATTTTCTGCTACTGTGGGATTTAATACAAGAGATGTGTACGTTGAGCTTTATGATGGTTTAATTTAATGAAATAAAAATTGAATGATTTTAATAAAGAAGTCATAATTAAATATCATCTACAAATACAGATTGTTTATGGAATCATTAAAGAGATATACGTCAAATTTTACATTTTGCAATAAATTAGATGTCCTTAGAAAGAACCTATAAAAATATAATTCCTTCCGTATTGCAGCATTAGACAAATAATTCAATATCTTCGACTAATAAATTAACGACAACGTCTTTCACCCAAACACTAATTACCAAAACAACCGGAAAAGACGATAAACAGACAAGAAACTTCCCTAATACCGAGAAATTTAATTACGATCGGGAAATTGCGTTCGCCGAACAAAAAAAAAAAAGAGGTCGGGAAGGACCGCTATTTCGAAGAAGAGGGTGAACAAAACACAAAACGAAGAAAGCGAGCGCTGAATGAGGACAAGAAGACGTCGTCGTTAGAGTTAGGGGTGGTCTTATATTGGACGTGCCAAGGTCGCAAAACAAATTAACGAGACCTTAAAAATCCGAAGGTGTAATTTTCTCGACTCCGGTGACATTCGATAGCGATTAGTATTTCTGTTTAGCTGTATTGAAGAAATGAGTCGTGGAAACAAAAGTAATTAGATATTTGTGCAAAGATGATGGTAATTAAGGAATATATTGACTTCTATGGTTGAATACTGAAAAACCGATATTTCCTTGATTTTATCGATGTAATTAAATTCAATTAACGAAATAAAAATCTCAAGACACCGGTAGGACTCGAACCTATGATTCCCCTTTGCAGTGTTGCCAGAGTTAGTACTTTTGTACTAATCAGTTTAGTACTTTTTTATTGTACCATTTGATATTAAGCTATTAAACTTTAAAATCAAATAATAAACGTTTACTCATCTTATGTCAACAGCATTGCGCTCACCCGTCACGCGATACCTGGTGGGGGATATTGGTTTTCAAAACTCTCCAACTAAAGACTTCAGATTTCTAATTATTTTTTTGAATTGTTGAAATTTTTGTTAAACAAATTAAAAATTGCTGTCAAAATCAAAATTAGTACTTTTTAAATGCTCTTGGTACTTTCTTCTATAACGTTTAGTATCTGATGAACTTATGCGATTAGCAACACTGCACTTTTGCTGGATAGGCGCGCTACGATTACACCACACAGTCTCTGTAGGTATCGAACAACTAGGTGCTAAAAAGGATTCGTTCCTACAGAGACATCAAAGGGAGGTCGTAGGTTCGAATCCTACCGGCATCTAATGACATTTTCATTTGACTAAATAAATTTAATTACAACAGTAAAATCATGGAAATATCGATTTTTCAGTATTCGCCGATAGAAGCGATAGGGTGAGTCGGGAGGAACGGATCAAACTCCAGGGGTATATTGTACAGGTGAAAGTTATGTAAAGAAAACTCATATGTTCTTCCGATTTTCATTTGTTTTCAGGTTATAGCGTAATTACAAATAAACAAAATTTCATACATTAAGATTTTTTTTAATCATAGCGTTCTTTTAATAAATGTTCGAAAATACCGCTATTGTCCTCTAAATATGTTACGCTTCGTCTACGAAGGACGCCTGTTGCTCTCCTGATTACTTCATGTCTTTCTTTAATATCGGCTGCAGTATTTCTAATACGTCGAATTAGTGTATCTCAACTTGTCGACTTTGTAAACTTCAGTTTTGAACCAGCTCCATAAACAATAGTCTAGTGGCGTGAGGTCTGGTGATCTTGGAGACCAACTAGTAGGACCACCGCGACCAATCCAAAGCCCTGGAAACCATCGCCCAAATGTTGCTTGACCTGACGAGCGAAATGTGCAAGAGCTCCGTCATGCTGATAACACATTTGCATTCTGATGTTTAAAGGAAGATTATCTAGTAGTCCTTGTAACTTGTAATTCATTTTGTAGGAAATGTAAGTAGTGCTTTTCTGTGAGGCGATTCTCCAAAATGAAAGGGCCAATTAAATAACTATGGACCATATCGCACCACACGTTTCGACTGTTGAGTAGGGATTTTCGTCTAATCATACGTGAAAGTTCCGAGTTGTTAATGCCGTCAGGGGTGAATGTCGAGGATGTTATATTTCCAGCTATAGTGGGAGATTTCCCACATTGTGTGAATTTTCTACAACGCTACTACCGCTAAAGTAAATCTCCCACATTTTAATGGAAATTAAATTACCTTATATATTAATGTCTATAAAACGTTTGACTACAATGTTGTAAGTTTTAAAGCAGTAAGTAATGAACTACGTCTTTAGAAAAACTTATTTTTACTTGCGAAGACATGCTTATCAACATGCTAAGGTCTACCGATCGTTAATTTTCTTCTTGTGAATATAATTCTTTTCCTATTATGTTTGCTTGCCGAAAAAAGTTCCTTCTCGACATTGAACGTAAAAAAACCGTTCATCAAAGAATAATTCCAAAGCGCACATGCCGGGCCAGGGCAAACTTTCAAGCCTTTTAATTAACTAATGATGTTATCGCCGGCGGTAATTGTTCGAAACTTTCTTGTTGTCAGACTATTAATAACGCCACCTTGACAAGGTCATTTGCTTCGAGAATTAATCTTCTTCCGTTTTGCGTTTCGTAACCGGTGAACGGGCAAGCACGCATATATAGGCACCGAAAAATCTACGGTAGATAGACGCTATCGCAGAACGAGATCTTACTACACGCACACGGAACAGAACAAAACACAACGGAGTTCGGCGATCGGTCGCATAGTTTGATAAATTACCGTACGACGTGCTCTCACCTATCTCTTCTCGGTCTTGTCGCCGAGGTCAAAAGCACCGTGCGTCCCATGAACTCGGCGAGGAGGAGGCGGCCACCGCCGCCTCATCCTTCCCTCGTTCGCGGACACGTGTGTTCTCGTTCCGACGTCGAACCCTCCTTTGGCGCGTTATAGATACGAATCTGAGTTGTGAAAATGCAATTAGGACGATATCCCATCGGGGATCGAGTAGGTATTAACGCTAACAGTTTAGGGATCTATAAATACAATGCTTTGGTATACAAAGATTGATGCGGGAAATCACTGATTGGAGGTAGTGATGCAAGTAAAGGAAAACGCTTACGCTTATTGATAAATTATGAAAGGAATTAATCAGACGATTGTCGTAATAACTAAAGCTGGCCACGAGCGGTACCGCGCAGTAGCGTAGAGTCGACCAGGCCTCGCGTTCCACTAGAGTTATTCTGCTAATAGAGATGTTTGCTGCCGCAAATAATTTCGCTCATCTTTTAAATAAAAATTAAATAACACGTGCTCAAACACTTACCATTTTAAGAGTCCTCCGTGAAATCACGGAAAAGAAGCGCAGCGCCGTTTCAAATTACTGCGGATAAATAAAGCGTTGCATTAAAAAAAATCAGTATCGGGTTTGCCAAATTATACCATTTACGTATCGTTTTTTATAAAAGAAATGGCGTAGTCATAAAAGCCATAAAAAACTTGGACTCATATAAAACTCAACGGTGAAAACCGCATCTTAATATTCTATACCGTTTGGAAAATATAAGCTTGCAAAATCAGTCAAAATATAATGAGACATCCTGTATATGAGAAATAGCACGTTTTTATTTTTGTTACAAAAGGAACTTTTTATGTTACGGAAGGTCCTCCCTCTTCAAGCTAAAGCAGACGACTAGCGGCATTGTTCTTCAAACCAGGAGAATTTAACATGCTGTGTATGAGATAATTAGCATGGGAGTTTTTTTTTGTTTTGAATTTAACTTTAATCTTCAATGGTGTTTATAATATACTTTTTATTCAGAACTAGGGCGTGAAAGTGTTATTTATGTCTTCAATTACTAATAATTTTTTATCAAATTGAAAAAAAAACGACACGAGATACAAACACACAGTATTTTTTTGTCGTCGCAATTATTAATACTCGGCAATTATACCATTTATTAAATGTCATTAACGCATTCCCTTCTTTGTACTTTAATTTACATTAGTGTAAAGATGTCACTGCCGCATTACGCTAAATTCGTTGCCAATTTTAAAGGTTATCGAGGCACTCTCCCGTTGATTAAAATCCCCTCGCTCACGAATATGTAGTACATACATACGGATCTAAGCCATCCAAGATTAATATCCTACCGCCAGTCAGTTACATTTCGAATAATTACGTCAAATGATCAACGGTTCCAATTAATCTCGTCGTTTACGCAATGCCAGTATACGGCATTCGGTATTGCATGGAAACCGAAGCAAATAACCTTATTAGTCGTACCTGAGCAATAGCAGCCGATGTAATATCGAGCTGAAGTTCATTACGGGATCAGCCAGTTCCGCGTAAATTAACTGGATTTATACTTAAGTGCATGAGTACAGTTGTTTTAATGCGTATTTGACTTAAAAAGAAGTAAGTAGATTTCAAAGTAGGAGTTAGTATGCATATGTGACGATCATGTAAAGCATTCTTCGAACTACTTTAATGAGCTGGTAACTACTTTGACTTATAGTCCTTAGGTAAAAGTTAAAATGAAAGACTAAAAAACAATATTTATGAATATTCTTAATAGATAGTACCGAAAGTTCCATAAGTTAACTTTGACTTTATAAATTCCAGTCAGTCTCTAAACTGAAGACTTTAGGGAAACAATAGGCAAAGAAGTAAAACTTACAATAGAGCTTTCGGTCGGATTCCAATTAATCCTTCACAGAAAATTAGCAAGGCAAAGCAGAAAAATCCAAAACCTTAACTGGCATCACAAGGGATTTAAGCTTTCCTCTTTGAATTTCTAGACACTAACAGGACAAAGGAAATCAATTTACCAGCTATTTTACAAAGTCAACGATAAACGTTCGCTAGAATTCGAACCGTTAGTTTAATTTAACAGGCTTGAGATGAAGATTGCTGTGGAATTGTGAGACTTTGTTCTTGGTCTTATGTTTTCTAAGCCTCAAGGAAATAAAACGCCAGTTCCTAAAAGTATTAGGACTTATTCTAAATACTGCTAGATTAGATCACTTTGCTAATGATTTCGCAAGTTTGGCAGTGATAGAACATGAAGTGAAATATCAGAGTCATTCCATGAACAATTTTGAAGTTTTCAAAGGCCATCTTCAATACTTTTCATATTTTTGTATTTGTTTACGCTTATGACAAATAGCTAAAGGCATGCTATTAAAGTTACACACATTTTTATTGTAGTTATAATTAATTGGTGAAATTCCAGGGTTGTTTGTTTATAGGAGATTCTAAAGGTATTTCTAGCTTGCATTTACATTTTTAAATGATAATAAAATATTGTAAAGATTATTAAATGAGATTTAAGATATTCATACATCTCATATGATTAACATTTTGTGCTACTGTGAAAATAAACATCCAAATGAAAATATATTAATATCTTAATTGAAACGTAATGCCATCACCTATACACCATCAATGGACGCGCGTTTCGATGTTATACATCTCGTCAGCATAGCTTTGTGGAAGGTAATGGCATTGCAATATTTTAAATCGTATATATACGAAGTAGGTGTTTACATGTACGCATAAGGAAATCTAATTAGATATCCTCATTTGTACATTTTTGTCGAGTAAATTACTGCAAACGCCTCTACAGAACTGAACAAATCGTATTGCTACAAATTCTGACGCGACAGTAGCCCCAACTACTGGCTTAAACCACCATAGGTTAATTAATAAATGCGTACATATAAATATTAATATCTCTAAATGCAACCTTTTTATTTGTGGAATTTTCCTTCCTTATTATTAGTTTCGTGTGACAATTCAAATTCAGTCGAATTTAAACATCATCATGCATAAAGTAAAGGAAAGGTTCACTTTATAATGGTGCTGTAATCCTTTAAAACTGAAAAGACACAACAAATTGGTAAAAGAAATGTGTCTACTGACATGCGTAAATGGATTCCACATGGAAGAAGATGCGATTTACCATAGCTACCAGGAATTCTGCCTTCATTCACATCTAATGGAGAGCATAAGTGCGAAGCTAATGGATTAAATTCTACTAGATTTGTCAGTCTGAAAACAGTTTCTAGAACACGAAATGTGTTGTTTCTGTTAATGGAAATATTGCACTATAGTTCGTTAGAAGTCTTTAGAGAAGTGGAAATTCGGCAAGTGGCGCGCATCTAATTCCTACTTGGTGCGGTCTGGCTTCCAACAGTCACGGTTTTTCTTT
Source organism: Dynastes maya (assembly GCA_029619315.2). Lineage (NCBI taxonomy): Eukaryota > Metazoa > Arthropoda > Insecta > Coleoptera > Scarabaeidae > Dynastes > Dynastes maya. The sequence goes on along the minus strand of JAROYE020000004.1, from coordinate 52,584,852 downwards.
ATAACTAAGTTTCATATTCAATTCTATTCTTTTATGAATTATTATAGGTGCTTTTTGAATTATTAAAGCTTAAAATGTATTTATTTGCTTTTCTCGAATAAAAGGAATTTGTTTTGTAACCAATTTTAGTGGGCTCGTAACTTTCTTGACCCTTATTTGTAAAAACACCTTAAAAATGTAGCTAAGTTTATCGCTGTAATCGGGAGAAAAAGTTAAAGTATGCATGCACGCGAAAATTCTCATACCTTATCACCCTACAAAAAAAATAGTTGCTTAGAAAAACATAATTTTTCATGTAGTTTATAATATATTGAAATGTTTTATCTCAGGGATTTTGTTAAAAAATTGGAATTTTGTGGGATTTAGGAGTATTCTTTGATACTCTTTGACATTAATTTTGAAGAGTTACGAAAATAGGAAGATTAATTAAAGGGGAATAACTTCACCGTTTCTCCACGTTTGTCGTCATCTGCGCTTAAAATAAATTTGTAGTACCCCCGCTTCAAGGTTAGTCGGCTTGGGGGGAAATTGTGGTTTCCGAAAAATAGCTTTTATCCGCCAGAGGGAATTTCGTATCTATCGGGTGGCTATACTGGATACTCTATACGTTCTAAAGTGACAGCTGATATTTCAGATGCAAATATTTAACATAACAATATGTATTCTGAGTTAAATATATGAAAATAAACACATTCTGAGTCACATTGTTTTGCTTGGAATGACTTATAATCAAGTTTTCATTAAATTTATTTCAATATTGTTTCCAGTAGTGCCAATTTGATTCAAGGAAGAATATTAAGAGGTCCGATCCCATATTTGGAGCTGAATTGGTATTTGTGACAAATTTTGCTAACCATATGTAATATGGTTAGCAAAATTGTTAAGTATTCTATCGCATTAGAAAAATGTTTCCAAGTGTACATGCATAGCATTCCATGAAAATTTCTTGAAGATTACAAGAAAAATAAAAAGAAATAAATAATTCTAGCTACGTTACAATGAACGAAGCGACTCCTACGTAAGAATGCATGTATGTACAATGATTATTCATTACCCTACTTCTTTCCTGTGTTAGTAAGAAAGCAGTCCGCAGCAGACAAAACAAATATTTGCATTACTTAGTACCGCGTCGTTTGACGAGATTTTCTTACCTTCCACGCTTCTCTTGTTATCCACACTCGGCTCTTCAGCCAAGGTACAATAAATAACAATAACGATCTGTTACGAAATGTGTTCTTATATAATTAGAAGTCTTGTTAACCGTCAGCGTTTGTGGCTTGTACATATTTGTACGTTCATATGTATACTAGAACACCACTGTTTTATCCTGCTATGGCGTTGGAAAGTAATGACTTACATACCTGTTGTTTGATCCGCTTTCTATACAGTAGCGTTCATAAATTTCTAGACACTTTCAAACAATCAAATCGAAATTATTACTATTAAAACATATTTGTAATTATAGGAAGCTGTGAAAAGTTATATCATTCGTCGTATCAATTTATCAGTGCTTTCTTGGTTTTGTGGGAAACCAAGATGATGAAGAGCTTCGTATAAAATCAATAACTTCAATGCTGGTATGAGGGTTCTCAAGACTTGTAACCCTGACAAGATGGTACAAGTACAGGGATAGAAAGAAATGGTATTCTTGTGGTGGAGGAATGAGGAAACCAAAGTGACCAATGTGACAAATCAGGTGAGAAAAATCTATCAGACAAGAGTAATGAAGACATTAAAAACTTTTCGCTTAGTATTTCAAGCTTTTCTTTGGATCTTCATAAGATTGGCGTTAATGTGCTGGGTTTGATTGACAATCTCTTTCCATTCCTTCCTGTCTCTTGCTTTCCTTCTCCAATTCTTCAGCCTAATTCTCTCCAGATCTTCTAGAACCTTCGCTCTTCTTCTTTCTTTCTTTCTTTCTTAGGTCCTACGCATTACGGTTGTCGACAGTCGCCCCTTTGTGCTATCCACCTAAGTCTGTTCATCCTTATTTTGGTACATCAGCACTAAATCTCCTCCAATGGTGCAACAAATTTTTTTCAATATGCAAGTCGGTACCAATGCAGCCTATACCCTTCTTTTTCTTACAGATCATGGTCTCCATTTTAGTTGATTTACCTACCGTATATTCCATACCATTCCCTTGCTCTTTTCACAGTTCATGTAATATAATTCCATTTTACTTACCCATTAATCCTAAACAACCGGTTCAAAGTATAATTCGAAGCTGAACCGCCAATTAACGAAATATAATTAAATTCTATCTTCATTACTTGTTCCCATCCCAGACACAAAAGAAATTACACGAAACGGACGAAACGTGAGTCCAAGAGATATCGCCTCTTCAGCCTCTTCTCCTCTTCTTCTACTCTACAAAGGCCGGCGATGTACTAGAGGGATTTAAAGAGCGAGAACCAATCTAATTCCAGGGTTTAAATGTCATTAACGGGACACGACGAACGCTTCGGTTGCTGCTAGACTGTGTGGCGAAGTTTCGTTGAACCGGGCATCCTAGCCGGAGGTCAGGGGTCGGAGAGATCAATTAGTCAACGAGGTGTGGTTAGCTCGGATACCATGTACTTCACTTCGTACAACGGCGAGTAAAAATATACGGACAAATGACAAGATATCAACGTTTTTATGTGGTATATTTCATGGTGCACAGCACAGCTCAAATGGATTGGGGATTTTAGATACAATTTTTTAACATGAAGCGCCTGGGTTCAACACAGGTAAAGCTGAAGTTAGTACGAAGCTGTATGTGTTCTCTTAATAGACTTAGCGGTTACGCAAAGATGACACTGGTTTGTGTACCGAAACAAGAGGGTCTTTGAGAGAATGCGAAAGCAGATAAATTGTTCAAATAACGTCGTTAATATTCAGCAACAAACCGTGGCCCTCTGTAGATAATAACATATACGGTAGTAAAAGCCATCACTAACCAACGTAAATGGAAGAAATCTCAAAAATGACAGGAAAGCATTTCACAAGTCATAAATAGACTAAACAACTTCTACCCGCCTAACATAAGTCGCTGGTCTTCTTCGCTTAAGACAAGCTAGTAGCGTTTAAGCTCTTTTGTCGCTAGATGATGGCTCTTTCCTTAGCTGTGGGGTGAGGTGTTTCCTAATTGCCACCTAGGTGTGCCAAAGGGAATCTCCATGTGACGCCATCTAATCTGGATCAGCAATAGAAGTCCTGTCGGCAATGCGTACCGCATGACGACGAGGTGGCGGATGATCCTGCAGTTCCGAAACGACCCTCGCAAGCAGTAAGTTATTCGAAATAGGTACTCCTTGTCTAGGGCCATCTTTCATAAATGCTCAGCCAAAATGAAATCTTCAAATCTGCTCTTAGCTGCTCATTTCGGGCAAACCATGGAAATTCGGCTATCATCCTGATGACCTGATTCTGTAGAACTTCTAGACTCTTCAGAAAACCAGGAGCCACCGTACACCAGGCAAGTGTACCGTACGCAATAATCGGATGTATACGCATACAGCAAAACAAGTTTAGTCCTAACGTCCAGTACGCTTCTTCTATATATTAGTGGCAGAAACGCATCTGTTAGCAGACCTAAATTTAATATAAGTCTGCTAGCAAGAGATTGTGTATTAAACAAGCAGATTCCGTTACAGGAAACAACATGCGGAATTTGTTAAGCTGAAAAAGAGACTGTCTACGTACTGTACTACTGTACAAAATTGGCAAAATGGCGGCTTTCTGAAATGGATTCAATATATTCAAGGGGCGACATCAATGCTAGAACTGTACGCACAAGACTATTAAGTTTGCTGATGTAAATAATCTAGGGAAAGAGGAACCATCTCCGACTCAATTCATTCTAGTTTAATCTAGTAAAGCTACTACCAACGATTCTGGACGAGTAAATTACCAAGGCATATGCCCAAAAGTAGAATCGATTCTCAAAAATTATCAAGACCAGAACACCCTACGGAGACCAAGTTAACACATTACGAACGACGAACGATAACAGAACAGGTTCAAAAATTAAAAGAGGCTGTTTGTGTTTATCTTATGTTTATTAATTTCGAAAACGTCTTGCGCAGTTTAAAACACCAAAGTACGTGGCGAATATTACCAGAATACACGGAGAAGACTAGGATAAACATAGGTACATCATTAAGATGATTTGTAGAACTTCAGAAATCCAGATCATACACAAAGCCCCCTGAACAATATGTTTGCCGTACAGGTAGAATTCCGAGCAAAGTAAACGTATGGTCATCATCGACGCACAAGGGCCAAAAATCAGAATACTTAATTCATATAAAATTTCTTCTGCTAAATGCTTGCAAAACTTGCATAATATCCAGTTCCTTAATACACATGCCTCAAGCCTTCAAAAATATATGTTTCAAAGGAATTTGTTCTTTTACCAATATAAAATTATAGGAAGAAAATAAAGCACACTAGTTTTATTTATAATGTAATTAAAAAAAAGAAAATGCAAGCGGATTAAGAACGCCATCAGCCGATGTTCTAAATTGAGCTTTGAGAACAAATGAGTACAGGAAGACTAAAATCTATTTGTGGAAGCATATGAAATGCTACAAGCAAATCAAAAAACATCCAACTAACGATGTTTTTTTTTTCGAATCCGAGTTTCCTAGTTAACAAGGTGTTTCCTTACTACAAATCTCTTTCCCACGCAAAAAAATCTCCAATTATTTCCTCACGTTCCTCTTATCGGCGAATATATTATCAGCTCGACCATAAATGAAGTCCTTCATATAACATCAATTTTTTGGCCAAGGTTTTCCGTCTTAAAAGCGCGATAAACCCAGCCGATAAAGATACGGTTCCACCTCCCCACCGCTCCCTCAGCCACGTACTCCGCTACCGCCTTCTATCCAACAAATAAATATCTTTTTTGCGTGTTCGGTTTCTTGAAAGAAGCGACCTAATATGGAGCTGCGGCGTGTTATGTTGGTATTTCAGAAGTTCCCCGTTCGCAGAGATAAAGACGTTTATTTATAGCTTTTGCCGGCTAACATTAATCATCCGAACGGTGCGTGTTCTATCGCGATGTGTACTTTGTGTTAACTCTTTTATAGCTTACGTGTATGTATATGTTATTGTGTAGCCGAAAAATAGTGTAGATAATCGTTAGAATTTAGGAGAACAAAGGGGTGATTAAATTCAAACGTATGGTACAATGATTAAAGCAGGAGTAACTTTTTCATTACTATAAACGCTATTTGCACATACAAAATCTGCAATTACAACTCAGTTTCTGGCCCAGCATTGATTTCTAAAGCAATGATAATTGTTTAAGAATATATTAACTATAACAGGAAAGAATTGCTAATTAGGTAGACCGAATATATCTTCGCAATTTCTTCCCATAACCACATTAGCCAACCTATCAGTGGCGACCTTGGGTCTGAGAGACCCAGAGGAAAATAAGTTTAATTCTATGTATCTCATCTCTAGATATTAGTCACAGATTTGACCGCTAGAGTACCTTCCTATTATATCCTCTAGATCAGCGCTGTTTCATTTCCAGTTCAGGTTAGGACAGTGATCGGATAAACAAATTTATAATGTGCTCTAGGCATCAGAGACCCAGGGTCACCACTCACGTTATTTTTTTTAGCATGGATACTTCAGCCTTAATCGTCAAGAAGATCAAAAACTGGTTAATAAGTTATTACAAGAACATTGCGAGGAGTACCAGGTGTTATCTGAGAGTGACGATGAGGAGACAGACCCTAATCTTCATATAATTAGTAACCATGATACATACAGAGAGTAAAGTACATTTTGTATTTTTTTTTATCTAAATACAATAACAATTTGTTTATTTTGTATTTATTTATTTACTACAAATTATTAATAATTTTCGGTTTGTCAGACCCAAGGTTACCACTGGTGTTGGAGTTCTTTTCAAGTCACCACTGAAGAGTTAAAGCCTTCTATTACGAATTCTATCTTTCTATCTCTAATTATCCATACTTCGAAAGCGTCCTGTTATTTGGAGATATTTTGCAATATTCCACAAAAACTCTTCAAGTAATAGTTGTCTTCCCCTTTCGAGAAAAAAAAAGCAAATTTAAACGAATCTTTGGAGAAATTTTTACGTTGAATTCAAATATAGTACACGCAGAAAAATGGTTTCTTGCATCAAGAAAATATTATTGTTTCAAGACTATAAAAATGTATAATATAAGAAAATAATTTTCTTGAAATTTAATATGAATCAAATAAATATTTTCTTAGGGTTAGAAAATCAAGAAAATCTAAGACAGAAAAATGTTTGTTCCAAGTGAACCACTTAGTTTTAAATTAAGAAGATATTCATATTAAATGTGGGAATGAAAAAATTGTCCAGCATTCATAAAGTTCTATTGAGGAATTAGGCGAGCAGTTTCGTGTTAAAAAAACATCTACAAAGATATCCAATAAAAAAATTAATGATTAATATTTAAGTTTATTTATCCCTTTTATTATTATTTATTATATACTTAAAAAGCTGTTGTTAAATTAGTACACGTGATAAATAGTAATAAAAGAAAAAAAAACATTAACCGGTATCTTTTGAAAATGTTTATGAAACGTTGTACATTAAAGATCATATCATTGTATGGGTAAGTATGGTATCGGTATTCCAGTTCCATCGCTACTATCTAGGACGGCGTGGCTATAACTGCTGGTACTAGGTGGCGCCAGGAAATATTTCAGTTGCTGTTTTTGAAGATTAGTGGCATAAACTGAGAGATGTGAGAGCAATGTAGCCACGAGCAAGAAGCTTTAATGCGAATCAATACCAGGAGCTATTTATTAGCAGTATCCTGGTTATTGTTTCTAGGCACTTTTTTCATGTGTACTTCTACATTAAGTTCACTTTCGTTTGAATATTATTCTGTAGATAACGTCTACTTTAGCCTTTTTAAAATCAGAGCAAGCTGAATAATTTACTGCATTATGTACGGATATGTCGTACTGTTTTAAACAAGGTAAGCGCAATTAATAATGTGAATTAAATAATATGCATTACAAGAATTCTAAGAAAAAAAGTGCTTTATTTTAAGAAAATGAAACTATCGATTTATGAACAATACCTAAATGCTTTCTAGAATTAAGAAAACTATTTGCTATCCTTAAGAAAATATTATTTTGTGTTATAACGGCCACTTTGTACTAAGAATCGCTTTCTTCAAATTTTCTGCAAGATTTTCTTGAATCAAGTTAACAAATGTCTTAAACAAAGAAATACAATAATGTATTTCATAACAAGTATATACTTCTCTTAAGCGGAGAAAGACACGCTACGAAAATATTTCTTTTGATTGTATTGCGGATAATTGAAACAGTAATTGTCTTGAATTAAGACGGATAATTTTGATACAAAAAAACAGGTAAACGTTTCTCTGTGTGTAGTGAAACCTATACAGCTTTCATCTATTTCGATACTTTTGGGCGAACATCCTTGTTTTAAATACAAATCATAGCTTCGACACTATTAAAAAGAACATAATCTACAGATTTCAAGATTGAATTTGTCTTAATGCCTACGTGATTTAAAATTAAAGCAGTAATATCATTTCATCCTCAAAGAAGAACGATGTCCAACCCAGTAAAAATCCAAGATCTCGTCTATTTAAAGTGAAAGAGATGTAATCAATATCACAAACACCATCTTTACTTTGTCACCAGTCGTAAGAGAGGCAAATTAAACCAAATAACTTTATGAACTATTGGCAATTTCAAATTTTCCTTGGCGGAGTCTCAGTTAGCATTTTCTAACGGATCAATGATAACCTCTTTAATTTGGAACAGGCTGCATTTGATTCAAAAACATCGATCAACCCATTATTTATTTGACCTATACTCTCAAGTATAAGTGACTTAAGTATGTGACATACCAAACAGCATACGTAAATGATACTCCAACGGAAATTCTACACCATGGCGCCCCGAAACAAAAATGCAATACAAAGAAGCCGTCGGAAATATATAAATATGTAGTGACGAAATCGATTCTAGCAAATGCCCATCCACACATGCACATTTATATTTGTATCAGAAAGTAGCGTGATATTTAGAATCTATACATGCAGTATACATGTGCAAACACATACAGAGGGGAGATGGTGACTAAACAGGAAACAATTTCGGTGTAAAACGAAACCTCTTGGGTATAAGCGAGGTAGAAGAAACCTTTTGGTGAACCAGTCGGTCTGCTGAAATAGATATCAGACGTATTACGTTGTTTTCTAAATTTATACCTTGCCATATGAACTTGCTTAAGGTATACATAATATAGGTATTGGTTTTTTTAGAAAAAGGGGGAACGTGTTTACTTATCCGTTAGACAGTTTTAAGAATAACTAACTTCTTTGAAACGTTATTTTTAAACTATTCCGTGAAATCATTTGATGTCATTCTGAAATGAGCGCATTTTATTATGGTTACTCATCGATTCAGAAGAATTCATTTTAGAATAATAGCGTTTCATACATAAGTGTGTTTAATTTCTAAAGCTAGGAGGAAAGAATATTTACTTTCCGAACTTGCAAAATAGACAGGGTATATGAAACAGTATCTACTCTGTTTTAGCTTTTGATTCGACCAGACGAAAGGAGAATAGTATAAACAATGACAGAAAATTGAAATTACAAATATACTACTGTTTGTATTGTAAGCCTACCAGTGTTTACCTGTCTTTACTAATTTATTGAACAAATAAGCGAATTTGAAGGGAGATGTATGGTAAGCCCACGCGAGGGCGTGTTTCCATATGAGAAATAGCCTGACGAATTGATCATCATTGTAATGTAAATCTGCAGTTAAGGAGTTGAAAAAAGTATCAAAGACCGGATTCTGGAGACGTAGACTTAGAGCGCTCTAGCGTAACCATAGTGAATCATTATAGAATATGGTTTGTCTGCCTAAACCAGTAACACCTCTACATCGGCAACAAAGATTACAATGGGCAATGAAAAGACAGGAAATCATCCTTTACGATGAATCCCAGTTTTGTTTACGCCAAAATAACAGAGGTGTTAGCAACACTTCGACCAAAATTGAAATCGAAGTTTTTCAATAAGTGAACAATGGGAAGCAGTTGGGGAGTCAAAAGTAAGTTTGTGAAGTCGAGCTAAAGACTTAACTTGCAAACTATGTCAACAGTTTCTGCGTAATGTGAAGTAAGAACATGTTGATTCAGCTTAAATGATGGGTGAAATTATATTGGAGAATTAAAAGGGGGATGTGTTATTAGTAGAGGCCACCACTTGTTTTCCCTAGCAATGGCGCCAAGGCGGTGGTTTTAATCGAATAAAAATGCGAGTAACATCCTGAAATGTTTCTCTCGGGGAAATTTTGGGAAAAATTTGAAATTTTCTAAATTAATCTAAATTTCTAAATTCTTTGTGGGGTCGGGAGTATTCTTGGATACTCTTTGGGCAATTTTCTTGTGAATTTTGAATTAAATAAATTGAAGTTAACGAACTTTAGAATTAAAGCTGATGTCATATAAACACTATGTTTATAATAACCTCTACAGGAATCTGCCTGCTCTAACCTTTAACCTTTTCTTCTTTGAAATTATTCTTTAATTTCGTTATCGAACACTTTCAATGGAAACTGTAGTCAAAAACACTAGTTAACTTAACGAAAGTCTAACCAGAATTGATGAATTTTCTGGCGTCCCTATCTTCCTTTGTTTTAATCGCGCAAGGCGATTGTTTACTTCCACAGCTAATTTTGATGATTTAAATCCAAATATAAATTGTCTGATGTCTTTCGATGAAAGGAAGTTATTTGTAAAAATAGCATAGAAGAATACATGCGGGACAATCACAACACGTTAAACATTGTCAATATAAATATATAAATAAAATGATAAAATATAAATACCTAGATAAATAAAATCCGTGTAAAAATAAAATACCAACTTGAAAAGGAGATAGCGAGGAAGAAGAGGATAATGACCATGAGGAGTCATTCTTCTCCTCTTCAAAACAAATAAGTAGAAGACTATAGTGAAAAAGAGAAGAACGGGTATGCAACCAAAATGCGTGGGTAAGTACGTTGTAAGGTTTTCGGTGACTAAAAGATGGAACAAATCGCCAAATGGCAGCAAGGCTTGAAACAAAGTTGAAATTGACTTTCACGGCAAGAACGTATCAGTTGACAATGAACCAGGAGGCTAGCAAAATTGCATCCGCACTAGCTAAAGAACGGACATCACGATATTGAGAGCGATTAGTTATGAAAGCAGGTTGAAAAAGTTCATTATCATATTTACTAAAACACTTCACTAATATTGAATGATCGATTCTTTAGGTAATTGGTTCAGGATTTCTCTGCCGCACTGATTGGCTGATTGAGTACGTAATTTAATTATGAAGACAAACATCGTTTAGTAGTTAGTGTTAGAGGCAATATTTCCAACCTGACCTATTATATCAAGACAATCTTATAACCCACTGTATTTCCTTCCTTTAGTGACTGTCTCCTTTTACATACTCCATCGTTCCAAATGGATGGAATTTCATTTGACAAATGATACAATACCTTCGAGAAATTTAGACGATTTAAATGGCATGTTAATAATGAATGAATTGCAACCTCTAACCGGAACCATACTTATCCCATACGCGTACAAATTTTTAATAGATTGTTACATTCCGCTAAAAAATAAAACAAAATTCCCAATGAACTCATAAAAAATATAGTAGGTCTAATACCTAAAACAAGTTACATTATTAACTAGTAATACCAGATATGCAATTTCTCTTGAGCAGCTAATTTCCAATTCACATTGATCCATTGAAAACGAAAATTATGAATATCTAAACGACCAACACAGTGTACAACAGGTTTCTTGAAAAAGCAAAAGTGACGTGCGTTAAAAGAGCAAAAAAGCAAGCTAACCAATGGAGAAATTATCTTCGTTCTAACGCGTAAGGTTGGCGTACGACGTTATAAACTTCTGACGTTTTTTCATTCATCTACAAAAACCTACGTATTATGTTCGTACGCAAGCAAAACTCGCTTTTCCTCTCCGCCATTGAATATGCAGCAAGCAGATACATACATACATAGATAATACCCGCTTTATAAATAAAACTTCACAAGCGGGAATAAATTTATATCCATTTATATGGAAGAGAGCTTGAGAATACGCATCGCTCGGACAAGGTAGGTGATCATCACGCACATTCTAATGTATATATGTAATAATGTCTGTATCACACTAAGAAAGGCAGTGTATAAATGGATATACACTGCCTTTCGTTGGTTTAGGACCATTAATCTTCTACACGTAGCAGGCGTCAAGTGAAAGTATAGCAACTTAAAACAATTTAGAAACCGGCTTTTCCATAGACGAAGTAAAAACTTGAATTAGATTTTGGTAATGATATTGGATTTACAAAAATGACATTGCTTTTTACCGTACTTTCTTGTAGTCGACCTTATAATGGCATTTACACTAGTCACAAGTTATTTATTAGATTTTTGTCTGAAACTGGCCGAGGCCATGTTAAATATCACTTTTTCTCGCTTCATTCTAGTTGAATGTTGAGTAAATTATGTGACAACATGATTCTAATCTCGTAATACAAGGGATACCTTTTAAATTTTTACAAAAACAATAAGTGACAAAAATTTTGGTACAAATCGTTTTATTGTTTTTCAAAATATTCGCCATTAAGATTTAGACACTTTTGGATGCGTTCGAACCAATTTTCGAAACATTATTATTATATATATAATATATTTGAAGGCATCAACAGATTCTTGAGGTGATAAAAATCGCTGTCTACGCATCTTTTTGTTTGACATTCGGGAACAAAAAGAAATCCTTAGGTAACAAATCAGGTGAATACCGGTAATGAAACATTAATTCGATGTTTTTCTCCTCCAAATAATCAACTGTTTGACATGCTGTGTGACGTGATAAAGGATGATGCGACGTTGTGGATTGTTTTTCCTGATTTCATCGATGAACTCTGCAAGCAAATTATTGTATACAATTCCCCATCGATCCTCCAAACCAATGCTTGCGACATGTCCAGTACAACGAAAGGAACAAGCAATCGTTTTCTTGAAAGTGCTTCGAGAACGAACTTTTGCTGGATTCAGTTCATCTGGAAACACGAATATTTCCAAGTTTTGTCACCTATTGCGATGTTGTATACGGATTTTGAAGTTCCTCTGTCAGATTTTTTTAGTATTTCCTTATACCAATTGACACCCCCCTTTCTTTGTGCTTGGATCAAATTATGAGGAATCCATCGGCAACAGATCTTTTTCGCACCTTAATATTCATGCAGAATCATTTGCATTGCAGTCTTCGATACGCCTAGGGATGCCTCTATTTCACGGTAAATCAGATGCCGCTCCTCTACCATGTTGCACACACAACATCAATGTTTTTTGGAACAACAACCGATTTTGGTCGACCTTCACGAAATCCATCACTGACGAAAGCATGATCATAACAAAATTCTGCAAACCAGTTGTGTCTTTTCTGATAGTGCTTCATTACCAAAAGCTGAACGATGCGATTTGAGGCATTGCTGCTGTGTTAGGTCTAAAATCCATTTTTTTTCACAAAAATGCTTTTTCTAAAACGTTTACTGTAAACAAATTATTCGGCCGATTTCGAAAATGTCAAATTTCACGAAAATAGTAATGTCAAACTTCGATAACGCCATCTGGTGGTCGTTTGTAAAAACCTATGACGCTATCCTCGTACTTAACAATCTACCGATTTTGTATGTGTAGCAAAACAGTTACTTTACACAAAGACCGAATTCGATGAAATTGGATTTGTTGCAAGTTCGTTATAAGAGGACGCTAATGTGCTAATGTGTTTTCTTCAGTGTATAACTAAGAGGATAGCGTCTTTTGGTCTCATTCTGATTACAATCGCCTACATTATTCCTTTTCACTGGTTAGCGAAGATGAACTAATTGCACTAATGGCTACTTTTCCTAACAAGTGTACCACAGTTTTTTCATACATGACTGTAGATTTGTTTTTGTATTACTTCTAAAAATCATTATCAATCTCTCAATTTCATCTTGTACCTTTCCTGAACGTTGGTAAACGGCTGAAATTGTCCCAGTGCACAGAAAGGGTAATCGCGAACTTCTATCTAATTACAGGCCCATTTCCATAATATCCAATTTTGCTGAACTTTATGAGAAGGTATTAATTACAGGCATTTATAATAGCATTCGCTCTTTTATTGCATCAAATCTATATGGCTTCATTCCCGGGAGATCTACAGATACGAATTTGACGAGCATATCCCAATTTATCTGTGAAGTCTTGGACAGACGTGGCCAAGTAGATGTGATTTATACAGACCTGTCCAAGACTTTTGACATGATCAATCATGAAATGTTATTGAAGCTGAGCTCCTTCGGTTTTGTTCATTCAGCGATGTCTCGTCGAATCGTACCTGAAACAGAGAAAGTGTTATGTTACTTATAATGGATGTTGGTCTCACGACTTTGTTCTCGCCTCTGACGTCCCCCCAGGGATCAAATCTGGAACCGTTACTGTTTGTGTTTTACATTAATGACTTTCTTTTGAAAATCGGCCTTCCTATCTTCGCTTATGCAGATGATATTAGAATTTTCTCTGAAATATCTTGAATTGATGGCACGAGGAAACCGCAAAGTGGACTTGATATGCTGGTAGAATGGCTTTTTAAACTAAAGCTAAATGTTGAAAAGTGCCGTGTACTTACCTACTCGCGTTCTTGTTCACCTTACTTATTGACCTGCCAAATCAGAGGTACCACTTTGTCACGTAACCTTAAATTTAAGGATTTAGGTGTACATTTCGATACCACTCTCACATTTAAATCTCACATATACTTCAATAATCCTTCATTATTAAAGTCGTTATACTTTGCCTTTGTACTAAGTAAACTGGAATTTGGTGTCCCTTATATACTTGTGACCTTCTAAATCTAGATCGTATCCATCGCAAATTCCTAAAATTCTTATTATCTTAGATTGAAGGAAGTTACCCTGAGAGAGATATGGATAGGATGAACTACTAGAAAGGCATGACATGCTGGCTTTGAACACAAGAAGGGATGTCATCTGCGACAAATTTCTACAAAAATGACATACTAGGGTACGTAAGGATTCATTTATAAGCGCGAGTCCAATGTATATCGCGAATAGTGTTGCCGCTTGTGCTGGAGCGTCCTTGATTCGCTACGCGCGCTCCCAACTTTATACTTTCATAGCGGGCAAACGTTGTAACACTGTCCATATATTTAAGCGGTTCACTTTAATACGGAACTTACGAACGCGGTAGATTGTCACTATATACTAGAAGGAAAGAATTTTCTTGTGCCTTGTTTGAATTCAAGATGTGATAGTAGCTTCATTCTTCCATTCGCGAGGACTAACATCATAAGACAAACGCCGACGTATACTTTGTCCAAAACAGCTAATAGGCGATGCGATTTATTTAAGTAAATTTTATTTCATATATTGCATTCTGTTTTTATTTTATTGTATATTCAATTATCCTGTTAATGATCAATCATGCCTGTTGGGAAATGTAAGTTTATTATTATTATTATTAAGATTATTAAGAGGAGTCATTTCTGAAATTCTTCTATGTAGTGCTTTTTTTTTAGAAATTTGTGAAGGTTAAGGTTAATTTTTACAGTTTTTTCTTTTAATCCACTTCTCTAGCTAATTAAACGTTTAATTTCCAATCTCATAATTACCAAGTTTAGAATTTGCCATTTTTTCTGAATTGTACAATTCTCAACTTTAAAATAATCAATGTTAACGAAATCCAAACCCCCTCTGGCCATTGCATAGCAAATTCATTTAAATGTCTTGAACTTGTTAAACATAGTCAAGGTTAGTTCCTCACGAAATTCCATTGAGTTACTATTTTTCCAAATATAATTGCTTGATTCCGTTACTCTGCTTTTAATGAAGCTTAAAGACCAATCTAGTTAATTCGCCAAGGAAATCCTTTCGAAAATCTTTAACTAATAATACGTTGCTAAATGTAATTTGGTAACATATTCTTCCAAAAAATTTAAGCGTTGCATTCCGATTTAATTACTTTTTTCCTTGCAGCAGATACCTATTCATCTACTAATAATAATTAATTCTATCAAAATTAAAATGTTCCTAATATGATGATTGATAGTGAAAAATTACTCTTTCTTATTACAAAAAAAAAACATCAAATTGGGAACAACACATTGATCTATGATTATCAAGATTGAAGCATTAAAATGTTAGTTTTTAGGATTAATTTAACAAATTTACGACTAGAATGTTTCATGACTTTAGTATAACCTATATAAATGTTCATACTATTTTGGTACACCGCTATATAAAAATACATACGCGCAGTGTTGTGGCATTATAGTAATATCCATAAACGCGGGTGGCAGGGACGTAAGGCGAAGGAATATATTTCAGAAAGCGAAGAAAAGGAGAAGAAAAAAAATGAAGAGAACTAGTCTGTTCATATGAGCGCGTACGCCTGGAGTTGGAGAGTCTTATTTATTGGAGACGTTTAACCGAATAAGGGAAGACCAGTACACTCTCTCTCCGTGGTGTTGGAGCAGATTCCACGACGCGAGAACTCGTCCCTGCCGCACACCCTTCCTCCCGCTCTTCTCGCTGGAACTCGATGCTTATAACCGACGACAGAACCGGGGACCAATTACCACACCGAGAAAGAAACCAAACGACGTAACGACTACGCCGATACAAGCAAGAAGCAACCAGCCGAAGAACGACTTTCGACTTAACAAAAGTGAAAAAGGCGAGCAATGAATTTATCGTTTATTCGGCGGAGCTTTATATAATCGTTTATTGAACGATGCTCTTAAATGGGATTGTCTGGATTAATTATTTGTAATTGAAGAATTCTAATAATCTCTTTGCTAACACGTGTTTGTTAATCAAGCAATTTACAAAAATAAATATGGAAATATATCAATTCTTATTCGAAATGAACATGCAAGAAGATAATTAAGGCTTCGAAAGAGAACAGGTGCTTCGTAAATGGGAATTATATCTTTCCAAAGCAATTAATGATTTATGGAGTATAGTCAGTGCAGTCACCTACACAGGAGTGTAACCATAATTATGCTATTAATAAGTTCTTAGAGTAATATGGAAAATAACGTTGTCGAAATGTGCCTTTAAAAAGATCCTGGCCTTGGTTTTAAATATACATGGTTTGCTGCTCAATTCTATATTTTCCATTAGACGTCTCTAAAGTGTGATAAGGAGTCGCCATATATGAGTTTAATATTTTTTTAAATATCTCCAAGCTCTTCAACCGAAAATATCAAAATCTGTGGAAATTCTCTGAAGGCTCCCAAATGAAAATTTTTGCACTCATATCTCGATTAATTCTTCAAACCATCATTTGAAGAAAATTTCATTTCTTCTAAACCTTTTACTTCAGATAATAATTTGGTGAATGGAAGTGCGGTTAATCATTTTAAAGCTTACTTCATCAACTCTTCGTACAACGCTATCAAAGATTTGTGTACACGTATATTGCTTTGTACGCAAAGCATATTTTCGGAAACTCTTTTCACGGTATCTCTGAATTACTTTAAGGTGGTCTGGAGCAACTACTACTGAAGTACATCATGTACTTCAAATTTTCGCACTCATATCTCGACTAATTCTTCAAACCATCATTTGAAGAAAATTTCATTTCTTCTAATCTTTTTACTTCAGATAATAATTTGGTGAATGGAAGTG
Source organism: Dynastes maya (assembly GCA_029619315.2). Taxonomy (NCBI): domain Eukaryota; kingdom Metazoa; phylum Arthropoda; class Insecta; order Coleoptera; family Scarabaeidae; genus Dynastes; species Dynastes maya. The sequence goes on along the minus strand of JAROYE020000004.1, from coordinate 52,568,095 downwards.
CGGTTAATCATTTTAAAGCTTACTTCATCAACTCTTCGTACAACGCTATCAAAGATTTGTGTACACGAATATTGCTTTGTACGTAAAGCATATTTTCGGAAATTCTTTTTACGGTATCTCTGAATGTACACGAAATTACAAAAATGTTTCCTCTATCCATCTTCCAATCCAAACAAATTTAGCAAAATGAGTCGTACCCTAACCAATCTACGTAGATCAAGAATTTTGGAATCCACTCAATCACAAACAAGAATACAAAATATGCGATGTGATACACACATTTGTAGAAAACGTTCCAAGGTCAGTGCATTTCAGATAGCACTGGCCAAATGGTATTTACATAGTGAAACCTTTATATGATGTTAATGGCTTTCCTACGGAGAGTGTGTGATTTATTTTTTGTGCATACCTAGTTGGAACGATTTTTATCGACGGTTCACTGAATGGCCAAAAGTATTCGGAATCGCTGAGAGACACAATTCTACCAGCTATTGGCAATATTTCTGTAAATGGGAGGATTATTTACCACGATGGGGCACCACCACACAGTACCAGGGAAATTACAGAATTTTTAAATAATAAATTCCCGAATGGATAGGGCGTCATGGGCCGCTGAAGTGGCCGGCAGGAAACCCTGATTTAAGCCCGTTGGACTTTTTTGTTTGGAGTTACAATCCGACGAAGCTAGAAATCTTTAGGGTATGAAACATCACTTTCAAGAAAGATTAAAACACTGTATAGCAGCGTTTGGTCAACAGTTTGAACACTTGCTTAGTTAACTTACTTCATGATACAATTTTTTTCATAATTTATTGTTCGCTACCTTTTTGTGCTAAGAGAGTATTTTTTGTTGTTTAAGTTTAGGTAGGTAGTTAATTTTTGATAAAATTCAGATGTTAGGAGCGTATTTTTTGTTTAAATAAATAACAGCCATTCTGAATTACATGTCTGCTTGTAGCGAATTGCTGGAAAACACTAGCTGTGACTTTGATTGATACAACACGGACTCAGATTTCCAGCTGCAAAATTGCATCTCATTATCTCTACTAAAAATTCCTAAAATTGCCGCTAAAAGCTGCTGCATTCTTTTCTTTAATTTCGATTTTACTCTTCTATTCCAATGTATGTGTATGCATTCAGGAGCAAACATAGAGAAGGAGGTTTCCAACGTGGTGATACCTTCATCAACATAACTATCTTCTGAAATTTTCTGAAGAATGGAATCGACTTTCAATCACCAAATTAACAGGGAAATCTTTGTTTAACAATATAACTTCACCATAGTAACCGCTTTTGATATTGCATTCGATGAGGTTCTAACCCTTTCCAAAATGTTCCCTACCAACTCGCAAAAGCAGAAGGCATATTTTAACAACCAAATTTCGCATGTGCATTTGCTAACCAGGAGAGGGTTTGGTCTGAATGACTTTACTCAAAATGTTGAAGTTACGTAGCAACAATTATCGCGATTTCTTCGAAATTGAAATGATTTTTGGGATAAAATTTCCTAAACTGGAATAACATGCGTCACGGCACCTTAAAAACGCAAGACGAAATTTACAATACGACGCTACGTGTCTCGAGCAGGCTATAAGAGCATCAGGAAGAAAGCCACTCATTCCCAGAAAGCGTAAATAAAAATAAAACACGTGCTCGGAATCAGTTTTGCCAACTGCGAACGACGCAGTTACCTAAACGGCACCGAAAAAAGGGACGCGTAATATTGAATTTCGAACGAAACGCATTCACGGCGAGGCTTTTCGGCCTTTCCTTTAGATTTCTTTTCTTCGCGCACATCTACATAGCTGCGTGCCATCTTCTTCTTTATACGCTTCTCTTTTTCGTCGCTTCGGCGTCCCGCTGGTTGCCTTGAAAGCGATCAGCGGACCGTTGCAAATTGTCTGCCGTGTTTGGACGTTACATACACACACTGGTATATACAATACGATATCTGTAGGTATTGGAGAAGCAGAACAATGTATAGATGCTAACGTATAAAAGAAGTGCGTCATCGAAAAGTGGTTGCAGGTCGTTTTTTTTTTTTTTTTTTTAATTGCTTGAGGTTGATATTGTTTCAAGCTACATTGTGCGTGTGATGTTGGAATTTACGCAATAAAAAAGTTGTTTGAAAACAGCTTATTATTTGATGCACTACGAGTCATGAGTATCTTGTCACCTGTAGAAATAAATCTAAATATGATGATATGTGAAAGCTTGATTTACTTGTACTACTAGGAATACCTTTAGACATCTTAAATGTTGATTTTTACAAAATTTTGGGTTTGGTTCTTTTAAATGTCTTCGTCTTTTACGTTACCTCCTCACCACGAATTGTACCTGTCTTCAAGAAGGGAGATTCTACTCAAATTCGAAATTATAGGCCCATCGCTATACTTAATAACTTTGCGAAGATTTTTGAACATATTATATATACTACGATATACAGGAATACTCGCTCACATATCGCAACTTGCCAACACGGCTTTGTGAAGGGACGCTCGACAGTAACAAACCTGGCCTGTTTCACACAATTTATAAGCGAAACTTTAGATGACTGCGGACAAGTTGACGTTATTTTTACCGACTTCTCAATCCAATCTTGGTCCATTGATGTTCATTCTATACATAAACGACCTCTTAACATCCTTATCTTGCCATGTCCTCGCTTATGCCGACGATGTTAAACTGTTTTGTAATATTAACTGCCAACAAGATATCAAGAGTCTTCAGACGAACATTAATATACTGACCGAGTGGTCAAAATCCAATACACTGACATTAAATTCTAGTAAATGTAATTTTATGTGCTTCACGAGAAAAACAAATCCATATATCTCCACTTATCAAATCAACGATATTTCCATCGACAAGATTACCAATCTTAAAGATCTAGGTGTCACTTTTGATCCAACTTTATCGTTTAACATACATATTGAACAAATTTGTTCATCTGCCTCTAAAATGATGGGTTTTCTTATGAGAACGTCCAAATACTTCAATGACGCACTAGTGCTAAAATCCCTTTATTTTGCATTTGTACTCTCGAAATTGGAGTATGCCTCTATTGTTTGGTATCCTTTCTATATGTCCCATCAAGCTCCAATTGAACGTGTTCAGCGTCGATTCCTCAAATTCTTGTCGTTCAAAGTTAATGGCGAATATCCGCCTTGGCATACTTCTTACAACACCCTTCTCGAATCGCATCAATTTCGTTCATTGTCATCCCGTCGTGATTACCATAGCGCCCGATTTTTACACAAATTATTAAATGATAGGATCGACTATATGCAGCTGGTTTCCCACATAGGATTCAACGTACCTCGAATAGCATCTCGTTATGCTCCAACCTTTACTATGCCGACACCGAGGACCAATCTTCGTTTGCGGTCGCCAATCTATCACATGATCAGGAACGCTGAGAAGATATCTAGTGATATTTTCACCGGAGAGTTGGCGCCATGATACACGAAACATAATAGTTTTTTGTATAGTTATGTCATGTTTTTAAATCAATATGTATTGTGTTCACAATGTGTATATTTGTCCTGTAATTGGGTTTATCTGTTGGACAATAAACATTATTATTATTATTATTATTATTATTATTATTATTATTATTATTATTACTTGCCGAAATATTGCAAGTGACATTTGATTGCAGTGAAATTAACCTAGGTCATTTAGTATGTCTACCAATTTTATATAAATAAAATTTTCTTACATTTGAAATCCCTCTTTGGTGTGTATGTGTGTGTTAATAATATGCATACCAAATCACTTATAAAAACAAATATATTAATCTTTTGGGATAAGCGTTGTTTTCAATGGACACTTCAAAATTCAACCCGAAACCACTTACAAGGTAGCTACCCGAAATGTTAATCGCCGATTTTAATGAAACTTTGGCAGTTTGTAGAGCCCATCGAGTGTTGCCGAAAGGTACCTTCCGTTGCTGCATAGCTGCATATTTAAGGGGTGAAATTTGCCCTTGAAATTCGCCCCAAATTTCGTTTTTCCAACATATATGTTAAACGGTTAAAAATAGAAAAAAAAGTATTCCCTTGTTAGTTCTAACATAAGGTAAGCCTAAGCAGCCTCAACAATATAAGTTAAGAAGTACTCTTCGGTTCTAAATCGACTTTCTGCTTGTTATCGACTCATATTCATATTATTAAAACATTTTCGAAAATGTTTTCTTTCCAAGAACCCATTCCAATCCCCTATTATATTAGAAAAATGTTCTGCTTGCTGCCACGGATTTCATACGAGTTCGAGGAAGTGCGTAATTCTATTTATGAAGCCTTTATTTTTAAATATTTACATGTAGCCGTTAGTGGAGCTTGTAAAACGCTAATGGAGGAACAGGTGAGAATGATAATGTTACACAACGGAGGGCTATAATGGAAAGGAACGCTGGCTATAGCCACGCAGCATGGAGATGTATTTTGGTCTAGAACGTATGTATGTGGCGCGCTATTACTCAACAAACAAACATGTGTAGAGTGATGAGTGGCGTTATTAAAAAGCAATAAAAGCTAATAAAATATAAATAAACATGCTGGATGTTACGATGTACGAGCCTGGCCGTATATCTGGTAAATAAATACGGGGATTCTATTGTTGAACGTGCTGTTGTAACACATAGGCAATTTTGTTGTTTATTTTATTTAAAATAAATCAAATATATGCTGCGTGTGCGCGATAGAGAGGTATTATGGGAATGTTTATAGAGTTCGATTAAGAGATCGAAGTTCGTCCTGCAATAAATGAAAGCAATAATATCCCTAAAGATGCATTGGGATATATTCGCCAACATTCAGGATAATATGGAACAAATTTGCGCTGGCGCGAAATTGAAAATTACAAAAATTACAGACTTTTTTAATCGGTAACTAATACATGTAATATTAAAATGTATGTATGCAGTATTTCTCAAAATTTGCACTCTTATGTAAATAAATATCGTTTGAATGATGTAGTTATCGTTAATTTTTTAATCTGTCAAATGTATTTTATCCGTTTTGTTTATTACGAACTCCGCATATAAGGAACTGAATTTCTCGATCCCTTGCGGTTTTATATATCCGGACACCACTGTATAAGTTTGATTACTTACATTCTTTTCTCGTAGTTAAAGTAGTTGCATCAAAACGTAACTTCTAACTAGGGATGGGTCGTTATTTAACTATCTGTTATTTTATAACCGTTATGGATCCACTAGCGGTTGCAACTGTTATCTCGCTGCAAAAATAACAGGTATAGCACGGTTGCTTTCGGACTGTTGTGAACATATCATCGACCGCCGTTGCGGCGTACTCAACTATATGGCGCTACGACTGTCTGATCGAAACCGCTGTTTATTACAGATAATAGTTACAACTCCCCTAGAAAAATAACTTATCACGTACCTATATAAATATCCTGTCGAACGGTTATTACGGCGGTAGCTGACATCGAGTCGGGCGTTTATTATGGACATATTTTCTAAATAATTGTATGTATTGGAATTATCAAATGTAAAATAAAAGACCGATGTTATATAAAAAAATTACTTATAAAAACTAAAAATAAAACCGTTATATTTATTATATAGCATTTAAGCACATAGATATTCTCGCATCTCGAAGATTAAATATAAGAAAAATAACAGTAGGATCAGTCAAAATGGTGGAAATTAAACGCTGCTGTAACAATGATTGCATTGAATCTGATAGTACAACAATGAACAGTTTATCACTTGATTTATTTTAATCTATTAACCAGTTTATAATTTATCTGCAAAAAAATGTAATAAAATATTTATATTACAAAAAACTTCTGAATTTAAATTTTAGCGTGCTGCAAGATCAGCAGTTGCACATGTGCTATGTGGAATCATGATGCGTTATCGTGTAGAACTGTAGATTACGAAATAATGCTAAACCTTTTATTTTGCAACCGTTATTTCAAAGTAACAATAACGGTTGAAACTGTTATTTTAAAATAACAATTTTTCCCAATACTACTTCTAACACTGTAGTTAAAGAAAAAAATTCAAAGGATATTTCAAAATGAATTCCCAAAGGCGCAAGTATAATCCTATTATTTTAATTAAGTTTGTTAAAGTTTTTGTTAATAAGACTTACTGGGGTATGCCCTGGCTCCACCTCACTACTTATGTTAAAAATTAAGCACCTCACCAGTTAAGGGTTAATATAAAGTGTATACACTTTATATTTGCTGAAATAACAATTTCACCTCAAAACCGCATTCAATAAACAATTTAATACATATAAATTATCCCTCAAAGTACATAAACAGTAACTTTTATCATGTTCTCTCTATACAATACCGACAGAGCATTTCCTGAGATGAAACATAGACACAATCACTGCCAAATGGATATCATCTATCTAATACAAAGCCAAAGGGAAGCGAAAGCTCGTATAAGCCGCACAAAGCACTAGGAGGCTTAATTTGGAATCCTAACAATGGAATCAGTTAATTTGATTATTCCGTTTAGTAAATTAATTAATACATGCCGAGGGTTGATTTCCATTGTTTGTGCAAATATTTCTTTGTGGTTTGATATAAAAGAAGGTATATGACCTTAATTATATTGATGACATTATTATTTATGGTCTCGGCACACTCAGCACCACACAAATTATTAATTATGGACTTCATCTTCAGCCGCGTGATCGATTGTTGTTTGCTATAAAATCTTTTTCACAGAGCATTAGAAAAACTCCAACTGCACATCACTTTAGCATTTCATCCTAATAATTCACCACGAAAACGGTTTAGAATAGCTCATTTTATAAACATTGAGTACATCCACGCATAACCGTCTTCAATTAATCGTAAAACACCAACCAGACACATACAGATACGCTCCGAAATATACGCTTCATAAATTTCGGCCGATCACTAATTCCCTCTATTGATAAATTGCCCAGTTAATACGGAAATCTGTTTGCATTACGATGGTAGGTTGTTCTCCGTGGGGTCCTTTTCTTGAACGTGCAAGAGACGACTTTGCTCCGCATGAACAAGGACGGAAATAGCAATCTAACTTAATGAACTAATATGTCTTTGGTGTGCGTAAAAGGAAGCAGGGGATTGTTTCCAGATTCGCTCCGCCTCGTTCGAATCGCTGGGAAATTCGAATAATGGATTGTCGTGAAGAAAAATTAATTACTCGAATCGTTAAATTTAATTCCCCAAATATGGATATTGAAACTTCGCGTTGCGAATTAATATCGTTGAAGAAAATATTGTAATAGGTACCCTTATATTGATTTTAATTCCATTTAATGTTCGTGAAAAACGAACTTACAAGCAAACTGACAGAACTGTGACTCTTCAATTTCAATGAAACTTTGTATATTGGTAGACCATCAAAAAGTAAAGGACACGTATTTTTTTTTAGCGGCCCATATTCACCTTAAGGGGGTGTAGGGTGCGTCTGAAATTACCCCCAAAAACGCATTTTTCACCATAACTTCGGAGCCGCGCAAGCTATCGGGATGAATTAAAAACCAAAATGTTCTACTTCAAAAGGGCTTTCAAACGGACCATAGATAAATGTTCTCCCCTCCTTAGTGGGGAGGGGGAGAAAAATTCCACCACTTTTTCACCACCCTGGCTACAATTTTCGCCCTAGACAGGTCATAATTCTTTTCCACAAACTACATTTAGGCAAAAGCAGTTTACATTTATTTATGTAACTGGGCCTCGCCCTAAGATTGTGCGTTCCTAATAGTTTATAGATTACTTTCTTTTTGTTGTTGTTGTTATTTGTTTCAAGATTGGGAATGGCATAATAAAGGCATTTATTATTATATTTATTATTTAAAAATAAAAGTTCCTTTTTTTGCATTTTTTTCCTGGGTTGCATATAATAGAGGAAATATTTTTTATAAAGCGCGACCGCGCGCATACATATATTCCGTTATTATACCTATCTGATTGGTCTTCCGTTTACTATTTATGTGCATTTGGCATCTATCATGAACGATCTATTAGACAGTGAAAAATTCTGCACTTCCATTTATTTCTAGCGACTATAAATCGCGAAAAAGAATAGAGAACTTGGGATTATATAATACAGTACGAAAATATATTAAAGTGCGTCATAATGTCAGTAAGCTGCGTACAGTTTGGCCTCGTCTTCAGAATATTTTCAGATACACGTATGCATATCCCTAAAATAACTTTGAGATTGTTGTAGGAGGAGTTGATATTAGTGCCAAAAAATATTACGTGTATGTATGTACATAAAGGGGAAATGGTCGAAAAAGAAACACTTTCCGGATACATCAGCTATGGCTGGGTTCGCTTTAAATTCACTTAAACATCTTAACAATATTAAAAAACAAACAACACACTTTGCATCTTACATACTTTTACACATCTACATTTACGTCGGAAAGTTTTTGTATTTTTAGGTCTGTCATGAGGGTTTGTCTATCACGGAGTCGTCTAATTGAGTCATCAAGTAACGTCACCGCATTCATTCTCACATGCTACGTCTAAAAATAGCTTCATTTATCAAAAATTCCTCGTGAGATTATACTTGGGTAGATACCATCAAAATTTGCTGTGAAAAAAAACAATCGCCATCGCGATTAAAATAAAGGATAGGAGGGACGCCAACAAATTAATCAATTCTGGTTAGACTGTCATCGAGTTAATTAGTATTTTGGCTGCGGTCTTTAAAGTGTTCAAGATAGCAATTAGAAAGTAAATTCAAAATAGAAGAGAAGGCTCGAGGTTAGAAAGGCAGATTTCCTGTAAATGGCATAAGGAACATAGTGTTTATATGTCATCTTCTTACAAATCAGGATTAGTTTACGTTTTCAATTGTAATATTTGTTAAGTTCCATTTATTAATTTCAAAATTCATAAATAATTGCCAAAAGAGTATCAAAGAATACTCCCGAATCCCACAAACAACTTAAAAATTTTAATGATTGACAAAATTCAAATTTTTTAACAATTTTCCCTGAGGTAAAACATTTCAATACATACGTACACTTACGGTCAATCGAGGCTGATATGATACACCCTAAAAAATAGGGTTAATGTGATGCACTAGAAAAAATGTTATTTGCGTATTGCCAAAAACTACAAAAATATCATATTTACTAGGAAATATATTGTACTATTGTTGATCATAAAGAAATCGCAAAAAATACACTGAATACGGCAAAATTGAAAACTGAATCATTCCTTTTTTTCCCGTGACAGGTCTAAACTTTTATTGTAACTCCGTTATTAATTAAACTAGACATTATTTGAAAACTGTTTCATATTTGGGAGGAAATTCTCTATCTTCTTGCCTTTGGAGACCTCCAAAATATCAACTCTAATGTGAGATATCAGACCTCAAACATGTGGGGTTGATATTATACAGTTGAAGGGGCTAATGTGATGCAATTGAAGACACCATAAAAGCCACTCAGTCTGAAAGTGCAACAGAAGTGAACTCCAAAACAAAAGGACCTACTAATCTGACACAGCCGGCAAGAAGGGAGCTAAGCAAACACATATTTGTTTCGTCGGACAGTGATGCAGAAGTCCAGAGTGAAATTAACCTTCTAGACGAGGATAGCGATGACTACGACAGAGAAGATTTTGAAAGAAAGAGATATTGAGACAAATCATCATCTGGAATTTGAAGCGCTAATTGAGAATTGTAACAGAAGCAACATTAATCGCAGATTTTACAAAGCTAGGATTAACGACCGGGCCGTAGTTTCCAACCAAGAAAAAATGTTGCATTACGTTGGCCGAATAACTTACTTGAAGCTGATGAACCAAGAGTTAAATTCACAAGAATTAAAGAGAAGAAGAAGGATAAGATATGTTGGAGAAGCTTGCTGAACCTGATCTTGGACGAATAGCGGGAATTGATGTTCCGCTAGTTTTTCAAGAATTACAATCTTCAATAATCGTGTTATAATGGATCTTACGTCGTTTGTAAATATTTTTTGGTCAATTTTTTTCAATAAATCCGATTTAAAATAAGCTGGCTTTTTATTTTAGGACGTTGTTTTACAGCACCCGCGAGTAGCTTAAACAGTCGCTTGTATCACTGCCACCGAGACAAAACCCTGTATCAGTTTAGCCCCGTACACGTATGATATTCACCCCATCAGGCGGGACTGATTTGATACACGGTTTTAGATTTTTTTCAAATTACTGCTACTAGATATTTTCTGCCATCTATAAATGAATTCAGCATCAAGAGGTGCATATCGCAGTAGTTTTCGTAGCAGATTTGGTCCAGTGCTTTACGAGTTATGGTTGGGAAGTTTACATTTTTGTATCATATTAGCCCCGATTGACCCTACATTATGATATTCTTTAACTTAAAAATGTTGGTCTATACGCCAAAGTAGAAATGCGTATTGTACTACATTTTGATGTATTCACTTTGGTTAATTTTGTTTGCAAGCATCTTTACCTTATTGGTAATTGATGTCAAGGTTTAGGTTTCAGTTACAAGTTGTTTTTAAAACCAATATGAACAAGTTCAGGAAGATATTACAAAAAGACAACTACGCTATGCTGTGCCTGAGCTTCTGTACTATCCTCTTGATTCTTTAAGTTTATGAAAACGTTACTGGAGCTTCAAATTTTTGAATGTAAGGAGCTTAAATCTCAGGAACAATTATTTGATGTTTCATACTTACCGTGCTTTATTTAACGTACGTGTATCGACTCATATAAAACATTATTTTCATTAGTCACAAGATAAAACGCTTTCATTTCTCCGCTTCTCCACTAGACTATCGTTGACCAATGACCAGCCATCAATTTAACTAATGCGCGTTGAGATTGCGATCGTCGTCGGTTGTTTTTTTTATATAAAACCAACCGCGACTACTCAACTCGTACATACAAACATCGTAGTGACTCATGGTCACGTTCCCGCTATATCCACGATTTCCTCCCTCTATCGGGTCTTATCTACCACTTTCCCCAACGTTAGTAATGAATACATTAAGCCTTACTTATACGCACACAGAAACGTGGACATATGCTACTTGTATTTGTAGAAAAAAAGGTGGTGCTTGTCATTCGTGACAGGTAAGTTCCTAACGCACACGCTTCGTACCGAATCACGCGTAGTGTCGCACGCAGATCACAACAAAAGTATATTCCATGTTCCGATATGATCAAAATGATGCATATTGTACCTTGTGAGCCAAAATAATTGTCGCCTGTTTGAATTTCGCGCCTTGCAGTATAGTATTTTTCATTACATGCTATTGGCGACCCTTGAACATTTGACAATTTGTCATTTAATTCGCACATAGGCGTTCGTTGTTACTGTTATTATTTGGTTTACTTGCATTGCTTCATTAAATATTATAGTTTTTTTTCTGTATTTCTAATAATTTTAAATCAGTTCTTCTCTGAGATATTACACCGTCGTTGTGATCTTTGTGTAAGTTATTACGACTATATTTAAGATGCGTTAACATACAGCAGTGTTTACAGTAAAGAATGGTTTTTACAAAAGAGCAGGAAGCTTTTATTTTGAAGGCTCATTTTCGCAGTGGCATTCGGAATGAAAATGCACTCTTTGCAATTTTGCATTGCACAATTTAATGAAGAGTTTCCAAATGTCAATATTCCATACAAAACATTTGCTCGGCACAAGGAAAGATTAGTTGAACGATTTGAAAATAAGCAATGCATTTGTAAAGGGAAGTCACCTGGACGTTCCACAGAAATGACTAAAGCTTTTGAAAATATTCGAAACAGAATCGAACAAAGCCCTAAGTCGATTAGAAAAGTGAGTGCACAATCAGGTTTATTACAACTACTTACAACAACAATTTGTTACAATTGGTATTTATTAAACGGGCAAATCATACGGTACCTGTCGTAGAATATTGATAACGAAACTGCATATGCGTCCTTATAAAGCGCCTGTAGCGCAAGAGTTACTGCCAGTAGACCATGAAGAAAGAATGCAGTATTGCCACTGGTTCAATGAAAATTTAAACAATGATATCCTCGATTTAACATTAATGTCAGATGAAGCATGGTTTCATTTATCTATCAAAACTATAGAACTTGGGCTTCAAATAATCCTCGTAATTTTGTTGAAACAACTTTATATCCCATTAAAATTGGTATTTGGGTAGGTATGTCTAGACGGCGCATTATAGGTCTAATATTTTTTCACGATACCATTAATGGTGAGAGCTACCGAACCCAAATTTTGGATCCATTCTTAAATGAGCTACATGCTAATGAGTTGGCGGTAGAATATTTTCAACAAGATGGAACAACAGCTAATACTGCTGGCAGAATAATTAATAGAAGTATCTAGTCAACTCGTTCTCCAGACCTCGCACCACTGGATTTCGATTTATTTCCCTATTTAAAAAATAAAATTTTTCAAAATCTTTTTAATTTGGATCAGCTACCGCAAGCAATTAAACGAGAAGTGAGAAGCATCACTGTGGATACTTTGCGGAGAGTGTTTGAAAATATAAAACGAAGAGGACAAATATGCGTTGAGAATGGAGGTGGATATTTTGAACACTTAATTTAATGTAACATTTTATTGCTTCGCATAAATTATATATTTTGTGATGTATTTATTTCTCAAACATATTTTTTTATAAATTTAATTGCAAGCTCAGTGATATGTTAAACATATTCTAATAAATTAATAAAACTTTAAACTCCTTTTTCTTAAATTCAACATATTTTTGTAATTTCATTCTTCCTACAACAAAATTTTCTTCGTACTCCAATGAATGTGTAATTTTTATAATTTGATGTGATAATGTCAAATTTGGTTATCAAAGCGTTACGTGGGAAATTCAAACAGGCGACAATCTTTTCGGCTCACCCATATTCACCACACACAATGCTGATACTAGTCATTACATTTGTATTTACAATCCTTATTGCAATTCTTATTGCTCTTGCTGCTAAGGATTTTGGTGTACCTAATAGTAGTGAAACTTTTCAACAAATTTGTATCGGAGAAAACTAGCAAATCCCACTGTTGTTTCTTAACCGATTTTGTAACCCTTATTTTACTATTCAAATGGAGGAAAAGTAAAACAAAAGCCTAGTATATAAGAAAAGTAATGTTGCCTTCAAATTCTCACAATCTCAGGCATGATGAGGAACTTATGCAAGGAAAATAGAAAGGAACACCGTTACTAGAATACTAACAATTTTAAGAGGGTGTTAGGATTTAACACATACGAGGTAGGCGCAATAAATTCTCGGCCTGATATAGAAAAAATAATAAGAGTAGAAAGAAGATGCGGTACCCATCTTGCTACCAATCTTATTCATACCCAAATGGTTACGGACAATTCGGCGAATACTTGTTTCAGAAATGTTAGACATCACTGCTAATTCCTTCACTTTCAAACGGCGATCTGCTAATACAATTTCTTCAGTAATTGAAATATTATCAGTAGAGTGGCGGCGGTTCGATACAACCCTCAGTATAACTGCGAATCTCAACCGGATCTGTTGTGTATACATGTACGTTGCCGTAAATACTGTTTCGTAGTTCTACGTTTGTTTTAAAAATGTTGCCTACGTCGCGAAAGCGACCAATGCTGGACAAAGTTACAGAATTTAGAGCAGAAATGCCTGACCTAAATTATGATGGCGTTAAAATTCAATGTGTAGTTTGTAATATCCCTTTAATGTGTTAGTCCAAAAGGGATTGTCTACGTCACATAAATAGTAAACAGCATTTGTAAAAAAAAAAAAATTGTACAGGACACTATGACAAATTTAAATTTAATTTATGTGTTACTTTTATTGTATGTAATCTACCGCTTAATTTACTAGACAAGGAAGCATATGTCTCTTTTTGGAATAAATATTCTGACTGCAAATTACCAAGTCGGGCATCGTTACAAAGAATTGTGTCATCTGCTCGTTAACATGTTGAAAAAAGAATTAAATCGGAGTTGAAGAAAAAAAAACTGTGGTTATTGTGGACGAAACAACAGATCGTAAAAAACATTCTGTGGTTAATGTAATGGTACATATAATGGAACCACATCAATCGTCACCTTCAATTCTATTAGCTTCCAGACTAGTACAACGATGTACTGCCGAAGTAATTTCAAAGTTAGTGTTAAATACATTGGAAAAGTTTGAACTTTCAACAAACCAACTGTTGATGTTTATGAGTGATGGTGCCGCAAACATGCTTTCTGTAGGCCGCTCTCTCAAAAACATTGTGCTAACTTGTTACATATTACGTGTAAAATTCATGCTTTCAGTCATGTGGCAGATAGTATTAGAAAATGTTATCCTGAGGTAGACGCTTTAATAGCGCATACAAAAGCAGTGTTTGTCAAATCCCCAAAACGTATTCGCAAATTTCACAGACTGTACCCCCGTATGTCTGAGCCACCAGAACCTATTCTTACACGTTGGAGAACATGGTTACAGGCCGCGTTTTATTATCATAAATATTTTGAGAATATTAAGAACGTGGTTTTACAATTCGGCTGCGGCTATCAAGGAAAGCCAGTCGAAATTTCAAGATAGTCAGGTTAAAACGGATTTAAAAACTATTCAGAACAATTACTTCAGACTGGTGGAGGCAATAAAAAAATTACAAAATCCTTCGGTGTCGTTAGTGGAATCTCTGCAAATAGTGCAACATGATCACGCACAGCTATGCGCGGTAAAAGTCGCAAAAAATGTTTGTGTTCTAGAAAGGTTTGAAAGTGTTTTAGAGAAAGATTCTGATTTTGGCACATCAAGACAAATTTGTGAAGCTGCGTCAACAGAACTGTTAAGTTGTTCCAAAGATTATTTTAAGTACGCAAATATAACATCACTAGATGTAGAACGTTCGTTTTCTGCATATAAACACACTTTTTCCTAACGCCGCATTCGGTTTGCCGAACAACTGGGGAAACATATCTAATGTTGCAGATATTTAACAGACATTATTCACTTTGTGATTTCATGGAAGACTCTAAGACGGCAAGTGTTTGAGCACGTATTATGTTTTATTCCTGGCCATTTATTTTGTGTAAACTTTTATGCGCTCGCCACTGGCTATTGGCGCAAATTGCGCAACTCTAGGTATCAGTTCAGTTATCGCGGAGCGCTCATCATCTTCAAGGAATTCTTGCCCCAAACGGAAACATTTTACCCACTTTTTTACAGTGGAATATGAAGGAGATAAATCACCATAAACGCCGTCTAAACGTTGTTTAATGGGATTTGGCGTACGCCCTTCTTTTGTTAAAAATTTAATGACCACACAGTACTCAATTTTCGTTACCTGAGACATCTTCACCAGTCACGTTGTCTGGCTGGCTACTAAAAACTATTACTCTTCGAGCCGTAATATATATAGCGTGACCCAACGGAGCGATGACCCAACGGAGTTTGAACACCTTCAAAGCTGTATACGCCTGTCAGACAGAGAATTTATGGCGCCTACCTCGTGTAGGTTTTCACGGTCTTTGTCTAAAGTAGAAGTTTCTTCTAGGTGTTGTTGTGGGGGTCACCTTGCAAGGTTTCTCTAAATATGCTTTTAATTTCTCTAAAGAATGCCTTTTGAAAACTTTTGAAGAAGATAAAAACCAACGCAACGGCGATTGCAAAAATCCTTTACATGTGCATATTGTCTCTAGAGGTATGTTATATACAGAAAAATTGTTCAAAATTTTCTATGGTCTGAGGTACATACGTCCAATTGCTTAAGAAAGCTAAATAATTAGTATGCCATTCTAACCGATAGACCATAAACCTATTAAATTGTTGAAGAAGAAAGCAGGCTTTGGAAGGAGACGCTTTCTACGTGTACTGTTATCTAGTTGGCTGATTAATGACCAATCATTAAACCATCTGCAATACATACAGGTTACCAAGTCCTACATTTTATGCATCTTGGACTTTTTACTTTTCCCATGGACTGTATTAAGTATATGACCCAGGTATTCCTTATCAAAGTAACCATGATGATAACAGTGCCTACTGGACATGTACTCTTTTAAATGTATGAGTGGGAGTACTTATTTTCACCCTTCTTGGTCACGCACTTTGTTCACCCCTTCTTAACGTCTGCTGCTATCGTGGAAATATCATGTGCGAACTGCAAATTTACATTGCGTGCGGCTACTTTGAATGGAGTTAAAGGGTCCCAGCGCCGCCGCCACCACCTACACTAGCGCCATCGCCCTTAACTCCCTCCTTGAATAGACTTATTAGCGAGCTCGCCGGTCCGCGTCGCGTCGTAATAAAAGGACTCGTAAAAGAAGTAATAATTTTTCTTTGAACGTGAAGGAAAAACGGATTTTTTTTCTGTCGTATCTTATCCGCCAGTAGATCTTTAGCCAAACAATAAAAGAATATATGGAATTATATTAATGGAGGCTATAATTTGGGTAATAAATCTTTGTGTACGTGCGATGGATATTATTAATGCATACGGTACGTGCTATATAAAGGGCTTAAGTGTAATGATGTGGTTACAACAAGGAACGCGTTTTTCTTGTCGCGAAAAAAGAATGGATCACGTGACTCGCATTGCAGCGAGGCATCTATGTAATTTGATAAGATTGAATTATTAATATTGAAATAGAATGTGTTATAAGTAAAAACTGCTTTAATAGAAGTATACTAGGCATTGTAGCAGTGCTTCTTTCTCCAGTATTTTTTTCTTTGGAAGAAAATGACCAAAGGTAAAAAATATAATTCTTTCTAAACAAACTACTTACATCTTCGAAATAATACGTAGCAAATAATGAAGATGGCGCTAAATAGTGTTTTAATATTCTTTAAAATTTGCATAAAATATCTCGATTATCGAAACATCAACTAGGTGAAACATTAATCATCAATTCATCAAAAAAATATTTTTTACGTTTCCACGAAGTTTTGTTATATGTATTACATGTTTGTTTATCCAAACAATTGTTTATTTTCAGTTGCAATTAACGGACAATTAACGCTTTCCTGTATTTATCCACAAGCTGATCAATTAATAAAACTGAAAATCTATTTCGCACCGCATAGATTTTAACAACATTTTTTGAGAAACTAGAACAGGTTTCTAAATTACAATGAAAACTCGTTCTAAAATGCTGATAATACCCAGATCTTAGGAAACAGGAACAATAGTCACCGATAAGTAACTAATGTTCCTTTGTTTCTTCTTTTAATGCGAGCAACACCTTGCATTGCCAAAGCATTGGCTGCTATAAGAACAAGGCACCCTCTAATTTATATTGGCAATTGGAAAGTAATCGTTAGAACTGAAGATTAAACTCGTACCGTTGGGATTAAAACGAACACCTTCTTGAATAGAGAAAACCTCCTGGGGCGCCAGGAGGAGAGACAACCACCACTGCGTACGGAGAAGGACCTCTCAGAAAGGTATGATGAGACCAGCCTCGTGATGCCAAGCTCGAATTCAGCACGGATCATTTTGTAAATAACCCCCGTGTGCCAGACCGTATCAAAAGCCCTAAGAACCTCGCTGCGACCCAGAGAATCCCCGATCGCTTCGGATAATCGAAGTAACTGACGATCGGTCGACAGATTTTCTCTGAGTCCAGTTCATTCTTATATCTGGAGAACATGTTCAATCACCTTGGAAACGATCAACAATAGACTTAAAGGGCGGTAGTTCTGCGGATAACTGTTGGCAAATTCATAAGAAGGTAAGCCAAATTACTTAGACAAGAGAAATAGAGATACAAAACATGTATCACGTTAATAAAAATAACTGACAACCTTTGACTTTAAGTGAATTTCTTTGGTGTATTAAAAATTACTAAAGGTCAACATTTAACTCGCTTAAAAAATATTAGAATGCAAAAATGCAAGTGAACCTGTCAAAACATCAAAAACTCTGGGGAATACAATCAATAACAGGCAAAATAAGCACACTTCGAAGACCAAAATGTATTGGGTAACATAGGAACTACACAATTAATCATTTCAGAATACTGATTTTATCAACTACCCACACGCGCGAAAAAAAAATCATTTTTCCATTACATATATCAATTTTTACTGGGAACATATTGTTAGTGAACAGCTTTTGTAAATAGAAAAAAATGTATTTAATCTTTACAAATGATATCAGTGAATCAAGAAGTACCATCCAATAACACTGCTCATGAGAACTACATACACAAAGATCTACCTTCTCATCTCTTCATTATGTATACACATCCACGTCATCCCCGACTACCTTCCTTTACATACAACTGACACACGAAGCCTAAAAAAAAGTAGTGAGCGCTGCTGATAATGAAAAAAAAAACGGAAAAGCAACTACAACGACGACCAATAAGAACAAGGAAAAATGAAAGAAGAAAATCGAGAAAAATGAACGCCATGATAAAATCGTTACTGCGATTTAAAACATTTAAGTAGGCGTATAAAAATGACAGTTCACTATCTGTCATCGCTCGAGCCATAAATCTGTTCGGAGGCGACTGCACCTGTTAGTTCTCCGACGGTTAATACGCCAGCTACACGTATTGTATGCAGACGGTTAACACTTTAACCGAGCGAAGAATGCGCGGCCGCAACGTCGGGGAAAGGCGACTAGGCCGCGTCGCTGGAAAAAGTTCGAACGCGCGGCAGGGAAAAAATTGAGATAAAACGTACCGTCGTCTCCGCGGTTCGTGCAATGCATCGTTGTTAAGTTGGTACTCTTTCCAACGCAGATGGTATCTTCATGTTGGAGAAGAGCGCTTACAACGGAGTAGAATTTTTATTGTACACTTAAGACGGATCGTAGGAACGAGCAATTATAACTTTAATGCACGGAAATAATACCTTCATACTTATTTTTTAGAGAAAAGATGGTTGTCTTGACTTATCTCTGCATAAATTCCATTTATTGCGCATTAAATTCTTCATTTTTAAAAGAAGCGTCGGTATGAAACTGGAAACCTGGATCAAGATTGGTATTTATAGTATTTCGTCATTCTCCAGATGGCGCCAATATCGTTTCTATTCAGACGTGTGTGGTACAAGTTCATCAGCACTTTAACAGCCAGCTAGTAAATGAATTAAACAAAGATATTAAAGCATAAAATTAACTACAAAGACTAAACGTGATTAGATGCTTTATCTCGAACAATATAAAACATTTATTTATGTCTATATATCCTATTTTATTTTACTTATAGTTTTATCCTTGAATAGAAACATCTGCAAATAAGATGTACTTTGCCCTACCTATTCCCCATTTTGGACAACTTCAACCTGGTAAGATCCCATGGAGTTGCAGTTTCTTTAGAAAATATCTCCCAAATATAGTATTGATTATAGAGGGTGTGTTAGTAGAGGAATAGTACGTAATGCAATATGTTATAATACCGTTTATTTCAAGGAAAAAAATTGACTTTTCTCCTTGGTAAGCTGTTGAACGATGCTGTATTTCTACTGCTCTTAAAGACACTCAATGATTCAATTTTTTGGGCACCTTCCCTTAATTTTTTTGCTTCCTTTGGCATCTGTTTTCCCATTACAGTTACTCCAAACTTTCTTAACTACCTCTTGAATATTTTGGAAACGTATCCTTATCATTGGATCAATTTTGATTTCTCTTTTTCCCTTTATGAATTTTTCGAAATCCCTTTCCATGCACATAATTTCTTAATTTCTTCTCCTTATCCTTAGTCACTTCTATACACCAGAACACGTTTGATAAATGCATGTTAAGGAAGGCAACGCAATTGTTTTACATTTAGTAAATTTTCTCTACATATCTCCTTGTAGCTCTATACACTTGGCCCAGCGATGCTCCAACCTTTTTAAGCCATTTAAATAATAGGATTTGTCGAACTCTGCAAAACAAGCCTCTTGATATTTTCAAGTGTGGAAAAAGAAAGAAGTCACAGTGGGAAAAATCTGGTGAATAAGGTGGATGGGGCGCCAATTCGTAACGTAATTGAGCTAGTTTTGCTGCCGCAATTGACGATGAGTGGGCCGGGGCCTTATCATGATTGTACTGAATTTTTTTCTTCGTTAGGTGAGATCTTTTTCTCTTTAATTCGGTGTCGGTCCAATAAATTAGCATAGTACTGTGCCGCTATTGTCCTTCCCTTTTCCAAATAATCAATTAAGATTATGCCTTGCGAATCCCAAAAAATTGTCGCCATAACTTTTTCGGCTGTCGGAATCGTCTTCGCTTTCTATGGTGCACGTTCGCCGGAAAAAAAAAAATTTTGCCCACTGACCTTTGGTTTCTGGCGTGTAGTGATCCATGTCTCATCTACGGTGACATAATGCCGCAGAAACTCACTCGTATTGGGCATAAACATATCCAAACATTGCTTTTAAGTTATCACGGGATTCCGTTTTTGATCAATCGTCAGCAGATGCGGCATCAATCTCGCCAATAGCATTTTCATACTCAATTCTTCGTGAAGAATGTTTTGCATACGTTCAATCGAGGTGTTTACCATATTAGCAATCTCTTTAATCTTTACCCGGCGGTCTGCTAACACGATATCATGAACTCTATTGATCATATGGTTCGCAGTCACCTCAATGGGACGATCTAGCTGCCCTCATCAAAGATGGGATGTTCAGCCACGCTTAAATTCATTAAACCAGTATCTGATGGTAGTCATCGAAGATGCAAGGTTCTTATAAACTGCATCCAAATTCTCTTTGATTTCTGCGCACGTTTTCCCATCCAAAAAATGAAATCGAATCACTGACCGGTATTGTTCCGGTATGATTCCAGAAATACATAAACTTGCCCACTTTCAACAGCTCTCAAAACAACACTAGTCGATGAATCACTCCGAAATGTTGACAGATATGTACCATCCATCTCCAAATATGTACCATCCTCGTACACCCACTTAAATTACTTGTTCTCAGTAAATAACTAGAGTTAGGTCTGAGAACCTACCTACACAATTGATTGCACCACTACGGCCCATCCACCATTCTTGGTTTTTTCTTTTCCATGTGTCTCAGTAATCATTGAATATTGGATACATGTTCTCATAAGCTTGTTTTATCAAAACGAATAACACTATAACACACAAATCATAGAAAGGGCAAAATGTTGCAGAAGTATAGGTCTCATCTCCACCATTATACGTTATACATCTCGAAATTGTTTAATGCCCACCAAAAATTGTTGTAAAATTAAGTAATTGCAGCTGTTCAGTTTGTATTCGTTGTAGAATTACAATTAACCAGATCTTTTTCAACTGGCTTATAAACACAGAAACATAAGTTGTTTATAGAGTCATGAATATTTATTTTTTTACAAAAAAATGTTCGGTCCAGTTCATAGCATAAACTAATTGGTGAGTCAGAATCTGTTGAAAATTTTCTTGCAGCTAGATTTGTTTGTTGAACAAGTTATCGCTGAAGATAAAACTTAACATGACACAAAGTGGTATTATGTGCTTAAAGCCCATAAACGTAATCATCAAACAGTAATTAAATTTTACGAGGGTGAGCCAATATGTCGTGCGCGAGATTGTAGAAGCCATAGGCCTATCACATGGCTCAATGGTTTCGATTTTGAATGATCATTTACGCATGAGAAAACTATCCGTAAGATGGGTGCCACGTTTGCTCACAATTGATCACAAACGCGATCGTGTGACAGCTTCGAAGGAGTGCTTGACTTTGCTTAATCGTAATCCGGACGAGTTTTTGCGCCGTTTCATAGCCGTTGACGAAACGGATACACCACGACACACCGAAGACAAGACAGCAGTCGAAACTGCTGGCTCTGTCGGCCAACAAGGTCATGGCAACAGTTTTTTGGGATGCACGCGGCATAATACACATCGATTACCTTCAGAAGGGAAAAACAATCAACGGCGAATACTACGTCAATTTATTGGACAGGTTTAATGACAATTTAAAAAAAAAACGACCGCATTTGGCAAAGAAGAAAGTGCTCTTTCATCAAGACAATGCACGGGTGCATACGTGTGTAGTTACCATGGCAAAATTTCATGAATTGAGATACCCATTGTTCCCCCACCCGCCATATTGTCTGGATTTAGCCCCCAGTGACTATTTCCTGTTTCTAAATCTGAAGAAATGGCTCGGCTCAATCAAACGCCTATTTTGGGAGGCTCGATAAATATTATTTGGAAGGGATCAAAAAATTGGAGAAACGTTGGAGGAAATGTATTGAGCTAAAAGTGGACTATGTTGAGACGTAATTCATTCAAAAAATCACGAACATGTTAACCTACCCTCGTAAGCTTAGTTTAAATGCTTGTGTAAACAATATACACAAGTAGATGCAGCGTATTAATCAAAATGCGGGCCATAATAATTGCCAGCATGCCAGTGTTTTTATAAATATAGTCGAATATATTAATTCTAACAATTTTCCTCCAAATGTTTTTATGGATTTACCAATACCTAAAAGACAAAAAAGTCTGATACAAAATTGTATCTGTTGGTATTAAATGACAATAATGTACATGCAATTCACGTTAAACTATTCCATACTTGTAGATATATTCCATTACATAAATTACATCGATTTAATGAGTTTAAATTTCAAACCAGAAATTTTCTAAATGTGCAATAGAAGGAGAACAGGAAATGAAAGTATGTACCCATATTATGGCATAGTGCAGGCAGAATTGCTGCATTCTCTTTCCAACCATGCATGATATTTTCATTTTATTGAAATGTCAATCGCATACATCATAATAAATATGTGCTGTTTAAGTTGATTATAGGCTAAACGTTAAAAGCGTTATGTTTTATTACGTAAAACTAAAATAGAAATGAACACTCGCACGTAATATGTACTGACATAATACTTAAATGAAATAGGATTAAATCTGTTGCTTAAATTATAGTAATGCTGAATAAATTTTGCTTTGATTGGTATGTGATTTAATAATATCATTTTGTATGAGTATAAATTGGAAAATGGTACTGTGTGAGTGATTTGGAATATTTTGTGAAGACGTATTTAAAATTTTAAAATTTGGTACATTCAAAATTAAGACAACGAGTTGAAGATGGAAAGCAATACTGGGGATTACATTCTATTTTATGGTACTCTAACCTTTCGCATATTTTATTTATGCTTCAGCGAAGGAATGACAACATTAATATAAATATAACATAAAGACAAGGTTATGGTCAATCAATCTTTATTTTTAAAATCAATGAAGATCGACTGATGATTTCCATTTGATTTACACTTTACTACTGTAATTTATACTACTGCTTATGCTTGCTGTTCAGTTGTTTGTGATTTCCACTTTGATTAGTTGGCTGCACTAAATACAGGCCTGTTCTGTCAAGTTTGTCGCGATTTTGCCTTCACACCATAACCTTGTCTTCACCTCGTGATTTTATGTAACTTACAAGAGCAGTCTGAAAAGTTTTCAACCTAACTGAGAAACGAGTTTCTTTTTTGACAAATTCAGTTTTATTTGTTAACATAGTCTCCTTGTAAGTCTATACATTTTTCCCAGTAATGCTCCCATCTCTTTAATCCGTCCAAATAGTAGTTGGCATCTTGTTCCCCGAAATAGGCGTTTATGGATGTTATGGCTTCCTCACTCGATGAAAATCTCTGTCCTCCGAGCGAAAGTTTGAGCCTAGTAAACAAAAAAAAGTCGTGAATTTTGTCATGGCGATGTGTGACATGGTCCGTTGTTTTGGTGGAACAAAACTTTCTGGCTTCAGCTTGTCAAGTAATGAGGCATAGTATGCCCTCGTTACTGCTTTTCCTTTTTCATATAGCGGATTCATCCTTCGCAGTACACTGTTTCGACTGTACTTTAGCTTCAGGGGTGTACTGGTGTATCCAAATGTCATCTACAGTTATTAATCGACACCAAAACTCTGACTTATTTCGTTTAAACTGCTTCAACAGCGCTTTGGAAATGATAATTCGAGTACGTTTTTGGTGATGAGCAAACAAGCGCGGCATTCAACAAATGCCCACAGCATGTCAGTTATTATCTCTTTGATGAAGAATAAATAAAATATGGGAATGATTAGAGTAGCATAAAAGAGAGTGTTTTGTATTTCTTGAACA
Organism: Dynastes maya; assembly: GCA_029619315.2. Lineage (NCBI taxonomy): Eukaryota > Metazoa > Arthropoda > Insecta > Coleoptera > Scarabaeidae > Dynastes > Dynastes maya. The sequence goes on along the minus strand of JAROYE020000004.1, from coordinate 52,544,070 downwards.
GCTGCAAACCCCACTATTGCTTTCCATCTCCAACCTGTTGTCCTAAGATGTACAGCCAGTACTTCTATTCTACTTATTCAAAATTAAAATTACTCAAGCTCTGTTCTAGAAATCTTGGCTTTAATAATGAACCAATTAAAAATCCAAAACTAATAAGATATCTTGCTAAATCACATACTCGAACACTGCGGCACTGAAACACTTCGCTGTCAACCTCACTATAACACTTCACTAGCACTGGACGCACGTTTCGATAGACATGCTATCATCTTCAGCAGTAAAAGTGAACTGGATGTTTTATAAATGATTTAAACATATTTCTTGCAAGAGTATTTCGCCATCTGATTGCAAAAAACTTAATATAGATTCATTTACAAGGTTACTGGATGTATTGAAATTATGACATGTTGAAAATTAATGGTACATCATACTGCTTTGGGCAAAAGCATTGTGGGCAAAAAAAATGCTTTAATTATTATTTTATGAGGTCCTTAAACTACATCAAAAACAGTTAGTTTTAATTAACAAAAAAGGACACCCGTCTTGGCAATACTATAGTATACTTCTCATAAATATTCACGCTTGGATCGTAGATGAATAGAATGAGATGAAAAAACAAAAGAATCTATATGGGCAAAAGCAAAAGATCCTCTGCTGACATTGACGAAATTAAATAAAGACAACTTCAGTAAGTAGGTTCACAAATTACTCAAGAGCTGGTTGAGAAATAACTAGGGAAAAATATTGATGAAAAACAGAGAACAAAGAAAGCATATCTGGAAATAGGAGAAGATCTCGAGAAAATGACCATCAAATTGTTGAATATCAACTCTCACTAATACCATGATTCAATAGCTTACTAAATAGCAAATTTTCCAAACAGCAATAACATAGCAGGAAATATAACATTTCATAAACGAGTCAATTTCAAAAGAGCAAATTACGAGATATTCTATTTGTGTCCAATAATTAACCAATGGTTTTTCTATTTATTTCCATTACACTGTTGTAGCGATGCGATTGCTAAAAATACACTTACGCAATCATAATATTTACAGCGCAGGAAACCGAAGCGAACAGATGTTATTCCGGCTATAATTAAACAAACCATGTCTTAATCATACCTATTATTTCCTCCATGCGAAAATTTGTCATCTATAACCAATGCCAGACCAACTTTCCGTGTCGGACGCGTTAGAACTGAAAACAGCTGTGGTTTATGTCGTTATTAGACGGTTGAGAACCGCATTAAAGGCTGTAGTAGAGACTTTATTTATAATGTCCCCATTATCCAGTATACTAGCGGACCCGTTCGCCTGACGATTTGCTAATCGGGTTCTTCGGAATTGCATAAATATAATCCTGCGTTATATGTGCTTCTATTCTACTGTATAGTGGAAGAGACTAATAGCACATGTGGTCTTTGGAATGTTTTATGTATTTATGGACTTACGGATAGAGATAGCAGATTTTATAGCTATAATTTAGCTATTATTCTAACAACCGCGTTTAATGCGGTTTAATAATCAACGATTTCGAATATCCGGTGTCTGTTGCAAATGTTTCTAGTTACTTTGACGTAATGCAATTCAAGGACAAATAACGACACGTTGTTTGTTTTCCGAACAAGTTTTGTTTAATTTATGGAAAGAATTTGGTTTATTTTACAATAATATTCAGTATATTTTACGTAGCATAAATTTATTTAATCGAGACATGTATTTGAATAAATATGCGCATATTTAGAAACATAACATTATCTTGTACAAACTTGTGCAATGCACTGACATTTAACACGTATAACTTCTAAAAAGGAGTAAAACCATGTCTCCTTTTGAAAGTATTGATTTCCTTAATGCGCTATTATACAAGGTGTCCCGTATCGTTATGTTCAAATTTTGGGAGCGTAAAGTAGATTTAATTCTAAGAACAAAAAACGCAAAAGTTGTGGGTCGATTGTAATTTTTGTCAAAGTTATAGGCCTTTTCAATTTTTTAGCAGAAAATAAAATAAATTTCTTCAAATAAATAAACACTTATTACTTAAAAAAATTCAATTAAGAATATTTTCAAAATGTCCACCTTGTTGAACGCAAGCCCGTAAGTCTAGAGATGCAGTACCCATATGTATTTCACGCCTGTTTTGTCGTATTTGTTCGCCAGCCTGCTAAGTACGCTCCAATCATTCTTCCCTAGTATTTGAAACTTGCGCGTGGACTAAATCTTATATTATTAAGGTGGCAATGCAACAGAACCACCTCGACCAATCCATCTTGGATAATTGATATTAATGAAATTTCGGACGGCAATTCCAAAATGTGCTGGTACATCGTCCATTTAAAACCAGATGTCTCGCTTTATAATCATCCTCTAAGTGATAGCAGTTCCTTAACAAGAAACTGAAGGTAATTGTATGCATTTAATCTTGCAAGAAGAACGAACGGACCAATTAATAAATCATCGATAGGCCACCGCAAACGTTAATAGAAAATGTTGACATATAAATGTGCGTATTGCGTTCGGATTTTCTAACTCTCACCTATGCAGGTTTCTCGTATTTGTGACGCCAGTACTTGTGAACGTAGCTTCATCTGTCCAGAGAACTATTCTGCAGAAGTTAAAATTCAGACGTGACTATCTTAAGATCAAGTTAGAATAAACTAGATAAGATAGTGCCTCAAGCAAATCTTGCACCTTACGATAATGATTTGGATGCAGACTCTCACGTTCTAAAATTCGCCAGCAGTCGTTCGTGGCACTCCAAGTAATCTAGGAATTCGACGTGCATAGTTGGATCCCTTGTAACAGTATCTAGCATTTGTTCATCTGTCTCTGCTGGTACATTTACTCCTCTATTGAAAAGATTATCGCGTTGTCCGCATTCCCAAAATTGTCTATGAACTTACATGAACGTTCTGTAATGATGAATGTGTCTATTTGGAAACCTATGACGATATTTAATAACATGCACTGCCGTTCCAATAGCCATAAACAAAATGCATATTCGCATACTCTTCGGAAGAAAATCGAAAAGGCATTTTAAATAAGTAAAACGTTTACTTTTAATAACACATTAACTTCTTATTACTTCAAAATGAAATAAATTTCTCTTTTTAAAAAGGCCAACACAAATGACATTTGCACATTGTCGATAGTATTTTATTAACGTTACCATGACTATCGTTTTTTTTTATCCTCTTTATTTTTTGTTAAACCAATTAAAACGCCTCTAACTTTGAAATAAATAACAATCGACCTACATCTTTTGCGTTTTTTCTTCTTAGAATTAAGTCTTCTTTATGTTCCCAAAATTTGAACATAATGATACGGGACACCTTGTATAATAAACAAAAATATGCTTAAATTTGACTATACTGTTTCTTCTTTATTTCTCTAAGCAGATTTGTAGTGCAAACACTTGACTTCTGTTGTTGAAGCTAAGTGTATTAAATATTAGTTGTATTGTAAGTATGTATAAATACAGATTTCTCTATCTAACTGTACATTAGAACATGATTTTACTCACCTGTAACAAACTGTGTATACAGGCCGATTCATTTTCGAGCCTCACCATGGAGATCTGGCTTATTATTGGAGATACGGGATAGGTTTACATTAGGTTGTATTTGTTATTTTCATTGTTCATTACTTTTCATTTATGCATCTTTTCTCATTGATCATAATATGAGACAATCCTATAAAGAGAGTCTCAGCTGTGTCATATTAGGCACCCAAATAATACTGAGGAATTAAGTCTTTTCACAAAATTCCCAATCAACATGAAGAAATTGTTTTGGTGGCTATGCAACACGTAACAAAAGAATCATTAAATTATTTTTTTTTTTGCCTTAAGCATACTCCGGTGACGTATGCAATGAAGGTGAGACACTACATATAGACCATTATTCGTAGCTTAAAATTACTAAATTAAGCAACTCGTTGCTAAAACACGAATCCTTTTACGAAAGTCTAATTGCCATCATTAGGAACATGGTTTCGATTTAATGACTTTTCACAACATTTAACGCCAAACACTAAATTGCGTTCAGTTCGATCCAATTGCGCTAAATTCGGCAATTCTTTCTCAGTGGAAACGTATCCAACTGCACAATTTAGCAGCATTTACGTTAGATTCTGCGGGCAGGAAAAAATGAGCTCGCAATATCGGAACGTAATCGTGATTTGTTCGACTCTTTTTGTGGCAAAAATTCAATCAGGGCGAAAACGAGACAAACGAGCTCGGGGTTCGGGTCAAATCGTCGAAACGTGGACGCCGAATAACGGTATGCGGGCGCAACACCCGACGACGCATCAAACTAAAACCAATTTGCAACGCGGCCGAATAATATAGCAGAGCGAGTCGTCCTGACACGGACAATTGATTTACAAATTGGCACCGGCTCCGGACCGCATTAATTGGATCGTGTCGGGTTCCGGCCGTCAGCCATTCCGCTACAGTACGGGCGCTGCCGCCACAATCCACAGCCTACCGCGACTCAATATAACAGAGATGCCATGCCGTTGTTATTCCGGATTTATTCGGAATCGACCTATGGACGATTGATTAATTCGCCCGAAGGTCGGCTTAGCGTGAAATGGAAAACTTTTGGTGACCGTCGCTTCTTCCGAAATCGATCGTACACATCAGGATATTAATGCAATGACAATAAACGTCGTCTCGCTCGTTCGGCAAATTAGATCATTACGTTAAATCGCTGACAATTCCGCTAATAGACAGGTCGAGTAACGTGAAATAGGGACATAAAGCCTAATTGCATGTTGCACGAGAATGGTATGGAAGACGCATTAGGAAAATTGTAAAAATTGTACCGGATCATACAAGACATAACGAAATGTTAATTCTATCGTATATTTCTAGCAGAGTTTATAAGTTAGACATCACATACTTTAAGAACTTGGGTTGCTACGTAAAAAATGTTTATTCGTAAATGTTATGCTATTAACCTTCATTTTGAAACAAAATATTCATTAAGGTGCTCAGATGTCAACTTATTGGACACCAAGCTACATATATTATGCAATAAACTACTCGATTCTACCAAACAATAAAAAAGAAAATACGCACAAGGTGAAAGTAAAAGTGTGTGACACTGTGGTAATTTGTAGAAGCGAACTATGGACTTTCGAATTTGAAAACTGAGAAATGCGACTCCAAAAACGGGAGGATGTAGTGTAACGAGTGCTCCTTCTCTGGACTATCTACAAGGTGTCTCATAGAGTTTTGCACTTTTATTTTATCTATAGCTTTACGGCCGAGAAGCTGATTGCCCCGTATGAATGACGTTTGCCAACCAAATGTTGGAAAGATTTGACGACTGTAACAGAATTTTCTTCTCTGATGAGGTACATGTTCATCTATATGGTTACGTCAACAAGCAAAATTGTCGTTATTGGTCGCAAGAAAATCACCAGATGCATGATAGGCCTGTACTTATTCTAAGAGGTGCACCGCGATGACCCGTGATTTTTTTAACCCTGCGACCAGTAGTGGTTTCAGCAAGATGGGGCTACTAGCCACACATCGAATACCGCATTACAAGCCGTAAGAGAATGGTTTCCGGATAAATTGATATCAAGAGGCGACATCAGCTGGCCACCAAGAAGCCCGGACTTGGCTCTGTGGGGCTATCTTAAGAATGGAATTTGTAATTATGCCCCAGCAAATTTGATTCAGCTTAAAAATCGTATCCAGGAAGAGGTTGAAGCCATTACTCCTGATATGCACAAGCGTAATGGAAAATCTAACACATCACTTGGAAGAGTGCCAGCGGCAAAATGGGCGACATCCAGATAATATCATTTTCCATACATGAATTTCCAATAAATGTAGTTTTAAGTTCCAAATGAAGCTAGTTGAGAAAACTAATGACAGCTGAGCAATATTTGAAAAAGTGCAAAATTCTCTGAAACACCTATATCAGATTTAGGAAACTTCAAAATTTGCAAAATATGAACAAAGAATTTTGTTAATTACTTTCCCAATAAATTTACTTTGCAACTTATAAATCGGTTGAAAATAAATTGCTTAGCAATTGCTTTCTTTCCTTATTGACTAAAAAGTCATTGGAGCTAGGCATCAATTCTAGGTTCCAACTACTTCAGTGTTCGTTCTTTTATATAATAATAATAATAATAATAATAATAATAATAATAATAATAATAATAATAATAATAATAATAATATATTTATTGGCATATGCAAAAAAGAACAGAAAGAAAATCACAGTGAAAGAACTAGTTTTACATACAACATAGCCAATAAGACCAAATCGCCTAAATACAAATAGTATTGTCGGCGCTCTTCCTTTGGCCTATAAAAAAATAAGATATTAAAAAATAATTTAAAAAAATATGTACCTTTCATGTTTGAAAATAAGTAGGAGTAGGTAGGAAAAAGAATATATACACCATCGGTTATAAATATCATTTATTGGCTCATTTTTTTGGAATTTAAACATTCATCAAAAAGTTCTTTCGTGTAAACTATATGCAATTTGCAACCTATTCTGTACCACCTAAGGATGGCAATTATAGTATTTTCAAAGAAGCTGAATTTAATTTTTTTTCCATGAACTGCTGAGTTACTATACTTCTCATCTTTCTCTTTACTAACGTGACAAAAACTTCCAACTATTATCTTATTCATATATCCAAAGCGTTTCAGTTAATAATCTCTTGCTTTGCTCCAATTGTAGATTTAACAAACTTAAAACTTATACTAACTCCTCATGTAGAACAGCGTCTGGATTACATCTCTGTTTTCTTAACATTTCTTCAACGTTAATCCTAAAAACATTCAAAAATATAATTCCGTAAGCCTTAAAACAAGCATAGCAAATTGCGCAATGATATCAAATAAACTTAATGTATGTCTTATTTCGCCACAAACTGCTAGAACGAGTTCACACAACGTTAAGGAACATCGTTATACCAACACTAAATCATCGCCGCGTATATTCGAGAGAAGGCAAAAGGCGCGCGTGTTCTTTGTTACCATCATGCTGTGTAGTAAAGCGTAAACGAAATTAAACAATCTTGCATCTGCCGCGTGTTGGGAAACGCGTCTCGGCGATGAGATAATGAAATAGTATCGTTACGTAGTAGTTAAATAGACTTGCAAATGTAAATGCAAATTCTCGGGTAGAAAGTTAAACGTGCTGTGGTTTTATTAATTTGTTAAGATTCCTTTTTATTGGGTGCGTAATACTTGATAATCCAATTAAACTACGATGGCGATTATCTTTACTATAAATTATAATCTGGAAATAAAACCACATACCGTTAAACAGGTACAGGTAACTGGCAAAATAAGTGTGTATTTCTATGTTGGAGACTTTATATACTGGTTTTAACAATCGAAAAGCATATGCAGTTTACAATTAGTACTTTATTCATTATTTGTTTATTTAATACACCTATGTAGTTTTGGGTAAACGAGAATTTCCACCTAAAATGTTTAGAATCTGTGGAAAATTGTTGTAGTAGGAAGAATTGGCTGAGAACTGCTGAAATTTTAAGCTATCCACAGAGGACTGGGTTCAACGGCGAACATGCTGTCTCCGCAAATGAGCCATTTTTGAGATATACACTACCGCTCATAAGTATTTGGACACCCTTCGATTTTATATTGTTGTATACAAAGAATGTATTTAGGAAATATGTACATATTTCCTAAATACATTCCAGCATTATAGAATAGTATGCTAATAATCAGTAAGATTCACTTAAATTCATTAAATAATATCGGTCTATTTACTTCTTTTATCTGTATGAGAGGTAATAACGTCATAAAAGCGCAGGTAGTAACAATTTCTTGAAATTTCAGGAAACATGTAACAGTTGGTAATTTTACTATGAATCATGAAGCCATTCATAAAGACAATCATATAGCCATTTGAAGTAATATTTTTAAATTGGTCAGTTTTTGTTCCATGTTAGTAGCGACAACATCTCTTAACGAATAGTGTTTATAATTTCGTTTGAAATTTTAAAACATGCCGAAAAGGAAAGAAATTAGTGTTGAAACGCGTGCTCTGATAGTAGCACAACATAACTTAGCCAGAAGCAATCATCAAATTGCTAGAAAATTACATTTAAATTCATCTACTGTTGATTATAACATCAAAAAATACAGTGAAAGTGGCAGTTTTCTAAATAAAGTAAGAAATGGTAGACCAAGGGCGACAACATCAGCTCAAGATATTGCAATCGTGGTGTCCTGCAAGCAATAGAAGAAAACAACTCCAGAAATCGCCGCAGAAGTCAATACTGTACTTCCGAAGCCGATTAGCAATCCACGGTTAAACGCCGTCTGCAAAAAGCCGGCCTTCGGGGACGAATTGAGATGCGAAAGCCCTTGCATCGCGCGAAAAAATGCTATCGGATTCCACTACCAAAAATGCCTATTGTCATTTAATTTTTTTGTATTCACTAAAGAACAAATGAGAGTCGGTAAGTGAACCGCACATATAAATGTATATTTAAAAAAAAATAAAACCGACATGTTTCAGCATTTAAAAAAACAGTTTTTTTTCGAGTTTTTTTAATATCACACTTTAATCGCACACTGTATGTTGATTTCAATTGTTTACGAGAATAGAAGAGTACACACACTCTTTCAACACTTTTGTCTTATTTAGATTTTTAAGTCCAGTGCGGCAAGGGTTATTATTATTATTATTATTATTAATTGTAATGAAATTATCAAAACATGCCAAAAGTAAAAAAATAGGGAGGGTGTGCCTTGAAATCATTCGAAATTTTTACGTGACCCCCATATAAAGACCACCCTAATATGTATACTTAATTTACTTTCGCATAAAAATATGCGTAAAGCATTTAAAAATGTTGTTTTGTTTTTAAGTTTACAACAAATATTTTCCAGAATTCGAATCGTTTGATCAAGCACATGTACAAAAGAGAGAATAGACACGAAAAATGTAAACACTCCGTACCAGACAAATTGATTAATTTTATCGAAACATGTTTCAGACATCCATGTGGTTCCATTGTCACAAACCGACAGCCCTTGATATCACCGAGAATGTTAAAAACAGATAGGATAATGCATTTCTAAAGATTTTCTATAAGACATAACCAAAACAACACTAACCAATATAGACAGGGACTTCTTAAGTTTCGAAAAAGGGGACGAACAACATCTGCATTATGTAGTTACTATACTTGACCTTTATCAGCACCTCATACGTTTCCGTATAACGCGGATAACCTTTGACATCAAAATTGCAAACATTTTAAAAATTCCCGCTATTTCCATGGCCTACTAAGCGTATCTGTGCAATATTTTATAAGCACTTAGTACTTTACACAACAATTTACTTAACTACCTGCTTTCATAACGTAGACTTTACCATATATACATACACATATACACACATGCAACGTATGGCGAGCAAGAGAAGCTCATTACCGTAAAATTATCCACAGATTGAGACAGAAACGGAGGCTAAATGGTTCTCCCTTCGCGCTCGGAAAACCTAATTAGCGAATAGTTTAGTCGAACCAACCGCTTCAGTTCCTCGCGCAATATTGTGCGGAAAGTGCACGAAGCCAAGGCATATAGACGTACTACGTACCATATCTGTGTATGGTACATAAGTACATACGAGCATGACTTACATTAACATGAATATAAGCAATTTACTAGTTAACAGCTGTTTGAATTTGATTCATGAATTGTCGACGCGCTAATTATCCCGCCGCTATACAATTTGAATGCGTATTTCTGCACTGCTACACACATACTAGTGGCTCTCAAAGTGAATGGAATAATAATTTGTGTTTTAATCGGGATTAATTATAAGTTCCCAGTATTCACCGAGAATATAACACATATCTTGCACGTAAGAGAGAGATTCAAGAGATTTAAGAACCGCTTTTCTTTCAAGCATTGGAAAGAAAAGAACCATTAACGTACTAAGTGTATTAGCGACTGTTATGACCAGAATCACCAACGCTATTATCTTTTTTTTAATGTCACTATATATTGCCACATTCCAAAAACACGTTTGTAAATGATGCTTTGGTAGGTTATCTGAGTGTTTGAGTTTATTTATGTCTAACTTAGCAAAATATCAATACAGGAAATTATTGAAAGAGAAACGTTCACTTGTATCAAGACTATCCACCTTAATTCAAGATAATTACTGTTTCAATTATCCACAACACAATAACTGTTTTAAATCAAAAGAAATATTTTCTTAGCGTTTTTTTTCTCCGTTTAAGAGAAGTATGTATATACATGTAATGAAATAATTGTATTTCTTTGTTTAAGACATTTGGTAACTTGATTCAAGAAAATCTTGCAGAAAATTTGAAGAAAGCGATTCTTACTATAAGTAAATGGCCGTTAAAACATAAAACAATATTTTCTTAATTCCAGAAAGCGTTTAGGTTTTGTTCATAAATCAATAGTTTCATTTTCTTCATTTATCTACTTAGAATTCTTGAAATGCATATTATTTATATCCACATTATTCACTGCACTTACCTTGTTTAAAACAGTATGACATATCCGTTCATATTGCAGTAAGTTATTTTCATTGCTTGTGATTTTAAAAAGGCTAAGGTAGAAGTTATCTACAGAATAATGTTCAAACAAAAGTGAACTTATGTAGAAGTACACATGAAAAAAGTGCCTAGAAGTAATAACCAAGATAATGCTACTAATAAATAGCTCATGGTGTTGATGAAATCACTCCCGGCAAAGACAATGTGAGAAGGGAAAAGCACTAACGCATTTTGCTCCTGGCCACATTGTTGTTCATCTCTCAGTTTATGCCACCAATCTTCAAAAACAGCACTGAAATATTGCCGGACGCCACTTACTTCCAAGAGATATAGTCATGCCGTCCTAGATGCGACAGAAACCGGAATACAGATGCCATACTTACCCAAACAGTGATATAACCTTTAACGTACAACGCTTCATAAACATTTTCAAAAGATACCGGTTAATGTAATAATTTTTTTCTTTTTATTACTATTTACAACGTGTACGAATTTAACTATAGTTTTTTTTAAATATATAATAAATAATAATAATAATAAAATAATCCCTATTTAATTACATTATTAAAGAAAAAAAATTAATTATACTGTAACATAAAAAAAAATTTTTTAACCAATTGCTCTTGCCTCTAATTTTAATTATTAATTTTAGGTTTTCTTCCATTATAGTAATTTTTCTTTTATTGGATATCCTTGTAGCTGGCCTGATGATTAGAGCCCGGTAACAGGGAGCCGTGCCATAGCCGTACCTGCTTAGTATACAAAAACAATAGTAAGAAAATAGAAAAAAAATAACAGAACTAATACATAATTATAATATGTGAAAAGTAGTGAAACACTCACCCTTTTATGCAGCCTTGGCTACGGAACAGTGAAACTAGAAGCACCATTATCACTATTAACATCATATGGATAAGAGTGGCAAAAAGTTGACACCATTAGATGTGTTTCCACAGTTGTCTCGGTGAGCGATGTTCGCCGTGGTGAGAAAATGAGCAGGATTGAATTGTGCAACGACAGCTTTTACTATTTTGAAATGTTCAGCATAATAAAAAGCTGCCTGCAACCATGTTCCCCAACGTGTAAGAATTGGCTCCGGTGGTTGACGAATACCAGGACACTCTGTGTGAAATGATCGTAGGCGTTTGTGAGATTTCAAAAATACTGTTTTTGTGCTTGCTATTAATGCATCTACCTTGGGAGAGCATTGTCGAATGGTTTCTGCCACAATATGTAAAGCATGCACTTTCCACGTAACATGTAAACACTTGCAACCATGTTCAAGAAGAGAACGACATACCGAACGCATTATCGCTGCGCCATCGCTCATAAACATCAACACTTTATCTTTTGAAATTTGAAATTTTTCCAACGTACTAAGTACAACCTTCGTAATTGCTGCAGCAGTACACTCTTTTAGTCTTCGGCTAGCTAGTAACAGTGGTAATGTAGGTTTACTAGGGGCTAGTATGCGTACCATAATATTTACAATTGAATTTTTTTTACAGTCTCGTCAACACATAACCAAAGAACTGTTTTTTCAATATGCGTTTCATTTTCTTTTCCACGTTATCGCGTACAAATGCAACATGCTTACGTGCCGTTTTCTCCGTTGGCAACCGCAACTCGGGATTGTATTTGTCCCAAAAGTCCTTAAACGGTTGTTTATCGAGTAAGCCTAGTGGAAAATTACCGTTTATCAACATAAGAATTACATTAAAAAAATGCACTTCTCGGTGGCATGCCCAATTTTCGTTTTCTATGCTGTGCGGAATTTACGTGTCTTATATAGTTCCACTTCTTATTTGACATCAAATGTATTTTGCACACTTTACAAACTATCTTACTCCCGTTGTAAAACAAATCGGGAAAGTCAGAAATAAACTTATTTACTATGTCTTGAAAGGGTCGTTTTTTAACCTTCGACATGTTCACTAAAAACTACAATTAATAACTACGTCTGTATCAATAAAATCAAAACGCACTACACTAAATAATAACTACAATTAATAACTACGTCTATGTCAATAAAATCAGCACGCCCTATCCGCTATCCAATGCTAAGCTGAACTGAGTGATGATGATTTATCGTGTTGTATCATAATCGACCAGCCCTCCCTGCCCACCTAAACACAGTCCCACCGCCGCTGCGATTGTTCTCCAGTTATCGGGCTCTATAGACAAGCAAATTTACTTTATTGCACATAATTTTATATACATACATATGTATTTATGAATGATTATTCTTACAAATTTCTAAGATTTGGGGGAATTATGTATGTATGATTGTATGTATTTAGTTGTTTGTAACTTTTCGGTCGATTCACTTCAAGCATAGATATGCGAGTTTATGTTCGACTGTGCTTTTGTAACGATCATCATGTCGCTAAAAGAAAACGTTAAAGACAAAATTGATATTATTGTGAAAAGTGAAAAGTTCAGTACCAGTGCTAGAAAGTTGGCTTAAAAGTTTGGTGTTGGAAGAACACAAGTTAATGAAATTATAAAAAAACAAATCCGACTTAAAGAAGCGTTTTGAAGAAGGTTCCAATTTAGAGCAGAAGAGAAAGTTTCGGCGATTGACGAAGAAGTTTACAATTAGTTCTGTAAAGCCAGAAATAAAAATCTCCCTATACTTGGACTTTTAATAAAAGAAAAAGCTTTGGAAGTAACCGAAAATTTAAAACTGACGAGTATTTAAGCTTCAAATGGATGGCTAGAAAAATCTTGTAAAAGACGCAATATAGCATTTAAAACAATTTGTGGTGAATCGGCTGATGTTGACTTGGACAATGTTGAAGCCTGAAAACCAAAGCTACAACTAATATTAAAGGACTATTCACCAAAAAATGTGTACAACGCTGACGACACCGCACTTTTTTATCTTGCAATGTCCAACGAAAACGTTCGCTCTAAAAAACGACAAATGTGCCGGTAAAAAAACTGCAAAACAAAGATTGACAATTTTATTTTGCGCAAATATGGAAGGTGACAAGGAAACCCCATTAATCATTGGGAAAAATAAAAACCCACGATGCGTTAAAAGATCTCATATCGACAAACTGCCCTTAGAATGGGTATCTAATAAAAGCTTGGATGACAACAGAGATTATGACTTCCTGGCTAAAAAAATTTGACGAAAAAATTAGAAAAGAAAATAGAAAAGTCTTATTATTTCTGGCTAACGCCACGTCCCATCCAAAAGTGACACTAAATAATGTGAACATCATTTTTTTTGTTAGCCATTGCATCAAGGGATTATCCATAAGTTTAAGATGAGCTATAGAAAATTTCTAATCAGAAGGCTTCTAACATTCACAGACCTCGAAAATTCTTTTGAAGATGCAGAAAAAAGTATTAATTTAATCAGCGCTTTAATTTGGATATCAGCAGCTTGGAAAGACGTTTCGCCAGCTACAATTTCAAAATGTTTTGCAAAAGCAGGATTCTCGGAAAATAACCAGCAAGAAAAGGATTTCGATGAGGAAGACGAAATTCCACTGGCCCAGCTTCTTCCTGTATTACGTGGTGTAAGCTTAGAAGATTATGCATCTATTGATTGCAATTTTTTGACCGAAAATCCTAGTTTTAACGTACAAGAAATAATCAGTGAATTAATCGATGATCAAGACTGTAATTCAAATAGTGAAACTGATGTGGAAGAATCTGACATTTGTAATTCAAACATTAAAGATATATGAAAAACTAAGAGATGTATAAAGTTTCTTATTTTGTAATGATGGAAGTGAACTAGCTGTAGAAGTTACTCAAATTTTAGCAAAATGTGAATCTCAGGTTTTACAAACAAAAATTAAAAACAAACAATTGACAAATATTTGAAAAAAGTGTAGTAATGCATGTATAATATTTTAATTTATTTTTTTTTTGTAGTATTTAAGCTAATTTTTGATATTTACATTTTTTTTTAATAAAGAAAACACAAAAATAACTCTTTTTATTTATTCCTGACTACCTCTCAATAACGGCCACCTCCCAATAACGGCCATTTTTACAATAAATTTTTGTGGCCGCTATTTAGAGGTTTTACTGTATTATACCTTTTTATAGAGACAACTCCGACACTGCTATGAAACCCGAGGAATTAAAAACGCTTATTTTGTCCCAATTCAAACTACAAAAAGCATTGTGAATAAAAGTGTAATCATACAAATATTAAAAATTTTTAATCACTTACCGTTACATATAAAAGATCTAACGGTAAAGAAACTAAAATCCCAATTAAAAGAACTGCTTACCACTACCTTTTATAATGTAAACGAGTATTTTGATCATCAGTTTTAACTGTTTTCATTAATTAAGAACAGCAAATTTTGTACCATACATTTTACGTCTTTTATTTTATTCTGTTCTGAATACAGCTATTACGGTACCTAGCTTTGTACTTTTGCTATTTTATATTAATGTTTACTTGTTATGCGATGTTTCTTTTTATTTGTTGTTTGTTTATTTATGTAAGTACACACACACTGTATAAGAGACATATTTATGTATAATATTGAATAAAAAGATATTATTATTATTATAGTCTTGAAATAAAAATATTTTCTTGAATAGAGACTGATTTTTGCAAGAAACCATTTCTCTGCGTGTATATGTATTTACAGTAACTAATAAACGCATCATTCCCACTAAAATTAAAAATAACACCATTAACAATAAAGCAGGACAAAGTTGCCCGAAATTAACAATTTTTTTAAGCATAACTTTAGTAGATTGAATGAGATTTTTTTGGTTCAATAAGTAGACGTTAAAAATTACTACCAAAAACACAAATCTATAGAGTTCCAGCATTCAAGGGCTTAAAAAAATCTTATATAACTGAAGATAGAACGATGAACGATGTAACAAACTTATTAGACTGCGTATTTGTATTATTTAAATCCAATAAGGGCGTTACTTAAATGATTAAAAACGTTTATCTATAACAGTTTAACTAATTATGGAATGTTGTGTTGGATGACCTAATTGCTACCGCCTGTTGCGAGCTGTTGAACCGGGACTGGATCTAGTTTATACTACATGATTTTGTTATTCTCAATTGTTTAGAAAAAAAAATTAAATTAGAACCTTTTGTACCCAAAATTGTTCAAAAGATTAAGATTGGATATTTCTTTATGATCTTTCTGAGCAATAAAGTAACGACTCCTGGGTGCGTTTACGAACACATTGTTATAGTTGTAATGGCTATTTTCACTAAAGTATTTTAATAAAACTGTGAATAATTCCATGTCATTAACAAAATTATTTTTTAACATAAATATGAAAGAAATGTGCGAGTGTAGATAAAACGTGTTGTTGCACTAGATGTATTATCCATAAACACTACCTTCTTGCACTAATATCTTAAATAACTAACGTAGGACTGTACATCGACAAATTACTCACTTATCTCCAATTCATTCTGTATAGCTAGTAGGTAATGTAATAGTACCACAACAAAAGAACAAAAAATCCAATAGGAATCAAATAAGAAGCAGATTTTGGTTAAAACTCACAAACATAGGACACAAGTGGTGAGAAACGATTAGCATTTCTACTGTTAAAGAATGCTGATTTTATTGCTCTATTTAACATTCAAAAAATCTTTTGTTATAAATTATGAATCATCGTTCCAAACAAAAAGAAAAGAATACCTACATAAAACGAAGAACAATAAAAAGAACCACACCGCCACGAACGGTCATACGATAACCTCCTCCTCTAGAGAAATTTTTCTTTCCCGAAAACGACACTAATAATTACTTTGTATAGTGCAATATAATGGACAAGAAGGTTGTAAATTTCGTCCGTTGACTTTTCGATGTGGCTAGAGGCCTATGGAACCAATAGGGCACCCGGCATGGAATGAAAGATTTATGGCCACCGACACAAAAAGACAAGGGATATTGATCCCTTTTAGCGGGAGCGACGGGCTACGACACAGCAGCTGAAGCATTTTCTCGGCTTAGGTCACATCGTGCGGTACAGGCCATGCAACGTTACGTGAATTTACGTAGACATGCACAAAAGGCAAGCGATGACCGTGCATATGTGTGTGTGTGTACGAAACGGAGGACACGCATACGCGCATATCAATCCGGAAATCCCGATTAGAACGTAATATTTTGTCCCCTACTACTGGTATATCCCGCATATAGATATAATAAAATCATATCTTCGCGTAGTAAAAAAAATATGCCTGGGTATAAAATTGATAAGGATAAAAAATATAGATTAAAGGGTTATGTTTACAGAGATTATTTTTTAATATACGCCAACGGGAGTTATTTCTAAAAAAAATGACATTTTTATTGAACAAAACAGCCATTACTTAATTAATAAAAACACGTTCCCAATGAAAAAAACATCGTTGACAGTCATGTTTGCCTTGTATAAATTATATACAAGCTTTTTTCAGAGCATTAAAATTGTCATTATTGAAATACCAAATTATTCAAATAAATGTAATCGGTAGTTAGAATAATTGAAGAGTTGCAATAACCAGGCTAAGTCCATTTTTAGACAAAATGGGCTAAGATACATTACTATACAGGTATGGCGGATGGAACTTGCAACAGCCGTAACCCATAGTAATTGTAAGGTTGTAGAGTACTCACCGGCAAACGAAGCTTATTGCATTGATATTTAGCCATATGATTTACTGCTTTTTCAGTTATTTACTAGAAAGTTGGCGGCGCAAGAAAACATACATTTTTGTAATGTGTTTTTAAAACTTTCGGCTTGATATTTTGAAAAACAAATAGATTTTACAAAAAGATTAAAAATTTCCAAGTTACTAACTATTAATTGAGACTAGTAAGACGTTAACAACTCAAACGCATATACACGAGTCGCCTGAAAATTCTGCCAGATCTGTATAGTATAGAATTCTCTTTTGCCATGTATTTGATTGAAAACAAGGAGAATATACTCTTTAACGATCGTTATTGTTAACGCATCGATTATGTTTTTTAATCATGTTTATTTGTTATGCGTTTAGAAATAGATTTTTGCAAATACTGTGCAAGAACCAGTAAAGTCCATGAATTTTGTTTGTTTATAACTATTAAACTCTACCATTTCCGCCTTCTAATATGCATATGCTACTGAGGTGTTGGTAACAAAACAATGAATTACATATTTTTCAAACAAAACGGACTTAACCGGTTATTGCATCGGACTCATTGGACTAATTTCATTTTAAACTGAGATAGCCAAATCGTTCAAAACTGTGTCCTCTATAACCTGGGTTAAAAACAGAATTTATTTTCATACAGCGTCAAGTGTAGAAGACCATACTTTTAAGTTTTAAGATATTTAAAACTTGCTATACCAGTTTTGCGAAAAACTTTGGCGAATACGGAACCTGGCCTAATAAGTCAAAAGAAGCTGGATGACGTAGAAAAGATTATTCAGTAAATCAAATTATTAATTTTCTATTCTTTCTAACTATTAATTTTAATTTTCTTCGTTCAACTTTTTCAAAAAGATAAATTGTATTGGAACTTGGAACTTTTCTGTCATATTTAAGTAGTTTTCCTTACTCCAAATTTGGCAAATGCTTAGGGTGAACCTCTTAAGACGCTCTACGGGTGCAGGCGTAATAATATCTCATGGCTGCCCGATGCCCCTTGTAATTGGCGAAAGCTGTTGGGGGATGTGAAGGCATGATTTATTATTATTCAATCCTGGAAAACAAGTACAGTTCAGGAATAAACTAGCTTTGTAAAGATGGTACATTGTTTGGTTTTTCGTTGCTGTAAATGTACTGCAATAAAATGAATCAAAGTAAAACAGTTCAAGTCCCGTTCTGCTTTTCCTGGAAATCGCTTTCATTTAAAATCTTAACTTTTGTGTAGAAGAAAACTTTATAACTTCTTTCCAGAAATAAATAACCGTAAATAACTAGATTTTTTCTTTTATTCTGAAGAAGTTACTATTTTTTCTTGTAATAACCGACTTAATTATAAGTTCAAATTTTTAAGTGAGAATCTAGGCATACTTTTTATTACTTAAACTGACAAAACGTGTTCTTGTATTGCAAAAGGTGATTTTTACATCTTTTTTGGGGAATCATAGAAATTTCCAAAGTGGAGTTTTTTACTGTGCCAATAAAATCAACCCATTCGACAGCAAAATCATGAAATCTAAAAGGATATGATTGTCCACAATTCTGTTATTACTTCCTGCAAAAATTCTTCGAGAATTTGAAATAAAAACTTGGAATTTTCACTAGAATCCATTAATTTTTCAATATTTTCAAGAAAAATTCTATAATACTAAGCCTAGTGTCTTATTATTCGATTGTTTGGATGGATAATAAATATACTAGAATAGATTGAATAGCCACTTTAAAATTTAATCAATGCATGAGAAGAAATATTACTTCACATTAGTTACATTTCTTGAAACTTAACGTTACTCCTAAGAGATACCTAGATAACTACCAAATCTTTTTTCGAAAATCTAATTTTAGTCTACCAACCTATTAATTTGCAAATTGAGAGTAGATACTCTAAAAATATCTAGATAGTCATTTTGCCAAAAACGAGATAAGTGAATGATGTAAACGCTATTAATTCCAAGTAGAAAAAGGTGTTAAACAATCTCTTCGCTTGACAAATAACATGTAAACCTTCAAATTTCTCAAGCATAAATATACGGCGTACAACAAAAAGATGTCAAATTAGAAAGTTAACAGCACATATAAAACATAACCGTTTACAATTTTATGGAAAAACGTGAACCAGTTTCTAGATAGATACCAGATATAGACGTTAAAATACGGTAAAACGTAAGATACATGCAACACTGTAATTTTTCGAGCATCTTCTCTAGGTAAACTGACCATAAACGATCGATGTTGGCAGAGATAAATACCTGAAAGAATCTTATAAGTGATGCCAATGACCTCACAGGGTATGGTAGTCTAATTCATTATAGACGATGTATACGAAGATACCTTCTCTTTTTACTAATTTAGAACGAGAACGAGTGATTCAAATAAACATTCTCGTCTATCCTGGTTGATAATAAATAACAATATTGTCGACATTCACGTTTTCAACGATAACCCATATGTACAATGTCGTTCTCTCTTGCTCGAGATAAGTGAAAAATTAACGAGCACGAAACAAAACTGTCGTGACGAAAGATTTTAATAGATCCAAAGAAAATATATTGGAGAAAGTCTCAATGTATATGCATTATGTGCGTATCTACAAACTGAACATATGTATACAGTGACAATGTCGAATTAGAAAGCAGACGAGGAATTTCATTTTGTACGTTTATCACGCTACATAGTTAGGATTTCGTGACTGTAAAATCCTCTTTACGGATAAAGAAAGCGTTAATTATTATATTTTTGTTGGTATAGTATAATTAGAACGATAAATGACGTTGACAGTTAACACGCAATGTAACTATTTTCACCCTAGTAAATAACCAATTAAAAAAAAATAAATATAACCACATTAAAAGAAATATAGTTTATTTTCTAAAAATCGTAGAATTATAAATTATTATTCAACATGGAATTTCTAAAAATGTTATACTCAATGATAACAACATAGCTGATAACACTAATCCCATTGCAAACTGATAAAAGAGTGAGTTAAATATAATCAAAAATATCTTTATTTCACATTTTATGTAACAAGTTTTAATATATAACATAATTATAAAATTGAAACTTACCTGATGTAAATAATGGTCGTCCCATTTGATAAAATCCTCTTCCAACCAAATGGCACTGTAATTGGAGATGCTGTCACGATAGTTCCCACGATTGGAGCACTTGTTTGCGTCTGAGGTTGCCCCCCATTGGGGCCCACTGTCAACACTACTCCACCATGTCTGACACTAACACTGCTGTCATAAACCACCATATCAGGGCCCTGCGGCACAACCACTAATCCTTCATCAGTCGAGCTGAGACTACTACAACTACTCTCTGCTGCTTCAGACCGCACAGAATCACACCGGACACTTTGACCCTCACCGCCCATCACAATACAGCCTGCCTCCAAATAATCACACTCTTCGCGCACCTTATTAAGTTCGATAGGCCTGCCGGGCCCCGACTGTCTGTCACCTGAAGGTAACAGTTCATTACTACCAGTATACGAAACATTTTTAATTTGGTTTAACACATTGATATTCTGATACTCGGCAAGGTTATTCACCGAGAAACCGTTCTGAGATATCACAGCGTTATTAGAGAAGAAACTGCCTTGTTGCTGGAGGAGCCCGTTGTTCTGGTACTCCGGTGGTTTAACTTTATCGATGAAGCACTTCGATGGCCCCACGGTGGCCATGGAATGTGGTGGGTAAGACCCATTTTGTATAACAGGATGCGCACCCTGTGCAACATTTTGCTGGCCGACAGCATATGCTTGTGCAAAATTATCATTTGACACATATACTACCACATTCTGTATTCCTTGGGCTGCTGATAACTCAGGCTTCGCAGCCATGTTGAATGCATATCATCGGCTCCAATGTTGAGCCGATATTTAATATCCAACAGTTCTGAAATAAATAAAAATCATTTAAAAATAAAATTCTTGAAGGTATCTAAAATCTAAATGGTTTAAATTAACATGCTCTAATAGGAAAATAACATAATAACCTCCAATAAACAAACAATGGCACAAGGACGTAATTTAGATTTACAGCACCAATAAAACTTAAGGGCTTGGATTGTTGACAACAATAAATTGACTGAACTAGAACCATAAACAGTGCGAAATATTTACACATTAACTTACCTGCATCTCGTTTTGATTTCTCGTTTATGATTATAATTTTCGAATACTAGCATTACAATCAGGTCTGCTGTTACGATAATATCGTTCTCGCCGTCGACTCGTCTCATAAAAATATTTTGATTCTTCTATATGTGATGGGTTAAGTATAATCTTTTTCCTAACAACAACACCTGCGCGTCTAAATTTACGTTTTACTCTTACGAAATGCACTCTCGAATAGCATTTTTCAATTCGTTTCGCGCATTTCCGACCGGTTGTGATGCTGAACGCGAAAACATTTACACCAGAAAAGTAAACACTTTCCCTCCACTATGTTCGGTTTCACTCACGTAAAAGTGGTCACTGAAAAATATGGTTCCCATCATCTCAATATCCCAGAAACCTTTGCGACATTCGCCGCTCAACGTACCCATAATGCAACGCATTCAAAATTCGAGGATAAATTAAATATCATTCAAGCGCCATCTCTAATCTCACGTTGTATTTGCTTACAGGGAGTAGGTTAGAACGATTAATTACAGGCATCTGCAACGAAAAAGATGGTCAACTTCTTTATGATTAATTTATATAAGAATGAAACACAAACAGTAAATCATCTGCCAAAAAATTCTCAAACTTATCTTTGGTGTTCGATCTACGCATCTACACATCATCTACATACATAATCTTCCAAAATACTAGTAAGGACAAAAACTAACCTTTCAGCATTATTATCGGTATAAACTTATCATGTTTAAGCTTTATAATGCTATTATCGAGTAGAGCTTAAAAATTAAAGTAGAACTTCAGGAATAATAACGTGAAATTAATAAAATTATGCTTTCTATACACCCGAGTGATTTAAAAACCTAAACAAGAGATTAAATTAAAATATACTTCTTAAAATATAAGTTAAATGCTGCTTTTTTATATGTACCTACCTTGTTCTGGTACCTTTTTCTGCTAGCAATAAAGACTATTATTATTACTGTTATCATTTTGCTGTTTTTATCATAAGTAAATATACAGCGTGGTCTTAAAGTATGCTCTCCCTCCAACACTAACTTTTGAACGATAGGAGTTAGCGTATCCAGAAAAAATAGGTCGGATCCTATTTTTTATGAGTTAACTTTTAACGTTATCAACAGTTCAATTGCACTTCCGGTTTGTATGGAACTGATGTCAACTTTCTTATTTTAAATACTCTGTATATTTTGATGTTTTTGGTAAAGCAAACATTAAGAAAAATCTGTATATTCAAATTTACTTACTCAACTTTGACAAAATTAAAGGAAATTGATAAATATCAGTTTCCAAATTTTAATTAACGTAATTTCAGTGTGAATATTGCAGTGTTGCCAATTCCCTTTGAAACCTGTGATAATTGCCTAGATTTGCCTAAATTCAAATTTACGGCGACCTTAAGTTGTCAAAATGAAATATCTCTTTGCTTGGTTCTATTTCGGGAAGATGTTAATTTCAAATTTTGTACATACATACATATAATATGTGTATGTAATGGTAATTTGGTATCAAGTATGGTTAGGACTAAAGTATTCCATATATTTATATTATATACTAAATATTATATCAAAATTGTTATTGTATTAAACAGCCTTCACATAAAAAAAAACGGAATGGGATTCATCTTAAAATGTTAGTTAATCATTATATTACATCAAAAATGTTTGTGTTGTGTTACGAATCCTTGCGTTTCGTGTTGTAAAAAGGAGCAGAATACAAAAATTCCATTGGCGTCAGTACCTTTTTTAATTCGCAGACGATTCAAGTTAAATAACTACTGTATTCCTGAAACTACCTACTTAAATTCCCTGTGAAATTTAAAAAATTTTTTGGTACACCACAACACTGCCATTATTTAAAATCACTCAAAAATTTTTAGAAATTGTGAATTGTTGGCAGTTTTCCCTTAGATGGTTCATCTCCATAGATCTAATTGTTTTTTCCTTAGGTTGGCAATATTGAGGTATGATCTTAGGATTGGAGAATCGATTGCGTTTACAATAAACTTTGTGTGAAAAATGTAGCGCCATCTAATACGCAAGTAATCAAAGTAAGTATATTCAAAAACGCAGAATTGGTATGTACTCCTCTTGCAAACAACACTGACTTTGAGTTACGGCATAATTATCATGGTCCTATGGAGTTCGTGTGTAGTTTGCGGTATGATATAAGTAATAATAATAAAAATGGCAGAATCAATTTAAATAATTGCCCCATAAGAACCTATCTGCGTACTGGTGGGCAAAATCTAGTAAGCTAGTGGTCAAATTTCGTACACAGGTACGTTTAAAACCAATAGTTGGTATGAATACATTTTTCTTACTGGCAACATTGAGTGCGCCAAAGAATATCTACTAAGGAAGATGCAATTAGAACTTCCTGCTTTTATTCAAACGTTTTTTGCATGTTACATTATACGAATGTTCAAGTAGAGAAGTTACCAACGCAAGAAAAAAAAAATACTTGAAACTGGACTTTTTTGGGATTAATTTTCATTAAAGTGTTTGTTTTCTTGTTGGTAGTTCCGAAAAACGGCGTAATGCGCATGTGTATTTTGAAACTTCGATGAAAAAGACACAAAATTGTCGGTTTCTAGTCGAAAAAAATTATAAAACAACCACAATTTTTTTGGTCTAAATTGTTCTTAAATATATAATATACATAAAAGAAGCGGCAGAACCAGACTCATGATCTCGATGTACACAAGTTAACAGTTTATTTATTGCTAATTTCTTTTTAAAAGTACAATAGTTCATAATATGTATGCCGTTAAGAAAATAAGTGGCTAGTGATTTATATTCGAAAAAACTATGAAAACTAGAAACTCAACAAAAAAAAAATGATAAAGGCATT
Source organism: Dynastes maya (assembly GCA_029619315.2). NCBI lineage: Eukaryota > Metazoa > Arthropoda > Insecta > Coleoptera > Scarabaeidae > Dynastes > Dynastes maya. Next base: position 52,519,892 of record JAROYE020000004.1, on the reverse strand, counting down.
TCGCTTCTAATTTAGTGTATACAGGAGGTGGTCGCACTGGTTGGCAACAGCTAGAGCAGTCTCAATTAGAAAAGTACATATTATCTATGCCAACAAAATTTTGCCGCAGATATTTTGAACAGGGTGGAGTGCCTCAAAATTCAAAAAAGACACGATAAATTGTGTAACGTTTTTACCTGTACAAAAATTAAAACCTCTCAAATGTCTTCGAAAAGACAGTAATTCATACAACGAAAAGGAATACAGAAAAATAAAACGCTGAGCAATTTCTCTAAACACCTCTAACCTCCTCGGAAGCAACAACGGTTAGTTACAGAGGTTTGGTTCATCTCTTTAACAAGTTATAATCGACTTGGCCGATTAGCTTTCTGCGAATATGATGTAATATGTACTTCTCTAATTGCTTTCTATTTTTGTAAATAAAACACTGAATTGTTCTCTTTGGACCAGTTTAATTCAGAGAAACCCCACAAATTTTTAAATTCAATTCATGTCATATATCCTACTTTATATATTTTTTAAGTAGAACACAGCTATTTATTTGATCACAATGCTATACACTTAAAAACATAATTAGAAGTGCTACTAATGGTAATACTCAATAAACCAAAAAAACAGAAAATCGAAAGAAAATTTCTTTATTACAAAACACAAATGTATCAAGTAACCAAAGAAAGCGTGTTTATCTATATATGCGTATAACATAACAGTAATAAATTATACATTGTACACCTTTCAAAATTTATTTGTTCTTCTATAAACAACACGTTCCTACAAAAAAAAGGAATTAAATCATAGTTGATAAATTTTAAAATAACCTAAAAATATAATAAATACAAAATAATTTGTTATATAATAACAATAGACAATAACATCGTCCTCACTTCTTTCCATTCAAGATCTATGATTGAAGAAGAATTCACTATTTTATAATTATTATATCGCGAGACCAAATACATATAATAAATATTCGTGTTATTATCAATATTTATATTTGTATCAGTCGCAAAATTTAACTACTTGGTTACACATAAGTATTACGTACAATAAGAAGGGTACGATATAGTGTTATTAGATACAACAGAATGTATTTTATTTTATATTTTAATGTAACAAAACCCAAAATACTGTTGATTTTTTTCTTTCACATTACAATAACAAATAAACGGAATTTAAATCATTTCCCTCGGATTATCAGAATTCAAAGAAAAAACATGATCTATACTGCGCTATTAATACGCGCTCGAAATTAATTATTCTAATAAAAGTGCTCAACTAAAGACACAAAAAGTTTAATTAGTGCAGCACAAAAATTCCTAAGTAGTTCTTTTTTTTTGTCGTTCTGTCTTATCAGAATAGTTAAAGAGGTTTTACACATCAGCAAATTCTCGTCGTTGAATCGAACTAATTCGTTGCACACTGAACTTTCTGTCCATGACCATGGTCATCGTCCTCTTCGTAAACGTTCTTTTGATGGCGCCTTCGAGCTTCTTCCTCAGGATCAAACGGTTCCAGGATACATTCCTCCGCTTGATCAGGAATCATGATTTCCGTTCTGGGCGGAAGACAATTCTCAAGCGTTGGAATTATCGCTGGATCAATCTCATTAGGGAATATCACCAGGAATTGTACGATCAATCGTCCTTTTTCAAATGGATTCTTATACTGAGGCATACCTTCATTCTTCACGCATTTGACATCACCGTGCTTGGTTACTTCTCCAGGAATCGCAGTGATTACCAAATCGCGATCGTCTAGTGTTCTAATAACCTTTTGGAATCCGCAAAGTGCTTCGACTAGTTGAATTTCTTGCCGGATGATAAGATCGTTGCCAGATCTCTTGAAAATTGGATGTTCCTTCTCGTCAAGAACTATTATGATGTCTCCTGGTTCCAATTCAGGTTCCTGATCACCCTCTCCGTTGAAGATGATCTTTTGACCATCACCCATACCTTTGTCAACGTGAACTTCGAGAATTTTACGATCACGAATTACCTTTTTACCCTGACATTGCTTGCATCTATCTTTGGGATTGATGCGTTCACCTTGCCCACGGCAATCGCTACACATCGATTGAATTTGTTGGATCATTCCTATAGAAGTAAAAGAAACGCCATTTTATCAATGTTCTAAACTAATAAGAATCAAATTAATTATAAAAATGTTAAAAGATCTAGAACTACACCGGGCGATTCATTAAAGGTAATAACCGACCATATCTCGGTAATCATTTATCATAGAACCTCATCAATACCTCGGTTTACAACAGTATCTTGTTGCGGAACTTTCGGGTTACGAAAGAAAACGTGGATGAATTTTTGTTTCCGAAACCGAAAAGTGTTCCAGGTTATACATATACGGATTCGGCAGAATTTCCGCGCGACTCATGTAAATGCTTAAAAGAAACAGTTATATATATCATAACGCGATCGTTTGTGTGGTTAACCTCTTACTATTCTATCACTTTGCATCTGACTTAAATTCGTACTTAATATTGTTCCTACTTTATTCAAAAATCCTGTTATCTTTATGTAATATCTTTTTCAACAAAGTCGACAGTTCCACAATTACTATCAAGAATTTCTTATTTGTTGCGTCGTTAATATTATAACATAAATGGAAAGTCATAATCAACCCCTCTCCTCGTCTCCCCTCCTCCACACCGTCTTCCATACTCCCAAAATGTCCTTCTGCATGTAAATGAAGTTATTTCTATTTCGACGACAATTTATTTCTGTTTAATCCCAATCATATGTTTTTATTGATTTCTCCATGTAACATTATTTTCTATTTGTTAAATTGTATTTAAAATGCATAAAATGATATTTTTTTATAGGGCCGGATTATTTCTATTTCCTATATTTCTTATGAGAATTTGATTCTACATACGATTTTTGGAATCACTCAATTCCGTAAACCGAGGTACCACTGTAGTAGCAAATGTGGTCATGAAAACCTCTTTAAAAATATTTTCGAAATCCTGAAATTGCCGCAAGATGGAGTAATTTAGGTAAACAATAGTGATTGCATTGTTACCTTAAATGAAAACTAGATGGCGCTGTGTACTAGTTTGTCCTATTTATGCGATTTCCTCGAAAATTTGAAATGGAATGGTATAACTATATAATTTCTACCACAATCTTCCTCTCTTCAAAGGTGAATTCATAAAAAAAGAGATAACCAAGACAATTTACTATTACACACAAAGTGCTGTTCATGCGTTTTGAGCTCCCTTGCGGTTAGGAAATTGACAAATGTTCTATCCTATAGCTGTTTTGTTTTCGCGTCGTTGCGTTACCTCCGATATTAAACAAGGCCCAACAGCTCTGACGTCGGCAGGCTGTGACGTATATTGTCTTAGGTGAACGATCAGCCATAAACGCGTTTACACGTTCAGCCTGTCTCTGCGTTTTATATTGATTTATCCAAACTATATTGATTTTATTTTAAAAAATATTGTGTAATGATATTTCCGTACTTTGTTGGTGATACCTGTAATGTTTTTCTAGTGTTGTATAAACGATAAAACCTTTTCTGAAGCGATAAAAACGGGATAACCAAAAAGCGTGACTCCGGCGGTTCTATTTACTGTTTTGTACGTTTTGTTTGTCAGTTGCACGTTGTAAAAGAAGGTACTATTTATTTTTCAACAGCTACATATTCAAGGACCGATGAAACTATAAGTTTAAAAAAATCTTTGCCTTAAAAAAGATGCTATTCCAACTCAATTCCCTAACTGTCCGTTGTATTTGACAAAAAAGGTGAAGATTTTATTGTTCAAATAGTTTTATATTCTTACGTTATATTTAAGAAAATTACTTCTGAACACGAAGAGATGTTTTTAAATATGTATCATAAACGTTCTGTTTTAATACAATGTTTTTTAAGTTATATCACCGAACATAGCCATTTTGGATACTGATATACAGGGTGTTTATTAAACATACGGCAAAAATTCAGGGGGTTGTTCCATGAACTATTCTAAGAATATTTTGTCCTTTGATGATTTTTGAAAAGCCCCTTTATTTCGAAGATACAGGGCGAAAAAAATTTTCGATAAAACCAACATTTTATTACCAAAAATTACATTTAAAGTTTCTTAATCTACAAGAACTATTGAAAATGACTACCTCCAGCTAGGATGCAAGAATCCAATCTTCTCCTCATTGACTGCCGAACTCTTTCAAAAATACCAGGGTCGTTTCTTATTGAGTTACACCCAGCAATTATCCGATTTCTTAAATCTTCCACATTTTCTACTGAAGTAGAATAAACTAATGACTTTAGATGGCTCCATAGGAAAATAATCCAGGGGGTTTAAGTTCCGGGATAGAGCAGGCCATAAGTGAAGTCCACCTCGACCAACCCAACGATCTCCGTATGTTGCTGTTAAAAACTCACGAGCAACCACACTAAAATGCGCTGGTGTACCATCGTGCATAAACCACATTGCATTTCTTATTGCCAATGGTACATTCTCCAAAAACAGAGGTAGCGTTTGTTCCAAAAAGTTTCGATACACCTCGTCGGTCGTCTTCCTGGTAGAAATACCGGTCCAATTAGCCAGTCACCACAATTCCTAACCAAACGTTCAACGAGAACTGATGTTGAAAGCGATCTTCAAGTACCTCATGTGGATTTTCTTCAGCTCACACATGGTTATTATGAAAATTCCTTATTGCATTTCTTGAGAAATTCGCTTCATCGGTAAAAAGAATCAGTGTCAGTAGTTGAGGGATTTGAACCAATGTGTGCAAAAGCCACTGACAGAAAGCAATCCGTGGAGGAAAATCAGCAGGAAGAAGTGCCAAACAGTCCCATTACTTACATTCAAAGTATTTGCAATTTTTCGGGTAGAAGTACCTGGACCTTCCTCTATCATGTCCAGCACATTCCTTCTAATTCTACCGTTCTTATTGTCATTGGTCTTCCTGGTCCACCACTTCGTTTCAATGAGCCTGTTTCATGAAGACGATGATGAATACTTTGGAAGGTTTTTCTATCAGGAACATTACGGTCAGGAAATCGTTCAATATACAACCGTCTAGCTTCTAATGAATTACCATCAGCAAGTCCATAAATGAAATGCATGTCAGTCATCTCGGCGTTCGTATAGCGATTCATGATAGAGGACTTCACTAACAAAAGTTTAAGTATTAAAAGACAGAAAATACACGTCAATCAGTCTCAGCAAATTTGACACATACAAAATGATCAATCACGAAACGTATTTAAATGAAATCCACGTTTTAACTGATTTACTTTTCTATGTCTGCGCTTGCCTATTGTTAGTGGGTAAAACATCCGTTCTTTGTAATTGGAATGTTGTTAAAAGATAACGCGTTTTTACAATTTTTTTATACTCGGTAAGTCCAGTGTTGTACGCCATATTTTTATTTCGGCTACATTAACAACTTCAAAAATATCAAAATTGGTTTTGTCGAAAATTTTTCTCGCCCTGTATCTTCGAAGCAGTTCATGGAATAACCCCTTGAATTTTTGCCGTATGTTTAATAAACAGCCTGTATATAAATATTACATTCACAGCAATGAACGTATTGCAACAATTATAATAATGATAGATTAGGTAAAACACCACATAACAGGAAATTAAAGACTGGTTAAATAGCATGTCTGTAAACTTTCTCGTGAAATTGAACAAAATTTCAAATAAAATTGCAATTACTGTATCATTTCAACCACAGTTTCGTCCAAATACATATACAATTACAAATAATAATAATTAGTTGATAAAATATTAAGTACCAATACATCTTTCACGAAAACGGTGCTCGGTTACGTGCTTGGTTGCTCTGAAACTTCGTTTTTCCAAAATAAAATTAAATGGGATGCGAAGAAGGGCTCAGTTGGCGACTGGCATCCTCTTTAAATCAGAAGCCCTTCAAAATTTAAAAAAGGAATGCAAAAAAAAAACGATTGCATTACCGTTTAGGCTAATATCGTGCACGGCGATACATCACCAACCCAGCGTGACGTCATCAAAGAGCGTTCGGCCTTCTAGTTTCGGTGGTAACAAGCCAACGCGCAAAATTATTTTAAGAATTACATGAGAGCGAGTTTATTTACATAAATTAGGGGTGGCAATATTTCATTGGCGTCGATGTTGTGTACGTACGCTGGAGATTTTGAAAGTCTCTTTCTATCTACCTTTTCTACTTTGTCATACGGATATAAACTCTCAATCAGCTAAAGCTTTTGAGCATTTAAGGAATCTTTCTTTCAGGTAATACAATTCACACTTGCTCAAGTGAACATAACCTAAAATTTATGTTTACATTATTTAATAATGAATTATTATTTAGATAGCAAACATGGCTGAACAAAAGTCTAGCTATGGGAAAAAGGGGAAAATTATTCATTCCCAGGGCCGAGGAATTGTTTATGTTAGTCGCTTTTGTAAGGAAGAGGCAGACAAAGGAGATGTCTTTATTCCTTTGAAGCATCATAAAGACAGAGTTTTGGCTGCAACGGGGGTATCAGAGAGTACATATAGACGTATTATGGTTGAGCACAAGGTTATTGAGAGTGGCGAACGTTCTTCATTTAGTAAAATGAGAAAATGTAGAACAAAGGCTTGTCCAAAAAGCAGCTTACCCCCAAGCGAAGGTGAAATAATCAGACGAATTATTCATAACTTTTATATAACTGAGAAAAGGCGACCAACATTAAAAGGTTAATGCATACATACTCGCATATTCTAAATGTATTTTTATTCGCTTAGCGATGTTTCAGGAATATTAGCTAAATTGCAAGATATTGAATCTTCTTTCGATGGAAGCCTTCACTTATTCGTAAGGTTATTTTCAACCTGGGATTAATTATTATATAAATAATTTAACTGTTACAGGTGGCAAAAAGTAGCTGATAACAGGAAATTAAATTAATTAAATTAAAGCCATGATATTCGCCTGAAAAGAGTACAATATCTTTGGGCTATTTTAAAATATAGACGGGAGGGAAGACCCGTTGTCTATATAAATGAAACTTACATTCATAACTGCTGTTGCATACAACACCGAAAGGTTAGTATGACACAACAGCTGGTCTTTCAAAACCAATTGGAAAAGCGCAACGATTAATGGCTGGTGGTGAGATGGGATTTATTACAGATGCATTGCCGATATTTAAATTATGAATATTTTTTGTAATGTATGCATATCTAAGCATTATATCCTATTATATTGTAGGACAAAAGTCGGGCGATTATCATGATGACATGAATTCTATTAATTTTCTCCAGTGGGTTCAACGTGCACTTATTCCTAATATCCCAGAGAATTCGATACGGATTCTAGATAATGGCTCTTATCACAATATCAAGTGTAAGAAAGAATCTACCACAAATTCATTAAAACAAGAAATGATGGACTGGCCGACGAGTAAAAATATTCCTTTTGATAGGGCATTAACAAAGCCTGAACTATACTAAATAATTAAAAATCATAAAGCAGAAGATCCACTTTATACGTTGGATGTCTTGATGAATGAGTACGGCCATGACGTTTTAAGACTGCCACCTTATCATCCTGAATTAAACCCTATCGAATTATGAAAAATTGGGTGGCAAGTACAAATGTTACTTACAAATTATCAGATCTCGAGGCTTTAGTGAGAGATAAATTTAATTTGATCACCAAAGAAACTTGGGTAGCTGCATGTGAACATACAAAAAAAATAAAAAGGATTTACATGGAAAATGGAAGGCCTCTCAGATGAAGCAGCTGAATTGCAATTTACTGTTAATACATTTATTGTATCCTAATGTGTTACTACGAATTCTTTAATTGTTCTTTAAATGTAAAGAGTATTTGTTATATGCGATATGTGAAAGTTAATGTAATTTTAATTATTATTGTTGAATTGCACTTGTAAAAGCGGGCAATTTTCAGTTCAATTTAGGGCAGTACAGTCCAATGGAGCGTGCCATAGTTGTGAATATGTACATTAAATTCCTTGTAAAGATTGGTTTAAATAAAAGCACATAAAGAACCTTAGTTTTTTCATTAGATTACAACTGTAAAGTTATTGAGAAGCAGGGAAATTCCCGTTTATATTTTATTACTGTATATGTGTAAATCAAGATACAACTTAATATTATTTGATAATCAATAAAGATACCTTCGTCTTGCGATTAAGCAAAATAAGTGTTTGAAAAATAAGCTTTTGCTCAATTTGAAATACTCATGACTCGAAATACTAATGACATTATCATATAGCAATATAAACGAGATACGTAGTCTAATAGAACTCCTACTTCGCTTTTAATTTTTGTACATATTAAGATTTTATGCAATGTTAATTCATTTATTTAATACACACCTTTAAAGTTTGCTATTATATATATTTTCGCTTCACAACTTCGTTATATAATATAAATAATTATTTAGAAAACACCACATTTAAGAAAATTTGCGCCGCTACTGAAGTTTACCGCCAAATTTACGGCGCATGACGTCATATTCTTCTTAAAATAATTTTGCTCTAGAAAATGAATGAAGATGGCTCCCGAATCGATAAACAGCTACTTCTTCCCCTACCAACGGCCAAGCGTCAACAACATTGTAACAAGGAAAGTTACCAAAATCAGTATTTTTTTTTTAATGCACCAATCTTTCATAATTGTTAACGTTAAATTCTACACTCCAGAAAGTCAGCGCGCTAAAATTTCTACGTATTTGTGATTGTCCCCTAATGACCTACACATATCCCAAATTTAAATAAAATCGGTGAAGATTAGATATTCTTAAATATAGCCAAAATCAATACTAATAATTAAAAGGTCCTATATTTAAAAATTGTATTAAAAATTTTGAAATAGCATCCAAAGATCAATAATTTATGGAAAGCATGATGACACGTTATTGTTAATTATGACATAAAATCATATTATCAGCTTATTGCATCATCATACATTCCAGAATTGATTAAAAAAATTTACACATGACTTGTAAGATTCTAGAAACAAAAATGGCAACCAACCTGGGCCAAGCTGTTGAATCTGAACCTGCATTCCAGTTCCATGACATGTTGGACATTGTTCTGTAGCACCTTTCTTTCCACCTCTACCCTCACATTTATCACAGATAACATTTTTCTGTAAAGCTAACTTCCGGACTGTGCCTTTGTATAATTCTTCTAGCGAAACACTTAATTGATGTACAACATCTTTCCCCTTACGTTCTCTCCTCCTGCCACGGCTTCCTCCAAACGTGCCACCAAAGAACATATCGAAGAGATCCATTGGACTTGAAAATCCACCGCCAACTCCACCCTCCTTGAGGGCTTGTTCACCACCTTGATCATAAATGCGTTTCTTTTCCGGATCAGACAACGTTTCATATGCCTGTGAAATTAGTTTAAATTTGTCTCCTTCATTTGGATTTTTGTCAGGGTGATATTTGAGTGCTAATTTTCTATAAGCTTTTTTTAAATCATCCTGACTACAGCCCGGTTTTACGCCGAGTATATCGTAAAATTTTGTGTCTCGGACCATTGTTGTATGTTCTATCCTTTTGTCTAGTTATCAAACTAAAAATTTTTTCAAGGAAAATCGTTACTGCCAGAACAATAAAATGAGGGTGAATTTTAAAATGCTGTATACTTACTGTGATTATTCGTAGTTAAATCGATAAATAGATTACTCAAAATTTAAAACGCCTAGAACGTGGTGTAGACCTCAAGTATTTCGACGGTCGATATTGCTAAAATGACAAAACTGGCGCACTTATTACGGCTAAAAATCAAGACCACAGGCTCTAGAAAATTCTCGCAGAAATTGGAAGGAGATAGGAATAAGAAAGAGTAGGAAAGCGTTGTTCTGGAACAGGCGAGGCAACGTTGCCACTGTAAATTCACATTTATTTTAAAATATTATTGCATAATTAGACTATTTACAAAATGGAAATTAAATTATCGGTAGTATTGTTCTTATATAACTAATCAATTTTCAATTCACATTAATGCATCTCCTATAAATTGAAATTAACTTTAAATTGAACGGCGAGATTTGGCAATGTTGTTATAGTACGTTCAAAAATTGCAGGCATTCAAGATTCAAGGATATTTTCTAACAATGGTTGAATATTCATAGGAAATAAAGAAAAATCAATAAAAACTTTGTATTAATACACAATAATTAAGAAATTAGACTTCAATAATTACATTAAACCCTAATCAACTTAAAACATGAGCCTACAATTTTACTTTAAAGAATTCAACCTTTTCCGATATCTGTACACTCGCCGACAAGCAGAATGGCCGCTCATCCGAAGGTCCGATCAGTTTACTGCTCTGAGATATCTTAGCAATGTCGGCACGGAATCAAAATTTATATCTCGTGCTAGTTTCTCAGATTAATAATCGCAGCATGCATCCAATAAACAGCTTGGTTTTGTATTTAATAATGGTATTTGTTAATTAAGATGAATGAAATAAAGAAAAGTCATTACGCATTTACCGTTTTTCATTTTTGCATTCCCTTATATATTATACAGAATTGTGCATTACTAATTAAGTGAAATAAAGTTCTACAAAAACACTTCAGTCTTTTTCCATATACCAGTTAGTTATACTCTTTTTTTGTTATTAAAGCCAATAAATAACATAGATCAACTGAGAAAACAGACGACTTTAAAATATTATTCAAAATGCAAAGGATAGTGAATTTACACTTATTTCAAATAATTATTTACTGTTTTATATGATCGAATATTATTTTATGACAAAATTAAATTAAATAGTAATTTCGTTCAAGAAACTAGTATTCAAGTGTAAATCCATGGTTTCCCCGATATTTTCGACATAGTTAATTTCGTTTCTGCCCAGATTGCCCAGCCTTGGTTATAAAAATTCGAATTTGTTTTCTGACAGATTTTACACTATGATTGGCTTTGACTAGTTTGTGATTTCTATTGGAACAAATCTAATAACACCTATTTATGTAAAATACAAATATACCAAAAAGAGATTAATGAATACAGAGTAAATTATGGTCGATTTTTTGCTATAATGTGTGCCAGAACACTCTCTATGTGCAGTATGCACTTAACCTTAAATTGTCTTAAATTTGTTCTGCCTACATTCCACCTGGTCCAACCTGATCCTATCCAAAATACTTTCCAATATAACATATTTACCGATATTTACTTCATAAAACACTTCTTACTTGCTAAATAATGCATTCCGATGCATACTTTAAAAGTGTATAATTGTTGAAAAAAAGTATTATTTAATATAAATCAAGTAATTATGACCATACAATAGCTAATTCAAATTAACAAAAAAAGTGAAAAGAACACATCTAAAAGACAACAATAACATAACCTCAACTCAAACAAAATCAATGTTAAATTCATTGTAAAATTACTATACACTTTCAATTTGTACATTTCGATTGTTCATCAATCATCACACTTCACTCAGAAATGAATCAATCTACCGCGAAACGTTTACTTAAAGAAGGAGGCATATTTGTATTCTTAGATGTTCCAGAAGGTACAGAATTTGGTATTGATATGAAGTCATGGGATACTGGCGAGAAATTTAGGGGAGTTAAAATGATTCCTCCCGGTATCCACTATATTTTCTACAGTGGTGTTAGTCAGGTTGGAGATGTTACTCCTCGTAGTGGATTCTTCTATAATTTCAAGAAATCTGAACTGATTGCAAAGAAATGGAATAAAAATGAATGCGATATGAGTAATGACGTTGTTCCGGAAAATGAAATTGTTGGATTTAAAGAAAATATTATGATGCTGGATCAATTTTTAGGACCTTATCCATATGATATTTTAGGAAAGTGGTCAAATTTAATATTACATATAACAGGTAAGCCCAGTCTTTCAGCTTTATTGTGAAAATTAAAACCTTGTTCTTGTAGATAAGTTAATTGAAAGAATACAACCTTTATCAGGAGTGATACGATCCGCTTTAGAACTTGTGTCTTCTAAAAGTTTCGATCGATCTAGGAATAGTAAAATAGATGAATCGCCTTCATGTAGTAAACATGCTAAGCGCTCTAGACTAAGTGGTGATGACAACACGCTAGATAACCTATTACCTGATTTAAAACCAAAACCTGGAACTGAATTACGATTTACAAAACTTCCAACTGACCACTATCCAGAAAATGCAACTCCAGCAGAGATTACGCAACATAGTTTAGATCTAACTTACTCGCTGGAATGTTTTTTGAAAAACTACGACCAGTAAGATAATCATTTTCACTTAATTAACTTATATTTCATTACTTTCACTTCATTTTTACAGGGATATAGAGTTAATTGGCGAGCTAGAATTAGCTTACGTATGCTTTTTAGTTGGACATAGTTTTGAGGCGTTTGAACAATGGAAAAACCTTATAGGATTGCTATGCGAATGTGAAAATGCAATCAGTAGACATAGAAATCTTTATGATGTATTCATTTCAACATTAGAAGCGCAGATAAATGAAGTGCCTGAAGAATTCTTAGCTGATATCGTTTCTAATAATAGTTTTGCATATATCAAGTTAATTAAATTATTTAGATCAATGCATGACTGTAGTGTCGATGGTAGATTAAAAACCAAAGTAGAGAGGTTCAAGGAAAGACTAACACAGAACTTCGGTTGGGATTTTAGTCACTTGGATTCTGAGGACGATGAAGATGCACCAGTTATTGTTGAAACAGAATTGAATACATAACTTTTATACAAAAATATAACTTTAAACTTTCATGTGTTCATTTTTCTTTATGATTTCAAATTAGAGAGCTTTAGTAAATTCAGAAAATAGTAAATACAAAGAATCCAGGAATGTGCAACTGTTGAGTTTGGAATAGACTATTTACTTTCATGGATGATTATGTAACAATCCTAACTAATTGGCCAAAATCTTGGACCGGTATGTGCGAATATGATCTTTATTGGAGATATTACCAACTTAGATCATTAAAAGATGTTTAGTTGTGTGCTTCAATGCAAATTTTGCACATAATGCAGTTTACGTCGTAATTAACCACATCGGTAACCGTGATCCGTCGACTGCCGCTAACCCCTGCGCTTGTGGTGAATCACCCACTCGCGTTTACCGTTGCCGCATGTACGTTTTTTCGTATAGCTAGATATTTTCTTTCCTTATGTGTATAGTCACTCGTTGAAGCCTATTCTCGCTCTCTTTTTCTGGGTTATCTACGCTATGCTTTTAAAACATTCGACTTTCATTTTGTATTTTCTAGAGAGAGTAACGCAATCAAGATTGGATTTGAGTTATATATTCGTTAAAGTAAGTTCAGTAAGCCAGCATTTTAAAAGTACACGCAGGGAAATGGTTTCTTGCATTAAGAAAGTAGATTTTCTTGCAAAAATCAGTCTCTATTCAAGGAAATATTTTTATTTCAAGATTATGAAAATGTATAATATAAGAAAGTTTATTTGGATTAGATAAATATTTTCTTAAGGTTAGAAAATCAGGAAAATCCAAGACAGAAAAATGTTTCTTCCAAGGTTTCTTCCAAAGGTAGGAATGAAAATATGGTCCAGATCTCACAAAGTTCTATTGAGGGATTGGGGGACCGGTTTCGTGTTCAAAAAACATCAGGCCAGTTACAAGGATACCCAATAAAAGAAAAGTTACAATTATGGAAAAAAACCTAAAGTTAATAATTAAAATTAAGAGCAACTGAATGAACTAATGAAAAAGTTTTTTTTTTATATGTTACAGTATAATTAAATTATTTCTTTAATAATGTAATTAAATAGGGATTATTTTTATGCAGTTTAATAATTAATGAGAATATTTACGTTTATTTATAGCTTTTTTTATTATTTATTATATATTTTAAAAAACTATAGTTAAATTAGTACATGTGGTAAGTAGTAATAAAAAGACAACAATATTACATTAACCGGTATCTTTTGAAAATGTTTATGAAATGTTGTACGTCAAAGATTATATCATTGTATGGGTAAGCATGGCATATATACTCTGGTTTCTATCGCTACTATTTAGGACGGCATGACTATATCTCTTGAAAGTAGGTGGCGCCAGGAAATATTTCAGCGAGTGGTTTTGCAGATTAGTGACATAAACTCAGAGATGGAGAATAATCTGGGCAGGAGCAAAGAGCGCTACTGCTTTTCTTTTCTCACATTTTTGCCGGGAGTGATTCCATCAATACCATGAGCTATTTATTACCATTATCTTGGTTACTGATCCAGTTATTGTGAGAAAGTGGACGTTTCTTCAACCACCTTTAATCTTGGTTATTGTTTCTAAGCACTTTTTTCATGTGTACTTCTACATTAAGCTCACTTTTGTTTGAACATTATTCTGTAGATAACCTCTACCTTAGCTTTTTTAAAATCACAAGCATTATGAATAATTTACTGCATTATGTACGGATATGTCGTACTGTTTTAAACAAGGTAAGTGCAATTAATAATGGTGCATTTCAAGAATCCTAAGTAAATAAATGCTTTACTTTAAGAAAATGAAACTATTGATTTATGCAGAATACCTAAACGCTTTCTTGAATTAAGAAAACTATTTACTATTAAAAAAACTATTCAAGAAAATGTTTTGTGTTATAAGGGCCATTTACTTATACTAAGAATCGCTTTCTTCAAATTTTCTGCAAGATTTTCTTGAATCAAGTTAGCAAATGTCAAACAAAGAAATATAATTATTTCATTACAAGTATATACTTTTCTTAAGTGAAGAAAGAAGCGCCAAGAAAAAATTTCTTCTGATTTAAAACAGTAATTGTATTGTGGATAATTGAAACAGTAATTGTCTTGAATTGAAGCGGACAGCCTTGATACAAGTAAACGTTTCTTACGTGTATAGGGGAATACAATACACCGTCAATAATATGTATAATTAAAATATTATTATCAAATTAAAAGGAAAAACTTAAACTTGGTTTACTTTAGCAAATAGTTAAATCAACGCACCACAAATATTCACAACAGGGAACTGTTATTGCTGAATTTACTTTTATAATGATCCTCGTAAATATCTTTATAAGGTTCAATTATTAATCAGGTTGTTGATTAAGTAATCCCAGATAAAAATAAAAATATGAGTAAGTAGATAGCGACAACAACATTAGTAATGCAACCAGTGTCGGGTATCTACAATACTGTTTAACATGTCTTGTTGGAATACCGTTTTTAACATCTTCGGTGTGATAATAGCAAGTGTAATCCTCTTAAGAGCATTGTTCAAGCAAAGATATAAATACTGGAAGAACCGAGGTGTTGAATACTGTGAACCTACAATACCAATAGGAAACGTGAACAATTCTAATGTAACCACCGGGGAGTTATTTGCCAATTTTTACTACAAGATGAAAGAAAAGAAGGTTCCCTTTGCTGGAATCTATTTCTTCCATATCCCAATATTCATACCGATCGATTTGGATTTGATCAAGAAAATTGTTCAAGTGGATTTCGTGCACTTCATGGATCATGGTATCTATTACAATGAAAACGTTGATCCCCTATCGGCACATATTTTCGCTTTAAGCGGTCCAAAATGGAGAAACCTTAGAACCAAACTAACACCGACCTTTACCTCCGGGAAGATGAAAAATATGCTACCAATCATGGTAAAAATTGCTCAAGAATTAATCAAAATAATGCAAGACGAGTGTCAAAAAGGGCCAGTGGAAACCAAGGACGTTTCTGCTCGATTCACAACAGACATAATTGGCAATTGCGCTTTTGGAATCGAGTGTAATAGCCTAAAAGATCCTAACACAGAATTCCGTGTTCAAGGTAAACGATTATTCGCTTTAACCAAGCTCGAATTGTTGTCTAACTTTATGTCATTCCTTTTCCCCGATTTCATGCGATTTTGCAACGCTAGATTTTTTCCTAAAGTCGCCACCGATTTCTTTTGGAACGTTATAAAAGAAACTACAGAATATCGCGAAACGAATCGAATCATCAGAAATGATGCTATGCAATTGTTGTTGGACATGAAAAACGGAGAATCTAAAGAAAATGATCTGGCATTGACGTTTAACGAATTAACTGCGCAAGCATTCGTTTTTTTCGTAGCCGGCTTTGATACGTCATCAAGTTTGTTATCCTTCGCGTTATTGGAGTTGGCCATGAACGAGGACGTACAAAGTGAATTGAGGAACGAAATCAATACAATGTTGCAACGTTACAACAACGAATACACCTATGAAATGCTTGCAGACTTACGTTATGCAGATATGGTAATATGTGGTAAGAATCGTAGTAATCTTAAAAATATTTTTTTATGCATTTCTAAATTACAGAAACTTTAAGGAAATATCCACCAATTCCAACTCTTACTAGAGTTTGCACGAAAGACTATTATGTACCAGGTACAGACGTCATAATATCTAAAGGGCTTAGAGTCTTTATACCTGTTCAAGGTATCCATAACGATCCCGAAATATATCCAAATCCGCAAAAGTTTGATCCCACTAGATTTAGCGAACAGAATAAGAATAAACGGCATCAATTTTCATTTATGCCGTTTGGAGAAGGTCCTAGAATTTGTTTAGGTATTAAGTTTACGCTGAACAAAGTTTTCCAAAAGAATAATTAAATTACTTTTAAGGAATGCGTTTCGCTATGATGCAAACCAAAATCTGCTTGGCCATGATGATTAAGAATTTCAGGTTTAAGGTGAATCCCAAGACAGAATTGCCTCTGAAATATGACCCCACAAAGTTCTTTCCTAGCCCGCTAGGTGGCTTATGGATAGATTTGGAAAAAATTTAATAAACATAGAATATAGTGTTGTAAATAGTTATTAAAATAATCTTAAGTTGGGTTGGGAACTTTGGGGGATTGGTACTAGCTTATACTCCTTTTGTCAATAATTATTGTCATCAACAAAATCCTTCTGAGATGGTATTTTTTTGCGTGAACGTTACATTATGTAGTATGCAAAAATTGCATTATATGGTATTGTCGTTAAATGATTTTTAATATGCGGGCAACATTATTCGTTCTTTGGAATTTATTTCTAAGCCCCTTTCCGGATGAAATTAAAAACTGTGTTTATGTAGAAACTAAGCACCCCTTTGATTGATACAGAGAGATTTTTGCTGGAGTCATGCAAAGAAATATTAAAACTATGCCGAAATATCTAACGCCGACTCTGACATCACTGTTCATTGAGAGAAAACGCAACAAAATTAAGCATTGCCTTCAATTCATTTTTAAATATAGACCGACCTTGAATGTAATATTCTATCATCATCGGACGTATTCCATTCGATTAAGCCTTAGTACATTTTATCGTTTTCGCTTGTATGTTAACGAAAATTAAAACATCAACAGTAAATTTGATATTCTTCAAAAGTTACGAAGAATTATAAAAAATGTTTTGGTGGAATTTGATGCTGAACATTTTCGGTATATTCGTAGCGACACTCGTATTAATCATAGTTTTCTTTAAAAGACGATACAATCATTGGAAAGATCTCGGAATTGAATATCTTCAGCCTTCATTGTTTTATGGAAACATCAAAGAGAACGTTCGTGGCAAAAAAGCGCTGGGAACAATCCTCGCTGAATTCTACAATACCATGAGAGCTCGAAATATACAGCACGCGGGATCTTACATATTCCATATTCCTGTATTCATCGCAATCGATTTGGAATTGATCAAAAAGATAATGCAAGTGGATTTTCCGCATTTTACGGACCATGGTGGTTATCTTAATGAAAAGGATGATCCATTAAGCGCCCACCTTGCTGCTTTAGGCGGACAAAGATGGCGAAATTTGAGAGTCAAATTAACTCCAACATTTACATCTGGTAAGATGAAGCTGATGTTCCCAATTATTGTACAAATCGCTCAAGAATTGATCAAAGTATTGGAGAAGGAATGTCAAAAAGGACCGATTGAAGCTAAAGACATTTCAGCACGCTATACAACCGACGTAATCGGAACATCTGCCTTTGGAATCGACTGCAATAGTCTGAAAGATCCAAAAACGGAATTCCGCGTCAAAGGATCAAGACTATTTGACTTAAATCGCAAGGAGCAATTAGCGAACTTCATCAGCTTTATGTTTCCAAATTTCGCGAAATTTTTAGGACTCCGGCTTCTTCCGAAGGAAGGCACTGATTTCTTTTGGAAAGTAATCAAAGAAAATGCGGATTATCGAGAACACAATAACATCAGAAGGAATGACGCCTTTCAGTTATTATTGGACATGAAACTCAATGAGGAAAGTGATACTAGTGACAGTGACACCATGTTGACGTTTAAAGAACTAGCGGCGCAAGCGTTCGTTTTCTTCATTGGTGGATTCGAAACGTCATCGACTATGATGTCTTTTGCTTTATTGGAGCTCGCTTTGAACCAAGACGTTCAAGATAAATTGAGGGAGGAAGTTAATACTGTTTTGAAACGTTATGACGATAAGATAGAATATGAATCTTTAGCGGAGATGCGATATTTGGATATGGTAATCAATGGTAAGTATGGAATATCCTGACGATATTTTTTTCATTAATTATTGTTGTGGATTTTGTAGAAACTTTACGAAAATATCCACCAATTCCAGTTCAATCAAGGGAATGCACTAAAAATTATCCAATAACTAACACGGATATTATCATACCAAAAGGACAATTTATTTTTATCCCTGTACAAGGTATTCATCACGATCCAGAATATTATCCCGATCCGGAAAAATTTGATCCTACAAGGTTCAGCGAAGAAAATAAAAAGAACATTCCCCAATTTGCTTTTCTACCATTTGGAGAAGGTCCTAGAGTTTGTTTGGGTATGAAATTGCTTCTCTTAAATATTTCTTTGCCTGCATTTATCTTTACCATTGCAGGACAACGTTTTGCTTTAATGCAAAGCAAGGTCGGATTAACATTTATGGTGAAGAACTACAAAATGAAAATTAACACCAAAACAGAATTGCCTGTAAGGATGGACCCAGTAAAGTTTTTCACGGGAACCATTGGAGGATTATGGGTTGATATGGAAAGAATCAATTAGATTGTAGCTGTTGTTTGGATTTTGTATGCACTACTTAGATAAAATATTTTTTTTGAAGCCTTCGTTGACCATATAACGTTCTGCATTTAATTAAGCACTTTTGTACGTAATTAATATTAATATGTGTAAATAAATACAATTGTTTAAATAACTAACATGCCACAATCGAGTTCAGTCTTTTTTTTTTGATATGTTACAAAGTTTTATTTTTTCATTAAAGTTCGGCGTATGATTCTAATTTATTAGTTTTCATCAAAAGAGTAGAATTAACCTATCTTAGTGGCTTAATACAAATCATCATTATATGGCTACCTGTATTCTATGTATTCTGGTAATAAATTACACATTGAATAGAATACGTAACACAGTTTTAGCGTCTCGCTCGATTAGTATTTAAATTTAGACTAATTTGACCTTGAATTGAAGATACACTTTTCCCATAAACGCAGTTGTCACTACTGCTTCATACGAATTTGTTTTTTCGGTGAGTGTTTTTTTTTCTTCTATAGAACATAATGTGGTTGGCATAGAAAATTTAATTTTTATTGGAGATTATCAGCAATTAAAAGAAAGCAGCAGCAATTTCAATATTTTTTTGAAAGAATAATAATGTTTGGAGTTTCCTACATGATTTTCTTTGATATTGAAGTCAGTACTCTGTGTGAGTCACTTTAAACTTTATAATACACTTTCTCCTTGTAGATAGTGTTCTATTGTTGAGGTGTAAAGGATCTTGGGACCTGAGTGCTAAACAACGGAGTTGTTATTAATTAAACAAAACAAAGAATGTTCCATGGTTTTTGAACAGTCTACGTTGTTGAATCCCGCACTTTCGATTTTTTTTTAATTTGTAAACGTCCACGTTTCGGGATTGAAAAGTGGGCGCCAACTTCACGTAGTACCCACACTTTCATTTTTTAAATATTTGATCAGGCTATCGTTTTGTAGCTGTTTTGTGCTGATTTGTGCCGTAAACATTTTATTTTGTGCTAATCCCGTTCTCGAGATAATCGAGAAACAAGATACACGGGAATAATTCATTTTTTTAGTAGCCATTGCACCAACTTTTCGATTTTTGAAAATTTGATAATGGCCACGTTTTGTGTTCATCATATGGTCATTTACGTCGTAAAAATTTCGTTTTGTGCTCTCACCGTCTTGGAGATGTTTGAAAATGAGGGCAGCCCCACCACTTTGTCGGTTTTTTAAATTGATTACATCATTTAGTGCTCGTTTTATGCTGATTTTTGTGTAGTGAAAATTTCGTTTTATACTCGCACCTCGCTTCCAGACTTAATTTTGTTTTGGTGATTGTGACTGCGCCTTTTTTGCTATGGCGACCACTGAAATGTGAGACGATGCGTTGTCTTGATGAAACAAAACTTTGTTTTTTTTCAAATGCGGTCGTTTTCCCGCAATTGCCGCATTCAGCTTGACAAGGGATGATGCGTAGTATGCCCTAGGGATTGCAATACCGGTATACCGGTAAATAGCGAAAACTCTTTCAAAATTTTTACCGGTAATTTGCGATCTTTTACCTGTAATTGGAGAGAATATTAAATACATATACAAACAGAATAAGCATAGAAATAATTACTTTTTTAGGTTTTCAAAGCATTTAGTAAAAGCCTTACGTAACTTAAACGAAAATACTTTATTCTTCACCTTAGTTTGTTACTTATTATATTACGCAGATGGTAAGAAATAAAATTCATATGTTTATGTCTTTTACAATTTTTGGGGCTCTTTAAAAATCGCACGTGAAGTGTTGCTTTTGTAGCCATGTACCGCTTACAACGTGTTGCAGCGTGCAATGAATAGGTTTAGACATAGTATCTATACTGGAAGGGGCACGCCGCTCTCCTTCTCGGCTCTGAATTTATTCTAGTGAGTGCAGCGAACAGTGCGAGTGGTTATAGTAAAAAATCGAAGGTAGGAATATCATTGATTGCAAAAATTAGAATTTGTAAGAATAATTACATAGAATATAAATATTTCTGTAATAATGAAAGACTATAATAGATTGTAATAGTAAATTTATTTGAATAATTGTTTACATAATGTAAGTATGGGTGCGCAGAAGCCAAAGAAGAAGAAACAAGTGGAAACCCATTCTTACACATTAAAATTATGAGTATATGGAACAATTCGACGACAATTGCACAAATTAATTAATTAGTACACACTGTTAGGAAAGAACGCCTCTCTACCAATTGCCTTACATTTGTCACTCTTTTGAAAAATTATGTGTGCTCTTCAGGTTGACTTACAGCCAAAATTCCTTGGCGATACAATGCTTACGGCACTTTGAAGCACGCAAAACCACTTTGCCGATAACTCTACCAGAAAGAGTGTTTGTCTGTAGCTCTGGCTCCAAATTTCGGTTTGAGAATGGTATTTGTTTGATCAATCACTCCTGAATAGTTATCTGGTATTGATTTTGCATCTTACACTTTTTGGATTTCAGAATCACACACCAATAAGAAAAAAGTCGCAAATATTACGTGATATATTCCACTGCTACATCCGTTTGTCTATAACATGTCTTATAAACCTAAATATCCATGTTATTTGTCGGATATGATAATCCCACACGTTGAGATATTCTTCTAGTATCAGCTCGATTTTCTCTCTTGTTCTTGTTTAAATTATTATTTCATAATTTGAACATACTATTTTGTAAATTTACTAATTGCAAGAAAGACTTTCATTTTATAGTTTTCTGCTATTTTCAAAAATTTTTATCGATTTGTGAATGCGCCTTGTAGAATACACATAATGTAGATATGGTTGCATTTCAATGTCTAATTATTAATAGAGTTGGCTACGCGCGCCAACAGGCAGCTGCGTCGTATCTATACGGTTACATACAAGCCTCAGTGTAGCTTCGACCTTCCATTAGTGCGGTACGTGTTGTTTAGAAATGTTGCGTACGACCAAGTTAGAGAATTTTTAGCCGAAATTCCTGACTTAAAGTATGATGGCGCTAAAATTGAATGTGTAGTATGTAATGTCCCGTTGATGAGTTGGTCCAAAAGGGACTGTCTACGCCACGTAAACAGTGAACGGCATGCCTCAAAAAAAACTTGCACACGAAACTATGACAAATTTATATTTAATTTATGTTATTTTTATTGTATGTAATATACCGTTTAATTTACTAGACAAGGAAGCGTTTGTTTTGTTTTGGAATAACTATTCGGAGTACAAATTACCAAGTCGGACATCGTTACGAAGGATAGTGCCATCTGCTCGTGAATATGTTGAAAAAAGAATTAAATCGGAGTTGAAAGAAAAAAAAATGTGGTTATGTGTGGACGAAACGACAGATCGTAAAAAACATTCGGTCGTTAATATAATGGCACGTAAAATGGAACCACATCAATCGTCACCTCCAATTCTATTAGCTTCCAGACAAATACAACAATGTACTGTCGAAGTAATTGTAAAGTTAGTGTTAAATACATTGGAAAAGTTTGAACTTTCAACAGACCAACTGTTGATGTTTATGAGTGATGGTGCCGCAAACATGGTTTCTGTAGGCCGGTCTCTTAAAAAGCATTCTGTTAACTTGTTACACATTACGAGTAAAATTCATGCTCTCAATCTTGTGGCAGATGGTATCAGAAAATGTTATCCTGAGGTAGACGCTATAATACCTCATACAAAAGCAGTGTTTGTCAAATCCCCGAAACGTATTCGCGAATTTCACAGCCTGTTCCCCTGAACCACCAGAACCTATTCTTACACGTTGGGGAACTTGGTTAAATGCTGCGTTTTATTATCATAAATATTATGAGAATATTAAGAACGTGGTTTTACAATTCAATTCAAAGGAAGCTGCCGCCATCAAGAAAAGCCAGTCGAAATTTCAAGATAGTCGGGTTAAAACGGATTTAAAAATTATTCACAACAATTACTTCGGACCAGTGGAGCATAGAAAGTTACAAGATCCTCGTGTCGTTAGTGAATCTGTGCAATAGTGCAAACATATTCACACAGCTATCCGATAGAGACGCAAAGATCGTTGTGTCTAGAAAAATTGCAAAGAGTTTAGAGAAGATCAATTTGGCACATTAAGACACATTGTGAAGTGCGTCACAGAACGTAAGTGTTCAAAAATATTGTATTAGCAATATACGTCCTAGAATGTAGAACGTTCGTTCTTTGCATATAAACACATTTTTTCCTCGCGCCGCACTCGGTCTGTCGAAACAACTGTTGAAACATATCTAATGTTGCAGATATTATTCACTTTGCGATTTCACGGAGGACTCTTAAAATGGTAAGTGTTTAAGCACGCATTATTTTATTTTTATTTAACAACTACGCGAAAGTATTTACAACAGCAAACATCTACACACTATAGCTCTAGTGGAACCCGAAGCCTAATCCAAACAACGCCGCTGCTCGTTGGCGCGCGTGGCCAACTCTAATTATTATACTCCATTTGTCAATAATTATTGTCATCGACAAAATCCTTCAGAGATGGTGTTTGTTTTTGTATTTTTTTGCGTGAACGTTACATTATGTAGTATGAAAAATTGCATTATAAGTATTGTATTGTCATTAAATGATTTTTAATTTGCGGGCAACATCTTTCGTTCTGTGGAATTTATTTCTAAGCCCCTTTCCGGATGAAATTAAATAATGTGTTTATGTAGAAACTAAGTACCCCTTTGATTGATACAGAAAGATTTTTGCTGGAGTCATGCAAAGAAGTATTAAAACTATGCCGAAATATCTAACGCCGACTTTGACATGACTGTTCATTGAGAGGAAACGCAATAAAATTAGGCGTTCCCTTCAATTCATTTTTAAATATAGACCGACCTTGAATGTAATATTCTATCATCATCGGACGTATCCCATTCGATTAAGCCTTAGTACATTTTACCGTTTTCTCTTGTATGTTAACGAAAATTAAAACGTCAACAATAAATTTGATATTCTTCAAAAGTTACGAAGAATTATAAAAAATGTTTTGGTGGAATTTGATGCTGAACATTTTCGGTATATTCGTAGCGACACTCATATTGATCATAGTTTTCAATAAAAGACGATACAATCATTGGAAAGATCTCGGAATTGAATATCTTCAGCCTTCATTGTTTTATGGAAACATCAAAGAGAACGTTCGTGGCAAAAAAGCGGTGGGAACAATCCTCGCTGAATTCTACAATATCTTGAGAGCTCGAAACATTCACCACGCGGGATTTTACATATTCCATATTCCTGTATTCATCGCAATCGATTTGGAATTGATCAAAAAGATAATGCAGGTGGATTTTCCCCATTTTACGGACCGTGGTGGTTATCTTAACGAAAAGGATGATCCATTAAGCGCCCACATTGGTGCTTTAGGGGGACAAAGATGGCGAAATTTGAGAGTCAAATTAACTCCAACATTTACATCTGGTAAGATGAAGCTGATGTTCCCAATTATTGTACAAATCGCTCAAGAATTGATCAAAGTATTGGAGAAGGAATGTCAAAAAGGATCGATTGAAGCTAAAGACATTTCAGCACGCTATACAACCGACGTAATCGGAACATGTGCCTTTGGAATCGACTGCAATAGTCTGAAAGATCCAAAAACAGAATTCCGCGTCAAAGGATCAAGACTATTTGACTTAAATCGCAAGGAGCAATTAGCGAACTTCATCAGCTTTATGTTTCCAAATTTCGCGAAATTTTTAGGACTCCGGCTTCTTCCGAAGGAAGGCACTGATTTCTTTTGGAAAGTAATCAAAGAAAATGCGGATTATCGAGAACAAAATAGCATCAGAAGGAATGACGCCTTTCAGTTGTTATTGGACATGAAACTCAATGAGGAAAGTGATACTAGTGACAGTGACACCATGTTGACGTTTAAAGAACTAGCGGCGCAAGCGTTCGTTTTCTTCATTGGTGGATTCGAAACGTCATCGACTATGATGTCTTTTGCTTTATTGGAGCTCGCTTTAAACCAAGACGTTCAAGATAAATTGAGGGGGGAAGTTAATACTGTTTTGAAACGTTATGACGATAACATAGAATATGAATCTTTAGCGGAGATGCGATATTTGGATATGGTAATCAATGGTAAGTATGGAATATCCTGACGATATTTTATTGATTAATTATTGTTGTGGATTTTGTAGAAACTTTACGAAAATATCCACCAATTCCATTTCATTCAAGGGAATGCACTAAAGATTATCTAATACCTAACACGGATATTGTCATGCCAAAAGGACAAATTATTTTTATCCCTGTACAAGGTATTCATCACGATCCGGAATATTATCCCGATCCGGAAAAATTTGATCCTATAAGGTTCAGCGAAGAAAATAAAAAGAACATTCCCCAATTTGCTTTTCTACCATTTGGAGAAGGTCCCAGAGTTTGTTTGGGTATGAAATTGCTTCTCTTAAATATTTCTTTGCCTGCATTTATCTTTGCCATTGCAGGACAACGTTTTGCTTTAATGCAAAGCAAGGTCGGATTAACATTTATCGTGAAAAACTACAAAATGAAAATTAACACCAAAACAGAATTGCCTGTAAGGATGGATCCAGTAAAGTTTTTAACGGGAACCATTGGAGGATTATGGGTTGATATGGAAAGAATCAATTAGATTGTAGCTGTTGTTTAGATTTTGTATGCACTACTTAGGTAAATAATTTTTCTGAAGCCTTCATTGACCAAAGATAATATAATATTCTGCATTTAATTAAGCACTTTTGTACGTAATTAATATTAATATGTGTAAATAAATACAATTGTTTAAATAACTAACATGCCACAATCGACTTCAGTCTTTTTTTTACAAAGTTTTATTTTTTCATTAAAGTTCGGCCTATAATTCTAATTTATTAGTTAGTCATCAAAAGAGTATATTTAACCTATCTTAGAAAACAAATCATTATTACATGACGACTACCTGTATTATATGTATTCTGGCAATAAATTACACATTGAATAGGATACGTAACACAGTTTTAGTGTCTCGTTCGATTAGCATTTAAATTTAGACTAAATTGACCTTGAATTGAAGATACACTTTTCCCATAAACGCAGCTGTCACTATTGCATCATACGAATTGCGTATTTTAGCCATTTGAAAGTGAAACCCTCAAATTGATAATTTTGTTTTTTCGGTTTTTTTCTTTAGAACATAATGTGGTTAGCCCAGAAAATTTATTTTTTATTAGAAATTATCAGCAATTAAAAGAGAGCAGTAGCAATTTCAATATTTTTTTGAAAGGATAATAATGTTTGGAGTTGAAAAAATTGTATTGAAGTCAGTACTCTGTGTGAGTCAGTTTAAACTTTATAATACACTTTCTCCTTGCAGATAGTGTTCTACATATTGTTGAGGTGTAAAGCATCTTGGGACCTGACTGCTAAACAACGGAGTTGTAATTAATTGAGCACTACAAAACAAAGAATGTTCCATGGTTTTTGAACAGTCTACGTTGTTGAATTCGTGAAGTTGGATCCCGCACTTTCGATTTTTTTTTTTTAGTAAACGTTCTCGTTTCGAGATTGAAAAGTGGGCGCCAACTTCACGTTGCATCCGTACCTTCATTTTTTAATTATTTGATCAGGCTATCGTTTTGTGGCTGTTTTGTGTTGATTTGTGCCGTAAACATTTTATTTTGTGCTCATCCCGTTCTCGAGATAATCGAGAAACAAGATACACGGGAATAATTTTTTTTTTTAGTGGCCATTGCACCAACTTTTCGATTTTTGAAAATTTGATAATTGCCACGTTTTGTGTCCATCATATGGTCATTCACGTCGTGAAAATTTCGTTTTGTGCTCGCGCCGTCTTGGAGATGTTTGAAAATGAGGGCAGCCCCACCATTTTGTCGGTTTTTGAAATTGATGACATCATTTAGTGCTCGTTTTATGATGATTTGTGCAGTGAAAATTTCGTTTTATGCCCGCACCTCGCTTCCAGACTTAATTTTGTTTTGGTGATTGTGACTCCGCTTTTTTTACTATGGCGACCAATGAAATGCGAGACGATGCGTTGTCTTGATGAAACAAAACTTTATTTTTTTTCAAATGCGGTCGTTTTCCCGCAATTGCTGCATTCAGCTTGTCAAGGGATGATGCATAGTATGCCCTAGGGATTGCAATACCGGTATACCGGTAAATAGCGAAAACTCTCAAAATTTTTACCGGTAATTTGCGATCTTTTACCTGTAATTGGAAATAATATTAAATACATATACAAACAGAATAAGCATAGAAATAATATTTTTTTTAGGTTTTCAAAGCATTTAGTAAAAGCCTTACGTAACTTACACGAAAATACTTTATTCTACACCTTAGTTTGTTACTTATTATATTACGCAGATGGTAAGAAAAAAAACTCCTGTGTTTGTCTTTTACAATTTTTGGCGCTCTTTAAAAATCGCACGTGAAGTGTTGCTTTTGTAGCCATGTACCGCTTACAACGTGTTGCAGCGTGCAATGAACAGGTTTATACATAGTATCTATACTAGAAGGGGCACGCCGCTCTCCTTTTCGGCCCTAAATTTATTCTAGTGGGTGCAGCGAACAGTGCGAGTGGTTATAGTAAAAAAGCGAAGGTAGGAATATCATTGATTGCAAAAATTACAATTTGTAAGAATAATTACATAGAATATAAATATTTCTGTAATAATGAAAGACTATAATAGATTGTAATAGTAAATTTATTTGAATAATTGTTTACATAATGCAAGTACGGGTGCGGCAGAAACAGCGACCCATTTTACACATTAAAATTAAGAATGAAGAATTACAATTACAAATTATTATAGTACACTGTTTGAAAGAACGCTTCCTACCATTCCTTACATTTGTCACTCTTTTGAAAATTATGTCCTTCAGGTGACTACCATTCTTGGCGATACAATCTTCGGCACGAGCACGCACACTTGCCATAACCTTACGAAGAGTGTTGTCTGGTCTGGCCTCAATTTCGGTGAGAATGTTGTTTTTCAATTCCTAAATAGTTCTTGGATTGTTTGCATACACTTTGAATTTCAGGAATCCCCACAAAAAAAAAATTACAAGCCGATAAATCGGGCGAACGGGGTAGCCAGTTGACATCTTCAAACCGGGAAATAAGGTGCTCTGGAAACATTCTGCGTAGAGCTGTCATTGAAGAAACTTTCAATTGCAAAAGCACGATGTTCGCTTGACCCATAATGACTGACAATGCTTTGAACTGCATTACACACTGGTACCAACATGAGCTCTCTAGGAAGCCGCGTTCAACAATGGTGCGCGGTTTAAAATGGGTCACTGTTTTTGCCGCACCCTGTATTATTGCTGTACGGGTTATTTAATTAAAATATGTAAATTGTAGAAAACTAAAAAAAGTGTAGGAACTAGTAAAATTATATTGTCATTTAAAATATTTCTCTACTAGTTATGGATAAAATTTCACCGTGGTACTATTTTAAACGTACACAAGTAAAAGATGTGGCTGTATGTAAAAGGCGTTTAAAGAAAATTAAAGCATCTGGTGGAAGTACCAGTGGTTTACACAACCATCTCAGAAGTCAGCACGAAATTAATTTATTGCAAAGAGAAAAAATTGAAGAAACTAATGTTAGTATCACTCCGAATGAAAATATAAATCTCAAAACTGACGACAATTCGCGATCAAAAATTACTTCATATTTCAAGAAAACAACTGACAGATCTTTCCCTGTCCATTCACTGAACTTTGTACATCACAAGATTTACGAATGCTGTTTATCGCAAGTGGGTATACAAACATTCCAACATCTTCGAATACAATTCAAAAAAGAGTCTGTGAATATGCAGATACAATTAAGAAACAACTAGTCAACGAAATATCACAAGATAAACTCAAAGCATTTCAACGTTAGAGGAGTGGACATCTGTTATGGAACAGGTATTCTATGTTCGTGTTCGGTACATTGCGTGTTGTTCTGCATAGACTTCTTATTGCTTCATATATTTTTCCATCAATTTCCCTCAGCTGTAGTGTATTCCATGTTGGCTCACTTGGTGTATTATGAAAAGCGCTTTCTAAATCAACAAAAAAAGTGTAAATTTTGTGGTTATATATTACTGCTTTCTCTCAAACATGTCTTAAACTAAATATCATGTCTGTTCGGTCGAAACCCACTCTGATTATCTTCTAGTATCAGCTCGATTTTCTCTCTTGTTCTTATTTAAATTAATATTTCATAATTTGAAAATTTACTAATTGTAAGAAAGATGTTCATTTTATAGTTTTCTGCTATTCTCAAAAATTTTTATCGATTTGTGAATGCGCCTTGTAGAATACATATGTAAATACACATAATGTAGATATGGTTGCATTTCAATGTCTAATTATTAATGACCACAAATTTGACAATCACAACTTAGGTAAACAAACGACGACTTTATAAAATCCCTACTACTTCTCGTTAAAGTATAGAATTTAATCTTTGATAGTGCTCTTGCCAACATTATGTCAAGTAGCATTTTCACAGTTTCAATTTGTGCAATTGAAAAACAATAAAGTGTTATTAGTGTATTTTTACTTTCAAAAAAGTTGTGCAGCATACAGTGATGTTGTCCGTAACTTTACTATTGGAATTTCTTAGCCTTGTCGCGGCAACGTTAATAGTCGTAATAGCATTCTTTAAGAAAAGATATTCTTATTGGAGAGATCATGGTGTTGAATACATCGAACCTACAATACCCTTTGGGAACTTTAAGGACAATTTTACTAGAAAAACATCGTTTGGTGATTATTTTGCCAAATTTTACAGCATCATTAAAAAACACAAGGTTCAATATGCTGGTTGCTACTGGTTAGCTACTCCCGTTTTTGTTCCGATTGATTTAGACCTGATCAAACGAATCATGACTACGGATTTCGCCCATTTTACCGATCATCGTACATACGTCAACGAGAAAGATGATCCTTTAACCGCCCATCTTTTTTCTTTATGCGGACAAAAATGGAGAGACCTAAGGGTCAAATTAACGCCAACCTTCACATCCGGTAAGATGAAGTTGATGATGCCAATTATGACTAAAATATCCGAGGAATTAATTTCCACTTTGGAAAATGAATCCCAAAAGGGACCAATTGATGTTAAAGATATCTCCGCCCGCTTCACCACGGATGTTATTGGAAACTGTGCTTTCGGTATCGAATGTAATAGTCTTAAAGACCCCAATACAGAATTCAGAAATAAGGGAAAGCGCTTGGTTAATCTTACACGTTTTGAATCCATCAGAGTTTTTCTCTGCCTCACTTTTCCAAATGTCATGAAGTTTTTAGGAAGTAGACTCCTTCCCAAGGATGCAAGTGATTTCTTTTGGAACGTTGCTAAAGATACCACAGATTACAGAAACAGGGAAGGTGTTCGTAGAGATGACGTTTTGCAATTATTGATTGATATGATGCACAAAGAGGGAGAGACAACTGACTTTACTTTGACATTTAACGAATTAGCTGCACAGGCACTAATTTTTTTCGGTGCCGGATTTGAAACATCATCAACATTGATGTCCTTTGCTTTATTCGAATTGTCTCAAAATGAAGATATTCAGAATGAGTTACGAAAGGAAGTAACTAATCTTTTAAGAAGGAATAGTGGAGAAATTACCTACGAAAGCTTAACTCAAACTCGTTTCTTGGACATGGTCATATACGGTAAGTTTGGAGTTTGTTACAAAAATAATTTTAACTGCATCTAGAAGCAGCCTCAAACATTCAATATTGCCTTATTTGAAAATTCTTTTATTCATTCTTTGAACAAATTTTACTTTTGATGATTCCACTTATCGTATTCATGGAAAGATTGCTATTTTTGTTCAAATTTAAAACGTTGTTACATCGGAATCGTCAGGGCTATCGAGTGGCACTTTATCTTTAATCTAAACGCTCGTCGAGAGTTTATTAATACTGCAGTGTTTTTGGTTGCCGAGATATGCAGAGATCGAAAGTAATAAAATTTTATTAGTGACCGAAACAAAAAATGTCACGTATAATGTTTGCTTTTCTCACAGTCCTTGAAGTTGATAAATAAATAAAGGTGGGGGGTTTTGAAAGGTATTAGCGTTAAAATTGAATCAAGATCATTACATACATATAAAGAAATAAACGTAAATATAGTTGCATACCACAATATAATGATCAACTGACAATGACAAAAAATTAATTTGACTCAACTACAATGTAGTGTGTACTGTTTCGGAGTGAACTAGTGTTGTTTCGTCTGAATTTAATATTATATCCATACCAGACGATACACCAAAAGTATTTCTATTTTCAAAACTATACCAAGTGTATTTTGGAAGAACATAAAGTGACTTCAGTGTGTTTTTACTATTAAGGACAAATAATATCGCATACAGCGATGTTTGCTGGAACTATGCTGCTGCAATTTTGTGGCGTTATCATCGCTACATTCTTCCTCCTCATAGCGTTTTTTAAAAGAAGGTATTCATATTGGAAAAATCGTGGCATCGAATATGTAGAGCCTACAATCCCTTTTGGCAATTTCAAGGATAGTTTCGTTGGAAAGACCTCGTTTGGTGACTGTTTTGCAGAATTCTACAACACTATGAAAAAACGCAAAGTTCAACATGCCGGATGTTACATGATGACTGACCCAATTTTCGTTCCGATAAATTTGGATTTGATTAAAAGAATTATGACCGCGGATTTCGTCCATTTTACCGACCACCCCATGTACGTCAATGAAAAAGATGACCCTCTAAGCGCTCACCTTTTTTCATTAAACGGGCAAAGATGGAGAGATTTGAGGGTCAAGCTAACGCCAACTTTCACGTCTGGTAAGATGAAGTTGATGTTCCCGATCATGACAAAAATATCGCGGGAGTTGATCGAAACTTTAAATAAGCAATATCTAAAAGGACCTGTTGACGCCAAAGATATTTCTGCTCGTTTCACTACGGACGTGATTGGAAATTGCGCTTTCGGCATCGAATGCAATAGTCTAAGAGATCCCAATACGGAATTCCGAATCAAAGGAAAGCGATTAATCACTCGATCGCGCCTGGAAAATATCATAATTTTTCTCGGCATGACGTTCCCCAGCCTAATGAGGTTTTTGGGAGCTCCGTTCTTTCCTAAAGAAGCCGCGCAATTCTTCTGGAATGTTATCAAAGATACCACACAATACAGGGAGGAAAATGGAGTCCGCAGAAACGACGCCTTGCAATTGTTGATCGATATGATGCGCAAAGATGGAGACGAAAGTGACAGTGGTTTATCATTTAGTGAATTAGCAGCGCAAGCTGTTCTTTTTTTCGTTGCCGGATTTGAAACGTCCTCTACGTTACTGTCTTTTGCTTTGTATGAGTTAGCGGTAAACGAAGATCATCAGAATCAATTAAGAAAGGAACTAAATCAAATTTTGAAAGATAACAAAGATGGAATTACCTACGATTGCTTATCGCAAATGGGATTTATGGATATGGTGATAAACGGTATGTAATAATTGATGTTTAATCTGTGATGAGCAAGCAACTTTTCGAATTTACACTCTCGTTTCATTTACAGAAACCTTGAGAAAATACCCACCACTTTCGTTGCTCGCGAGGGTCTGCACAAAAGATTACCAAGTACCCCATAGCGATATCGCACTCCGCATTGGTGACGTGCTCTTTATTCCGATGAAAGGCATCCATTACGATCCAGAGTATTATCCAGATCCTGAAAAATTCGATCCATTTAGGTTTTCTGAAGAAAATAAAAGCAAACGTCATCAATTTGCTTTTTTGCCTTTTGGCGAAGGTCCTAGAATTTGCATTGGTGGATATATTTTCTTCTTGACGCATTAGAATTATGGACCTACATTATATTGAGCATTGTTTTCAGGTCTTCGATTTGGACTGATGCAAGCTAAAGTGGGTTTAGCAACGATGATAGCGAATTTTAGGTTCAAACTGAATCCAAACACTGTGACACCTTTAAAGATGGATCCAGCGTGTGTTCCCACTACTGCGTTAGGTGGTTTATGGTTGGATATTGAGAAAATTAATTGATTTTGTATAAGAAATGTGATATGTATTTTTAGTTTTTTTTTTCAAATATAGTCAATTAAAGTGTCTATCATTATCCATCCAAGATTTTCTAGCATGCTTTTCTTTTGCGGTTATAGCTCTTTGTTAATAACTAACTATAAAAAATATTGTACAATGGGTGTTTTATTGCTTCCATTTCACTTACTAAACCATCAAAAATATTTTACTAAGGTCTGAAATACTGTTTGAATCAATAAGCGCTCGGGAGTACTAACCTACACTTGCATATTAAAAACCAGTCACTTATTCCTTCGAACTGTGTTAAAAATCTAAAATTATATTTAGATAATAACATCCCGTTCATGAAAACACTTCGCATCTAATCAAGAAGTCAATACCTTCGCTTTAATCTATTTCTCTTCACAAACACTTTCTGGACGAAGCGACTAGACGTTTGGTCTGTGACACCAGAGTCTATCTAATTTTACTATCTGCGATAATATCTACAACCTTTGCATTATTCAGGTGGACGCGAAAACGATTCAAGTGATATGAAATTCTTATACACGTTGCGTTTCCTCTAAGTTATGTTCTAAGACCTTAAACATGAAAAACCGACACACTTTGCACAACGTACTTTTTTACACGTGTAATTGAGTGTAATTAATTATGATAAATTACGCTTCAGACACCAAGAACATTGCCGATACATGCGCGGCACAAATTTATTATCGACCCCCCAACACAAAATGGAAATTTCCAAGCGAAGTCTTAGTTACAACGTCAGCAAGTTACTAAACAATTGATCCAATTTATTATCACTTTGACCGTTTTTAATATGTTGTATACGTCCCAATTTACAGGTATTTTAATAACTTTATTTACTCTAATTATCCACCACACAAGTAGTCCAACAATTGTTGATATATAGAATGTGTAGTTTTTATTTTTATTTACTAATTTGACAGTTTCCTTACTACTACTTTTAACTCGAGCCTGAAGATGGGACGTTAGTCCCGAAATCGGTCGCTCTTTTCTTATTAAATTGAGTTATTGTGAGAAAGTAGACTTTTCTTTTCCTCCAACGTCATAAGTTACTAAACATTCACATAGTTCTGGACGCAGCTTTACGGCATCTCCGTTGCTTGTGAGGAAGTAAACCATGAATTCACTTACTTTCCAAATAGTGACAAGATACCAATTTGGAATATTCTACTACTTTGAGATATACACTAACCAGGTCCTTACGTCATTTTATTATTTCATTTCTATATATGTTTAAATTTGTTTTTTAATTTAGTATTCTCTATAGGCCAAAAGAAAAGCGCCGACAATACCATTTATATTTAGGCGATTTGGTGTAATTAGCTATTTATATACCGGGTGTCCCAGATCGAGTGGGATTGCATGGGTAACTTTCTTATTATTAAAGATGGAGATGTGGTTAAGTAAGCAATGCTTTGCAGTTTTATGTGCTGATTTAAAATGTGTTTAAAAAATTTCAGTATGTCGAACCCGCCAAAAGTTATTTCAAGAAAACTAAAAACATTTTCTAAAGTAATTTTCTTGTATGTCAAATATCTTTGTAAGTACAGGACGTACGAAGAAAAGTTTCACGTAAAAGTCATTCTTCGATAAGATCATTTTAAAATTGTACTCGTATCAACTTCCTTAAATTAAATGGACGCCATATTGAATTTTTAGGTTACTGAATAGAATTTTTTATTCTCTTTTCAACGATATAAGGTTACATATGATTGAATAAAAGATACCAGTAAAGTTAATTGTTTTTCCATTTTAATCAAGCAGGCTTACGTTTTTTAAATCAGCCCATTTAATCAAATCTCCATCTTCAATGATGAGAACGTTAACCATGGAATCCCACTCGATTTGGGACACCCGGTATATATAACCATTTGTCATATTCTGTTTTTCTATGCCAATAACAACATAATATTTTTATTAAATGTTTCCCAAAGAAACTTCAACGTTGATCAACTTGCTAATTCAATTTTATCTGATGCTGTACTGTTTTGATTGCCAAGATATGGAAATCTTACAGAAAATTGGATCCTAAATGATAAGATTATACTTTTTATTCCCGACCGAAATAAAAAACGTAAACTTTAGCCAATTAAACAAATACCAAAAAGATATTGTTTTTCTTACAACACTATGCTAAAATGGGTAAACAAATAATTCAAGGATGAGTTTAAATAGATTTATGTTACACAATACGCGGAAGATTATGGCATTACTTCCATTCTACGTATTTACGACGTAAATCTAGTTGCATACCACTAATCTTCAATTGTCACTGATAAACAAATAAATTTAATGACCAAAAGTTAAGTGTATATTTAGTACTCTCTATTGTACTGCTTCTCAGCAAAGTAGTGCTTTTTAGTGTGAATTCGACGTTTCATTTTTACCAAACGATACTGCAAAAGTGGTGGAAAATAAAGTGATATCAAGGTGTTTTTACTTCTAGAGCAGAAGCATAATACATACAGTGATGTTTACTGGAACCATGCTACTCCAATTTTTTAGCGTTATCGCCGCTACCTTCATCCTCCTAATAGCTTTCTTTAAAAGAAGATATTCATATTGGAAAGATCGTGGCATCGAATATGTAGAGCCTACAATCCCTTTTGGTAACTTCAAAGATATTTTTACTGAGAAAACCTCGTTCGGCGATTACTTTGCGGAATTCTACAGCGCGATAAAAGAACGCAAAGTTCAACACGGTGGATGCTACTTATTGACTGCTCCTATTTTCGTTCCGATGGATTTGGACTTGATCAAACGAATTATGACCACGGATTTCGCCCATTTTACCGACCATCGAACCTACGTCAATGAGAAGGATGATCCTCTAAGCGCTCACATTTTTGCTTTAGGTGGGCAGAGATGGAGAGATTTGAGAGTCAAGTTGACGCCAACTTTCTCTTCTGGAAAGATGAAATTGATGTTCCCGATTATGACTAAAATATCTCGAGAGTTAATCGCAACTTTGAACTTGGAATATCAAAAAGGACCTATCGATGCTAAAGATATTTCTGCCCGTTTCACCACGGATGTTATTGGAAATTGTGCCTTCGGTATTGAATGTAATAGTCTAAAAGATCCTAATACAGAATTTAGAATCAAAGGGAAACGATTAATCAACCTAACGCGTTTCGAAAATATAATCATTGTTCTTGGCATGACGTTTCCTAACCTAATGAAATTCTTGAGAGCTCCGTTCTTTCCTAAAGAAGCCACGCAATTCTTTTGGAATGTTACCAAAGATACCACGCAGTACAGGGAGAAGAACGGAGTCCGCAGAAACGACGCATTGCAATTGTTAATCGATATGATGCGTAAAGATGGAGATGAAAACGACAGCGGTTTGACATTTAATGAATTAGCAGCACAAGCTTTTGTTTTTTTCATAGGCGGGTTTGAAACGTCTTCTACGTTAACGTCTTTTGTTTTGTATGAATTAGCGGTACACGAAGATATTCAGAACCTATTAAGAGAAGAAGTAAATGAAATTTTGCGAGACAACAGTGGTGAAATTACTTACGACTGCTTATCACAAATGCGGTTTATGGATATGGTGATAAACGGTGTGTAATGTTTGATATCTAATCTATGATGAACTTTACATTTTTTTGTTTATACTAATTTCATAAAAATCAAAATGTTAAGTTCAGAAAACTAATCTACAGAGTGCCAAAAATTAGGCTGCTCAAAGCAAGTCAACGACATACAATAAGTTAAATAATAAGCTAAATCTTGATTTCGATGTTGACCAATTGTTTTTCTCTTCCATTTACAGAAACTTTAAGAAGATACCCACCACTCCCAGTGCTCACACGAGTCTGCACAAAGGATTACCAGGTACCCAATAGCGATGTTATACTTCGCAAAGGTTTCGAACTTTTCATTTCCACGAAAGGCATCCATTACGATCCAGAGTATTATCCAGACCCCGAAAAATTCGATCCATTTAGATTCTCTGAAGAAAATAAGAGCCAACGTCATCAATTCGCTTTCTTACCTTTCGGGGAAGGTCCTAGGATCTGCATTGGTATACATATTTCGTTTTACTATTTAGATTTTCGTTATAGTGGTCGTTCTTCAGGTCTTCGATTTGGATTGATGCAAGCTAAAGTCGGTTTGGCATCGTTAATAGCGAATTTCAAGTTTAAATTGAATCCACAAACTGAGACGCCTGTGAAAATAGATCCTAAAAACTTCCTTACTACCGCATTAGGTGGTTTATGGTTGGATATTGAGAAGATTAATTGATCTTATGGAATTCTGGTTTATCCATAAACATTAAATACGCTCTTTAAATTAATGTTCCAGTAATAAAGAAATAAAAAATCATTATACAGTCTTTTTTTTGTTTTTAAATAGTTCGTATTTAGTAATAATAACTACTAAAAAGTAAATAAAGAAGGTTTGCGTCACTACACGCAAAGAAACGTTTGTTTCAATACAACAATTGTCTTAAATCAAAAGAAATATTTTCTTAGCGTTTCTTTCTCTGCTTGTAACGTTACGTCTCTCGGCGTCAGAATGTAACGTTGGTTCTCTGTTCGGGTGCCAATTTGTTATAACTTTCTTATTCTTAGACGCAAAATTACAATAGCGACTGTCTTCACACTTGTCAAGCTATACAAGATAGACTCTGTTCACTAGTAACATCTCTGGATGATATCCGGAAGATTATCGTATACAGAATATATAACGGTTTTACTATTTAGACAATCTTTTTTAATCAATTCGATGTTACTGAATGATTCAGACGGGAATAAAGTATACAACATTAACTTCCCTTATTTTAAACACTAAGATCTCATACTCAGTGTACGGGGGATCTATATTATCAACTCCATAATATAGATGGATTTGCCGTTACTGGGATGTCGTTAGTTGTCACGGGATTTTTAACTGTCATATATCAGAATTATAAACATGTATCTTAAGTGGCTTAATGTTTATTTACTTTTTAAAATAGAGTTATTAGATGTTTGCGGCTTTTAGTAATCAAGAAAAATTAAGTGAATATCGGATTGATTGATTCGGCGTGTGTGGGCAGTTTTAACCACGGGGTAGCGTTGAAAATGCCAAAGGGTCCAATTTAACAGGAAAAGATTTAAGTACAACGACAATACTTTATTTACACATAACTGCATCAAATAAAATAAAATTCTCTAGCAAACTAAAATCAAATTCATATACAAATATATGCAGGTCGGGCAAAATGATTGAGAACAAATGCTTTATGTTTCTCAGTTACAAGTTCGGTCGGATTTTAATCGGGTCTTTGAATTTTATGTCGCAGCAAGACACTTACAAAATATTCTCGGTAACGTACTTTGAATGTATCGGTCGTCGAGGTTTCGTAATAGATAGCTACAGCCACGCTACTACGGAACGTCGACGTGTATAATATCGACGGAACAAAATTTCACGATAAATAGCTAAGACCACATTATCATGGTTTTATGACTTTGTGTCTACACTTCATCAAACACAGCCAACAGCCGCCGAGAGATGAAGTCTGGGCAGTCGAAGCTCTTGCAGTCCACGGCCAGCAAAGAGGATGTTCTTTCGTAGCGTGAGCCACAGAAAGACTGTTCCTTCGCAGCTTGAACCGCAGAAAGACAAATGTACGCGAATTTGAACGCCTTTTATAGCAAAATTTACTGTTTTTCTTTTGTTTTTCGCGCTCATCACAGAACTTGTAACTATCGTGCTTATGCAATATGTACTAACGTACATCGTAAATGACCACATTCATAGAATACACTGGAGTATAACATATACAACACATGGTAGACAGTACCAGCTAACGTTACCACCACAATATTGTTTTCTTTCTTAGATACTGGAATGTTAAAGAATACCTTAATTAAAATCGCTGTCATTAGCGCCACGACGAATACCGTTCAGCCACCAACGCTTATCATTTTAATAAATGGCTGTTTATTATATTTATGAACTTACAATTTCGTATTTACATTATATACAATAAACAGATTTATTGATATAAAGAATACATTTATTAGTATCTAATGAAAAATCCCTAGTTTGTTTCGGTTCTCACAAAATAAGTTCATAAACAGGTATTTATTACATTGATATGATAAACAGGTTTCAGTTTAATAAACGTAACAATCAGCTGTGGTGGTTCAGGTAAATCAGGACACAGTTTGTGAAATAGTCGAGTACGTTTTGGGGACTTTAGAAACACTGCCTTTGTACTAGCAATCAATGCATTTACTAGTGGAAAACATGTAGGAATCGTTTGTGCCGCAAGATTTAGAGTATGGATTTTACACGTTACATGTAAGAAGTTACCATCTTTAGGAGATCGGCCCAACGAACGCATGTTGTGCACCATCACTCATAACATTAAAAGTTGCTTAGTTGAAACTCAATTGTTCAAGAACAACCTAAAATCTCATGGGCAGTACAATTTATAACTCTTTTGGAAGCAAGTAAGAAGGAGGATGACGGTCGATGTGGTTCCACTGTACGTACCATTACATTAACCACAGAATGTTTTTGACGATCTGTTGTTTCGTCCACACACAACCACAGCTTTTTATCTTTCAATTCCGTTTTCATTCTTTTTTCTATATGTTCACGATCAAATGGCACTACATTTCGTATCGATGTCCAACTATGTAATTTACAGTCCGCATATTTATTCCAGAAGCAGACAAACGCTTCTTTGTCTAGTAAACGAAACGATAGATTACATAAATAGAACACATAAATCAAATGTAAATTTTTTTTGGTCCCGTATGCCACTTTTTGCAGAAGAATGCTGTTTGCTTTCGATGTGACGTTGACAATGGCTTCTAGACCAACATATTAAAGGGAGTTTACAAACTAGACATTGAATTTTAGCGCCATCAAAAATTAAGTCCGGCATGTCCACTATAGAGTTTTTAACTGTGTCTGCCATTGGTCATTTTCGCGACGTACCTAACTGCGATATTTTTAAAGCAAACATAAGCGTATAATTACGAACTAAGTTACGACAGCCTACATATACACAGAACTACTCGCTTACAGCATCGATTTAGTACTGACGCTGTGAATGCTTGAAATAGATAATCACCGACTTCGCACCACATATCTACATACTACACTGACTGTTACCGCTGTTTGCCCAGACTAGTTGATTAGTAACTGTAAATAAAACAATAAAATTGGGTTTTTACCAAAATGTATTAATTAATAATAGTTCATAAGGAAAAACTTAAACGTAATCATAAAACGAATACAAAATGAGTACAATAAAACAGAACATTCATTCTAGTAAAGCTGAAAACAAAACGGAATTATCTTTAATGTCAATGAATACCAACTGATTCTTAGCTAATCTTAGGTTGAACTAAAAAAAACGCTGAATGGAATATTTGTGTCTCTCCGTGTTCTTGATTTTCACTAATATCTACCAACAATTTTCTATTGCTCGTGTAAGTTTCAAACCAATTTAAAACACAGTCTCTAATACCATTTCAGACTTCTTTAATGCAAAGTTAATGCTTACGTAATCAAAGGCTTTTGTTACTTCGAAGAATATATATTTCAGTAAGATCTCAACATTGCAGTAATACATCTTATACATTATTATTTTTCAAGCTATTAATTATGAAGTAAAAATACCAGTTGAACATGTAAATGCTTATATATTTCACTACACAAGTCTACTTTTCTGTGAAAGAACTGAAATTCATAGAACATATTAAGTAGGGATGTCTGCGACATTAGTATCATTGCAAAAGAAGAATGTTTCTTCTACCTACTCATCTAATAAGCATTTACCATGCTTAACTTAAAAATATCACTCAATCTTCTCTACATCTAGCCACAAACCACCAAGGGCACTTGTAAAAATATTTTTAGAATCAAGCTTTACGGGATACTTCGTTCGGGGGTTAAGTTTGAACCTGAAATCCTTAACTAACGACGCTAAGCCGACTTTAGCTTGCATTAGTCCAAAACGAAGGCCTAAAAAGATAATATTTCATGTATGATCAAAGATACAGCCGAGTACGTCTTACCTAAGCAAATTCTAGGACCTTCGCCAAATGGCAAGAAAGCAAAGTGATGTCTCTTGCTTTTATTTTCCTCGGTAAATCGTGTGGGATCGAACTTTTCCGGTTGAGGATAATAATCAGGGTCGTAATGGATGCCTTTTACTGGGATAATCACACCTTCTCCTTCACTAATAATGATATTACTATCTGGTATCCGATATTCCTTGGTGCAAAGACGTGACAAGTTTGGAACTGGCGGATATTTTCTCAAAGTCTCTATTAGGAACCAAATAAAAATTTTATTTTCGTAGACATAAAGTAGAAATTACTATACTTACCACTAATTACCATATCCATATAGCGCATCTCGGACAAAGCCTCATAAGTTAACTCGCCGTTATTTCTTCGAAGCACTTCATTTATTTCCTCTCTCAAATGCTTTTGAAAATCTTCATTTACTGATAGTTCTAATAGAGCAAACGACATTAAAGTGGATGACGTTTCGAAGCCGGCTACGAAGAAGACAAAAGCTTGTGCTGCCAATTCGCCAAACGTTAAAGTAGCGTTGCCTTCTTTTCCTACTTCATTCAACTTATCTAACAACAATTGGAAGGCGTCATTTCTTCGAATTCCACTTTTTCTCCTATGTTCCACGGTTTTTTCTATTACCTTCCAAAAGAAATCTGTAGCATCTTTCGGCAATGATCTAACATGAAAGAATCTCATTGCGTTGGGAAAAGTAAAGCTAAGAAATTTCGTAATAATTTCAAGGGTGGTTAAATCAAATATCCTTCTTCCTTGAACTCTGAATTCTGTATTGGGATCTTTCAAACTATTGCAGTCTATGCCGAATGCGCAATTTCCAATAACATCTGTCGTGAATCTCGCCGAGATATCCTTCACATCAATACTACTAATTTTGCATTCTTCCTGTAAAGTTTGTACCAATTCTTTAGATAGCTGGACCATAATTGGAAACATTAACTTCATCTTTCCAGAAGTAAAGGTTGGTGTTAGTTTAACTCTCAAATCTCGCCATCTTTGTCCACCTAGGTTAAACACAGTAGCAGTTAATGGTTCGTCCTTTTCGTTGATATAACCTCCATGATCAGTGAAATGGTTAAAATCAACTTGTAGTATCTGTTTTACCAAATCCAAATCCATTGGGACATAAATAGGTCGGTGAAAGAAGTAGCAACCGGTATGCTTAGCCTTTCTAGCTTTCATTGTGTTGTAATATTGTATACTAAATTCACCTAGCGTTAGTTTCTGATTAAAAACCTCTTTGAAATTCCCAAAAGGAATACTCGGTTCCATATACTCGACACCGACATTTTTCCAATAGGAATACCTTCTTTTAAATGCAGTGATTATAACCAAGAATATCGCGAGTAAAACACTGAAAATATCTAGCAATATACTTCCGGTTAGCCACATGTTAGGTAGTGAAAATCGTTCGACAAATAACAAATAACACGTCAATTATTTCGAAATTTGTTCATTTATATTGTTAAGTGTTTTTGAATTTCAGAAGATGTATAACGTCTGGTACCGTGAATGATTTAAGAAAGAATATTTCATTTATTGAAAGGCAAATGTTTATGTAGCAGAATATATATCTTTGTGGTTCTGTTTAGCGAGAATTAATCATTTGTGTCAACAGTTAACGAGGTATGCTTTAATCTTGCGCAACTTGTTTCACTATGGTGCAGAGAGGTGTTATGTTTATAAGGGTCCCGTTTCATTAGAAACAAAATTATTTGTTGTTATATGTTTTGTAAATGTTCAGTTTTATTAAAAATACATTTATTATATACAGTGCGGTCCTAAGAAGCCCACCCCCATGCTAACTTTTGAACGACAGAAGCTAGCGTTTCTAGAAAAAAATAGGTCGATTGCTATTTTTTGTGAAGTAACTTTTGGT
This sequence comes from Dynastes maya, assembly GCA_029619315.2. Classification (NCBI taxonomy): domain Eukaryota; kingdom Metazoa; phylum Arthropoda; class Insecta; order Coleoptera; family Scarabaeidae; genus Dynastes; species Dynastes maya. The sequence continues at coordinate 52,476,904 of JAROYE020000004.1, read as the reverse complement.
GTTATCGGCAGTTCAATTGTATTTCCGGTGACGTCGAAAGTAACGTCAACTTTCTTATTTTAAAATATACAGGGTGATCCTGTACATTTTTATGTTTTTGGAAAGATAGTTGAAAGGCGAATCCAACGATACCACATATGTTATACTTTAACTAAAGGAATATGGCGACTTGCAGCAATAAAGGTTATGGTAATCTGTTTTTGTTGTTATGCAAAGTTGGTTAGGAAACCGTGCCAAACGGTTTCTTGTGACGCCAGAATAATCTAAAGAGCTCGTTGCTAAACGAAGTAATCATAACAATTGCCAACCTGTCAAATCTCAATTCCAAAAACGTCAATTATTCTTGTTATTTATTAAGGTAATTCACAAAAAATACAAATAGACCTATTTTTTCTAAAAACGTTAGCTTCTGTCGTTCAAAAGTTAGCATAGGGGGAACACTTTAGGACCTTACTGTATTTAATAGAGGAGTACCGCTTTATATGGTGTCCCAATCTTCTGTAATTGTAGAATTGCGTTTACTGTGTAAATGGTAGAAGGTCAAAATTTTCAGATAATATTATAGACACCATAAGCTATCTTCCAAAAATATTTCCGGACATACAAGGTGATCGATAAGTAGCGACCCATGCATGCACTTTATTATTTTAAATTACTTTTTTGGTTTCTTCGTCTAGAAATAAACCGACATAATATGGGTTTTATATGTCTATTTCTAGCAAAATTAAACGCAAAAAACATATTTTTTTTAAATGGCACCATATATTTTTTTCTGTACCCACGTATATCTCAAAAATTTTTGTATAATAATGCATATGTCTACTATTAAAAGTAAAAAAGATATTTATTGTTAGACGCAACTCCTGCACTTAGATATTGCATCCAAGTGGATTCTAGCGTAAGTAGTGTTGGGTTACCATGATAACAGTAAACAAAACATACTAACATCGACGATTTCAGACAATGGTAACAAAAAATATGAAAATGTCGTTATACCAAATTAATATTCGAACCTTTTTGGAATCACACCACAATGTAGGTAGCCAACAGTAAGACGCTATAAGCTCTAATGTAAAGTTGTAGAAACCTGGAAAAAGTTCATCAGTTTAATATATACCGCTATGCAAAAAAAATTAAAAGTTTTCATAGGATAGGATAATTGTATACAAAGATCTACTTTGTGAAGCTAAACGATGAATTCTATTAACCAAATGCCTTAAGTAAAAATGAACTAGTTCGAATAAAGGTTTTAAAAGTACGTAATTAAGTGCTTACAATTACTGCAATTGAACTCAGACCATATTTTACTTTACGATTTATTTAGAAATAAAATGTTTTGACAAATTTCGAATTGAGTTGTGTTTTACCTTTACTTTGAAAATCTTTTTAACAAACAAGATAAAAATTTCCCCGTAAATAACTTGCAACCCTCAAAATTTATTGTGCCAGATTAGAGAATTGAAAGACCTGTCCTTCGGTTGATTACTCAACCTTTCTTATTTGGAATTTGTTACATTGGAGGTGATGGGTGTAGGGAGTAACTACTACTAGGTCTAACTTTGAAGAATTGCTAGAATGCATTTTTTAAGAAACAAAAGCTGACGTGATTCAGGATTTTTTTTTTGAAATATAACATTAACAATATTATAGAAGCTGACTCCTTTTGATTGTAATAAATAAGGTTCGACAAACGAGTGCAACTTGATGGCCACTGTGACAAAATACTACTGCCCCAAGACGTCAATAAAAGGTAAGAATATATTATTTTTTAATAATACTGTACCTCACGTACCTACTTTTGCGCGATACGCCTCTGACGTTGCATTCGTTTGTCGAAACTTAGTAATAAACGATATGGTATTTATCGATAAAATCCAATGGAACTATATCCAAAAATTTGCATTTAAGAAGTAAAAGAATCATTGTTTTTTCAGTATTTTTTAGTTAAGCACAATATAGTTGAAAAGAATGCTTGACTATGTTAAAAAAAGTAGAACTAAATCAAAACTACAGGCGTGTAGAGGGTATGTACGGAGCCCAGATTCGATGTAAACCAAAATATACTTTGCAGCAGAGGTACGCAAAAATGATTTCAAAATAAATTCATTAGTAAAACTCAATTTTAGATTTATCTCATAATTTTCGAGATTTTTGCAAAAAATTTCTTTGTTTCTTTTACGCGGCATAACTTTCTAATAGGTGTTGCAGTCAAAAATGTACAGTGCTGTAAAGTGTGCAACTATTTCCATAAATATGGGTATAGTGACACAAACGACAGCGCTATGAAATATACTAAACGGTACAGCAAAACCACAAAAGAACGGAATTTTATGCTATAGTTGTTATATATATCCTCTTACGAAGCTCGTTAATGATGATGTCATTACTAAAAATTTTTAGAACGTTCTAAAAGTTGCAATACATAGTTACAAAACGAAAATTCATTAATCTTTTTTCGAAAATTTAAATTATAAGGTTATGTCTAGGCTAGGCATAGAGACCTCCGCGCCAGGTGAGAAGTGAGTTTGCCACGCCCACGACGCAACGTATGTATGCAGATGAACCGGCACAGTTACCTCAGAGAATGAAATTATTAATTTATTGCAACAGTTTCTCATCAACCGTTCGCAGTGTTAGTCGTAATTATAGAGACAAATATATGTATGTATGTCTAACGTACGCAATGAAAATAAACAACTGTTGGTTAATAAAGTCACTAAATTGATCAGTGAATTTCCGGATTTGAACTATAATGGAACTAAAGTATTGTGCATAGTTTACAAAATACATTTACGTAATATGCTGGGACAAAGGCGACTGTAAAAGGCATTTAAATTTTCTACAGCACAAAAATAAGAAAAATGGCGTACCACCTCAAAACCAATTTAAGTTGGATTTATTTTTGATGTTGTTGATTGTTTGTGGCCTACCGCTTCGCTTACTCGATAAAGAACCGTTTCGACTGTTTTGGCGTACATGCAATCCCGAGAGGAACTTACCATCACGGACAGCGAAAAGTAATGTTGTCACAGTTTATACCATGTAACTTCCTGTGCCATTGAAAAGACCTTTTGTGACACTCGAGATTGTGAATAATAAAATGAACTGTTCCTGTAATGATGCCCAACCTTTAAAACATCTCCCATATACTCAATGAACTACATAGATTGTTGTTATTGTACCTGAGAAAAATACAGACCAATCTGGCCACCATGCGTGTGACTGATAAGAAAATGTTTAAAATATGTTAGTTCTAATGTGTTAGTGCTCAGATTTATTAGAGAATAGAGAAGTATTGCTTTATATATACAGATTTGGCGGATGAAACTTGCGACAGCCGTAACCCGTGTGCAAAATAAGGAGGTCAGATCTTGTGTAGATGATCAAAGTTGATAAGCAAAGTTACTCCACGAGGTGGGGCAACTTTGATCACTTTTATGAATTTAACAGTTTTTTACAAACTTTCAGTGCTAAAACAATACAGACACAACTTTGATGACCTACTAGTGAAAAAATTTTGAGAATTTCACGTTTAAATTGGAAATTACATCCAAAAAGCAAATAAAACATGAGACTTTGTCAAGAACAAGAACAGAAACATGTTTTATCAAACAAAAATATAAAAAATACAAATTTTAAAAATTGTTGTATAATAACTACTAGTAAAAGCCAATCATATACTGTGAAATCAGTGAGAAAACAGTTGCGTCTGACTAGTTTGTGATTTCTGTTGGAACAAGTCTAATATTTTTAATGTCATCAGGCCATGCAAAAATCATACGCGAAAGTTTAAACTACATACTTCCGAATTCAAGGTACCATCAGCATTACAAGATCTAAAAAAAAATAAAAATAAAAATAGGTTTTTAAGTGATCAATTCTGCCCATGGAGGTTACTTTGATCGGCAAGTTTACGTACCTAACTGAGTTTAAGCGCCTTTGTAAGTCACCTTATTTAGGCTTCTCTCTAAGAACTTGATTAAAACTAGCATTAGGAAATGCATCTGTTAGGACTCCTAGCTATATCTGATAGTTTGGTTGAATGAATGTCTCATTTGTTACAGATTTTTTGTTTAGTTAAAGCGCGCAAAAATATCAAAATAGCCCCTGGAATCAAAGTAGTCCCAGTTGACGGTAATCAAATAACTTTAATGTTTGTCAGAGTGTAGTGTAGTCACACTACAAATAACCGTACATCAATCATAGCTGTATACCTGTATAATACATAAGTTATACTGGTTCACTATACTGGTTCACTGGCCTATATATATATATACATTGATATGCTGCCAGCCACATATTTAAGAATTTGAAAAGTATGTTATATTCTTTGAAATAAGAAAACAGTTGTATATGTTATGTTATATATTCTATATCTAACTGCAAAATGATATTACGAGTGAAAAATCATGATATCTTTTTGCCATTACATTTTATATAATACAGTCTAAGATTAATAATTAAGTAATACTAATATAATTAGTCACTCTTGATCTTCTCCACATCTATCCACAAGCCACCTTTAGCGCTGATAAGGAAGTTTTTAGGCTCAAACTTGATGGGATACTCTGTTTGCGGATTGAGTTTGAATTTAAAGTTCTTGATTAACGATGCCAACCCCAGTTTAGTTTGCATAAGTCCAAAACGAAGACCTAGAGGGAATAACTCAAATGTAGTACAAAGATAAAGCTGTGGATTTCTTACCTAAGCATATCCTAGGACCTTCGCCAAACGGCAAGAAAGAAAATCGAGGTCGACTCTTTTTATTTTCATCGGTAAATCTTGTTGGATCGAATTTTTCTGGGTCGGGATAATACTCTGGATCGTAATGGATGCCGATGATCAGTATCAGGACAGATTCTCCTTTGCGAATGACGATATTACTGTCTGGTACTAAGTAGTCTTTGGTGCATACTCGTGTTAAGTTTGGAAGTGGTGGATACTTCCTTAAGGTTTCTAAGAAATAGGTTAAAGTATTATTGAGAATACGAATAGCTGTAATTTATTCAATTATACAGCGTGTCCCCGGATTAACGCATGGATAGGTAAGACAGACAGAAAATTATTGAGTTGAAATTTCTCAATCTTTTGGGATTCAGCCATGTTTGAATAGTAAGCGACTTATGCCATAATTTTATTGCCGGTAAATCAAGTATATCTTGGAAATTTACAAAAAAGGAATTTTTCAATTAGTAAAATGTATTTTCTGTAGGAGATACGATAAACGGGTTATTAAAAAACAATGTTCAGGGTAATAAATTATGCTCATACTTAGTGCGCAAGCATGGCCGAACCCGAAATGAAAATTCAACTCAATAATTTCCTATCTGCCTTACCTAACCACTGCCGAAAGAGTATCAAGTTGTTAATACTCTTTCGACTCCACTACCGAATTTATTTCAGGTCTACAACGATGCTAGAAAAAATGTTTGCCTTATCTATCTAAATTCAAATTGTAACAATAGCGGGCACGTAGCTGAACAGCGTTAGTCATGGTGCTAGACATATAATTAGAGCGGGCCAAATTGCGCCATCCAACAGAATCGGAATCAGGCGCAACGGCCGCTTATTGTAAATAGCGTATATGTGAGTCACAGCAGATATGTGATATTTCGAAATTAATACACAGAGTAAAAAAATAAAAGCTGACGCAATAATAAGTTAGTAATTAGAGCGTATATATATATATATATATATATGTATATATATATATATAGGTGTTTTTATTTTCATTATGATTTTTTATTTGATTGAAAACGGTATGCGTTGTAAATGGGATGTAATAAGGAAATAACTGAGAAACTGAACGCTTTTTTTATTCTGTTGTACTTAATAATGTAACTGTAAATAAAGATATAATAAATAAATTCTATCCTTCTTAATAATCCGGATAGGCTTGTTTAAAAAGTTGCACCATCAGATAAGTTTCCACATTTGCCTCGGTGAAGGATGTTCGCCGAGACGAAAAAATGTTCTTATATTTCGAAAACGACCGTTCCACGTCTACCGAAGTAAGACAGGCGTAATTAAAATAATCTTTAGACTTAGTCAAGGAATCTGCAGATGCCCCATCGCACATTTGTCTTAATCTCGTGTAGTCCGGATTCTTTTTTAAAACACTATCGAACTTAGCTAAAACTCGTCCACTTGTTGCATCGTTTATACTGTGTAACAATGTACTAACTTCGTCCACGACTTGCACTGATTCTACCAACGACAATCCAGAATTTTGCAAATTTTCTATCGCGTCTACTAACCCTTTGTAATTGTTGCTAATATTCTTTAGATGTGTTTCAACAGAAATATCGAGAAATCCCTTCTGGCTCATCCTAATAGCTCTAGCTTCGGCAGGGACGAATTGCAAAATAACGGATTTGACTTCTTGAAAATGTTCATTATAATAAAAAGCGGCTTTTAACCACGTCCCCCAACGCGTAAGAATGGGCTGTGGTGGTTCTTGAATACCAGGGCATAACCTGTGGAATGCCCTAGTCCTCTTAGGACTTTTGAGAAACACTTTTTTTGTGTTTGCTATTAATGCATCCACCTCCGGGTAACACTCTCGAATAGTTTGTGCCACAAGATGTAAAGCATGGACTTTACACGTAACATGTAAAAGTCCTTCACACTTTTCTTTAAGGGAACGGCCTACACTACACATTGTTGCTGCACCATCGCTCATGAACAACAACAGTTGACTGGTTGACACTTGAAATTTTTGTAACGTTTCGAGAACTACGGCCGTAATTGCTTTTCTAATACACTGTTTTAATCTTCTGCTGGCTAATAGAATTGCAAAATTTGGTTTAATAGGATCTAATACGCGCACTATTATATTCAAAATAGAATTTTTTTTGCAATCTGTCGTCTCATTAAGACATAGCCACAGCTGTTTATCTTTTAATTCGGCTTTAATTCGATTTTCAATGTCCTCACGTATTCGTGGAATATCTCTCCGTAACGCTGTCCGAGATGGGTAGTATCCACTCGGTATTGTATGTACCCCAGAATTTTCGAAATGCTTTTTTATCAAGTATACGAAGTGGTAGACCACATACCATAAACGTTAAAAGCAATTCTAATTGAAATTGATGTTGTTGTGACACACCATTTCTTTTATTTCTGTGGTGTGCGCTATTTATATGTCTTTCACAATCACGTTTGCTCCAGCACAGTAGTTTCTTTTTACAAACTTTACAGAAAATTGTACTCCCATTGTAGTGTAAATCCACAAATTCACTAAGAAATTTATTAACTTTCGTAGGTAATGGTCGTTTATTTTTAATAGTTACGTTAGACATAATCACTAAAGCGAGCACACCGACGCTTGTTTCTAGTATGCCACGAAGTGGTGCAAACGTAACATCTGCAGACTCGTCATTTGTTGATGAATAGAGCGCGTCATCCGTAAATGAATAAGCGCGCTGTTAGTTCGTAGCCGTCGATGAATGAACTTTTTTTTTGTAGTGGCCCACTGTGAACAACGCCCTATTTATCAACGAACACCCAAACTGCAGGTGTATATTTGCGCGTCTTCACGACGTAATAGACAGTGGTTTTGGTCCTCGTCCTAATAATTACATATTTAAATTACCTATGTTTACATACATATATGCGCCCGGCAGCCTGATTGCGAACCTGGCGCGTGGCGCTCTTGGCCCGCTCTACATATGACACTAATAGCGATTTTTTAACATTACAGTAACTTTGTTTCTGCAGAAATCACAAACTAGTCAGAGCCAATCAATTGTCGCGAAATCAGTCAGAAAATAGTTTCTGATTTTTGTTAGCCAATCAAATTGCGTCTAACTACCTTGTAATTTCTGCAAAAACAAGCCTAGTACAAATGCACGAGGATGGTATGAGAAATACCCATGTTTGGAGACAGATGACGCTTTGTGTCAAAATCTGCATTACCGACCATAAACGCAAATTTGAGAATCACATCGACTTGCCCAAATGAGTTCGCCGTAGAAAACAAAAATGTCTATATTTATTCTGCAATTGTAGTATTTACTTACCACTGATTACCATATCCAAATAACGCATTTCTGATAAAGATTCGTAAGTTAATTCACCATTGTTCTTTTGAAACACTTGGTTTACTTCGTCCCTCAACAGATTTTGAACATCTTCATTTATTGATAGTTCCAGGAGAGCAAACGACATTAAAGTAGAGGAGGTATCGAAGCCGGCTACGAAGAACATAAAAGCTTGCGCAGCCATTTCGCCAAATGTTAATGTGGTTCCACTTTCTTTTCCCTCATTATTTAACATATCCAGCATCAACTGAAACGCGTCGTTCCTTCGGACTCCGTTATTTTGCCTATATTCCGCTGTCTCCTTGATAACATCCCAAAAGAAATCCGTAGCATCTCTAGGAAACAGTGTACTTCGAAAGAACCTCATGGTGTCTGGAAAAATAACGCATAAGAAGAGTTTAAGCATCTCAAGGTTAGTTAAGCTGAATAATCTTTTTCCTTTAACCCTAAATTCTGTATTAGGGTCCTTTAAGCTGTTGCATTCGATTCCAAAGGCGCAATTTCCGATGACGTCGGTAGTAAATCTCGCAGATAAATCCTTAGCGTTCACAGGATTATTTCCACGTTCCTCAAAGTGCAGGGTCTCTATCAATCGATGCGACAGTTTCTTGATGATCGGGAACATCATTTTCATGTTTCCCGATGTGAAGACGGGCGTGAGTTTTGTTCTTAAGTTCTTCCATCTTTGTCCTCCTACCGCGAATATGGTGGCACTCATGGGGTCATCTCTTTCATTAATGTAACCTACGTGATCGGTGAAGTGGACGAAATCAATTTGTATAATATTTTTCACCAAATCTAAATCTATCGGAACAAATATCGCTTGATGAAACATATATAAACCAGCATATCTGGCTTTTCTATTTTTCATTGTATTGTAGAACTCCATACACAGTTTTCCCAGTGATTTCTTTTGCAAAACATTTTGCTTCGCATTCCCGAACGGAATAGACGGTTCCAGATATTCTACGCCGAGATTTTTCCAGTACGAGTACCTTCGCTTGAAAGCGACGATTATAATCAATAATATTGCTATTAAAATGCTAAAAATATCCGTTAACACGTTTCCCGTAAACACCATCGCGGTATAGAAACAATTGGTTTAGGTTTAATTTAGATGACTGAGAGTATCAGTTGCAATTTTCGGGATTCTAGAGAAACGGACCGACAGCAATAACATTCGGAATCGCGTAATATTTGAGAGCGTATGATCTAGTCAAGGGCAATACTTGTATGTGTGAGTAAGCTATTCGTGCGCATATCTGCTGTGACGATTCTATGAGTGGCGACTGTTTTTTTGGATACTCGAGAAAAGTTTTGAACGATAACAAATTTTGCGAGAAAGTAGTAAAACTGATTGCAAACGAATTACATTGTTATTAAATTATTACGTAATACTACATTATGTTACCATTATTAGGAATCTATTTATTCTAGATTTGTGCTTCACTATACACCATGTCTAAACAACTTATACCTTATTCCAAATAATATTCACACCAATTTGTTGCTGTATCCCCTTTTATTATTATTTAAATTTGTAAATGTATATAATTTCAATTCGACATACTGGAATCTATTAAGCAGGAATGTGTGTTAAATGGCGTTAATGTGTAATTCAAGAAATGCTTAACACTGTCATTATTAACGCTGGCCACGAGCGCTACCGCGCATCGGCGTAGAATCAGTTCGGACCAAGAGGAACGGTAGTATTACTTCGTCTGCGGAGCAGTACGAACATTTTCGCTGTCGGTCATTTGCGCAATTGTTTATCTGTCCTAGAAAAATTATGATTTCGTCAGCAAAACAACCGCGGTCGGACAAACTTCGAAAATTTATTGCAGAAATTCCAGACTTAATATATGAAGGTGCTAAAATTAAATGTGTAATCTGTAAAATTCCGTTAATGTGTTGGTCCAGATAACATTGTCTACGACACGTAAATAGTGAAAAGCATGTCTCAAAAAGAAATTGCGCACGAGACAATGAAAAATTTATATTTTATTTATGCGTTACGTTTATCGCATGTAATATACCGTTTAATTTACAAGACAAGGAACCATTTATCTGCTTTTGGAATAACTATTTGGAGTGCAAATTACCAAGTCGAACATCGTTACGAAGAATTGTGCCATCTGCGCGCGAACATATTGAACAAAAAATAAAATCGGAGTTGAAAGATCAAAAATTGTGGTTATGTGTCGACGAAACAACATATTGGAAGAAACATTCTGTTCTTAATGTAATGGCACGCAAATTGGAACCTCATCAATCGGCACCTTCAATTCTATTAGTCTCCAAACGAATACAACACTGTACTGCCGAAGTAATTTCAAAGTTAGTGTTAAATACATTAGACAAGTTTGAACTTTCAACAAACCAACTCTTGATGTTAGTGAGTGATGGTGCTGCAAACATGCTTTCTGTAAGCCGGTCTCTTAAAAAGCATTCTGCTAATTTGTTACACATTACGTGTAAAATTCATGCTCTCAATCTTGTGGCGGATAGTATCAGAAAATGTTATCCTGAGGTAGACGCTTTAATAGCGCATACCAAAGCAGTATTTGTCAAATCACCGAAACGTATTCGCGAATTTCACAGAATGTTCCCCCGTATACCAGAGCCACCAGAACCTATTCTAACTCGTTGGGGAACATGGTTGCAGGCCGCGTTTTATTATCATAAATATTTTGACAATATTAAGAACGTGGTTTTACAATTCGATACAAAGGAAGCTGCCGCTATCCAGAAAAGCCAGTTGAAATTTCAAGATAGTCAGGTTAAAATGGATTTAAAAATCATTCACGACAATTACTTCGGGTTAGCAGATGCAATAAAAAAATTACAAAATCCTGCGGTGCCGTTAGAAGAATCTCTACAAATAGTGCAACATGTTCACGCACAGCTATGCGCGATTGAAGACGCAAAAAATGTTTCTGTTCTAGAAAAATTTGAAAGTGTTTTTGAGAAAAATTCTGATTTTGGCACATTAAGACACATTTGTGAAGGTGCGTCAATCGTTAAGTTATTTGAAAGATTATTTTACTTACGCAAATATTACGTCACTAGATGTAGAACGTTCGTTCTCTGCATATAAACGCATTTTTTCCTCATGCCGTACTAGTTTTGCCGAAACAACAGTTGAAACATATCTAATGTTGCAGATATTTAACAGACATTATTCACTTTGTGATTTCACGGAGGACTCTTAAAATGGTAAGTGTTTGAGCACGTGTTATTTAATTTTTATTTAAAAAATGAACGAAATTATTTGCGGCAGCAAACATCTCTATTAGCAGAATAACTCTAGTGGAACGCGAGGCCTGGTCGACTCTACGCTACTGCGCGGTACCGCTCGTGGCCAGCTTTAGTCATTATCACAGTATTTAAAAATATAACTTTACAGTAAAGAGTTACTCTAAATCTGTGGCACTGGAACAATTCACTAAAACCCTTACCTCAAAACTTAACTCGTGCTGGACGCACGTTTCGATAGCCAAGCTATCATCATCAGCAGCAAAACTGATTAGCAAACTAAGCAAAAAACTAATCTTATATGACAAATAGGTTACGCAATATGTAAATCTAAAATAAGCAAGGTAATCCTTAATTACATTTTAATTATATAGCGCGATCAGTAATTTTGATGATAACACAAACAATTTTATTCGTACCGCTTGTAAAACTCGAATTTTGGATAAATATGCAAAAAATCCACCTGACGTTGTACGAAAAGATCAAATCATTGTTAGAGGACTAAAAAACAAAAATTGTTTTTATTTAAAATCCGACAAAGGTAACACTAGTCATCTTAGACAAAGAGGATTATTGTAATCGAGTCAACACCACTTTGTCACAAAGTTCTTATTTAAAATTATCAAAAAATCCTTTGTCTAAAATGATTACAGAAACCAAAAAGACCATGTTAGAATGTAAGGCTAGCGATAATTTAAGATTTAGACTAACGGTACCAAATCCAGTATTCCCTAGAATGTATTGTTTACCTAAGATACACAAGCCCGGAAAAAGTATGAGACCCATTGTCAGGAATCGAACCTGACACCTGCCGCTTGCTGTAGAGACGTGCTAACCACGAAAACCTTGATGCCAGGAACGTTAATTTTTTAATACTTAGTTATTATTTTCATCTACAAATATAATATTTCGACAGACAATTTTTAATTTTCATATACCAAGTACACTAATTAATTAATACATATATTTTGACTGCTGTCGGTGATTTATGAAAATCTTTCTTAGAATTTCCGACGTAATTAAATACTTGAAAAAATCTCGTCCCGGTAAATTCCAGGGAAATTACAGATTTTCATAATTCACCCACGGATGCAGGTTTTCATAATGCACCGACGGAAGCCAAAATATATTAATTAATTAGTGTACTTGGCATATAAGAATTAAAAATTGTCTGTCAAAATATTATGATATATTTGCAGGTAAAAATAATAACCAGGTATTAAAAAGTGAACGTTCCTGGCATCAAAGTCGCCGTAGTGTAGTGGTTAGCACGCCCGTCCGGCAAGCAAGAGGTGTCAGGTTCGATTCCTTACTGGAACAAATTTTTTTCAAGTATTTAGTTACGTCGGAAATTCCAAGGAAAATTACAAATTTTCATAATTCACCGACGGAAGCCAAAATATATTAAGTAACAAAGTAGTTTCTTCAAAAATCTGTTGTACTTAATACCGTAAATGTATGAGTAACTATAGCATTTTTGTTTTTTAGAAATAACGAATATATGTATTTATGTTGATTGCTTTTTAAAATTAAGGTTATGTTAATTTTAGTACGCCACATAAAAAGTTTGACTTCAATAAATAATATAACATAATGAATAAACGTAATTTCTTAACAGCGAGGATAAGATTGGTGAAAAATTTGCACCAGCAGATTTGTTTCCACATTTGTCTCGGTGAAGGATGTTCGCCATGTGAACTTTACACAATACTTTAGCTCCATTGTAATTCAAATTCGGAAATTCACTGATAAATTTAGTGACTTTATCAGCCATCGGTCGTTTATTTTCCTTGCGTACGTTAAACATACAGTGGTGGCCATCAAAATAGAGCCAGTTGGTTACAAAACGAACATCTATCGTGATAATAATGCAGGATACGGTGATAACACCGCCACCTCTGATTGAGGTCTATAAACATGTTTACAAGCAAAAGTTTCCGAAATCACCGTGAGATAGCGTAGGCATGTTGGGGGAATTCCCGTTTTAGTGAACCCCGAATCTCGTGCCTGATGGTCATAATAATAAAGCCGCTTGCTCAACGCAGATCTAGTGATTTAAGGATACTGCACGTTCTTTTTTTGCTGTAATTATATCAGGTAAGGGTGCTTTTTATTAATAATTGTAAAATTACTATTAATCCATTACATAGATTTACTTAAAATGGTTATTGCACGTCGACTGAAAAGACTCAGATTTTAACATTGCATAACCAAGGAATCTCGCAACGCAAAATAGCAGGTATTGTAGGCTATTCAAAGAAAATGGTTGAAAATGCATTAAGACCAGCAAACGGTAAAGAAAATCGCGAATCGAAGCGAAAAACTACGCCATAAACAGATAGAAGGATTGTCTATGTTTCGCGTACAGATCCCTTCAAATCATCTAGAGACATTAAAATCGAATTAGAGTTAACTATTAGTGCACATACGATTCGCCGACGACTACAGGAAAACAATCTAAATGGAAGAGTCGCCAGAAAGGTGCCGTTACTGAGCACCAAAAATATAAAAAGTCGACTTAGATTTGCGAATGAACATCTGAATTGGAGTGGCACGCAAAACATTAACAAATGGAAAAACATTTTGTGGAGCGATGAAACCAAAATAAATATTATGGGCTCTGATGGTAAACTCTATGTCAGAAGACCACCACAAACAGAATTGCTGCCAAAATATACGAAAAAGACCATCAAACATGGCGGTGGTAATATTAAGCTATGGGGTTCGTTTTCGTGGTCTGGAATCGGTCCAATTTATTGGATTAAAGAGAATATGGACCAAAATGAGTATGTTAACATACTTCAAAATGTTATGTTACCTTACGCGGAGGAAAACATGCCGTTAAAATGGATTTATCAGCAAGACAATGATCCCAAGCATACTTCGCGTAAGGCAAAAAAATTTTTTGAGGAAGAAAAAATAGATTTATTATCGTGGTCCTCACAATCTACCGACCTAAATCCCATAGAAAATCTATGCAGGGATTTAAAAAGCGCAGTCGGGAGATGCAAAATAAAGAACAAGGCTGAATTGTGGGAGATAGTCCAAAAAGAATGGTCTGCCATTCCAACAGCAAGGTGTCGACAGCTGATTGAATCTATGCCAAGGCGGTGCGCAGCTGTCACCTCTAACAAAGGGCAAGCAACTAAATATTAAAAGCTTTAGTCACAAAGACGATTCTTAATTGTGTTCTGTTGTGGCTCTATTTTTATGTCCAACAAACACCAATCAACTTTTAATATCTTTTGGTATTTTTCATTGAAAACACTATTTTACTTAACAAATCTTGTATTTTCTTGTTTATAAATAGAGTAAATATATTTGACATTGTTTGCTTTTGTCTCAAATTCTATTCTTTTTCCCCCCAGAGAAAATTGTTATTTTCCTCAAAGTGGCTCTATTTTGATGGCCACCACTGTATGTACTTACATAAATATACATATACCTTTATAATTATGTATAACGCTGCGAAGGGTTGAGGAGAAACTGTTGCAATAAATCAATAATTTCATTCACTGAGGTAGCTCATGCCGATTCCTCTGCATACATATGTCGCGTCGTGAGCCGCGCAACCTTACTTCTATCCTGGCGCGATGCGCTCTGTGCCAGGCCTAGTGATGTCGCAATATGTCTCATTTACTCATTTTAGGTTTATTTTACTTCCTTACTCAATATTATGGTCCAACATGAGCTACATGTGTTTACAGTTGCTTGCATCATAGTAATTTATTATTACACAATACTTTTTCATATAACGCAACAATATTATTAAAATCACATCCAGATATACGATGATTCACATCCAATAAAAAATACAACAGATAATACATATAATCTTATAAACCTGTGCACCGTTTATATAACTGTTAATTTCTATGTCCTTGAGTAAAACATTCTCTCTCAGATACAGCGGGCAGCACTTGCTATCGACATCGTTCTTCAAAGACTGCTAAACTTGTGATATTCGTTTCAATATAAAATCGTTTTTGGAAAAAATGGTGTTTACCGGGAATATATTAATGGATATTTTTAGTGTTTTTATCGCGATATTTGTGATAACAATCGTGTTTTTTAAAAGGAGATACTCACATTGGAAGAACCTCGGCGTAGAATATTTAGAACCTACGATCCCTTTCGGTAACTTTAATCCAAGGTATATCCAGTCTAAATCTATCGGAGAGATATGGACTGAATTTTACGATGTCATGAAGACTAGAAATGCAAAACATGCCGGTTGGTATTTCTTCCATTTACCTGTTTACGTGCCCATGGATTTGGATATAGTAAAGAACATAATGCAAACTGACTTCGTACATTTCACCGATCATCTAGGTTATGTTAATGAAAGGGATGATCCTCTAAGTGCTACGGTGTTCTCGTTAGAAGGACAAAAATGGAGGAATTTGAGAATTAAACTTACCCCTACGTTTACTTCAGGAAAGATGAAGCTAATGTTTCCAATTATGATCAAGCTGTCAGAGGAATTGATAGAGACTTTGCGCAAAGAATGTGGAAACAATCCAATTGACGTGAAAGATATTTCTGCGAGGTTTACCACGGATGTCATAGGAAATTGTGCCTTTGGCATCGATTGCAACAGTTTAAGGGACCCTAATACAGAGTTTAGAATTAAAGGGAAGAGAATATTCAGTTTAACACTAGTTGAAATGCTCACAAATTTCTTTAGTTTTCTCTTTCCAAACGCGATGAAGTTGTGTAGAGCTAGATTATTTCCTAAGGAAGCTACGGATTTCTTTTGGAAAGTGATCAAAGACACCGCAGACTATAGGCAAACTAATGGCATCAGAAGAAATGATGCATTCCAATTATTGCTGGATATGTTGAATAATGAAGGAAAAGAAAATGATAATACATTGACATTTAACGAATTGGCAGCACAGGCATTTGTTTTCTTTGCAGCCGGCTTCGAGACATCATCTACTTTAATGTCATTTGCACTAACCGAGTTATCTTTAAATGAAGATGTTCAGAATCGTTTGAGAGACGAAATAAGCGAAGTGTTACGGAAAAATAATGACGAATTGACATACGAAGCTTTGTCAGAGATGCACTACATGGATATGGTAATCAGCGGTAAGTTTCCTTTGATGTTTTAATTATTGGCAATAACATTCTATCACATTTTGTAGAAACATTAAGGAAACATCCTCCGGTTTCAAGTTTATCCAGGGTCTGTACTAAAGATTATCAAGTACCAAACAGCAATATCCACTTTCGTATAGGTGACAGTACTATAATACCAGTAAGAGGAATCCATTACGACCCAGATATTTATCCTGACCCGCACAAGTTTGATCCTACGAGATTTATTGAAGAAAATAGAAGCAAACGTCACCAGTTTGCTTTTCTGCCGTTTGGAGAGGGCCCTAGAATATGTTTAGGTAACAAAGAGTTTATAAACTTGTGATATTTATAAAACATTATTTTTTTAGGGCTTCGATTTGGACTAATGCAAGCGAAGGTTGGTTTAGCATCTTTAGTAAAGAATTTCAAATTCAAACATAACCCACGGACTCCTTATCCGATTAAATATGATCCTAAATCATTTCTTACCAGTGCTCAAGGTGGCTTGTGGATAGACGTGACGAAGATTGATAGTGAATGAATTTAATATTTTATAACAAATGTAATATAGTAAATGTTCAATGTATGTATTATTAATTCATATATTTGAAATCGGCTTTTTGTAAATGTAAAAGTTATACTAATAGTAATTTCCTCACTAAGGACTTTTATTTGTTATTACTTTCCACTGCAATCGTATATACCAATACAGGCTGTTTCAGAAGAAGGACAAAAGATTCTACCCATGTATAGTACTCATCAAAAGGAATAAAAAATCCCTAATGAATACACATCCAGTAATTTGCTGTTTAAAAGATAAAGTGGATTTAGTATCCAGATTCCCACATTAGACTATTATCAAAAAAAAACGAAAAATAAAACGTTATTATCTAAATACATATACTTTTAACGAAAAAACCTTAAGTAAGATATCATATCTATTTTTTATTTTTATTCATATTATCGTAAAAAATAACTCTTCAGCTTTGAAGTCTAGAATATGCCTTTCAATGGTCCAAATCTCTACTGTGGTCTATAAAAGAACCATTTAAAACAGGAAATTAGAAAATGGGAGAACATTGTAAAGGCTTTGCATTGCCCAAACGTATCAGGACGAAATGAGGCGAAAGCATTCATATGCTCACCAAAGACAGTAAAAACAGTGCTAGCTTTCAGCAAAGAAGATCTCAGAATACTGGCTTACTTAAACAAAGAAACGTTGAAGAACAATGCTGTCGTCTATACCAAGAAATCTAGAGACGGCAGAACGCAATCTATGCAGATGTGTTGCCATTAGTCAAAAAAAGAAGATCCCAGAGCTTATTACTAATAAACAGTTCAACAAATATTTATCGTTGTTATTACCACAATATTGATGGTTCCTATAAAAATTTACAGTTCAAATTATCTCTCATGTTGTTTATCTATTCGCAAATTATTGCATAATTGAACGCCTTTGTACTTGAACAACATTTTAGGTTACGCAGATCACTGCGGATTTTTATTTAAAAAATGTTTCTCAAAATTACTCTGGAAAGGAATTAACTTCTGCCTACGTACTATGTGAAGATGCTATCTATTGTTTGCAATTACATTACTTACTTAATCCTTTATCTACCTCTATCGGGTGTAAGGCGTTGTGAAGTTAGCTCTTCTTACATATTTCTCGCCATCTCTTCCTATCCTGTATAGTCTGCTATGTATTCTCTCAGTTATCTTCCCTCTTTACTACTGCTAATCTTACATCCTCCAACCATGCTCTTCTAGATCTTCCTCTTGTTTTCTTATTTACCCTGGCTTCTAGAACTTGTCTTACTATTCCACTATATTGCATTCACTTCACGTGACCATACCATCTCGTTTGCACTTCCTCGATAACTTCCACTATGGGTTTTACTTCCAGATTACTCCTGATAGTTGTATTCCAAATTCTATGTCTTCTCGTTTTGTTTTTAATTCTTCTTAAGAATCTCAGCTCTGTTGCTGTTATTCTTGCTCGGTTTCTTTTCGTCATTGTCTACATTCCTGCTCCGAATGTTAATACAGGTATTATTACTTTTTTGAATATTCGAACCTTGATGTCTTTTGGAATTGTCTTCTTTCCCAGAAACGCATCTCTTATGCTTTTGTAAATTTTTCCTCCTGCTCTGTTATTTCCTCATTCAACCTTCCATCTTCTGATATCATTGATCCTAGGTATCTAACTTTCCGTACTTGTTCTTTCATCTGTTCAAATTACATTTTGTTGCTGTGTCCTTCCTATTGTCATGGTTTTCGTCTTTTCTTTACTGATTTTGACGTTGATTTTTTTCAAAATTCTTTTGTAGATCTGTATGTTATTATTGAGGGTTTGATCTTTCTCTATAATGACCACATCGTCCACATATCAGGGTTCACTTATCTCTATTCCGGAATATAGTGGCCGCTGAAACACACTGTAAGCACTGTTGCAAAATTTAGAATTTAGAATAGGGATCAATCAGTAGTAGTCGAGGCCCAAAATGTTAAGTGGAAGAATTTTCGCCGAGCTTTTATTGGCTGTTACCATCACGTAGTGCATTTGGTATCGGGGTAAAAAGTTAAGAGCGCAAAATTAGCTGTGTTTACCATCATTATTTACTAAGGAACTGTAATACCGACAGGGTTAACTACAATGACTGCAAAGTGCAAATTGTCACGAGTTGTGATTGTATTTGAAGACGCCATTTTTCATGTTTATCAGATGTTTATATATTGTTAAGTGTGCATGTGGTGTGCCTTGAAGGCTATTTGAGACTTTGTAATAATCATTACTGTGAGCGCTTACAAGTAATATCACCTAATCCAATCCTGATATACAAATTAGATACTATTAGTGATCTCCCATTACAAGATTCTGGTTTAGCGCTATCCCTATACATATAATGAATAACGTTGCCGTCTGTGTTAGGCACGCGCTACCCATCCAGTTTCCCGGTACAACCTAACACAAATCATAATCAGTCGACTATTATACGTACTTGACATCAATGCAGATTTTAGGGAATACGTAATACATCTTATTTGATAATTTTTATTATACGAACACTTTTTTGAGAATTTTTTACGTATATAGAAAAAAAGTTAAATTTCCCGCTTTTTTGGTGTTGGGGGCAAAAAAATTCGGGGCGCAATTATCGTATTTTTAATGACGACAAAAAAATGGGCGTATGTTACGGGCCCTGGTAGTTACCGCTGCCATGAGAGGATGGCAATTAACACGCATTGTATCTCTCGTTTATTTCCGTAATTGATTATTCTTGCCTTACTCGATCTTTTGCTCCTTTCTTATTTTTGATTTGATTTGTTTGTATTTCGTAGTTATACTACGAAATAATTTTCTTTTTAATTATATTTTTATAAACTAGGAAGGCGTTGATTGAATTTTTACACATACAAATACGTTTTATTCTGAGATAAAGTTCCATTAATTTAGTTTAGAAAGCATATTTTTGTTTTGGAATTAAATTTACATTTAAAAATTTATGTATTTGTTATCCACTTACTATTATTTGAACATTTAATGTAGATATTAGATATTTGGAAATGGAAAAATTCGATCTAGTTATTTTATAATGAAAGGTTCTATTTATTTTGGAAATTCACCAATTCTTTTAAATTGAGGTCGATTTCTTTGCTACATGTACGACAGCATTACATTCAAGTATTTACTTGAAAATAGTCAATGGTCGTTTAAATCCATAAGTGAGATAAAATTTACCAAATAGGATGTATTACGTATTTCCTAAAATCTGCACCAATGTCAAGCTCGTACAGTAGTCGATCGATTTTGATTTGTGTTAGGTTGTCCCGGGAAATAGGGTGGGGAGCACATGCCTGAGACAGGCGGCAACGCTATTCATTATATGCATGAGGATAACGCTTTCAGACAAGCACTTTCTTACGCAATATACATAAAGCACTTTCTTACGCAATATACATATCATACACAATATGTTCCGAAACTTGCAGTAGGTATTCGAAGAATAACACCATCCGCTACATAAAAACCCAATTTGGGAGAAATAATCACACAAGCGTCACAGTAATTAAAACTACGTGGTATTTCTTTTTCAAAGAATTACTTATAACAGCTGTTCGAAATCATGTCCGTTAACCTCCACACAGATGCTTAGAAAACTCAATAAACTATGTAATTTTAAAGTGCATACAATTATAGTCGAAAGAAATAACCAATAAAAGTCCTTAAAGGTCTTCAAAGAAGTGACTATATATTAATGTATTCTTTTTTAGCATTAGTTGATTTAAGATATTCTAATAACCGAATGTCGCGCAAAAATTTATTGCAGTTTTAAATAAAAATCCGGATTTAGAAAAGGTTCGATCTATATCTAGAATTCAAGACTGCACAGAAGAGATACAGGAGTATTTGAATTTCGCAAATCTTACTTCATTAGATGCTGAACGATCATTTGCAAACTATACGAGAACGTTTTCAGACCGTCGTCGAGATCTCACCGAATCGACAATGGAAGCATTGCTTATATTGCAGTACAACGCGGCGTACTATGGCAGTCGCACATTACCGCAGTGGTCATCGATACGTCAATAAAAGGTAACAATCTATTATTTTTTTATTAATACTGTGCCTACTTTTGCGTGGTACACCCTGGACGGTTCCACTAGTTTCTCGAACATTATAAATAGTACACGCACACCGATCAACCGATAATAACTGAACGTCCACTCAATTCCTTGTATGTACATAGTAAACACAGCTCCTTTCACAGCGCCTCTGCGGGTGCAACCGTTTGTCACGTCTTATTTATAAATATATCCTGTTCTATTTTTTTCGGCGGTGAATTATCGTTGATTATAGATGTAATTTTCAATAATATCATTATATGTGAAAGTATTGGGTAAAAATAGTTTTAATTATGTAAGTAACTGTAAAGAGATATACATAGCTCATGCTAAAACATTAATACAGCAAATTTTGATCTTTATACGCATTGCGTAAGGTAGTAAAATAAACCCAAAATGAATAAGTGAAAAATATAACATATTGCGTCACCATTACCTCAGTGGCCTAAGCTTGCCAATGGCGCCGATTTCAATAGATGGACATTTTTAATAATGCAAAGATATAACTAGCTGCTATTGGTATGTTAATGTGACTGATTTCAAAGGAACATATTTCATTTCTGTTGCTATACTGCAGTAAGTTTTTCATCTGATACTTTCATGTGTTTAACATCTCTTAACATTGTGGATCCTCTATTTATTCGAATTATAGTCACTGCATTTTAAATCTAAGAAAAGGTAAACAGTCCATACGAAACTAATTAATCTCTAATCAACAGGATTTTGCTTCCATGTGAAATAGTGCTAATAAGTAGTTCAACAAATATTTAGCGTTGTTATGACCACGATATTAATGGCTTCTATAAAAATTTATAGTTCAAATTGCCTTTTCGTTTGATCACCTATTCAAATTGCAAATGATAGCATAAATGTTGGGATATGTGTTGTAGTATTTTAAATGAGGAAAATTATTGAATAAAAATGAATTTTTCCAAAGTAATCTATTGAATATTAATACTAGTTGGAAAGAATGCCTAATAACAATTACCAAAAAATAAATGCTAATATAGCTCATGGTATTGGTGGAATCATTCCCGGCAAAAACAATGTAGCAGAGAAAATAGCGCTAACACATGGACATGTTTCTGCCTACTCGGCGTCATCAGCATGGTTCTGATGACAATGTTATATAAACTCTCTGTTTATATAACCTCTACAGGATACTGCCTGTTCTGGAAATTTAACCCTTTTCTCTTCAAATAAATACTTTGATTTCACAATCGAGCACTTTATTTTGGGATCAGAATTAAGAAACACTTTGATTCAACGAAAGCTGAATAAAGATTGATCGCTCCTCTTTCATTTATTTTAAATCGCGAAAGACCGGCGATTGTTTTATTCCACAGCCAATTTTGATAATTTAACCCAAATAGAAACTTTTACGATGAATTTTGATGAAATGAAATTATTTCTACAAATAACATACGCGAATGAATGCAGTGACGCAACGAGGAGGTTGTATTTAGAGGATTCTATGATACAATACAAGCTTTAAACGTAAAAATTTTCCAACAATTTACTTAAACTTTTCAGATAAAGATTTAATTGATGAAATATTGTTTAAAATACCCTTCAATTTACACTGTTGCTTATTTTAGACGATTTCTACATGAATTTGGAATTACGTGAATAGGAAAATTAACTGACGAGTAGATTTGTCCATGCTACCCCACACTCGTCGTTATCTGGACTTATATTTAAGATTTAACATCAACACCCCAAGGCCAGTTGGCTGGGGGGAAATGGTAACGAGGAAATTTCCATTTTTCTCAGCAAGAGGGATATCCAGTTACCAACGAGTGGCTAACCTGACATTTAGTCATTCAGAAGTGACAGCTGAGGCTGTTATTGTCGTACATACGACGTTGAACATAACAATATATTACACAATACTTATGTATTTCCATTTTTTGTACAAAGGCGCTGTTTATATAATAAATTTATACCTACGCACTGTGTTTAATTTAGAGAGCAACCGAGTAAGCGAACAAACATATAAGCAATATTTACATCCAAGCATAAGCAATTGGTCCTCCCTCTTCACAAGGAAGATACATCGAAGCAGACGACTAACGTCATTGTTCTTCAAACCAGGAGAACGTAACACTAATAATGATCTTTATTTCAATACTACACAACAGCAAAGGGGAAAAAGAGAATTATGTAACATAATAATATACCGTCAAACGGGGTGAATCGGGACTAAGGGGTCAATCGGGATAGTATTATGTTTATCTATAAACGCGTGATTTTCATGCCTGTAGCAAATGTTTTTAGGATGGGTAATATGAAAAATCCGTTACAAACACAACACCTGTTTGAGCTTTGCGCGTGGCCGTCAGTTAGTTCGTAATTCCTCGCGGGTACAGGTGTCACAATATTACAGCAAAATTTTAGGATTTGTGAACCTGATGCTAACTTCGTTTGGAAAAGGTATTTATTGTAGGATTTTAGTATTGCATTATTAATATAGTATACCTGTGGGTATTTTCTAGATGTTAGTGGACTTTGATTAAATTATTTTGTGTGGTTTTTTTATTATGAATTATTAAACATAACAAATCACGTTTAGGGGTGAATCGGGACAATGGTCCGAAAATACAAAAAAACGCTTGGGACTAGGTGTATCAGAATTATAGTCAAGAACAGCTTGAAACGGCTTTGAGGCAGTTTAGAAGAGGCCAGATAACCCTGCGAGACGCAAAAGAGTTATTCAACATCCCAAAATCGACGCTACAGCGTCATGCTCAACAGAAACCAAAGAAACAAGGTGGCCAAACTATTTTATCAGAAGGTGAGGAATCTAGGCTAGTGCATTTGATAGTATTGGCGGGAGAGTGGGGATACCCATTGGAAAAAATTGATCTGCGAAACATCGTTAAGGGCTACCTTGATAGAACAGGGATGAGAGTGACAAAATTTAATAATAATATGCCCGGTGTCGATTGGGCGAATTTGTTTTTTGCACGGCATAAAGAACTTCTCACTGAAAGACTGTGCGAAAATATTAAACGGTCTCGGGCGGCAGTGTCTCGGGAAACATTAAATGAGTATTTTGATAACCTTCAAACCAACTTGCAAAACGTTGAACCTGAGTCCATCATTAACTATGATGAAACCTGCTTTGTCGATGATCCCGGACGAAAAAAGGTCATCGTAAAAAGAAAAACAAGACATCCAGAACGCATAGTTGATTCGACAAAAACATCGACATCAGTGATGTTTGCAGTAAGTGGTGATGGCCAGCTAGTACCCCCATTTGTTGTTTATAGGAGCGAGCATCTTTACGATACCTGGTTGACAAATGGGCCAAAAGGTGCGCGCTATGGACGAAACAAAAGTGGCTGGTTCGACCTACCATTATTTGAAGAATGGTTTACTTCCATAGCCCTACCTTTCTTGAAGAGGCGTCCGGCACCAAGGGTCATCCTTGGTGATAACTTATGTAGTCATTTGTCGCAAAGGGTTATTGAATTATGCGAAGAAAATGATATTAGGTTTTCTTTTTTGCCGCCAAATTCAACCCATTTAACACAGCCGCTTGACGTATCCGTTTTCGGCCCAATGAAAAAGGCTTGGAGGTCAACTCTAGAAGATTGGAAAAAAAAAAACAAGGGGTCTTTGCCGAAGGAGTATTTTCCGAGTTTACTAAAACAAGCTATAAACAAACTAGGAGAGACTCTCACTCAAAATATTAAGAGCGGATTTCGTGGGACGGGAATTATTCCTCTTGATAGGACTCAAGTTTTAAAACGATTGCCACCAGAAAGAAACCTCGAAGAGGATGATCCTAATGCCTGGACGGATTCTGTTGTAGAGTTGCTTAACGAAAGCAGAAATGCGTGCAAACCAACAGTAGCAAGGAAAAAGAAAATTCGAGTGGAGCCAGGCAAAAGTGTTTCAACCACAGATTTTTTAGAACCGCAACCGTCAACAAGTAACACCGCAGTGCTTCAAGAGAATGAAACTTTGGAACTTGAGTCAGAACCGGAATCAGAAGTAATGCAACAGGAAGAGTGCTTTGAAGACGGGCAGCTTCCAATGGAAGACAGTGCCACTGGTGATTTTGTCGAGGTAGAATTTAAAACAAACAAAGTGAACAAATATTTTATCGGGCAAATTAAGAGACTCGTTGGTGAAACTTTAGAAGTTCAATTTCTTAGACCAAACCGAAAAATACAAAATGGCTTTATTTTTCCCACAGTGGAAGACATATGCATGATTACCTTGGACCAAATTGTGAAAAAAACTACCGAAGCCAACTGAATTGCGACGAGGAGGATACAAGTTTCCTTTGGAAATGAAGATAAAATCCTATGCCATCTAATATCATATTTTACTATATTAGTTGTGAAAACAGGTTTTTTTTATGTTTGTGGTTTTTTTTATACTTTCCTTCAGAGGAATAAGAAATGTTTATTTTTGTTGTAAATTTTTATGCAGGAATATTTTTTTATTTAGATATAAGATGCAAAATGTCATGTTTGTCAACTTTAAAATAAAGGCTGTTTCCATATGTTGCTGTCGTTTTTTTTTGTATTTATATTAAAAAATAAATGAAAAATAATAGGAATATATTTTTTTGGCCCGATTAACCTCATACGCAGGGCGACATGCACTTTAGATGGCTTGAAATAGCATGTCCCGATTCGCCCCAAAACGGGGTCAATCGGGACACGCCATATTTATTTTTTTTTTAATTAATCAATGCAAATTAGATAATCGTTCAATACATATTTCGGCTGCCGTATTGACGACGGGCACTTTCCTCTAAACTTTAACTTTCTTTGATAGTTTTACAAGAAAATATTAACAATAACATCTAAAAATCGTCCCGATTCACCCCGTTTGACGGTATATTTTTAGTACATTATTTACTTCATGAAGGTAATTAAGTAACCTTCTTCTTCTCTGTTTTTCCTTGTGCCCTAACAGGGCGTCGGAGGTAATTAAGTAATAAAATATTTGAAAATGAATGTTAAACAGAACTTGTATGTAACATGTAAAACTTTTCAAAAATATAAAATTTAATGCAGACATATGTTTAACGTTTAAAAGTTTTCATAAAATACATTAAAATAACTACAAAGTTTGTAAATGTTTAAACATTTACTTTTATATGCAATACCACAGCACCACAGATTAAAATATCACCCAAATAATGTTAAAACATTAGAATAAACAACTTGAAACTATTACAAAACTAACTGAACACACCCACGTCTTTAAACGGAGGTCTACTGTGATGTCATCGCCTCTCTTCAACGCATCCGAATGCTTTGATCATATAAATCGTATTAACCTTGTAATTATAGAATTAGCTCCAGAAATTGAACTGGAAACTGATCAATTCCTGTGGTTCAAAGAACTTTTATAGAAGGTAGTACAAAATATATTTCTTAAATTGATAAAATTACTTAAATCGATCAATCTTATCATAAATATAACATTAGATCAAAATAAAACGTCTTTCGGGAAATTTCCAAATATGCCAACAAGATGATTATTGAATTATCAACTTCAAAGAAAAAGCTGATTAGTTATTTATAGCCGAGAAAAAAAACTAATTTCTGAAGTAACTGACCATCACTAATGTATTCACAAAGTTCCATAATGTATAAAATTATTGGCTTTCACATTCCAAAGTTATTCTTCCCCGCCATAGCAATATGGTTTCAGATATCGAAATAAACAAACTCAAGGGAAATAAGTTTGAAAAGGTATTAAAAATCAACAGAATTTACAACTTATCACATTTACTACCCTGCATTTGGTACAATCTTAAATAAGAACGAACATTCACTTTAAATCTTCTCAACATCCATCCATAATCCACCTAAAGCAGCAGTAAGAAAATTCTTAGGATCCAGTTTAATTGGGTACCCAGTCCGTGGATTGAGTTTGAATTTGAAGTTTTTGATTAGTGATGCTAAACCAACTTTAGTTTGCATTAATCCAAAACGAATGCCTAGAAAAGAAATAATATAAAATATACGAAAAAAAAGAAAGTTAAATATATTTTACCCAAACAGATTCTCGGACCTGTTCCGAATGGTAGGAAAGCAAATTGATGACGTTTGCTTTTACTTTCCTCGCTAAATCTGAATGGATCGAATTTGTGCGGGTCAGGATAATATTCTGAATCGTAATGGATACCTTTTACAGGTATAATGACACAATCTCCTACACGAATTTGAATATTACTGTCAGGCACTTGATAATCCTTGGTGCATACTCGTGTTAAATTTGGTAGCGGTGGATATTTTCTTAAGGTCTCTATTTAAGAAACAGATTAAAGTGTTATTATAGCAACACAATTAAATGTTAAATTTGAATGTCTTACCGTTAATTACCATATCCATAAAACGCAAATCGGATAAAGCTTCATAAGTAAATTCGTCGTTGCTTTTTTGACATACTTCGTTTATTTCGTCCCTTAAGCGATTTTGAATATCCTCATGTACCGATAATTCCAATAGAGCAAATGACAATAGGGTAGATGACGTTTCGAATCCGGCTATGAAGAAGAGAAAAGCTTGCGCTGCCAATTCGGCAAATGTTAACGAAGTGTCGCTTTGCTTATCCTCATTATTCATCATATCCAGCAACAATTGAAAGGCGTCGTTTCTCCTAACGCCGTTCTTTCGTCTATATTCCGCATTCTCCTTTATTACGTTCCAAAAGAAATCCGTAATGTTCTTTGGAAAGAATCTAAATCGAAGGAACTGCATTGCAGATGGGAAATTAACACAGAAGAAGTTTTTGACCAATTCAACTCCAGATGGATTGAATAACCTCTTTCCATTAAGTCTGAATTCTGTATTAGGATCCTTTAAACTATTGCAATCGATACCGAAACCGCAATTTCCAATGACATCTGTAGTAAATCGCGCAGAAATATCTTTAAAGTCAATTGGTTGATTTCCAGATTCTTTCAGCAAAGTTTGTATCAATTCGTACGACAGCTTGGTAATAATTGGAAACATTAATTTCATCTTTCCTGAAGTAAAAGTTGGCGTAAGTTTAATTCTCAAATTCCTCCACCTTTGCCCTCTTAGAGAAATCACCGAAGCACTTAGAGGATCATCCTTTTCATTGACGTAAGTCATATGATCGGTGAAGTGTGCAAAATCGGTTTGCATTATATTTTTTACAACATCCAAATCCATCGGCACATAAACAGGGAGATGGAAAAAGTAGCAGCCAGCATGTTTTGTCTGTTTGCTTTTCATAGCAACGTAAAATTCTACCCATAGCTCTCCTATAGATTTCGACTGATAAAAATTTGGTTTGAAGTTACCGAATGGAATGGACGGTACGAAATGTTCTACACCAAGATTCTTCCAGTGAGAATATCTTCTTTTAAAAAACACGATTACTGCTAACGATGTTATGATAAGAACGTTAATATCAAAAAATATACTCCCAATAAACACCATCTTGCACCTGCACTTGGAACGCAATCACATATAGATTAGATTTCGAAATTGTCGAGAACGGTGCTGGTAGTACATGCTACAAAAGAGAGCGGACACTTTATTCAAGGATATATTAATTAGCATATTATTATGCAAAACCAGTATACTTGTATTCTTCTTTATTATATGCGTTGATGCTGAGAAGTAGTCTGACGACGTTACATTTTATGGGGAAATATCTTGCAAAAGTGAATTATTATGATGCAATTAGTTGTAATTGCATTTTTTGCTGAGATATTAAATAATTCATAGTTTGGGCAACACATAATATTTATGTTATTCATTTACGTGGTGATGGAACCTACTTCCTTATGAAAATTTCCTATGAAATGAATTACCACTATTATTAGAGAATATCTGCAGTTACGACGAGAAATAATTTTTCAACGTGATATTGCACCACCCCACAATGCATTGAAGGAATTCTTAGATGACACGTTCGCTACATGGATAGGAAGAGGTGGTACAGTACAGTGAATCCAAGATCCCTTGATTGATGTTACTTGACTATTCCTTGTGGGGCTATGTGAAAGACCGTGTTTACACAGAGATTCCAACAGCCATCAAAAACATAAAAATTAGAATAAGAGATGCATTTGTGACAATTACTTCAGAAATGCACAGGAGCCAACGAACGAGGTCTAACAAAAGAATTAGAAAATGGCTTGCTGAAGATGGCCGTATATTTGAATACAAGTAAATACGGTAAACATCACCTGGTAATATACATTTTCATTACCTTACTGTAGTTTCATAGCCTTAGATAATGCAATATGGCAAGATCTAAAACTGATTTGTTGTAAAAATCCACAGATCTACGATTTTTATGTCATGTCCGCGACTTACCGCGATGGTGTTTTCGTTTTTCTCAACATTTTTGTTATGTCAGGTGTTGAAATGTTTAGACCATCAGAAACAGAAAACAATTCTCTATCATGCAATTAAAAAATAAGGGGGCGTGGCCACGCCAAAACAGTTGAGGCTCGGAAACTTCTGATTAAACAGAATTGTAGGCCGTGTAACTATCATTCAATTATTTTTAATGCTATTTTCCTCTATCTGTATTATTAAGCCAGTTATTTCACATATGCAATTATTTCGGCAGTACATTGTTGTACTCGTCTGGAAACTAATAGAATTGAAGGTGACGATTGATGTGGTTCCATTGTATGTACCATTACATTAACCACAGAATGTTTTTTACGATCTGTTGTTTCGTTCACACATAACCACAGTTTTTTATCTTTCAACTCCGATTTTATTCTTTTTTCAACATGTTCGCGAGGAGATGGCACAATTCTTTGTAACGATGCCCGACTTGGTAATTTTCAATCCGAATATTTATTCCAAAAGAAGACATATGCTTCCTTGTCTAGTAAATTAAACGGTAGAATACATGCACTAAAGGTAACACATAAATTAAATTTAAATTTGTCATAGTGTCGTGTGAAATTTTTTTTGAAGCATGCTGTTTACTATTTACGTGACGTAGACAATCCCTTTTGGACCAACACATTAAAGGGATATTACAAATTACACATTGAATTTTAACGCCATCATAATTTAGGTCAGGCTTTTCTGCTATAAATTCTGTAACTTTGTCCAACATTGGTCGTTTTCGCGACGTAGGCAACATTTTTAAAACAAACGTAGAACTACGAAATAGTATTTACGGCAGCGTACATGTATACACAACAAATCTGGTTGAGACTCGCAGTTATACTGAGGGTTGTATCGAACCTCCGCCACTGCCCGTTGGCGCTAGTGAGCAAATCTACTTATTAGTGTGCAAATGGCGTGTGTAAAGTGGTCCATGGCTTTGTTACTATCACCCCCATCAAAAAAAAAATTCCATTTACCCCGCTAGGATTCAAACACACAGTGCACAGTCAGCATTAATGGACTAGAAAAACTACTGAATACTTTACTTTAGTGCTAAAATTCGTACAATTGAATAGTACCAGGCCTAACGGCTAAAATTACGAAGTTTATCTTCCACTGTTCTAATACATAAATAGATATGCTTTCCATTGATTTTTGCATCTATCTTCTAAGTGCTTTCGTGGAAGTATTATAAATATTTCCAATTATACTTACTGATAACTAAAGTATTCAAAATAAAACAATTAATTTGTACATGTCATCACGAGATAATATAAAAATTGCAGTATCATAGAAGATAATGCGAAATAACAATTGAGAGAAAATGTTCGGATTGATTATATAAAATTAGAAGATGACCTTGAATTGAGTGCCTGTGTACTCGCTTAATCATCTAGACTGGCATCACGTTAAGCCTCCATTCAAATATAAAACGTGAGGACTCTAGACGTATGTTAGTTACTATTGCTTAAAAATGGTATTTCTCGCTGAGAGTGCTTTATTAAAACTTTTTGGCGTATTTATCGCAACTTTGTTACTCGCTGTAGTGTACTTTAAGAGAAAATATTCGTACTGGAAGAACCTAGGAGTGCAATATGTGGAACCAACGATGCCATTCGGAAACGCAATGGACAACTTCCTCCAGAAGAGTTCGTTGGGAGATTGGTACGTTAAGTTCTATCAGACTATGAAGGCGCGAAAGCTTAGATATGCTGGAACTTACTTCTTTCATATTCCGATGTTCGTTGTGTTCGACCCGGATATGATCAAACAAATAATTCAGACCGATTTCGCACATTTCACGGATCACGGTGCTTATGTCAACGAGAAAGAGGATCCCCTATCTGCACATATATTTTCCTTAAGTGGTCAAAGATGGCGGAATTTGAGAGTTAAATTAACGCCAACTTTTACATCCGGGAAAATGAAAATGATGTTTCCAATTCTAGTGAAGACCTCGCAAGAATTAGTGGCCACCTTGCAAAAAGAATGTGGAAATGGTCCTATCGATGCCAAAGACGTTTCTGCACGATTTACCACCGACGTGATTGGAAATTGCGCTTTCGGTATAGATTGTAATAGCTTAAGAGACCCTAATACAGAATTTAGAGTGAAAGGAAAGAGAGTGTTCAATCTAACTCGCATGGAATTACTATTCAACTTCCTTAGCTTCATTTTTCCCAACGTGATGAAGTCCTTGGGAGTTAGATTGTTCCCAAAGGAAGCTACAGACTTCTTTTGGAACGTCATAAAGGATACCACCGAATATCGAGAACAGACAGGCTACAGAAGAAACGATGCGATGCAATTGCTTTTGGATATGATGAGTAAAGATGGAACGGAAAACGAAAACACATTAACGTTTAAAGAGATAGCCGCGCAAGCTTTTGTTTTCTTTATAGCTGGCTTCGAAACGTCATCAACTTTAATGTCTTTCGCATTATTTGAGTTGTCACAAAACGAGAACGTTCAGGATCATTTGAGGAATGAAATTAAAGGAGCTCTAGAACGCAATAATGGTGAACTTACTTACGAAACGATATGGGAAATGAACTATTTGGGTATGGTCATAAATGGTAAGTCAATTCATTGTCTATTTCAGTATTTATATTGTAGTTTGGAAAATTTGGAAATAGTAGTGAAAATCTAAAATCATTTGCAGAATCGCTGGATACTAAGGAATTACTAAATCCATTAAGTAAAAGCTCCCATTTGTAACATACCTTGCAAAAACGATTTGATTTTAAGTCAGAGCTTCAATGAAGAAAATAAAAAATTCTGAAGAATTTTTAAAATTTGGGTAATATGTGCTAAAATATGTGCAAAAATTAAACACACATTTGGTACAAATTTAAGTAACTTATAGACAGGGTTGTATTCAAACACTTTCTTTGGAGAATTCAGATACAGATGTAACTACTTTTTTATCACTAATTTCCCGATGTATACTACAAAATGTATTTGAAAATAACGATTGGTATACATATAGCAGCAAATAGAATTGAATTTATTATTATTTTTCAAAAATAGTACACAAAGCATAAGTGGTATGCTTCAAATAATATTTATACAATAGCAAACACTAGAGAAGAAAATGTATTATCGTATTTTAAAATTGTAAAATGGCAGTTCTTTGAATTGGGAAGAAAGATTATTGTATATCCTAATCCCCATACACACGGGACTTTTTGATGTTAGAGCGGTAGATGTCACTTGGGAGCCACCTGCCATTGCAACCAGGAGGTTCCAGCGCTTTTCCATAAAACCACCATATCGTAGATGAGGTTCAATTTCAGCCATGCTCTTAGAGTTTCGAAACTAACTACATCTTGTAAATGTCCCAGATTGTAAATGAATCTTGAGATACGTGAATTTAATTCATTTAGTTACTTTAAGTCGTATGAGAAATTATTTCCAAGAATTTCAATTGAAGCTGCTCAATGGAGGTGCTCCCTGTAACAAAATTCGGTTGCGGTGAAGTACCTATGTGAGAAAAATAAACGAAAGGAAATACGTATTAATATATTTTGGCTTCTGTCGGTGAATTATGAAAATCGGTAAGTTCCTTGGAATTTCCGACGTAAATGCTTGAAAAAATCTCATCCCGGTAAGGAATCGAACTTGATACCTCCCGCTTGCCGGATGAGCGTGCTAGCCACTACATCACAGGGACCTTGATGTCAGGAACGTTCACTTTTTGAATTTTAAATAAAACTAAAAAGTGAACGTTCTTATAATATAACTGTACCATTTTGTGATCGTTTTAATAAAGTGTGCCTTGAAACAAAAGAAAACAATTTAGTCAATTGTCAGACAAGCATTTTAGGCTAATGTTAGTTTGTTTATGCCCTGTTTAACTGTTGTCGAATAATGACTAATCAAAAATTAAACACAGCGGAGGAAGTAGAAATAGTCAGATTAGTTGGTGATAATATGCATTCAACAAGAGAAGCTGCATGAGAATTTAACGTAACACATCCCGAACGCCCACACATCTACCATGGAACTGTTGCGGAAATAAAAAACCTGTTCAATGCAACACGAGTTGCTACGAAACCACGAGACCACAGAGATCACCAGAGGCATACTATGGACGAGGTAATATTGGAAGCCTACCATAACAACCCTTCCAGTAGCTTAATGGACATGGCTTTAACTCTAAATATTTCTGTTGCTGAAATTTACTACTAGCCGTTATTTTTACATACCTTGGAAGAAGGAGATGCTGAAAGAAGATTTGTGTACTGTCTTTTGTGCCACGGTAACTTTTTAAATGATGGAAACTTCCTTAAAAAGATATGTTCACGGATAACCACATTACACACGTAAAGCCACATTTACGACCAATAGTGTGGCATTATCGCAAAATTGTAGATACTGGAAGAAAACTTGTAATGAGTTATAAACTGTAAAAGAGAGTATTCCCAGAAAGTGAACGTATGGTGTGTATCATAAATAATCGTATTATTGGACCATTTTTCTTTTTTTAAACTTTAAATGTGCAAGAATTTTTAGAATATTTAGATATTTGTTTATGGGACACAATTAAAGATTTACGACTTGACATCAGACAGGGACTGTATCACAAACTAGATGGTGCGCCAGTCCATAACACAGGGGTAGTTTGACAATGGCTCGATGATCACTTTCCTTTGAAGTGCCGCAGCGGTCCATTAATCGAATGGCCACCAAGATCACCCGACATCACTCTACTAGATTTTTTTCATTGTAAAAGTAAACGTCATGTATTGAATTTAAGAAACAGTATTCTATACTGGCAATTTTTATATGATTTTATTTTTTTGTTAACAACATAAAATACGTGCAACATCCCACAACATCTACTATCTAATGAACACTTTCGTCTTTTTTGGGTTAAGTACGTTCCCTCATGGAAGCTGCCAACATCTATGCAATTACGATACAATTTGCCACGTGTGCAAGGTACAGTAAAGGAATATATAAAAGACAAGTTGAGAAATAAGAAAATCTGCCTATGTGTGGATGAAACAACTGATGCTCAGAAACACAGCGTCATTCATGTTGTAGCGCGTCCTTTGAAACGTGATAGCCTACCAGCTTCATTGTTGTTATCCAGTAAAAGGATTCGGAAAACTAATGCAGAAACCGTTGTCAAGATAATAAAAAGTTTAGAGAATTTCGTATCACAGGAACCCAAGTCACAATGTTCGTTACTGACGGAGCCGCAACAATGCTGAGAGTTGGCAGGATGTTGAAAATGTGCTTTCCGACTCTTCTTCACATAACATGCCTCATACACGCATGTCACCTCGTAGCAGAAACCATTCGAAAGAAGTATCCGATGGTGGATAAGTTAATAGCATCTACCAAAAAAGTGTTCATCAAATCTCCCAAACACATCCGTGTATTCAAACAATTGTGTTCGAAATTACCACCACCACCTCAGCCTGTAATAACGCGATGGGAAACATGGCTCCAGGCAGTATCTTACTATCAGAAATATTTTTCACAAGTGAAAAATTTCGTCTTGAAACTTCAAATAATTCTGCAGCAGTTCGAGATAGCCAGCAACTTTTTTCCAATTCGGACGTTCAACAACAAATAGACGACATTTTCATGAACTATTCTGAAGTTGCATAAGTTATTGAGCAATTATAAAGCAGTCACTTATCTGCACGAGACGCATTAAATTGCAAAAACAATTTACAAGCCGCTCTAGAAAACTTGACGAACACTATAGGAGTCGATGTTTCTCAAAAATTTGGTGCAATTTTAACGAAAAATCCCGATTTACAAAAGGTTCGGTCTATAATATGTATCTGATATCTGCAAATCTTACTTCACTGGATGTCGAACGATCATTTTCGAAGTATACGACAACGTATTCACAACACCGTCGACGGCTGAATGAATCGACAATGCAAGGGTTGCTGATGTTGCAATTTTATGCAGCGTACCAGGGCGGTTGCCAATTGCCACAGTGGACGTCAAGACGACAGGAAAAGGTAACAATATTATTTTTCACTAATATTGTATATTACGTACCTACTTTTATGCGGTGCGCCACTGCCGGTACCACCTTTCTAACAAACTCTGCTGATAACTTATTTAAAATATTCAAAATAAACCAATTAATTTATACATGTCATCGTGAGGTTCATACGTTATAAAACTTGCAGTCATAGTAAATACTCCGAAATAACAGTCGGGAAAAAATGTTCGTGCTGATTAATTTGATTATACAAAACCAGAAGATGTCCTTGACTTGAGCGCGTACACAGTCGCTTAATAACCTAAACTAGTACACGTTAAGCATCCATTCAGATTATAAGTACTCTAGACATATATTAGCTAGTATCGTTTGAAAATGGTATTCCTCACTGAAAGTGTTTTACTAAAACTTTTTGGCGTGTTTATCGCAACTTTGTTACTCGCTGTAGTGTACTTTAAAAGAAAATATTCGTATTGGAAGAATCTAGGAGTGCAATATGTGGAACCTACGACACCATTCGGAAACGCAATAGACAACTTCCTCCAGAAGATGTCGTTGGGAGATTGGTACGCCAAGTTCTATCAGATTATGAAGGCGCGAAGGCTTAAATACGCTGGAAGTTACTTCTTTAATATTCCGATTTTCGTCGTATTCGATCTGGATATGGTCAAACGAATAATTCAAATCGATTTCGCACATTTCACGGATCACGGCGTTTATTTCAACGAGAAAAACGATCCCCTATCTGCACACGTATTTTCCTTAAATGGACAGAGATGGCGGAATTTGAGAGTTAAATTAACGCCAACTTTTACATCGGGGAAAATGAAGATGATGTTTCCAATTCTAGTGAAGACCTCGCAAGAATTAGTGGCCACCTTGCAGAAAGAATGCGGAAATGGTCCTGTCGATGCCAAAGACGTTTCTGCACGATTTACCACGGACGTGATTGGAAATTGCGCTTTCGGCATAGATTGTAACAGCTTAAGAGATCCTAATACAGAATTTAGAGTGAAAGGAAAGAGAGTATTCAATCTAACTCGCATGGAATTTCTATTCAACTTCCTTGGCTTCATTTTTCCCAACTTGATGAGGTCCTTGGGAGTTAGATTGGTGCCGAAGGAAGCTTCAGACTTCTTTTGGAACGTCATAAAGGATACCGCGGAATATCGAGAAAAGACAGGCTACAGAAGAAATGATGCGATGCAATTGCTTTTGGATATGATGAGTAAAGATGGAACGGAGACCGAAAACACATTAACGTTTAAAGAGGTAGCCGCGCAAGCTTTTGTATTCTTCATGGCTGGCTTCGAAACCTCATCAACTTTAATGTCTTTCGCGTTATTCGAGTTGTCGCAAAACGAGGACGTTCAGGATCATCTGAGGAGTGAAGTTAGGGAAACTTTAGAACGCAATAATGGTGAACTTACTTATGAAATGATATGGGAGATGAACTATTTGGGTATGGTTATAAATGGTGAGTCAATCAATTGTGAAAGCTATAACCCGTAGAAATGCCTCAAATTCTCAAATACATCAGTACTAGAATTACATATGTGGGATATCTGCGTTCGAAATTTACAATTGGTATAAACTTTATAACAATTTGTTCTTTTCAAATTACCAGCATAACTTATAGGTTTCTTGTGGGTTTTGAACCATTTGCTGTTGAACTACAAGCACACATATTTTCATTGTCATCTTAACAACCAAAACATATCTAATAGAGAAAAGAACATTGTGACGAGGACACTAGATGGTCTCGCCGAGCGTGCGATGTGTATCTATAAAATATTATTCCTTTGTTAGGGAGGTATGCTGCTATTAAATCAGTTTTGATTGTCAACGTATATATTTCCCTACATCTAAATACTTTTACATACACATAAGTACAGTTACTAGACACTTTCTCCAGAATGTCTAGAGATGTATCTAGGTACAGTATTTACTTAATCGGTCACTAAGTTCTGTCACAACTTTTATCATCATATTAAATAAAACAGCAAAGAAGATAAGAATCTTTTATTGAATAAATAAATCAATATAGTGTTCTAAATTACATATTAAAAAATTATTCAAACTGATCCCTTCGTTTCGTAATACGGGCATTTAATCTGCAAGGCCAGTCATAAATCGCATTACGCACCATTCCCATGTCTATCTCCGCCACTACCTTCTTAACAAATGCTTTTAGCGACTCCAAATTTCTATGGCGTTTAGCGCAGACTTTCTCCTCCAAAGCTTGCCAGATTTTATAATCCAGAGGATTAATATCGGGACTAGAAAACGGCCAATCTTCATGCCTGATAAAATCGATGTTATTCCTCTGTAACCAACACTAAGTGCTTTTGGCCTTGTGAGCTGCTGGAAGACGACTCAATTCTGGTTTTTGAATAAGCCCTGGCTTAAAGGCTTTACTATCTTTTCCAGGACCGTCTCTTGATAGATTTGGGCACTGGTTTTCACTCCTTTCTCACAGAAATGAACTTCAGTTGGATCAAAATAACCAAACCAAACCATTACTGAGGATGAATGATGACCCCTTTGAACACGGGGAACGACCACACCTGCTTCTGCATTATTGGAGGCATACACTCAATCATTTTTCCGATTAAATTGTTCTTCAACAGTGAATATTTTCTCGTCGGAGAATAGGATACGGCGTTGGTCGTTGTTAGCGTACCGTTTTAATAAGACTTGGCATCTTTGAAGCCTTAAACTTTTCAGATGTGCATTGAGCAAACTACCGCTTTTTCTTCTGAAAGCGCGAAGCTTAAGGTCTTCATTCAGGATATTTTTGATTGTGCTTTTAGTCACACCCATCTGCAACAACGATAGTGCTTTGACAGCTTTAATAACAGCCGGAGTGCGAGCTGATTGAGGACGGCCAGAATTTTTCTTGTCATTGACACTGCCAGTTTCATTGTATCTTTCAATGGTACGATAAACAAATCTTTTCGTAATTTCCAAATTGAATTTTAAGTAATTACTTGTAGCTCAAACCACTTTGACATTCATGTTATTTCATCTATACGTCTTTGGTAAGCATAGTATGCAGAATGTAATAACGAAATATCTTTAACAAAGCTTTAAAAAATATAACAAGAAACATACATTAATTTGCATTAAAAACGATAGCCACTTGATTAAATATCACTTGAATAGGCATTTATTTTCATTGTATAATTATACATAATTACACAACAACCTTCAATTCCAAATAATCAATTCTACAAGCATTATATTCCATTTCAGAAACTTTAAGGAAGTATCCACCACTTCCGATCTTAACTAGAGAATGCACCATAGACTATCGGGTTCCTGACACCAACATCATAATTCACAAGCAGGACGCAGTCTTCATACCAATAAAAGGCATCCATTATGATCCAGAGTACTATCCCGATCCACATAAATTTGATCCGACAAGATTCACTGAAGAAAATAAAAGCAAAAGACATCCCTTTACATTTTTACCATTTGGGGAAGGCCCTAGGATTTGTATAGGTAAGAAATACAGTTTTAGCCACTGTTGCCAACCGTACCATAATCACTTTCACGGTACTATGTAGCATTATAAAGGTACATGTTACGCTGAATAAGTATAATTATGAAACGTATGAAAACGTTCTGTCAATGGATTAAATAAAATATATTTTTAAACTAAAATAGAAAATTTAAATTGAGATGGGTAGGGAGTGTCTTGATTTGACTTTATATAGAAATAAAAGGGTTATTTTTAAAAACTTTTTAATCTCAGATTATTGTGAAAATAAAAGAGTCTTTTCTCTTTTCAATTAATGTATAAGGTCTTCTAAGGTTAGCAACGTTGGTTTTAGACAGGAACAATCCATTTGTTGTGATTTTAAAGCTTTTCGTTTTTACCTTTTTGTTTGATAAAAGGTAAAAATGAGAAGCTTTAAAATGTGTTTTCTGTCAACTATAAACAATTGGTTAAAAAATAAATTCGGGTTTGTTGCAATTAACTCAAGTATATGTAATAAGTAACAGTATCATAAATTCAGATACTAATTTTCAACCGATAGTCTGTTCGCACCTTAGAAGGCAGTACAAGATTTTGATGAACTACTATTCCCTTTTTTATAGAACATGTACCCTTGTTTTCATTAAAATCTGGGACAACTCTTATGAGTTCATTTTGACGTTGTTTGAGTGTTGCGAAAATGAATTTAAAAATGACAATATTTTGTATTTACCCTAAAAGTTATACGTTATTTCGTTTATTTTAAAAACCGTTTCCTTTTAGTAAAAAGTATATCAGATTATTTTTAAATATTAACATTTTTATTGAAAACAATATTACAATGATGAGGCATCATTATACGAGGGCGAATCAAATATTAACCGGACTTTTGTTTTCGAACATTTATTGGTACAGTAAATAAAATTTTGAATACACCTTATTTTTCTATATAGTCTCCTCTTTTATTCACGCATGTTTCCCACCGAATCGGAAGTTTTTTAATTCCGTCATCAAAGAATGAATGTGGTCGCGTCTGTAACCAATTCCGCACGAACGTTTCTACACCCTCGTCGTCGTCAAAGTGATGACCTCCCAGTTCTTCTTTGAGTGGCCCAAACATGTGGTAGTCACACGGCGACAGATCGGGACTGTAGGGCGGATGTTCCAGTA
Organism: Dynastes maya; assembly: GCA_029619315.2. NCBI lineage: Eukaryota > Metazoa > Arthropoda > Insecta > Coleoptera > Scarabaeidae > Dynastes > Dynastes maya. Next base: position 52,436,911 of record JAROYE020000004.1, on the reverse strand, counting down.
TTTCCCAATGAATTTTGTCCAATTTTTCTTGGGTTAATGCAGCTGTGTGTGGCCGAGCATTGTCATGGAGCAGTATCGCACTTCGAACAGGCATGTCTCGCCTTTTTCGTCGATAGGCCAGTTTCACAATTTTAGGCCCGGCCCGCAATGAAAAGAGACGAGGCCCGCGGGGCCGAGCTTTTCCTAGCCTGTGTAGTACTCTAGTGCGCATACCCCACTTGTATTTATGCTTTAATTAATATTTGCCCCACAAAATACCGTTGCACTATTTTTTTAATGTACGAATAGACTAATAATAGGTATCTGTTATTTTTAAATTTTAGGTATGCGTTTTGGACTTATGCAGGCTAAAGTAGGTTTAGCATCGTTGATAGCTAATTACAAGTTCACACTTAATCCAAAAACTGAACTACCGGTGAAGATCGATCCGAAGAATTTTCTTACTAGTGCATTAGGTGGTTTATGGATTGACGTAGAAAAAATCAATTAAACAGTATCATATTTGAATGATGATTATCTTGCATTTATATTATTTTGAAATAAAAATTTACTGCGATTTTTTAGTTATATATATACGACCTTTAGAACCCGTCAATTTTGACAAGATATTAAAGGGTGAAGCACGTTCAGAAACGCGTTCAAATAATATTATTTTCAATAAACAGCAACGAAAAACAACATTTTAGCAAAACCACCATTTTATTAATAAAATTTACAAATCTGAGGATATCGCACAATTATTTCATATGTCATGTAAGAAATGTTAAATCCATACACTCGCCATACACGAAAATAGACTTATTACATTAATATTTATAATAATATATACAATGTGTTGATTTGATTATTACTATTCTTATTTTAACAGTACAATAATATAACAAGTAGAATTTAAAAATATCGAATTAATATACTTTTGAAGTAGTAATTCTAATATATACAACACTTAATTTGCGACCTTTTCAATAATAATATTATATATTACTATGTATTAAATTTAATATTTCTATTTACAATACAAAATTATACTATGGATGTGTGATGTGTGTGTGATGAATTGAATATGACTGAGGAAACTTTATTAAAAACCTATGAAGATATGGTAATATACAGGATGCTAGATAGATAATTTTATACATTAACTCACTGGGTATAGAGGGATTTTGTGCGATTTAGTTTAATTTCTTGTTGGTAATAACAATGAATTTTACACGGTAATTGCAGAATACAAAAAAAAATTTTGGAAAGTGATGAATTGCATAGATTATATTTACAATTCTCAATTCCTTTTCTAACATATTTCAGAAGGTTTCCGCTGCGATAACATGGCTGTTTCTCGTTTTATATAACATCAATTTAGCATTCCCGGAAAAAAATCTGCGACACCTGTATATTTGCTAACATGAAAATTATGTAACAGCGCAAATTATGAAGTTGCTGACAACATTTTATTTATTTTTTGCGTAACTTTTAAAAAGCGATGTGATTACCCAATAAAACTAATATTGGAAGTTTAAAGTTCCGTATATTTTTTCATTATTAACGTTAATTGAAGTACTTACTAGAATACCTGGATTCTAATCGCATTTTCCCATATTTCTCTTTCTACTAAGTACACTTATTTTGAATATTAGAACCACATGATTCAGAGTATATATTAAATAAAATAAAACTATAGCATAGTGACTAAATCTGTTTGTATGCCCTATAAAAAAGAAATGTATTAAGGAAAAGCAAAGAAATGAAACGAGGTTTTAAAGAAAAAGTTAGAGTAACACAGGCAAAAGTCAAGATTAAGTAACTATTGTTCTGATGGGCAATTAAACAAAATATAATAATGTCTACAGCTACGTATTAAAGTGAGCAATTGGTTTCAATAAAATACTACAAGTACTAAAAAAAGAAACAACAACATACAAGCTCTCTCATTCATAAAACATCTACTACATACATATATACTAATTAATGTACAGGATATTGCTTGGACCTTGCGGAACATCCTGTATAACTATAATAAATATCAACATACTTCCAATTTATAGAAAAAAATACGATATCAGGTACCTCAACCTGCATCTTCCTATATTTTATTATGTCTTATGTTTGCATTGACTATTTGGAAATGAAATAGAAAGAGAATAGATTCTAATGTCGATTACCTACCCATTTCTTTCAGTGTAATATGTATATAGATAATCATTAGAATTGAAGAGAAAAACAAAATAAATATCTTTTTTGTTTTTGGAAAACAGATTCCTTAATTTACTAACAATCTTTTGTTCGTTGACCTTAAGCAACTAGATTATTCGATATTGTCGCACAATCGACTATTGCGTACTATTTCATGCGATTCAAGACGTAATCGGCCGCTACTATAAGGCTTTTTTGGTAGGGACTTTCCGCAAAGCGGTTGGCCAGCTTGACAGCCTCCTGGCAGTGTTGTTTAGCTAAGAATCGCGTCTGCTCCAGACCTCTCGACTTATGCACCAGTTCAAAAGCTTTCTCCACATCACCCGGATTCTGAAATCGTCTCATGATCATCGGATTTAGTTCTGGATACTAAAAAAAAAAAAAAAAAAATGATAAAAGAAGAGAGGAAATTAAATGGAATTAATACGTGTCTAACTAACTTTTTCACATGCAAACAATACGGGAGCTGTAGCTAAACCCAACTTTAAGTCGGCGGCTGTAGGTTTTCCCATAGCTTCCGCGGATGATATAAAGTCCAAGAGGTCATCCACCAATTGGAACGCCAATCCGAGGTTTCTTCCGTATTGATACGATACTTCTATTAGTTCTTTATCGCCTTGAGCAATCATCGTAATCTAAGACAAGAATTGTATTAAACTGCAGGTAGATTGCAGACAGCTGACGTTGAGAGTAATTTTGATTCGAAAAAAACACACCTACACAAAAAGATAAATTCTAACTCTTCAAATCTTGATAAAATTTTGAAACTCAAAACATTTGAAAAAGAAATATGTTTATATGCTTAATCAACAGTTTGGCTACCAAATAGAGTAACGAAAACTTGCGGACTCGCATAGGCGTCGGTATTACGGGTTAATATAAGAATACGAAAAATTCATAAATAAACTTACTTGCTAATTATTCAACAAATTAGAGGCATCAGGATGTGAACTACTGTAAACTTGCATCATTGCATATGTTTCCACAGTTACTTCTTTAAATCATGTGCGTCGACAAGAAAAAATATTCTTATACATAGAAAACGATCTCTCCACATCTAAGGAAGTTACATTTGCATGTAGAAACTGTTTTTCAAAATCACTTAAAAGTTCACTATTCTTACACTTATTATAAACGGCCTCTATAGTATTAAAATCGGGAGTTTTCTTTAAAACATCTGCCAACTTTTGACTAGCGCATAATCCTGGCGCATCTAGTAATACTGTATAATTGGTACATATTGTTGTTAAATCTTCTAAAAGTTGAGGAATTTGAAATTCTCTTTGACTTTCTCTAATTGCTTTGGATTCATTCCGATTAAATCGCATTATAACTGATTGAATTTGTTGACAATGGATCAAATAGTAAGAAGCTGCTGTTAGCCAAGTACCCCATCGCGTTAAAATTGGTTCAGGAGGTTCTGGAATACCTGGACAAAATTTACGAAATTCTTTTAAACGTTTAGGAGATTTACGAAACACTGCTTTAGTACTTCCAATCATCCGATCAACGTTTCCGTAATGTAAAAAAGCATGCAGCACGCAGGTTATATGTATTAAGTTAGGAAATATATGTTTTAAGGATCGCCCAACACCTAACATCGTTGGTACACTATCTGTCACAATCATCACAACTTGATCTTGGGCAATTTTAAATTTTTTCAAAGCGTTCATTATCACTTTTTGAATATTTTCCGCGGTACATTGTTGAACACGTTTGCAAGCTAACAAATATCGAGATGCTATGTTCTCGCTAGATAAAACGCGAGCTATTACATTCACAATACTGTTCTTCTTTATATCGGTCGTCTCATCCACGGTAATCCATATTTTTTTGGAACACAAATCTCGTTTACACACATTTTCTAGCATCTCTTTCATTCGCGGCAAATGATTCTGTAATTGTGTTTGTGAGGGTAATGGGTACTTTGGAACGTATTGTCGCCAAAACGTTTTAAAAGCTGCTTTTCTCACCAACGACAACGGAAGATTACAAGAGGTAAACATAATTAATAAATGTATGAGGAATAGTGTATAAGGTATTTCAGTTCTTGCATTTCTCATATGCTTAATACAATTGACATGCCTCTGGCAATCAGTTCTATCCAATGCAGCCAAACGAACATTGCATATTAAGCAAAAAACTGCACTACCGTCATATTTTAAATGGGGAAAAAGTGACACATACTTATGTACATTAGTAGCAAATCTATTACGAGGCATTGTTTTCTTAGGTATGTAAATATTAGTTCTATATGAAACGATACACTAATTATGTACTTGGTATAATACTACAACACACAAAAAACACCAGCCATATTTTCAAAAGCGACACGTAAGTACATAACCTTGACCGTTCGACTAATCTCTGCAACAGCTCAACCGGTATTAAAACGAAATCTCTCTCAGCGCGGTTTAACATGATTTATATTCAAGGTCGACACTACATGCCTGCTTCTCTACCGGTTTAGTTTATTTATGAATTTTTCGTATTCTTATATTAACCCGTAATACCGACGCCTATGCGAGTCCGTAAGTTTAGGTTACTCTACTACCAAATCTAGCTTATATATATATAGGGTGAATTAAGGTAAATGGAAACTAAAGGTAAGTGGCAACAGGTCCTGAAATATTTTTTAGAACGCTTTTTTAATTATGTTAGCTACGTCTTCTGATACCTCTGGTGTTGTTACTGTATAAATTTCATGGTTTCTTAGGTTAGTTAAGAAGGTGTCCTCAATATTTTTTATTGTGTTAAGAATATTCTACTTTAATCTGTTATTGTTACATCCAAATAAACTTTCTTTATGATTGAATTGTGCTTTAAATAATGCATTAATAAATGCTACCTTACCTTCAATACGTCTGGTATTTAGCTATTGTAATGTTTTAAACGTGGGAACATATTAAAAAAAAATAATTAATTAATTCTGCGGTGTAAAGGTCTGGGAGTGTTCCCAGACACACTATTTCGGCAATTTAAATTAAACTAGATATCAATTAATGAAATTTTACGAGTAATAAAACTTGAAAAGAGAAAACTAATCTGAAATTGTGACGATTCAATATAAACTCTATATTTATATGTTACATACTGTAGCCCTGCGTATTCTTAAACAACAAACTTGACTTTTACGTCGTATTCATTGTACAAACACGTGTTACCTGGATGAATATTTTAACTCAAAGTGAAAAATTCATTAGCGTCCCTCCATTGCATTATTTTATTCAGGATAGCGATTGTTTAATCACAGTTAATTTGGATAATTACAACTTTCGAAATATTAACTTGATAATAAATTTAAAACGAATATTTTCATTTTTCAACCAGCATAATGCATGCCATGCAGGGACGCAACTGGAAGACAGAATCTATGCTACTCTATGACATTTAACACCACCAACAACTGTACAATATTAAAATTTACTGACGAACAAGGGGATTACTCGAGGAACGATATTTAATTTTCGAAATTATGCTAAAGATACAACTGAATTTATCCTGTCAATTGTTGTACGAAAATATTCCATTAAATTTGAAGATTTAGGATGTGGCGAAAATGAACGGAAGACAAATTACTTATTCGTTCCACCATGATCGTCGTTGATTGTACTTAAAATAATCTCCTAGCGATGGGAGGTCTTAAAAGGAGTAGCGGTTAGCGAGAAAGAGCTAATAGAAGCCAAAGAAATTTTGACGTTGAACGAGTGGACATACTGAACTCACTTACGGGCCTCTAATGACAGCTACGTTGGAAGTTGTAAATTACAACATTACACCATATATCATTGGTTTATTTGCAAAGATAAAAGCATCTAAACCAAGAATGAAGCGTGAGTTACGAAATGAAGTGGAATCTTTTCATTTGCTCCAGTATCGTATCAAGGCACATTCAATACGTAAATAAGTATGTTTTCCAATGGAACGATGAAAAATACTGCGTTCCGAAATATACGGTAAAAAGTTAGGGTTACGAGTAATCATATACCGATGAACAGTTTTAGTCTGTTTTAAAACAGTTAAGTAAACTTTAGAAAAATCGTTTCCAATTACTTCTAATTTCCCCATACACTAAACATCTATGTACTTACAAGGGAACACCGATTTAAATGCAACTTTGAGGGTTTATGATAGTAATAATAATAGGTGTTTATTAACTGTACAAATTACAAGAGACAATACAACAACACAAACTAAAAATCAAATTATTACAAAATAAATGTATGTATATGTACAAAAGGAAAAAAGAACAGTAGTAAAGACAGTAATACAAAGTGTACAGTTAACAAAGGCGAAATTTCGCCTTAGTGCAAGGATGCACATGTGCGCTCTTCTAAGAGCCTTTCGGTACAAGAAAAAAAATGAATGAAATAAATCTAAACATAAACGACATAAACATGTGTGCAGCAAGAAATCATAAAACAGTGTAAGTAATACATTCATATATAACGAAAAACTCCTTATTCGAGTCAGAGACATTAATCACTGAATGTTACTGTGAGTTCAGGAGTGAGTGTGTTAGTCGGGATTTAATTAGGCGAATCGATAGATTAAAAGCGTCGATATCAGGTAAGATGCCGCTAATTATTTTGGCTATATTACAAGTGAAACTGTCCTTATAGAATTCACATGTTTAGGAATGCACAATAAATAGTTTCTATGGATGTTCAGATATTTATTTGGTGACGAAATTGTACTTTTTCATAATGATACGAAGAAGTTTTGATTTTCAAGATACTTACAAAGAATATAACGCTGTGTAGTAAGCGTCTGCTGTGCATATTTAAAATACAACGTTCTTTATAAATATGAGATATACCTTGGAATTTTCTGATATCTAATGTAAATCTTGTACAGCAATTCTGGACACGTTGAATTCTTTTTGAGTTCTCCTTGGAGATGCAGGAGGAGTATATAATATCGCCATAATTAAAGTTAGACAAAACTAAAGTATTACAAAGTAACTGTCTAGTAGGAACATCAAAATAATGGCGATTAGTGTACAAAGATTTAAGAGCAACAAAAGCTCTTTGAACTAAACGTGAGGTGTTTACTTCAAACTTGAGGGGTGTATCAAGAACAATACCAAGGTCTTTCACGGTGTCACTAGGAAGATTAATGAGGATGTTAATTTCAATTTTTATATTTGATTTCACAAATTCACGTATACGTTTAGAGCCAAAAAGGATTAACTGGGTCTTTGTAGCATTGATCTTAACATTAGGATGCATAACACGGGCCTAAATGTTTATTAGAAAAGAACCTAACAGTGGTTGGAACACTAAGACAAAATAGGAGAGAAATACCAAATGAAATAAGAGATGCAAAGAACAAACCGGTCTACTCTTCTACACTTGGCTTTTATGACAAAATGACTATGGTTGGCTACATTCCTAAGAAAAACAAGTCAATCATTTTGCTCAGCACCATGCACAATGACATGTCTGCAAGTGAAAATGATAAGCAGAAACCGGAATTAATAGTTTATTATAATAAGACCAAAAAACAGTCCTATGGCGCTTTTTTCTAATATGATCGATATTGCAGCACTAAATGCATTTATTATACTTTCCACGTTAAAACTTGATTATCATAGGAATGTAACACACGCTAGACGATTATTTTTGAAGGAATTAGCTGAGCAATTAGTAATATCGCATATGATAAGGAGGTCAAAAAATCCGAAAATACCAAGAAATTCAATAAATTGTATGAACAAATTTATTAACATAGAAAACACTGCGACTGATGCCGCTACAAATAAAAGGAAGAGATGCATGACGTGTCCCTCTAGTTTAGACAGAAAAAAACAAACTAGTTTGTGAAAAGCATCGCAATAATGTGTGCAACGAACATAGTGTAAGAATTTGTAAAAAATGCTACTTCTGAACATGTATTTACATTTATAAGAGCTATAATCTTTAGTCAGAGGTTTTGTTTAATTATTGCAGATTTTTACACGCACAAATAAATGATTTAAATATATTTCATGTTCTTATATATTTTTAACAGAATAAAAAAAACAACCGGGCCTGAGAGACCTGAGAAATGTTAATCTGTATATCCGAACACCCATGCATCCTAGGGTTAAGTTGGAATTGTTCCGAAAACTTGCAAGTCCTTGCAATATCAGTGTTAATGAAGGCTTGAGCGTGTAAAAGATCTTCGGGCTTAAAGGAAATATATATTTGAGCATCATCGGCATAAAGATGATATCGACAGTGTTGAATCCTAGACGGCAAACTGGATGTATAGATGGTGAAAAAGAGGGGACTAATTGTAAGTGCAAACCAATGGCTGACAAGACATTTAATAAGACTCCGTGGTGTATGGTATCAATCGCTCTACCAAAATCCAGAAGGACCAGAGCGGTAACCTTACCCTCGTCACTAGCATGTAATATATCATCCACTACATGGATAATAGCCCGAAGTGCTGCTGTAGCCAGCTCTGAACCCCAATTGAAACCGAGGTAAAGCATCGTTTGGTTTACAAATATTCTAAGCTGGCATTCAATAATCATCGCCCGTTTTCGAGGTATAGGGCACCCTAAATGCAACACAGTTAATTCCTATTTGCATTAATATATCTGAAACCATGAGAAATATTAAAAAATACTTTGAACAGCATCAGTAGCTTTTCCCCAGTTACTACAACCCCCCACCCCCTATTTTCTTTTATGTAATATTTTTTATTTACTAAAAAATACATAAAAATTACATTGAATCTATACTTGACATAGTTATTTTTACAAATATAAATAAATTACGGATTTTCTCCTCTTAATTTCAGAACAATTCGAAAATTAAAAGGATAAAATGACCGCAATGTATTCATTTGTAAAAATAACTGTCAAGTGTTACATCGCTGTAATCGTTAAAAAAATGTATTTTTTATGAAGTCATGGCCGACTATAGTTTCTATTAAAAAAAAACAAACACAATTTTTTTGTCATGCCTCAAAAATGAATAAAATAAACAAAAAGTTCGGTTATACTGTTTTATTAAGCACATAATTACCTAAAACTTTCTCCTTTACACTTTCTTTCTAATGTCAATAACAACTATAGGTACCGAACGAAATGACAAAAAAAAAAGTTTTTTTTCGAGATATCTAGTTAGCCATGCATTTTTTCCAAAAAACAAAAGGCTCATTCAATTGGGCTCGTATCACTACAATTCTTTCCCCATTTGATCGTCTCTGAACATCGCAAAAAACATCGTATCAGGATGAATAAATGGAAATACGTTTCTCTCAATATTAAGATACAAAATGTCGGGTAGATTTAGTACTTCTAATAAGCTATCTAAATCTGTACAAATCTGGCAAGAAGAGAATGACATTTTCGTAGACATTGCTGGTTTTATACTTTTTTTAAATGGTACACCCTATATATTTTTATATCAGTTAATAGAAAATAATTTTTGCTTTAAAAAAGTATCAGGGTTTTTTTTTCTAAACTTGATAGTTTTTGAGATATTAAAAAAGAATGAAAATAAGGTGCGGCTTAAGAAAAAAATTACCATTGAAAACAATATACAAAATAAAAACGAATTATTTTATCATAGTAACGATTAGATTATAAAAATTGTTCAAAATTGTTCCATTCTCGTGCACATAAATAAAACGTTTTTAACAAATTCTGATTTACATTATTCGGATTTAACTCGACAACAGCTTGCCTTATTCTGTTTTTTAATTCATCGAGGGTAGCAATAGACGTTACAAAACTTTATTTTTTATAGTGCCCCACAGAAGAAAGATCTAATCGTGACAGATTTTGGAAATTTTTGATTTAAATATTCAGTTACATCTATCGAATAGTGTGGAAGTGCACCAACGTAATGAAATACCATTCCACGTGTAACTGCTAATGACATCTAATCCAAATAATCTTGAAATTAATTTTGCAAGAAATTGAAATATCTTCAATGTGTTAAGATGCCTTCATAAAAATATGGACCCAACATAGTACCGGCACACTCCTCGCCACACAAAATATTAATTAATTAACTCGGAACGGCCGTTTCGAGGACTCCTGGGCAACCTCATTATCAACCGTATGACCGAATAAATCTAAGCGAGAAACACAAAGCAACTTTAATACAAATTTAATTCTCTCATGCTCATGTGCTATACATTTTACATGTAAACCATGCAAGATGTACAGGACGCGATAAAAGAGCCTTTCGTCAATGTACGAGGCGTGTTTTTAAAGTAAGTATCGTTTTTAAATTCTGCTACCGTGAGCGCTGCGGCGGCTTTCTACTCTTGCGCGCTGTGTATCTACATCTATTGACAAGCCACATACGCCATTACAGAAAGATTCGACAGTGTTTACGTTTGCTTGTCACTATTTAAAATGTCTCCGCCGATCGAGAATCCTACCGACTGTGAAATACGCCCTGTGATTCGTTTTCCTAGTGTTAAAGGCATAAAATCAGCTGACATTCATCGTCAGATCTGTGAAGTGTATGGAGAAAACATTATGAGTAATGGAATGGTACGGAAATGGGCGAGAGCTTTTAAAAATGGCCGCAAGAATGTCCATGAGGAGGAACGAAGTGGGCGACCTTCTGTCATTACTGAAGATTTGGTTCAGAAAGTTGACGAGAAAGTGAAAGAGAACAGACGCTTAACGATTTCATCGTTGTCTGATGAGCTTCCTCAAGTTCCCAGCAGTGTTCTCTATGAAGTTGTGACCAGTGGTTGTTAAATCAGGTGGCAGACTTCTACGATGATAGAATTGTAAAGCTGATTGTACGATACGATAAATGCCTAAATATTGGTGGAAATTATGTAGAAAAGTAGAATAAGCTACAGGCTTTCATGTAAAAATAAAATTGTTAAGAAAAGTTTATTTGTTTTTGTTTTATTTGAAAACGGTACTTACTTTAAAAACACGCCTCGTAGCATGTTATTTAAAAAATTATAGTCGTTTTACCCTAGTAAATCAAAAAGACAGGAGTAATGAAGAGGTGGATGGTCTCTATTCAGTAGGTTTCTTTCCTTTTTTATATAGATGGTTTCAAATGCGTCTAGCTCACGAGACGAGGTTACGTTCTTAATCAATTTCCGGTTTTCTAATTTAATATTGTGCACGGTTTCGTTTATGTGTTGTGCTACACTTGACGATTCTGTTTTGCCGTACCTGTAGCATCTGATGTGTTCATTGAATCTAGTACCTATCGCTCGTTTTGTTTGACCAATATAGGCTTTATCACAGTCATTACATGCAATTTTATAAATTCCCGACCTTTCTTTAATGTCCGGTTGTCTCTCAGATCATTATTTAGTATTCCTGATACTTTTTTCAAGCAACAAATATTTTCTATTAACTGGTGCCAAAATATACACGATGTACCGCTTAAAAAGAGTATAAAAGTAGTAATATCTATTCTTTTTTTACCAGATTTGTATAATTTAGATAGCTTATTAGAAGTACTAAAAACTTCATCTGAACAATTTTTTTAACTCATAATCAATTGTCGTCGTCAAGATTCCTTAGTTTTTTCAAAAATGCATGGATACATCGGCGAACAGTATTTTGAAAACCTTGTGAGCTTTTACTTTATAAAGTAACCACAGACACCTCAATGCGATATTTGAGGTCACGCTGCATTTATTCGCTGGGTATGGTCCAACAATTTTTTGTTATAAACATTTTATAAAGGTTATCATTATTGTACTGATTAAGTATTAAATTAATTGCTTATAACGTCAATTTATGTAACATTTATAATCTTTACTGCTTTTTTTTTCTTTAATATTTACATTGTAGATACTGTATCTTTTTAACATAAATTAACACAGTTGTACGTAAAATCATTATGAATAAAATTATTTTATAAAACAGCGTAGTTTTTTTCTTCTGCAAATTGGATTATTTCACCGCAAACTTAAAATACATGTACAGGATGACACACGGGAGAAGGACGTTTTTTAATAAAAGAATACTCAGAAAATTCACAAATTAATGTATGTTTATTGACATGTAATTAAAGCTCACTAGTTGCCATTTTTATGTAGAACAGACTTATGTGTGAAAAATAATGTCGTCGAGGTGATATCCATCATTTCTCTTCTCAAAATCCTGCATCACACGGTTCAACATCTCTGGGGGGATGGCAGCAATTTCTTCAGTGATTGCATTCTTCAACTGGTCCAAATTTCGCGGTTTGTGGACATAAACACGGCACCTGAGGTACCCCCACAAAAAAAATCACACACTGATAAGTCGGGGGATCTGGGAGGCCAAGGAACATGGCCAAAACGCGAGATAAGTTGTCCAGGAAACGTACGCCGAAGAACTGTTAGTGAAGCGCGCGCGGTGTGCGCTGTTGCGCCATCCTGCTGGAACCAAACATCTCTTAAAGGTATTCTTCGTCTTCTCAGTTCTGGTTCGAAGAACGTTTGGAGCATATGAATGTATTGAGTCGAATTAACAACGACACCATTGTTTTCGAAAAAATAGAGTCCAATAATGCCAAAAGAACCAATAGCGCACCAGACTCTTTCAGACTGTAGAGGACGCTGATGAATAATGTGTGAATGTTCAGGGGCCCAGTAACGCAGATTCTGCTTATTTACAGTCCCGTTTACATAAAAGTGTGCTTCATCACTCATAACAATTCTCACATTATCAGTCAATCCTAAAATCACTTGCATTCTGTAAGTCTTCGTGTGTAGCGAAATCAGTCGCTGTGAGTTGTTGCACAATGAGAACTTTATATGGATGGAATTTTAATTCTTTATGTAAAATTCGTCTAACAGATTCACGATTGATTGCTAGCTCACTACCATAACGTCTAGCTGACCATCCTGGGCATCTGCCTATCGCTTCTCTAACCCTTGCGACGTTTTCTGGTGTCGTTACACTGCGTCTCGGACCTGTATGCTTCTTATTCATTATGTTCCCAGTTGATCTGAAGTGTTCGACCCATCTGAGTATTGTGTTACGACTCGGAACAGCTCCGTGTCGACCGACATTGAATTGTAAACGAAACATTCGCTGCGCAGCTGTCCACTTTTAACGAAACTGTCATAGACGAAATGGCGTCTTGTGTGAAGAAGAACTGCCGGTTATACGACTTTTCCCCACCACCGCGCTCTCAGTACTGCGCAGTTCAGAAACGTCCGTCTTTCGTGTGTCACTCTGTATAAATGCAACGTAATTTTTGTATTTATTACTAAATAAAAAGTTTCACATTTGAAAAAAAAATTAAGGGGTGCAAACTGGTGGTAGCTGGGGAAAAGCTACTGACGCTATCATTTAATGCTAGTAAAACAGTTAAAAAGTTGCTGAAAGCGTTTCTTAATACTTCCCATAGTTTCAGAGATATTAACTCAAATAGTGAAAACGGGCATTGGGCACTTAAAAAAATTACCACAGTTCTTACACTACATTGGTCTATAAACCCACAAAGTTTCATTTAAATCGGTGAGTATCACTTACCGGTGTTCCTTTGTTAGTACAGACTGTATTCAAGAAGATTTAATTGCTTTTGTAGCCAAAGTGGTAAAACACTTCTAAACTCACCGCTTTCATAGCATTTGCGATCAAGGAAGCTGTTTTCCTATAAGTTTTCGTGAGGTAATGTGCAAATCTTTCGTTTTCAGTTTCTTTGGAACCCATTTGCATGAACTCTCCTTGGACTAGGTCAGTTACTACCTAAAAATGTAAAAAAAAATCCTTTTTTAGTAGATATTGATGAATATAAACCTTTTGTTTTGATTTCGAAAAAATCTCAAATTACAGCAATTATCTCAAAAACTAAAATAGATAGGTACAGGGAATATCGATAAAAGTAGACATGAATGGAAGGGAGACATTTAAAATCGTAATAATATATAGGGGGTTCCATTAAAAAAACTAAACTTGTACCGTGCGCAGCGGAAGCTGGACATCCTGTATACTTGGGTATAATTCTATGTTGTGCAGCATTTGTCTCCAAATATCTTTTATTTGAAAACCTTTTCTCTAAAGTGCTTAGGACGGGAATTATCGTTCGTCCACGTACTAGGTGAACAGGCTGTGTATCGAATTGTTTTTAACTTTTTTTAAATAAAGGATTAACGTCCCAATAACGCGTATTTAGTGAAAGAATGCATATTATACTCGGTGAAATAGAAATTGTAACAGCTAGAAGGGGTTAGAATTTCCGGATCAAATTTGGTAGGAATATTCACCTATGAAATAGTAACAAATGATAAAATTTGAATCCTCTCAGTGAAGCAATAAAGTTGTTATTGAGGTTTTTACCTCTCTCTCAGAACTGATATTGAATGTTTTTTTTGCGGTGTTTTTTATAACTTTCTCGATTTGTGTTGTTGTTCTCATTAAACTGCGGATCAGTTAAGTGTTAGCTATGCCTAGAGTAAGAAGACGAGCAGTGTATCGACAATTAAGCGAATTCGACAGAGGTCGAATTATTGGTTTGCGCGAAGCTGGTTTTCATTGGGATGCTAACCGTGTAAATCGAAATCGGTCTACTGTAATGCGAGTGTGTCGTGCATGGTTTGAAGATGGCCAGGAACGTCGTAGAAGAGGAACCGGGGCTTCAAGAAGAACGAATGAGCGTCAAGATCATCGTTTAAGACAACTGACATTTAGAGACCGATTTTCCTCTACTCGGGCAATTGGTGACCAATGGTTTGGTGAAGAAGGTCGCCATGTAACCCTTAGAACAGTTTATCGCCGAATCCGAAGTTTTGGGTTAATATCATATCGTCCGCAACTTGTGCTTCCTTTGACTACGGAACATTATCAGCAACGGTTACAATGGTGCAATGAAAGATCTCATTGGAATCTTGAATGACATCGTGTTGTGTTTAGTGACGAATCAAGATTTTGTTTAGGCATGCACGACGGTCGTCAGAGAGTCAGAAGAAGACGGGGCGAACGACGGAATCTTCGATTTACCATTGAGAGG
Source organism: Dynastes maya (assembly GCA_029619315.2). Lineage (NCBI taxonomy): Eukaryota > Metazoa > Arthropoda > Insecta > Coleoptera > Scarabaeidae > Dynastes > Dynastes maya. Next base: position 52,421,789 of record JAROYE020000004.1, on the reverse strand, counting down.
CACGTACACCGCATTGTGGGTGTTCTGGTTTGGGGTGCGATTACTTATGGCAGCAGGTCTCCCTTGGTGTTCATTCAAGGCAATATGACAGCACAATGGTACATTGCGGAGGTGATTGGAACACATTTTCTGCCATACTTACAAGGACTCGAAGATCCATTATTCCAGCAACTTTTTTGAACAGGGCCAGAATAATCTTTTGCCCTGGCCTCCAAGATCTCCAGATCTTCTCCCGTCGAACATGTATGGGACATGATGGGTAGAAGGTTGCGAAACTTACAGCATCCTCCTTTGACTTTGGAGGCTTTGAGACATGAGGTGCAACTTGCATGGGAGGCAATATCCCAAGACGAGATAAACCACCTTATTCAATCGATGCCACGGCGTGTAAATGAATGTGTAAATCAGAGAGGCGGCCCCACACATTATTAACAATTATTACAAAATGTTGTTTAACTAATAAAGGTTTTCCTCCCAAATTTTGATCATTTATTACTTTTACATAGGTGAATATTCCTACCAAATTTGATTCGGAAATTCCAACCCCTTCTATCTGTTGCAATTTCTATGTCACTGAGTATATATTTAAAAATATTGTTGAGTAGGAATGCATAATTTCAAAAATGTGTATTAAATAAAAAAGAAAAGCAAGTCCCAAAATAAACGGTTAGAAACATGAATATAAACATTACATTAAATTTTAAACAAAATGAGAATGAAAGGAAAAAAAATGTTAATAACAATTATGATTAATTATCGCGGTAACTATTAAGTAGTAGTATTTGTTCAATTTTTTAGGTAGGTTTTTAACCTTACTAAAATTCAAAGTTACGTACATTAAGATCCTACATCATTCTTTCAATTGGAAACAGAAAAATACGCTTATATAGTAATTAAAGTAAATTGTCCAAACAACAATGCATGTAAATTAAAATAAAATTCTAACCTCGCTAAGCGTTAATGTGACGTTGTTATGTTTTAACTGCGCAATACACATAGATGCAACGGCCAAGACAAAATCTCCTGCCATAGTGACCTGCAACAGAAAAAAAGAAACAAATTTAGAATAACCTTCAAGCAGGTAATTTGGGTGTAAATTTAAGCAAGTATAGTAGTTACGCAAAAGTCATTCTAAGAAATTATGACTATCAGGAAGTCATCTTGAATGCAACGCGAACATAGTCGAAACGCCTTGGAAACTACCGACTTACATTTGAAATACGTAATATGTTTCTGGTGGGTTGTGGTATCCAAGGGTAACTAAAGGTAAAAGACTTTTGTTTGATAACTTGCTGCACGATTTCATATGGATTTCGAGGCTGATTGAGGTAATTTAATAAAATATATGTGATTCGGGAAATTTCAAGGTAAATTCTATTTCTTTATAGTGATTTATAATATTGTAGTGGGAGTCATTAATACAGTCGTTATACAACAAAACAGAATAGGCACGAGAGTTTAAGAGGCCATTTATTTAAAAATAAGAATTGCAACGTATTCGATTTTGGCAAATTAAGCAATCGAACGATTGTTTCCTTGAGAGATCTCGAGAATTTTTAAAAACCAGGAACAAGGAACATGTTTTAGAAAACGCAGCGCTGAATATAGAAGGAAGCTGTAGTAAAATGTCATGGCTATAAGATATTATTATAAACGGTTATTTATATTGGATATTCCATTAACAAGTAGATGGATAAACGAGGGCTGTACAGTATTTATTGTCTCTAACATAGTAGGCGTTGAAACAAAGTTTTCATAACAACACAACATATTTGTTATTTACCTGTCAAGCAAAGAGTGAACATTGGTTTTTGTAGCTGCATTTATTGAGTTGTGTCAAACCAATTTTACACCAGTCAATTTATCGATCAATTTCCAAGATCTTTAAATTGATCAAATTCTAGCTCTAATTAGAACTTGGTTTAGTTTTACATCTATCAATAATGCCGAGATCTTATATTTAATCAATTTCTAGATCTTAAATAAGAACTGAGTCCTTGCATTACATCTATCAATAAATTGACATAAGTCACAAGTTGTGTCTAGTTATTACAAGTTAATACAAGTTGTTATTAGCTTTCTTTGTTTTATCGACTTTGTCCTCATCATTGTATGTACAAAATCACAACCTACGTGCACGCACTCCTCACGTGATACAGTAATAATAGCAATAACAACTAGAAAATCGAAGAGAAATTGAAGCAAAAATAGGATATTTTCTAATTCGCCAATTTCTACAACTTGGCCAAGTTCTTATAATTGAATATTCCATCGTGACTCAAGTGTGAGTATTTAGTTAAAGAAGGGAAATAAAAAGCAGGTCCAATTTTCTCACACATTTTATTAACTATAACTAACTCTTATAATTGATCAATTTATTGACAGATGTCAAGTATTACGTCAATAACTTGAAATTGAAGACATAACTTGAAGTCACACCATCCCGACAGACGTCTCGATAGGTTCTGCCTTATACGCCGATGGCGTCTGCATCTTCACGAGATCGGCGAGCACGCGTATAGTGGACGCTAGACTGCAAGACTTCTTGCAAGCCCTGGAAGAGTGGTACTCCAGATGGAGGATCTCCATCAATGCGGCCAAGAGCTCGGCCGTGTTATTCGGTGTTATTTGGTGATCCGGTCGATCTGCTCATCCTGGTCGAAGCAATACCATGGAACAGGCAAATGAAGTACCTCGAGGTCATCCTGGATAGTAAGTTAATTTGGAACAAACATATCGATCACGTCGTTGTATAGTTCTCTGAATTCCTCGTTTATAATGACACAAATCTCCCAATCCACTCATACTTTGATCTATTTCGACCACTGTCCTGTCCCTCTCCTACCGATGGACGACCGCCTCTCTAACCGAGGACAGCGCTAGCGGGCGTAGTGTTATCGATCAGCGATTATTAACTGCTTTTTGTAGTACATTAATCAATAATAAATCATAAATAAAATGTTCCATATTTTATTTATTGTGAGGGTTTGTAAAGAATATATTATCGCAGAGGTCCTTGATTATAATAAGTTTTGGAAACTGGTCTAGAGGATAAAAGCCTCGATTCCTTAAACGCAATTTACAATGTAGGTTTCGAGCGGAGATGGTGCATCCACCAAACTCACCCGACCTAGATCGCAGTGATTTTTACTTATTTCCAAAAGTGAAAGAAAACCGTTGGGGAACCAAATTTAACAGCGACGACGATGTTATGACAGCAGTTCAAGAATTTTTCTCTAATTAAAACCGTGAGCTTTTTGAAAAAGATGTAAATAAGTTAGAACATAGGTGGAATAAATATCTTCAAGTGCAGGTGATTACGTTGAAAAATAATGTTTAATATGTTACAGACATACAATACCGTATAGCCTTCGTATGCTAGATCTCACACAAACTAAAGGTCATATTGTTCAATTATAGATATTACAATTAAGATGCAGGATGTTTTCAAAATTATTGCTTATGAAATTGCAGAAAAAATAATACTTTGCCTTGAGTATAAACAATTGTTTTTCTATACTTAGAAGCTATTTTCTAATTCTCATGAATTCATACTTTCGAAAAAAAAATTGAATTAAAAGAATTGCGTTGGTGATTTGTAATATATGAAAACTTCTTAAAAATGGATATACAGGGTGTTTATTAAACATACGGCAAAAATTCACGGGGTTATTCCATGAAATATTCTAAGAATATTTTGTCCTTTGATGATTTTTGAAAAGCCCCTTTGTTTCGAAGATACAGGCCGAGAAAGATTTTCGACAAAACCAACATTTTATTACCAAAAATTACATTTAGTTCCTTAATCTACAAGAACTGTTGAAAATGACTACCTCCAGCTAGGATGCAAGAATCCAATCTTCTCCTCATTGACTGCCGAACTCTTTCAAAAACACTAGGGTCGTTTCTTATTGAGTTACACCCAGCAATTATCCGATTTCTTAAATCTTCCACATTTTCCACTGGAGTAGAATAAACTAATGACTTTAGATGGCCCCATAGGAAATAATCCGGGGGTTTAAGTCTGGGTATCGAGCAGGCCATAAGTGAGGTCCACCTCAACCAATCCAACGATCTCCGTATGTTGTTGTTAAAAACTCACGAGCAACCACACTAAAACGCGGTGGTGCACCATCGTGCATAAACCACATTGCATTTCTTGTTGCCAATGGTACATCCTCTAGAAACAGAGGTAGCGTTTGTTTCAAAAAGTTTCGATACACCTCGCCGGTAAGTCTTCCTGGTAGAAATACCGGTCCAATTAGCCAGTCACCCACAATTCCTAACCAAACGTTCAACAGGAACTGATGTTGAAAACGATCTTCAAGTACCTTATGTGGATTTTTTTCAGCCTACACATGGTTATTGTGAAAATTCCTTATTGCATTTCTTGAGAAATTCGCTTCATCGGTAAAAAGGATCAGTGTCAGTAGTAGAGGGATTTGAACCAATGTGTGCAAAAGCCACTGACAGAATGCAATCCTGCAATCAAGAAGTGCCTGAACGCGTTGTATGTGGTATGAGTACAACAAATACTCTCTAAGAATTTTCCAAACAGTCCCATTACTTACATTCAAAGTATTTGCAATTTTTCGAGTAGAAGTACCTGGATCTTCCTCTATCATGTCCAGCACATTCTTTTCTAATTCTACCGTTCTTACTGTCATTGGCCTTCCTGGTCCTCCACTTCGTTTCAATGTGCCTGTTTCATGAAGACGTTGATGAATACTTTGAAAGGTTTTTCTATCAGGAACATTACGGTCAGGAAATCGTTCAATGTACAACCGTCTAGTTTCTAATGAATTGCCATCAGCAAGTCCATAAATGAAATGCATGTCAGTCATCTCGGCGTTCGTATAGCGATTCATGATAGAGGATTTCACTAACAAAAGTTTAAGTACTAAAAGACAGAAAATACATGTCAATCAGTCTCAACAAATTTGACACATACAAAATGATCAATCACGAAACGTATTCAAATGAAATCCACGTTTTAACTGATTTACTTTTCTATGTCTGCACTTGCCTATTGTTAGTGGGTAAAACAGCGTTCTTTGTAATCGGAATGTTGTTAAAAGATAACAACGCGTCTTTACAATTTTTTCATTCTCGATAAGTCCAGTGTTGTACGCCATATTTTTATTTCGGCTACATTAATAATTTCAAAAATATTAAAATTGGTTTTGTCGAAAATTTTTCTCGCCTTGTATCTTCGAAAAAAATCATAAAAGTACAAAGTATTCTTAGAATTGTTCATGGAATAACCACTTGAATTTTTTCCGTATGTTTAATAAACACCCTGTATATACATTTTTAAGAAATTTTCATTTATTACAAATCACCAACGCAATTCTTTTAATTCATTTTTTTTCGAAAGTATGAATTCATGAGAATTAGAAAATAGCTTCTAAGTGTAGAAAAACAATCACCCTCAATATTTAATCTTAGACCTAAATTTTCTGATATCCAAAGAAAAGAAAGGGATCTATTTTGGAGCATAGCTAATTACTCTAACACTGTATCCAACGTTCAATATGACAATTATGAATGGAAAATTATTTGTTTTCTTTTATTTCTCATTATAGTCCCAACAAATTGCTTAACCTGCAAGTAATGCTATATACATAACACGAACTCTCAATGTGTCTTTTGCTTTTGCTGTCCACCAACTGCCTTTTGCTTTCACTGCAAACAAAAATCGATTATATAATATTTAAAACCGCGAATGTAGTTCTCCATATTGATTTATACAACAATTAGTCTTTCGTAAGAATATAATTTTTGTACAAAAAGGAGAATGATGAATAATTGAGAACGAGACAGCATTTGAGTAAGTGGCATTTTGGAATAAATTTGTTGCGACATTTTAGCACTCGCTTTTAATAAAAAAATAACCCATATACCTAACAAGATATTCAATATGTATAAATTGATGGTTATTCAATCCAATTTATATTTAAACGTAACTTAGACTTAAATTATTTGCAAATTGTTGGTATATTGACTTAGAATATTGAGATCAAGTTTTTTGAAATTTAGTTTAAACTACGGGGATAATTTGATTGTACCATATTGAAAAGTTCCTTTTTAGATCTTGTAAGAATCAAAGTTGTTATAAGAGACTAAAATCGGCGTTTTCGCGGCTTAATAATAACTGTTCCCTATTCTACCTAAAGACAAGTTCCATGAGAAAGGTAGCCATTCAATATTTGCAGTTTTGCAAGTATAATTGTGATATCACAACCATGTCTTCTCTTTGTGAGTCAAAACATTTAATTAGTACTTCGTCAATCTTTAAGAGGGTACGAAGGGTGGAAGCAGCTTGGATCAAAGAGAACTCTTTGACCACTTTACCAAAAATTAAATATTTTATAACCTACACCCTTCAAAAATGATTGAGAGCTATAGGAAGATTTTAACTATAATGTGAAAAGTAACCTTGGGAATGTAAAATAAAGTCAAGTGACATCTAAAAAACAAAAAATCTTATTGCTAGTTTGACACAACTATCCTTCATAGTAAAGGAGTTGAATTGTCATTGGCAGCAAAGAGGAACAATCAGGAGGATATCCCCAGGAATTGGAACAAGTTGTTCTTTTTGAGTGGGTTAATATTCCTCAAGAAGTAATTCAAAATTTGATAGTGAGCTCGCCATGGCGAATCCAAGCAGTTGTCAGAGCTAGGGGAGGTATCACAAGTTATTAACTTTTATTCTTTTATCCCCTCTTTTTGTGTATAGAGTTTTTTAAGATTTCCAATAATGTCATTTTGTTTCTGAAGTTTGTATTTTTCTGGAATTTGTATTTTTGTTTCATAAGTTTCCATTCAAAAAGAAGTTAATTGATGAACCGGTGTTTAATTATATCGAGTTATATTGTCTTTTGATGATACTAAAAAATAATTCATCAATCAAAAAAATTTTGTTAAAATTATACGGAATTATTTGAGTGAGCTTTTGTTGACAAATTCCTTTTTGGCTAGTAGTAGCTTTTATAGATTTTTCAGGTTCTTAGATGAGGCATAGCATGGAGGTCGTCAGAAAGTAAAGAACGATCGCGCACTGCACTGCACGCAGGTCTTTCAACACCACGGCTGTAAGCCTCCCTGCCTCAGTCTGAGTTAAGTCTCAATGCTGCGAGAAATAGAAAATCCTGCCAAGTATGAAATCCACAGTGTTATTCGATTTTTGAATGAGCGCAAGACGAGTTGAAAAAACAGGCGCTTCACCTTAAATATTTTACACGACTCTATCAGAAATTTCGAAATCTCTCTTAGATGAAGTATTTCCTTTCTTGCTGATGTTGATATCGCAAAATGACTCATAGATTATCCACCCCTGAAGTTGATTCTAGTGAATATCCTCGTTCCTCAAATTGCTATTCAATGTATATTTAGCAATTGAATTTGATTCAATTCTTACTGCGATTTGCACACTTTTCTACGGCATTTACACCAAGCACCATATCCAATCATATTTCTTCATATTAATGGCTTTTACACTAGGTTGTGAGTGGTGAACACTACTTACGGTACGGCCACCGCACACTAATAAGGAGGATTTGAGTGATCAGTAACCTAGGTAAATATGCGGTAACAGCCAGAGGCGTGGCGAGCGCATAAAAGTTTACACATAAAATAGAAGGTAAGAAATAAATTATAAAACGTGCTGAAACACTTACCGTTTTAAAAGTCTTCCGTGAAATCGCAAACTGGTTAACATCTGTTAAATATTTGAATCATTAGATATGTTTCCACAGCTGTTTCAGTCAAGTGAGTACGACGTGCGGAATAAATGTTTTTTTAATGCCGAAAACGACGATATTATATTTGCATATTTAAAATAATCTTTGAAACAACTTAATGCATCTTCACACGCGCCTTCACAAATTTGTCTTAATATAAGAAAATCGGAGTCTTTCTCTAAAACACTTTCAAATTTTCGTATTACACCAATTTGTTTCGCCTTCTACAGCGCATAACTGTGCGTAAACATCGTTCACAATTTGAACAGAATCCACTAGCGACATCGAAACATTTTGTAATCTTTCTATTCCCTCCGCTAGTCCGAAGTAATTGTTGTGAATAGTTTGTAAATCTCATTTAACCTGACTATCTTGAAATATTTCCTGGCTTTTCTTGATTGCTGCAGCTTCTGTCGGATTGTATTTTAAAACTACCTTCTTTACTTGATCAAAATATTTGTTGTAGTAAAACGCAGCCTGCAACCATGTTCCCCAACGTGTAACAATCGGCTGTAGTGGTTCAGGTAAATTAGGACACAGTTTGTGAAGTAGTCGGGTACGTTTCGGGGACTTTAGAAACACTGCCTTTGTACTAGCAATCAATGCATTTACTAGTGGAAAACATGTAGGAATCGTTTGTGCCGCAAGATTTAGAGTATGGATTTTACACGTTGCAAGTAAGAAGTTACCACTGTGTTCTTTAAGAGATCGGCCCAAATAACGCATGTTTGCGGCACCATCATTCATAAACATTAAAAGTTGCTTAGTTGAAACTTCAAATTTGTTCAATAAGTTCAACACCACCTTTAAAATCTCATCGATAGTACAATTTATATCTTTATATCTTTTGTGGTTCCATTGTACGTACCATTACATTAACCACAGAATGTTTTTGACGATCTGTTGTTTCGTCCACACACAACCACAATTTTTTATCTTTCAATTCCGTTTTCATTCTTTTTTCTATATGTTCACGAGCAAATGACACTACATTTCGTATCGATGTCCGACTAGGTAATTTACAGTCCGCATATTTATTCCAGAAGGAGACAAATGCTTCTTTGTCTAGTAAACGAAACGATAGATTACATAAAATAAGAGTAACACATAAATCAAATGTAAATTTTTCTTGGTCTCGTATGCCACTTTTTGCAGAAGAATGCTGTTTGCTTTCGATGTGACGTTGACAATGGCTTCTGGACCAACACATTAAAGGGATTTTACAAAGTAGACATTGAATTTTAGCGCCATCAAAAATTAAGTCCGGCATGTCCACTATAACGTTTTTAACTGTGTCTGCCATTGGTCGTTTTCGCGACGTACCTAACTGCGACATTTCTAAAGCAAACATAAGCGTACAATTACGAAATAAGCCTACATATACACAGAACTACTCGCATACAGCATCGATTTAGTACTGACGCTGTGAACGCGAGAAATAAATAATCGCCAACTCCGCACCACATATCTACTACACTGACTGTTTCCGCTGTTTGCCCAGTCTAGTGATCAGGGTAGCAAAGAAAGATAAAGTGAAATTGTACATATTAATAAATATCGGTAATAGTCTGCGAGACGGCACTTCCGGGTTTATGTTCCGCATATCGCATCTCCGAGGTTAAAGGTTAAACTAGCCGAAACTTAGGTTCACCTCTCCTCCATACCATTGGCCCATCAATCTTCCAAGAAAAGGAGAGAGTTGGCGCTTATAATGTTACCAATTGAGGTGAGGGACAAAGATTAACAACCAATCTACTACATCAAGTACGTATTTCACACTTAGACTCTCCATGATTTTGATACCAGAATTTATTACACCTAAAATAGAATTGTCTGCCTCAATCCAAAAATGTGCCAACTCCATTACAGAGCATCAAAATCATTCGCCGTAATTAAATAGTTGAAGATGTAAGCAGTCACTATCGAAATGTTTTCTATGTTAGTCGCAGAATCTTATCTTTCTGATTAGATTAGAAAATTGAAAGAAGAAAATTTATTTATAGCACAAATTGGTCAGATAAGTAAACCACCTTGTTTACTACTAGCGCAATTAATTGCAGGTAAAGGTACTTAGTAATAAAATAAAATTTCAAATACCTACTCCATGGAAAACTGATTTTGTAATTTAGCAAATGCAGGTGAACAACACCACAACATAAGATATTTTACTCTCTCCCTGGCGATCGCCGCAAATGTCGTAACCCAGATATTTATGTACAACTACCGACCGCTCGCTAGTGCTCGAGTACGTTCTCGTACCTAGGCACTCACGTATTACATACGTTAATAATTCTTCATTATACTATTTTACAATAAATGAACGATTCGCAGATTCTGGAACGGCGTTAACTTAAGAACAATGACGGGCGCTGCATTCGTTATGCACATATCACTTCTATCCACCTAGTTATCTGTTCCGTACAGTAGTTTTATTATCTTTGTGAGCATGGAGCGCTTGATCTAACCCGTTACAATTTTTACGGGTTTTCGCACTTTCACCGTACGATTTCGAATTTCGATTATCCGCTGATGTGCTTTACATTGAGGAGGTCTAGCGATAACCGGTAGTTTGAATATCTTTCCTCGAATAATTATTGCGAGAGTTTCAGTGATATAGCTTAGTTCTTGAGGAAACGAATTGGGTTCAGATATGGAAATGGTCCTTTGGATAAGAGATTTGATAATACCATGTTTTTGGGCAGGATGATGGTGTGAGAGATATCTATCGGTGTGCGTGGGTTTTCGGTAAACGGAATATCCCAGCGCACCGTCAAGACGCTGGTATATGAGAACATCTAGGAAAGGAAGGCAACCGTCCGATTCGATCTCCATGGTGAAGCGTATGCAATCATGTTGGGAATTCAGAAACGATAGGAAATTGTTCAAAGATTCGTGTCCATTCTTGTTGTTCGAACGCTTCTATAAAGATGTTGGCGACGACATTGATCCATAACTTTTCCGCTTCATTGACCCGAAACAAGCCTTATATGAAGCTCTCCGGAATGAATAGTCCCCTGTCAGTGTGCAGTAACAGCCCTGAAGATGTCCCATAAGAATGCGAACGAAACTTCGGCAGAAGCTACGACAACGACGCGGTTCCAATCCGGAAACCAAGAGTATAGCGTTATGAAGCTTGTTTGCGTTGCAATGACGCACATTTTAAACATGTAAATTACACAGATTAAAAAATAAATACAATTGCATTTTCGGTATTGTTTATTTTGGCAAGTACTGTATTTTCTATTCATCTGGGTATCAAGAGAATCCATGGTAAGAAATTGGAAATTTAAAGTTATATAGAATATTTAAAAAGTCTATTCATATTTGATATTCCTAATTGTATAAGAAGAAGCAGCAAATTTTTTATTCTCTATTATTCCTCCTATCTCCCACTGATCCTTATTGTTGTCAACATATTAAAGTTAAAGTCGATAAAACAGTAATGATTTTACTAGGAAGCAGTGTTGACCACCCACTGCTCCACTTTTTTTCTTGAACACTTTACTTTGAATCGAGAAGTCTTCACAATATCCAACGCCATCGGCATTCCAAATAGACGACAATATGTATAATAACCACCGACCAGAACGCTATCTAATTAAATGTTGAAGATTTCATTCCGCAGAATCGAGCAGTCCCTAGCTATTATCGAACGTATCATTTTCATTTTAATTACACACCCGTTCAAAAGCTGTTACCTAAAACCATTAATTTACGCAACTTATAAATAAGTTATGCGTGCAATAATTCTTATTAAAATCTGCCTACGGCCTGTACGCAAGTTAAAACTCACGCATGGCCCCATGGCCGCATGCACCGTATTACATTTCGTAAATCTCATCCGTAAAACCGCTTCATCTTTCTTCCTGTTCTTTATCTGATCGTTCTGATCGTTCTCATAGTCCGTAATCTTTGTTGAGCGTCGCCGAGGCCGCCGATCGTATTGCCCAATCTTCTCGTATTTCAGGTTCGTGCCGGGCGGCCTTAAATTACGTTAGTCCATCACGATACAGATGGACAGATAGGTATTAGATGATGCGTTAGACAATGCCCGAACGTACTTTGGAAAAGCGATTCTTATGGTCGAGAAGACGATGAGAACTGGTTTTTTCGACGCGGATAGACAGCTAACGACCTTAACGAATTCATTAATGCTACTACTGCTGGTATCGGACCGGTGTCGACGCGACTTTGCGAGCTGTGATTCGCTTGAAAAAATTTTCTCTCATCGTACATGCTTGCAAGACACGTCCGTGTTGAAATTCTTTGCTTTTTTCCTTGATGCGATGAGCTCATGGGAAATTCATCGACGATGAAATCGAAGAAAACTACTTTTTTTTCATAATATTTGTTGCCCAAAAGATGAATTCAATTAAAAGAACATAATACGATAATTATAATCATAACTAACAAATAATGAATAATGATAGCAAGGACTGTGGAGTAGTTTGTATGGCAAACCAATATATTCTCAGCACACTCCGCACCGCACAAATTATTAATTAACTCGGAAAGGCCGTTTCGAAGAGATAATTTGTGTGGTGAAAATATATTTGTTTACCATAACCAATAAATGTAGAAAATTTAAATATAAATTGACGTTTGTGTTAGGCAGCTGCACACGTTTTCTTTTTTACTTGTACGTTTTTCGCTTTAAAAGCTTGTTTTGAAATTTCATCATTAACTTATTTTGAAAAATGAAACGAAAAATATATATGGCAACATAATGATGCCGATCTGCTGTGTACAAATTCTAATGTAAATAAATTTTACTTATATTAATCCTCTTCAGTTATTTCACCCATATGATTTCAGAGGGTGCAAAACAGTTGCCTTCGTTACATATATGGTATTAGGAAATATCAACACATTTCACATAAGTTAACTGACGGCAAATGGCTCAATATGTGCAATAGAAGAGAAGTTCAAACTCTAACACTTTATCAAAAGATACTAATTAGTAGTCTGGGCAAACAGCGTTCACAGCGTCAGTACTGAATCGATGCTGTATGCGAGTAGTTCTGTGTATATGTAGGCTGTCGTAACTTATTTCGTAATGGTACGCTTATGTTTGCTTTAAAAATGTCGCAGTTAGGTACGTCGTGAAAATGACCAATGGCAGACACCGTTAAAAACTTTATAGTGGACATGCTGGACTTAATTTTTGATGGCGCTAAAGTTCAATGTCTAGTTTGTAAAATCCCTTTAATGTGTTGGTCCAAAAGCCATTGTCAACGTCACATCGAAAGCAAGCAGCATTCTTCTGCAAAAAGTGGCATACGAGACCAAGAAAAATTTACATTTGATTTATGTGTTACTCTTATTTTATGTAATCTATCGTTTCGTTTACTAGACAAAGAAGCATTTGTCTCCTTCTGGAATAAATATGCGTACTATAAATTACCTAGTCGGACATCGATACGAAATGTAGTGCCATTTGCTCGTGAACATATAGAAAAAAGAATGAAAACGGAATTCAAAGATAAAAAACTGTGGTTGTGTGTGGACGAAACAACAGATCGTCAAAAACATTCTGTGGTTAATGTAATGGTACGTACAATGGAACCACATCGACCGTCATCCTCCTTCTTACTTGCTTCCAAAAGAGTTATAATTGTTCTGCCGATGAGATTTTAAAGGTGGTGTTGAACTCATTGAAGAAATTTGAAGTTTCAACTAAGCAACTTTTAATGTTTATAAGTGATGATGCCGCAAACATGCGTTCTTTGGGCCGATCTCTTAAAGAACACAGTGGTAACTTCTTACATGTAACGTGTAAAATCCATACTCAAAATCTTGCGGCACAAACGATTCCTACATGTTTTCCACTAGTAAATGCATTGATTGCTAGTACAAAGGCAGTGTTTCTAAAGTCCCCGAAACGTACCCGACTATTTCACAAACTGTGTCCCGATTTACCTGAACCACCACAGCCGATTGTTACACGTTGGGGAACATGGTTGCAGGCTGCGTTTTACTACAACAAATATTTTGATCAAGTAAAGAAGGTAGTTTTAAAATACAATCCGACAGAAGCTGCAGCAATCAAGAAAAGCCAGGAAATATTTCAAGATAGTCAGGTTAAATGAGATTTACAAACTATTCACAACAATTACTTCGGACTAGCGGAGGGAATAGAAAAATTACAAAATGTTTCGATGTCGCTATTGGATTCTGTTCAAATTGTGAATGATGTTCACGTACAGTTATGTGCTGCAGAATGCGAAACAACTTGGTGTGTAATACGAAAATTTGAAAGACTCCGATTTTCTTATATTAAGACAAATTTGTGAAGGTGTGTGTAAAGATGCATTAAGTTGTTTCAAAGATTATTTTAAATATGCGAACATAACATCGCTAGATGTCGAACGGTCGTTTTCGGCATTAAAAAACATTTATTCCGCACGTCGTACTCACTTGACTGAAACAGCTGTGGAAACATATCTAATGATTCAAATATCTAACAGATGTTACCTAGTTTGTGATTTCACGGAAGACTTTTAAAACGGTAAGTGTTTCAGCACGTTTTATAATTTATTTCTTACCTTCTATTTTATGTGTAAACATTTATGCGCTGGCCACGTCTCTGGCGCTGTTACCGCATATTTGGCCAGGTTACTAATTGGTAAAACTTCGCCGTATCTTTACAACAGAATTCGCTTTAGGACGGACATTCACAATCTCTCTACCCGATATCGCGGTTTGATTTCGCCTCCTCGCCACAAAACAGCTTTATTTGAAAGAGCGTTTTCCTTTTGCATTTACAGAAAATATAATAATATTCCAGAAAACCTTAAATCAAGTTCTGTACATGCTTTCAAACACAAGTGCCGCAGTTGGATTGGCTCATAGGATAATCGGTGTGCGCGCACAAGTTTATTATTTAAGTATATCTTTCTTTTGCTATTCAGTTTGTTTGTTTACTCTGTATTTGAAAAATATCTGTATTAAGTTACATAGCTGCTCTTTCTTTGTATAATTGTAATGTCTACTTCTTTGCTGTATTTGATTTGGCACACGCGTAGTTACTTGTTTTTTTTCTAGATTTAAGTTTAGTATGTAGGCATAAACTTTATTTCTAATTTTTATTGTTTAATTCAGGGTTAGGTTAAAGCAGCACACATCAATTTGATGTAACTAGGCTCCACCTTGGGGTTGTGTAACTAATTTTTTTTCCATTGCTGGCATTTTTTTTTCTGTAAATTTACATTTTTACACAATAAAGACATTTATTGTATTTTACAAAGAACATTGCCACATATAACTTTTTTACCAATTTATACAAACCCTATGAATATCAGGTGTGTAAATATTAAATCGGAATTTGTTCATAGATGTCTCTAGCTATCACATGTAGTTCCCGTTAAGCCCGTTAGTTAGAGTTTCAACTCACAACAATACAAGTTTCATACAATAGCATAGTTTTGAATAGCGTTGAACATGTCGAATTCTGTGCCCGGAAACTACGATTTGCGGACAGCATTGATTTTCTGTTATCATTTGAAGAAAACTGCTGCAGAATTGCATAGAATGCTTGTCGAAGCGTGCGGTGACCATGCACTTGGCAAATCACAGTGCTTTGAGTGGTTTAAAAAATTCCGAAGAGGCGATTTTGACGAAAGAACCGAAGAATGTGGAAGACCATCTCAAAAATTTGAAGACACGGAATTGCAAGCATCGTTGGATGAGGCTGATGCTCAAACGCAAAAACAACTCGCGAATCTCTCTTAAGCAGAGAAAAAAACGCTAAGAACATATTTCTTTTGATTTAAAACAATTATTGTATTGCGGATAATTGAAACAGTAATCGATTTGAATTTAGGCGGACAGTCTTGATGCAAGTAAACGTTTTTCAGCGTGTTAAGCTGGTAAAATTGTAAGTGGTAGCTAATTAACTTAGTACAAATGTCAAACATTTGTTGCATTAAAGAAGCGTGTCTAAGAAAAGAGACGCACATAGCACTTTTCGCAACGTTGTCTATGCATTTTAGAAAATGTTTCCGAATTAATTGCACAAACTTGTCGTGTCGCCAGTTGGTCATCGTGTCGCGAGGTGTTAGTCACCGCTGAGAGCGAAATAAAGTATTCCAAACATTTAAAATGCGGGTCAATGGTATAGTAATGACAGAACGTTGATATAGTGTTGCGAAAAACAGAAATACGCGCTTTGAGATTCAGTTAGCGTATATTAAGAATATTAGCCTGAAACTAAGGATAATCGCTGCGACGAAATTGAGGTGCACGGGGATAAACATGAACGCCCTAGACACACTTTTACGAATAGCTTAATTATCGTCAATTGCAAAAGTTATAATTGGTAACGGCAATTTGTTGGCTATTTAACGGTTGGAAGCAATAATTGTTTATGTAATCTTATCGTGCAGGATTTTATTTGATAGGAAATAGTTTTTTAATTAAGTTATATATGATTATAATAAGAAATAGAAGTACAGTGAAGGCCTAAAGTATTCTTTTCCTTGTTAACTTATGAACGGCAGAAGCCTTGCATTTTTATAAAAAGAAGGTAAATTTTTACTTTTTGTTTAATGACTTCTGGTATTGGGGTTGGTCCACAGTTCAATTCTATTTCCACATCCACATCACCGGCAGTAATGTCAATTTTGTTATCTTAAATAGAACAGCCTGTGTATTTTTTTATGTTTTTGGAAAAAGTAATGGAAAGACGAATCCAATGATACCACATATGTTATATATATTGTAATGCTATATATGAAATTAAACAATTAAATGAATTATCTCAGGGTTAACGTATTTGAAGATATAGCCGAGACACAAAGCGGATTCAGAAAGGGACGAAGTACTCAAGATCACATTTTTACAGTAAAGCAAATAAAAAAAGCTAGAATGAGAGGTATCTATATATACGTCGCATTTTTAAATGTTAAAAAAGCATTCGATAAAGTACCATAATACGAAATTTGGAAAAGTTTAGAAAGAAAAAAACGTTAAGCAGCGGCTAATCAGAGGAATAAAAAATCTACACAACAACAAAAATTACATTAGAAAGGATAACACACAATCGAGAACATTTAGAATAAGTGATGGTTTAAGACAGGGTGGAGTGCTTCAACTTTGTTCATAATGATCATGGGTGATGTAATAAAGGAATGGGCAAAGAAAGTAAGAAAAATGCATATTGGGTTCAACAAACTGAAATCAGTAGGTTTATCAGAGTGCGCCTTCGCTGACGATTTAATGACTTGTGCCGTAAGTGAAGATGGATTACAGAAGAACTTAAAGATCTGGGAAGACGAACTTAAAAAGAGGAAGATGAGAATTAATGCAAGTAAGACAAAGGTCATGGTGATCGGAAAGGAAAATAAAAATGTCAATATAAAACTGAACATCGTCAGAATAGAACGGGTAAATGCATTTAAATACTTAGGAGTCATTATCAAAAGATAAGGGAATGTAGAGAACTAAATAAAGGAAAAAATCAACAACGCAGCAAAAATGTGCCATACCTTAAGCAAGCCGTTCATAAGGAAAGAGGAGATCAGCAGAAAAACAAAAATGACCGCCTACAAAACTGTCTTTAGAGCCATATTAACATATAGAAGCGAAAGCTGAGCTTTAACAAATAATATGAAAAGCAGAATACAGACAGTTGATATGGAATACCTAAGAAGAGTTAAGGAAATTTCTGGAACAGACAGAATCAGAAACAACACGGTAACAGAAGAGCTAGAAGTAGAGACAATTTGAGATATCATTGAACGAAATCAGTTAATGTGGTTCTGTCGAATTTGCAGAATGAGCAACAAAAGGCAAGTTAAAAATGTGTGGGAGGCAAAGATTCAGAAGAAAGCTGCATGGGGAAGACCCAAGAAAACTTGGAACGACAAGGTGGCAACCATCCTGAAAAAGAAAAATGTAACATGGAAAGAAGCAAGAATGAAAGCTACACGCAGAGAAATGGTTTCTTGCATTGAGAAAATAGATTTTCTTCAAATCAGTTTCTATTCAAGAAAATATTTTCATTTCAGGACTTCATAAAAATGTATAATATAAGAAAATAATTTTCTTGAGATTTTATTTGGATTAAATAAGTATTTTTTAGGGTTAGAAAATCAAGAAAATCCAAGACAGAAACATGTTTCTTCCAATTAACTCATTTAGTTTTAAGGCCAGCTACTAGAATATTCAATAAAAGAAAAATTACAATGATGGGGAAAAAAACCTAAAGTTAATAATTAAAATTAGGAGCAAGTGGATGAACTAATGAAAAAGTTTTTTTTTATGTTACAGTATAATTAAATAATTTCATTAATATTGTAATAGGGATAAATAGGGATAAATAGGGATTATTTTTATGTAGTTGAATAACGAATGAGTTAATATTTAAGTTTATTTGTCCCATTTTTTATTATTTATTATATATTTCGTTTTTTTTTTTAATATAGTTAAATATAGTTAAATTAGTACACCTGGTAAATAGTAAAAAAAAAGAAAAAATATTACATTAACCGGTATCTTTTGAAAATATTTATGAAACATCGCACGTTAAAGGTTATATCATTGCATGGGTAAGGATGCCATTTATATTCCGGCTCCTATACTCGCTACTCTCTAGGACGGCATGACTACACCTCTTGCCACTAGGATACGCCGAGAGATATTTCAGTGCTGTTTTTAGAGATTAGGAGCATAAATTGCGACGCGAATAATGGGGAGGAGAATAAAGCGTTAGTGCTTTTCTTTTCTCATATTGTTTTTGCTGGGAGTGATTCCTACCGTGAGCTATTTATTAGCAACTTGGTTATTGTTTGTACGCACTTTTTTCATATGTACTTCTACACTTTTGTTTAAGCATTATTCTGTAGATAACCTATACCTAGTTTACTGCATTATGTACGGATATGTCATACTGTTTTAAACAAGGTAAGTGCCATTAATAATGTGGATATAAATAGTATGCATTTCAAGAATTCCAAGTAAATAAATGCTTTATTTACTGTTTTACTTTACTTTATTTATTGTTTTGTGTTATAACGGCTATTTACTTATACTAAGAATCGCTTTCTTCAAATTTTCTGCAAAATTTTCCTGAATCAAGTTAACAAATGTCTTAAACAAAGAAATACAATTATTTAATTACAAGCATATACTTCTCTTAAGCGAAAAAAAATGCTAAGAAAACATTTCTTTTGATTTAAAACAGTTATTGTAATGCGGATAATTGAAACAGTAATTGTCTTGAATTGAGGCGGACAGTCTTCATACAAGTAAACGTTTCTCTGCGTGCGGGGTATATACGGTTTTGAGTATATATGTATATACTCTACGCTAAACGCTAAAATATATGGACAGTGTTTCAACGTTTGCCCGCTATGAAAGCATAAGGTGGGGAGCGCGCGAAGCGAATCAAGGACGCTCCTAGCACAAGTGACTATAAATGAATCCTTACGTACCCTAGTATACTCGGCAGCTCGTAAAGAATAGTCTTAACAGTAGTTCGTTTAATCTGTTCTTGATTCATATTTTTTTTCCAAAATGTACGAGGGTAGTTTGACATTAATCTAGCCTTCGATAGATGGCGTTACGTGAGAACGAATTGCTCTCGGTTTTGACATCTAACATCCATCACATGACGTCTATCAAAATTTCAAGCAAAAAACACAAATAGTTTGGTTTTAACAGTCGTCGATAGCAAGCAACGTTTGTGTTTTTTGAAAATGGAAAAAGTCAAATATCGTTCAGTGATTAAGTACCTTCGTTTGAAACGGAAAAACAAGACAGAAATCAAAGCCGAACTGGATGCTGTTTATAGCGAGTCTGCACCGTCGTTAGCAACAGCGAAATTTTGGAAAGCTGAATTTGTTCGTGGTCGTAAGAGTGTGTTTGATGATGAACGTCCAGGTGCCTTAGAAACCGTCACTACATCAGAAACCATCAACAAAGTCCATGATATGATCATGGAAGACCGTCGAACGAAAGTGCGTGAGATAGCAGAGGCTCTAAACATGTCAACTGAGCGTGTACATAACATCACACACAAACATGTGAATATGAAAAAGGTATCTGCGCGATGGGTGCCGCGTTTGCTCACTATCGACCAAAAACGCACACGTGTGACGGATTCGAATAAGCTTTTGGTAATGATAAAACGCCATCCGAAGGATTTTTTTCGCCGATACGTCACTGTTGATGAAACGTGGGTCAATTACTACACGCCGGAGCGAAGGAACAGCTGAATTAGTTCGTCGTAAGGGAGAAAAAGCGGTGAAGGCCCACCGAAAAAGGCCAAGACCACCCGATCGAACGAAAAGGTGATGGCGACTGTTTTTTTTTGGATGCGAAAGGCATTACTCAGATTGATTACTTGGAGAAGGGTAAAACAATAATTGGACCGTTTCGACGCCGATTTGACGAAAAAACGCCCTGGTTTGGCTCGCAAAAAAGTTCTCTTCCATCAGGACAACGCATCCGCCGTTGCACAATCAAAATTGCATTAATTGGTCTACGAATTGATCGACCACCCACCGAATTCGCCAGACCTAGCCCCCTGTGACTTTTTCCTGTTCCCAAATCTAAAAAAATGGATCGGAGGACGCCGTTTTGCAACGAACGATAAGGTCATGACCGAAACTTCACACTATTTTGAGGAGCTCGAGCAAAATTACTTTTCGGAAGTGATAAAAAAGTTGGAAAACCGTCTTATCAAGTGTATTGAGATAAAAGGAGACTATGTTGAAAAATAAATGAGAAATAGAAGAAAAATCGTGGTTTTACTTGCAGTGTTCTTTTTTCTTCTACTTAGGCCTTAAGATGATGAATGTTAGGCAATTACAATTAAGTTGCTTATCACATGGTTAAATATAAAAACACTTCAAAACAATAATAACAAGATTAAGAAATCGCAGCATCTATTCAGCATACGAAATATACATGTACACTTCTGGTAATTACATTGAACAACAAAAGATAACATTCTAAAGAAACCAAATACCTTATCTGAACACGCAACACTATTCTATGTTAAATCCCCGTCGATACAATCTATCTGTTTTATATGTAATTCAGACTGTCGTAACCGCGCGTGATAATTTAAATACGATAAAATCAAGGCTAGTAAAACATCTAAAATCCAAACTGTCGACATCTTCGGTCATTGACGTTTTAATGTTCCCACTAAAAAGATCGTGTCCCCTTTTACTCTTTAAGGAACGGTGCATTTGTCATGTCCACCTTTGTAAGAACAACAGACACATAGTAAATGCTACTATACTTTTTAAAGAGCAAGAAAAATTAGGAACACATGGCGTGGTGTGAAATGTAGGATTAATTGTTACGCTAAAGTTAAATCTAACTGGACCTGCACGCGTATACCAGAATTGTAAGTCGTGATGTTATGGCGTTGGATCATATGAGTAAAATTAAGAACATTCTGATAAGTATGAATTCTCAGGGTGAGCATTTTAAGATAGTACAATCTTTAAAGTGCATGAATTTATATGATCTGAGTGCACGCTTCATTTACAGCAAGATTTGACAGTGATTGGTTTTTTTGTATAATATTCTCTAAAGTAGTGAATCATGATCCCAACTACGATGTATCAACATTTGCAAAAATCTTTTTGAAATGCTGTCAGGTGTTGTCATCACATTAACTATTGTACAAATATTTTGATACATGGATGCATTCTATACAATCAAATTTCCTACCATCTTGCGACTGTACAGTGTGATATTTTAACAATCTAGCGGGACAATATTGCAACAAAAAATTGTTTTGGTTGGTTTTTATGCCATTAGTATTGACTTCTACTAAGAAGTCACAATTAAGTAAACTTTTCAGATTTATAAAATAATATTCAAAGTAAATTCAAGGTGATTTAATACTTGAACAGCTTATTTGGATTTTGTATAATTTAAAAAGGATATATAAAAAGTTAAGAGACAAATTATTGTGCATTGTAACTCGGTTAATAATACCTACTTCTTTCGTTCGAATAAGTAGTAATTTGCAAGGTCGAAAGAGACCTTTTATTAATGAGTTTTTATGAAACAAAATATAGTGAAGTAATTTTGGAGTGAAAAAATAATAAAATATATCACAACATCTTTCAAAGTAAACACTAAGCGAAAGTAGTAAAACTCGACTCATAAATGAATAATTTTATCTAACTATGAAGTGAAAATTATTTAAAATTCAATTTTGAAGCGAACATAAGCAACATTTTGAGACAAGAAGGGAAAAGGATTTGAAGATTCAAATATAGTGAATACCAAGGATTTTGGCCGTATTTTTAAATCAAAATTATTAATGAAAATTAGTAGATCTGGACAAACTTTATAAAAGATGAACTCTGTACACTTGTAGAATGATCTGCACCTACTTTGTTTTAAAATGAGACAACGCCTACTTTTAAACTATAAACAAAACACCTACTTAAGTGCACTGACATCATACACCTACGAGTTGTAAGCCAATTGAGTAATACATTCGATTTTTTAAAAGACCAAATCAAGCACTTGCTTTTAATAACATAATGAAAGAGTAATCCCAATCACAACATTTATTAATCAAGTTTTCAAACTGTTAGCTTCCCGTCTGAATTGAAACTTTCCATTGTTGTTTCCTTAAAGTATAAAAAAAGTAATGCTCCTAATTGCACCAATTTCCATTCTACCTACGCTATCTAAGAAGTTTGCTAAATTAATTAAAATTAAAATTGTTTTTTTATTGAAAAGAAATCGCTCTTTTGTCGTAGTCAGCTTGATTTTATTTTAAAAAAGGGCGAGTCTTGTTTTGAAAAAGAAGAGTATTGCGCGGTTACCTTCTGCAATGTTAATAAAGCTTTCGACTGTGTTTATCACATCTTTCTCAAAAAACTAGTTTTATAAATTTCAGAACTTAACTATAAAATCTATTAAATCTTATTTATAAAATAGGCAATATAAGTAGTTCGAACAAATGACATTACCTCAGAAAGACTTATTGTTCAATTCGAGATACCTCAAGGCCCTATATTGGGTCCTTTGATGTTTTTAATTTACATAAATGATTTATTGCAAACAATGCCAGTACAGTCAGATGATAAATGCATTCTTTTCGTGGATGATACTACTTTGTTAGCTAAATCCATGGATAGTAAGAATGTTGCGGAGAGGAGTAGCTTGGCGTCTGGAACGGCGAACTCTTGGTTTTCCTCAAACAAGTTGATTCTAAACGATAGTAAAACTAAAACGGTTGTATTTTCTAAAAGAAATGCTGGCACATTAAATAACCCTGAATCAATCAAATACTTGAGGCTCTTTTTAGAACCAACACTGTGCTGGGAATCGCATACCGAATACATTTCTAGTAAAAACAATATTTCTTTCAAGAAATTTGTCTTCAGTATCGGAAAAGTATCTTAAAAGCAGCTTATTTTTTTCCTTTTTCACACGGATATACCCTATGGGATTTTGGTATGGGGACATGGTTACCCATGTCCAAGAACTTTTGGTTTACAGATGAAAGATGTTTTTATTCCGATTGTTGTGAAGCATTTATAAAATTAAAAATTTTTAACTTTCTCATATCAGTATATTTTTGAATGTCTTATGCACGTAAAAAACAATTATTATCCTACAAATGCTGCATTTCATAACAATAATACAAGAAACAAATTTGAAATAAGTATTAAATATACTCGTCCTTGCACCACAAAAAGTTTTATCGCCAAGATCAAATTTTATAATACTTTTCCACAAGATAAAAGAAACTTGGGTACTAAATCGTTTGAATTCTCTGTAACGTGTCAAATTCTGCTTTGTTAACATAATTGAATTTCTTACTGTCAAGGGTTGCTTTGTGTTTACAATAGATGTCGCTAAGTTATCTTTTCTATCCTTCAAAATTTATAATTTCGATTAATGACAAATTGTAACGTGTTAAATTCTAGCAACATAATTGTATTTCTTACTGTCAACGGTTGGATTAAGTTTACAATAG
Source organism: Dynastes maya (assembly GCA_029619315.2). NCBI lineage: Eukaryota > Metazoa > Arthropoda > Insecta > Coleoptera > Scarabaeidae > Dynastes > Dynastes maya. The sequence goes on along the minus strand of JAROYE020000004.1, from coordinate 52,398,086 downwards.
ATGTCGCTACGTTATTTTCTTTCCTAATATGCTTCGAATTTATAATTTCTATTGACATGTTTAATGTTTGGTTAATTTATTTTTGGTAATTTCAATTATAAAGGTTGGTTATTGAACAATTTTCATCACGTCTTTCTTTCTCTTTATTTTTTGTTTTGGTTCTTTATTTGCAACTAAATTTAGTTTAGTAGTAAAAGTTCATTGCAATAGAATGCACGATGTTCGTTGATTTAATTACTAATCAACGAACGCCGCTCTTTTCTGATGTCAACCGTGAACTAAGAAGGTACATTTGCGAAAATCTGCTGTGGCGGTTAGCCTCTACGCAAGTAGGATTTAAAAGGTTTTCACAGTTACCATAATTAAATACCGTGAGTGGTTCTAATTCGTTTTTTAATAACCATCACCAACATTGTCGATCATTGGCTAGCAAACCGAGGTAAATAATTATTTTAATCATATTTCATTAGGTTTATGCTTATAGATAGTTATTTTCACATTTAGGTTTTTTTTTTGTTGGGTTAACGTTAAGCCCATTTGCCGAAATCTACTAAAGGGTAGGGCTTTAACTGTGTGGGTGTGTTCACATGTCCTATTCAACCCGTGGACAGGACTAGCGCCGATTTACCGCCGTTCGACCACGACAGCGCCCAGATAAGCGGACTTTTTATTTTTTGTGTTTATTTGAGTTCACAACCATTTGTTTCCTTTTTAAATTTTGTCTAAATTCCAACTTCTTTATTTTTTCCCCCTTTAACTTACTTTATTTAAGTAATTCTCATCGACGTATGGATATGCTTTAGAAATCTTTTATTACTACTGTAATCCTAATTAGAAATTTACTAAATTTTGGTAATTTACGTTTTTCGATTTAATTTTTTTTTGTTAACAAACATTTTACCGCGAGTTATTCTAACGGATAATACTTTCTTTTTTTTTATTTACAAATTTTATGTGAGTAATTTTAGCGAACTGCGTTAGTACATATGTATGATCGATGTTAAATCGAACGTAGTGACCACCAACGTCGATTTCTTAGTTAAATTTTGTTCATTACCAGTTTCGTGCAAATATTTCGTTTTTATGGAATACCATTCTCTTTTATTTACATTAAAGAAGTTGTAGTCATAATATTCTTTTCCCCACCTCCCCCCCATCTCGCGTTCCCGTTTTTCGCAGGCAGTTCTCCCTAATTCAAACGGATGGTGCATATTTTTTTAGTTAGTCGTGAACTCACCCCTGTTCATGGTAGCGGGCACAGCAGGAGAACTACGTTCAGGTAGGTCTGCAACTTCTTTGATTGTAGTTGTTCTTTTCCCTCCCCCTCTATTTTATTTCTTTTGCGCTACAGCTCTATAAAGAGAATATTAGACCAAACGTTTTTACAAAAAATGTTTATATGACAAAATACTGAAAACGACATTTGTATATGGTTTGTAAGTACAATTTTCAAACTTTCAAAACTAAAAATATTAACATTGATTGTTCTAACAACCAATATAACAAAATACTGAAAATTACATTTGTATATGGTTTGAAAGTACAATTCTCAAACTTTCAAAACTAAAAATATTGACATTGGTTGTTCTTGTTCATGTATTATTATTATTATAGTTAAACTTATTTCGTTTAAATCATCACCGTCGTAAAACAAGTGTTTTACGAGAAGCCACATTTTCTTTATCTTCAAGTATGTACTTCAATAGAAAAACAAAATTTTTGATACTACCAAATACTCCTGGAATTTGAAGATTAATATTTTAACACACTGTATTTCACGTTTTTCTTGAATGAAATAATTGCCAATATTAAAAATGCACACCAACTTCTCACATTCACGCATTGTACGCTTTGGTATGCATCTCAATCGGAAATGCATCACGAAACGGAGATTAATATAAATTACATAGTGTTTACATTACATTAGTAGACAGAATCTAATTAAAATCCCATTTTTACTCGTACACGCTTCGCGTGATAGAATGAATCCATTTTCTCTTCTCCTCTACATATTAGAGACCTTGTACGCGAACCAATATTTACTCAAGTCTTTTCTCGACATTAAATATAGCATACAGATGATGTAGAAACGCGTTTTCATTAATACATCGAACCCAAATCAAACAGAAAGGAAAAAAATGCAAAAAATGGTTTCGTACAATGCGCGAAATTGTTCTTAATATAAATTAATGATTAAATACGATTGTATGTATGTACATACAATACACAAGAATAGATTACGTAACAAAGCATTTATAATGTGTATATTAGTCTACCGCTTTTAAATATTCAAGGGAAATCAAGATTCTTCTTTTGAATTAATGAACGCGCCTTAACAAACTCGTCGGATAGTTCACGGATGTGTAAATGGGTTTCTGGTAATTTACATTTTATATTTTTAAGTCTGTGAATAAATTCCTCATACACTATAAAAGCATTATTCTTTCAAACTTGTTATTTAAATTAACAATTTGGAAAACAAGTATATTCAAAAAGCCTTGAATACACGAAACTTAGATAAAAATAAAATGGTTGATTAACCTGATTGTGCTTTGTGATTGTATTACGGTGGTTATATAAAAATTAATTACTCCAAGCAAAAAGTATTTTATATTTTAAACTTGCTGATTGTATTTCACTTCTCAACTTTACCACATTCAAAATAAATATGTACTGCAAACCACTGATGCATTCATATGCTCTATTGTAATGTCAAAAACAAAGTTATATATATATATATATATATATATATATATATATATATATATATATATATATTGTTATGTTCAACGTTGTATGTACGACAACAACAACCTCTCTCGGTTGTCGCGTCTGAACGACTTCCCAAAATCCCCTGAGAAAGATTTTTCAATATATACATAGTTTGTTGTTAGTCTATTTCAATTCTGTTATATGTTCCTTTTTTTATACTTTTTGTTTTGATGTAAATTTACGCTGACATACGTTTATATCACTTATTGTTAGCCTCTATGAACTTTTAAATTATCTTTCCCCTGTTGTATTTATACAATGCCGTGGTAGCATCATAATTTAACGTGTGCATAGTTTCGCTGTACACCAATTAATAATTCTGCCTTACACCGCTGTGTGAACGGTCGTATTTAATTGCATTGTGCGAACTTTCTTAATTCCTACCTTACCCCCGCGATGCCCTATGCGAACGCTACTTAAGCCACTAGATAAAATTGTAACTCTATCCATGTAATAAATGCAATCACCTTCCAGATGATTCCCCACATATTTTATATACACGTCATAGAATTTCAATTTTCGAAAATGTGTTAATTACCTGCGCCAAGAGATCTTAATTATTTTTCAATATGTTTGAATGAAATAAAATATATTGAATTCTGAATCTTGAAACTTACCATAGCACCGGTTTAATTTTTCACATCTTTCCAATAACATCAAAAATTAAAAGCAGTAGCTTTTTCGTTTACATTTGAAAGGACGCATGCATACATTTTTAACGCTGCAGTTCCTTAACGCGACCTCCCAGGGGACCGCAATGTTTATGACTTATTTCTTGAAGGAATTACAAAGATTCTGTGGGCTTTTATTTTATGCAAATGAGACAAATGCTACGTATACGTATAATTGACTATTTTCACATTGTAATTAACCGTCATGCTCTCTTTCCTAAAAGACTAATTGATAGTCCTGAATAATGTTCGATTAAATTTAGACATTCTTCATCATTCAAAAGCTAATAACACATAATGTATTACACGGTATTTTTCTAACTGCAATATGTTTCCAGAATTAATTTGACGTAAATATAAATGTTCAATGTTTAGAGATACTCTACTAAGAAAGCGTACCCACTTCCTCTTGTTATTTTTACGATTCTATTTAAGATTCTGTCATTCTGCTTTCGTAAGGCTATAATCTTTTGGATATCAAAACATTAATCGGCCTATCCAGCGTATTGCAGGTGTTTATACTTAATGTAATTACATCTGAAACATTGTAAAAGCTTGAAAACGTGTCGGAATTCGATGGTATTGGGAAACCACGCTGGCCGTTTTGTGGTCTCGTATTGCGTGTATCTTCTGTTTATAGAAAGCGCAAGAGTATGAATTATTTAAATACGTACTCGGTCCCCGACTGCGCGTTTTGATAACAATACGAATGGGTTGACTGGCATGGCACGGCCGCCTCTGAAACTTTTTCATTCTTCCATATTGTCGATAATACGTGCAATAATTGCAGGGCGATTAGAGAATATTAATATGTAAATGACGGTATCGCTAGGTAATTAGAATTCAAAGTATTAAAAGTAGATTGTCTTCGTTTAATACATAATTAGGCTTATTAGCGCTTGATGTTAAGTAAGTGACTTCATTTATATCCACCAGACAATGGAGATGGAGTAATATTAATGTTGCTGTAACAGATATCTTGAATGCCAATAATTTCCTGTCTCAAGCAGGTCAGTTTGACCACTGGCACGGATTACATTAGTATGTTATCCTACTAATTTTGGAATTTTTTTTCCCGAAAAGAAAAGTCTTGCAATAATCTCAGAGCGACAAACCCTCTTTCTGTGCATATTAATAATTATGATATCTTGCCACCTTATCAATTTGGTTTTCGCCCTAGTCACAGCTGCGAAACCAGTTTGCGAAAAGTTACGGATGATACAATAATAATAATATCTCTTTATTTCTATTATATTAGCAAAACAAACAGAATAATAATGTAATGCTGACAAAAATAGAAACTACGTCCGCACTGTATAAGTTATTATCACGATAGAATTTCAACTTTTTCTTGAGTTTGTGTGATGTTGCTGTGCTTTGATGTAATGTTAAAAGTTGAAATTCTATCGTGATAATTAATAACTTGTACAGTGCGGACCCATGCTAACTTTTGAACGGCAGAAGCTAGCGTTTTTAGAAAAAAATAGGTCGATTTCGATTTTTTGTGAACTAACTTTTTCCGTTATCAACAGTTCAATTGTATTTCCGGAGTCACCGGAAGTGACGTTAACTATTCTTATTTTAAATAGAACAACCTGTATATTTTCACGTTTCGGGAAAGGTAATCGGAAGGCGAATCCAAAGATACTACATGTGTTACACTTAAACTTAAGAAATATGACAATATGCAGCAATAAAGGTTTTGGTAATCTGTTTTTGTTGTGACGCAAAGTTGGCTAGGAAAGAGCGTCATATTGTTTCTCATGACGCCAGACTGATCTAAAGAGCTCGTTGCTAAGCAAGGTAATTATAACAATTGCAAAACTATCAAATCTCAATTGTAAAAACGTAAATTATTCTTGGTATTAATTGTTATTATAACCTGCATTTGTCATACTTTCGTTCTTTTTCTCGTGTCATTTCAACTTGTTTCGTTAATTCTCGTTTCTTCTTTACTTTATCGAATTCCATTGTAATTAATTAATTGTGGTTTGCTTAAATTTATTAGTTTTTAATAGGCAATGTACTTAAATTTTCAGTTTTTTATGTTGTTGATTTTACAATGGTATCCGCATGGACCACGTAAGATAAACATCAAGTACCTAATTTTAATATTCCATGAATTTGGCAACAATTATCACGAAGAAGCATAATGAACACTGCTCTTATACAGCCGGAAATATTTGAACTTAGCGCTAAGTAAGGATAGATAGTACAGGGCCAACTGCTTTAACAGAAGATAATACTATTTAAATTATTGTACAATTTCTTCCGCAACCATGGCAAACAAGGTGACAGTTGTTGCCAGATTTACATAATATTAAAATTGACCTAGCAATTTAGCATGGTTCGTGCCGAAACCATCATAAAAGCAACAACAAAAATCTAAAAAGACAGACATATTGTCTATCAAATACCAACACATTGAAACAAAGTTACCATAATTAATTAATTGCAATAAAGTTCGATAAGGTAAAGAAATATCAACAATTAACAAAACAAGTTAAAATAAGAGAAAATAATAACGAGAACAAAGAAGGAACCTATGACAAATGCGGGATATAATAACAATAAACAACAAGAGTAATTTACGCCTTTGGAATTGAGATTTGACAGTTTGGTAATTGTTGTGATTTGCTTAGCAACGAGCTCTTTAGATCAGCCTGGCGTCACAAGAAACCATTTGGCGCTCTTTCCTAGCCAACTTTGCGTAACAACAAAAACAGATTACCAAAACATTTATTGCTGCATATCGTCGTATTTCTTAAGTGAAAGTATAACATATTTGGTATCTTTGGATTCGCCTTTCGATTACCTTTCCAGAAATGTAAAAATATACAGGTTGTTCTATTTAAAATAAGCAAGTTGACGTCACTTCCGGTGACACCGAAAATACAATTGAACTACCGATAACCAAGTCCAAGACCTATTTTTTCTAAAAACACTAACTTTTGTCATTCAAAAGTTGTATGTGTGTGGGGGGGCACTGTATATGTATGTCTAAATTTGTACTGTATATGTATGTCTAAATTTTCGTCTATGGTGTATGGGTTCTATATGACATAAAAAAATTATTTTGACGAAATAGTGTACGCAGTGAGGTCTTAATATTTGAAATAATAGTTGAAACGACGTGCGTATGATACACCATTTTTAAGATTTGAGAGCTAGTGACATTACTTAATATTTTGAGAGTGCAGCATGCACTGCTGAACCCGTTACACATATGATTAACGTGATCTGTCCATTGCAAACTTTCATATAACATCTAAACCAGAGAGATAACCTTCATATAGTATCTGTATCAGATAGGAGTCACGCTTCTGTCTTGATCTTGTTGGACTTTACGAAGGCATTTGGCACTATTGATAATAATAATTTGCTGTTGATCATATTTATAGTTAAACGCTAGTCCTGCATTTGGGTATTGCATCCAAGTGATTTCTGGTGTTAGTATTGTTTGGTTACCATGACAACAGTAAACAAAAGATAGTGACATTGACGTTTTTAAACTACTGATTCAAAGTTTGGAGCCCAAGTAGTTACTTGCAATCAAGGACGACTCTTGCATTTGGAAATTTCATCAAGATAGTTTCTGGTGGTAATATAGTTTGGTTACTATGACAACAGTAAACAAAACATACTGACATTGACGACTTTTGATCTACTAATGTAGAAATTAAAAAAAAAAAGATTTATAACGCTAATGCATCTATTTAGAAAAAAAGAACAGGGGAAAGATAATTTAAAAGTTCATAGAGGCTAACAATAAGTGATATAAACGTATGTCAGCGTAAATTTACATCAAAACAAAAAGTATAAAAAAAGGAACATATAACAGAATTGAAATAGACTAACAACAAACTATGTATATATTGAAAAATCTTTCTCAGGGGATTTTGGGAAGTCGTTCAGACGCGACAACCGAGAGAGGTTGTTGTTGTCGTACATACAACGTTGAACATAACAATATATATATATATATATATATATATATATATATATATATATATATATATTGTTGTCATGGTAACCAAACAATACTAACACCAGAAATCACTTGGATGCAATACCCAAATGCAGGACTAGCGTTTAACTATAAATATGATCAACAGCAAATTATTATTATCAATAGTGCCAAATGCCTTCGTAAAGTCCAACAAGATCAAGACAGAAGCGTGACTCCTATCTGATACAGATACTATATGAAGGTTATCTCTCTGGTTTAGATGTTATATGAAAGTTTGCAATGGACAGATCACGTTAATCATATGTGTAACGGGTTCAGCAGTGCATGCTGCACTCTCAAAATATTAAGTAATGTCACTAGCTCTCAAATCTTAAAAATGGTGTATCATACGCACGTCGTTTCAACTATTATTTCAAATATTAAGACCTCACTGCGTACACTATTTCGTCAAAATAATTTTTTTATGTCATATAGAACCCATACACCATAGACGAAAATTTAGACATACATATACAGTACAAATTTAGACATACATATACAGTGCCCCCCCACACACATACAACTTTTGAATGACAAAAGTTAGTGTTTTTAGAAAAAATAGGTCTTGGACTTGGTTATCGGTAGTTCAATTGTATTTTCGGTGTCACCGGAAGTGACGTCAACTTGCTTATTTTAAATAGAACAACCTGTATATTTTTACATTTCTGGAAAGGTAATCGAAAGGCGAATCCAAAGATACCAAATATGTTATACTTTCACTTAAGAAATACGACGATATGCAGCAATAAATGTTTTGGTAATCTGTTTTTGTTGTTACGCAAAGTTGGCTAGGAAAGAGCGCCAAATGGTTTCTTGTGACGCCAGGCTGATCTAAAGAGCTCGTTGCTAAGCAAATCACAACAATTACCAAACTGTCAAATCTCAATTCCAAAGGCGTAAATTACTCTTGTTGTTTATTGTTATTATATCCCGCATTTGTCATAGGTTCCTTCTTTGTTCTCGTTATTATTTTCTCTTATTTTAACTTGTTTTGTTAATTGTTGATATTTCTTTACCTTATCGAACTTTATTGCAATTAATTAATTATGGTAACTTTGTTTCAATGTGTTGGTATTTGATAGACAATATGTCTGTCTTTTTAGATTTTTGTTGTTGCTTTTATGATGGTTTCGGCACGAACCATGCTAAATTGCTAGGTCAATTTTAATATTATGTAAATCTGGCAACAACTGTCACCTTGTTTGCCATGGCTGCGGAAGAAATTGTACAATAATTTAAATAGTATTATCTTCTGTTAAAGCAGTTGGCCCTGTACTATCTACCCTTACTTAGCGCTAAGTTCAAATATTTCCGGCTGTATAAGGGCAGTGTTCATTATGCTTCTTCGTGATAATTGTTGCCAAATTCATGGAATATTAAAATTAGGTACTTGATGTTTATCTTACGTGGTCCATGCGGATACCATTGTAAAATCAACAACATAAAAAACTGAAAATTTAAGTACATTGCCTATTAAAAACTAATAAATTTAAGCAAACCACAATTAATTAATTACAATGGAATTCGATAAAGTAAAGAAGAAACGAGAATTAACGAAACAAGTTGAAATGACACGAGAAAAAGAACGAAAGTATGACAAATGCAGGTTATAATAACAATTAATACCAAGAATAATTTACGTTTTTACAATTGAGATTTGATAGTTTTGCAATTGTTATAATTACCTTGCTTAGCAACGAGCTCTTTAGATCAGTCTGGCGTCATGAGAAACAATATGACGCTCTTTCCTAGCCAACTTTGCGTCACAACAAAAACAGATTACCAAAACCTTTATTGCTGCATATTGTCATATTTCTTAAGTTTAAGTGTAACACATGTAGTATCTTTGGATTCGCCTTCCGATTACCTTTCCCGAAACGTGAAAATATACAGGTTGTTCTATTTAAAATAAGAATAGTTAACGTCACTTCCGGTGACTCCGGAAATACAATTGAACTGTTGATAACGGAAAAAGTTAGTTCACAAAAAATCGAAATCGACCTATTTTTTTCTAAAAACGCTAGCTTCTGCCGTTCAAAAGTTAGCATGGGTCCGCACTGTACAAGTTATTAATTATCACGATAGAATTTCAACTTTTAACATTACATCAAAGCACAGCAACATCACACAAACTCAAGAAAAAGTTGAAATTCTATCGTGATAGTTAATAACTTATACAGTGCGGACGTAGTTTCTATTTTTGTCAGCATTACATTATTATTCTGTTTGTTTTGCTAATATAATAGAAATAAAGAGATATTATTATTATTGTATCATCCGTAACTTTTCGCAAACTGGTTTCGCAGCTGTGACTAGGGCGAAAACCAAATTGATAAGGTGGCAAGATATCATAATTATTAATATGCACAGAAAGAGGGTTTGTCGCTCTGAGATTATTGCAAGACTTTTCTTTTTCGGGAAAAAAAATTCCAAAATTAGTAGGATAACATACTAATGTAATCCGTGCCAGTGGTCAAACTGACCTGCTTGAGACAGGAAATTATTGGCATTCAAGATATCTGTTACAGCAACATTAATATTACTCCATCTCCATTGTCTGGTGGATATAAATGAAGTCACTTACTTAACATCAAGCGCTAATAAGCCTAATTATGTATTAAACGAAGACAATCTACTTTTAATACTTTGAATTCTAATTACCTAGCGATACCGTCATTTACATATTAATATTCTCTAATCGCCCTGCAATTATTGCACGTATTATCGACAATATGGAAGAATGAAAAAGTTTCAGAGGCGGCCGTGCCATGCCAGTCAACCCATTCGTATTGTTATCAAAACGCGCAGTCGGGGACCGAGTACGTATTTAAATAATTCATACTCTTGCGCTTTCTATAAACAGAAGATACACGCAATACGAGACCACAAAACGGCCAGCGTGGTTTCCCAATACCATCGAATTCCGACACGTTTTCAAGCTTTTACAATGTTTCAGATGTAATTACATTAAGTATAAACACCTGCAATACGCTGGATAGTCCGATTAATGTTTTGATATCCAAAAGATTATAGCCTTACGAAAGCAGAATGACAGAATCTTAAATAGAATCGTAAAAATAACAAGAGGAAGTGGGTACGCTTTCTTAGTAGAATACCTCTAAACATTGAACATTTATATTTACGTCAAATTAATTCTGGAAACATATTGCAGTTAGAAAAATACCGTGTAATACATTATGTGTTATTAGCTTTTGAATGATAAAGAATGTCTAAATTTAATCGAACATTATTCAGGACTATCAATTAGTCTTTTAGGAAAGAGAGCATGACGGTTAATTACGATGTGAAAATAGTCAATTATACGTATACGTAGCATTTGTCTCATTTGCATAAAATAAAAGCCCACAGAATCTTTGTAATTCCTTCAAGAAAGAAGTCATAAACATTGCGGTCCCCTGGGAGGTCGCGTTAAGGAACTGCAGCGTTAAAAATGTATGCATGCGTCCTTTCAAATGTAAACGAAAAAGCTACTGCTTTTAATTTTTGATGTTATTGGAAAGATGTGAAAAATTAAACCGGTGCTATGGTAAGTTTCAAGATTCAGAATTCAATATATTTTATTTCATTCAAACATATTGAAAAATAATTAAGATCTCTTGGCGCAGGTAATTAACACATTTTCGAAAATTGAAATTCTATGACGTGTATATAAAATATGTGAGGAATCATCTGGAAGGTGATTGCATTTATTACATGGATAGAGTTACAATTTTATCTAGTGGCTTAAGTAGCGTTCGCATAGGGCATCGCGGGGGTAAGGTAGGAATTAAGAAAGTTCGCACAATGCAATTAAATACGACCGTTCACACAGCGGTGTAAGGCAGAATTATTAATTGGTGTACAGCGAAACTATGCACACGTTAAATTATGGCGCTACCACGGCATTGTATAAATACAACCGACCAATCACAGTGTAGGTAACGATTCCTATCAATTTGTATACATACTTTTTGTACTTGTTACATATTACGTGTAAAATTCATGCTTTCAGTCATGTGGCAGATAGTATTAGAAAATGTTATCCTGAGGTAGACGCTCTAATAGCGCATACAAAAGCAGTGTTTGTCAAATCCCCAAAACGTATTCGCAAATTTCACAGACTGTGCCCCCGTATGCCTGAGCCACCATAACCTATTCTTACACGTTGGGGAACACGGTTACAGGCCGTATTTTATTATCATAAATATTTTGAGAATTTTAAGAACGTGAGCCTTACAAGACAAATTATACGGGGGAATTGCAACAGAACCTTGCAAAGTGGGCCCACCCATTATACTCTCCAAAGACGAAGAGTACCATCTTATACAATGACTGCTAAATCTTGCCAAAGTCGGAGATGCTGCCTTTCACTTCCAAAGATGGCACTAGGAATAACAATCAAGAAAATATTGATTTAAAAAAGGAAATATGTACAGTATGTAGCACAGAATTCGACAGTGACATTGAGGAAGAGAGACTTAAGAATACTGGCCGTGACATGTGCCCCTGTCGGTATCATTATCAATGTACTGAGTTTAGATGCTTTTTTTTTCTTTTTCAATACCCTGGTACCCTGAGGGTGTCGGGTTAAGCTTTTTGTTAAAAATTTAAACAAAAATTATTTATTTATCTATCTATCTATTTATTTATTATTATCTATTTATTCATTATTATATTTATTTATATTTACCTGATTAGGACCAATTGACGTTTATTTAAATATTTTGTGTTCATTTACTCATGTTAAGATTTATTTGTTATTTCAATTTATTAATGTTTTTAATTATTTGTTGTGAATACTTACTTGAGTTTGGAAAGGTCATATTTATTTATTTTATTTATTTACTTCAATTTTGTAATTATTTATCATGAATATTTTCTAAGTCTGAAGAGTTTATATTTATTTATTTATATTGTTAAAATAAACTTTAGAATATTTATTAAATACTTAGTTAATATTTACTATTAAGTTTTGTTTCTATTTACATGGGCCGACTACTGAAATGTAACTGGCCGGACTTAAGTAACGGCGAGGCCGGCTACTAAAAAAAGTGTCAAATTCTAAAAATAAAATTACTGCCTTTGGTGTCGTTATAGATAAATAAAAATGAAGCAATTTCTACAAAATAAATTAGATAAGGCAGTTATTAATAACCTGGGCAAATATGCGGTAACAGCCAGAGGCGTGGCGGGCGCATAAAAGTTTACACATAAAATAGAAGGTAAGAAATAAATTATAAAACGTGCTGAAACACTTACCGTTTTAAAAGTCTTCCGTGAAATCACAAACTGGGTAACATCTGTTAAATATTTCAATCATTATATATGTTTTCACAGCTGTTTCAGTCAAGTGAGTACGACGTGCGGAATAAATGTTTTTTAATGCCGAAAATGACCGTTCGAGATTTAGCGATGTTATATTTGCATATTTAAAATAACCTTTGAAACAACTTAATGCATCTTCACACGCACCTTCACAAATTTGTCTTAATATAAGAAAATCGGAGTCTTTCTCTAAAACACTTCCAAATTTTCGTATTACACATCAATTTGTTTCGCCTTCTGCAGCACATAACTGTGCGTGAACATCATTCACAATTTGAACAGAATCCACTAGCGACATCGAAACATTTTGTAATTTTTTTATTCCCTCCGCTAGTCCGAAGTAATTGTTGTGAATAGTTTGTAAATCTCTTTTAACCTGACTATCTTGAAATATTTCCTGGCTTTTCTTGATTGCTGCAGCTTCTGTCGGATTGAATTTTAAAACTACCTTCTTCACTTGATCAAAATATTTGTTGTAGTAAAACGCAGCCTGCATCCATGTTCCCCAACGTGTAACAATCGGCTGTGGTGGTTCAGGTAAATCGGGACACAGTTTGTGAAATAGCCGGGTACGTTTCGGGGACTTTAGAAACACTGCCTTTGTACTAGCAATCAATGCATTTACTAGTGAAAAACATGTAGGAATCGTTTGTGCCGCAAGATTTTGAGTATGGATTTTATCCGTTATATGTAAGAAGTTACCACTGTGTTCTTTAAGAGATAGGCCCAAAGAATGCATGTTTGCGGCACCATCACTCATAAACATTAAAAGTTGCTTAGTTGAAACTTCAAATTTGTTCAATGAGTTCAACACCACCTCTCATCGGCAGTACAATTTACAACTCGTTTGGAAGGAAGTAAGAAGGAGGATGACGGTCAATGTGGTTCCATTGTACGTACCATTACATTAACTACAGAATGACGATCTGTTGTTTCGTCCATACGCAACCACAGTTTTTTATCTTTCAATTCCGTTCTCATTCTTTTTTCTATATGTTCACGAGGAAATGGCACTACATTTCGTATCGATGTCCGACTAGGTAATTTACAGTCCGCATATTTATTTCAGAAGGAGACAAATGCTTCTTTGTCTAGTAAACGAAACGATAGATTACATAAAACAAGAGTAACACATAATCAAATGTAAATTTTTCTTGGTCTCGTATGCCACTTTTTGCAGAAGAATGCTGTTTGCTTTCGATGTGACGTTGACAATGGCTTCTGGACCAACACACTAAAGGGATTTTACAAACTAGACATTGAATTTTAGCGCCATCAAAAATTAAGTCCGGCATGTCCACTATAAAGTTTTTAACTGTGTCTGCCATTGGTCGTTTTCGCGACGTACTTAACTGTAGCATTTCTAAAGCAAACATATGCATACAATTACGAAATAAGTTACGACAGCCTACATATACACAGAACTCGCATACAGCATCGATTTAGTACTGACGTTGTGAACGTGTGAAATAAATAATCGCCGACTCCGCACCACATATCTACTACACTGACTGTTACCGCTGTTTGCCCAGACTAGTTATTAATATAATTTGTAAGTTTTGTTATTTTTAATGGATGTTGCACCATCTTGAAATCAAAAATTGTCTTAAGAGGCCGACCACCGGCGCAATCGCGCTATACAAACTCTCACAACTGTATGCATTTTAAGAATCACAGATCGTGCACTAAGTACGAGGCCTGGGCTAGAGAAGAGCCTTAAGCGAATAAGGGTTTTGCTTATCTCATTTTATGTAAATGACCGAGTTGTATTATTTTGAAAAACACTACATGTATGTATAATACGAGATGAGACAGACATACATAAGATAAACTGTTGGGTGGGACGTTGCTTGAATTTTACTTGTAAGAGGGCACAGACGCTAAAGGAATTATTTTATATTCAAGTTATAACCATGTTACAAGAAGGCTTAGCAGTATTATCGTTTTCTTATTGTCAGTAAACATTTTTTACTTTTATGTTTAGCAGCTTAAAGTTAGCAACTTGCCAACAGAATATGTTAACGCAGTTAAAGTAGTTTATTTATCCTTTTAGACACGCATACGACGTGCATGACAAATCATACATAAGATGAAAAAACTGCCTATTCTCTAATGGAGTATAAATTGATTTTAATTTTATATTTTCCACTTCCAGTGAAAGAATTCTTCGAACAGCTATGGAAAGGTAACCGTAGCTGTGAATCTTAACAATTTCGTGTATAGTCATGGTAATGCTTGTTACAATATATACAGTCCCTGGCCATATTACTTGAAACATGTCATAAATCAACCCTTTTACCTGGAAATTCCCATCCTATTACAGTGATATTCTTTTGCTTTGAATCCGATCGTTTATAGGGGGACTAGATTATTGTATCAATAAATAAGTTTAGAGAATGCATCGATATTTTTTAAAATATTTCGTCATAACCGTATAGAAGCTAATTGTAAGTTGTGGAGTACCGTTAAGTGTTTTGTGTTGATATATCGTTACTGCAAAGATAAAATTGTTATTCTATCTCTCTTAATAATTAATTATTTGGAATTTGAAAAAAATTGAAATATTTGCGGTTTTTTGTAGAAAATGCCCGGGAAAGATTTAACAAGTGAACAAAAAGCCGCTATACAAGCTCTTCTACAATCAAACAAACATTCACAACGAGAAATTGCAAAATTACAGAAAGTATCTCCTTCTTCTGTATCGCGTTTAGCTAGAAACTTAAATGAAGGAGCTAGCACATCGACACAAAGAGGGGCAAAGTGCGGTCGGAAAAGAAAAACTTCGAAGAGATCTGACCGTGAAATTGTTCATCAGGCTTTCAGCAATAGATTTGCTACAATTAAAATGATTCAAAAAAATTTACAAGAGAGAGGAATAGAGATTTCGAGCAGAACTGTCAGGCGCCGATTGCGCGAAAATCGCCTAATGGGCCGAAGCCCTGTAAAAAAGCCGCGTTTAACAGAAAAAATGAAATCTACTGGTCTCAACTTTGCAAGAGAATATCGACATTTCACAGACGAGAATAGGAAAAAGATGAATAACTTAACAACGTGATTTTTACTGAATTAATGTTTGCATTATTTAATAGGTTTTCTTTAGTGACGAGTGCTCGCTCTGTGTGTTAGTGCAGCGAGCACAATTTGTTCGTAGACGACCTGGCGAACGTCTCACAGAGTCCACGGTTCTTCGAACTGTAAAACACCCTCCGCAGGTAATGATTTGGGGAGTGATTAGTGGAGACGGGCCCGGCCCTTTCTATTTTGTAGAAGGTACAATGCGTCAAGAGCAGTACATAAATGTGTCAAAAAACACGTTATTACCGTATTTTAAGCCAGGACGTCGCATACCGACAGGGCGTATATTTATGCAAGATAATGCTCCTTGCCATGTGGTAAAAAAGGTTAAGAAATTCTTTGAAGACAATCGCATACCTCTTTTACGTTGGCCCGGAAATTCACCGGACCTCAATCCCATCGTGAACGTATGGAATCGACTAAAAAGTAAGGTATATGAACGAGAAAACCCTACAAAGGAAATAGTAATGAAGAATATAAAGGATGTATGGGAGAACGATGAAGATATAAAAGAGACAATCACATCTTGCATTGAAAGTATGCCCCGAAGAATTAAGGGTGTTATTAAAAATCATGAGTTATGGACTAAATATTAATTACTTATTTAATATTTACATATGTTACATATTTTTACAATATATTTTATAAATAAAAAATATAATACATGTATAGTTTATATTTTATTATGAAGAAACTACAAAATATTGAGTGTTTCAAATAATTTGGCCAGGGACTGTAGGTGTTCCAAGATGAATTGGACAATAGTAATAACTATTTTAAATAAAAAAGTTAATATAAACATGTGTTAAATTCTCGATGGCTTACATACATTATTTAGTAAGTTAACCAGCATGTATAAATAATAAATAGAGCGAGGTAATCGTCTCTGTGGTACATATGCGTTTCACCAGAATAGCGGGCTTTGTGCAAAATTCTAAGTTTATAATATCTGATAACAATTACGAACACCCAAAAGCGATATTTAAATTTAACAAAAATAATTCTGACAGAAAACAAACATCTTTCGATTGATATTTAGAAATTGCATTATAAAAGTTAAAATCTCGTCAAAGTTATCAGTGCAAATGTATTGAAAAGAATTTTAAGTGAACTATAAATCATCACCAACGATTGTCATGAATATTACATCAATCGCAAAATTTAAAGAAGTAATTCGAAGAAATTTCATTCGAGAAGACGATCAAAGGGCTCCAAAATAAGAGGATTTTACCAAGAAGCGGAAAGAAGAAACCATTAGGATTATACATATCAAACTGTAAGTAATTTAATTAGATAAATTTCATTTTCTTTTTTGTAAGTGAAAAGCTTAAAATAAACACAAAACTGATTATCTCTATTCAAATCTTTTAATTGTTATTTGTAACATAACAATACATACTTGCTATTATTCTTTACAACGAACTAATTCGCACTAATGAAAACTCATTTATACGAACACTTCGATATAAGGAACATTATCCTTTCTCCCGCGCCTGTTCGCTATAGTGAGGGTTTACTGTATAATAATATTTATTATTTAATTCCAGTTACTACACTACAAAATTAATTCTAAAACAGAGAATCTTTTCAAGAATTCTCGGGTGTCGTGACCGAACTCATGTGCTAATGCAAGTATGATACAACGTACAGTCATATAGAGAAGTATCCAATATAACATAGCTTGCCTTATATAACAAATATTATCTGTATTTTATTTAATGTAAATTGTTGCAACTCAGAGTATTGCCCGGAATAAGTGCATCATCCACAAGTACCCAGTCAATGACACGGGCAATTTTTCTACACACGTGAACTTGATATTTGCTTAAGTCACTGTACAGTACATATCCCAAAAAACCACCAGCCTAATCATATATTCGAAACTCGAACCGTTTGTAAATTATAATTCAGCACTTTGCATACAACACACCAATGACGTAGTGACTATATTTTACACACAATTAGTCGGCTCATGTAATATATGCAAACAAAGAGCTTTACATTGCTGCTCACAAAAGTCTACACGGTTAGTATCATGTCAATTCTTCAAAGTAACAAATAAATGTAAACTTCTTTTATATGCCTACTATGATTTCTGTATATCCAGAGTTCTAGATTAAAGCCTCACAGTTGCCAATTGTAGTTCTATCGAGTGTTAGGTGCGTCTTGTTAAGTCCAATATATTGAAATGATTATAAGAGATGGTGTACTAAGACACATTAAATAACTATCGAATTAGATACTGCAAATTTGTATTGGAATTATAAATGAATCGTTTACTATCAATTAGCAACTACCGTAAGGTCGTATCTTGACAACCTTCAATTTTTTTCAGCAATCAAATAACTTTTCTTCTTCATTTTGCCATAAAAATATCCTATTTAAATATTCGAATATATTTTACCGGTAAGGCATGAATACAGTTGGAACTCCTTCAAAAGGCCTTACTTACTCTTACCATACAATTAAACAAGCGGGCCATGTTCCAAAAATAGAAATGGATACTGCGATACATTCTTAATTTATATCTGGCTTAATTAAATTGTATCGTATGAATAAAAGATTCGCTGGATATAAATCTATACATATGTATATATATGCATATACATAAACATTTATATATAGACAGGCATACGTATAACATGCGAAATTGATGTTCAAAAGCGGAAAAAATGTTTTTAAAACAAATTAAAGCGATTAACATATATTTTGCAAGCGAATTAAAGTTCCTTCTGCAACTTAACCATATAAATCGCAATTTCCTTTAAATATTTCTTCTTTCTTTACACTTTAACGAGACTGATTTTATTTGATACAGAATTCGTTGAAGATATCGTAATATTTTGCAAAAGATTTCAATTCAACATGAACAATGGATACTGAAGGAAAAAGTCATATTAAGACGAACTGCACTATAAATCCTAAATCTCCTTTTTCTGTTAGGTCCGGTAAGAGTTGGCCCAAAGTGTATGTATGCATACAGGTTAATTCATGTTCGACCCTCACCATGGGGATCTAGCTTATCCTTAGAGATAGGGAGTAGGTTGGAACGGCTGGTGGACAGGTATGTTAGAGACGAAACGCTGACAAAGCAACCACTCAGCGCTTGCCAATACGCATACCAACCAAGAAGGTCAACGGACTCAGCGCTGGATGACCTAAATAGGCTAACCTCTAAGTCAATAGAGGATAAGGAGATGGCAATGACTGCCTTTCTGGATATCGAAGGGGCGTTTAACAACGCCACCACGAATTCTCTAGTAGAGACAATCAAGAAAAAGGGAGTTCCCTCACGACTCTGTCAATGGATAAGGGCCGCCCTGGAGGAACGCATAATAGTAGCGTCTCTGGGGGAGGCTAATATCAAAGTAAGGGCAGGGGGATGCCTTCAAGGAGGTGTACTGTCATCCCTTTTATGGGCGTCCCTCGTCGACGACCTAATAACGAAGCTGTCCAAAGAAGGCCTCTATTGCCTAGCAATAGTAATACGAGGCAAATTTGCCGGGGTCATATCAGAAAGAATGCAAAATGCCCTAAATACAGTAGATAACTGGTGTAAACAGGAAAGACTTAAGTCAATGGCCAAAAGACACAATTCATTCATAATTCGAGGCTTACAGCCAATTATGCTAGGAGTGGAGATTCAATTGGTCAAAGAAACGAAATACCTTGGTGTATGGTTCGATCAAAGACTGACATGGAACACTCATATCAATAAAACCATCAACAAATCTACTATTGCCTTAGGCAGATGTAGAAGGTTGTGTGGAAAAACGTGGGGACTAAGCCCAAAAATGATGCTGTGGTTATACATGAGAGTCATCAGACCAATGATAACATATGGCTCGGTGTACAAAGACACTGCAGGTGGAGACAACAAGACGCCTAAGTGGCATACAAAGACTAGCATGTCTGTGTGCCACGGGAGCCATGAGAACCCAAACGAGAAAATGGACCCGTGACAAATGCCGTTCGAGATTTCTTTTATCTCTAGCACCTTCGTTTGGCCTTGTAGAGAATAACTAAAACCATATTCTCGAGGCCACTTCCGATCTTCTATCTAATGGTGTACTCGAAATTTTAATATGACGTTTCGGTTCTTTGTGGCCCTCATCAACTTTCTTATTTCATATCGGCGCTATATTGGATTTTGACACCCTCAGAAAGCTTCTTTTTCTGATTACAACCATGTATGACATATTGACAAAAGTTTTCAATACTTTAATCGACGGAGAAGGTATTTCAGGATTAAATAAAATAGCCATGAAATTCCAAACTGTCGAACATTTCAACTATCGTTCACTAGCAATAGAAAAATGTCGTACATAAACGAAGAAAAACGAGATATGTTAAGTATTTCTTATCCATCGAACCGAAATACAACAATAGCGGGTATAAGACATTTACCTATTGTATCAAGGACGACAACGGCCACATCGTATCTTTTTTCTAGATCTGATGAACCTTGGTCGAAAATAGATCGATACCAAGATGATATCATGGATAAACACGTGGATGAAGCTGTCGGGATGATTACCAAAGTGTGAAAAAATTTAACTCTTTTAAATTTAGCCAATAGAGTTACATTTTTTCTAAAACTTAGGTCGTCATACTTCTTAGTGTTTTATTATGGATAAAGATCTACGTTATTAAAATATTTTCAAGTTCATAACCCGCTTGATTAAATCGAAAACGGATATCAGCTTTCTTACTTCAAATAGAACAGGTACACTGTATATCATAGATTCTTTGCTTAGTCTTGTTAAATGCAAGTTAAATGGCATGGTAAATGATAGGTTTAGGATGAATTTCAAGAAATTTATGATATCCTTGATTTTGAGGTAATAAAATTGTTGAAAAATATCAACTCCGGTAAGGAATCGAACCTGACATCTCCGTTTGACAAACAGGCGTGCTAACCACTACACCATGGGGTCTATGCCAGGGACGGAATTACTTTTTAATACCTAGATATTATTCATGCCTGCAGATACATTATAATATCTCGACTTACGTGCTAAGTCCATTAATTAATTAAGATATACTGGCAGCCAATATATATAAATTTAAGACATTTAATTTTTTGAAAATGTTAACAGACGTAACAACATAAATGTCTCAATAACAAGTATCTTCGATCGTCTCTACATATTCTTCTCAAAAAAGAAAGATAAAACATCTTATTTTAAAGTAGAATGTGCAAAAATGATTAAAAATAGGGATTGGCTATTAAGAAAAATAACCTTTTTGGATTGCATATCTACGTGTTTGCATTGGATTTTCCAAATTGTCTGTATATTTTTTGCGTTTATTTATGTAAGATTATAAATAACTATTTATGACCTTCACAACTCATTTGTATAACCAATGCCAATCAAGAGAAGATGATATTTAAACTGAAGTTTGAATCTATCGGAAAAAAAAAATTCTAAAAGGTGATACACCTTAGATCCACGATATTGTACATCATTTAACTTACATTTAAGAGAGCTATGCAAGGAATCTACCCTATGTTCTATTTTTTAAAAATGAATTGTGATATTTATTTACTCGCGTTAGAATGTGTTTTACATTACAAGGCGAAGCAGTGTTTATGACCTCTTCCCTTCAACTTCCCCCACATCAATTTTTCTTCTTTGTTTTTCACATGTAGGCAAGAAGTATAAGCTTTTCCTATATATATTTTCTAAATATCAAGATGGCCTTGTTACTTCGGATGAATTATCTGTAAGTATACACACTTAGACAGTTCTAATCAAATATAACAAATATAATAGATAATTTGCTGCAATAGAGTGGCAGTTATTGCATTTTAACCCAAATTGTATTACATTACCGCAGCTTAAAAACCAAAATGTCGTGTTTAATTTTTTGTTAACTGTTTGCTTTAGTATACTATACTCTCGGTTTCCGGGTTGGAATCGCGTCGTTGTCGTAGCTTTTGCCGACGTTTCGTCCACACTCTTATGGGATATCTTCAGTACTGTTACTGGACACTGACTGGGGACTATTCATACCGGAGGGGTTTATATAGGGCTTGTTTCCGCTCAACGGAGCGAAAATGTTATGGATCAATGAAGAGTGGCGGTTGCTAGGAGGCTTGATAAGTTGGGATCTCCACGTGTGAAGTAAGGGATAGCCATCATCGCGATTTAATCTGTTGGTATGTTTGAAAATCTCTATTGATTCACTGATTTTTCTGCTATAATAATGAGGGTTGCGAGATAAGATGAGGGGAGAGTAAAATTGGTTTTGGTGGCTAGTTTTCAGCTGCAATAGCCGCTTACAACGCTCGTCCTCAGTAACCGGAGTGCTGACCTACCGCTTCATTTCACCGATGTACGCATTACCGCACGAACATGGAATCTGGTAGACACCAGGGGCTTCCAAATGATTGCGGTCTTTGATGGGAAAGTAGTCTGAGAGCTTGAAATTGGTTTTCAAGATGGTTTTATGTTGTTCCTGAAGAGAATCTTGCTGATGCGATTGGTGACACCATGAATGTAGAGTAGATACGCTTGCTTACGGAAATTAGGGTTCAGTTCTTGAGGAAGCTAATTGGGTTCAGATAGAGAAATGGCTCCTTGCATAAGAGAACTGATGACACCGCGTTTTTGTGCTGGATGATGGTGTGAGGGGCCATTGAGATATCTATCCGTGTGCGTGAATTTTCGGTAAATGGCATGTCCCAGCGCACCGTCAGGCCGCCGGTGTACGAGAACATCTAGGAAAGGAAGGCAACCGTCCGATTCTACCTCCATGGTGAAGCGTATGGAATATGATTCAGAAACGATAGGAAATTATTTAAAGATTCGTGTCCGTGAGGCCAGATAACAAAGGTATCATCAACGTAACTATACCAAGACTTTGGCTTAAGATTGTAAGATAATAGGGCTTATTGTTCGAACGCTTCCATAAAAATGCTGGAGACGATAGGAGACAGAAGAGATCCCATAGCTGCCTGAAACTTGCTCGTAGTATTTACCACGAAACTGGAAATAGGTAGAAGAAAGACAAGTTTCAACCAAGTCAGCCAAATCATCCGGTTGGTCATTGGAGATGAGAACTCTCTAATAATAGATACTGTATCCGGTATGGGAACTTTGGTAAATAAGGATAAAGCTGACAAGTAAATCACCAGGATCTACCGTCAACTCTTTCAGTCGTTGAACGAAATGTTGGGAATTTTGGATGAAAGGGTCGCTATACCCAGCGTAAGGTTTTAGCAGGTTAGAAAGGTACCTCAATAATTTGTTGGTAGGGCTACTGATAGTGCTGACAATAGGACATAAGGGGATATTGGGCTTGCTTTAGATTTGCATATTTTTGGATTTGCATAATTGAAAATTTCTTTATAAGATTAGTTTTTCGCTTAGTCTGTTAGTTCAATTCTTCTGCTGATGTTGATAGTTTGGTTATCGAAACGTGCGTCCAATACGAGTGAAGTATTGTGGTAAGCGTTTTAGTGAAGTGTTTCAAAATGTCATATTCTATACGAAATAGCTCTATCGAAGAAAATGCATTAATTTATGACATGCGGTAATGATGCTGCGCAATGTTTCGAAAAAAGTTGAAGTTGACAACTATCGCAGAGCTGCCGTATTTTTCATTTTTTTCAATAATAATAGGCTGAATATTTTGAAGATGAAGATTTACTATCGTCGAGCGTTCTATGAAAAAATTGTTACATTCATATGTTCGCAAGGTAACAAACACGAAATACTCATGTCATTGGAAATGAGGAGATATGGATAAGTAGCTGTTTGATGATATGCATTTACCAAGAGTTTGCAATGAAGCCTTTGATAAAGATGCTCTAGATTTCGGTGTATTTTGCATAATAAAAAAGCCTACCATTATTTTTGACAGTTTTAATTGCTGACTTTATCAATCTGAGTTTCACTGCACCCACCAATTGCAGTTAAAGCACAAAGAACACCATACTCGATACAACAGCTAGTCTCGTAAAAAAATTCTTTGAAAGCCATGAAATTACTGCCAGTAGCTTGCTGGTCCAAACCTTACGCTTAATGTTTCAGAAGGTTATAGCTAAATTAGGTATTTTAGAAAGTTTAATTAAGTTATTGACGAATACATAGATTACTAAAAGCTATTAAAAACAACTATAAATGCAACTGTCCCCAATTAAAAATACTAAATGACTAACGACTTAGTTATTTTAACACGTATCTTTTTTATTTTGTCTAAAATGTAAATTTCACATTTATGTAATTACAATGTCACCTTTCATAATTCAATAAGTCCGGCAAGATGTCAAGCATGCATAGATCGTTGTTTGTCGATGAATTAAATTTAAGTGTAAACAAGTTAGAAGTTGAACGTAATGAGTTCAAATGTATTACATGTGATAATTAAGCCTGGCATAATCGGTCTTCCCGACAATCAGTGGCATAGGTCGCGTATTATACGTCAATTAAACATTTGCATTTTTAAAATTAGGAAATAAGTTAATCTAGCAAAAACAGATACTGTTTTAACGCTATATTACAGTAGTAGTTAGTTTAATTAACTAGAGTACAATTTTATGGAGCGCTTTGCGGGTTTTTAAAATAGAAGAAAAAACAGGGTTATAGGCAAAGTCTCGCCTAGAGACTGTAAGTCTTTACGTAAGAATTAAGGGTACTGCCTATCTTGCATCTTTATACATACTACATGACATGTAAATTGCAACACCAAGAAAAGGTGCGAATTTTCGACCAAACTTGGCAGAAACGTAT
Organism: Dynastes maya; assembly: GCA_029619315.2. Classification (NCBI taxonomy): domain Eukaryota; kingdom Metazoa; phylum Arthropoda; class Insecta; order Coleoptera; family Scarabaeidae; genus Dynastes; species Dynastes maya. The sequence goes on along the minus strand of JAROYE020000004.1, from coordinate 52,373,496 downwards.
AACTCTTCAAAGGTAACAATTGATTATAATTTCAAAGAAAAAAAGAATTTTATTTTTATTAATAATGTGTTGCCATCTTCCTCGCTCCCTATTAGTTTCACACTCCCTCACATTTCGTGACATTGATTCCAATAGGTGGCCGATGCCCTCTTGGGGTATGGTGTCCCAACCAACCTGCAATTCATGCCGGGGAGCTTCCAGTGTTTGCAGATGATTTGCTAAGTTCTTCAGTTTTCTCCCCATAATGTCCCACAAGACATGTGTGATTGGCGAGAGGCCGGGAGATATGTGCGGCCATGTCAAGATATTGATATAGGCCTTCTCGACCCGGTTTAGAGAAGTTTTCGCTACGTGGAGACGGGCATTATCCTGCTAGAAAAGTAGGCCTTCGAGCTGCTGAGAATATGGAAGAGTATGGGGTTCCACCACCTCATCAACGTAACACTGGGTGTTCATGGTGCCTCGGATGAACACCAACTGAGACCTAGTACCATATGCTATAGCACCCCATACTATAACTCCTACGCCTCGATGCACGCACCTTTCAGTAGAAAATTGAATATCGCGACGTTCCTCACATCTTCGTCTGACCCCCATGCGGCCATGATGGATTCATATACAAATTTGAAATTCATCACAGAACATCACCCTATGCCACTCTACGTTCCAGTGCATTTGCAACCTACACCATCCCAAACGTTGCTGTCGGTGTTAAGCCGTAAGTGGTAACACAAGGTGGTCGATAGGATTGCAAGCCCAATTCGGCCCAATTCGGCGATAAGCGGTTCGAAGGGTCACAGGACGACTTTCATTATTCAATCATAGATCAGCAATTGACCTGGTACTGGAGAATCCGTCTTATTAGTTCCCCTTCGGCGACTTTTCTATTCCTCTCTAGTCCATGGCTGATAACAGCGTATGGTGGCGGATTGGTTACGGTTAAGGCGATTTGCATTTTCCTCGAACGAAAAACCACCTTCGCGCAAGCCAACAATTCGATCTCTGTCAAATACGCTGGACTGGCGGTAATTTCCACGTTGCCGCACTCTAGGCATAATTAAACCTTCAAAACACGTTAAACAAAAGCATGACAAGAGAAAACGATAAAAATTGAATCAAAACTCGCTAGAAATACACTTGACATTAATGTTAGAAAAGACTGCATGAAGTGTCAGATATGCCATGACCACTTGATCCATCGCAACAAAACTATAATCAATTGTTACCTTTGAATAGTTATACGTTTCTGTCAAGTTCGGTTAAGAAATTCGCGCCCCTTCTTGATGTTGCAATTTCTATGTCATGTAGCATATTTATAGATGTCAGGTTTATGTCAGGAAGAATTAGAACAGTTTTAGGCAACGCTCACGCTTACACGATTGCTGTACTAGAGATCACAGTGATTTTCAAATCCTTTGTCATAATGTCAACGCAACATAACAGTCACTTTATTATCATGGTAGTAAGTTTCAGCATACTCATACAAAGAAATACCATTAAACACCTTCCAATTTCAAGTTAAGCAACTATTACTGGATTATGCTTATTATAACATATTAGAATGTTTAATATTTCATGAATGTTTCACTTCATAATAATAATTATTATTAGTAGGGACGTTCAGTAATTAACGAGATGAACTGCATTAGTGGGAAAATTACTGAACATTATTAGATGAAACTTTCTGTGGGTCAAGTTGGCAAACTTTGGGGACAAATTAAGTCAGTTGTTTGAAAGAAATAAAACCAAACATATCTTTTGTTCATTTCAAAATGTCGGCTCCTCTCGAAACGTGTACGGTGGAAGGGCAACGTTGAGTGATAAGGCTTTTATTATTCGAAGGTGTGAAGTCGGCCGAAATTTCCTCGAGAATGTTGAAACAGTATGGTGAAAAGTGTTTAAGCCGCGGAAAGTGGATTGAACAGTTTAAATCAGGCAGAATAAGTGTCACCGATATTCACCGTTTCGGACGACCGGTTGAAATGTCAACTGACACGCTATAAAATCGCATAAATGATGACAGGTGTATAAAAATCGCGACAATAGCTCAATAGTTCATGTGGTGGCGCAGTGCCTAGCGCGTCGAACTATCAGTCTCGGGGTACTGGGTTCTATCCCTAGGCCCGTTACTCTCAGAGCAAGGTTTTTCGTAGTTTTCCTTGCTCCAAATTTGGCGAATGCTGAGAGGTGAACATCTTAAGACGCTCTACGGGCGCAGGCGTAATCCTGCGTAATAATGACTCATGGCCGGCCGATGCCCCTTGTAATTGGCGAAAGCTGTTGGGGGATGTGAAGGCATGAATTATTATTATTATTATTATTATTATTATTATTATTATTATTTATGTGTAATGTTAATGTTGGAACTGAACTGTGTATTCAATCATTAATGACAAGCCGAATTATCGCAAAATATGTTCGAGATGGGTTCCAAGACAGTTGACTCAAGTTCATAAAGACACCCGTGTTCGCATTTGTTCCGAACCCAAACGACGGTTTTTAACGGAAGGTAATGACTTTCTAGACCGTGTTATAACCTGCGATGAAGCATGGATTCACCACTATGGCAGCAAGTTCGAAGACAACGAAGCTGTACACAAGTGGTTCGGGCACCAAGAATTCTTCAGCATTGGAATTAGAAAGCTAACAAAGCGATGAGAGAAGTGTTGGTGGAGACTACATTGAAAAGTAGTGTAAATTTCATTGTCATTGAATAAATTGTTTTTTTTCCACAGTCATTTGTCTCGTTAATTACTGAACGGCCCTCGTATTATTATTATTATTATAGCCTGAGACTTAATTTAGAGAGGACCTATCTTCAAGCCGCCTAAAATGTCAAAATTAACACATTTCGAACAATCTCTAAGCGTTATTCTAATATATGAATCGATAGCAATAAACGAAGTGAATAAACTCTTTAACGGCGTATGGTTGTACTATTAATAGAAATAACTAGACATATAAAACAAAGAATTGTAAACAAATCAAAGAAGGCGCATTAAACTATGTGCAACAAAATAATAAAACGAGCAATACAAACGTTATATTTGATAGTTATAGCTCGTATAGGTTAATGATGCGATGCGAACCTTGGGGACTCGACTTGATATTTTTAAAGAAGCAGCAAAAATAATAAAGCAAACGTGATGTGTTGCATAATTTATACGGAGTGACCTTGCGCAGACAGCACGTAGTACATAAATACGGAGGTAAAAAACTGAGAGTCGCGAGACAAAAATCCCATTAGCTTCTATTTGACGCATTCATGATGCAATTAACAATTTTGCGGATGTAAGTGCCGTTGTTAATAGGTTTTTTGGAACTTCTTCATTAATCTTTTGTTAGTTCAAAGTTAACGAACAAAAAAACAAAGTTTACCATTCAATAAATTAATCAAAAGCAATCAACTTCACTGTTCTTTTAACACTAGAACCGCCGAGAATTCATCATACCTCGAATCGCCGCCCCGGTCACATTGACCGGTGATTAAAACTCAATTTTGTTTCGACTGTTTTTATTAATTAACATAATTTGTTTGCCTAAAAGTGTATATTTACTCACAAAATATGAAAATAACTTCTAACTTAACTTTGGTATTTTAAATATCGTTATAATTTTTGCAATAAGTTACTTTAAATCCACATTTTCCACATACGTTCTTGTTACAGTTCTTACATCTATCGTAAATCTTATTTTCACATTTCTTTCCTTGAAATTGTCCATTGTCACATTTCTTCCTTTCTTGGTGTAAGGCTCTAATAATTTTAGAACGACGTATTCACCAAGTGATTGTCCTATTGGTCTCGAATCATCTTTTCCTAAATATGGGAAGGCATTCAGCACATATTTAGCTTTAGTGTCAACAGCAAGCCAAAATTTAATGCCAAACTTATCCGATTTATTGGACATATATTGCATAAATCGACATCTTGCTTTTGTAGGAAAAAGTTGTTCGTCTATTGTTATGTTTTCTCCGGGCACATAATAAAATTTGCAAGCAAATTTTTCCCATATATCAGAAACTAAAGCAAACTTGTCATGTTCCAATCTTTCTTTCCTTGTAGACTTGAGATCGAATCTGAGATATCGCATGATTTCTCTAAATTTGTTTCTAGACATCGTTCGACTAAAAAACGATATTCCCCACTTTTTAGACCGCAAAGAATCTAATTCTAAGTGACTGGAACACTGAGCACCACGTGCGTATAGAATAGCAACATAGGATTCTAGATCTCCAGTCAAGACTTGCAATTATCTTTAAATTGCAAGTCTTGACTGTCTAGTCGTCTTCTAGCTTCAGCCTCGGTGCATTGTTTTGTGTCTCAACATCGAGTCATCGATAAATAATCACCAGAAACTACTCACATTTTCTGCAGTTACTTTTTGTTTTGCATAGCCTGTTGACTCAGGATTGTCCCTGAATATATTGAGTTGAGTTCTCCTGCCTGCAGTAGGCTGACTCGCAGAAATTACTTGCCATTGGGAATTGTCTCTTGATTTGCAAAGTGCACCAAGACTGAAGGAAAATCCTTTTCCTGTTGGTTTCTTTTGCTGACGGTTAGAACGAACAGACGTTTTCACTTCCTGCTTATCACTGAAACAAGCACTAGTCATTGTAACCGTTACATCACAAACTGTCATTGTCAGATTCATCACTATTTTGTTCCTCACTCGCAACAATTCGAGAACGAATTTCATTTTCACTGTCCGTACTAACTGATTTAGAATCATTCTCGGAATTTTCTGGTGAAAGATTTTCCAGTTCGTCTAAATACGCTAAAGCTTGTGCAGCCGAGAGGCCTCTACTGGACCACATACTGTTCAGTCTAACTAAACAGGACGAATGCGCTTTCAGAGTACTGCCGATTTTTTTATGTGTTCACAATAGTGCAGGTTGAAATTTGCAAAATATTTTGTACGCATGCGCCAAATTAAGTCTGCGCATGTGCGACAATAAAAAGAGCACGAGTAGAAACAGGTTCTTTGTCGAGGGCAAGGCAGAACATGTCGAAACAAGTACGAGCAAATAGGAACAAGCTCTAATCGGTTGATGCAATTATATGCCTTGTTTTATATGTAATAAATTATGTATATATTTACATGAGGTACATATCTAAATGTTTAGTTCTTTCAAATGTTGCAACCAAAAAAAAGAATTGGCAAATAAAGTTTGTCAACACATTTTTTTAACGTACCGGTAAATTTCACCGGGGCGGCCGTTTAAGGTAAAATTTCCCAGAACACCGCTTAGAGTTCTACAAAATATTCAAGATTTTGTGAGAGCTTTGTCAAACTAAATTTAGGAAGTCACATGATTTCAAGTTCATATCAAAATTAATTCCGTTGAAAAAAAAACTTGACCATTGAAAAACGGTCAAATTGACCGGTGCGGCGGTTCTAGTGTTAATAAACATTTGTACTATTACTGTCTTCTGATTTCCGCCAATGAATGTATAATTTAGTATCGAGTCCTATTCGAGCATGTATTTCTAGTTAATAAAAATATTGCAACAAATAATTGCATAATTAATATATCGAACGAAAACATACTATGAATTCAAATTACCAAAACTAACACCAATATACATATGTATATGATATAACTGCAGAACCTTGGATATCGATTAATGTATGTGTGCCTAGTTTAATATTTCTCAACAATTTTGCATTTGGAAATGACAGAATTGCGTTGGACACCATTATACTGAACTGGTTTAAGCGATATAACCCAGTTTCATCATGTCTTTCCAGTTGCTCACACATTTTCGTAATTAACAAATATCAAAAGTTATATACGCTTGCAAGATGTTTAAAATTGAGACGATTGATTCATAAGATTCAGAATAATAAAGCAACAGCAGGTTTAATTCCTTTGCATTTACATAAACCATCCGGTTAGTATTGTTACAGCTCACATGCGGATGGATAGTCTAGCTGAAGTAATATTAATGTATGTGGGCAAAACCTGTTACGTAATCTAAAAGTTATTACAGCTATTGAATGAAAATGACGCTCGAACTCTATTTTCATGCAATGAACTCTGCGCTTTAACTTTGATTGTAAGTTGAGTGTAAAATACAGGGCCCGTCTAAAAATCATTTGCAATTTTTTAGAAATGGTAGGAAATTATAAAATTGAAAAATAATTGAAAAAAAAACCTTTTTAGTATTCCTTCTACCGAAAATGTCTTATTTGAGAATTTAATGGTGATGCTATGAATTATGTTACCGGAAATTCATACAACTACGCTAATTTAAGTTATTGACAAACACTATTGAATTTACTACTTAGATCAGAGATACGGATTTTCGACTTCCAACATATAATGTTGAGCTGTTTCAGTAATTTCCAAAGGTTTAACATTGCTTATACGTTTTAAACTCAGCAAATGACTAAATGTTTATTTAATAATAATAGTAATAATAAATTAGGTTGCTGATTAGCGCCAACGGGCAGTGGCGGAGGTTCGATACAACCCTCAGTATAACTGCGAGTCTCAACCAGATCTGTTGTGTATACATGTACGCTGCCGTAAATACTATTTCGTAGTTCTACGTTTGTTTTAAAAATGTTGCCACGTCGCGAAAACGACCAATGTTGGACAAAGTTACAGAATTTATAGCAGCAATGCTTGACCTAAATTATGATGGCGTTAAAATTCAATGTGTAGTTTGTAATATCCCTTCATTGTGTTGGTCCAAAAGGGATTGTCTACGTCACGTAAATAGTAAACAGCATTCTTCAAAAAAAAATTGCACACGACATTATGACAAATTTAAATTTAATTTATGTGTTACCTTTATTGCATGTAATCTACCGTTTAATTTACTAGACAAAGAAGCATATGTCTTCCGTTGGAATAAATATTCGGACTGCAAATTACCAAGTCGGGCATCGTTACAAAGAATTGTGTCATCTGCTCGTGAACATGTTGAAAAAAGAATTAAATCGCAGTTGAAAGATAAAAAACTGTGGTTATGTGTGGACGAAACAACAAATAGTAAAAAACATTCTGTAGTTAATGTAATGGTGCGTACAATGGAACCACATCAATCGTCACCTTCAATTCTATTAGCTTCCAGACGAGTATAACAATGTACTGCCGAAGTAATTTCAAAGTTAGTGTTAAATACATTGGAAAAGTTTGAACTTTCAACAAACCAACTGTTGATGTTTATGAGTAATGGTGCCGCACATGCTTTCTGTACATTTAAACACAGCAATGTAAATATGTCTTGTTAACGGTTGTCATGGTAACCAAACAATACTAACATCACTTGGATGCAATAACCGGATGCAGGACATGCGTTTATGTCTAGATAGAACCATGTATGCAGTTTATTCTAAAACATTTCCGTTAAAATGTGCACTTCGGATTTTTTGAAGGACATAGATACAATCAGAGGAAAAAGTATTCCTACATTGAGCGTTGTTGCATCAACATTAACATATTTTTGGTAAAAAATAGTTTGCTAGTGTTACTATTCAGTAATAGTTAGTAAATCAAATTGATAATAAAAAAATGTATGTTTTAAATTTCAAATCGATACCAGGTTACACAAAAATACGCAATTCTAAAATGTACACAAAATTTTAAAGGAAAAAATATTCATACAATACGAAGTAGGGAACGTCTCGATTAGTGAAGGGAAGTTTCAGCCGTACAAACGTATCTGCTAGTCAATATTACGTATGATAGATTACTGCATGTGGACATCCCTGGTTTCAAGATATCAAACTTTACGACTTTCAACGCAATCGCTACATTGTAAGAGGTAGTAAATTTAATACACATGGAAAACTTTTTTTTATTATTAATTTTAGGGAAAAAAGTGAATCTTTATAAAAACTTCTGCTTTCTAAGAAAGTGGTATTAACACATTGAAATTTGAGGTAGCATATACAAGCTAGTCAAAAATGGGTATGTCGCATTGGTACGTTGGCAAAAATTTTCGAATCTTGAAATTTTAACTTCGAATTCTTAAAAATCATAATGAATTAGTCCTGTAAAGTGGTTTTCGTTTTTCGGGAGGAAGATTCGGTGTTCGTATAGGCAAAAATTACAAAATCATATTTTTGATAATAGATAGATAGGGGCAATACTTCCGTTATGATTTCAAGGAGGGCAAGCGTCAAGAGGGGTGGTCCGCGAATAGTGGGAAAAGAAGCGTTTGACTCGAGGGAACCTACAGTTAGTCAGTAGAGAAGATGTCGTTGCCGGGTGAACAATGTGCGTTTATTATTGAAACTTTTCTAACAAACGGGAATTCAGTGGTGAACGCGCAACGTGCATTTCGAACAAACTTTAATTCAGCCTCCCTGGCTCCCGTTCCTCAAAGACCAACAATCTTGAAGTGGATTCGAAATTTTAGAGCCACAAGTTCCGGAACTCAAGGTCAGGGGCAAGGGTGTGGTCGACCACGCAGTCCTCGTACCTCTGAAAATTTTGCGAAAGTAAGACGTGCCATCCTCCGATCTCCACGGGCGTCAACCCGCTATTGCATGTCAAGTCGCTCAGTACGCCGTATTTTGCACGAACAGCTTCATTTTCACCCATACAAGATGGTGATCGTGCAGGAACTGTTACCGAGGGACCTCGAAAATCGTGTAAACATTTGCCGGCAGCTTCTTAACGACATTCCACCTGCCGATATTGTCTTGTTCAGCGACATGGCTCATTTCCACCTTCGCGGAACTGTAAATCGCCCAAAACTTTCAGTATTGGAGTGACGCAAACCCAAGGAAGTTGCACGAAAGACCACTACACAGTCCTAAGGTAACCACATGGTGTGCCATAAGTAGTCGTGGAATCATTGGTCCCTATTTTTTTTGAAAAGGGAGAAATGACGGTCACAGTCATATCTGGTCGGTACATTGACATGTTACAGAACTTTTTTGGAACAAACCTGAATGATCTTCACCTTGCCAATGTTTGGTTCCAATAAGGCAGTGTGAGTAACAGCTCACACAACCCGGCGATTTATGGAGGTTTTGAGGCAGATGTTTCCTGGGAAGCTCATTTCAATGACGGGTGACATTGAATGGCCGACCTGATCACCAGATCAAATCCCTTGTGACTTCTTCCTCTGGGGTTATCTCAAGGCTGAAGTCTATAAACACAGACCCCGCACTTTGATGGCATTAAAGGCGGCCATTCGCCAAGAAATCCAGCTCATACGGATCGACGTCTTACAACGGGTGACGGAAAACTACCGACTTAGGCTTCAGAATTGCATTGCCATTGGTGGTCGTCATTTATCCAATGTTTTGTTCAAAACCTATTAATGTTAAACTTTAAGGTTGATAAAATAAGTGGATATCAATAATTTTTTTATTTTATCTTACTTTCGTTTGTTTTGGCTTCCTTGAAATCATAACGGAAGTATTGCTCCTCGCTGTATGACTGTATATTTGAACCTATGTAGTTTGTTAAGAATTACAAACTAGGTTCAAATATACAGTCATGTCTATCTATTGTTAAAAATATGATTTTGTAATTTTTCCCATACTCTACCCTATTACAGTGAACATACACCTTGATATTAAGACATTTCTAATCAAAGTTGTAATGTTAAGTATTATTTTGAAAATCTAAATACTAGGCAGAAATGTCGGCTACATTGAATGTGGAGGATGAAATAGAAATTGTGCTAATTGTTGCAATACAACAGTATTGAAAATACTTAAAAAATCAAAACATATGGAAATGTTAAAAATAAATTCAATAGCAAGCGTCCAAAACGCGTTCCCTGTGAGGAGACGATGTTAAATGTAGTGATATCTTCAGTAAAAAATCCTAAACATACCTTGTGTAAAAGGGCATCTGATGCCAGATAAAGTAGGTGAAGATACAACTGCAAAAATTATGAAAGAGAATAAATTTCACCCATACAAACCACAATTTATTCATACATTGAAAACCCATCGTAGAATAATCATGCATTAAAATTTACCAGTCGTATCCGAGGTTTGTCATAAAATATGAATTTATGTATAAATATGGAACTTCCCTGCAGCTGCAATTGTGCATCATTGTACATATGTATTGCACTTTTTAATTTAATAAATAGAAATTGTTAATATCCGCACATTGTTGTAATAAGTCATTTTAGATCGCATAAGATAGCATAGAACAATCGACATCCTTATAAATTGAAAGAAATGATTCATCCGATTACGTTATCCTCCTAAATAAATCGCGGAAATAGTATTGCGAATTTGCAAAACCATAGTACCGACATACCTAGCGACAATAATAACGATAACTGCAGCAATAAAAATTACAATGCGAAAACGTTTTAGAAGATCGTTTCACGTGACCGAATTTGGCGCAACGGCGTTCAGTTGACGCCATCTGATCCTGCCGCACGTGTACCGTCGAGCTTGGAATCCGAACATCTACATATGCGGAGTCACCGTACGGCGCGACACGACCGCCGCGAGCTTTGAATATAAAAGATCGCATTGGCATTGGCGTTCTCGCATGCATACGAGGCTTACCTTTTTATGATTCCAGACTACGTTGACGCTGGGCTTGCCCCGGCGAAAATCCGACTGATCGATAACGTCATCGTGGACTAGAGAAGCGGTGTGGATCATCTCCGAGATCATGGCGACCTCTCTCTGTGCAGCGAGTAAGCTGTGGAAGAGGAAAACAAAAGAAATTAACTTTTAGATTCGATGACGCTATCGTTCGAATAAAATTTCGCATCAGTTTGCATATAATCAAAACACTGTGGTGTCTCGTAATTCCAATCCCGAATTTTACTGGCTACATGCGATGTTATTTTGTTGTAATTTCTTGTTAATTTACGCTTTTAAGAAAGTAAGTATTTGGTACATTCACAATTAATACTTTTTGAATAAAATCTAACAATGGATCCAAAGAGAATCCAAGAATAATTCTAGAAAGAAACAGATTTGGTTGAGCATAATGAAGAAGAGAGGAATTCTAAGCAAATTGCAGACAAGTAAAATAATTATAAATCTAGCTCAAGACTACAGCATTCTTAGGTCTAATGTGGCAAAATTTGGGTAACAAAATGTAAAGATTATAGGCGAAATTTCGACTAATTCGGGTAATGATCTGTGACAAGGCTAGGTTAACTTTTAAATTTTGTCACACGGGTGTTGCTGTTTATTCAGACAGTCAAGCAAAGTCGAAACTGGTATAAAAATGCATGAACGCGCTAGACAGACAAGGTAACTGGGCTAAGGTGACCCTGGTCTGGGTACCAAGATATGAGGGCCATCGAGGCGGAGAATGTCAAGACAAACGAACTAGCACGAGTAGGCCCGTCAATTGCTGACAAAAACTCGACACCTTCTGTAGGCGCAGTATACACGGTAATTAAAGCAACTACTATTCAGAAGAAAGAGAAATCACAAGACCGGTGACAAAATATTCAAGGTCAGAGACAGGTGAAGCAATTTCTGATTGGACACACACAGGCCTAAATTTACAACAAACCTACTTGGCAGAGAGACAAAGTCTCAAAGCGTAACGTAAACAGTACAGCAATTGAGAAACCATAATAGATCTGAAAAGTTCATAGTGGGATAGGTCAGAGACCACCTAGTAATCTTCTTGCCACAGCGAATTCCTAACGAAAGTGAAACTGGGCTGTTTGAAAACCGTTTGCAAAATCAAAGTTACATCATCCAAAAAGAAATAAAGCTTTTAGGACATATGTACACTACTGGCCATAATTATTTGCCCACCTAAATTTTTGCTTCGGTTTTAGAAAATTATTTATTTCTTGTTATTTAGGGGGTATAACTATTTATTTACAAGTAAAAGAATTTTATCACATTAAATAATTTCCCAAAAGACTCGTCTTATACTTAGTTATCCATTGAATCTCCTTAATCCGATAATTAGGGGTCCCAGGTAGGGCCATAACAAGACCCGAAATGTAATACAGTTATTAGAGCAATGCAACTGCGCTGAAAGCCAGTGGCGGACGCATAAAAGTTTACACAAAATAAATTAAATGTGATATATGCTCAAACACTTACCGTTTTAAGAGTCCTCCGTGAAATCACAAAGTGGATAATGCCTATTTAATATTTGTAATATTAGATATGCTTCTAAAGTTGTTTCGGCAAAGTGAGTGCGGCGTGAAGAAAAAGTGTTTTTGTATGCCGAAAACGAACGTTCTACATCTAGTGACGTTATATTTGCGTAAGTAAAATAATCTTTCAAATAACTTAACGGCTCTGTTGACGCACCTTCACAAATTTGTCTTAATGTGCCAAAATCAGGGTCTTTATCTAAAACACTTTCAAACCTTTCTAAAACGCAAACATTTCTTGCGTCTTCTATCGTGCATAGCTGTGCGTGAACATGTTGCACTATTTGCAAAGATTCCACTAATGACACCGAAGAATTTTGTAATTTTTCTATTGCATCCGCTAGTCCCACGTAATTGTTCTGAATAATTTCCAAATCTGTTTTAACTTGACTATCCTGAAATTTCAAGCGGCTTATCTTGATAGCCGTAGCTTCCTTTGGGTCGAATTCTAAAATCACGTTCTTTATATTCTCAAAATATTTAAGATAATAAAATGCAGCCTGAACCATGTTCCCCAAGAGTAGATAGGTTGTGGTGGTTCAGGAATACCGGGGCATAGTCTATAAAATTCCCGAATACGTTTTGGGGATTTTACAAACACAGCTTTTGTACGTGCTATTAGAGCGTCTACCTCGGGATAACATTTTCTGATACTATCTGCTACGAGACTGAGAGTATGAATTTTACATGTAATATGCAACAAGTTAGCACAATGTTTTTTAAGAGATCGACCTACAGCAAGCATGTTTGCGGCACCATCACTCATAAACATCAACAGTTGATTTCTTGAAATTTCAAACTTTTCCAATGTATTTAACACCAACATTGAAATTACTTCGGCAGTGCATTGTTGTATTCGTTTGGAAGCTAGTAAAATTGAGGGTGACGGTCGATGTGGTTCCATTGTGCGCACCATTACATTAACCACAGAATGTTTTTTACGATCTGTTGTTTCGTCCACACATAACCACAGTTTTTTATCTTGCAACTCCGATTTAATTCTTTTCTCGACATGCTCACGAGCAGACGGCACAACTCTCTGTAATGTTCTCCCACTTGGTAACTTAAAGTCCGAATATTCATTCCAAAACGAGACGTATGCTTTCTTCCTTAGTAAATGAAATGGTAAATTACATGCAATAAAGGTAACACATAAATTAAATTTAAATTTGTCATAGTGAAACATGCCCTGCACTATTTACGTGCCGTAGATAATCACTTTTCGACCAACACATTAAATCTATTTTGCACACTACACATTGAATTTTAACGCCATCACACTTTAAATCAGGCATTTCTGCAATAAATTCTCTTATTGTGTCCAACTTTAGTCGTTTTCGCGACGTAGGAAACATTTTTAAAACAAACGTAGAACTACGATATAGTATACGACAGCGTAGATGCATACACAACAGATCGGCATTTGAGTCGCAGTTATACTGACGCTTATACCGAATTGTCCCGGCCGTGTTTATTTCGTGTAAACTTTTATGCGTCCGCCACTGGCTTTCAGCGCAGTTTGCGTTGCTCTAACAGTTATCCTTCACTAATAAATATTTAATGTTGAGCAGGTAAAGATCACAGTTCCCTATTTACCCCAACTAGAATTAAATTCATAATTCTAGTTGGGGTAAATAGGGAATTACTTTTTTATTTTTTTTTATTATTTTTAATTAATTAATAGTTATTGTTCTTTCAAAGAGTGAATATCGTTAAAAAAATTATCTAAAACTAGTATTAAAATGCCGGAAACAAGAGAGTTGCCTTTAGAAATCCGCACAATGATTGTTGCTTTACATAATCTTGACCGAAGTAGTAGATATCACAAGAAAATTGAAATTAAGTCGCCGAGCTGTTGACTATAACGTTAAAAAATATTAAGGGGCTGGCGCATTATTAAATAGAAAACGAAAAGGACGATGGAAAGTGACAACACCAGCGGAAGATCGTCGAATAATTACGACGAGTAAACGGAATAGACAAAAAACTGCACCTGAAGTAACTCCTGAAATAAATATTCAGCGTGAGAAATGAGAGGGTGGTTTATTTGGCCGAATAGCGTTGCGTAAACCAAGCAAAATAAAATAAGACGGCTGCAATGGGCTAGAGAGCATCAATATTGGACAGTTAATGAGTGAAAAAATGTTTTGTAGATCGATGGGTCCAAATTTGAACTTTTCGGTTCCAAGAGAAGAACGTTGGTTCGAAGGTCGAAAAAAGAACGAGCAAGTTATTACTGATAAGTTTTTCCAGCTTCGTTTAAAATATAAGTTTGTTGTCTTTTCACAATAAGAAACCAAAAAATATGCTTTCTGATTCGGTATTGAACATTAAATTAACCCTACGAAATACTGTACAATAATTTACAATTTGCAAATATAAGTTTTTAACAGAAATTTCCAAAAATATATCACAATTTCAATATGACCCCAATTTTTTGCTCGCCAGTGTAGTAAAAAGTTATTCTTCTTCTCCTTCTTTTTCTTTTTCTCGTAAATCCTAATGCCCTATCAAGGCGTCGGGGTTGGATCCTTTAGCTTTCGACCCATCAGCTCTTCAGGTCACCCACCAAATCCTTCATCTCCCCTAGTGTCTTCCTCCTTATCCTTCCCGCCTCCGCCACCTGCTCCATCCACATTTTTGCCGGTCTTCCTCCTTTTATTCTCTTTCCAATTTTGACCTCCTATATATTTTTCACCAGTTTATTATCGTTCATCCTCATTACATGACCATACCAATTTAACTTCCTTTTTGTTATGTGTTATTGTTTCCTGGTTTAATTCTTGACCAATATCATCGTTCCTTCTCCCGTTCGGCCGAGTCTTTCCTGATATTTTCCTCAGGTGTTTCATCTTTTCTGCTGTTATTGCTTATTTATGGTTATCCAAGATTCACATCCGAATGGCAGTGTTGGGATATTTATTTTGTTGTATACTTGCAGTTTCACGTGTTGTCCAATCTCCTTCCTTCCAAGTATTGTATAGCTTAGACTATAGCAAATCTTTGTAGTTTTTCTTCTTCTGTTGGCTATCTCATGATCTAATTTTCCATCATTTGAGAACATGACACCAAGGTATACGCTGTAACTTTTTCAATCGGTAAATTCTTGCAGTTTATTTTATTTTTTCTGGTTCCATTCGGTTTTTGATTTATTATTCATGTATTTACTTTTTCCGACGTTTACTTTCATACCCATTCAAAAAATTATTTAAAAACAATTTAGTATTGATGCACTATCAGTGATAGTAAGATTTATAGGGTAGTATAATAGATAACGAAAGGTATTGGCACACTCCGCACCCCATAAATTGTTTAAAGTTACGATTCAGAAAATTGTTGGTTTCCTTCCGTAACTGATAAAAGGGTTAGTTGTTTTAACACCATTTATCCTACTTGTGCTACGCAAGATACGTAGAAACCTCAGTTGTAACGTTCTAGTTCTAGAATAAATGATAATTTTAATGCAACTTAATTACATCGTAAAAAAGAACTTAATAGTTAGACAAGATCAATACGTAATAACCTGTCCAGATACATAAAACTGGAGAAAGTTCAATATCTAGAGACACCGGTTTCGATTTCCTAGACGTTGTCAATCATGATGGCATTTGAAAACTTGAATAGAAGTAAGCACATCGGCACCAAAGTTGGTTTAAGATTTAACGAGTGCAATAGATATTGCAGCGGAATTTCGGTTAGATAATTGTATAGATGATTCGATTAAATGGATGTTTCGGGGTCGACACAATTGTCAATAAAATCGGAAAGTATTATCCAAACAAGAGTATTAAAACCAGCAACGCTGTGAAATAGGTTCTTCTTATATTTTTACAAAGATACAAGATTGTCGGATTGTAAAAAAATGTGAATAAGGAGGAAGATATATTGAAGTCATTGACGTGAAAGTCAGTGGCGGCTCGTGGGTATTTAGCACTGGGGACTCTTAACGTTTAACAGATACAAATAATAGTAATAAAAACGTTACAAAATGTTACAACGAGAACGTTATCAAAAGAAAGGGCATTATGTGTTGCATTAGACACCGTTGTGTATGTTGTGTTAGACACATTAGAAGTAAGCGTGGGCTCTCCCCACTTCATCTATCATCGCGCTCTGTAACAATGTCTGTAACAGTCATGTAACTAGTTCAAAATAAAACTTATTGTTAAAGTAATATTGTTTATATGTGCAATATATACAAAACAAATAACAAGACACTGCTCATAGCGGACCCTGTTATAAAGGACACCCGTCTATAACGTACTTATCTAGTCATCCGTTCAAACTCCTGTAAATGGCCTAGAAACTTTTCTGTTATAACAGACCCTATATAACAGACACTCCGGATATAACAGACCAATTTTCACGTTCCGAACTTATTATAACCTGTTATAACGGACGCAAAGACTTGTCCGAACTTGTTTGTCTGCGGTCAGCACTCAGCAATCGGTAAGCGTACGTGTACTGTGGTGGTTGAGCAGTGCAATTCCAATTATCCTACACGTTTTGTGCTTAAGGGTCACTAGCTGTGAAAAAGAAGCATGTTTCTCTCAGCTTACAAGAGAAAACTGACATTACAAACAGCATATAAAATGCAATCGCCCAAGCAGAAATTGTCCTCGTAAAAATTTGTCGAAACAAACCGTTTCGACAATATCGACAAATCGGTCAAAAATACTGGAAGCGGCAGGCAGCAAATCACTAAACATCAAGAAAATACGCAAGCCCCTCCGACAAGACGTTGACAGCGCTTTGCTGAAGTGGTTTCGAACGCAGAGATCAGTAAACAGTTCCATTAGCGGCCCAATATTGAAAGCTAAGGCAGAAGAACTAGGAAGGTCGCTCGACAATGAAGATTTTGCATGTTCATCCGGATGGTTAGAAAGGTTCAAAGCACGTAATGGAATCGTATCGGGAAAAATACAATTTCTGATTGGATGCGCAATGTTTTTAGCAATTTGGGACTAAGCTACAGCGATGAAGACATTTTTAATTGTGATGAGACTGGACTCTTTCATAAATTAAAACCAGACCGTATATTAAAATTTAAGGGCGAAAAGTGTTTTGGTGGCAAGCAATTTAAATTATGTGTGATGGTTTTGGTCTGTGTTAATATGAATGGTGAAGAAAAGCGCAAATTACTTGTAAATATCAAAAGGCAAGATGCATGAATAACATACAAAGATTGCCAATCTGATTTACTGCTAATAAACGTGCCTGGATGACTGCAAAAGTATTCGAAGAGGAGCTACAACTATGGAATGCAGAACTGCGTCGGAATAATAGAAAAATATTGCTTCTTCTGGGCAACTGTCCCGCCCATCCAAAGCTACAATTTTCAAATATCAGTCTCATATTCCTACCACCAAATTGCACCGCATCTTTACAACCCTGCTGTAAAGTCTGCCCAGTCTCATGGTCAAACTGCTAGAAGCGACTGATGGTAGTGACAATTTTCAGTTGTCTCTGTTGGATGCTATATATATATTGGCACAATCTTGGGACATGGTATCCAGTGAAACCATTAGAAACTGCTTCAAACATTCAGGTATTGCCTGGAGAAACTATGGTTTTGAAGAGGAAAATGATTACCTATAGCAGAATGGTTGCTACTGAACAAGGAAGGTGACGTGGATGAAATGGATCTACCCCTGAGCGTTTGGCTGAAAAAGTACGTGTCGGAAAATACCCCCGACACTTTCCCACACCTGAATAATTTTGTTGATGTAGGTGATGACTTAATGACGTCTGAAACTCCTACAGACTTGAAAATCGTCAGCGAAGTTATGCAGCAGAATTAAGATGTACAGAAAAGTGACAGCGGGAGCGATTGAGAACCTGAAAATTCGATTCCAGATCATAGTGATGCATCTCGAGCAACGAAACGTACGTTTCGTTATTTAGAGTCGCTTCAAAATGTTGATGACAAAGTTTATAATGCCGGGTTACAAGTTTCTAACTTTTTAGAACGTCAAAAACCAGTGGCAAAAAGACAAACAACAATTACTGAGTTTTTTAGGGCATTTAGTTTTTAATTTAAAGTTAACGTTCTTCGAAGTTCATTTATTTTAGAATTGTATTTTTTTATTCATTCATTTTAGAAGTTTAATTCAGTTATTAAACGTTTTTTCAACTATCATGTTTACCTTCTAATTATCTACTCATGTAAAGGACACCTGTTATAACAAACTCAAATAAGGTTCCCTAGAGAGTTCGTTATAAGCGGAGTCTACTGTATATACATTGTTTAACTAGGAAAGGGTGTTATGATGATCTAATTCTCGTAATAACTCTTTAATAACACAATGCTACCGGTTTCGAGCCAATATCAGCTCATCCTCAGGCAGGAGTTAACATAATGCAGATAAAAGTTCTGTCAAATTTAATAAAATATTATCTGCATTATGTTAACTCTGAGGAAACTATTTGGTCAAATAATCGGTAAGTCATGTGTGTGGATTAAGGTTTATGTGAAAAGTTGTTCATAATTCACCTTTTACCTGTTAGTGATCAACACAAGGAGCACACTGTCGCACGTTTTTTATACACTGTTTGTACACAAACTTGACTTCTTCCTTTTTGTCAAATGAAATGTTCTGTAATTTGATCAAAATCACTGATGCTGTGGATTATATTTTACATTTATAAAGTCTGTTCTTGGATAAATTACTTCCAAATAATAATAGCAAGGACTGCGAGATAGTATGGCAAACACCAAAGGATCGCTACACTGCTCACCGCACAAGTTATTTGTTTAATTCGGAACAATTGTTTCGGAAATTCGTGGATTGCCACTGTCAACCGTACAACCGAATGATGTGAGAAGCATACCTTAATTCTAAAAAAATGCCTTTTACCGCTTATATATCCTAAAACATGCAAAATGTACAAACATGTGTCCGTTTTATATCAATAAATCCATCAGAGCTGAGTGGCTAAGTGAACCTCTCTCCCTATTTAATATATTTGCATTCTTTTCCGTATAAAAGCGGCTTATTTTCGCGGCGAAGTTATGTTCTTAATTAATTTCAGGTTTTCTAATTTACTATTATACCCGATTTCGTTTATGTGTTACACTACATTTGATGATTCAATCCTCCCTCTAGCGGTAATGATCTATATGTTCTTTGAATCTGATGCCTATCTCTCGTTGCACTTGCCCAATACAAGCTTTATCACAGTCACCGCATGTGAAGAACACATACGCAATCAGGACCACGATCGCGATAGCGATAGCGTTGGCGATTGTGATCGTAGGAAGCAGAGAACACATATATGCGCGTATCTGCGATAAATGCAACATGTTGCTTCTGCACGCGAATGAATGCTGCACAAGTCGATTATATCGCCAGCAGGTCGCAGCAAGTGTGTGCTGTTTTAATTCCTTTCGTGTAATGCATCTGATCGCCAATGCGATAGCTACCGCGATCGTGGTCGTGTATATGTGTTCCTCGCTTTATACATTTCTGACTGTTCCTTCATATCCGGTTTATCTTTCGTATTGCCTAAAAGGTGTCTGAGCATATTTTGCGAACTGAAACACACGTTCATATCTTGTCCCCTAAAAACTGTACTAATGCCTCTCGATGTTCTGTTAAATGGAAGATTCACAAATTTCTTATCGCGGGTTTCTGGCTATGTAGTACCTTTTTAAGATGCGATCGACATCAATAGAAGAGTAAATTAACTACATTTCTTATAAATTGAAGTTCTTTATTGTATCTACTTTTATTCAAGAGGAACTTTACCAATCTGTTAATTAAAGAACTAATCCCGGTCATTTTGTGTTGTCCACAGTTAGAATCTGTCATAACGTATCTATTAGTGTTAGTTTCCTTTCTATAGATGTTTATTCCAGTTTTTTGTTGTTTATAATTACTAGATTATGTGGGAACTGTTGGTTGTTCATTTCTTCCGTTACTACGAATTTTGAATTTTATGTTACGGAATAATGCTTTTTTAGTATAAAAAATCCCGAAAATGTCGTCCACATACCTAAGCCAGACTCTAGGAAAATATACGCTGTCCTTTCTCATACACGTTTCAAATTTGCTCATGAAAGGAGACAATGGATTTCCCATCACTGTACCTTCTAGTTGTTCATAATACTTGCCATCTATTTGAAATAGATTTTGATTCATGCAAAGTGAAGTTAATCTTTTGCATCTATAAAATCGCATGCGGTGATTGTGATAAAGCCTATATTGGACAAACAAAACGGGCGATAGGCGCCAGATTCAAAGAACATACAGCTCACTACCGCTATGGAAGGCTTGAATTGTCAAGTGTAGCACAACACATAAACGAAACCGGGCATAATATTAAATCAGAAAACCTCAGTTTAATTGAGAACGTAACTTCGCCGTAAGAATTAGACGCTTACAAAACTATTTATATGAAGAAGAATGCAAATCTGTTAAACAGAGAAACAAAGGCTATTTTTTGATAACTTTTTTCTAGCTACATTTTTTTGTTTTTTGAAAGAAAATGATTCTTCTACCGCCACAGTAATAAAAAAATGTCTTCCGAATTGCCTATTAGAACACGAGAAAGCAGCATTAAGAGAGAGTACTACTAGTACGAATTCAAACATCGGCCGTGAAAGCCTACAGTTATTTTTAGAATAGAGAGTATCTCACAAAAGTTTATCGTTATTACGTACGTAATATTTTGTTAATACATTATGTCAAAGTATCTTTTTCGAAATATTATTTTTCACCCAGTTGGAACTATTTATTACTTATTTAAAATATACCAAATATTATTTAAATAAAGCCTATTAGAAGAGATATAAACAAATATTTTTTTATTATTTTTATGCTTGACCATTAATGGGTTAAATAGAAATTAATTATCTCCCGTAAATATTTCTCCTAAAAAGCATCTTGCATCAAAAGTACAAATATTGTTTCTCGTTAAATAAAAATTAAAGGTGCAATTAACAATTTCAATGATTTTTTTCTCTTTAAAGTTTTCATTAAAAAAAAATTGAATTTTAAAATTAGGTCTTGGTACACGAAATTTTAAAAACATTTCAAAGGAGGAAAAATTAAAATTTTGCAGAAGACTGTTCAGGCAGTTAAAATTAACACACGATAAAAAAATTAATCGAAAGCATAGTTTTCGAAAAATTTGATGTAAACTATAAAAGCAAATTTGGGTGACTATATAAGGAACGATAAAAATCTTTTTTTAATGCATCATCAATCTTTACCCAAATTACAGAGACAATTCGGAACCATTACTAGTTAATCAATATTAACGGCGGTAATAGAGTGGAACAGATATAACTAGACATCCGGTACTGCCGGTACTTGAAAAACGCTAACCGAATTTAATTACGGATTCCAAAAGCGATTCTCGCGTGGCCAATTAAAAGCGTTAATATATTCGGCAAATGTTAATACGTACGCGATTACGCCCGATACAATGAAAGTTTTTTTCCTCTGCGCTGTTTCATTTTCATTCGAACATCATAAATACGTTGACCTTTTACGTTTGCGAAAGAGAAACAAAACTTTCTTTTCGTCCGGCAAGCACACTTGCGATTGCGAACGATCGGTAATATCGGTTGAATCCGACCTGGCAGACCTACATAATCGCATTTTCTATGCTGCGCTGTATAGATTTTTCATCGCCTTTCTTTCAATGTTTTAGCAGCTGTCAAAAATTAATAGCGTACGTTTGTTTGGAAACTAGAGATGTTGAGTTTTGATCATATCCAAGGAATTTTTAAGGTAAATCTTCTGAATTATTGAAAATTGATTGAATTAATTGACCAAAATCCGCAAGGTAAATAGTCAACACAATCAGACTTCACAGTTTTTGCAACAGAAAAACTTTGCGAAGAATATCAATTGGATCTATACATCCAGAAGATCCCATACCTTATCCCTTGACATCCCTTGCACATAGCACCGAAAAGCAAATTGAGGCATTTTCTCGTTTTTGTAGGTAACACTTTACACAAGAACAATATACAGTATGACAATTTTAAAACTTGCAATGGGCTATATGCCAGAAACAAGGCAAGTCATCAAAAATGTGAAGCCACAGTCGACCCACCCCCCACCAACCCTCTAAGCTCCAGACACCTCAATAAAAGAAAATTAAATGACAACCTCCTGATTGTGACACATCAGCTCTCGAAATGTACTTTCCAGTGGTACCATAACACGAGGGCGTCCACGATCCGCAGTTACTGATTTCAGGCTTCCAGTTTCACGAAGACGTCTCTCAATTCTTGCAAATGTTTTATGATTCGGCACCTGACGATTTGGAAATCTTTCTTGGTATACTCTCACGCTTTGCCGACAATTTCCCTCACAAAATCCGAGAACCAGCAACATATCAGATTGCTCATCATAGGAATACGCTGCAGCCATTATTGTCAATACACTCAATAAGCAACTCAAAAAAACAACTTCGAAATTATTAAAACACGTCCAACTACAAACAGGAACCAAACGAAGATCACAAAAATGCGAAACTACTTAATTTTTACCACACTAAACTTCTGTGCTTTTGACATGTAGCAAACAAATGATACTCATTTGTCGTTAAAAGATAGTATTCCGGTTAACTAGATTATTGCTAGATTATTCATATCAAAAAAAGCATATCAGCAGATCAGATTTTATTTTTTTTTCGGAGAAACCGTAATAGTTATCAAAAATTACAAAGATACAAAAAATGTTCCTAAAGAAAATATCTTTTTGTAACAAACAATTGAAAGTTCTCAGTCTAAGCACTAGAAAGTTATCACCAAATTTGTATTGCGACATTTTAATTTAATACACTTACAACCTACCGATGAAGACCAAAACCATCTCGAAACGTGACTTATAGTCACAAAACACTCCATATCAAAAATTATAACAATCGATCAAAGCCTCCTATTTTTATACGCAAAATTATTTTTTTTTTCAAACAACTTTCACGTCTTGTACCAACTTAACGAGGCGACTTTGGATATAGGTAAGTTGGGTTAAATCTTCTTATTTTAATCCCAAGAGTCTGTAGTTAAGCTATGTCCCAACATTTTGGAGACACCCAGTATATATAAATTTCCATCTACACTATTTAAGAAGAAGTTGCAGTTTCAGTATTTTTAAAAAGTTTCATCTAATCTTACTTTTATTCTCGAATGAGTTATGTAGTTACTAATTGAGAAATGAGCCCTACTGCGACTAGAGTCTTTACTTTACAAAAGAGAGCTATAAGATTTATTAGCAGGGCCTAGCTGGAGTTCTGGCGAAATTTTTGTAAAGACAGTTTTAAAGAACACGGTAACACCTTTTACAACTCGTATATTTATAAATTACTACATTTTTTTAGGATTATGCGAAGAACTTTGAATTGAAATCTTTCTAGGATCTCGATGTAGGAATTGGCTGCAGAACGCCAAAGCTGAATCGTGTAGCTCCAGATAGGTTTCAAAGATGCTTAATAAAGTAGCAGTATGTTTTCTAAAGTTAGGTTTAATTTATAGCCTATTAACCAGTACATTTTGCAGAGCTTGAGAAAATGTGTTTTTTCCAAATGCTTCGGTCTAGGTGCATTTCGAAGTATTTAGCTTTTTCGAGTTGTGATAGAGGGTGGTTATTTAGCGTTACTGAAGGACAGACACCTCTTCTTGTGATGAATGTCACATGAACAAATTTATTTTCGTTGACTCTGATTCGCCATTTATTTAATCAGTTCCAGATTATATTTAGACTAAAACACCAAGGAGCATGGAGGTCGTTAAGAACTAAGACGTGATTGAAGCTGTCGGGATGACGACCAAAATTTTAGAAAAAATATAACTCTTAAATTTCACGAATATTTCGCTTTTGTTTTTAAAGCTTCATCAGGGTCATAAATAAGATAAAATACACGCAAAGAAATGGTTTCTTGCATCGAGAAAATAGATTTTCTTACCAAAATCGGTCTCTATTCAAGAAAATATTTTTATTTCCAGACTATAAAAATGTATAATATAAGGGAATAATTCTCTTGAAAGTTTATTGGGATTAAATGAATATTTTCTTATATTTATTATTACTTTTATGTAGTTTAATAATTAATGAGTTAATATTTAAGTTTATCTATCCCTTTTTATTATTATTAGTTATATATTTTAAAAACTATAGTTAATTAGTACATGTGGTAAATAGTAATAAAAAGAAAAAAATATTACATCAACCCGTAATTTTTTGAAAATGTTTATGAAACGTTGTGTGTTAAAGGTTATATCATTGTATGGGTAAATATGGTATCTGTATTCTGGTTCCGTCGCTATTATCTAGGACGGCATGACTATAACTACTGGACCTAGGTGGCGCCAGGAAGTATTTCAGTTGCTATTTTTGAAGGCTAGTGACATAAACTGAGAGATGTAAGAGCAATGCGGCCAAGAGCAAGAAGCTTCAATGCTTTTCTCTTCTCATGTTGTTTTTGCCGGTAGTGATTCCATCAATACCAAGGGCTATTTATATTGGCATTATCTTGGTTACTGTTTCTAGACACATTTTTCATGTGTGACTCTATATTAAGTTCACTTTTGTTTGAATTACAAGCATGAGCATAATTACTGCATTATGTATGGATATGTTGAACTGTTTTAAACAAGGTAAGTGCAATTGAAAAGTGCTTATAAATAATATGCATTTCAAGAATTCTAATAAAAAATGTTTTATTTTAAGAAAATGAAACTATTGATTTATGAACAATACCTACACGCTTTCTGGAATTAAGAAAACTATTTACTATCCTTAAGAAAATATTGTTTTGTGTTATAATCGCCATTTACTTATACTAAGAATCGCTTTCTTCAAATATTTAAGCAAAGAAATACAATTATTTCATTACAAGTATGCACTTCTCTTAAGCAGAGAAAGGAACGCTAAGAAAATATTTCTTTTGATTTAAAACAGTTACTGTATTGCGGATAATTGAAACAGTAATTGTCTTGAATTAAGGCGAACAGCTTTAATACAAGTAAACGTTTCTCAGCGTGCAGATAGCCACACTTGTGTACACAAAGGTTCAAAGATATCAGTGTTAGGAGCTTTGACTGATGAATGATTTATCAGTCAAAGGTCGAAAGCTTATTCTTATCTACAGCACAGTTCAACCATACCTAAACATTTAAAACCAATGTCAATATCCTCAACAATCACAAACTCTTTCCCCGAAAAACCATATACACGGTAGCACAATAAATAAAATCGTAAGCATCCTGATTTACATATTATTCAATCGCTACACCACAACGAAGTACAAGCCGAGTCCCGAAAAGATTATTCATATACGCAAAATGTGCGTCAATCGTCCATAATCGTATTCAGCTAAACATTTTAATGATATTCAGCGGATTCGACGAAGGCGGCCGTGCATTAAACCTGACAGGTAGAAGAAACAATCGAAAGCGCGACTATGCGAGATGCTAAACAATGGGCGTCGGTCGTAAGCGGAAGAAGTATAAAACAGAACAATGAATGGGTACACGAGTTTTATGCGGGACTAGGGGACCTTGCCAAACGTGCAATGGCAAGGTCAGCAAGTTCAAACTGCAGTAAATTGTAATCATATGTATGTAGGTACGCGTACTTAACATACTAGCATAGCATTAGTAGTAAAAGTGCAACTTTTTAAGCAACAGATACGCCTCGATAATTTTAAATATGAGAATAAAACACATTAACATATTAGAATAAACTGAATCCTATAAATCTCATCTTCGTGATTAGCCTTGGTGATCTTAATCGTAAATCATTTAAAAAACAATAGATTTCGCTTTATCTACTGAAACTAATCTTTAAGAAATAGCGAACAATTTGCAATTTTTTATATGCGCTATCTATTGTTTCGAGAGTTCATTGACTAAAACAAAATTAGGGCAATATCACAAAAAAGAAAGAGTATATTTAATTAGGATAACCATTTAGATATTAATGCGAAAGTTAGGCTTCGCAATTGATGACTATTTTTGTAGTAATACATTCTTTGTACACTAACGATCATAAGAATCATAAAAAGGTAAACAAAAACGTTCCTTTAAATTAATTGGGGCATTATTCTTCAAAAATCTGTTGTACGTAATATCGTAACAATAAATAATAATATAATAAATAAATACCGGGACAAAACCTGTGCAATTCTCGAATCCGTTTGGGAGATACCTCTGGGTAACATTCTCGAATAGTTTGTGCCATAAGATGTAACATGTATAAGTACCTCACACTTTTCTTTAAGAGAACGGACTATACTACACATTGTCGAGGCTCCATCTCTCATAAACATTAACAGTTGACTAGGTGACACTTGAAATTGTTGTAACGTATCGAGCATTATGCCCGTAATTGCATCGCCTGTACACTTTTTAGTCTTTTGCTAGCTAATAAGATTGCAAATTTCGGTTTAACAGGATCTAGAACTCGTACTATAATATTCAAAATAGATTTTTTTTAAAATCTGTCGTCTCATCAAGACATAGCCATAGCTGTTTATCTTTTAATTCTACTTAGATTCTATTTTCGATATCTGTGCGTATACTTGGTAGCTCTTTCCGTAACGCTGTCCGTGATGGTTTCACTCAGGATTGTATGTACGCCAAAACTGTCGAAGCGGTTCTTTATCGAGTAAGCGAAGCGGTAGACCACAAACAATAAACATCAACAATAAATCCAAGTTAAATTGGGTCGTTTATTTTTCTTGTTAACGTTAGGCACATACATATGTACATTTATCTCTATATTGACTAGTGCGAAGGTGAACACTGATTGCAATAAATAATTGTCTCTTAGGTAACCGTCCGTCATCTGCTACTACGTCTTGCGCGGCAACTCATTCAAGGTATTTTGTAAATTCTACACAATACTTTAGTTCCCTTGGAGTTCAAATCCGGAAATTCACTGATAAATTTAGCGACTTTATTAGCCAACGGTCGTTTATTTTTCTTGTTAACGTTAGGCACATACATATGTACATTTATCTCTATAATTACGACTAACGCTGCGAAGGGTTGATGAGAAGCTGTTGCAATAAATCAATAATTTCATTCGCTTAGGTAACCTGTGCCGATTCATCTGCATACATACGTCGCGTCGTGGGCGCGGCAACCTCACTTCTAACCTGGCGCGAAGCTCTCTGTGCCCGGCCTAGTAATTATCTAACTCAGAAAAATCTTAGGTAATAGATGAATCTTGCATTGGTAACCTCCACAGCTTGAATTAAAACACTAAAATTGAAAGCCAAATTATGCCGGTGACTTTTTGATCGTAAGAGATAATCCTCATCATCAATTATTGAGTAATCTAAAGAATTTTGCGACACCTAAGCCATCCTTAACAAATCTAACCATAAATCCATTGCAATTTCTGAAATAGTTCTTTATACTCTTTTTATCTGTTTCTAGTAATTACCTTATGTTGCTTAAATCAAATTAAGAAGAAAACATTCTCAGAAAACTTATTTTTTCGTCATTAGCGTTCGTATAATGAAAACAGTAAGTCAGTGAAGTGCCATTAAGGACTTCTAAAATTTGAATTTCAAATTTCTTTAGTCTTAAAAATACAAAGAAGAAACCGAATAAGAAAACAGAATAAAAAACTTATAAATATAATAAATTATCACCGCATAACAATCCAGCTATTACAGTGACTCACATTCAGAAACATTTAATCAAAATAACTCGTGAAATATGAACATAATTCATCATTACATAAACATATTACTGTGCAACCTTGACCTAAACGTTTGGCCCCAAGAACAGATTTAAAAAACAAATTTCATTATTTTCTCCGTATTCATCATCATTTTCCAGAGCAGAAAAGACACAAATACGCTCCTACACATCTCTCACAAATTATGATACCAATTCAAACAACAACTAAAACATCCTTAGCATTAAATCATTGCGTATAATCCTCCTATACCATAATAATCGCCGCTGGTTATTACAAATGTACAACTCGTAGATCGAAAGCACCTAAACTCGCGTTGAAAGCTTCCTAGAAGTCATTCGAAGAAATCCTATTATCACTCGCACTTAGATGATGTTATATAAAACGAAATTGGGCAATCGTCCGTGGATAACAAGGTTAAAACGGACCAACGGGCGTATATGCGCTAGAAGAGTGAGTATACTGACCTGTCTTTCTTATATAAGTGGTAGTTTACGGTTCTGGCCATCAGGAGCGCTACCATTGGACGTATCGCTTTGCCTTGACCGTCGAAATAATATGTTGCTATCTCGTACAATTCTTCTTGGTAAGTGTTTCTGCGTAACACCTAGAACAAGCAAGAAAACCGTGTTTATTCATTGAAAATTGGTCGTAATTATCACTAATGTACTTAATGCGTTTCCTATAAACTTAATACAGCAGGAAACAAATGAGAAATAACATTTGAAGGGAAGGGATATTGTTCACATTTATTCTTGTTGTGAATGTGTGATTGTTGTGATAGTTTTCATAGTATCCGCTGCTAATTCGTTAAATACATTACGAAATATGTACAAGCGACATCTAACGTCGATACTAATATAACAACAATAATAATAATTGTTTATTAACCCAGCAAGAACAAGTCTAAAAACAGATTATATATACAAAACCCTACATTAAATCACCTTACAGGGACGCTAAAAACTACACAAATGTAATACATTCGGTGATTACCAGTCTGGGCAAACAGCGGTAACAGTCAGTGTCAGCGTTCACAGCGTCAGTACTAAATCGATGCTGTATGCGAGTAGTTCTGTGCATATGTAGGTTGTCGTAACTTATTTCGTAATTGTACGCTTATGTTTGCTTTAAAAATGTCGCAGTTAGGTACGTCGCGAAAACGACCAATGGCAGACACAGTTAAAAACTTTATAGTGGACATGCCGGACTTAATTTTTGATGGCGCTAAAATTCAATGTCTAGTTTGTAAAATCCCTTTAATGTGTTGGTCCAGGAGCCATTGTCAAAGTCACACCGAAAGCAAACAGCATTCTTTTGCAAAAAGTGGTATACGAGACAAAGAAAAATTTACATTTGATTTATGTGTTACTCTTATTTTATGCAATCCATCGTTTCGTTTACTAGACAAAGAAGCATTTGTCTCCTTCTGGAATAAATATGCGGACTGTAAATTACCTAGTCGGACATCGATACGAAATGTAGTGCCATTTGCTCGTGAACACATAGAAAAAGGAATGAAAACGGAATTGAAAGATAAAAAACTGTGGTTGTGTGTGGACGAAACAACAGATCGTCAAGAACATTCTGTGGTCAATGTAATGGTACGTACAATGGAACCACATCGACCGTCATCCTCCTTCTTACTTGCTTCCAAAAGAGTTATAAATTGTACTGCCGATGAGATTTTAAAGGTGGTGTTGAACTCGTTGAACAAATTTGAAGTTTCAACTATGCAACTTTTAATGTTTATGAGTGATGGTGCCGCAAACATGCGTTCTTTGGGCCGATCTCTTAAAGAACACAGTGGTAGCTTCTTACATGTAACGTGTAAAATCCGTACTCTAAATCTTGCGGCACAAACGATTCCTACATATTTTCCACTAGTGAATGCATTGATTGCTAGTACAAAGGTAGTGTTTCTAAAGTCCCCGAAACGTACCTGACTATTTCACAAACTGTGTCCTGAATGTTACACGCTGGGGAACATGGTTGCAGGCTGCGTTTTACTACAACAAATATTTTGATCAAGTAAAGAAGGTAGTTTTAAAATTCAATCCGACAGAAGCTACAGCAATCAAGAAAAGCCAGGAAATATTTCAAGATAATCAGGTTAAAAGAGATTTACAAACTATTCACAACAATTACTTCGGACTAGCGGAGGGAATAGGAAAATTACAAAATGTTTCGATGTCGCTAGTGGATTCTGTTCAAATTGTGAATGATGTTCACGTACAGTTATGCGCTGTAGAAGGCGAAACAAATTGGTGTGTAACATGAAAATTTGAACGTGTTTTAGAGAAAGACTCCGATTTCCTTATATTAAGACAAATTTGTGAAGGTGCGCGTGAAGATGCATTAAGTTGTTTCAAAGATTATTTTAAATATGCAAATATAACATCGCTAGATGTCGAACGTTCGTTTTCCTCATTAAAAAACATTTATTCCGCACGTCGTACTCACTTGACTGAAACAGCTGTGGAAACATATCTAATGATTCAAATATTTAACAGATGTTTTTCAAGACATTCCACACTTTTTCAATTGGGTTTATGTCTGGTAAATTGCTTGGCCAAGGTAGTACACGCAGATTTTTAGATTCAAGGTATCGTATTACACTTTTTGCCTTATAACACGGTGCATTGTCTTGCATGAATGTATATGGTCCTTGAGTCGGTTCCAACGAACCAATATAAGGTATTAAATAGTTTTATAAAAATTTTTTATATTGTTTTTGTTCCATTATTCCGTTAACGTCCCGGTCCTTCTGTCGTAATACACGACCAAACCATTAGAGATGGAGGGTGTTTAATAGATTTGATCGTACATGCTTCTTTTTAACGCTCTGAAGGACGTCGATGAACAAATTGACTTCTCTCCGTTAGCATTTCTAGCCGTGATTCGTCGCTATAAATAACCTAGGAAAAAATATAGAGAACCATTAAGCGAACTATGAGGATGAATTTGGCCAAAAATACAGATGATTAATAATATAAATAATAAACGATGTTTTTACTATACTACGATCATCTCTTTGCGTTTGTCGGAACAATATCTTCTGCCACTGCTTGTACTAAGAATATTCCCCTTAATTAATTTTGCGATTCTGATGTGGTACACCCTCTTTTTGTGCAACTTCACGATGAGAGAACTCTCCCGTCTCTAGAAGAGCAGAAATTCATACTTTTTTTCTGTGGTTATATCCTTCCTCTTTCCCATTATGATAATTGACCGTAAAAATAGACGCACCTAAATAAAATTAAAACTCTGAAATATTATTGAAAATGTGTGGAATGTCTTTAAGTAAACGAAACTGAACTACAAGGAAAGAATTACAACATATTGAAGATGTATGACATACTAGCGACGAATTTAAAAAAAAAACATTAAAAATCTGCATTGGCAGGATGCCAAAAGGGATTGAGGAAATAATAAAACGCGGAAGAGGAACGGGCAAATATTAGTAAATATATGTACAAATTATACTTACTTGCATGTTGTATGTAATTAAATAGTAATATTGCCAATATTACTAACTGTTTTTCTAAATTTTACCCCAAAATCAAAATATTTTAAGTGATCCTAATTCGATGGCCAGGGCCTGTAGGTGAGTGGATTGAGCCGCCCACCTGACTTTACTATTGTAGTTGTAATACATCAACGACTAATGCTTGAGAGTTCGAGAAACCAAAAAATCTTAAACCATTAGATTTGACATCACTTTAATGATGGATGTGAGTACGAAGAAGTTTCAACAGAAATTCACACTCTAATGAAACTAACGCAACCTGTGTTAGAAACGTTACAACAGAAATGTTACAACCCAATACTATCGGATAATTCATCTTTCATACTTGTTACTAGCAATTAAAATTTTTATATAGAAATTATTTCTTCCATAACGTAACGTAATCGTAAAAGTAATATAAAGACTCCAGATAAAATAAATATACTAACATGTAACGTAAACTAATAAAACTTCATTAGTTAACGTGTAGAAATAAAAATGCATTTTGCGTAAGAAACCCGTAAGATTAAGAACAGCGTCATAAATCTTGCACTTTTCCTACTTCCAAAGATTATTAGCAGTATTAGCACTGTGCGTACAGTATTTATGAAGTAAAATGATGTAAGATATTTATAAATAGTCTGGGCAAACAGCGGTAACAGTCAGTGTAGTAGATATGTGGTGCGGAGTCGGCGATTATTTATTTCACGCATTCACAGCGTCAGTACTAAATCGAAGCTGTATGCGAGGAGTTCTGTGTATATGTAGGCTGCCGTAACTTATTTCGTGATTGTACGCTTATGTTTGCTTTAAAAATGTCGCAGTTAGGTACGTCGCGAAAACGACGATTGAAAACGACCAATGGCAGACACAGTTAAAAACTTTATAGTGGACATGCCGGACTTAATTTTTGATGGCGCTAAAATTCAATGTCTAATTTGTAAAATCCCTTTAATGTGTTGGTCCAGAAGCCGTTGTCAACGTCACATCGAAAGCAAACAGCATTCTTCTGCAAAAAGTGGCATACGAGACAAAGACAAATTTACATTTGATTTATGTGTTACTCTTATTTTATGCAATCCATCGTTTCGTTTACTAGACAAAGAAGCATTTGTCTCCTTCTGGAATAAATATGCGGACTGTAAATTACCTAGTCGGACATCAATACGAAATGTAGTGCCATTTGCTCGTGAACATATAGAAAAATGAATGAAAACGGAATTGAAAGATAAAAAACTGTGGTTGTGTGTGGACGAAACAACAGATCGTCAAAAACATTCTGTGGTTAATGTAATGGTACGTACAATGGAACCACATCGACCGTCATCCTCCTTACTTGCTTCCAAAAGAGTTATAAATTGTACTGTCGATGAGATTTTAAAGGTGGTGTTGAACTCATTGTACAAATTTGAAATTTCAACTAAGCAACTTTTAATGTTTATGAGCGATGGTGCCGCAAACATGCGTTCTTTGGGCCGATCTCTTAAAGAACACAGTGGTAGCTTCTTACATGTAACGTGTAAAATCCATACTCTAAATCTTGCGGCACAAACGATTCCTACATATTTTCCACTAGTAAATGCATTGATTGCTAGTACAAAGGTAGTGTTTCTAAAGTCCCCGAAACGTACCTGACTATTTCACAAACTGTGTCCTGATTTACCTGAACCGCCACAGCCGATACACGTTGGGAAACATGGTTGCAGGCTGCGTTTTACTACAACAAATATTTTGATCAAGTAAAGAAGGTAGTTTTAAAATTCAATCCGACGGAAGCTGCAGCAATCAAGAAAAGCCAGGAAATATTTCAAGATAACCAGGTTAAAAGAGATTTACAAACTATTCACAACAATTACTTCGGACTAGCGGAGGGAATAGAAAAATTACAAAATGTCTCGATGCCGCTAGTGGATTCTGTTCAAATTGGTGTTCACGCACAGTTATGCGCTGTAGAAGGCGAAACAAATTGGTGTGTAATATGAAAGTGTTTTAGAGAAAGACTCCGATTTTCTTATATTAAGACAAATTTGTGTAAGTGCGTGTGACGATGCATTAAATTGTTTCAAAGATTATTTTAAATATGCAAATATAACATCGCTAGATGTTGAACGGTCGTTTTCGGCATTAAAAAACATTTATTCCGCACGTCGTACTCGCTTGACTGAAACAGCTGTGGAAACATATCTAATGATTGAAATATTTAACAGATGTTACCCAGTTTGTGATTTCACGGAAGACTTTTAAAACGGTAAGTGTTTCAGCACGCTTTATAATTTATTTCTTATCTTCTATTTTATGTGTTAACATTTATGCGCTCGCCACGCCTCTGGCTGTTACCGCATATTTGCCCAGGTTATTTATAAATGAAATAACTAAACTAACTTTAAAAAGTAATAACAAAAAACGGTATTATCAATATTTCTTCTGTAATTATGTTTGTTATTTGTTATTGCATTTGTTAATGAAATTCTGGATAAAAGTGGATTAATAATCGAGATAAAATATTTCCTTTTGACGACATACAATCAAGAACTTAAAACTATTTCTTTCGTATGAACGTGTTCGTATACAAAACTAGGCGTCGCGGCGTATTGCAATAACTAATAATATACACTCAGCTCATCAACTCAGCTTACTAATTATATTTATAACTAAAGCGGCAGGTATCGACATACATAATATCCATCTAACATAAAAGTAATGAAGGTTGTAAGTTCAAATACCTCATAAATAATTACGTAGTTTATTATGTAATCAAGAAATTTCGAAGCAAAGAATGAAATTTTAACTATATAGACATATATAACCATATATAAACAAACAAACAGATTGTTTAAAGAAGCTGTCATGAATTTTTATGATTAATTTCTTGAAATGACCATGTGGACAATGTGAAATAGAGAATCTACTTAAAGCAGGGTATGCGCAACATACACTCTTTCAATTTAGGTTAGTCTACAAACTCTACATACCAAGTTATATCAAATCAAGTTATTATTCAATCTACGAGACAGGCTTAAGCAGGTTCAAACTCCATTGTGTCATAGTTGCACATGTGCGAGGCCTACAGTATATACAGGATGTTTGGCACAACGATGTAAGGTTTTGAACAGCCGATAGGCGAGGTCTTTAGGAACCATATTAACTACATTTACCTTAGTCCAAAGTCTAATGGATTTTAGGATATTTGAACTATTAATAAATTTTAATTTTCCGGCAAAAAATCATCATTAAACATTAATAGCTCTTCTTATTTTTGTGGAATCACGCTCGAAGTTGCTTTTATGGAAGTTTGATGCATCTTCCTTTGAAAAGAGGCAATTAATTAAAGTCCGAAGTTATTTAGAAAAAAATATAGGCCTAGATATCACACTTGACGAGATAGAAAATTTATAATTCTCAAGTTTGTGGTTATTTTTTTCTATTTAAATAGAACAATTCGAATGTTAAAATTACTTTAAAAACTTCCTTACTTTATGCCCTTTCGAATGATAGGGCATGCGTTAGATGGTCATTAATATACGAGGGTAATCAGATATTATGTTAGTAAAGAACGCTAAAAAACGTAAAGCGTATTTATTAGTGTTAGATGTAAACCTAATAAAACAGCAATAATTAATAGTCAATTTATTTAAATATCTTGCTCAAAGTGTCCTCCTTCATTCCTTATACAAAATCTTAATCTTCTCCTCATCTCTACCGTGGTAATTTTCAGTTTCATTTCTTCCCTCATTCCATCGAATGCTCTATTGATTTTTCTAATTAGATGGTCCCGATTTTGAATTTCCTCGTTATAGACAAGGCTCTTAGCACGCCTCCAAACAAAGAAATCGAGGGGAGTCAAGTCTGGTGAGCGTGGCGGCTACGGAATGGGACCACCTTTTCCAATCCATGCATTCGAAAAAGCGTTGTTTAAAAATTCTCTCACAGTTAAACGATAGTAAGCCGGACAATTATCATTTTGAAAAAATATAGGCAAATGATGGCAAGTCCTATACCTACTCTGGCACATCGTTTTGTAAAAATTGTAGATAGGTGTCTCCATTGAGGTTGTCGGGCAAATAATATGGGCCGACGAGAGAATTACCTATTGCACCGGCCCACACGTTTACACTAAATTTCTAAGTAGGTGGGGCGGCTAGTATAAATACGGCACCACTTCCGCGAACCAGTTCATTTCCTAAATAACAATCGAAGAGTGAACATCTGAGAAGAAAAGTAAAGACAGCCGCTACCAGAGGAGCGCACGCTTTGTATGTTGCTTTGTGTTTTCGTAAACACGTAGGAAAATGGAGAGATCTTTATCAAATAAGCAAGTCGACAATTCAAGTGAGAGTGATCAAGCATCGACAAGTGGTGAGGTAGCAAAGCAACGGAAATATCGTAAATACGATGATAACTATTTGAATTTTGGCTTTACTTCAGTAGAAATAAACAATAAAGAGAGACCACAGTGTGTGCTCTATTTAAAAGTTCTAGCGGCCGAGCGTATGCTCCCAAGTAATCAATCAAAAATGAATATCCAACTCCGAGTTAAAAAGCTGTAAGGATCCTCATTCCCTTTGCGACAACCTATTTATGCGAAGCATAAAATAAAAAGCAAATATCACTCAAAAGTCGATGTAGAGCGAGAAATGAGAGTGGCAGTGTCAAACTTTATTTCGCATTTTGAAAAAATGTGTGGCAAACAGCAAGCTCACCCGTCACATTAACTTACTGGTCGTTAAGGGTTTTCACCGTTTATTTCAAATTTGTTTGCATTGTTATACGACGGAAGATCGTAAAATAAGGTTCCCATATTTTTAAAAAATAGTCAGCATTCTTTATTTCCTTAACATTACACATCGTTTTAAAGGTAAAAACTTAAGCTATTTTTCGACATAATCGCCATTTCTATCCAAGCATTTTTGCAAACGGTGCTCCAACTTCTGTATCCCCATGTCGTAAAATTCTATCGCCAGTCCTTCCCCAAGAATTCCCCAAGAATCTTTTCAATTGTGGTGTTGGAAATCTCAGGAATCCGAAGAGCGAGTTGACGAACGGTGACCCTCCGATCTTCAAGTAGTATGCTCTCGACCCTTTCAACGATTTCCTCTGCAACTGATGGTCTTCCGCTCCGCTCTTCATCGTGAATTTCCGTCCGACCTCCAGTGAATTCCCTACACCATTTGCGGACGTGTTGAGCAGCTATACACTTTTCTCCATAAACTTCGGTTAATTGACGATGAATGTCTATAGGTGAAACCCCTTTCGCGTTTAAAAAAAGGTATCACAGTGCGAATTTCGCATCAGGCGGTAGCGGCGATCGGGAGTTCCATCTCGGACGGCTGCTTAGCCAACACTGAGCGGCGTAGCGAGACGAGAGTGGTACGTATATAAAGTGGGAGAGCCTCTGCACACGCCAATGTTGTCGGATTTCGCCTAACACGTCTTATTGCTGCTGTAGGGCTTTGGGAACCTTATTTTACGATTATCCCTCGTATTTTAGTTTGATGGTTCTTGCGATTCAATTTTCGTAAATGTGAGCTTCACGTTGTGAGGTTTATCTTAAGAGGTTTTCATTTGTGTGCCTGATTTATGTCATTATACACATATTTTGACGCGCCGGGACAAAATACTAAACCCGTAAGTGTGCCGTGGACTGATAAAGTTTGGGAATTCCTGGTATAGACCATAGAATTGATCTTCATCTCTCTCTAGTTTAGTCTGCCAGTCAGTTTAAGTCTGCCAGTATTCTGAGATCCCTATTACTAAAAGTTAGCACAAACTTTGATATTTTTGGTGAGCCTGATATAAATGCTTTCGCCTACCAGAAGTTTTATGGTTTTCGCTATTAGAATCAAAATTTTACACATTTAATTTTTGTAATGATTTAATACATACACACCCTTTTTTTTGAGCATAACATATGGCAACATAACATTTTGGCCAAAGATCAAATACACATATTAAGAGTCAAGGAAAAGCATTCCCAATACATTACTCGCAAATTTTGCAACATTCCTCGTTCAATTATTATAATTAGATCTAACTCGGAAAAAACCTCTAATTTCCATGACAATACCAAGGTCGATTTGGTTAATTATACTCAGTATTCAAGATGTTTCCCAAATACACGCTATATGTTTATTTTTCTCACTTTCACTTATTTACCTGCCAATTTCGACAGAAATTGAATCATTTAAAAATGAACGTGGTTTTTCCTAAAAGCTACAAAACGCAACCAACTTAATATAACAATAGGAATCCTCCAAATTAAAGCAAATATTACCAAAGAGAAAATTGATTTCTTGTCCGGGTAAGTATTTTGATAGACTTAAATTTCTAAAATTCGTTATGTTTTATACAAAAGTAGTCTTATAGCGATATGCAATTAAAGATTTGTAAAACACGTTTTTGCACATCTATCTTACAGAACAAGCTTTACCAATTTTGCAACAAAAGATTTGTTGAGTACTCCTAATAATAAAAAAAGCTCAACGTTATTTGTCAACGATGGGCTTTTACGATTGTTGTCAACTCTAAAACTATCTTCCATGTTTCATTGAGATCCATTGTTTAAAGATAGAAGGTTTTCAAACCGTATTAGTCCATCCAAAGAAGCTAGTGGACTAAAAAGGGTTCAATTTAATAGAAAGAAGTTAATGGGATTACCTGGCGAATGTACGTATACACATCTTTAAGGTCGTCTTCTAGTAATAAATACGGATCTAGTTGATACTCTGGCAACGAACCTGGTTGCTGGGTTCGCATCGTGGCGAATGTACGGGTCGTAGGGCCTATCTCCGGTCTGCTGCATGGATGCCAACATCCCGTATTTACTGTGGTGGCAGCACTGGCAGCGAATGTACTCTGGTTTGAAATCTGTAATAAGAATCAAGACTTATTATTGCACAGTATGTAAAAGTTTCCGGTGCTAACTAAAAATTATTCAAAACAATTGCATATTTTTCTTTTAAATGTCAAATCGCATTAAATAACAACTTCGGATCGAATCTTCACGTTGCTTCATCATTTGTAATTTTTACGAATTGATCAAAATTGTTAATTTAATTGTAAGAAGTAGGACCGGCGCTGGTTTCGCAATAGTTCTTTCACCTCAATATGTTAAAAAAAGATAGAAAAAAAAAGAATTATTACATCGCACAGTCAACGACTATTAACGGCGTTAATAAATGGAAACTTCAAATGTTACAGAGTCTATGTATCTAAAGATAAATTTTGAAATAGCCGCAAAAAAAGAGTTAACTCACACACATCCACATGTTTCGCAAAAGGGGTACACGTAGTTGATTTCTACGAAACCTGGTTGTATAATATATAAACAATTGTTGTATAATACAATGTGTACGCTAGAGACTTCAAAAAAACGAACGCCAATGCAACGCTGGAACGCTAGACAATTTTCGTATATTGAATAATTGAGGCAGCTACCTATTTGGAATGGAAATGTTTGCTTGCATGTACAACATAATTAAATAGAGATGGGCGTATTATATCACTGAATTTTGAAATATGTTTATAGAACGTCCAGAATGAAATGAAGAGATATGGTAACTGTGGTAATGACAAAAGATGCTTGGCCAAATCATTTTCATAGTTTGCATCAATTAAACGACCATAAGCTTTAAATATTGACCAAAAAGCATATTTTCGATGAAATTAAAGATATATTCTGAGAGCCGGTTACTTTCTTCAAACGCAAGAGTATATTTGCATCTCAAAGTGAAAGAAAAGTTCCTACACTTTCGGAGATCCTTGACATAGAATACACAGACATACTTTTATATTTCTTATATTGTATTGGACGCATGTAAGTACATAAATATATGTATAACAAGTTCGTGTAGAAGTTCCCTAATTTGGAAAATATTTCGTCTATTTATTGAATTGCCGATAATTCCCCTAACGGTTATGTAATGTTTGATTCCCAATAACTTTTAATTTACTTAATTCCGTTAATTAAAAGCACATGGACACACAAACATAATTTCAGCTTCTCTTTAATCGAGTCACTTTTCGAAATATCCTAAAAACCCAGTAAATGTTTATTAAGCGCGATGGCGAAAGAATCATAACCTACTCTTTCCTAATAGAATATTGTCAAATGTTAAGTCCGCCACTTAACGTCCACCTTCACTTTTTTACATGCGCGCAATGTGGATTTGGAGGTCGCCAGACCGAGGCGCCCAAATCGAAAACGTTCGATTTTGTCGTATATGTATTACTCATTTACTTTTATTAGAACGATATGCGTTATGCAATTTCTTGACCTAGTCACACATAAACGTAAACTAGTGGCCACACTTTTTTTAATAATGCTAAAAGAAAAGCATCGTGCAGAGTACACGATGGTACCTCATGAGTAGAGTAACCAAAACTTGCGGACTCGCATAGGCGTCGGTATTACGGGTTAATCTAAGAATACGAAAAATTCATAAATCAACTTACTTGCTAATTATTCAACAAATTAGAGGCATCAGGATTTGAACTACTGTAAACTTGCATCATTGCATATGTTTCCACAGTTACTTCTTTAAACCTTGTGCGTCGACAAGAAAAAATATTCTTATACATAGAAAAACGATCTCTCCACATCTAAGGAAGTTACATTTGCATGTAGAAACTGTTTTTCAAAATCACTTAAAAGTTCACTATTCTAACACTTATTATAAACGGCCTCTAAAGTATTAAAATCGGGATTTTTCCTTAAAACATCTGCCAACTTTTGACTAGCGCATAATCCTGGCGTATCATTTAATGTGTGTAATTTATTTTTTACACTCTCCACTATGTCTAATGATTCCTGCAATGACGATTCAGTACATTGTAGTTTTCTGATGGCATCTAGTAATACTGTATAATTGGTACATATTGTTGTTAAATCTTCTAAAAGTTGAGGAATTTGAAATTCTCTTTGACTTTCTCTAATTGCTTTGGATTCATTCCGATTAAATCGCATTATAACTGATTGAATTTGTTGAAAATGAATCAAATAGTAAGAAGCTGCTGTTAGCCAAGTACCCCATCGCGTTAAAATTGGTTCAGGAGGTTCTGGAATACCTGGACAAAATTTACGAAATTCTTTTAAACGTTTAGGAGATTTACGAAACACTGCTTTAGTACTTCCAATCATCCGATCAACGTTTCCGTAATGTTGTCGAACAACTTCACCAAGTAAATGCAAAGCATGCAGCACGCAGGTTATATGTATTAAGTTAGGAAATATATGTTTTAAGGATCGCCCAACACTTAACATCGTCGCTGCACTATCTGTCACAATCATCACGACTTGATCTTGGGCAATTTTAAATTTTTTCAAAGCGTTCATTATCACTTTTTGAATATTTTCCGCGGTACATTGTTGAACACGTTCGCAAGCTAACAAAGATGCTGTGTTTCTATACTGTTTTTCTTTATATCGGTCGTCTCATCCACGGTAATCCATATTTTTTTGGAACACAAATCACGTTTACACACATTTTCTAGCATCTCTTTCATACACGGCAAATGATTCTATAATTGTGTTTGTGAGGGTAATGGGTACTTTGGAACGTATTGTCGCCAAAACGTTTTAAAAGCTGCTTTTCTTACCAACGACAACGGAAGATTACAAGAGGTAAACATAATTAATAAATGTATGAGGAATAGTGTATAAGGTATTTCAGTTCTTGCATTTCTCATATGCTTAATACCATTGACATGCCTCTGGCAATCAGTTCTGTCCAATGCAGCCAAACGAACGTTGCATATTAAGCAAAAAACTGCACTACCGTCATATTTTAAATGGGGAAAAAGTGACACATACTTATGTACATTAGTAGCAAATCTATTACGAGGCATTGTTTTCTTAGGTATGTAAATATTAGTTCTATATGAAACGATACACTAATTATGTACTTGGTATAATACTACAACACACAAAAAACACCAGCTATATTTTCAAAAGCGACACGTAAGTACATAACCTTGACCGTTTGACGAATCTCTGCAACAGCTCAACCGGTACTAAAACGAAATCTCTCTCAGCGCGGTTTAAAATGATTTATATTCAAGGTCGACACTACATGCCTACTTGTCTACCGGTTTAGTTTATTTATGAATTTTTCGTATTCTTATATTAACCCGTAATACCGACGCCTATGCGAGTCCGCAAGTTTAGGTTACTCTACTCATGAGTCTTCAGCTTCATTGTTCCAAATCCCCTATTACCATCGAAGAAGTAACTCGCAAGACATGGTAGTAGGTAGGATGAAAAGAGGAAAGTGAGAGTGGTCTGCTGTTGAAAGAAGGAGTAAGTGACGATTCTCGCGTTCCGAATCATCTCGATCCGAGTTTCACTTTGTGAATGCTTATTGTACAATATTTACTAAGTGTATTGGTGAATTAAAAAGGATCTGGTGCGTCAAGATTACATAGCGTGACTAATCTCTTTATTTTTTATGAAACGTGCAATCGTATAATATCGTTGGATTATGGGAAAACACCAATTTTAACGTTTTGAAATCTCAAAAGAAAATCATGCTGTTCTATTCACAACTGGTAGTATTACCCCATTGTTATTATCAAATAATTTAAATCGTTCTAAAAATCAATGACAAGAAAATGGAAACCTATGGAATAACTTCACAATTAGAAACTTTTATGAAACTTGATTAATCTTCAATCGCTTTATAATAGCTTTAGAAACTTTAATGAATCAAATGAAATAAGGAAATAGCACCAATTTCGTCATTTCAAAATCATAATAGGATTTCTTGTTTTAAAACACACAGATTTATGACCAATTGAATTGTTTTGACTCAGTTGCTCCAAAATTAAGGGCAAGAAATTAACTTAAAAATTTTTGAGTAAGTTCAAATACCTTCCAGAAGTATCAAGAAATCTGGTCACTGTTCAATCATTCTATGAATTTAGTATTTTAAATGCTTACAAATAATTGGGACCTGGAATTTCAGTATTGCATGATTACAGGTCCGT
Source organism: Dynastes maya (assembly GCA_029619315.2). Classification (NCBI taxonomy): domain Eukaryota; kingdom Metazoa; phylum Arthropoda; class Insecta; order Coleoptera; family Scarabaeidae; genus Dynastes; species Dynastes maya. The sequence goes on along the minus strand of JAROYE020000004.1, from coordinate 52,331,266 downwards.
AGACAAATCTATGCGTGTCTGAATTTTTGCTTGGCTGTAAGAAATTAAACCAGTCTAGATATTGCTTGCATTCAATGCACATGTTATTGTTATTGTTGTTGTATTAATGAGCGAAGTGTCGAGTTACGGAATACACCTATCACTTCTAGGCATCGATAACTATTATCATTAGTCCACCCCACTAGGATTTTGCCCAATCCAGAGGTGTTCCAACCTTTGGTAAGGATTTTTAACGTGCTAAACATCGTATTGACACGGAACCTGCGGTTTTACTTCCTTATCCGAGAAGAAGGCATACTCCGATTTTTACATATCCGCAATTAAAAATCAACCGTCCCGAACGGGATACGAACCCGCAGTGTTCGGATCGAAAGGCAAGTCCAATGAACATGTGTTACCCTGATTATTAGCTGTATTTCTGTAAGTGCGTTATTCTATAAATGCATTATTCTATAAGTAATACATTATATTATTCATTTACTGTGCAAAAGAACTTTTCATGGCTGTCCATTGCCTATAAGTATATTTCCCTCAAAAACACAATGGGGCTTGTATGTCCCAATAGTGTTTTTTTTGTTGGGCTGTTATGTCCGATCAGTACTGTACGATTTGCATTTTTTTATTCTAACCCTAGAATGAATAAACCTTTGTCGGAAAAAGAGCTGCAGTATGTTCTGGAGAATATGAATCTTGAAGAAGAAAAGTTAGACCTTTTTTATGAGAGTGACGACAGTGACGTAGATGAAGACTATACACGTTGGTGCACATTTCACCGGGGTGCGAGAGATATTGTACAGTGTCCGAATTATGTTTCAATGGGAGGAGTGAATATGTGTCATCTTTACCATTCTGTATTTAGTCTCATTTCAACGTCAGAGTCAAAGTAAAGCGGGTCGCCTTTGTAGTTTATCTCTAACGTACGGAATGACTCACACGCAGCTGGCAAATATGAATGAAATACGTTATTTGGAAGTGACAAAATTAACGTATTTCATTCATGTTTACCAGCTGCATGTGAGTCATCCTGTACGTTTGTGTACGAGCCTTGTTCATAACTATAACATATATACAATATGTATATTGTGAGAGGCCTAATGATCACTAAGTTTCGACAAACGAGTGCAACGTCAGAGGCGTATCGCGCAGAAGTAGGTACGTGAGATACAGTATTATTAAAAAATAATATATTCTTACCTTTTATTGACGTCTTGATGTTCACTGCGACGAAATACTACTGCCCCAAGACGTCAAGACGTCAATAAAAGGTAAGAATATATTATTTTTTAATAATACTGTATCTCACGTACCTACTTCTGCGCGATACGCCCCTGACGTTGCACTCGTTTGTCGCACCTTAATGATTACATTAATAACCCGTCATGTATTTCTAATGTGTTTCAAAGAAATATTGTGAGTGGATTTGTTGATCCAGATAAGAAAAGGACCTAGTGATACCGCAAACAACGATTACAGTAATTACTCCAAAGTACTTCTAACGTCTTTCAACGAACTATTGTAACTATTGTAACTATGTTAATGGACTTGTTAATCCAAGCAATAAAAGAAGAAACAGGAATATGTTCTTCAAGTATATGAAAATAATTAAAAGGACATAAATATAGCCCTCTATTCGACTTACATAAGAAAGGCTATCTTTTCCGAACTTCTACATGTGTATATACTAGGGTACGTAAGGATTCATTTATAGTCGCGTGTTGGTGCTTGTGCTGGAGCGCGCTCCCCACCTTATACTTTCATAGCGGGCAACCGTTGTAACACTGCACATATATTTTAGCGATTCACTTTATTACGGAACTTACGAACGCGGTATATAGACATGTATGTGTGTGTTTTTTTCATATCTACTGTTTAGTGACACAATGCAACTTTTGTGTTTCATTCTTTGACCGTATTAACTATTTTGTTCATCACATATTTCGCATCTGATAGCTTTTACCATTTTAAATTAGCAAAATATAAAAGTTTGTAAAATTATCTACTTCAAAGCAAGGATGAATTCGTTTATTATCGTTTATTATTTACTAAGTGAAATAGTTACAGTAAAATCTCATATTTGGAAGAAAGTACTTTTTAAATTCTAACAAACACTTTTTTCCATTTATGATGTTTAATGTTTGAATATACATTCAGTAAATATTCTATTTGCATTTTTTCCGAACAAGGCATGCTTAGATTGTAAATGTAAAAGACTAAGAGATATAAACTAGAAAGAAGACCCGCTTTACTTTGACTCCTCTCATTAGAGGCGGGCTACGTACTAAGGGTCTTAGCTTGTCCGGAAACATAATTCGGCCACTGTACGTAGCGCGATTTGGTATACTTGCATTTATCCCCGCCGGCCAGCCTCGCCGCGCGCAACTACTGTAGCCTATCTGACGCACTCTTTGTCTTTCTGTGCGCTCGTAAGGTTCTAACAAGAGATCGGGGATTTTGAATACATTATGTTAGTTTATACAACTGCAGAGATGATACAGATCATTGAATGGTATTTTGCGTATTGCCGTAAATGCCAACAAATAGATGAACAGCCTCAAATCCCTCTAACGGGAGAAGAGAGAAGTGAGGGTTTGTTCGTTAGTTGAAATGGGCGAACCTTGCTTTAGCCGACAAATTTCAGACGAAATCGGTATTAGTAGAAGTACTGTGAAACGTATTTTGAAACGCAACAAATACAAAAGTTACACAAGTTCAATATTGCCAGGAGATGTTTCGCCTTAATAATTTCAATTTATTTTGTATAATTATCGAATTTATTTTTCTTTAGTTTAATTTTATAATAATCGTTGTTTATTTTCCTACTTAGAATTACTTTTTCGTTATCCTAGATCGTATAGCAGCAACAAAATGAACATAAGATACTGTAATTTCTAACATAATCTGAGAATACAGAAAAATTAGGCAGTAATTCTGTATTAGCACATTTTGTCAGAAGGCATTGAATTATAATATTACGTGATTTAGCGTGCGTACCGCTGCTCGCTTTATGATATACTGCGATTGGGTGCGATCTATTAGTGAGACTCGAATGCTCTGTTGCCATTCATAAAGGCAATATTCCGTTCGTATCTGGACCGACGTGTAAACAACCGTTCGGCGACGATGATTCTTCAAATGAAAATGTCACATTGACAAAAATTATGGAAGATGCGTTTACTAGTGAATAACATGGTGCTATTGCACATACAGCTGCAGGCTACACTGCAATGTTTGAAAGAACACTTCACCCAGAGAGTAATTAGTAGAAGGAGATGGCCACCAAAACCACCCGATCTGTCTCGTTTAGATTTTTACTTATTTGGAAATTCAAAGAATAGGATTTATCGTACTTGACTTCATAATATTGATGAACTACAGGCAGCTAGTCAAAACGCAATTCGAAATGTTAATGTTGAGACATTACAAAATGCTTTCAAAAACCCAAAACGAAGAGTTCAAATTTGTTTAACGAAGAACACTTTAAGCAATTTCTGTAAGAATCCTTTATTGTAAATACCGAAATAATTAATGTAATAAATAAGTTTTGTCCCTGGACTCTCTTCTGGAAGGCACTGCGCGCGGTATATAGTATGGAATAATTATAGTTATTTCGTTTACTCGTTTTTTCAGCCATTATAACTATAAGAACATTGCACAATTTGTGGTAGTTGTTAATACAGAATGTCTTAATTATTCAAATAATTGTTGGACTTTATGTAATCTAATGAAGTAACTGCTAAAATTCGTTATAATGGTATTTCAATAAGTACGATACATACAGTTGTATAATTTTTGAAAAATATGCAAATTTATTGTAGTAAACGTTGCAAGTTATGCACCACTCTTGTTTTCTACAATATTGTTTCACTAATTACTACAAATTGCGCGCGTCAGCGATCTTAAAACTATCAGTAGTGGAATTTGCTACAATTGTAGAAGTAATTCCAACATTGTTTGTGTGTACGTTTAACCTGCGAAGAATTACGGACTAAACCAAATTATCTCGGCAATTCCCTTCAGGAATGTCACAACCGATTTGCAAACTGTTTGAGTGGTTCACTTTCTCTTCAGGTTCATAACAAACAAAGAATTTAACAACTTTGCCAAACATAAATCTATCCTCTGTTTCCAATAATAAGCGAGATCCTCATAGTGATGGAGCACGAGCGAATTTGTTTCGCAATCGCGTCAGATATCATGCGCTCGCCTCTCGAAACTGCGCGTCGGTTGACGAAAATTTAAATGCATTTATGTATGTTAATTTCGAACGACGCAACTTTGCTGGAGGGAGGTGAAGGCATTCTAAAATAGACAAGGGAACCGGTGGTGGATGCGGAGAGCCATGCAATTTATAAAGTTACGGCTTGTTAACGCTTGAATTCATTATAAACTGAAACTGAAATGCGAACACGGGTGTCTTTATGGACTTGACCCAACTGTCTTGGAAGCCATCTCCAACAATTGCGATAATTCAGCTTGCCATGAATGATCGAATACACAGTTTCAACACTAACATTACACAAATCAGCTATTATCGCGATTTTTATACGCCTGTCATCGAGAATAAGGTCATTTATACGATTTTGTAGGGCGTCGGTCGACACTTCAACCGGTCGTCCGGAGGGATGAATATCGGTGACACTTGTTCTGTCCGATTTAAACTGTTTAATCCACTTATACACGTTTCCGCAGCTTAAACACTTTTCACCATACTGTTTCAACATTCTCGAATAAATTTCGGCCGGCTTCACACCTTCGGATAACAAAAATCTTATCACTGAACGTTGCTGTTCCACTGTACACGTTTCGAGAGGAGCCGGCATTTTGAAATGAACAAAAGAGGTTATGTTTGCTTTTATTTCTTTCAAACAAGCTGACTTAATTTGTCTTCAAGGTTGCCAACTTGACCCATAGAAAGTTTCATCTAATAATATTCAGTAGTTTTCCCGCTAATACAGTTTGTCTCGTTAATTACTGAACGACCCTCGTATATACAGGTGTCCCAATCTTCCGAAATTGTAAAATTGCGCCTATTGCGTAAACAGTAGAAAGCTAAAATTTTCTGAGGACATAACAGACATCAGAGAGTATCTTTCAAAAATATTTCCGTACATACAGCGTGGTCGATAAGTAGCAAACCAGACACTTACTTTTTATTTTAAATAGAACAGCCTGTATATTATTATGTATTTGGCTTCTCCATCTAGAAATAAACCAATATAATATAGATTTCATATGTCTATTTCGAGATACTTATAACTTTACCTTCAATCGCCCAAATTTAGATACATCAATTTTCGGCATAGTGCTAGAACGCCTTCGAAATATACAAGGCGTTCAGTGTTGAACACCAAACTTTACCAAATTCAAACACCAAAAACCTCATTTTCTTAAATGGCACCATATATTTTTTCTATGTCCACGGCATATCCAACGTGTTTGGTTACCATGACAACAGTAAACAGAACAAACTGAGAGTACTGTTCTTAATTAATAATTCCAAAATTTAAGTAAGTAGCTGCTTACGAAATGAAATACTTAAAAAGGGTTGATACATATGATTTATATATGAAGTTTAGAATAATGCTGTCATTCTGGAGTGTTACACTTGATGTACTAGGAAAGGTGCAGAACAGCTTTTACAAACAATTGTGCAAATGTATCGAGGTAGAAGGAAGGAATTTCGAGCGTATGTATTTGATTCTTTTTGTACGATATTTCCATTTCGATTATCTTTTTTCTTTTTCTTTGTTAATACATAATAAACCACTACCCTAACACCTTTTTGTGACTCGTTAATTAGACAGGATTAGATACTAAATTAAATGTCAAACGTGAAGTATTATTATTAAAATTATTTGTTTGATATTTAAAATATTATCCAATGACTGAATCTAAAAACAATGTAAAATTCAAATATAACAGTACATTCATCGGACACATTTGCATATATTACCTCAAAGTCATTCATAGCATTCAATAATGCATTACACATATCAAAAAATTAATAAACGTTAATAATATTCCATACAACGACCGCATATTAACAAAGAAGCCTGGCATTACGCAACTATGCCATTTATTATCTTCAACAGTTACCTGTCGCGTTATATAACCAATAATATGCACATCCTCGCGATTACCTTTTGTTATACGAACGTGTTACATTTGCTCATTATAAAAAAAAATTCTGCTCGGCTTTTATCAAAGGTATAATTATATTCGCACGTAATAATAGTAGAATTAGTTCTCAACATACGTTAGTTATGTATGACAATTGGATAACGAGATGGGTAAACATAGGAACAAATGGTCTCCATCCATTGAGCCAATTAACCACAAACATAATCTCTGAAATTACGTAGGTTCTACATAGAATAGTGGGGAAAACGAAATATTAGGGGGCTGGTTTAGTTTTACAAGAGAAATTAAAGATTTCAAGTTATGTGGAAGAGATGCATTATACAAGCAATATATATTGTTGCACTACAGGTCTTTCAGACCTTGTGCGAGTTGGGTTGTTATCCTCAATTCAGTTCGATTTCTTGCCTTGCCCTTGTAGTTGTGTATTATCAAAGCTCTAAGAACTTTTAAAAGGTTTTCACACCACCTTCTTCTAAGTCTCACCTCCTTTTTCTTCCCAGTCAGTCCTCTCTTTGATATTATTTTTGTCATTCCTTCTTCTAATCTTTCCATCTTATTCTCTGTGCTCATTCTATTGACGTTATTTTCAGCTCGTTGTACAACTCTTCTATTTCTTTATTTGTTCTTTGCTCCCATAATTCTTCAGTACTTTTTCCACCGAATATGGATCTTAGCATTCTCCTCTACCATATTTTTAGTTGTTCTGCTTATTTTCATGTTTCTGGAAATGTTTTTAGACTTAAGAATTGATTTCAACATACCATATTTTTTATTTCCCTTCATCATCCTGTGTTTGATTTCTTCGAGATATCTTGTCTAGTAGCTCAGCTTCCTCTGATTATAGCCTTGAGTATGAAGTAAAAGAGTACAGTGGATAACGGGGCACCTTGTTTCAATCCACTTTCCACCTCAAAATCTTTTGATTTGTATCACATCTTGTATTTCGCTTATGGTCGCTTTTGTTAGCTTTATGAGGTTCTGTAGTATTTTGAAATTTATCACTTCTATATATATCTTCTCACGTCTAACTCTGTAATTTGTTTGTTTAAAATCTATGAACAATGCATATTTAGGTATTTAGTAGCCTAAAAATTAGACCAAACTCAAGGTATGTAGTTAACAAACACAGGTACTGTTCCAATATCATCCCTTGCTTATGTGGCCGTATACGTCCCCTGGTATCATGATAAAATAGAAATGATCCCTAAAAATTATACAGGGTGGACGAAAATATACTTTTGATTTGCACTATCATTAAAGTCAAATAACTTTCTTATATTAAATGGAACGCCCCGTATTCATAGTTGTATTTAGATTCTAATTTTAACCACTAACTTATACCTTATACTTAGTGATTTAACATTTTCGATTTCGAAACTGACGTTATTATTATTCACAAACAAACATTATTTGACAGTAGTCGTTAGTTAAACCATTATCGTTCTTTGAGATTGTTTAAAAGTCGTTTTAAAATGAGAACTTACTCCTAAGAAGAAAGGATTGATATGATTTCTGTAATTGGGGAGTGTTTAGAAAACTGCTTCTTAGCATCAAAGGTTTATGCTCAAAAATTTCCTAACAGACGTCATCCTGACAAGCGTTCGTTAGAAAATTTGCTGCAAGTTTTTCGAAGGGCAGGAAGTGTGTCTTATAAAAAAATAGAGCGATAAAAACCAATCACCGGAAAAGGAGAAAATGAATTTTTCGTTATGGAATCTCTAATTGAAACTCCGCATACAAGTCAGCGAATAATGGATGAAACTACAGGAATAAGCACACGAAGCAACGGAAGAATCATAAAGAAGCACAAATTTTATCTGTATCACATATAATTGCTTCAGGAACTTTTGGAAGTAGATTACGACCGACAACAAGAATTTATTTATGCATTCTAGAAAAGTTAGGAGATGACGAGCATTTCTCAGATTTTGTACTCTTTTCAGATGAGTCAACTTTCCATAATAACGGATTAGTTAACAGACATAATTTTCATTACTACAGTGATGAAAATCCCAGTTTCTTTAGAATCCTCGATCGTCAGCACAGATGGTCTGTTAATGTTTGCGGTGGAATCATTGAAACGCGTATTGTAGGTCCATACTTGTTTTATGGCCACTCAAATGGCGCCATGTTCCTTGAATTTATAAGAGACAATTTACCTGTACTTTTTAGAAAATATTCCGCTTAATATCCGAAAGAGAATGTGGTTGCAACTAGACGGTGTCCCCGCGCACTTCCAAGTAAATGTTAGGAACGAATTAGATAGGCAATATCCCAACAGATGGATAGGACGCGGAGGTCCACAAAATTGGCCAGCAAGGTTCCCAGACCTAACGAGTCCCGATTTTTTCTTATGGGATACATCAAAACTATTGTTTATGATATACCGGCAACCACATCCGATGATATGAAAGACGGAATAAGAGCAGCGTTTGGTTCTATAACGCCAGATAATTTATTTAAAGCGAAACTGTCATTTCAGGAAAGAGTTCGCTTATGCATTGAAAATGATGGACATTATTTTGAACGCTTGATAAAACATTAGTTTTTTTTTACATTTAAGTTTATTTGTTCAATAAAAGTATGTATTTGCTATTTATAGTTATGTCTCTTTTTAATAAGCATGAAAGAAAAACTAGTTGAAGGATGTATTCAGGTTGAAGGATGTATTCAGCAGCATACCATCTTTTGACGTCAAGCCTATGAGTGAGAGTGACCTGCTAACTATAATGAGTCACCTAGCAAATACGGACACAGCTGGTGATGACCTCATCCCTAGTTTTTTAGTGAAGGAAGCACGCATAGTACTTGTCAAACCACTTTTGCTTCTTGTCAACGTTTCTTTGAGATCTTCTACCTTTCTTAGGCGCTAGAAACGAGCAAGAGTTACGCCAGTTCTTAAGAAGGGAAGCAGCACTGATGTGACTAACTATCGTCCTATATCTATTTTATCTAATTTCGCCAAGGTATATGAACAACTTTTATATTTTTCTATATTCAACAATGTACAGCCGTATATATCTGCAAAGCAACATGGTTTTATACCTAAAAGATCTACAATAACTATCTGGATGATAGAGGGCAAGTCGATGTTATATACACGGATTTTTCTAAGGCCTTTGACAGAATTGACCATGATATTATGCTCTATAAATTAAGTTCTTTTGGCATGTCACCTCGCCTTCGAGATCTGATGGAGTCCTACTTAAAAAAGCGGTCATGTTATTTCTATAATAGCTTCAGCTCATGTGAGTATGCTATTACGTCAGGTGTTCCACAAGGATCCAATTTAGGACCTTTGCTCTTTGTGCTTTTCCTCGACGATCTACTGGAAGCGTTGACCTGTGATACCCTAGCTTATGCAGATGATGTAAAGGTGTACGCAAGAATTGATTCCATTAATGATATGATTAATCTGCAAATGAGTATTGATTACGTATTTCACTGGTGTCAAGAAAACAGTCTTATGTTAAATGAAGCAAAATGCACGTATGTAACATATACTCGCAAAATAAAAGGCTTGCCTACTACGTACAGTTTAAGCGGTTACCCCCTGCAAAAGAGCGAGACCATAAAAGACCTAGGAGTTGTCTTTGATAGTCAACTATCCTTTAAACAGCATGTTTCGCAGACGTGTTCCTCGGCCGCAGCCATGTTAGGATTCATCATACGATCTTCGAAATACTTCAGGAATCAACATCTTCTGAAAACGTTGTATAGAGCATTTGTCTTAAGTCGGCTAGAGTGTGCTTCCATTGTATGGTATCCTTACTATCAATCCTACGAGGATTCTATTGAGAGAGAACAGCGAAGGTTCCTGAAATTCCTATGTTTTAAGATCGACGGTATATATCCGGTGAGGGGTATAGACTATGCCACATTATTGGAACGACATGCTGTCCGGAGTATTTCGGAAAGAAGGCAAATTTGCAGTGCGCGGTTTCTCTACAAACTGATTGACAATCAAATTGATTGAGCATATCTGCTGTCAAAAATAAATTTGAACGTTCCTCGTTTGTCTTCGCGTAGCGTTCAATCGTTTCGGCCTTTAGCTGCAAGAACTAATGTGCTGCTGAAATCGCCAGTTTAAAAGATGTGTGTGAATGTAAATAAATATTATACAGATATTTTTGTCGGTGACGCGATGCATTAATCGGTGGAGTATATATATATTTTTTTCTATTATTATTCAGTTATCTTTTATTAAGTATATTTTATTTTTCTCTTTGCATTATGTATACATGTATTCGTGTTACTATTTCGTCCTGTAATTGGGGTCCCCTGTTGGGCGAATAAAGTTTATTATTATTATTATTATTATTATTATTATTATTATTATTATTATTATTATTATTATTATTAGACTGATAAATATCATCAGTATAACTTCTTTTTGAGTCGCCCTGTATATTTCAAACCAATTTAAAAACTTGCTCCCAATGAACCTACATAGCACCTAATAAAAATATTTTAAAAATATTTTGCCATTTTTCGTATATAAATCGACGCGAACGTACACTGTATATCGGTGATATGTCATTTTATTCAATTTTATTTGCTAAATAGAATATTTTTCATGTGTGTGAATTCGCTTTGTATATTAGCTAATCACAAGCCGCGAACTTTTCATCTATCTCTTCTAACGTTGCAATCTTACAGTGAATTAAGTATAATTACTAAATTCAGGTTACAAATATTAAAAGTTTAATTAAATCCACAGGCAAACAACTATTGAATGATCCAATTAACTGTATTTGTTTGTTGTGAAACTGCTTTGGTCCTCATCTCCTTAAAAGTCAATCAATATAGAGTTAGTTATCCAATTATCTACTAATTAGAAAAAAGAACTATTTAAAGTTTAAAGTTAAACCTAAGCTTTTCCCAACTTATACATACATATTATGAAATTATACAGTGTCGATTAAAACACAAAAGTAGTGATGACTTTTATAGTTATATAATGAATGCTCACATTTTCAAGCCACCTAGTTTAATCTGCTTTTTTTCTTTGATAAGTCAAACATTAATTTGTAAATGGCTTAACGATATATGAAACATAAAAGAAAATATTTGGTACGATCTATTGCGTCAGTATATTCTACTGACATTTAAATTGTTACTAAATGTCAATATGTATTACATTCCTACGAATCTGGATTCCCCATCTCCAATGTTATGTAAATTACCCACTTTATTTTGTTGGGACATCTCAAATTTCAGATTATACACAAAAAAAAAACGCAAATATATGTCTATTTTGTTAAAATAAATATTATTCATGTGTACACATGCCATCAAACAATGGTAGAGAGAAAGTTTTTCTTTTTAGAAACCTTTTCCTTTATTTAAAATAAATAAAAAATGTACATAGGAATGGAAAAAATTGAAATAAAAAGGAATTTTGTAATAACTTGGTTACAGAGACCTGCTAAAATAACATTTCCATTCCATCTTTGCTAAAAGAAATTGAGTTGCACGTATGTACCCGTTTCATTTAAAAAAATAAATATTTAAAATACTTTTTAGTAAATTTAATTTACTCAACAAAATATTTCGCAGTAAACGAAAACCGCTAATCTTTACTTACAACTCAATGCCATTGTAAAATTGTTGCGCCAAGAAATTAGATCAAGATATCAAATGTAATTCTGGTGGCTTCTCAAAACGTTGTGATACATTTTCATTACGTCAAGGTTATGCTTCTAATCCCAACTGCTTTCATTTAATCTAAAAAATTAGTGAATAACTACTAAATTGCAGTTTATCCTTGACACAGACTTGCTTGTAATGATAGTGTTAATCGCGGTGTTACATCATACGCTACAAAATAACATTGTTACATATAAAATTTGTAAATGTTGCATTAATTATATTTGTAAAGTTATAGATTATAATAATATTACGTAGAATCAATTTCAATAGAGATTACTCCACAATATTAAAATCTAATCTTAAACATTATATTTAGAGGGATATTTATTTAACAATGTTTATTTCAGTAGGGAATATTTCATTAAGCGCAACATAAACATGACAATGATAACTACTCTGGGCAAACAGCGGTAACAGTCAGTGTAGTAGATATGTGGTGCGGAGTCGGCGATTATTTATTTCACGCGTTCACAGCGTCAGTACTAAATCGATGCTGTATGCGAATAGTTCTGTGTATATGTAGGCTGTCGTAACTTATTTCGTAATTGTACGCTTATGTTTGCTTTAAAAATGTCACAGTTAGGTACGTCGCAAAATCGACCAATGGCAGACACAGTTAAAAACTTTATAGTGGACCTAATTTTTAATGGCGCTAAAATTCAATGTCTAGTTTATAAAATCCCTTTAATGTGTTGGTTCAGAAGCCACTGTCAACGTCACATCGAAAGCAAACAGCATTCTTCTGCAAAAAGTGGCATACGAGACCAAGAAAAATTTACATTTGATTTATGTGTTACTCTTATTTTATGTAATCTCTCGTTTCGTTTACTAGACAAAGAAGCATTTGTCTCCTTCTGGAATAAATATGCGGACTGTAAATTACCTAGTCGGACATCAATACGAAATGTAGTGCCATTTGCTCGTGAACATATAGAAAGAAGAATAAAAACGGAATTGAAAGATAAAAAACCGTGGTTGTGTGTGGACGAAACAACAGATCGTCAAAAACATTCTGTGGTTAATGTAATGGTACGTACAATGGAACCACATCGACCGTCATCCTCCTTCTTACTTGCTTCCAAAAGAGTTATAAATTGTACTGCCGATGAGATTTTAAAGGTGGTGTTGAACTCATTGAACAAATTTGAAGTTTCAACTAAGCAACTTTTAATGTTTATGAGTGATGGTGCCGCAAACATGCGTTCTTTGGGCCGATCTCTTAAAGATCACAGTGGTAACTTCTTACATGTAACGTGTAAAATCCATACTCTAAATCTTGCGCACAAACGATTCCTACATGTTTTCCACTAGTAAATGCATTGATTGCTAGTACAAAGGCAATGTTTCTAAAGTCCCCGAAACGTACCCGACTATTTCACAAACTGTGTCCTGATTTACCTAAACCACCACAGCCAATTGTTACACGTTGGGGACATGGTTGCAGGCTGCGTTTTACTACAACAAATATTTTGATCAAGTAAAGAAGGTAGTTTTAAAATTAAATCCGACAGAAGTTGCAGCAATCAAGAAAAGCCAGGAAATATTTCAAGATAGTCGGGTTAAAAGGGATTTACAAACTATTCACAACAATTACTTCGGACTAGCGAAGGGCGTAGAAAAATTACAAAATGTTTCGATGTCGCTAGTGGATTCTGTTCAAATTGTGAACGTTGTTCACGCACAGTTATGCGCTGTAGAAGGTGAAACAAATTGGTGTGTAATACGAAAATTTAAAAGTGTTTCGGAGAACGACTCCGATTTTGTTATATTAAGACAAATTTGTGAAGGTGCGTGTGAAGATGCATTAAGTTGTTTCAAAGATTATTTTAAATATGCAAATATAACATCGCTAGATGTCGAACGGTCGTTTTCGGCATTAAAAACATTTATTCCGCACGTCGTACTCACTTGACTGAAACAGCTGTGGAAACGTATCTAATGATTCAAATATTTAACAGATGTTACCCAGTTTGTTCTTTCAGGGAAGACTTTTAAAATGATAAGTGTTTCAGCACGTTTTATAATTTAGTTCTTACCTTCTATTTTATGTGTAAACTTTTATGCGCTCGCCACGTCTCTGGCTATTACCGCATATTTGCCCAGGTTAATGATAATACACCAATCCACTATAAATGACATAACACAATGTTCTAGTTCTCTAATGAACCAATCTATAATTCTGATTATCTCTGGTTGTCCTGTTCGAAGGTTATCTCCTACCGAGAATTTGCTGACTCGTTCCTTATCTTTTTGCGAAACAACCATTCCAGATAATCCACTTTTTTTCTGAACATTCCTACGTACTTTAGAGAACGATAAGATAGACTGTGGACGACAACTTCCCCTATCGCATCGGGAAGGTGCTACAATACAGACGTACAAGCCAAGAATTGATGACCGCGTAAAACGCAGCGCGAGAAACGCAGATGGAATGGATCTCACACGTTCTAATGTATTGCAACAGATGAGCAAAAGCAAAGCTTGTTAAATTTAAAGTTGCTTAATTACAATCTCTTAATACGATATTTATTTCTTTTTGTTTAGACATTGCCAGAAACCATTTTTATTTTTTATCGAGTTTGTTTAATGCAGAAAAGAATCATTTTTGAATCAGTTCAGACGAAACAATGAATGTATTAGGTAGAAGAATATTTCAAAACACAAATCGTAAAATTAAAAGAGGGAATTGAGACTTGAAATAAAATTCTAAATAAACTGAAAAATATATCCAGTAATGTTGGTACTCCTTTGAGCAAAGAATTTGATCCAGCTTTTGTTCTTAATCCCGTTATAAATATCCTATTGTATGAATTGAGGGACAAACCACGAGTCGACCTCCTTGTACACTTTGAAAGGACCTCCGGGGACCTCCAAGGGCCCCCGAGGGACCTCCGGAGGACGTCCAAGGACCACCGGAGAACCACGGGGGGCCCCAAGTTTTTATTACATGCAATTTTCGGTAGCGGGGTTGTTCTCATAACCTCAAAAAGAAGAAAAAAATGTATGAACAATGCTTATTTGACTGACCAAGAAATAGAAACCATTATAAATCAAGCTTTCACAGACAATATACGTGACTTTCAAGTAGAAATAGATGCTGAATCTTTCTATGAAATACAAATAAAATTTAAAGAAATCGATTAGAATGACTTATTGTTAGATATTGTTGAGGATATTGCTTTTGAAAATGAAGAAACTACCACTGATTTAATTTCTCTTGAAAAAAAACCTTCTTAACAATATAGAGCTTTTAAAGGATGATGAAAAAGCAAATTTGACAGGTGAATTTCAATGACAATTTTCTTTTGAAATTAAATCAAAAAATGGGGACCATTTTATAAAAAAATCGACTATGTGCTGGCTTCTCGACGAGTCTAATAGACATTTAAGCAGTGACAGATTGAAAAGTGAAAAAAAAGTATCGAATATAAACAAGTTGAATATGAATACAATTAAAGCTGAATATCAAAAAAAAGAGATGACATTAAAATTAATAAATCTAGAAAAGTTAAAATATGAAAGTTTAAATATCTAGTACTTCAAAAATCAGCAACAGCGAATCCGATATTACTAAAACAATGTAATAAAATTCAAACCAAGTAAGATACAAAAAACATAAATGTATTCCTGAAAAATACATATAATGCGGTTTTAGATTAACGTGTTTTAAAAATGACAACACTCAAGTGGCGATCTCCATTCTCAATACATTGATTGAGCCTGTCCCGATAGTTTTCCAGGACTCTGCGGGTTATCGCATCCCTAAGAGTTTCCAAGGTTTGGGGACGATGTTGATATACGCGAGATTTGAGGTAGCTTCAGAGAAAAAAAATCACACGGGCTAAAATCTGGTGAACGAGGGGGCCACCCGATATCAGCACGCAAAGAGATAACGTGCCCATGAAACATTCGTTGCAGAATCAGCGCACTCCCAACCAAGCCATGATTTAAACTGGAAATGGCATGAGCACAGCCGTATTTTGACGCACTCGCCGCTGCTGTAGCCCCTACCCGTCCGCGGCTACGCCCTTCCCACATAGGGGAGATCATTCTGCCGCACCTTGAACAACCCAAGAATACTGTCAGGATAGTGACACTATCCTGTCTGTGCCAGTAGCAGTAGTGCTGTCCTGTATAAACGGCGTTTGCCATATTGAGCCAATGTCGCAGTATCGTTGTTGCTGCACAACAAAAATGATCTAGCAGAAGAGATTTGAATACATGTTTAAATAAAATAAAATAATTATGTAAGTCAATTAAATAGTAGTTTCTTTTGTAGCATAGTAACGGTGCATTTCCAGACATGGGTTTCTATTCAAAATGTAGTCTGCTTAGTCTCATTTATAAACCTTATGAGTAAAGCTGGCCACGAGCGGTACCGCGCAGTAGCGTAGAGTCGACCAGGCCTCGCGTTCCACTAGAGTTATTCTGCTAATAGAGATGTTTGCTGCCGCAAATAATTTCGCTCATCTTTTAATAAAAATTAAATAACACGTGCTCAAACACTTACCATTTTAAGAGTCCTCCGTGAAATCACAAAGTGAATAATGTCTGTTAAATATCTGCAACATTAGATATGTTTCAACTGTTGTTTCGGCAAAACTAGTACGGCATAAGGAAAAAATGCGTTTATATGCAGAGAACGAACGTTCTACATCTAGTGACGTAATATTTGCGTAAGTAAAATAATCTTTCAAATAACTTAACGATTCTGTTGACGCATCTTCACAAATCTGTCTTAATGTGCCAAAATCAGAATTTTTCTCAAAAACACTTTCAAATTTTTCTAGAACAGAAACATTTTTTGCGTCTTCAATCGCGTATAGCTGTGCGTGAACATGTTGCACTATTTGTAGAGATTCTTCTAACGGCACCGCAGGATTTTGTAATTTTTCTATTGCATCTGCCAGCCCGAAGTAATTGTCGTGAATGATTTTTAAATCCATTTTAACCTGACTATCTTGAAATTTCGACTGGCTTTTCTGGATAGCGGCAGCTTCCTTTGTATCGAATTGTAAAACCACGTTCTTAATATTGTCAAAATATTTATGATAATAAAACGCGGCCTGCAACCATATTCCCCAACGAGTTAGAATAGGTTCTGGTTGCTCTGGTATACGGGGGCACTGTCTGTGAAATTCGCGAATACGTTTCGGTGATTTGACAGATACTGCTTTGGTATGCGCTATTAAAGCGTCTACCTCAGGATAACATTTTCTGATACTATCCGCCACAAGATTGAGAGCATGAATTTTACACCTAATGTGTAACAAATTAGCAGAATGCTTTTTAAGAGACCGGCCTACAGAAAGCATGTTTGCAGCACCATCACTCACTAACATCAAGAGTTGGTTTGTTGAAAGTTCAAACTTGTCCAATGTATTTAATACTAACTTTGAAATTACTTCGGCAGTACACTGTTGTATTCGTTTGGAGACTAATAGAATTGAAGGTGCCGATTGATGAGGTTCCAATTTGCGTGTCATTACATTAAGAACAGAATGTTTCTTCCGATCTGTTGTTTCGTCGACACATAACCACAATTTTTGATCTTTCAACTCCGATTTTATTTTTTGTTCAATATGTTCGCGCGCAGATGGCACAATTCTTCGTAACGATGTTCGACTTGGTAATTTGCACTCCGAATAGTTATTCCAAAAGCAGATAAATGGTTCCTTGTCTAGTAAATTAAACGGTATATTACATGCGATAAACGTAACGCATAAATTAAATATAAATTTTTCATTGTCTCGTGCGCAATTTCTTTTTGAGACATGCTTTTCACTACTTACGTGTCGTAGACAATGTTGTCTGGACCAACACATTAACGGGATTTTACAGATTACACATTTAATTTTCAGCACCTTCATATATTAAGTCTGGAATTTCTGCAATAAATTTTCGAAGTTTGTCCGACCGCGGTCGTTTTGCTGACGAATCATAATTTTTCTAGGACAGATAAACAATTGCGCAAATGACCGGCAGCGAAAATGTCCGTACTGCTCCGCAGACGAAGTAATACTACCGTTCCTCTCGTTCCGAACTGATTCGACGCCGATGCGCGGTACCGCTCGTGGGCAGCGTTACTCATAATACTAGTTTTCGAAATAGTTTTATGATGTTTACTGCATTCAAATTAATCTTTATTCACCTTCTAAAAGCTTAAAGCTATCAAATTATGCAAAATAAAATAATATAAAACCATGTTTACAAATTTATACTGAATGTCATTGTAAAATGCACTCGTAAGTAATTTAAAATGTAATGGCATCTCACTGCAATTGATATAAAATTTAACCGCGATTGTTAGATAACCCCAGCTAAACATTAACTCTTTGACTAGCAAAAATCGCAGAAAAAATAAATCTCTTGTAGAACAAGCATTTTTTATCAAATTTTGAATATATGGTAACTTTTTTTGTACTAATACCGCTGAAAGATGCAAAAAAGTGGTTCATCACCTGTGCCATCGCTGTTCATAGAATTGGCAAGGGATTTACGTCAAAGAACCTTCAAAACTGAGTCGCATTCTCTTGCTATAAATAAATTACGATGCAAATTTTTAGTTAGGTTTTTTTTATTTCGTTCTAATCCAAATTAAGGCACGAGTATTTCTGGAGATCCAAAAGCACCTAAATTTTATTGATTAAATTTTCTAGATGTGGTGATTATTATTCATTACATTATTTCAACTTTGATTTAGAAAAAGATAAAGCAAACTGATAATTAATTATCCAAGATTTTTAGTCAAAATTACATTTACTTTTGTACAAGATTTCCTTGAACCGTATACTTTTTATGCGATTCTTTTCAAGTTTTTTAGATGTTCATGCAAAAAAGACGTTCTATAAGGTCTCCTGACTTGTTTTGTTGTTTGTTTCATCAAATATAAACAAATGTGTAAAATAGATTTTTGGGAGATTTTCTCTATCATCGAAAGGCGATAAGTCACCTGGCTGCAACGCCTAGAACTATTACCAGTAAGTTTCGAGCTTCAAAATAATTACAAATACGCCCTACGCTTTGCTGAAAGTATAAAAATCAAAAATATGATGGACAGAGAGGTACTGATTCGGAAACACCTATTTAAAACAAATTAATTTAGTAGATTTGGTGTACGCAAAAGTTCCCGAAATTTGAATCACGCGCGTGTTACAATCAATCAGTATGCCATGTGACGTAATTGTAAGTGGAAACGCTCTTTGTTGGTGAACGATTTTTCATTATTGTGTCTGCTTGTGCTTGCGATTTTTCAATGGCTGATTTGATAGAACAGCATATCTTTATCAAGTCCTGTTTTAAACTCAGTAAACCTGCCACAGAAACACGCAAAATGTTAAAGGAAGTATTTGAGGAGGACACTTTGGATCAAACGGAAACCTACTACTGGTTTAAAAGTTTCAAAAATGGTCGAAAATCAGTTAATAACGATGGACGTTTCGGACGATCATGAATCAGGATTATCTATAAAGAGCTCGTACCTCCAAATGAGATGGTTGACGCAATTTTATCGTCACGTCCTAAGACGGATGAGGAAGGATATAAGAAGGAAACGTGCAGAAAAGTGGCGCAGAAACAACTGGGTTTTCCACCATGGCAACACGAGACCACATACCGCTTTCATTTTACAGCAATTTTTGGCAAAAAACAACATGGCCATTCTTCCTCGTCCAGCGTATTCGCTTGACTTTTTTATTTTCACAGAGGCTAAAGCTAAATCACAAATGGTACTGAACACATTAAGAAAACAAGACTAGAGGAATGCATTCCTTTTGTGGCAGAGGCACTGGGATCGGTGTTTGTATACCCATAGGAGAACTACTTTGAAGGTGACGAAGATGAATGAAATCCTGGTATTCTTCAATTTTATTTATCGCTACAATTCTGGGACTTTTGAGTACCAGCTCGTATATAAGCTACTTAGGCGCAATTCCACCAAAGCAACAATAAGGAACGTGTAGCAGACTATATGTCTTTTAGTGTCGCCTGGTTTTGGCGGGTGGCTTCAAACCGTGCTACAAATTCGACCAGTGTAACATGTGCCTTATTGATTTTGTGTGGAGCATGTGGGTAAACCAATTCCATTAAAGCAGCTCAGTAACGTTCGCCATGTTTTTGGAAACTGTTCCAGCAGATGCGTATTTGGTAATATCCCCCAGTAGAAAGAGAAGAAGAAAAAGAAAAAAGCCGAGATGGTAGAGAAGAGAGTTATTTGTTGGAAGTCAGGAGTCCCAGGAAAAGTTTTTCAACAAATTGGTTGCTGACGATGAAACCTTATTTAAAAATTTTACTCGAGTGAACACAGAAGGTTTTGAATGTTTGCTGGAAAAAGTCCACATCTTCCAAGACACTTAATAAATCATTAGATTAGATTACGCGGGGTCGACAACAAGCGAGCCCAGTGACACCATCAATTCCAAATACAGCTTCGATAAGAACTATAAAACGGCAAACTAGATAGAGAAGAATGGAAAGGAGGCCCGTCTAAAGCCGAATCTATCTGGTACACAGACGGCTCAAAGAGAGAGACCGGTATTAGAGTCGGAATTTGCGGGATTAGACCAAAAATAACCAAATCACTAAGCGTAATTCAATGCGCCACAGTATTTCAAGCCGAAATAGCAGCAGCGCTGGGGTATATTGAAGAATTAGACAAACAAGAAGTTCATTACACTGTGCTAGTTGTAAAATGCAACAAGCTGGACACTCGGAGGGTAAACCTAATTCGAGTACGCTGAATCCAATGGTGCCAACCGTTTTTAAAAGTCAGCTCCCGTTTTCGAGCAATTTCAATTTAAAAAAATGTAGGCCCAAAGAGCCTTCTGGAACATTCTGGAATTTTCTGGAAAATCTCATCAATAACCGAAGTGCTTTCTGGAACCTTCGAGAACTTTCCAAGGACCGTTCATGAACCATGATTTGGATGAACGATGATTTGGATAGATCCAAGAGAACATGATCCAGCTGAATGTTATGCGTGCGTGAATTATACGGTATGAACAGAAGAAAAAGTGGTTCTTTGAAATACATTCCAACAACATATACTCAATTGTCGCTGCCGAATTCAAATACAATTCTTGTTCCAACAAGACCAATTTCAATAGAACAATCCGGAGTCATCACCATTAGAAACCATGAAAACCGAAGAATCAGGGAAATCAGAGAATGAAAGATTAAAAAAAAATCAAGAAAAATGCTTATTTGCAAAAAAAATGATGAAAAATCGACTGAATCGATTCATTTTTTTTTTCAAAGAGTTTGTATTCGATGTATATTCGTCGATACGATGCCTATTCGATCGATTTCCATCGATTTAAATTCAATAAATGGTCGAAAAATGATAAAAATTACGTTTTTTGGGGGTCTTTGGGCCTAAAATGTTTATATTGAAATTGCTCGAAAAAGCCGGTAGTCGAGGACTGCTGCGCGTCAGAATCTGGAACAATATGATTTGTTCAGTTCTGTAGAGGCGTTTGCAGCAATCAACTCGAAAAATGTGCAAATCGGGATATCTTAAATAGATTTCCTCATGCGTACATGTATACGAGGTACCACTGCATTTAATTTTTGTATTTCTCCTGACAATTGGTATAATGTATTTAAATCGGGGTTTCTGCTGAACACTTCATCAACTTAATCAGTTTATTTCCAATATCACCCCAATACTTTTTAATGTATCGATAGTGTCCTTTAATGTATTGAACGCGTCTCTCAATTTTATATTTCGACATTCATTCAAGTATTGTATCGTCGCTGTTAAGCGTTTAATACGGAAATTAAATACCTTAAAAAACTAATAACGAAATAGAGAATAGATACAGAAAATATACGTAGAATCATTCGAGGAGACAGCTCGATGCGAATACTATGACTGCATACCATTCACTGATTCCTCGATCTTGAAATAATCTGCATACGGCTCTGCTGCGGCTGACGTCATCCCATACAATTTTGCCGTTCTCTGTTAATTAGATACTCTCATTCATACTAGTATTCACTATCTTCGAATATATATACGACAATTTCAAATACATCTACCAACTACCACAGAGGTACGCTGATGAGCCGTTAGGCGGCGAAACGCGCGTCCGTACATTGTGGTTATTGGTAGTTGGTTTCATTATTATCTCTAGAATATATTTTGTGAAATGTGTAGCACATATGTATTCCAACGTGAACAAATAATTTTATTATATTTGTAAATATGACAATTTTATAAGAATAAAATTTAAATAACAAATTGTTTGCTTTGGCTCATCGTCGATCAACGATTAATAACGTCCAATTTATGGCAACCCTAACAGGTATGCGTACCACTACAAGAATTAACTCAAATTTTCACGTCCAACTTATGCCGCAGTGTTGAGGATGTATAAGACTTTATCCTGCTTATTAGTACAATCAATAAACAATTCAGGTTAATTTAGTTTATCATCATAAGGACTTTATTTTCTTTTATTTAAATCTATCAGCACTAATAATGCTCGTCATTTCCAATGATCCCTTAAATATTACTTCAGCTTGTACTAACATTTCTCTTGACGTTTATTTTCAATATTATGTAAGCTGATAGTGCACTTTTTATTACATAATATAAAAATTTCATTCTCTTTAAATTTAAACAATGCTATTTTATATTGTATACATTGCAGTTGGAAATTTCCCAAAACTCAATCTATTATGCATATTGAAATGTTATTTTTAGAATTTTTTTTGGACGTTAGAGATGACATTTATTTATTGCCAAAAATTTACATGTTGTATCTATCTCTTACATAACACGTATTGAAGAAGAAATGCCATATAACTCGATCTTCAAAATTACATTTTATAAGAATCTAGTTGCGTCTAAAATTATAATAAATAATTACCCAAGCTGCATGTATAGACTTAACCGCTATCCTAACGGTAAACACACGAATCTAAATTTGTTTAAAACCTTTAAAAATCTTGCATCAATAATTAACCGATACTTTCCTAATTTTAAAATTAGCATAAACATTAGAATGCCTCGATAGGCGAACACCTGTTAAAACTAATAGCGTATTGCAGGACTGCCACACTAAATCAATAAAATACACTATTTACAGTTACTTTACTTATGAATGCTACGGCGTGCGATGTCGTATACCCACTGAACGTTTTAATTGGATATACATGCCGCCAGGGGCCAGGATGAAAAAAAATTCTGGAGGACAATATAAAAGAAATAACACGTCGTTAAGTGTAAGCACCTTTCCAAATTTAGTATTTTTGGGACATCGAAGCAGTATAATCATATTAAATTTGCATTATGTAAACACTATGTTTCTATGGTACGTTTTTTTTGCAAATTTCGTTTTCGTTGACAATTCTTTTTTTATATAGAAATGATTCATATTTTTGTTAAATAAAATCCAACTTGAAATAAACATCATGAGTTGATGTGAAGGCAGTGAAAAATTACAATAATGGGGAAAAAACCTAAAGTTAATAATTAAAATTAGGAGCAAGTGAATGAGCTAATGAAAAAGTTTTTTTATGGATTGCAGTATAATTAAATTATTTCCTTAATAATGTAAAAAATAGGAATTATTTTTATGTAGTTTAATAA
Organism: Dynastes maya; assembly: GCA_029619315.2. NCBI lineage: Eukaryota > Metazoa > Arthropoda > Insecta > Coleoptera > Scarabaeidae > Dynastes > Dynastes maya. Next base: position 52,307,880 of record JAROYE020000004.1, on the reverse strand, counting down.
CTAATGAGTTAATATTTGAGTTTATTTATCCCTTCCTTTATTACTGTTACCTATTATATATTTTAAAAAAACTATAGTTAAACCAGTACACGTGGTAGATAGTAATAAAAAGAAAAAATATTACATTAACCAGTATCTTCTGAAAATGTTTATGAAGCGTTATACGTTAAAGGTTGTATCATTGTATGAGTAAGTATGGTATCTGTATTCTGGTTCCGTCGCTACTATCTAGGACGGAATGACTATAACTACTGGCACTAGATGGCGCCAGAAAATATTTCAGTTGCTGTTTTTTAACCCTAGGATGCATGGGTGTTCGGATATACAGATTAACATTTCTCGGGTCTCTCGGGCCCGGTTGTTTTTTTACTCTGTTAAAAATATACAAGAACATGAAATATATTTAAATCATTTATTTGTTCGTGTAAAAATCTTAAATAATTAAACAAAACCTCTAACCAAAGATTACAGCTCTTATAAATGTAAATACATGTTCAAAAGTACCAATTTTTACAAATTCTTACACTATGTTCGCTGCACACATTACTGCGACACTTTTCACAAACTAGTTTGTTTTTTCTGTCTAAACTAGAGGGCACATCATGCATCTCTTCCTTTTATTTGTAATGGCATCAGTCGCAGTTTTTTCAATGTTAATAAATTTGTTCATACAATTTATTGAATTTCTTGGTATTTTCGGATTTTTTGACCTCCTTATCGTATGCGATATTACCAATTGCTCAGCTAATTCCTTAAAAAATAGTCGTCTAGCGTGTGTTACATTCCTATGATAATCAGGTTTCAACGTGGAAAATATAATAAATGCATTTAGTGCTGCAATATCGATCATATTAGAAAAAAGCGTCATAGGCCAACGTTTCGTTTGCCTTTTACATTTATAGTTGGACGGTTTTTAGTCCATTACGTCTACTCTCCCTTTGGTCTTGTTATAATGAAGTATTAATTCCGGTTTCTGCTTAACATTTTCACTTACAGCCATGTCATTGTGCATGGTGTTGAGGAAAATTACTGACTTTTCTGAAGAATGTAGCCAACCATAGTCATTTTGTCATAAAAGCCAAATGTAGAAGAGTAGACCGGTTTGTTCTTTGCATCACTTATTTCATTTGGTATTTCTCTCTTATTTTTTCTTAGTGTTCCAACCACTGTGAGATTCTTTTCTAATAAACATTTAGCCAATGAAATGCTTGTAAAGAAGTCATCCATTGTAACATTTAGTCCAGAGAAGTGGATGGTGCGTACTAAAGTTTGCATTACTTCAGAAGCAAGATTTGTATGGATAGGTTGATTGGGTCGTCGTCCGGTATATACCATTCCATCAATTGCAAATCCTAATTCTGACTCACACATCCAGAAAATCTTGATACCCTATTTTGACGGTTTATTTGGCATATACTGAATAAATGAACATCTCCCTCTATACGAGAGTAACTGCTCGTCAATGGTAACACTTTCGTTTGGCACCAAAGATGACCTGCATTGTTGTAAAAATAAGTTCCATATATACGATATCGGAGCTAATCTATCGGTCTGTAGGCGAAAATCACGAGTTCTTTTGTCATTAAAACGCAAGTATCGTCTAATATCTTCAACCCGATTGATTCCCATAGTAGCTTGATAAATAGGATTAAATTTATCAAAAGAAAACAGTTCTCTTATCGGTACGTCCCAGTTTCTTTCCACACCAGCTTGTACCAGCAAACCTAAGAAAGCATTCAGCTCCATCACATCAATATCTACCCATCCTTTGTCTTTTACTGTAGTTACTCTTCGAGCTTCAAGGTTTGTGCACTTGACGACTTTTTCTAAGATCGTTCTTGTAATAAAACATTTGAAAGCATTTGGCCAGGAGCAAGAACCTTTACTGCTTTTCTCTTCTCACATCGTTTTTGCCGGTATTGATTCCATTAATACCAGGGGCTATTTACTATTAGCATTATCTTGGTTATTGTTTCTAGGCGCTTTTTTATGTGTACTTCTACATTAAGTTCACTTTTGTTTGAACATTATTCTGTAGATAACCTCTACTTTAGCTTTTCTTAAATCACAAGCAATGTGAATAATTTACTGCATTATGTACGGATATGTCGTACTGTTTTAAACATGGTAAGCGCAATTAATAATGTTCATATAAATAATATGCATATAAAAAATATTTTCAAGAATTCTAAGTAAAAAATGCTTTGTTTTAAGAAAATGAAACTATTAATTTATGAACACTGCCTAAACGCTTTCTGGAATGAAAAAAAAAACTACTATCCTTAAGAAAATATTGTTTTGTATTATAATGGTCATTTACTTACACTAAAAATCGCTTTCTTCAAATTTTCTGCAAGGTTTTCTTAGATCAAGTTAACAAATCTCTTAAACAAATAAATAAATACAATTATTTCATTACAATTATATACTTCTCTTAAGCGGAAAAAAGAAAAGCTAAGAAAATATTTCTTTTGATTTAAAACAGTTATGGTATTGGGGATAATTGAAACAGTAATTGTCTTCAATTAAGGCGGACAGCTCTAATACAAGTAAACGTTTCTCTGCGTTTGTTATTTATTCATTTATTGTTTGTTGAATAGCAATAATTACAAAATGTTTGCTAATTGCCAATTGGATGCCAATAGTGACCTGCTAAATCTACATAAAATCCTTTGATAGAGCCTAAATTCACTGCTTTGTCACCACAGTGTAGCCAACCTACAGAGGACAGGACGATTAGCTTCCTCTTAACAAAACCTTCATAAAGAACTGCACAAAATTTCACAAGTTTAAAGTTGTGTGAGAAATGTTTCGAATGTTGTAAATATTTGAAAAACTACTAGATGTTTTGCCTTGAAAATTGGCATATCTACATATGTAGTTAAAGACGGCGTATCTTGTAGGTGTAGAACCGTTTCTATAACCATACGGGGTGTATAAAAAAGTACCAATTTCTTTATTTTGGACGAAACAACCGGTATATTTTTGAAGATTCTAATAGTCTAAAAGATAAATTCAACGATATGGCTTCAATGGGTTTATCTGTTAAAATGATTTATGTTAAAGAAAACAAAGTCGATCAGATTAATATTTTGAAAGTAAGAAGTTTAGAAATCACATTTGAAATCTGCTAGATATTGACAGATGACAAATAGACAGTTGGACAGTTAATAAATCTTTATTCATAAGCAATCAAAGTCGACGAAATTTTTTCAGTAATTAATTACGTCGGAATTCCAAGGAAAATTATAGATTTTCATAATTCACCGACGGAAGCCAAATATTAATTATTAGTTGATAATTCGTTTTACATTAGTTAGTACAGAAACCTGTTGCAATATGTAGGTTTCACCTCGATATATTTTTTTTACTAATTTCTTTCCTAAAATAATGTAATTAAATTTAACGATCAAATGTAAATTATTCTAAATTTCAAGGAGAAAATGCCTTAGAAGCTCTAGATTTGGATTCTACGTATAACACAGAGTGAAAAACCTTGAAAAGAAATCAGACAAACGTGTGAAGTTTAAATAATTGCCTACCTCCGAAATACAGGTGTTTCAGTCTTTTGGGAAAACCTAAGCCAAAACTGATTATAAAACATAAAAGAGTCTAATTAGAAATTCAGATACTAATTTAATTATAGCAAAAGAACGCCATAATAGTTTGAAGGTTATTCACAGAAGTAAAAATCAACTTTTGTACTATCAATGCCAAAAATGTATTGACTATTAGATTTAAAATCTAATGCTTTCTCGTTGCATATTTAGAAATATAACGTGGTAACGAAGAATTTATTCTAAAATGAATATTGTAACTAATGCTCGTAGTATCACCGGTATTATTGTGGAATTTAAATATTTAAAAGTATCTTAAGAATAAATCAATCAAAGCAACCTCCACATATTTTTCAGTGATTTTTTCGAATCCTCCGTAACTGTCACGAATGATTACTGCTGACTGATTTCGTTTTTAGTGTTTCTCTAACTCGGGTTTTGTAATACCAAGCCTTCCCATCTATCTTTCACCGAAATTTCAAACATTTATCACTGAAAGCTATTTTCGTCATGGACAAGCGTAACAGAATTGGGAATTGTTTTATTCCATGCAACTATGCATGGACAAATTTCGTCTTCAGTTTCCGCATTTTTCACTATCACATCTTGTTTTATATCAACAAATTGTTCGCTGCGTTGCCAAATTTCGTGAAACTGATGAAAAGGTCGGTGTTTGGATAGCAGCTTCACGGAAAAGAATTATTGGTCCATTATTTTTTCATGAAACGGTAAACGCAGAAAGCTATCGTCATAACTTATTGCAATCTTCTCGAAACCAGTTACGTGATGACGAACTAAGAGATGTATACTTTCAACAAGACAATGTCACAGCTAATAAAACACCACAAACAATCAACCTCTTACATTAATATTTTGATAACCGTGTAGAAGATTTTCCTCCACGTTCTCCTGATCTATTTTAGATTACTTTACTTTTCCACTCCTAAAAAATACAATTGTTAAAAACACACCACACACAATACAACTTACCGAAGTAGTTCAAAATGTTTGCGGCACGAAAACGCCTTGGCACCCATCGACGCATTTATCAATATGAAATAATGAACAAGAATTTGTATTTAAACCAATTGTAGCTAAATTCTCCTTTTACTTTTACTAGGAGATATTTTTTTATTCTGCACGCAGAGAAATGGTTTCTTGAAGAAATTAGATTTTCTTGCCAAGATCAGTCACTATTCAAGAAAATATTTTTATTTCAAGACTATAAAAATCTATAATATTATCTGTATTAAATAAATATTTTCTTGGGGTTAAAACATCAAAAGAATCCAAAACAGAAAAATGTTTGTTCCGAGTAAATCATTTAGTTTTAACTTAAGAAAATCTTCACATTACCGATATCTTTTGAAAATGTTTATGTTGTACGTTAAAGGTTATATTGCATGGGTAAGTATGGCATCTGTACTCCGGTTTATGTCGCCACTTTCTAGGACCGCATGACTATATCTCTTGGCAGTAGATGGCGCCACGAAATATTTCAGTGCTGTTTTTGAAAATTAGTGGCATAAACTGAGAGATGAACAGCAATGTGGGCAGGAGCAAAAGGCGTTGGTGCTTTTCTCTATTCACAGTGATTCCATCAATACCATGAGCTATATATCGGCATTTGTCTTGGTCATTGTTTCTAGGCACTTTTTCCATGAGTACTTCTACATTAAAGTTCACTTTTGTTTGAACATTATTCTGAAGATAACCAACCCTGGCTTTTTTAAAATCACAAGCAATGAGAATAATTTACAGCATTGTGCACGGATATGTCGTACTGTTTTCAACAAGGTAAGTGCAATTAATAATGTGGATATAAATAATATACATTTCAAGAATTCTAAGTAAATAAATGCTTTATTTTAAGAAAATGAAACTATTGATTTGTGAACAATACCCAAACGTTTTCTTGAATTAAAAGAAATTATTTACTATCAAGAAAATGTTTTGTGTTATAACGACAATTTACTTAAACTAAGAATCCCTTTCTTCGAATTTTCGGCAAGATTTTCTGGAATCAAGTTAACAAATATCTTAAACAAAGAAATAGAATTATTTCATTGTAAGTATACAACTCTATTAAGCGGAGAAAAAAACGCTAAGAAAATATTTCTTTTGGTTTAAAACAGTAACTGTATTGTGGATAATTAAAATGGTACCTAATTGTTTTGAATTGAGGAGGGCAGTTTTGATACCAGCAAACGTTTCTCTGCGTGTGCTAGCTTTACTATTATTGACTTAGATTGCGATATCAGCCATTTATGCTTCAAACAGAAACTTCTTAGCATCATTACTGTCAAATATGTCAAACGTAATTTGACGTTTCACTCTCGATATGATTTGAGCAAGATTTAACCGTCAGATATACAGGGTCCTGCAATAATGCGTCGGTCTTCTGTTTCTCAGTTGCTATTAAAGATACGAGGTTAAAATTTTCAGTAAATATTTAAGAGGACAATATGCACATTTTAAAATTATTTTCAATTACACAGAGTGCCCCAAAAAAGAGTATCGATGGTCAACTCATTTTTTTTAATGGAACACCCCATATATTTTTGCAGTTTTTTAGGCCTATCCATGGTCCCTATTCATGTTGAAAATATTAGCGACATCCAATCATAGATTCCTGAGTTACAATATTAAAAAGAAAAAAACTGACTATTTCATTCTTCTACTTGAAAAATCGCCACATTCGCAAACACGAAGTTATGTGTATATGCAGGGTGAGTTGGGAGGAACGAACCAAACTCCGGGAGCGTATTTTACTCGTCAAAAAGCTCGCATGTTCTTAACCGATTTTCGTTTGTTTTCAAGTTATAGCGTAATTACAAACAAACAAAATGCCATACATTAATATCCTTTAATTTGCTGAAAACTTTCATAAAAACTTTTTACCAGGACTTTTCTGATGTGGAAACTATTGACGATATTCTTCAACAGCAGCTGTAGCATTACCATTACAAAAAACCATAAACAAACACCACATTTGTATATTCTAAATTTGAATCAGTGTGTCGTATGTTCTAACAAAATAATGTACAATCTTGGAAATAAACGTTAAATCACTGTCACAATACACTGACATACATCAGAACAACAAAATTATTGAAATGACTTTGAGCCTCGAAAGAATTGATTCAAATGGCCAGTACGTCATATGCGATAAGAAGCGAAAAAATCTTTTAATCTCGAACGTACCTGACTTTTTGTTGTACACGGGTAGTCAATGCAAGGATATTTTTATTTTAATTAAGACGTGTTAACTCGAAAGCAAGCGAAAATATAGACCATTTACAAGAACGCTAGTTAACATTTTTTAGTTACACTATAACTTGAAAACAAATGAAAATCGAATAAGAACATATGAGTTTCTTTACATTATTTTCACGTGTACAATACACTCCTGGAGTTTGGTTCATTCCTTCCGACTCACTCTGTATATTCATATTAGATAAATCACACTCATTACGTCTCATAACCTACAATCATAGTTTCCATCTTTTTATATTTTTTCTCAGGATATGAATATTTTTTCTGGCACTCTGTTTGCACAATGGTATAATACAATATTTAAAATAACTTTTAGGTATTTTATTTTCCATATTTCACAAAGTCGTCACGTCGACTTCTTTAGACAAAAAGATTTTGAGGTTATGTTTCAGAAATGTGTAAGGAAATATGACTCTACGAGTTTGTTTACGGTAATTTTGTTGTTAATTCAGTTGAGTTAAAGAAGACTTGATTTAATTTTTATTCACTGCATGATCTCTCATACTAGGTAACTTGTAAAAAGCGCTCCTGCAGCCTATTGTGACGGCAAGTTCACGTAACTTGCGGATGACAGTGTTCCAAGATGCAAATTGTAGGTTATGTTCAGTGCTGGACCATATAATATAATGTCACCACTTATAAAATTTTAAGCTATTGTCAATAATTATAACAGCTTTTTGCCATAAATTATCAGGTGGTGCAATTTCATTTACAGAGAGTGTATTTGAAATGAAATTATTATAAATCCAGTTTAGTTTGCTCTATTTCTTATCAATCATTTTCATCCAAGGATTCTCATGACAAAGTCTAAGCTTCATCGTTTAAGTACATTTTACGACTAGCTAGAATTACACGCGAAGAGGTTCATCCTCTTGTCTCGTAAGCCGTAATTACCGAACTGTCTTGCGGTTAGCTGTGTGCGCGCGGCCACCGCCGCGCTGGGTCTAATAAGTTCACTTTCACATTCCATCAAGCCGAAAAGATGTAGGTTAAACGTAATGTCGCCGATGTTCAACGCTGGCCTGTGCGGTTGGTTCCCAGCGAAGCTCGAACGCAGCGCAGAGAGAACCTGTCGACGGCCGTCCAAATAGAGGAACTACAGGAAGCCTCCATATGCACGCGCACACCGACACCGTATAATACAGGTTTACATGTAGTTCAGAGCCGACCCGATCGCTAGACATAATCGGTTATGTAACGAGCGTCTGTGTGGATGTCTTTCTGAATCTGAGAGACTTTCCTTGAGGTAACACTTCCGCGATGATCGTCGTCGTCAGTTGATGTTCGATCGCGAGAAATCACAACTATTACTTATACAATCGGTAACTGCGATTAGTTTACGGAATCTATACGTGTGAGAATAGTTTTATTATCTTCCTGTAATTATGTCGTATTTAAGCATTACCTAAGCAGGTGAAGACCTACCTACTTTCGTATTTGAATTATCCTAGTATACACCAAAACCACTTTTTTTAATGAATTCAAAAACGAAATTTGCAAAAGAGGTATTATCCTCTTTCAAATAATAAGTTCAATGTACGTACATACACTACTGGGCATAATTATTTGCCCACCCAAAGAAATACGCATAAATAAAGGATGTGCTAACTGAAAAAGAAATTGTATTTTTTGAAACCTGGTCGTCATCCCGACAGTTTCGAACCACGTATTACCTTGTATATTCATTCAAAAATTAGCGATGTATGTTTATATAAATAGGCGGAATTATAGATCACATCGAGATTTTCACGACTATCAAACTAGATTCGGGGAGGATCTCCTCACTCCAAAATCCAGGTTGACTATGTATGTAGCAGTCGCCCGAAATTCTAGCTATTAAGATCTACCACAAGCTTCCTTCACACTGGAAGAAGTTCAATTTAACTAAATTTAAACAGCAAGTCACACATATGTTGCGTAGCCAACGGCTTTTATTCGATACAAGAATTTTTAACAAATAATGTTACTTGACTTTAATTGTATCTAATTCTGTTAATGCTCCGCCCAATTACCTTTTATTATTGCCTTTGTAATTGTAGGCTTACTTAATGTCTATTTTAGTGTTATTACTGTTGTATTCGTGTTTGTATTGTGTGTCTTTGGACCATTTCTTACACTTTTGTATGTCGTTGGAAATAAATTATTATTATTACTATTATTATTATTATTATTAAGCCAGGCTTCTTGTAGTTGTTTCCACAACGATTCATTGGAAGTCGGAGGATTTATTTTTACCTGCCTATTGAATTCCTTCCTCAAAATCTCTATGGGATTATCACTGGGCTTTGAGGAGGCCATTTAATTATTTTGATATTGCTTTCGCGTTCCACCGATTGTAAATATTCGCGGCATAGTTTAGAGGTGAGTTTCGGATCATTACCATGTTGAAATACAAGGTGTCACAGGATGAACTTACGTTAGTCCCAGATCAGAAACCAAGCAGGTTCCAAATTTGTAAATTTGCAGATTTATTTTGTTGGAGGGAGCTAACTTTTAGAAAATATTGGCACGTCTATTCATCTTCCGGCTTGACCGGAAGTAAAGTCTTTAGATTAGTAGTTTTATTCGCACTAATTCAATGAAATTGAAATGTTTCACTTAATTGCCGTTATAGTGGAAATATAATATCTCCTGATTGATACGTCAGGAATGTCAGGCTTTATATATTTATTCAAAACTGTCATAAGGTTGTCCTGTTTATTTTTTTTAATCGGTATACTAGCAGCTGTAACTACTTGGCATAAATTTTCAAAAAGTTCCCACTTAAAGTTTCAATATGATTCTTCGTTTTAAGGTGCTGTTGTAAGTTTGGGAATAGTTCTTATAATAAATTAGCTAATCCTTGACGAACGTAAAACAATAAAGTTCTCTCACAAATTGTTCCATATTAATGGGAAGTAAAATAAAATTAAAAATTCTTTCACCTTATTTTCGCAGTTCATTAATTTTAACACGCCGATTTTAAGTAAAATTTTTTAATCATGTTAATTGGGAAGAAATCATATTTTCCAATATTTGTTTGCAATTAGATCGTTTGATGAATAATGCGCCCTTTCCTAACTATCTAATGACACGATTCAGTTTTCCCAAAGAAATTATAATTTAGGCTCGTCACACAATCCATCGTTCGACTTTATAGGAACGAATTAGGTCTCTCAAATAAAGCGAACCAAGGCCATCCTCCGTCCGATATCCATCCAAAGCATGAACGAACAAACAAATATGTCCAGCGGCGTGTCGAACGGTGTACGTTTCGCAAATATAAATTGCGTTTCCTGAAGAAGACAAGTGAAAATCGTCGGTGTGATTTTATTTTCTATTAGCCGGCTGTATATACATATATATCTGTATATACATACACGTTTATACATACCTAGATCCACAGTGAAAGTGGGTGAGAGTCACATGAGTACATGTATGACATAAAAATATAATTCCATTATTATAAATTCAGCCTCGGCTGAAAATAATTGGTCTCTCTAGGCGCATGAAGATCCTATTATGTATTAAATTCCTAACGTAAAAGGTTTAATGTTGGTTAAATTAGCCTAGAGGGAATTGTATACAGTGTATGTATGTGGTACAGAGAAATGTACAGACTTATTTAAATATAAAGAATAAGATGATTATCGAAAGTTATGGCATCATCCTTAGGTAAACAGTATACTACTATGTTAAAAAGTTCTGCATGGAAAGGTGCTGCCGGAATAACGTTCAGCCAAGTTCTGCTCTGACAGTATCTGACAGGGTTAAGCCGTTCTAACTTCTTTTTCGGTTTCTCCAGCGACTTATATATCTTCGGACCCTCTCTCCTTATCCCTGGGGTTTCATTAGGTAAATCTATCTCCAATCAGCGATAATTTCGGGGAAACATCTAAAGAACTCATTAATATATACTAGCTTCCGTCGGTGAAGTGTGAAAATCCATGATTTCCTTGGTATTTCAGACATAATTAAATATTTTAAAAAATCTTTCCTGCGTAAGGAATCGAACCTGAAATCTCCCATTTGGGGGACAGGCGTGCTAACCACTACACCACATTATAAAAGTCACATAGCCAAAATTAATTAACCCATTACCGTACATTTTATAAGTTTAGTTATTACTGTTGAAACTACTACTATGGAAGAATTATCAGCTCAAGAATTCGCAAGGTAGAATTATCTTTCAATACTAGTTGGTACTCATTACTATTGTGAATATTATTTATTATATATATTGTTATAATAAATAATTTACTATCATAATAATATATAAATAATCATTTTATTTTTATTATACGTTTTTGTTCATAAATAACAAAAAACTGCTCTTTTAGTTTCACAGAAGCAGAGAAAAGAACATATCTACAGCAATTATTGGGGTCGGAGTCCAATGAAGAAAATAGTACATCAGACAGCGAAGATGAAGAATGATTTTCATTACCAGAGAATGTGTCAGAACGAGATAATGAAATTTCTGATCACGAACAAATTGTAGAAGATCGAGATGACGAAGTAAAGATGGAAGGTGATATTGAAGAAACCGATGATTTGGCAGAAGCTAGTACTTCCGGTACTTCAAATGCTTATACTTTTGTGGCTAAGGATAAGACAATATGGAATCGAACACCCACATCCGTTCAACGTCAAGCAGAAGCGTAATATTGTTCGTCAGAGATGTGGTCCCCATCGAAGCACAGAAACGTTGTCAATCTCTGCTACATTCAAGTGGTTTTTTACTCTTGAAATGGTGGATATAATTGTACGGCATACGAATAAAAAAGCAACTGCTGCATCTAAAAAATTCAACGACGCAAATCCTACAAAAAAAACAACTTGTATGGGAAGATGTGACGGCTAGAGAAATATATGCCTTTTTAGGGATTCTTATTAGTTCTAGCGCAAATAACTCAAATACTGATCACACAACAGACGTGTGGAAAACAACTGCATATCCATTATATTGTGCGGCGATGGGAATATTCTTCGATTTAAAGATTTGATGATGCCAATACTCGGAAAAGTCGTATCAGAGAGAAAATATAACAGCTACGGGAACAGCTCGATGAAATCGTCTAAACAAATGTCTTATAAAAACGGACTATGAATTCTAGAAGGAATTTCGCGGCAGTTTAGATTACAGCTTTGATATAAATAATCAAATATTTTGTGTAGTGTGGAAAGACGACAAATGTGTGAAAGTCTTGTCAAATCGTGAACGTATACAACTCTTAAACAATGTAACTAGATGTAAATGAAATTCAACGAACAAGTTCTTTAGAATAATATTTCTGCAGCAAATCATTTTACATAATCGTTTTATTGAAAAAAAAGTCAACACTTTCTTCCATATTCGTATTTGGTAATAAACCATACATATCCATAACCAGGATAGTGAAAGTGTATGCTGATTGATTCCGAAACTACAGCAGTTCAAACGAGTTTTTTCTTCCAAAGTGCGGCAACAAATTATACTTTTCTTGTGAATTCTGAAGATGCGAAAGCGACGTGGCGGGTTCGAATAATGTAATTTGATGAATTTTACACTCTGAATAACGACCTAAATATCAACGTGACAAAGTTTGCTTAAAAATAATTATGGTATTACGTTGGCGTTGGCTATTGTTCAGAAAAATTGCAACGTAGTTTTCAAATTAATGATTAAAAGAAGAAATAAAATACGTAATTTCAAATAAAGGGTGAACGATAAGTAGCGAGCCAGATAGTTACGTTGTTATTTTGAATGGAACACCCTATATATTATTAGATACTTGGTTTCCCCATCTAGAAATAAAAGTATAGATTTCATCTGTCTATTTCTAACAGATTTCGAGATATTTATAATTTTGTCCTCAATCATCTTAATGCAAGTACATTTTAGCGATTAAATTACATATTTGGCTATATCGCCTTTGAAATATACAGAGTGTTCAGTATTCAATATCAAAGTTTGCCAAATCCAAACACCAGACGTAATTTTTTTTAAATAGCACCATATTCCCCTTCAGTATCTACCGTGTAGGAAATTCACATCTCTAACTTTGTTGCATAATCATGCGTATGTCCAACAGTGAAAGTAAAAGAGTTACTTACAGTTAAACGCAAGTCATTTAGATATTGCATCCAAATGTAGGTATCCAAGATATTAGCATTGTTTGGATACCATGACAACAGTAAACAAAACATATTGAACTACTGTTTTTAACTGAAGTTGATGCATATGATTTATCTATAAAATTTAGGATTAGTTAAGGACGCAGGCATTTCGAAGGACAACATTTAGTATGCTTAGAAAGTACAGAACTTTTACAAACGATTGACCAAATATATAGAGACGAAAAGACTCTTATTCATAGCGAATTTCAATTGAGTTGCATGTTATTGTTTTTTTTTTATTTTTGAATTGATTTTGAATTAATTTTGAATTGATGTTGTCATATGTACATTTATATCACTTGTTGTTAGTCTGTATGAACTTTTATTAAAATATTGTTTCCCTTGTTCTTTTTCGCTAAGAAGATGCATCAGCAATATATGTTTTTTTTTTAATTTCTACATCAATAGAATGAATGTTTCTAGTAGCATCAAATCTTAGCTTTAATTTGGCAGATGTTTTCGGTTGTGGATATTGTCAATCAAAATAGCGCAGCTTATACAAACTACTACCTAAAATACACCATTTCTTTCACTCTTTGCTGATACATAAATTGAACCTATTACCTAACTTTCCTTTACAACAGTCTAAGATCGTCAATGTCAGTTTTGTTTACTGGTGTCATAGTAACCAATTATTAACTATATTAACACTAGGAACCATTTGGATGCAATTTCCAAGTGGGAAACTCGCCTTTGTCTGCATGTAACTACTTGGGTTCAAAGTTTTGAATCAATAATTCAAAAATGTTTATGTTAGTATCTAGTATCTTTTGTTTACTGTCATCATGGTAACCAAACAGTACTAACACCAGAAACCACTTGAATGCAGTACCCAAATGCAGGACTCGCGCTTGTGGTGCTAATATGTTTTGGCTTCCGTCGGTGAATTATGAAATCTATAATTTTTCCTTGGAATTTCCGACGTAATTAATTAATAAAATTAATTTAATTAATTCCTCGCCGTGGACATCATTTTAATTTCACTAATTAATTATGTGGGAAATTCTGGAAAAATTATAAAATGTATAGTGCTATTTAAAAAAAATTACGTTTCTTGAGTTTGAATTTGGTAAAGTTTTGGGCACCATACTGAACACTCTGAAAAGTGGCATTCTAACACCTTCACAGAATTATAAATATCTGGAAATAGACATATGAAACCTATATGATGTTGGTTTATTTCTAAAAGAGAAAACTACAAACGTAATAAATAATATAATGGGCGTTCCATTTAAAATAACAAAGTAGGGACCTGGTTCGTTATTTATCGAACAGCTTGTACATATTGAAATATCTTAATAGCACAATGTTACAATTCCAGAAGGTTGGAACACCCTGTATGTATATCCAATGAAAACTAAATATGGTATTAAAACCAGCTTAACGTTTTAAGCATCCACTGCCTATAGTAAGAATATTATCATACTAATTGTACCGATTAAATTATAATCTCTGAACTATTCATAGCCATATTCAAATTTGCAAATTATAGTACGCATTTGAATTATCTACAATGTATCTCTCGATGCATAAATACACGATCCTGTTTTGCATTTTAAGAAATTAAACCTGCATGTCTCTAAATTCCTTTTCTTCTCATTTCACTTTCAAGATATTACAATAAAACATGCAATGCAACGCGTTAATATCTTGTTAGAACAAAGTTACGACTTACTTTCACAATCGTCTACCACAGCTGGCCTTCAAGAAAAACGTAAAATTGGTAAACATTGTAAAAAATGAATGATTTATAAAAGAGCATTTCGTCAAACCCGACGACAATATCTAAAGCATGTGGTTTGAAGATGGCTGTACTACAATAAAACGCTATAATTTTGCGTAACTAGGACTCCATTTCAAAATATTTTCGTGATTTCGAAATCTTTGTCAATCTTCACCTATCAGTTCATAGAGTTAAGTAAGATTAAATGAATTAATAAAATAATGATCTTCAATCATAAAACAAATGACTTTTATTGTATGTTCCAAAAATGCCAGTAGAGAAAATATAATTTAAATTTTAGATATTTTGGCATCCGGTCATACGGTTGATGATGAGGACCCACGAGTCCTCGAAACGGTCGCTCCGAACCAATTAATAACTTGTGTGGTGCGGAGTGTGCCGATACTTTAGCGTTGCTTGCCATACTATCCCACAGTCCTTGCTATCATTATTTAGAATTTTTGCTTTTAAGAAGTAATAATATCCGCGAAAGGAAACATACTTACAAGACTGATTATTTAATAAGCAGAAGGTATTATGAACAAAAAACTAAACGTGAAAATGAAACACTCACAGCATTGAAAGATCTGGCTTCGTCCATGAAAACTATTGCTGATACTTTGACCGAACTATAGTAGTTGCTGTAATTTTTTTTATATACCAAACTGAAGTGATAGAATGTGATAAGCTTTAGTAGTGTGGCAATTAAATAACCGGAATGGTGCTACTATCGGCAAATAGCGAGCACGCCACGGCAGGTTTGAACATGTCTGTGCTTGTAGATGCTTCCCCCACCCTGAGCTCGATGGGCACGGTTGCACGTCGCTCAATCTCGCTGTAGCAATCGTCCATTCAAGTCCTTACGCTAGCATCGCGTCAGAAAAATGCAGAGTGTTCAGATCGAGCAACGAGTTAACCTCAAGTTTCTTATGAAACTGGGAAAAACTGCTACAGAAGCTCATGCTATATTAAAGGAAGTGTACGGAAGTGAGTGTTTATCGCGCACACAAGTTTTGAGCTAGCCGCGTAGAAAAGGTTCAGATGAGCGACGTGTAAACACCAAGACGATCCGAGGCCTGGCCGACGCTCAACATCAAAAACGGACGACAACATTCAGAAAAATGGTAAATTGATCCGCGAAAATCGTCGTTTGAGTGTCTGAGCTCTTGTTGAAATCTCAGGAATTAACAAAGAAACTGTCCGTCAGATGAATCATTCAACATGCAAAAAGTTTGCGCAAAAATGGTGCCAAAACCTCATTCCAGAGCAACAGGAATCGAGAATGAACATTTGTGCTGACCTTTTAAACAACATTGATGATGATCCAGAATTGTTAAACAGAGTGATTACTTGTGATGAATCGTAATTTTTTACCTACGATCCTGAAACAAGAAGAGCCAAAGCTCGCCACGGAAAAAAAGCGAAAATGAGCAAGTCTAAGTTTAAGGCCATGATGATTGCTTTTTTTTTGATACGCGTGGAATTGTCTACGTTCACTGGGTCCCCGAAGGTCAGACAGTCAATCAACATTATTACGTTGAGGTTCTAACTACACTTCGTGAACGAGTGGGAGGACGAAGACCCGATTTGTGGAAGAGCAAATCCTGGATGCTCCACCAAGACAATGCACCAGCCCATTCCGCCTTGTTCTTTGCGAAATCCGGCATCACCGTGTTGAACCACCCACCGTACTCGCTCGACTTGGTCCCCTGTGACTTTTTTTATTTCCTAAGGTAAAATTGGAGCTTAAGGGGACAAGATTTGAGGAAGGTTTTCAATAAGCTGACAGAAACGGACTTCCAGCACTGCTTTCGACAGTGGAAAATTTGTATGGAGTGTTGTAGGGATCGGCAAGGAGAGTACATTGAAGGGGATAAACTTTGTAATGTAATTGGTGATCAATAAAATATTTTGTTATTTAATTGCCACACCTCATATAGTATCTCCGCTACAGCAGGGCTTCATTCCCGGACGCTCGCCTGTCTGACTCAGGACATTGCGGAAGAAGTTGACCGCAGGAGTCAAATGGATGTTATATACACTGATACTCTCTTGAGTATTTTGTACCATTGACTAGAACTGTTATCCGGATCCGGATAATTTACTATCCGGATATCCGGATCTTGGAGTTATCCGAAGGATCGGATCAGAAATTCAATATTAACCATTGCATTTTTTCTCCATCTAACGTAAATTCGATGTTTTCTTTATTAAACACTTAAACACCTTTAAATTGCAAAATAATAACAGATCCGGTTTCAAGAACCGGATCCTAGGATTCGGATAGTTTTGGATCCGAATCTCAATTTTATCGGATATCAACAGCACTACTAGTGACTACGGAATTTTAATGAGGAAGCTGAGTTGCTTTGGAGATAACTGCACCACTTCTATTTCTGTTCCAGAGCTACCTAGACACGAAACTGACAAGGAAACACAAGCTTAACACTACCCTTCGCTGTTTGACTCAATAGCTCAGAAACTATAAGATATCAAAAAAAGTTAAGACAAGATTTAAACTGTTTTACATACTCTTAACGATGGCGTAAATATGTTTCCTGTAACAAATATTTGTTTAGGCAAACAACCCCCCACACCCTTATTTTTTTGCAAATTTCAGAATTTTTATACACTACAAAAGTATAGAAGCTTCATAGAATTTACATATTGTTATGTTCAATATTTACAAGATCAACTGTTAATCTAACGAAAAATCCCTCTTGCGAGTAAAAAGGAAAATTTTCGTAGCCAACATCCCCCCCAGGCCGACTATCCTTGAGGACATTATATTAAATATATAAGTCCAGATAACGACGATCGTAGTGTAACACGGACAAATCTACTCTTCTTTTTATTTTCCTAATCTCGTAAATTGTCAAAATTAATGTAAAAGTCCTCTAAAACAAACAGCAGGGTATAGCCAAAGCTATTTCAAACATCATTTCGTAAATTAAATCCTTTTTGTAATGTTATTAAGTAAATCGTTAGTAAAATTTCACGTTTAAACCTTGTCAGTCAGAATTTAGGTCATAGGATCGTTTAAGTTTTGTGAACTGGTAGCGTTACCGCTTGTATTCTTCTATGCTATGTTTATAAATAACTTCCTTTCATCGAAATGCATCAGAAAATGTATATTTGGATTGATATCATCAAAATTAGCTGTGGAAGTAAACAATCGCCAGCGCAAAGGAGGATGGGGACGCCAAAAAATTCATCAATTCTGGTTAGACTTTCGTTAAGTTGGCTAGTGTTTGACTACGGTCTCAATTTCAAAGTGTTCGATAGTGAAATTAAAGTATAATTTCAAAGAAGGAAAGGTTAGAGGTTAGAGCTGGCAGATTCCTGTAATGGTCAACATAAACATAGTGTTTATGTGACAGCATCATACGAATTCAAGATTAGTTTGTATTTTTAACTCTAAAAGTCGTCAATTTCAATTTATTTAATTCAAAATTCGCAAGAAAATTGCCCAAAGAGTATCCAGGAATACTCCCTGTCCCACTAAGAATTTAGAAATTTAGATTAATTTAGAAAATTCAAATTTTTCCCAAAATTCCCCTAAGAGACACATTTCAATATATACATCTGCCATGAAATATTTTTATTTATGTAAAAAAATTCATAACTCATGCGCTATATTTACAGCAATGAAGAAAACACGCAGGTGGCTATCAAATAATTTTATTAATAAAATGTGAGTATAGAGTTTACTGACAATTGTTTAAAAAGTAAGTTAAGAAATTACGATGCGTATTGCGTATAGTAGTAAGAATGATAAGTAATCCGTGTAGAAATGTTGAAAACGAAGTAATTGCTTACACCGTGAAGTAGAAGTGTTCTTCGCCACTTGTGCATTTCATTATAAATGCTAATTTTGTGAATCGGGCTAGTTGTTTGTGATTTGCCACTGACTGTGTACTATTCAACGTTATTATTGTGTTTTGTAGATGTTTATATTACTGTCGCTACTGTTGTTTGTTGTCTTTATTTATGCAATTTGTCCTTGTATTGGAGTAACCTCTATTGGACAAACACACAGTAAGGTCCTAAAGTATTATTACCTCCCACCACCACCCCATGCTAACTTTTAAACGACAGAAGCTAGTGTTTTTAGAAAAATTAGGTCGATTTATATTTTTTGTGAGCTATCCTTTGCCGTTATCGGCAATCTAACCAAAAAAGTTGACGTCACTTGACACCGGAAAGTTAATTCACACCCATTTTTATTTTAAAACGCTAGCTTCCGTCGTTCAAAGGTTAGAATGGCGACTTTAGGACTCACTGTATATTAAATAATTCATAATGACTCTGTGAGAGTCTCACCTTTATTAAATATATTATTATTATTATTATTATTATTATTATTATTATTATTATTATTAACTGGAACTGAAAGGATTGAAGACCATCACCATATTTTCTTAAAGAATTAGAGTTAATGTTACGAAAATATTTCGTTACGTAAAAATTTTTATTTAAAACATAACCTACAATCTCATACGAAATAGTCAAGAGTAAGTCGAAGACCTTGACCATATTACCGTACAAGAATGAAGAAATCGTATAAATTTATGTGAATACACACTTCTCAAATAAAAAAAAAAGTATTTAATATTCGTTTGTTCAAAACGACAATGTCTCCATAACCGCAATTTCAGAAAGACCACCTTGATATTCCATCCTAACAATGCATCATAAGTTATTATATTTATTACAAAGCCGAAAACCATCTACTTATTTTAATATTCTAAACTGTTTAACCTACGAAAGATGTCTATCGTTATTCATAATAAGCAATCTAAACACAAGTAAGATGAGGCGGCTCAACGGATTCGGATTTCTTTGACATTAGCATACATCGAAAGACGATGTCGCAAGCCGAACCGGGACGATTGTACAACTTGTTCGGTCTCCAAAACCTTGTCCGTAGAAAATTACACTGATTCGATTGGCTGGCTTCTCGTCTTCGGTTTATGTCGTAAATTTCAAAGCGAAAGCACATTCGCTGAGTACAAAGCGTTGAGATCGCTGTCGTCACTCCAAAGAGCGATTTACACCAATGTATTCGAATATATGTTGTACCTGTAAGCGACAGGTGATGAGTAATACAGTACCCATAATGTAATGTACTTACAGATTGATTTTCAATTGAATCTAAGCATACAGCTAACGAAAAGACGACATGCGAGATGTCATTTGCGTCATAATACAACAAAAGAAAAGCTGAAGAGCGATCATAAGTAGAGAGACCCACATTTTAGGTGACTGGTATTGTACGGAGATAATAGGCCTTTCAACAAGAGGTGTCATTTTAAATTTCGCGCCATTTTTGAACCGTTAACATACAACTGTAATTTCGATGACATTTGGCAAGTAAAAAACAAGATTTTTGGATAGGGATCGATGCACACTCGCACAACGCATTGAAATACTAAAAATTCACTACAAAAATGGTGAAAATATCGCGGAAACGGTTCGTAAACTTAATACTGCTTTTGGTCATCAACAAGCGCCTTCTCGCACAGCTATAGTGAATTTAATCACTCAATTCGAACGTCTCGGACAAGTTAGTGATGTGAAAACTCCAACTCGTGCTCGTCAGGCCAGGTCAGCTGAAAATATCGCCGCTGTAGTGTGACTAGTGGCCACTAGTCGATCCCTGCTACTCTTGCAGAAAGTGGAGTGATTTTCAGTGATTAAACCTTGTTTCTAAAATAGAGAGACGAATTTCTATACGAACCATAAGCCCAAATTACACACTATAAAATCTTGAATAAAATTTACGCGGCAAATTAAAGCGACATTCAGATCAGCAAAATGTATGAGGCCCAGGATTAACTTTAAGTTTTAATTCTTTGGCAATCAGTCCAATTGTCAGAATTGCAAATATGTGTTGGAATTAGTATTCTGGATCGTGTAAAATAATAATAAATAATGACACTGTATCACGATATAAAAAAATAGACATTAACATATTTATTTATTATAAAATGTACAACTGTAATACATTTATTATAAATTTGAAAACTGTTCAAAGATTATGTGCATCTATTTATATATAAAAGTTGTATAATCTTAAGATACTGACAATCATTTAACTCATACATTTCTAAATTCCTGATGATTCGACATTCGAATCTCATATCACCATCCTCTAACGTATGATAAGTGGTTCCAAGACATCCAGATTACATCCAGATTTTTCATGCTTCTTCTTTAATTACATGGTTTATGCAGTTTTGCCAGGTAGTAGCAGTTACATTTTTTAAGGCATCAAGCAAAGGTTGCCTAACTTCTACCAATTTAAAAGATTTATTTTTTCCAGCTACTTCATTTTTTATCTGCACCCATACTAGCTCAATAGGGTTAAGCTCGCAGTAGTAAGGAGGTAATCGTAAGACAGTTTTATTTTGCGATTTCGCCAATTCATTAATGACATATGAATTGTATTTATCTTTATGAATTTTAACTAGGCTTAGCAGTTCAACTCTCACCATATCTTCATCATAGTGTATTGCTTTACTTGTTAGCCAGTTTTGAATATCTGCCTTCTTCCATGATGAAGATGGTGGGTTTTCAATTTTTCTACTATGATAAGATGCATTATCCATGACAATAACAACACCTTCTGGTAAATAATTTAATATTTGAGAGAACCAATCTTTGAAAACTGAAGCATTCATTTCATCATGGTAATTTGATATTTTTTTGCCTTCAAACAATAATAAACCATGATCCATGAAACCATCAGAACTTCCAATATGTAACAATATAAGACAACGTCCTTTTCCAAAGGGATTCTTGAATCCGATTGTAAGCCTTTCCACAAAAGCTTGTCTACAGCTATGAATATTTGAATCTGTCCATACTTTTTGCACCGTATGATCCACATTCTCCCAAGTTTCGTCTAAATAATTGGCCTGTTCTGCGATTGTGAAATATCCCTGAGATACTGCAAGATACAGCAACATTACATATGTATTGTTATGTTATGTTCAACGTTGTATCTACGACAACAAACAACTTCTCTCGGTTGTCACTTCGGTACTGACCAAATGTCAGTATGGCCACTCGTTGGCAACCAAATATCCCTCTTGCGGGGATAATTGGAAATTTCTTCGTTACCATCCCCCCTCAGCCAACCGTCCTTGGGGCGGGGACGGTACAATTTAATTATAAGTCCAGATAATGACATGTGGGTATCGGACAATCTATCGTTATTATTGTTATCAGTATTCTCAATATGTAAATCGTCTGGAATAGAAGCATAAATTGCAACACAACAGATAAATTCATCATAATCTATCGAATCGTAATTAGCATGGATTTCTCTTTTAAACTGTTGTGACAGTTCGGACGCGAATCATCAACAACACCTCCTGTTAGTCACTGCATTCGTTCGTATGCTAATATCATTTGATTGAAAGTCATCGAAAAGTTAGTTTCTATTTGGGTAAATTATCAAAATTGGCTGTGAAGGAAAACAATCGCCGGTCTTTCGCGATTTAAAATAAATGAAAGAGGAACGACGCCCTACATTTTCATCAATCTTTATTCGGCCTTGGTTGAATCAAAGTTTGTCTTGAATCCAATCCAAAGATAAGTGTTCGTTGTGTATTCAAAGTCATTATTAGAGAAGTAAATAGGGTTGAATAAGCAGAGCAGGCAGATTTTACCGAGTTGGAAATTCATTCAAAATTGCCGCAAGGGTAACTAGGGATACCCCCGAACCTACAAAAATCATTTAGTAGAGTTAAATTAGAAAATTTAACAAAATTTGAGTAAAACCCCCGAGAAAGATATTTCAGTATATATACTTTATAAAAAATACTTTCTTACTTGAAATTCATATCTTTCATTAATCGATACAAAGTTGTTCGACTCATGATTGGCAAATTGGCTATTATTTCTAACTTGCACCAAAACTTTATCCAATGTCGGTGGTTCATTTTCTCTGAACATATTGTGAACAATTTGACGAATAGCAGTTTTCACAGATTCGTTAAAGGACTGCAATAAAGAAGGCCGGCCGGTTATTTTTTTTGGATCTGTAGTTTTTCCTCTAGTCGTTAACTACCCGATACACTGTTGCTCTTGAAATTCCTTCAAACATAAATATGTTGTAAAACATAAATATTCAAGAATGTGAGATCACTAACCTACTACTTCACAAATCTGTTTTATCATGCCAAATTTCTTGATATCAGGTATATCGGCCAAAATTCTTTTGTAAGCGTTCACTATGGTTTGCTTTTCATCACTGCGTAAATGACACGGCTTTTCACACTCCTTCGGAGGAGAAGCACACCCACCACGACTTCTCGGTGTTTTAAACATTTTAACATTACCGTCACACACAAAAAAATACGAAAAAGAGTCCCTTATTACTTTAAATTATTTTTTTATTAACATGTATTCCGTTTAGTCCAAAAAATGATTTTACACCCCATATAAATTAACACATTTAAGAAATTGGAAAAGAAAAACACAACAAATTACTAGAAATTAAAAAATAAAACACTTCACTTTTATATTTTTTTGCAAAACACATGAAAAAAATCAGTGGAACCATGTTTTCTTAAACCTAAAAACAAAAAAAGTTCTTATAATTCTTTCAATATATTTTTTTTTAAACAGCCTAATGTGACGGGAATGTCAAATGGGGACGGAAATGAGAAATTATGACCGAAAAGTTAAAGTGAATACAAAAACTATTCAAAATACGCCAAAAAATTCTATAATTGCTAGTAAACAAAACGTAAAAGTTATTTAACTAGTAGCATTGCAACTTAGTATTCTTAACTACTAACTATTTGTAACGTCAAAATAAAAAAGTACAGTAATAAACATTATTCAAACGCTTCCAATAAAGAATCTCCTTCACTCATATTATCAAATTTAAATAGTCGAGATGATATTTTTGTTGGTGCGTTTAAAGTGGAAAGGATCTCGTTTTTTAGGAATTATTTGAATATCGCCCTTTTGGGACCACAAAAAAAAAACCTTTTAATTTCTGGATGCATCAAATTGTAAGGTTACTGCCTTTAACATTTAAAGTCCGCCCAGGGAACCATTCAGGCTCGAATGTCACGGCAACCCAATTGCCTTGTTCTTTTTTTTTTATCATCCACCACAACATTGTCATCGGCTAAAAAGTATTGAGTTAAGGAATTTTTTAATTTTAATAAAGCAAACACTGCATAAAAATTTTTTAAAAATATAAAATTAAAAGCTTTGCCAATATTTTGTCTCTGCCTTATGAGAACGGGTCTCAATCCACCTAGTACAGCAGAATATACTTTGTAAATTTACGAAATACATGAGTAGCATACCAGTATCATCAAAGTAAAAAGTTATTGAAAATGACCCATAAACCAATTTAAATGACATATATACTAACTTCCAGGTGCAAGTCGCATTGGCGGACTAATCTATAGATATATAAAAAGTAGAACTATGAACCATGACACAGTTTTTGAGATTTTCGGAATATTTACAGTCCCTGGCCATATTACTTGAAACATGTCATAAATCAACCCTTTTACCTAGAAATTCCCATCCTATTATAGTGATATTCTTTTGCTTTGAATCCGATCGTTTATAGAGGGACTGGATTATTGTATCAAAAAATAAAAATACCAGAGAAATGATATTTAGAAGAGTAAAGTACGTATATATAAATATTTCAGTTATCAACTTATATTTAGCGAGTTCACAGTTTAGAGAATGCATCGATACTTTTTAAAATATTTCGTCATAACCACATAGAAGCTAAGTTGTGGAGTATCGTTAAGTGTTTTGTGTTGATATATCGTTATGGCAATGGTAAAATTGTTATTCTATTTCTCTCTTAATAATTAATTATTTGGAATTTGAAAAAAATTGAAATATTTGTGGTTTTTTGTAGAAAATGCCCGGGAAAGATTTAACAACTGAACAAAAAAGCTGCTATGCAAGCTCTTCTACAATCAAACAAACATTCACAACGAGAAATTGCAAAATTACAGAAACTATCTCCTTCTTCTGTATCGCGTTTAGCTAGAAACTTAAACGAAGGAGCTAGCACATCGACACAAAGACGGGCAAAGTGCGGTCGGAAAAGAAAAACTTCGAAGAGATCTGACCGTGAAATTGTTCATCAGGCGTTGAGCAATAGATTTGCGACAATTAAAATGATTCAAAAAAATTTACAAGAGAGAGGAATAGAGATTTCGAGCAGAACTGTCAGGCGCCGATTGCGCGAAAATCGCCTAATGGGCCGAAGACCTGTAAAAGAGCCGCGTTTAACAGAAAAAATGAAATCTGCTTGTCTCAACTTTGCAAGAGAATATCGACATTTCACAGACAAGAACTGGAAAAAGGTGAATAACTTAACAACATGATTTTTACTGAATTAATGTTTGCATTATTTAATAGGTTTTCTTTAGTAACGAGTGCTCGCTCTGTGTGTTAGTGCAGCGAACACAATTTGCTCGTAGACGACCTGGCGAACGTCTCACAGAGTCAATGGTTCTTCGAACTGTAAGACACCCTCCGCAGGTAATCATTTGGGGAGTGATTAATGGAGACGGACCCGGCCCTTTGTATTTTGTAGGAGATACAATGCGTCAAGAGCAGTACATAAATGTGTTAAAAAACACGTTATTACCATATTTTAACACAGGACGTCGCATACCGACAGGGCGTATATTTATCCAAGATAATGCTCCTTGCCATGTGGCAAAAGAAATTCTTTGAAGACAATCACATACCTCTTTTACGTTGGCCCGGAAATTCACCGGACCTCAATCCCATCGTGAACGTATGGAATCGACTAAAAAGTAAGGTGTATGAAAGAGAAAACCCTACAAAGGAAATATTAATGAAGAATATAAAGGATGTATGGGAGAACGATGAAGATATAAAAGAGACAATCATATCTTGCATTAAAAGTATGCCCCGAAGAATTAAGGGTGTTATTAAAAATCATGGGTTATGGACTAAATATTAATTACTTATTTAATATTTACATATGTTACATACTTTTACAATATATTTTATAAATAAAAAATATAATACATGTATAGTTTATATTTTATTATGAAGAAACTACAAAATATTGAGTGTTTCAAGTAATTTGGCCAGGGACTGTATCTTTGACACTGGGATATAGAACAATTTAGGGTGTTATGTCATATCGTGGAGCAATAATGTACTACCAAATTCTTTAAAATCTAAGAGCAGTACACCTTGCTAATCAAACAGTTACTACTTTTCTTGCATAGGGAAGTGATTGATATTTTTTCGCCTTCGGAGATTTTGCATGCGTCTACTGGATTCTATGGTGTTTGTATTCTGGTTAATTTGGTGTAAAACTTTATTTACTTGATTACTGACGGATAAAGCATGACAAACGGTTGCACAATTTATTTTATTTATATTATCAGTTGATCAGTGTGCGTGTACCGATCAACCGATAATAACCGGACGTCCACTCGATTCCTTGTATGTACAGCGGATGCAACCATTTGTCACGCTTTACTGATGGAGTATCCGAATGTGATCATAGTGATGTGACCGAATACAAATTCCTCAGATCATCAGTAAGTAAGCAGTCATGAAATCAACTGAGCAATAACTTTGTGGCAAGTTAGACTATGAGTAACGGGATGAAGAGTTTCCATATTGATACTCAACATATGAGAAAGTTCTTTAACATTCGTCTATTTACATGTAAAGGATTTTCCAACTGCCTCACACTTTTATCTGATGATAGAATAAGAGCAAGTTTTAGACAGGAAGGATCTTTTCGAAATTCGTTGTTCCATGAAAAAAAACTGTATCATGTACAACTTAGCTTTCATCGCAAAGCGACAGACATAAACAGCTGAAGTCCGTTGCCATAGCGATGAAGCTTTCACAGTTGTTACTGACACCGCAAAATTTAGATTACAGAAATAATTATTATCAATTAGAATGACCTTAAAATTAATAAGTTAGGATTCTATGCTCATCGCTATTGTTCTCATATTGCGTCCTTAAAAAAAAAAAGATTATGACAGATAAGGATATTACGTCTGCCGGACATTGTCAGCATCGTTAGAGGATACGTACAAAGTCGAATAGAAAACGTCGTATAAACATTTCTACTTTAATTAACCATTTTTGTGAAATCACACATACGGCTTCTGTGCTAACCTAAGTGTGACAAAATTGAATAATTGTAGAAGACGTCCTCCAGAAGTATACGGAGGTGTTGCGGAATTACGTGCGGTTGACACGGATCGCGAAATTGAGTTGATTATTTACCATTAGGTAATTATAACGCTTACATTAAACACATACGATGCATAGTTGGCTGTATACGTGACACATTTTGCGTGAAATCTAAGGAGTAGTGGGTTTACGAACGTATTAAGGTATTAAAATCGAGAGTTCGTTGGTGAATCTTTTGATTCTGATGTCTTCAAAAGTGTTTGATTGGAAAGTTTATTATCAATCTACAAATCATGCTGCTAACGTTTTCATTAGATTGCAAGAAAAGCATTGGAATTCTTCAATTCTACGAATAGAAATAATTCTTATTGCAACAAATATAAGAACATAATTCTGTTACTGGTTTAAAAACATCAAAAAATGCTGTACATGATTCTACGATTCCTTTCGTGCAGATTCCAGTCTACTAACTTAACTCGATAGTAACTGGACAAAGTCCAAACGAATTATTGCCTCGATTCCCAGCATATCTTCTTAGTTACGTAAATACTTTTTCCCTCACAAAAGGTCTGTCAGGACAGTAACTTATTTATATTTTATTAACTAATAATTACAACAAAAAAATGATATATAAATTTACACAAAATAAATGGCCAGAAATAAAATATAATACGTGCTCAAACACTTACCGTCTTAAGAGTCTTCCGTGAAATCACAAAGTGAATAATGTCTGTTAAATATCTGCAACATTAGGTATGTTTCCACAGTTGTTTCGGCAAACCGAGTGCGGCGTGAGGAAAAAGTGTGTTTATATGCAGAAAACGAACGTTCTACATCTAGTGACGTTATATTTACGTAATTAAAATAATCTTTGGAACAATTTAACGGTTCTGTTGACGCACCTTCACAAATTTGTCTTAATCTGCCAAAATCAGGATCTTTCTCTAAAACAGTTTCAAACCTTTCTAGAACACAAACATTTTTTGTGTTGCACTATTTGCAGAGATTCCACTAACGACACCGAAGGATTTTGTAATTTTTCGCTTGCCTCCACTAGTCCGAAGTAATTGTTCTGAATAGTTTTTAAATCCGCTTTAACCTGATTATCTTGAAATTTCGACTGGCTTTCCTTGATAGCCGCAGCTTCCTTTGGATCGAATTGTAAAACGACGTTCTTAATATGCTCAAAATATTTATGATAATAAAACGCGGCCTGTAACCATGTTCCCCAACGTGTAAGAATAGGTTCTGGTGGCTCAGGCATACGGAGGCACAGTCTGTGAAATTTGCGAATACGTTTTGAGGATTTGACAAACACTGCTTTTGTATGCGCTATTAAAGCGTCTACCTCAGGATAACATTTTCTAATACTATCTGCCACATGACTGAAAGCATGAATTTTACACATAATACGTAACAAGATAGCACAATGTTTTTTAAGAGACCGGCCTACAGAAATCATGTTTGCGGCACCATCACTCATAAATATCAACAGTTGGTTTGTTGAAAGTTCAAACTTTTCCAATATATTTAACACTAACTTTGAAATTACTTCGGCAGTACATCGTTGTACTCGTCTGGAAGCTAATAGAATTGAAAGTGACGACTGATATGGTTCCATTGTACGTACCATTACATTAACCACAGAATGTTTTTTTACAATCTGTTGTTTCGTCCACAAATAACCACAGTTTTTTATCTTTCAACTCCGATTTAATTCTTTTTTCAACATGTTCACGAGCAGATGGCACAATTCTATGTAACGATGCTTGACTTGGTAATTTGCAGTCCGAATATTTATTCTAAAAGAAGACATATGCTTCCTTGTCTAGTAAATTAAACGGTAGATTACATGCAATAAAGGTAAGACATAAATTAAATTTGAATTTGTCATAGAGTCGTGCGCAATTTTTTTTTTTAAGAATACTGTTTACTATTTACGTGACGTAGACAATCCCTTTTGGACCAACACATTAAAGGGCTATTACAAACTACATATTGAATTTTAACGTCATCATAATTTAGGTTAGGCATTTCTGCTATAAATTCTGTAACTTTGTCCAACATTGGTCGTTTTCGCGACGTGGCAACAATTTGAAAACAAACGTAAAACTACGAAATACAACAGATCTAGTTGAGACTCGCAGTTATACCGAGGGTTGTATCGAACCACCGCCACTGCCCGTTGGCGCTGGTGAGCAACTCTACTGACCAGTTCCTGATCTGATTCAAACGTCAGTTCAATAAATGTTCATAACAGAGGTCTAGAGATTGGTAAAACAAGTTATTTAGCAGTAAGAACACCAGCCCTATTATACTTATTACCGTGCTCAATACTTTTTTGGCAGTGCTATTCTCATTTTACAATTATATTGCAAAACTATCCTGAAAGACAAGTAATTTCCAAATTGAGTCACAATTGCAGCTTCTCCGGTTGTATCTTCTAACTTTGAGCGTTGTTGAATAAAAAAGTTTTACAAACAATGAAACAATATAGCTACATACAATGATTGGTAAAGCGAGGTAATGTCTCTGCGAGACATAGGCGTGCGCTTCCTTCAGTAAGTACAATACCAAAAAATAAGTAATAAATGGAATAATAATAACAGAATCAATCAAGAATTATAATATCTGAAAAGTTGTGAAACACTCGCCATCTTAAGCAGCGTTATCAAGTAGGCTGGCGGGCTGCATTGGAATTACCGAACATTAAAAGTAGAAGCAGTATTATCGGTATTATCACCCACTAGATAAGAGTCGTAAAAAGTTAACAGTATTAGATATGTTTCCACAGTTGCCTCGTTGAACGATGTTCGCCGTAGTGAAAAAATGTGTTTATATTTTAAAAAAGATCGTTCGACATCTACGGATGCAATACATTCATGATTAAGACACACTTTGAATTCACTTAATGGATTAGGCGATGCATCATGACAAATTTGTTTTAATGTGATAAAATCGGAATCTTTCATTAACACACTCTCGAACTTTTCTAAAACGCGATTATATTTTGTATATGTACTTCGTCCACTATTTGCAGTGACTCCGCTAACGACAATGCTCTATTTTGTAATTGTTCTATTGCGTCATGTAATCCTTTATAGTTGTTACGAATAGTTTGTAACTCTGCTTCAACGGAAATATCTTTTTTTCTGGCTCTCCTTAATAGTTGCAGCTTCGGCAGGATTGAATTGTAGAATAACAGCTTTTACTTGTTTGAAATTTTCTGCATAATAAAGAGCTGCCTGCGACGATGTTCCCCAACGTGTAAGAATCGGTTGTGGTAGTTTACGAATATCAAGACATTAGGCGTAAAATGATCGAAGACGTTTTGGGGATTTGAGAAACACTTTTTTGTACTTGCTATTAACACATCTACCTCGGGTGAACATTGTCGAATAGTTTCTGTCACAAGATGTAAAGCATGCGCTTTACACGTAACATATAAACACTTGCAACCGCGTTCAAGCAGAGAACGGCCTATAGAACGCAATGTTGCGGCTCCATCGCTCATAAACATCAACACCTGACGTGGTGAAACTTGAAAGTTTTCTAACGTACTAAGTTTCACCTTTATAATTGCTACACCAGCCCACTTCTCCAGTCCTTTGCTAGTTAGTAACAGTGAAAATGTCGGTTTACGAGGGTCAAGTACACGTACTATAACATTTAGAATAGAATTTCTTTTACAATCTGCTATCTCGTCAATACATAACCAAAGCAACTGATTCTTTAATGTAGATTTGATTTTCTTTTCCACGTCTTCGCGTACAAATAAAACATGCTTCGTCGTTGGCAACTTCAACTCGGGGTTGTACTTACACAAAAAGTTCTGAAACGGTTCCTTTTCGAGTAAGCGAAGTGACAAATTACATGTTATTATCATGACAAGTAAATCGAAAATGAAGGCAGTTCTCGTTGGCTCTTTTTTCTATGTCAGTGTTTTTCGATACTTACATGTTTGTTACAGCCCGCCTTATCCCAGCACAACAAATGTTTCTCACACACTTTACAAACTATTTTAGCACCGTCGTAGAACAAAACCGGAAAATCGCAGATAAACTTATTTACTGTGCCAGCAAAGGGTCGTTTCTTAGACTTGTTCAAATTACACATTTTAAATTAATAATTATATATACAAGGCTCCAAGTGATTAGTATTCATTTTCTCATTTCAAGAAAGACCTTAGGGGACGTCGTTTTAAGGACGATAGTGACTTGCAAGCAGCTGTAATACAGCATTTTGAGGGAAAAACTTACAATTTTACAAGGGCATAGAATTATTAATTGATCGTTGTAATAAATGTATTGAAGCTAGGGGAGATTATATTGAAAAATAAAAATTATTATATTTTACCAAGTTTATTTTTTCGATATCAGGCCGAGAATTTATGGCGCTTACCTCGTAAGAATCGAGATATTCGTTTAAGACCAAGAAAATGACGCACTTAATAAGGAAAATGCACCATCCTACATGTTAACCTCACCAGCAGATATAAACACAAAGTTCAATATGTATACCAACCTTATAGAATTTCTAAACATTATCCAATTCCAAATTCTATTCTAAAACCGGATATAAGACGACACATGAGTCAGATTCCTACTTGAAAGGGAACTTGAAAAGTCATTTTCACTTTAGCTCGCGCAATTTCGCGATTTGGTCTTAATGAAAAGTACATATAAGTTACGTATGGTCTACAAGCAAGATCCCCCGATCCGGAGGAGAAAGTAAGACGCACCCATCAATGCGAGCAACGAGACCAGCTAGCAGCCAACAGATATGGCGGCGACAAACCACCTGTACGCCGCTGGCATGATATCGCAGATAGAATACAATCATCTTTCCACGTGTTTGTTTTGAGAGTGTGCGGCCAATAAATCCATCAAAGAGATGAGAATTTTTGCGTAAAGTTTAAGTTGTATGCTGGCCACCTATACTTCGCATAGACAATTTAGAAGAAAAGTAAAGGAATTAAAAAATTATTTGGTAAAAGGAAGTCATATTAAAAATATTTAAAGAAAAACAGTCTTGGGAATCTTAAGCATCGACAATTACTTTTAACCCTAATGCTAAAGAAGATGCAAACGAGCACTGAACTGGTCACTGATGAATATCCAAATGGGTTTAGGAAAGGAAAGTCAACAGTTGACGCAATTTTTATATGCAGAAGAATCAGACAAGCCTATCTGCGACACTGTTAGATATTGTGCTAGAGGAAATAATAAATAATTGTGAATTATATGGCACAAAAGTACAGAATTTTGTACAAATAGTGCCGTACATTTGATGATATGGTAATCACAGTAAGAGACAAAGAAGTATTGGAACAAATGCGCAAAAGAAAATTGAAAATCAATGAGAGAAATACGAAATTAAGGGCTAAATATATGAAAATTACCAGACGAGATGTAAATAGGGGAAAACCACACGTAGAGACCGGAAAATGCATATTCGAAGAAAACAGAACCTTTAAATATCTGGTAGTCATGGCGATCGATAGAAATAATAATAGAGAAGATATCGCGCAAAGGTTACATCGCATTTAGCGAAATAAAGCAAGCCGAGTAATGACTTGGTGGCTCACTGGTAAAAGGGACTACACCTGACTGTGGCAGAATTAAGCGCTGCGATTTCAAACCAGGGTCAAGTGACAGAATCACCATTCGCATATTTTGGAATAAGGTCGATGTAGTTTATACCGACTTTGCTAAATCTTTCGATCGTATTAACCTCAATTTGCGTTATGCTAAACTAGAAGCTATTGGCTTTTGCCTTTCATTGATGAAGTTGATTTCTTCTTATCTCTCTAACAGGATATTCATCCATTCACTTCAAGATGTAATCTGGGGTACCACAGGGTTCCAATCTAGGACCATTATTTAATATCTTTCTTAATGATGTGCTTGATAAATTGCAATGTGAAGACTTAGCATATGCAAATGACCTGAAAATCTACAGTATTATCAATACGCTAACCGATTGTGTTAAGTTGCAGATTTACGTCACCCTTATTAGTGACTGGTGTACTTTAGATGGTATACCTTTAAATATTGGCAAATGTTTACTACTATCTAATAAAATAGACTTTCCATCATTGTTGGCTTATGTGGACTTCCGTGTACCACCACGTTACACACGATCTGCTGATTTTCTCGTAACGTATAGGCACAATGCATATATGATCAACAACTTTAATAAAATGTACTCGTAGATTGCTATTAACGACTATTCTGACTGTAATCAACCGTTTTAAGGTTATGTTTACTCATATCAAATGTAATGCAGAAGTTTAAAATGGTTCCATATTGATATTGTATATATACGTTGCATACAAGGTACAGCCTTGCAGTAACGTGTTGTCTTGATGAATTTCTATATAACTTCACAAATTGTTTATATATTGTTCTGTAAGTGATTAATTGTTGGACAAATATAGATTATTATTATTATTAATATTATTATTATTATTATTATTATTATTATTATTATGTATTATTAACGGCGCTTCACACTTTACACAGGCACACCACTTACCCACTAAAGACTCTTGAAGTTATGACAACCTTTAAAGCTTTTATACCTCGTCAGGCCGTCAACACACGTTAAAACAAGAGGGAGAATTCGCCAGAAAACAAACATCAAGTTATACAGCACAGTGATATAATGTATGAAGCAGAAACAGTGTCAATTACAAAGAAGAAAGACAAATAGCTGAAAACTTTCGAGAGAAAAATGATAAAAAGTACATGGCCCGAAAAAGGCTAATGAAAACATATTTACAATTAATGAATCATGAAACAAAGCAACTGACGGGCGCAGGGGATATAGTTAAAATTATAAAAGCGCAATGTTTGAAGTGGTATGGGCATATAAACAGAATATTGAAACATGCATTTGTAAAGAAAATCACAAAATCGAAACGAAAAGCAAACAAACATAGAAGGAGGCCACAATCGAGATGAGGATGATCATAACGATATAAAGTCGATATGAATAACAGGACGAAATCAAAAGATTAAAAACAAAACAAATTTTTCAAACATTGACCTACTTTACCTAAATGACTAACCTCACATATTGCACCTTTTGAATGGTTTAGGAGAGACTTATTTCAAAAACAATCTATAAAAACTGTATTTACTACGCAAAACGAAGAGTACGATGGTCACGCTATATATTTTGAGATACAAGAAAACTACAAGTCATTACGAAAATGATTTTATTTATGTTCAAAATAATCTCCTCCTGCATCAATGCACTTTTGTAACCGAAGTTTCCACAACGTAAAAGCGTGAAGCCAGTCATCCCTTGGAATGCTCTCAAAAAATAGATGAATTGCTTCATCTATCTCATCCTCCGTCGTGAAACGTCGACCACGTAAATGTTTTTTTAGGTTGAAGAACAACCAGAAATCACACACGGCCAAATCAGGCGAATAGGGTGGATGTTCAATGACTTTTACTATATTTTCACGTAAAAATTCAACTGTCTGCTGTGCACTGTGTGACGATGCATTGTCGTGATGCAACATTAACCCGCGAATATTGGCTGACTCAAGAACTGCAAGTAAACATTTTGTGGTGTACCAGTTTGCTGTGACTGTACGTTGATTTTCCAACTTCATTGCTTTTACTAATCCGCCCAACGAGTAACAATTTTTTTCATCCGAAGATGATCATGTAAAATTGAATTTACTGTTGCGGATCCAACACCAAGAGTTGCCTCAATCACTTGATAGGTGCATCTTGGATCTTCGTCGATCATACGTCTCACACTCTCAATGTTTCCAGCGGTAACTGAAGAACAGGGCCTACCGGTATCGTT
The DNA here is from genome assembly GCA_029619315.2 of Dynastes maya. Classification (NCBI taxonomy): domain Eukaryota; kingdom Metazoa; phylum Arthropoda; class Insecta; order Coleoptera; family Scarabaeidae; genus Dynastes; species Dynastes maya. The sequence goes on along the minus strand of JAROYE020000004.1, from coordinate 52,273,164 downwards.
CAAGACTTTGTTGTTCACTTAAACCGACCTTAAAATCGTAGTAAATCATTGCGCGTACATGTTCTCTTGACAAGTCCATGTTTCGATGACAAATCATACCTACCACGTTTACTCTATGACAGCAGCGACTCAACTGACAGTCAGAATTTTCTACTTAAGGAAAATCTTGTAAATCTTTCATTATTTCACCAATATTTCACTTTATTGTTCAAAGATTGATCAGTATCATTAAATTAGTTAATACACACTAGCTTCAGCTGCATATAATCGAACACCTTGATATGATCTGCACGTATTGGTCAACAAATCAAAATAAAATATAAATAAATTCTATTTCATAAAAGCATCAATAGAGCTATTCATGTCACTACTACATAACAGTAGAAAAAAAAACTAAACTTTTGGATGAAAAAAAATAAAATCAAAGTGCACGATAAAACTTTGACTCAAAATTTAACTTGGTAAAATCAAGCATGAAGTCTTCTAGAGAGATCTGTATGTCCACTATAATACGACAGGTTTTACTAGAAGACAGGCGGCCGCTAATCAAGCGTTAAAGGAAACGGACCACCAATCAACTCGTCAGGTCGACCATGCTGTGTCCATTAGGGATTTCGAAAGAATCCGACGAATTGTTTTTGACCTTTACATGCAGATTAAACGATGTACGCATGTATGATGCTTGTAGGAATAGATGTAAGCAAGAAGACGTGCCTGTGCCGCTGCTCGTCGAGATCTTGGGTAACTACGATGACGCCGTTCCTCAATAAATCGAAATAACGTTCGTTCTTGAAGTGAGAAAAATTGAGAGAAGGATGTCGTAACTCCCACGTTAGTTTGTATTAACAAACGGTATGGAGTAATCATTGCTGAATAATTATTTGTCAATAATATAAACGGATAATTATGATATTTACATGAAATGTTAACTTAGAAAATTACAATATTTCTCTCACTTACTATTTGTCAATTTTCTTGCTGCTATCAGGGTATAAGAAAAACAGGAATTAACATAGTTACAAAGATATTATTTAAGTAAAAAACGACAATTATTCCTAAACACTACTTAATACAGGGAAACAATTTAAGAAAATGATAAATATTATCTACTCGAATGGGTATTTCATTTTATTCCGGCACATGTTTTTATCCAGTAGCAGCTGGTGGTAACGTAAATGGGAGTTCAAGGACAAAGCTTCAATTCCCTCGTGTATTTCCGTTACATACTACAATGTGCATGATATGCAATGTATACGATAGGTAAAGTCCCGGGTTCGACCCCCGATCCCGGCAATCGATTTTTAATTGCAAGTAATAATCAGAATATGCTCTCTTCTCGGATAGGAATCTAAACAATAGATCCAGTGTTAGTACGATGTTTAAGGCGTAACGTGAGCGTGTTGTGTTGCATTGTTAGGCGGAGCGTCGGGTTAAGGAATACACCTCGGATTTCTAAGCACCGATTACTATGATCATTAGCCGACCATATGAGAATTTAATGACAGATGACAATCCTTCACGATGGACAATTTAGAAAAACATAATGTTAAGCATTAATTTTCAATCTTGACATTCTAAGAGCTATATTTTTTATAAATCCATATGTATATGTTACCGTTACTTTGATAAATGTGTTAGTACGCATATTAACCGGGTATTATACATAATAACCAATAAAGGTGGTTAGTGTAATAATATGTATGCAATTTATTATTTTAACAGGTTATTTTACATACAACCCAAACTCTCTTGGCTGAAGTGATAAATTACAATATTTAGGAAGTACGGAATTTTCGTCAGTGTTTGTGAAATAAAAAGACAATGTTTTATTCAATGAAAAAATGTTTTATTCTTACTATCTGTAAACAAACAACCTTCTACTTGTTAGAACATGGCAAACTATCATGGCATTTGCATTTTTTACCAATATACCAAGTTTCATCGAAGTCGCAGTTCTGTCAGTTTGTTTATGAGTAAAATAAGAAATTACTTTAATTGCGTAATCTTATTTTTGCCATAATAGAAGAATTTTCCACAGCTCTATGTCTAACAATATGAGATGATTAAGTACGATTAGTAGAGCCCGGTAACTGCAGAGCAATCGCAGCGGCGGTGTGACTGTGTTTAGGTGGGCGGGGACGGCTGGTCGATACGATACGACACGAGAAATCATCATCACTCAGTTCAGTTTAGCATTGGATAGCGGATAGGGCGTGTTTATTTTATTGATATAGACGTAGTTATTAATTGTAGTTATTATTTAGTGTAGTGCGTTTTGATTTTATTGATACAAACGTAGTTATTAATTGGAGTTTTTAGTGAACATGTCGAAGGCTAAAAAACGACCCTTTCAAGACATAGTAAATAAGTTTATTTCTAACTTTCCCGTTTTGTTTTACAACGGGAGTAAGATAGTTTGTAAAGTGTGCAAAATACATTTGATGTCAAATAAGAAGTGGAACTGTACAAGACACGTAAATTCCGCACAGCATAGAAAACGAAAATTGGACATACCGCCGAGAAGTGCATTTTTTTGTTATGTAATTCTTATGTTGATAAACTGTAATTTGCCATTAGGCTTACTCGATAAACAACCGTTTAAGGACTTTTGGGACAAATACAATCCCGAATTGCGGTTGCCAACGGAGAAAAAGGCACGTAAGCATGTTGCATTTGTACGCGATGACGTGGAAAAAACAGTTTCTTTGGTTATGTGTTGACGAGACAACAGACTATAAAAAAAATTCAATTGTAAATATTATGGTACGCATACTAGACCCTAGTAAACCTACATTACCACTGTTACTAGCTACCCGAAGGCTGCAAGAGTGTACTGCTGCAACAATTACGAAGGTTGTACTTAGTACGTTGGAAAAATTTCAAATTTCAAAAGATAAAGTGTTGATGTTTATGAGCGATGGCGCAGCGATAAAGCGTTCGGTAGACCGTTCTCTTCTTGAACATGGTTGCAAGTGTTTACATGTTACGTGTAAAGTGCTTTACATCTTGTGGCAGAAACCATTCGACAATGCTCTCCCGAGGTAGATGCATTAATAGCAAGCACAAAAAAGTATTTTTGAAATCTCCCAAACGCCTACGATCATTTCACACAGAGTGTCCTGGTATTCGTCAACCACCGGAGCCAATTCTTACACGTTGGGGAACATGGTTGCAGGCAGCTTTTCATTATGCTGAACATTTCAAAATAGTAAAAGCTGTTGTTGCACAATTCAACCCTGCCGAAGCTGCAGCTATTAAGGAGAGCCAGTCGAAATTTCAAGATATTTCCGTTGAAACAGATTTAAAAAATATTCGTAGCTACTATAAAGGATTAGCTGACGCAATAGACCAATTACAAAATAGATCGTTATTATTATTGGAGTCTCTGCAAATTATGGACAGAGTGCATACACAGCTACTGACTATACATGACGCAAAATATAACCGCGTTTTAGAAAAGTTCGAGTGTGCTACAGAAAGATCCCGATTTTAGCACACTAAAATAAATTTGTGATGGTGTATCGAATAATCCACTGACTAAGTACAAAGAGTATTTTAATCATGCATGTATAACATCGGTAGATTTTGAACGCTCTTTTTCAAAATATAAACTCATTTTCTCATCACGGCGAACATCGCTCACCGAGACAACTGTGGAAACACATCTAATGGTGTCAACTTTTTGCCACTCTTATCCGTAGGATGTTAATACTGATAATGGTGCTTCTAGTTTTACTGTTCCGTAGCCAAGACTGCTTAAAAGGGTGAGTGTTTCACTACTTTTCACATATTATAATTATGTATTAGTTCTGTTATTTTTTTTCTATTTTCTTACTATTGTTTTTGTATACTAGGCAGGTACGGCTATCGCACGGCTCCCTGTTACCAGGCTCTAATGATTACTTTAAATAGACTCGCAATGAACGAAGCAACACGAAAAATCATTGATGCGTGCAATTATTCAAGCATAAAGTTTGAGAAAATAAATTTCAAGGTTTAAGGTAAACAATATGTATATACAAAAGGATCTATAGTCCGCAGAGAAAAACTTTCTTGTCTATTTAAAATACTAGCTATCAATAGCCAAATAACAGCAATATAGGCACGTAGTTTTAAAATTTGCATATTAATGTGGAGATAGCAAGTGAGAATGTAACACATACTTAAAAATTTGAAAATAAATATATAGCCTAAAAAATATGAATAATAATGAGAATAGTTGCAAAATAAATTATGTAAGATAAAGTAAAAAAAATTAAAACAAATCCTAAAGCTCCAAAAGATTTGTAGGACAGAGCCTTGTATACTATTTAAAGGAAAACAGTCGAAGTTCCGATCTTAAGATTGGCACTATTTGTTTTCGAAATGTCAAAAATGACGAAGCAACAAGAGCACACGTTCACTAGATAATTAATTAACTTTAGAGCAGTTTAAACGCCTAAAATTAATATTTAACCTACCAGGTTGGCACAACCAAGTTAATATTTTTTAAGTAGAACATTTCATTTTTATTTTCTACATATGTACATCACATTCCAATTATTTTTTGCCAGTGGTATATTATGCCTTAGTGTACGTTTTGAAAACATTTACAATTTTTTAAGAAATTTCTGTTTTTCAAGTGTTTAATGTTTAAAGTTCCTTATATTTCTTGAGGGTGTTGATCCAAGACTGAGTCTTGTAACAGATAGGGCATGTGATATGTCATTTCCATAACGAAATAGCCTGTCATTATATACAGCGTGTCTCGTGAGGAACTGCATCGATCAATATATGAAGGAGTATACATTGAAATATTCTGTAAACTTGGCAGTACCCTAAAGCTTACTACGAGGGACGTTCAGTAACTAAAGAGACAAATGGCTGTGGGAAAAAAACAATTTATTCAATAACAATGAAATTTACACTACTTTTCAATGTAGTCTCCACCAATATTTAGGCACTTCTCCCATCGCTTTGTGAGCTTTCTAATTCCAGTGCTAAAGAATTCTTGACCTTGGTGTCCGAGCCACATGTGTACAGCTTGTTTGACCGCTTCGTTGCCTTGGTGCCGCGTAAAAACTCTTTGAGCGGGCCGAACAAATGAAAATCGGACTGTGCGAGGTCGGGACTGTAAGGAGGATGTGGTAACACCTCCCACCCTAAATTTCCAATAATTTCTCGCGTTTTCTGGGCGGTATAGGATCGGGCGTTATCGTACAGCAGAATCACACCTTTTGAGAGAGCACCCTTACCGCAGGTTTCACTTTATGTTGAAGCAAGTTACAATAGTACTCACTGTTCGCAGTACGTTGTCCTTCTAAATAGTCACAAAAAATTGGGACTTGAGAGTCCCAGAAGCCCGTTAACATCGTTTTACCGGCAACGCTAGAGTTATGATTTTTTTCTTAGCAGGCGAATCCGGATGATTCCATTCAAGACTTTGCCGTTTGGATTCAGGTTCATAATGGTGAATCCACGTTTTATCGCAGGTTATAACACGGTCTAAAAAATCATTGCATTCCGTTGAAGCCCGTCGTTTGAGTTCAGAACAAATGCGAACACGGGTGTCTTTATGGAATTGAGTCACCTGTCTTGGAACCAATCTCGAACACATTTTGCGATAATTCAGCTTGTCATAAATGATTGAATACACAGTTCCAACACTAACTTTGCACAAATCAGCTATTGTTACGATTTTTATACGCCGGTCATCCAGAATAAGGTCATTTATACGATTTTATAGCGCGTCGGTCGATACTTCAACTGGTCGTCCGGAGCGATGAATATCGGTGACACTTGTTCTGCCCGATTTAAACTCGTCAATCCACTAATACACGTTTCCGAGGCTTAAACACTTTTCACCATACTGTTTCAACATTCTCGAGTAAATTTCGGCCGGCTTCACACCTTCGGATAACAACACTCTTATCACTAGAGTTGTTCAAAATAAATGTAAAGTAGAACTACGAAATAGTATTTACGGCAGCGTACATGTATACGCAACAGATCTGGTTTAGACTCGCAGTTATACTGAGGGTTGTATCGAACCTCCGCCACTGCCCGTTGGCGCTAGCGAGCAACTCTAGTGATAATACTGATAACTGGAGTAACCTAAACTTGCGGACTCGCATAGGCGTCGGTATTACGGGTTAATATAAGAATACGAAAAATTCATAAATAAACTAAACCGGTAGAGAAGCAGGCATGTAGTGTCGACCTTGAATATAAATCATGTTAAACCGCGCTGAGAGAGATTTCGTTTTAGTACCGTTTGAGCTGTTGCAGAGATTAGTCAAACGGTCAAGGTTATGTACTTACGTGTCGCTTTTGAAAATATAGCTGGTGTTTTTTGTGTGTTGTAGTATTATACCAAGTACATAATTAGTGTATCGTTTCATATAGAACTAATATCTACATACCTAAAAAAACAATGCCTCGTAATAGATTTGCTACTAATGTACATACATAAGTATGTATCACCTTTTCCCCATTTAAAATATGACGGTAGTGCAGTTTTTTGCTTAATATGCAATGTTCGTTTGGCTGCATTGGACAGAACTGATTGCCAGAGGCATGTCAATGGTATTAAGCATATGAGAAATGCAAGAACTGAAATACCTTATACACTATTCCTCATACATTTATGAATTATGTTTACCTCTTGTAATCTTCCGTTGTAGTTGGTGAGAAAAGCAGCTTTTTAAACGTTTTGGCGACAATACGTTCCAAAGTACCCATTACCCTCACAAACACAATTACAGAATCATTTGCCGCGAATGAAAGAGATGCTAGAAAATGTGTGTAAACGTGATTTGTGTTCTAAAAGAATATGGATTACCGTGGATGAGACGACCGATATAAAGAAAAACAGTATTGTGAATGTAATAGCTCGCGTTTTATCTAGCGAGAACACAGCATCTCGATATTTGTTAGCTTGCAAACGTGTTCGACAATGTACCGCGGAAAATATTCAAAAAGTGATAATGAACGCTTTGAAAAAATTTAAAATTGCCCAAGATCAAGTTGTGATGATTGTGACAGATAGTGCAGCAACGATGTTAAGTGTTGGGCGATCCTTAAAACATATACTTCCTAACTTAATACATATAACCTGCGTGCTGCATGCTTTGCATTTAGTTGGTGAAGTTGTTCGACAACATTACGGAAACGTTGATCGGATGATTGGAAGTACTAAAGCAGTGTTTCGTAAATCTCCTAAACGTTTAAAAGAATTTCGTAAAGTTTGTCCAGGTATTCCAGAACCTCCTGAACCAATTTTAACGCGATGGGGTACTTGGCTAACAGCCGCTTCTTACTATTTGATCCATTTTCAACAAATTCAATCAGTTATAATGCGATTTAATCGGAATGAATCCAAAGCAATTAGAGAAAGTCAAAGAGAATTTCAAATTCCTCAACTTTTAGAAGATTTAACAACAATATGTACCAATTATACAGTATTACTAGATGCCATCAGAAAACTACAATGTACTGAATTGTCATTGCAGGAATCATTAGACATAGTGGAGAGTGTAAAAAATAAATTACACACATTAAATGATACGCCAGGATTATGCGCTAGTCAAAAGTTGGCAGATGTTTTAAGGAAAAATCCAGATTTTAATACTTTAGAGGCCGTTTATAATAAGTGTTAGAATAGTGAACTTTTAAGTGATTTTGAAAAACAGTTTCTACATGCAAATGTAACTTCCTTAGATGTGGAGAGATCGTTTTCTATGTATAAGAATATTTTTTCATGTCGACGCACAAGGTTTAAAGAAGTAACTGTGGAAATATATGCAATGATGCAAGTTTACAGTAGTTCACATCCTGATGCCTCTAATTTGTTGAATAATTAGCAAGTAAGTTTATTTATGAATTTTTCGTATTCTTATATTAACCCGTAATACCGACGCCTATGCGAGTCCGCAAGTTTTGGTTACTCTAATAATCACCTATCATAAATACAACTTCCCGTCTCCGACGCTACTGAAATTTTCATAATAACTGTGAATTTGTTTCGTGTTACTACTAATTTTTCAGGTGCGCCAACACAATCAGACAGTTTTGATCTCACTGTATGTACATAATAATAATTTTATTTGAACAGTATAGTTGGTTAATCTGCGTTTACCTCAAAAAATATTAATTGGTTACGTCATTCAGTACAGCAAACCTTCGAAAAAAAAGTAGGGTAAACGATATTCAAAAAAGAAACATTTTATTTTCTACAACTTACACAACAATAACACCTACCGATAATGGAAAATAATAAAGGAATGTTTTATATGTACCTAATAAAATTTCACTATTACATCTTCTCCATCAGGAAAGCACATTACATAAGGTGATGTGAGAAAATTCAATAAACTAGGATCGTATATTTATAGACGTATTAGCAAAAACCGCAAGATATTATTTAGATAACAGGATAGCCATACGTGTTTGAACTTTTCATTAGTTTAACGTTAATAATTGGATATTCTAATAAAACGTAAAGTTGGTAGCCACATATTTACTTATGCAACATTACAAACGGTAAAAGAAAAAAATTATATTGAATTTAATATCAACAGATAAAGTAAGCTACATTAAATATAAAAATATAAAAACATGTGATAGAGCGAAAATATATTAAGTTAGCGAGCAGACTCAACTTATTCATCTGTAATTTAAATTTTAAATATAACTTACATTTACATACTGAATATAGTACAAATTAGTGCAAAACGATATTACACTAAACGACTACAAAATAAAATTCCTAAAAATAGAATTTAGACAGTCACTATTACCAATTGTAAGACCACAGAATCACCATAACAGGGAATATTCACTTTTCATAATTTCTACATATTTGGAATTTCATCTCCTGCATTTTTAACAATTTAGACATGCTTGGATTATTTGATGATAAAATTTCCGAATGTAAACTAAGGTACACGTATATTATTTAAACACGACCTATCAGACCTTGGTTAAGTTCAAATGCTTATCGCAATAAAATCAAGAATAATAACCTGCAACTATTGCTAAAGCAATATAAAAATCGCGTAGGCAAATGATTCATGAAGGCATAAAATTACAATTAAATTATATGAAAGAGTAACAATTAATAGTGATTTAATGACGTCAGTTATTAAATTATATACAATCCCAAGAGGTAGAAGTAATGCTATTGAAAGATAATTAGGTCATTCATTATTATAAGAATTTTTTAATTCCATTTTTGGTGGAGGCGCTTACATTTAAGAGAATATACTAAAATTTTAGTTAAATAAAAGTAAAAATACTATAAGGATATTGGTCAAAGAATACTATACACAAACTTAATACCATTTTAGAAGCATTTTAATCTGTTTAAAAACTTATGTTTTCAATATGAATTACCGAACAGTATTTCGATTCAATTTTAATCACAATAAACAAAAACTTCAACGCCTAGACATTCTTCTGCTGAATAATGTCATCGTTTAGAAGCGTTTGACTTGACTTTACTTTACTATGGGTACGTCAAATATCGCTTTGGTCAACGGTAGAAGAAGAAAGTAACACCTGACCCACTTCGGAGGAGCAAGGCCACTCTCACCTCCATGCCACAAGTCAATGTCCCAACCGTTCGGCATTCCAGGATAACAAATATTGAAGCTCAATTAAGTGATATACACGAATTGTTGGTTTTTCGAGAGTTACTCAATCATATTGGTAATAGATTCGCTTTTACCAGCGGAAACGTGCTAAGTACACATACATACGCAAGAGAAGAGAAGGAAGATTGAAGGAAAGTAGAATTATATATGATTTTATCTTTTCTGGCTACAGATATAGCTTGATTTGCTTCTTGCTAATTGTAAGATTAATAACAACGCTGTCAAAGCAAAATTGAAGATAAAATAATAATATTGTAATTAAAATGTAGACAAATATTAACTCTTGCCAAAATTTTACAAACACAAAAATCACATGATATGATATAGATATAGAAATGGTTACATTAATCAAAGATCAATTTTTATATGCCAAAAATAACTGCAATCATTCAATTAAAATGATTACAATATCTAAAAATAATTTGTTTGTTTTAACGTTATTATCAATATCTTTTACTGAATTGTTTGCGAATCTCTAAAATATAACATATCAAATTGATCTATATCTCAATATGTAACTTGAATAATTAATTCCGAAATTAAATCTTAAAAATTATAATTTTTAAAGTTCTGTCGATTTTTAATCATACCTAATTGTAAAATACTACCAATTCCGGCAAGCTATCCTAAAAAATAACTTCAAAACTTTTAATTCCAAGCTAAGTTAACGTGTTAAGTTGGTACAACTGCGATCAAGATAGGAGTTTACAAGATTTTAATAATGGAAAGTTAAGAAAAAGCAAGAAGCAACGAGATTCACTTCATAAATTAAAACGTTAAAAATGTAATTCAAATCAGTAAATGGTTTACAATCCCACGAGAATCAGCAGCGCAGCGCAGCCGTAACAACAGCCGTAACTTTTATTCATAAAAGAAAGTTTACGCGCGACGACGAAGATAGGGAATTGAGAAAGTTTTAAATGAATTTATACTCACATAGAATTCTTTTCAGGAACGTAAGCAAGCAACAACGTCCGTATGGTAGCCTACTTTTTGTATCCGATAAACGCACGGTTCAATACTGAATAATTTATTCGGTAGTTTCTATTTTCCTTTTTAATAGAAATTGCATAATTAAAGCGACGCGAAAAAATCACAGGAATGATAATAAAAAAAAATCGAAATTTACTACCGCATAATGTAAATAAATGGTTAAAACCATGCGCAGTAGATTTCTGCGGGAAATTTAAATTCCAACATTAGGCTTTTTTATATTTTTACGATTTTCTTATTTAAATACTTTATCTGTTACTTGAGAAGTTACAATTCTAGATAGCATACAGGTATCTTCCCGTATGATATTTAAATTTTCACAAGCAATAAAAATATTATAATTTAATTTAAAAAATAAATAATATTCCTGACCTGGCATTGTCGTATAATATTCCTCACTAAGGGTTGAAAACCAAGCTTTACGCGCACATAAGTTGATTTACTTCGAACTGGTTGTAACTGTCCCCACTGACACAGTTTCTCTTGCACCCGAGCACAGAACCTCCTGGACCCTATACAAGCCATAGTTCGGACTGTTGTGAGAACGTAATCACTGATCGTAAATAGGAATTGCACCTTTCCACCTAACACGTTGCGTTTGGGGGACCGCCTCTGTTTCCCTCTACAACACAGCTGATCGTACCGTCAATTTCGAAACGCGTTTCTTCGTCTTGGCATAATGGCTTCACGTCTTTTAAACAGTCTCAGCAACACATTATTTCGATTAGAACAGACGATAACCTTAGCGTTCGGCAGAAGATATCCTCCAGGTAATAATCGTTGTATATTACATAATACGGGTTAATATTCTTACCAAACGTGCTTTCAATGAACATAACGCGCTTTGCGGACGAACTTAACCTCAATCTTTTTGACAGAAGCGTACTGTATTGCCGGGCTGAACGTTGAAAATACAAATAAACAAACCCAATGGTCCATAAAGGATATTTTGAACAATGGATTTTTATGGGCTGTGCCTAAAAGTAGACGAACTATCGAAAAACGATGGAAAAGAAAATTCGGCAGTCCAGAATATGTGGAGAAATTGCTAAAACCAAAAAATACTCTACGAACATGTAATGTTTGTGGGGATGATCATGAAGTAGGAGTCTTGTGTCGTAAGTTTCATGCAAATTACTTTTGTAAACACTTATATATTTTCTCGATACAAACAGCTTCATGCTACAAGAGAGTAATCGAAGAAACGAAAGCAATGCAAGATAAAATCCAGGAAGAATTACAATTAAGTCCAGTTGAAAATGAAGTTGTAGTCTTATATGATGGGGAAAAAGATGAGAAACCGTCAGAATTTTGGGGAGACAAACGTATAGTCGAAATGAAGAGACCAAGACCATCGTGGTTCAGTAAGAATCTAACGCAACAGACAACGCAACAACCTGCTACAACAACTGATGTCAAACCCTCAGATTTAGGATAAATACTTTTAAATTTGTAATCTTTGTAGTTAGTAATGAATAAAATTATTTAATGTTTGTGTTATTTTTTTCATAAATAGAATATTACAGTTGTAGGATTAATTACTTAAGAGGGATTATAGTAACCGATTAGTTTAATTCTAAATGAAAAATAAAATTATTACACTAATACCATTGAGTACCTTTTAAGCAACATATCCCTACAGTACTCAAAAGATACAGTTACCAATGACACAATTTTTGCTGCAAACAGAATCAAGCACTCAAAAGTTAAAAGCCCTCTTTTGTTTACTTTGTCACGCACATAAAATCGCAGCAAGCGTCGGCCGATTTCAAATAAACCGGTAATACAATAAAAATTTGTGACATGCGCGCGATAGGAAATTGAAAATCAATTGTTGCGCGCCAGTGGAATCCAAACAAAAAGTCATTCACAGACCGTACGAAAAATAAAATATGGCGTTAGATTTCGCATCAACATATAAGGTATTAGTTTTAGGCGATTCTAACGTGGGAAAAACGTGTATCGTGCATAGATTTTGTGATGAACGTTATTACGACACGTATATCTCAACAATCGGTAAGTTTTCCTCTGTCGCTAATATTTTTTGGGAAAATGCGTTTACTAGATGTTAAAATGTTTTTAATATCGCCGTAAACAGGTATTGACTTCAAACAAAAAATAATAAATCTGGACGGCGTACCGATCAAATTGCAAATTTGGGATACCGCTGGACAAGAACGGTTTAGGACCTTAACAACGGCATATTACCGTGGGGCAATGGGCATTCTTTTGATGTACGACGTAACTAACTTGGAATCTTTTAATCATCTCACATACTGGCTTCAAAATATCGAAGAAGTGAGTAATTTCTTATTGTTCATTATTGACCTTATCTAATCCTGTATTATTGCAAATTCTTCAAATTATTATTGCAGAACGCTTCCCCACATGTTACGACTGTGTTAGCTGGCAATAAATGTGAATCACCGGATCGCGTCGTCGATGTAGACAGTGGAAAAAAGGTAATAATTTAGCAATAAAAAATACAGGAATCGAATTTAAAATACGTAGTTCCCGAGAATGGCGACAGATGGCGCTCAAGTTATTTATTGAATTAATTATTGAATATGGTGTTATAAAAAGTGAATTTTATTATTTAATTTACAACTCACGTAACTTAACGTTTTTTACAAAAAATAATAACAGCTTACATTGGAAATTTAATTTAAAAAGGAAATTACAGTATGATGCTTGGATAGTTCACATTTTAACAAGAGAATCTTTCAAGAAAGATTAACTAACTTCATTCTAATCAATTTACAGATGGGGGAAAATTTCGAATTACCCTTTTTTGAAGTTTCGTGCAAGAACAACATCAACATAGAAGAAGCTTTCGTCACGTTAGCACGTAGAATACGCGAACTAAGAGAAAATAAAGTAAGTTTACGCACGTTCCAATGTCAATCTACAGGTTTATGTGCTTTTCTTCTAAATTCTAGGGCGATCCTTTTCAGGAACTGCCACGAGATGACAAATTGTTGAAACCGAAAGCGGACAGTCAAAATCGCGGCTGTTCGTCTTGTTAAATCGTTTGAATATGAGGAAAACTGAAAAAGTTTTTACCTCGAAACGAACCTATAGCAATTTATGTTTTTATTGTATATAATAAATAATATGTATATCACTAAAAGCACGGACAACAGGATTTTACTTATCACGGAAAATAAGCTTATATAGCGACGTTTTTTGGAGAAAACGAAATGTTACTATAACTGTCACATACAGTCCGTGGCTAAATATTAGACTGATTTAATCATTCTCTAGTAAAATATACATGTCATCGTTATTTTAAAACAAATACAATATGATACAGTAGAATTTATTTTTAAACTATTTATTTTATTTATTTTTGTAATAGGTGACTAAGTGATACTGGTAATATCTCAGCATTTTTTAAAAATGGATAATTACATATGTGTGCTAGAGAGAGATGGTATGATTTATTTTTTTCTGTATAAGAAATATAGTTTTTCGTAATATTTGATTCGTTCAAAGAAATATTAACACCTGGTAACGAACCAATTATTAGGAAAGCTTAGAATATTGCTTGTTATTCTTCATAATATATTCACATCATCATATTCATTACATATATACAGGGTACGTAAGAATCGAGGGAACAGCAATATAGTGATTTCAAAATCGTGTACGTTATACGTTAAAAAAAGCTTGCGAAAAAAGATAACATGCAATCATCCAAAATGGAGAAAATATTAAAAACGATTGCTTTTTCACTTTTGTTATGTATTTTTTTTGTAATTACATATTTAAGGTAATAAAATATGTAACGATATGCATCCTGTATATATTTCACACACTCACTCACACAACTTATTACTTAAATTATGAACGGTCCTACAGCTGTCTGCATATTAATTTAGAGAAGAAAATGATAAATATGGACGTAGGGAAGATTAAAGAAACACCTTATTCAAGAAGATGCCCAAATTATTGCTGTATGGCGGTTTTAGTTATGAAAATAAATACTCTATATTATGTTTTAGTGATATAAGTTGTATTGGAGCTTAAAAATGCAAAATACTGTTAGCTAATAGCAATTCGAGAAGAAAATCACTTAGCATAAGATGCAGTAATTAATCTCTTGTCTATACTGTTGTTCTTTACTTTATAAACTTTATTTCATTAAGATCTGAGTGATGTTTTATCATATATAACCGCAACAAACAGATCATATAATCATCGTTACCATTTGAAGCTGCATGTTAAAATCATTCGTACATAGTAGCTAAAAAGACGTATACTTACCAAAGGCTGTGCTTCTTATATGTAAAGAAAAATACCAGTGCTTTAAAAAAAATAAAGTATGAATCATACTCCTAATGACCATGATATTGTTGAAATTGATACATTTAGGCGTTATATCCATGAAGAAGTGTAAAAGGGTACTTGAGAAGTACAGTGAATATCATTTGAAAATCTCCAATGTGGAAATTTTCAAATGTCTTTGCCTGTACTTAGAAATTTGGCAATTTCTAAAAATTGCGTTTATTTTGATTTGTATAAAATTAAATACTGTTAATACAGTATCTAAACTTACTATTTTTACGCTACCGTTTTTTTATTCTATGTTTCTTTTAAATATTCAGCATGATAACGTGTATTTTAGAAAGACTATACATATTGCTACATACCAGTGTTGGGTACGATTAAATTATTCCAGCGCCTAAACAGATTCGTGTTCCCAGGGAAACCGGTAGGCAACACAAACCCCCTCTCATGAGACCAATAAACACAAGTGCAGGTAGTCGCTGCAAAAGTTTAATCGTGTCCCCTATTTTGCCCAACACTGCTACATACTTTAGTGGATTTGGCACCAATAATTGTCTGTCGTCTGTCTACAGTGCGGTCCTAAAGAGAACGACAGAAGCTAGCGTTTTTGGAAAAAATGGGACGATTTCTATATTTTTCTAACTTTTGCCGCTATCGGCATTTCAATTGTATTTTCGGTTTCACCGGAAGTGACGTCAACTTTCTTTTTTTATACAGTCAACCCTCCTATAACGCGATTAATTCGTACTGCGTTATATGGAAACCACGCTATAAGAAACGCAGATTTAACCTGGTTGCACTTAAAACAAATGACAAAGAGAGTAGCTGTGACAGCAGAAGAAATTCACGCAAATATGCAACAGCCAATCATATGGTCCGTTTCTTCACTTATAAGGGAATTCCCGCGTTATAAGAGTACCGCGTTATAGGAGGGCTGTCGCAGCTTTAGCTTCGCGTTATATGGAAACCGAGTTATAAGAGTACCGCATTATAGGAGGGTTGACTGTAGAACATCCTATATATTATTACGTCTTTGAAAAGGCAATTCAAAGACGAATCCAACGATACCACATATGTCATACTTTAATTTAAGAAATATGACGATATGCAGCAGTAAAGGTTTTGGTAATCTGTTTTTGTTGTTACGCAAAGTTGATTAGGGAAGAGCGCCAAATTGTTTCTTGTGACGCCAGACTGATCTAAAGAGCTCGTTGCTAGACAAGGTAATCATAACAATTGCCAAACTGTCAAATATCAATTCTAAAAGCCTAAATTATTATTTATTGTAATTATAACGTGCGTTTGTCATACTTTCATTCTTTGTGCTCGTTATTATTTCATGTCATTTTAGCTTGATTTGTTAATTGTTATTTCTCTTTTACTTTATCCAACTTTATTGTAATTAATTAATAGTGGTAGGTTTGTTTAAATTTGTTAGTTTTTGACAGGCAAGTTTCAGTTTTTTATGTTGTTGATTTTACAATGGCCTCCACATGGACCACGTAAGATAAACAACAAGTAACTAATTTTAATATTCGGTAAATTTGGCATCAATCACCACGAAGTGGAACATAATGAACATTACCCTTGTACAGCCGGAAATATTTGGACTTTGCGCTAAGTAAGCATAGATAGTATAAAACTTACAGGGCGAACTGCTTTAACAGAAGATGATTTAAGTATGATTTAAATTATTGTACAATTTGTTGCAAGATTTACATAATATTAAAATTGACCCAGTAATTTTGCATGGTTCGTGCCGAAGCCGTCATAAAAGTAACAACACAAAAAACCCAAAAAACAGACATATTATCAACCCAAAACTAATATATTTAAACAAATTTACCATAATTAATTAACTGCAATAAAATTCTATAAATTAAAGAAATGACAGCAATTAACAAAACAAGCTGAAATGAGAGAAAATAATGACGTGAACAAAGAAGTAAATAACAACCTATGCCAAATTTACCGAATATTAAAATTTGATGCTTGATGATCTTACGTGGTCCATAGAAAGGCCATTGTAAAATCAACAACAGAAAGAACTGAAACAAGTACCTTGCCTGTCAAAAACTAACAAATTTAATTTTATTGCTGCATTGCATCGTTATATTTCTTAAGTTAAAATATAACATCATATCGTTGGATTCGCCTTTCGATTGCCTTTCCAAAAACGTAAAAATATATAGGATGTTCTATTAAAAACCAATTAAAATGCCGATAGCGGCAAAAGTAGAAATCGATCAATTTTTTTCTAAAAACGCTAGCTTCTGTCGTTTAAAAGTTAGCATGGGGGGGCACTTTAGGACCGCACTGTATAACCAGCAATTTAGCAGCAAACACTCATGGTGTTAATAGTGAAATGTCAAGAATTGGCATAATTGTTTGTAGCAAAATTCAAGAGAACTGTAAATTTCTATATCAACAGTGACAATTATTTATGCAAACCCTTTACTGTTTGTAGCTTTAATTAGACACCATATGCCTTTTATGCATATAAAAGCAACTACTTATCAGCGATGAAAAAAAAAATGATGTCAATATCTTTCTTTACATTTCCCTACAAATAGGAAAAAAAACTGAAATACAACGCACAAATTGCAATAGTACCTACGAATAAATTTCCTTTAATAATATTAACCTACATCAGATACAGTTCAGTATAATCGTTTGCTATTTAGTAGAGACATGTAAAATCGACATGCACCAAAATTGTGTAGAATATCAACAAATATATACTATTCATCAATTTTTCTATCAAATATGAAAAGATGTCTGAATAAAACTAAGTATAATATAAAGAAATAACAATTTTGGTACATATAACAACCACATAAAAGCAAACCATGAATTGTAAGTATTTGCGATAGATCTTGCAAATAGGTATTACTGAGTAGTAATGATACGTTTATGAAGTATTGTAGATACAACTGAGGTGGTAGAAAGCGCGAAACAGTACTTGGTCGAGTTAAACCACGTTTATGTTTGATGTCAAACGAAGCTACATTTGCATTCACTTCCAAGCGAAATTGGAATTCAAAATTCTCTGCTTGTGTAACCATTTACATTAGGTTTGTTCGAACCCGACACCTCAGAACGGTTCGGAACTGTTCAAGAATTATAATTTCTTAGTAGTTGTACGCATGTCTATCAATTCCAGTTCTAATATCGAAGTAAGTTCGAACGGGTTTGTAATAGAGAATTATGTAACTATGGTAAAAAGCAAAATAACTAGATTCCAAGAATGATCTTTGACAATCGAGCTTTATTATGTATTTTTGTTGAATTTATAAATCAAATGAAGCTTACTTTACCATATTTCCACAACAAATACAGCATACATGATTGGTACTTACATGACTTTTTCCCGCTTTGAAAATCTGTGGATCTAAACATTCATTAAAAGCACAACCTGAAAAGATATTGGAATACCTTAATTTCGTAAATAAATTAGTCATGAAAATTAATTTGTATGGACAGTATATTTTTCTTATCGTAATAACGATTGTGCTTGCTCAAGTTCGGCCAGAATTACAAATACCTGCTCTACTGCAAGAACTGTTAGAACCGTTTGGAACGGAATTTGGATTGCGAATTGTGTGGCCAATTTTTATTGTGCCTAATTTCACTTCCAATTTGAATTAGTGCAAGCTGTTTGGGAGTTGCAAGCAATGTTGAAATTGGACCGAACTACACATGCGCAGTATAGCATTCTATTCAATTCTGCTTTCATAATAATAAGTACTCATAACAATGCCGACTGCTACTACCAAAACCAAGAGCCTCTTCATTTCTTGCATTTTCGTTCTCACAATAAATCCAAAAAATCTCAGACACAATATGACACAACCTCTCAGTGACATTAGTGCTTCAATGTAAATGCTCTGTACCTGAAACGTTATTCAGGCTTGAAGTAAACGCGATTGGAATTAAATATAAATGTGCCTTTTTATTTGATCTGTCAAACACAGTAAATCACAGAAGAATTCATTAATGACAAATATATCAATTCGTATTACTCCTTTTAATAAATAGAACTATTTTGTTGTCAATACCAGGAAATTGCTTCATGCTTCTTACCACAACTGAAAACTATACAATAATTATTGTACTCAATATTCTATCTACTATCTAAGGAATAAAAAAGAGATACTAAAAATCACTTGCTTCTATCGTTAGAAACGCTTGCTGGGACCATTTTTAATTGCTACTGTTCATTGTTAGTAACCTTTATAATTTTCGCGCCGACTTCTGTCAAAATCGACGTAATTTTCACCAATTGACGTCGATTTTCGATAGAATTTCGGCGAATGAAGGGTAGATTTTTCGAAAATTGTGATAATTCGTTTTCGAGTCTGTAACTACTGATTAGTAAATATGTTGTTAGATGTCTGAAAGGTCTAGTCTACAAATTGAAGTCTATGAAAGTATAATTAATAGTTGGAAACTGTGAATAGCTTTAAAACATATGATATTGTAAACGTAAATATGATTAATAAATAAATCATTTGAACTGCATCTTTGTTATTTTTTTTAAGCACCAGCTTACTTTTTTCTAGTTTAATTAAATCTATAAAAATTGGTTAGAATTTAAACTATGTACGCGATCGCTTGGTGATGTGGCGCAGGAAATACGGTTGCATATGCAGATACAAAGAGTCGCTTGTCTAAATATCACGGGCGCATTGAGATCTACACCAAGGATAGCAAAGGAGATCATATTTTGCCTGCCGCCTCTTTACTTGTCGAAGAAGTTGCATTAGCTATCCTGGACGAAATCGTGAAACCTAATAAAATGCACCGCAAACTAGGAGAACGCTTGCAATAGATTGCCTCTCCTATAAGTGGGGACGGATAATATTCCACCTCTTTTTGTTTTCGACAAATCGTATACACACCAACAAACCGACAGTAATGAGGACAGCTTATGTGTCTTCATAAACGAATCAAAAAAACCAACAACATGAGCGCCAGGGAAGGAGATTACCGTATTCCAGTCGGAAGCCTTGTCGCTGTCCCTAGTAGCGCACTGCTTAACTCGCTTTAAGATTTACCGACAGAAGGCAAATAGTATCAACATTAAACCGTTACCTCCGATATGTAACAAGACCTAAGCGCTCTGACGTATATTGTGTTAGGTGAACGATCAACCATAAACGCGTTTACACGCTTAGACCGCCTCTGCATTTTGAATTGGTTTATCCAAATTATATTGGTGTATTGTGTAGTGATATTTCCGTAGTTTGTTGGTGATACCTGTAATGTCTTTCTAGTGTTGTATAAGCGATAAAACCTTTTCTGAAACGATAAAGACGGAGTAGCCTAAAAGCATGACTCGGGCGGTCTGTTTATATTGGCGTCGGCTGTTTTGTATGTTTTGTTTGTGAGTTACACTTTGTAAAAGGAGATATTAGTTACTTCTCAACAGCTACAGATTCAAGGGCCGGTGAAACGATAACTGTAAGTTTAAAAAATCCGAGGTTTCAAAAAGATGCTATTCCAACTCAATTCCCTAACATTTGACAAAAGAACGTGAAGATTTTTATTGTTCAGATAGATTCCTGCGTTATATTTAACAAAATTATTTTTGAACACGATATTTTTAATTGTTTTAATACAATATATTTTAAATTATATCACCGAACATAGCCATTTGGATACTGATATATGTACATGTCATATTCACAGCAATGAACGCATTGCAACAATTAATAATAACTTGTTCTAAAAATACCCTCCTTAAAAATTATTGTGGAAAAAATAATAATAGATTAGGTGAAACACCACATAATAGGAAATTTTCTCGTGAAATGAACAAAATTTCGAATAAAATTGCAATTACTGTATCATTTCAACCTTAGTTTCGTCCAAATACATGTGCAATTACAAATAATCATAATGAGTCGATTAAATATCAACCATAAGTATATCTTTTACGAAAACGGTGCTCGCTTACGAGTTTGGTTTTTGCTTTGAAACTTCGTTTTTCCAAAATAAAATCGAATGGAATGCGAAGAAGGGCTCAGTTGACGACTGGTATCCTCTTTAAACAAGAAGCCCTTCAAAACTTAAAAAGAAATGCAAAAAAACGATTCCTTTACCGCTAAGACTAATATCAGTGTATGGCAACACATCATCTAAACAGCGTAACGTCATCGAAGAGCGCTGAGCTTTGTTCTCTCGGTGGTAACGATTAAACTGACCAATAACGTTGAGTCTGCTACTAGGCTGCCACAGAACTCTGTCCTTAGTTTTTGAAACAAACAATACATCAACATAATATAGCTGAAGATACAAAACGGAAATTCTGACGATGAAGAAGCGGATAGGTTGGCTAGGACAAGTTCGGACATGATGGTATACAGTCCAGAACCGCCCATTCAGCCGTTTGTATCTCTATGAAAGGATCAGAATTATCACTCATGAAAACTTCTTGAAGAGATGGGGTGAAATTAGTTCCTGCTGCACCGCTAAAATCACTTTGATATATCCGAAGAAGCGGACAAATACCTGAGATTGTCCAGAAGGAACATTTACATCTCTGTTGGGATTTTAAGTGAACATTGTCGGCTAAAGAGGCAACTCTACAAGATGGGATTAGCCGAAGACCTGACACGCAGGGGCTACCATGCTGAAGACAAAACAGTAGAACACTACGTTGACATCAATTAGAAGGACTTTACTGCGCGAGGATGCCAAAGCAACGGGTTAATTAACGGCCTGAAGAGTGCCCCAGTATATAATGGGACTAAATGCTGCGAGATTCACTCATTCGTTGTCCATACCCACAACCACAGATTTTGTGTTCAAAAGTGTTCCGAAAACTTCTCAATCGGAAAATGTTAGCTATTTGATAGGGCAAGTAAAAATAGAATATTTGAAACTGTTACGGGTATACAGTTTTAGAACTTTTTACTTTACACAAAAAATATACACGATCTCAACTGTCATTTATGAAAATGTTGATAAATATTGAAAAATAGGGTTCCCGATTCATTTTATAATTAGAAGTTTAACAATGTAGCGTTTAATTAATTTGGAAATAATGACATAGTAAAGAAATGTTCCTGTTAGTAAATTACTAACGAAGTCTTTTATTTATGCCATCAATCGATTTTACGACAATAAAATTCGGCGCAAATTAACGAGAAGACATACAAGCAAGACTCATTTACTACACTAGACCAGTCGTAAAATTACTTCGTATACTCTAATAACGCAGGAATTTTCTATATCAATATCTTCCTTATAGTCCTCCGTAATAAGTGACGTATCTTCTTTATACCAGGAACTAATCAACCGGTAAATGCCTGTACGTAGTACCTACATCGTAGAAGGCGTATTTAGGTGTGCGTCGCCATGACAACAACCCTATAGCTGTACACAAAATAAATTATCGATCCTACCTCGCATAACTACACGTGTACTAATGTTTTTAATGCGATCCCCCGATGGTGGTCGGGAGTTCATTCAATGCTCGGACATCCACCAAATGGGACGAACATGTCGCTGCTCTGCAAGAACAACCCCAACAAGAAGCTGGTCATCATGAAGGAGATATCTCTGTGCGATGATCAGAAAACGTTACCGCTCTCTGAGATAAATAAGTTGGTAGCGTTGAATCATCCCAATATCATCAGGTAAATCGCAATAATTTTTTGGGAAAGACAAAATCGGCACCCATGTACATAATTATAAGTAGCACGATGCTGTATTGAATATCAACTAGCTCACAAGGCACTTATTCTTACGTAATATAAAGCTTATAGCTGCACATTCAAATCTTCTAGTTTATGTAAATATTTTTGGGGTGCTATTTTTAAGTTGTTTGGAAAACTCCTAGCAAATTGTACATACGAAAAATGTTTGTTTATCAATTAAATCATTTTTTATTAAAACAATTGAGATTAAAGCTCTTAAAATCAAAATTATTCGGAGACACCTGTACAACAAATTTAAAATTACGTTGCGCACGATACCAATTAAATGGAACACCTATACATTACTGCGCTTTTAGATATCTCTCTTCAATTCACTTCTTCTAGTAAATTAAATATGAAACTAGACAGATACGCTTTTTGCAAAAATACGTGAAGTGCTACAACTAAATACTATATTCTTTTGTTTCTCTAAAGATATTAATAAAAACTAATCTGAAAAATTTACTTTATACCTACAATTTCAACATCTATACTCGAAGTGATTTCCATTTTCCTTGATACAAGCTGTAATGCGATTCTTTATATTTTGTTAAACATTTCGGGGGTAATATTTTGCATAATGTCCGAATTATGTGTTGCGTTAAAAAATTCGTCCAGAATTTTTTTTCAAAAACACCTCTGTGTAGCAAAATTGCATCATTTTTTAAAGAGCTTTCGGTATTTTTTATTTTTTTACTGCTGAAAAAACTTAGTGTGCGATAATTTAAATAATCCTATTCCTTTTATGCTCAACTCTAATTAAGATTTACCTGCTTATTTTCTCTCAACCAGATTTTGAAAAGATACGCCATAAATTCTCGGCTTATACAGGTTCGAGAGTGTTTAAACTCCGTTGGGTCATAGTTGCACATGTGCGAGGCCTACACTATACATGTTGGTCCAAATACGAACGGAGGATTGCCTGTGTGAATGGTAACAGTGCATTCCTATCCAGTCGTAATATATCATAAAACGAGCAGCGGTACGCACGCATATTATAAACACGCATGTCTGCTCAATAGAGTTGGCCACGCGCGCCAACGGGCAGCGGCGTTGTTTCGATTAGGCCTCGGGTTCCACTAGAGCTATTGTGTGTAGATGTTTGCTGTCGTAAATACTTTCGCGTGGTTGTTAAATAAAAATAAAATAATGCGTGCTCAAACACTTACCATTTTAAGAGTCCTCCGTGAAATCGCAAAGTGAATAATGTCTGTTAAATATCTGCAACATTAGATATGTTTCAACAGTTGTTTCGACAGACCGAGTGCGGCGCAAGGAAAAAATGTATTTATATGCAGAGAACGAACGTTCTACATCTAGTGACGTTATATTTGCGTAATTAAAATATTCTTTGAAACAACTTAACGGTTCTGTTGACCCACCTTCACAAATGTGTCTTAATGTACCAAAATCAGAATCTTTCTCTAAAACACTTTCAAATTTTTCTAGAACACAAACATTTTTTGCGTCTTCTATTGCGCATAGCTGTGCGTGAACATGTTGCACTATTTGCACAGATTCCACTAACGACACCGAAGGATCTTGTAACTTTTCTATTGCCTCCTCTAGTCGAAGTATTGTTGTGAATAATTTTAATCCGTTTTAACCCGACTATCTTGAAATTTCGACTGGCTTTTCTTGATAGCGGCAGCTTCCTTTGGATCGAATTGTAAAACCACGTTCTTAATATTCTCATAATATTTATGATAATAAAACGCAGCATTTAACCAAGTTCCCCAACGTGTAGGAATAGGTTGAGGTGGCTCAGGTATACGAGGGCATAGTCTGTGAAATTCGCGAATACGTTTCGGGGATTTGACAAACACTGCTTTTGTATGCGCTATTAAAGCGTCTACCTCAGGGTAACATTTTCTGATACCATCTGCCACAAGATTGAGAGCATGAATTTTACACGTAATGTGTAACAAGTTAACAGAATGCTTTTTAAGAGACCGGCCTACAGAAACCATGTTTGCGACACCATCGCTCATAAACATCAACAGTTGGTTTGTTGAAAGTTCAAACTTTTCCAATGTATTTAACACTAACTTTACATTTACTTCGGGAGTACATTGTTGCATTCGTCTGGAAGCTAATAGAATTGAAAGTGACGTTTGATGTGGTTCCATTGTACGTACCATTACATTAACCACAGAATGTTTTTTTACAATCTGTCGTTTCGTCCACAAATAACCACAGTTTTTTATCTTTCAACTCCGATTTAATTCTTTTTTCAACATGTTCACGACCAGATGGCACAATTCTTTGTAACGATGCCCGACTTGGTAATTTGCAGTCCGAATATTTATTCCAAAAGAAGACATGCTTTCTTGTCTAGTAAATTAAACGGTATATTACATACAACAAAAGTAACACATAAACTAAATATAAATTTGTCATAGTCTTGTGTGCAAGTTTTTTTTGAAGCATGCCATTCACTGTTTACGTGCCGTAGACAGTCCCTTTTGGACCAACTCATCAACGGGACATTACATACTACACATTCAATTTTAGCGTCATCATACGTTAAGTCAGGAATTTCGGCTAAAAATTCTCTAACTTGGTCCGCCTTGGGTCGTTTGCGCGACGTACGCAACATTTCTAAACAACGCGTACCGCGCTAATGGAAGATCGAAGCTACACTGAGGCTTGTATGTAACCGTATAGATACGACGCAGCTGCCTGTTGGCGCGCGTGGTCAACTCTACTGCTCAGTCACGTAATATTATAATTCAACGTCTTCCGACAAAATGTGTTAATACAGAATTATTGCGTAATTTTTTTGTACTCTCAGATTATGTTAGAAATTACAGTTTCTTATATACATTTTGAAAAAACAACGATTCATATAAAATTAAAATAAAGAAAAATAAGATAATTATACAAAATAAATCGAAATTGTAACAATTTGACTTTATTAAGGAGAACAATCTCCTTGCAATTTTGACCTTCGTAACTTGTATATTTGTTGCGTTTCAAAATACCATTTCAACTAACGAACAAACCCTTGTTGGCAATAACGTTGAAAAGCAATTCTCATATTGCATACAATTGCGTATGCTTTGTGAACACACTCTCTAAGAGAGATGTTTTCGGAACACGCTACAACGAAACTACGGTATACCGTGTTGACACAATAATACGTTGTAAGCTGCCCTGTAACTTGTAAACCTTTTTGTGAGCCGTTCTACCATTAAAAGACTTCTTAAACAGCAACCTGTTTTTTTGAATAACCATACATTGTACAACCTCCACTTCTCTCTCCTCCCGCTCGGGAGGCATTAGAGATATTTGAGGCAGTTCGTTTATTTGTTGGCATCTACGGCAATTCCCAAAATACCTTTTAATGAACTATACCATCTCTGCGGTTGTATAAACTAACCTAATGTATCCGAAATCCAGGATCACTTGTTAGAACCTTGCGAGCGCATAGATAGACAAAGAATGCTTCAGATAGGCGTCTTTGAGCTACGGAGTTCCGCGCGACGAAGCTAGCCGGCGGGGATAAATACAAGGATGCCAGATCGCGCTACGTACAATAGATCTCGCATCCCAGTGTGAGCTGAGCCTACGTGTATAGGTTACACTGTACACGGACATATTTCAATTTTAATAAAGATTCTTAGTAGGTCAAAACATAATAATAATTTCTATTTATTATCATCTACAAATTTGCCTTTGATAAAGGGGTACCAACTACAAACCCTTATCGTAGAAATCTGAATTCTCTATAAATTATGACATCAGTATCTTACTATAGCTAAATTTGATTAGTCTATTGATTTAACATAGAAAAATATTTGAAGCGTAAAAAAATGATTGTTTCAAACAGTTCCATCTAAACATTCCCGATTGGTATATTATAAATCATTTATGAATTTGATCAATGTACAAACCACCCACAACTTCTAAAATTGTTTTTTGGACAATATAGAGCCTCCTATGCATTTTCATAAAGATTTGGAGCCAATCATATTGGTAAAACATCTTGATAATGTAAAAAAAAAATCAATAAGTATCTGGTCAACAAAACAGTTTGGATTATTATTCTTCTTAGATACTTGGGTCATTACAAAAAGGAAGATTCGATTGTAATAATAATGGAACACGCAAATGCGAGAAGCATAGACAGCCTTGTAGAATATCGAAAAAGCATTTTCCAACCAATATCAGAAAAACATATCCTTGTAATTTTTTCGCAGATTTCAAACGCCATCATGTACATGCATTCCAATGGAATTTTACACAGGTTAAACTTGACAAAATTACCACCAAGCACTGATGTATTCAAAAGTCGTTTGATTTTTCAGATATTTAGCTCCACAAAAGATATTCCTAAACGGTAATGGTACCGTTAAGATAAGTATAATATCACATATGATGTTTTCGTCCCACCAAGTGCCTCATTACCTAAACCCTGAAGTGGTAAGTGATAGCATTATACTGTGATAAAGATTACTAAAATTAAGTTGAGCAATTAACTTTTAATTCATTTCTAAGTGCCTTGGTAAAGAGTACAACGAGAAATCAGACGTCTGGGCAATCGGTTGCGTTTTATATGAGTTGGCTTGCTTCAAAAAGCCTTTTGATTCAGAAAGTTTCTTGGAACTTATTCAACAAGTTTTGAAGGTAAGAAGCAATACTTTGCCTTTACTTAAAGACACTTCAACAGTTTCGTATGGTAGTGCAAGCCAAAACCAATACCCCAAATTTATTCAAGGAGTTTTTCGGACGGTGTCTGGGCTATTTTACGTGAAAATCATGAAGAACGACCGACGGCTAAGTATATTTACGAAATTATGGTGCCTGACCTATTAAGAAACTTAAAAAACACGCCTAAAAAATTATTTTTTAGTAACTATTTTAATAAAGGGTACGTTATTTCGCACTGACATTTCGTCAATAGATACTTTTATGATATTTACAGGACCAAGAAATATTCTGTTTTATTTCAATTGGGTTTGAATAAATTCTTCGATTTGACACCAATAGAGTTGCCTTGTAAGAAAATAATCGACTTTATCACTGGTAAAACGCATTATATTGCAATTACAGCAGGTTAGTGATCTTAACTCTTCGCCGTTAATATCACTTACTAGTGTTTTCCAAAGATAACTTAGCTTATACATGGGGTGATGATAGTTTTGGGCAATTAGGTCATGGAAATGCATTGGGTAAAGTCAAATATCCAATATGTGTTGAACATTTAAGGGGAAAAGCGATTATAAAGTAAGTTTCAATCATTTTCTTTCGATACCTTTAACCTTTAATTTTTATTTATTTTTGCTATTGCAGATGTAGTGCCGGAGAAGGTTTCACAGTTTTTCTGGATGTAAATGGATTACTTTATAGTTGCGGAGATGGCAAATATGGTTGTCTAGGTCATGGGAATTGGAATAGCATAACAAAACCAAAACTTATCGGTAAGATATTATATAAACTTATTCCTTAACATTTACCTCGATTTTTAAAGAATCCCTAATAACACGACACATCAAAAACGTAAAATGTGGATCTAAACATGTGGTAGCACTGGATTCGAAAGGCGTAATTTACGCTTGGGGATCTTCAAAAGATGGTCAGTTAGGATTGGAAACTATAAAATATTGGTAGATAGATCTTATAATTTCAATTAACTATTAAGCATTTACATGTACAATTCTCAATTTTAGTTGCTTACCAACACAGGTAGTCCTCATAAACGTCCAAGTGCAAAATATCTTCGCAGGCGAAGACGCGACAATAGCCATAGCGGAGAACGGAAACATATTAGCCGCCGGGAACAACAATTACAACAAATTGGGTATTACCAACATAAATCCGGTGACTAAGTTCACAATGGTTGCCGCCATTGCGATTAAAATTAAAGATATTTGTATCGAAAAAGAACACACGGTGATGCTAACAAGTAACGGCGACATTATAGTGATTGGTTTGTATTTCGATAAACAAAGCGACGTGAAAAAGTCGAAAATATGCCCGCGACTAGTGAACTT
Source organism: Dynastes maya (assembly GCA_029619315.2). NCBI lineage: Eukaryota > Metazoa > Arthropoda > Insecta > Coleoptera > Scarabaeidae > Dynastes > Dynastes maya. Next base: position 52,244,550 of record JAROYE020000004.1, on the reverse strand, counting down.
ACCTGACGTTAGATTCATATCATGCGGATCCTCTTATTTGCTCGCAATTGATGGAAAACACGAGTTACATTTTTGGGGATCGTATTATAGGAGTTTGACAGGGTCAGCACAATGTATTACGCATTCCAATGTTGTACTTAATCCCATACAGGTAAAGAAGAACACAAATATAACAATGTCGCCAATGTAAAAATATATTCCTTTTCATTTATAAAATAATCCAGTGGTCAACTTATTATTTATATTTATTTCAGAATGAAAATGCAACCAAAACTCAAGCAAAGAACTACTATGTGAAAATCATATCGCAACCAACAAAAATTTGCAGGTAAAAAGTCTTCAAATAATCTAAAATTAAAATTACTCACAATATTTTTGATATTGCAGTATATGCCTTAATGAAAATCTGGAACTGCAAACCAACAATTATATTGGGGGCGTCTATGCACAGGAAAACAATATTTTCTTATTAATACATAATTCTTAGCATTTAAAGACTGATATAAAGTAGGTCATTTTACTTGTAGCGGATTCTGAACACTAGTGCCTCGATATTTGTTGAAAAGAAGATATTATTCTACACGTTTTTTACCCTCATATAATGTAGATGGTTTTTTGTTAACTTCATAAATAAAGTACTGGCATATAAGACAAAAATAGTTTAATTTACACACCAAACAAAATACATATATAAAGTATACTGTGATAGGCAAACGTGCGACCGAATGATGTGAGAAAACGATTTAAATTCTAACATACCTTGTTCTATTTCTACTCTAAAAGATATTTACAAGTACCTACTTTTACCGCCTATATACCCTAAAACATACGAAATATACAAAACTAAAAGGAAATGTTCTTAAATGTAGCACGAAACGTAAACATGTGTCCATTTTACATCAATAAATCCATCAGAACTGAGTGGCTAAGTGAATCCTTTTCCCTGTTTAACAGATTTGTATTCTTTTTTATTTCTAATTCCCGCGCCGAAATTACATTCTTAACCCTTTCGTTACAGGCTATTTTTAAGGCTACTGCGTTCCAAATACGAGGTTTTTAGTGTAGTTTGTATGCGTACGTTCTTCGTATTGGAAGCCAGTTCGATCTCAGAGTATTACACAAACTATATTTGAAAAAAATAAAATTATAGAAAACTATAAAATTTATTAAATGGTTACATTAAAAACTTGTAATAACACATGGGCTGAAAAGTCCCGGGCCTAACACATAGATGGCGCTAGTTTTATTGCATTCACCTGTTTTGCAGTTAATAATAACCTTAAAAAGACAGCTGTTAAAATTTCATGATATTCTATTCATTAGTTTGTGAGTTATTGTGCTAAGAGTGACGCTACTTTTGTTATTTCCAAAACAATGAATCAAAAACAATTTCGTGTTTTAATTTTACACTGCTTCTTGATGGGAAAAAATACCGTTCAAGCGAAGCAATAGCTTGAAAAGTGTTATAGGGACTCCGCTCCATCAGAAACAACAATAAAACGTTGGTTTGCTGACTTCGAACGTGGTCGTAGAGACACCGATGATGCAGAACGCAGTGGACGTCCAAATGAGGCGGTAACACCAGAAAACATCAAAAAAATTCACAAAATCGTTTTGAATGATCGAAAAGTGAAGTTGCGTGAGTTAGCTGACATCGTAAAGATATCAAAAGAATGTGTTGGCTTTATATTGCATGAGCATTTGACTATGAGAAAGTTCTGTTCAAAATGGATGCCGCGTTTGCTCACTGTTGACCAAAAACAAGAACGTGTTGATGCTTCTGAGCAGTGTTTGGCCATGTTTAAACGTAGCAAACCGGAATTTTTGCGTCGATATGCGACAACGGATGAAACATGGATCCATCACTTCACTCCGGAATTAAAACGATCGTCATCTGAGTGGACAGCAACTGGTGAACCTCGTCCAAAGTGCCCGAAAGCACAACAATCGGTTGGAAAGGTTATGGCCTCGGTATTTTGGGATGTGCGTGGTGTAATATTCATCGACTATCTTGAGAAGGGAAATACCATCAACAGTGAATATTATATAGCGTTACTGGAGCGTCTGAAGGCCGAAATTGCAAAGCAACGTCCGCATATGGCGAAGAAAAAATTTTGTTTCATCAAGATAACGCACCGTGTCACAAGTCAATCAAAACAATGGCAAAACTACATGAATTGAACGTCGAATTGCTCCCACATCCACCGTATTCGCCAGATTTGGCTCCCAGCGACTACTGGCTGTTCGCAGACCTAAAAAAAATGCTCGCCGGTAAGAAATTTCGCTCGAATGAAGAGGTTATCGCTGAAACTGAGGCATATTTTGAGGCAAAAGATAAATCGTTTTACAAAAGTGGTATTGAAATGTTAGAGCGGCGCTGGAATGATTGCGTTGTTCTTGATGGAAATTACGTTGATGAATAAAGCTAATTTTGAACAAAAAAAAAACGTGTTTTCTTTGTCAGGCCCGGGACTTTTCAGCCCATGTGTTAATTATTGGATTCCGTTACTATTTTTTCAATCAAATCATTATGATTGACCAGTTTTTCAAAAATTAATAAAGATGTAGAATTTACGTCAATTTTTTGATTTTTTAATCCACTATTGCTTTCATCAAACTCACAATAATCAGGCACCCAAGTAGAAATATAATTCCAAATGTTACCCACTCTCTGTTTCATTTACGTCGCTTTCCACATTTTCTTCTTCACTGTCTGATTCTTCATTTTCACCCTCCATGTCATCCTCTAACAGATCACCATCGTCGACACTTTCACCGTTACTGCACATAATTTGCTCAGCCACTTCCTCCAATTCTTTCTGAGTAAGAATTCTTCGCTGGTCCATTTTCCTAATAAAATTTTAAATAATAGTAATTAAAATTATTAACACATACATGGTACAGGCGGAAAGAACACAAATTTGACGGATTGAAAGGGACATAACCGTTGTCTCACTCGATTTTTATTTTTATTGGGGTGGGACGGCCACATGTCTTGCATTTCGTGGTGACAAGACCTTTTTCCGCCTTTTCTCCTTATTTTAACTTGCTTCTTAGTCGTAAGGGGTAGAAGTAGGTACTTGTACATATTTTTCTTGAAGAGTAGGGATAGAGCGTGTTCGTTAGATTTAATATATGTTCTCTTACATCAATCGGTACGCGGCTGAAGATGAAGACCCATGTGTCTTCCAAACGGCCTTCCCGGGTAAATTAATAATTTGTGTAATGCGGAGTGTGCTGAGAATATTATTGTTTAATTCAGATATTTCTAGAAACCCCAGAGCTATTTATTCGGCTCTGTGTTAGACAATATATTTGTACTATACAATAATTTTTCCCCAAGAATATTTCCGCCACGATGAAGATCCAATACATTTCAACCATAAATGTGATCAGTGGGTAAGTAATAAGATGATTCCCATACAAACATGTTAGTATAAGTTTATTAAAAGTGCAATAAACAGTTATTCGCAACCACGTGTTTTATTAGCAATATGAACACAAACTCTACACATTTGCCCATCATTGTATAACACAGCTAGCAGATATCATACATGTTTGGGTATATAAGGCTTCAATTTCTTTTTCTTTGGTTCGACTTTTTCCAAAGATTTACTGCAAATGGAATGAATTCAGTAAAACATACTACTTTAAGGACTAAAAAGATCACCTTACCTTTTCATTTTAACTGTTTCTGTGCCATATTTATTCACTAATTGTGGGAATATCTCCTTATTTGTTAGCATATGTAATAGTAGCTCATCGCCAATTGGATCAGCATCTTTCTTTAGAAACCTCTCAGTCTTCAGAACATCTACAACAAATTAAATCAAATGAAGTAATAAAAATACATTAAATTAAATAAATACCTCTCGTAATTTCACCATACTCTCTCTTATACTCTTCAATTTCCCTGTCCTTCTTTTCTAATACATCATGTAATCTGGATTGTTCTAATTCTAAGTATTGAATAGTGTTAATCAAATTTAACGTGAATACTCTAAATAGCTGAAAATTATATAGTTTATAATAAAATTTAAAATCCAATAAATGTATTTACTTCACTTGTTGACTGAATATCCAGATTCCAACTGTATTTTAAAGGAAAATCATCTATTACTATCTTTATCTCCAGATTAATAGATGTACTATCTTTGGTTAAATGAACTGTTTCATTAGATGCATTCTTTATTAATGTCTTCAACTCTTCAACAATATTAGCATCTACACAGATAGGATTTAGGTTCTATAGACAGATGTAAGCATGTTATACTAGCAAGGAAAGGTGCCCAATCTGCATTTCCAGAATTTAATGAAATATAGTAACCACTTAAGGGAAGCTTTAAACTGATCTAATTACACCTCTGTGTTTGCCTCTAGAGCCCATCCTCGTAAATCCAAATCATGAACAACAACCACCCTTTTATAATAACTCTTCCCATCTATTTAATTGTTGCTGGGATTTCGTTTTTTTCAAGCAACTTTGTACAATTTCCAATGCCAACCTTCATTTCTTCCCACTTCGCCAATATTCAACTGCTTTTTGTTTATGTTCTAAACTAATGATTCTAATGAAACAACCTTCTGCATCGCTGGTGCAAGTTTTTTTCAATTTTTGTATAATTTCTTTAATATCTTCCTGTAATGATTCTTGCCTACTTGGGTGTCCCACTCCTTCTCGATAACGGTATGTTATAATTAGTAATTGTATAATATTCAATGGGTTTATGTATACCAGGTTGTAATTTTCTGACTGGTCTGGCAAACTAACGAATATTGCTTATTTATGTGATTATGCAAATGACATAAACTAAACATATGACAGTAAGTAATATCAATACAGATTATTTTAACAACATATGATTTTATTAGAGTTATTTGCAGAGTAAATTCCAAACTAGTCAGAGGGACTAGAGCCAATCCAATAGCGCAGTATCAGTTGGATTTTTGTTGTGGATTTCTTTCTTCCAATCAAATTACATCTGACTTATTTGTGATTGTTCTGCGAACAACCCTATAATTTCGCCTATCACTGATGCGAATCAATTGTTATTCCACTATGTGTAATACATGGAACAATCAGTCACATGATATGGATTGTATAATTTAAAAAATATTTGACCAGTAATAAATGAGTGTCAAAACTATTCTTGGTAATTTGGTCTTATTGGTCTTATTTGCAGTAGAAATATGTATATGCTGCGCCTTCAAATTTATGGCTATTTTATGGTATCAATGAAGGTGCTAGGACAAAAAAAAAAGCATAGGTCCGTTTCAAATGGAATGTCCAAGTGAATATAATAGCCACAAAATCAGGTAAGCACCCTTTTGTATGTATGGGTGGGAGGTGAAGGTTACCCCCATTAAGGTCTTATTGCATCAAGTTTAGTGTATTTCGATAGCCTTTTAAAAATGCGCCCCCAAAGGCCGTTTGTCATGTAAAATGAAAACTAGTATTTTACATAGTTCTATAAGGTCTACAAATCACCCAAGTTTCATGAAATTCTGAAAATGCGGGTTGGGTACCTTTCCTTGTAAGAAAAGCTATCGAAAATCTATATTGCACGCACCTGAAATCTCTCCTTCATTTCATCATCATCTATTTCCTCCAACCACAATGTTCGTAAATCTGTTAGATAAAATTTGTGTGTGGAATCAGATACAAATTTTATAAGAAATACATCATCCCCAAATTGAAAACTTTTCCACATTGTGTTTGACTATGTTAATTTGAAATTGAAATTGACACAATGGACACATTTGAGGTTAAAAAGTAGTTAACTATTCAATTTAAATATGTACTTAGGTGATGCTATAAAAATATATTCCCCTATATCTGGTTACAGAAAGCTAAAGTATTTATTTATTAAAATGTATATATATAAATAAATATCTTTGAAAGTTTCAATGTTGTTTTATTTATCCAATACGTAAAGATTTATAACAAAGGATTATTAATTTTAAGTACCCTTTTACCTTATTTACTTCATAGTTACTTTGCAAATCCAATGTTGAAAAGGGGATTTCAGGCAATTTGACAGCAAAAAATTTAAAATTTCTCTTTCTATTTCTAACCCATATTTTAGTAGTTTAACAAATTAGATTCAATTTAAAGCTTAAAAAGTGAAAATATTTTTCTAAACATGGAATTTAATTCAGATCTTACTGACATACAATGCTTATTAAGAGGAGTAGTCAGAACAACAGGAGATTTCACAAAAATTAAATACAAAGGAGGTAAAATATAGATATAGCTTTGCATTTAAAGCTCATCAAAAATATGCTATATTTTAGGAAACGAAATGAAAATAAATAATATTATAAAGGATCTTGAAGATGTTTTGATTTCAAAAAATTATATTGATAAACGTACACCAAATAAGGACCATGATAAAGAATTAAATAATATAGTATTCTTCCTCATATTAAATTTAGATTTCAATGACAAGAGTCTCGTAGATATTAAAGAATATACACATTTAATCAATACTATTCCAACGTTGTCGAAGTGTTTGCTGGCGAATATTATTATTGAATTAGGATTAAATGAATATTACTGTAATGCTTTACAAAAGTTGCCTTTGGAATTTTGTGAGGAGTTATTGAGTGAAATTGTACCTTGCATTAAGAAAAGTAAACCTGAAGCTTGTCTGGAACTCGTATATATCTATGCGAAAAACATTATCAAGAAAGTTGGTTCGGTAGATATATCAAATTCTAAGGTAATTAGATAATCAATTTCTATTCTTATTTGAGTTGCTTTAAATATTTTTAGATGATTGAACACATTGATAAATTGGAAGGGATATACTCACAAATATTATTAAGTTGCTCTGGAATTAATCCGGAATTGTTAGAAGGTTGGAAACGTATTCGTATCTACCATCATATGGGTTACACATTGCTGTATTTATTGAAATTACTAGAAGATTGCCAAGTTGAAAGCGATGTTCTTTTCAAAATGATTGATGATCTTATTAATGCAGTATGTTGTGTAATGAATGCCATTACTGTCGATGTATTTTGTGCATGGGCCGAGGTATGATTTCATGAAGTTTAAAATTAGCGTGTATAGCATGTCCACCTAGTGTGTGGGTGGAAAATAATTCCTTTCCTGAGAAATTTAGAGAAAAAGTTTTCAGAGGGCAAATATTCACAACATAAAATTACGATACAAATTTGGTTTTTCTAATGAAACATCTTGCATATTATTATGTTTTTGGATCCACCCCTCCAATTCAAGTCAACTATCTTAGTTTTTGAGACAATTAGAGATTTTTGCGAAATAAACCTGCTGTTCCTATAAGGGCCGATGTCTTAAATGCCTTACACGTTAAAGTGCTGATTTAAATTTCATTTAACTGACTATTTTTTAGAGTTTGTGGCAATACATAGAAGAATTTTTTATATTAACTGGATTCTACAAAATGGCCTTCGATATCATTGTCAAGTTTAATTCATATTATCTCAATTTTTTTAAATGGAACATGAATCCGTATATTTTTCCAGAATCTAATAAAGAAGCTCTTCTAGAATTTTTTAATTGGCGTAAAACAAATAGATTTATTTAAAGAACCACACACTAAGTTTTTTTAGCAGTAACAAACATAATAGGAATACTGAAAGTTGTTAAAAATTTCGCAATTTAGCTAAGTAAAAATGTTAATGAAAAAACTTTCTGGCTGAATTTCTTAAGGCGATATGTAACGTGGACACTAGACAAAATATTACTCCAGCAATGTTAGTAAATGTTCAACAGAATACAAGGAATTGCATTACAGTTTGTATGAACGCTAAAGATAAAATTTTATCGTAATGTTTTACAATCGCAGTCACAAACCGCCACTGATGAAATCGTGTAGCGATTTACCTCCGCTATTGTTTTCTGCACATCCCCGTGTGGGATAGTGGACGTTAGCATCGCACCCAATGATGGTGCGGCTTCCTCTCCGCAGCAGTGCACCAAATATGTTATGCAGCATTTTTCTCGAAATATTTTTTTTTATTTGAAAGCTTTTTCTTTAAATTACACAGGGAAGGAATTATCTTCCACCCACGCACTAGATGGACATGCTAGATAATGATTTAAGGATGATTAACATTATTAAAATTTTAGCTTGAATACAACCGTGAAACTTTACAAACTGTAATTGCGGAAAAATCTTACCAGATTATCGAAAAATATCAAAAACATGAAGCGGCAAAACCCTTAGTGCAGATGTTGTCTTCCATCGCTAAAAAACCAAAATCTCTGAACGAGCTGATACATGAAGCAAATACTACAACGATAATTACGAGAATTGATGAAAATGCGGAGCATCGTAACAAATGGTTTACAGCGTTATTAAACACACAAGTCTTTCAAAACAAGGAATCTAGAAATTGTGTTAAGCGTTGGACCAATCTTTGTACAATCGAAGATTTGGAACGTTTGCTAAATCTCAGCGTTAACCATAAAGAAGACGAAGAAGTTGTAGATATAGTAATGAAATGCGCGGCCTTTTTTGATGAAGACAATTTAGCTATATTGATAACAAGATTTTTCTATCAGTATGGGTTAAAGAACTGCCTAAGAAGTAAAAATACTCAACCACAATTAATAATAACTTTAAATAAAATTGAAAAGAACTCCAACAAGGAGTTAGTCAAGGATTTACTATTATTACTTCTACAAGATCCGGAATTAGTGTTAACCGCTTTATTCAAAAATGTTACAAAGAGCTATGTACTATTCGACACGTTAGAAGATACGCTTAAGCTGATTGCTCATGTTATGGTAATAGAAAATGTATTTTCAAAGATTTTAAAAGAGTTGTTAGAGGAAAATAAGATCGATTCAAGGAACGTAAATAATTATGAAAGGCTGTTTAAAATCATAGCGGCAGCAAGCCAGTTGAAGTTAGAACGCTTCTTCCTTATACCACTTATGGATGAATATTTAAGAGATGAGAAATATAGTGAATTAGGCTACATTTTTCATATACATTCGGTGAGTTGAATTATTTTATTTTTTCTTATTGCTTAGCAAATTATCAATCAATGTTTTTTTTATTAACTAACAGTAATTAGTAATGTTGTTTCTATTACAAAAAAAAGTTCTTGGATAATTTGTCTTATCTCGTACCCAGGATATTTCACGAGTAATGCATCGCCTTATAGTGGCCAAGCAATACTGAGATGGGACTCTGTCCACGATAGAATTCTGTTTTTCGCTGGGTTTCTACATCACTAGAGCGGACTAAGAGAGCCCCGCCCCAGGTTAGAAATAAGTTTGCCGGGCCCATGACGCCACATATGTATGTATACAGATGAGTCGGCACGGCCTTCAATTTATTGATTTATTGCAACAGTCTCTCGCCAACCCTTCGCAGCGTTAGCGTACTTATTGTAGATGAATATAATTTATATATGTAACTATGTCTAACGTACGCAAGGAACATAATCGGCCGTTAGCTAGTAAAGTGACTAAATTTATCAGTGAGTTTCCGGATTTAAACTACAATGGGACCAAAATATTGGGTAGAATTTGTAAAATACCGTTAATGTGCTGGAACAAATGCGACTGTGAATAATATATTAATAGTGTACAGCACAAAAATAAGAAAAATGGCGTGCCACCTCAAACCCAATTTCAGTTGGATTTACTTTTAATGTTTATTGTATGTGGTCTACCGCTTCGCGTACTCGATAAAGAAGCGTTTCGACAGTTTTGGCGTACATACAATCCCGAGTGGAACTTATCATCACGGACAGCGTTACGGAGAGATCTACCACGTATACGTAACGATATCGAAAATAGAATCAAAGCAGAATTAAAAGATAAACAGCTGTGGCTATGTCTTGATGAGACGACAGATTGCAAAAAAAAATCTACTTTGAATATTATAGTACGAGTACTAGATCCTGCAATTTTATTAGCTAGCAAAAGACTAAAAGAGTGTACTGGTGAAGCAATTACAGCCGTAGTGCTCGATACGTTACAACAATTCCAAGTGTCAACTAGTCAACTGTTGATGTTCATGAGCGATGGTGCAGCGACAATGTGTAGTGTAGGCCGTTCTCTTAAAGAGTGTAAAGTCCATACTTTACATCTTGTGGCACAAACTATTCGAGAATGTTACCCGGAGGTGGATGCATTAATAGCAAATACAAAAAAAGTGTTTCTCAAAATTCTTAAACGGATTGGAGCATTCCACAGGTTTTGTCCTGGTATTCGCGAACCACCACAGCCTATTCTTACGCGTTGGGGAACGTGGTTGCAAGCCGCTTTTTATTATAATGAACATTTCCAAGAAGTCAAACTTACAGTTATTACCTTATTACATCACATTTACAACACACCGTTAAAAAAAAAAAAAATAGTGACAATAAAAACACCTCAGCGTGTGCATGTGTTCACTCTATTTACCAAACATTATTATTGCGTCGATTTCGATTTTTTACTTTGCTGTATTGATTTCGAAATATGACATGTCTGCTGTGAGTCACATATACGCTATTTATAATAAGCGGTCCATGCATCTGACTCCGATTCTGTTGCGGGGACCGATTTGACCCGCTCTATACATCACTTAAACTGTACAGCGATAGTCAACTTGTCGATTAGACGAGGAAAACCTAACGAGCACGCCACCCAATCACAGATTAGTCAAACGTAAATTGAATGATAAGAAGAAATCCACAATCTATTTGATTGGCTCTGAGTCAATGTATCTCACCAGGAACTGCATCGATCGATAAATATATATTTTTCTCAATTCTTGCCCTTGTCACCTTCATGTTCCTATTAACCCCAGTCTATGGTAATTTATTTATTTATTTATTTTTATTTAAGTGTAATATACCCAACAGATTAACCAACTACAGGGTAATTTCTATTACTAAGTAAATTAAAATGTATAATAGAGAGACAAAAAGGGAAAAAAAGCATTGTAAACATTTGTGAATATACGTGATGATTTATAATGATTTATTGTCATGTCCAAAATTAAATATGGATATTGTTAGTATTCATACTAACTATTAAAAACTAAAATTTGTTGCGTTTGTGTAAAAATACAAGACATTGCATTGTCACTGCTTGCTTGTCCACTATAAGCCTAGGCGTTACATATGAAACATTCAATATGTATACCTATTTATTTACAGGGCATTCCAAATAAACTCTCAGATGATATAAATCAATTAATCGAGCTTTCTATTAAGATCTTGGAAAAATGCAGATGGAAATTGTTTGAATTCGCAAGCAGCAAGGCCTCCTTATGTGAACAAGCCGTAAATGTTTTGCTCTCTTGCAAAGATATTCATAGTTTTCCAATAACAGGTAATACTAATATTCCATATTCTGTTGGAAGAATCTGAATACCTCTTTAATTTTAGATGAATATATTTCATCGTTACAACATGTTTTAAATAAATATTACATATCCTATTTGAAACTGAACGGCACTGATTTAGATTTTGTAGCATTTGTGTGTCCTCATTTACAATTAGAAAACCATACAGAATCTGTAGCATATTTAATCAAGGTAAGTGAAGAAATATAGTAAGATTTGTTATACATAGTTCACCATTTCATTTTCTGTTTGCAATTGTTTAATGCATACGTAGGTGTAAGTGTCCCAAAACATATTGTATTTTCACCGTAAGCGATATATAAAACAAACAGCAATTTAAAATACAGTTAAATCTACAAAAATAAATGTAAGAACCAATACCGTTGTCGTGACCTATTGTTCAATATTATACGGTATAATGGTATCGACATTTGCAATAACTGGTAAGTCAACAATAAGCAACAGCGATGATGCCATAGCTGCGTTTACTGCAAATTCGAATTTATTCGCTATAGTTATATATAGTTATATATATAAATTCATACAGTGTGACCCATTTGAAATGGAAGCACCCCCCATAGGACCTATATTTTACACTAAAATGAAACCATTTTTACATACTTCAAAGAAGGCCACAAGGTAGCAAAAAATAAATATCTCTCCCATGAACAAAATATCAATCAAAAACGGGACCATGGAAATCAAAAAGCCTCTACTCACTTGAGACAAAATGTTCAAAAAATCAAAAAAAAAACCTATAAAATTCGTAACTTTGAATATGAACAAATTTGTAGGTCAACATCGCTCCAACTTTATTGTGAGCAATTACTATTTGTTTGATTTTCTGTAGTTCATCTTACGAACTATGGCTAGATTCTTTTTAAACAATTGCAAACAAGGTAACCATTTTGAAATTAAAGAATAGGAAATAAGTTACTTGTGTTCAGAATATTTTATCTAGCGAGCGATATTAAGTTACATATAAATTGTTTTCCATTCTGTATAGTACTCCATTATAAGTCATAGTATTCAACCAAATCTTAAAATACGACAAAAATGTGCAGTTTAGGAACCATTTAGGCAGTAATAATCGCGTACACAGGTTAGTCGCAACCTCTTACAGAGTCATTCATATTGGGTAGTCCATAAACATTTTTTGCATTACTTAGAACTGGATGAGTACCACTGGAATACATATAAAAATGTTAGCACGTGGTCACCAATGTGGAAACAGCTGTAGAATAATTTGTTCTAGGATAACTTTTGCAATAAATCTAAAGATTATTTTGGGGATGAAATCATTATGTACGCAACGATATTGTCAGTTCATAAAATAAGGACGATCTATTCTCACATGATACAATATATGTAGTAGTAATTCATTTCGAAAGATTGACTAAGGGTGGTTTGTTTACAAAAATTGATCATTAAGACAGTGGACTGTCAGCCAAGAAAAGGTGCGATTCATTCTCGGTCATCGAACTATGACTGTTCCCCTGTTGTGCGTTCATTAACAACACCGACTTTGATCGGTGTCTATCATTCCATTTAAGTAGTGTAGTAATTTTGGTATGTTCACATGGTTGACCGAAAAGAGACACACGGCCAAATAGCCTTAAGAGGGGTGATAACTTCGAATGCTGGTTGTAGTAGAGATCCTACAAAAACTCATGACTAGTCTGGGCAAACAGCGGTAACAGTCAGTGTAGTAGATATGTGGTGCGGAGTCGGCGATTATTTATTTCACGCGTTCACAACGTCAGTACTAAATCCATGCTGTATGCGAGTAGTTCTTTGTATATGTAGGCTGTCGTAACTTATTTCGTAATTGTACGCTTATGTTTGCTTTAAAAATGTCGCAGTTAGGTACGTCGCGAAAACGGCCAATGGCAGACACAATTAAAAACTTTATAGTGGGCATGCCGGACTTAATTTTTGATGGCGCTAAAATTCAGTGTCTAGTTTGTAAAATCCCTTTAACGTGTTGGTCCAGAAGCCATTGTCAACGTCACATCGAAAGCAAACAGCATTCTTCTGCAAAAAGTGGCATACGAGACCAAGAAAAATTTACATTTGATTTATGCGTTACTCTTATTTTATATAATCTATCTTTTCGTTTACTAGGCACAGAAGCATTTGTCTCCTTCTGGAATAAATATGCGGACTGTAAATTACCTAGTCGGACATCGATACGAAATGTAGTGCCATTTGCTCGTGAACATATAGAAAAAGGAATGAAAACGGAATTGAAAGATAAAAAACTGTGGTTGTGTGTGGACAAAACAACAGATCGTCAAAAACATTCTATAGTTAATGTAATGGTACGTACAATGGAACCACATTGACCGTCATCCTCCTTCTTACTTACTTCCAAAAGAGTTATAAATTGTACCGCCGATGAGATTTTAAAGGTGGTGTTGAACTCATTGAACAAATTTGAAGTTTCAACTAAGCAACTTTTAATGTTTATGAGTGATGGTGCCGCAAACATGCGTTCTTTGGGCCGATCTCTTAAAGAACTTAGTGGTAACTTCTTACATGTAACGTGTAAAATCCATACTCTAAATCTTGCGGCACAAACAAATCCTACATGTTTTCCACTAGTAAATGCATTGATTGGTAGTACAAACGCAGTGTTTCTAAAGTCGCCGAAACGCACCCGACTATTTCATAAACTGTGTCCTGATTTACCTGAACCACCACAGCTGATTGTTACACGTTGGGGAACATGGTTGCAGGCTGCGTTTTACTACAACAAATATTTTGATCAAGTAAAGAAGGTAGTTTTAAAATTCAATCCGACAGAAGCTGCAGCGATCAAAAAAAGCCAGGAAATATTTCAAGATAGTCAGGTTAAAAGAGATTTACGAATAACTCACAACAATTACTTCGGACTAGCGGAGGGAATAGAAAAATTACAAAATGTTTCGATGTCGCTAGTGGATTCTGTTTAAATTGTGAATAATGTTCACGCACAGCTATGCGCTGTAGAAGGCGAAACAAATTGGTGTGTAATACGAAACCTTGAAAGTGTTTTAGAGAAAAACTCCGATTTTCTTATATTAAGACAAATTTGTGAAGGTGCGTGTGAAGATGCATTAAGTTGTTTCAAAGATGATTTTAAATATGTAAATATAACATCGCTAGATGTCGAACGGTCGTTTTCGGCATTAAAAAACATTTATTCCGCACGTCGTACTCACTTGACTGAAACATCTGTGGAAACATATCTAATGATTCAAATATTTAACAGATGTTAACCAGTTTGTGATTTCACGGAAGACTTTTATAACGGTAAGTGTTTCAGCACGTTTTATAATTTATTTCTTACCTTCTATTTTATGTGTTAACTTTTATGCCCTCGTCACGCCTCTGGCTGTTACCGCATATTTGCCCAGGTTACTCATGACATGACCATGATGCTGTGCGAAGGCGGAACTAAAATTCAGGAAGGAAGGAATTCAGAGGTGGAAGTGGAATTATACTAACCAAACTAAAAACGTTTGCCCTAGCGTAAAATGTTAAAATAGGCGCGAATTTAAATTTTAACATTGTTAGCGTGTAGCATGTGATAAATACAAATTTAACTACGTGATAAATATTAATTCTATAAGTCTTACATTTTAAATGGTTTATATTAAATGAATGAAATCTTGAAAAAGATAGTTTTTTAGAAATTCAAGCGAACCGGTCGAACGTATTTTCGTCTTCTGCGCCGTGGTTATGAGTCTTTGTAGAATCTCTAGTTGCTTGTGCGGCGAGCAGTTCTCAAAAGCTGGATCCATATTGGCAAATATATAAAATTTATGAATATTTGTATTACCACGCTATTATTCATACTATTTTGAATATACACTTAAGTTCTCCTTAAGAGGTTGCAACTAACCCTATACGACATGGGGGAAACTGTTTGATACATCAAAATTCTTGCGCACATGCTATATTGCTTGGAATACTGTACATGGAAATATACGTTTTCTTTCTAGTTATTACCAATTTGTGTGGAATCAGAATGGCATACCATAGTCAAAACGCTACTAAACAAGTGTTCCAATAAAGAACTGATAGCAATACTCACAGATTCCATAATGATTATAACACAAGTCGTTCAAACCCAATTAGAGAAAGATAATAATTGTGCTTTAGCTGGTTTAAGGTACTGTATTCAAAACTTCGGTCTGATAATTAAGGTAAGGTAAAAATGGTTTAACGCAAAACCAAAATCTGATGATTTCGTTATCTTGCAGGATGTAATGCTACCATTAGGAAATGAGGAAACGAATATTAACGTTGTTAAAAGCATTTGCCGATTATTACGAGAAATACCCGAACAATTAATCAATACAGAAGGAATGTCTTTAATGAGCTTGCTACCAGATCACACACTAAAAGGATTAAAAGAAGATGAGAACCTACTATCGATATTGCTCTCGATGAATGGGTCGGAAATATCACGTATTATTGCAAAAAGAATGTTAGAATAAGTATTTATTTCTTTGTATTTTCATAAAAATAAAATGTGTAAATAAAAACTACAAATATTTGCTTTAGAATTATTATTATTGAGTACCTATGCAAATAATAGAAAATAAACGAAGTAAAAAAGAATTAGGACTGGTATATTCCAATGCAGAATTACGTCATTATAGTTTTATCCATACACGTTTTCAAGGCTTGGCAACTGATAATACACTGCGTATGCTGCAATTGAGAAAATAATTGAATACTTAGGAGTGACTATACATAAAATCCGTTAAGATTACCTTTTACCAGCATGCATCAATTCAAATGCTTCATTTAACTGCGAGAATTCTAAATTTTGTGTGATGAACTCATCTAGCATGAGTTTCTTTTGAAGATACTTCTCAACCATGTCAGGTACACTATCACGACTCTTCCAACCTGAAATATTGTGATTACACGAACATAGTATGTTGTTTGGCAGAATTTATTTTAACAGATAAGGGTGCAAACGTCAAATACACTTCGTCCACCTAGTGCATGAGCGGATTCCTTTCCTAAACTAGCTGAGACGAAAAACTATAAACTTTTATCTTCTCTTTATTCTAAAAATATTAATTAAAAATAATGTATACAAATGTTCCAACATCTACTCAAAATGGACACTTTTTGGAGGAATTTGAGGGGTAACTCGAACATTATACAGAATGTTACTCCCAAAATATTTGCAAATGTTCCACAAACTACAAATACAAGGAATCGCGTTATTATTCCAGTTTGTATGCAGAGAAATGGTGATTACTTCAAGTAGATGTTGGAATTGTATGCATAAAATAATTTATAAATTATTCTTAAGGAATATCCTTAGAAAAACAAAAAATTATAGTCTTAAAACCTGTTTGCATAATCTTTCATTTCTTTTACCGAAAAGGACGCAGTTTAAGTACAGGGAAATGTGCTTATAGAATTTCTGTAAAAGCTTCTCTATTAGATTCTGGAGAAAGGAAAATTGAAATAAGACGAATTAAACTTAGCAACGATTTCGATAGCCATCCTATAGAATCTAGTTGATCTCTCATTTTAACATATAAGGTACTTAAGATATTCGATGTGAAACAAGCATCGGCATTCGGCAAAAATCTCAAATTATCTCAAAACCGAAGCTAGATAGTAGCAGCGGCCGGTGCATTGTAGCTGCGGAGCTACATTACAACGCTTTGATTCCCTCGTGTATTTCCGTTGCATGTCGAGGAAATCGAAGCGTTGCAATTGACCTGCCATTTACGTCACCGCCAGCAGCCACTGCTAGAGAACTATAGAGAATGTTGAAGAAAGTTGATATGAATTGAAGACAGGCTTCCAGGCACGCAAAATATGCAGGATGTTCAATTTAAAAAAAGGAAATTTATTGTGCGCAACGGCAACCAAACAGCTTTACTAGAATTTAATTTTGTGTTGCATAGGTTTTTTCCTAAACTGTCCAGCGAAGGTTTTATGTTCCACCCATGCCCTAGATGGACATCCTGGTTTAAGAAAAGATTACCTCCAAACGCTGTTCCTTTCCATACTCTACCAGTTACAAGCTGGAATGGTCTTGTACTAATTTCTTGACCAGCCCCAGCTACACCAACAATTATAGAAGCGCCCCAACCCTTATGACAGGCTTCCAAAGCTGCTCTCATTATCTGCACATTTCCAATACATTCAAAAGTATAATCCAAACCACCATCAGTGAGTTCGACCAAAACTTCTTGGATAGGTTTCTCATAATCTTTTGGATTAATAAACTCATTCGCACCAAATTGCTTAGCTATAACAACATAAAAATTTGATTTTAACAATAGAATTGAATAAAGTAAGCTCTAACTAACCCACATCGAATTTAGCCGGATTTATATCAATACCAATAATTCTAGAAGCACCAGCGACTTTGCAACCCATCGCAACAGCTAATCCAACAGCCCCCAAACCAAATATAGCACAAGTACTTCCTGGTTCAACTTTTGCGGTATTCAATGCCGCTCCATATCCCGTTGGAACCCCACATCCTAGCAAACAAACCTTGTTGAGAGGTGCATCATTGTTTATTTTAGCCACTGAGATATCGCAGACAACAGTATATTCACTGAAAGTTGAACAACCCATGAAATGTGCTACAGATTTTCCTTTGCAAGTAAAACGAGATGTTCCATCAGGCATAACACCTTTTCCTTGCGAAACTCGGATCTTCTGGCATAAATTGGTCTTTGGTGACTTGCAAAATTTGCATTCACCACATTGTGGGATGTACAATGGTATAACATGATCACCTAATTAAACTCATATAGATTAAAATGCTCATTCATAGCAATTAATGTTTTTACCTGGCTTAACATTGGTCACCCCTCCACCGACACTTTCAACAACACCAGCTCCTTCATGGCCTAATATTACTGGAAAAATACCTTCAGGATCTTCTCCACTTAATGTATAAGCATCTGTATGGCAAACTGCTGTGTATAATACTTTAATTCGGACTTCATGGGCTTTTGGAGGAGCTACTTCAACTTCTTCAAATGACAGGTTTTCTTTTGGTCCCCAAGCTACTGCAGCTTTACACTTTATTACCTAAAAATTCATATACTTTATGTAAATTACATAAAATGCTGAAAAATTAGTATCAACAGTTAATAGGTTCTAAAATATTTGAAGAAACAATCGTTACAACAAAACACAATCGCCGGTAGCTTCCTCAGCTAGTTTGATAATTAAAATACTTAAGTGAGGTTTTTGAAAATCGAAAAACGCAGTTCCATTAAAACAAAATCAAATTAAAAGAAAATATCACGTTCAAAATTTAGATTCTACTTTTTACAATAAAAAAAAGAACTAACCTGGCCCTGAGTACTCATTTTTGAAGTTTAACTTTTATAAAATTCGAAATTTGTCGAACAAAAAAGTAGAAACAATTATAATTCGCCGGGATAAATGCAACGAATCAAGTGGGATCACATAAATTAATAATTAATCATGTAAAGCCTTCAAGGATAATCTTTATCACGCTATAGCACACCGTGTCGTGTGCAAAATATAAATTGTGTATAAATTGAAATCGAATTTTAAAAATTCGTTTCATTCATTAACTATTTGCGAATATTCAAGTCCCCAACAGATGTAATTATGAAAATCGACAAAAAATTTACTTATATTTATGATGATGAAAATTCCAAAAAATAATATAATCTTAAAATCAATTTATTGAAGTTATTGCATTAATACACAGTGTCAATGGATGATCCATATAGCATATTTTAAATTTCGCGGATGATTTAAGTTGGTACTTCCGGGTATTACATGGCCGGAACTGCAAATTCAAATCATCGGCAGAATTTAAAAATTCCAAGGGGAGCTACATGTTAATATATAATCTTCCTTTTTCCATTTCTGAAAGTTAATATTTTGAAAAGAAAAGTGCGCAAAAATTCCAATGTTTTTCAAGTCTATAATTTTGTGAATAACTTGCTTCGATCAAATGTACTAAATTTTATCGAGTAAAAATCCAAAAAATCCTAATTACAAAAAAATCGTATTGAGTTGGTAGCTCTATTTTTTTGAGTTCATAGAAATTCATAACGAAAAATGTCGTAGCTAAACTGATTTCTTGAATTAATAGTGTAATTTTCATTTCGCTACAATATCGAAAAATGGATGAACGCACCGATAAGTATTTAAGACCTTAATCTTGGCGCTATCTTTCTTACGTAAATAAGAAACCGATATTTCTTTCTCTTTGTTTATTTGGATGTTTAAACTCAACCAATTTTACCCCTTCCAAAATATCCATTATTCGTTTCAACTCCCAACAACCAGATACAGCGGGTTATGGGTGTAACTGACTTTGTTTTTTGATATTTGTAACTGAGGTTGTAATGTAGTAGTTATGGATACACAAACTATACTTTCGTTATTGTTTCTACTATTACTAAGATATTCTAAATCCGGTAAGTAGTAATTTATTTATGAGTAAAGAATTACACACATCCATTTCATTTAACTAATACACATATAACCAAGCCCTTCTCAAAATGTCTGTCATACATAGAGAAAATTTCACTTAATTGCCATTTGTTGAATTAGAATTCGATTATTAAATATTTCTCAATTATTGTAATTCTATAAAACAGTTTAATATTAGTAATTCTTTTACAATTTCTTAGCACATTGTTATGAGATGAGTCACATACCAATAATGGGCTAATGCTGTTTTAACCTTAATTACAGATATCTATGGATATAGTGAATGTAATAATCCTTTGATGAACCGAGCTAAAGTTACAGCAACATCATATTTAAGTAATAGAGGCCCCGAAAATGCCGTTTTGTATGGTAAGTTAACTGATACGTATTTCAATTTTTTACCAAAAACATTTATGGAAGATTAGCATTTACTGGGTCACAAAACAATTTAATTTTGGGATTTCTTTCACCCTTAGGTGTTCCTCAAACTATACCAGTGATAAGTGCCTAAAAAAGTGTTGACATTAGTGTCTAAATAATTTTTATGTGGCTAGTGAAAATGTCAAAAAAAAGTGTACGTTGGGCATTTAATTTCACAAATTGGGCGCCTGTAGAATCTGAGATTTTATTAGCTACTTCATGTGTGCAAAGCGAAGAAAAAGAACGACTTGCAAAATTTGTGTTTAAGAAAGATTTTAAAGCATCTTTAATTGGAAGATTGATGATGAGAAAATTTGTTTCTGAAACATCAAATTTTCCATATAAAAATATTATGTTCAAACGAGACGATAAAGGGAAACCTTACGCAGATAATACTTTTATACAATACCCTGACTTGTCATTTAATGTAAGCCACCAAGGAGATTACGCGGTCTTAGCTGGGGAATCATTTTCCGGACTACTAGGCGTCGATGTAATGAAATTAGACTATGCAGGAGGTAGAAACTTAAGTGAATTTTTCCGTATAATGACCAGGCAGTTTTCTCCATCTGAATGGATTACCATTAAGAGTTGCGATGGTGAAAAGCAACAAATTGCGATGTTTTGTCGACATTGGGCACTAAAGGAGAGCTATGTCAAAGCTATTGGTGTAGGAATAACTGTTAATTTACAAGATATTAGTTTTAAAATCAATACTACGCATTTATGTAAAGATTCTTTGGTTACTGATACAGAATTATATCTTAGGGGCATTAAACAGGACTGGATATTTGAGGAAATGTTGTTAGATGATGAACATTGTGTTGCTGTTGCATTGGAAAAGAATTTAGTAGGTGATAGAAGTGAGATATTGTTTGTAGAAATTGATTTTAATACACTAATGCAAAATTGTGAGTCTTTGTTATCAAAGGATGAAATATATACCAAGAATTTTTTTCTTAAAATGTAAAAGAATAGCTTAAATTAGATCTTAATAAAATACTTAAGCTTAGAATCTTCTTTTTATAAACCTGTCGTTCTTAAATCGTTTAGGTGGTATTACAATTCACTAGCGTGTCGTATTAATATTCGATTATGCAAAGCATAACCATTCTTTATTCATTTAGAATAATAATTTTTTAAGGTCAAAGATTGATGTTAAACAAATTGAAATGTGTGCATCAATGTTTGAGGGTTTTTGAAGAATTGGTTGGTAACAATGGTTAAAATCTATATAAATTCCATTTAACCAGAAAGAATAACAGTATTAAATGTTGATAGCTTGGCAACTCTAATTTATACATCAGAGTTTAAAAATAAAACATATATTAGTAGTAGATTTGAGTAAATTGTATTTAAGGAAATCTCTAAAATGATTATTTTTTTCTAAGAATATGAATTTTAACGTTGGAGGTTCCTAGAAGATAATCAAAAGGCGTCAAAATCAAAATTACAAATCGCCGTTAAATATTATGTCGTCATTGGAAAACAAATGAAATTCAATAACTGCTTTTGACGTTAAACTACAATTTATTACTAAATAAAAGTGACTTACACTATCAAGGAACTATCATGGAAGTTTGGCCAAGTGCAAATTGTTAACAAATTAAAAAGTATAGATTGAATTAAATTGAGAACATAAATTTTTTACCATGGGGAATAAAAATTACCAATATATAACGAAAATTATTATCTAAAAGATTCACCTTTTCCCAGGGTTGCAAGGATTTAAATCAATTGATTTTTATCACGATTTAAATCACGATTTAAATCACTTGATTTTTTTTATTTAAATCATGATTAAAATCAAAAATAAATATTATGAAAGAATTAATTTGGGGTATGAAAAAAAAATCGAAACAAAAATAAATTACGTTAGTATAGTAAACTAATTTATTACAAGAACACATAGATAGAAGTATTATTGCAGAAAATATTCAAAACAAAAAACAAATTTAATTGTAATATTTGTAAAGAAACACTAGTTTGGCAGCTTTTTCAGTACCTAATCGATTGCGAAGTTTAGAGTGCACTAAACCAAATGTTGAGAATATCCTCTCTACTGATGCAGACGAAGCAGCTGCACAGAGCAGTTGTGTAATTATGGGAAGTTCTTTTTCAATAATATCTACGTTTCGTTGTGATTTCCACCAGTCAATAGATTTTACGCTTTTCAAGATATCATCTTGAAACATAATATCATTAAAAGGCTCTGATTTGGCAAGAAACTTGATGATTAGTGGTAATAAACCACTATCTGAATACAGTTCTTTTGCAGTTTCTAATGCAATATTTTTTTCAGTATATGTCAAACTTTGTGTTTCGTTGGGTCGATAAGAAATGACAGCAAATGATACGGGGTTATACACATATTATATCGATTTTTAAATTTTTGCAGTTGATTTAATGTCAGATTAGTTTCTTCAAAGTAATCTTCTAATATTTTAAATTGCTCTACAACATCTGAAATAGTGGCGTCGGTCTTTTGCAACCTATCTATGGCAATGGAAATTGGCTTAAGAATTTTGAGGTAATCTTCAGCACTTCTCTTTAAATGAATGTTTGAAATTTTTTCCCTGATAATACTGTCAATCTTTTCTTTGTGTTCTTCACTGATTCTAAAAAGTATGGACCATGATTCGGTAAATACTTGCAAGCAGTCTGCAAGCGAGTTCCATCGAACATCACTAGGTATGACTAGTTTTTTGCCTCCTCATTGGCATATGTTGCAGATGCAAAATGATTGTTCCTAAAGTACTTTACGATTTGGACTACATGCTGTTTTATATCAACGATTTCCAAATCTTTACATAATAAATTTAGTATATGTGTAGCACAGCCATATGTTATTACATTGAATTTATCAGATGCCTTTATTTCATTTCGCATTGCAGACATGTTAGCTGCATTATCTGTCACGAAACTACTCACTGTACAATCATACTCGGTTTTTAGTTGTTTATAAGGGTTGCTGCAATTTTTGTTAGGTAGTCGGATGTATGTGGATGCCCAGTTGTATCTACAGTGTCGAATAGAAAGGAGGAGCCATTTTCTGCAGTAACTGTTGCACATACTATGGGTTCATTATGCACATTAGACCATCCATCGAGTGAAAGACAAACGTTACTTCTAGACAACCCCTTAAAGCATTTGCTTCTCTCTTCGGTATATATTTCATCAAGCAGTCTGCCTGACACATCGTTTCGACTGGGCGGTACATATCCAGGTCGCAGTAGTGCTATAGCTTTCTTAACTTCGGATTGCTCCAGGCAGATGAAACTGCTATTAGTTGCATAGAGGGCTCTGGCAATCTGCTTATCAATTTCATTTTTGGCGGGCTTACTAGTACGTACAACAAAAGACATCAGAGATCCAGAAGAAGTTGTGTCAGTAATGTCAGTATTACATTCTTTTCTTTTTTGTTTACTGGGATTGAAGGGGAAACTGAGTGCGACGTACTTGCTTGCTGAAAGTTTTGTTCAGTTTGAATTTGTGACGTATTTACACTTGAAGTACGTTGTACCTGCAATTAAAAAAAAAACAATATGAGGCTTCAATTGTCCAGAGATGCATGTAAAGTATTCTAAGAAAACACATTGGGTCTGGTGCGCTTTATGTGTCACGGAATTTTACAATTTTTCTAGTTTAGTTTGATAGAGCCCGTCAAATGGAATCAATTTAAAGCAAAAAATCGTTGAATGAGCCACTTTTTTGAGAAATAAAAGGTGTTGTGTTATCAGTCATAGTTACATATTAATACTACATACCTTAATAGTTACTTGCATAAAAAAATAAAAAAAAATTGTTATTTTTTTCAGAAAATATTGTTCATCCAAGAATTTTTTGTTGCAAATAGTTTTAAAAAAACGTATCAATTCCAAAGCATTTTCAAAAATTGTGAAATTCCGTGACACATAAAGTGCACCAGAACCAACACATTGATCACATTGTTGTAAATAAGTTTTAAAAAATTTCCAAACATGGAAAATTACCATTTTTAAAAATAGTTAAAGCACTGTAGAGAAGCAGAAGCAATAACAGGCCATAAAGCAAAACGCAAAACCACCGTATTCAAACAAAAAAAAATCAAGTATCCACTCTTTTTAATCTACTTATACTTTCTCTTTATTAAAACTTCAATCGCAAACCCAAAAACAGTAAATACGAAAGAAAAAACATAACAAGATGAAACAACGATTAGAACTTTTTAAGAAGAAATTTTTTTAAGTAAGGTTCCAAAACAATGGACTATGGAGAAAACATGTTTTGTTACAAGTTACAATCCAATATCGTAAAAAATTAAAAATTTTTAAAGCTGTTCTGCTGTTCTCTGAATATTGTAGTTACCGAGTTACCATTCGTAGTTGGGACAAATTAACTATGCTTCTCTCTATACGGCGACGGAGAGATAGTAACAAAGCCATGAAACACTTTACACACACAAAAATACACTTAGGCTCCTGAGGTCATGACAAGCTATCAGCTTATGACCCCGTTGGGCCGATCACTACAAAAAAAAAAAACATTCTCGAATTTTGTTTTTATTTTCTAATATCGATTAACAAACCTGCTGTCCTAATTAACAAATAATAAAAAGGTACTTACGGTTAAAACTGATTGTGATGACGCTGACGAGTCACTATAAGTATCGATAGTATCGATGTCTTCATTATTTACACTTTTACATTTTTCCCAGTGCTTTTTCATCCTCTCCACCAATCCTTGCATTTCCAAATTACATTTTTTACATGTAGCGCGACATCCCGGTTTTCCCTCCGCTTTCCCCGATTTTTCTTTGAAAAACTGCCAGATAAGGTCTTTCTTTCTACCACTTCTTCGAAACGACATATTCAAAAAACTATATTTTATATTTTACACAATATCAAAATTTTCAGTTAGCCGTAAAAACAATGCTCGCGCGCACAGATCTTAACTAGGAAATGACGCCCGTCCGCGTTCCTTCCCTTTATATAGATGAGTAAATCTGCGTGTTCTGACAGGAATTTTCAAGACAGTGCAAGTGCTTTCTCGCGGTAAATATTTAATATAAGAGTTTATAAAAACGAAAAATATTAGGAGATAGGTGAATGTTTCAGAACACGTTACAAACTTCGATTGTGCTATTTACAAAAACAAAAATAAAAAAAATCAAAAAAATCATGATTTTTTTTTTAAAATCGCGATTTTTGATTTTTTTTTTTTAAATCATGATTTTTTCCAACCCTGCCTTTTCCTCCAATGACTCTAGGCATCCTTTCAATTAATTTTTTAATGAAATACTATTCCATTCCTCTTGGAGTGTAATAGCACTCTTCTATCAAGTTCACCCTAGAATAACTCATAATTTGCAAAATGTTGGCATGGTTCTCCTCGTTCAAATAAGTTTTGGCTAATAAGTCGCAAACCGGAAGGAATAACATGAGTTTTTAGTATTTCACGGTACTGCTCTTTCCGAACTATTTCTTCGATCTTATGCAGAGTCCCTATTCCTGGGTACGAAATGTATTTGACTGTTGGCTGTTGATGCTCGCTGATCATCTCAAATACTTTTTAGATTTGACTGAACACTTAAAATATAGATTGATCGCTCCACAGAACACTCGTCTATTGTTCTACGGTGCATTTTTGATTTTTCCGTGCCTAGTGTAGTCTTCTTAGTCACTTACCATGATTTTCAAGGTGTTTGATGATAGTTTTGGACGTTTCATGATATCGGCGAACGGTATCTTTTATAGCCGAAGCAGCAAGATTTAATTTTCCACCAATTTGCCTGTTAAAATAATGTTATTTATGCTAGACCGTTTAGCAACACATATTACTGTACCATAAGGCATTTTACGCACGTATTTTTATTTATCGGTATACACATGGAATAATACTGAAGCTAAGTAAAATCACGCTGAAACTTCATTATCGATAAGAAGTAAGGGTTTCTCTAAGAAGAGAAGGAGGTGCAATAAACCCTTTACTTCGTTCGTTCTATCGAAGCATATACCGTAAGAGCGAGCGAACTATGATCAGCCAGCATAATCGGCATTTTTCGGAATTGCGAGAGCAAAGTCGTGTCTTTCACGTGTACATGAACGAATATGCCGTTTATAATGTGAGCAAGGTGTTTTAGAAAATGCAAGAGCGAGGTCGTGGATGACACATGTACGTGAACGAATACGCCGTTTATAACGTAAGCAAGGTGCACAAATGAATTTGCGTTTACGCAATGTTGTCAAGCAATTCCACAGTAACATTCAACACAGCGCACGTTTAGATGCGTTGGGTTTGTGTAAAATCGTGTGATCATTGTACGCTCGCTCGTACGGTATATTATTAACAACGTTTTTAGGAGACAAGTTGTGAACGTATGTCTCAGTTCGCGAAATACACTCAAAAACCTTGGCAATTCGAAAGATAAACTGGACATGAAAGAAAGGTCGGGAATTTATAAAATTATATGCAGTGACTGTGATAAAACCTATATTGGTCAAACGAAACGAGCGATAGGTACTAGATTCAATGAACACATCAGGTGCTACAGATATGGGAAGATTGAATGGTCAAGTGTAGCACAACACATAAACGAAACCGGGCATAATATTGAACTAGAAAACCTGAAATTCATTAAGAACGTAATTCCGCCGCGGGAATTAGACGCTTACGAAACTATTTACATAAAAAGGAATACAAATTTGATGAATAAAGAGAACGGACCGCTATCTTACTGAACTCTTTGATTTATTAGGATAAGGCGGACACATGTTTTACGTTTCGGGCTACAATGACAAGAGACCTTTTCGACTATTTTTCCGTATATTTCGCATGTTTTAGTTTTAGGGTGTGTAGGTGGCAAAACTAGCAACTTGTAAATATTTTCTCGAGAGTAGTTGTTTGCCACTAAAGCTGTTTCAACGAGAGTATTGTAAAGATTATTCTCTTGGTCAAATTTCTGTGATTGGTAGTGTACGTCACGAATTTCGCAAAGATCAATTTTAATTTTAACATGTTTGTGCAACACAATACACTGTAGAATTTTAAATTATTTTGATCAAAAGACATTAACGTAGTTCAAAGATTTAATTTGAATTGAAAATACGATGACTTTGCTGTTATGTCCGGTTTGTCTTATAACTTACAAGACATTCTATATTTAACAAACTTCTACAAGAAAACATTAAAATACATATGGATTAGTGACTATATATATAGTTATTAAGCGGATATTAAAACAAATTATGTAATGTTTACGTTTATTAATATTTTACAAACTGTGATAGTCTTATTTTTTTATTTACTGGTTACAACTGATAACAATTGATTCATTATATTATAATTTTACATTTACTTGTGTAATCTTCCATAAATGTTATGCTGAAATTTACAGAGAATATCCAGATATTTAAAATCGATGTGAATTCCACCTCCAAATAAAATAGAAAAAAAAGCATTTGCTTCAATCAAAGCGATATTACACAGTTGCTATAGTTCTCAGATCTTGTTTATTACACCTGTTTGATACTTGGGGGTAACAATCTGCGTTGTACCACCCCCACAGTGGCACAATTTGTATGTTATAGTCATTGAGTTTATACTTATTGCTGTATTGCATGTTTCCATGTCTGCTAGATTGACAGTAGAATTTATTACATTGCTGAGTTGCATGCAACGTACTATTTTTTTTTAATAAACGCTTTTCCCTTTTGTTTACTTTTTTTCTTCTGTTACCACGTCGATTTGCTATTGATTTTACCCAAGTTCATAATTGATGGATAGAATAGAATGTGATATAGATACGGAATTATGTGAAAAAAAAACACAGAATTCAATATTTCAGCTTTAACCAATGGAGTTCTCAGAATATTAATGATATTTTAAAATACGGGGATGGTACGATAAATACTTGTGTTAAGGAAGACAGCACAATTTTTTTTTATTTCGCTTTCCACCAAGCCATTTTTTCAAGTTTGGAAGAAGAAAGAAGTGACAGTGGGCCAAATCTGGTGAATATGGTGAATGTGGCACCAATTCGTAACGTAACTGGGCTAGTCTTGTTGTCGCAATTGCCGATGAGACCTTATCATGATCGCAGAGAATTTTTTTCTTCGCTAGGTGGGGTCTTTTTTTCTTTAGTTCAATGTCGAATCGGTCCAATAAATCAGCATAGTACTGTCCCGTGATTGTCCTTTCCTTCTCCAAAAAATCAATCAAAATTATGCATTGGGAATCCCAAAAAACTCGCCATGACTTTTCCGGCTGATGGAACTCAGGGGGAATACAGATTTTGACATAAAGCGCCATCTGCTTCCAAACACGGGTACTTCTTATACCATCCTCGTAAGCTACATGTATTTCAATATTATACATATAATGGTATCGTAATTTATATACGCAGGATCAAATTTGATGCATTTATTTTAACAGGTTGTAAAACTCGTAAAAATAAATTATTTTACCAAGAATTACCTACATAAAAATTGCAAAATAACGCGGATATTATACACAGTACGCAGTGTAATAATTCTGCATTACTTTGTTAATGTTCTTAACACATGATTGTTTGAAAGAGAATCATGCTTTGAAAGAAACATGTTTATTAAGAAATTCTTACATGCAATTTTACTCTGCAATAAATAATGAAATTTAAAAAAAGATCAGCAAATTTTGACAGTTAAAGGTTGGGACGTAAAATTAAATTAATATAACTAGTAACTCACTTTCACTTGATAATAGAATACGTGTTGGCATACTTTTTACAAGCTTGTTACAAAATTCAGGAGTTAACACACCCCAGATTTGTCTTAATTGGGCTTATTAGTCAGCAATTGTTCTTTGGGGATTGTTCCTTGATGTTTTTCCATTTCGTCCCATACATTTTCGATGACATTTAAATCCGGAGTAGTTGAGGGCCAAGACAAAACTTTTATATGGCAGGCATACAACCCAATATCACTTGCCCTTTTGAAAATTTAACAGTCCTTTTGAGACGACAGTCTTTATGAAAGGTCTCTTATTTCTAATCACCCGTTTTCGATTATCCCCTAACAAAGAAAATTAGCTCGTCCCTGAAATAACCTTCCAATTTAACGTCCTTGCCTGAACAATAATCTCTTTCTAATTTTAAGGTTCATTTTTTTCTAGAATTATTAGCTAGCGGCCGTTTACAAGTTTTCAGGTCCTTTTGCATTTTTCTCGTGTTTTTCCCATTTCTGAACCTTGTCATATATAATGTTTTCGCTACAGGTGTTCGTTTCGTCCTTCATTTCTCGTTTCCATCTCATTGATTCCTTTTCTTTTTTTTGATTTCTTTCCTCATTATTTTTCGTATTCTTCTCCGTCTTCCTATAAGTCCTTGCCATCCAATTATTTTTGCTTTGATTACGCCTGTAATAGTGGGTTCTTTATATAGACCTCTAATTTCTTGATTTGTTCTTATCCATATATAGTCTATTTTTTTACCCCCATAAATTCTAAAAACTTTCCTTTCCCATACTTCTAGCATTTTTTCTTCTGTTTTACTTAATATCCAAGTCTCGCTTCCATGTGACTATTGGTCTAATTATCCTTTTATATAATCTTATTTTTGGCGCTCTAGAAATGGTTATCGATTTTATTATTTTGAACAACACTGATGAGAGTGGGTCACTCTGTCTTCTTCGAGGGTTCATAATTACAAAAACTAAAAAAACAAAAATGGTTCTGATCTGCTGTTTAATTAATCCCATTATTATGAAAATTGTTCAAAGTTATCACCATTTGCTTACTGTATTTATGGCGAAAATGAAACCTCGTTGTCCACGAGCAATTTCTAAGCACTGTTGTAAATCTTACATGTTATTCACCTATCCATTGCGGTAAACTAAGTGTTTTAGTTGGTTCCAAGAGAAAAAATCGCAAAGTGTTAAATTCGAAGAACGTATAGGCCAGTGGACTGGTCCGTTACGTCCTATCCATCTATTGAGAAATGCATTATTTAAATGTTGGTGAACTTCTCACCTAATAGTCTGCCTCGCATCTAAAGGAACCTCTTCTCATAATTGTGGCAAAGTGTTTCTAAATAACTTTCACCTGACATTTAAGGTGGTAGAAATTATGGCCCAATAATCATACCATTTAATAGATTAGCCGAAACATTAACTGACAATCGATTCGTTCTTTTCACAACGTGCGCAATTTTTAGTGTCTAATTTCTTGTAAATGTGGTTTCGTCGGCAACCAAAATAAATTTAGTAAAATTTTTATCCGTGTGTCATTGACAAAATTCAACTTTTATGTGGCTTGTATCCTTTGATACTTTCCATATTTTACCGTGAGTCGCTCCAACTTAAGCTGCTACAGACTTGGTGCTCGTTGTTGAATCGTTTTCGAGAATTTCTAAAATTTCGTCTTCGGTGGAGCAAGCCTTTCAGCGTGCCTAACTTGTTGTTCCTTTAAAGGCCTTACCTCATGAACTCTTATAACAGAATTAACAAGCATCTGTGGCATCGGGTGGTTTCTTAACGAAAACGAGTTCTATAAATAACCTGTTGATATAAATGCCAATACTATCTAAATCATTATAAACGACACAATTTTAAAATTGCAAAGCGCATTGGTCCTAAGTGATAACCTTGCGGCATTCTGAAATAATTTTTATGGTTTTAAAAACACGTTTTGAATGTATTACCATTTTAAAAATAATTTCTATCGATTGCATTATTTAATCATACTTTCAATTCGTTTAAAAGGAAAAAAGACCTGGACAGCTGCAGATGCCGATCTAGACCAACATTTAATAATCGATTTGGGTCAAATTATGAATATAACGCGTATTTGGACACAAGGTCGTTCCCATACTTCCGATTACGTTATGGAGTACATAATCAGCTATGGTACTGACAATCTAGATTATTCATTTTATAAGGAACCTGGTGGTAGTGTTAGGGTGAGAAATATGTTTTATTTATGATATAAATTGAATATGCATAAATATAAAGGAATATTTTTCATGATTTTGTTTCTTTCGAAATCTAAGTATATATTTTAATATTGTGTAAGCACCTAAAACGGAGTTACTTAATAAAAAAAATAATAATTTAAAGGGTAACATTTTGGTTTTTTTAAATCTGAAAATCATTTGCTTTTATGTTGTGTACACGTCATTTTTTCCATTTGTATTTGTACGTAGAACAAACCTTTATTGTGTTTTCCAAGTAGTAGTGTTGTATGCATGTGCTTCTGATTTGTAAATATGATAAATTGTTATAGTTTATTATAATTTTGTGCCTTTCATTTGATGTCATTAGATTTTTTAATTTATCTAAATTAGTAACAAATATTTTATTGGTAAGCAATTTGTCTAAATATGTTTAAATTTCAAAAGAATATTGAATGTTT
Organism: Dynastes maya; assembly: GCA_029619315.2. Classification (NCBI taxonomy): domain Eukaryota; kingdom Metazoa; phylum Arthropoda; class Insecta; order Coleoptera; family Scarabaeidae; genus Dynastes; species Dynastes maya. The sequence continues at coordinate 52,212,973 of JAROYE020000004.1, read as the reverse complement.
TTGTTCTTAGTTCTACAAAGCACTGTAGTTCTAGATCTTGCACATGGTCTAATGAATTTGTGTGCTTGCTTTTTAATCAGCTTTTATTTATCAAGTTCTTTATCATTTTGTTACATTCCTTTGTTTTAGAATCCTCAATGTGTTTCATTGGTGGTGGTTCTTTTTTTAAGCTAGTTACCATTAAATCTAAGTATAACATGGTTAATTTTTTCTCATTATCTAAAACAGAACTAACATGTTTTTAACCTTATTCCTTGTCTTTCATTACTTCTTCATGTAGGAGATTCAGCTTGGTCACCTCAGGTCAACTCCTATAATCAGTTTCTAACATTAGACTTGGGATATCGCTTTAGAATCCAGGCCATAGCTACGCAGGGTAGATATAACAGTATGGAATACGTCATAGAGTATATTGTTCAGTATTCTGACGATGGACACAGTTGGAGAAGCTTTACTGACCCCCGCGGTGAGAATGAGGTGCTTAAAATCTTCTATTCTGTAAAATTTCTAAGTAGAAAACATGATAGAGGTTTGATTTTACGTTAAATGTAAATAAGATTAATTGCTGAAATTCTTTCGTGATCACAAAATGTAATTACCTCGAAGGAGTTACAGCATTCAACACTGGTCGTGAAAACCTTGATACTTAAAGAATTTAAGTGAGAAAAATCTTAGAATATAGTAGATTAAAAGAATTCCTTGTAGATGTTCAAAGGTAACAGTGATGGTGACAGCATCAAAAAGAACGAATTTGAAGTGCCTATTATAGCTCAATGGATTAGGATCAATCCCACCAGATGGCGTAACCGTATCTCCCTTAGAGTTGAACTATTCGGTTGTGAATTTGGTTTGTTCACTTCATCAAAATACACAGGACATTTAAATAAATATACGATCATTTTAGATTCTGAAATTCTACACTTTAATGGATCCTCTTTAGTGAAAAGGGATTTGCGGTTTGATCCAATTTCTGCGTTTAGGGAAACTATACGATTTAGGTTTAAGACTTCAATGGCAAATGGTGTTTTATTATATAGTCGAGGAACTCAAAAAGATTACATCGCCCTTCAATTGAAAGATAATAGAATGCTTTTAAATATTGATTTGGGTAAGTTGTTTTTGTAGTAATTAACGAGTCGAGTATTTTAACTCATTACCTTAGAGATGGTCTTAGTGTGTAAACGGGTTTATATGGCTTATGTCAAAATACGTCACAGCCCGCTGACGTCAAAGTGCGTAGGCCTTGTGTATATCGTTGGTAACGGTCAGACTCATTCAATACGACTTAAAGAGCCAATTCAGAGGTTTTTGAATTATTGGATTCATTTTCTTTTCTATAATAACTAAATATTTATTCATTCCTTGTCCATACTTGATCACCAAATAGTACCTCACACATATTTATGTAAAGTAATTAATCCGTAATTTATATTATATATAAGCAATGCGAAGAAGCTCACGTAAAATATGTCTTATTTTCAACGTATTTTTTGAATTTTCTTCGAGTTTAAGCCACATTTGGTTCATCAGCTTTAATTGTTTACATTATTGTTTTCTTTCATTAAGAATGACAGAGTATGATCGAATGGATGTGATGATACTCCTTTTTACGTTTGCACTTCGTTCCCAATCGTTGTCTAACTCACAAAGTTCATCCGTCAAACTTTCCGTGGTTGAAAGGATACGTTTTAGATCGCCACATATTTTACCCAACCCAGGCAAATAAGTTATTGATATACATTTAGTACAGAAATCGGATCCACCACCCCACGAAAACTGTGCGACTGGTACAAACATATCCGCGCCTGGCCATGGAATAAGCTCAATTTGCGGCGCGATATTTGTAACTACGTTTTGCAGATTCGACAACGCATGGGATGGGCGTGTACTGAGTTCAATTTGCGCCGGGCCTAAGACATGTGGTGTCTATGAATGGTACACCGTCGGTTTAAGTTTCAAAGTTCCTGAAACACTTGCTTCTAACAAGAGAGTTGGGCTCGACGCAAATTGAACCCAGCACACGCAATGCCCATCTTACGCGTGGTCAATCGGCCAATCATAGTTACAATACTTCATGAGCTAGCCGTGGGATGGATCCATTATGCGGTACGGTATTTGTAATTAGGTTTCACAGATTCCTGCCACGCCTAGGATGGGCATGGCGTGTTCTGGGTTCAATTTGGCCGGGCCCAAAGCTATCTTTCGCTGCTTTAAAACCTGGAGCGGAACGTTCTTCACGAGAAATAAAAGTTCGTTCTGATAACTTCTTCCAATAAAGCTGGGCCTCATCAACATTTAAGATTAGGTCAGGAGAATAGTTGCCCTGTTCTACACAACCTTGAAATTCCTTAGGAAAAGCAGCCGCCGCCACAACATCTGCACTTGCCGCTTCACCGCGTAATTTTAACATTACGGGATTTGAATCTCATAAACCAACCTTTGGTTCCCAAAAATGTTTCTTCAACTCCATCTGTCTCCTTTGGATTATCAAAAATCGATTTTGCCTTTTCAGTTATAACAGCTTAGCAATATTAAACAAAAACTAAATAAATTCAATAAAAATATTTGACTTAACGAACGCACGCGGCTCGGTAAATGCGTTAACACTGAAACGAAAATCAATCTAGTTGTGAACTAGGAAAATCGGGGAGTCACAGGGCGGATTGCGCAGCGTCATTATTGTGAATTGGTCATGGAAATATTCGACTCGTAACATCACTACTATTTAGTCACCATAATAGCCATTTAATTTTATCCCATTATAGGCTCACAAACAGTGACTAGTTTATCAGTTGGAAGTTTATTAGATAATAATATTTGGCATGATGTTGTGGTCTCTCGTAATAGGAGAACAATATATTTTTCTGTCGATAGAGTTGTAGTTGAAGGCAAGATTCAAGGTGATTTTAACAAACTTGATTTAAATCGAGCGGTATGTTAAAAAAAAAAACGAATTATAATGTATTTTAATTGCATCCAAATTTCTGCTTTTTAGCTCTACATAGGTGGGGTACCTTATATTCAAGAAGGTATCAAAGTATTACAAAATTTCACCGGGTGCATTGAGAACTTATATCTCAACTCGACGAATCTGTTTCGCGATATTAAAGAAGCGCCGGACTATGGTCCAGCATTGCACTACCAATTAGTTAATACGTATCCAGCATGCGCAGTAAGTGCTGTTTCACTTCTTTTTTTCTGTAAGATTAGAAATTTTCTTACTTATTTTGTTTTGCAGGAAAGTCCAATAATACCCCTAACGTTCACAACTTCAAATGCTCATATAAAATATGCTGGATACAGTAACATACATGTATTTCAAGTCTACTTCCAATTTAGGACTTATGAAAAGAACGGCGTAATGTTGTACCATCATTTTAATTTGGAGGAATCTTATGTGGCGGTAAGAAAATGATTTTGATTTCCTTTGTAGTAATTGCATACAGTATTTTGGAATCATTTTGTTTATTGAAATCGTTTTAGTTATCAATTTCAGCTTTTCAATTGTAGAGTTGCAAACAGTTCTAGAACTGTTTAAAACTGCATGATATAAAAAAGTACATGGCGAGTACATAGCTAAAGAAATATATAGTAGTATAGTAAAATAGTATTATTAGTAAAGGGTTTTCCAATGAGTGCGTCAGAACTTTAATGCCAAAAACATTGCTTTGGAATGTAATTGTCAAATATTGATAACAAATGAATTCAGTACATTGCGTCAAATTAATATGGACAGATTAACGATTCAGTAGTGCTTAAAAATCATTCGTATTTATCATCAAAATGCATGTTCGGTTCGCCGGACATTTAGGGCGTTGCGAGAAGTTTATGGTCAATGTAATCGACCAACCCAACGATCTCTATTGTTTAATTCAAAAGTTTGGACAAATTGGCTCGCTATTGCTGCTGTAAGAGATTCCACGTCGTTCTCAAGAATTCAGCCTTTCTCAGGCGACTACGTGGAAAATTTTCCATCTGGGGGTTTATAAAGTTCAAATCGCTCAAGATCTGAAGCCAAAATGATCATCGCTTCCGTAGACGTTTCACGAACTGGGCTCTTGAGCAGTTGGAAGCCGATCCACGTTTTGCGGAAAAGATATTGTTTTCCGATGAAGCCCATTTTTGGCTCAATGGGTTTGTAAACAAGCATAATTACAGGATTTGATTGGCTGATGAAAATCCTCCGAGAGATTCGCGAAGTATCTCTTTATCCTGAGAAGATCACCGCGTGGTGCGGTTTTTGGGGTTAAGGCGTGATCGAACTCTATTTCTTTGAAGACAGTGGTGAAAATCGTATTACTGTTAATAGTGAGCAGTGCAGGAATATGCAAACAGAATATCTTTGGCCTGAACTGAGTAATATTGACATAAACAATGTTACCTTTCAACAAAACGTGTTACACATCTCGTTAGACAATTATTTTATTGAAATATTAGTTTCCTGGACGCGTTATTTCGAAGAATGCTAACGACAACTGGACACCAAGATCGTGCGATCTCACGCCCGTAGACTTTTTCCAGTGGGATAAACGGAACATCCAACGTACCATTAGAAAGATACCACGCGGCATGTGTGAAAGAGTAATCGCAAATTGGGCCTCCAGAATGCATTCAGTCAGGTGAAGACCAGGAGGGCATTTAAACGATATTATATTATATTATTTCGAAAATATAATGACATTGGTTGTTCTTCAAAATAAAATAAAGATTAAAGGATTATCACTTGTAGTTATTATTGTCTCATTTGAACGCGCTAATTGGAAATCCCATTTCAATTGTTTATTGCAATTTTTCAATTTATACGAGGATATCTTTAATAGCAAACCTTTGATTAAAACGAACACTTCTGGAAATTATTAGGTGTTGTAGAAATTTGTGGATCATTTGTTCAAAAAATAATTCTTTTCTTCTATGTGACAGTTTAAAGCATATTATTCAGGCAGTTGTTTTTTATTTGTTATTTAACCAGTGGCGTGCAAAAAACATCACAGCAAAATACCATCATGGCATCATCAAGAACATTTTCACTTTCAAAATTGATTTGGTTTTTGAGATTTTCTTGTAATATTTTAGATTTACTTAGAAAACGGCAAAATTAAAGTCGACCTTGCTTCAAACGCCTTCCCAAGACTTATCTTAGACAACTACCAAATTACTTACAATGATGGTTTATGGCATACGGTAGAAATGAATATTCACACGAACGAATTGATTTTAAGCGTTGATAAAACCCCAATGAAGACCACGCGGTTGTTAGAAGTTAAAACAGGACTTTACTATTACGTAGCAGGTACATTTATCCATCTAAAATATCGAACTATCTTAATTTACGTTTTTTTATCATAAAATAGGTGGAATTGACAGCAATATCGGTTTGGAATCGGACAAAAAGATCCCTGGCTTCATTGGATGTATGCGTTCAATAACAATCGACGGGAACATCATACAAAATACGAACTTCACATTAGAAAATTGCAAAAGGGATTGTAAAGAAGAGGTGGTGCAAGGTATGTGCAAAATGGACGACCGTTGTGATCCAAATCCTTGCGAGCATGGTGGGATTTGCACTCAAAATTCCAAAAATTTCGAATGCGAATGTTCCAACGATTACGGAGGTTCAGTCTGTCACATATCACTCAACGCCCTCTCATGTGAAGCTTTCAAAAATATCCAAGCGACCGGACCTAGAGCCGAAGTCAATATCGATATTGATGGAAGCGGTCCTTTGGACCCATTCCCGGTTACTTGCGAGTTCTACGCTGATGGCCGAATAGCTACGGTTCTTCATCATAATAATCAAGGGAAGAAATCGGTGGATGGATTCCAAAATCCCGGGAGTTACGAGCAAGACATTCACTATGATGCAAATTATGAGCAGATTGAAGCTTTGGTGAACAGGTCCACTACTTGCCGTCAGAGTATTCAATATGATTGTAAGAACTCGAGATTGTTTAATTCTCCATCGGAAGAAGGGAATTACCAACCGTTCTCGTGGTGGGTGTCTAGGAATAATCAAAAGATGGATTATTGGGGAGGTGCATTGCCTGGATCGAGGAAATGTCAGTGTGGGTTACTTGGGAAGTGTATCGATCCTACGAAATGGTGTAATTGTGATGCTGGTTTGCCAAATTGGACTTCAGATTCAGGTATGTATTTGAACTTGACCATTTCTCTGTCCCAGCAACTGCATCTGTTGTTTTTGGTTATACCGGAACTCGATACGATATTACTTATTTTAAACGAAACAACCTGCATTGATTAATTTTTTAAAACTATTGTCCATATTATCAAAGTGTATGGTTTTGAACTTTGAAAGGTTTGTGAATTGAAATAAGGCGTGGCTTCTCTCCTTTTCAGTTATCAAATTTTAATTGTTGTCAATAATTATTTCAAATATAAGAAACATTTCTAATATATTTTAACGTATAAACGTCATTCGTTAAATATATAACGGAATACCCAACATAAACAAGTTATGTTCTAAAAAAAATTATATCTGTTATATTAGTAAGAATTAAATCAAAATTTCTTCACAGGAACTTTATTAAGTTGAATACGCATTTCGCAGCACAGCAACGCACTGAGTGCAGAGGATTTGAATTAGTGATTCCGACAATAAAGGTAGCTCATATTTGCAAAAATTACGCTAAGAAAACTCCTTTATTGGCGGAATTAGCAATATAAATTGTCCATGAAGATTAAAAAATGTTTAGTGGATGTAGACGATACCACCGCTGAAATCAACGACATTTTTAAGCAAATTCACTATGAAATAATTTATCGATAAGAAACAACAATATTCTCGGCACACTCCACACCACACAAATTATTACTAACTCGGAAAGTCCGTTTCGAAGACACGTGGGTCTTCATCTACAGCCCCGTACCGATTGATGTGAGAGAACATATGTATATTAAATCTAACGAACCCGATCTATCCCTACTCTTCAAGAAAAAAAAATACAAGTACCTACTTTTGCCCCTTAGACTAAAAAACAAGTTAAAATAAGGAGAAAAGTCGGAGAAGGGTCTTGTCACAACGAAACGCAGGACATGTGGCCATCACACACTAATAAAAATAGAAATCGAGTGAGACAACGGTTATGTCCTTTCTATCCGTCAATTTTGTGTTCTTTCCGCCTATACCCCTCGACTAAATACTGGACACATGCGGAATATACGAAAAGATCGACGTCTCTTGTTTTAGCACAACCATAAATCAAATAACCACTTTAATAAATCGAAAAGACATGAAAAGTATAAAGGTCCCTTCTTTTTATTGATCAGGTTTGCATTCTTATTTATATAAATAGTCTCATAGGCGTCCAGTTCAAGCGGCGAAATCACGTTTTTAAGAATAAGAATAAAAATAATTTATTGGCGACTATACATTACAATGCAGTTAACAACAAAATGCACATACAATGCAATTGATGACAAGCCATCGACAACGTGACTACGTTCGGCGTTCTACCTTTAGCCTATATGAAAAAATAAAGAAAAATGATTTGTAAACGAAAATATAAAAAGGCAATGGCAGCACCTACAGTGAGTAAAACAGTAATGCTTGTGCACACAAATAAATACATATGCCGGAATTTATACAAATAGCTGGTAGTACTGATAAAACTCTTTAGGAAGGAAGGTGAGGGTTTTTAGCAGGAGACGTCATAGCTGATTTAAGAGAATTCTTTTCAACAGTTTACGTAGTGTACATATTTCTTGGTGCGTATATGTCTATATTTGGTAAAACTAAATTATTCAGTACCTTAACCACATTATAAGTAAAACTACATTTGAATAGCTCCTTCTTATGTTTTGGAATTGTGATTAAGTTTTTGGATCTAATGTTTGACGTGAAATTACGTTTTTAACCAATTTTTGGTTTTCTATTTAATATTATGCCTGGTATCGTTTATGTGTTGTGCTATACTTGACGATTCTATCTTCCCGTACCTGTAACACCTGATGTGTTCATTGAATCTAGTACCTGTCGCTCGTTTCGTTTGACCAATATAGGCTTCATCACAATCACCACATGCAATTTTGTAAATTCCCGACCTTTCTCTCATGTCCGGTTTATTTTTCGATTGCCAAGAAGATTTTTGAGTGTATTTCGCGAACTGAAACATACGTTCATCTCTTGTCCCTTAAAAACTTTACTAACACCTTTCGATACTCTATGGAAGGGAAGTTTCATAAATTTCTTATTGCGGGTTACTGTTGGTATTAAGGTCGTGGAATTTCTGACATGAAGCCTATATTGGACTTTCCTAAGCATGCGATCAACCTCTATAGAAGAGTAGCCGTTGTAAATAGCTACATTTTTTTATGAATTTTAGCTCTTTATTATACCTCCTTTTACTCAAGAGGAACTTCACCAATTATTATTAATTAAGAAGCTAATCGCGTCCATTTTGTGTTGTCTACAGCGGTTGTAGTCGGACATAATGTATCTATAGATGTAAATTTCCAGTTTTTCATTATTTCTAATTACTAAACTATCCAGGAAGTTGATTGTTTACTTCTTCTACTGTGAATTTAATAGTTTCGAATTTTGAATTTAGTGTCGCGAGGAAATCCGGTATGGTACTTACCTTCGTATCAAAAACCGCGAAATTATCGTCTACGTGCTTAAGCCAAATTCTAGGGAAATACACATTGTCCTTTTTCAAAGTAGTTTCAAATTTACTCGTGAAAAAGTTGGCTATGAAAGGGGACAGCGGATTACCCATCGCCGTACTCTCTCGTTGTTCATAATTACGAACAAGGTACGGGAAGATAGAAGCGTCAAGTGTAGCACAACACATAAACAATACCGGGCATAATATTAAATTAGAAAACCTAAAATTGGTTAGAAACGGAATTTGACGGATATAAAGGACATAACCGTTGTCTCACTCCATTTTTTTTTTAATTAGGGTGGGTTGGCCACATGTCTTGCGTTTCGTGGTGACAAGCTTTTTCTTCTTATTTTAACTTGCTTTTTAGTCTATGGAGCAAAAGTGGGTACTTGTATATATTTTCTCTTGGAGAGTAGGGATAGAGCGGGTTCGTTAAATTTAATATATGTTCTCTCACATCAATCGGTACGCGGCTGAAGATGAAGACCCACGTGTCTTCGAAACGGCCTTTCCGAGTTAATTAATAATTTGTAAGGTGCGGGGTGTGCCGAGAATATTGTTGTTTGCCATACTACCTCACAGTCCTTGCTATCATTATTTATCGATGAGACTCTAAAAATCGCCGATCTCCCAACACTGAAGGGAATACATTTTATTACTACATGCGCGACAGTTTGCTAAATCGAACTCGAGTGGCTCTTTTAATGTAACCAAAAGCGACCTTGGATGTCAAATTCTATTTTACATTTGATTATTTCCCTATTTTTTTCCTATGCCTACATCTAGATATTAACATGTAGTCGAAGAAAAAGTGAACGTAGAACAGATTTAATTTCTTTTTGCTTTTGTAACAGGTGAAATAGCAGAAAAAGAAAATCTACCAGTAAAACAACTCAGATTCGGTGATACCGGCAATGCCCTAGACGATAAAGAAGGTCGCTACATTCTCGGCCCACTCATCTGCGAAGGTGACGACCTCTTCAAGAACGTTGTAACCTTCCGAATTCGTGATGCTACAATAGATCTACCTCCGTTTGACATGGGCCACAGTGGCGACATCTATTTCGAATTTAGAACGACCATAAGCGATGCCGTTATTTTCGAAACTAGAGGTCCAACAGATATGATTAAATTAAATATAATCAACGGTAGACAATTACAATTCGAGTATAGGGCCGGAGAAAACAAACTGGTCGTTACTAGCGAGACGACTTACTATTTAACGGATAACAGTTGGCATTCCGTTTCTGTGGAGAGAAACAGGAAATCCGGAATGATTATCATCGATGGTTCGAGGAAAGCTGAGGTTTCGGAATCCGAAGGACCAGTCCGCGCCTTACATTTACCAAATAAATTTGTGTTAGGAGCTTCGTATGATTACCGAGATGGTTTTACTGGTTGCATAAGAGCTTTCCAACTCAATGGGAAACTGATCGATCTCAGATCTTACGCTAGAGCCGGAATATATGGCATTACCGAAGGGTGCGTTGGAAAATGCGAAAGCAATCCGTGTCTAAATAACGGAACATGCCAGGAGATGTATAACGGGTATAAATGTGATTGCCGTTTCACATCATTTAAAGGACCTATATGCGCTGATGAGATCGGGGTCAATTTGAGGAAGACATCGATGATAAAATATAAATTCGAAGGCTCCTTCAGATCAACTTTAGCCGAAAAAATTCGCATTGGCTTCACTACAACGCACCCTAACGGATTCCTTTTGGGATTCTCCTCGAGCAAATCGAAAGAATATCTCACGATTATGATTTCCAATTCTGGCCACTTACGTGTTGTATTCGATTTTGGTTTCGAACGACAGGAAGTGATCTATCCCGACAAGATATTCATGTTCGGGCAATTCCATGATTTGAAGTTATCTAGAAAGAATGCCGGTTCCGTCTTAGTACTCAAAATGGACGATTATGACCCGGTTGAGTTTAACTTTACAGTAAAAGCGTCTGCGGATGCGCAGTTTAATAATATTGAGTACATGTATATTGGAAGAAATGAAAGTATGAGCGAAGGTTTTGTTGGTTGCGTGGCAAGAGTTGAATTCGATGACATCTATCCTCTAAAATTGCTATTCCAGCAGAGTAAACCGGCGAATATTTACACAGAAGGACGTAAGTACCGTTATTGATAAATAAAAATGCATTTAGGTAGAATCCGCGTGGTATTTTGCAAACTCTTCACAATACTTTAATTCAATTTTAGTTCAGAAATTCACTGATAAATTTTGTGACTTTATTAGCCAACGGTCGTTTATTATCCTTGCGTACATTAGACATACTTACATAAATATATTTATCTCTATAATTACGACCAACGCTGTGAAGGGTTGATGAGAAACTGTTGCAATAAATCAATAATTTCATTCGCTGAGGTAGCCTGTGACGATTTATCTGCGGACATACGTCGGGTTGTGGGCACGGCAACCTCACTTCTAACCTGGCACGAAGATCTCTGTGTCCGCCCTAGTAATAAATCTCAATCAAAAGAAGAGAACATAAATGTACGCTTTATCACTTGACTGGATTTCACGAAAAGATTATCGGTTAATTATCCATTAAATACGGGGAAACTCGTAGAATTGAAGAAAAGTTAGCTAGAGAGAATTGTTCACTTTATCGGGTTATAATTGAAAATATGGCAATTAATGCTGGCGAACATGTAGACTTAATAATAAAAGAATAAAACGGAGAAAATAGAAAATCTCCTGCTGCCTTAAATGTGAGGTATTTATCCTTCCTAGTGAGCATACGAATTATATTTTTATTTTCCTAAAACATGTTTTTCAGTATGAAGTTATAAATGTAGATACAGTTAGTAGATACAATCCATTTTTGACGCAAGTCATCAATTTTTGTCCGCGTGAACAAAATTGATACTTTAGGGTCAAATTAAAAACTATAAATAGTTATACATGTTAAACTTTGACACTACCACGACGCTACATCAATACTTTTTGCATTTGTTTTTGAATTTGTGTGTGATGAAAACGGCAGAAACTACTAATAAACATACCACCTATGTAATTCGGTGCAGAAATTGTTAACATCAACAGATAAATTTAGATTAGGTGATGACAAAGCAAATTATTGGTGTCATTTGTATTTTTGTTTCAACTTGTTAATGCCTAACAGCATCTCTTCAAGGAAAAGTGTATTTATTTGAATATCTAACATATATCCTGAAATAGCAGCATTTTGAAATAGCAAATGTGATTTTTTTTTTTTATTATCGACATTTACTTTATAATAAATTATTTAAAAGAACCAACGTTTGGAAACTAAAAGCATAATTGTAACAAAAACAGTTGCAAGATGATGAAATGAAGCATACTTAATTATACATTTATTACAGCTACTGCAGAAGATTATTGTGGTGTCGAACCTGTGACTCATCTCCCCGATATCGTAGAAACAAGACCACCACTAATCCTTGATGAAGAAAAATTAAGACAAGCATACAATCAAACAGATTCTGCAATCCTTGGCAGTAAGTTTCACATATGTTTATTAGACTACTTTACAATTCTTTATCCGTAGGTGTATTGGCTATACTATTTTTGGCATTGGTAATATTGGCAGTTATTATTGGTCGATATCTTCATCGTCATAAAGGTGAATATCTAACCCAAGAAGACCTGGGTGCAGACAACGCTGATGATCCAGACACCGCGGTTGTATTAGGAACAACAGGCCACCATGTTGAGAAAAAGAAAGAATATTATATATAGTCAAAGTTGAAGACTGAAGGTCTTATTGTTTTGTTTGGTATATCAGTCATTGTAGGGCCTAGCAGTACAATTTAGTTCAAGTTCTTGAAGTATCCGCAAGTTGTTTTTCTCTACAAAAAAAATCTATAATTTGATATCATTTACGAATCTCATTTTTTTCAATTTTGTATATATCTACTTATTTAGATATTAGTTCATGTTCTTCGTGTCTAACATTTAGATTTTAATGTGTGTTTTATTTTTTAAATTTTAATTGTAAATAGTATTTCTTTGAGATTTTCTAAGTGTTGTAGAGATAAGAATACATAAAAACTGTTCACTTTCAGTATAAAATTGTTCATAGATTTATGTATTTTGTTTCTAGATCAGTTTATGTTTTAATTCTTTAAGAAACAATGTAATAGATTTCCGCAACTTGGGTCATTTCCCTGGTAACTGAGGTCTAATAATAAGTCGAATAGTATTATTATTTCCGTCCATTTTAGTTCTTTTTTTACGTATAATTTATTTATTTTGACGTATAAATTTTTATGCACTTATTAGTAATTGTACAATCAATCACCTCTATTGATTCTTCAAACAAATCGCTTTCAACGTGTTTCTTCATATATATAAAAACGAAGTCGCAAACTGATATATAACGGTTCTTCCAAAAACATGAAATTTAAATCAATTTTACCGTACATAGCTGAACAAAGTGCCTTCCTTGGGGCATTTGTCGTTGCGTGAGAAACCGTTTTTGTGATCTTTTCAATACTGTTGTGTATACATGTGTACATGATATTTACATATAAAAATGATATTTGCTAACGTTTAAAAGGAACTTGTACATTCAATATGTGATGTACTTTTTATAAAAATAAAAATTTATATTACCGAAATTGTTTTCGTTCACTACAAACACATTTATTGCGTCACTCAAAATTTGTATTTTCAGAATTTATGGATTTTCGAATGAACGAATGTGGTATGTAATACATCAGTGTAATCTAGAATATTGAAATGTAACGTGATTATTAATTCCGGTTTCGTCGTGAACCAAGTGTTTCATATATCCCCACAAATAAAAATCAATTGGATTTAAAAGTGGTAATAGTACATACAACTCGCACAAATAAAAAGACAACGGAAGAAATAATGGGGTAATAAGGGTGCCCCAACCTTGTGAAATTGTAAAATTGTGCCTATTGTGTAAACAGTGGGAAGCCAACATTTTCTGATATAATGGACCACATCTTTCAGAATTATTTACATATATACAGGATGATTGGTAAGTAGAGCGAGGGAATCGTCTCTGATACATAGACGTTTCAACGGAGTAGCGGGCTGTGTGCAAAAATTGATTCTCGCTTTGTCAGCGTTCGCTTGTTTATTTTTCGTTCAGTTTAGGAAACGAGAGCGTGCATTGTATTTTGTGTTACGTGTTATTCGTTATGAATATATAATTATCAATTTAAAATGTGTAATGTGGACAAGGCAAGAAAACGACACAGTAATTAAGTTTATCTGCGATTTTCCGGATTTGTTCTACGACGGTGTTCAAATAGCTTGTAAAGTGTGCAAGAAACATTTGATGTGCTAGGACATGGTGGACTAACAGACACGTAAATACCGAAGAACACAAATAGACAAAAGGGCGTGCCAACGAGAACTGCCTTTATTTTCTATTTACTTATGATGATAACCTGTAATTTGTCACTTCGCTTACTCGAAAAAGAACCGTGTCAGAACTTTTGGTATAAGTACAACCCCGAGTAGAAGTTGCCAACTACGTAAACATGTTTTATTTGTACGCGAAAACATGGAAGAAGTATTTGTGAACGTGAAAATTGTTCTCATTAATAAAAAAGTTGTCTAAATCTCTCAAACTTACACAAGCTTCAGATAGACTTGATATATTCGATACTGGAAAAATTTCAGGTTCCTCAGATTCAGAGTTGGGAGTAGTTCCATTCATTTCTTGTATTTCTTCAGTACAGTCGATGATGGTCAATTCTGCACTTTCTGTTTGCACATCACTATCGATCAATGCATATTGTTTCAAATCCACAAATGCGTCCTTTATGGTAGGAAATAGTTGCGCGAGCTTCTTCAAAACCATCCATATCTGTATTACACATAAACCCGGCTTTAGCAAAGCATTTCTTTATTGTCATCGGCGACAAAGTACGCCAAGCCACCGTAACCCATATCAAGGCGTTGGTTATGATTATGTTTTTCTCTATTTCTTGAATAGGATAACCACTGTCTATACATGTTAAAATCCTCTTAATAAAGTAGCTTGTATAGAGCATTTTAAAATTCTGGATAATGCCTTGGTCCAAAGGTTGGCAATGTGAGGTAGTATTGGGTGGAAGAAAAATAAGTTTGACATTATCCAGTGCAATTTTGGAGTGAGATGTGTAGCATTATCCAGAAATAATACCACTTTTCTATTTTGCTTTTTCATCTTTGTGGAGCCATGTCTGCTGTCATCCATGCTTTCTTGTTGGAAACCCATTGGAAAGGCAACTTATCGATGTGTGCCCCCGTAAAACATTGAGGATTTTTCCTTTTGCCTATGATAAGTGGTTCCTCCTTTTCACCTTCCATATTTGTACGTAATTCGTTGTTTTGCAGTTTTTCTTTCACAATACTTATCATTCTTCAATGCATATGTTTCTGTTGGCAACGCACGATAGTAGAGACCCGTCTCGTCTGCATTAAAACCATCTTTTGAGGCATAATCGAGAGTCTCCAGACGAGCATTAATATACTGACCGAGTGGTCAAAATCCAATACACTGACATTAAATTCTAGTAAATGTAATTTTATGTGCTTCACGAGAAAAACAAATCCATATATCTCCACTTATCAAATCAACGATATTTCCATCGACAAGATTACCAATCTTAAAGATCTAGGTGTCACTTTTGATTCAACTTTATCGTTTAACATACATAATGAACAAATTGGTTCATCTGCCTCTAAAATGTTTGTTTTTCTTATGAGAACGTCCAAATACTTCAATGACGCACTAGTGCTAAAATCCCCTTATTTTGCATTTGTACTCTCGAAATTGGAGTATGCCTCTATTGTTTGGTATCCTTTCTATATGTCCCATCAAGCTCCAATTGAACGTGTTCAGCGTCGATTCCTCAAATTCTTGTCGTTCAAAGTTAATGGCGAATATCCGCCTTGGCATACTTCTTACAACACCCTTCTCAAATCGCATCAATTTCGATCATTGTCATCCCGTCGTGATTACCATAGCGCCCGATTTTTACACAAATTATTAAATGATAGGATCGACTATATGCAGCTGGTCTCCCACATAGGATTCAACGTACCTCGAATAGCATCTCGTTATGCTCCAACCTTTACTATGCCAACACCGAGGACCAATCTTCGTTTGCGGTCGCCAATCTATCACATGATCAGGAACGCTGAGAAGATATTTAGTGATATTTTCACCGGAGAGTTAGCGTCATGATACACGAAACATAATAGTTTTTTGTATAGTTATGTCATGTTTTTAAATCAATATGTATTGTGTTCACAATGTGTATATTTGTCCTGTAATTGGGTTTACCTGTTGGACAATAAACATTATTATTATTATTATTATTATTATTAAAATAGACAAGTTTTTTTTTTCAAGATTTCGTTTTCGACATTAACGTCGGCGGATTCGCCACATATTGTTTTGAAGGTAGTATCGTGCCGACGACGAAATCTTTCTAACCACCCATTTGATGCCTTGAAGTCACCTAGTCCTAGGCATTACGCAACAAATCCCTCGGTGTTAGGAATTTTTTTTTTTGTTCAGTGTTGCCACCTTCTAGAAACAAATTGCTAACCTTTTTCAGCCAGTTTCCTGGTACTCAAACCACTTTTTTCACTTCCGTCAATTATTTCAATTTTTTCTTTGTAACGGCTTTTATACAATTTTAAGTGCGATTTCTAGGAAATCTGGATCGAGTTAGGTATTTAACGTGATTATTCTGTATATTTTAAAATAGTTGTATGCAGTACCTACATATTTATACTTCTTAAGAATTGTAGGATTTATTTTATTGCCCTTTAATGAGAGTGTTTTTAGCATTGACGTGTATTTGGAAATTCCGATGATGGGTGCTCACGGTCGTTTAAGGGATAGGTCGGTATAAGGTAGTATGAAAGAATGGGAAAAACAGGTTTGGGGGTATTTAAAACATTTCAAATTACTTTTTAAAAATTTTATTAAATAAAAGCTCTCTTCTTAAAGAAGCTTTAAGCTTATATTATTGCTAACATTATATATTACCTAAACATACATAAATGAGAGAAATTTAAAAAAATACTTAGCACCACTTTCGAACTTTACTTTCCTAACACAAACTCTGTTTGGCACAACATACGGGAGACGGAAAGAAACATATAAAAATAAGCATATATTGAACTTAAATCTTAATAGTTAATTCTAGTCTTATTTGATGAAATAATACCGAATGACAAATTTACATTTCATACTTATACCTGTGTCCAGCATATATGGAGATGTTTAATACTAAATTATTGCCTATAAAATAATTATAATACGCCAGAACTGCTATAAGCACTACTGCTATCTGATTCGTGAGTTTTAACATTTTCCTTTTCGTCTGAGCACTCATCTTCTTCATCTGTAATAGAAAAAAAAAATAGTTACTTTCTAGAGTTCAATATCATAAATATGACAGGTAATCTAAAATGATGAGTTAAATTACTCGTATTAAATTACTCATATACACTAAAAATCACTGTTATTTTATTCTACAAGCGCTTTGGCAAATTGATAAAATGCGAAACAAAATACATCACATTAGGCTTTCTTTTTATAATTCAGCGATAAAGTTCACGACATGCGACTTTTAATCACCTAAGATTTAATCTAGTCGAACTGAAAATAGCTATTGAAGGCCGGATGAAATTAACGTTGAAAGAGAGAAATGCATTAGATTGAAGAAAAGAATAAAGGCAGAAAATAACCGTCTCCTACAATCGCAATATTAGTAAATCACGAACCTGTTTCATCGTAATCTGAGTGTTCACGAGGTGATAACTTACATCCTCGAGCTAGGTAAGATTTCAACTTATCTTTAGCGGCAAGGATCAATCCGACGAACGGTGGAGATGGCGCCATCGGTCTGGAAAGGTATTCCGGATGAAATTGTACGGCGACGTAATACACATGCTTCTCCAGTTCAAATATTTCCATCCGTTCAGCATCTTTATCAACGCCTAGAAGCAATCATAACATACATAGAACGGCGTTGAATATCTGAATCGTAGTAAACACCTTGTTCGCGCAAAATGTTTGTTTAATTTCGTATTAATTTTTATTTTGTTTTTATTTCCTTTTCTTTTGTTTAATTGATTGCTTTTTTATTTGTTTGGATTTTTGTTTTTCCTTCATTATTTTGTATTTATCTATTCATTTTACTATCCTTTTGGATACTTTGAATCAATAAAGTATTATTATTATTATAAAATCGCCTCCCAATAATTTGGAATATAAATCGAAAACTTAAAATGTTAATAGTTTGCAACACTGCATGTGCTTATGCAATTTTTTTAAGGCACTAAATACATAGGATACTAAATATTGTAAATTATTGTCAACATATCCAAATTATCAAACTTAACGAAAACAAAATAATAATATGTATACATGTTCAAGGTTATTGGTTATATCTTGGCTTCCCTATTATTTTATTATTATCGATTCAAAAATAGCTTCAAATACAAATTGTGTGAGTGTATAAAAGTATTTATAAAACGTATCTATTAAAAAATCCAATGGCGTACATAGGTCGCGTGATACAAATAGCTTTCTATGGGACATCATGGATATTATTTTTTTTATTACGAACGTAGAATTCTGTATACACGTTACGAACGGGATATTGCCTTTGCGAATGGCAACAGAGCATTCGAATCTCACTGATAAATCGCATCCAATCGCAGTATATCATAAAGCGAACAGCGGCACGCTTGTCCGCTCGATCACATAATATTATAATTCAACGCCTTCTGACAAAATGTGTTAATACAGAATTACTGCGTAATTTTTCTGCATTCTCAGATTATGTTAGAAAGTACAGTTTCTTATATTAATTTTGTTACTGCTATACGATGTAGGAGAACGAAAAAGTAATTCTAAGTAGGAAAAAACAACGATTCTTATAAAATTAAAGTGAAAAAAAATAAATTCGATAATTACACAAAATAAATTGAAATTCTAACAATTTTATTTTATTAAGGAGAAAAATCTCCTGGCAATTTTGACCTTTGTAACTTTTGTATTTGTTGCGTTTCAAAATACCATTTCAACTAACGAACAAACCTTCACTTCTCTCTCCTCCCGCTCGGCATGCATTAGAGGGATTTGAGGCTGTTTGTTTATTTGTTGGCATTTACGGCAATTCCCAAAATACCATTTAATGATCTGTACCATCTCTGCGATTGTATAAACTAACATAATGTATCCGAAATCTACGATCACTTGTTAGAACCTTGTGAGCGCATAGATAGACAAAGGCGTCTTAGAGCTACGGAGTTGCGCGCGACGAGGCTGGCCGGCGTGGATAAATGCAAGTATGCCAGATCGCACTACGTACAATATATCTCGCATTCCGGTGTGAGCTGAGCCTACGTGTATGTTTATTTTTACAGTTTTCGAGATATTCGATTTTGTGCAAAAAGTGTCTCTTGAATGGAAAGAGGGTGGCCCATGGACCACAAAAGCAAGTAAAATTACAGGTATAAAACGGACAATCAAGAAAAAATCGAAAACTCGCCTAATAATAATAAAAAATATTTATTGGTTTCCCAAAGGGCTATCGACCGAGGTCTTTCTGACCGTAATTTATATACACTATATATAGTACCTACAATATTATTTATAATAACTAAAAATTAGTATGCATTTGTAAAAAAAAGAAAATTTACTTCTATGTTCGGAGAATTTGTATAATGGAATGAGCGGAGATGTTTCCGTTTAGGAGGGGAGTTGTTGAGCTCAAGAATGACCGGATTTAATATTTTCCTTCAATGCGAATAAGTCTTTCGCCCTTTATTGAAGAAAACATGCCTAATTTATTAAAAAAAAAAGTAATTTAACATTATCAAAGGAAGTAAACTAAGGAAACCATGCAAAGTTGATACATATTTCTTAACCTCTGTATAAAATATGAAGCAGCGTTATTGTTATGTTTATTTATCTATTTACGTAGTTAAGTTGTTCTCTAATTTTTGTGTTAATATGTCTAATATTATCTCTATCAAAGTTTACTTACTCCTTTAGATATTCCCGTAGAAAGCTATATAAAGGCATTAAATCAGGGCTATTTGGTGGCCAACGAATAATGGATGACTTTAGCGTGTTAAAAACAACAAAAGCAATGTACACAATTCCAGTAAGCGAGATCCAGCAAGTTTTCCTTTCGTCTAACCTTAAATGTCTTGTAACTACAGAGAAATAAAAAGCAAGTAACAACGTGGCTACTATTCACTACACGATGAACATTTCAAATTGAAAGCCTGTTGATTATTCCGTTCTTTCAGAACGCTTATTTTTGTTATTCTTTACATACAGATAAAAGGTTTATATTTTTTAGTTGGAATATAAGCCATGTATATCAAATAAATTACATTAAACAATTAAATTGTTTCATATATATCATTTTCATTAACACTTACATGGCCACCTGCTTTTCCATTGAAGAGACGCTTCTTGCACAATTAAAATCAAATATCTCAAAAATTGCAAAAAAATAAACACATATTATTATGTTAGTAAACAGAGAAACGGAGCCGACCCAAAAACGTCATAATATACAAGCTGTCCCATTAAAAAAGTAAAATACAATTTGTATTACGTGATCTATGCACGCCACTGTATTTTTCAATATTTTTTTTTATGAAGACCAAGGTGAACTCGTCCAATTATTTGAATCTTTTGTTGTATCGGTAATACTAAAATAAATAAGAGGGGTCATGACTAAGGTGCAGATCGATGCGGTCCCTTTTCGATACAGCCAGACGCGAGAGATTTATTGTAGCGTTTGTTCACGGACATTGAAACGCTATAAAACGAAATTAACCAAACACTTGGAAAGCAAAACACATAGAAAGGTCAACTAGCTGATAATTTTTTCACTGATCTCTGTGAAGCACTCGTAGTTGCAGACATATCTTTTAGAAAACTTGACAATCCCATTTTTAGAAAATTTCTTGCCAAATACACTTTTAAACAAATTCCGGATGAATCAACTACAAGAAAAAATTATTTACCTAACACATATACAAAGATTATAAATAAAATTACCCATAACATAGCAGATTCGCATTACTAGATTAGCGCAGATGAAACTATGGACATATTAAAGAGAAGCGTAGTTAACGTTGTCGGTGTTTTACATGTAGACGTCGCATCAAAGCCCCTTTTAATAGCAACTTGAGCATGTAAACGCAAATCCTATGGCCGAGCTTGTTCTGAACAATGTTGATAATATTTGTGTAGATGATGTTTCTAAACGACAAAATTCTTTATTATTCCTAAGTAATGCTGCAGCTTACATGCTAAAAGCAGGTAGGTTACTGATAACTAGTTTTCCCATGTTACACTGCCCATGGGCTGCACAGAATTGCGAAATTTATAAAGAATGAATTTCCAAACGTAAACAAATTGATTAGTAATACGAAGAAAATATTTTTAAAAGCCCAGTTAAGGATATCTTTGTATAAAGAAAAATATCTGCAACTTCCTTTATCGCCTTCACCGGTAGTAACCAGGTGGGGAACATGGCTGCGGGCATGTTACTTCATAAATGTAAATGCTTTTGAAGATGTACTAGAAAATTTAACCGATGATGTGCAAATCATAAAAAATTTTAAAGATGTACTACAAGCTCAATCCTTATATAGTAATTTGGAATTCATTGATAAGCATTTTAAAGAGTTACCCAATATAAAATATTTGGAAACTCAAACAATAAAATTGGAAGATGGGATAAATACTTTAAATGATACTTTAAATAAAGTTAAAAGCGGGAATGAGTTTGGCAACCGTTTAAATGCAGTCTTTAACCGCAATGCAGATTTGACTATATTAAAAAATTTAGGCAATAAAAACATGTTGACAAAAAATATCACATTATACCTTACTTTAAGTATACACCTTTTACTAGTTGCGACGTGGAAAGAAGTTTTTCAATATTGAAAAATATTTCCACATAAGCGAGCAAATTTTGCCGAAGAGAATTTAGAGAAAGTTCTTCTAATTAGCAGAACTTTCTCTAAATGTTTATTGAACAAACATTTAGTTAGTTACTTTAAACTTCGTTAAGTTTTTAGGCACTCTATTAAATATATCAAAGAAACATACGTTACTATTATTACTTAATATTGATTTTGTGTTGTATCTACATAAATTACGTTAATATAATTCTATTTTCTAAATTCTTTGTAAAGAAACTTTTGCGCGCTAATGCTAAGTTGTTTTATAAACGCATCCACCGGGTCGAACAGAACAAGTTGACATTGACAGCGCTCCCGCGTGATTTGTACGCTATGAATGGGTTACTGTTTCGACGCGTCGTATACTATTCAAGGGACCGCGTCGATCCGCACTCTAATCGTAACATTAAACAATAAGCATTGGCTGCACTGGGAACAAAATGCGCATTCGCGGTATTCTACGATATTCATTTTGTATGATGTTTTAAAAACGTAACAGTGTTGGTATAATGTAATAGATGCAAATGCGACTGATCAATACTTGTATATAATTATTTTTAAATAACATTTGCGTTAAACATTACAATGTTTTGCAAGAATCAGAAAAAAAAATTCTAAATTGACAATTAGTACAAATTATATAACAAGAATTAACTTCTATTTCTAGATTTCTGCAGTATTGTCAAGCTCCCAAATATATCTCTCCAAATTTACTTTTCAAAATATTGTAATTAAGGGTGTCTATTGCGTCCTGTAATACTTACCAACAAATTTTAATCCTGCATCTTCAATATCCTTAATGTATTTTGGATTAACTTCGTATCTATGTCTATGTCTTTCCTCAATTGAGATTTTCTTTCCGTATAGACGCTCTAATAAAAGAAAACGAATGATTCCAATCATTGCTAATTTACAGTTTGTCTTAAAAATAGGAAGAATAACGAAAGCAAAGCAAATAGGTTCACAACGACTGATATTTCTAAATAAGACAGTAAAATGTCGGCAAATTTGAAAATATAGCGGTTATACATTCAAATTTGCCGCCATTTTATCATGGCTTCTACGTTAATTTTGTACGTTCTCTAGAGATTAATTCGCATGTCAATATACTTCTTTACCTTTCATTAAACATTTTTTTACTTGTAAACTGTGAAAAGAAACGACTGACAAGTCATACTGACAGGTCCAGGCATTCAACATGGCGTGATGACGATTTCCGTTGTGTTTTGTTTGTATATAAAATGAGGTTCGATAAGAACCACCTCCAAGTTTTGAGACATTTGATAGCAGGCAAATAACTAAACTTTTTAATTTTAACTAAATTTATGCTTTCCTATATATCCCCAAATATCCACATGTTTTGCTAGAATTAAATAATGGCATAATTTAAAACTAACGTACTTATTTTACTCAATGCTGCAGATTCCTTAAAGACAGTTGTCCGCTTTCCTAAACGCATCGTACCACCTAATTGTCCGGGATTATGTTCCGGCATATCGATAATGACAGGATGTTCGACCATTTCATCACATTCGGCCGTGTTCGCATTTTCCAATTTTAAAATATTGCGAGCAAATTCAATTACCGCCGTTTGAAAACCTAAACAAATCCCTAAGAAAGGTTTATTGTTTTCCCTGCACCAACGGCACGCTTCGATTTTTCCTTCAACCCCTCTCCGACCAAATCCCCCCGGTACTATGATACCACTACGAAAAAGATTAAAAAAAAACAGTTCCACTTAGGTCCCTTTTCGTTAATTTTTAGTTGGTAGTACTTACTCAGTTTTACATAATTCGTGCCAAGCTTCATGATACACTACCGGATCTTCGCTCAACATGGCTTTCTCTAACTTAGACGAATCGATAAACTTAATATTTACTTTATAACCAAGAGAATTTGCCGCATGTTGTAAGGCTTTCGTTATAGAGGTATAAGAATCTTCTAATCTAGTATATTTCCCTATTAACGCTATATTAACTTCATTTCTTAAATTCTCTATTTTATCTGACAGTTCAATCCATTGCTTCATAAATTTTCTCGCCGGGGGCATCGGACTTATTCCAAGCTTCAATCTGTCGTTTAAATATTCGACAATACCGTGAGTTTCCATGAATATTGGCACTTTATAAATGGAAGATAAATCAGGAATGCATATTACCTATAATAGGGAAGTTGCATGAAATTTTATTTGCTTTAGTAGGAAGTTATATATAATGACTAGTTAGGAATAGACAAATAATTTTCTAAGAGTGTTCAATCAAATTTCACTATTTTAAGAGAAAAAGGGGTTTCAATATTTTTAAGATTCAAATTTTATTCACATAATTTAAAACACATCAGCGATTGGTGTGACGCAATCCGGCCACCGATAGGCCGCTTTCCTTTGACCGAAAATATCAGAGCGGATTACTTAATATCGTTTATTGTAAATACATATGTTCCTTTTACAAATATGATTTAGATATAGAATGAAATTAGTTGACGCAACCTTCCATTTTAAACACTGCCTCTTCACTAAATAATGTTGACGATTTTAGCATTATGGTTCCATTTAATTACCATAACTATGATGATATCATATCATAGCACATATTTTATTGATCTGGGATATGTAAAATGAATATACTTTGTTGAACTGTCAAGCGAATGTCAAATTATTGTTATGTCAAAGATACAAAACGTCATATATTTCATGTTAAATGTCAAAAATTACAATACAAAGACACTTCTACCAACGTAAAATGATGAAGCGGTTAATTATCATGGACGTCACAGAAAGACTACATGTATTTGAAATAAGATAAGATGTTTTTGAATCTTTGTGATAGAAGTAGAATATTAATATTATATATCAAAATTCTTCGTTTTTAATGTACTTTCTTATCATGAAATTGAAAAACCTGCAAGTTCTCTATTATATTGGTCAAATAATTTTATATGGCTCTGTATGTTCATAATATCTAGTTTGTTGTGCAAAAAGTTTCTGGTATCTAAATATAATTTACACAAAACATTAAAACCTTTCGAATGTTATAAATTAATAACTTAACAAAACAAGCATGTTTCGCAAGAAAACAGTTATTTATACAACAAATGTAAACATAAAGTGGATATGTAATTTTCCTATTATTCATCTGTTTACTTAATGATAAGTATCCAGTATACACATTTCTAACACCGCAATAAACTTCTTACGACAATAAGAACATACCTGATCAGGTGCTACATGACAAAAATTTGATATTTTGTCCTTAACACTTTGATCGATTGGTTTTTCAGAACGGCAAACGATAATGTCTGGTGAGAGTCCTAATCCTCGTAATTCCCTAACAGATGATTGTGTTGGTTTTGTTTTATGTTCACCGGTTGATCGAGGCTTTAAAAGAAAATAAATTTTCACACGCTGGTAAAATAGAAGTTACAAATATTTACCTGAGGTATTAACGAAACATGCGCTACGCAAAAATTCTCGCGTTTTACTCTAAATTGGAATTGTCTAAATGCTTCAACAAATGCCATACTTTCAATATCACCAATTGTACCACCTAACTCAATAATACAAACTTCAGGAACGTTACCAGTTCTCGAGACAGGTATCTGGGCTACTTTCTCTACCCATTCTTGTATTGCATCAGTGACATGTGGAACAACTAAGAAATAAAGTCGAATTTACTACTTTACAAGAGATTTAGTATAATTTTTTTCACCTTGCACAGTTTTGCCTAAGTAATCACCCCGACGCTCACGGTCAATAACCATTTGATATATTTTACCAGTTGTGATGTTATTATCGCGATGTAAAGTAATATCCAGGAATCGTTCATAATTTCCCAAATCCAAATCGACTTCACCTCCATCATCTAATACATAAACTTCGCCTAGAACATTATGACAGTTTAAATTGACCGCGTTTTCAAATCTGACCTACATTCGCATAGTTGGCAACGCTTATATCGAAACTAGATGAAACCACGCGGTTTCAAGTTATTGATATTGCGTTTCCTTAGGAAATTAATTTATTTTATAAAATATCTTATTGCTTACCGTGTTCGTAAGGGGAGAATGTTCCAGCATCCAAATTGATATAAGGATCTATTTTAATTGATGTCACTTCAATACCACAGCATTTAAGTATCGTACCAAACGAGCTTGAAATAACCCCTTTTCCAACACCACTTATAACACCTCCGGTTACTAATATATATTTCATATTCGACATACTAAATTGATATATTACTGATTGGATTTTATATAATACTGCTAATGTTTAGTTTTTAATAATGTTTCGTCGTCATTTACGCACACAACCTCTTTATTATTCTCCCGCGGTGTTCTCCAAGCAGCTTTCAAAATTTTACTGGCATTGGGGGGACGGAATTTTATGAAATTAATAGAAAATGCGCATGTTTAACATTCAGAAGGTTATAGAGCGCTAATATTTGAATTGTTCTTCCAGATTAAAATAAATACATAAGTAATCTGTTTAATTATGTATATATGTACATTAAGTTTTACCTGAAACGTTTAAATCTGTTTTTATATTTTTGATAAGAAAGATTCATATAAGTACAAGTAAAAATAAACGTGATCGCATAAAGTATACAGGAAGGTGTTACGCGTATTTATGCAATAAAGCTTAAAAATAATTGGGATTGGCATAGGAAAAAATCGTTATCTACCTCACGGATTACGCCTAAACGCCTCATCGTTATCAAAATATCAAAGTACCACGTGTGTGGGTTGAATGAAGGATGAATGAAGGCAGAAAATGGGCAGAAAGCTGGCAGAGAGTGCGCGAGTAAGTTGGGTGTGCGGTAATTTCGGATGAAATGAATAGTATGGCGAGATCATTAAAATGTAGGATAGGACCGTCTGTTTTAAATTCCGATTTATCACAATTGTTAGCTGAATCTCAAAAACTTTTGGATAATGGTGCCGATTATTTGCACTTGGATGTAATGGACGGTCATTTTGTCCCTAACCTCACTTTTGGCCATCCAGTTGTTAAATGCTTAAGCGGTAAACTTCCAAATACTTTCCTAGAAACGCATATGATGGTTTCTAATCCCATACAAGTAAGTGCTTTAAATTTCCTGTTCTTATAGTATATAATACAAAAGTCGAAATTCATATTTTTAGTGGATTGAACCTATGGCTGATTCAGGAGTGAATCTCTATACATTCCATATAGAACCAGTTGCTAATGACATATTGAAAGTGTGTAGAAAAGTGAGAGAAGCTGGTATGAAAGTTGGGCTTGGTTTAAAACCGGGAACAGGTATTGAAGCTGTACGACAGTTCATCGATTCTGCAGATGTAATTTTAATTATGACTGTGGAACCTGGATTTGGTGGACAAAAATTTATGAATGAAATGATGCCTAAAGTACAATGGTTGAGAAAAAATTATCCTTTATTAGATATCGAAGTAGATGGAGGTGTTGGACTTAATACGATTAATGCATGTGCGGAGGTATATGGTTTCTTTTGATATTTTTAACTGTAGTTTTCGTTTGAGTTGAATATTATTAAAATACATTCTTTTTTTATCTTGTAGGCTGGTGCAAATATGATAGTCTCAGGAACAGCAATAATAAATGCTCTAGATCAAAAATCTGTGATCGCAAACTTAAGAGAAACTGTTGAAAGATCTATACACAAATGCAATGTTTAACAAATAATTTTTTACGCATATATGTACAAATTATAATCGACTGTCCCTTTAACATATTCATTTTCAATATCGTTGCATTTCTTTGGATGTAAGTCGATGACGTTCCATAGATTAAAAACAAAACATAGAAATAAAAAAAATATGCATATAGATATACGTACTAACAGATACAAAATGATGCTGCTAAGCGCAAATAGCATAATAGTTGATACTGAAACAAACTAAAAACAAAGAAACAAATTCCTTCATCATATTAAGTGATATATTCAATGACAAATTTTGAAGGTTGTGTAATTTTTACAATACATAGGGATTTGTTGTATTTTATTTCTTAGGGGATTCTTTAGTTTTTTATCTAGTTTATTCCGCATTTTTTGCTACATATACACTACTATATCGATATATCATGATACGATAAACTCTAGAACAAAAAAGTAACAAGCAGTTTATTTTTGTACTATTTGAGCTATTTTTTTATTCAGTAATTTTTTCATTGAAGAGAATGAAGACTTAACCGCAAAATACCAGAAGCGACGTAAACGTGGTAACCTTTAACGTTATCCGTTACTCCTTCTCTTATCTCGGAACTAAGCAATGAACTTAAAAAAATCGAAATTTCTTCTAAAAGGAAACCATATCTTGAGATCTACGTGGAATCCAACGTGCAATTAAATTGTTTACTTAGAACCTCAGGTAGAATTGATTCCCAGTTGTTTGTGAAAGATAAATATTTAGCTCTAATGGTGATGGGTTGGATTCCATGTAAAGAAATTGTTCTATAATTTAAGTTTTATCGCTTCTGGTATTCTGTGACTTAACTGATATATTTGTTAAGTTTTAAGGTAATTGTTAAACGAATTTATGTAGCTATAGTGTATATTGAAGTTAATAAAGATCATGAGAAAAAACTGTGTTTTTGTACTTAATTTACCTTTGCTCCCCAAAGCCTACCACAACATAATAGGGAACATGGATATCAGCTTGTAGTTTTTGTGCAAAAAAATCTCGAAGCACTGACAGGAATACGTACTACTTGTTTCTTAATACTCAACAATACCTGCTTATACTTACAAATATGTTTGCGGTTGTTAATAGTTTTGAAGCATAATTCTACATGCATTCAGAAATCTCAACGCTTTCAGTGACAAAGAAGCTGAAACAGTTCAGCTTTTATCCCATTTTTATCCGTTCAAATTTTGGTTATTTACCAGACGAAATAAAGAAATTGGAAAAAAGTGGTATCAGCATTGTTGAATCTTTTCAACAGGGTAAAAACAACTATCCGAAATGTTTCCGGAGCTATAGAACAAAAAGGCGACCAAAATTCAAAATGTTATTAGCCAAAAAACTGCTCTAAATATCCTCATAGAAATAGGAAAAATCCATGCGGGTTGTTCAGCTAATTAAAGGATTCCACAAACCAACGCGGCTAGAGTCGCAGTGGTTTTAGCGGTTACGTACCATCGCGGTAGCGATACCAAAAGCGATCAAATCTCAAACACACGCGGTGCCGGTAGCAATTTTAGTAAGTGTTTACTAGAGCTGTTATCCGGGTCCGGATATTCGAATCTTGATGTTATCCGAAACCTCGGATCCGGATCCGCTATCCGAAACCTCGGATTCGGATCTGCTATCTGAAACCTCGGTTCCGGGTTCGCTATCCGAAATCCCAAACTCGGATTCTTTATCCAATATTTCAGATCCGAATCCATTATCCGATAACGTGGATCCAGACCTATTCTCCGATAACTTTCTTAAACAAATAGGAATGTGCCGTAAAATTTCGTAGTAAATTATGAAAATCTACAATAGATCAAGTAATTATCAAATAATATTGCGCGCATGGAAATTCAATATTAAATCGAATCCGAGAATCTTGCTAGCGGATCCGGATCCGAGTGCCGGATAGTGGATCCAGATATTCGAATAGTTTTGGATCCGGATTTCAATTTTATCGGATATCTGCAGTACTAGCGTTTACACGGTACAATACAAAGTGCGTGCGAGTTCTGCAATATTAAAAAGGAAACAAAAAGAAACCTTGATTTTGGCTGCACTTTCTATTCTGAATGTGTCAGGTCATACAAAATGTTGTTCCTTTACATATTCATTATTTTTTCTCTTAAATTTTCCATACTATTGGTATTCATTATACCAAAGTTTTCACTACAAACGCTAAATTATACACTCTCCTATACAAGTAACTAATATCGCCGCGACCAGTTGCGGCCTATCGAATCCTACCGCTACCGCTCGCTTATCGCTAATAGAACGTTGCACCAGCCGCGAGTTGGACTGTTCCGATATGCGTGACCATGTTTATATCCATAGGTTACTTTGATCGCTATAGCCACCGCAGCCGTGTTGGTTTGTGGAATCCTTAAACCGTCAGTCAAACATGTGTTTTGAAATTTACGCCCCACTCACGTCATGTGACATCCAGCGAACCGGGAAGCCAATATAAAAAAAATGTCTTCAGTAGTATAATCCGTAATTATTATTATTAATTATTACAAATGATTATTATTACACTGTATAATATTAAAGTAATAGCTAAGAAATCAAAAAGTTATCTCGACAGTACCGCGAGAGTTCAAAGCGACAGTACGCTGCACGCCAAATAAGTACGCGGAGATGGGACGCCCAAAGGGTGTAACGTTCCCGTCGAATGTGAATAAATATCTTGGGCATTACCCTGGATTAGAATATAGAAGTCCGCATATTTATTGCACAATATGCAATAGCGGATTGCTAAGTCGCGATAGGTTTGAATGTAGAAAACATTGTAAAAGTAAACGTCATGTATTGAATTTAAGAAACAGTATTCCATACTGGTAATTTTTGTATGATTTTATTTTTATGTTAAGTGTGTGCAACATCCCACATCCAGTATCTAATGAACACTTTCGTCTTTTTTGGGCTAAGTACGTTCCCTCATGGAAGCTGCTAACATCTATGTAATTACGATACAATTTGCCACGTGTGCAAGATACAGTAAAGGAATGTATAAAAGACGAGTTGAGAAATAAGAAAATCTGCCTATGTGTGGATGAAACAACACACAGCGTCATTCATGTTGTAGCGCGTCCTTTGAAACGTGATGGTCCACCAGCTTCATTGTTGTTATCCAGTAAAAGGATTCAGAAAACTAATGCAGAAACCGTTGTCAAGATAATAAAAGATTCGTTGAGAGAATTTTGTATCACGGGAACCCAAGTCACAATGTTCGTTACTGACGGAGCCGCAACAATGCTGAGAGTTGGTAGGATATTGAAAATATGCTTTCCTACTCTTCTTCACATAACATGTCTCATATACGCACGTCACCTCATAGCAGAAACGATTCGAAAGAAGTATCCGATGGTGGATAAGTTAATAGCACCTACCAAAAAAGTGTTCATCAAATCTCCCAAACACATCCGTGTATTCAAACAATTGTGTCCGAAATTACCACCACCACCTCAGCCAATCGATACCAAACTATTAATAAAACTTTATGGAATAAATATTTAAAACCACATAAAATATACATTTTAAAAATATTTACTCTTGAATTGGTTGAGTATTTCTTATCCTAGGTCTTAATGCAGATAATGTTATCAGTATAGCTTCCTCAGTTCTGATAGTCCTTGATCCTTGCTCTGGCAGTGTATTTAAATAATGATCAAATAACAATCTTGGATCATCAATGTTTAAAACGTCGTCATTTTCCACAGCTGCTTCCAAGCCATTTAAACCACCAAATGCTATTAAAAGGTGTTTGTATGCTGGACATTCGAATTCGTCCACTGAAGTGCCTTTATCTGATGTTCCAATTAGTAGATCATATCTATTGGAAGCGAAAATATTGCATTAAATATGAATTTGAGTAATAATTACATGATTATACATACCCGTTTACGTATGGACATTGCAAAAATATTTCCGAGATTGAATTAGCTAACCTCACATTGTATCCCCAATATGTGCCAGTCTCCGCACGGGGTGTTGTTGATGACACTATAATACCTTTCATTTTTTTTGAACCTTCTTGTTGTGATAACAATTTAACTGTACACCTTACACCTGGATTAAGTAATTTATCAACATGGACGTCTTGCAGTAATCCGACATTAACTTGAGATCCTTTACCAGGTTTAACTGGCTTGTTTGCTACTACACCTTCTCTAAAAATGTTTGAAATATAATAAAACTAGGTATGTAAATTAATATGACATTTACCTATATGCAAATGTATTATTTTGTCGCAAATGATGTGGTGCATCTAACGGATTTAATATTCCTGCAAATTTTAAATCGCTATGAATTGGAAAGAAAAATTTTCTTAAATATTGCGGGCATTCCAAATATTGTAAAATCCTTCCAAATTGAACGCAAGATTGTCGTGCTGTTTTCAAACCGCCTGCATCTTCTAGGGTAGACTTCTTCGCGTTAGCCTCATTACCGAAATCGTCAAAAATGATAATTTCATCGACCTGGAAAACACACGCTGCTCGAGCTATTTGACCAGCTAAATAAGTACGTAACTCTGGTGATTGGGCATTTTCCAAGATTGATCCTGGTACAGCTATACTAACTGTTGGATATTCTTTTTTAATTGCAGTGTTCTCGTTATTATCAGCAGATGTGTTGTTGGCTTCCTCCTTTAGCTTTTGCTTTTTAATCTTGTTTAGTGTATCCTTTTCTTTCCACTTTTTTCGTTGTTCCTTATGTGCTTTTAGTTCTTTCAAAGTTTTCTTTTCCGGTTTTGTAGGAGACATGGGTTGCTAGGTGCTATTAGTTTTCTTTTAAAATAACAAGTTCTTAATTCCAATAATAAAGGTTAGGTTTAGAATTATAAATGTTTTGAGGTTAACTTGAAACCATCTTGAAACTTGTACCAACCAATGATAGGCAAGATAGGGGAAGCGATTAATTTTTTACAAAAGGAGAGTTCGGATATTCGTTCAAAGACTTTAGAGTAACGCCAGTTACTCCAAGTACCCTACTTGCGCTCTTTTTACGTTCGGAAATGTTGTAGCGTGTCCATCTAAGTTCGTGTGTGTGTTTATGGTGAAGCTGCGATGATTGATGAGAGCAGGGCAGTAGCAAAACGGGCCAATCAATGAGCGCTGTACCTTTCCGTAACCATGGTTACAGAAGCGAGATGTGATCCTGTGATAGGGTGTGTTTATAGTGAAGCTGTGATGATCGATGAGAGCGGTGCGGGGGCAAAACGGGCCAATCAATGAGCGCCATTCATTGATTGGGCTGTTTTGCTACCGCACTGCTCTCATCGATCATCGCAGCTTCACTATACACACCCATACTCGATGAGAGCGAAGCGATAAGATACATGCGCGTGTTTATGTTGGAGTTACGCGCCATCTGTGGGCAGCGATAATAAACAAGATAAATTAATGGAACTGTTAAATTTTGCTTTAATCCAAACTAAAGACGAGACTTTAATCAACTCTAGGAATGGATATCGAAAACTTAATCACCGAAATTTACCATAGGCCACCAATATGGGACCAAAAAAAAAGCTATGGGATGAAGTAGCAATTAAATTAACTAGTACACGTATGTTTAAAATATTCTCATATTCATTTCATTATTTTCATATTCATTCATTCAATTGATTTCTTGAAAGCCAGTGCTATTTAAATTATTCACATTGATTTAATAAAAGGCCTATAATCCTCTTTGTTATTTACCTAATTGTGATCATCAATCGCTCCTCAAACACTATGATGGTAATTACACCATTTTATTATTATTATTAGTTTGACGTAATTTGGCGTTTGTGCGGATCTCTATATTAATTTCTAACCGTTTGCTGATAGTTGCTCCAGTTTGAAGATTATCGTCCAGTGATCAATCAGACGCATGCGCATTGTTATATTGTGAAATGAAATGTTGTATTATACGTTTTTTTGGATATGTTCACACTTCACGCGTGTTTTATTCATGTCTATGGTTTTGTTAGGAATTAAGTTCCTTTAAGGCTGTAATAAATTTGTAATTCTGTCTAAACATTTCACGTTTATTTCTGTTTTCGCTTACCTCTTTTCGTAATATTTGAATGTAAGATAAATCATTTCATCTGCATATTTGAATATATTTTCTCTCTTAAGTGTATTAAATACGCTTGTAACTTATACATCGCCTTATAAACGTAAAGAAAGCGTTGGTGCAGTTAAATTGTTAAATCAGTTTTAGTTCGCGCATGCGTAGATTAATCCAAATTAACCTCTGATCAAACTATCACAAATCGGCTGCAGAAACAAACCTATATTTTACGGCATTCCAACTTAATTTTTTTTTAATATAACAAGCTTGTTATGTAAAGATTACGGGACCAAAAACACCAAAATCAAAAAAGAAAGACTTGAATGATAATATTTTGACAACTGTCAAAGTAACGCGCTTGTCGAAGCTTCATAAACGCCATCTGCGATGCATAGTTTTCGACGCTTCTATCGCTGCTAGTATCGTCTCTCTTATCACAGCACTTATCGACTATCGCAGCTATCATCACAGCTTCACTATAAACACACCCTAAGATAGAACATTGCCAAAGGGAGTACTTTTTACTTGGTTTGGTGTAAAATGACGTCACTGGAGTAGTCCGCGCGCGTAAGTGTATGGTCGTGTAGCATACACCAAGCATACGCGAACGAACGACTTCCCATTTTTCATCATAGTATTCAGCGCTACTTATTTCCGTGTATACATTTCACAAACCTCATAGCTTTGTTCGATCGGCTTACATCGCCTACATTAACTACACCGAGTAACCAGTGTAAAAATATACGTTCGTTGGGATTGCGTGCAGTTGTACACAACCGTACACTACTTGCACTGACCACTGCAGGGACGTCATTTCACACTACACCGAGTAAAAAGTGCAGCCCGAACAAACAAACCTTATGTGTCGAAACCGCTCCTAATTCTGTCAAAAATTACGGGAGTAATACTTATACTCCGAAATTCTTTTATTTAAAATAAAAATTATGGACATTTCGTATAGCACGTGTACATGTAAAACAAAACACACAAAAATTATTGGAAATTATACATATATCAGCACAAACGTTGACGAATATTATATCTATTAAAACGTTGCAAAAACAGAAAAGCAGGGCATATGTCCTAAAGTTGACTGACCCACGCCCGATACATAAACCAACCATGTTTCTTCCCGTACCCTTTTCTTCTACTTGAAGCAAATCTACAAATCAAAATCGAGTACCTACATAAGTATTTATTAAAATATTGTAAGTATGTATTTTGTGATAATTAAAATTTATAATCACTTATTTTTTAACGAAATATTTAAGTACAGTTTGTGCGTTATAGGATGGCGAACGCTTCAGATGCGCGGTGGAAATACAAGACTTTATTTTATAGTCGTTTTTTATTATGCTAACATAATTAAAAAAATAAATCGAGCTACGCTACTACATGTTGCATTGAAACTTGAATTTTCCCGAACGATGTCCGACAGTACCTTCGGACAGCGCCGGAACTCGCCATCCTACAACGCGGAACCTGTACTTATCCTATAAACTTCACACTTCCTTATATCTTTGCAAGACAAAGATTGGTATACTAATAGAAAGAGATAAAAAGAAAAATACCGCGCTGTAAAATTAGAGTTAAGCCTGAATTACATTATACTAGATTCGTCTTTTTTTCATGCTTTTTTTTAGTAACCAGAAAAGTTGGAAAAAGTATGGTGTATGGTTGTATACTATACTAGTTTCAAAACTAGAGCATGTCATATTCCGATACTATTTTTCGTACTAGAAATGAACTATTCATGCGTACAAGTGTCCAGTAACATGCCTACCAACGTACCTACTTTGTTTGTAACCATCATCTGTGTTTATCTATGTTTATTTGTGTTGGCAGACGCTACGAATAGTCCCCTGCAGTATACGCAATGCGACTTGCTTATATCTTCATTGCACTCTAAATTTATAGTTACTATATTGAAGGTTAAATTCTAGATACTTAAAATAAGCATGAAAAAAAGACGAATCTACAATGTAATTCAGGCTTTAAAGTTGAATCACATTGAATTAACTTCTTGGGATGCAAACGTTTAATGACACCAATGTTGTATTTGAATGCACCAATGAGGTGCGCGCCTCTTTACAGCTCCTATTTGGCCGACTTACGAATATACTCTTATTAAGCGAATTCGGGTATTCGTTCGGAGTAACTCCATTTACTCCAAATACCCTACTCGCGCTCTTTCGCGTTTGGAAATGTCGTAGTTACTCCATCCATTCGTTTCAGTATGGGTTGTGATCCACTCTTGCTCTACTCCTAATCTTCTCCACGTGTTCTGTACTCTTGATGTGCTCCGAACGAATACCCGAACTAGGCTATTGTCGAAACTATTAAATTAAATTATCTGCGAAATTTAAAACATGGCAAGTAGGTGCTTACACAACTGAGCTAATAAGGTTTGTTCGAACCCGACACCTCAAAACAGTTCGAGAATTATGAATTCTTAGTAGTTGTACAAATACTATCAATTCCAGTTCTAATATCGGAGTAGCATCCAAGAATTATCTTTGCAACAACCGAGCTTTATGTATTTTTGTTGAATTTATAAATCAAATGAAGCTTACTTTACGATATTTCCACAGCAAATACAGCACATACGATTGGTAGATGACTTTTTCCTGCTTTGAAAATCTGTGAATCTAAACATTCATTAAAAGAATAACCTGAAAAGATATTGGAATAGCTTAATTTCGTAAATAAATTAGTTATAATACAGCGTATTTTTCTTATCGCAATAACGATCGTGCATGCTCAAATTCGGCGAGAATTACACATACCTGCTCTACTGCAAGAACTCTAGAACCGTTCTTAACGGAATTTGGATTACGAATTGTATGGGGTTCGAACAGCGAACTGACAATTCTCAGTTCGCACTAGTTCTAGAATTGCTCAGAACTGCGGGTTCGAACAAGCCTATAGCTAGAGTTAATCCAGTAAAATTTATAACGGTATAAATCTAACATAAAGTTTCTTGGTTGTACGCTTTATGAAATAAAGTCTGTAGTCTTCCGTAAAAATGGTACTTTAAGGTCAATAAGGAACAATAATAAGTCTATTTTACATTCTTTTATTTAATCATCATAATGATCAAATACCAAAATAAGAATTTCGCGAAAGAAAATACGCAAGTTTGGAGATTTTTAACATACATTTAGCCACAAAAGTCTACATGTGTAGTTGACAAAAGCTGAAAAAAAAAAAGGAAGCCATGGATTACTTAATTTTTCCAATATAGTTGCCGGTTGCTCACTTCATGGCTTGCTTTGCTATAAATTATTTTTCGTTTACAGATATTTGTTAGTAGAAAACTCAATTGTGCAATTTTATATTTTACAAATATAATTTATCTTTTTACTAAGTATAATGCACAATTTTAAAGTGATTTAGAACTTCCTCATTTTGAATTTTTCAGCCTTTATCAATCCAATCTAGCTTTTTGTGATTAGTGTATCATCATAGTAAAACAAATCGAACTGTATATTTACACATTATCTGAGAAAATTATTTTTGCAGTCAAAAAATTAAATACAAGTATATACACATTTTACAACACCGTTTCTTTTTCTCCAATTATATTATTTGCTTATTAAATAAACATTGTCTTAGCTGCTACTTAAATATGCATACATTTTTAGTACAGATTTAGAAAAGATATTCAATAATTAAATTAGGAGTGGAAAGATATAAAGAACATAAGTTAATAAATTAAAAACAAAGAAGACGCGTGAAAGAAGGCGCTATGGAAGAATTGTAGACAAAGGATCTCTTTGAATATATTTATTTAATTCAACTTTAAACAAAAAGGTGATTAAGCAAAAAAAAAAGCATCGGTACGTTATTTCCAAATTAAAAATTAATAACGATATTATTTTACTAGTCAATAATTATAATAGTTAACAGTCTCTCTCAATAATCAATGGAGTAGAATTGGTAATCCATTGGAAACCATATCAAATAATTATTTGTAGTACCCAGGCCATATTTTTCATTATACACCACAGACAGACACTTTCCCGATGCATTATTCAAATTTCCATTAATAGTCTAAATAATAATAAATACTATGTGTAATGCAATGTAATCTTAGCTACAAAACTGGACCATTACAATCAAATGATACTAATACGAATCGAAATAATGCACTATGCCTATGATGTATAACAAAAAGCATTTTCTGTACACACATTAGAAAAAGATGTTCGGAATATATCTGTTTATATATATATGTATATAGTAAAATAATACTCCCATTATGATCCATAAAAGTTATACATACAACATTTACAAAAGTGTCTTCACAAGAGCACACTAGTAAATTTTAAGTACCGTAAAATGGGGTGAATAGAAACTATGTGGTGAATAGAAACAAAAAATGCAAACGTTTTTTCTAGTGCCACAGCTTCCTCACCGTTTAAGTTATTTCGATTCAAATTAAAGCGAAATAATGTCTAACATGTAGGGAACCATTTTAACAAAGTATATGTTTTGGCAACACCGCTAAACCACATGTTCGTGAAGTTGGTGAAAGTGCCTGAGGTTTTATCAGCAAACAAACTTTTGATATTTTTTCCAGAAAAAAGAAGGTAAATAATACTATCTCGTATAGGTGCTATTTATGCAATTGTAGTTAGTTTCTCCCGGACTATTGAAATTTCTTGGAATTTGCAAATGTGATAAGACTATGCATATTTCAAGTTAAAGTGGGGTGAATAGAAGCATGTTTCTATTCACCCCATTGCTAGTTATTCGTAAAATGCAGCGTTTTATTGTATTTTTAATTATACAAATTTTAATTTCAGAATGCCGCGAAAATATGTACATGATACCAGATTAAAACAATATAAAAAAATTGACAAAAATGCAATAGCAGCTGCCCTGCAAGACATAGAGAATGGAATGATATATAGACGGGCCGCAGTTCATAATATTAACTATTCTGACCTTTATAGACGCAAAAACAATAAAAATATTAAAATGCAAGGTGGACAACCACAACTAAATACAGATGAGGAGGAAGCGCTAATACAAGCGCTTGAGCAGTGCTCTGATTGGGGATATCCCCTAGATCACTATGATCTACGGAAAATTGTAAAGCAATATTTGGACTCTAGGGGAAAGATTGTGAAAAAGTTCAAAGACAACATGCCAGGACGAGAATTTGATTTTTCCTTTATGGCTCGTCATAAAGATAGGTTATGGAATCGAATATGTCAAAATATTAAACGAACAAGGACAGCAGTGTCTCCTGAAATGATCAACAATTATTTCCTCAATTTGGAGAAAGAATTAGAAAATATGCCACCCTCAAAAATATAGTAAACTTCGACAAGACTAATTTACTCGACGGTGTTAGACGAAAAAAGATAATCAGTAAAAGAGGTTGTCGTTACCATGTACTTCCATTCACCTTCGATAGGGTGAAATAGCAAAACAGAGTACTTTTATAGGTCTGTTTCTATTATCCACATCTGTAAGGTGAATAGAAACAAGCTACAAAAAAATGAATAATGCAAGATTTGTGAAATAATTCAAAATATTAGCATTGGCACTCTATTCTATGAAGTACCACCGAACCACATATAGCATTTCTGAATTGATTTTGGTTTACAAGTTACACAGCACTAAAGATACAAAAGTGTTTCTATTCACCCCATTTTACGGTATTTCTTCATTATTTTTTTTTCTCTTTTTTTAATTAACAGAGGGTAGTAATATTATAATAGGTATCATTTTTTTTTCTTCGTCGAATACATCGATTTTCACAGAGGTTGAAATAATAAGTTCCTAATAAAAGCGAGCATAATGTATGTGCTTGTGTTATTTTATAAATAATAAATAGCCTACATTGTTGAATCGCTACTATAACTAGAACTTGAACTACTGGAGGCCGACGTATCTGATGATCCGCTCGAACTCGAACCACCCGAGTTGTGTACCACTTGAAATAACTGTTGTAGAGTTAGATTTCCTGTCGAATTTTGAAAAAAAAAAAAATACAATTGAATATCAGAAAATGCAATCTATTCGTTAAATTTCCTTCTTTACCTGGCGACGATTGATTCATGTCTGAATTGTTCTGTTGATCGCCGGCTACTAGATTTTGCCTACAGATGGGGCATGTACCGTGTAGTTCCAGCCATGGACGA
Organism: Dynastes maya; assembly: GCA_029619315.2. Taxonomy (NCBI): domain Eukaryota; kingdom Metazoa; phylum Arthropoda; class Insecta; order Coleoptera; family Scarabaeidae; genus Dynastes; species Dynastes maya. The sequence goes on along the minus strand of JAROYE020000004.1, from coordinate 52,173,488 downwards.
ATACACGGTTCATGATACACATGTTGACATGGCAATTGACGAACCTTTTCCTTCAGACTAAAATCCTCCCAGCACACCGAACACTGTAACTTGGAATTGACCTGCTGTTCAGTCACCTCAACTATGGGCAAAGCGTCTATCACATCTTTTGATAATGGTGGAGGTCCTAGATGAAAATAAAAATTTTTTACTACGAAATAAATTGGATGATTTCCTAAAATAGCAGCAGCTTTAATTTCCAACACATAAACAACAAGAAACACGTCAAGTTTTTAAATTAAACATTAAACATTCTTAAATTATTTACAATGAGTGGCTGTAAAGTTGGCAAAAAGAAATTGGCGCGAAAAAGCATCTCACTCGACATTAAAATCCAGATGCTGAGACGATTAGAAAACGGTAGCATTTAGCAACCACAACCGCAGCGTCTTCTGCAACAAAGGTAACCCGATCCAGGAGCAGTATTTTAGGGGAAATGGAAAAACGTCTTTCCATTTGGATTGATGATGAAACAGAACGTAATACGCCATTATCTCAGGCAATAATTATGGAAAAGGCCAGAAGTATTTTTAATCATATTCAAAGACAAAAGGAGGATAAAAGTGAAAACTTTACAGCTAGCAGAGGTTGGTTCGATAGATTTAAAAAAAGAAGCAATCTCCACAACATTCGAATCTCCGGAGAAGCGGCAGGTGCAAATATTGAAGCTGCTGCAATCTTTCCATCAACTTTCAAAGCTATAATTGAAAGAGGGAATTATCCTCCCGAGTTAGTTATATTTTAAAAGTAGTTGAACGAGTTGAAAAGTAGTTGAACGAGCTAGTAAAATATAACAATTTTTATTTTTCAATATAATCTCCCCCAACTTCAATACATTTATTACAACGATCAATCAATAATTCTATCCTCTTGTAAAAATAATCAAACGTTTTTCCCTCAAAATGTTGTAATGTTACAGCTGCTGGCAACTCACTATCTCTCACTATCGTCCTTTAAACGACATCCCCTAAGGTCTTTCTTTAAATGAGAAAATAAATAATCACTTGGAGCCATGTCCGGACTATACGGTGGATGTTCCAATTCTTGAACATTCGCGTATGGCAGCTTGTGAAATGGCGGCAGTATGGACAGGTGCATTGTCGTACAATAATCGAACACCTTTTGTCAATTTTCCTCGACGTTTTGCACGAATATTTTCCCTCAATTTATACAGCAAAGACGCATAATATGTGCTGTTGATAGCTAATACCATTTCTTCAATAAGTGAAATGATTTGAGGCGTTATCAGGCTCAATCAGCCGACCGGGGCACTCGTCATCTTCTAGGTATTCTTGCCCTAAGCGAAAACATTTTGCCCACATTTTTACAGTGGAATATAAAAGAGAGATAAATCACTCTAAACGCTGTCTAAACGTTGTTTAATGTGATTAGGTGTATGCCCTTCTTTTTCTCTCTTTTTCTCATTTTGGTTACCCGACACATTTTCATGCACTATTCACGTTGTCTGGCTGGATACTAAAAACTACTACTCTTCGAGCCGTTGTATATGAAGTATAGGCCTCGCACATGTGTAACTATGACGGAGTTTGAACACGCTAGAACTTGTATAAGCCTGTCAGGCCGAGAATTTATAGTGCCTACCTCGTAAATCTGAATATTTAGGAATATTTAAGAAATTCCTTATAAATTATTTGCGCATCTAATGAGCCTCCATTAGATGCGCAAATAATTTATAAGGAACCTTCCTATTGAGAACATTTCTTACACGTCGTTTGGAAAACGCAGTAGCGCCGTCCAACTGTACTCACAACTGTTCTCCCAACAATTTCTTTTCACTTAAATTAAAAAATAAAAAGAAATCACATAGGAATTGGTAATTCTAGCAAATACGTTAACATTCCACCAACTCAACGCCGATCAAGCGTTTAAAATTTTGGTGGCATAGTAATGGAAATTGTGACAATTTTTGAGACCATCATACCGGGTTCTTCTTTCTTTATTACATTTTTCCTATGTATAACTTTAAAAAGAAAATTATCAATGCATTAGCGACATAGTAGGTAACCAGTTATACGTTTACGATTCGACGAGCCTGAAACCAATGAGCTTTCGTAACACTATTTTAATGCAAATAAAATAACTATTCTGCAAATTCTCCCCTTTTAGTTCAAGGGATCTATGATTTTTTTTTGTACTGAAAAACTACACTTTCTAGCATACATAAAACTTTTTAAATCTATTACGAAAGTGTAGTAGAATCTGGTACGGAAGTAATATTGGTACTAGCAACACAAAGCAAATAAAAGCTATGAAGAATTCGGTTATGCTTTTAAGAAAGAAAGTGCAAAATTTAAGCTTTGGATAAAGAAATTATTTTATTCTGATGATTAATTAAAACAAACAAAACAAAGGTGAAGTCTAATTTCAAGGCAATAAGGAAGGCGTTCTTGAAAGCAACTCAGAGTGTTCCTAATAAATTCTGAGTTTATTCCATCACATGCAATACGTATATGGTCTTTCAGTTTGTCCAAGTTACGTATTTGCAAGTTATTGTAAACTTTATTTTTCTCCAAAGAATGTAATTGTTTGGAGATAAAACAGCTGATCTTGGGGGCCATGGTATGGGGTGAAATTTGCCAATCCACCGTCTATGAAATGCGTTATTCAAAAAATTCCTGACGATACTAGTAGAATATGGCGGAGCTCCATTCATTTGGAACCAAGGTTCATCAACGTGCAACATCTCAATTGATGGAATGATGTGGTCTCGCAATACATCCAGAAATTTTGCTGCAGTGTGGTTTCCGTCAATAAAAAATGGGCCAATAAGTTTATTGTTTATTTCAATCCAGACATTGACTTTTTGAGGCTTACGTTCGAGTCAGGTTTTGAGCGTGAGAATGTGTACGGGTCCAATAACTAATGTATAACGAAGTTATAGACCATTAAAGTTGACAATAATGAATTTTACCTTCTTGAAAACCCAGTGTAATATTCGATCTTAGAAAAGGTCGTAAAAAATACTCTAAACAATCCGTACTTCACAAATAAATCCCGACTTATTTAAATTAATCCATTCCAGTGTAATTTTTTTTACGAACCCTACATTTCAAAAAAAATTGAAATATCTCCCAAATTGTAAGAGATAGATATAGGGATGGTTGAAAAATCTAGGCTTATTTTTTCACGTGGAATTCAAAAATGAATCAACAATACAGTTAAAAAACAACCTTGATATGCCACGTTTTTAAGAAACGTCCTGTAAATTGCAAAATATTTTTAGAGTAGATCCAAACGGGTTATATGTGCTCACGCGGTACATTTTAGAAAAAACAACATGGCTTGCCCATTACAATGGATTATTATTAACCATTGCCGTATACACTACCGCTCATAAGCACATATTTGGACACCTCAAATTTCAGGGTAAATCACAAAATATTTAAATAGAAATATTAAAATATGTATTTGGTATTTAAGAATACACAAATATATAACTTTAAAATTAAAATTATTTGACCTAAATTTTAGATTCGTCTATGTGACCTTCTTTACTTTTAATGATTGCGTCGCATAATCGGGGCATTCTTGCAATTAATTTTAACAATGTTTCCGGTGTTATTCAAGCCCATGCTGCCTGTAGTTTGTTCCACATGTCATCTGTTGAAGTTGGAGCAGTTTTTCTTACTTCCCAATCGAGTTCTTCCCATAATAACATAATAATGTACAGGATCCGTCAGAAAGAACGCATGGATTTTAAAATAATACGCCAAAAAAAATGCAAAAAAACTTTTTTTATTATGTCAAAATGCTCACAAAGAGTGGAAGTTTAAGTATACATGAAAAAAAATTAAGCTTTGAAAATCACTTCGGTCATATGGCGCCCTTGTGCCGAAACGCATGAGTCCAGGCGCTCCCGAAAAGAGCGTGAGACGTTGGCCAGCATATCCGCTGGAACTTCTCGCATCACTCGTGTGGTGTGTGGCAAACTTGGATTTTGTAGCGGTGAAACGATAAATCCTTTTTCAAGATCCGACGCACCGTTGATTCGTTAATTTCAAGAGAAGCGGGAGCGCCTGGACTCATGCATTTCGGCACAAGGGCGCCATATGACCGAAGTGATTTTCAAAGTCCAATTTTTTTTCATGTATACCTAAACTTCCACTCTTTGTGAACATTTTGACATAATTTCTTTTTGCAATTATTTTTGGAATATTAAAATTTTAAAATCCATGCGTTCTTTCTGACGGACCCTGTATTTCCTAAATACATTCTTTGCACGCAAAAATCTAAAATCCAAGGGTGTTCAAATACTTATGAGCGGTAGTATATATCATATTAACCATGATATCAACCGCACTAATCTGTTTTAGTCACATTGTATGTTAATTCTACATGACGACGTTTAACAAAATAACAAAACAAACGCAATTTTGATACTATATCAACGTATGTTCATACCACAAACATGATGTGTCAAAAAAAATTATTATTATTAACAATAAATGTGAATAACGCATAAAACAGAGACGCTTGTAATTTTTATCAACGCAATTTCCTTAGAATATCTGAAAATGCAAATCCAATTACCTGTGGTATCCATTTGATTTAAAAGTTGAGTAACTATCGCATCTAGTCCTTCCCGTCCCCACGCGTAATCGCCGGGGTTTCCCAAGAATACCTGCATGTTACCACCTCCGCCCCAGTTGACCCCAACACCGAGATTCACTATAAATTCTTGTATTAGGTTCTCAAATGGGGGATGCTGTCGCAAATGTGTTGATGCGAGTCTAGTCAAGGTTCTGCAAATCAAAACCATCGATTTGTATTGAAACCTAACGTGATGCAATTTTGAATGAAATATATCTCTGGTACAGTAGAATAAGATAAAATGAGTAACTATAAACATGAACTGTGTAATATGTAAATGAAAGCATGCGTCGAAAAAAGAAAATAGGAAAGTTTTCAGGCCACATTGATAAGTGTATGTTTACTATATTAGAAACACCTTTGCAATAATCACTTGACAAAAAGCTTTTATATCCATCATAATAAATTACACTCATGCAAAGCAAATATACATATTGATATTAAAGAGTAAACATACATCCGTTATTGACAAATGAGTAGTGTAAACTGCAGTGGTTTATGAAAACTAACCTAAACAAAAACTGCACAATTTTGGATAAACCTGTCCCGGCAAATAAAAGAATAACTTGAATAAAATTAATACATATATATATCCAACATTTATAAACAAATAATTGGTTCCTCCTCGATTGAAAATCCCCCCCTTTTTTTTTCGTTTTTACTTAAAAAGGTTCATGCAAGAGTATCAACAATTTTGAATTTTGTTTACTCGAACCTTGGTCTAATCCGGGAGCGAGGATGAACAGAACTGTACCTTCTCCGGCGAGATGGATCTAAAGCATATCGCGTACGACTAACATTCCTATCTTCTTGAGGAACAGAAAAAACGTCTAAGGATCCATAATTGTACATCTAAAATGACCCTATTAATGATTTCACTCAAATCCACACAACTCACTCATCTACTTGGATGTTATCATCGTCTGAGTCTGTCGCATCTATTATGTCCTCAGAATTGTCACCGCTTGAATCCAATTCCTCGATGAAGCCTTTGGAGCAATGAGGACAAGTAAAATTCTACAAGAAATCGCGCTGGTTAAGCTGAAACATACGCTGAACATTTTTGACGTACCGCTGACGCATTTTCAAACTGAACATTACATAAATGACAGTAAAACTTGGATGCAGGCCTATCTTCGACAGCCGCTTCAGCCATTTTTTAAATACTTAAAACTACTTCCAATTTGTTTAATTTAACGGAGAAATACTTGACACCTATATTAATCTGAACGCCATTATATGCTCCGACCTAGATGTTTTTTCTTTACAACAGAATTTTGCAAAATTGTACAGCCAACTGTAACTATCTAATGAAAAATTACAAAATAGATGCAAATGTTCACATACATGGGGTTAGAATTTACGACGAAATATACGTATTTCACAATTCTAAATAGCAGAATTAAATATTCCAACTATTATCTGGAAAAGATTATTAATGAATGCACAAACGTAAGTGATGGTGGCGCTACTGTAGTAACTCAATACTTTTCTTTAGTTGTCAGATATTTATGTATATAATTAAAACAATTCAATTAGCAAAAGGGAAAAAAATAAATAGTAATTTTGATTTGATAATAACACAAAACTTATTCATATTTCGTTATAAAAACTATTATTAATTTTAAAATATTTTAAGCAGAGCCATCTTTAGTAACAACGTAAAAATAAAAATAACTAGCACTCACTTCTATCACAGATTAGTATTAGATACAGATTCAATCGGCGTTTCAATCTCACGTACACAGTGACCTTGTACTTACGTCGCCATTTTGAAAATAGAATTATGAAAATGTATTTATAAATTCCTTTGTTTTATTTACTACAGCTTATAAATTTGTTTCAACGTAGTTCTTTGATGTGATATTAGTGAATTTTAAAAACTTTTACTAATTTGTTGGTGTACCGTTTGTAATTGACGTATTGTTACTACGTAATGATACTACTAACACTACATTTATGTAGTGTTAGTATCCTAGTAATAATTATAATTTATAATTATAATTACTTATAATTAATAATTATTAATTATTTACACTTAATTAATAATTTATAACAGAAATACTGCTCTGAAGTATAATGTTTTTATTTCTATTTTAATAATGGAATCGTTACGCAAAGATACATGGCATAAATAATTTGACATAATGTTAATATACATACACACATTTTTCCAGTTATTTAAAAATATCTTCTTCATAATTGCTCGTACACACACATATAATGCAATTGTTATTGATCAAGTTTCCTTTCAAATAATAGCCTCTCCCATAATTTGATATCCAGCTTTTGCGCCTAAGATAAATAATATATTTCTTTTTTTTTTCAAGTAATAATATTTTACATGATAATCTTACTTTTTAGAATCTTCAGAAGAGCCAAACAAACTAAACCTTTTCCGTTTTGTATGTGTTGTATAACTGAGCTCAGTATGTCCTTTTACAAGGTATAAATTATAATATCAAACAAAATACTACTTTGTTGGAAATGGAATTATATATAAATACAAGCAAAACTGTGTCTTAAAATATAACCATATTAACATAAATAAATGTGTGAACTTAGGATCATAATCATAAATGTACACAATTCGAAATTTAGTTTGAAAACCCCAATTACAAAATGGCGATTTCACCTATATCATATTTTCTCAAATTTCATATCTGTGTATTATATTTAATTTGTGCTTCTATGCTCACTTCTTTCGCTTCATATGTGTCAAACAGAATTGCTGTAAAATTATGAAATCCTTGTCTTAACTTCTTAAATTATTACTTAAACCAAAGTAAGATTATATTAAAAAATGCGTATTGAAGCTTGCTACTTTTGCTCATCTAGGATATATCCTGGTCATGGCATACAATTCATCAGAAACGATAGTAAAGTAAGAATTTTTCTTTTAATAGGTTATGTTTTTGAAACATGTAACTTATTTTTACAGATTTTCAAATTTTGTCGATCAAAATGCCACGCGGCCTTTAAAAAGAAGAAGAATCCGCGTAAAACGAAGTGGACGAAAGCATATAGGAAAACAGTGGGCAAAGAATTGGCAATTGACCCATCGTTTGAATTTGAAAAACGTAGGAATGTTCCAGTGAAATATGATCGGGAAACGTGGACAAAGGCCATTGATGCTATGAAGAAAGTTAATACAATTAAAACAAAAAGGCAAAATGCTTATATTATGCAAAGATTGCGTAAAGGTAGAGAATTAGAGAATGAAAGAGACATCAAAGAAGTACAAAGAGATATGTCCCTTATACGATCACCTGCTGCTGGTCTTAAAGAAAGAAAAGATGCTGAAGCAGAACTTGAGAATATGGCAGAAAGTGATGTTGAGATGGAAGAAGGTATTGTTGAAGATGGCGGTGAAGTTACGTTATGAATTAATATAATTTAATATCTCATTTGTATTTTTATTTCAATAATAAGGAAAGATATTAAACATGGTTTTTTTCTTTATCAGTTATGTCAGGATTGGGTAATGCTGCAGTTTAAGGCTCTCATTTTACGTGGCTCATCCGTGCGTGCGCATAATAAGACAATGTTGCCAGATTAGAATATCACTATTAAATGAAACATGCTCAAGGCTTGTTCCAACACTCACAGGAAACCATAAATTTACCGTCCAGTACAAAAAAAAAGCCCCAGCATATTGTGCCGGTACTGTATGGTAAATTTGCGATTTTCTGTGGGTGTTGAAACAAAGCTTAAATTGTTAAGCATAGCCGCGTTATTACGAAGAATGAGCTAAGGCAGCACGTTCCAAAGCCGTTAAAACACTTTATTTCAAACTAATTTTATTAATGAAAACACAAAAACGTCCAACAACTACACTAGCAACTTTTTCTCTACTGATTATGCGCACTCTGTCGACAACCTAAGACAATAAGAGGCGCGAAATTTTACAATTTTGAATCTAAATTAAGCAGCTTTCCGGACAATAAAACACTTAATTCTATAAAAATACAGTTTATTACAATGATATATACATATATTTTTGTCACTTTTAAAGTAATTAGTTAAAATAATATCACAACTAGACATCTAAAAGTAAAAGCTTATGTTAGTAACAATAATTCAAAATATGTATATCTACTTACGTAAAACTTTTATTAACACACTCATTAATATGAATCCTGTAATAACTGCAAGAAATTGAAATACTCCAGCAGCTTTCTTTCCTTGTATTTGGTGCCACTGAGCCCTTTCACGGGGTAAAACTTCTGACACTGTTATATACAGCAGAGTACCACCAGCTAAAGCCTATGGTGAAACATTATTAATTTACAAAAATGTGTTACGAGTGAATATCATTAAAATGTACCTGTAAGATTGGTATTAATAATAGTGGTAATCGTTCATTTAAATCTGTTATACTTAAGCCTAAAGCAATGCCCAATGCAGAACCAAAAGAAAACATAATAATTGCAGTAAAATACTGACAGGCTGTTGTCTGTGCTGATGACGATAACTCTGTACCTAGACAGAATCCCACTACAAGTTTATGCGATGCAATTGCAGCTAACATTAGTAACACCTACAAAAAATGATGCTTGTTTCAGAATGTTGTAATATCACATTATTATAAAAAACCTGAGATGTAGAATCTTCTAATCCAACAGCTAATCCTTCTAATATAGCATGTACCGTTAATGCAATTATTAAACTAACCGATGCAGTATTTGTAGTGCGACATGGTTCTTGATGTCCGATATGGCACATTTGCGATGGATTAAATTCAGTAACATGATGTGAAGGTTCATATGTAGAAGATGATGTCGTAGGAGTTGCTTCGTGAAACATATCATCGTTACTTTTATAATTTAAATTATAAGGTGGTTGTCGTAGTAATTGCGCTTCTCTTGTTGCGCCATAATCATTACAAGCACCAGTAGAATGTCTTCTAGCAGCCCTTAAAAGGGGTTTATTTTCATGTTGAGAATGTTCAGCATGATGTGAGGAGCTCTTGAATAGGTGCACTGCTTCGTCAATGCAATATAATATGAAGAAGCCTGCGCAGAAAAATAATTCTGCATACTCTGAGTAATCTGTAAGGGATTCTCTTACTTCAGGTAGCATATGAACCATTGAAGTTGAAAATAAAACACCAGCTCCAAAACAGAGCAATGTGGATAAAAATAATGGATAGTTATTTCTACTAAATCTTGTAAGGAGTATTGGCAGCAATCCCATGGAAAGACTACCCAATCCAAGGGCTATCATTGCAGTTACTTTAGCTTCGATTAAATTCATTTTGATATTTTTGTTTATTCACAACTCTTACACAAAGGAACTATATACTCCTTAAGATGTAACATATACACACACACACTAATAGTTTATAATTTACAAGTAATATTAGAAAGTAGTTGGATTAAAGAGTTGATAAGAATTTGTGTTATCTCAGTCTATAATTAATTAGTAGCAATATGTGATAGAAAGCATTTCATAAAAACACTATAGTCTGATTACTTTGTATCAATAAAAACTACTACATACAGCTACATTTATACACAACTAATATTCATAAAAACGATCTCATATTTTTTTCTAAATTTATATCTCATGGTAATTTATAGCTAAAATTACACCAAACTATTATTTGAAATACTGCAGTTATAGTCCATTCACTGTAAGTTCCGTCTTTTTAAAGGGCACTTCCCCTCCACAGTGATGCCAAATCCGCCAAACTGACGTTAGCCAATATAGGTTAGAAATCACAAGATTTTTAAATCACCGAATAAAACCAATAAAATATGGGAGTAATTAGTCATTCTGTAAATTTAGGCAAATTTCTGGATATTTCTATAGTTATTCCTGTTATCAATGCAAGATTTCAAAAATTCATAAATTACGATTGCGAAATTATAAACGGATTTACATTGCTAGAGGATAAGTAATGGTTTTAACCTGCAAAATTTTCAGATACAAGACGTTATATTAACTTGACCAATACACCTTGAAGTATTACTCTATCAGAATAACAAAAAAAGGGAATGCATCAAATACAGAAAGAAATAAATGCGAAACAACTAGACTGTTTATTAAATTTGTTGAATACATTATGCAAGACATATAAAATTCATTCAAGTCATTTATTGCTGTAGTGAGAAATATACAAGAGAAACAAGTGGTTATCTGGATTTTAAATACATAGGTGCGAAATGAGTACAAATGTAATTAAATATGTGAAAACTCAATATTCATTCTCAGGTTCCGAACTTGAGATAATTTCTTCATCTGAAGATTCCCCTTCAAGGTTTATTATCAAAGGTAACACCTCTCTTGTCAAACCAATTTCTCTCTCCCACCATTCAATGACAGTGTTTTCTGTATGGTTAACAGTATTGGACCACATTTCCGTTGTAATGTGGTCAATGACTCTTGCCACATACTCAAACACTTTTCCATTCCAGATCATCTCTTCCGTAGATTGTTATAGTAACTTACTTATACCCCAAATGTTAATAGCATGAATATGCATGTACGGCATCGCAAAACTCTATGTCCGTACTGTGTGCCATTTCATCCACAGCAATAAATTTTGTTGGTTTATGCTAAAATGTAATATATAGATGCTATTATCTGAAAAATAGTAAAACAACTTAATTCATTAAAAGATACAATTTATACAATCGATCATATACAATGTTGTTTTGTCAGCTTTTAAGTAATTTGTTTAATATATCACAACTAGACATCTAAAAATAACGCTTTGTTATAACAATATTCAAATAGTATATCATACTTTACGTAAACTTTTTAAACACATAATTTAATCCTGTAATACTGCAAGAAATTGAAATACTCCGCATCTTTCTTCCTTGTATTGTGCCATTGAGCTTTAGTGGGTAAAATTCATGACTGTATAACAGCGAATACAACCACTAGCTATGTGAACTATTAATTTACAAAATTGTACATGAATATCATGTAATGTACCTAAGATTGGTATAATAATAGTGTCATCGTTCATTTAATTGTTATTAACACTTAGCCTAACGCATGTCAATGCAGACAAAGAACAACATATCCATTGCTAAATACTACAGCTGTTGTCTTGCTGATGACGATAACCGTACCTAGACAGAATCCCACTACATTTTATCATGCAATTGCAGCACATTAGTAACACTAAAAATATGCTTTTCAGAAGTTGTAAATCACATTATTAAAAAACGCAGATCGTAGAATCGTCTAATCCAACAGCTATCTTGCTATGATAGCATGTACCGTTAATTGCAATTATTAAACAACCGAGCAGTATTTGTATGCGACATGTTTCTTGATGTCCGATATGGCATTGCCAGATGGAAAATTCATCATCATGATGTGAAGTTATATGTAAAGAGATGTCGTAGGTTGCTTCTGAAACATATCAATCGTTACTTTATAATTTAATATTATAGGTGTTGTCGTAAGTAATTGAGTTTGCTTGTTGCGGCATATCTACAACACAGTAGAATCATCTAGCAGCCCTTAAAGGTTTATTTCATGTCTGAGTATGTTCAGCTATGATGGGGAGTCTTGTATGTGCTGCTTCGTCAATGACAAAGTAATATGAATGAAGCGGCGAGAATAATCTGCATACTCTCTATAATCTGTAAGGGATCTCTTATCAGGTAATAATACATTGAATTGAAAATAATACCTACTCAAACAGAGCAATGGGAAAATAATGGATAGTTATTCTACTAAATCTTTAAGAGTATTGGCAGCATTCCCATGGAATTTACACCAATCCAGGCTATCATTGCAAGTTACTTTAGTTCGTAAAATCATTTGATTTATTGTATATTCACAACTCTTACACAAAGGCAACAATGAATAACACCTCAAGAGTAACAATACACACAACACACTAATAGTTTATAGTTCAAGTAATATTAGAAGAGTTGTGGATTAAGAGTGAAGAATTTGTGTTATCTCAGTTCTATATTAATTAGCTTACAATATGTGATAGAAGTTTCATTAAACACTTAGTCTGATTATTTGTATAATTCAAAATACGTTAAATTAGCTCTTTAACACAACTAATTATTCTTAAAACGATCTCATATTTTTTTCTAAATTTATATCTCATGGTAATTTATAGCTAAAATTACACCAAACTATTATTTGAAATACTGCAGTTAATAACTATACCAAAACAATATAAAAACTTTAAAACTGTTTTTATTAATTTGATTTTTAATCACATATTATTTTTTTATTTATTTATCTTCACATGACCAATTAAACCGACCCGACTAATGTTTTATACAGCGTGGTGCAAAAGTTTTGAACAGGAGCACCAAAAGTGGCACGTTAAATATAATTTTATTTATTCGAAAGTACCTATTTTACCAACAGCATTTTAAACTTTGATTAATGACATACTAAAATGTATTTTTAAGTGAATAAACAATATACAGCAAATAACTTAAATTGGGTAATAGAAATCTGAATCTAGATTGTTTTATCATTAAAATTGTTTGTATGACCTCTTTTTGATACTTACATCGACAAGGTCATATGTAAAGATAAGTATACATGTGTAATACATTTAAAATTCTAATGCATTTGTCGCAGTTGAATATACAGAAAATATCGATTTTAACAATTACTCAGTTTAACTTTTATTGTATTATTTTAAAATTTTAAATAATGTAGGGTATAAACGATTTATTTTAAGTAGATCGATGATTTCTTGGTCTGTAATAAAAAGCAAAATAATAGTCATAAAAATTCAATGTGTTTGAAAAAAGAAGGCAAATTATTTGGAAATAACGAATACCCACAAGGCGAGTTCGGGTATTCGTTCGGAGTAACTCCATTTACTCCAAATACCCTGCTCGCACTCTTTCGCTTTCGGGAATGTCGTAGAGTTACTCCATTCATTCGTTTAAGAGTATGGGTTGAGTGACCTACTCTTGCTCTACTCCTAATCCCCTCCACGTGCTATGTACTCTTGATCTGCTCCGAACGAATACCCGAACTCAGCTACAGTAGACAACCAAAATAACAAAAACTGTTATTTCTCAAAAATTCCCAACATGTGCATATAAAGAAATTATCAAAATTAAAAGGGAATTTTTCCGTGGATATACCACAGTAGATGAAATTTGAAACACCATTATACTCTAGAAATAAAAATACAGTCGAATGAATGGACTTCTCCCGAGGAACATGCCCCACGAAGGCAATAATAGTTTTTTCGGCCAATAAAGTCATGGCCACAGTTTTTTGGGATTCCAAAGGTGTTATCTTTATTGATTATTTACAAAAAGGAAAAACAATAATTGGCCAATATTATGCTGATTGGCTAACATGTTTTGATGCCGAAAAACGACGGCATTTGTTGAAGAGAAGAGTGTTGTTCCATCACGGTAATGCGCCGTTTCATTCGTCCGCTGTTGCTACAACAAAATTAGTCGAATTGCGCAATTTGCTGCCTCATCCACCATATTCACTAGATCTGGCTCCCAATGTTTTTTTCTCGTTTCTAAGTTTCAAAGAATGGCTCGACGGAAAGAGATTTCAAACAAATGAAGAGGTGATATCCGAGACAAATGCGTATTTTAAAAAGTTTCCGACTGGTTACTTTTTTGATGGTTTGAAAAAATTGGAAACTCGCTGGGCTAAGTGTGTAGAATTAAAAATAAAATATATTTTTTAAGTACAGTATAATAACTTTTTTATTGAAAAGTCACTTTCATCAAATCGTTCTCGTATGATAACTGTTTCAAAAAATTCTAAAATATACAATCAAAAATGCAATATTTTTCAAAAAAATCAAAAGATTTGGTCTTTATTTTTGTCCACAATAAATCTAAAAATGTTTCGTTCTTTCTTAGGTAGAGGGCAACCCCATGTTGAAATGGGAAAACTTCTACAAATGTTTGAAATTAAAATTAGAAATATCGAAAATTCTCGGAAATCTATAAAGATATGCCGAAAACCGCTTAGGGTGACGGTTTCTATGAAACTAAAGTCAAGGTAATTTTTTTTTAATATCGGTGACTGATGCAACTTATTAATAATGGTATTTACATTTACCTCAACACTATTGAAAATGTGGTACCTACTTGCAATTCTTTAAATTTGGCGGTTGATTAAAGTTCTAGTAACAAACATGAACCGAGTTCGAATATTCGATCGGAGCAGATCAAGAGTAAAGAGCACGCGGAGTGGATCAGGAGTAGAGCAAGAGTGGATCACTCAAATCATACTCCTAAACGAACATTGAGTACTCCCTTTAGTAATGTTCTATCATTCCCGAACTTGGATGGAGTAACTTTACGACATCTCCGAACGTCAAAGAGCGCGAGTAGGGTACTTGGAGTAACTAGAGTTACTCTGAACGAATATCCGAACTCACCTATTGTTCACATTCAGCGGGCACAACCGTTCTGGAACAGTTGAGTGAATAACCAATGAAAATTCAAGGTCACATATTCTTATTAGCTATTCACTTAACTCTTTCACAACTGTTGAATGCTATCATATTCGCAGGCATTACGCTAAAGATAGGTTTATAATAGAGCAGCGATACTTGATGAGAACGGCAAGTGGGCAAAATCGGTGCGCATTACGAAAAGGTACAACGCTCGGCGATTGGCTCATTTTCCTACCTCACCGATTTTATCGATTATCGCAGCTCCACTATAACCGCATTTTAAGAAATTGGCGAATATGTCATTTATTGCTGGAAGTAACATGTTTTCACCTCGCAACTGCAAAAACGTTATTGCACAGTCAAGAATACACGGCTTACCATACCGTTAGAAGTTTAATATTAAATTAGTGTTGTCAACAACGAAATCCCTTTTTGCGTGTGAATACGTTTTAAAAGACCTGGGTTAAGTAAAGAATGGAAGTTATTGGATTGCTTGACTAAACCATATACATTTTTTAGTTTTTGTTTCAGTTAAATCGCAAGATTTGCAACTGTCTGCATTAACTGTTCATGACGAATGCAGCTTGCAAACGTAACTCCCATTGTAATACTTTCCCTACACGCACGGTATACATCAGAAATTGGCAACGCATGCTCCCAAAACCATATATTTTAAGTAACTTGAAATCATCCTTTGCAAATTAATATTTAAACTGCAACTTATAAAACTATCATCAATAAGGATAAGATTAAAAAAAAATAGAATGAATCTTATCTTCGAAATAAAATTCCTACGTGGAACTTGGCAAAAGATAAACACAATATGCGCCACTACTTTTTCAGTATTATTGAATAAAAATGATCAAATTTGTATCTATACCTTGATCCTTGTGGTTCTTGCAAAACATTATGAAAATGCGGCCCTTTGTTGAAAAAAAATTGCTCTTCAATAGATTCAGGTACCGTTACATTCGCTTAAAATTTTCGTTTCCAACGAATTAATATAAAAAATAACTCCTTCTAAATCTACGTTAAATCCTTTTATACAGCAAAGAAGACAAGAAAAAATTAGCGAAATGAAGAATTTATTTCGTTTCTTTGTATATAAATACATATTTTAGTCTTATTATAGTTAAATATAAACATAATTCGCATAGCAAATTGTCTATTTGAGACAAAAACAAAAAATTTTGCAGTGTGAATTGTATTTACCGAAGTAACAAATTAATCAAAGACAATTCCATTAGTCAATGTTAAAAGGCTAGTTTATTTTTCAATTTCTCGCTAGTTAACGCATGTGCACAACTCCTTGTCTGACAAGCGACAGTTTGCGCATGACTTTTACAATCATATTAAAACCAGTAAGAAAAGAAAATCTTAATACTAATATGGCATTGTCTCTGATTGGTTTGTTATTTTTGCTACATAACATGAAAACAAAAGCTCCGATTCGATTTTCTTCATCTTATGATGGCGATCTAGACCATGATCTTTCATTATTATTCTTACTGGAAGTGCCAGGCATCGACCAAGATCTTGACCTTTGACTTCTTAATTTATTCGGCGAAACGAACTTAGAACTATCCACCGACGCTTTGCTCCTAGATCTCGACTTCCTTCGACTTCTTGACCTACTTTTAGATTTATTCCGGTCTCTATGTGATGACCTTGTGCGATGAGAGCTTATGGAACGTCTGGATTTTTGCCTTGATTTTGAACGTGATTTGCTGCGAGAATACGACCTTCTGGAACGACTACGAGAATATGATCGACGCGATCTGCTGTAAGACCTTCGTCTTGATCTAGATCTTCTGTGATTGGATCTGGATCGACTTCGAGATCTACTATAGCTACGCGTATCTCTATCGTCGTGTTCTTTGAGGAATTTTTGAAAGTATCGGTAATATTCGGCTTGTAATTCCGGAGGATAATAATTTACACTCTTATTGTAGCCTCTATAATTTGGATTATATCCGCCTCTGCCTCTTCTATAGCCTAGTAAACATAAAAGAAAGATTAATTGAATGAAAACTAGTACGCGATTTTATATAAAACGTTAAGTAAAAGGTTTTAACATCATTAGTCATTTTTGGGAGAGAATACTAAGAAGTAAGCTTTACTTTATAATTCATTGCTATTCTTGTATATTCAACGTAGTTTAATAGAATAATCATTTGGGTTACCTACATTTCACTGATGCGATTAATTGAAAGTTCTGCAAAAGTTTCTTGTAAGTTTTTTATTAGACTTTAGAAACGTGACATTAATAAAATTACGTTTTCCTTAAGGACTTTTTATAATTTCCTTTTGTTGATTGATTTTTAGACTTTGTACCATTTCAAACAGCGTTTCTTAACTTTTTTTGATCAGGAGCCGCTAAAACAACTTTTAATCTTTTTAGAGTCTAAAATTTGATTTAATTTTAAATTATTGAATATGCCGAAGTTTTGAAATAAAGAAACCATATTTTTCTGTAACTAACAACTTCGCAGACTTCAGGTTAAGAACCATAGGTTTAAAAGACAGATTTGTTTGAAATGGAATAATTATTCTTTCCTATTATTTTACCTAGTATAACTTTTCCTAGTAAAATTTGTAATTGCTAATTAAAACAAGTGAATGTACTATTGTCACTTACCTATTTAAATTTTACTCATTTCATAATCAAGAAATAAAAAAAAATTTTGATCTCGTTTGTTTTCCCATCTAATTATTTAAGCTGTCATTTACCTCTTGATGGGCCAGCTCCTTTAAAATAACCTCTGCCTTTTGGCTGGTATGGAAAATAAGACTGCTCCCTAACTGGAAGGCCAACAGGTGTAAAGTAAGAGTACATAGGATTTTGCATTTGTGGATATTGTGGGTACAACATGGAATAATCATTAGGAACATTTTGTGGTTCATTTTTCTTTCCTAAAAAATGAAATAACCATTAGAAAAAACAAGCAATACAAATAAAATTAAGTTGTATAAGTGCTTTACCGTTTTCTGTTCCATCTACTGATACTGAGGTGTCGGAACTTGACGAATCACGTCTTGATTTGACTTTTTCGGATAAGATTGTTTTGAGGACAACACGCCCTGCGATGCTGTGATGCAAACTGTTCTGTCTGCTGTTGACTTCTTTCTCTGAAGATCTTTTGTATCGAGACAACTGGTAATTAAAGATAAATCATGTAATTTTTATGATAGGTGTTTTTCATTTGCTATTGTATACGGTATTTTTTCAACGGTATATTATATAAAGTAAAATTACTCTTGGTTTTAACTCTAATTGCATTACTATTATTATAGACTTTAAACATTAAGGAACAGAAATAAAGGTACAGATTGTTGTTTTACAAGAGTTAGTAATAAATAAACTGCTTTATAAAAGATATATACAGTAAAATCTCTAGCAACAGATAACTCTTTTGAACGGACCCCTCGTTTAAACGGACATTTTTGTTGGTAGCATTTCTAACTAATACATTTTAAAAACAAGAGGAACCCAATTAAACGAATCAATCATTAAACAGGCACAGCACTTGGAGAACAGTACATAATAGAGAAATTGCGTAATATGCATCCATACATGTTGTCAAGCAAATCTGATTTAATAGCTACGTACGTATATTAAATATACGTCACGCAGTGGGTCTACCAGAGAGGTAGGCCACTGATATCAGGGTCTACTAGAACTTTCAAGGTCACGTACACCATCAGCACTGGCAATCAGTCTAGTGGTAAAGATTTAAAACGTTTTATGCATCAATCAGTCTTATATTTTTTACAGGAGATTTATTTTAAAACGTACTAAACGAGAAATTATTTATTTACATCCAACCACATTTAATGAGGTGTTGTGATATCTTACAGTAGCGTAGTGTTCCAGTATGTGATTTTGAAATTTTTTGTGTATTGAAAACAAATCAAGAAGCTCTCGAAATTTGTAAATTTTGTTCAAAATAAAAACCAATTATCAATGAAATGCGATAAATTTTGAAATGTTACTCAGAATCTTTTTGAAAGATGTTGGACTGAAAATAGATTAATTTATAAGTGATTTGGAAAACCGATGGCATTCAGCTCTTTAATAACCTTAGAGCTTCTGAGGCAAAGTTAACAAATTGCTGTGCTTATCTTCTTTATTTGTATATTCTAGGATTTCTTAGTTGAATAAATGTTAAGTACTGAATAAAAACAATATTGCATTCATATTTCCATAAAGCAGACAAAAACTGGAGCACTATTGGCGTATATTTATAAGAAACTGAATTGTATTTACCCAATAAAACATAATTACTAGACTGCGGACCGAAGACCATGCATATCAAATTTGTACTATTAAATTTTTTGAAATATTGCTTGTCCTAAAGCTTGATGGCCTTTGGATATTTGGATATAATTCCGCCAATTAGTATTATATGTCCAAAAACAAACTTATTTATGTAATAGTAAAAAATCTTTATCTAATTAATGAAATACTTTGGAACAAGCTTCTTAACCAACAGAAATATTATCTTTGCAAGATACATAACTTTTGGCGTTATTGGCAGTTTAATTATATTTCCGGTGTCACCGGAAGTAGTGTCAACTTTCTTATGAAAATAAAAAAGTTGACACTACTGTTTGTCACAATGTTTCTATAGACAAATAGAAACATTGTGAGAAACTGTTTAAGAGAAAACGATGCTTAGATAATGTATGTGTAGTCGTCGGTCCGCAGTCTAATAATTACCAACATCATGTATTACCTCATCATTTGCTATAGTATTCTTTTCTTTATCACCCTGGTCTTCCTGTTTATTCTAGAACAGACAAAGATAGTAAGTAATAACTACCATATTTATATTAATTTATCTCACTTTCACTCTTCTAAACAATTCCTCGATCAAGCGAATCGCTTCTAGTTTCCTCTGCGCCTTCAGTAGCTTCTTTTCTTCCTTAGCTATTTTGTCATTGATTTCATCCGCATCTTTTATCTTCAGCTGTGCCAAAATCTTCGTTTTTCGATTTTCTTCCCTTTCGCGTCTTCTTCGTTCTTTTTCTTTCTTCTGATCTAACTCTTTTTGCCTACAATTTGTAATTCCAACCTAACTGAGCACAAACACAATGCCTTTCAAAGAATTGCAGAGAATGTTAAATGCTCATGTTAGAAAGTACCGATAAATTAAATAATTATACAATAAAAACAACCCAACCTTTCAACTTCTTCTCTTTTGTGTTGAGATTCTTTTTCTATCTGTTCCTTTTCTTCTTTTTCCCTCTGCTTTCGAATTAGTCTTTCCCTAACGATTTCACGCCTTTTAATTGAACCCTCGCTCATGTGCTTAGTTTTATCAAAATCAACTTTGATATTAACCATATACATTTCGTTAAAATCTACATCTTTATGCAATAATTTCATGCCTCGAAAAGCATCCATTGCTCTTGAAAATCCTATGTAATCTTTAAATTGCACATAACCCTCGAAGAAGTCTTTGTCATCAAAAGAAAATGTTTGTAATCCAGATATTTGTGATTTCATCTTATTTCTATATGGATCACAAATTGGTATGTCTACATGACGAATTCTACCAAATTTCTCAAAAATGCGATAAAATATTTTTTCTGATGGCCTCGGGTCCTCTTCTCCCAATAAATGGTACGGTATAAACCACCGTATTGGAAGATTTGAAATATGCATAGTATCAGGTCGTTCACCTGGTTTCATTTCATTCATATCTTTTGCGTCTCTAAAGAAAGAATCCCAAATATGCTTATTCGGGAAATCGAGCTTAGCTTGAGATGCACGTACTTTAAAGAGGTCATGGAAGTCTTTTAATTTTATCAATTTATTATCAAGCTTATTAATAATTTTGTCTAGTTTACTCTTATCTTCTAATTCAGCATGAAATCTGATGATTTCAATTGTGTTTTTGGACACTTTGAGTACAGAATATTCTTCAGGTGTAATCAAAGATCGCAACTTTTCCATTAATTCCCAATTGGAAATAACTTTTCCTACTAATTTTGTTGGTAGATGTACAGTGATAGTAATTTGTGCCATTGGCTTCAAATAAAGCTGCTGCGGAAGATATAATGGAACAGCATCCGCCGTAAAAGAACATTTCTGAAAAGCATTCATGATTTGTTACACAAACTTTGCTTTCTATAACTCCTTTCATGGATTTTGATAATAGAAGCAAAGTTGGTGTATCAAAATTAAGTGTAGTGTAAAAAATTATAACTTTTTATTATAAAAACAATCAGCTTTATATGCAAAAATAAACACGGTATTTGATGTTTTGACAATTTACTATTTCTAATTTGACAGACATTGTATGTACCATCTTATCTAATTTTCAATTCAAAATACTTGGAAATATAAAATTTTTAGAAGAAGTCATTTATGTATAATTATATCTATATTTATATTAAATAACTGAATGTAGCAAGTTCTGTTAAAATTTTAAATTAAATGTTTAAATTTAAATTATCTGTGATAAGTAACATCGCCTGAATTCAAAAAGTTATAAATCCGAAAATATATCGTATGGAGAAAATTCTTGGGTATAAATATATAAGAAAAGAAAAAATACATTTTTTAAATAATATTTTATCAAATGTTAAAATAATATTTTCCTACAACGAAAAATTTTTTGAGAATTAAAAATTTAAATAATAATATTTGGAGGAAATGTAACAGAATTGGAATAAATGTATTTTAATTCCCGCCAAAACATATTTTGGTTATCTGGTGTTTATTATATATAAATAACAATTACTTTAAATTTAGATTAATATTGAAGAATATATGCAAAAATGTTGGAAGTACAAGACGTTGATCAGCGATTACGTGACATACAACGAGAATACTTAGATTTCTTAGATGATGAGGTGATTAAAAGCTACTTCGTTCTAATTTTGTTCCAAGATAATGTTTTACTTTATAGGAGGACCAAGGCAAATATGCACAATTAGTAAAAAATATGATCAACGAAAAAGGACGCCGATTACATGTTAATGTCAATGATTTACGTAGAAAAAACCCTTTTCGTGCTAATCAGTTGTTAAATAATGCATTTGAAGAACAGGTCGCTTTTCAAAAAGCTCTTAAGGAGTACATATTTACAGTTGCACCAGATTATGGAAAATTTCATGATGATTTCTTTGTCGCATTTGAAGGGAGTTTTGGCAATAAACATATAACACCAAGGTCTCTGCATTCACGTTATTTAGGAAATTTGATATGCGTTGAAGGGATTGTTACAAAATGTATGTGATTGGGCTATAATTTGACTATACCTGTAATTTAAACGGTTTTTGCAGGTTCATTAGTGTATCCTAAAGTAGTTAGAAGTGTTCATTATTGTTCTGCAACTAAGAAAGTAACAGAAAGAAAATATACTGATTTGACATCATTAGAAGCATTTCCAACAAGTGCAGTATACCCTACAAAGGTACTTTATCAGCTTTTTATATAAATTAGTTATTTCTAAGCATCTTGAAAGAAAAATTTACGTTTCTAGGATGAAGATGGTAACGTACTAGAAACAGAGTTTGGTTTATCTGCGTATAAAGATCATCAAACAATCTCAATCCAAGAAATGCCAGAAAAAGCACCTGCAGGACAGTTGCCTCGCTCTGTTGACATTATTTGCGATGATGACTTGGTAGATTGCTGTAAACCGGGAGATAGAATACAGGTGGTTGGAAATTTTAGATGTCTGCCAAATAAGCAGGGTAGTTTTACCGCAGGAACATTTAGGTATGTTAAAATTTAGAAAGATTTAGCGAAACCGCAATTTAATATCACTTGCATTTTGATCTATAAATACACTACCATACTACTAAAAGATCTATAAATACACTACTCATAAGTTTAGTTAATTAGTGTAAAATGCAATAAAATTTAGATCTGGTGGTATTAATTTTCCCTATACCTATGCACTTTTTTAAATAAGGAGAAAACCTGCGTACTTTTGAAAAAATAACAGAATGCGGAATATTTATTTACAATAATTTAGCATATTGAGATAATAAAATCCTTGTCGACTAATATTCGAGGGTAGTTAGTATTGTTAGTTAAAATTTTCCAAAAGACTTTAAAAAGCTTGAGAAGTTGATAGCATATCTAGCGAAATATCAAATACACTGCTAAACAATTGAAGTGAATATCATGAGAATTTCTAAAATGTATATGTAAAAATGATTTTACTTCATATGTTCTTGAACACCAAGCAATTACGACAATTTTTTATTTACTCCCTTGCGTTCACGTGTGCGTGCCTTTTTGAACAGGTTGCTAAAAGGGATATCAATAAACGATTGTCTGGAACAAATAGACGTGCTTGTACTAGTTTCATAGCAATAATTATTAGTAGAGCGAGGTAATCGTCTCTGCGATATATAGGCGTTTCACCGGAGTAGCGGGCTGTGTGCAAAAATCGATTCTCGCTTTGTCAGCATCCGCTTGTTTATTTTTCATTCAGTTTAGGAAACGAGAGCGTGCGTTGTATTTTGTGTTACGTGTTATTCGTTATAAATATGTAATTATTAATTTAAAATATGTAATGTGAACTAGGCTGAAAAACGGCCCTTAGCTGTCACAGTAAATAAGTTTATCTGTGACTTTCCGGATTTGTTCTACGACGGTGCTAAAATAGTTTATGAACTGTGCGAGAAACATTTGATGTGCTGGGATAAGGCGGGCTGTAACAAACATGTAAGTATCGAAAAACACTGAAATAGAAAAAAGGGCGTGCCAACGAGAACTGCCTTCATTTTCGATTTACTTGTCATGATGATAACCTATAATTTGTCACTTAGCTTACTCGAAAAAGAGCCGTTTCAGAATTTTTGGTATAAGTACAACCCAGAGTTAAAGTTGCCAACTACGAAAACGAAACGTAAGCATGTTTTATTTGTACGCGAAGACATGAAAAAAGAAAATCAAATCTACATTAAAAAATCAGTTGCTTTAGTTATGTGTTGACTAGACAACAGATTTTAAAAGAAATTCTGTTCTAAATATCATAGTACGTATACTGGATCCTCAAACCGACATTTCCACTGTTACTAGCTAGCAAAAGACTGGAAAAGTGTACTGGTGCAGCAATTGTGAGGGCGATACTTTACGTACGTTAGAAAACTTTCAAGTCTCACCACGCTTTACGTCTTGCGGCAGAAACTATTCGACAATATTCATCCGAGGTAGATGCATTAACACCAAGTACAAAAAAAAGTGTTTCTTAAATCTGCAAAACCTTTTCGATCGTTTAACGCACAGCATCCTGGTATTCGTGCAGGCAGCTCTTTATTATGCCGAATATTTCAAACAAGTAAAAGCTGTTATTTTACAATTCAATCCTGCTGAAGCTGCAGCTATTAAGGAGAGCCAGACAAAATTTCAAGATATTTCCGTTAAAACAGAGTTACAAAGTATGCGTAACAACTATAGAGGATTACCTGACGCAATAGAACAATTACAAAATAAATCGCTGTCGTTAGTGGAGTCACTGCAAATAGTGGACGAAGTACGTACGCTACTACGCACTTACATAACGCAAAATATAATCGCGTTTTAGAAAAATTCGAGAGTGTGTTAAAGAAAGATTCCGATTTTATCACATTAAAGCAAATTTGTGATTCAAAGAGTATTTTAATCATGCATGTATTACATCCGTACATATCCAACGATCTTTTCCAAAATATAAACACATTTTTTCCATCACGGCAACATCGTTCAACGAGACAACTGTGGAAACATAGCTAATGCTGTCAACTCTTTACGACTCTTATCCAGTGGGTCATAATACTGATAATGGTGTCTCTACATTTAACGCAGCCCGCCAACCTACTTGATAACGCTGCTTAAGAGGGAGAGTGTTTCACAACTTTTGAGATACTATAATTCTTGATTGGTTCTGTTATTTTTATTCGATTTATTACTTATCCTTTGGTACTGTATTAACTGAAGAAAGCGCACATCTGCGCCGCGCAGGGACATTACCTCGCTTTAGTTATTAGTGAAACATTACGAGTGCAAAACTGTACAACTCCATCAATTAGTGCGTTTGTTAAATGAGGGCTTATCTAAACAGGAGGTCGTCAGTCGATGAAATGTTTCACAAAGTGTCGTAAGTCGAACATGGAATAGGTGCATATCTACTGGGTCCACTGCATACACGCATGGTAGATAACGAGAACAGGCTACAACTCCTACTGAAGACCGTTTAATGGTACTCACTGCAAGAAGATATCCGACATACACGGCTTCAAGGATTAACAGCTCTTTTTCGACAAGCCACTGGACAAATGATTAGAAGGAGGTTGCATGCTCGTAATTTAAGGGCAAGAAAACGTGCTATATGCCCTCGGTTGACGAGGGAGTACCGTGCACACAGAAATCGTTGGTCGATTGAACACCGTGACTGGAATCTGGAAAGTTGGAGGTGTTGTCTTTTCGTTGATGATGATCAACGAGGACAGCGATACAACGAAAATTTTATGGTGTCGACTTCTTTCGGTGGAGGGTCTGTTTACGTCTGGGGTGGAATATATTTTTCTGGACGCACTGACTTAGTGATATCAACGAATACATTAATGACATCCGTATGGTATCGCGACATCGTTGTAGAGCCAATCATTATACCATTTGCTCGTGCAATTGGTGAAAAACTCGTTCCGATTGATGGCAATACTCATCCTCACTGTGCTAGGATTGCTAGGTAAATGAACCGATAGAATTCCATGGTATTGAGAAAATGGATTGGCCAGCCTATTCACCAAACATGAACTGCATCAAACACGTCTCGACAGAGATGTTGAAGCAAATCAACCTACTCGAAAAGGCGCTCCAGATATTAGGACAACTAGCTGATGCTTTGCGCCGTGTGTGGCATAACATACCTCAGCTCTTCAATCATTTTATAAGAATTATGCCAATTAGAGCAATGGTTAATGGCACTAAGGCTAGCCAGAGGTGGTCAAACGTGATACTGAAGCTATTTGTCAATGGCCGACAAAATAATTGTTTGACTATTGGTAGTTTATTACTCTTGTTTCTTTTTGGTAAATTTTGATTGTTTTGGTTACTTTTATCATTGTTTTGTTAATATCATAGTGTCATAATAAACAAACTATAACAACTGTAAATATTACAATTTTAGAAATTATTTCATTATCCACTTCAATAGTTGAGCAGTGTATATTAGACAACGAACATGGCAAAACCTGGAAGACCTTAATTCGATACAAAGCAGCTACAAAAGCGTTTATTTAAGCATTTTTCCTTGTTAATATCTTAATTTCCATTTTTGTTTGTATAACAGGACAATAGTTATCGCAAGCAGTATAACACAGTTAAGCAAAGAAGCTAATCCTTCCATATCACACGAAGACATTATTCGCTGCAAGAATTTAGCTAAAAACAATAAGAACGTCTTCAATTTATTAGCAAAATCGTTAGCGCCTTCAATACACGGGCACGAATACATAAAACGTGCAATTTTATGCCTATTATTAGGCGGCGTGGAGAAAGTTTTACCCAACGGCACCAGATTGAGAGGCGATATCAACGTCTTACTAATCGGCGATCCTAGCGTTGCTAAATCCCAACTATTAAGGTATGTGCTGTGCACGGCTCCAAGAGCAATTCCAACGACTGGAAGAGGATCATCCGGAGTGGGTCTAACGGCTGCTGTTACTACAGATCAGGAAACGGGAGAAAGACGATTAGAGGCAGGTGCTATGGTTCTAGCCGATAGAGGTGTAGTTTGCATTGATGAATTCGATAAAATGTCTGATGTGGATAGGACTGCAATACATGAAGTTATGGAACAAGGTCGTGTGACGATCTCAAAAGCCGGTATACATGCCAGTTTAAATGCTAGGTGTTCAGTATTAGCTGCTGCTAATCCGGTATATGGCAAGGTAAGTTTCCTGCATGCATTTTCATTTCATTAATTTTTATTCGTGTATTTCATCAATTTGATTATTAGTATGACCAATATAAGACGCCAATGGAGAATATTGGACTACAAGATTCGTTGCTATCACGTTTTGATTTACTATTTGTTATGTTGGATAGTGTTGATGAGGATCACGACTTAATGATATCTGATCATGTTGTTCGTATGCATAGATATAGGTACGTAGTCCGCATACAATTTTTCTTTAACATTTCTATTGCTAAAAATGTTGTTGTTGTTGGGGGAAATAATATAGGTGCTATGTGATTTGCAAGTACAGGAAACCCTTGAATCTATATATGCTCTTATTTTTAACAGAAATCCATTAGAACAAGATGGTGAAGTTCTCCCAATGGGCTCATCGGTAGACCTTCTAACAACACATCGGCCAGACCTTAACGACACCGAGAAAGAAACCCCAATGTACGAAAAATATGACCCTCTATTACACGGAGGCAGTCGCAAACGTACAGACAAGGTCTTAAGTGTAGATTTCATGCGCAAATACATTCATTTCGTTAAAATCTTGAAGCCCACGCTAACGGAAGAGGCATCTGAATTAATTGCCGATGAATATTCTAAGTTACGATCCGAAGATGTATTGGAATCGGACGTTGCTAGAACACAACCGGTTACCGCAAGAACATTAGAGACCATGATCCGTTTAGCTACAGCTCATGCAAAAGCTAGGATGTCTAGAAATATTACTGAAGAAGATGCGCATGCTGCTATCGAATTAGTGCAATACGCATACTTTAAAAGGGTGTTGGAAAAGGAGAAAAAGAAAAGAAGGCGCGAAACTGTTAATGAGGAAGGTGGTCAACGTCGACAAAAAAGACAAAGAACTGTAAGTTTAATACTAATACTCTGTCTTTTCAAATGAATCAATCTTTTTAATTTCAATGAAGTCAACCTTTTATCAATTGAAGAAAGGACAAAATAAATGTTGGAATTAATTTATTAGCTTAAATTACACTTTACAAGTGCACCTCCTAGATTAAAGTCATTTACAAATGAACTATGTTTAAATATTTCACATTTTATTATAATTCTATTGATATGTTTAGGGAACTCAAGATGGAGATGCTTCTGAGGATGAAGATCTGGACGATGAAGAAGAGGAGGAGCCACATACGCAAAGCACCAATGGTGGTCAGATCAACGGTGGCCATGAACAAGAATCTACTATCGCCGAAACTGCGTCCGACGAAATGGAAGTAGATTCAGCGCCACCTACAATTTCTAATGAGAGGTAAATGTTAGAATGTTTTGGCCGACTTTTTGGTGACAAAGTTTCCATTGTCGAGGATTTCGATATCACTGTAAACCGTTTTTGTACATTCTTAATCGGTTCTCTGTTTTTTTTCTTTGGTTTTTAATATCACCTACCTATTTACTTCATACTTATGGTAATAATTTAATATACTATTTCAGACTCGGCATTTTCAAAAGTAGTTTGCAACGTACTTTCCGCGAAAATCGATCCCAGTCATTAAACCTATCAAAGGTTCGTGAAGGTGTAAACAGTGGAATGAGCGATCCATTTACACAAAATGAAATAACAGCAGCCATAGATAGTATGACCGAAGATAACCAAATTATGCTGTCCGATGGAATCGTGTTTCTCATTTAGTAAATTGTACGCAATCCTTTGTCTTTTTATACTTACATACATTATCTCCGCAAAAAATAACTGTTGTATATTTTTATACTATTTCCTTTACTTGTGCTTATAATATAGAAATATGTAAATTGTACTGTGAGCATTTAAATAAACTGAATCAATGGATTTAATAAAAAATATATTTTGTGAACATATATAAAAATTTCAATACATTCAAAATTTACAAACAGTGCTGATTTTTATTTTTGCCAATTTTTTTCTAGATTCACTAATTCAGTACAATTTTCCTTTAACTTGTCGGTTAAAATGGATATTGAAATTATCACATTGAACCAGAAAACAAAAAAAAACCTTAAAAGTATTTTAAAAGAAACAAATTTATTTAATTGATTTTCAACCTATTTACAATTTTTCCGCAAGAATTTAGTTAATTATACATGAATGACGTATAATTAAATAAAAAAATTTTCGTACATTAATATAACGTACATGAAATTACAAACAAGCTTTTATATACACGAACAAATAACATCAGTGCCTTCTATAATGCGAATTTGCATGATTCATTCTGGAATCGAAATCGTACCGGTTATTTCTGTTACGGAATACTTGCCCGTATGGTTTATCGTTTCTCCTGTCATAGCCATGATTGAAACCTCTTTCTCTACGTGAAACTGGCGAAATATCAACACGTTTAGAATTCATGCTATTGACTTGCATTTGTCCACTAAGTATCATACTGTTTAGATCGATTGATTTCTGTAAGATAGGCGTGCGTTGTTTATCGTTCTCTTGTAAAACGTGACCTGCCGTGCTTCTAGGTTTTAAAATTAACTTTTTCTGGTACAGTGTGATGCCCTGCATTAAATCCACAGCGTACGGTACCGAAATTTTGTGTTTAAACGTAACAAATGCGTAACAGACTGGTCTGCCATCTTTGTCCGTCGGTATTTTTACTTTCTCGAGAGGTGCCGCTTGTAGAAATAACTCGTACAATAATTCCTCCGTCACTTTCATTGATAGATTACCGCAAAATATCGTCCTTTCTTGATCTTCCATTATTTTAGGTTCTCTAAAGCGAATTAGTCCGAAAATAAAAAGAAACTAGCTTATCGGCAACAGTAAATACAGCCAATAATGGCGGAATTCTTTTGATTGATGACAATTCTGGAAATTGTCAGAAAGTCCAGTTACAGTAGGTTCCTACTTTATCATACGTTCGGAAACCATCGAAAATGTTGTTTGCGACCATACATGAACGTATCCAACATTCAAATACAAAAATATAACCTCAACTTATATGAAATCGTATATAATTAATTTCGTTTCAATTATTTCTGTTATTATGGATTGTGGTGAATTTGATACTTCTAAAAAATTGGAAAATCTTATTAAAAACGTTCCGTTATTACTTTTACCATCTCCTCTCTGGGCTATTCACATAGACCCAAAATACGAATACATTGTAATTTTGCATGTGCAAATGATTAACTTTGAAAAAGTAATAGTCGACAAAGGAATTTTAATTACATATGATCGAATGCAAAAATGTATTAAGACGACAGTTCTAATACATAATGAAATCATATCGATACCTTCACTGGAGTATACGATACACACTATTGCAGATTTATCTCAACTTGTTTATAATTTACATCAGCTAACGCTTTGCAAGAACTCCAATAATCCTTTGGAATATCCTCATTGTTCCAAATACGTTAAAATTGAGAATTACGAAAAACTATGTAGCACTTGTAATTTAACAGCAAATGAAGATTTTTATGAGTATACTAACATAGATAACTTTAATTGTAATCCACAAAGTACTATGGAACCTATTCTCGACAGCTATATTATTGATAATACATGTATAGAAGCTGCTAAGGGTGAATTATCGGATACCTATAATTGCTCATATTGCAACGAAATCTTTACTACTGTAAATGATTTAAATACACATATAGAATTCAAGTGTATGAGTATTAGGAACTACGAGGAAGTTTTGAACAAAGATGTTGAAGTAGAAGTTCAAGAAAGTAATATTTCTAACATAAATGAATGTAATGAATGTGGAAATGATTTTAACTCTGAGGGACAATTGAAAGAAAATGCGACATCACATAGCAGTCGACTATATGTTTGTAGCATATGTAATAAATCTACCAATCGTAGATCGTCACATTACAAGCATGTACTATCACATCAAATTAAAAAGCCAAATTTGTGCAATATTTGTGGAAAAACATTTTGTAGAGGATATAAAATGGAAGATCATATTTTGACGCATTCTGAAGAGAAGCCCTATGAGTGTAGTGTTTGTCATAGAAGATACGCATCTAGAAATAATCTGAGAATTCATGAAGAGTCTCATAAAGGTAAAATTAGATACAGTTATTGTTCAGTTTTGCATGGACGATGATCTTTTGTTTTCATATTGTTTCCAATGTTTCGTTTACATAAATAATTATATCGACATTTTTTCTAAAACTACTGAAAATGGTACATAGAACAAAAAACCAAACATTGTTACAATAAAAACAGAAGAAAAATATCTTTTAAATATCAATATTATTTTTTTATATATAGGAAACCGTCCATATCCATGCAAGATCTGCAATAAAACTTTTACTACCCCAAGTAACTTGAATACCCATGTCAAGAGTGTTCATAATAAAGTGAAACCGCATCAGTGCGGCGTCTGCAATATGTCGTTCTTGTATCCGCAACTCCTGAAGATCCATATGAGGAAACATACAGGGGAAAAGCCCTATAAGTGTGGTACATGTGGCAAATCGTTTTCTAAAAAAATACATCTAACAGTGCATAATAGGGTACATACAGGTGAAAAACCGTTTATTTGTTCCATATGCGGGAAAGGCTTCACCACAACTGGTAATCTAAGTAGTCATAAGAAAGTTCATATTAAAGAAACATGATAGGTAATTAATTAAACTGTTTTTACGTTTAAATATGTGATCTCGTTCGTCATGAGTTTTACTGTTGTATACTGCTGGCTAGAAAAACTTAAACAGTTACTTAAACTTTTGTATATACAGAGCGCAGATGGCACCTAGAATCAATTACGACGCTATTAGCATAAGGGAAACTACGATCTAGTAATATCATTGTATCAATCGCAGATTGCAACACTTTGTAAGTTGTGGAGTGTATTGCTGTCTCCAGTCCGGCACACGACATGCGCGTTGCATCGCACATTTCTCGGGTGATCCTATGTATCGTCCGCACTCTGTATATTCGCATGCAACATTATAATATTCAGGCACTATATAAAATATATTCCAAAGTCTTTCTTTCACTACATTGTAACTATTGACTAATCTAAATAGAAATATCGGATCAATCGAATTTTTTGGCCTAGAGTGTTATTTTTACAACATAGAACATAGCAACGAATTCATTTCTAAAAGAAGGTTTTGAAGTGTAACAGCATTTAATTGAAAAATAAATAGTAGATAGATGTATATTTGAAATAGAATATGAGACGCCATGCATATAACATATTAATACGTAATGCAACTAAACATAAACGTATGTTTGTTTCAATCGTCAATTTCTGTGCGTTTATTGCGCATGCATCAAATTCATGGATCAGTAAATTACGTCGCGGATGTTGGAATGCTTTTTGGAAACGATTGTGAGAGGAAGTTTTTTATGTTATCTACCTAGCTATCAAAACAATACGCTATCGCGACAATTTTCTTATGTTAAGTTTCTGTGATATTTTAAGGTGTCATCTCAAAGTTTGGTTCCAATCGCTTAACGTTTGTCATTTATATACATCAATTTAAAGAAGGGAAAATGAGTGATTTGAATCTTGAACACAGAAGCGTCATATTTCTATCGAAAGAAGCCAGAAACCCGAAGAATATCTATGAGATATTGGTGGAAGTGTACGGAGAAAATAGTCCGTCCTATTTCCAAGTCAAATTTTGGTGCAAGCAGTTCAAATGAGACAGGGAATTCATTTATGATGACCCAAAGTGTAGAAGACCTCTGGAAGCACGAACTGAAGAAATCAACAAAGTTGAAGATTTGGTGTCGATTGACCGCCGAGTAAAACTTGTATTTATTGCCAGAGAAATAGGAATATTAGAAACGAGTGTTTTTAAAATTCTACACGAAGATTTTGGAATGAGCAAAGTGTTGGCACGATGGATTCCCAGACTGCCCAGTCCCGAACAGAAACTATGTAGACAACAAATTTGCGAG
Source organism: Dynastes maya (assembly GCA_029619315.2). NCBI lineage: Eukaryota > Metazoa > Arthropoda > Insecta > Coleoptera > Scarabaeidae > Dynastes > Dynastes maya. The sequence goes on along the minus strand of JAROYE020000004.1, from coordinate 52,140,667 downwards.
GAAAGTTTGACTGGTTTATCCCAAGATGAAGACTTCTATAGAATTATAACCGCGGATGTGCAATGGATTCATAAGGGATCTCCGCCGCCTAAGAAGGTGAAGACGCAATTTTTTGCGAGGAAAGTGACCACAGTTTTCTGGGTCGCGGAGGCGATTCTCTTAATTGATCGCTTAGACTTAGATATCTTCAAATCACATGTATTCAATAAGCAATCTATATACTGATTGTCACCCAAAAATGATTTAATAGCTATGTATCTAATAAAAAAAAGAATAGGAAGAATGAAGTGTTCTCTTCTCTGTTCAGTATGTATAAATAACAGTGGCGAAGCGTTGGGGAGACTAAAAATTACATTGCAAGATAAAAATGCTATCTGTCTAGTCATCTTATCAAAAACTTTTTTTTTAATGTGCTATCATTAGACATTTCGCTTAATAATTCTTTTTGCATGGACAATATTCCTAAATTCACGAATCGGTCATTTGTCAGAATTTCTCGTGTAGTTTTTAATACGCCTAAAAGTTTGCTCTTGCTCCTTTCAATACTTAGAGTTGTAGCAAGTATTGTGAGCACTAAGTGTTTTTCTTTGGAAAGAATATTGACTGTGTGATTGTTTAGTATTGATAGTACTATAATTTTTCTAAAATTGATTTGCGTGGCAAAAATTTTTACGGTAACTCCAAACAACATATTTGCATTTTAATAATTAATAAACCTATTTCGCAAAACTACAAATGAACTAAATTGTGCGATTCTGATAACATTAACTTAAATAACAGTACATACATACATAGGAAGTTTCTTTCATGAAAATATCTAATTAAGGGGATATGCTGGAAACTAAATTGATGAATTTGACAGTTGTTTCATTTGATTTTAAGACAAATTATAACCTACCTGCGGACGGTATATTGCGTATAGGCATAAATTATAACATCTACAAAGTTTAAAATCGGTTATTTACAAATAGCAATTAGCAATTTTTGTAGCTATTTGATAATGACGTAGAATTTTAGCCCAGTGGTTAAAATTCTCTTCGTTATTACTATACACTAAGTAAGTGTGTTAACTACTAAAATTTAACTTAAACTTAACTTACTGGATCTAAAAACACAGAAGGGTGGAAAGAAACACATTATGTGAATCTATGGGGAACGTCTAGAATGTGGGAACGCTTGAGTCGTCGTGTTTCTTGGCTATTGTCAAGTAGATTCACCACAAGGTTGTTAGGGTATTTGCCCAACCTGCTTTGGTATGCCACACTGCACTTCACATAAATTACCTAGTAAATCATTTTAACTAAATAAACAGACACGCTATATCGCTCTACTATACAGGTACTTGTTAATGCCGATTGGGGACACTAGAGTTTTGTTCGCTTGGCCAACACTAACTACTCCAAGTAACCAGTGTAAAGCGATACGTTCGTTGGGCCTGCGTGCATCTGTACACAGCCATACACCGAATTGCACTGACCACTCCAGTGACGTCATTTCACACTACACAGAGTAAAAAGTGTAGCCCGAGCGAACAAACCTTAGGTTTACGTTTACTGTGTGGCTCTTATGTAGGATGATATGGCGGGTATTTTTTTAAATACAAGGAATATGCGCTTGCGCTCTGTGGATGAGACTTGTCTCAGCCGTGCATATGCAGTGAATAGACGCACCGATTCCCCCACTACCAACTTTGCGTGACGCTCTGTTATATATTAACGTTATTATGAAAAGACTATTGTATCCCAGTCTCATGTTTTGCATTAGTAAATTATGTAGATTTATGCCTTACTGTAATAAATGCGTAAATTAATTTAGTTTAGTATACTAAGCTAAATTAATCTAATCTGAATTAATTATAATTAATAATAATTCTACTATAACCGCTTCTTTTTTTCGATAAAAATATTAAGTACGAAGTAGGCGCCATAAATTCTCGGCCTAATGGTCGCGGTACTCAATTTTTGTTACCTGAGACATTTTCATGCACTAGTCACGTTGTCTGTCTAGTAACTAAAAACTGCTACATTTCGAGCCGTAGTATATATAAGGTTCGTTCCAACTACCGATTTCTGTACCAGTTCACACATCGATTATTGCGCGTGCGTTAGATATACATCGTTTGTGAATTAGTACATGAGGTTCGTTCCAACACACTAGTAAACCAGTTTGTGAACCGTCGGGTACATGCGCAAAGCAAATTTGGCGTTCTAACATAACTGAAATGTGTACGAATAGTCGGATGTTCCAACATAAAATTTGACGATGACCGAATCGTTCACTGAATGGTCGAATCGATCCGCAGATTTTTGTGGAACCGCTAGTCAGAGGGATGCGCAGTATGTAATTAGTATATTTATTTGATTTTTTTTTATTGTGGTGCAAATTCAGTAAATGCCCATAAGCCGTTCCAACACGCCACGATACGGAATCGGTCGGAAAGTAATACATTTTTGACGCATGCGTAGAAAACGGTTCATGAACTAATCCATGTATTGTACATGTACGATACACAAACTGCATGTTGGAACGTACCTATGGTGTCGTAGATGTTGGAACGCTTTTTGGAATCGATTGTGTATCGCTATTGAGAAAGAAAATGATGGAGAAGGATGCAACATGCAATATAAATGTTTTCTATTGGCACTCATCCACATTGCGCATGTCAGTACAAACGGTTCTTGCTTGATACGATGTACCGATATGACCGTACAGTAACTGGTACTTGTACGATACAAAGTTAAGTTGGAACACTATTATTATCGTTCAAGGCACGGTACATAACGTCGTTGGAACACTTCATTTGCACTGCGCAGGTACCGGACGGTTTTATAAGCGTGTTGGAACGAACCTATAGTGTAGGCCTCGCACATGTGCAACTGTGACGCAACGGAGTTTGAACACATCTGTATAAGACTGTCAGGCCGAGAATTTATGGCACCTACCTCGTAACTCATTCCATAATTAATACAGAATACCATTCTATAACTATTGGGTAGACTTAGTCTCAAAATCTCCATTGATGCTTTGCCTCTTATAAATAATAATATTACAATTTATACAAATTGATTTTTCGGTTAGTTGCTACAGTTAATTTCTAGGGCTTTTGTGCTTCTCAGAATATTATTAATACAGTAAAGAATTTTATGGTTGAAATAATATTTTTATTTTTTATATTGGTATATAATCTAAAATCCCTTAATAGCCGTGCGCTTTCAATTAGCTCCCTGTTTTAGTTGAACACTTTAAAAGCACTGTCCTGGTACTGTCATATTTAAGCTTTCTCATGTGAAGTATGATTGATTTGTATGTAAAAAAAGAAATTCTCTTTTCTAACAACAAATTAATCATTCGGACTTTGTCCACAAGATTAATGAAATCATACTTGTTTCTAAAAAATCATTAATAACCCGTAACCACAACCAATCTAAACATCCTTATTTAATTTATTCATTCATTTTAATTACTCAAACTTAAAAGAATTCATATTTTACTTAAAAAACAAAGAAGAAAACAATAAAAAAACTAGATCAGTACTAATGTAAATTAATGGAAAACGCATTTCTGAAATTTCGTAGATTAAGATATCAACGTCGATCAGATCCGTTTGACAGGCCGTACAAATCTCTACATAAAACGCATGTTCGATCGCACAATCTGTAATGCCCTTACATAACATGCACGCTTGGAATTGGGCAACACCCTATTCCGCACCTCCACCACCCTTATGGTATACATAGGTAGAATACTTGATTTGAATGAGAGGGTTTGTGTACACGTACGCCAGATACATCGCGCTACACTTTTCCGGCGAGGAAAAACCATTTTTCCCGCGCTCAAAATCGCGTTAAATGCTAACATCTTTTATCTGTTATCAGTAGTAATTAATTCGTAGAATTTTTGTGTTCTTTTCGAGTCGTAACCGTAAAGAAAATATGTAAAAAAAAGTGTACCGGCGTTTTCAAAGGTAGAACGCGCTCTTCATTAATTCAAACACACGGCTTCAAGTCACGCAATGGTATAAGGTAAAACTATTGATCATTGCGGCAAGCAGGGCTATATAACAACACATACAGCGCGCTGAAGTCGATATTCTTTATTTACAATAAGAATTCCCGATGATAAAGTCGTTTGAACGGCGTACGATATAACAGCTGAATTTAAAAATGCCTAGTTAGAAGGGGAGGCGTCGGAAAAAAAAAATAAAAAAACAGGTCTTACTAGAAATGATCAAAACCTACTTTCTACTATGTTTCTACTTTAATTTCTTCACTTTAGGTGAGTGTTAAATTAAAATATTATAAATGGTTTCGTACCGCTATAAATTACTTAATTTTAGGATATGCAATCGATTGCTTCAAATGCATTTCAATAGACAACGACTATCCGCCCTGCGAGGATCCTTTCCATAACAATTATACTCTAGATATTTTCGAATCGCCCTGTATGGGAGGACGTAAAGGTAGGGATGGTTTATTTCCTGCCACCTCCTGTATCAAAATAACGGGTATTTTCGATGATAATGGGCAAACTGTAACTATAAGGGGGTGTGCCCTTGATAGCGGTACTTTGACTACAGACACCGAATTAGTAAGGATGTCACATTGCGGTGGATTTTACTACGATGACAGGTAATATAAATAAATAAACTAAATATTCTTTACAATAAAAAAATTCTAAAACTCCGGAGAAATAAAAAAAAAACTCACACTCTTTGCTCTGATTTGTTCGAAGCGTCCTAACTTTTCTTAAGGGGAAAAACAGGTAATTTATGCGTAAAGAACAAGAAAAAAAAATGTCTCAATTTTGGGATATTTATTGGTTCTTAATGAAACGCTATACAAGAAACAGCGTCAGCCAATCAGGTGCGAGAAGATCGTTGTTATGGTAGCGAAGACTTGACAAATATTGATGATTCTATTAGCTACATTGGGTACAGAACTTGTGTGCAAAATATATGTGCCTTATAACAATAACTTTAAACAACTTCTGCTATATTTAGAAAAGGAAATAAAGAAAATATTAATATTGCTTTTTCTGAAAAAAGAAACAAAGAGAAATACAAAGTTAAACTTTTCCTTTGGGTATATATCCCATTTGAAAGTCAACAAAATGTTTAAACAGATCAATTTTTGTTTCAAGGAAAATATTTTTTGACTTAAAATTGACATTTGACATTTCATCCCGTTTGTTGCATAACGATCTTTTCAAAATGTTCAATTGGGATTATGGGTCACGCGATACATCATTGGAAAGCTTTTTTAATAAAAAATTACATTTCTAAGATTGTTTTATTTTGGCACATATGTTTTCCAACAATAAATGGAAGGAATGAAATAAATTGTAAAGAAAATCAAAATCAAACAAACTCTTATTACCTACACGACATTATTCTTATTCTATCAAAAAACTCAGATGAAGTATTAAGCAGCTGAATATGTCGAAATAAAATGTGGACACATCTTTGATGTGTAAGCTTCCAAGTGACCCCATTTGACAGGTGTTTATAGAAGGGACGACATTTAAAGCAAAAATTGACCTGTCCCATTGCATTTTTCCATGGGGTCATTAACTCAGGAGTTACCCAGATGTTACCCTTTAAAAGGAACACAGTGTAAAATAATCAGATGCGATTTCAGGCCACCTATTAGCGTAGTATTTTTCACTTGACCCGAGCCACAGTTTATCATATGTGAGAATACACTGTGATTGAGCGACCGACCGACGTGATAATAATGCATTGCGGCAATACTTGCATTAACAATTAGTTGTAAATGACACAGTACGTTTAATTAACTAAAAATGTTATCAATTTCAATAGAAGTCGGACTAGACAAAAGTCCTGATTTTGGTAAATTGAAAATAATATTTGCTTTTCACCAAAACGGGGATATTGCTCTTGTTCACAATTTAAACTATAACGAAGATGAAATAAAAAACTTTCACCAGTAGTTTTCTTGTGATGCGTAGAGAAGTTTCTCTCAATACAAAGCTTTGTTGCGAGACAATCGAAGACGAGTTATTTTTGAAAATATAAAAAAGCGCTTGATGGTTACCGCAAATTATACGTTACTTTAATATTTACTTGTTTTCATAGTATCTTGACGAATGAAAACTATTACAAGTAATTATTGCAATATCTTAGTAATGTGTCTTCACACATATAAATATTTGTGTAAACATCATATAGCGTTGAGGATCTTACAAAAATAATGTTTTCCCCTGAGAAAACACTTGTGCCTACGAATTTCCATATTAGTTAATGCATCATCGATTTATCATCTTAAGTCAAATTCTGCATTTATTACATTTTTTGTTAATATCAATACTCAAAAAGAAGAAAAATACTGCAAAAAGCATTGTTTAGCTTGTAATCACATGACATTGAATATTGAAATTCATATTGTAATCTGTTCTTTAATTACCAGTTTTTTCAAAGGCAATTTAAAATTAATCCTGAATATTTTGAAATTTTAGTTGATCATTCACGATAAATCATAAATTTGCCTATTCTGGAATATTCATTGAATAAAATTCATGAAACCTATGGAATTATATAAAATTAGCTAATAGATCTCTTGGTACATATTTAGCAAATAAATAAAAAAGACCAAGAGCCTTTATCTAAGCTTGCCTTTTGGGATGCAGCAACAAAGAAAATATATGAATGTTTACACATGAAAAACGTGCCTAGTAACAATAACCAAAAGTTAATGCTAATATAGTTCATGCTATTGGTGGAACCATTTCCGGCAAGAATAATGTAAGCAGAGAAAATAGCACTAACGCATGGATATGTTTCTGCTTACCGAGCGTCATTAGCGTGGTCTTGAGCGTCATTCTCCGTTGCTTACAATGCGTTTACCTCTCAGTTTATACCACTAATCTCCAAAAATAGCACCGAAATATCTCTTGGCGCCAAGACCTATAATCACGCCGCCTAGAAAGTAGCGAACACAAACCGGAATGCAGATGCCCACCACCTATCGAGCAGCTCATGGGCTGCTTAACACAAGGTGGCGTTGCGCCTAAGCACTACGGAATCTATACGCGTAAGTGATTCCTCAGGCTTACCATGATGTATTAAAAATACACATGAAACAAGTACCTAGTAACAATAACCAAAAAATAATGCTAATATAGCTGATGGTATTGGTAAAATTACACCCGGCGCAAACAATGTAAGTAGAGAAAATAGCACAAACATACGGACATGTTTATACCTACCCGAAGTCATTAGCGTGGTTTCGAACGCTATTCTCCGCTGCTTACATTGAGTTTACCTTTCGGTTTATGCCACTAATTTACAAAAATAGCACTGAACTCTTAGCGCCACTAAGAGTTAAACGCAATGTAAGCAACGGAGAATAGCGCTCGAATCCACGCTGATGACGCCGGGCAGGCAGAAATATGTCCGTGTGTTAGTGCTATTTTCTCTGCTTACATTGTTTTTGCCGGGACTGACTCCAGCAATATCGTGAGCTATATTAGCATTATTTTTTGGTTATATGAATGTTTCTTTGTTGCCTATTTAACTAACCTATATTTTGCACCAACTTACGTAAAATTTTAAGAAGATTCTAAAAGCTATTATAGTCTGAAACTTTGAGAAGCATCGCACTCTTTTTTGTGCAAATTAAAAACATTGTCATTATTTGTAAAAAAAACTCGTATGCGAAATATCGGTTGATTAAATAGAAAACATGCGAACAAGTCCATGTATCTTTTTCTTTGTTGCCGCAACCCAAACATTAACCTTGGATTTACCAATTAATTTTGTTCCTCCTTAAAACTGATAAAATATCTCCGAAATGTCGCCCTAAATGAAATGTTTAAACGAATAGCGAGTAAAAATTCAAACACACTGGCGGCGAAATAATTAAGTACGGGTCATATTATATGAGAAACATTAACATATTATTTCATATTATTATACAAGGGGATAGTCAAGTAATTTGTGCTCAATAACTAAAAAGTCTTTTGACAAATATGCGTCGTATGGGTCACGTCTTTGAGTGGGGGACAATTATTATGAAGAATAGAAAATGGCCCTACTCTCATAAAAAATCTTTTGAAGGCTTATTTACAAAAAAAGAAGTGATAGAAGTCGTGGAGTGTTTTGAAACAACACAACATAACAGAAAACGACCCTGTAGAACATCCAGAATAAGTTTCTTAGAAAACATATTGCCCTTATTAAATTGTGACTCTTGACTGAAACATATGCCTTTCTGTCATCATCTATTTTATAAGATGTGAACAAGCTATAAATCTGTTTTGCCTTTTTTAGGTACGTCCGAGGATGTGTACAAAGCTGTAACGACGCAGATGCTTGCAATACAGGAAACCAAATTCCGGTCCAATACATAATCAACATATTATGTGCTTTCTATTGCCTTTTCATTATTAACTTTTATACCAATATTTTGTAATAATAGTCCAGCTTAAAGTGTTTTTTACATTTACATCAACATAATCATGGAAATACACAACATACACACAACACACAAAAAAAGAAGGAACAGGGAAACTAACCAATAAAAAGTCTTTGTTTTATAGTGCTCTCATTTACTCCTCTTTTTTTTCCTTGTTGCATTCGTACTTCGAAATTAGTTTATAAATACAAAGTTTATATGAAAATAAATGTAAGCACAGGAGATATTTCAATCTTACAGACAAAAATATTTAAAAATACATATAAAATACTTATTACGAAGTGCTAAACTTCGGTTTAGTCTCTTGATCAGTTACCGTTCGTATATAAATGGTATCCTCCGGTAACGGAGTTGGAGGATTATCTTCACTTAAGAAGTACGAGCAAGCAATTGCCAGAACAGATCCTATAATAAATGTTGATCTTTAAGATACAATTAAACACATTTCAATTGCTTACCATTGTGACTAAAGCTAAGAGAGGTAACTGAGGTATGATACTGATGAAACTGACATAGTCTCTTCTTATTAAAACCATCCCAAATATTCACATACCCATCCGAACCCCCCGTAGCAAAAGTATTATGCGTTGGATGAAAACTAAAACAATTCAGTTGATAACATTAATAGTACTAAATTAGAAATTGAAGAAGTGTACTTATTTACCTTATAGCATTAACAGGATATATCTTTTCAAGTCCATCTTCTTTTATTCTATGACATTTAAAAGCATATTTCTTTTTCTGTATTTCAGGATTCGTATCCAGATATTCCACAGCAACTCTACCTTCTATACTGCTTAAAACAAATCCTTGCTTGTTTGGAAAACATCTTATTGCCCTTGTCTGATATTTTAAACTTGATTCTCGTTTTTGTAATGTGTATGCCATATTTCGAATATCCCAAACCAATATTTTACGACCAGCTGTGCCAACAACTAATTTCTCTCCACATACACCCATTGTGTACACTTTCTCGCTCTGGTTATAGTTTCCACTACATAATGACGTTCTTGGATCCCATAATTTTAAGTAATGATCCCAACTTCCAGTGATAATGCCATTAACTTCGCTGCAATATTCTACACAACGTATTGCATTACTATGTGTTCCAACAGTAGTCTCTGCAATTTTATAGATTAAGTTGAATTGATTAGTTAAAATTTTAAGTATTACATACCAGTAGTAGTATTAAAATCAAACCCTTTTAACGTGTTATCCAAACCACCACTGTAAGAATGTACAGCATCCTACAAAAAAGGTACACAGATATTTTTCAAAATGTATAATCAGTTCATATACTTACAGTAAAACAACAATCTAAAACAGGTGCATCATGTGAATATTTGTGCCTTAAACTATTTGTAATAACGTCATACAATCTGATACTTGAATCCCATGAACTTACTAACAAAAATTGATTGGTATTAGGTCCAAATTTAACGGAGGATATAGCATCTTCTGGCGGTGATTTTACTTTGTACTCCGTTTGTGATTTTATTAACATTTTTATAAGTCAAAAATCCAAAATACGGTTAAAAACATATAGGTTAGGTACGTCTTTCAGTCAGTTTAAAAGCATCTATTACGGAACCATTCTAGTATGAAATACTATTATGGAAATTAAAAAATAATGAACGTATGGAAGTGATTAACTAGTAAACTACTACAAAATAAATACAAAACAAGTTTACATATTTTTTAAATTAATTTTATGTATTTTTATTTCATAATAAAAGTTGATATTTAAAAAACATTCTTAGCAGCATGCGTGGCAGTATGTATGTATTGGTATGCGTGCGTACATATTTGGGTAAATGCGCATCTTACATGCAAACTTATTCTGCCATCCTAATACTAATACTGTTTATTATAATTTAAGAAGCAATATTAGACAACGCTTTCTGAAAGAACTGCTTTTTGTTAGTAAAATATATCTGTACTTATGAATCCTTATGATTTAATATTTATTCCCAACACAAATATTCCAAAGGAACCGTTCTTAAGTGTGATTGGGCTACGTCAAAATCAATCAAAATGTCGGCGGTGTTTTAAAGTAGTTTTTTGCGTGGTATTTTCTGATTGCTGCAAATATGTTAATATGAGTTATCTTGGATTTACTCGATATAATCACTAGTTTAGACTTAAATAGTGACAATGAAAGCTTTTATAATATATTTTCTTCAATTTTGCTTCTCCATCATAGTTTTAGGACACGATATAAAGGGTTTTGACGATACAGTTTTATTCAATATAAATTGGCCAGGCAACACATTAGATCAAGATTTCGGAAATAGCGAGTACATTATAGTTAGCAGTTCACATGAAGAAAAGTACAAGTGTATGCTACCAAATGTAGAAGAAAAAGAATCTACAGTAGTGGAACCATATGATGGACCAACACCTCTGGAATTGGTTTCACCACTTTTTTCACAGTCCTCATGCTCTTATAGATTGGAGTCTTATTGGACATACGAGGTATGCCATGGTCGCTTCATAAGACAGTACCATGAAGATCGGGAAGGAAAAAAAGTTAAACTGCAAGAGTATATTTTGGGGCAATGGGATAAAAATCAATACCAGGTAGCTTTAGATAATCTTAAGACTTCATCAGAGGATGAAAAAGTTTTACCAGCACCAACTAAAAAGATTGATGGGGTAAATTTACCATATTTCGAGTTAACTATGGGGAATGGTACGTTATGTGAATTAAATCTGAACAAGCCTCGGCAAACAAAAGTTATATATGTCTGTTTTATACATGGGAAGCATGAAATTTATTCTTTAAAGGAAACGTCAATTTGTCAATATGAAATTATTGTTTTATCACCATTATTATGTGCACATCACAAATATAAACCACAGGATACAGGTGATAATCCTATCAACTGTATTCCTCTAGAAGGTAACCCAAAAAAGCCACACAATCTATTGAAAATGAAAGCAGAAAGCAATAAATTAAGAAGAAAAGCAGATGTTGAACCAATTCGAGTAGAATTCTTCCCAATGGATTTTAAAGACAAAGAGGAACCACGGCAAATGGTAGAAAGTCCACCAACAGATACATCACCAGTTGAAAGCTTTTTATCAGGAAAGAATTGTCTTCATGGGGGTACAGGTTGGTGGAAATATGAATTCTGCTATGGCAAATCCATAGAGCAATACCACACGGAAAAAGACAAAAGTAAAACATCGATCAGTTTAGGTATTTTTGACAAAGCCAAACATATCGAATGGATAGAATCACATCCGCATAAAAAACCTAAGCCAGTAGCAGTTCGTACTCAATTATCCCATTTCTATTCTGATGGGAGCATTTGTGATAAAACTGGAAAGCCACGCCAAACCGAAGTTAAACTGAAATGCTTAGAAAACACATCAAATTTAAATGCCGTCTCTTTATATTTACTGGAACCAAAGTACTGTGAATATATTCTTGGAGTTGAATCGCCTCTAATCTGTGATATCTTAGCTCATGCAGATGAACATGGTTTAGTGGAGCAATATGAGAATATTAAAGATAAAGATGGTGATGGCAATTTTCCTAAGTTAACTGTATATAAAGTTTAGTATTTATAAATTTTGTTTTGTATAACATGCAAATAAATTATTATTAAAATTGTTATGGAGTTATATATTTAGATACAAGTTCTTATTCAAAGTGAAAGGAAAGGTGAAGCTCCAGCATAAAATCAATTTTATTAATTGGGTTTCATAAGCTGGGTGCCGCTTCAAAATTGTGTCAGATAAGTATTCATAGGACTAACGAGAAGCGGCCAATGCTAAAATAGAATGTAATTTTGCCAGATAGCTCTCACTTATTTATTTATGAATAGAACTTTAGAATCTTGTATATGAAAGCTTATCCACAAATTAAAGTCGTAAAATTGAAGTTGCACTGTATTATACAATTTTTTTTCGAAACAAAATTCCAAAAGCGAAATGAAGCTTAAATAAATAAATAAAAAGTTACATCAGAGAAGACATTCAGCTTTTTTACTTTGTTTGGCGTCCATTAAACATCTAAACATATACATCATATACCGTATGAGCGAGCGTACTGTGATCACCCGATTTTACACGAACTCGGCGCAACTAAACGTGTGCTGTGTTGAATGTCACTGTGGAATGTCATTTGCTTGACAAAATTGCGTAAACGCAAACTCGTTTGTGCATCTTGCTCATGTTATAAACGTCGTATTCGTTCACGTACGCGTGTAAGACACGGCTTCGCTCTCGCATTTCCGAAAAATGCCGATTATGCTGGCTGATCATAGTACGCTCGGTCTTACGGTATACGTAGTAGAGTAGACCTCGTTTAATGTTATTCCCTGCCAAGATATGCAAGTATTTTCGTTTATTATTGTCACGGATTCAGTTATTATATTGGTTTATATACTTGATGTAAAGATTTCATTTTTCTACATTTAATAGTGGTTAAAAATAAACTTTTCATTGCTATTGAATATAAACAATTCGCACACTATATTTCGCAGGTAATAGTAAAAGATGCAATCGCGTCGCTTTTATAATAAAGCCGGGCGATATACTATCTTTTTTCAGTTTTGAGTAAGATGTCTGACGCAAAAAGGCATAAATACAAAAGGAAAAATTAGTATTTTACAAAATATGACAAATTATAGAAAACTGGAGTTAAAGAAATGCAAATTTCACAGCCGTTACGTATGGCAGCTATATCTTGGTACAGTGTAAAAATTTCACTTTAAACCATTTACTTGCTTATTTTAAACAGCTTGTATATTATCATTCAAAACAGTGCCAATTTCTCACAAATATTGCTAAATTGTTATCAATAGGGATGTCAAGTTTGATTTACATAGACAACGCGCTAGCTCGGCTATAAATAAAATACTTGAGATGTCTTTAAATTAGTTTTATTTAAATAAAATATGCTAACAAATAAATAGGGAAACAACAACAAACATTAAAATTGATAATAGATAGTATGCTGGTTCCAAGTGAATTAAATGGTGGTTATAGAGAATCCCCTCTAAATATGTAGGATAGATGATTCAAACATTAAAAAAAATAAATAAATGAGTAGAAAGTAGATATACTTGTTCTGAGCTTTGGTCGTGTTGATATTGCTAAGCGGTTAGCTGAAAGGCATGGTATGAAGATGGACAAGATACTGGGCATACACACACTTGTGCAACAAACAAAAATGAGCGAAAGCGAACTATCATATTACTGCAAAATATTACACGATCTTTTTAAACGGGGCAATAATTTTGACCTAAGGTTTATAACGGTCTGACCAATGAAGTAAGAAAAATTATAAGAAATCTTAAAATAAGTATATTTAATTTATGTAACAAAATATTGAATTGAGGAAATCGCATTCGGATGGGAAATAGAACGATACCTCAAATTAAGGCAATAGATGTTGTGTGGGAAAACTTACCTGCTGTTATTTGTACTGGAATTATCTGCTCTAATGGCCAATCTAACCGGCATGTCTTAAATTATAAGTAAATCTTAAAGCACTAAGTATCACTTAAACAAGTAAATTTGTACCTATGACGCATATTTAAGATACGCTTGTATGCAACCATTTCAATGATGTTATCCTTAGATTAAGCAATACTTTACAAAACACCATGCACCTTATTAGAAAATCAAGTTTTTCTGTAATTTACTTAATTAAGTTATAAATTAAGTTATCTTGATGAGATTAGCTATAAGTGAAAGAGAAGAAAGTGGTTCTGTCCTTGGAATAGTATAATATTCGGACTGTGAATGAATTTTTGTGTGGTGACGGCCCCACGGGGTATAGAAGCTCCGGTGCTTGATAATCTCGGGAGCCTTTTAATACGTAAATGGTGTGTAAAGTGTTGCATGGCTTTGTTACTGTCACCTTTCTGTCGTAAAGAGTAAAGTGCGGTTAATTTTTCTCCAATATGCGAATGGTGACTAGAGCAGATTGTATTACACCCACCAGAAAAATCTGTTACTTAACCCGGGTAAGACTCGAACGCAAATATAAAAATATTAATGAAATAAATGCATCTAGAAGTAGCCTATATGACTAGGGGTTGTATAATTTTGCTGGGGTAAGCATAACTTCCTAAATTTCGTTCGTACCAGCAAAAATTTCAAACAAAGCAAATACTGAATGTAAAAAATATTTTATTCACTTTGGGAAGAGATGTAATTGTTGCAGATGTAGGCTTTATTGTTCTTCTGTCCCCTGTGTTACAATAAACTTACTTACTTTCTATATAATAACTTAATTGTTCAAAAACCCCTACAGATACATATAACCTTTATTCCTACAATAGAGGATATAACATTTTTGTCTGTTTGCAAAGCAAATAATTTTCAACTTCAACGATTTTGAAATAAATACGAGGTGGTATCAAAATGTTTCGAGACTAGTTCCGTTAACAAGCCGCTTTATTTATTTATGATCCCCGCGTTCCTGGCATTTTGGGAATATGTCACGGAAGTCCACTTCTCGAAGCGTGTCAAGCGGCTTCTGCGATTCGCGCTGGATGTCCGCAATGTTGTCCAAAGGGTGACCTTTAAGCTGAATTTTCAACCGCGGGAAGAGGGGGAAATCCATAGGAGCCAAATCTGGAGTACGGCGTTTTTGGAAGTGAGATCATATTGTTTTACGAGAAACTCACGTGTGAGAACGGTGTGAGGATGCATTATCAGTTATTCGCGCGCCACAGTTCTCATCGCTTTCGCCGAATGTCCTCCTCCAGCCGCGTTAGAACCTGACAGTTGAACTTGCTATTTACGATCTGACCACTGGGAATGAATTCTCGATGCACGATGCCGCGAAGAGCTGGACGATGAGCGCGCACTTGGTTGAACCGCGCCTTTTGCGGTGGTGGAGATTATGAGCTCTTCCACTGCGAAGACTGTTGCATTGTTCGCCGTTTTGACACTATTGTTAAGATCCAGCACGAATTTCAGGTGCTTGATGCGCTTCGAGAAGTGGACTTCCAGAAAACACTCCGAAAGCCGTAAGAACGCAGTATAGGGTTCTGCAAACCAAAGCGGTCGCGGTCATAATGGCGGCCAAACACAACATATTAAATCTCATCAGTGTACCTAAACCAATCGCGGTCTGGTAAACGCGGTTGCGGCCTAGGACAGCGTTCTAATAAGCGGCCACAGCGAGACCTTTCTTGCTCAGTTTGTCCGCGACCGCAATGTCTGTTTGCAGATCAAAAACAGAAAATATGACGGTAACATCCGAAAAAATTACAGAGGTGGTCAAATGCTACCCTATTTTATATAACCTATGCTATCCAGACTACAAAAACATACGAAAAAATGATATGGAATGAAAAAGGCAAACATTTAAACATAGAATGTAAACAAATATACGTTTATTATTATTTTTGTCTAGGAGCACACCATGCACCAGAGTAGCCAAAAAGTAATTTCTTCCGTATCTTCATTTTCACCATCCATTTTACGCAAGTTGTTCTAAGCAAAGTGCACAACGTGGTCAGTCCGGCAATCTTGGCCGCTCTAGTTTGTGGTCGCGTGTGCAAACGCGACCGTGGCCACAGCCGTCACCTCGGCCGCGATCGCATCGGTTTATGGAACGTTTATTGGTGGTCAAGGAAATTAGTTTGCAGGCGATAGTGTGTAAACGTAGGTAAATAAAAGTCTGTTATCAACAAAGCTAGTCACGAAACTTTTTGCTACCACCCCATACAACACAAACTGGTAATAAAATTCTGTGGCAGTTGGCAATTATAAGTTCAATTAATACTTTTTTTTTTCTATAGTAAGCTCTTGAGTATAAAAATAAAACAACTATCATTTTTTAAATAAAACTGGTTATATTTTTAAAATGTTGTATTGTGAGGTTTTCAGTAGGGTGGACACTATGTGCCACACCTTTGATACACATGAGATTACAAATCGAAAGTATGGAATTAAATGAAAACAACCTGAACAAGGAAAGACACACACAACTACTGACCAAAGAATTCGTAAAAATACACTGACACAGTTGGAAAAATTAGACATTATTCATCATTATCAACATGATTTATAATTAATAGTTCACCGTCGTTAAATCGAAAAATACTGCA
Source organism: Dynastes maya (assembly GCA_029619315.2). Taxonomy (NCBI): domain Eukaryota; kingdom Metazoa; phylum Arthropoda; class Insecta; order Coleoptera; family Scarabaeidae; genus Dynastes; species Dynastes maya. Next base: position 52,124,157 of record JAROYE020000004.1, on the reverse strand, counting down.
AATCCCAAAGAATGCAAAAACGAAAATAAAAAAAAATCTCTCGGTAAATAGGAAGAAATCATACAATAAAGTAGAAATAAAAAATAGGCATTATAAACCCATCGTTATTATTATCAAGAACGAAAATATTTTCTCTTTTTTTGTTTGTTTAATTACAATGTTACAGGTAAGTCTTTCATTCCAACACCAATAATAGGAATTGCAGTCATCCCAGAAATGCATTAAAAAAACATCAGTTCACAAAACAGGCGCTCGCACTTACTCTCCCTCGCTTTCATTCACCCTCAATTATAAAATAATACATCCATCATTTCATTATCAACTCTCATTTTTTCTTCGTTCATATAGCGGATGTATCATTATCATCACCTTTACATATTCTTTTTTTTCTTCTTAATGGACATAATTATTTATAAGTATCTTATACAATTTATATATTTATATATACTATACAAAATTGATCCTAAAACAGCAGAATTGCTCTTGAATTTACGAGCGCTGCTCGTAACGTTTATGATTGACGATGGTTGACTTGGGCGACGCTAGGTGGTGTTATTCTCGCGTCACACTTCACTTGCGAGAAAGCGAACCAAAAATATCGAAATGAAAAAAAAAACGCTTTGGAGGATCGATTTGTTTATATTCAGGTTTGTCATGATCAGAAGCAAAAATATATGAATAAAGTTTTTGAAATGTTATGTGGTGCTGTATTAGGTAAAGATAATATCGGACATTACATTTTTTGATATTTTTTTCAATTTAAAATAGTTGCCTATTACAAGATACTTTTCTACAATTTAATATTTAACAGCTTAAAATTGTGTTTACTTGCGTTAAAAATAACACTTATAGGTATTCTGTTTTATCTCTTTGTGATATGGAGATAGCAATTTTCATGAGATAATTTGAAGAATTAGTACCTATAAAAAAAATTTATGTTCAACAATATGAATCCGAAATCTAAATGAAAGATAATTTTAATAAAGTCGTTTTGTTTCTGTATAATAATAATGATTATTATGTAGTATGGCAAACAAATATACTCTCGACGCACTCCGCCACGTACCGATTGCGGTACGTGGTTGAAGATGAAGACCCACGTGTCTTCGAAACGACCTTTCCGAGTTAATTAATAATTTGTGTGTTGCGGAATGTGTCGAGAATATTTGCTTGCCATAATATTGGTATATCAAGCATTTTCATTTCAAGATTTGAGGTTACAGCTATTTTGGCTAAACATGTCTGTAACTAGATCAACTATTATGTATTTTTAAAAATAATAGATTTCGTTAATTGTCAGTAACATTAATCTTTTCACACCAAGCTTAAACACTCTGGAATACATTGTTTCAAGCAGACTAGTGAACGTAATACTCATAGAACTCTTTTTCATTATAATTTTTGCTCATTCCTACAGTATATCGAACTCGGAATACATTCTTTTTATACCCACATGGGTGGGAAAAGGGATATATGTCTAAAAGTAGAAGTTTTGAGAAATAGGCAAGAACAGCAACACTTGCTTGTTATTGAAATTCTTTCCTTTGCGCAGTAAAATATCTGGCACTTAAAAGGCGCTTTGATTTATATCCCTTTTCTTAAAGGTGAAGGATGATTTAACATGTCAGGGAAGATTTAACTCCATTTTGCTTTTTTTTTGACTTATACCCCTTTTCTCACCACTATTCTTGCCACATATAAATCTAGTTAGAGACGACATGTCAAGTCCAATTTGAATTTTTATACAATTCATTTTAAAATAGCGGGACTTAAAAATAAAAATAATAAATTGTTTTGATTACCTGATGTTCTTCCTAATAGTCGTAATATTTGATATGACAAAAGTTTTTGCGTTTTATAAAATTTCGATTCAATGTTATAATGTGTAATTATTATTAGAAAAATCTTATAACAAGATTTTTCTAATAATACTTTGCTATAAATTAAGTATGTTACTTGACGTAAAATTTGCGTTATTTCCAGCAAATACCGTATAATGTTTCAAACACCTGGCCAACAGTCAATTATATTATTACATTTTTTTTTCTAAATATCTTGATGCTTCAAATTGTTTATACATACTTTTACAGTGTGTAATTAAAAATTCCTATTTTTTGATGGAGAGGCGAAGTGAGATACCTTTGATAAGTGAAAATGAAATGTTAGAAATCTATCATCAGTCTTATAACTGCCATCAGCTACTCAGCATATTTTGTGCTATTAGATTTGTTAGTGGTTACAAGTAAACTGCGTATTGCATGCAGTTATACTAAAGCAATTAATTCGCTACAATTGCAGTTAATATAGAATTAACAACCTTTGCAATGCAATACGGTGTGAATTGTTAGCACTAAAGTCAACAAAAACGATCCGATTTTGTTTGAAAATGTTACTACTGTTAAGTTATTTATGTGAATCTGTTGTATGAAAAAAATATTCTTAGTAGACATGTAAAGGAATTGCATTTGGAACTGAAAAGTACATAGAGATTTTTGAAACATCCAATTAGAAAAATGTCTTCAAATTCAAATGTTAACATTTAATGTTATAAAGAAAAATAAAAATATTGGCCACTTTTACAAAATAATCTTAGTTCGTTTATTGTTAAGTGTTCCTCTTTTTGCCATTTATAGGTACAAGAAACAATCATTTTTCGCCTAATCACTTCGGACCTGAAAAAATAAAAAGAAAATAAATTCTTCAATAAACTACATTTTAACATTATTTTGTAACATAAATGAGCATGCGAATTTTCGAGAATTACTAAATGAGGCAAAATCTGGTACTATTTTGAATACGATACATTAGAATGTGTCAGGTCTGAAGGGATTAACTTACATTTTTTCCTACAACTAAATGTACTAGGAATTATGAACTTAAAGAAACTCTAAATCTTGCGTACATTTTATTGCTTTACTTTTTATAATAAACAAATAAAGCTAAAATAAATAATCCATTCACTATTAAAAAAAAAAAATACGAGAACAGAAAGTATTGGAAATATTAAAGGTGGCTAATATTTCAATTTTAAATTTACAGTTTACATAAAATAAGAAAAACTCAATTTGTTCTTATTATACATAAATTTCCTTAAATATTAAAGTACTGTCAGATATTATCTTTATTATTTTTTAGTTTACGGAAGAAGGTATATTTCTGTTGCTATTTTTCATTGAATTGTGCCCATTTTTCTTTACTAGCTTACGTCCATATACTTTTGTAACTAACCACATCCTTTATTTAAACAGCTAGGAACTTTAGGCTATGCTACACTATTATTAATAAAGTTATAAAGTAATGACGATAAACATACATACTTAAAAAAAAACATGATGCGTAAAATAAATTAAATTGTATAATTACAATAATCATAATAAAAAATAAAAATAATCGTGGTCAAAAATAAAAAGAAACTAAATTAATGCACAATATCGCAGCCTTTCTTCAGCTCATCATAGTAAAAAAGGAAAATAAACACATTCACTCCGAAAAATTGAAACGAAATACAAATCGTAATCGTAGAAAAAAGCACGCACCACTCTGTTCTCGCCCAAGTCAGTTCCATTAATGTTATTATTATTTTAAAAACGTATGTCGCATAATGCTCGTTTTTGTTTCTTTATTTAAAAATTTCCTCCCGTCATTATTACATTATCTTTTACTTTCTGTTTTTTTCATTTTTGTTTTTATTTTCTTTTTTAAATATTTCCATTGCTAATCCGTGGTGGACAATAATAAAACACTGTGTGATGTCGTTCAAAAAGAAACTAATTAATGTAAAATGTACATTTGAGTCTGATCATTCGAGAACATTCACTACTTAGAGGTACCCATGGTGGTCGGTTCCAAAAATGAACCCATTATTTAAAGAGAAATTGCACTTTCGGTGCAATAAAACGAATCGGTGTGTTTAGGGAATCCCCGCCGAATTGTCCTTTTGTTATTTGTCCTTTATCTAGTTAACGGTAGAGGATCCCTTTTCCCGAAACAATCGACAATCTCACTTTTTGTTTAATTCTTCTTCTTTTCTTACTTTCACCATTCTTGCTTTTCTGTTTTTCCTTTTGCACTGTTGCCGTTTCTTTCACTGGAGCATCACCCCCGTACCATATAGAAAATGTTCCATATTTCCGATACGATTCATCTCTTCTTTGCGCAACACGACGGTTAATTGAAATACTGATTCGTAGAGAGATTCAACATATTTCATGCGTCTTTTGTCTCGTTGCAGTTGTTTCTTTCTAAATGTAGTCGATAAGATGCATTTCTTTTATTCATTTAAGAAGGGGGTGAATAGGGAACGGGGGAAAAGCCTAACATCACTGGCTCACTGCGGGTGATTTCTTTTCAGAGTCCTGGTTAGAGGGTGTGTTGCCTTGCGACGGTCCGACGCCAGGCCCTCGATCCCCCACGCCCGCACCCCATGAATTCGAACCGGGCATGGGGGAATCGGCGTGGAAGCCGTGGTTCTCGTGGTCGAGGGAATTGGCCGCGTCGTACTGGGTGTTCTCTAGCCTCGTAATTAGCCTTTCGTCTTCGTCTCCGAATTCGCCACCCATCAATGACGGCTCACCAACTACCATTACGTCCTGGAAGTGAAAAAGAAACTTCACTCAAATAATAATAATGCTTGGTCACAAAGTTATATGTAAAAACAAATACAATAGTTGGAATAACGAATATTGCTACAATCTGTTCGCATCTTCAAAAGAAGTAGGGGAGATGCAGGTACAGTGGCGTACATAGTACAGTGGAACATCCTAGTTCATATCAGCATATTAGGTTTGATTTAATAAATAAGGGTGCAGTAATATTATTTTTTATTTAGATATTTCCTGCGTACCGACGCAACATAGGAAAATTGGAACTTTTTTCCGTCCTCTTTTACAAAAGTTTCACTGTTTCTATAGTAAAAGTAATCTTTAAGGTTTGTACAAATTATGAAGTTGGATCAGTAATTAGCGATCCTAAACAAAGTAGGGTAGCATTAATAAGAAATGTTAGTTGTTTTTCAAGTTGACAATCCTACAAAACGTAGCTGTCAAAATTTGTGTTCATTTCGACTGTAAGGATATTTTTTATTTTAATAGAAAGTGAACTGTTTTTAGTTTGTTTTGAAACACGGAAAAAGTGGAGTACCCATCAGTATTCTTATTTTTAAAGAATAAAAATGTCTGTTTACGGGTAGCAAACTCCATCGATTGTAACCATAAAGCGATGGTCAGCTGAATTTAAACGTGGCCAGATCATTGTAACTGACAGACAATGCAGTGGACGCCCAAAAGACAGAAATACTCCAGACATGGTTAGAAATGTCCAGGATGTAGTGTTAAATGACCGCTGAATAAAAGTGCGCTAGATAGTAGAGGCTTTACACAACTCATATGCATCGGTGGTTTTCGATTTTGGATAATGATTTAAGTATGAAAAAATTATGCACTAGATGTGTGTCGCATTTGTTGACGGCTGATAAATGTGAACAAGAACGCATTTCAACCTTCAATTTAGGGAAGATAAGGCATTATCCGAAGGACTTTTAGCGCCAAAAAATAGCGGTTGATGAACCCTGGATACAGCATTATACATCCGAAATGAAGCAATAATCGAAGCAATGGACCGAAGCCGGTGCAAGTAGGCGAAGACCGCATACTCGGCCGGAAAGGTTATGGCCACTGTCTTTTGGGATTGCAGTGGGATTCTTCTTATCGATTAGCTTCAAAGAGGTAAAACAATAAGACGAGAAAACTATGCATCCCATTTAGATCATATACATGATGCAATATAACGCAAAAGGTTCCACTTAAAGAAGAAACCAGTGCTTTTTTTCTAGGATAATGCGCGAGTTCACATTTCGGCAAAAATACACTTCGAACTGCTTCCACATCCGCTGCGTTTGTCAAATTTGACTCCTTCCGATTTTTTTTCCTTTTTCCCAACCTGAAAACTTTACTTGGTGGAAAGGAATTTGAGTCGAATGAGGCGGTAAACACCGAAACTAATGCATACTTTCAAGAAAAGCTTACATTTTTGAAGGAATGCAAAAACTTGAATACCGGTGGAATAGATATAATGCATTCCAAGGAGAATACGTTAAAAAATAACATAATCTTTTGCAAAAAGTTTGTGTTTTCTTGTCTAGGCTCATTAATATATGATCCACTCTCGTACATATGTATTTGCAATATCTTTTTAAGTGAACTGCCATATTAAAGTATGGGTACAGGGGACCAGTCTTGAAAATACCGATTCATCTGAATCAGAGAAACATTCCATATAACCATATAAACGGCAGAATTGTCCAATATTATTATCACAAACAAAATTTATTATTTTTAAAGAAATTTCGGATTTAGCTTATTTGAACAGCTTTTATTAACAAGATTTTTTGATTAAAAAATCCATAATACGACTTCTTCAATTTTACCGTGAAGAGAAAGTAACATGTAAAAATATACAATTTAGTAAAGGGTACAATCAGGAATTTTTTTTTTAAATCGATAATATATAAAAAAATACTGGGGTGGTGCCGTCTAAAGTGAGACACACTGTATGTTTTTTTAATATTTAGGTATTTTCGGCATTGTTTCAAAATAATCCAATAAAAAAAAAGATAATGTAAATTGGATTATTACAAAAACATTAATAGACAGAGTGGCAACAAATGTTCCAACATCTCTATTCCCTTTTTCTATGTAGAGAATACAGTACCGTGCAAAAAGATATCACAATTTGTTTTTTTGATCGTAACTTCCCTCAAACCCAACGGATCTTGGTGAAATTTTTACCACGTATACAGAACAAGAATACACTTCTTTTTAATATTATTTATTGAATAAAAATTTATTTTTCTTTAACAAAATAGTAACATTTTTGAATTTTTTCAAATCAGAAAATCTGACGAATAAATCTAACTACTCATAACAATGGAAAAGAAGATTGAGACACACTAAATACGAATGAATATTACACAATAGACCTAATGTTTGGTGGCAGCACCATTTGCGTCAATAACAGCTTGACATCTGCGAGGTAGACTGTTTATTAGTTTAGCAATGAAAACAGGGTTGATTTTCTTCTATTCTTCCTCTAATTGGGCAAATTTTTCAGCTACATTTGTACCTTTTTCCCCGATAAGCCTTCTCTCCAGTTCATTCCAGACGTTCAATAATATTTAGATCAGGGGATGGAGTGGCCCACATCCACTGAACTCTTTTCTGAGCGAACCAGTCGCAGACTAGCTTTGATTGATGTTTCGGATCATTATCGTCCTGATAGATAAAGCCACGTCCGTGAGTTCTTCGTGCAAATAGAAGCATTTGGTTCTTAAGAATGTCCTTGTACATGCATCTATCCATATTGCCATGGATCCAATGAAGAGGTCCCATGGAAAGCGCGCTAAAACTTCCCCAGACCATACAAGACCTTCCCCGTGCTTCACAGTCGGTAATTGGTACTTAGACTCATATCTAGTGTTTATGGGGCGTCGTATCCAAGTTACATCGTCCGTTCCAAACAGAAGATACTTGCTTTCATCGCTTTGTGTAATAGATTCCCATTGAGTGCGGGTCCAGTTGAGGTGTTCCTTGGCCCATCGCACTCTGGCCTTCTTGTTCTTGGCAGAATTTAGAGGTTTTTTACAGAACGACGGCCATTTAGTCCTCCTTCCCTCAAACGACGCTTTACCGTATCCACAGAAAGATTTGCCATTCCAGGGCCAATAACTTCTTCATAAATTTGACGGGCAGCAAAGCGAGGATTCGTCTGGAACGTTCGTAGGATATTTCTATCAATCAATGAATCCGTTTTTCCTGGTCTCCCAGGAGATTTTCGCTTTATTGTGCCTCCACGAACTTTGGTTCGAGCAATAAGCTTGGTTACGGTAGAAATACTAACTTGGAATAGCTGCGATAACTCGGCGTGAGTCCTTCCTATTTGGCGACTTCGCAGAATAGCCGCCATAGTCGTTAAGGTCAGCGAACATGAAAACTACTACAGCATATTTATCAATTGCACGTCAATATAGACAAACAGCACAATAACAGCAAAAACCAAAAAAAAAAAAAAAAATTATATAAAACAGTTGTAACATTGTCTTTGTTCGCGTGTGTGATATCTTTTTGCACGGTACTGTATATGCATTAATGGTCACATTTAGCGAACGAATCTGTTCCTTGATTCATATCCTATCATACATTCGGTACACACAAAATCTAATTAATTAATGGATACAATTAGTTCTTTCATTAACCGATAATGTTTTGAATTCTTCGTCTCTTAATAAATGTCCTACTTCTTGCTTGATATTTTACATAAGCTTTAACATCTTTAACATTATTTTCACCATGAATTGTCTCATCTGTGTTTGCCATTTCACAAGTTGTTAACTTATGCATATTGGTTTCATTGAGGCCAACTCTGTACAATAAAATGCTCAAAAACATGATAAATAAGCATTTGTTAAAGAATTATCGTATTATTACTGGAAGGGATATTAAAAGTTGTTAATATATCTTGGCTGCCGTCGGTGAATTACGAAAATCTGTCATTTTCTTGGCATTAAATACTTGCAAAAATCTCGTCCCGGTAAGGAATCGAACCTGACAACTCTCACTTCAAGTATTTAATTACGTCAGAAATTCCAAGAAAATTACATATTTTCATAATAATTCACCGAAGGGAGCCAAAATATATTAATTAGTTAGTGTACTTAGCATGTAAGAATTAAACATTGCCTATCGAAATATTATGATATATTTGCAGATAAAATAACAACTAGGTATTAAAGAGTGAACGTTCCTGGCATCAACGTCCCCGTGGCGTAGTGGTTAGCACGCCCGTCCGGCAAACGGGAGATGCCAGGTTCGATTGCTTACCGGGACGAGATTACGGAATACATCTCGCACTATTAAGCATCGATTACTATAATCATTAGGTGACCTTACTAGAATTTTTCCGAAACCAAGTGTTCCAACTTTTGGTTGGAATTTTTAACGTGCCAAACATTGTATTCATACAGGGCCTACGGTTTTACTTCCTTATCCGAGAGGAAAGCATACTCCGAATTTTATCCGTAATTAAGAAACCGATAAAAATAGATGCAAAACAACCTATGTTTAAACTTACTATCAACTAGGGAACATTTCAAAATAGAATGTTTTTTAAATGAATAAAAGATAAGACATAGGAATATGAATTATTTTCCATAACCATTACAATTTACGCGTTTATGCCACATATGGTTACTCCAGATTTCCGTTCAGATTTTTATCCTAGGCCACGTTAAACTAAAAATAAATCCAGAATAACTTTATTCTTAGAACGACGCAATACTAAAACGTTGTAAAGAGATGTAATAAATATGTTTAATATCCTCTACTACTCTCTACTACTGTTTGCGTTTGGGAACGGGAATGAGTCAATGTAATTGTGCACTCTCATCGCGAAAATATTTACATGCATATATGCTCTATTTGTTTTATTAATTGTACATTGCATAATTGCGTATTTTGAATAACGTAGTTGTCTAACAATGTAACTCATATAAGCATTGAATAGTTTTGAACATCGGGAATTTTTAACGGGAAATTTGTACAACAGGAATTGTTATTACTTTTTGTTATAAAAGTATTTAAACTAAGCATGTACAAATTTTAATGTTTTGAACAAGAATTTTTTAGATTAACCTATTCACAATAGTGTAATATTGCAACATTTTTTCACATGTTAACTCTCGGTTAATAAAATTAATTGTTGGTACTCAATGACAAATAACAATGAAGCAAAACAATGATTTTACAATAATCATAATCGAAATGTTTTACTAATCAAAAATTAATGCCAATATAGCTCATGGCATTGGTGGAATCATTCCCGGCAAAAAACAAAACGAGAAAAGGGAAGGCGTTAGCCCACGGATATGTTTCTGCCTACCTGTAGTCTTCAGCGTGACTACGAACATGATCCCTTCCTCGTCGTTGTTTTTCATCTCACGGGTTTATATCATTAATCTCCACAAATAGCAACAAAATATATTTCTTGGCGCCTTCTAGCGCCAAGAGATATAATCATGCCGTCTAGAAAGCAACGATCGAAACCCGGAATGCAGGTGCCCACCACCTACCACACAAACCCGAGAGGTGAAAAACAACGGCGAAGAAGGGATCGTATTCGGAGCCACGCTGATGACGTCAGGTAGGAAGAAGGATGTTCGTGGGCTAACGCCTTACATAACTTACATAACTATTTGATTACAGTAAAGCTCCGGTAATACGGACAACATTAAAAAAAAACGTAAATTTTATATTATGTACTTTGTAATCCGGACCGACCACGGATCTCATAAACCGGATCGTCTGTCGTGTATTTTCGTTACATATGTCTAGTCCTATTCGAATAGCACAGGGAATCCCCGACTATGTGGGGAATATAAAAAGGAAAATCCTTGAATTAGTGATGTCAAGTATACTTATATACTTTTCTGTACTCGTACTTATTCGTTATTTTTGCGCACAGTATCCGTTACTTTGTATTCGTCACCAAGTACTCATTTCAATCAACACGGCACTGAAAAGGCCACACAAAACTCTTGCCGAAAAACCGGATATACTGTAAAAATCAAATACTGGTCTCAGTGGGAAAACGCTGGCAGAGAAAACTGGCGTCGGTACATCCACAATCTCCGATATTAAAAAGAACAAGAAAAAAATAATGGGGTACGTAGTATTCTTTATTTTCATTAACTGGTAATTTACTACTAAAACATTTTTGTATGCTTGGGAAAAGTATGCAGAGGGTGACCAAGTAACTTTAAAAGGAAACGTGGCATTCGTCATTTGAAAGTAGTTGGAGAGAAACTAGCTAATAGTGATTCATCTGCCGTGCAACCTTTTCTACGCAAATTCACAAAAAAAAAATTAAGTTGAACCTACTGCTAAGTCAAATATACAATGCAGATGAATCTGTATTATTCTGGAAACTACAATCTGATTGGACATAGGTACATGCTAGCGAAAAAACCGCTCCAGACTGGAAAGTTTTGAAAGAGAGAGTGACTTTTCTTGTCTATACAACGGCGACAGCATACATAAAGCCAAAATGGTCATCATTGCAAAAGCAAGAGCGTTTGAGAATTGTGCTAGCCTTCTAGTTGAAATCTACTCAACAAAAAAGGCCTGGATGACTTCTAACCTATTCGTAAAGTGGTTTTACGAGTCGTTTGCTCTACAAGTGAGAAATTTTTAAGTAGAGAATAGTCTCAATGGTAAAGCCGTTTTATTCTCTTAGTTGCACATCAGAGATCCAACTAATAATCGATGATAATCAAATTATAACCATGTTTCTGACACCCAATTCCACATCACTTATACAACCCATGAACCAAAATACAATGCATTTAACGAAAATGTTTTATCGAAAGAGCCTTTTGGTTCACATTTTATCTTTGGCGGGGACAAACGCTACGAAAGATGCCGTGCTTTTGTTAGTCAATTCTTGGAACAAACTTTCGTTTTATGTAAAGAAAAATGTCAGAGTCGAATTAAGTAGTTCATGCGGTCGCCAAACAAAAATATCGGAATTTTTTCAATAAACTTTATTTTCAATTTTTCAATAATATATTTGTAAAAGATATGGTGCTGCTTAGTGTCATTTGAAAATATGTATAATATTTGTTATCATAAATGTTTCACCATTTATTGCGGCGTATCCGGAAGTTTCACTAGTTCGGATTGAGCCAGTTTTAATTGATTCGGATTAGCGGAGCTTTACTGTTGCGTTTAAGTAGGTATTTATAATTCTGGGCATGCGCATATAAGTATATCGTTGCACATATTTTACTTTGTATCGTGATGGGAGTTGAAAGCGTTTGTGTTAGGTTTTTGATATACATATATTTTGAGTTATTGTAGTTATTTATTTCTAGTTACTTTTCTATGGATTGAAGTACTTAATTTAGATTGCCGATTACTACTATCTGTCGTTTGTTGTGTTGTAAGACAAAGTTGTCTATTTAAAAAAAAAGTGTTTAAATCATCAGTGCTAGAACTGTTCTTATAATCTTCTGCTGAAGCTAATGCATGGGTCTAGCGCTTTATTTACTTTGGACTATTAGATATTTCTGATTTCTTTCAAAGCAAATTACCTGTGATGCTAGGGAAAAATTAGGGCCGGGCGATCGCTTTTTGTTTGGCGCTGGTGGTGCATTATTGGCGGCCCCTCCAGAATTCGATCCTTTACGTTTCCGTCGTTTGTTGGACGGCCTCTGAGATTCTGCAATGTAAAACAGTATAGATTTAAACAAAGATGTGCGATCGTTCAAGCAAGGAAAGACACATTTTTTGTCAAGGAAAGGTGCCCAACGACGAGATAGACGAAGACTACCGGTTTCTCCTAGATGGTCGCCAGTTGGTTCTCGTTGTGGCGATGTGAGCGCATACTCAGAGGGCGATATTGTAGCAAAGCAATGTGTATGCGTATATAGGAGAAACGATTAGTCTTTTAGTGCAATAAAACTGGTACCTCTCTTACCCGGCGGGGCAACCATTCTCTGCCACTTCTGAAAGAGCGTCGTCTTCAGGCAATCTCGCGGACTGAGCGCGTACGCTTTGTGCCTCGACATCAGTTCTTGCATTGGTTCTAATATTACACATAGCTGAAAATTAAAAGAAAAAAAACTGTAAGAGGTTGACAAATTAATTCCTCAAATTTAAATAATAATAATAATAGTTCATAACAAGCCAAATTTGTGTTTTGTATAACTATTTTATATTGGGCGCGCCAAAATGTAATTGCAAAAGTAAAGAACATCGACGCTGGACCCTTTATTATTAGTTTTGCTAGAAAAACCTTTGATCAAAAGTTGAAGAACTAATTAGTTGCCATGATTATAGGCTTTTTTCATTTTTTTTAAGTCATCGACTTAGTCTATGACATAATTAGCAATTCATTGAAATAGCAATCCATATGTGTCAAAATTGAATAATATTCTTATTTCTTTTTGTGATAGTTACACTACCATTTCGTGTATATTTAACCACTCATAAAGTTATTTTAAAAGCATTTTAGAAAGCATGCCACGTATAACTGAAAGGAACGTATGGAAATTTTGATGATGATCGGATTCGGTGACAGGACAAGATCACACGAAGAAGTCAATGCTTTATTTAACACGAAGCATCTAAAGCGTGAACCCATTATGCATGCGGTTCACTGCCATGAAAATACTTTTAAAATTCAAAAACCATTGTTATGTTAAAGATTCAAATAAAACTGGCCGCTCAAAGCTGGCAAATGACGATAAGGTATTGAATGTTGTTCTATCAGCTACCGAAAATCCTCATGTGTCAACTCGACAGCTAGCTTCGGAAAATAATGTTAGTCAAAGGATCGTAGTAAAAATGTTACACATGGAAAAGTTTCACCCTTACACCCTTATAAATTGGTGCAGGATTTATCGGACAACCTTGACAGTTTGATTCAATTTGGCGAAAAGATGATGGCTATGTTTGAAGATAACCAGGTTTTTGAATATTTGTTTTTCCGATGAAGCAACTTGCAACCCTGGTTAAATAGCATGTCTGCAAATTTTCTCGTGAAATTGAACAACATTTCGAATAAAATTGCAATTACTGTATCATTTCAACTTCAGTTTCGTTCAAATGCATGTTCAATTACAAATAATAATAATTAGTCGATGAAATACCAACCACAAATACATCTTTCACGAAAACGGTGCTCGGCTACGTGTTTAGTCTTTGCTTTGAAACTTCGTTTTTCCAAAATAAAAAGGGCTTAGTTGACGACTAGCATCCTCTTTAAACCGGAAGCCCTTCAAAACTTAAAAAAGAAATGCAAAAAAAACGATTCCTTCACCGCTTAGGCTAATATCGTGCGTGGCGATGCATCACCTAAGCAGCGTGACGTCATCGAAGAGCGCTGAGGTCTTGTTATATCGGCGGTAACAGATAGGCACTGCGCCACCAGTCCGTGTATTCCCAATTAATATTGGCAATGTAAGGTTCGAAATTGTGAGTATTATCAAATTAATAGAACAAAGAATAGTATGGTTGCTGGGTGTCAATGAAGGTTGAAAGGATTTGTTTGTATATAAAAACTGTTTTGTGTTTAGAAGAACTCATAAAGATTAGGAAACTTTGGAATTAGAGATACAAATCTTTCACCCACAACATTTTTTCAACAGGTCAACAGCGGATGCGGAGTAAAATTTGATTCTCTAGTACCAAAATCTTGTTTTCTTTGTCACATCCAATTTGAATACAAGTTGATGTCTAGGGTAAATTAAATTCTATATACAGGCTGGGGCAATAGTGCGAGGTTCTTCGACAACATCTTTACTATTGGTAATAGGAAAAAATGCCCTGTACAAAAGCCACAGATGTACATTAATAGCATAAGCTAAAATTATTTTGACATATACAGCGTGAAGCAAAAAAAAATTACATGTTGAAGTTTTTCTTTAGAGTTCTTGAGAATCTTAGGTTAGTTTTTATAGGATTATCTATACTTAAATTCAACTGTTTTCGAAATATTTATGAATAATGGTATCTGCAATGCTCTGCAGAAATAGCCGTAGTTTGCATATTTCACATTTTGCTTTCCACATTGGATATTAAGTAACGTATGGAGCTACGGATATTTCCACTTAGAATAGGAGAACTTCTTGATCATAGTCCATCTCTGATAACGCAATAAAGATTTCATTTTTCGAGTGACGTTTTCGTCGTTATTTTAAATAGAACACCCAGCACATTTTTTAAATTGTGAATTGCTGATAACACTTTGCGTTAATTATCTAAAACTTTCCCTATACCTAAAGTTAGTCGTTTTTGAGATATTTTGCATCTTCAACTTATAGTCTCAGGATAATTAGGAAACAAAAATTTAAATTTTAACACAATTGCGTTCCTATTTATCTACTATCTCTCTCAAATATACAATTTTGAGCTATTTTGACAGTTTCTAGAAGTTAGTTATTGATTTTTCGCCTTCAAATATAATTTTTATATTTCGGATATTATTTTAATTTGTAGTAGGCTAGGATTAAAAAGGAAGTATAGTTGTCAGTATATTAAAAATTAATTAAAACGTCTAAAAAATATATAAAAGACCTACTTATTGGTTCGTATTAAACCCAACAGGTAAGAGTTTATTCAATAAAAAAAAAACAAAGTAATACAAAATATAAACAAAAATAAATAGGTAAAAATCAAACTAGTTAAGGGACAAAAAAAAACAAATAATAAAATAATACTAAAGAATGTTGTACATTTTGATCAAAAATATTCCTGTCTGACACTATACATAAGTTGTAGCCTTTGCCTATACGACCGTTGCATGTTGGTCAACATATGCGAAGTATGTACTCCCCGAAAGCCGTTTATTATACGTTGTTTCATATTATTTACTGTTGTAGGAGTAGTGCCGCACACTACATCCTTCACGCAGCCCCACAAGAAGAAGTCCACCATCGTGAGGTCTGATCTGGCTGGCCAAGCTAAGGGTCCCCCTCGTCCTATCCATTCCTTGGGGTAATACGCATTTAAAAAACTATCAGCGGTGTATGATGTACTGGCGCTCCATCATGTTGAAACCACATGTGCGTTTTTTCATTATTTAGAACATACCGAAACAATTCAGGAAGATCGTTTTCTAAAAAATTTAAATAGCGACTTTCATTTAGTTGGTCCTCAAAAAAGAAAGGACCTACTACGACATTCACAATAATACCATCCCAAACAATTAGTGACCAACGATTTTGGTAATTTCTAACTATAATGGATCGAGGGTTGCGTTGGGAGTAAATGTGGAAATTATGTTTGTTAATACATTCATTTTTATGAAACGTTGCTTCATCACGGAACAAAACAAATTCAAAAAACTCAGGCTCGGTACTGAAATTGTCGAAAGCCCACTGACAACATTCTAAACGATTTTCCAGATCAGTATTTTCAAGTTCTTGACACATCGTTACTTTATACGGATGAAAGTGATTCAATTTTAGTATACGCCGTACAGACCTAACGCTGATATCCGTTCTTTGGGCAATTTGTCTAGATGAGAGATATACGAATCTTCCGTAAACTGACGCCAAAACTGCAAATTGATTATCATCGGTTTGTGCTCTACTCTCTTCAAACCTACGCATCAAGCGTTGGAACGCTAGTGAATTTGGTTTCCTTCTATCCGGATGCTGTTGTCCATATACGCGCGAGGCCAGTAAACCATTTTTATGACATTCCCCTAGAATGCAGATCATATACACATAGGGAAAGAAAATGTCTAGCTATACGAAAAAGCGTACATGCGATAACGGTAAATGCGAATGGGTGATTCACCACAAGCGGAACGGTTAGCGGCAGTCGACGGCTCACGATGGTTACCAATGTGATTAGTTACGAGGTATACTGCATTACGTACGGACGATTAGTAAGAATATCTAGAGTATCTATTTTTATTTTTCTTTATTTCATCACAATCAGTTTTTATTAACGTCTATAGAATTTCTTATTAGTTTCGTTTAAGCTTCTTAGCAACACCAAAATAAATATGCAAAACTCTCATTTCCAGGCGACCGTGACTTCAAATTATTACGTGCGTTTTTGCACACAGTAGGTCTACATCCCAAGATTGTTAGAAGCATACTAAGTACTAACGCGCGACCCGCATCGAATCGATCGGATTCCACTCAATCCCTTATAAGCATTCTTCACTAGAAAAATTAATCTTCAGCTTTTCCTAGTTTGAATAAGTAATATTTAGGGCTACATGGCCTGTCAGAAATCCTGCCAGTAATCTAAGGTCCCTTTTGCTGAACGATAGTGCTATTTTTGCTGTCTTTGGCGAGCCTGAAATGAGTGCTTTCGCCTGTCTTTGTCCCGGAACGCTTTCCCAGCCTTTTAATTGTCGTCCCATGTCTTAATTATCCGAAATATTCCAAAAAATAATATTTGGAGGCGAAAAACTCATAACGAATAGATTTAAAGGAATCCTAAACTTCTAGAAACTGTCAAAATAGCTCAGAACTGTATATTTGAAAAGATAATAGATAAATAGGACCGCAACTGTGTTCAAATTTAAATTTTTGATACCTAATTACACCGAATCGGGACAATAGGTCAAAGATGCAAAATATCTCAAAAACGACTAACTCTAGATATAGCGAAGGTTTTACATAATTAATGCATGTCATCAGCAATTCAAAAATTAAAAAATATATAGGCTGTTCTATTTAAAATAACAACGAAAACGTCACTCGAAGAAATAAATCTTTACTGCGTTGTCAGAGATGGCCTATGATCAAGAAGTTCTCTTGTTCTAAGTGGAAATATCCCTAGCACTATAGGCTACTTAATATCCAATGTGCAAAGCAAAATGACAAATATTATACAAACTACAGCTATTTCCGCAAAGCACTGCAAAATACCATTTTTCGTAAATATTTCGAACAGATGAGTTTAGGTATAGGTAATCCTATACAAAGTGAATCTCGAGTATAAACAACATATGTACTAATATACAGGGTGTTCCGTTAAAAAACATGACTTTGATATGTAACTCTTCTTGGTTCACCGTGTATGTCTTAATAATTTTAACTTGTGCTACTAATGTACACTACCGCTCATAAGTATTTGGGCACCACAAATTTCAGGGAAAATCCTTAAATATTTACATGGAAATATTAAAATATGTACATATTTGATAAGGTGGCCATTTCAACTTTTGTTAGTGTCCCTTCCTCTCCCAACTGTTCTAAATATTGCTTGTATAAATTTGAAGTGTGTTTTGGGTCATTGTCTTTACAAAACTGCCACTTTCACTGTATTTTTTGATGTTATATCAACAGCAGATAGATTTAAATGTAATTTTCTTATTATCACACTATTCAATAATGCTGGAATGTATTTCCTAAATACATTCTTTGTACAAAAATCTAAAATTTCAAGGGTGCCCAAATACTTATGAGCGGTAGTGTACATTATTGCTCCACGCTATAGCTAGACCACTATAGCTATAGACCGCTATAGCTAGACCACTTTGACTTTACAGGTGTCTGTAGGTTGACAATTTGTTCATAAGTTCTTTGTACCAGAAAATATGTCAAAATATATACGGTCCCCCTCAAGGAGGCATTGAAAACTAGATGATTAAGCAAAGAACCATTAAAAAAATAACTGTTTCTTAAAAAAAAATTAATGAATAAATAAAAATTATTGCAGAGATTTATAATTGTATTAACATACATAGACTCCTATATTTACGATGATATCCGTATGGCGTATATACACATTTGATACCAAATACGTCAATTTCAATAGAGAATGCAAACAATATCGAATATGTCAAAATTACGCAACAACTGCGTCTTAAAGAAAATTTGAATACTTTCTTTGTGCTTCAGTGTATTTATAGAACCGATAATTAAAATACTTCGGCTTTTAGACGCCTCGAAAAAGAAATACAAAAAAGTGACGATAACGTGATATAATCGTACCCTAAGGTAGTTTAACGTTGAATTCGTGATGCCTTGTCTGGTGATGTTTTTGGATAATTGTTCTAACATGCTCGGATCTTGCTGGGAATGCATTCCCACCACCGATCGTGGAATTAACTCCCTATGCGTCCGCACCGTGAATAGCCAAGATTTTATCCTCATAAGATCGTCGTAGGTGAATTCTAGAACTAACCGGCCTTCTGTACATACCTGGAAGATACAAAACATTATTATTAACCCTTAGTGATGCAAATCTAAACAATATAAATTTATTTCGCATTAGTTTAATTGTCTAGACGACTTATAATACCCGCTCTAAATACGAATTTCTCATTAAATTTACTTGAAAGCGCTATACTCCGCGCTGAAATTAAATGCATGCAACCCATCGGCGAATCTATGATTAAATCCAACCATATATCAGCTTCGTGCAATACTTTCGAATGCGACTACTTTATTATTTCCAATATCTAATTGTGGTACGGTATTACGTAAACATAAATGGCATGAAACCTATCTATGTATGTACTATTCGGTATGTGGATTGAATTTTAAAATCCTAGAATCTTGTACTGGCGAGATTTTAGTTACGTTTAATGCTTAAGCGGTGGAGAATAACAAACTGTGTAAGGCACATTCAGTGTTACGTAAATAATTCAAATAGCAGCATTCCAATTAAATTTTATGTAATCAAGGACTGTTAATTAATTGATTAAACACGTAGGAACTAATAACGACCAATAGTTAAAAAGTGAAAATACTGGATGACAAAGTAAATCAATTAGGAGTAAATTATAAAAGTAAAAAAAAAACTATAGGATGCTGATGATAAAGTATGGAACAAAACACATTAATCCTTAATGTTAAAATGCCATGTTACTATTACTGTTTGCGTAACGACATCAGAATCATTTTCTTTGTAAATGACACATCCCGCTCTAGTTTTCCATATACCGTAGAGTGCAAGATGAGACATAAGTCATATAGCGTAAGCACTATTTGTTGACTCAATTCCGGAACAAATGAAAAGGGCCCATTTATATACAGAGTGGCGCACCACATTCGCCTCGGCTTATATACGAAAAGCGGTAAAATATTTTGTTAAGGGCTATATAGATTCATTGGGAGCAAGTTTTAAAATTGCTTTGATATATACTGGATGACAAAAAAAGGTACACACCAAAGTTGTGAAAATTTAAATGGAATATCCTGTACATTATTACACATTTTGATAGTAAATAAACCCAAGCTACTGATATGTTTCCCATAACTAACTTAAGCAGTTTTTGAGACATTTAACTATTCTTGAAAATGTAGACCAATATTTAAGAGGCGTGTCTGTGCTACGTATTAAAACTAGATATTTTTAATTGTATTTATTTTTAGTCGAAGCATTAGACATGGTAAAATAAAATGATCTCTAATTAAAAAAAAAAAACGAATAATAAACTTAAATGTAAAAAGAAACTAATGTTTTAGTGTTCAAAATGAAGTCCATCATTTTAAACACTACAACAAAAAAGAAGTTGTTCCATTTAAAATAAGAAAGTATATCAATGGCTTAGTGGTTATAAGACGTATCATCAAATTTGGGAAATTTGGATTTTTACGGATTTTTGATGGTGATTCTAGGAGGCAACATTGCGCAAGAATATGTAACGCTTGGACCAGTAGAAACATTTTATTTTAAAGTTATAGTAATACCACGTATCAACCAGCAAATGTTGTTTTTTTGCTATACACCTATCAAATATAATATTATATATATATTTGGTTTCACAGCAACTGTCCTAATAACTTAATAGGTACAAAAGAAAACAATTTAATAACCAAGACCCGATTACATACAGATTTTTCTTGTTTCCTGAAAACCTAGAAAAATGTTAATACGTGTAATTGCCACTAAGCCATCGATATTGTTTGCTATTCACCGATCAGCCTGTATACACAAAAACATTTTTGAAAGATACTCTACGATGTCTATTACGTGGTGAGAAGCTTCCTACTTTTTACACAATAGACGCAATTTAACAATCCCAGAAGGTTGGAACACCTGTATATTCATTAGCATATTGAATTTTATGACCAAGATGAAGAATTCGAGTCTGATTAACTGGCAGAGAAATTAAATGTAATTTATCTAAATTTTTGGATATTTAGATTTCATATAAATAATAAAGTTCACATCATCAATGTTTAAGTTTGCGTCATAGTTACGTATAACGTAAGCAACGTATGAATTAAAAATTATAAAATGCAGGTGTGGCAACTGTCTTTATTTTTCATTTGTAAATAATAGTTGTCTAAATATTTGAGATTATACTGTCATTGCAGTATAATTTAATTTATGTCCAAGAAAGAAGCCTATGTAACTGTCTTCAAAGTGTGTTCAACCAAAAGAACAGTGAAAAGACAATAAACGGTAAACAAAACATAACCAGATGTAAATGTCAGAAGTATCCCTGGATATTTGATACAAATGTTGCATGCATTGCAATTTTACGTTATGCGAATCTACTTATGTAATATTCATTATGTTCTGTCGCAGTCTAATTAATGTGTGATACACTTCGCACGTGCCCCCGGGACGGGGTGCTCCATTCTTGTAAACTTTCTTATTTTAGATTTTTTTTTAATTGATGGACTTTAACCGTTGATTATATCCAAATAAATACTATTGTCGTATATGAAGCAAAGAAAATGTCCTTAATTTAAAAGGAAAAATTATGAATTCAAAAAATAAATAGTACCTCTCATTATAAAATAACTAGATTACATTTTTTCATTTCCAAATACCCAATATATTAAATGTTCAAATGATAGTAAGTGCATAACAAATACATAAACTTTTAGATGTAAATTCGAAAACAAAAACATGTTTTCTAAATCTAATTAATGGAATTCTATGTCAAAATGAATCGTATTTGTATGTGTAAAAATTATGTTGTACCTGTTATTATAATAGATGTTTAAATAAGCAGTCATTTGCAGTACTGCCTCTACCCTAGTACCATTTAACGACTTCTTAGTTTATAAGAACACAATTAAAAAGAAAACAATTTCGAGACACACACAAAGCAAATTAAAAATAACCAAGAAGAAAAGATCGAGAGAGGCAAGGATGATCAATTAAAGAAATAAACTAGGGGTGTAATGCATGGCTACAGTCTAGCGCGATGCTCTGCTGACAGCGGTTGGATTCTTACTGAGATTGATTCATTTCCGTCGCGGGACTTTCCGCGCTTATACTTCCACAGCGAGCAAACGTTGCAACAGTGTCCATATGTTTTAGTGGTTCATTTTACTACGCGGTATACAACTTTAGTAAGTATTAAAACAAACCATATTTTGTAACAGAAAAATACTCTATTAAAAAAAAAATGTTTGTGCACTTCGGTGGACGTCATGCATGAGTGGCACTTTAATTTTGTGTCAGTACAGTGCACACTAGGCAATATAATTAAATCTTGTGTATTAACCATTTTTTCAATTTTAAAATAAAAATGATGTTAAATCGCATTTTTAAATGACATTTTCGATAAAAAATAAAATTAATGACGACACTTTTGTTTTGAATTTGATACGAGTTGATTTTACATTTTTTCATTTTTAAAAGGTTTCGTATGGTTCTCCCAGGTTTGATTAACTGTATTTAACATCCCAAAGTAGGCAAAATAATTGATCAAGAATGACTTCTTTCAAAAATTAAAATTAAAAAAATTTATAAGACTGGGGTACCCCATCCGGGGACACATTGCATATCTTATTTATATATTGTACGTATATATGTACAAGTTAGAATGAGATTTGGATATAACGTTTGCATTCACTATAGCAGTTATCTAATGGCATAAACGCAAACATTCATGGCCATGATATGAAGAGTAAGTACCACCACTTGCACAAAAATCTGGGACAATTCTTATGAGCTCATTTTGACGTTTTTTCAATCGTGTGACAATGACTTGTCCATTTACGATTGACACTGACTTGTCCATTTACGATTGACACTGACAGTCAATTTGACATATTTTTTCATAGTTTACAAAAGACATTTTTAAAATGGGTAATGTCATTTGTCCCAGATTTTTATGCAAATGATAGCACATAGCCTTAGTGAGAAAAGCGCGACTCCATTAAAAGGAAATTTACAGAAGACAAAAAAAAATGTTTGGTTTTAAAATGTTTAAAATGTAAACCCTTGTTTCTCTTTTAGAGGCTATTGTAGAATAATTTTAATAATTTTTGGGAAAAAATAGTTCCGAAAATCTATTTTCAGTTATTATTAGATGGCAGTTAAATCTCATTTTGGATAAAAAATGGGGTTAAGTGCTTTTTCTTACTAAGGCAACGATATATGTCATTATGGCGTCATTTGGGCAAGGGGTTGCTATTGGGACCCCGGTAAGTCCACTATATTCGCAGTGGGTAAAGACTTCAGTCAGTGGTGTCACTGATCCGGCAGTTGTATATTATTTTTTATGTACTACATCTGGAACAAATCATTTTTACGTGTTTATAGAATATTTTTATTGTAATTTTTTATTTTTATGAAAACTACGTGTCCAATAATATTATTACAGGTCTCGCGTTGTAGGATGGCGAGTTCCGGCGCTGTCCGAAGGTACTGTCGGACATCGTTCGGGAAAATTCAAGTTTGAATGCAACACGCAGTGGCGTAGCTCGACTTATTTTTTAAATTATGTTAGCATAATAAAAAACGACTATAAAATAAAGTCTTGTGTTTCCACCGCGCATCTGAAGCGTTCGCCACGCACAAACTGTATGTCGTTAATAAAACCACTACCTCTACCACTACTTATAGTATTCGTACTTAAATTATGACTTTAGTATTTTATCATTTATTTTTTATTTCTAAATAATTTTCACTTTAAATAAAACGTCTTCAAAACTGGTTTAATATCCTGTAAGTTTATATTTTATAGAAAAGTATTGGTACTCATAATTTCAAGGATAAATTGCGCGAACCACGAAAAGATACAAAAATGCAGTGGCGACTGGTGGTGACGCAAATGGGAGGTCAAGACAACACTAACTTAGGTTTTTTCGTGTATTTCCCTTGGATAGAAGTGCAATGCACACGATATGCAAGAGAAATACGTTAGGGAATCGAAGCCTTATCCTTGATCTCCCATTTACATCACCAACTGCCATTGATTTTTGCTAATATCGTTAAATATCTCATGCAATAGTAAAGTAGACAGTTATTGTCACTAAAATTGGTAAAACATTTATTTAAAGATATCAAGAATAATGCGCAACTAGAAAACTTACAAAAATTATCGCGCTATTTTAATCTAGGGCGAAATGTTCTTATCTTGAATGTAATCTGTCTCATAATATTACAAGTTTTTTAAGAAGACCTCGCGTTTTCTTCAAAAAATCATCATGTGTGCAGATTTTATTGGTTTCACAGGGTGCGATGATGAGAATTGATACGTTGCTATTTTCTGAGATAGTACACAGAAAAAAAAATGTTAGAATGACTTCTACAATTGTGACAAATGCCACTACAAACAGTTGTAGAATCCGTGACGCGGACAATTAGTGAAACAATATTGTAGGAAGCAAGAGTGGCGTAAAACTTCCAACGTTTGCTACAATAAATTTGAATATTTTTTAACAGTGATGCAGTTATTACATTAGATTACACAAATTGCAACAATTATTTAAATAATTAAAAACATTCTATCTGTGAATTTTCGCCAGTTTTAAGGCATATTTTACTACAATATTACTTCAATATTTTAATGAAAATTACTCTTTAGCGATGGCACAGCTTTCTACAATTACGTGCATTTTAAATACAAAATCCTACGTACAATATTGTTGCAATTATCTTCACAAGATTTTTTTCGGTGTAGTTTTCTTTACGAATAAAATCAAATGCAAATTTTCACCATGTTTCTCTAAATAATTTGGAAATCAGAAATATTTTAGCGAAATAATTAGCTCGAATATTCGATAAGTCCATGTAGAATCACTTTTAATGAACTAACTCGTTTTGTCTTATCTTTTCGTATTTTTAATCAAATTTTAACGCATTAAATAACCTACCTTTGTGAATAAAGGTTTGCCATGATGTGTAATCATTGTGCAATCACAGTCAAGAGAAATACTAGTATTGTGGAACGATTCCTTCGGATGTTTCATATTGTAGTAGAGCTCCGTCACGCCACCTTCGAATATACTTCGAAAGTATCGCGGGATAAGCGTCCTACCAATTGCTAGAATGGAAAAAAAAATGATTAGGAAACGTACGTGATGAATAGAAAATATAATAATTAAAGCTAAAGGTGGAAAAAATTATATTTTATCACAGATAAGCGTAAGTTAGTAACCTCGAATGAAATTTTAACGTGTTTTTGTGGAAATGCTTTTGTTATTAACATAATCTACTTCTCGAATGTTGATTAATTGTGGTTAGTTAAGGAAATATTTTCGAACTATCTCAACTTAGTGCTAGTGGTCTGTAATATTGAGGTATTATATTTATATAAACAAAATGCTTATCTTAATTTTTTTATAAATACGATGTTACCTTAAACAGCTTTAAATAAACATTAAAATTTCATACATGGTGTTTCAAGAGAAATTGTAAATATGTTAGGAAGTGATAGTACTATTTTGAGCGAAAATGGTAAGATATCAGCAGATATCCAAACTTTCAACAGTTTCAAAAATTCAACTGTTTAAATTTAGCGCGCAACATGTGGTACGCGCGCACTTTAAATTTGCGCATACATTTGACAGATGTAATCTGACGCTGCTCAGTGTTAAATGAAAATGGTATAAATTCATTTAATAAATGGTTTTATATAGAAATACATGTTGTTTGTGGTTGTTATTGTTTTGCGAGGAAAAGCCCATTGAAATCGGTGGAGAAATTATTGAACATCAATTTTGAACTATTGTTAATAATTATTTCTATACGGTTAATCTTTATTGAAGCTTTTTGCGGATAACACTTTCGCGGCTGTACCTCCATAACCACTGAGAATTGAGCACATATTTGAATGAATTCTTTATTCAGAATAGCAGTTCGTCGCCTTGGAATGAGAGGGTTCTAAAACACAAACATTTCTTGCGTCTTCTATCGCGCATAGCTGTGCGTGAACATGTTGCACTATTTGCAAGGATTCCACTAACGACACCGAAGAATTTTGTAGTTTTTCTATCGCATCCGCTAGTCAAACGTAATTGTTCTGAATAATTTCCAAATCCGTTTTAACTTGACTATCCTGAAATTTTAAGCGGCTTACCTTGACAGCCGCAGCTTCCTTTGGGTCGAATTCTAAAATCACGTTCTTTATATTCTCAAAATATTTAAGATAATAAAATGCAGCCTCTAACCATGTTCCCCAACGAGTAAGAATAGGTTGTGATGGTTCAGGAATACCGGGGCATAGTCTATAAAATTCCCGAATACGTTTTGGGGATTTTACAAACACAGCTTTTGTATGTGCGTTAGAGCGTCTACCTCGGGATAACATTTTCTGATACTATCTGCTACGAGACTTACATGTAATATGCAACAAGTTAGCACAATGTTTTTTAAGAAATCGACCTACAGCAAGCATGTTTGCGGCACCATCACTCATAAACATCAACAGTTGATTTGTTAAAAGTTCAAACTTTTCCAATGTATTTAACACCAACATTGAAATTACTTCGGCAATGCATTGTTGTATTCGTCTGGAAGCTAATAAAATTGAGGGTGACGGTCGATGTGGTTCCATTGTGCGTACCATTACATTAACCACAGAATGTTTTTTACGATCTGTTGTTTCGTCCACACACAACCACAGTTTTTTATCTTGCAACTCGGATTTAATTCTTTTCTCGACATGCTCACGAGCAGACGGCGCAACTCCCTGTAATGTTCTCTCACTTGGTAACTTAAAGTCCGAATATTCATTCCAAACGAGACGTACGCTTTCTTCCTTAGTAAATGAAATGGTAAATTACATGCAATAAACATAAATTAAATTTAAATTTGTCATAATCTCGTGTGGATTTTTTTTTTAAACATGCCCTGCACTATTTACGTGCCGTAGACAATCACTTTTCGACCAACACATTAAATCTATTTTACACACTACACATTGAATTTTAGCGCCATCACACTTTAAATCAGGCATTTCTGCAATAAATTCTCTTATTGTGTCCAACTTTGGTCGTTTTCGCGACGTAGGAAACATTTTCAAAAGAAACGTAGAACTACGATATAGTATACGACAGCGTAGATGCATACACAACAGATCGGCTTTCGAGTCGCAGTTATACTGACGCTTATACCGAATTGTCCCGGCCGTGTTTATTTTGTGTAAACTTTTATGCGTCAGCCACTGGCTTTCAGAGCAGTTTGCGTTGCTCTAATTATTAGTTTTTAAATTTCGGGAGACAACTAATAATTTATTAGAAAAAAATTCAAAAATAAAATATCGTAGATAGAACCCTGTCAGACTAAAAACACGTTTTTTAAAAAGAACGCAGATAGATGATGAACGCTATTGTGATATGCTAAGCAATTTCTTTTTCAATCAAACCGATGAACGCGAGAAATGGATTCTTGCATCAAGAAAATAGATTTTTTTGCAAAAATGAGTCTCTATTCAAGAAAACCTTTTTATTTCAAGACTATAAGAATGCATAATATAAGAACATAATTTTCTTGAAATTTTATTTGGATTAAATGCAAATTTTCTTAGGGTTAGAGAATCAAGAAAATTCAAGACAGAAAAATGCTTCTTCCAAGTAAATCATTTAGTTTTAAGTTAAGAAAATATTCATACTAAAAGTAGGAATGAAAAAATGGTCCAGATTTCACAAAGTTCTATTGAGAAATTAGGTCACCAGTTTCGTGTTCAAAAATCATCGAGCCAGCTACAAAAATATTCAATAAAAGAAAAATTACAATAATGGAAAAAAAAACCTTAAGCTAATAATTAAAATAAGGAGTAATTGAATGAGCTGATGAAAGTTTTTTTTTAGGTTACAGTATAATTAAATTATTTCTTTAATTATGTAATTAAATAGGAATTATTTTTATGTAGTTTAATAATTAATAAGTTAATATTTAAGTTTATTTATCCCATTTATCATATATTAAAAAAAAACGATAGTTAAATTAGTACACGTGGTAAATAGTAATAAAAAGAAAAAATATTACACTAACCGGTATCTTTTGAAAATGTTTATGAAACGTTGATTATATTAGTGTAAGGGTAAGTATGGTATCTGTATTCTGGTGTCGCTACTATGTAAGACGGCATGACTATAACTACTGGCACTAGGTGGCGCCAGGAAATACTTCAGTTGCCGTTTTACTATCCTTACGAAAATATTGTTTTGTTACAATGACCATTTACTTATACTAAGAATCGCTTTCTTCAAATTTTCTGCAAGATTTTCTTGAATCAAGTTAACAAATGTTTTAAACAAAGAAATACAATTATTTCATTACAAGTATATATTTCTCTTAAGCGGAGAAAGGAACGCTAAGAAAATATTTCTTTTGATTTAAAACAGTTATTGTATTGCGGATAATTGAAACAGTAATTGTCTTGAATTAAGGCGGACAGTTTTGATACAAGTAAACAAGTAAAGTTTCTCTGCGTGTGGACTTGAACGACAAGTGGTTTCAGCAACACGGTGTTATATAACGGGTGATTCATTTAGAGGTACTTTTTTCAGTAGCGATTTTATGACAGATCACGCGTGAGTCGTGTCAAACTGTAATGGTATTTTTGTTCAGTATTGTTTGATATTTCATCATGGAAAGGCTTAGCCCGGCACAGCGTCTACAAATTATTCAGCTGTATTACAAAAACCAGCGTTCTACAAGGAATGTGTTTCGTGCGCTTACAGCAACTTATGGTCTACATAATCGGCCTACCGAATGCACAATCCGCTATATCATCCAAAAATTTGCAACCCAATTCTCATTATTGGATAATACGAGACCAAATAGACCACATCTAGCACGTAGTGAAGAAAATATAGCGGCGGTACCTGAGAGTGCACGCAATGACCGTGATGAATCGATTCGGCGCCGTTCTCTCAACTTGGCGTGTTTCACGTAAGGATCGTGGTTTAAAAGCATACAAAATTCAATTCGTGCAAGAATTGAAGCCGTCCAACCTTCCGAATCGTCACCGGTTCGGTGTTTGGGCTCTTGAAAAATCAAAATTTTGTTCAGCGATGAGGCCAATTTCTGGCTTAATGGTTACGTCAATAAGCAAAATTGCCGTATTTGGGCTGAAGAGCAACCCACAGAGGTTCAAGAGCTGCGATTACATCCAGACAAAACAACAGTTTGGTGTGGTTTATGGGCTGGTGGAATCATCGGTCCATACTTCTTCAAAAATGAGGCCGGCCGGAACGTATCTGTGAATGGCGCCCGTTATCGCGCTATGATAACGAACTATTTGCTGCCTGAAATTGGAGTCCGAGCTCTCGACAACATTTGGTTCCAGCAAGACGGCGCTACTTGCCACAGCCCGTGAAACCATGGCTTTATTGCGAGAACAATTCGGTGCGCAGTTAATTTCACGCTTCGGACCGGTGAATTGGCCGTCTAGATCATGTGATATCACACCTCTAGACTTTTTCCTTTGGGGGTATGTAAAGTCCAAAGTCTACATGGATAAGCCGGCTACGATTGAGGAATTGGAAGCCAACATTACTCGCGTCATTGGCCAAATACCACTCGAAATGCTCAAACGCGTCATTGAAAATTGGAACTTCAGAATGGACCATGTTAGCCACAGTTACTGCCAACATTTGAAAAAAATACTCTTCAAAAAATAAATATAAAGAATGGTTCTTTTGTATGATAATAAAGATTACCCGATAATATTGATTTTTTTTATTTTTTAAAAAAAGTTTCTCTAAACGAATCACCCATTACATATCGTACAGCACGTGAAGCAATAACTTTGCTCTATACCAAATTTCCAGATCGGGTTACCTCACGAAATGCCAACATCAATTGGCCTGCTAGATCGTGTGATTTAACACCGCCGAATTTAGAACCACCTTTATATGCCAATGTAAGCCGTATCAGATGAGTCGAGGTGGTCAGATATGTGATATACTTTTCAATTTATAATTGTAAAGTAAAAATTTTATATTGAATTTTATATTTGGGATTTTATTCAAAATACAAATCCTATAGTTCTAATTGAGACAAAGTTATGTTCCTCGACTTAGTTATATAATTAACGACATCTGTATATTATTTAGAGACAATTAATTCTACTCAAATGATGTGTGCGATTTGCTATTATTTTGCCAGTAAAGAAAATTTAGACCATACATCTAATTAAGAAAGGCCCTAAGAAATGCAATATTTCAAAAAATAAGGGCTGAATTAAGGTTTTACTGTGGCTTACAGTAACTGTATTTCTATCCTTTGTCTACTACTTGCTAGAAAGGTGTTTTTTTTAAGTAGAAATGCAATTTTAAACTTATTAACAAAGGAAACGTATGAAATATTCGTATAAAAGCAATTTTTTTCCGAAAAAGGAAAAGCAAACAATAAAATTTTCTTTAAAAGAAATCAGCCTTGGTTTCGTTTTCAAAAATAAAAATTTTGAAATGCACTCCAAGTGACTTCAAATTTCTGAACTGGTCTCTCGTTGATGCTAAGTTCTAGAGCACGTTTGTGACAAGGTCAAGAAATTATTTTTCTCGTAAAGTAAAAAATGTTAGTATACACTTCCTCTTAAACCAAGAAAATGGTCTTCTATTTCGTTTCACCTAAGATTTCGAAAAACAAAGAAAAATGATTGATTTCAATATTTTCATATTTAAATTTAACTTTCTTCATTTTATTTAATCAAATCATACAAAAACTGCATCCATTTATTCCGATTCCAAGTTGCCTATCTTAGTCTTTCCACGAAAACACAATTCCAATTTGCACATTGTTTAACTGATACGGATATTAAATAACCCGAACTAAAAATATCTCGGCACGCACACACAGATCGTTTTATTGGTGAGTTGTGCGTATGCCGTAAGTCCGTACTAATACTTACTATATCTTTTGGGTCCGTCTTCTAAACAAAACGCTAACGTTAGAGACGCGTCATCTTCGAAAAATTCGTTGGCAAATGCGTCCCACCAGAGATTATCACTTTCCTACGGAAAAAAGCGTATTTCTGATGGAGAGTATATATTATTGACGTCTGGTTACCTCTGTCCGTTGTTGTAGCCTTTTATTTAGCTCGTAGATACGATAATCGGGTTGACCGAAATACTGCGTGTGTCGCCTCGGTACAGGCAGCGATCTGGAAATTAAAAGAACGACATTTTAAAATCTGATTTCAGAATTTCTTGGGTAATAAAACCAAAAAAATAAACAAAGTTATTCACTGTATAAATAATCGAGTGGCATTTCGTGTAATAAACTTGAAGTTTTTAGTCTGATATTCGTGGTAGGAATATCATTTGATTTAGAAGCAACGTTTGAACTATTTCTATTAATTATAGAGTGTAAAGGGGTAAAGATTTCTGGCGATATTCATTGGCAACTATAAATACCATCAGTTTTAAAAGTCTGTCAAATTATATTATTTTAAAAATTCCAACTAAAATCAAGAATCATAAAAGAGTTTTCACATTTAGGTTTGGTAGCTTTGAGGTCTATTCCAGATTATTTTCGAAAGATTTAAAAGTTTAATTAGCATCTAGACGTTGTTGAGAGAGCTTATGGAATTTTTTTCTGAAATTGACAAGCTAAACTCAAAAAATACCTTACCTCTAGGTTTAGAAATAAAAATGTAGTAATATATAAAGCTTTCCCAAATGTTTGTCAAAAATGAAAACAGGAGGAAATATACGTCAATTTTTTCCAATTTAAGGCATAATTTTTAGAAAATGTTTATTGACTAAAGATGTAAAGAAAAATAACTTTAAGCTATATACAGATTTGGTGCATGAAACTTGCGATAACCGCAACTGGTGTGTGAATAAAGTGGCTCCGCTGTTGTGCAGAATTGCTGACGAAAGGATGATGCATGCAATGGTATTTATTTCAATTTATGGTTTCTTCGTTTATGTTACAATGTTAGTGGAGCGGCAAATAAGAAACTATTTAAGAATTTAAGAATCTAACAGAACGTATGTATTCATCAAACGTCATTTTAAAATTGCGACCAACTTCTTCTTTATGCACAATGGATAAAAATACCATACATACGTAGGCTTAGTTTAAAAATAAGCAATTTTTTAAAAAGAAATTTGATCAAAAAGTAGCTTTTTATAACAATAACACCCAAAAACCATTTAGTTAATAATAAAACACTGGCGACCAAGTTCAATAAATCTGGTATTTATTAAAATAAATTGGAACGATTGCCAGAAATTTTACATAGATCAAACTGGTCGAAATTTTAAAGTGAGGTTCCATGAACACATGCGTTCTTTTGGATTAAACAAAGACAATGCATATGTAGCAACG
This sequence comes from Dynastes maya, assembly GCA_029619315.2. Lineage (NCBI taxonomy): Eukaryota > Metazoa > Arthropoda > Insecta > Coleoptera > Scarabaeidae > Dynastes > Dynastes maya. The sequence continues at coordinate 52,092,160 of JAROYE020000004.1, read as the reverse complement.
CATATTAGAAACTGGGCAAATTGAATCGAAATGGAAAATTTAACGTTTCACATAAAATAAATAAAAGCCATAAAATGAATGTTCTAGAAGGCTAAAAAGGCTATAAAAGAAGGTTGTATCGGAACGAAATTCTAAATGGTTAAACAGATGTAATAAACTCTCTCTTAGTAAATCTTTCGATTGTTGAGAGGGTTTTTTTCCTTAAAACTAAATGATGTATACCGTTTTTTCGCCTCCAATTACCATATTATGACACTGTACTCGTATGAGGTAGGCGCCATAAATTCTCAACCTGACAGGCTTATACAGGTCTGAGTGTGTTTAAACTCCGTTGGGTCATAGTTGCACATGTGCGAGGCCCACACTATATATATTACGGCTCGAAGAGTAGCAGTTTTTAGTAGCCAGCCAGACAACGTGATTAGTGCATGAAAATGTCTGATGTAACGAAAATTGAGTATCGCGCAGTCATAAAATTTTTAACAAAAGAAGGGCATACACCTAATCACATTAAACAACGTCTAGATGGCGTTTATGATGATTTATCTCCTTCCATTGTCACAGAAGATGAAACAATGGTTCTGTATTATGATCCTCTATCCAAAAAGGAATCGATGGAATGGCGGCGACCCGATGAACCTCGTCCAAGGAAGTTGTACTACAACATTTTGAGGAAAAAAACTTTAAATTATTTTTATAAGGGTGTAGAATTATTAATTGATCGTTGTAATAAATGTATTGAAGTTAGGGGAGACTTTATTGAAAAATAAAAATTGTTATATTTTACCAAGTTTATTTTTTCTATATCAGGCTGAGAATTTATGGCACCTATTACGTATGTATACTTGCTGCTAAGAATTTTAGTTGTAATTTCGAATAATAAAAAAAAAAGAGAATAGATTTCACAAAAAGATAAAGGATTTTCGGGTAAAGTGAGGAAAATATTAACTATGAATTGAAGTCGGACGCGAAACGGTGGCATAGTGGGACGGTAACCACACGAACGATCGCATAACATTGTCGGCAACTATCTCTTACAGGCATGTACACGAGTCGCGTGGAATTTCTGCCAAATCTGTATGGAATTTGCCAGAGTTTGGTCCGTTATAAAAAAAATGGTGCATTTAACAAGTTCCCTCTTGACCAATGTTATTGTTGAAATCTAATTTCTTTGTGTAATCAGTTTCAGATTTAGTAAAAAAAATACATAAAAAACAATTTATTTATTTTGAATAAGATAGTCGTGAAGTAGTTTTATTTATCAATTTCACTGCAAAAGTGTGAATTCAATTCCTTATTCAGTAGGTTATTTTTGGATAGAAAGTGTGTATTAATAAGTTAGGTGACCAACGTTCAGTTTTCTGGCTAGAGTACGTGGCTAATTTACGCGATGTTTGAGATTGTCAGGTGTGAATTTCTTTGAATTCATAGTTAAGATATATAAAAAATATACAACCGAAAGGTAATCCCAATATCATTAAACGATTTACACACTGTTGCAGATTTTGCAAGATTATTGATCAAAATGACCTACTAGTTAGCAATCAGAATTACATTTATCAAATACCTAATGGGTACCACTGATATGTTTGCAAACGTTTTCAAACCAACCAATAACATATTTGCCCATTAATAAATGTGATTGGTCGTTTGCCAGGATTTAGAATAACGACGAATTTTAAACGTACACGTGCCTTTCAAAATTCAACGAATTGATTTTAAGTTGCATCTGTGACGTAAGTACAAATGAAAAAGGCGATAAAAACAAAATTACCCAAATACTTACGCGGATACAGTTGTCAATCAAATATTTAGATCTAAATCGTGCAAGCCATTTTCGTCTAGCATCTGTTGAGGCGAGGATCATATATTTGAAATGTTATTGTTTTACTCCAAAATTATGTTTTTATCTTTATTGTTGTCATATTTCTTTAAGATTTGAATAGAACTTCTGAAAAATTAGTTTACTATTACCTTCAAAAATAACTGATTTATTTGTACTTTCCCCTACTGCGCTTACATAGAAAAACCATATGGTTTCCTGAAGCTTTGATGAATAAACAATTGCAATATCGTTGAATAAAGAAACGTTTTAATGTTCCAAACAAAGATTTGGTGAATTCTAAAACAGATAAATGGATATTATTGTCAATCTCATGTTGCGATAAGGTTGCTTCCGTATTCTATCAATGAAGGGAAACCTTCAAAATTGCATTAATTATTAAGCAACTTAATCACGTCAAATAAGGATAAAAGATTTTGGAGAATATTTATGTCCAAAAAAGCATAAAGAAAATATCGAGGGGTAAACCATACTAAAATTTTGTACATACAGGTCCCCAGAAATGCAAATGGTGGTTCTCGGAGGTCCCTAGAGGTCCTTTGATTCTATTTAGGCGGAAGAATACTGAGATGGGCTAAATAAACGTTAATGCACATCGATTTGATTTGAAAATAGAGTAAATTAAAAGCTTGTAAAAAATTGCAGATTTAGGTAGGATTTTTTTTAATCCATTTATTTTTTCTAAACAATTTAAATATATTTTTTCATAAGCTTTATCGCAATTCTGTTCATTATCACTATTATCACTTACATCACATATCTATATCACTGTCATCAGCCTTCATTGTTTCAGTAATAACGGATGCGCTGCTGCTGAATTCTGGAATACTAGACTAGAATTCAACATTCATTTCTTTAACTTTTCTAGATTTATTAATTTTAATGTCATCTCTTTCAGTTTTAATTATATTCGTATTCAACTTGTTTATATTAGATACTTTTTTGTCACCTATTATAAATCTTCTCAATCTGTCACTGCTTGAACGACCATTGACTCGTCGAGAAGCCAGCACAAAGTCGATTTTTTTATAAAATGATTTTCATTTCCTGATTCGATATCAAAAGAAGATTTGTTTTTCAAATTTATCTGTTATTTGTTTTTTCATCATCCTCTAAAAAGCTCTATATTATTAAGAACATTTTTTTCATAAGAAGTTAAATTGGTGGTTGTTTCTTCTATTTGTTCTTCATCTTCAAAAGCAATATCCCCGACAATATCTAACAATAAGTCATTCTGATCGATTTGCTTAAATTCTATTTGCATTTCATAGAAAGATTCTTCATTCTCAGCATCTATCCCTACTTGTTGAAAGTCACACATGTTATCTGTTAAAGCTTGATTTATAATACTTTCTATTTCTTGGTTAGTCAAATAAGCATTGTTCATACATTTGTGTCCCGGTGGTCTCTCGGAGATCCCCGGAGGTCCTTTCAAAGTGCAGAAGAAGGCCCTCTTGTGGTTTGCCCATCGGAAAGTATGTAGAAGGCAGTAAATTTGAAATTTTAATTGAAAAAGATATTCTAGGTTGGTTTCACTTTTTCGTAATTGCAATCTCATATAAGGAATATGATATTCTGGTCACCCTAAATAAGTAGGTTCTCATATGTAAATGATTTTTAATGAGGGTTGGGATCTTTAGATTTTCAGGGAACTTGATTAAATGATCAAGAAAAAGTAACTCATAACTAATTTGCTTACATAATTTAAGTAAAGCTTCCTTTTCCTTCTTTGTTATAAGAAATCAAAAATTTCTTGAAGATGTTCAACTTCGATTTTGCACTTCTTAGTAATACTGCCATCCTATGCTGAAGAGTCTAGTTCGTGGATGAACTAAATTTGAATGATATTTAACCGAAGTGAATCAACGGGATCAATAACAAAACAGATAATATCAGCCTGATTTAGAATGTATTAAAACGTAGACAAGAAATCTTAAATCTAATTTTCAGTAACCAAGATAATGCTGATATAGCTCATAGTATTGATGGAATCATTCCCGGCAAAAACAATATGAGAAGAGAAAAGCACTAACCAACGGACATGTTTCTGCTAACCCGGCATCATCAACGTTGTTCCGAGCGCTTTGTCCTTTTGCTCGTTGTTCGCCTCCCAGTTTATGCCACTAATCTCCAAAAACATCACTGAAATACTTATTGGCGCCATCTAGCGCCAAGAGATATAGGCATGCCGTTCTACAAAATAGCGACAGAAACCGGAAGCTATAAGAGTATTATCTTTATTATTTTTTCCATGATTTTTTTTCATGTGTATTTTCAATATATCATGGTGAGCCTAGGGAACATTTACTCGTGCAGATACTACAGCGCTCAGGCGCAGCGCTATCTTGCGTTAAGCAATCCAGGAACTGTGCAGTGGCGTAAACTGAGAAGCGAACAACAATGCGGCATGAGGAAAAAGCGCTCGAAACAACACTGATGACGCCGGGTAGGCAGAAACGTGCCTGTTGGTTAGTGCTTTTCTCTTCTCACATTGTTTTTGCCGGGAGCGATTCCATCAATACCATCAGCCATATATCAGCATTACCTTAGTTATTGTTTCTAAGCATTTTTTTCATGTGTATTTCTAATTTTCAGTAATTGGTCATGAGATTAAAAAAAATTGCAGCTTGAAAAACATCTGTGATAAGAATTAAAACATAAAAGACAAAAACAACAAATTTTTAAAAGCATCAACAAAAAAATCTCATTCAAGACCTAAAACTGTATAGCTGTTACTGCTGATATCATTTTAAGTGTATAATTTCCATTCGTCCACCTTTACATTTAAGTAAAATATAAGAGAGTTATAATATTTTAGGAGACAATAATCTAAAGTGATTGTATTTGGTTTTTAGTTAACCCTCCAAAATACGTGACAAGTCATTTAAGTATTTATGGCAAATTAAATTTTTTATGTTAATGTCAAGGCATAAAATTTATCATGTAATAAAAATGTTAGCAAGTTCAGTCGTCAACATGTATATTAAGCAACAACTTACTAACTTTAATAAACTAGGGATTAACTGAAAAGGACATAACATCTTGTTGAAATTCACCAAATCAATAACAACAAATCTACGCAAAAGTAAGTATTTTAAGAATATACGAATAGCAGAGCCAACGTTACAAAAGCTTTCTTATTATTTATTTATTCAAAGTGTCCTTCTCGCTGGTGCATAAGGAACTCAAGATATTGACAGACGAAGTCAATCAATTTGTCAAAATATAGGACGTTGATGAAAATTTTCGATGTGCTATTTTATTCATGGACGGAATATTACTGTAATTTAAGAGTGGGTACTTGTCGATAAGTAATTTTAATATTGCTAGTGTATTTTTGGAATACAACAAACTCTACAACGATATGTTAAAAAAGCTGATAAGATTGTATCGATTGGAGTATATGTTAAGTGGTAAAAAAAGTGATATGGAGTTTATTTTCACTAAAGAAGTGTATTGTGTTAATGTTTTTTTTTCTGTTTTATTGAATTTAGCAGTACTCAATTAACGTGACTAATTACAATATGCCGAGTAAGCCGGAAATTGTAAACGAACAAATAAATGTCGGGTGTTCAATATGCTAGCTTATTCTAGTGGTATTATTTAATAAATTTTGATCTTCTTAGGTAGTTATTTTGACAGATTTTACGATACTTGAACAGTTACCAAACTGGATTAAATGGTTTGGTAATAGGTTTGTTAATAGACAGATCGCGAACCAGTTAGAACTTATTGAATATCGAGAGGTTTGTTTTCAAACGTGAATTGGGATTCTGTTCGACTCATACTTCACATACGGTTCTGATTGATTGTCATTTTTCTATGAACAAATCTAATGTCTCTGTAAGTGCGTTCTTATTATTTTTGACAAAGTTTGAAGGTGAAACGTTTTTAAATGAAAAGTAGTTATTGCGTAGAAAATGCTGTATACCAAATTTAAGTTGATAAACATGAGACAAAGGGTGGTGTATGGGGATCTGAAAAAGCTTCTGGACTGCAAAGATGAACAAACCGAATGTTTTGATTAATTAAAACATCATCAACTTCTCGCGGAAAATTGAAATACTAAAGTCAGGGCAATCTATGCACGTCAGATATTTATACTGATGAGACTATTAACGAGATACGAATTTGTCCTTTTTTAAAATACATTTCAATTGAGATGTAATTGATAGTTTAATATATAATTAGTTATAGATTACTCGGGTACTTTAAAGCGCCTATTATCAAATAATGTAATTCGACTTTCTAACTAACTATTAGTACTAAAATACATCGCTGTCGTTATGTTTTTGTAAACATTATCTGACATTGCGTGCCGTTCGTTTAGGTTATTGCTTATTCAACGCCTACTTTCTTTGCTATAGTATTTATTTTATTAAAATGTGTCCTTACCAGGAATCTAGTAAATAATCACGGGCAACCTTTTGATACCTTTTAAGGCAGTGACGGAAGTAAGTAGTGTCTTTACACAAACTTAGTGTTCAAAGAATTTTAGCGTGTTGGCGCAGTTTTGAATATTATATCTTCTGTTAGTACCGTACCAGAAGCAGTGAAAAAATACATTGCATGGAATAATGTGTTACAAATTTTGAAGGATAAAGATGTACATATATCATAGAAGGAAGCCCTTCATCTCCAGGGGTTATTTTGAAAGAAATAGGCAAATACTAAAGTAAATTTTTTGCAATCATGGTAGGACCATACTCGACAAAGTGTTAAGAAAATAAAACCTGAGGGAAAAAGGTGTGTATAGTATTCATAGATTATAAGCTTATTTTTTAAATATTTGTAAATTGCATTCTATAGTTCATTCACTTTAAGAATATAGCATTGGGCAAGCTAGGCTTCTATTTTCGACGTTTGCTATTGGCTAATTCCTAAGGCAAAATTACATACGACGAAAGAAGGATGTCTGTGCATACGAAATTTATGTTGGATAAAATGAAATATTACTGATCGCCACATTTTTGTAATGTCAGTTGTCAAAATTCTTCGTTGCTTTAAGTTGACTATTTGGTTGTTTCTTGTGTTTCTCATTATATTATTATTTATTTGGCATATTGCATTGAAATTGTTCTTGTCAGAACACGATTAATACGATATTTAGGGAGAGGAGGTATTTTTTTCCAATTCTGATAATACAATTGTGCTTATTAACTATTATTCCAGGATTACTACACCTCTGACATGGCTGAAGAAGGGACCGTTGAGTAAGGTGGAGACCATCTCATGGGTCCATCAAAAAATCATCAAGGGAAACGCATCAGCAGTGGGCAAACACTAATGGCTTATAATTTATATATACAGTGGAAACAGGATAAATCTAAATCGGCAGCTATAAAGCTAACCTCCAAGCAGCCAAGGCTTGGTGAAGCAACTGTATGGAACATTGTAAAAGAAATGGAGTCTACGGGAACTGTAGGTCCACCTCCAAAGAAACGTCAACGAACAACAACTTGCGAAGCTTTGGATGATGCTCAAAAGTCTGCAATTCGCAGACATATACATTCGTTTTTCTTAAGGAATGAACTGCCAACATGCACTAAAATATTAAATGTAAATGTAATATTGATTTTGTAATAAAATTATTTTATCACACTTTTGTAGATCGTTATTACAGACGATACCTTGCCAGAACTAAAACGGACAACGCTGTATAAAATTAAAAAATTGGGCTTTAAGTGGGAAAAACGCAGTCGAAACAATATTTTAATAGAACGGCAAGACATTGTTTTATGGAGACGTCAGTATTTAACAAACATCCGGAAATTTCGTACAGAGGGTAGAATATATTACTCAGATGAGACTAGGGTTAACGCAGGCCATACCAAACAAAATGTATGGAAAGATACAACAACTCTTTCGGCAAGACAAGCTCTTGTTGATGGAGTAACAACTGGACTAAAAAATCCATCTGGAAAAGGAAGCAGATTTAATACTACATATCGGGAGCATTAATGGTTTTGTTGAAAATGGGTTGTTATATTTTGAATCGAAAAAAACTTCAGATTACCATGAAGAAATGAATGGTGAGGTATTTACAGAGTGGATGAGAAATGTTCTATCCTTTTTAGAACCAAATTTCGTTATTGTAATAGATAATGCACCTTACCTTTCTGTCAAGGCAGAAAAAACTTCAAGGATTGCCTGGAAAAAGGATGCTTGAATTAATTGGCTTATTTCAAAAGGAATTGCCAGGAATAACTCACATTGAAAAGTAGAACTTCTGGAACTCGCTAAAAACTATCTAAATAATAATCCGATACCCTACGTAATCGATGAGATGGTGGCAGGAACTGGTCGTACAATTTTAAGGCTACCTTCATATCATTGCAATTTAAATCCGATAGAACTGGTATGGGTTCAAGTGAACGAATATGTAGGTGCAAATAGCAAAACTTTTAAACTACCAGAGGTAAAAGAATTATTGATTGAAGGTCTATAAAATTATGATTATTGTAGATATTTTAAAACAGAACTATTACAGTGTATCGTAGACACTATTTTATTCAGAATTATAATAAAATATAGACTATATCTGAAATAAAATTGTTTCAATTTCTTTGGTTTGATTAAGTAAACGTAAACATATATTTGTATATTTTTCTTAAACATTTTACTGAAACATTTGTCATTAGTATTTAGAGTTACTTTCAAAGAAATTGACAAAGGTTATAATAGAACTGACGTTTTACTTTCAAATTACCCGCCATTATTTAATCGAGTTAAATTTTGGCAGTGTTATACGGGTGCCTATTGCAGCACTATCTGCTATATTCTTAATGTGAATGGACTATAGATACATTATTTTACATGCTGGCAGTGTCGATGGATTTATACCTGATGCATCTCCGATAATTTGTTTGAGCATTAAAATCTATCACAGAGAAATGAATCATGAAAATTGCATTCATTGGTTTGAGGATCAGCTCCTAAAATATCTTGGGAGGTCATTTATGATAGTTATGGATAACGTAAGTTATCACAGTAAATTAGAGGTTTAGAAGGAAAAAGGAGGGCATTCAGAACTATCTCACGTTCGAGGAGGATAAGACAAGAAAAAGAAAGGTTTGTAAACGTGTCAAACTGTTAACTATTTTAAAATTGAACCATTTTCGTAGGTGTAAAGCAAAATTACGATAACAAGGACTACATGTTATGTTATGACATGACCAACTTTTTTAATTCATCGCCTTTCAACTTCGCGGATAAAATCCCCCAAAAATGAAACGTTTATGAGCAGCCAATAATAAACAAGGCGAATTAATCCCAACGACTTAATTTACGATTGACCGTTTAAGTACTGTTTATTCGCCTTTACGCCGACCATAGCTCTTCTCAAAGCGCAATCCTTCTCTCGGTCTCCCCGTCTCTGTCTGTTTTAGGAAAGGGGATACTAAGCAGATGTCGCGCTTTCTAGGCAACGGGTAATTGGACCAATTAATCTTAGATGGTGGTAATCTTGAAGTGACGCGCTTGACGCGCCGATTGCATCGCGAAAATGACCACCGCAACATACACACACTCGCACAGATATTAGTTTGGCCACCCTTCACATTTTAGTATATAGACATGTACAGTGCTGGGAAGATATTTTCGGACAATAACAAAATAAAAAAGGAAGACAATCAAAATTTTACGAAATTTAATCATTTGAAAGGGAATTCTTCTTCTTCTTCTTTTATACACGGATTGGTTGTCCAGTGGTAAGAGGGTTTTTTAAGATAACCCGCGCAGTGGACGACCAAAAACTGCCATGATACCTGAAATCGTCGAAAAAGTCCACGATATGGTTATGCAGGATCGTCGATTAAAGGTCTCCGAAATTGCTAAGGATATACGCATCTCAGAGGAAAGAACATTTCATATCCCAACTGTGGAATTAGGGATGAAAAAGCTTTCGGCAAGATGGGTGCCGCGCATATTGACAATGGGGCAAAACCTTCAGAGAATGAGAATTTGTCAAGAGAGTCTAGACCGTTTTAACTCAGATAAAACCGATTTCAGCCGACGATTTGTTACAACAGACGAAACTGGGGTTCATTATTATACCCCCGAGACCAAGCAACAGTCAAAACAATAGGGACATAGGGGTTCTCCACCACCAAAGGAAGCAATGTCCGTTAAACCAGCTGGAAAAGTTATGGCGTCAGTCTTTTGGGATGCTAAGGGAAATATTACTAACTGACTATCTCTCCAAGGGCCAAACAATAAACGGTGAATATTACGCTAAACTTCTACTCCAAGTGACTACAAAAATTCATGAAAAAAGACCTGGCTTGCGTAAGAAAGATTATTTTCCGTCAGGACAATTCACGTCCCCATACAAGTGCGATAGCAATGGGAAAAATGAATGAACTGAAGTACGATCTGTTGCAACATCCACATTATTCGCCTGATTTGGCTCCTTCTGACTTCCATTTATTTCCACGATTAAAAATTTTCCTCAGGGGAAAAAGATTTTCCAGAGAAGAAGAAGTAAAAGCAGCTATCGACGACTATTTTGGAGGACTTGAAGAATCGAACTTTCGTGATGGCATAATGACTTTGAAACATCGTTGGATGAAGTGCATTCAACTTAAAGGAGATTATGTAGAAAAATAAGACGTATTAAAAAAAAATTTATCATTTTCCCTTTCATTTCGTGAACACTTCAAAGCACCCTTGTATTTTATTAAAGCGAAGGAAATTGAAGACAAGTCAGCAATAGACAAAGAAATTGTTGATAAAGATGTACAAATTTTAGAGAAAGTTGTTAAATTGGTAAAAAAGTTATTGGAGAGATTTGTGATGGTGATAGTGGGTGATCTACAGTTAAAAGTGTAAACTATACAACGACGGAATAAAGTCCTATGATATCTACGACAGTTTCACTTTCTGGTAACAAGATCACGGCGATAATTCTTTAGAATTTTGAAGAAATTCTTACTGTATATTTGCCACATGGACACACCATTCCAAGTAAAGATTATGTGGACTCTATATAGAAAGTTCCTGAAATAATAAATGGATGCATTTATCAGATGCAACTGTTGTGAAACAGTTGAGTGAATAACCATTAAAAATAGGCGAGGCTATTCGTATTGGGTCTCAACTGTTGTATCTGCTGAATGCAACTAGTAGCTGTCACCCACACTGCTGGCTTCAAAATCTTGGAAAAGCTTCTTATTCCCTAGAACTGACTTTTGGCGATTACTCTTATTATGATGTAATTATTGCAGCGAGTGACTGGCAGGAAAAGGCAATGACATTTTCCCAAAGGCATGGAAGAACATCGTCATCGGTATTCCAAATGTAAAAAGCTTTTTAGAAGATAATGTTGAAGAAAACAAACAAATTGTTCCTAATCGTTTCTTTCACTGTTGCGATCATCTCCCGTTTCTTTCCTGCGTTCTTCCACCTTTTAAGAAAGATTTTTTTGACCGTTACAACAGCCTAAAAGCCTCCTTCTTCTGATTGCAGCTCATGGTCGACAACATATGCACCGCGCTGTACATAGGAGCAAACACACAGAAACGCGTATGATGGAGGGAGGATCACATCACCCGGGTATCCGCCGCTACTCGTGCGGCCGCTGCTTGCGGTGTCGGTTTCTGCCCCACTTTACAATATTGGAGACCTGTTGATTTCGGATTCGCATCCACCGTGACCGTCGAAATACGACACCCCGGCCGGTAGTGGCCAGGGCGAAGCACGAATGGAGCGCCTCCGACTAACAGTCCAACTTTACTCTTGAATATTTTGTGGCGCACCCCGGCTCGTTCCGTCCTACGTCATTTCAATTTGCGATGCGCTTTTAATTGGCGCGTTTTGATTAAGTGGAAAACGGTTAATCCCGCGAGGATGGTATGTTGCAACTCTGTAAGTTGTTTGGCTAGATAATGGGATTACGGATATTAAGTTCAATGGTATTACAAACATTGCTGATTAATTATTACTGTCAAACAATTTTTAGTGAGCGGTAAACTATGCAAAATGAGGAGAATTGCAAGTTACAGAATTTCCAAATGTACAAGAAATAATGGGGATGTAAACTAGCTAAAACGCAAGGTTAGATGTTGTTAATGTCTTATCATAATGTTATTTACAAATTAATTGGAATATGTTATCCCCTTATTAACGTTTAATAAAGGCAAAACAACAATTTACCAAAAAAAAACAAAAGGTAAATCTATTTAAGTTTGTTCCAGGATAGCATAGAACCAATTCCGCATTCAATAATCATAATTCCCAAGATTTGCCGAAAATAATGAGTGAATGAGTTTATGGGACAGTCCAAATTGCTCATTCTTTTCCTTTGTAAAACAAAGCAGTTCCGCCCTAATATAGAACTAATTTGAGGAACTGTATAAATTGCCCTGAGAGGAAAACAATTCTAAGTTAGTATTTGATCCATTCAATTAGACACTTTTAAAATAGTCGACAGTGTCGGTAACGCTTCAAAGTTTTAAACCCAATCTTTATGCAAATACAATTATTTCCGTACTAAGAGAAGAAGTTGTAACTTTTATCTCATATCTTAGTAGGGATGACTACTTGTTATAATACGAAGTCCTAATCTAAAAAGGAAATTGTGTAATTTTGGAACATGTTATCATTTGCTTTTCCTGACACAAAGTATATTTGGCTTTTAAGCTTATTCTATTCAATATTTTAGAAGCTGCAACGGTATAGGGTTGCTAGGTCGCACGACATTTGAATGTAGAAGTCATATTAAAAGTAAACGTCATATATTGAATTTAAGAAACAATATTCCGTATTAGCAATTTTTGTATGAATTTATGTTCATGTTGAGCACGTGTAACATGGGATAAATATGTTCCATCATAGAAGCTACTAACAAAAAGACAATTGCGGTACAATTTACCACATGTGCAAAGTACAGTAAAAGACTGTATAAAAGACGAGTTGAGAAATCAAAAAATCTGGCTCACTGTGGGCGAAACTACTGATGCTCAGAAATACAGCGTAATTCATATTGTGGCGCGTCCTTTAAAACGTAATGGTCCAGCAGCTTCCTTGTTGTTAGCCAGTAAAAGGATTGAAAGAACTGATGCCGAAACCGTTGTGAACAGAAGTTAAGAGAATTTTGTATGGTGGGAGTCCAAATCACCATGTTAGTTTCTGACGAAGCCGCAACAATGCTGAAAGCTGGTAGGATGTTAAAAGTATGCTTTCCGACTCTTCTTCACATAACATGCCTCATAAACGCATGTCATCTCGTAGCAGAAACAATTCGAAGCAAGTATCCTAGAGTGAATGATTTAATATCATCTACCAAAAAAGTGTTTCTGAAATCTCCCAAACATATCCGCGTATTCAAGCAATTGTATCCGCAAATTCCGCTACCACCTCGACCTGTATTGACGCGATGGGGAACATGGATCAAGACAGTATCATACTATCGCAAATATTTTTCCCAAGTGAAATTAATTATTAATTATTAATACTGGGTCTACTTTTGCGCGGTACGCCCTGGACGGTTCCACTAGTTTCTCGAACATTATAAATAGTACACGCACACCCATCAACCGATAATAACCGAACGTCCACTCGATTCCTTGTATGTACAAACATAGTAAACACAGCTCCTTTCACGGCGCCTCTGCGGGTGCACCCGTTTGTCACGCTTTAAATTTATAACGTTGGCGTAGATAATGTTACACTAAGAAAGAAGTTTTCAATGTATATACACGGAAAAAAGTGAACAATTGAACAATTGTAGAACAATTTACTACAATTTATTCGAGAATATACAATTGGCTACAACTTGGGTAAATCCCTACTACTCGATTGTGGTTAACGGATTGTATTTCTATTAAATACAATATTGTTTCTTTTTTTTTAATTTTTAAATTTAGTCAATGATCTGTTACAAAGGTTGCCATAATACTGTACAAGTTTTAGTTAGATATGCTGTAAAAAAGCAACAATATTGTTCTAAAGATTGTATTGCATAATACAAAAAGAACAAAAAACTAAAAAGAATTTCTTCATAAACCCATAATAAAAAAGTTTTTTCCTTTCGTTGCAACACATATCCAGTAACACAGCGTATACAAATTAAATTTCTGAAAAAGATTCAAATAAGTGATGGAGGTTTTCGTATTGCGGAATATGCAAAATGTAAAAATTAATGTTCACAAATATATCAACTTAAAAGTCCTTTTTATATAATTTAATCGCTTTACCAGACTTTAATTTCGTTAAATCTCACCTAAAATACGAATTAGAAAACGGGGAGCAGTAGAACGGATCCGAATTGTGCATGTGAGGCGGCAGGACCATTGAGCACATGGGATGCGGCGTCATGCGCGAGGGCGACCTCAGCGAGGTGGATCCGGCGGCGATGCGTCCCAAACCGACGCAGCCGTCGTCGCCGCAAGCCGTGCCCGAGCAGCAGACGCCGGCGGTCCTGACCGGCATAGAGGCGGCAGGTCAACTACTGACGGGGGAGGCGACGCTCACCGACGGCGGCGGCAGCTGTCTAACGGACGGCGTCGTACTACTGCTGATGTTGCTGCTGCTGCTGCCTACACCACCACCGCTGGACGACCGACGTAAGCCGAGCCACGTGAGAGCGGCGGCGCCTTAGCAATTCACCGACAGACACATCGTGAGAGCACGCAGATGAAAGGAAAAAACACGAATACAACAACGGCGTAAAGTTCTCTTCGTAAGGCCATGGATTAGATACGTACACTACGTCTATCCAGTAGAACTATAGGTGCACGTTGACGAACCCGGTTTGGGATATTTTACGTACGAACACGTGGTTTTCTGTTAGGAGGGAGCCAAAAACGTGTCCGTGTGTCAATAGAAACTAACGGAAAATTATTGAGTTATAAACTGGGGACGGAAAGTTTTTTGCGGTTTTCTAACTTTAACTTTTTTTATTTGGTTTTTCAAAAAAAGATTCCCTGGTATATACAAAGTCACACAAAAAGATTGCAACATATGGAAAATGTTCCTATTAATCAGTATACAGGCTGTCTCACGACGAAATGCATCGTTCGATATATGAAAGAGGAAAATTCTGAAAACTTGGTAATATACTAAAACCTACATGTATTATTGAACTAAAATATTTTCAATTATCTAACGCTTCCGGTTATACCGGAAGTAGCTGTCAATTTCGATATTTTACATCGAGCACCCTATATATTAATACATCCTTGAATTCTTAGTTTAATTTTAAGGTTTGTTTGGTAGAACAACTATGTTGCTATTTCTAACCATATTTGAAATATTTGCATTTTTTTGAAAATTTGTGAAATGTTAACTTTTTTAATTCCAAAAGTGTTGAACTTGGAAAATTTAAATTTTGCAGATCTGTTGATTGAACAGCGTGGGATTAGAAACCGAACGAATTTTTCAAAAAAATATACCGCCTATCCGACAATTACGATTAAACTTTCAAATGGAAAATTGTTCTTACAAAAAACAAAACAGTATCATATTGATTACGCACCTAAAATGAATACCTTTTAAGAAAAATGTGTGCTATAACACAATTTTCTTCAAAAGAAAGGAGTACCTGGCAAGGAGAATGTAGCTTATGTAGTTCTATAAAATGTCATCCAAGTTTGGAGATATCCAAGTTGGTTATGACTACTGAGAAACAATCCAGCATTGATGAAACATTGAAAAGTGGCGGGTAAGCAGACTATTTCTTGTAAATTTGGCTTCGTTTGTCCAGATAATGTTGTCCAAAAATAATTTGTGCTCTTGAGAACATTAAAAACACTAAAATAAATTCGCAAAAACTATGTTTTTCAATTTTTGCCTTGACCGATCCGCAGTTTTTCAAATTCTGTATTATTTTAACTGTATTTGGTGACAGCTTCTGTTTTTGTGGATACCGTGCGGCAAAGGTATCACATGCTCTCAATATCACGTTATTGCATTCTCCACAAATAATAAACAAATTTAAATAATCTTCGTTCGTATAAATTAAACGCTCTAGCATTGTTTGTAATAGAAAACTAAGTGGCATATTTTTCATCAATGCTGAATTGTTCCGTAATGGTCATAACTAACTTAGATATCTCTAAAGTTGGATGACATTTTGAAAAACTACCTAAGCTACATTCTCATAGCTGGGTACCCTTCTTTGGAAAGAAATTGTGTTTTATAATACATATGTCCCTAAATATCTTAAAAAGTATCAATTTTAGGTGCGTAACGCATATGATATTCTTTTTTTTTTTTTTGTAAGAGCAATTTGATAAGAAAGAGAAAATTAGATAGTTGTATTAAAAAAAAAAATAAGTTTTAAGTTTTTACACTTCTTCCATTTGAAAATTTAATCGTAATTGTCGGACACGCTGTATAATGTTTTCGAAAAATTCACTCGCTTTCTAATCCTACCCTATGCGGTCAACAGTTCCGCAAAATTTTAATTTTCCAAGTTAAACAATTTCACAGTTATAAAAGTTCACATGCGCTTGTCCATCTGTCAAAAATTTATGCAAATATTTGAAATATAGTTAAAAATAGCAACGTAGTTGTTTTATCAAATAAATCTTAAAGTTGAATTAGGAATTTAAAAATGTAATAATATATAGAGTGCTCTATTTAAAATAACAATGTTAACACCTACTTCCGGTAGAACTGAAAGTCTTAGATAATTGAAAATATTTTAGTTCAATAGTACATGCAGACTTTAGTATACAACCAAGTTTTCAGAATATTCTAATATACATTCTTTCATACATCGATCGAAGCAGTTCCTCGTGAGACACCTGCATATAGAATCTTGCTTAAAAATATGATACCAAATAATATGCACATGAACAGTGCTTTTTTAAGCGCCCAATTTGACATTTTCTTTGAAAAATTACAAAAACTGGTTTAATTTTTTAAATTTTTATGACGTCAAACGAAAAAATTGCTTGTTTTCTAATTTTTTACCAATTTGTCAATTTTCAGCACCCTAGTACTTAATTTTTTTGAAAGGCTCATTTTTCGAAAATAAAATTAAGCCAAATTTATACAAAATTATTTCTTTATACAAGTCTTTTGTTTTAGGTAAACATTTTTTACATAAATTAAAAGTACGGTAATGAAATTTACATTAAATTATTACAATTTTCATTAAGTAGAGGCATAAAAAAATAGTAACAAAAATAAAAGAATTACCAGAAAATTACATGTTAAAGAATGAAAAAAACCTCTTACTAATAATATTGCAAATTGACAAATTGGAAAAAATAAGAAGCAACTTTTCCTTTGATAATTTACAAAAATTTGAAAAATAAAGCAACATTTTGTAATTTTCTGAAGAAAACATCTTTGGTGGTTAAAAAATCACATGATTGTTCATGTGCATGTGATTTGACATTAGCTTTTATGTAAAAATAAACGGTCATAATAAAAATTTACCCATCTTAATTTTAAGTGTGACACTGTGTGTATGTTTAAGAACATTTACCAAAACCGTCAAACTGAATACCAATTTAAAATATTAGCACTTGCATTAGTTGATCAAAACATTTACAATCTAGCTTTGGCAAGACTCATCTGTAGTGTTTCTAGATAATAGATTACCTCCAGAAGTAATAAATGGAATTCGTATTTTTGTTTGCCCTCAAAAAAAAAATATGTATGTGTAAAAACAGGACGCTTAGCGTTTTATGATCGCCATATTTTTGAGCGAATGGCATCAACGATGTTTTAAAATAGGACACAATATTTATTAAAATAAATTTATAGCACTTTCAAAAGTAATTTCAATGGTACCTCCTTTTTTACTAGATTAAAAAAATATATAAAACTTCTAAGATCAAAGTCCTTTAAAAGCACTCATGTTATCTTAGAAAACAGTAGTTATTACATATTCATGTCGTCTTTGATATTTATTACAGGAAGCCAATAAATTCGGAATTGTAAAATAGCCTGAAATCATTTAAAGAATAAATTAAAAATGAAATAATTTGCCCAAAACGGTTTTCCTTTAATTAAGGTACAAAATTCGACTTGAAATTTTGGTTGTAAACTTTTAATGCGGGATCCTAAAAAAGAAAAGTGTACATAGATAGAGCAGACGTTATCCAAAGCTTGAAAAAACCCATTAGAGAAGATTTTCAAAACACAACCCCAAATGTGATTCAGAATTGTGCAATTACTGGAGATTTGTTCCAATAAAATAATATTTTCGTTGAATATCTTTTTTTCGAAATTCAATAGATGAGTACTGTCAAGTATATTTGTTATTAAATAATCCACATACCCCGTCCTGACTATGTATTTCATACCCGCCCTCGATCATGATCACATCTTTAATTTTTCATTTACAACTTGCATGGAAGACTATTTGCAGCAATTAATTCAAAGATTTTTTTTGAATGAATTGCTGTTTACGGGAATTCTGCAACAGTGAAGCTGGAAGTACCAGTTTGGCTAACGATGAACATTCGGGACGGTCAAAAACTGCAACTATTTCCGATAACAAGGGAAAAGTTTACCAACTACCGTCAAATTCAGGTTAGAGAGAGCAGAGGTTGTGAGCATCTCGAAAGAAAATGTTTGTCATATATTAACTGAAGATTTGGGCATGAACAAGCTAACTGCGCTTTGGGTGCCGCGCTTGCTCATTCGGGACTAAAAACGCATTCTAATGAACATCACCAAAAACCTGTTAAAGCAATTTAAGCGAAATAAGTCGGAGTTTTAGCGTCTATTAATAACTGTAGATGCAGCTTGTATACACCAGTACACTCCTGAAGCGAAGGCACAGTCAAAACAATGGACTGTGAAGGGTGAGTAGCCTCCGAAAAATGCGAAGACTGTTCCATCGGCCGGGAAAGTGATGCCAACTATTTTTTGGGTTAGTCATGGAGTTGTGCTAATCGACTATTCTGAAGAGGGAAAAACAATAACGGGGGCATATTACGCATCAATACTTAACAAGCCAAAGGTAGAAATTGCGAAAAAACGGCTGCATTTGAAGAAAAAGAAAGTTTTGTTCCACCAAGACAACGCACTGTCTCACATTTCAGTGGTCGCCATGGCAAAAGTTCACGAATTTGGGTTTGAAATGATAGACCACTCATCCTATTCACCAGATCTGACCTCCAGTGACTCTTTTTGTTTCCTAGGCTCAAAGTTTCGTTCGGAGGACAGAGATTTTCATCGAATGAAAAGGCCATCACATTCGTAAACGCCTATTTTGCGGATTAAACCGATAGGAGCCTCGCTGGGAAACGCGCATTGACATACAAGGGGATTATGTTGAGAAATAAAACTAAATTTGACAAAATACTTGCTTCTGTGTTAGGCTGGAGACTTTTTAAACTACCCTAATATCTGTTTATAAATCTTGGATATAAAGTGAGAAAATTTAGTTGATTAAAAGTATGTATCTCAATATACCTTAAACATACACCACCTAAAAATGAAATTGATATATAAGGCTTCTTTGAAAATTGTTTTGAAACTTTTAAATTGGAAGTTTGAATATTACGTAATCTATTTCGCATCTATTAAAAAAAAGTGTACTATGGTGCAACGACTTTGAAATCTCCTTTACTATTTCAAACATGTCTGTCCTTAAAAAAAAAAGAAATATACATTATTTTGCGTTTTTTGATTTTTAATTAACTAATTATGGCCACATATGCCAAATGAACCCGGCCTAGACTCGTGAGGAAAGGAAGAAACGGATAAATAGTCAAATAAACGATACTCCGACGCCCTAAAAGAGCAAAAGGAAGAAGCGAAGAAGAAGAAGAAGAAGTAACTAATTAGCTACGAGCTTTTTCCCTTGCTGTGAATGTGGATAAAAACTTGTTGTTCGCTTTTTAGATTTACAGCTTCCGAAAATGTTTTAGTGCTATTGTGAAATATTACGTGAAAATATTTTTTTTGGGATTCACAGAATACAGTTACAAGCTTACGATATGTTGTTTTTCAGTTTATACTAAATTATTGTGTAAAAGCTTTATATAGACCAAATATAATCATTGAAGTACAAATTTCCATCTTTGTGGAATTTTTTTCAAGATAAAACAAGATCATCAACAATATGGTGCACATTGTTCAACAAGATAGCAAAGTGTCAGAAATATATTGAGCAAGGCCGTGGATAATTTTAACTTTTTCAATTCCATTTTTTCTTAGATGAAATTTAAAAAAAAATACGAGAAATTATATATAATCGTTTTGGATATGTTTTCTATCTAATTTTTGAACGACAGAAGCTAGCGTTTTTAGAAAAAATAGGTCGATTTCTTATTTTTTATAAACTAACTTTTGCCATTATCAGCATAACAATTGCCAAACTGTCAAATCTTAATTCCAAATGCGTAAATTATTCTTGTTATTTATTGTTATTATAACCTGCATTTGTCATACTTTCGTTCTTTGTGCTTGTTACTGTTTTCTCTCATTGTAACTTGGTTTGTTAATTGTTGTTTCTCCTTTACATTATCGAACTTTATTGTAATTAATTAATTGTGGTAGGCTTGTTTAAATTTGTTAGTTTTTGGCAGGCAATGTGCTTAAGTTTAAATTTTTTTGTGTCCACAAAGTGGAACATAATGAATGCTGCTCTTGTACAACCGGAAATATTTGAACTTTGCGCTAAGTAAGCATGAATAACAGAAGCTAATAAATTTAAATTATTGTACAATTTGTTGCGCAACCATGGCAAATAAGGTGATAATTGTTGCCAGATTTATATAATATTAAAATTGACTCGGCAATTTTGCATGGTTTGTGTCGAAGCCATCATAAAGGTAACAATACAAAAAGCCCAAAAAATAGACATATTGTCTCTCAAAAACTAACATATTTAAACAAACTTACCATAATTAATTAATTGCAACAAAGTTCGATAAAGTAAAGAAATAACAACAATTAACAAAACAAGTTAAAATGACATAAAATAATGAGTATAAAGAACGAAAGTATGACAAATGCAGGTTATAATAACAATAAATAACAAGAATAATTCACGCTTTTGGAATTGAGATTTGGCAGTTTGGCAATTGTTATGATTGTTTTGCTTAGCAACGAGCTCTTTAGATCAGTCTGGCATCACAAGGAACAATTTGGTGCTCTTTTCTAGCCAACTTTACGTAACAACGAAAACAGATTACCAAAACTTTTATTGCTGCATATCGTCATATTTCTTAAATTAAAGTATAACATGTATGGTATCGTTGGATTCGTCTTTCGATTACATTTCCAAAAACGTAAAAATATACAGGCTGTTCTATTTAAAGAAAGGAAGTTGACGTAACTTCCGGTGAAACCGGAAATACAATTGAAATGTTGATAACGGCAAAAGTTAGTTTACAAAAAATAGAAATCGACCTATTTTTTCTAAAAAAGTTAGCTTCTGTTGTTCAAAAGTTAGGGACAATTTAGGCCCACACTGTATATATTTTAATATCACATACATACGTTGTAATATTTTTTGTTAATAAATCATCAACAGTATCTTTTCAAAATACAATAATAAAATAGCACTCAAAGCTCGATTTAGTTAGTTATTATTTTAGAACACAAAATTGTTTGGATTTTTTTTTTTTTTTGAAAGAACAGTGGGGGCAGCTCCAAGATAATAAGAAACACTTTTACATGTTGCTTGTACATCTAATATAAAAAATTGATAAAGTATGTAATAGTTATAGACATGTTCATAATATTTAAATTATCCTCAATTTAGGACTATTTATGTTTTGAACGAAAATAAGGATTTTCCAAAAAGCCATTTTTTTTATTAATCAGCAAGCAATTTCAAAAATTGCGGAATTTTAAAACAACTTTAAAGCAAATTATAATGTATCCTTATTTATTTTCCAAATACTAGAATTAAACAAGGAATTAATTTTATCAAAATAATTTTGAATATTGCAGTTTCGAGTTCTATTTTCATTTAATCAATATAGTAGATGCAATAGGAACCAAACAATGTGTATAGGTATAAAATTATAATTACAAATTAGCTGGTGTCCGATTACGTCAAAGTTAATTTAAATTTTAAAAATACATATTTAATTAAAAAAAATTATAGCAGATAATTAGGCATGCGTGAAACATACAAATTGTATTGATAAAAAAGGATAGCATTCTCTAATAGAATTTATTTAATTCAAAGTGCTGTTATTAGAGAAAGGTTGTGAGTATACCGGGGTGACACGTGGAAAGCACGTTGAACACTTTCTTATTGGACGGCTACCTTCTCCAAACAAAACCTTATTCGATGTTTTGAATTTTTAAATTGCTGCACGCGCTGTGAGAGCTGGAAAATGTACCATGGCCTTACGAATATTTTAATATACTATTGAACAGTTATAAAACGATAATATGGAAGAGGTTAAGAATATAACAGGTCTAAAAAAAATCATACGCATTAGCAACGGTAGCACACCTAGATCGTATACGCTACCACCGACTGGTTTATATCCACCCTTCATCATGCGAAAATCCGCGCCAGGGTCACTCTATCATATTGGCGCTGGGGTTTAATCGTAACCCGAATGCGCCGCCGAGCACGAAACGCTGAACGAACCGTTCCTTCACGCACTGACCGCGAAAACTTCGAAAACCAAAGGAGACGCGATTTCGTAGAGTCCGTATGTAAGTGCAAGGCGAGCTAGCGCTTGGTACGGGAGCGATACACGCCTGCTTGATGCTAGAGAACGTTGCCGATTGTATTGTAAATGCGTATTCGAGAGAGTTTCGAGGGTACCGGGGTAGTAGTACACGAACAACTTCCACCCTATATTTCCTCGCCCCGTAGCTGCGTAGATACCAAGCGTCTACTACATTATCGTTAGCGATTCCAAGCGCTGCCGGTTGGTCGCGTCGAAGAGCCGATAACCTAGGATACCGAGGAGAAAGACGCACGAGAAGCCGACGACGAAGGCATCGATGCCCCTGCTCACATGACGTACATAGTGTGGGACTGAATATATTCTACTACGGACGGGATGGGATATAACGGCGGCGGAGAGCATATTCCTGGCTGTGGAGAGAGATATTGATCACTCTGGTGTGTGTGAGTGTGCGGCGGCGGAGGGTTGGAATACGCCGCGCCACATACAGCGCGCTGGCCACGCTGCCCACTCGAAAAACTCCATATATGGATGCTCTATATCTATAGATATTATGTTTTACGTATGTATACGTATATAAGCATATGTACACGCAATAACCGTTTTATATATTAGGTGACGTATATACACGTTCCACTTTATGTATTTAGAGAGAGAGTTAGGAACGCATAAATTTGGATATCGACGCAACGCGAAACAGATACACACAATGAAGTCCGAAAGGGTTATGGAGAAAGCTTACGTTACTAGAACACTGGCTACAAAACAAAAGAAACCCAGATTATTAAAGAAAAGAAAGAGCAAACATAATTTATTTCGCAAATCGCAGTACGTGATAAATTTTTTTAATATTTCAGCAAATGATAATCTGTTGTAAATTGTCAAACAACCTACGATTAAGAAATTTTTCAAAATCAAACTTCAAACAAATTTTGTGGTGAGATTTTAAATGAAATTAAACGCTTTATATCAAGTGACCTAGATTCCGCACACCTACTTGTTTTCAATTAATTTTCAAGCTGTATCTTAAGAAATGGGAAGAGCAACTTCAAAGCGCTTTAGCTTGCAAACCGTTTCATTTTAGTTTGAGGCGTTCTCATATAACTCGTTAATGTTTTAGCTGCTTTTACTTTCGGCTATTGGGTTTTATTGACACTAGGGTCATTCCATGTCAAGTGGACTAAGGGTCCCAGCTCGTCCCCCTCTAATTTTAATGAAATTTTTACCGGATATACATATAGGTCTTATATGGAATTATGCAAAATTACAGCTTCATAATTCATAACTAGTATACTTGGGCCACTAGCCAAATTTTTGCAAAGACCAGTTTTTTTATGTCACGACAGCTGCTCATGATCTGAGATGACTACCATGCTGCAATTTGGTGATACGACTCAACTTTTTGGGTAACAACTTAGTTATAGAGTAAAAGCTTAACATAATTTACCACAATTTGCTTTGAAAGTGGCTTATGAATCTTGTAACAAATTTGCGTTATACTTTAGCAGCTTGTACCTGCTGACAGAATGACTTTGTGAAGCTGACTCTTTCCTCATGTGTAATCTGTCAACATGTCATGATATTGTGCAAGTAGCGTCTCGACTGCTTAAATGATTACTTCCTTGTTACTATCCATATTCAAATTCCATTCAAAAATTTCATTCGTCAATTTTGGCTCATCTTCAAGGGGCCGTACCTGAAAAGGGACTTCTCAAATTTCAATTTTCTTGATACCATTGAAAAGAGCTCGTGTGACTTGACCAGGAAAAGTTTGTTTCATTCTTGAGACTTTGCTTTTAACAGCGAAGAAACTTAGTTTTTATTCATGTAAAAAATGTACAAACATTGCTTGTTGTGCGTTGATCCACCATGGTGGCTTTGCCACTACTAGTCTCAAAGATTGGTATCCTCATCGCCAAGAGGCCACGCCCGATTGCCACGCAAGTCCAGCCACTGATGGGTTTCTTTATCACAGGTTCCCAAGCCTGAATATGTCTAAGAGATTGACAAGCCTGATTGTAGGCATCTAACAGGTCACCAAGCCTAAACTGAATCTCTTTGTGGTTCCCCAGTCCTAATGTTCTACATCTCATTAGTTCAGTTGTTATTATGTGATTACAGTTGCTTCTGGCAAGTTATATTGTCGACCCATTCTTGTTGCTGATGGAAAAAAGTGGCCTTTGCAAAAATTTGGCTAGTGGTCCGACCATACTACTTACGAAGCTGTAATTTGGCATAATTCTATGTAAGACCCATATGTGTATCTGGTAAAAATTGGAGAAGGTGGAGGGGGAACCACACCTAAATTTGGTCTACTTGACATGGAATGAAACATTAGTAGTACTATGTTATAGATCTTTCAAAACTAAACTCTCAAACGCTGTTTTTCCGTATATTTTTTAAACAAGCAGATTAGCTTATGAAATGCCGCTAAAAAAGGCAGTGGTACGTGAATGGCAACTTTGGAGTTCCTAAGCCAAAAACGGTACTTACCGAAAAGAATATTGGTCTTGTACGAAACATGATTCAAGAGGACCGGCATGTTACTGCCAAGAGTATTCAAGCAACTTTAAAGATTGGTAAGGAAGCAACTGTTACCATTTTACATAGTACGTAAGCTTTGTGTCCGGTGGATTCCCTGCAATTTTACTCTCGTTCAAAAAGAAAACCGTGTGGTATAGTACAGAGCTACACTGGATGGCTCATTTCGTGTACAATATTATTACATGTAATATAACGTGGGTGTATTGCTATGATCCCGAAAGAAAGCAACAGTCGGTAGTTTGGGTCTTTAAGAACGAATTGGCTCCAGCAAAAGTTGTTCGTGAAAAAGGCAGAAATAAAAATATGGTCGACATTTTTTGGAATTACAGGACATGTTACCACTGTAGTATTATAGGATCGTTATACTGTTAATGCTGAATGAAACACTACAGTTTGTTTGCCTCAAGTTGTCGTCTATGAAGTGCGCATTACTAACTTATTGTTAGTGGAAAAAGAACAGCCCCCGTATCTAAAAGATTGAGCAGACAAAACAGAAAAGTTCAAAGTGCTACAGAAATGATTAAGTCATTGCAATTGCTAATTAATGAAGGAAAGCACTAAATTGGCATATTTATCAATGACTAACATTTGGAATTAAAAAAAAGAAACAGAGATTGCGAGTTATACAGCTTATCTGCTGCCCCTTTTTTAAAAGGATACCGGTATTCTCTTTGATGTTAAACGAATAAAATCACATATATGATATATGTAATTTAGATTTTATACGTCTTGTTCTTCTTACAATAGCGTCCGAAAAATTATCGGTAACAGCGTAAGAGTGTCGTCGTCTCGCGGATAAGATCGTATCGGTGCCGCGACAACACGTCGTTCTCCTCGTTGTACTAGTCATCAACGGATCGATTCTAAAAATACGAAAATTATCCGTGAACTTTTATCGGTCTCCCGTTGTCAAAACGTGAATTTTTGCTCTCGCTCGCTTTGCGATAAGCCCCACCGAGTACGTCGCACGCACACAAGCGCACATAAGTTGCGACGATACGTCGATGCGTACACATGTTTTGTAAATACGTTCGTTCAATCGCCGTATGTTAGATAAGGAACTTTTACCTGTGCGCGCTGCAGGTTTCGTAATTTCTAATAATACTATTGATTGGATATCGTCGGTTTAAGGTAAACACGTGAAAACGTGGGAAATGCGATGGGAATTTCATCAGAATAGCAATGAGAATTGTCTGCAGTTATTATTTATTGGTGAAATCTTACAATGAATTTACAATACTTACGAGTAAAGAAAGAAAAAATGTAGAAAAGAAATGTTTGGCTAAGTGGGAAGCGAAAGAATTGTTTGGCTAGGTGCGAAGCCAAAGAAATTGTTTAAAAAAAGATGTTAAGTCAGTAGTGAGATAGATAGCCACAATTGCAGCAACAATTCCTCTGCGTAATTTGGCAAAAGCAATATGTTTTTTCGAAGCATTAGTTTCCCGCATATTCGTTATCACTATCACAGTGGACACACTGGATGATGGAGGGTAAGTCCATGTTGTATACACGGATTTTATTCGGACCTTTGACAGAACTGACCATGATATTATGCCTCTTAATTTAAGTTCTTTTGGCCTGCCACATCGCCTTCGAGATCTGATGGAGACCTATTTAAAAAAGTGGTCATGTTATGTTTTTTACAATGTATTCAGCTCATATGAATATGCTATTACATCAGGTGTTCCACAAGGTTCCAATCTAAGATCTTTACTCTTCGTGCTTTTTCTTGACGACATGGTTAATCTTACGTTAAATCAAACAAAATGACTTGTCCATCACATACAGTTTAAGCGATCACCAGCTGCAGAGCAGCGAGACCATAAAACACCTAGCAGTTCTCTTTGACAGTTAGCTATCCTTTAAACATGTATCTCAGATGTGTTCCTCGGCTGCAGCCATGTTAGGATTCATCATTCGATCTTCGAAGTACTTCACGAATCATTTCTCTTCTGAAAACACTGTATAGAGCATTTGTTCTAACTCGCCTAGAGTGTGCTTCCTGAAATTCCTATCTTTTAAGATTGGCGGTGTATATCCGGTGAGAGGTATAGACTATAGCGGGGTTTCTCTACAAACTGATTGACAACCAAATCGATTGCGCTATCTACCATCTAAAATAAATTTGAACGTCCATCGTTTGTCTTCGCGCAGTGTTCAATTGTTTCCGCCTTTGCCTGTAAGAACTGAGTGTTGCTAAAATCAGCGGTTCAGCACATGTGTCTGAATGCAAATGAATACCATGCATATATTTTTATCGGTGACGTGGTACATTCATACTTGGATCATTCTTTTTGTTTTATTTAGTTATTATTTTGTACAGTAATTGGGGTCTCCCGTTGGACGAATAAAGTTTATTATTATTATTATCAAAGAGCTACACATTAATATATCAAGAAATGGTAAAAATGATTTAATGCAAGGTAAAACCTTTTCTAGAAATTTTGACACTTAGAAAATATTATTTAATGCAGTTTCACATTGCAGGAGCTAAACCAAGAATAAAGTAGATTAAATAAGAATCTTACTTTATGTTAATGTTTCACTTGCAACTAATCAGCGTTAATTCTATAATTTTACACTTTTACAATTTAATAAGCTATTTCAAAAATAATAAAAAAAAATTATGGTTTGTAAAGCTCAATCAAATTCAGTAAATTACATCCTACTATCTCAAATAGCGTTTTAATTTAGTTAACTATTTTACATGTTCCTTTTTTGTTCATCATCCATTGTTTGGTCTATAGTATACCGCAGTTACAGTCACTTATTATCAATTTTAACATCGAACAGTTAAAGCGTGCTTTAAGGGCAGGTACACGCAGAGAAACGTTTACTTCTATCAAAACTGTCCGCCTTAATTCAAGATAATTACTGTTTCAATTATCCGCAATGCAATAAATCAAAAGAAATATTTTCTTAGCGTCTCTTTCTCCGCTTAAAAGAGGTATATACGAGGGTAAGTTAAATATTATCTACACTTTCGCCATAACAAGTTTTGAAGGTTATCGTAGTGGCGACCGCTTGCGCATGCGTTGAGTTGGCGCCTCTGTGGTCATGTGTGCGGAATTTAATCACGATCGCGTCATTTGTCTGCTAGCTACAACAGCATAAGTATGTCAGCTCCGCTATTAGTTTGCACCAAAGAGGGACAACGAGCAGTGATCCGATTTTTGTGGTCACAGGGTGTGAAAGGTGCTGAAATTCACCGGAGACTTTTGTCACAATACGGGGACAGTGCTTTATCTTGTAAAAGCGTTTTTTTTTGTGGATCGAAATGTTTCAAAGTGGCCGCACGAGCGTAACACAAAAAGAGGGAACATTTCGATCCACAAAAAAACGCTTTTACGAGATAAAGCACTGTCCCCGTATTGTGACAAAAGTCTCCGGTGAATTTCAGCACCTTTCACACCTTCTGACCACAAAAATCGGATCACTGCTCGTTGTTCCTCTTTAGTGCAAACTAATAGCGGAGTTGACATATTTATGCTGTTGTAGCTAGCAGACAAATGACGCAATCGTGATTAAATTCCACACACATGACCACAGAGGCGCCAACTCAACGCATGTGCAAGCGGCCGCCACTACGATAACATTTGACTTACCCTCGTACATACTCGTAATGAAATAATTGTATTTCTTTGTTTAAGACGTTTGTTAACTTAATTTATGAAAATTTTGTAGAAAATTTGAAGAAAGCAATTCTTAGTATAAGTTAATGGCCGCTGTAACACAAAACAATATTTTCTTAAGGATAGTAAATAGCTTTCTTAATTCCAGAAAGGTATTGTTCATAAATCAAGTTTCATTTAATTAAATTAATTAAAATAAAAACTTAGAATTCTTGAAATGCATATCATTTCATTAATTGCGCTTAACTTGTTTAAAACAGTGTGACATATCCGTACATAGTGTAGTAAATTATTCTCATTGCTTGTAATTTTAAAAACGCTAAAGTAGAGGTTACCTACAGAGTAATGCGTTTAACACAATAAATCATACTTTAATGAGTACAATATTGGCTCATATCGGTTTAGAAAAAAAATCTGTTGATCTTATCCATAGCTATTTGGTTGATAGACTCAAAGTTTCTTTCGTTAAAGTCGGGGGTATCTCAGGGCTCTATTCTTGGACCGCTATTCTTCTCAATTTACAAATACAATTTTATTAACTCTGTAAAATTTAGCAAATGTAATTTTTATGCAGGCGATACGCAATTGTATTATTCCTTTCCTGAAACGATGATAGACGAGGGCTGTGAGTGTTTGAATAGAGATATTCAAACATTAGCCTCTTTCGCAAAACCATTGCTTGTATTTAAACCCATCGAAAACTGAACTTATCCTGTTTGGCCCAAAAAATAAACGTTTTCATGCCGCAGACAGAATTAGAATCTCGGTGAACCACCACGATGTCCCTCTGAGAACATGTGTTAACAACTTGGGAGTTTTCATTGATAGCGAGTTGAAATTTAATGACTATGTTAAGGCGTGTATTCAGCGCTAGTATGCAACGCTGAAGGTCATATATAAGAGCAGATATTTCTTAAATAAGAAAACCAAACAATATTTATGTGAAAGCTTAGTTTTATCAAATACGAATTATTGTGTCGTTATATGACCCATTTATTTCATTTGGGTGTGCCCGTAAATTACAAAAGTTGTATGCGTATGATTTTCGGTATTAGACACCGCGCGCACATCTCACATAAACTGTCCGAACTGAAGTAGCTGAATATGAAAAATCGTAGACTGCTTCACTCGGCGACTGTGTTTTACAAGATAATTCTCACAAATAAACCACCATATCTCTACAATAAGTTAAATTTTAAAACTGATGTGCACAATGTAAATATTCGTTTCAAATGTACACTTACACCACCCCGGCACCGCCTAAATCTGTTTAAGATCACGAGCATTTATAATAATTAAGGTTTGACAAACGAGTGCAACGTCAGAGGCGCATCGCGCAAAAAATAGGTACGTGAGATACAGTATTATTAAAAAATAATATATTCTTACCTTTTATTGACGTCTTGATGTTCACTGCGACAAAATACTACTGCCTCGGTAAGGTAAAAGGTAAGAATATATTACTTGTTTGTCGAAGCTTAATAATAATATACCATGTGCTTTAAAAATTGTGGACTCTTTCTTTATTCAAAAGAAAATGCTTTTAAAACTTACTTCCCCACCAGTAGTGAATTTGTATATCTCAATTCATTGTACGATTGCTCCTTATTTTTTTCTCTTTTTTAATATTTCTCTCCTTAGAATTAGGTTAGTTTAATGTGGTTGGGTGAGAATAGGTGTCATTGCTACGCAGTGGCAACTGAACTTCGCCACATTCATTTCTCCATGTATGTATACTACTAATTTATATTTTGTTTAAACATTAATTAACAACCGAGATGTTTATGTTTTTGTTATTACTTGTAAAATTACAAAATGTTTCGATGTCGCTAGTGGATCCTGTTCAAATTGTGAATGATATTCACGCGCAGTTATGCGCTGTAGAAGGCGAAACAAATTGGTGTGTAATACGAAAATTTGAAAGTGTTTTAGAGAAAGACTCCGAGATTATTTTAAATATGCAAATATAACATCGCTAGATGTCGAACGATCGTTTTCGGCATTAAAAAACATTTATTCCGCATGTCGTACTCACTTGACTGAAAGAGCTGTGGAAACATATCTAATGATTCAAATATTTAACAGATGTTACCCGGTTTGTGATTTCACGGAAGACTTTTAAAACGGTAAGTGTTTCAGTACGTTTTATAATTTCTTTCTTACCTTCTATTTTATGTGTAAACTTTTATGCGCTCGCCACGCCTCTGGCTGTTACCGCATATTTGCCCAAGTTAATTATAACCCAACATACAAACTCAAAACAAACAATTATTATAATACTAATACATATTAAACTCCGAAAAATCATATGCAATTAATTTATTTTTAAAAACGCTGGTAGCTAAAAAAATCTGAAGTTCCAAAATTAATATTGTTCATACTATAGAACTGCAAAAGCAATTTCACTTCAAACAAAATAAATATTTCAATTCGATTGAACATGCTTTCATAATATCCCTAAAAAAAATCAGCTTGCGGCTATCCACCTTCACCAGAGATACAAGAAAGGTAAAATATTTCCCCCCTCCCCCTTTAATTCACTTTCTCGGAATTAATCTCTCAAACACAAAGCACAAATCTCATATCTTAGATATACCATCGGTTACCGTAAGCAAATAGCATGCGTGGATCTCATTACTCATTAATAATTCTTTTTAATCGCTTCGATCTAGTTCAAGTTCTGAATGAATGGATTCAGAGTACCGCTGCAGAATCCCGAATGCTCCAATAATGTCGGCGGGCACCGGCTATTAAATTCGATTCAAGTTAGGCACGCGAATTGGACAAGGCCGGGCCGCCGCCGACTCTGCAGTGTAGATGTAGTAAAATCGTGTGTAGCGAGAGACTCCCCCGCGTGGTAGCCTCGCTACACATTCATCCTTTCAACGCGCGTACGATGAGTGAAGACACCAAGTCGCTTAATTAAAACCGCACTCCATGTGCGGTAGCAGAAGAAAGGAGAAGGGGAGAAGAATGCAGGAACGGTAGGATGGTTATACGATGTCTGGATACAAAGAGATTATGTTAATGACGACTAAATGCAATCCATTGAATATTTTTTTAAATTTTCGCGCCTAAAGGTGATTTGTTATCAACATTCTCTTGTTTACAATTCATTTGATAGTTTCCTCGTAATTGATTACACTGGGGGACAGCAATTTCGTTGTCTTAAATCTGTGACTTGTTTTCAACTAACTTTTGGCCTCTGGATCCAAAAATAACCGGTTTTTGCCAATCACGTCAACTTTTTAAGTTACAGGATACCCTCAAAAGTCATACAAATTGTGCATATAAAGGAAAATAAAGTAAAAATTTACCAAATATACTGTTTATAAAGAATAATTTTATTCATACAAAGGCTATAATAGTTGTTTTTTTATCAAACGGTAATTACATATTAAGGCAAAAATTTTCGCTTATAGCTTTTTCTGGAATGTTTAATCTGTAGACATTCTCGCTTGATGCTCCAACAATAGTCGGCCATCATATGTACATCCCATCTACCTTGATACCGTGCCTCCATGACCTTCAAATCCAGGTGAAATCGCTCACCCTGCTTGTCACTGACTGCACCAAGATTTTCCGGGAAGTTAGCAAGATGGCTATGTAAAAAATGCAATTTAGTGCTCTTATTGCAACTTAGCAGTTTGAAGCTCTCCAAGAGTTGCTGGACAATTTTGGCGTAATTCTGTGCTCGTGTATTTCCAAGATAGTCATTAACAATGTTTTTGAATGCCAACCAAGCATTTTATTCATGCTCGATTTCGCGGAGAGTGGTCACATTCTCATAAGGTGTAGAGGTAAAACTTGACGTGGTAGAAGAAAACTAACTACTGTTTTGAAACCAGCATGCCTAGTTAACTATAAAACAGCTCAAAAACCAAATTCAACAGAAATTGTGTTACAAATTGTTCCCCAGTGTTATTTGTTAAAAAATTATGGACTGACGCCAAATCTAAATTACAACAGTCTATAATAGGGGTTCCAAAAGTGTTCCGGGGAACCCTAAGATTCCATTGAAACCTCATGAAAAAAGGCAAACATAAAATGGAATCCAAAACCTTCGGATTTTCATTTGATGTTAAAGCGACAGGCGCATTCAAGAAAAAGAAACACGGACTTTGCCTAATACATAACCAAAATACTTTAATTTGGGATGGTTGAGCGATAACAGTGTTGACGTCCTTAGTTGATTAGGAACTTGGTTCTACCAAACCTTTGTTAGTATATTTGAAGAGAAAAAACACTTGAAAAAAGCTTAACATTTTTAAGAAAAGACGTTCGTACTTAGCCAATGCATCAGATTTCAACATATCTGGATTTCGTACACTACCGCTCATAAGTATTTATTTATTCCAGCATTATTGAATAGTGTGCTAACAATCAGTAAGATTTACTTAAATTCATTGAATAATATCGGCCTATTTACTTCTTTTATCTGTATGAGAGGTAATACCGTCATAAAAGTGCAGGTACTAGCGACAACAAAGAGCGTATTTCTTGAAATTCCAGGAAAAATGTAACAGTTAGTAATTTTACTATGAATCATGGAGCTATAATAAGGCCATGTGAAGTAATATTTTTAAATTACAGTCAGTTATCGTCCCATGTTGGTAGTGCCGACATCTTTTAACGAATAATGTTTATAATTTCGTTTAAAATTTCAAAACATGCCGTAAAGGAAAGAAATTAGTGTTGAAACGTGCTCTGATAGTAGCACAACATAACTTAGGCATAAGCCATCGTCAAATTGCCAGAAAATTACACTTAAATCCATCTACTGTTGATTATAACATCAAAAAATACAGTGAATGTGTCAGTTTTCTAAATAAAGTAAGAAGTGGTAGATCAACGGCGACAACATCAGCTCAAGATATTGCAATCGTGGTGTCCGGCAAGCGAAATAGAAGAAAAACAGCTCCAGAAATCGCCGCAAAAATTAATACTGTATTTCCGAAGCCGATTAGCGTGTCCGCGGTAAAATGCCGTCTGCAAAAAGCCGGCCTTCACGAATTGCGATGCGAAAGCCCTTGCTACGCCAAATTAATAAGAAAAAGAGGTTACAATGGGCACGTGAACATCGAAATTGGACGAGCAATGCACAGTCTCTACCGTCAAACACGGCAGCGGTGCGGTAATGATTTGGCGTTGTTTTGCTGGTACATCCGCAGGTGATCTCGTAAAAATTCAAGGCATAATGAGAAAAGAGCAATACAAATGCATTTTAGAGAAAAATGCAATACCCTCTGGTGTAAGAAGTTTGACTCAGAATTTTGTATTCCAACAAAACAATGACCCAAAACACACTTCAAAATTATCCAAGCAATATTTAGAACAGTTGGATCCCTTTGATCCCAAAGCCCGGACTTGAATCCCATCGATGGGAAGAACTCAATCGAGATGTGGAACAAACTACATGCAGCATAGGCTCGAATAACTCCATGAATCTAAAATTTAGGTTAAATAAGTAATTTTAATTGTTAAAGTTATATATTTGTATATACTTAAATACTAAATACACATTTTAATATTTTCATTTAAATATTTAATGATTTACCCTGAAATTTGAGGTGCCCAAATACTTATGAGCGGTAGTGTATGTAGAAGCATTTGAAAGCCAAAATCAATTTCTCTTGAAAATGGATGTAAATAAAAATTGTTCTGAAATTCACCTAAATTGAATTAAATTTCAGTCCAGTGGTACGCACTGCCAATAATGATTTATTTTAGAAATGTTCAGTTAAATTCTATATTTTTTTTCGTCTGATAAGTGAGTTTAAGGTTCAGTTCGCTCTTATGCTTTTAAGAATTTACATTTTACATTCGATTCTGCTCGAAAATTTTACGGACTAATTATAGGAAGTAATATAATTCCAGGGAAAAGAAATCATTTTTCAAAGTATAAAGAAAAAAGTAGTCATAACAACTAAACAGTTCCAGAGAAGGTAGAGGGTGAAAACATGAAATAAAATACCAAACATTTTTTGTTCAGGACATTTTTCATGAAGTGCGCTAAATTTCTGTTACTTTGTATAGTGTTTCTTTTTATCAAAAATAAACGTTTTCTTTTACACTTACATCTAATATATTTTGTTCCAATATTAATGTACTTATTACGTCAATAGCGGTTCGATGTGTAATGACATAAACGAAAGGGCGCGGACAGCGATTCGATTTCCTCGTGCATAGTATAATGTACACAATATGCAAGGAAAAAACACGAGGGAATCGAATCGCTGTCCGCGCCCTTTCGTTTACGTCATCATCCACCGCTACTTTCACGTATATTCAAACATCTATAGTAGATGGTGAAAACTTCAAAAGGTTCCATGCCAACAAAGTTTGTGAACCGCTGGTCTATAGTCTACGTCACGCAGAGATTACAGTATTAAGTCGTATGGAGTAGTCAGGGTTACCGAGTCCTCAATTTTAAAAATCGCCAATACCTTTAAAAACAATAGCCTAAAATAGCTTACCTACACTACCGTTCATGGAAGTTCGGGCAAGCAAAAAACGGAAGTCAAAGAAAATAAGAGAAATATTAAATGGCCATGTATTTAATACTTACTTACATTATTTTACATATTTTCAAACACAAATTTATTAAAAAGAAAAGGTTAATGTAATACAAATAATTTAAATGCGATTTCCATCGAAAAATCCACCTTTTGCCTTTAGGACTGCTGCCACTATTCTCGGCATCCGATTCACTAATTTTGCTAATGTTTCATTGGGCAAGCTTGTCCATACCTCCTGGAGAATGGTCCACAAATGTTCCTTCGATTTTTGACACTTTTTCCTAACACATCGGTCTAATTCTTCCCATAACAACTCTACCGGGTTCAGATCGGGGGACTGTGGCGGCCATTCCATAATTTTTAGGGTTCTTTCATTTTCTTCTTGCTGCGGGTAATCTGTGCACAATTTAGATTTATGTTTGAGGTCATTGTCCTGCATAAATTCAAATTCACGACCGATTAATCGGTCTAGCATTTTCCTCCAGGATTTTCCGATATTCTCCTTGTTTCATTATGCCCTCAATTTTGAGCCCCCTGTTCCGATTAAGGGAAAACAACCTCAAACCATTATAGATCCGCCTCCATGCTTCACCATAGGAACTATACACTCCCGTAACATTCTTTCCCCTCTTGATCTGCGTACGAAAATTCTCCATCTATTTCCAAAAACCTCAAACTTGGATTCGTCAGTCCACAAAACGTTTTTAAAATCGTCCACTGTCCAATCTCTATGAGCTTGTGCCCATTTCAGTCGTTTCAGCCTATTTCCTCTTCGGAGTAACGGTTTTCGACAAGCCACTCGCCCATGCAACCCAGCCTCTTTCAGCCGACGTTTCACAGTACTCACAGAAACTTTGGAATCTCGCTCATTATTGAATTCTGTAGCAATTTCTGATGCTGTCAGTCTCCTATTGCGCTTACTAATTATTTTTATTCGTAAATCTTCCGCATGAGTCATTTTTCTTGACGGTCCTGGCCGATTTCGATCTTGCACGTCACCAGTTGTCTTAAATCGAACTATAGTATCATGTACTGTAGATTTTTTATTTTTAATTTACCCGCAATCCGTCTTTCTGCGTACCCTTCCTGATGCAAGGTAATAATAGCAGATTGTTTTGAAACAGGTAGAGGCGTTCCACGGGTCATTTTAAGCAGTCAAACCGAAATTATTTTATTTTTCACTTGCACAACCACAGATACTTTCACAATAACAATCTCTTCAGAACTACTGCGTTTACAAATGTTATAATACTTTATAAAGGGTATACGAATATTTCCAGATAACACGAGTGAATCAGCTAGCCCTCCTAGGGATTATTACAAAGCTTTATTGTCACTGTAATTATTGGGGATTTCCAACATAATTATATATTTTATGATAAGGGTCCTATAATAGACAAATACTACCTGGAAATTGGTAAAAGGCTTCCAGAAAAGGTTAGTTTTAATAATTCCTCACAGAAATGTGTATTATATAATTTTAAAATTTTTTCCTAAACAGTTAATATAATTTGTCAGCCTGCCCAACCTTCCATGAACGGTACTGTACTTCACAGTTTTTACTTCAATTTTTCTGTTTCTTAAATTCAATACATGACATTTACTTTTACAATGTTTTCTACATTCAAACCTATTGCGACTTAGCAATCCGCTATTGCATATTGTGTAATAAATATGCGGACTTCTGTATTCTAATCCAGAGAAATACCTGAGATATTTATTCACATTCGAAGGGAACGTTACACCCTTTAGGCGTCCCATCTCCGCGTACATATTTGGCGTGCAGCGTGCTGTCGCTTTGAACTCTCTGGCAGTACTGTCGAGATCGGCTACGAGTTGAAAATTACCCCTACCCACGCCGCTATCGCTACGCTACTGCTATCCGGTACCACCTTTTTAACAAACTCTAGTTATCATTCTAAAACATAGTAAGAAGCTCAACAATGTATCTGACTTTGTTGTTCTAGTAATAATAGTGAGGAAATAACTTTGGATACAGTGTATATACACAATTTGAAATGCCAGCTATTATAGCTATACAAATTCTAGAAATTTAATAAAAACATTAAAAAAATATATGCAGTTTAGAGAATAAATACTAACAGTTAGCCGCTATTTCTTCATTTCATGCGTTCAAACGTTTACTTGGTAGGTATTGTATGTAGTACATACTACGTGGATGTAAGTACGCGTGTATGTTTGTATGTGTGGCCGCTTGGAACGCGGTTACGTGAAGGAGAGTTAAGAGAGTTGGAAGGAGAGATTCATTAATTATTAGAGTGGTGACGGCTCAAGGTCGCAAACTTCAAGTGTTAAAGTTTACTGACATCTTCAGGAATACGACGGACGCCTTCTTGATCGTCTGGAATCAATCTATTTTAACAAGATATTACACTCACGGCAGATATTCGTGCTTGTTCTCTTATTGAATATTATCAGTGCGAGTTCTATCAATAAGAGTTAGTTGTTTGAATGAATTTTATATGTTTATATATTTAGGAGTAACTAACTGCATAATATTACACGAAATTGGAACAGTAAATATTGTTCTTTTAGCGAGTATTGCGCTTAATAAGTACAAATCAAAGCTTACGAAGACTTCATGTCTTCCAAATTTTACAGATTGGTTGACTATTACTAGCTAAACTTTATATTCTAAAGATTTTAATAGGTAATTGACCTTCTAGAATAGCTTTCATTTAATAGTTTACCTTGTAGATCGAAAGACACACAGAAAATTTTCACTTATAAAGTTGCTGTTTTATGAAATTGAATAAACTTATTATTTACATTCAGTTACCCTAAAACATATAACAAAACAGTAGTAGTCTATACATATCCTGAAAAATGTATCTCCTTTATCAGAATAAATGTTACAAATTCATAAGTAGTTTCATTTAATTTATTTAAAATCTAAAGAAAATTCATTAGAAAAATTTATATTTTACAAATAATCTACGTTGGTGCTTTTAATATAGTATGCTTTCAATGAAATCTACTTCTGTTACGAAAACTAACATCATCTCAACAAAAGGCAGTCCATTCCAACAACCAGTCTAAAGTCGTTAATAAAATATGCCTAACTTCTATTAGCTCCAGATTCTGTACGTAAAATTCAAGGTATTGTGAAAAATCGTAAAGCATTAGTTTTAAAAACAAGAGGAGTCGTCAAAGCGGGTCAGTAAATTGTAAATGAAGTCAGAAAAAGAATTATAGTAAAGAAGGCTTGGAAGAGAATCTAACCAAAAAGGTGAAATTATCAAGAAAGTTAATTATGAAGCATTTGCCGCAACAATTTTGAAAAATGGGAAGCAGCATTGGTCAAGGACAAAATACACATGAAACTGTGCTCTTCTTGCAGGTTTTGTAAAATATACAAAACAAAGTTTGGTTGACCAAAGATAATATTTGCCCCCCTCCCATGCTAATTTTTGAACGACTGAAGCGTTCTTAGAAAAAATATGTCGATTTTGGTTTTTTGTAAACTAACTTTTGCCGTTATCGGCAGTTCAATTATATTTCCGGTGTCATCGGAAGTGACGTCAACTTTCCTATTTTAAATAGAACACTCTGTATAATTTTACGTTTTTGGAAAGGCAGTCAGAAGGCGAATCCAACGATACCACATAAGTTATACTTTAACTTAATAAATATGACGATATGCAGCAATAAAGGTTGTGGTAATCTGGTTTCCTTGTTACGCAAAGAAAGAGTCCTAAATTGTTTCTTGTGACGCCAGATTGATCGAAATAGCTCGTTGCTAAGCAAAGTAATCATAACAATTACCAAACTGTCAAATCTTAATTCCGAAAGCGCACATTATTCTTGTTATTTATTGTTATTATAAATTACAACTGTCATACTTTCGTTCTTTGTTCTCGGGTACTTTAGGACCTCACTGTACATATGATTACAGAAAATTAACTTATTAAAAATTTTCACTAAAAGCAACTTACGTCATTGATATGGTTAGTTTTAGCTGAAAACAACATGAGCAATTTTCGTAGAATCAACCAAATTTTTGCTTTTTACCTTGTGCAGAAATTCTTTTTGCGGAATATTACAGAATAATAAGAACACAGTTAACAGAATTAACAGAATATTAAGTTGTAACATCAGTAAAAATTCGTCTCTCTTTCAAGATTCCACAACTTTGGAGGCATGAACCCTATTTTTTTTTTACATTTCGTTTGCACTTAAATGCTGTACTTTACATCTTCTTTTCCTTCCAGCTGATGAATACGTTGAATTATTTAAAAATATGAATGTATATTATTCATAGTGAATTGCTGTAAAAGGTAATGATCGGAAACAAGCGAAATTTTTAAAAACAATGACTCATGAATAACGCTGGCCACGAGCGGTACCGCGCATCGGCGTACGAATCAGTTCGGACCGAGGAACGGTAGTATTACTTCGTCTGCGGAGCAGTACGGACATTTTCGCTGCCGGTCATTTGCGCAATTGTTTATCTGTCCTAGAAAAATTATGATTTCGTCAGCAAAACGACCGCGGTCGGACAAACTTCGAAAATTTATTGCAGAAATTCCAGACTTAATATATGAAGGTGCTAAAATTAAATGCGTAATCTGTAAAATCCCGTTAATGTGTTGGTCCAGACAACATTGTCTACGACACGTAAATAGTGAAAAGCATGTCTCAAAAAGAAATTGCGCACGAGACAATGCAAAATTTATATTTAATTTATGCGTTACATTTATCGCATGTAATATACCGTTTAATTTACTAGACAAGGAACCATTTATCTGCTTTTGGAATAACTATTCGGAGTGCAAATTACCAAGTCGAACATCGTTACGAAGAATTGTGCCATCTGCGCGCGAACATATTGAACAAAAAATAAAATCAGAGTTGAAAGATCAAAAATTGTGGTTATGCGTCGACGAAACAACAGATCGGAAGAAACATTCTGTTCTTAATGTAATGGCACGCAAATTGGAACCTCATCAATCGGCACCTTCAATTCTATTAGTCTCCAAATGAATACAACAGTGTACTGCCGAAGTAATTTCATAGTTAGTGTTAAATACATTGGACAAGTTTGAACTTTCAACAAACCCACTCTTGATGTTAGTGAGTGATGGTGCTGCAAACATGCTTTCTGTAGGCCGGTCTCTTAAAAAGCATTCTGCTAATTTGTTACACATTACGTGTAAAATTCATGCTCTCAATCTTGTGGCGGATAGTATCAGAAAATGTTACCCGTGAGGTAGACGCTTTAATAGCGCATACCAAAGCAGTATTTGTCAAATCACCGAAACGTATTGCGAATTTCACAGACTGTGCCCCCGTATACTAGAGCCACCAGAACCTATTCTAACTCGTTGGGGAACATGGTTACAGGCCGCGTTTTATTATCATAAATATTTTGACAATATTAAGAACGTGGTTTTACAATTCGATACAAAGGAAGCTGCCGCTATCCAGAAAAGCCAGTCGAAATTTCAAGATAGTCAGGTTAAAATGGATTTAAAAATCATTCACGACAATTACTTCGGGCTAGCAGATGCAATAGAAAAATTACAAAATCCTCCGGTGCCATTAGAAGAATCTCTACAAATAGTGCAACATGTTCACGCACAGC
Source organism: Dynastes maya (assembly GCA_029619315.2). Classification (NCBI taxonomy): domain Eukaryota; kingdom Metazoa; phylum Arthropoda; class Insecta; order Coleoptera; family Scarabaeidae; genus Dynastes; species Dynastes maya. The sequence continues at coordinate 52,051,451 of JAROYE020000004.1, read as the reverse complement.
TATGCGCGATTGAAGACGCAAAAAATGTTTCTGTTCTAGAAAAATTTGAAAGCGTTTTTGAGAAAAATTCTGATTTTGGCACATTAAGACACATTTGTGAAGGTGCGTCAACAGAATCGTTAAGTTATTTGAAAGATTATTTTACTTACGCAAATTTAACGTCACTAGATGTAGAACGTTCGTTCTCTGCATATAAACGCATTTTTCCTCATGCCGTACTAGTTTTGCCGAAACAACAGTTGAAACATATCTAATGTTGCAGATATTTAACAGACATTCTTCACTTTGTGATTTCACGGAGGACTCTTAAAATGGTAAGTGTTTGAGCACGTGTTATTTAATTTTTATTTAAAAGATGAGCGAAATTATTTGCGGCTGCAAACATCTCTATTAGCAGAATAACTCTAGTGGAACGCGAGGCCTGGTCGACTCTACGCTACTGCGCGGTACCGCTCGTGGCCAGCTTTACTCATGAATCATAAATTTCAAAGTGTTGGATTATCTCAGTCTTGTTTAACAAGGGTTTTACATTTTCGTGATTGCCTTTTCACCTTAATCATTTATTATTTACATGTCTAGTTTTGGATAAACACGGTCTAAATCAAGCATGGGGAATCTTTAATTGTTCTTGAGTTATATGAGTGAAAAAGGAATGACTATTTTTGAACCTATTAATAGATGATATATATACTCAAACTTGTAATCATTATTATAATATGATAACATATTTTTGGAGACTTGGCCAAACTATTTTAACGAGTTACACTATTCCTCAATAAAACTGCTTACACATGAAGTTTGCTTTTGTATGGTCTAAAGTCTAAGCAGTTAAATATTACCACTACAAGAAAATAACGCACTTTTCTCACGGAAAAAAAAAACCGATAGAATGCTATGAATGAAATTAAATGTGCTTATTTGCGTTTTACTTGTAATCCCATTGTTGGCAATAGAATACATCTTCTACAAACGCGTACTTTTCAACGGTTTTCGTTTTAATTTCATGCACCCTTTAGCTTCTAGATCTCTAAATCCTTTATTTAATTTGATTAAATGCCTTGGAGGCGCATAAACCATACTTCTTCACGATTTTTTTGCTTTTTCGCAAACGAGATAAATGGGGGTACATACCATGAGTGCGACTCAATTATGTAATTCCATTAGTGCAAAAATGTACATACCAAAGCACACACCTTCCTCCATTATTATGTAAATTGTTACGTCCATTAGCAAGTTGTAGTTCTTAAACAGGTGGTTGTGACCCTTCTGGGAGTCGTACACCATTTTAAAAGGGTCGTTTGAACTAATTTTCTTAACAGTAGCCCTTTTGCGTTCGCGGGCATTAGTACTTTGGCAATAATGGGAGTATATTTTTAAAGGGTTTCGCTTATTTTTCGGTTTTTTAAGTAAAGAGATAAAAGAATGTTCTATTGGATGTTCTTTTTGTTCCATTCAAACGAGCTCAAAATTAAATCGCAAATAAGTTATCAAGTCTCAGATTGAAATTAATTGAGCAACTTGGAGCAAAAACAATCTCAATACTGATTGGCATCGAGAAGTACTCGTGCCTTAATTAGTACTACCATGCACCAGTAACGAAAAAAAGGAGCTAAGAGGCGACAGAAAGAGACGACCAATCGTGGTTGACGAAGACGAAAGTTGAACGACAATTTTAAAAAGTGTCCGGCAGTAAAACACGTATCGCTTTTTTTTTGAATTTCTGAAGCCGATGCGTATCTGGCGTAACACACGATAACGTCAAACGAAAGAAGAGGAAAGAATACAACGCAAGAACAAGCAATAGGAACGCCGAAGGCTATGAGAGCAAGAAATGAGCGGTAGATTGTAGGAAGAAGAGCTTGTGGAAATGTAGAATAGCTAAGAGAACTCGACGGAGAACCAGTTTGGTAGTTCTCTTCTGATGCGATGCGCGCATGTGTTTCAGGGATTGCTATGATTATTATTTGGACGAAGAGGGGCGTTAGAAAAGCTAGACAAAGAGCCATAAAAACGGACCAGCGCACCTCTGTGGATGTGTGCGTGTATGTACGAGTAGAACTGGAGACAGTAAAAGAAATCGGCGGGTCATCACCAGCGGTATAGCTTTGTTAACGGCTAGCCGTGTGATTTTACGCAAATTAAAATATGCATTCGCTTTGCGGTAGAAATCTTGTTTACGATTTTAAATCAAAATTTAATCGTTTCTTTGCTTCCTTCCATAAAATATCGTAACTCATTTACTCCATAAATAAAAACACGCGAAAAGATTATTATGCAACGTAACCATTTTATGACCAAATAAATTTAGCGAAGTCAGGTTTTACATTTTTTGGTATTTAGTGCTTGTTAACCTGTGACTGAAAATTTTCCAACATTTGGCTTGGAAAAACTGCACTGGTTAGTCAAAAGTTTCTATAGACTTTTGACTAATGATTTCAATTTCTTGTAATCTGATTGATTCTTGGATCATCTGTAGCAAGCATATTGTAAGATGACAAGCCTATTGGTCTCTATAGACGCTGTAGTGGGTTTGAAAATTAAATCGCTCTTCAGTGTATTTTTCGAGGAATGTGTAAAGCGTAGGGTTTTCTAGTTTCCCTAGCCTTACATAAATCAAAGGAAAATTGGGACTGCGAAATTACACCAAAATTTTGTAATAGACACGTTTTCTTACCGTCGGGAACTTTCTTAGCGCCAGTTTTGTGCTTTGCTGTCACAAGATGTTGCGTTACAAAGTACCTTTTTTCATAATTCACTTTTGTATCACACACTTTACAAAATAATACGGTACCATCAGTACTAAAAATGTCTTTTCCGAATTCGCGAAAAAGTTTATTTAATTTTGTTTTAGCAGAAGCACGTTCTTTTGGCATATTTGCGTTGTTATGCGATGATATACAAACGAAGACTGTACCACATTGAATAGAATTTATTGTATATAATGCTACTTAGAATTAATAAGAATTGTCGGGAATTATTTATTTAATATTTCTTAGAATTGGATATAGGCAGAATTATGTGGAATAGGCATTTATGGCATTTTGCCAAACATCTGGGCTTTACTTATTAGTAACCAATTGAGGTACAATCTACTACAGAATAGCTAAGAAAGGTTCCTAAAGATGAAAAGGCAAAAACTGCAGATAATGTTCAAGAAAGCTTATTTTTCCTATATTGTTCTGTTGCTTATTTAAGTATTTCAAAACCAATGTATGAACATGTAGGACTGTCACCTCTTCATTTAGGGTTACACGTAGTTTAGTAAAAATCGTACTATTTCTTGTCAAAATTCCTCTATCCATAGACAATAAAAGTTAGTAATAATTGATATAAAAAAATTACCTGTCATCTACTACGTTTTAAACAATTTGTGGTTTATCACTCTGATAACATTATAAAGGTAGCTGTCGTTATTTTCTCTATATTTTATTACTTCTTTGAAAAATTTGATAACTGAATTACGAGTGCTCGGTGGCCTAGTGCTAAGAGGGCCTGGCAAAGTTAGGGGCTGTGCGTTCGAGTCCAGCTAGGGTCAGATTTTTCTAGCATTCGCAAGTTGTGCAACAATAACGGCGCTTCACTCTTTATGGTGAAGGGGTAATAATGACAAAGTCACGGGGCACTTTACACTCACAATTTACACACTAAAGGCATCTGAGCTTATAACAAAAAAAGCCGTAAAAGCTTATGTTGGGCCGTCCCTACACCTTAAAAAAAATAAATAAGTAGATGGAACTGAATTTTCCACTCTGTAACAAGTACATAGTGTTTGTTTATTATTGTTTCGAATAAATCAAATAATTTGTGTGGTCTGGAGTATGCCGATAATTTTGGTATCTGTTATTCTACTTTACAGTATTTCTTTCCGATTTCACCTTGCATCTTATTCAATATTTTCACAAAAACTCCAATAACAATAAAATCAGCAACAATTTTATTCTATTAAAAAATTTCTACACTACCGCTCGTAAGTATTTGGGCGCCCTTCGATTTTAGATTTCTGTATATAAAGAATGTATCTAGGAAATACATTCCAATATTATTGAATAGTATGCTAATAATCAGTAAAATTCACTTAAATTCCTTGAATAATATCGGTCTATTTACTTCTTTTATTATTATGAGAGGTAATACCGTAATAAAAGCGCAGGTAATAGCGTCAACAAAGAGCGTATATCATGAAATTCCAGGAAAAAATGTAACAGATGGCAATTTTACTATGAATCATGAAGTAATATTTTTAAATTACAGTCAGTTACCGCCAAGTCAGTTATCGTTCTATGTTAGTAGCGACAACATTTCTTAACGAATAGAGTTTATAATTTCGTTTAAAATTTCAAAACATGCCGTAAAGGAAAGAAATTAGTGTTGAAACGGGTGCTCTGATAGTAGCACATTATAACTTAGGCATAAGCAATCGTCAAATTGCTAGAAAATTACACTTAAATCCATCTACTGTTGATTATATCGTCAAAAAATACAGTGAAAGTTGCAGTTTTCTAAATAAAGTGGTAGACCGAGAGCGACGTCAGCTCAAGATATTGTAATCGTAGTGTCCAGCAAGCGAAATAGAAGACAAACAGCTCCAGAAATCGCCGCAGAAATCAATACTGTACTTCCGAAGCCGATTAGCGTGTCCACGGTTAAACGAGGTCTGCAAAAAGCCGGCCTTCACGGACGAATTGCGATGCGAAAGCCCTTGCTTCGCCAAATTAATAAGAAAAAAAGGTTACAATGGGCACGTGAACATCGAAAGTGGACGGTAGAAGATTGGAGCAAGGTATTGTGGACCAACGAATGAAAATTCGAGATTTTCGGTTCGCGAAGACGAGTGTTTATAAAGAAGAGCTGTAGGTGATGGTGCACTAGAGCAATGCACAATCCCTACCGTCAAACACGGCGGTGGTTCGGTAATGATTTGGGATTGCTTCGCTGGTACATCCGCAGGTGATCTCGTAAAAATTCAAGGCATAATGAGAAAAGAGCAATACAAGCGCATCTTAGAGGAAAATGTAAAATCCTCTGGTGTAAGAATTTTTAGTCAGAATTTTGTATTCCAACAAGACAATAGCCCAAAACACACGTCAAAATTATGCAAGCAATATATGCAAGAGACACTAACAATCATGAAATGGTCACCCCAAAGCCCGGACTTGAATCTCATCGAGTTATTATGGGAAGAACTCGATCGGAAAGTAAGAAAAACTGCTCCGACTTCAGCAGATGACGTGGAACAAACTACAAGCAGCATGGGCACGAATAATTCCAGAAGCACTGTTAAAATTAATTGCAAGAATTCTCCGATTATGCGACGCAATCATTAAAAGTAAAAGAGGTCACATAGACGAATTTAAAATTTATTTCAAATGAATAATTTTAATTATTAAAGTTGTATATTTGTGTATACTTAAATACCAAATACATATTTTAATATTTCCATTCAAATATTTAATGATTTACCTTGCAATTTGAGATGCCCAAACACTTATGAGCGGTAGTGTACATAGTCTACTTCTTCTATACAATTAAAATTATTATCCTCTTCAGTTTATATATGATCAATACATTGCAATATCAGATTGATCTAAAGATTATTTTTTATATTATTTACAACACGATTTAAAATAAATATTACATTGTATTGCGTTATCAACGCACACTGCTTTCTAGCTGCTATCTTTTAAGAAGATTATTGATAAATATTTTCAGATATCTGAAATATCTTTTTAAGCAGTAGAGATAATTGTGTATAACACCTACAGTTAATTAAGCTTCTAGCTCTTGAAATAACCGATAAAAATCAATTAGAAAATATATGTACATAGCCGTGCTGCAAATGCTACCGCAACTTCTAGATGTAGAATGTAAGTGTAACGAAGTTTTGTTCGTCAAACTGTTACAATGTATCAGATAGTTCCCTATTTTATATTTCTTTAATTTCTGTCATACGTTTCCAATTTTGTAGTTGTGTTTGAAGTCATTCAGTTTTGTCTACTGGATGATAAAGCAATAATACTTTCTAAAGGTGGATGCCCGCTTGAGCAGGGATATTTTCCGTGTTCAAATGTGTACGCACCTTAACAAGTGGAGAGACATATTTTTAAGCGAAGTACACAATTGCTGTAATTATATTTCCTACTATATATGTCTACAGTGCCTGCATATCTGCAGGACCTAGTTAATTGTGGAAGGTTTGTTGTCAATATGCTAGCTTTTGATAGGCAATGAGCCTAAGTTTCAATACAGAATATCTAAAAAACAGACATATTGTTCATCAAAAACTATCAAATTTAAACGAACCTACCAGAATTAATTGCAATAACGTTCGATCAAGAAGAAACAACAATTAACAAAACAAGTTAAAATGAGAGAAAATAACGAAAACAAAGAACGAAAGTATAACAAATGCAGGATATAATAATAATAAATAAGAAGAATAATTTATGCTTTTGGAAATGACATTTGACAGTTTGGCAATTGTTATGATTACTTTGCTTAGCAACGAGCTCTTTAGATCAGTCTGGCGTCACAATTTGGCGCTTTTTCCTAGCCAACTTTGGGTAACAACAAGAACAGATTACTAAAACCTTTATTGCTGGATATCGTTATATTTCTTAAATTAAAGTATAACATGTGTGGTATCGTTGGATTCGCCTTTCGATTACCTTTCCAAAAACGTAGAAATAAATGGGTGATCTATTTAAAATAAGAAAGTTGACGTTGCTTCCTGTGATACCGGAAATACAATTGAACTGCCAATAACGGCGAAAGGTCGCTCGCAAAAAATAGAAATCGATCTATTTTTACTAGAAAAGTCAGCGTGGGGGGAATACTTTAGGAACGCACTGTATATCTATATTGTTACTTTACTGATAATGAATTTAAATTAATTATCCTTTTTTCAATAAATAGTAAATCGATTATGATAAAGTGTGAATATTCAGATTGTTTTAGTAAATTTACTATGTTAAAGTGTGAATATACTTTTATGTTACTATTTTCTTCTCATATACTTCTATTTTTTATGACTCTGCATGGGTAATAAACAATCTACTTATCCTATACTAGCTTGATTTATGACACGAAAAACTGATGTTGCGTAAGAGTTGTAATAGTGCATTACACTTTCCTGTTACGTAATCCCAACGTTACATAATATCACGTTTCAAGTATAAAAAAAAATCATAAAAATTCACCGCCATACTTGATAAGATAAGCGAGAACAAATTCGTACAAGTGCTTTGGTGCCACACAACTTTTTACCATGCAGTTATCAACAAAATTTATATCAGCAGATTGAATCGAAATTGTACAGGAAATAACTCACACTTATGTATGTTTGTCGATCAGTTATCAATAAGAACATCATTTAAAAACGAAACACCTTAAAATTTGGCAAATTTTTAATGATTTGTAGGATCAACATTGATACGAAGAACTGATGCGAATTTTTGTTATGTTTTGGAAATGAATAAAACGTTTGTATTAATTTATATGTAGTCGTGAAATACACCGTTGACTTTTTATAGATTCTACTTTGCCGTGTAAGAAAAATGAAAGTAAACAGAAAATTATCTATCGCCAAGTAGCGCAGGTAAATGGATGGTAAATGATGTCATACATTTCTAAAATCGGACGAGGATCTTGTTTTGAGCGTTGCTGTTTGTTTTCATTGATTTTACACGTTTGTGATTGGGAAACGTCTAAAGGTGGATTGCGTTGCTTGTATACAACAACACTATATTTTGGTGTCTCTGCTTTTGACCTATTTTAAGATACTGTTCCCATAATCAATTCCAGCCATGTTGGGAATGATCGGAACAGATTACAATCAATAAACACGTTCTTCATCATAGTTTAAGACTGTATTCTAGTTGTACTTAATAACAAACAAATTCAATTAGGCGAATGAGTTTAGAGCATTTCTATACTATTTCTATTTACAATTAGTCACTAAAATATCCGGCCCCTATTGATATTCTACAAACTGTAACTAATATCTGTATTCAACATCAAAATAAAAATTCAAAATATATATATGTATATACAGTGTGTAAAGCGATGGGGTATACAAGAGGGAAAATTTGTTTAATATTGATTTTTGAAAAAAAATTATTCTTCATGATATTTTTTGCTTGCTTTGAAAGTACCAGTAATGTTTCGAAAATCTAAAATTTATTTCTAGTAATCCGTAAAAGTAAAAAACTATTTTTTTTTATTGTAAGTTATCATTCTACATTGTAACATTCTACATTATAATGAAGATAGCGATGATAAATTGTTTTCCTCAAACCCACGTTTATCAAACTGATGTTGCAAAAATGCTAACGTTACAGCAAAGAATTTATTTTGTTAAATGTTACGGTATTGGCGATGTATCATATCAATACGCAATTAATTTGTTTCATCAAAAGTATCCAGATGTAGCTGTAACAAAAATGGCTCTTAAGAAATTAATTGCAAAATACGACGAAACAAGATCGGTGGTCGACAAAGAGAAGATAAGAAAGATGTACAATGAAGATGATGCGGTAACTATTATGGCATTGTAGTCCGTTGAAGACAATCCACGTTTATCATTAAGACGGAAGGCAGCGGAGCTTAATGTCAGTCACACCTTATTACAAACAGCTTTTAAAAGAAATAAAATTTTTCCATTTAAGCCAAAATTTAGACATACCCCTATGGATTGGAGAGAAGCTTATGGAAAACAGAAACTTTCATAAACGCGTAGTTTTCCGATAAATGTACCTTTTCCACAAACGGTGTTTTGTCTTCACAAAATTGCAGATTTTGGTCACGACACAATGCCAATTTTAAAATCAACACGAGAAATCAGCGTTTTGGAAAAGTTAATGTTTGGTGCGGAATGTTAATTAATAAAATTATTGGGCCCTACTTTTTTGATGAAAATTTGAATCAACATAGTTATTTAAGTATGCTACGAAATTTTATGATCCCATCACTACAAGACGTGAACTTAGAGAACATTTATTATCAACAAGATGGATGTCCAGCTCACAGCACTTTATTAGTTCGCACATTGTTAGACCGGAAATTTCCTAGGAATTGGATTGGACGTTATGGTCCAATACATTGGCCTGCCAGATCACCAGATTTATCTCCCATGGACTTCTTCCTCTGGGGATATCTTAAACAATAAGTATACCAAGAACCTATAGGAAACAATATAGAAATATTAACAACGAATAACTTCAGCGGTTAAAGAAGTTGGAGAGAACTTGGAAACTTTAGGGAATGTTTATAAGGAATTCAGGAATAGAGCGGAAATGTATGTAGAAAACGGAGGAGATTATGTAGAATAACAATTTATAATAAATAAAAGTTTTTTATTTTTTAGTTTTATTTATTTATTTATTTATCATCGCTGTCTTCATTATAATGTAGAATGATAACTTACAATAAAAAAATTTAGTTTTTTATTTTTACAGATTACCAGAAATAAATTTTAGATTTTCGAAACATTACTAGTACTTTCAAAGCAAGCAAAAAATATCATGAAGAATAATTTTTTTTCAAAAATCAATATTACAAAAAGTTTCCCTTGTATACCCCATCCCTTTACACACTGTATACTAGGTTTCATTTAGAGAATTAGAAACTACATCATAAAAGCTCTATACAATAATTTAATTAAAAATAAAAAAATAAATAACACTCTAATACATAAAATGGTATCCACAAAAGTATCCGGCCCTCAAAAGATATTATAAGATAAAACAATAAAAATTAACAATTAATATTTTATCGGGTAACTATGAGCTTCTATTGTTGCTTTTAATATAGTAGGCATTGAATACACAAGTTTTTTTGTTAAATCTGGTGTTATTTTCTCGCAATGTTCTGTAAGATGTCTCTTAAGCAATTCTTTATTTGATATTTCCTTTTTGACAAGGGCCCTTTTCAATCCACCCCAAAGATGTTCAATGGGGTTTATGTCTGGCGACTATGGAGGTGTATGAAGTTGCTTTAGTACATTATATAACACTCACTGCTTAGATTTCCTAGCCGAATGTTTCGGGTCGTTGTTCTGTTGGACTATAAATTGATTAGTCAAACCTAATTTGTCCGCACTACTCAGCAAATTTTTCTTCAAAATATTAATATAGACATACTGGTCCATTTTTCCTTCGATAATGTGAAGTTTTCCAAGCGCAGCCGCCGACATGCACCCCCACACCATTATAGAGCCAGCGCCGTATTTTACTGTTGCCTGTAGATTTTCTTTCTGGAAAGCTGTTCCAGGCTGTCGCCAAACTCTCTCTCTTCGGGATGAGTTAAAAAGGTTAAATTTGGAATTTTTTATATTTATTATATATAATAAATAATAATAATACTGTTTTTTTTTTAATGTGCCATCACATCTTAAAAGCAGTTTTAGACAAAACATAAATACTAAAGAATTATAGGTGTTACTTACAAAAGGAAGTGAGATAGATTGATTTACTACCGTTCATATACCTTGGAATTTGGTACGCTTTATAACGCAAATGCATTATTATAATTGAAATCTGAATTTACATAAGGTTGTCCCTTCACTTTTGGAATATCTCTTTAGTCGAATAGGATATTGGTATTACCTCTTTTTCTTCGTATTATTAATAGCAAATAACAAATAACCATTTATACATGTTCTTATCCTCTACGTTTTATAAAGCCCATTGAGAAAGAAAACGACTGCACGTCATTTGCAACGAAGATAGATGCTAGACCCAAACTACGTGTTCCTACATAGCTGACCAACACCTAAGAATAAATGATATCATTCCACATATTCTTGTAATGATTAAGAAAAGAAAGAAAGGAAAAAAAGCCAGTGTGATCGACCGTTCTGGCCATCGCGCACGTGAAACCCGTTTGCTTGCTTCTTCCACTAGATGTACCTCATCGTCTTTTACCGCCTGCTCGCACCCAGAATTACGAACAATTTCCAACAAAACACACGGTGAAAAGAACAAACTACATATCTACGTATTTGTACGTGTGCGGAAAATTTCGAACTGCGCTTGGAAATATAAAATTTGCCGCGTTGTTTGTTCGCCAAATATCGTTATCGAAGGCATATTTAAATAAGGCGATAAAGACAAAGAAATTAAAAGAAGATTCTTTGATGAAAGAATTTGGGAATAAACCAAATCATTTCACGCACCAAAAAAATCTTTTTTATATATTTGTTTCTTTTAGTGCAGGTCATAAAAAGTTTTTAGTAGAAACAGGTGGAAGATACGATATCATGAACAAATTTTCCATCATTCGATTTGTGTGTGGACAAATATTATATAAGGCAATTATTCCACAAGCCAGAACCTTATGTATAGTTATTCCAAAAAGAATGTGGGAGATAAAATAAACCAGCTACTAGAATTTTCGATGAATGTATTCATATAGAGTGTATACGAAATATATGCAAAGGCAATTGTACAGCAAGCAGCAGCAAGGAACAAGGCACATACGGTGTATAAAAGAAAACAAAACGAATGGATGAGCAACAACCTGGAAGAGATAGAGAAAGATAGACAAAGCCAAAGAATAAAATGTTTTTACAGGAAGATAAAGGATGCCAAAAGAAAACCACAAATCAAGACAAGAGGACTTAAAAACGAAAAAGGGCAACAAGGAGAAGGTACGGAGAACCCAATACTAGAAAAAGTTCAGAAAGAAATTAAATCAATGAAAAACGGTAAAGCCGCAGGAGAGGATGGTTTCACAGCGCAGCTACTGAAATGTGAGGAAATCAACTACTCAAGCACATCCACCAACTAATACAACAAATACGGACCCTAAACGAAACCCCAGAAGAATGGTGCACCGGAGTAATTATACCTATATTTAAAAAAGGAGACAAGCAAGAATGTAAAACCTATTGAGCGATAACATTATTATGTACAGCCTATAAAATCTTTGCGAATCTGATAAATAGAAGGTTTAAAGAACGTGCTGAAAATATTCTGGGAGATTATCAGAACGGTTTTAGACCGGGAAGGTCGACAATTAACGCCATACAGACTGTGGAACAGATCTTACAGAAATTCAGGCAATATAACGGAGAGCTGTACATCGTCTTCATCGATTTTAAAGGCGCTTTACTAAAGAAATTAAGAGAACTAACGAAAATGTGCATTGAAAACTCTAAAGTGAAAGCAAGATTCCAGGGAAACATATCACAAACATTCAGAATAAATAGAGGAGTGAAACAAGGGGCCCCAATGTCACCAAAACTCTTCAACCTGGTACTGGAAAGCATCCTAAGGGAAGAAAGACTGAATGACAAGAATATAATGACACACCAAATACAACTGATAGCTTACGCAGACGATGTAGTAATAATGGCAACAACAAAAAAACCGCACTAATAAAAGCAACAGAAAGTTAGCTAGGGAAGCAAAAAAATGGGACACGAAATAAACGAAAGTAAGGCAAAATACACGAAACAGACAAGAGAGGCAAACACACATACTTTTAACAACACAGAATAACATATTTGAGGCAGTGTCAACATTTAAATACCTGGGAATAACGATTGTAGTAAAATACGCTTTAAAATTAGCAAAAATTCACAAGTAGTCTAGCTCTTAATACTTGAGTAAAACAATATGCTGTTTTGATATTTAATAAACATTAAGTAAATTTATCTGACAAAAAAGTAAAGATTTTGCTATTCAGTATTATAGAGAATCAAACAATTGTAGGAGAGCCAAACAAGTTAAGTGAATTATAGTATCTTTCCTGTATTTCTGCTTTACAATTTATAAAAATGTGGGAAATAGCAAGCAAAAACTTGGGAATAGAATTACGGCATTGTACACTTTGATCGCATATTGGGCAAATCATTGCTTAAAAAAATCTAGGATTTTTACAGTATTGCATCACATTACACCGTATCGTTTAGCATACAAACTCCGCGATGAATTTTCCTATCTTAAAATGAATAATAGAAAATGAGAGTTTGTAAGTAAATCATTACACAGGCCAACGATAAAAAAACTTTTATTAATTTTACCTAATTCTTATGTTTTTGGATGTGCTGAGTCCGAAAATAATAATAAAAAAGTTGTATTACCCACTAATTTTTCACATTTTTATATTCAAAACGCGAAAAGTTCATTTTTTATTATTCAAATGTAACGTCTAGCGTAATACGTTGGCAGATGTTATTAGGTTGGCAGTTCTGGTAAATGGGACAGTTGTTTGTTTTCTTCCAATCAATATAACCTCACTTTTCAGTGTTTGGCCTATGTGCTCTAAGTTTTAGTACTTATTTATTAATCTGTGCTCTAAGTATGGTTAACCGTGGTTGTAAAAACTGTCTTAACACTTTTTATTATATATGTGGTGAGTTTGTAATTAAAAAACAAAGAAACATTACTGACTTTGTAAAAAAGTATACTTTGCATATATTGGTGTAAAAATCGGTGATCAAGAAAAATGGGCTCCTCACAAGTTTGTGTCGAGGATCTCAGGAAATAGCCTAAAAAAGAAAAGTAAGCTTTAAAATTTGCAGTACCCATGGTATGGAGAGAAAAAAAATCATTCAAATGATTATGTTTGCAGCGTTGATGTTTCTGGGAATAACTCCAAAAATAAGAAAGTAATTGTTTACCCTAACCTTAATTCAGCTATTCGGCCGGTAGGAAATGGACCGGGACTTCCTGTCCTTGAGCCACCTCAGTCTATTAATGACGTTTTACAGTTCAGTGAACCCAAATCTGATGAAAGTCGACCAGTTGATGACGAGTTCCAATGTTCTCCAGAAAATTTAAAACCGCAATTGTTTACACAAGCTAAGTTAAATGATTTAGTGAGAGATTTGCGTTTGACTACGGAAAAAGCAGAATTGCTTGGTTCTAGGCTGAAAGAAAAATATTTATTGGCATCTGGAACATCTATTTACCAATATAGAACAAGAGATCAACAATTTGCTCAGTTTTTCAAGCAGGAAGAGGATTTGGTTTACTGCCATGATAGTGGTAGTCTAATGAACGAATTTGGCATTGAATACAAGAAGGCAGATTGGAGGCTTTTTATAGACTCATCAAACACTAGTTTAAAAGCTGTTCTTTTACACAATGGAAATACTTATGCTTCACTGCCTGTTGCTCATTCAATCCATATGATGGAAACTTACGAAAATCTTGACATAATTTTACAAAAAATTAACTATCCGGCTCACGATTGGATGCTATGTGGGGATTTGAAAGTTGTTTGCATGATCCTTGATTAACAAGAGAGATTTACAAGGTTTTCATGTTTTATATGTGAGTGGAACAGCAGAGCAAGGGATGGGCATTGGTCTACAAAACAACGGCCCATAAGAAAAACTTTAACACCTGGCAAGAAGAACATATTGCATAAACCTTTAGTAGATCGAAAAAAGATTCTTCTACCACCTCTACATATAAAGTTAGTCTTAATGAAACAATTTGTAAAAGCCTTGCCTAAAGATGGTGAATGTTTTAAATAGTTGTGTGAAAGATTTCCACATTTATCAAAAGCCAAACTGAAAGAATGTGTTTTCGTTGGGCCTGATATTCGTAAAATGATGTTCGATTCCAACTTTGAAGCAAGGATGACTACAAAGGAAAAGGAGGCTTGGATATCATTTAAGCAAGTTGTGACTAAGTTTTTGGGCAATGTGAAAGATCCAAACTATGAGCATATCGTAGCTAATATGATTGACAAGTTCAAAAACCTTGGATGTCTGATGAGCCTTAAAGTCCACTTCTTGCACAAACATCTTGACTTTTTTCCTGAAAATTTGGGCGATGTGAGTGAAGAACAGGGGAACGGTTCCATCAGGACATAAAGGTGATGGAGAAACAGTACCAGGGACGGTGGAATATTAACATGATGGATGATTACTGTTGGTCAAAATACACATGAAAAGATTGCCCAGTAACAATAACCACCGGAAATGATTCCACCAATACCATGAGCTATATTAGCATTAATTTTTTGGTTACTGTTGGTCACTTCATCGAGAACAACAAGATGCACGGCATCGTAGACAAAAAGCTATATAAGAAGTTTTACAGAAAAAAGGTAAAGGAAAAAAAATAAGCACCTAAAATATTTGTTTTGAAGTGGTTGTAGTAGATAAAAATTGTAACCTAATTAAATAAAAGTAGGGTTTAAGTTAAATGTTATTTTTTATATATCCAATCTCCCCATGTTAAAATATAATCAATGTCATATTGTGAGAGACATGTAGGTGATACAAAAAAACTGATACCAGATACGGTTTCAGCACCCAAAAATACATAAGATTTGGATGTATTTGTTTAAAAAGTTTTTACAAATATTTTTTTTTTGTTGGCCTGTGTTATTTATCTGTATAGACGATTGCATTATCGAAGCTCACCTAAATTCATGAACTAAATATTTCCTGCCTTAGCACTAGACTCTGATAGTGTTGGTGAATCACCAACAGATGTCGTAACGAAAAACTTCATTCTTTTCTAATAAAATGTCTACTTATACCGGGTGATTCATTCTTGAAACGACTGAATAACTCAGAAACCATTTATTTAATCGAAAATAAAAATTGATAAAGATTTTATCATATGAAGGGGGTAAATATATTTTAAGGTCTACGTTTAATTTTAGAAGTGCTATCAATGTCTTTCGAGTGTTAAGTTGATTTTTTCAAATGGAAACCTTTTTTTTTAGTATGTTATTATCTAGGAAAAAATAAATAATTTTTATCTGAAACTTTTCTTTATTTAACAACTACTTACGGATATAAACATTAATAAAAGAATAAACAAATAGAAGAAAACAAATACGTTTCGCATTAAAACAACTGCAGTAAAGGAACAAATGAGCTACAAATCAAGGAGGCTTCTATTGTTGCTTTACACATCTTTCCTTGAATTTGTCCTGTGTATGTATATTAGTTACTCTAAAGTGTCACACAACCCAACACAAATTTTTTATTCGTCGTATATAAAAGTGCATCGAATTAAATGGACAACATTTTGAACATGTACTAAATTAACGGGAGTTATTTTTATGCGAAACCCACGTTTGTTTTAATTATTTTATTAATGTTTGTATCCGTAAATAGTTGTTAAATAAGAAAAAGGTTCAGATGAAAGTATTTATTTTTTCATGGACAATAACATACTTATTAAAAAATGTAGGTTTTAATTTGAAAAAACTTAACAGTTGAAAAACATTGATGGCATTTCTTAAATTAAACGTGGACCTTACAATATACTTTCCTCCTTCATACTTTATTGTGAATGTAATTTAAATAGGGTTTGTCGGACTACAAATGATAAATTTTTTATCTACATTTCTTTTCGATTAAATAGATAGTTTCCGAGTTATTCAGACGTTTCAAGATCAATGGAATCTCCCAGTATACTCAAATAATTTTCATCCTTAATGACGTAATGCTTAGTTCGCCAAACTATCGGTCTCGGATCGATCCCCGAGCTCGCAACCCTCTCCGAGTAAGATTTTCCGTAATTTATCTTACTCCTCCAAATTTACCGAATGCTGTTGGAGATCCGAACGCCATTTCTTAATTTGAACAAAAAATTATTTTTGTTTAAATATGAACATCTTTAAAAACTGATCGGCTTCTTTTTACGTGTGGCGACGGCTCAACGAGGTATATAAGAAATCAATACGAGTTTATATGCCGTATTGATTACTACATATTTGGTCGTGTATTGACATCATTTTAAACACCAGTTTTGACTCTAATTGTTGTGAAAAACTGAAGTACATTTTAACACTCGGTACTTACCAATCCATAAATGTTACATTTCTCAAATAGAATGCCGTTTCATTTGCCATTAAGAGAATAATATATATAGAAAGATAAAAAAATCTATCTGTAACTCAAATGAGAGATATCAAAGCTGATATAGAAATTAAGCGTTCGAGCATTTTCTTCACATTTGACTCAGAAAACGAAAAGCGGTAATTATTTAATGTTCTATCATATTTTTTGGCGTTATTAACTAAAAGATTTTGTCAAATTACATCTGATATTGACAAATTAACAAGGACAAATACTAAATGACATTTTACCCATTATTTTTACAACTTAAATTTTCCATCATAAAAAAAAAATAAAAAACCTATTTCCTAACTATTTAAATCAACATTATTTAAGCATTAAGTACAATAAGGGAAAAAAGGAAAGACACATTAATTACTATTACCATAAAACCAAAAAAGAATCACTGTAAAAATCAGGAAATATCCTGATTTTTACAGTAATTTTTTCTTGCAGAAAAGGTCGTAAACTGCATGCTCCGGTGATTATTTTAATTGTGTGATGAACAAAATAAAAGAATTCTATTCTATCCAGGACAGTTCGATTACCGTCGAAGTCTCGGTTGCATGACATTGTATTGTATTAATTGCGCTAAGAAGTAAGTCATCTATTACCGTACAGTGAGGAAAAAGCAGGTCAATGAGATACTGGACAAAGCAAAAGGTCTTTTCAATGCTTTGAATTGACTTGATATTTCAGTGAAAAAATTAAGGAAAGAAAATCGACGTAGCTGTTTGGAACTTCAGACAAAAGTGGTCCTGATAGAAACACTTATTGTTGGTGATCATTTGACGCTAGAATTCTGTTAAACCAACACATTTAAAATTTAAAAACTTGCATACTTTAATTTCATTTCTATACACAATCTAATTTATTTCTAAAGCACTCATGGACTTTCGAAATCTTGAAAAAAAGTATATTTCCATAAATTTTTACCGAAATCCAAATCTGATATCTGCTGGTGATGTTAGCTACCATTACAATGTAGACGGCCAATATTTAGTGTTACATAAACAATGCCATAAAATGTAAAATGCTATGCGTTAGACGCAACTATAAATCAAGAAGATACAAACATGTAGTTGTTGCTTTTGTGTTCAAAATACAATTAGTAAACAAAAAAAAAATACATTTACATTTCAGCTTGCGCACGACTATTACAATTAGATGGTAGTTTCATGTTTTATACCTATTGTTCCCATGGCTTTTGGAAAGTAAAATCAATATAATTTTTTTTTCTCACTAAAATGATACAAGGTTAATGGTTATCTTAGTCATACATATGTACGAGGGTGGATTGAAAAGTTTCCGAAATGACAATGAAAACAAAATAAATCGGATTCAAGTTATATTTTATTTTTCAATATAATCCCCTCGAAGCTCAACACACTTGATCCAACGTTTCTCTAGCTTCTCGATTCCCTCCCGGAAGTGACTTTCTTCGAGGTTCCCAAAATAATCGTTTACAGCCTCTATCAGTTCTTCATTCGACCAAAATCTCTTTCCACCCAGAAATTTTGAGTTTCGGGAATATGTAGAATTCCGACGGAGCCAAATCAGGCAAATACGGTGGATGCGGAAGGATTTCGAACTTCAATTCTGTCAATTTTTGCTGAGCGATTGCACTTGAATGAGCGGGCGTATTGTCATGGTGAAATAACACTTTTTTCTTGACCATTCCCGGGCGTTTTCCCTGAATTGCTGCTTTCAGTTGGTCCAAAAGTGTTGTGCAATATTGGCCAGTAACAGTTTTTCCTTTTCCAACACAATTAATTAACAAAATTCCTTTCCAATCGAGTGAATGGTCTCTGCCTTCTTCGGAACCGATTCACCGCGTTCATTCCACTATTTTGATTGTATTTTTGTTTCTGGTGTGTAGTGACGAATCCAGGTCTCATCCATGGTCCACGAATCGTCTCTTGAAATCCGTTGGATTCCTCGTAAACACTTCCAAACAATCGGCTGAGGTTCGAGCTCGAATACATTTTTGCTCCGAATCGAGCAAATTCGGCACCCATCTTGCAGAGAGCTTTTTTTAAACGCAATTCATTATGTAAAATATGAACTACTCGTTCATAAGAGATGGCCACGGCTTCCTCAATTTCACGCAGTTTTATTCGGCGATCTGCCAAAACCATGTCATGGATTTTATCCACAATTTCTGGCGTGGTAGCCGTTTTCGGACGTCCTGAACGTGCAGCCACGCTTGAATTCCGAAACTCAAAAACTGACTGTGGAAAATGAAGGTGATGAATCCCCAAGAACGGCATCTAACCTTGATTTTATTTCCGTTGCGGTTTTCCCTTCCAAATAGACAAATTTGATGACCGCTCGAACTTCGCTTTTATTCACAATTGAAAACACAAAAGGGTACTTGACTTCAAGGGTTGCCAAAACCAGACTATTTGACAGATCAATTTGACATTTGCAGTCAATTGATATGAAAGAGTTGCCAACACAACGACATAAAGTATTTGGAAAAAAGCAACCCCTAGCAGCGATTCCGGAAATTTGTCAATTTACCCTCGTATACAGGATGTCCTAAACCTTCTGATTGTAAAATTGCACCTATTGTGTAACTAGAATGGAAGCTAAAATTTTCTGATCACATAATAGACATCAGAGAGTATCTTCTAAAAATAACTCCGTATATACAGGATAATCGATAAGTAGCAAACCAGACACCTACTTTGTTTTTTGAAATGGAACATTCTGTATATTATTACGTATTTAGTTTCTCCATCTATAAATATAGGTTTCATATGTCCATTTCTAACAGATTTCGGGGATATTTATAATTTTGTCTTCAATCTAGGCGACTAAAGATAAAATAAATGTGATAATAGAAATTGAAAAATTGAAAAATATCTATTATTACATTTTTGCTTTTTTTAATTTGGACAAATTAAAATATGTCTATTGCCTTCCGAAAATCCGAAATGCAAATACATCCTAGAGTAATTTTTACGAAATCAAATTGCATACTTGCTCCTCTCTAGACATGTTAGAACGTAGTAGGTATTGAATATAAAATTTTATCAAATTCAAACACCAGAAACGTAATTTCTTTAGATAGCACATATATTTTTTCTGTATCCACCGTATAGGAAATTTATATCTCTGTACAACAGCATTTGAATATTACATCCAATGATTTCTGGTGTTAGTACTGTTTGGTTACCAACACAACAGTAAACAAAAAGCATTAACGTTGACGTTTTTAAACCATCGATTCAAATTTTTGAGCCCAAGTCGCTATTTGCAGGAAAAGGCGAGTCTTGCACTTACAAATTGGATCCAAATGGTTTCTGGTATTAATATACGAGGTGTGGCAATTAAATAACCGGACTGGTGCTACTATCGGCAAACAGCGAGCACGCTACGCCCGGCAGGTTTGAACATGTCTGTGCTTGTAAATGCTTCCCCCACCCTGAACTCGATGGGCACGGTTGTACGTCGCTTAGTCTCGCTGTAGCAATCGTCCGTTTAAGTCCTTACGTTAGCGTCACGTTGGAAAAATGCAGAGTATTCAGATCGAGGAACGAGTTAACCTCAAGTTTCTTGTGAAACTAGGAAAAACTGCTACAGAAGCTCATGCCATGTTAAAGGAAGTGTACGGAAGTGAGTGTTTATCGCGCACACAAGTTTTTGAGTGGTGTAAAAGGTTTAAGGAGGTACGTGAAACGACGGAAAACGATCCGCCGCCTGGACGACCCCCAACATCAAAAACGGACGACAACATTCAGAAAATTGGTAAATTGATCCGCGAAAATCGTCGTTTGAGTGTCCGAGCTCTTGCTGAAATCTCAGGAATTAACAAAGAAACTGTCCGTCAGATTTTGCATGAATCGTTTAACATGCAGAAAGTTTGCGCAAAAATGGTGTCAAAACTTCTCACTCCAGAGCAAAAGGAATCGAGAATGAACATTTGTGCTGACCTTTTAAACAACATTGATGATGATCCAGAATTGTTAAACAGAGTGATTACTTCTGATGAATCGTGGTTTTTTACCTACGATCCTGAAACAAAGCGCCAATCGATGCATTGGAAGAGCCCAAGCTCACCACGACAAAAAAAGCGAAAATGAGCAAGTCTAAATTCAAGGCCATGATGATTGTTTTTTTGATACGCGTGGAATTTTCTACCTCCACTGGGTCCCCGAAGGTCAGACAGTCAATCAACATTATTACATCGAGGTTCTAACTACCCTTCGTGAACGAGTGAGAGGACGAAGACCCGATTTGTGGAAGAGCAAATCCTGGATGCTCCACCAAGACAATGCGCCAACCCATCCCACCTTGTCTGTGAAGGCGTTCTTTGCGAAATCCGGCATCACCGTGTTGGACCACCCACCGTACTCGCCCGACCTGGCCCCCTGTGACTTTTTTTTATTTCCTAAGATAAAATCGGAGCTTAAGGGGACAAGATTTGACAGTGTGGAAGCGGTGAAAGCGAAAGCGACGGAGGTTTTCAACAAGCTGACAGAAACGGACTTCCAGCACTGCTTTCAACAGTGGAAAATTCGTATGGAGCGTTGTAGGGATCGGCAAGGAGAGTACATTGAAGGGGATAAACTTTGTAATGTAATTGGTGATCAATAAAATGTTTTGTGACACCAGTCCGGTTATTTAATTGCCACACCTCGTACATAGTTTGATGAATACCATGACAACAATAAACAAAACATACTGATATTGACGATTCTAGATTGTTGATTCAAAATTTCGATAGTAAGTAAAGAAAAGTTATGTAGTAGGTATAATTTATGTATTGGGAAAAGTGAAAGGAACGGTATAATTTAGTTAGCAGGATGTATAGGCTATGCTATTGACGATGTCCACGAGCGAAAACATTTGTCAAATTGAGGCTAAGATTTGATACTACTAGAAGCATTCATTCTATTCGTGTAGGAATAAAAAAATACAATTATAAAACTAATGCATCTTCCTACATATATCAGCATCAATTTAAAATCTAAAAAAAAAACAGTAATATGTAACACTTTACTTATTTATTTATCTACAGTGAACACTCGAAATTCCTTCCTTCCGTCTCGATACATTTGTGTAATCGTTTGTAAAAGCTGTTCTGCGGTTTTCTTGGTACACTGTGTTGCACACCGGAATGCGTTATCAACTTCTTCTTTATATAATTAATTTTGCAAGTAGTTACTTAGGCTTACAATTTCGAATTAACAGTTAACAGTAGCGATATCAGTATATTTTATTCACTGTTGTCGTAGTAACCAAACAATATTAACACTGGGATGCAATATCCAAATGCTGGACTCGCGCTTAACCGTAAATATCTCTTTTACTTGTAATGTATGCAACGTAAAACTTTAGAGATATAAATTTCCTATACCGTGGATACAGAAAAAAATATATGGTACTATTTAAAGAAATTACGTTTCTGGTGTTTGGATTTGGTAAAGTTTAATATTCAATACTAAACATCCTGTATACTTCGAAGGCGTTCTAATGCGCTATCTGGATAAAACTAAGTATGCAATTTAATCTTGTAAAAATTTACGATAAAACGTATTAGCATTTTGGATTTTTGGAAGGAAATAGATGTATCTAAATTTAGCCGATTGAGGACAAAATTATAAATATCTCGAAATCTGTTAGAAATGAATCAAATGTATGATATACATTTGGTTTATTTCTAGATTGAGAAACTAAATATGTAGTAATATACAGGTGTTCAATTTAAAATAAAGTAACTGTATGGTTCGCTAGTTATCGATATAAGGATACGTTATGTATATACGGAAATGTTTTTGAAAGATACTCTATGTTGTCTATTATGTAATTAAAAAACTTTAACTTCCTACTGTTCGCAATTTTAAATTTCGGAAGGTTGGGACACCTGTGCATGTACACCCATAATGATTTGTAAACTGCCGGACTATTGAACAAATTTCGTTGATCTGTAAGTTCAATAACTCTTTCAAAATAAAATGTTAGCTATTTTCGTTGAAGTAAAGTGTTAATTATTTAGAATAAGACATCCAGTTATGGGACTAACAAGGACATAGATTTTGCAAATACTAAAATAGAGGAGGATTAGCAACAATATGTGAATGAGTCATTGAGGTAAGATGACAACCTTTTCGATAGAAGAAATTATAAGAAAAAAGTCATATACATACTATATGTAGTTTATTGTAATGCACTTAACTGATTAATATGGGAGTTAATAGAAAAATGGAGGCAGCTAGTTTGTGGAAACCATCTTACTCCTGGTGTCAAGCTATAAAAGGATTCAAGAAAATTAAAAAGCAAAGAATGAAATTATTAACAGTTTGTGGACACGGGCAAAGAAAAATTCTCAAATCGTACCAAAATCCAGATACCGAAACCACACTTTTTACATGGTTTTTACAACAAAGAGCGCAACACATTCCAATATTCGGTGAGATATTATGCGAAAAAGCTAAGTGGTTTCATTAACAAATAAATGGAAGAGACAATTCTGAAGCAAATTCCGGATGACTGGACAAGTTAAAAAATGTCAGGGTATTCTTCACACTCTAAAACGCTAATCCGAACATTTCTTTTCTCCAATTAGTTCGGATTATCGAGGTTGTACTGTAGAAAGATTTTAGCAATATAAAGCATTTTGACATAACCACGAATCAATAAAAATTAAAATACATCCTCACAGTGTTACGATATTTCAAAGAAAAGTCTAAGCAATTTAATGCTTGATTCAATAGTAAATAAAACATCTCAAAAGAAACCTTTATAGTTTATTAACCTTCTTGTTAACTAATCCTTGTTAAATAATTAATATTTGTAAATAATATAATACTCCTACCACACAATAGATAATAAATAGCCTCGCGTCAGAAAGCATCAGCATTTAAAGTCTTAATTCGGTCGATGCCTGGCGGGCGATGTTGATCGATCATCGGATCCGAGACGACGAATTTGATAAATCGCACAGTTTATTATGCAAATCGAGATCCTATATCAGATAGAGGAATGTACTTATGTCAACATTAAAGTCCGCTTTAATTGCCGACTCATTTAATCACCTGACGATTCATTATCTTCGGCATATGGTGACATATTGTCGTCGGCCGATGCGTTCTGTCTGTGCGTCGTCGATCCGCTGCGGGTTCCGCTGACAAAATTCAACCGAGATTTATATTCCGGAGAGTTGTTGCGGAGAGATAAAAATTTTATGGCGTTTCCAGATAACACATTTTTTTCCTTTCGCGCTGATATTTGCATATAAATTATGTATGTAACGTTGTTTTTCGACAGATTAGTAATGTTTTATGTCGAACGTGGAAAAATAATCTGTGGCTCAACTGAAATACTGTTTTCTGAAATTATAATACTCAAAACACTGGAAAAATTCCACAAATACAGCTAGAAAAGTCGATAGATCCTTTCATTGTCCTGTTGACATGTCCATCTGTGCACGTAAAACTTGATTCCAGGTTTGGGTTGAATGTAAATAGTATATACGAGGTGTGGCTATAAAATAACGAGACTGATGCTACTACAGAAGAACGCATGTGCCAAAGTCGTACGACCGACGGCTGTGCAGCATGAAGCCTTCTCTTTCAATTGCGGCCCCTCCCGTGTCTATAGACATATTAGTCTGACCGTGGCCTTCGTTAGTATAAGATTTATTTATTTTGTTTAGCCGAAAAAATGAAAAGTGTTTTTATAGAGCAATGAATCGTGATATTTCGGAAAAACCGCTACTGAAACTTATCTTTTATTGAAAGAAGTATATGGCAATGAATGTTTATCACGTGCGCGGATTTTTGAGTGGTTTAGGCGTTTCCAAGATGGCCGAGAAGACGAGATGACGCACGCCCGGATCGCCTTTCCACGTCAAAAACGGATAAAAATATTGAAAAAATCGGTAATGTGATCCGATCTGACTGTCGGTTGACTATTCGTGCGATTGCTGAAACTGTAGGAATTGACAAAGAATGCGTAAGGCAAACTACTAAATGGGAGCGACAATGTTATGTCCAAATGGAAAGAGTACTTTCAAGAAATGTTAGACCGAGAAGAAATCGAAAAATACAGTCCAGAAAACAATAGTTGGGCTGAAATTGAGAGGAATAGCACTTTTCAAGTGGAGGAAGTTGAAGCAGCAGTGAGCAAACTGAAAAATTAAAAAACGTCAAGGGTAGACAATATAAAAACTAAACTCTTTAAGCACATAGGCAGATATTTGTAAAAAAAGCTTTCACCTGTAATACAACTAAAAGCATAGCTAGGTAAATTACATAAAAGTCCCTTTTAGTTTATTAAATACTTACAATATGGTTTTATAAAGCAGCCATATTAGCATTTAGATCCACATTAAAATTTTTATTTTACTAGAGGTTTGCTCTGGATTTCTTTTCCAAATATTCCAACATCAATATATTAAATATATTTTGATGATGAAATACTTCACCACGGTCGTCATCCCAAGAAGATATACAGCTGCCCTTCAAAAAAAATATGCAGCTACCTCAAACGCCGAGTTTTATATAATTCATCTCCTCTCTGGATGCCCTTTCCTCTATTCCTCTCGAAATATATTCAACTTTTCTCCATCCCCGAGAGTTGGCCAGCGAAACCTCCTCCTCGTCATCCTTCGCAACCTCACTTCACCTCGCCCTCGCCCCCTGTCTTCGCGATATCTGAATTTATAATTACCGCACAGCATAGGAGAGGATGGCTGTAGTATTTCTCTGTCTGCGCTTTTAAGTACACTGGGTCATAAAAGTCTCCAAATATCCAACGAATTTAATATTTTCAGTTAATTTATTAATATTATAGTTGAGATACATTCGAATATAATAAATGATAAATTTATTTACAGGAAATATTGTATTAAGTAAATAGATAGAGCATTACAATGATAGATAACGTTTTAAGTAAATATCAGTATATCAAACAGGTATAAAAGTGCAACCAAGGATGTTTTTGTTTATTTAGTTTAATGAACATATTTTATATTTTCTGCAATATTATCGTCTTACCCTTCTTTTTATCTAGTCCTGCAAATGATGGATAGGGTTCAAATATTGAAGGATTCCGAAGTGATACGAAGCTATTTTTTGGCTGTAGGTAGCAACCTTGTGCTGATTTAGAATCCCAAATGATAAATACTATACTGCAAGATCTTCGCCTCTACACGCAGAGAAACGTATCAAGACTGCCAGCCTCAATTCAAGACAATTACTGTTTCAATTATCCACAATACAATAACTATTTTAAATCAAAAGAAATATTTTCTTAACGTTTTTTTCTCCGCTTAAGAGAAGTATATACTTGTAAAGAAATATTTCTTTGTTTAAAACATTTGTCAACTTGATTCAAGAAAATCTTGCAGAAAATTTGAAGGCGATTCTTAGTATAAGTCGTTATAACACAAAACAATATTTTCTTAAGGATAGTAAATAGTTTTCTTCATTCCAGAAAGCGTTTAGGTATTGTTCATAGATCAATAGTTTCATTTCTTTTAAATAACGCATTTATTTACTTAGAATTCTTGAAATGCATATTATTTATATCTACATTATTAATTGCACTTACCTTGCTAAAACAGTACGATATATGCGTATTATTCACATTGCTTGTGATTATAAAAAGGCTAAGGCTAATCTCCCAGTTTATGCTACTAATTTTCAAAAACAGCAACTGAAATATTTCCTGGTGCCACCTAGTGCCAGTAGATATAGTCATGCCATTCTAGAGAGTAGCGACGGAACCGGAATACAGATACCATACTTACACGTACAATGATATAACCTTTAACGTACAATGTTTCATAAACATACCGGTTAATGTTTTTTTTCTTTTTATTACTATTTACCACGTTTACTAATTTAACTTGTTAACTATGACGTCACCCGATCTTTTTTTAAATACGAACCTACCACTTTTCTTCAGTTGTTTGATAGAATATAAAGCCCTCTTTATGAAAAAATTAAAATATCATGGGCTTACATAACAATTGTTTCCAGAAAAGGCCGTTTAAAACCTAAAACTAAGATATATCAACTTGCCTATGAAAAAAAATAATGTTTCCATACTTTTAACTCACCCTGTATGTATGTGATTTTGAGACACTGATATCTCTAAAACTATTTTTCTCGTCTTTTTAGATTAATAAAATTAATTCATGTTTTTGAGGGTGAGAATCTTCTGTTAAGGTGTGCAAAATACTTCCGAAATTCGTATTTTGACCAACAAGGAATGTCTCACCATGAAAATTTTTATTTATAGTCCGTTTCATTTTATTTTAATTTGACTAATGGGCAGGTAAATACGTTATATATAAATATATATATAAAAAAAAATTATTTACTATTTAGTCAGATTAAAATAAAATGAAATGGACTATAAATTAAACTTAATACATATGTAAAAGATGCCAAGCTAGATAGAGGCTGGTACCTTTTTAGCTGAAAATTTTTAGTTTAAATTTTCCTTTTTTTTTTAATATAACTACTAAACAAGAAGAGATAGAAAAAAAAATATAGCGCACTTTCGCCATATTCTAGACTTTCACAATGGATAGATAGTTTTATACAAGATGATGCAGTTTCGATGGATTAATTTACTGTGGGTCCCTTTTTCGACATTTTCAAAAATGTTTTTAGGTAGTTTATTTAGTATGAAGTAGTATACAACATAGTCTCCTTAATACATATACAGAGTGTTCCAAAGGTGACTTTAGCCTTACAAGCTTTCTGACATCAACGAATTATCGTGTATATTGATGCAATTTTTAATTTATATAAAGAGTAGACTTTAAGGCAATATGCATGTATTTGTAATGATTTTTCTGATATTTCACCTAAAATAAATAAAAATATTTCGCAAGAAAAACGGACAATTAATTTATTAAATGCAAGTACACAAATGTTGTTCCTCGATAAGGAAAGGCCCACAAGTTCAAAACATAATAACGGTGAGACAAGGAAAAGAATCGGGAGGCATGCTAAGCCAATGTCTATGAATTCGGCAAGAAACAACTCTCGTGGAGACTTTTTTAAAGATGGCACTGAATCCACTGCCTAAGCATTGGACTAAATCCTAAAAACAATAGATAGCTACAGAACTAATCTGTAACTTAGTTCATTACGGTCCTGGTGTTTTATCGCTAAGGCTTCTTCAAAAAGAATCAACAACGGCCTACTGACTTTTAGGTAATATAGACACAATTTTTGCCCTAAATAGTATTCTACTAGGGATACAGGACGAAGTCAAATCATTTGTAGATAATATTCCATATGTTAAACTTACATTTAGTAGAATTAATTGTCGTTCTGTGTCGTTTTTCAAATCTTCCTTTATATTCTTTTGTACAGGGTGATTTATAATAGATCAAAAGGCTTTGACATCTTGTTCAGGAAGTGATTTAAACCAAAAAATTTTATATAGGCATCGGTACTATTTTTTCTATTTACAGAGTTACAACAGATTTAAATTTTATTGATTTGGAAATTGTTAATATTATTATTGCATATATATAGATTAGGACATCTAGTAGTCCATGTTTAAAAGCCTCACAACATAATTTGTGAAAAAATTAATTTGACAGTCTTCAAAATGAATGACTTTAATGCAGCTGAATATGCGGATATTGCTTATGTGTTTGGGTACTGTAATGGTAACGGTCTTCAGGCATCTAGAGAGTTTCGCAGAAGATTGCCTGATAGAAGTCAACCTTTTCACAGAGTTTTCGGCCGTACTTTTCAATGATTCAGAGAATTTGGTTGACTTTTTGTTCCACGTAGTAATCAAGGTAATCACGCTAGAGAAAATAATGTAAACAACGACGAATAACCCACCCTAGACGCATTGCAGCGCAGTTTCGTTTTTCTCAAAACTTTGTATGTCGTGAACAGTTACACCACTATCACATTCAACGCGCGCAAGCATTACGACTGGAAGATTATGGTAAGCGTGTAGAGTTCTGTAGTTGGTTGCTACAAAAAATTACCGAAGATCCGATATTTTTAACTAGAATATTATAGACAGATGAGGCCCAATTTATTAGAGATGGTATTAATAGCATTCACAATTACCATTTATGGAATCTTCAAAATCCACATGCTGTTAGATAATCTCGATTTCAACAATGGTTGCATGCATATTTTCCTGAACAACGGATGGGTCGTAGAGGCTTTATTGCTTGGTCACCGAGATCTCCCGACCTAAACCCCTTGGATTTTTTTCTTTGTGGCCATTTGAAGCAACTGGTTTACAGTGCCGAAATAAACACACACGAACAATTACTCGATCAAATAATTAGATTTAATGAAATTCGTCAAGATGGTGCAACAATAGCGCGTGTTTACAACTCAATGGTTCGTAGGTGTCATATTTCTATTCAAGCTCAAGGAGGGCATTTTGAACAACTATTTTTCAGTTATTTATTTTTCTAGTTACTTATTTCTAAAGTTGTATTTTAATAATCATCTCTAATTTGTTAAATTTAAATCTGTTTTAGTTCTGTAAATAAAAAAAAATAGGACCTATGTTTATTTTTTATTTCAAATGACTTCCCGAACAAGATGTCAAAGATTTTTACATCTATTATTAATCACCCCGTATATTTCAACGAAATATGTATATGTAATTCTTAATTTTTAACCTCCATCTCACACGACCTTCGCCATATACGGAGTGTATATAAATTAGTGGGAATGTAGCATGATTCTCGGGAAAATTTGGAAAATTTATTTGCAACAATCTCTACGAACCGTTTCAAGAATAGCAACATTGTAATAAAATATCTCATTATTTGAAAATGCAATTTAAAAATTATCCCGTAAATATCAATAGATTGAATAAGTTTTGATTAAATTTTATACCTCGCAACAGTGGGGCCTGCTCCTGACTGAGGCAGGGTTTGGAGTTATGCGTTCGAGTCCTACCAGCGTCCCAATAGATTTTCTGGTAGGTCCAGTACAATTTTAAGTCACCATTCGCATGTTGGGGAATAAGTAATTACGACGCGTGCATAATAATAACAAAGCCATGGAACACTTCACACACACGCCATTTACACACTAAAGGCTCCTCTGGTTATGATAAGTATTAAGCTTATGCACCCTGTAGGGCCGTCACCGCATGTACAAAAAAATGTCAAATGTACTATTCTGAATTCTTTTTACCAAAAAAATGTTGGTAAAATTAACGGTTATATTTTTCTTCCTTTTTGACAATAATAATTGATTAACGACAAAGCAGGCAGACGCTCCGTGTTTAATGAATGCAGCATAACATTAAATTCTTATTGACTTTGGCATGTACTCGATCTTAACACAAAACATATACAGTAGCGATATCCCCGAAACTAGAAGGCCAAACGGCTTTGACGTCAGCAGGCTGTGACGTATTTTGCAGTAGGTCGTCGATCAGCCATATTTGTAGATTGGACATTCACATGTTCAGATCGTTTCTTACGTTTTGAATTGTTTTATTCAAATTATATTGGTTTTACCTAAAAAAAAAACGTGTAGTGATATTTCCGTACTTTGTTGGTGATACCTGTAATATTTTTCTAGTGTTGTATAAACGATAAAACTTTTCCTGAAACGATAAAAACGGACTAACCTAAAAACTGTGGCGTCGGCTGTTTTGTTTGCAGGTGTTCGCTGATCCTTTACATGTGTTCTGTGCCGTCAGCTATCTAAAAGGGTTTTGTGTATTACGTGTTTATAACAATGTCGTATACGTGAGTGCCGCGGTAATTATAAGAATGGACCGAAAGTTCACACATTCGGTTTTCCCCCTGATCCTCAGATGTGTAAAAAATGGGTCTGTGCACTGCATAGGAAAAATTTTACTTCAACAATGTATACTAGGGTTTGTGAGTTACACTTTATAAAAGAAGATATTATTTATTTTTCAACAGTTACAGATTCAAGGACCGATGAAACTATAACTGTAAGATTAGAAAATCCTAGGCTTAAAAAAGATGCTATTCCAACTCAATTTCCTAACTGTCCGTTGTATTTGACAAAAAACGTGAAGATTTTATTGTTCAAATAGTTTTATATTCTCACGTTATATTTAACAAAATTATTTTTGAACACGAAGAGATGTTTTTAAATGTATGTAAAAAAACGTTCTGTTTTAATACAATGTATTTTAAATTATATCACCGAAACGTAGCCATTTTGGATACTGCTATATGTAAATTTCATATTCACAGCAGTGAACGTATTGCAACAATTATAATAACTTGTTCTACAAATACCCCCCTTAAAGATTATTGTGGGAAAAGTAATGATTAATGATAGACTAGGTAAAACACCACATAATAGGAAATTAAAGACCCTGGTTAAATAGCATGTCTGTAAATTTTCTCGTGAAATTGAACAAAATTTCGAATAAAACTCCGCTTTCCATAATAAAATCGAATGGGATGCGAAGAAGGGCTCAGTTGACGACTGACATCCTCTTTAAACCGGAGGCCCTTCAAAACTTAAAGAAATGCAAAAAAACGATTCTTTGACCGCTTAGGCTGATATCGTGCATGGCGATACATCACCTATCGAACGTGACGTCATTGAAGAGCGCCAAGGCTTCTAGTTTCAAATACAAACACCCGAATATTCCCGAAGCGCGCCGCTCTCAGATTAGCCTCGGCGACGGTAATGGAACGTTCCATAGTCGCGTGATAGATATTACTTGGTTTCTGCGATGCTGATAGATAGTTGCCGATTTGAAGTTGACCTGGCGTTAATACTAGAATGACACAAAGTAGTTACCGACCTTCACCATGTTTCAGCCGAGTCCTTAAAAAAAAGTCCTTAGAAAGCTTGTCTTAGTATTAAGCCTGTTTTACACGCCGCGATTAGTCAATTAATTGAACAAGTTGATTTTGATTCTATCGTGCCGTGTAAAACAGCAAGAATCGGAACGATTTCTGGAACAATTTATCGTACGATTAATTGAATTGAATAGAACATGCTCTATTTTTGCCACGATTTTCCGACGATTTTTCACTAACTTTACTGTTTTAATACCAACTTATTAACAGAAAAGTACTTACGAATGTTATTTAGTGTTTTTAAGGTAAAGTAAGAATAAATTTTGGAAATATACGACGATTATGATGTAATGGATAATTTGAATTAAGTAACCGAAACCGAAGCAACATAACCTAATCTGCGCATA
The DNA here is from genome assembly GCA_029619315.2 of Dynastes maya. Lineage (NCBI taxonomy): Eukaryota > Metazoa > Arthropoda > Insecta > Coleoptera > Scarabaeidae > Dynastes > Dynastes maya. Next base: position 52,019,476 of record JAROYE020000004.1, on the reverse strand, counting down.
TACCAAAACTGCCAAAACATTCCCAAAGACATGTTGCCAATCTATTCTTAACGGATGATCCCGATCGTTAAAAAATTTACCAATTTATTGTAGCATGTAAAGAAGAGCGTACTTCTACCGATTTCTTGGCCAAGAACTTGTTTGCTTTAAACAACACCTTATTACAAACAGCACTTTATCTATTGGGCCTTTTAAAAAACCAAAAATACCAAGGGATTAATATATTTTGGCTTCCATCGGTGAATTATGAAATCTATAATTTTCCTTGGAATTTCCAACGTAATTAATTAATGAATTTAAAATGATGTCCGCCGCAAGGAATCGAACTTAGCATCTCCTGCTTGCCGGATAGGCGTATTAACCACTACACCACGAAGACTATGCGAGATTTGTTCCCTCTTTTAATACCTACATGTTACATTTATCTGCAAATATAGCACAATATTTCGACAGACAATTTTTAATTTTGACATGCCAAGTACAGTGTATGTATAGTCCCCGTGGTGTAGTGGCTAACACGCCTACCCGGCAAGCAGGAGATGCGAGGTTCGATTCTTCGCCGTGGGCATCATTTTAATTTCCAAAGTTCTAACAATTGGGTTCTAGTTCAGTTGCGTAAAATGTTTCGGTGGCGCCAACGGTCATAAACAAGTCTTAACATGTTGACGAAGCGTTTGTTAATTATTGGAGACGCGGCTAAATCACAAAGAGCAATCGCTTCCTTTTGGTGGAAAGAGGGTGTGAACACATTTAAAATAGTTCAACGTATTGAAGGGGTATTCTAAAAGTACTGTTTATGGATGGGTAGATCGGGAGAACATCACTAGAAAACAATCCGCGTAGTGAAGAATCTGTTGAAAAATGAAAGACGAATAACTATTCGTGAAATTAGTGTTAGTCAACGAATAGGAAAATGACACGTTCATAACGTCTTATACGAAGACCGCATACCGCATGCAAAATGAAGTATATTTTGAACGAATTGCGCTGGAAATTGCTGCCACGTCCAGCTTATTCGCCAGATTTGGCTACCAGTGATTTTCATGTCTTTCTAAATTTGAAAAAACCACGACGGGGTGTTCGATTTCAGAACTTAAAATGAAGTGAACATGCCGTAAATAGGTGGATTGCGGACACTCCAAAAAAAATCTGTGAGGTTGGTTAAAAAAAAAAACTAGTTGAACGTTGGGATATGTGTGTTAATTAAAATGGGAACTAATTGAAAAATTACATGGTAATATTGACGAAAATTCCTAGAACTTTGGAAACATCGCTCGTATCTGGTTGAGAGTTTAGTAGTATACAATAGATATGAAATGTTTGATTATTATATGAAACGTAAGTTGAAAATGCTGTTTGGTGTGTGGCGACTTTTTTGATCAACTGTATTCCCTATCTCCACGCTAAGCATATTTCGAAATGGTGGCGGTGGTAGTCATCCGTAAAAAGTTCTTTTTCACCTTTTTCGGGACGAATTCGAGGACGTTTTCGAAGAGGCTCCACCACGCTCTTGCTCCTCCACCACCGACGGCGGTATTCTCTCCCATTTTTGACGCACGCACGTGGCGGACCGACAGCAGCAGCAGTATCGTCGAAATTCAATTGTGTGCGTTCCTCTTTCTTCTGAAGCAGCGTTCGCTAGCTTTCTCTGTCCCTATCGGTCCGGTCGCTACGTGGGTCGCGTCATCTCTATCCAACGTGCGCTGGTAGCGTTCGCGTAGGGATTGATTTTGCCGGAACGGCAGTTCCCCTTTAAAGCCATTTAGTTGGCGGTTCTCCGCTCGAAGCAAGTATCGAGCGGTGCGAGACCCCGTTGGACGATAGTATTGTGCGAATTTCGTACTCCCATGGAGAGCAAGAGAACATATCTTCTACAATCTACATGCATACGCCTCGCCGCGGCGATGTTGTCGCTACCCGATCTTGTGTTCTTCTTTTCGGACGCGTATTTTATGTAATGGAGCTGAAAATTATGTATCGCGGCGATTATATGGGAAATTACCGAAAATGAGGCCTTCTCTTCTGCGTAGTTATCCTTTTTTTCTGTTTAAGCAACGGAAAGTATACCAGATTTACTCCATGATGACAGTGCATCAGGTACAAACTGACTAAATGTATGTTTCCATTTCAGTTAAGCACATTTCTAACTGAATTACCTAAGGCAGAAAAGATATACCGGTCGGTCGGAAACGACCCGAACGCTATAGTTGAATCCTGCACTGCGAGACTGCGACACGCAGCATTTTTCTTATCTAAATGTGAGAGAGTCATCGAAAAGAAGGATTGTTCAAACTAATGATTCATTGAATTAGTAAATTTTAAAGATCATCGTTAATTTTTGTATTTATAAAGTTATTTATTTCGAATGAATCCAGTTGCTTGTTCATTGAAACTGGGAATCGTAGTTTATTAATGCTAACGTTGTTTTTTTTTGTTCTTTCGTGTACGACAGAGTAACTATAAAGCAAATGCCCATACGTAACCGATCGATCTTTTTCACAATTTTTGGATCTTTGCATGTAATTTGAAGAATATTTATTTGGAAAAAGCGTCAGTGTTATGACATATGAATATTTCAAGAAAATATGACAAAGAATCAAGTTTCTAACACAGACATTCAAAAATCTCTTGTCAATCTCCACTATCCGGTTCTCGAATCTCGATCCGTTACTATTTCATTCAGGATTATGAATTAATTACTAAGGTTGATAATTAAAATTCTGATCATTATACAACACTAAGTTATGTTTGTGATCAGAACATGCTTTTCATGTACATGGTATTAGCGCACAAAAAAACTCAATTTTGATACGTGGTATTTATAGACAAATTCAACAAAGTCTGATTCGTGTTTTACGACCTGCTAGTAACACTACAAACAAATTTTTCTGATCCGTAGTATTAGAACCATCGATTACAGCGCCAAAAATAGTTTCAAAAACTGTCATAAACCAAAATTTCCTAAAAATTCTCATACGTGGTATTAGAATGAAGGTATGGATATCATCTTTATATTGGAATTCCATTCTTAAGAGAATAATCCATTAACTGAATTGAAAGAGTGTTGTAATTAGAGTTGGCCACGCGCGCCAACAGGCAGCTGCGTCGTATCTATACGGTTACATACAAGCCTCAGTGGCTTCGACCTTCCATTAGCGAGATACGTGTTGCTTAGAAATGTTGCGTACGTCGCGCAAACAACCCAAGGCGGACCAAGTTAGAGAATTTTAAGCCGAAATTCCGGACTTAACGTACGATGGCGCTAAAATTGAATGTGTAGTATGTAATGTCCCGTTGATGAGTTGGTCCAAAAGGGACTGTCTACGGCACGTAAACAGTGAACGGCACGCTTAAAAAAAACTTGCACACGAGACTACGACAAATTTATATTTAATTTATGTGTTACTTTTATTGTATGTAATATACCGTTTAATTAACTAGACAAGGAAGCGTTTGTCTTGTTTTCGAATAACTATTCGGAGTACAAATTACCAAGTCGGATATCGTTACGAAGGATAGTGCCATCTGCTTGTGAATATGTTGAAAAAAGAATTAAATCGGAGTTGAAAGAAAAAAAAATGTGGTTATGTGTGGACGAAACGACAGATCGTAAAAAACATTCGATCGTTAATATAATGGCACGTAAAATGGAACCGCATCAATCGTCACCTTCAATTCTATTAGCTTCTAGACGAATACAACAATGTACTGCCGAAGTAATTGTAAAGTTAGTGTTAAATACATTGGAAAAGTTTGAACTTTCAACAAACCAACTGTTGATGTTGATGAGTGATGGTGCCGCAAACATGGTTTCTGTAGGCCGGTCTCTTAAAAAGCACTCTGTTAACTTGTTACACATTATGTGTAAAATTCATGCTCTCAATCTTGTGGCAGATGGTATCAGAAAATGTTATCCTGAGGTAGAAGCTTTAATAGCGTATACAAAAGTAGTGTTTGTCAAATCTCCGAAACGTATTCGCGAATTTCACAGACTGTGCCCCCGTATACCTGAGCCACCAGAACCTATTCTTACATGTTAGGGAACTTGGTTAAATGCTGCGTTTTATTATTATAAATATTATGAGAATATTAAGAACGTGGTTTTACAATTCGATCCAAAGGAAGCTGCCGCTATCAAGAAAAGCCAGTCGAAATTTCAAGATAGTCGGGTTAAAACGGATTTAAAAATTATTCACAACAATTACTTCGGAGTAGTGAAGGCAATAGAAAAGTTACAACATCCTTCGGTGTCGTTAGTGGAATCTGTACAAATAGTGCAACATGTTCACGCACAGCTATGCGCAATAGAAGACGCAAAAAATGTTTGTGTTCTAGAAAAATTTTAGAGATGTCGAACGATCTTTTTCCAAATATAAACACATTTTTTCACCACGGCGAATATCGTTCAACGAGACAACTGTGGAAACATACCTAATGCTGTCAACTTTTTACGACTCTTATCCCAGTGGGTGATAATACTGATAATGGTGCTTCCACTTTTAATGTCCGGTAATTCCGATGGAGCCCGCCAACCTACTTGATAACGCTGCTTAAGAGGGTGAGTGTTTCACAACTTTTCAAATATTATAATTCTTGATTTATTATTCCATTTATTATTCGGAATGGAATTTATTATTCACGTGAGCTTTTTTTTACCTGAACATATTTTTTAAACGTGTAATCTCAAGGTAATTTGTAGATTCAAACCCTGCAGTAATTTGTAAATTGTCCATTGTCAAAAATGACTAAAATTTTCTTGACCAACACGTTTGACCACATTCAACACTATTCGTTCCTGGTTTTAAGAAGTACTATCTCCACTTGGTCTCACCACACGCCATGTGCTAATCTCTCGTGCGCATTTGTTGATTGATACTATTATGCAATGGTTGTACTGCATAAAACCTGTTTACCAAATTCATTAGGACGAGAAAATTATTATCGTATAACTTAATATGACTATGCTAAATATGCTGGTCGCATTAAGTAATTGACTTTATTATTATATATTTCGATACAAGGCGATCAACTAGGTAATAATCCAAATGCATGCATATTATTGACGCGGGATATAATTTAGTTATTTTATTTTTATTGCTGGTAATTAATTGCGACTAGTTTTAGATAAGGAGTCTTAATGTGACACCATAACCATTTTGGTAACCAATTAAGTGTTTTTTTTTTAAATTGATAATAATTAAAAATTACTATATCCAGGTGTTGCATATTAATTGAAATTATAACTAAAATATGTTAAATGTATTGTTTTAAGTTTTAATAAATCTCCATTCTAAAGGCTGCCTCAACTAGAACTATGAAATGTATTTTGAATAAAATAAAATATTTAAAAAAATGATGTTTTTGGTATTTCAATATAAAATTTATACTTTACAATTGCAAATGGAAAAGGATATCAGACGTATGACCATCTCGACTCATCTGACAGGAAGGCATTCGTTTGACGAAATTATTTATTACATTGGCACAAAAAGGTGGCTCCATTACCAGAATAACGCGCTGCATGGTGGCTTTAAAGTCATCAACTTCGGCCTATCTGTTGGCGTACACTATTTCTTTAAAAAAACCAAAGAAACGGTTAAGTGGTGTTAAAATACAAACTAGCAGGTCAATCAATGTCAGCATTTCGCGAGATAACCCAATCTGGAAATTTGGCATGGAGTAAAGTTATTGTTTCACGTGTTGCGTGACATGTAGCATTGTCTTGCTGAAACCGTTTGTCATTCCAGTCCAATTCATCAATTTGGTTGAAAAAGAAATTGTTTAACGTATCACGATATCGTTCACCATTTACTGTTACCGCACGACCAGCTTAATTTTCCAAAAAGTAAGATCCAATTACTCCACCACTCCAATATGCGCACCCAACAGTACATCACGTGTCGTATTTTTTTTTTCATGTAAAGTATATGGATTTTCCTCACACCAAATGCGACTATTTTGCCTATTCACGAATCCATTCAAATGAAAATGGGTTTCATCGCTAAATATTATCTTATCTATTCTTGGGGTACCGGGTTCGAACCTCGGGTTCGCAACTCTCAGAGTAAGGTTTTCCGTAGTTTTCCTTACTCCAAATTTGCCGAATTCTGAGGGAGAACATCTTAAGACACTCTACAGGTGCAGGCGTAGTTACAACTCATGGTCGGTCGATGCCCCCTGCAATTGGCGAAAACTGTTGGGGGATGTGAAGGCATGAATTATTATTATTAGCATTGTGAAAATCAGCATAAATATGTTTGTTTGCCAACACCCAATTAGCAAACATACGACGTTACAAATGATTTGTAACTCTTATTGTTTTGTCAGTTGAGTTTTATATGCTGACAGATGCAGATCCTTCTTTAAAATTCTCTTGAAAGGTCCAATTATTGTGACCAGCGCGTTACAACGAGTTACAAAATGATAACTCGGTGGGCGCTTCATAGTATCCTAATTTTGCACGAATTTTTCTCAAAGCAACTCAAAATCACCGACCATTTTCATAAAATATTTGTACACAAACTATTCGTTGTTGAACCGTCAAACGTACCATGTTTACTTCGTATGGTTTGTGGATGATATTTCTAAATCATGGCATCCTGTAGAAGCTATGGAGACAGCCTTTAGATAAAAATAAGAAAAATTAGGAGAAATCATGAAAATTTCAAAGTATCTTCCGCGTTGTTACTATGACATTTCTTTTAATTTTAGTGTTCTGTCCAGCATACTTTCAGTTTCTCCAGAAGCTTTCAAACAATCTGTAGACTTAACAAAGAGTTTAGGAAATAAACAAGACTATTGCTCAAAAACGTTTCAATGTATGTAATCTAATTTGCACCTTGATATCCAATTTGCTTCTATTGTGAATCCCAATGGAAATACAAAAGAATATCCAATTAGTTAGTTAGTAGTGCTGCATTTGACGAACCAAATGGGTACAAAAATGTATATTAGCGTTAGCAGCTATAACTTAAATTTTGTAAAACGGACAGATGAATGTCAAAGCAACTTTTCGTGAATCAACGATCAATATAATCAAAGATAAAAAGTAATATTGAATATAATAGTGATTTTCTGTCAGATATTGTCGAAAATGATGCTGATGATTTTATGCTGATGAAGTTATAGGGGCTGCTTGGACCAAATTAAGCCAACCTACGTTACCTTTAAAAGCCAAAGCTTACAGAACCAAAGTAGAACATTCCCTTCAAACAAAAAGTTGATTTTTTGGAAACCACAAAAGCTTTGTATAATGTTTTATATTATGGAGTGCAAAAGTAGGCTTAGGCAGATAACTTAGAGGAATTATTTCATGCATATGATCATGAGTAACGGAAAAGAAGATTGAGAATCTGAAGTTCTTATTAAAATAACTCAAAAGAAATTCAGGTATATTTTCAGAAAATGTTTAGGGAGTTACACTTTTTGTTGTCTTATGAGTTATTACAATTTTTATCAATAGATAAAATTAAACTGATTTTTGTTTTTTTTTGTGTGTGTGGGTTTCATCTCCTGTGACAATGGACTCCAAAATCGATTTCGGGTCGGCTTCGCACATATTTAAAAACGAGCGCACATTCGACCCGACGTTCACGTTGGAGAGCAGAAGGAAAATGCGGTACCCATCTCGCACTGATCTTCTTCATAACCAAATGGTTAGGGAGAATTCGGCGAATACTTGTTTCAGAGATCAGTTAGATATCACTACTAATTCCTTTACTTTCAAACGGCGATCTGCTAATACCATTTCTTCAATAATTGAAATGTTGTGAGGCGTTATCAGTTCAATTGGCCGACCGAAGTGCTCATCATCTCCAAGGGATTCTTGCCCCAAACGGAAACGTTTTGCCCACTTTTTTACAGCAGAATATGAAGGAGATAAATCACCATAAACGCCGTCTAAACGTTGTTTAATGTGGTTAGGCATAAGCCCTTTTTTTGTTAAAAATATAATGACCACATGGTACTCAATTTTCGTTACTCGAGACATTTTCAAGCACTAGTCTGGCTGGCTACTGAAAACTACTAATCTTCGAGTTAGGGATGGGCGATGTATGTATATCAGTGTTTTTGAAACATCGATATTTTTTTTTTAAACATCGATGGTTTTTTATCGATATTTTTATCAGTTAACATCGATACAAATATCGATGTCGAAGGACAAACACCGACTTACGTTTTTATACTTTAATCATATGTATAGTCTAATCCATCTATTAATAAAAAGAAAAGAATTGTGTGTTGTATGTATCGTACCACAGATCGTAACTATGCGTCTAGACTGTCTAGTCTTGGAGATATATTTAGTTTGTGGGCAAGTCACCAACGGCTAGTGAAAAAGAACTTATCACAAATTGGGGAAAGTGACCAACTCTCCGAATTGCCTTTGTGTCTAAGAAGCCTATTGTGGAGCTTGAAGAAAATCCCTTGAATTGGTGGAAGATAAATGGCGAAATTCACCCATCACTTTCAAAAATAGCACAACAATATGTGGGTTATTGTCGCAACATCGTTACCATCGGAGCGTTTATTTTCAAAAACGAGTGTAACGCTCCCACAGCAAAGAAATAGGTTGAAAGAAAGAAGACTCCCAAATTTTCTTTCTTTAGTTATTAGCGAAACGTTTTGGAAATTATAAATACCCTATTAAGTGCTTTTTTAGGAATCAATATTATTTAAGAAATAGTTTTAGTGGAGTTTATTGTTGATAGACTTTATTTTAATTTATATTTCTTTATTAATAAAGTTTATTTTTATTTATATTGTTATTTATTACTGGAGTTTTTCATTTATGAGGTAATATTTAAGTTCTTTTTGCCGTTGGGAAATTTGAAAAATGCTTAATTACACAAAAAATATCAATGTTAGAAAATCATCGATAATTCTAGTCGATAATTTTCAAATATCGATATTAGTGCTCAAAATTTACATCGATAATCAACATCGATGTTTCATCACCGATGTCCCATCCCTACTTCGAGCCATAATATACATAGTGTAGGCCTCGCACATGTGCAACTATGACGCAACGGAGTTTGAGCACGCTCGAACCTGTATAAGCCTGTCACGCCGAGAATTTATGGCGCCTACCTCGTATGTACAATTCTCTAAACAAAAATGAAACGATTTTATTTGTTTGTGTATCTCTCTAATAATAAAAATTAGTGAATTCTAAATGAAAGTTTTTTTAATTTCCTGAACATTTTCCTTTAACCCGGCAGAAACCACGTGCGAGTTTCTAACACAAGTAACCACGTGGGATGCTGCTAGAACTCCTTATAGAAATTAAGTTGTTTGACCTCCTAAAATTAAAAAAAAAACACACTTTAATTTTTAGCTATTTTATTCAGTGATAAGATAACCGTTGCCACGTGGGGGTGTGCGGACACCCAAGCGTAAACACTATGCTACTGTAGATGATTCAGTGCATACTGCGCAACAATATTGCAAAGACCAATAGTTTATGGAGTTTTATGAAGCTAACAACAGATTCAAGAGCGTAGCCAATCACAGCACATAACTACACTTAAAATAACAGCAGTGGGGGATCTATTATACCCCACGTGGTTTCTGCCGGGTTAAATGACTTAGAGGGCTTCTAATTTCCATGATTTAATTCTTGTTAATTAATATAAGAATATTTTCCAGATTAACTTACTTTATATTCATAAAATATATAAAACACATGATTCAAATTTAGATTTTTGCGGTATTTTATAGCTAAAATGTTGCTAAAATCTTACGTAATTTAAAAGATAAATTCACGCATGCGTAGATCTACAAAAACCTAAAGAATCGAGAAAAGTAGCCACCACTAAATTATCTTTTTAAAAAACGTATTTGGTGTAAACAAATATAGCACTAAATCAATTTTCTGCTAAATTAAAACATCATTTTCGCATTATCATCATGATTTTTTTTAATTAAGCCATGAAAAATTCTCATCGTTTTGTTCGACATAACTGCAACCTAAAACATACTTAGTATAAAACGTCTCGATATATTTTACTAAACCGTACACAATCCCGTCTCGTTGAAACTCCGTGATATATATCAGGCCATAAGCGGCAAAGTTTCCTTCAACTCGACGCGAAGATTGTTTGTAAACTTTGTTTCACTTCTTCCTCACCCTGACCTATGAGCCATACATTAGCTATCGTCTATACGTGATATGTATTATACACCCTAAGTATGTGTAAAGCTATAGAGGAGTTCCGTCTGCGGTTTTTCAATTTCGAACATTTATTGAGCTTTTAAGCAAAAACGTAATATGTAGAGGGGGTTCTTGGTTACCTTTTTACTTTTGAAGGTAATATACGGCTTTAATAATTAAGCTTTAATCTTATTTGCGTACGTAAAATGAAAATTTTGAAAGGAAAATTTTAAATAAAAGATTTTGAAAATGCTTTTACTTCTTAGGTATCTGATACGCGTGAGATGAAACTTTACTAGACCATTTTACTAAACAACAATTCAAAAAATCTTTGGCATAGACCAGCATTAACATGTGTCTTTTGATTTGAAGCAGTTATTGTATTGCGGATAATATAAACAGTAATTGATACAAGTAAACGTTTCTCTGTGTGTTCGTAGTATATTGAGTTTTGATTTTGTTCAGTTAATCTATCTCAAACTTCGAACTTATAATATTTCAGCATTTCACAAGAGTACATAGCAACAAGAAAATCTAAGCGCAATGATTGACAATTAAACAAAATGAATCTAAAACTATTCTAAGCAAACAATTACATGATATGACATAAATTGCTAGCCGCGGGTAAACTGTGCTTTACTTTGGTATTTCCGATGTTTATTGTTTGGCAATTTCGATTTAGTCAAAGTAGACCTCTTCCAAACTTTGTGTACTTGCCATTTTTGTAAGCAATAAAAATGGTAAAGTAAAGGGTAATCCAAATTGAACTTTAGGATATGAATTGCGCGCCGTTTGCGTTCTGTGAACATTAAAAGTTTGCATTTTTGCTGTTGTTACCAAAACATTTGACAAATTCATCGCGACACCATACAGTAACGTATAAAACTCATACAAGTTTATTATGAAATATCGTAATCGATCAATCGATTACGAAAAGGAAACGGGGATGATTTTTTGGACGCAATAATGTGCCAAGTGAGCGTGCAATTCGTGATCTGGTGCAAAAGTGTAAAACAACCGGTAGGCTTATTGACAAACCAAGATAACGGTATCAACGTAGAGAAATGCAGATCTTTTGTAGGCGTATAAAATTCAACTGACCTAAAAACTATCCAAGAAACGCACCACCAGAAACGACGTATATTTGTGAACCGAATTTTAAGAAACAGAGACGCTAATGTTGATTTTTGCAAAAAAACTCATACTGAGCGATGAAGCTCAATTTTACTTAGATGGTTTTGTAAATAGACCCAATTCGAAAATTCACATGCTACTGTAAAAAAAGCCAATCCATTCACAGAAATGTACTGTTTGGTGTGCACTATGGGCTGGGGAAATCATTGGCCCGTACCCTTTTTTGAGGACGAAGGTAGCGATGCTATTACTGTCAATGGTGTACGCGGGCGAGGACGGTGCTGAACGACTTCCTTCTTAATGAAACCAACGGTTAGAATTTGAATGGCATGTGATTTCAACAGGACGGACTTAATTGTCATGCAGCACACGGAACTTTGATTTTACGCCACGCCAAATTTCCTGGTCGTGTTATCTCTCAGAGGAGTGATCGATTAGCCACCGAGATCCTGGGATTTGGCCCCATTGGACTTTTTTCTCTGGGATCATTTGAAGGAAAGAGTTTATGTGAATAAACTTGCTACGATTTCAGGAATCATGGAAATCATTTGGCCGACAGCATCTTTCATACGTTGCTAAGTATACACTTTAAATTGATAGCAATAAAATTCGGATTTTAACACCGCACCGAATCCAGACTCCTCCTGGTGTTGATTCACAAAATTTGTGAATCGATCATCCTCAGTTTTATCTTCTTCACTCTGTAAAAGGACCAACACTGATCCGGTATGTCCCTAGTGTGTACATCAAACTTTTCAGATGTGTCTATAAGAAACATTTTAGTTTAGGCAAAACTTTCATTAATAAATCTACTGGCATTAAGATATATGGATAAGTAATATCTTCAATAAGAACTCAATAAAATTATCTGTCTCACCTTCCCTTACACGTTTAGAACATGCATCATATCAAATATTCTAGCATTATAACATTTACTACCACAATCAAGTAATTAACAACTAGAGCATTAACCTCAGGGGCAACTTATGTTTTCATAGTAGCATATGCGTTCATAGTTCTATGCTGATTACATGAAATAGAATAAGCCTATTGGACAATCCAATGATATTGATAGGATGATACAGAGTTTCCATCGTCAACGTAGTTATTATCCGAGGTCTCTGGCTCCAGATGGACTTTGTAATCGCCCTCGTACTGCCACCGCCAACATCTCTCTATCATCTATTTCCGGTGAAACTGGTGATCAATCCGTACGCCGTGTGTCCACAATATCTCCTTTGCGTATAGATGCATAATTCACGGATAATGTAGTGTTTATAATATTAATTGGAAATTGTAGTTGCGGTCCTCCTATATTAGGATCCCGCTTAATTGTGCATAATGCAATCTACAGAATGCATTAAATTCGAACGCCGTACTGCGAATCTAAAATTAATCAGGTAGCAAATACGATTCCGTAATGGGCTGATGGAAAAATGGAGAAGACAGGGTCACATCTAAGGTTAACATTGGAACTTGGAAGGAGATTTATGACCAATAAATGAAAATGAAGTGATATATTTCTGTGGTTATTTATAAAGCATCATTTTGACTTTGAAGAGATAAAAATTGCAGAAGAAATCAATGGTTCCATTATATAATTGAAAGTAATCGGTATAACAAAAACTTTTCTAATTATCAAACTTAGTATTGCTTTTACCACCGCCTTCTTTGAAATACTTCTAAGCTATTAAAAACAAGAATTTTTGGTGAAGTGCTAAATTCAGGAAGACTTTGACAACATTGGAATGAAACATGTATAATAGACCAACGGTTCTTAAAATGTGTTCCTCAGAGCCCCAGAGTTCCGTTGAAGTCTAGGAAGGGTTTCGTGAAAAAATGCTGTGAGTCCAAAAATATTGGTGGTACCAATAAAATGTGTGCGATTACTTGTATGTAAAGCGAATGTTTTAATTTGTAAGTTTTCTGTATAAATAAGTACGAAAAAAGACTATAAAATGCCCAAAACATTATTAAGTTAGGTGTAAGTAGTTATAATATGGCAATCAATAGATGCGCATATAAAAGATATTCTTTTTCAAGAAATTCTATTGAAAGAAACATCTACACAGATAAACATACGGAGTTAGATCTGACATCGTTTTAACAGTGTCTGGTTGCCCCCTCACCTCAATTTGCATAGGTAGTGAAAATCGACGCAGTTAAGAAAACATGGTAAGCGGTGTTGAATGAGAAGAAAAACTTTCGGTGTTACGTATATTTCCTTTCGGTGAAAAAATTATCCGTTTCGGTGTTAAGAATTTCCTCCTACGCTGAAAAAACTCTCCGTTTTAGAATTAACAATTTTTCTGCAGTGAAAAAATTCTCTGTTCCGGTATTAACACTTCCCCCTAACGGTAAAAAATTATCCCATTTTCATCAAAGATTCTTCCGTTTTACTGTTAGAATATTTCCCCCAACGGTGAAGAATGTTTCCGCTCCGGTGTTAACACTTTTTCCTCGCGGTAAGAAAAATGCCTTATTTTAGTAAAAGATTCCTCCGCTTTGGGGTTAGAACATTTCCCCCAACCGTAAAAAATATCTCCGTTTCGTTGTTAATCTTTCTTCTGCAGGGAAAAATTCTCCGTTCCGGTGTTAACATTTTTTTCCTCGCGGTAAAAAATTACCCCATTTTCATGAAGGATTCCTCCGTTTTGGAGTTAGAACATTTCCCCCAACGGTGAATATTTCCGTTTCGGTGTTAATTTTTTTCGCAGCAAAAATGATCTGTTCCGGTGTTAACATTTTTTCCTCACGGTAAAAAATTACCCCATTTTCATGAAAGATTCTTCCGTTTTACTGTAAGAATATTTCCCCCAACGGTGAAGAATGTTTCCGCTCCGGTGTTAAAATTTTTTCCTCACAGTAAAAAAAATACCTTATTTTAGTGAAAGATTCCTCCGCTTTGGAGTTAGAACATTTCCCCCAACCGTGAAGAATATCTCCGTTTCGTTGTTAATCTTTTTTCTGCAGGGAAAAATTCTCCGTTCCGGCGTTAACATTTTTTCCTCACGGTAAAAAATTACCCCATTTTCATGAAGGATTCCTCCGTTTTGGAGTTAGAACATTTCCCCCAACGGTGAATATCTCCGTTTCGCTGTTAATTTTTTTCGCAGCAAACAATTATCTGATCCGGTGTTATCATTTTTCCCTCACGGTAAAAAATTACCCCATTTTCATGAAAGATTCTTCCGTTTCGGTGAGTATTTTTTGTGGTATCGAATTTCCATTCTGGTGTTTTTTCCATGCGATGAAAAATCTCTTTTTCGGTGTTATTGTTTTCTCCTGCAGACTAGAACTTAGCCGGTTCGATGTCAAAATGTTTCACAGACACTGAAATATACCTACTTAGATATTAGAATTTACCAACAAATTCTCAAGTTTGGTGCTAAAATGTTTCCGCTGCAGTAGGTAAATTCTCCATTCCAGATTCCATCGGGGAGTAAAATATTATTGTTCCAATGTAAAAATTTTTCATCACAATGTTCTTTATTTCTCCCAGCGCTGGCCCCTCTTAGAAAAAAAATTCGAATGTTTGTGTCAGAAGCCACTAATTATTTTTGTCATAATTAATCTGTACGTAATTAAAGGCGCTTTAGGAGGAGGATATATCGGTAACTGGTACAGGAATGTTGTTTTACTATGTGAATGTATTCATAAGTTTTCGTTCTTACTTTGAACGGTTTTACTCTCACAATTAACACGTGCTCATGCATTTCACCTGATTAGTTTCTAGATGCACAGTACCGAATGGAAAGTATAAATTATATTTCTACACCCTGCCCCTACTATTAAACTCTTACCACGCAGTTTTGCTTAGAAAAGTCGCAAAATGTATAACGGTATTACAATTAACAACTGAATGGTGCTATTTTAACTCAGTTTAGGTGACTTTTTAACTATGAAATAATGTTAACAACTTACTAACTACACAAAGTATAAAACATTCACCGGTATACAGTCCCTGGTCATATTACTTGAAACATGTCATAAATTAACCCTTTTACCTGGAAATTCCCATCCTATTATAGTGATATCCTTTTGCTTTGAATTCGATCGTTTATAGGGGGACCAGATTATTGTATCAATAAATAAAAATACCATAGAAATGATATTTAGAAGAGTAAAGTACGTATATATAAATATTTCAGTTATCAACTTACATTTAGCGAGTTCACAGTTTAGAGAATGCATCGATATTTTTAAAATATTTCGTCATAACCGTATAGAAGCTAAGTTGTGGAGTATCGTTAAGTGATTTGTGTTGATATATCGTTATTGCAAAGGTAAAATTGTTATTCTATCTCTCTCATAATAATTAATTATTTGGAATTTGAAAAAAATTGAAATATTTGGAGTTTTTTGCCGAAAATGCCCGGGAAAGATTTAACAGTGAACAAAAAGCCGCCATACAAGCTCTTCTACAATCAAACAAAAATTCACAACGAGAACTTGCAAAATTACAGAAAGTATCTCCTTCTTCTGTAACGCGTTTAGCTAGAAACTTAAACGAATGAGCTAGCACATCGACACAAAGACGGGCAGAGTGCGCTCGGAAAAGAAAAACTTCGAAGAGATCTGACCGTGAAATTGTTCATCAGGCTTTGAGCAATAGATTTGCTACAATTAAAATGATTCAAAAAAATTTACAAGAGAAAGGAAACTGTCAGGCGCCGATTGCGCGAAAATCGCCTAATGGGCCGAAGATCTGTAAAAAAGCCTCGTTTAACAGGAAAAATTAAATCTGCTCGTCTCGACTTTGCAAGAGAATATCGACATTTCACAGACGAGAATTGGAAAAAGGTGAATAACTTAACAACATGATTTTTACTGAATTAATGTTTGCATTATTTAATAGGTTTTCTTTAATAACGAGTGCTCGCTTTGTGTGTTAGTGCAGCGAGCACAATTTGTTCGTAGACGACCTGGCGAACGTCTCACATAGTCCATAGTTCTTCGAACTGTAAAACACCCACCGCAGGTAATGATTTGGGGAGTGATTAGTGGAGACGGACCCGGCCCTTTGTATTTTGTAGAAGGTACAATGTGTCAAGAGCAGTATATGTGTTAAAAAACACGTTATTACCGTATTTTAAGCCAGGACGTCGCATACCGACAGGGCGTATATTTATGCAAGATAATGCTCCTTGCCATGTGGCAAAAAAGGTTAAGAAATTCTTTGAAGACAATCACATACCTTTTTTACGTTGGCCCGGAAATTCACCGGACCTCAATCCCATCGAGAACGTATGGAATCGACTAAAAAGTAAGGTATATGAAAGAGAAAACCCTGCAAAGGAAATATTAATGAACAATATAAAGAATCTATGGGAGAACGATGAAGATATAAAAGAGACAATCATATCTTGCATTGAAAGTATGCCCCGAAGAATTAAGGGTGTTATTAAAAATCATGGGTTATGGGCTAAATATTAATTACTTATTTAATATTTACATATGTTACATATTTTTACAATATATTTTATAAATAAAAAATATAATACATGTATAGTTTATATTTTATTATGAAGAAACTACAAAATATTGAGTGTTTCAAGTAATTTGGCCAGGGACTGTAAATACAAAATTATATCCTTTGCGATGTTAAAATCATTTTAACTCCTTAGAAACAAACTAAAATCAAACTTTTCACCATTTGGGGTACTAAAAACAAATCAACTACTTGCTAGTTAGTTACTTTTTATCTTAACGGTGTTACTTTAACACAAAATAGGTGACAATTCTACTAAATTTCGGGATACATTTGCATTATTACGGGAAATGTGTATCACCGTCCTCTTTTACTCCGAGAAATTTTTATATGTGTAACGTTACTCGGTATTGTGGAAAAAAAATCTACAAAAAGCATAGTAAACGCAATACACCGTACGAGCGAGAGTCCTATGATCACCCGATTTTACACGAACTCAGCGCATCTAAACGCGTGCTGTATGGAATGCCACTGTGGAATGTCATTTGCTTGACAAAATTGCGTAAACGCAGATTCATTTGTGCACCTTACTCACGTTATAAACGTCGTATTCGTTCACGTACATGTGCAAGCCACGACTTCACTCTTGCATTTCCGAAAACACCTTGCTCACGTTATAAACGGCATATTCGTTCACGTACACGTGTTAGACACGACTTTGCTGTCGCATTTCCGAAAAATGCCGATTATGCTGGCAGATCGTAGTACGCTCGCTCTTACAGTATACTTCTGATTTGCTTTTACATTTAATAATGAAAGATATGCTCTTAAGTCAAATAAATCACTTGATATTGAAAATAGGTAAAAATATTGAAGTTAAACATCTTGATGGCGTAGAAGTGCTTACTTTAAAATAGTCTACCTTTTTTGAGTTAATTAGAAATGGTTCTTTTACATACAAAATGTACATCGTGTTAGAAAGTTCCGTAGTAAAGTGAGCCGCTAAAGTACATGGGCCCTGGTGCAAAATTTGCTCACTATGAAAGTATGGGGGGGAGGTATGCGACGAGAATGGATCAGTATCAGTAATAATCTAACCGCTGCCATGAGAGGATTGCAGTAGACTCTAGTCAAGCGATGCGTTATACCTCTAGTTTATTTCTTTAATTGATTATCGTTGCCTTTCTCGATCTTTTGCTTCTTTGTTATTTTTGATTTGCTTTCTTTGTATCTCGTAGTTATACTGTGGAATAGTTTTTTTGAATTATGTTCTTTCTAGGAAGTTCTTAAATTGTACTACGTTACTAGCAGTACTGCAAATGACTGCTTATTTGAATATCTATCCATTATCTATCGTAACAATAGGTTCAATTGAATTTTTACACACACAAATACGATTCATTTTGATATAAAGTTCCATTAATCGGATTTAAAAAACATGTTTTTGTTTTAGAATTCAATTTACTCTTAAAAATGTATGTTTTTGTTATGCACTTTGTATCATTTGAACATCTAATGTATTGAATATTTGGAAACGAAAAAATGTAATCTATCATATACGATAATATTGCAATAAAGTATTTATTTAGAAATAATCAAGGATTAAATGTCATCAATACCATAAAATTCAAATAAGATGTATTACGTATTTCCTAAAATCAGCAATGAAACTGAGCTCATAACTCAAGCACGTATGATAGGTGACTGACTCACTGACAAGCATCTGGCATGAGTGTGGGGAAACTGAAGAGTGAGGAGGGTGTGCTTACACATTGACGGCAACGTCATTCGCTATATGCATGGAACCGGCGCTTATAAATGAATCCTTTCCAACCCTAGTACAAGTAGCGTAGCTAACCTTGGTACTATGAAAATCCTAGAGTAATATTTAGACTACAGACTGTCCAACACAATCCAGAACCAAAATCAATAAATTATGAAGAATACTTACTTTTTCCAGAAAATATAAAATAAGTTGGGATAGTGTAGAATCTTTTAGAACAGAACATATAATAAAATAATAAAGATTAATTTTTGGAAAATTCAGAACAATAAAACAATCCACGAAAGTAAAAAAAGTACCGAAAGCTATTAAAAAATAGAGATTTATCATAAAATTAAAACTTACGATACAATTTATACAACCGATCTTGCAAATTGTGCCACCCAGTAGGTCAATTTATTATAATCTAATAAGGAAATCGGACAAATTTTGGCACAAGGTTAAACGACAACAATACGTAAAAATCTATCCATTGGTCGTATGAGGAGCTCTCATACAAAACAACAAATTGATTTCATCTAATTTTTAAAGGAACCAAGATATTTTTCTACCGTTGCTTTTGTCTGTCTGAGAGATGTGGTTTACAATTTACAATTACCTTAGTACCTATTGATCCATTTCAAACTTAATAATTCTGTTTACGATTTCCATTTGACTCAAAATTGAATTTGTCAAGCAAAATGCTATTTGTATTTTGCAATTTGCACGACAAATTTTTAAGATTAAATTTGCTATTATATGTGTAAACGTTATTAGAATAACTTTTTTGTTACACTATAAACTTTCTTAAAATCTGAAATATTTACAACTTCTTAAGGAAATGAGTAAAACAGTCAAGATGTAATACACATACGTCTATGATATTGGACATAATAAAAATACTGAAATTACAATTATAATACCGAATACGTACTATCGACTAAGTTTGTCAAGTTAAAATGATATTGCTTCTAAAATTTTTTCAATCAAATAGACCCGAAGGGAATAGAAAGGTTAAAGATATTATTTGAAAAACTTGAAGCAAAATATCGTCCATAATACTGAAGATTCTACAAGAAAAAGAGAAAATTACTTCAAATTATAAAACTATTTTTTGATATATTATAATTAAACAAAATTCATACTAATTTAAAATTTAAAAATTCAACCATTGCTAGAATTTGTTAATATTATCCTTAGAATTTCAATAGTTCAACGTTGCCGTCGATAAAACCCCTGAATCGACGAACGCAGAGATGGAAAAGTTTTGGTGGAGGAGACGGAGTTTGAGGGTTCGCCTTCTCTCCGGTTCTCCTCATTCCACGCGCGACATTGCTGCGGTAACAAACAAGGGCGGCAGGGAGAAACTGGGGTGAATGGGGATTAGTTAAAGTATTACGCAGAGTAATAAAGATCTAATGAAGACCGTGGGATATGTGTACGTCTGGTTTGTAAGGTATTACGAGTGCAACTGAGCGTAGAAGACAATATCTAAAATTAGATTATATCAATCGCGTTAATTTGCAAATGAAATACAACGAATTCGACGATTAATTAATAAAGTTATTTATCTATTTGTTCCTCTGTTGTCAAGATTAATGCTTTTCGCCAACGCAAATAAAACGAGCAGGCTGGGTCATTCAGAAGGGGCGTCCCCGTGCTAATATCTCATATATTGAAACTTGCCCATTCCATTCAATAAATAAAATTCACTTCTATCGTTCAGCTTGGTGCAATTTATGGATAGTGATTCACATATTGTAGTATGACGGTAGCGATATCGGCATATCCGGCGTTTTATTCCATGCAGGGGCGGCGGAGATGCATAAACATGTATGCAGTTGTAATCTATGTATGTCGAATGCGGTGCAGGATATCTTTCATAGATTTTGACCCAGAAATGATGTATTTTATGACAGGGTACATCGTTTGTAAAATATAGGGCAAGAAATTTTTTTGAAGATAATAATGCAAAGGGGAATATAATAAATTTTAAGACGCTTTATTACGAATATACTTACAAAATTGGAGCATAGAGAAATATCAATTTTAAAAATAAGTAGGGAAAATTAAAACGCATGCGCAGAAAATCTGGTAACGGTAAATATTTATCGGATTCCGTTGAATTTTGTAAAATAACGTGGAGAATTATCGTATTTGTGAATGCAGGTATATCCATTTTATGTTATAAGTAGCTAACATTTGTAGATCACCAGCGCTCACAAGTGACCTTGATGCTATCCAGATCAACTTGAAATTAAGGTAAATTATCTTTTAACGCTTCAAGTGTCGCTAATTCCGCTAAATCTTCCATTATTAATTCAAATAAACAGCAAAATTTGTAAAAGCAAATCAAATGTTTGGTAGGTAGAGATAAATAACTTTAAGGTTGTTTTCCTTTGATGTGACGTAAATATCTGCGATAACTAAAACTATTACTGGTCCGATGTACGAAATACCGTATTGAGTCATGCAATCATGGTGTTAGTATAAGTGTTAACGTTAAAATTGCGATAACTTCCTATTAATTCATTTAATTCTCTCAAAAATCAGCAAAAATATCATTATTTTTAAAGGGAAAAACCTGTTCTGTTTAAAAACATAATTTACATGAAAGAAACCACTTAGAATATTGCAAAATTGCCAGGTTTAGTAAGTAAACATTTATCGTATATTCAGTTGAGGAAAACTATAAGCCATGAATTTACCTACTAGATTAGATTTTAGTGTTCTGAAAAGAAAATCAAGTTTAGATTTTGAACAACATTTTCAGGAACCATTTAATAAGGATTTTCTTTGTAACACGAATCGGACGAGCTACGCTATATCCGATCGAACCTACAATAATTCTGTTTTGGGTTAGTTATAAACATTGACATACTTTAAGTTAACGTCTCAGGCTAATTAATCTCAACATCTTTAAACAAAAAAAAAGACGGTTTTAATCCCAATTTCTTACAAAAAAAGAAGCATACTTGAAATTTATCTTAAACGAAAAAGATTAATGATACATGAATGATTCCCATAAGGGCTTAAACAACTCCAAGAAACAAAGCATCACTCAAAATAATGATAGCAAGGACTATAGGATGTTATGGTAAACAACACCAAGTATCGGCACACTTTGCACCGCACAAATTATTAATTAATTCGGAAGCCCTTCCAAGGACTCGTGGGTTCCCGTCGTCAGCAGCATGATCGGATTCGGTCATACACGAGTCCTTGGAACGACTGCTACGAATTAATTGATAATTTGTGTGGTGCGAAGTGTGCCCATACTTAGTGTTGTTTGCCATCGCTCAAAATAACTATCGCTTGTTTCAATGCACTGCCATTTAAATATAAACTTTAGTCAAGCAAGTATATCATAGTGGAATGTTGGAGTGAAGTATGTTCTCTTGCACTAAACATTATTAATTTTTATTATTATAATTTGAAGAATTTTTAGTTGTTATTCAAATTCTGGCATTTTGATCATTTACATTAATTCTTTGTTAAAAAAAGACTCCATTAATATTACTTTGTAGGGAATAATCAAAGTCACAAGTTATTTTCATTAATTTACCTTTTAACAATATTATTTTATTTAGTAATTTGTTATGAATAAGTATCGTAAAACTTTATAAAACATTAAACAAGTAACGACTCTCAAAACATTCTTTTTCAAAGAAAATGTCGACGAAGCAATGTTGCAATAAAATCTTGAAAAGGAGAAGTTCAACAATTTCTAAAAACTGTTTCCTATCTAATAAAAAAAAAGTATCGAGACTTTACTTGGCATTGGAAAAAAAGGACTGGTATCGAATCGATGATAGAAGTGAGCTTGATTGCGCAACATGGATTTACTTGAAGAATGGGAAAACTAGGGAGCACTTTTTCCCTTAAACCAGAGGTTCCCGAACTCTATCAGTCCCCTGTTTATTCTCTACGGGCCCGGGCGTTACCTACGATATAAAGAAGGCCCCACAGCTTTGACGTCAGCAGGCGCTGACGTATTTATATTTAGGTCATATAAACGCGTTTACACACTGAGACCATCTCTGCGTTTTAAATTGGTTTATCCAAATTATATTGGTTTTATTTAAAAACCTTTAAAACCTTTTCTGAAGCGATAAAAACGAGGTTGCGTCGGTATACCCACTAAGAGAAATAAAATATGTTAAATATTTCTTATTCATCAAACCGAAATACAACAGTAGCGAGTAGAAGATATTTACCTCATCCAGAACGACAACAGCCCCATCGTAGCAGTTTTCTAGATGTTGATAGAAACTTGGTAGAGAATGGATCGCTTACCAAGGAATTTCAATAAAAACCAACGGGATATTTTATTAATGGCAAATTAAAGATGTGTTTTTGCAAAATTTGCGTAAATTTTGCACCTTAATAACAGTAGTAATAAAAAAAAGCAATAAACCAACAATTATAGTAAACGTTCAAATAACTGGCCATCTTCATTAACGCACTGTTGCGCACGCTTTCCGACATTTTGAACTACTCTTTATGTAAAATAAATATGTTTAACAACTCCCAATAAAAAATAATCCAAGGGGTTTACGCCAGGAGATCTCCCCGATCATACAACATCTCCACTATTTCCAATACAACGGTTTAGAAATTCTCAACTTAAGTAATTTCTCACAACTGCCGCATTGTGAGACGGTGCGTTACCTCCGATACATAAGGCCTGAGCGCTTTAACGTCAGCAGGCTGTGACGTATTTTGAAGTAGGTCGTTCATTATTCACACCTTCAGATCGTTTCTTGCATTTTGAATTGGCTTATCCAAATTATATTGGTTTTATTTAAAAATATATTCTGTAGTGATATTTCCGTACTTTGTTGGTGATACCTGTAATGCTTTTCTAGTGTTGTATAAGCGATAAAACCCTTTCTGAAACGATAAAAACGGGATAACCTAAAAACTGTAGCGTCGGTTGTTTTGTATGTTTTGTTTGTGAGTTCCACTTTGTAAAAGAAGATATTATTTACACAGCTACAGATTCAAGGACCGAGGAAACTATAACTGTAAGTTTAAAAAATCATAGGCATGACAAAAAACGTGAAGATGTTATTGTTCAAATAGTTTTATATTCTTACGTTATATTTAACAAAATTATTTTTGAACACGAAGAGATGTTTTTAAATGTGTGTAATAAACCTTCTGTTTTAATACAAAATATTTTAAATTATATCACCGAACGCAGCCATTTTGGATACTGATATATGTAAATGTCATACTCACAGCAGTAAACGTATTACAACAATTATAATAACTTGTTCTGCAAATATCCTACTTAAAAATTATTGTGGGAAAAGTAATAATAGATTAGATAAAACACCACATAATAGGAGAGATAGATAAGGTAAAACACCACATAATAGAAAATTTAAGACCCTAGTTAAATAGTGTCTGTAAATGTTCTCGTGAAATTGAACAAAATCTCGAATAAAATCGCCATATCAACCTTAGTTTCGTCTAAATACATGTACAAGTACAAATAATAATAATTAGTGGATTAAATATCCACCACAAATACATCTTTCACGAAAACGGTGCTCGGTTACGCGTTTGGTTTTTGTTTTAAAACTTCGTTTTTCCAAAATAAAATCGGATGGAATGCGAAGAAGAGCTCAGTTGACGACTAGCATCCTCTTTAAACCGGAAGCCCTTCAAAACTTAAAAAAGGCAAAAAAAAACGATTCTTTTACCGCTTAGGCTCATATCATGCATGGCGATACATCGCCTAAACAGCGTCACGTCATCGAAGAGCTGTCAGGCCTTATATATCGGTGGTAACGGCCCGGGGCGCCGCGGCGCACACTTAGGGAACCCCTGCTTTAAACAAATAAAATCAAAACTTTTTAGTCGTTGTTGCTTCACCTATTCCACAGGAAAGATTTTGCTGAAACCGGGTAATAGTCACTAAGAATAGAAGGAGACTGACAAGTAGGCTTTTAGAAAAATTTAGATTTACGGGTTCTTTATTACAAAGAACATCGATACTTTCATTGCAATAGTACTTTCAGTTCTGGAGTTCAATAATTAAAACACCCATGATAGTAGAAACATTATGTAGTGCAATGTTCAATATTTACAACAACAGCAACATCGGCTGTCAATCTCAGAACGGTTAGGGTGTTCAGGTTAGCCACTCGTTTGTAATGAAAAGTCCCTCTTGCGGGTAAAAATGTAATTTTCCAAGTCACCATTTCCCCCCACGCCAATTGGCCTTGGAGCGGGGGTACTATGAATTTAATTTAGGTCCAGATAACGACGATCATAGGGTAACACGGACAAATCCGCTCTTCTGTTTATTCTCCTAATCTCTAAAATTGTCAAAATTAATGTAAAGTTCATCTAAAACAGACAACAGGGTATATTTAAAGGCATTTCAAACATCATTTAGTAAATTAAACCTTTGTCCTAATGTTATTAAGTAGATCGTTAGTAAAATTTTTCGTTTAAACCTTGTCAGTCAGAATTTAGGTCATAGAGTCCTCTAATTCAGTCAGCTGGTAGCGTCACTGCATGCATTTTTTATGCTATTTCTATAAATAATTTCATTTCATCGAAATGCATCATAAAAGTTTATATTTGGGTTTCATTTCATTAAAATTAGCTGTGTGTTAAAACAAAGGAAGATAGTGACGCCAGAAAAGTCATCAATTCTGGTTAGACTTTCGTTATGTTAACTTGTGTTTCTGACCACGGTCTCCCCCTGAAGAGTTTGATAGTGAAATTAAAGTAGAATTTCAAAGAAGAAAAGGTTAGAGGCTAGGGCTGGTAGATTCTTGTAAAGGCAGAGTGTTTATGTGACTGCATCATACGAATTCAAGGTAGAGTTTATATTTTTAATTCTAAAAGTCGTTATTTTCAATTTATTTAATTCAAAATTCACAAGAAAATTGTCCAAAGAGTATTCAGGAATACTCCCGACCCCACAAAGAATTGAGGAATTTAGATTAATTTAGAAAATTTCAAATTTTCCCCAAAAATCCGCTGAGAAATACATTTCAGTAGATATTCCAAACAGTTCCATCCATAAATACCACTTGTTAAAATGTTGCCCCAGTTTCTTTCTAAGGGTTAGGAAATGTATTTATCTTCATTTAGAATTGGCACAATTAAATCTTCACTAATTACATGATACTTTCAGATATAATTCATTTTCTAAGGCAATTAGCTTGTAAGTTAAATTTTTTGACCAATACAAGAGTAACATGTTAAGATATTTCACATAGTTCTATTTTAGCGGGACACAAATTTAAGAGTTATTAAGTAAAACTAGATTTGCAAGTTAGTCTCCGTAGTAGATATCAACGCGCCAATCATTTTCAAGAAAAAAGTCCCCCAAAAACCAAGCTGGGGACGTCGAATGGATCGCAACAAATCGCTCTCGAACAAGGTAATAGTTTTCGGACATCGTAGCGTCGATCCACTCATCCATCCAGCATAGAGCCTAGAGAAGTGCACACATACATCCCATACATCTGTTTCCCCGTCTAACCCGTTTTACACGTTCGCCGGTGAGGTCTATACCGGCCTCCGACGACCACGTGGTCGGCGAGATGCACCTGTACGAGAGGTGACCGTCGCGCGCGACCGTAGAGGCGCGAGAGAGATAGGGGGATAGGACGGAACGATGAGTGGGGTCATCGCTGTGTGTGCGCGTCTATGTGTATGGTTGAGAGTTGTATGTGTATGTGTGTTTGCCGTATGCGCGCCTCTGCCTCTGCCACCTCCGCGCGTTGTGTCGCCTGCTTTACTCGTGATATACAGGCTGTTCCGGGTAATATTTCCAGCATGGAGATCTTGCTTATTATAAGAGATACAGGGTTCGGGTAAATTACATGAATAAGAGCTATCGCAGGTTATCGACTTTTATCAATCTCTGCAAAAAAATTGGTATGGCATTGATTATAAAACTATATCGATATTTATTTAGTCGCAATGAGTGCGGAAGTTGCTTTCGAAAAGAATGTCTTTAATTTGCCCGAATATTTAAGTTAAAGCCGGGTGAAAGTGCGCAGAGGATAGGAGCACCCAAACGTCTTTGGTATGTAGGGTGGAAATAAAAATTGGAAACACCGTTTCTCTCCAAAATTATAGATACAAAATCAATGTTCAGATACAGTTTTTTAGTACTTCTAATAAGTTATCTAAATCTGTATAAATCTGATAAAAAAAACAATTAAATTTTCGTGGATATTACTAGTTTTGTATTTTATTAATGGTACGCCCTGTACATTTTTACACCAGTTCATAGAAAATTATTTTTGCTATAAAAAAGTATAAAGGTTTTTCCTTCTGGACTTGATAGTTTTTGAGATATTAAAGAAAAATAAAAATGTTTCTTCTCAAAATAAAGTGTGCCTTGAGGACAAAATTACTATTGAAAACAATGCAGATGATAAACCAAAAAACAACATTAACAGTAATATTATAATTACAATTCTCAGGTTCGATAAATAAGCAGCTTTCTTCATTCGAAATAAATAACTATACAAATAAAAATTAACAATGCCTTTTAGAAATTAGTAAAAACTCCTCAATCAATCATTAGTCCGAATAATCCTTTTTAGCTAACTCTCTCACATCTAAATTAAAAAGAAAATGGTGCATGTGGCAGTCTCACAGTGTAGCGTTCTGGTTCCTTCCGACCGGCCCGCATATTAAAACGTTTAAAATGTTGTATTAAATTTTGTTGTGCTTTTGAACTGACCCTTAGAGAGCATAATGACAGCGAATTTCGTGGTATATTTAGAGAATTAATCGATTTTCCTGCTAGTATGGATCCGACGCTTCGAGAACGTTTAAATAATGCTAGCGTTTTTAAAGGAACTTCAAATACAATTCAAAATGCTAACATTCTATGCTTGCTGTTTGCAGAATTGAAATTTCTAGTCGAATTAAGAATTCCGATTTATTGTGTGACGAAACTACAGATGTAACAAATTGGTGTGTCCAGAGGGTATTAGGCTTAGGATCACTAAGCACTAAAAAACTTAAAAATGTACATGCAAATATGTACCAAACGCATAAAAAATATACACTTAAATATGCACTAAAAATCAACTTTTATAAAATAAATACTAATTTTGTATATTAACACATATTTATTTTTTCGTTAAAAAGCACAAACAATTTTTTAAATTCAAAATTATTTAATCAAAATTAATTAAAAACAAAATTATTAAATTAAAATTAATTAAATTATAAAAACATATAATTACATTTAACTACAACATGGCGTAACAAATTTTCAAAAGTAAATTTTCGGCTATTGTCAGCTAGAATATTTTTGTCCCGTGAAAAAACTCTCACGACACGACACTATTGGTGCAAATTCATATTTTACAATGTCGCTGCCACTTAAATGCTAACTTTTTTCAATAAGGGTTCTTTCATTTGCAACGCCTCACTTATATTCTTCAGTTGTTGATAGCCCGTATTTTTTGACAACACTTCATTTAATTTATCGATAGTATTATTTTTCTTGAGTTTCGTTAAACGTTTGACTATATCTTCTACTGTTTCAATGCTGTTTTGTAAAGATGATCGCTTAGATTCTAACGTAGAAATTGCAGTCGAAATACACACAGGATAAGCTCAAATATACTGAAATGTGTTTTCTGAGGAGAATTTTGTTAAAATTTGGATTTTTGCAATTTCTTTAAAATCCTAAACTCTTTGTGAGATCGGGAGTATGCCTTGATACTCTTTAGGCAGTTTTATTGTCAATTTTGAAGTTAATTGATGGAAATTAACGAATGTCATTAAAAATACAAACTAACCTTGAATTCGAATGAAGCTGTCACATAAACACTCTGTTTAGTATGACCTTTACAGGAATCTGCTTGCTCTAACCTCTAATCTTTTCTTCTTTGAAATTATAGTCTAATTTCTCTATTGCATACTTTAAACTGAGGCCGCAGTCAAAACGTTGATTTGACTAAAGCTGAATCAGAATTGATGAAATTTCTGGCGTCCCTCTACTCCTTTATTTAATCGCGACAGCGATGGTTTCCTTCCACAGCAAATTTTGATGATTTTTGTCCAAATATAAATTTTATGATGCATTTCGATGAAAGGAAGTTATTTATAGAAATAGCATGCAAGAATGAATGCAGTAACGCTACCAAATGACTGAAATTAGACGACCCTATGCTCAAAAGAACCACTGACAATATAAATATGACGAATTTTACTGACGATTTACTTAAAAACATTAGGACAGAGATTTAACTTACGAAATGATGTTTAAAATGTTATTTTGATGTACAATGCCATTACCTCGCAACAATAGAAACTATGCATTTTTAATATATACACTAGGGAGAGTATGTATTTAGACGTAGACTAAGAAACAACGTAATATAATAAATACAATCTATTAGAACTACAGACTTTAATTATACCATGTCTTTGATCTACCCTGAACAAACACAATATAAAGTGAATACTTTAATAAAAGTAGTTAGAAAATGAGTACGAAGTTATTACACCTTTGAATATACCCTGTTGTCTGTTTATATTAATTTTGACGATTGACAAATGGAGAAATTGCACAGAAGATGGAGTTTTATCTACGTTGCACTATGATCGTCATTATCTGGACTTAAATAAATTATTTAACGTCCGGACTCCAACGCTAGTCGGCCTGTGGGGAAATTGTGATTGTCTCCGCTAGAGGGACTTTTCATTATTATCGGGTGGCTATCCTGAATACCCTATGCGATCTAGATTGACAACTGATCCCGATGTAAATATTGAACATTACAATACACTAATGCTCTAAAAAATTAAAATATGCATTTATTGATCCAAATGTCTAAAATATGCATTTGAATATGCAGATATGCAAATGCATGATTATTCTAAGCCTAGTAATTGAATTTATGTAGATATATCTTTAATGGCAGAATTTATGAGTACTTTTGGGAATTTAAACGAATTAAGGATGGGCGGGATTCAGGCACACATTAAGCATAAATATCCTTGTGCACATTATATTCACTGCTATACCCGCTAGTGTAGTGCGCGTATTTTAATAATCTGTCAGAAATTATTGTTTTTTTCAAGGATCATTGTAAGCTGAAGGTAAAATTATATCATATTTTTTACAATTGCGCCCCCCTCGTTAAGAAATCACGAACCACCACCGCTGGTGAGATCAATTAATTTAGTGTTACAGATCAACATTTTGATCCATTATAAAGAAATAAAATTGGAATGTACAATTTTTGGAGCAAGGTGATATAGAATTCTCAAGATAGGAAAACGAAAAATTTTGAAGGAAAATATTGTGAGTGGCGAAGATTGTTTTCGTCATATACTAGAATTTGAAAATTGTCAAAATTTAAATAAAAAAAAGTTCCTATAGTAAAATATATCTATCGCCAGGAATTAATTTAGATGAATGTCAAGAAATTTAAAAATTGTTAAAGCAGTATAATCAATTTTGATTTAATAAACTTATATTCTTTTTTCCCTTAATTTATAGAAGTAGTTTCAAGTAGTAATATTTCGATTTTATTTTAGGAAAGCAATTATTTTATTTACTCATCTATTATAGTATGTCAAAGAGTGCATGCTAGGGTGGATCCAATATGAATGTGAATTAATCAATAAAGATTGTTTTAAAGAAGTGTACCTGCAAAACAAGTTATTTATTTTCCTGTCTGTGTATGTTAATCACCTTTGCTTATATCAAATTGACCATCTCGTTTCGTTTTCATAAAAATGTTTTTGTACGAATTTTATCCAAGTGCCTGGAGCAGGTTAATTTAACACAATCTTTCAGTCCTGTTGAAATTGTTAGTGCCATTACTACATTTATGATGAGGATAATAATATTTCCGAAGTATGCACCTAGTCTTTGCACAATTTTAACTAACTATTTTAGCAACATTCACACACAAGCTCAAATTATTACTAGCACATTGACTAATCCTCTACTACACTTACGCCATCATTTCTCGCTGATTAAAGCAACTTGCATTCATATATCGAATTCGCCCTCGTAATAATTCCATTTGTTTCCGTTCTCGATGTTAAATTTCCTACTAGATACGTTCATTACAATTGTTACTGTCATTATTTTTACCACACAAAAAAGGCAAATTAAATTAAAAAGATTTTGCAATGACTTAGTTCCTATCAGTGCTGTCGAATTAAAAAATTTTCAAAAATTCGAATACTCGAATTTCTATAACTTCAAAATCCGAAAATTCGAAATCGAATTTAGAACTTTAAATTCGAATTTCAAATCCGAACCGAAGAATTAATGTTCGCAGATGCATATACCGTACATTTTTTATCTTTCGACGCTCGACGTACGCCTCCAATGCTTTGGTGGAGGGATCATAATTGAACTAAAAAAATATAGCGTAATAGATAAAGAAATTTCTTAGAAAAGTTACTGGTTTTTACGTTGTAGGCAAAATGCACCACCCCATAGCTGAATTTCTTCAAACTGAAACTCGCGCAATAGAAATTAATCTCTAAATATTTCAACTGTTCATAATATAGTTTTGGACGCAAAACTAATAGACAGCCATGCTACCAGAAGCGACTCATGCGACATATATCTCTTAACGTATTCTCACCAACACACAGTCTCACCCTTTCAACTCTCTCCGTTCTTTATCACTTTGATGGCGAGTACCAAAGCATAGTTGAAGAGTGGAGCATTGAAAAGGAAAATCGCATCTGCTACATTTGCTTGCAAAATGCGGTATGTTCAAACAATTAGCCAATATGTTCTATACAAAGGTAGCGTCCTCATAATTGCATTACGTAAATTACCATGTAAAATGTTGTGAAATGCTGCAAGAACTAACCCAGGAAAGTCTTCAATATTTTATACTTTCGCCCATGGGTTTAAATCCGAAGAACTGATGGTTTATGGTCTAAAAATATGTCAATGGTTACCAATCCATGAATTGGGACTATTTATTTTATTAAATATATTACCATTAGATTCCACTGTTTTTTCCTATTGTATCTGATATAAATAATAAGCGATTGCTACAGTTCATCATTTAAAAGTTTAAAAAGATGTTTTTTTTTTTGTTTTGTGATTTCAATTTCCCAAAACTATATAAGAACTTGCCTTGTGACAACCTTATATTTCCACTTTGCGAATTGTATATTAGTATAACAGACATGGCAACACCCGAAAGACACTACTTCAATGGAAGGCAGTCGTGAAAACTTAGACTCAACTATTTAAAAACATACTTGGGTAATTTAAAGCTATTAAAAGCCTTTATAAATATCGATAAGTGAAGATTCGAACCTCTATAAAGTCCGTATCATATGGGATTTTTTATTAATCAATTAAATTTGGACTTCGCTTTAAAAATGATATCAAATGATATGCACACTGACAATCGTGTAACCTTTTTAACTGCAAAATTTGACACTATTTCCAGGAAATGACAAAATATATCATTATTTTTAACATTTTTGGGAAATATCAAAGGGAAAAGTTGCTTGCTTTTAATTTTGTATCAATTAGCCAACTGTAGTACGATTTTGTCTTTTGTCAATTTCTTTATAATGAATAAAGTTATTTCAATTAAAACAAGCTTGCATAAAATTATTTCTTTATACAAAAGTTATCATTCAAATGCAACTTTGTTACTAAATATTTTTCCTAGGTAGACATTTTTAGGTAAACTTGATGCAAAGTTGATTTAGTTTGTACAAATAATTACAAAACCTACTTTATTACGATTTCTTATTAAGTAATCAAATAATCGGGTACTCTAAATCTGTGGCACTGGAACACTGAAACAGTTCACTAAAGTGAACTGTTTCAAGTAATCAGATACATGAATGGAATTAAAATGGAATCATAACATTTGACCGTGTTTTCAGGCAATATAAACTTGTTCTATTAAAATTACATATAGCACAAAAGAAACTAAAAGTGCTATAAAAATGGGTGGTTTAAAAAACACAACAGCGCAAAGGTGAGGCTAAACAGGACCATATTTCAAATTGCTACAAAAATCAATGTAATACACGGATAGTTTTTATATTTACTTCGTCATTTATCTTATTTACTAAAACTGATTTTACGTAAGATTTATGTCAAAATATTCAAGTATTGCGGAGATATTAGCCCCCTTAAGCAAAAACTTGCCTTTCTAAACATCATTTTACGTAAATTAATACCAATAGGTATAGGTAATCAAACTAGTTTTGTACTACTATAATGTAAAAACAAAAAATTCTCCACAAAAAATGTTTACATTAGTTTTATACGATTTGCAAAAAAAAATCTTGTCATTTACAATAATCTCGCTTTAGTAGGGCAGTTCTGGCGGATTTGCGTACTTCTCTAGGTAGGTGACGGTCCAAAACCCTACTTATATTTTCTTTTATCAAGTTTTCCCCTAATACCAGAGCAATAATTTCCGAATTAAACGGAATATACTTTTAGAAATTCAGGAAAACCGATCATAATAACTAAGGTGAGTAAACGTTTTAGAAATACGGACGTTAGGATGTATAAATTACAAAAAAAAATCGTATATAGGGCATTTACAAAGACAAGATTTTTTTAATAAATTCGTCACTAACGGAAGCACGACCACGACGAAATTCTACAAACCAGTTTGTAAACAGCCTTTTCTGATGGTTGAATGAAGCGATTCGAGGCATTGTTGTTGTTAGGTCTTTACTAAAATCGCAAAAAAATCATTAAACAAAAACCTTCACGAGAAATTTCAATTTTATCACAAAATCTCTGTTTTTTAAAAGCTTACTGTAAACAAACTAGAGTACTGCACACGTCTATTTTTCACGGCCCGGCCCGCCCGTGCCCCGTTACAGCATGGAGCGTACCCCCCCCGGCCCGCCCGTTGCGTTCAGTACCTGGGTACAAGGCCCGTCCGTTAGAAAATTTAAGCCCGTTTGGCCCGTCTAAATTATTTTAGCCTGTTTACGTACAGTAGTGTTCGGATATAACGAACTACCCGGGACCAAGAAATTTAGTTCGATATATGCGGAGTTCGTAATAAGCAAAACGGATGAAATATGTTGGACAAATTAAAAAATTAGTGATAACTACATCATTTGCACGATATTTATTTACATAAGACTACAAATTTTGAAAAACAATGCATACATATATTTTAATCTTACATGTATTAATTTCTGATGAAAAAGTCTGTATTTTTTGACTGTTTCAATTTCGTGCCAGTGCAAATTTGTTCAATATTATCCTCAATGTGGGCAAATATATCCAGAGCATCTTTAGGAGTACTATGAGACTGTAAAAAGTAGCGAAGCTTCCTAACACATTGCAGCGCTTCTTGATTAGTAGCGATTGGCATATCTTCGCATGTGTTACTTTTATTGCTACTGGAATCGTTACCAGATTCATTGAATACGCTGTTGATTATGTCATCGTCAGTTAAGAATTCGGCGATTGTAACTTGATCATCTACATGAACGAATTCGTTAAAATTGATATTCTGCATAACACTTTTTACGACTTCATTATTAACGACAGATAAATCAATAGTTGTTAAAGATGGTTTTCGCTTCTTCAACCAATGTGAAAGTGATAATTTGTCATCAGAGTCAAACTCATCAAAAGAAGTGCAGAAACCAGCATGTTTGAAACAATTACTATTGGTTTTCTCCGTAACTTTTTGCCATGCTTTATGACTAAAATTTATTGCATCCAGTAAATTTATAGATAGACCTAGATTTACCTTCGTCAAATGAATTAATCAAGTTTATGAGTAAAAAATGTCGATAGTAGCTTTAAAATGCTTGTACTATTCTTTGGTCCGTAAGCTGAAGTTTGGCGCTAGTGTTTGGTGGCATAAATACTAATTTAATATTACGTAAATCTTTCACTGGAGGATGTACAGGGCAGTCAGTCATCCGTGCTTATTTATTTGATTTATAATTCACAGGAATTTGTTTGATGTTTTGAAACATCGTTTATTTTGTGACTTGCCTATCTCTAGCAATTTTCTTTTTTTCACTTCCCGTTAAATTAGCGCACAGAAATAAGGTTAATCTATCTTTTAAAAGCTTACCAACCACCTAGACATTTCCTAAATTTAAATGTTAATGTCACATCTGGCGTTAGTTTATAAAACAATCCAGTTTCGTCTCTGTTGAAAATGTCTTCATCCTTATACTGTCTTCTAATTCCAGACCACTTATAATTTAACCAATCTGTCAACATCCATATTAACATCAACGGCTTCTGCAACAATTTTGCAACTATGAATATCATGCTTTCTTTTAAATCTTTCAATCCAGCTTCGACTACAAATAAACCGTTCACTATTCAAGCTTTTTCCTAGTTCTGTAGCTTTTATTTGTAAAACTGAACCGTTTATGGGCACATCATTGTTTCTTTGTTGTTGATATTGTCTTTACTTGATTTTTTGATTTTTTTAAGTGTCACACTACCATGCTCAAAAGCCTCTTGAATTTTAGTTTAATTTTTCCAAAGGTTTCCTACAGTAGATTTAGAGAGGTTATGTTCATGGCAGACGACGCTTTGGGTTTTTCTACTCTCTATTTCGCGGATCATGTCATATTTATCGCGTAACGTAAAAGATCGTTTTTGGTGTTATCTGGGCTTTGCGAATATTGTGTATTGATGTAGTATCTAAACAAGTTCGCTTTAAACAGAAACTATTTCTGTTAAGACTTAAAATTCGCACCAAAAAGTATTTTTTAATAATATTTTTGTGGCAAATATTGCGGGACCCTCGGTTTTGGTAACCAACAACCGGTAGTTCGCTTTAAGCGGGTTCGTTTTAACCGATCACTACTGTAATTATATCTGCACCGTCTATTTCTAAACATTTTTTAATTACTACATTATGTAGAGTATATATTTGTTATTAATAAATTATTTTGTCCAAATTTCATTATATAGATAACCTGTAGCACGAAGCACATTAGTAAACATTATCTGGAAATAACATTGCATACATTAAAATTGTTAATACAAACGATAGCGTAAAAACTAAACAGCATTTACTGCATACGTTACATCAATTCGATGTATTTAATAACACATTCTCGACCCGTCAGGCCCGTAGAATTTTAGGCCCGGCCCGCAATGAAGAGACGAGGCCCGCCCGCGGGCCCGGGCTTTTCCTAGGCCGTGTAGTGCTCTAAAACAAACTACTCGGCCAATTCCTGCTGCTGTCACTGCTTCAACAATAGCAAATGTCAAATTTTACAAAAACAGTAATGTCAAATCTCAATAGCGCCATTTAGTTGTCGTTTACAAAAACTCTCGTATACAGATTGAGAGTTGATCCTAGGGTCGCATCTATCTTGATCGGATACATTCGGAGCGGAAGAGGGGATATTCATTTATTACATTACTCAAATATGTATTATGTCACGGCTGTTAATTGTCTGTCTTGTCAGTTATTTACAGTTGACATTTGAGTTTTGATGTACGTATTTTTCTATTGTAGTAATTTTGAGTGTTACATTTTCCTTACAACAAAAGAAACTTATATAAAATCATTTCATCGGTGCTGTGGACAGTGGCGAATTTTTAATTTGGCGGTTTCTGTATTACAAAGTTTAGTTTACAAGAAAAAAGTCAATCTGTGCACTGTTTAAACGCTGCACTGCGCCGGATCTGCCAGGATAAATACGATTCCTTTCCATCGGTTTTTCCATACAATTTGCCAATGGCAAGCATGTGTTTAAAAACCGTTAAGACACATGACAGCAAAGTATACCTATGTAATAGTGTGGTTTTTCATAAAAATACGAATCTCGGATGAAAACTTTATGGGGTTTAATTAAAAAATTATATATACAAAATAAAGGAAAGAAATGGTTTCAAAACTGGATGGTTCGTAAATACGTAAATATGTAAAATTTGATTAATTTAATAAATTTCCGAAAGAACCTCCAACCTCTTCTTACGTTTAACAACATTTCAAGTGAATGTTTGTTATGCAGTTAACGATCTTAGCTTGTAACTCTGCAATATTACTGGCTCTATTATCTTTAAAGCCATAAATTGAGGACGTGACGTAACCCCAAAGAAAAGAATCGTTAGGAGATAAGTCAGGGGAACGTAGAGGCCAGCGAATAATGCTCCTGTAGTTAACAATCCATCATTGAAAATGTTTCCCAAATATTCTCGAACAATTGCAGCATCATGGGCAGGTCATCCGTTCTGTTGAAACCATATTCTCTCTAATATCTTCTAGGTTTTCTGCGGAAGGTATTATGCTATTCTGCAAAAGCTGCAAATATCTATTTGCATTTAATGTTCCTTCTATAAAAAAAGGTCTAATTATATGACTACCTAGGATACCTGCCCAAACATTTACTTTTTTTGGAAAATGGCGTTCGTGCATCATAAATAAGATGTTTATTATGTCGAGGCCAATATCACGGCATGGATGGGTTATGATGACCATTTATTACGAATGAAGTTTCATCAGAAAACAATACATTTCAATAAAATTTTCATCATTATTACACCGGCCCATAACTTTTTCACAAAACTCCAGTCTTCGATATTTGTCATCGGGAAAAATTTCATTGGTCTTGTTTGATTTGTATGAACGGTACTTATTTTTTTTTTTAATATTTTACGAACAGTGAAATCCGAAATGTTTAACTGCTCCGCTATTTTGCGAGAAGTTAACTGTGGTTGTCCTTCTTCTGCAGCACAAACTAAAAGATCCCGTTCTTCATTTTGTAATTCTGCGCCTCTTTTGTGTTTGCACGGATATAAACAATCATAATTTTCAAAATTTCTAATTATATAGCGTACTGTTTAAAAACCAATAGTTTTTTTTCAAATTTAGTTCCAAGATGATAAGATTTTATCACAAATTTCTTTTGTTGCAACGAAAAGCTATCCATTAGGTAACATACAATTGGTTTAATATAAGAACAGGAGGTGCATCAAAACCAAAACGTAAACTTTAAGCAGCTGACAGTTAAGAGCGGTGACATAATACATATTTCAGTAATGAACGAATATCCCCTCTCCCACACTGAACATATCCGATCAAGATAAGTGCGACCATAGGACCAACTCTCAATGTATGTGACAGTACAGTAAAAAATAAATAAATTTTGGTAATTTATTCATACAGTGTGTACTCTTAGCCCTCACCCGTGCACTGGATGGTTAATTCTACTAATGGATAATACTCCTTAATTATTTGAAAAAGTGCTCTTCTCGAAAAAAAGTGGGCGTGAAGAAATTGGCAAATCGGTAAAAAATTTTAAAACGGGCAACATTTTGCATTGACATTTTCCAAAAATTTTGAAAAATAATGCCATACAATTTTCTGGAAAAAAATGTCAAATCCGTTTGATCAATAAAAATGTTCCCATATGATGCGGACTTTAAATGTGACACTGTAGAGTTAATCATTGGTATACTATTTAGTTTAATACTATTAAGTCAGTTTGTTGATATTGAATTGTTTTGTATTTAGAGCTAATTTAAAATTATTTTCTTTAGAGTAAGTGTTTTTCTTTCATATATTTTGTAAGATACATACTTGATATATTATCATTATAAAAAAGAGACAAAAGTACACTCAATTATTCTGTCTTCCCGTCGTTCGATAGAAAAAAAAATTAAATCAAGGTATTGAAACACAAAAAGAAAAAAGTGGAACAAAAAACTAAAAATCACAAAAAACTTATAATAGAAAAATGATGGATCGTTTACGATAACAAAAAATTATTGCAAAAAAATGAAATTTTACATTGTTTTCTTTTGTTCAATATAACTCCTGAAGTATGTGGAATTTTCTAAATCCAAGAATGGCTACCAATTCCTCCAATGTTAAAGAATACAACTGAGTCTTTCATAATAAGCGAGATCTCCGTGCTGGAAATGTTACCTAGGACGGCCTGTATACGCGAGCCCGAGCCGGAGAGAGCTCTGTGCGAGAGAAGCGAACGCGGCTCTGTACGCTTGGCGCCCTGCCGAGGCTATAACCATCCCCCTTACCGGCTACGACCGGATAAAATGATGTCGGCACGTCGTGGCCCAGTACGGTCGCCGTACAGTGGGAGACGCTATGCTGCCGAGCCGTTAGTTCTGTATATGCACCACTACGCGAACGAATCGATGTGTAACATTCAACGCAAACAGGCGCAAATTCATGAACGTGTGTTTGTACGTGTATCTCGGCTACAATGCCGTTGAAAATGTATTGTACGATAAAACTAGACGAGGTAGTTAGTTCAGATGCAATTAAGTTCTATTTTTTTTACTTAATAACAATATCTAGTTGAAAACAAAAACAATTTAAAAGATCACAACAGATACATATGACCCATATTCGTATCTTTATTTATTTAAATATTTTCAATACTCTTTCTATATAAATTCATTGCATTTCAAGATATGTAGAACATTATGTTGCTGATAACGTTCTAGTGAAGACAAAGTAAAATATTTCCTGATACATTTGTATCTGAGCTTTCGCCTTATTTGCTTCTAGTTTTTGATATCCATCCATTTTTTTATATAAAAAAACTAAGGTGTTTCACATATTCTACAGTGTTTAACTAGAGTCTTAATGATCTTTTGGGATTTTCCACTTTGTAATCTCTAAAGAAACAAATGAAATTTGCGGAAGTTCAGATACGTATCTATAAAGAAACAGCATTTTCACCACAGCGTTATCTCCGGTACAGTAAAGAGCAACATACGATATTTTTACTAAAATGAATTTCCATCCAGTGTTTCCAATATCGAATCGAAAAAATGTTTTAGATTTTCGAAAAAAGTTTACCGATAGTGATATTATTATTTTGGTAAATACATGTATAACGGTTTTGCACCGCATTAGAACATTTGTACCTGAGACACGTAAACATAGTTTTTGTGAATATGTTACCGTTATATTTGGTTATATATACCGTTATATGGGGTTGCATTACTGCGTATGGTGTAGGTCCGTTGTATCGAATTGAAAGAACGATTATCCAGTACGCTTACAAAAACATTTTAGAAGAGAATTTATTGGATGTTGTTAATAATATGCCGGTACCAGAATGTGATGTTGTTTTCTAATACGATAATGTCCCGGGCCATTCTACAAAATGCGTCAAAAATTGGCTAGAGGCTCAACAATTTCAAATGATGACGTAGCCTGCTCAAAACCCATTTAGAATGCGACAACATATTTGAAGGAATGTATTATCAAACGCCTGGTTCCGTTCAATCGCAAGTACCATGATGAAGATCAAATTTTACTCTGACCAGACTTGGCAACTATACATTACGCCAGAAATGTTACCGAGTACTTGAATGAACATAAGACTCAATTTATACCGAAAGATTAAAACCCACCTAACTTCCCCCAAGCGAGACCAATTGAACAATATTGGTCCTTACGCAAAGGGCGATATACGAATTACAATAGAACGCCCAAAAATTTAGCAGGATTTAAGAGACTATGGAAGAAAATTGCAACGGAAGTGTCTAGAGACTATGGGCAATCGCTAATGAATCATGGTATGAAGATGCTCAAACAAATTGGACGAAAGGGGATTAAGCAAACAATGTTAGATATTTTAAAATAGTTCTTTTATCACACTTTTCAAAAAATGTATAGTTCAAGTAGATCAAGTTTTTGTAAATTTAAAAATATAAGATTGAAATTTGTTCTTCTATTTATTAGACATCTTTTATATATCAAAATAATCGTCTTATCGAGCTCTGCCACATAGACCTAGTTCCTTAAAAAAAATGTATGGTGCCCTCCCCCACCCCTTCGATAAGGAACGTATTCAAATCCCACGTTATGTATGTTACGGAGCTCTTGGAACAGTATAAAAATTATATTTTACTTTATGTAATATAGTTATTAGTAGTCTGGGGAAACAGCGTAACAGTCAGTGTAGTGGATATGTGGTGCGGAGTCGGCGATTATTTATTTCACGCGTTCACAGCGTCAGTACTAAATCGATGCTGTATGCGAGTAGTTCTGTATATATGTAGGCTGTCGTAACTTATTTCGTAATTGTACACTTATGTTTGCTTTAAAAATGTCGCAGTTAGGTACGTCGCGAAAACGACCAATGGCAGACACAGTTAAAAACTTTATAGTGGACATGCCTTAATTTTTTATGGCGCTAAAATTCAACGTCTAGTTTGTAAAATCCCTTTAATGTGTTGGTCCAGAAGCCATTGTCAACATCACATCAAAAGCAAACAGCATTCTTCTGCAAAAAGTGGCATACGAGACCAAGAAAAATTTACATTTGATTTATGTGTTACTCTTATTTTATGTAATCAATCGTTTCGTTTACTAGACAAAGAAGCATTTGTCTCCTTCTGGAATAAATATGCCGACTGTAAATTATCTAGTCGGACATCGATACGAAAAGTAGTGCCACTTGCTCGTGAACATATAGAAAAAAGAATGAAAACGGAATTGAAAGATAAAAACTGTGATTGTGTGTGGACGAAACAACAGATCGTCAAAAACATTCTGTGGTTAATGTAATGGCACGTACAATGGAACCACATCGACCGTCATCCTCCTTCTTACTTGCTTCCAAAAGAGTTATAAATTGTACTGTCAGTAAAGAAGATAGTTTTAAAATTCAATCCGACAGAAGCTGCAGCAATCAAGAAAAGCCAGGAAATATTTCAAGATAGTCAGGTAAAAAGAGATTTACAAACTATTCACAACAATTACTTCGGACTAGCGGAGGGAATAGAAAAATTACAAAATGTTTGATGTCGCTCTGTTCAAATTGTGAATGATGTTCACGCACAGTTATGCGCTGTAGGAGGCGAAACAAATTGGTGTGTAATACGAAAATTTGGATGTGTTTTAGAGAAAGATTCCGATTTTCTTATATTGAAACAAACTTGTGATGGTGCGTGTGAAGATGCATTAAGTTGTTTCAAAGATTATTTTAAATATGCAAATATAACATCGCTAGATGTCGAACATATCTAATGATTCAAATATTTAACAGATGTTACCCAGTTTGTGATTTCACGGAAGATTTTTAAAACGGTAAGTGTTTCAGCACGTTTTATAATTTATTTCTTACCCTCTATTTTATGTGTAAGCTTTTAGGTGCTCGCCACGCCTCTGGCTGTTACCGCATATTTGCCCAGGTTACTTATAATAGCGACGATACATGCTTTAGGATATCATTCGCAGATATTGAACAAGTAATATGTTCGATTTTCTGACGCGTTCTCTGCGTGCAGGTGTTGCCATGTCGTTGAGTTTACTCTTGACGTTTTCCTGATTATACTATCAGCATCTTCAGAAGGTTCATTTCGCATTTTGGTGTCTTTTTTTTGCATTTTTTTGGTCTAGCCAGTTCTATTACGTGCTGAAATTGTACTGCGTTAATACTAATAAAATTTCGAAATTACTGAACGTCCTCAACTTGAATTTCCTTTATTAGTGTTATATGCCCACAGTTCTACCCTACGTTGAATCCATGACTTAATCCAACATTTTCTCTTCAGTCATTTTTTTCTTTTCTTTCTAATAAAATTTTATAAGCAACAATTACAGCAGTAAGCTTTTGAACAGCTATCCTCTCACAACTTGCAGAAAATTATTAAAACCATCATATGGACAGTTTTGAGAGCAGTTACAATAGCTCTCCGTAATACTTTCTGTTAACTCTCCAAAAATAATTGAAAGCGTACATTAGTAAAAGCTACTCTCAAATAGACATGTTCTAAAAGTTTCTCAAAGCAGCTATCGAAAGTGACTCTCGACAATACTCTCTAGTGGACGGCTGCCTTAACAACATTACGGACAGAAAAGCGTGTGAATAATGAAAGTGAATAAACAACAAGTAATCAAAATGATTACCGTGCAAACTACGAATATGTTATGATTTTAATTCAATAAGTTTCACCAAAGAGAATACAAAACACTACCTTCAAAGCGTTTTATCAACTTATGAATATGGAAAGATGTAATTGGTCACAAATTTTCACTTTCGAAATACCATAAAGTAATAGGAACGTCATCTGTGTGTTGTTTAACCACGTAAACCACTACGTCTGAGGTCTTACACTTAAGTCAAATTCGCAATGGATTCAACTTCTCGATTAACGACTGATGCAGTCCCCTATGTCTGTGGGCTACCAATAAGTGCTGGAACAGGTTGTATTTTATCTATTAAATGAGCACTCGTAGAAACCACAAATGGATATCTGCGAACATAAATTGGATTCTCATAACCATCACGAATGCTTGCTAGACATTACAAAGATTGTCGTTTTAATGTATTTGATAAACGTATCACGAATAAGTACTATTTACACATGTTTAAATGAAAGAATACAAAAGTATGCCCAAAAGTGCTACAATGTGTTGTAATGTGTTAGATAAATTTGGCTGTTCTTAACTGGGGCATTAACGCAAGAATTAGGCTACTGAAGAATTGTTTCTTAAAGTGGATTTGACAAAAAGAACACTAAAATTAAAGACTTGTAATTACGAGGGCGTATTGAAAACTAATGCCTCTATGGCTATAACTTTATTAGTAATAGATATATTGTTTACATATAAGTGTGAAATGATAAACTGTCCTCTACCCGCTGATATAATCACTTTTCCACATAATCGCAATCGACAGCAATACATTTACGCCAACGTACTACAAGTTGCGTAAATCCGTCACGGAAAAAGTCTTCGCACGATACCATTTCCGCACCGCCGTTATCACCTCTGCATCCGAAGATAAATGCTTGCCCTTGAGATGTTCCTTGAGCTTCGGGAAGAGGAAAAAGTCACAAGGCGCAAGATCTGGGCGATAAGGTGGATGAGGTAAAACGTCATGAAACTCAAGTTTCTCCAGTGCTATACGCGTTCTCTGATTTGAGGCCGAGCATTGTCATGATGCAGAATTGGCACTTTGTCTGGACGAACCCTACGCAGCCGTCGCTTCAGATTTGTTAGAGTGTTAACACATCCCTCGGAGTTGACAGATCTGAACCCGGTAGAGTTGTTATGGGAAGAATTAGACCGATGTGTTAGGAAAAAGTGTCAAAAATCGAAGGAACATTTGTGGACCATTCTCCAGGAGGTATGGACAAGCTTGCCCAATGAAACATTAGCAAAATTAGTGAATCGGATGCCGAGAATAGTGGCAGCAGTCCTAAAGGCAAAAGGTGGATTTTTCGATGAAAATCGGATTTAAATTATTTGTATTACACTAACTTTTTCTTTTTAATAAATTTGTGTTTAAAAATATGTAAAATCCTGTAAGTAAGTATTAAATACATGGCCATTTAATATTTCTCTTATTTTCTTTGACTTCCGTACATTTTTTTGCTTGCCCGAAC
This sequence comes from Dynastes maya, assembly GCA_029619315.2. Taxonomy (NCBI): domain Eukaryota; kingdom Metazoa; phylum Arthropoda; class Insecta; order Coleoptera; family Scarabaeidae; genus Dynastes; species Dynastes maya. The sequence goes on along the minus strand of JAROYE020000004.1, from coordinate 51,975,660 downwards.
TTCCATGAACGGTAGTGTATTCGCTAATTTCTTGACGTATTACATGCGAATGTGATCTTTATTGCCGGAAAGACCGACTTAGATTGTCCCCGAATTTTAAAAATTTCTTCTTGGGAAGAGAGCCATGCAATTTTATTATTTTTGTTCCATGGTACCTACTTGTTAAATAAGTGCAATGAGGGTGTATAAGTATAAAATAAAGCCTTAAAGGTTAACATTTTTAGTTTTTCATTATGGGGTACGTAATAGTATAAGCCATAATTTATAATTTTTGAAAAAAAAATTAATATGAAAATACTACAGCGTCCGGATTTTGTCCACATTTTTAAAAGAAAACGTCCTGGGATGGATAAACTGCATCTGGCCCTATATAAATGTAATCTCTGAAAACAAAGAATTCACAATAGCCACCTTTATTTATCTTTGCAATCGTCTTAGATATTAAATGTAACATAAAAGTTACTATAACTTTCTCTTTTTGCTTTTGGCAATTCTGTACATCGCTAGGTTCATCACATAACCTTTCTTACAAGATATTATGTAGTTACCCGGAAAAAAATGATAAATAATTTATATTAGTGACAAGTTAAACCGTTCCATTTGTATTTCCGGCATATGGTATGGAATAATTTATCCGATCGATAATAAGGAATCGTAGCTAATAATAAGTATTTTTTTACAGTCCTGGACGTTATATAAAACAACAAAGAGGATTTGACAAAAAGAACACTAAAATTAAAGACTTGTAATTACGAGGGCGTATTGAAAACTAATGCCTCTATGGCTATAACTTTATTAGTAATAGATATATTGCTTACATATAAGTGTGAAATGATAAACTGTCCTCTACCCGCTGATATAATCACTTTTCCACAATAATCGCAATCGACAGCAATACATTTACGCCAACGTACTACAAGTTGCGTAAATCCGTCACGGAAAAAGTCTTCGCACGATACCATTTCCGCACCGCCGTTATCACCTCTGCATCCGAAGATAAATGCTTGCCCTTGAGATGTTCCTTGAGCTTCGGAAGAGGAAAAAGTCACAAGGCGCAAGATCTGGGCGATAAGGTGGATGAGGTAAAACGTCATGAAACTCAAGTTTCTCCAGTGCTATACGCGTTCTCTGATTTGAGGCCGAGCATTGTCATGATGCAGAATTGGCACTTTGTCTGGACGAACCCTACGCAGCCGTCGCTTCAGATTTGTTAGAGTGTTAACACATCCCTCGGAGTTGACAGTACAGCCATGTTCCAAAAATTCAATATGAACGATGCCATCGCAATCCCAGAAAACGGTAATCATGACTTTCCCGGCAGATGAAACTGCTTTGAATTTTTTCAGTTGTGGTGAACCCTTATGTCTGTACTCCATGGACTGACGTTTCATTTCAAGGTCGTGTCAATGGGCGCTACACCCTCCGCAGTAAGCAATTCGATGACAGCTCGTTGCTTTAACCGCACGTCCATGCCGGTCGCCATTTTTAGAACTGTCGTGCGCAAACGTGATGTTGCTGAGAATCGTCACTATGGAGACTTATGTACCAAGAGTTAAGGTAAATGGCAAACCGCTTTTGACACTGTCTGGCCCATCATTATAACAGTTATGGCCATGAAGGCATTAGTTATCAATACGCCCTCGTACTATGCATACAATATGGGAATGTCTATCGAATATTACTCAAGGGATCGAGCCTCCCAACCACTGCCAATTAAAAAAACGAACTCCACTACATATCGTTAAATACCTTCCTGCATATTCAATATATATGAACATCTTAAAATTTACGAGAAACTGAAAAAAAAATGTATATTTTGCAAATTAATGTACTTTTCTATTCCTATACAATTGCACGCACAATAGATAGATACTTCTAACTGCATGTAATTGGTTGGTGGGCTCTTCAAAAGTGAGCCCCCACGAATAACGTATAAGAGAGGCGGAAAAAGCCGATCGTTAACCGAACGTAAGCGTATAAAGAATAGGGGCTCAATTAAATTGAGTCCTCAGTAAATCCGCTCAGTGCAACTAATGCCATGGTATTTCTGCGAAATTCCAAATTGGCTTACTGATCTAGCGAATTAAGCCACCTGTTTACCGAAAATTTTATTTATAATTATATTTTTTTAATGAATACTTCAACATTGTATAGGTTATAGTTCAGAATTTCTTTCATCACCCAGAAGATTCAAAAAAAAATCTATTATTAGCGCCGTCTAGGGAATTGACGTTTTGAAACTTCATTATAGATTGGGTTAATTTTAAATTTAAAGTTTAGGACAAATCGATGGTAGAAATTTCGTTTCCACAAGTAACGCAAACACTTCTAAAAGACGAAAAATCGATAATTTTGTTATCAAATCTTCCGCTGATGAAATGAAAAACTTGGACTTCCAAGTAGCAAGCTATATGTTCGCAACCAACACACCTTTCCCGCATGCAGAAAATACAGAATTTACCAAATTGATAACTATGCTAAGATCTGAATACAAAGAACCCGACAGGAAAATTATTAGTGGTCCTCTACTGAATTTCACCTATGAAGAAAAATTAAAAGTTTATTTGAGCATGGGCAGATGGTCAAATATTTCCAACAAACCAATATGTGCATGCGTATCGACAAAAAATTGCCTCACTGTTCTAACTGACACAATAGACACATCAGGTCTTCAGCACACGGCAGATTATTTAGAAACTTTGGCGACAAAATGCAGAAGCTGTGTTCGGATGTAAAGTAGGTAGCGTTGTCTCTAATAATGCTGCAAATATGACAAAAATCAGGTATACAGGAATACTTCAACATTGTATAGGTTATAGTTCACAATTTCTTTCATCACCCAGAAGATTCAAAAAAATCTATTATTAGCGTCGTCTAGGGACGTTTTGAAACTTCATTATAGATTGGGTCAATTTTAAAGTTAAAGTTTAGGACAAATCGATGGTAGAAATTTCGTTTTTGAAAAATCTGGCAACACTGCCCATCGTAGTATTGATAGTATTCCACGCTTATACATTGCAGTGATAATCTATAGTACCTCGTATAGTTTCTTGTTTTTAACGTTATAAAACTAGTTGCTTTATGCGGCAAATACGATAAACAATATCCTCAAAATTAATTTTAAAGTTCTTTCGTCAACAGGAAGGTTGACACCTATACTTTTATATTTTTCGAGGAAAATTCACTACAAATTGCAGAATATAGATTTGTGGTTTTCTGTGAATCAAAACTCTTAAACGCATAAAAATATGTTTAAGAAACAGTCAAGAACGCCTTAATGCTCTTGCAATGATGTCAGTTGGCAATAATTTAATTCTCAGTATCAATCATTTTCTACATTACATTTCTCAAACAGGGAAAAACTTTGTGTACACACAATAATTTTTATTACATCATTCAACTGTTTATTCCGTTTTTCTATTTAACTTCTATATGGATTTATCGTTTTGTGTTTAAATATTTTATTTTTTCTGTTGAACGTTGACGTTTACTTACTGGGTACTATTTATATGTGTTAAAAGGTAAGAACCCTCCGTAGATAATAACTACGAACCGCCACTGAAGTAACTTACGTCCCACGTCTATGAAAAGTTCTGTAGACTTGATGGAATGAATTTGAACGGAAAAATCTTAGAAATTCATACAGCATTACCTGTCATTACATAAGACCTCTACAACACAAATTGTTGCTGTAGATTTTCACACAAATTTTTGTATTTAATCTTTCTAAACTTCCAAAATCTTTATTCTCCAAATTTAACGAAAAGGTTTATCTCAGGAATTTCTTTCTTTTCTACTTTTAAAGTTTCTTTTCCTTAAATGAAAAAAGGAATAACTATAAAGAAAGAATTTGAGCATTATAAAATTATGACCAAAAATATCCATATGAAATTATTCTAATAATTAAGGAATTACAGACATAAGTACATATTTTCAAATCTCACTTGTAGTTTTTCTTTCATCTTTTGTTTATAAAAAAGACTCCCAGCATTTTCACTAAATTAATGACTGCTGAATCTTATGAAGATTCTGCACATGCGCATTGTTACTTCCGAACTATAGATTGTAAGTTATATAAATGTAGGGTTATGAGACGTTCGGATTTACCGGGACATGTCTGGATGTTTAGCATATCCAGGGACGTCCGGCCGGTAAACTTACGTTTTTAGCACCATTCGGTAAATTTTTTTCAATTTCGCAAACAATTTGAGTTGGTAGCCCTAGCAATGAAAGATATACAGCACCGTTCATGGAAGTTCGGGCAAGCTGACAAATTATATTAACTGTTTCGAACAAATTTTAAAATTATATAATATACATTTCTGTATATAATTATGTTGGAAATCCCCAATAATTACAGTGACAATAAAGCTTTATAATAATCCCTAGGAATGTTAGCTGATTCACTCGTGTTACCTGGAAATATTCGTATACCCTTTGTAAAGTATTATAACATTTGTAAACGCAGTAGTTCTGAAGAGATTGTTGTTGTGAAAGTATCTGTGGTTGTGCAAGTGAAAAATAAAATAATTTCGGTTTGACTGCTTAAAATGCCCCGTGGAAAGCCTCTAGCTGTTTCAAAACGATCTGCTATTATTACCTTGCATCGGGAAGGGTACGCAGAAAGACGGATTGCGGATAAATTAAAAATAAAAAAATCTACAGTACATGATACTATAGTTCGATTTAAGACAACTGGTGACGTGCAAGATCGTAATCGGACAGGACCGTCAGGAAAAACGACTCCTGACGGAAGGGTACGCAGAAAAATAATTAAAGCAATAAGAAATCTACAGTACAGAAATTGTTCATATTTCAATAGTGAGTGCAAGATCGTAATCGGTTTCTGTGAGTACTGTGAAACGTCGGCTGAAGGAGGCTAGGTTGCATGGGTGAATGGCTTGTCGAAAACCGTTACTCCGAAGAGGAAATAGGCTGAAACGACTGAAATGGGCACAAGCTCATAGAGATTGGACAGTGGACGATTTTAAAAACGTTTTGTGGACTGACGAATCCAAGTTTGAGGTTTTTGGAAATAGACGGAGAGTTTTCGTACGCAGATCAAGAGGGGAAAGAATGTTACGGGAGTGTATAGTTCCTACGGTGAAGCATGGAGGCGGATCTGTAATGGTTTGGGGTTGTTTTCCCTTAATCGGAACAGGGGACTTGCTCAAAATTGAGGGCATAATGAAACAAGAAGAATATCGAAAAATCCTGGAGGAAAATGCTAAACCGATTAATCGGTCGTGAATTTGAATTTATGCAGGACAATGACCTCAAACATAAATCTAAATTGTGCACAGATTAACCGCAGCAAGAAGAAAATGAAAGAACCCTAAAAATTATGGAATGGCCGCCACAGTCCCCCGATCTGAACCCGGTAGAGTTGTTATGGGAAGAATTAGACCGATGTGTTAGGAAAAAGTTCAAAATCGAAGGAAACATTTGTGGACCATTCTCCAGGAGGTATGGACAAGCTTGCCCAATGAAACATTAGCAAAATTAGTGAATCGGATGCCGAGAATAGTGGCAGCAGTCCTAAAGGCAAAAGGTGGATTTTTTGATGAAAATCGGATTTAAATTATTTGTATTACACTAACTTTTTCTTTTTAATAAATTTGTGTTTAAAAATATGTAAAATCCTGTAAGTAAGTATTAAATACATGGCCATTTAATATTTCTCTTATTTTCTTTGACTTCCGTACATTTTTTTGCTTGCCCGAACTTCCATGAACGGTAGTGTATTCGCTAATTTCTTGACGTATTACATGCGAATGTGATCTTTATTGCCGGAAAGACCGACTTAGATTGTCCCCGAATTTTAAAAATTTCTTCATGCAAGTTTATTATTTTTGTTCCATGGTACCTACTTGTTAAATAAGTGCAATGAGAGCGTATAAGTATAAAATAAAGCCTTAAAGGTTAACATTTTTAGTTTTTCATTATGGGGTACGTAATAGTATAAGCCATAATTTATAATTTTTGAAAAAAAAATTAATATGAAAATACTACAGCGTTCGGATTTTGTCCACATTTTTTAAAGGAAACGTCCTGTGATGGATAAACTACATCTGGCCCTATATAAATGTAATCTCTGAAAACAAAGAATTCACAATAGCCACCTTTATTTATCTTTGCAATCGTCTTAGATATTAAATGTAACATAAAAGTTACTATAACTTTCTCTTTTTGCTTTTGGCAATTCTGTACATCGCTAGGTTCATCACATAACCTTTCTTACAAGATATTATGTAGTTACCCGGAAAAAAATGATAAATAATTTATATTAGTGACAAGTTAAACCGTTCCATTTGTATTTCCGGCATATGGTATGGAATAATTTATCCGATCGATAATAAGGAATCGTAGCTAATAATAAGTATTTTTTTACAGTCCTGGACGTTATATAAAACAACAAAGAGCAACCGCAAGTGTACGGTATACATGTATTAGAGTACCTGAGGTATATAGAGTACTTCCTAGTTACCGTAAAATAACGGTATCGATAATTAAACTTAGGTTCCTGCATTTTACAAATCTAAAGTTTATATACTATTTATATACATCTCTACATACAGTGACGTAAAAAAGTATGGCACGTCGAGAACCAAATGGCGCTCGTATTTTTTTTTCTTGAAGGAACATTTTATTTGAAGAAGAAAATGGTTTCAAATGAATCAATAGTGTTACTGTACTTGTGGTATATTATAGGATACATACTGCAGATCCATACCAAGCTTTGATAGATATAGATTTTTTATTAATTCAAAAATTGGGGAAAAAAAATAATGTAAATAATTCTAAATACACAAAGAATTAGCAACAAGTCTTAAATTTCATTTTCAAGTATTCATTTGTGTAGTGGCAATTTAAACATTTATAAACTGTATTAAAAAATTAATAACTCGTTCTTCCAAAACTTGACACATTTCTAAACAGGGTTGGGATCAAAACTATCAAACATAAATTAATTAGGAAACAATTTCCTTTTTTTATGTAATTTTAAAACTAGCGCCAATATAAAAGAACTACTTCTTTCATAGATGTTTACTTCAATTAAAATGTTTATGGCTGTCGATAAGCTGTGAACTTTCTAAAGCCTATTCAGTGTTTGATGTGCTATGGTGTTTTATCTCATTAAAATTAAAATAGAAGAAAAAAACGTATGGGAGAAAGAAAAATTGTCTTTGGGACTAGTTTCATTCGAACAAAAATAAAGGTGGAAAATGTTTACGAGCAATTTGTAAACAATGTGGGGCAGAAATGCAAGGATTAGTGGCAAGGATGGAAAAAACATCTAGAGAGATGTGGATCAAAAGCAGAAAGTCAAATAGCAATCGAGAAATTAAAAAAAAAGTTAAATATACTGAAAATAATATGAATTGCATATCCATTTCTTCTTCTTCTTTCTCAAGATCCTGGTACTCTAAGGGTCTCGGGTTACAATTCCATTTAAAGGGAGTTTTTCTTTGCATCAACATAACCTTAAATATAGTTTCACATTCCATATTATAAGTTTTCTTTAGGATGGATCTTAATATTTATAGTAGTTTTACCAAAAGACAGTAGCTGATTTTCTTATTTCTTTTGTTAGAAAATCTAATCGCTTCTTCAAGTCAATTAACGTCGTCCACAAGTAACGCAAACACTTCTAAAAGACGAAAAATCGATAATTTTGTTATCATATCTTCCGCTGATGAAAAGAAAAACTTGGACCTCCAAGTAGCAAGATCCATGTTTGCGACCAACACACCTTTCCCGCATGCAGAAAATAAAGAATTTACCAAATTGATAACTATGCTGACCTGAATACAAAGAACCCGACAGAAGAATTATTAGTGGTCCTCTACTAAATTATGTCTACGAAGAAAATTTTAAAAAATAGAGCTTTATTGGAAGACCAAACAGTTTGTTTGAGCATGGACGGATGGTCAAATATTTCCAACAAACCAATATGTGCATGTGTAATGACAAAAGATGGCCTCATTGTTCTAATTGACACAATAGAGACATCAGGTCTTCGGCACACGGCAGATTATTTAGAAACTTTGGCGACAAAATGCATTCAAGAGGCAGAAGCTGTGTTCGGATGTAAAGTAGGTAGCGTTGTCTCTGATAATGCTGTAAATATGACAAAAATAAGGCAACAGCTACAAAATCAAATATTAGAAGATACAAATAAAGTGCCTATTATTACACATGTTCCGCCCGCATTTTTAATTTCTTAACCAAAGATTTCGATAAACCAAAAGCATCGGAACATGTAATTCAAATAATAAAATATCTTCGCCGTACGCATTTTGTTAGAGTTCTCTACAGTAAGGTACACAACTGCACTAACTTTACTGACTGAAGAAGGTGGAATACCATGTGCCAGTCAATTGAAAGCTATTTAACAAACTGGCCTACGCTCATGGAAATTGTAGACAAGTATAATGAAATTGATAGCAATATCAGAGCCAAAAACCCAAACTGTTGGCATCAGAAAAATAGCTGAAGTTAAAGCCAATAGCCAATAGCCAATGCTCTGGATAAAATGCAAAGCGACAAGTGTCTTTTGGCGGACTTTATGTGGATATGGAAAGAATTTATAAGTGATTTTGACGAAAGTGAGATTCCGAGCTTGGGTCAGTTAACAGTAATGAAAAGATATGAATAGGCTGACGCCAGCACATTTTTTTGCTTATATGTTGAATTCAAAAATGCCTCAAGAAAAGCTCGCACAAAAACAGAAAGAATTTTCGCTGAATTTCATAAATACATTTTCTAAACAATCCAATCTATTAGAAATTGAATGTTATAGCAAAACGTTTCAATGGAACGCTATTATCCGAAGAAGCGTTGAAGAAAACAAATATTTTAGATCGGTGGACGGCAATTTTTAATTTGAAAAGTTGTCTTTCTAAAAAATACTGGAATGTTATTAAACAGTTGCATACAGTTACAGCTTCCTCAGGTGGAGTGGAAAGAATTTTCTCGATCTTCAATTTGGTTCATAGTAAATTCAAAAATAAGTTAGGAATCGAAAAACTCTCAAAACTAGTTTTTCTTTTGAAATGCCTCAATGCTCAGTTTTTTCATTTGAGAGGCTGTTGAGAAAATACATAATTTTTTACAGAAAATATGTTATTTTTTGCACTTTTGTTCTAGTGTAGAGTTTTCTTTACATTCCGCTTTTAGTGTCGAAATACACTTTAACAATATTTTTGAGTTTTTCTTATTTTCTTGTTCAGTTTTTTATTAATGTGTACTTTGTTCTAGGGTAGTTTTTTATTTGTTCGTTTTAAATTTTGTAATAATAAATATATTACGAAATAGTTGGTCAATTTCTTACGAAACATAATTTAATCCCCCAAAACAAAAAATCAAAATATGATTAAAATTTAGAAAACGATTTCAATTAAACAAAGAAACGATTAATTTGATTTTTTTTTTATTTCCAACCCTGCTTTTGAAAGCTTTGTAAGTAATCAAAATGGAATTAAAAATGATAAAATAAAAACAAAAACAGACAGATTTAGACTTGATTTGAGTCATAAATCACAATCTGACAATAATTGAACATTTTCCACCCAAACAATGGCTGACCTCAGTTTGGGATTTCTTTTTTGCAATCATAATTGAGCTATCCAAACAGAAACTGGCATCATTACGTAGTTTGTAATTGGCATTCGAAAATTTTAAGTTCAAAATTTAAGATATATTCACTCTAGTCTTAGATTTACAATGCTATTGAAGAGGAATAACTTTAGTTGTTTCACGCGGAAAATACTATTAATTTTAAAGTTTTTCCATTGACAGAAAAGGTAAAAATAAAACAGCTTGAGACCCTACGCCAGTTTTAAAATTTACTCAAGGAAACAAGGTCGGCACCCACACTTTTGTACGATATTTTTCAAAGGAAATTCACTATAAATAGTAATAGATTTCTGGTTTTCTATGTCTATTGAAGATGGAAAACAATTACTAGAAAAAATCATTAAATTAACCAATAAAATTGTTAAGAATTTGTTTCAAAAGAATCTAAAAGCATTCTGAAAAGTTGTGGTTAAACAGTGATATGAAATAAGCCAATTAAAATGAATTTTTTTTGCAAATTAGTTGCATCACATACATACTAGTCGGTATACATCGCGGAGAAGCCGACATTGATTTTGTGCACAAATATGACCTGCCAACTCAGCTGCGTATCGTCTTTGCTATAAAACGAAGGGATATTTCATCAGTTGCTTAATTAATAGGATTAGAAAAAAACAAACACGAGACAATAATTAAATGAAAATAAACACAAACAAATGCAAACTACGATCCTTTTGTATGCTACAATACTTTTACTCACATTGCACGTTTTTCTCATCTTAATATGTTCAAATGCACAAGATGCAATATACAGAATAATGATAGGTGGGCGGTAACCACCCAACACAGATTGAAATCACGAGTTACGACGAGAAACGACAAAGTTCAATCCTGTTTTGTCCTCACTCTTGAAGGGTTGGATGTGAATATTATGGTTTTATGTTGGCTTCATTTTTTACTGTAAACAAATGCTTCTATTACTCTAAATTCTTTGACAAACTTAAAGCTGCGTGCGTGATCTTTTGGTGCGAATTTTTAATTGAACAAGTTGGTTATTAGTCTTGAGGAGATCTATGGGATGAAATAGGACAATTAAATATTGTTAAGAACATAATATTAAAGCTAGTATTGGATAGTCAATTTAAGGATGGCATTTTGCTTTAAAATTTTTCTCCGAAAATTCTAAAAAAGAACCCCGCTAATCCGAATTAATTTGGGAAGGAAATACTCGGATTACCAAATGTAACGCTTTTTTCTGTTTTGAATTAAAAAACTGAAAAAAAAATTTTTTACTTTAAACAAAGCTTTAATATTAAACATTAAAATATAGCAAACACTAAGGTGTCGGCATACTACGCACCACATAAAATATTTAATTAATTCGGAACAATTGTTTCGAGAATACGTGGATTCAAATTGACAACCGTACGACTGAAGTAAATATGAATCAATATGACGTTGCTTCAGTGATGTAGTTTTGTGTCAAAATTGAATAGTATTCTTATTTCTCTTTGTGACTGCATAAAATGTTTTAGGCTTGGATAAGAAAAGATCGAGAAAAAAACACCTCAAACATCGTATACGGAAAAAGATGTAATATCATCAGCAATGGTTCAGAATAGAGTGCAAGGTTTCTATCATCGGCCTGGGCATTGCCGGGCAATTAATGGGGCACAGTTTAAACATTTATAGCAGCATAATTTCATATTATAATTTTAATAAAAACAATTTGTTTCATTGTTATTGACAGAACTCAAGTACCACTTACGATCTTTGAGATGTTTTCTCTCAGATTTTTTCTTATCCCAACATAAGACTTTTTACACAGTCACAAATGTTATTCAATTTTGGCACAAAACATATGGGTTGGTATTTAAAATAATTAATTGTTGATGACAGACTGAGTTGATGACGTTGAAAATTACCTAATTTTGACAAATAATTAGTTCGACCTTTGATCCCAACTTTTTCTTATAAAACTAATGAAGTGCTAGTGCGTAGATGGACGATAATTCCCTTCCTGAGCAATTTACAAAAAAAGTTTTCAAATAAGAGATATTCGGAGACAAATGCTGCATAACACAAAATGATATCCAAGCATACAGGGTGTTCAGTTTCCGCTGCGCACGGTACAAGTTTAGATTTTTAAATGGAACACCTTGAACATTATTACGATTTTAGATTCCTCTCTTCAATTCATGTCAACTTTTATCTATCTTAGTTTTTGAGATAATTAACATACTTTGAGATTTTTGCGAAATGTCGCTATTTCTTTAACGGCCGATATCTTAAATGCCTTAGATGCTAGGGAGGTGATTTAAATTTTATTCGATTGAGTATTTCTTGGAGTTTTAGGCAATACATCGAAAAGTTTTTTTATCAACTGGAATCTACAAGATGGTCATCAAAATCATTGCCATGTTTGATTCATGCTATTTTAATTTTTCTAAATGGTATACTCTGCATATTTTTCTGCGAACTGATAGAGAAACTGTAATGGATTTTTTTAATGAACACTTCCCTATTATTCACATTATCTAATAAGCTGTAAGAAATAGTTAAACTTTCAAAAGAATGACAGACTACGCAATAAACGAATAAATGCTTTACCAAACTGACGACAATGTTGATTTTCAACGTAGCAGGTCGGATTCTGCCTACTAAAACCGAGATTTCTTAAATAAAGTAGGTGGTAATTCTGATGGTTGTAAATCGGCGCTATACACGTTGGTCCACATTTCACGGGGTGCGAGAGATATTGTACGTAGCGCGATCTGACATACTTGCATTTATTCCCGCCGGCCAACCTCGTCGCGCGCAACTCCGTAGCTCAAAGACGCCTATCTCAACCATTCTTTGCAGGGTTGCCATTTTTGTATAATGATAATGACAATTTATTATACTTGAAATTTTTATATCCAATTGTTGAAGAAATACAGAAATGTAACAGACTGTTTGAGAGTGAAAATGCTGACCCAACGAAATTATTGGAGACTGGAAAATTTGATAAAAAATTTGTTTGAAAGTTTTGATCACTACTATACACAATAAATTTAACTTTTTTGAAGATAATTTGGAAAATCATTTGGATACAAAACGTTATTTAGGATATGTTTTCGAAGGTGCCTGTAATTCTTTAAATTTAAGTTATAAATCTTCAAAAAACATTAGACAACGTTGCCTTACTTTTATACTAAAGTTAGTTTCTGAATTGAGACGAAGACTGCCATCCAACTTAACTATTTAATAGAAGAATATCTCTTTAATAAGCATAACAGAAGTCTTGAAACACCCAGGTCAGAAAAAACCAATTGCAGAACTTGCTACCCAATTCTTTGATGATCCTTTTGCAATTCAAAAAATTGAAACTCAGTGCAGAAATGTCAACACATACAATTTTGGTAACACAAGTGACCAAAAGTCTAACCTAGAGAGTGGCCAGTTTTGGTCCAAAGTCCATTTATATAGAGACGCAGGTGGTAACAATTCATTTCAAGAAATTCTTGACTTGGCAAAACGCTGTTTAGTTTTGCCGCATTCAAATGCCGCAGTTGAAAGAGTTTCTAGTGCAATGAATTGTTTTAAAAACAGTGAGAAATAGGTTAAGCCTTAAAACATTAAATTCGTTATTATATATTAAGTTTTCATTATTAATAGATAATCGGTGTTGTGACACATATGAATTTTCGAAGGAACTTTTAAAGACTGTTAATATATAATATATAATTAATACCAAAAAATACCAATTTTTTATTCATTTTTTATACTTCTGTGGAATTGTTTGTTTTTTATAGATGTACTTTTATGCTCAGATGTTTGTCATTAAAATATAATTTCATACATTGTATTATTATACTAGAATCAGCCCTAACAAAAGTGGCCCTATTTGAACTTGAGCGCAGCCAACAAAAGGAAGTAATACCACAAATCACGGTAATTATTACTCTCTGCTTTTAAGTCATCGCTTTCTAGCGCGTTTTGCTCAAACGTTTGACTCATTCTGTCAAATGAGATCTGGCAACCCTGATTCTTTGTCTATCTATGCGCTCGCAAGGTGCTAACAAGTGATCCTGGATTTCGGATACATTATGTTAGTTTATACAACCGCAGAGATGGTATAGATGGTATTTTGGAAATTATCGTAAATGCCAACAAATAGACGAACAGCCTTGAATCCCTCTACCGCATCCCGAGCGGGAGTAGAGAGAAGTGAGCGATTGTTCGTTAGTTGAGATGGGCGAACCTTGCTTTAGCCGGCAAATTTCAGAGGAAATTGGTATTAGTAGAAGTACTGTGAAACGCATTTTGAAACGCAACAAATACAAAAGTTACAAAATTCAATATTGCCAGGAGATTTTTACCCTGAATAAAGTAACATTGTTAGAATTTCAATTTATTTTGTATAATTATCGAATTTATTTTTCTTTAGTTTAATTTTTTAAGAATCGTTGTTTATTTTCCTAGTTAGAATTACTTTTTCGTTCTCCTACATCGTATACCAGCAACAAAATGAACATAAGAAACTATACTTTCTACCATAATCTGAGAATACAGAAAAATTGCGCAGTAATTCTGTATTAGTACATTTTGTCAGAAGGCGTTGAATTATAATATTACGTGATTGAGCGGACAAGCGTGCGTACCGCTGCTCGCTTTAAGATATACTGCGATTGGATGCGATTTATCAATGAGACTCGAATAATAATAATAATAATAATAATAATAATAAACTTTATTTCAATGACCAAAGATTGAAATAAGTCGGAAAAAAAACAACAATACAAAAGGGAATAATACAATAACTAAATACAAAACAAAAGAAATTAATAAGTAATAAGTCAAAGTGACTATACACATATCAAATTAAATAATGGGGCAATCGAAAAATTCCTTAAATGAATAAAAACATTTGGACAGTAACCAAGATTTTACTGTTATTTTAAATTTATTTAAATTATAAACTTTCCAGTTGTCTGGAAAACGATTATAGATTTTGATTCCAAGGACATCAACACAATCGGATGTAAGTTTTAGGTTATGCTGCATGAGATGTATCTTAGGATCTCTTATGTCATAATTATGCTGTGCATTGTTAGTCGCTAATATTTTATTCTTGTGTTTATGAACATAACAAGAGGCTTCTAGAATAAATAATTCAAATACAGTCAGAATTTTTAAAGATATAAAATAATTTCTACAAGATGTTAACTGACTGATACCAGCAATACACCTCATTGCAGCTTTCTGCTTGAGAAGAAGTTGGTTGGTAAAAGGGCTGGAACTCCAAAGAAGAATTCCATACTGTAAACGGTATTGAAATTCCGAAAAATAAACAATTCTTAATGAGTCAATGCTCAAAGATTGTTTTAAATGCCTTAATTTTAAAATTATTACATTAAGTTTTGAGGTTAAAGATTAATGCTCTGGTGCCATTCACAAAGGCAATATTCCGTTCGCATCTGGACCGACGTGTGTGCGAGTTAATGACGATTCGCGGAGAAAAATAAAACTTGATATAAGATTTAACTACCAAACTACCAAAAAGAAAATTTCCAAGAAAATAGCCTGCAATCCTGGAAAGTAAGAAGCACGTACATCAACTCTAACCTAATAGTTTGGACTAGACTTTTAAGCAATGAGTAATTTACATGAAAACAATATAGTGCTATTTCTTTTTAGCCAGATAAGATGAATTATTTTTTAAAAAAGGAATGCCAATTCTTTTTAATAACAAAATTGCACACTAAAACCATTACAGTACAAAAGCTCTTTCTTGCTTTTACAACTAAAAATAATCCTCAAACGTTAACATTAAACCAAACTACCATGATTACATAATAATTACAGACTCTAAATTGATATTCTCCTTCGTTACATCAAAATACATACATATATAAAATTAATAATTAAATATATACGTCTAGCAAAATTATATATAAAGGAAAATCGATATTTTCCCTCCACAGAAAAAAAAGAAGACAAAAAGAAAGATCAGAAATTTTAAAATAAAGCGGGATATTGCATTGGAGCCGCGACGTGCCGACGATCCAGGTATCGAGCAGAGCACAGTACAGTTCTCCCTCTCTTTCTCTCTTATATTCTCTCTTTCTACCTCCGCTGCCAGCTAGAACATCCCACACCAACCCCCAGAGTTAGGGGAAAGCCGTACAGACGGCGACAAAAATATTTACATATTGCATGCCTATATAAATCCTAGAGTTTTTGTTAATAATAATATCGCGAATTGTTGGTAATAATATCGCCAAAAAATGATAATAATGGATAATAAGTTCGCGTCTGCATGTTGAAGTTACGAGGTCACACAATAAAGTGATAGATAATGGAAAAATGTACAGGAGAAAATAGAAATTTGATCGCAAATTTCTTGTTTTCTCTTTTTGAGAAAGGTAGATGACAGAAACAATTTCAAGAGCTTTAAAATAGTTATAAATAAGAGTAAGAAAATAAGCTTGCCGCTATTCCAGCAAAATGTAAAGTTTTATTCAGGGATTTTGGGACATTTGTTATACATGTGTTACAAATAAAAGTTTTTTTTTTGTTCATAATGGAAAGGACGCAAAAGTCGATACAATACCCTAAAATTATTATAGTACACTTATACAACATTTTCCATCAATAAATTCGCTATTCCGAACACTTTGAGCAAATGGATTCATCGGTTAAGGATCACTTAAACTTTTGTTATTTGTAACAAAACTCCAGTAAAATTCTGTAATTAAACAAAGAGGAAAATGGAATAAATAATATAATGAAAGAGAAAAGATAATGATTAAATGCCTATATCAATAAAAGTAATATTTCAATTAAGTTAGAGTTAATTCATAAAACTCGAAATCGAGATAAAAATAAGAAAGGCGTATGAATTATGAGAAATATAAAAAAAACAATTTCAGAAAGGAAATAAGATAGGTGCGA
The DNA here is from genome assembly GCA_029619315.2 of Dynastes maya. NCBI lineage: Eukaryota > Metazoa > Arthropoda > Insecta > Coleoptera > Scarabaeidae > Dynastes > Dynastes maya. The sequence continues at coordinate 51,959,145 of JAROYE020000004.1, read as the reverse complement.
AAATAATAAACTTTAAGTCAAGAGTTCATAGTTGCCTATATTCTAGTAATATAATAATGTGAATGATTTAAGTATTAAGAATAAAAGTTGGACTAAAGTAGGAGTGCTATTATTTTTCTTTCAAATGTTTTTTAGATAAAGAATAGCATCCCCTTCCCACCAATATTTTTTAAATATATATAACTGTTAAAATTACAATAGATAAAAAAATCTTTATGTAAACCTTACATACCTAGATATCACAGGAATCAGTATATACTAGTTGAATGTTTTTGAGTTGTGCCAATTACAAGTATTTATTAGAAGTATAAAAGATAAATGTCAAAAATAAATTTAGATATTCTACAATTAAAAAAATAAATATTGTAAGCAATTTAATTTCAAAGAATTTAATTCAATTAAATTTAAATTATAAAGAGGTTAGATTTTTTGTTTAACATAAAACTGTGTATCAATGCAACTGTGCATTCAAATTAATGTACAGAAACGTTTGGCTGCACTTGTATACAAGATTACTCTACTCTATAAAATAATTATTAAATTTCTAAATTTAATATATATATAATCCTACTGGTCAAAAATTAATTAAACTAAACCATCAGACAGTTATTAGAAATTGGTATAAAAACACTAATTAATTAAGTAATTCCTTCTACAAAAAAAAATATTTTACATAAGCTCTTAGAGCCGAATACTTTTCCATTTGAATTTAAAGGTTCATGAATAAAAAGGAAGTCAAACAAAAAATAGCCACTCTTAGAAAACACAAATAATTTTTTTACATTACATTGCAAATGGAGAATCTAGAATATATTCACTCATTACTGATTCATGAACATGCTTATGAGCTTTTATTTTTATTAGGGAGAAAAATCAATATTTCCCCTTTTTACTATATTTGTAAGCAAAATTTAAGCAAAACTGATCTCGAAATGATATTCGCAACAGAAAATCTTGTAAAACAAAAACTAAACTCACCCTTGATCCATCCTATCGACTGGATTTGGACCACCCATTTGTGCGTGCATCATACCATGTCCAGGACCCATTGGTCCAGGCATCGGATGACCAGGTCCTGGTCCAAAAGGTGAACCTGGTGGCATACCGAACCCTGGTGCACCAAAAGGTTGTCCCGGTGAGACGAAATGGGGATTGCCACCAGGTCCACCGACAAATGGTGGTCCCGATGACCCAGGTCGTCCAAAAGGTGGCCCTCCTGCGGATGGCGAGCCGAAGGGGCCGGGTCCAGGGCCATTGTAAGGTGGTCCGGCACTATTTGGGGGAGGTGGAAAGCCTGCATTTGGCTGCGGGGGTCCGGGAGGTCCCGGTGTCGACGATCCGGAAGGCGCTGGTGATGCTGTGTATTGCGGTGTGGAAGAACCCGGCGGCGGACCTTGATAGGATGGAGCCCCCGCCGGTGATCCCGCCCCAGCTGGGGGACCTTGGAACGGCGAGGGCCCCTGGAAGCCCGCCGCCGTCGGAAACGAGTTAGCAGAGTTAGGTGTAAAGTTTTGGGGCTCCGAGCCGGGCGGCGGTCCCTTCCAGGTCGTAGCGGGGTCCTCCAGTGTGACAGGCAGCGTGATTGGGGGCGCAACGCGGCGGTTAAGGCCTGCAATATAATCCATATGCACTTATTTAAAAATTGCCGGCATATACAAAATTGCAAGGTTAGGAATTGTCAAGATCCTAACCTCAACAATTATCGTAAACGTATCAAAACTAAAAACAACGGTATAAAGACTGCTAGAAAACTTTTACATTTTGTTTTTCTCTGTGCAGCGCGCCCTTGCCTCATACTTCATATACGACGGAAGAAAGATTCGAATTTATCGAAAATAATATCACTGATACGGCACTGCTTTTCAACGATGATACGACGCACGAAATTTTCACCGTCTTCGCACAACAATCAACGAATCGTAGCACTTTTCGCGTAGACATTTTACGTTTCGAAATAGACGACATCGTAATTGAAGAAAAACGCGATTTATCCGAAACGAAAATGTCGTTCGTAAGCGGAACTACCCAAGAAACACATCGAGTAAACACTGCTCGGGCAAATCAAACGATAGCGCATGTTTGACTACCGCCATTTTCCGTATACACAAACAACAGGTATCTGTCATACCGACGTGTTTAAAATACACTCGAAAAACACAATAAGGGTTCATTCAAGTTATTTTGGTTAAATTTATTGCATTTCGGGATAATTTTAATAAAAATAAATTGGGTAAAGCGATAATCTATCAATAAATAATAGGAGTGCGTATAGTAAACAAGAATTTTGCTGTTATTTAAACTGAAATCCGAAGTTTTGTGTCATCGTTTTAATTTTCAATTGGAATTTAAATTTTAGTTTGCGAATTGTGCATTTCTTTTCTTATTCGTGGTTTGTTTTCAATTTTATAGAAGGATGAATTACAGTAATATCGAGACTCGTAACTGTATGCATTATATTTTCAAAGCCCACCTTTTCCGGCTATGCCGCTTGATTTCTGCTTGTGATTCGTTATAGAGTAAAGGGTCAACTAATTTTCTTCTTGGGTCGTCTGCAAAAATTATCTTGCGAGAATCCACCAAGCGCTGCCATTTTTATAACAGCGTGACGCGATTAATACGAGTTGCAGCCGAGGCGTACACTGCCGACAGCGCTCCAGCCGCCGTAGATGAACGTACACACATTCCACCGGCTTCAAATTCGAACACAATGTACAACGACGACGGCCGCACATCAACAAACACACGACGAAAACTGTACACAGATACACACCGAAAACAACTAAATAACTAACTAAAACTCTCTTTGTATGGGACGCGGATACCGTGTTTCGACCAGCCGAGGCCACTACTCGCCGGCCCTTTTTTTCGTCCTCCTAATTTATCGAGGGGGTTCTTCTACGGTGCGTGTAGTTTTTTTTTCGTTTGTAAGTCTTCCATCGCGAACTCAGTCAACAGTAGTTGACAGTGTCACCCTAAAAAATCAATAAAGTTCACCACCCCTTCAGCCCTTCCCCACCCTGTGCTCATTCAGGAACATCACGACCGTAGTTACCGCACGAGTCAAAATAAAAGCGTCGCCGTTTCTGACACAGATATGCGTGTGTCGCGTTGAATAAGAAGAAGGGAAGGCGTCCAATCGTACATTGCATAGGCGTCACTCGGCTGTCACTGGCCGCTTTGCCACGTCTGAATCTGAAGTAAATAGAGTAAACTTGCTGGCTACTATTAGTAGCGGTTAATCGGGCCCGACTATATGAACTGTTTAGTTTTCTATACGTCCGTGACTCTTTACAACCGTTCGTTGGTCCGAACCGTACAATAAAAAAATCGCAAGTTCGCCAAGAGAGGCCAGAAAAGCACATTGCATAGTATAGTAAAGTTTGTAGCGGCAGCGGTAGTAAAACAATAGAGGGGATAACTTGGTGACAATCGACATCAAAACTTACAAACGGGAAAAAATCACATATATGTACACGCTCATACTCATCCATACAGACAGAGAAGGAAAACAATACCATTCGTTTATTTTATTCTTGATATCTACACATTGAAAAACAATTTTTCATCCGTTGCATTTATGCAACTCTCGCTTGTATGCATCCTGTTCAGTGACGTTATGTATTTTATAAATGAGGTAGGAATCGGGAGAGAAAAAAAAACAAAAGCGACATAACCTCACGTCAGTTCAAGGCTGATAAAAATGGCAACAGCTTCATTCCGCTGACCTTGCAACTATTACATACATATGTATTTGTTCGCGCACACACTGGCATGTGTGTATTTTTTATATATTGTAGATATTTTTATATGTGCACGTGTATGTGCAGTACACCTCCTTCGTAGCAAGTGACGCGATCTGATATGATCCAAGATACGAAAGAAAATAATAAAACCTTACACCCTCTCTCTTTCTTCTTTTTTGTTTTTTTTTTTTTTCAAAATCTAGAAGGACTCAAGTTTTTTTTATCGAAAATTTGAATCATTTCAATTTTTTATGTACATGAAGAACATTTTATTTTAAGTGTTCATTTTTTATCGATTGTTCTCCCAAAATTAAAAATGAATCATGTAATTAAAGAATACAAAAAGTGTATATGTTCAAGTAAGGTGAAATAATTAACAACTTTTAATTTTTAATGTAACTATTGCTCATGTCAGTGTGAAATTTTGAATACCTTTTTTTCAATTTTGTGTAGACGTAATGCGGGGTCTTTTTTTTTATCGATTTTATATGTTGCAACGCCTAGTATTTACTCAACCACCATTGCACACAAATTGAAAGGTAGCCTTACAAACCAGTGGCGCAGTTAAATACATTTATTTTTGAAATAATTTATTGAAAAGCAGTATCATATTGTATATATGTATAAATAAGTACGCACCATTACTACCTTCGTCATTATTTCATAATTACATGAATAAAATAATAGTGCTTTTCATGTTGAGTTATGTGAATTAATACCAGAAAGACGAATGACACCTTCAAAGGGTATCATAAACTTACGTGCATAGAAATCGGCTCACTGCATGCTTTTGAGTTTAATTGTATTTCTTTTAGAAATTATACCTCAAATCAAAACAAAACTTATATAGTTTGGAAGAAGATTTAATGTGGTTTGACATGTCTCTAGATTTATTGAAATTTCTTTAATGCTAAGTTAAAAATTATGAAATTTAATGAATGAAACAAACTATTATTTTATTGCTACAAGTAACATGATTTCTTGAGAATCTACTAAGATGATAGCAATAACAACATAAATTTATCGCATACGATTAGGCATAGAGCGAATCAAGTTAGATACTGTTTCTTGGTGATGATGACCTGTCACGCGGTGGTGGTTCAGTGATGATTTGGGGTTGTTTTAGCACTGCTGTGACCGGAGATCCAGTAAAAATCGACGATATTATCGACGAATACTAGAAAAGAACGCTGTGATGTCCGAATTGGTTAATTGGTGAGGATTTCGTATTTGCGCTTGATAACGACCCCAAACAGACTGCACGAATCTGCAAAGATTGTCTAACGTCTCAAGCAGAAGAGAACGTTCTGCAAATCATGCACTTGAACCCGCAGAGTCCGGATTTGAACCCCATCGAATTGCTGTGAGATAGCTTGACAGACGAATACGAAAAATCTGTCCAACTTTGAAAGAGCATCTGTGACGACTTCTCCAAACGGAGTGGAACAACATTTCCGGTGAAACTCTAACCACGAGTCGTCCGAGAAGTATTACAATCCAAACGACTCTATTTCGATGAGCAAAAGATATAGCCTAATATTTTAATCAGAATGTATTGTTTTATTTTTTATTGCTTCTCGTTATTTATTTTTTATTCATAGTAATAAAATTTATTTTCTTTTACATTACCGTTTTTATTCACATTTGCAATAATTCACTAGTTGTCCTAATTTCAATGACCGATAGTGTCTTGGAATGATCTTTGAAGCCACTAGGATCAACAGAGAGAGATATTTTGTCGCAACTAAAACTAAATCTATACTTTGCTATTTTAACCAACATTGTACAATTGATATATGTAAGAAGCAGCAACGGTATGTAATTTAGATAACTCTGTATATTTAAAATTTTAATCTGTTTTGCTTGTTGCCGCAAAACATTTAAGAGGGTTGAAATCTAGCTGTTTATCATTTTTTTGTTCATTAAAGAGTAGAACACTATACATTGGAATAACTTGACATAATTTTATTGTTAAGGAAATGTGTGTCAAACCGTATGCCGTGAAAGATTTGGGTGTGTCACCCTGCGATAATACACGCCGCGATTTATTGATCAATTAATTGAACAAGTTGATCTTCGATTTTATCGTATCGTATAAAACAGCAAAAATCGCTTCGATTTCTTGAACAATTTATCGTACGATTAATTGAATTGAATAGAACATGCTCTATTTTTGGCACGATTTTTCACTAACCTTGCTGTTTTAATACCAACCCAGTAACAGAGAAATACCTACGAATTTTGTTTTGGTGTTTTGTAAAGTGAAGTTAAATTTCGAAAATTTACGGGGTTTGATGTAATGGATAATTTGAATTAACTAACCGAAACTGAAATAACCAAACCTATAGCTGTGCCTATATCAAAACTACCAAAACATTGAACGAAAGCAGATTGCCAATATATTTTTACACGAAGATGAAAATGTCCTATTTAATAACTCCGCCGTTCAACTATTAACGAAACTAAATGAGTATTTACGATCGTTAAAAACTGGTTCAATTAATTGTAGAATGTAAAACGGCATATTTCTATCGATTTCTCGGCCAAGAACTTGGTCAACTAATTGGCCGATAAATCGCGGCGTGTAAAACAGGCTTAATAAAGTACATAATTTTGTTGGAACACTGCGTTAAGGGATGAATAAAAAATGAAAAAATAAATAAAAAAGAGTTTAAAATTAAAATTGTTTATTTAAACATTTTCTATGTCCTCTGAGTCCAAATTAATTACATCATTATCACTATCACTCCTATATGCTGCATCATTCTTGTCATTATTACTACTTTCGCTATTTGGATCTTTCGAGCTAGTTGTCTTTTCAGCTAGAACTTTTTCACTCTGTTCTTCAGGAGGCGATTCTTTTTCTGACAATTTGTCATTTTGCACATTATCCTTTCCTAAATTATTTTTATCTATACTAGAACTACCATTTTTATCACTGACCACATTTTCTTGCTTATCACCACCATTCACTTCATCCGATTTACTTTCTGATCTGCTAATAACTTCCTTTTCTTTACTCTTTCTATGTAGCCTCTTTTCTTTCTTCCGACTACCTTCCCCTTCAGAATCACTTGATGTTATTACGATTTCCTCGTTTTTTGGAGAACTTAAAATAACTGCAGTATCATCATCATCATCTTCAATTGTTTCGCTCTTCTCAAGTGTTCCACTTTTCTTATTTATGCTTTCCAGAGCCAACTGTGATCGTATTGCTCGTGCTCTAGCTTGCAACTCAAGTATTTCTAAAACGTTCATTAATTTATCACTTTCATTTTCTGTGCCAATTTTTACTGTGGAATTATGTCCTTTTTCCTTTTTGATTTCTTTTTTCTTTTTGTCTTTATGTGGTTTTGTTTTATTATTTGTATCTGAAATGAAATATTTATGTATTGCCAGATTGGAAAATAGTAATGCAATTTACCTTTTTTAACACTTTCATTATTAGTATTCACGCTACCTAATCCAAAGTCATCATCCGTATCGGAAATATCATCTAGAGAAATAACGTCAATAGGTGGTTGTTCTTGTTCAGATTCAGATGAAGTTGAAACTGTGTCTATGTTGTCACCATTTAATATATGCCTCAATCTTTTATTTGATATTCCAAGTAATTCTTCCAGTAATATTGAATTTACTTCATCAATATCCAAATTCTGTAATAAATAAGAAACACATCTTATTTTTAAATTAGTACTAATAGGATATGTATATATAATACCTTCATAAAATCTGGTGCAATTGCTTTGATTTTCTTAGGTTTGATCAATTTTAAAACTTCTTTCATTAACCTAATCCGATCATTCGCATAGTAAAATAACTCATGCTCACTTTCATCGCCTGATTCTGTGGAATTTACATTTGTTTTCTTAGATTTCTGCTTTGTTGACATGTTTTAAATGAAATGTTTCACTAGAAAGCAACCATAACCTTTAAATATGACATTTGTTTTGGTTTGCTTGAGCAGGGATCACAAACCGTTTCCGTTTAAAAACGTCAAGGTATCACAGCATTCAATTAATTCAACTGCTCCAAATTGTAGCACAAAATTGCAAACCCGCTATTTGGGTTGCATAAGTAAAGTAACTATTTAAATTGGGTGCTATTTTATGGGAATATTGAAAACAAAATGAAATCCAGGAAAACAGACTGGATGCAGTAAATCAAAAAGCAGAGTTTTTAGGTATGATATTCAGTAATTTCTTTTGTATCATTGGAAGTTTTAATTTTCCATAATGAAATTGTTAGAACATTTTTTCTTGATTTTGGGGTGCTATATAGAGTTTGCCAAGAAATCATTAAAAAAACTTATTTTTTGCTTTTTATTTTTGAAAAATAGTATGGGTTTACTGTGTAACCGGTGGGATATGTGGTATGATAATAAAAGAAGTAACCACTTGTCCAACTCTTTACCTACAAGTATCAGGATATGTGGTTTTCCAGCGAAACTAGTGGACCGCAAAAGGTTAGTTTCTGATTAAACTTTTTATCGAAAGATGATGGTATTACTTATTTAATAGAAAAAAAATTATTTAACTCGTTATCATTACGTTATATATTACTCTCGCAGTCTACTGTATTTTGTATCCATTACGTAAGTTAATAATGTATAATGTGTAGAGCGGGCACTTTTTAAATTTCACAGTTGATTTAAGTTGGTAGTTCCGGCAATAAGAGACATATACCCATACCACTGAGACAAGGTCCCAGCGCTCTTCGATGACATCACGCTGTTTAGGTGATGTATTGCCATGCACAATATAGCTTAAGCGGCAAATAAATCGTTTTTTTGCATTTTTTTTAAGTTTTGAAGGGCTTTCGATTTAAAGAGGATGCCAGTCGTCAACTGAGCCCTTCTTCGCATCGCATTTGATTTTATTTTGGAAAAACGAAGTTTCAAAGCAAAAACCAAACACGTAACCGAGCATCGTTTTCGTCCCGAAAAATGCACCTTAATTGAAATTAGTGCATGCCGCATTATGAATGATCAAAAATCGTAAATTATTGTGTTAATTAGCTTGTTTAATTGTAAGTATATGTTGGAGGTTGTGAATGTAGCTGTACATTTAACAATTAAGCGCGGTAGAAATTATGCAATGTGTTTTTTTGGCATTTAAAAACTACTGTAACATTTAGATTTTATACCAGGAATTAAATTATTCTTTGAAATTATGAATACATACACAGTGTTCCATAAAAAAATGGTACATTTTTGTTATAACAATGTGTTATCCAATTGTTTTTCTTATAACTGCACATTAACTAGTAGCAAAAACAGTACTAGTTTGCCAGTCTAACCGATTTCGTAGGATCAATAATAATGTATGTAGTAATGGTAAATTTGAATCACCCTGTATATGAATTAAATTACTATTTTCAGTTTGCTTTTAAATATCTGCACTACACACTAAGGTATTACCCCATGTATTTAGTAATGCTTGTTTCCTTGCTTTGATTCATAAAAACAACATACAATTTTATATAGGTATTTATTAAAATATAAACAGCACAAAGCACTTCTCTTATCAAAAAATTACACATTTAACAACTAGACAATTACTAATAATATAATTAATAGGCAGTGTTATACCTTACAATCTAGATAATTGAGCCTGAATACCTCGTAAAACATTTATTAAATTGTTCGTATTTGCCTTACTATATAAGTTCGACAACAAACTGGCAACGGTGTCTTGACACAATGCAATCAGTTTCCTCCTAACAGAAAAAAAAACAAGTGACATCAAAAAACCAGTGAAAACAGCCAAGCCAAACTTACTTCTCAACATTGGTGTACAGTTCATGCATTTCGACAAACGAGCTTATAACTACAATTAAAACTTCGAAAAAATGGAATTCGTGCTGTTCCGATGTCCAAAATCTGTCAGTTGCTGAGATTACCATTAATCTAGAGTAGAGAAAACTATGGTTAGGAAAACATTCGGGAAGTGATTGATTAATATTTACTCATTATATGCCCTTATTAAGGTTTCCGTTGGTATTTCAATTGATACTAGGAATTTTGGCACTAGAGTTACGTCTGCCCTTAGTTTGGCACTTGTATGTTCTAGTTCCTTCACAATATATCCTGTAAAATGCAAGTAAATTAGGTATTAGGTATGTTCAAAATGCCAGTAGATAAAATGTTCCCATTTAGAGCACAGTGCAGTTCTCAACCAGTAGTTTCACTAACTACAACCCTACTACTAAAAATATAGACGTAATTTGCTGCGTACACAGTAAACCACTACTATACAATGGTCGTCTAAATAAATACTAAAACATTTGTTACACGTCTCGCATAGCTGTTCACATACTGTGTCCTCAGATTCTATTATTGTCTTTACATTTATTATATAATGTACCCTCGTATGTATTATTCCTTTAGGCGCATGGGCTGTTCCGTGTTAGTTACGAACGTCAAAGGTTAGACATGGGGTGAAACTACTGGTTAGGTACTACACTGTGGTAAGAGTTGGCATATACTTACCTAACGGGAAGCAGTTGCCGGAATATTTATACAACCTGGAAAGTGCCCGCACTTTTGATAGTATCTGTGTCATTTTATCATCCCCAGTTCCACTAGACCTCCTCACCTCATCCTGTAATATATTCCGCCATATCGTTTCAACTAACTTATCATCCGAATACCCAGCACAATCTATAATCGCTAATTTACATTCCCATAAGTTAAACGGTTCAGCAAAGTTCTCATATAACTAAAACAGAATCCATCAATTTAATTTATTTGAGTTTAGGTAGGATTGTTAGTTCTTGGAATTGAATGATTTCACCTGAGTAATTTCATATAAACCGGAATTCAAAGCGTTTATTGCGTCCTCAGCGTTAGGGTGACTCCCTTGCAATCCTCTGATGGCCTCCAAGATTTGCTCTTGTACTTTAGCTATATCGATTTTATCTTCTAGTTCTCGAAGAAACACACCTAAGTAAGGTGCATAGCCCACTCTATCGCTTCTCATGCACATAATGGAACGTGCTAGATATGCTAAACGATCTTGCAATGTTAAAGTATTCCTACATAAGAGAAGACGTATTAAATTTTTCATCTTCAGTACATTTTATGATCAATTAAAGTAATCAAAATTGCCATGATTCCATTAAATTTAACAGATGACATATTCTAAACAAAAAAAAAATGTTAATGAAGGCTTACCCTGTCTGAGATGCTAAATTATTTAATACTTTCGCAGCTGATGCATGATTATTGTTGCTTTCATAATACTTCCATAGCAAATCTAGAACTGTCACAGCGTCCGTGCTTTCGTGAGAAGCTTTTATCAAAAATGTTTCTAACGAGGTATTTTTAATTTTTATTATATCACCAGACATATTTTTACTAATCATCCATTCATAGACAGCTACATGCAGGAGTTCATCAGAATATTGTAAAATATTGTCGATAACATTACGTGTCTGCAAATAGGATGAATTGTACTTGTATCAGCCTATACATAGAGGGTCCCAAAACTTATTGGGGTTAGTCTAACAGAAATTGATAATGTACAAGAATCAGTGGCGGCTGGTGTAGTCTCGTTGCGAAGCTGCATTACAACACTTCGATTCCCTCGTGTATTTCCATTACATATCGTGTACATTATACTACGCAACGGAAATACACGAGAAAATCGAAGCCTACCATTTACCACACCAGTCGCTGCTGATATGAATTATAATAATGCATTGAGTTATTATGTAATTTCTCAGTTATTTTGAAAGTTGTGTGAATATTTTATTCAAAATTAAATTTTATTTGACTAGTACTTTTATCCACTGGAATAACCTCATGAAGTTTTGAGACAGCCTCTATAGTGCAGATAAGATCTGCAGCTCAATAATAACATTTTGATTATGCTTGTTGTAAAAGCTAAATTGTAATTTAAACGATTTAACGACTTGAAACTTACCAATATGTTATTTTCATTTTGTTTGTTAGCTCCCTGTAAAATAGTTTGATTATCTTGTGGCATTTGAAAACTGTCAAGCATATTGAGTATATTTTTGTAGATATCCATTCTGTAAAGTGTAAGAAACAATTATCGTTTTTATCGGTTGCGTAAGTGTTTTGGTATACCTTTTTGAATAAAACTGGTATCCATTCCTATCTCCTATCTCATTCTTCTTGTAATAATGTAAAGCTATATTTTCCGAATCAATTTTCTTAGCACACAACACGCATAATTCAATTACAGCGTGATAGGCTTTCAACACTGTGAATTGTTGACAGATTTCAAATAAATTGATATTTGGTGCAACAGAAGAGCATAATTCCAGTGCTGAACATATTAATTCCTCTTTTTCATCGGCATTTTGAAGAGCTTTTGCAAGTTTTAGGATTTCATTAGCCTATTAACAGAAAAAATATAAAAGTGCTCTAAGAGGCAGGGTGCCTCACGTGTAGCACCTCGGCTTATAACAGGCATGTCATGTTTTTTCGAAAACTAACCTCCTAGGCACATCTAGACTGTTTGGATCTACATACTAAAACAATATATAGGTGTTTCTAAAAAGTGTGGCATATCAAAGGTAGTTTGATTCATTTTTGAACTCTATATAAAAAATAGGCCTATATTTCCCTAGATTTTTCACTGTTTTCCAGATATTTCTTTTCTTTTGAAAATGTAAGGTTTATAAAAAAAATTAACGCATGTGGAAACAACCTGTATATTGCAAAATATTTTCAGAATGTAGATTCAAATGGTCTAATAGATGTGGCTATGAAGTTGGTTTTCGAAAAAACATGCCTGGCGATACTCTTGAAACACCTTATATAGCAATTTAGGATAATACCTTGGAATAAGCTGCATCTTCAACTTTGTACAGATCGGGGCAGATATCTCTTAATTTAATACTGATCGAATCAACAGAGGCATTATCTCCAAGATAACTTCCAATTAATTTCGTTATTAAAAGTGAGCATAAATCTTTGCCATATAGTAATAAGTCCTTGAATGTAGTGTTTTGTAAAATTTGTTTTTGCGAATCGTGTAATCCATCGATTAATATATGAAATTGGTGTTCGCATAAAATTTTCCACAATCCGATAACTTGACAGCAATGATTCACGAAAACCTTAAAGGCATCCAGTGAATGTTTCTCTTCCATTTGGGCATCTTGAAGAGTGTAGTTAGACATATTCATGTTAGTCTGGTCAATTATAGTATAAGCTGGCCTTCCAATTATGGAATTATTGGATCCTATTGATAATTGAGTGTTTTTATAGAAAAATAATCTCAATGCATTTAAATGGCTTAACACCAAAACACAATCTGTACTTGTTACAGTGCTGAGGAGCTGAAAAAACCATTTATTCAAACGATTACGAAAAATATTCAAATTAAATCACTTACGAAAATGTTCTTTGCTGGCGTTACAGTTTTATCGACGCAAAGCAGGTGCCAAATTGGCCGTAAAATTCTTTCTAAATAGATATAAAGACCGTTGTGCTTGGACGAATATTGGAAAGGCAAGTTTGGATCCAAACTTTGTATTTGGGATAAGTTAGGCGATATCGGATACGTCTGTTGAAGTGGAGATTGAGCAAACGAAAGACTTTGATTTGGCGATTGTGCTTGGTATGGATAATTTTGCTGAGATGCCACTGGTGTTGATACAATGTTGGGGTTAAAAACTGAACCACCTGAAACTAAAATGTAGCAAAAATTGAAGATATCATACATTTTTCTGCTTAATTTCAGAATCTTCTAAAAAAAAAAGAATGCCTTTTTATCTCCCTTTTTTGGATAGCAGCATTGAATAAAGGAATGTAAGAAGTGCAACCTAATAGAAAATTGTGTGACACTTTTATCTCGCTCTAATCTCTTTCTATGTGTGTTTCTGTACCCCCTTATCCATATTCTGCTTAGTTGTATGCTGTCGCCCCCTTGCTAGATTTGGAGAAACTGCAAATGGGAATTTGTGTTTATAAGTATAGATGTGGACATGGAAAAGTATGGGAGAAGTGACTGAAGTACATCACCAAAACACCCCGTTACTCATAAAATAAGAGTGCTGAAATTTTATTTTATATTAATTAGTATTATATATTACATATATTGCGTTAGTAAATATATGGACACTGTTGCAACGTTTGCTCGTTATGAAAGTAAAAGGGCGGGGAGTCGCGCGACGGGAATAAATCAAAATCAGTAAGAATCCAACCGCTGTTGGAGGAGCATTGCACTAGACGCTAGCCATGCATTATACCCATAGCTTATTTCTTTAATCGATCATCCTTGCCTTTTTCGATCTTTTCTCCTTGATTATTGTTGATTTGCTTTGCATGTGTCTCGAAATTATACTGTAGAATAGTTTTCTTTTTAGTTATGTTCTTATAAACTAAGAAGTCGTTAAATGGTACTACGGTAGAGGCAGTACTGCAAATATAATAATAGGCTCAAGTGAATTTTTACACATACAAACACGATTCATTTTGCCATAAAATGCCATTAATTAGACTTAGAAAATATGTTTTTGTTTTGGAATTTACATTTAAAAGTTTAGGTATTTGTTATGCACTTACTATCATTTAAACATTTAATATATTGGGTATTTGCAAATGAAAAAATGTAATCTAGTTATTTTGTAGTGAGAGGTTCAATTTGTTTTTGGAATTCATAATTTTTCCTTTTAAATTAAGGACGTTTTCTTTGTTTGATATACGAGAATATTTCATTTAATTATTTATCAGGAAATAATCAACAATTCAAGTCCATCGATGGGATAAAAATAAAGAAAGATGCATTACGTATTTCCTGAAATCCGTGACAAGTTGATACCTCGAGTACGTATGCTAGGCGACTGACTTGCGAATGTGTGCGGTTGTCTAGGGAGACTAAGGAGTGGAGAGGGCATTCCTAGCACAGGCGGCAACATTATTTGCTATATGTACGAGACTAGCGCTTATAAATGAATCCTTACCTACCCTAATATGTTAAATGTACTGCAAATGATTTACTTTGTTTGTTCGCAGTTCTCACTTTCCCATTCCAAATGTCTAAACAGCATCATCTCGATTATACTGTTTATAACAAACTACTTATGAAATATGCCTGGAATTTCAAGCCATTGTTTGTATGTATCTATCTTAGTAAAATTATCATAGATGTTTGCAGTAATATTAGATTCTAGTTTGTACTTTTCAAAGTAGAGTTATTTATAACATTTGATAAAACTACATTTTTGTTGTATAAAGAAAACAAATTTTAGTTATAGTACTGTACCAGAAATTTGTCATTTCCATTAATTTATAACATACGATGCAAAGATAGTATTTTTTCTATCACCTATTTCTGTTGCTAGTCTGTAAAAAATACTACAAAGTTGGGCCTACCAAAAAATCGTCAAGCAGAGGATGTCCATGGATGGGATTACAAAGAGGAAAAACTTTTTAAATATGCGTTTTACTGAAAAAAGTTATTCTTTACAAAAAATTCTGCTTTCCTGAAAATGTAGATTTGACTACAGACATACACTTACTTATAAATGTAATTATTGCAGCTGATACTTTTGTTTTTCAATTAAATAACAATCACTCTTTGAAATAAACAAGTAAATAAGTATTAATTCTTAACTTGAAACAGATCTAACAATCACTATTCAATATACATAGCTGTCTCCAACTTGTACACATTTTTCAACTCTTAATAAATTCATTGTAAACTTTGTGCATCATAGTGGGTATATTAATCTCATCCACCGTATCCCTTATTGCTTTTTTTAATTGATCTGAATTATGTTCTACACCACGAGCACATACCTTTTCCTTTAACGATCCCCAAAAAAAGAAATTGTTGGTGTAATATCAGCTGACTTAGCAAGCCATTCAACTTGGCCATTTCTGCCAATCCCTTTCCCAGGAAATTTACGATTTAAATGTTTTATTAATACAGCTAAATGAGCGGCACATCCATCTTGTTGCCAATAAATGCTTCTCCGTATGTCAGGGTTAATGTCGTGCAACTAAGATAATGCACACGTTTCTATCAAATCCAAATAAACGTATTGAGTTAAATTTTGTTCTAGAAAATATGAACCAATAATACCACCATAGAAAATATCACGCCATACGTTTACGTTCACGAATTTTAAATTGTGGATTCATCGCAACCCAATGTCTTGTGTTCTGAGAAGAAAGTAGAATTTTTTTATAAAGAATAACTTTTTTTTTGTAAAATACATATTAAAAAAGTTTTTCCTCTTTGTAACCCCATCCATGGACACTCTGTCTACCCAGTTGGTAGTTCTGGCAATAGTGGATATTCGTTAATTCCTTAGCATAATTGATGCGAATATGATCTTTATTGTCGGAGTCACCTTACACAATTTAAATCGCCCGCCAAATTTAAAACATTTAGCGGGTAACTAATTATATACTTGCTTCCAGATATTTAATAGGCACTGCATTTTTTATTAAAAGTTTTCGGTTTTTATTCATAATTTCTTGGCCTACGTACGACCTAATGAAACGAAGTATGTCAAAAGGAACTCACAAAAGATCGAGGTATCTTCCAGTACTAATCGCGAAATTGTAAGATTTACTCTTATTCTTAATGTATCCGACAGAGCAAAAAGATCCGTTATTATCTTATATAATTGTATCTGTGGGTTTGAAACCAAACTCACAAATTAATTTATTTTTCAAACCCTCCGCATCCATATTTGCAATTCATTGCCGCAATTTTTTCTACTCTTCTATCCTTCTAACGTCGCTTACTGGAAATCTAAATAAAGATATATTCTTTTCTTTCTTTCGATTTCATTCGAAATTAACATAAACGCACCCATGATTTTCGGTAGTCACTTTCGTATTCGCACATTTCTGTTCACTTAGTCATGATCTTATCAGCATGGTCTGCGTATGGGTGTGTAACCGGCAATCTCAGACCTAAATCGACCATGCGCCATCTATATCTCAGATCCAGCAGTGGTCACGCTTATTTACATGCGGTTATCCATCTTACTGTATTCCGTTAATCAATGCCTCAGATCAAAATTTAATTAAATATAATCTCCAATTAGATTATCAGTAATAACCTTGTTACTTACGTAAATTTGTTTGTGTTCCTTGCAAGACAGGTACTACCTTCGGCTCCCCCCCATACAAGAAAAATGCCCTCGTAGCATATTCTGACACCTCAGAATTTTGTGGATCATCCAAGCAAGCCAGGATTAAGCTGGTAGCGCATGCTTGATCACATTGCTGTAATGCGAAGAAGTTCTTCACTACGTCCGTATCTTGGCCACGACTCTCAACTAGCAATTGTCTTAACAAATCGACAGGCCTGAGTTTCAAGAATATATGAGCACCATGAGTTGTTAAAACTACGTATTTTCTGGGAGGTTGAACGTGTTGAGAAACAACGCAAGGTGGATCTGGCATATTCTTTTGTTTGGAGAACAGGAGAGGGTAACGAACCTGAAAGTACAAGTCAAGCAGTTAATTTTTTGTATTCAGCAATTTTCGCATCATAAATGTTATTTTGTTTTACGAATTCGTCCAAATATTGTAAGGTTTCTGGGATGGGTACGCTGAGGAAGGGCGAACTAACAATTGTTCCGAATTTAATCAAATAATTTGTGTGGCGCGCAGTGTGCCGATATTTTACTGTTTGCCATACTACCAGGGTCTGTGTCTCCGTAAGGCCGCAAGGTCGCGCGCCCTCTCTGATATATTGTTTAAAAATTCAATTCATAAACAAAATACGTCTCAAACGTACATATGTACGTCTAGGACGCACAATGTTCCGGCCAGTTTTCTTTTAGCTACGAGACGAGTATTGTTGTTTAGTATAGATTTTTACCGCGTTTTATATACACATAAGGAAAGAAAATGTCTAGCTATACGAAAAAGTCTGCATGCGACAACGGTAAACGCGAATGGGTGATTCACCACAAGCGGAGGGATTAGCGGCAATCGACGGCTTACGGTTACCGATGTGGTTAGTTACGAGGTAGACTGCATTATGTGCAGACGATCTTAATAAGAATTTCTAGAGTATTTATTTTTATTTTCTTCTATTTCATCAGAATCCGTTTTTATTTTCGTATTTAGAATTTCTTATTAGTTTCGTCTAAGCTTCGTAGCAACAACAAAATAAATATACGAAGCTCTCATTTCCAGGCGACCATGACTTAAAATTATTACGTGCGCTCTTGCACACAGTAGATCTACATCCCAACATTGTTAAAAGCATACTAAGTACAAACACGCGATTCGCGTCGAATCGATCGGATTCCACTCAATCCCTTCCTCGTTCTCTCGCCGTACATACATAGATATAGCTTACTTCACATTTTCCCAATGTGTATAGTGACAAGTGCCTATATTTATAATAATCTTAAAAATGAACAGAATTGTAGTGTAATATTAAAAAGCAATTTTTAATAGCTTCCTCACAACAAATTAAAATAAAAGAATTAGGTAGACTATAACCTCTTCTAAAATTGGAATAAATAACGGAAAGAAGAGCTGAAAATAGAACGTCCACGCGATGATTTTCCATGGAAATTTATAAAGAAAAAAAATAAAAAAATATGTGGAAATAAAAAAAATGCTGCCTGTGCTGCCATAGCAATACTAACTCTAGCAAAGTAGCAATGCTGACTCTAATTTATGTATTTATCACAGTAGAGAAGGATGATCCAATTAAAAAGATGTTTGGGACAAGATCAAAAGATGCCATAAGACTACATTGGCAGAGGAACGCCGTTCTCAGATGCAAACTGGGGGTGGACCAAGCGAACCTCACAAAAATATTTTGCCGGATGTAGAAGCGGTTGCTCCCCACCTTTCCGTAGAAGTTATAAATACAATTGACAGTGAAGCAATTTTTGGACCGCTTCTTCACCTCCGCCAAGAACCCCAAAACACCCCAAGCTTCTAATGCTCGTAAGTAAAAAATATAACTTTTTTTGTTGTGTATATTAATACTAAATTATTCCGTTGTTACAATAGAGGATACAGATCAGGTAGAGTTGACAACAAAGACACCAAAAAAAAAAAACAAAAGAAGACATCAGCCACTATAGAACTAGTTGCCACGAGAATTGAAAATGCACGTTTAGAGAGAGAGCACATGGAACAATTACATGGAATTAAAATGAAAATAGATAAAGAAAATTATATTATAAAAAGAAATCTGGCATAAGATACACAAATTAAAAATAGTTTTATTTTCTTTTATGGTTTTCTAAGTAATAAATTAAATGTTGCATTTAGTAGCATTGACTGATATTTAATTTGTGCGTTTGTCTATATTAATCGTAGTATTTTTCAAAATGTATTTTTTGTATTTTTATGTCTATAATGAAATATACATTTATTTTGTACTATTGCCTTTATTTGGTCACATACTACAAACCAGAGTAAAAATTAAACATAAAATTTCTAACTCAAAAATGTGTAAAATATTAAATTATTTAGTAACAAACAACAACAAATAATTTTTCATTTACATAAAAAATAGAAAGAAATAATATTGTGATACTATTGAAGATATAGATATGATATAATTTCAATACATTCTTCCATTGTAATTTCCCGGCGTTACGCTGAAGTATGTCAAACTATGCTCTAGAGATCTACTCAAATAGTTACTAACGCGCATGTACACTTCGATGAGCGAACAATTAAGAAAGCAATATGTTGCTAACGTAAGAGAATCGTTGAAGGTGCGCTGAAGTGCTATTTTTGCGCATGCGTCAAGTGATTGAACGTTCCACTATGAAACGTACATAGAGTGGCGAAACGTTAGCGAAACGCTGGCGTACGACTATGAATATGGGGTTTAAAGATCATGATGGCAGCGAAAAATTAGAATATTGTGGTATATTTAGGGAATGAATGGCTTTTCTGTTAATTTGGATCTGACGCTTCGAGAAAATTTCAATGATGCTAGTGTTTTTAAAGACACTTCAAATACAATCCAAAATAACATTTTAGATTTTCTGTTTGTTGTTTGCAAAATAGAAATTACGATTTACTGTAACGAAACTACAGATAGTGTGCACTATATTCACTACTAGTGCAATGCGTGTATTTTTTAATAATCTGTCGACAATTCTTTCTTTTTTTTCAAACATCATTGTAAGATAAAAGTAAAATGTGATCATAATTTTTCACAATCGCCCTCCTCGTGAGAAAATTACGAACTGCCACTGCATACTACAACACAGTCTTTGCTATCATTATTGAAAATTTTATTATTTTTTTAAAGGAATTCTTTTGTCAATTGCTGATTCATTAAATAGTTTTATCAATTTAGCTATTTTTATTTGAATGCTTTTATTAACTATGACTACATAATAGAAAATAACAATGAACAGATACTCATTATTAACGCTGGCCACGAGCGGTGCCGCGCATCGGCGTAGAATCAGTTCGGACCGAGAGGAACGGTAGTATTACTTCGTCTGCGGAGCAGTACGGACATTTTCGCTGCCGCTCATTTGCGCAATTGTTTATCCTAGAAAAATTATGATTTCGTTAGCAAAATGACCGCGGTCGGACAAACTTCAAAAATTTATTGCAGAAATTCCAGACTTAATATATGAAGGTGCTAAAATTAAATGTGTAATCTGTAAACTCCTGTTAATGTGTTGGTCCAGACAACATTGTCTACGACACGTAAATAGTGAAAAGCATATCTCAAAAAGAAATTGCGCACGAGGCAATGAAAAATTTATATTTAATTTATGCGTTACGTTTATCGCATGTAATATACCGTTTAATTTACTAGACAAGGAACCATTTATCTGCTTTTGGAATCACTATTCGGAGTGCAAATTACCAAGTCGAACATCGTTACGAAGAATTGTGCCATCTGCGCGCGAACATATTGAACAAAAAATAAAATCGGAGTTGAAAGATAAAAAATTGTGGTTATCGACGAAACAACAGACCGGAAGAAACATTCTGTTCTTAATGTAATGGCACGCAAATTGGAACCTCATCAATCGGCACCTTCAATTCTATTAGTCTCCAAACGAATACAACAGTGTACTGCCGAAGTAATTTCAAAGTTAGTGTTAAATACATTGGACAAGTTTGAACTTTCAACAAGCCAACTCTTGATGTTAGTGAGTGATGGTGCTGCAAACATGCTTTCTGTAGGCCGGTCTCTTAAAAAGCATTCTGCTAATCTGTTACACATTGCGTGTAAAATTCATGCTCTCAATCTTATGAGGGATAGTATCAGAAAATGTTATCCTAAGGTAGACGCTTTAATAGCGCATACCAAAGCAGTATTTGTCAAATCACCGAAACGTATTCGCGAATTTCACAGACTCTGCCCCCGTATACCAGAGCCACCAGAACCTATTCTAACTCGTTGGGGAACATGGTTGCAGGCCGCGTTTTATTATCATAAATATTTTGACAATATTAAGAACGTGGTTTTACAATTCGATACAAAGGAAGCTGCCGCTATCCAGAAAAGCCAGTCGAAATTTCAAGATAGTCAGGTTAAAGTGGTTTTAAAAATCATTCACGACAATGACTTCGGGCTAGCAGATGCAATAGAAACATTACAAAATCATGCGGTGCCGTTAGAAGAATCTCTACAAATAGTGCAACATGTTCACGCACAGCTATGCGCGATTGAAGACGCAAAAAATGTTTCTGGTCTAGAAAAATTTGAAAGTGTTTTTGAGAAAAATTCTGATTTTGGCACATTAAGACACATTTGTGAAGGTGCGTCAACAGAATCGTTAAGTTATTTGAAAGATTATTTTACTTACGCAAATATTACGTCACTAGATGTAGAACGTTCGTTCTCTGCATATAAACGCATTTTTGCCTCATGCCGTACTAGTTTTGCCGAAACAACAGTTGAAACATATCTAATATTTAACAGACATTATTCACTTTGTGATTTCACGGAGGACTCTTAAAATGGTAAGTGCGAAATTATTTGCGGCAGCATCCATCTCTATTAGCAGAATAACTCTAGTGGAACGCGATGCCTGGTTGACGCTACTGCGCGGTACCGCTCGTGGCCAGCTTTACTCATTATTCTCATTCAATTCTACTAGCGTATTTGAACGTCTTTCACAATATGTAATTGAGTGAAACTGTAAAATTCATTCCTTTAGACCATTTTTCGAAATGGTTAACTGAGCAAATTATTTGATTGCAAAATTCATTCAACAATTAATATTTCAATTGCCACAATCATTCACTAATATACGTACCTCGGCCATCGCAAGAACAGGTCCATCTAAAGCTACTGAAGTATGTGCTTCCATTAGAAGAGAACTAAAGGGAAACAAATCAGAACTAATACACCATAGGAGATCTTGGTCATTAATATTCGACACCAATATCAGATTTCTATTCCTGTAGTATCCAGTATGGACATTCCTCGGTCTTGTTATTAGTGTTGCGGAATATCCTGGAGGTAATCTAACGTGTAGTAAAGTAAGTGTGTATGGTCTAACACCCAGTTGTGTGTTGGAAATGCTAACACCGGTTAAGTAAAAACGTATTCCGGTCTGTGTAATGGCCACTAAATAAAGCTGAGATGATTCCGACAATTCCACAGCTGATATACTGACGATGGGTCGGAAATTTTGGCTATCCAAAGTCCTGCAGTAGAGAAACGTATAAATTTATTTCTTTTAAAAAACTTGCCAGTGCTTATGAGTTTTCTTACTTCACTGTATTCATGGCTTGCTGAACTAGAGACTTCTGACTAAGCCTATAAACCCTACTAAAGGATTTTCCATCTTGCCCCATGTCATACATTTCTATAGAGCCTTTATCAGAAAGAGTATATAAGATATGACGGGAGTTATCAATAGAAATTTGTACAATGCCTTCTTCTTCGAGTAGTGCCGCATTTAAGAAGGATGGGACGAGGAAGGACAAGGTAGATGTTGAGTGATTTATCTTCTTAAATCGTTTTCCAAACCAGCTACTCTCTGCCTGCAAATGAAAAAATAGAAATTAAAACAAACCATTTAAAATATTGATAATTAAAATAAGTACCTGGTAAGCAATTTCATATAATGACCCACACTTTGTTCCTAGAAATAATCTACCTGACTCTGACCCTATTATACAAGTAATAGTTGTCCCATCTGTTGGAATGGTAAAAACTGGATCTGCTACTAGCTGTATTTCGGCCAACATATCATCAGTAGTGCCATTAAAAGTAATGCCTAAAACTACGATATCAACAGCTGTAGTCAATACTAGTAAATGCTTTATAAATGTATGAAAGACACCGGGTTTAGGCAATACAAGGCCAACACTTATAATGGTATCATTAAGGCCATCAAAATATGCTACATCTCCTCCTTCTTCGTAAGTCCATAAATATATATCGCTGTCAATTGTTAACCATGCTCTGTTTATATCAGTGAACAATCCCATCATACAATGACATTGCATATCTAATATATCGTTAAGAATAAATTAAAATCAGCTTTAAACTAAACAAAAAACAAACACAATAATCTCTTTTCTAAACCTAATATGAGCACAGCTTATTATTGTCACATGCTGTGGATTAAAGGATACGTCTAAAATGTTCTGTTATTTCTGGCGGCAAAGGCACTTTATTTAATGTTTTAATTTGTGTTAGGTTTTTTGCACTTAATCCAGGAGTGCTCAGAGCAGGATAGTCATGGTCTGTTAAACCGCTGGCACTGGCAAAATTTTGCGGACTAATATTCATTAATTCTACTAAGGTGGGTGCTGCATTATCTCTAGCAAGGCATTTCTCAATCTGCTGCGAAACTAGATCTGACGAATAAGTTGTATTTCTCGTCAAATCTAATGTTTGATTCATTTTGTGTAAATTGGCGTTAAATATTCTAACCTAGAATATAGAAGATTTTCAATTAAAGCAATAATTACTTTAATTTTTAGAATTCACATAAAATACGTTCATATTATTTCAAATAAATAAAGGCGAAAAATACTTACTAGTAGGTTTTGATTTACATTTACTTGAATTTTTAAAAATCATAACAAAATGTTAACCGCTAAAGCTTGTATAATGCGTTACAATGAATTTTGACGTAAATAAATGTGACAAAATCACAGGATTTGGATTTAAACTTTCAAGCGGCTCCATCTAGTATTCAGTAATGGCGATTTACTATTGTATTTGACCAATAGGAAGACAACTACCGAATTTAAAAATGTATGTTATCGTTTGAATTTTTATGAGTATATGATTTAAATAATATTCTATTCGTATAAACCATATTGACGCATACGTATGAAATTACCAAAAAACGGGCCCGATGAATGTAATATTTTAATATATAGTTACTAAATAAAATATAATTTTTCTTTTTAATCTTTTATTTGTTTTAAGTCTTCGAACGGAGTGGAATACAAATGATAAAATTTACTTGCACTTTAACACCGTTTTGCTTGCACTAAACAAAAACAACATATAGCACATAGCACACTAACAAACAGGTGTAGTTGTAAACAAATTGGCTTAAAGCTACGTTTACACGTTTTGTTTTTTCGTTCATTTCTGCGCAAGACGCTAGCAGAGGAAGGAACGCATGCGCTGTCACTCAAAATTACTAACGTATGCGTTTTTAACCCCATTGCAAGTGATTAGGTTTGTTCGTTTGTCTTGTTCGGATTAGTTCTAGAGTGTAATAGGATTATGATCACGTGATCGTTTTGATTGCTCAGAACTACTCTAAATGGGTACAAACGAACCGTACAAATTGGCATTCGTATAGTATACATAACCTAAAAGATCGAGAATGGTGGCAATCGGCAATCACAATGGCATTAAAAAATCCTTATTGTTTATTAATTGTTGTATTTCACTTTCAATGATTACAAGGGGTCATTTTGTATGAATACGAAGTAAAGTTGGGTTAGGCATTTAATATTATGACAGCTGCACTGAACTGCATAAACTTACTCCACCTCCTGAGGAGGTGTAAGTTAGTGCAGTTCAAAACTGTCGGAAGCTACCCAGCATATACAAACGAACATCGGATTGCTAGTTCTTTTCACAAACGAACGCGCAATTCAGAAATTCGAGCTACTTCGTATTGCAGTAATTGACAAACGAACAAACCTATTGTTTCATGGGGTTCTGATTTCAACATTATTAAGCCGATTTTACACCTGTCAATTTATCGATAAATTGCAAGATCATTAAATTAATCAAATTCTAGCTCTTAATTGGAACTTGTTTCTGTTTTACATCTATCAATAATTCCGAGATCTTAAATTTAATCAATTTTTAGGTCTTAAATAAAAACTTGTGCTTGTATTACACCTGTCAATAAATTGACATGACATAAGTTGTCATGACGTTTGGTGTTCGATAGTCATCGGTATACCTTAACAGTATTTGAATTTTTGAATTATTTCATTTTATTCATAAAGTAATTATTAATATTTTTTTCGCAGTTACAGCAATTCCAAAGAAACATATCCTCTTTTGAAATCGTATCTTTGATTTTATCCAATAGTTTATTAAAAGTATCTTCAGTATCTTCTTTTTGGTATCAGCCACGGTCTAACTCATTATTTTGTTGACCGTTTTCATTCTATTATAGGGTCAGTTATCTTGGTTAACAGCAGAAAAATTTTAAATTCTAAATTCATAATACGTGAAAAAAAAATGAAATCAACACCTTTTATAGCAACAAAGATATTGTACTGGAACATTGAATCACCCGGTATACATAAAATACACGTTTATTAAACATTTAATAATTCCCAAAAAAACATACTTCCGTCTAATATTCAATTGAAATCACATTTCAACATTCTTGCAAATGTCCGCAACACTGTTTTGCCTTTTAATTTTAGGTTTTGTTGGTTAAGATTCCACAGCAATTGTAAGCCTTACATCTTCAGATTATAATTCAGTCGAGCAATATCTGCCAACAATCAGAAAAAAGTGTGTTTCAAAATTATCTTTCTTCTAGTGAGCGCTGCATGTGTAAGGAAATAGAAAAACACTATGAATAAGGTTTAATAATTTATTTAAATGATCAAACAATCAATCTTAAAACTAGTTAATAATATATTAAAACACAGTATGTAATAATTATCTTTAAGCTTAATATAAAACAGAGTCTCTATTTAAGATTACGTGATTATGTATATATATATAAAACAATCCATTATCATCAATAATACATAAGAAACCAGATCTAAATCGGATACCTGAATTGCACCTACAAATTAGAAGAGACGAACTAAAATAAAGTAATATGAGAGATGAAGATTTCTTAGCGACAATTTTAACGTTAAAAAGGGCAGGGAAAAAGATTATTTGAAAATGTAACAATTGATAAACTGTATTTATAAATATACTACGATCATTAGCTTATTCTAGCGACGTTGCAGCTTAAGTTCGGTTTAACCCTCTGCACATCATTCGTGATTGATTATGAATATGAAATTACTGTCATGGTATAGGTCAAACAATCTAGTGGTAATAGCTTAGTATAGCTTGTGTACGGTAAGATAGTTAACACTTAACAAAAAAATGAAATGACTAACGTTTCAACGCCATTTTTTATCCTATCCTGCAGCAAAGGGTCGAACCAATAGAAATATTATTACCAGAGTATGCATGTATATGAACTGACAAGTGACTAAAAGAATAACAAACATTATTTGCTGATAATCTCACTAATGTAGAAATATCCTAACGGTTCTATTAGGCTAAACTTCTTAGCGGACAGGCCTTCTCAAAAAGTTAACAGCATGCATAAGTTCAAGTGAAAGGTCTCCAAGTATTACCCAAAAGACATTTCTACAATGGACATCAGCCTTAAAAATCTACGCTAGACCGGTACGTCTATTTGAATCAAAATATTGAGAACTATTGCAAAATATGTAAATGCAGTGCAATATACATGGAAGCATGGTTTTATTTCTTGTTTAAAACGCAGCTGGAAGTAAAGGGAATTGTAAAGGCAGTTTTACATTTGCTTTTATATTGTAATATCGTATTAAAAGTATTAACATCACTATTAATCTTTTTAAAATAACATAAAGTCAATATCTTTGAAACGATTAGTGGAAATTTATCAAAATTAATTATCATAAACTACAGAGTATATGTTACGTATATATCATAGAATTAAAATCATTCTAAAACAATAAAGTTACATAAACGATCATATTTTTAATTTACAAGTTTCTACACCTCCTCCATTTTTATCTTTTTGCAATAATTACGTACTTACAACAATTTGGCACTTTAAAATAGTAAAATGCTCTCTCTTTCTCGCTAACATAATGTACAGTATTATAGTACAGGATATTTATATAAATTAATCACAACAGATAATAAAAATAAAGTGATATTTCAAATAAAACAACTATTTATAATAAACATTTAACAAAAAAACTTCCCTTTTTCGTTTAACAAAATACATATTATAAATTAAAAAAGAAGAGTTGCTTATTTCGTAACGTTCAAATGTTATTTTATATGCAATATTTAATATTTTCTATTCTTTATGTACAGGATGATTCAATGTGAAGATGACATCTTTTTCTATACAAATATGAAAAAATTATTTTTTTTTTGTAAATGCAGTGAAATTCATTTATGTAATTGAAATATTCTGAAAATTTATTTAGATTAAAAAGTAACATCCACTACGACAATAAATTGTTTCAGACACGTGTTTTTAGTTTTATTTTACCTCACTTTGAATCACCTTATCTTTTTAAATATACAATTTAGTAAATATAAAATTTGATATTAAATATTAAGGCACATATTATAATTCATTTTATACAAGAGATAATGATGAAATATTGTTGTATATCTTACAGATTTTGTTTAATACTTATATCTATGAAAAATTCATTTTGAACGACTAAAATAACGTCTGAGTTTTACAAAATTTTACAACGGTCGTGTAAAGTTAGCCGGGAACATGCCCTTTTCACCCGAGGTCTCTTTGATGCCCATTAGCCAGCCTTCCTCCTGTAATGAAGAAAAAAAAATGAGGTAACATTAGCTGGTCTAAAGCAACAGAGGGAAATTTTAAAATTCTACGGTACATACCTGTTCCTCAGGGTCGTCATACTCTACAACTTGAATGATTTCACCAACATCGAATGATAGTTCATCTACATCCTCACGATTGTATTTGTAAGTTGCCTTTACTCTATATAGAACACCTGGTGGTAGATTATCTGTACTAGCACCTGTTAAAACAATGTAGTGTATTAAATTCAAAATGTTAAATTGAATAGCATCTACAATTTTCTGAGAATTAATTAAATATATCAGGTAATATTTCTATTTTATTTATTATTCCATTTGTCAGTATCTGACTAATAGCAAAATTATATTCGGCAATAAAGAGATTTATTATACAGGGTGTTTACTGTAACACTCGCTAAACTGTACAAGCATGTTCTAGCAATAATAACTATAAAAAAAGTTTATGTACTCCATAATCCTTGAATGAACTCAAACGAATGGATTGGCCAAGCAAAGTAAAAGTCATCGGATTGTTGTAAAATCCAACAACAAAATTGTAATCTAGAAAGGTAACCACTTGTGGTTAGAGGAGTATCCCTTGAATTGAAGTTTTGCAATTTTTGAAGTGATTCGGATATTATTATCGGACTTGCAATTAATAACATATCACTGCAGTATCAAAGTCACGTGAAAGATTTAGGTCTCTTTATAGGCTGAGATGATCTGAAGTTTAAACATCATATTAATATCTGTATCAGACGTGCTTACTGTAACTTAAAAATAATATATCCCTATCGGCATTCTCTTGACGTTTCCATTAAGAAAATGCTGTGCGATTCCTTGGTGTTATCGCATTTTAATTTCTGTGATGTTGTTTACGGAAGTTGTTTGGACCAGATTGATTTACGTAGAGTTCAGGTGGTATAAAACGATTGTCTCGGGTTTATATACGGAATAAGGAGACGTCAGAGATGGTTACATTTTATCTGTTTCGTCCATGAAATTTTAAATACCGGTGTCCCGGCCTATTTATCAAACAAAATAAAATATCGCACGGACGTACATAATATCAACATCCGCAGAAGGGATGTTATACATATACCTAGGCATCATACGCAGCTGTTTAAGAAGTTTTAGTTACATTTCGGCACGGTTATTTAACTCACTTACCCTTGGCATCAAGCAGTTGCCATTCAGTGCATTTAGATGAATAGTTTTCAATAATTTATTGAATGAGCAACTTTCTGGCTTGATATTTTGCTTCTGTAACATTATATTTTTTTCCTATTACAATTTTTGGGTCACCATTAATAGCAGGAAACCTCTATGGTTTACTGAAGATTCCAATTTAACAGGCCCGTAAATTTTTTAGCCTTGGACTGAAATTTATATACATAATAATAATTTTATTTTAACATTCAAAATGTATTTCTTCTAACTAAAAAAATATCACATTGATGATTGATCTAGTTAGTGCATGTTGCTGAAATTGAAGAAAACTTTAAATAAACAAACTTGCTGGTAGTACACTGGTATGTATGTCCACTAGAGGCGCCGAAATGCGGTTCTACGTCCATGGCCATTCTATCAAGTTATTCTATGAACAAAACCGTATTTGGGGATTTCAAATATGTGACGTTCACACTCGTAAGTATTCTTAAAATGTCATATTATAGGGTTGAATTAGGTAACTTTTAAAATTTCAAAGTTATAGTTAATAGTACACGCTTGTACAGTGTGACCAGAGTTGTAGTAAACATACTATACAATGCACAGTTCGAAACTGCTGATATAAAAACTGTACGTACTTCTAATCTACATAAAGAATAAATGTGATGAAAAAACAAAATTTCTCATATTAGTAAGGTTAAAGGTTAAAAAATAACACTAAAAAGCAGCAATAGCAGTACGAAAAGACACTCTAACTTACCGACCGGTATATCGTACAATTCCTCGACTGGTTTAGAGGTTTGGTTTGCATTACTATACGCGTGCGCCGTACTCTCGTCACCGCTATCTTGCGTTTTCGACGTAGGCGGTGTTGATGCGGCTCCGTTAACGGCCTCAACACGAGCTTCAGCCACGTTTTCGTCGGGAGGATTTGCGTCATCGTCGTGGGACGCTGAAACTGGGATTTCTGATGAGACGCGAGCGTCGGGCGTCGTCGTTTTCGTCGGCGTTACGACGGCTGGCGTCGACGCGACGGTCGTAGTTACCGGCGCTTGTTGCGGAGAGATGGCGCTAGTTGGCGTTACGGGAGTAGCCGGTTGTGTTACTGGCGTGGTAGGAGTAGAAGGTGGCGTGCTATCAGTGGATAACCGTGTCGCAACGGGTTGTTTTGCGTTTTTAGAGGGTTCTGGGGGTTCGTTAGCGCTAGGCGAGGAGGAAATATCATCGGCTGCAAAATATAGGTTTAGTCAGGCATAACAACAACAACACAAAAACTGACAAAACTAAAATGGAAGTATAGAGCTTCTTTTTAATTTGCTAACGAAAAAAAAAATTTTAATACAAAAAGTATTTTTAAAAATGGTGACTTGTGAAAAATAAATATACTGACTAGGTACCAAAAAACTAGTTCATGAAGCCATCGACAATTATTATGTAATTTCTTTTAAAAAATTCCGTTGATATTAGTTCAAATGAGTAAATTTCTGCTATTTCTTGTTATATTTATTGACGAAAAGAAATAAGAGTTAGTGCTTGCATGAAAACCTAAAGAGGCCTTATTAGATACAGCGAGTCCACATATAGATCTAACTATGTACATTTATAAATTTTTTATTTTCCATTTTTACATAAGAAATCATGTAAAATTTTGGATGGAATGGAAGAATCCCTATAGATAACAAGTCGTTTTTCTGATGGTGTATAATTTGATACTCACACTCGCACTCTTATCACCTTAATTTATATCAATAGAATCATATAATCACGCATGCGTACTGGAGCAAATGAACAACACCAAATGCGAGGTTGCCAATTGCAATCTCGACTTAACTAAGTGTTTAACGGTGCAATGTATTTGGAATTAAACAACATTAAACAACATCCAAATGTCATATGAAAATTTCAACAGCATATGAAATAACTTTTACTTATACTATTTTAGGTGATTCTTAAATAAATGGTGCTACTCCTGACACAATCTTGTTTCTTCTTTTTTAGTTACTCAGTAGATTTACTTAACATTCTGATTATCATAAAGGATCTTTCAAAATAAGCAAACTTTTTTATAAAGATTTTTTTTCTGTTAGTAAACTAATTTCGATACGGATGATAACGCATGCGGAAGATCTACGCCTTGCAGTGCTAAGCAAACGAAACTGGCGATTGAGGGTGCACGAAATAACAGGAGACGCGAACCACCGATTTCTGTAACCACCACAAAACGCCGCTTAAGAAAAGCCGATCTTTACGATCATGTTGCGGTAAGAAAACTATTGCTGCGTCGTGGAAACCGCCAAAAACGACTACAGTGGGGCGAAAATAATATGAATTAGACAGATGAAAATTGGAGAAATGTCCTTCGGACTGACGAATCCAAGTTCGAAGTGTTTGGTCAGAAGCGCAGAGTTTCGTGAGATATACGAAAGACGAAAGGATGTTGCGCGATTGCGTCGTTCTCACAGTAAAACACGGTGATGGTTCAGTAATGGTTTGGGGTTGTTTTAGTAGTGCGGAGACCGGAGATCTAGTAAAAATCGACGGTATTATGGACAAAGAAAATTATAGACGAAGACTAGAAGAGAACGTTGCGACGTCTGGATTGCGATTAATTGGGGAGAACTTCGTGTTTGCGCTTGATAACGACCCCAAACATACTGTGCGAATTTATAAAAATTATCTAACGTCTGAAGCAGAAGAGAACGTTTTGCAAATCATGCTCTGGTCCCCGCAGATCGGATTTGAACCCCATCGAATTACTGTGGGATGAGCTTGACAGACGAGTACGAAAAATTTATCGAACTTCGAAAGAGCACCTGTGGCGACTTCTCCAAACTGAGTGGAACAACATTTCCGGTGAAAGTCTAACCAAACGATGAGCAAAAGATATAGCCTAATATTTTAATGAGAATGTTTTGTTTTAATTTTTTTATGTTATTTCTTCTTCTTATTTGTTTATGTTTTTATTTCTAGCAATAAATTTTCATTTTCTTTTGCATTATTACCGTTTTTATTCACTGATATCTTAGTATTGCCAAAATTAGTTGTTAATTATTCCGCCTGATTTTCTATTACGTACAGAAAAGTAATGTTTTTGCATAATTATCGTGGTTTTAATGCAATGCACTTATTTCAAAAAGCATTCCATATTCCATAAAATATTTCTTTTCCAATTTGATGCCAACTTTATAGCGGTCATTGTAAATATACAATCATAATTTGTCGAAATGTTTTGGCCAAACCTCGTATATCTACATAAACGTATCACATTACCAGATTAGTTAAAATTAGAAATATAATTATTAAAATATATTTATAATATACGTTACACACATTGCCAGATGTCATTATTAATAGTGATTAAACTGGCAATATTTATATAGATGTCATTTCCAGCCAATCGGCTTTTAAAGGAGTAGCCTACGTCGACGACTTCATATAGGGAGCTGCAGGCCTAGTAAGCATTCTTTTTCTGCATTTGAATTGGTCACCTTTTTGCATACAGATGTGTTTATATTTAGAGGAGACAATTGA
Organism: Dynastes maya; assembly: GCA_029619315.2. Lineage (NCBI taxonomy): Eukaryota > Metazoa > Arthropoda > Insecta > Coleoptera > Scarabaeidae > Dynastes > Dynastes maya. Next base: position 51,926,735 of record JAROYE020000004.1, on the reverse strand, counting down.
GATATGTTGAATCATCGCCAGGTATAAGTTTATTTATAAATTTCAAAAATAAAAGAAATATGTACATACATACGTCGTGGTAATTTCAACCAGCTCGTTTATGTATAATAGAAATAGAAACTGTCATAATTAGTACACTTTTCCGGTTGAGTAAGTCACCATTTTTATATACGAATAATAAGAAATTGTTCATTTCATATAGAATACTCGTTAATGCATAGAAGTTTTTTTATCGTTTTAAAGTTTTTCGTTTTCAGGCGAAAAAAGTTCAATAGGTAACTCGGAAAGTTGAATTAATTTTATAGAAAGCTGGTTCGACTTAGACAGAGAGGCGTTTTTTGAAAGTGTGTAATACTTTTTGTTTTGAATGCCAATCAATTTTTTTAATAAAAGATAAATTTTATTTTATACTCGTGTTGGTACTTCAATAGAAATTGGTGCAATTTTCAAATACTTTTTGAAAAACAACAAACAGCACACAGAATTTTAATTTATTGTGGTACAACAGAATTTTGAACATAACCTCAAATTTAGCAGTAATAATTGATTTTTAAATAAAAGATAAAGTTTATTTTATACTCGTGTTACCACTTTCATTGAAAACGTTCTCAAATATTTTTTAAAAGACAATACATGTAAATACTGTAGATTACACAACATAATTCATTTTTAGCGGTACAATGGAATTATGAACATAAGCTGATATTCGTTGGGGTATATTGATTACTTTAGCAGTGTTGTCAACTGGTGGATAATTGTCCGATTGTCGGACAATTTTATCTCCTTGCCGATTTTTTTTTGGAGTCCAATGTAAAGCGGATATTTACGGATTACGATGTTCGATAAATTCTAGTTTTATTAAATGTGAAATTTAAAATATCTATGGCAGGCGAAAGTCATTTAGTGTTTTCATTATTAAAATATGGTATTCCACACATTACATGCATAGGTATTCATGTCACATCATAAAGCTTGCATAAAATTCTCTCGTTCAGTGGAACTATTGCTACGAAATACGGAAAGTTATTTCAGTAGAAGCTCTTTGAAGCAGATTTCTAACAATTTCTTAAGGCAAAATTTCACAGAATATTAACACCTGCTACAACAAGGTGGCTATCAATGAAAGCCTATGTTGGCCGGGTGATTAAACAATATGAGCCCTTAGAAGAATACGTTCAAGATTCAAGTATTTTTTGAGACTCCTCAGTAACTACTGAAGAGATGGCAAGAATAATACAAAATCAGTTCACTAAAATATACTTGGAATTTATGTCTTACTGTTCAGGTTTATTAACTGATTTTAATTTGCTCTTTCAGTTAGAGAAACCCCTCTTAAATGAAATAAAGCTAGAAGCAGAAAACTTGTTGATTGTTTTATGCAGTAATTTTATGGACATTATTATAACATATTTAAGAAAGTGAGAAATTTTCTCATTTGATCATTGTAACCCTAAACATTGAAAGACGTAGATATAAATGGAAAAGCAATTTTTTAATATTGTAAGAACCTAGTGTTGCTAAATCTTTTCAAACTGAATCGCTAAAAATAGTTTAGATCATTTTCCTTTATTATTGAAACACATTTCTGGCCTACAAGGTGACAATGAGATATTGAATTATTGAATTGATATACAAAACATTGATATTGGAAAGACATTTCTCAATTAAAAAATTCTGCAAACATCAATTTATTTCCAAATTAAAAAGAAAGTACTATAAAACTATTATGGCCATCAAAGATGGTTTAAGAAAAGTGTGGTGGTATAATTGCATTTATACCGTCTAGAAAAAGGTTACATTCCAAAATTTGGTTATATTTAGTTCACTACCTATTTTAGAATAAGTCTTTTATTTAATCTTTCTTGTTAAAACAGTATTATTTTTTTTTCAACTTAGGTTGTTTTTTGTATATTTTATCGGTATTACTTTAATAAATGCTGGGTTGCAATTTAATTGCTTTTTTTTATATAAAGCCTAACGTTAAACATTTTATATAACGTAAACGCACATCTTACTTTTTTAAAAGGTAGTTTAAAAAGTTCGTCTGCTTTCGAACAAAATCGGACAATTTTGATGATTTTACATTGACAACACTGTACTGATAATAACTAATTTAAGGTTATGTCCAACATTCCATTGTAGTTAAGATTACATCAGAAAAGCGAAGGTTGTGTTGCGAGTTACACTACCGGCCATAATTATTTGCCCACCTACATTTTTGTTTGGATTTTAGAAAATTATTTATTTATTGTTATTTAGGGGGTATAATTATTTACCTAGAAGTAAAAGAAAGATATCACATTAAATAATTTAGCAAAAGACTCCTCTGATACTTAGTTATCGATGGAATCTCCTTAATCCAATAATTAGGGGTCGAGGTAGAGCCATAAAAAGAGCCGAAATTATTCTTCATTAATAAATATTTAATGTAGATTTGCCCGAACTAGAATTATGAATTTGGATTTAGTGGTTATTGTTCTTTTAAACAGAATTTGGATTTAGTGGTTATTGTTCTTTTAAACAGAATTTGGATTTAGTGGTTATTGTTCTTTTAAACAGTGAATATCCTTAATAAAATTATCTAAAATTAGTATTAAAATGTCGAAAACAAGAGAATTGCCTTTAGAAATCCCCACAATGATTGTTGCTTTACATAATCTTGACCGAAGTAACAGAGATATCTCAAGAAAATTGAAATTAAGTCGCCAAACTGTTGACTATAACGTTAAAAAGTATCAAGAGGCTGGCACCTTATTAAATAGAAAACGAACAGGACGACGGAAAGTGACAACAGCAGCGGAAGATCGTCGAATAATTATGATGAGTAAACGGATTGGATGAAAAACTGCACCTGAAATAATGGATGAAATAAGTATTGAGCGTGAAAAACAAGTTAGTTTAACCACCGTGAAAAGGAGGTTAAGAGAGGGTGGTTTATTTGGTCGAATAGCGTTGCATAAACTACTCTTGCGCAAGCAAAATATAATAAAATGGCTGCAGTGGGCTAGAGAACATCAATATTGGATAGTTGATGAGTGGAAAAATGTTTCCTAGGCCGGTAAGTCCAAATTTGAACTGTTCGGTTTCAAGAGAAGAACGTTCGTTCGAAAGTCGAACGAGCAGCAGAAACATGTATAGTACCTACAGTCAAGCATGGAGGCGGATCGGTAATGGTTTGGGGTTATTTTGGCGCCGCATCCGTAGGAAATAGATTGAATTTGAAGAAAAGAGCGTTACCGGGAAATTTTGGAAACAAATGCTATACCATCTGGAATGAGAAGAATCGGTGACTATTTTATATTTCAACATGATAATGATTCGAAACACATCAAAATAATGAAATAACCTCCTCCAAGCCCAGATCTTCCAATTTCCAAGGAATTGTTGTGAAAACAACTACAAGAAGTCTGACTTTAAATAGAACCCGTTATTAATAGTCGAGGTGAACATTTCGACGAAACGAAGATCTTTTTTTTTTCGTGTCAAATAAATGTTATAATTGGATAAAGACTATCAATTTCTTTGTTTTAAGAGTGTTTTACTAAATGCAAAACTACAATTTCTTGTGTAGTTAACACTTCCTTTATTTATGCGTTTTTTTTTGGGTAGGTAAATAATTATGGCCGGTAGTGTATGTGCATAAATGCGAAAATATGGGACTTGTGAATAAGTTTTTTCAAGGTTTTACATCATGATAAGTAATTATTCCACGATGACTCGTGCTAAATTACTCACAACGTATACAGGCTGTTCTCAAAGTTGAGGTATTTACTTTAAAAGGTTATAGAACTCGTAAAAATAAATAATTTTACCAAGAATCGTTTATATAAAATTTGCAAAATATCGGAGATATTAAAGATTATTGCGATTTTATCGCATATTTTTAGAATGCCTTTTGTTTAGTTGTTTACTACGGATAGTGGAATGACTGCATTTGTTTTGTTATAAATTTATTTGACTTTAGGTGCGTTATCGTTTGCAAATCCATGGTATTTTCGATTGGACCGTCTTGAGTAGTGCGTGCCATCAACTTTGAGAGCATCCTGTATATCCAGTATTATAGGTAGTTATTGATAATATATTATGACCTTGAATACAGTAACAAGTTAAAAATGATGAGAACTGACAGTTCATCTTTCGTAACAGTTGTTACTTCTGATAAATAATGCAATTCATTTGTATTCACCTTGTACACCTGCTTACTTAATGGTGTATACAACACATTTGGGTTAGAGTAATTTTCAATTACCCTTTTCGTTACCAAAGCTAGAAAAACAAATAGGTATGAAATATTTACGCTATTGATTTACAACGTTCTCGATCAAAGCGGATCTAACATTTTCTTATTACTCGCTATGCATCGCACAAAAAACACACTAATTCTTGTTAAAATGTTATTAGCAAACGTGAAACAACATCCTTTACAAATAGCTGCGTATTCGCAACGGAAGAAAAATATACTCACGAATGGAAGAACTGTTTTTGATCGGTGAGATGTTATTAATATGCGAGGTCGTGTTGACATTTCTTGGTAGACTTGTTCCGTTCGTTTTCTTTATGGAATACGACGATCTTTGGCTTTCCGTGGCCAATTTATCGACTATATTTTCTAACGCAGCAAATATCTGAATGAGAACAAGTTGTTGGATGAATTATTTGTGGAATTGGAACTAATTCTTGGTTACCTTAGACGTCTCCGAATGGAAAACTTGTTCGGCATTAAAAAGCGTTTGAAGATTCGTCACTAAGAAGACTATCCTAGAATCGTAGAGTGCCGGAAGTTCGTCGTGCAGTTCCGAGTTTAAGACTTCGTACGTCCTCTTAGCTTCCTCCAGTTGCTCCCTACCTTTAGCGATTTTTCCTTCGTCGCGTTTCTTCGCCATGTTTAATTGTAGTGCTTGAAAACTATGCCGTTGACTATCGTAATCCACGAGCTTCCTACCTCTTTTATCGATTTTTTTCTATTGAGACAAGGGCATTTAAAATTGAAAGAGATAGAAGGAGAACAATACATACCCTCATCTCTGGAAATTGACTTTGATAAGTGTTGAGTGGAATACAAACTTGGTCCGTTAATTTGTGATAGAAATCCTGCCACAGGCTATCTATGGATTGTGTCTGTACGTAGAGGGAATCGTGACCTGACCATTGGCTTTCGTACGTGTCGCCAACAGCTTCCAGAAGGGATTTTGAGGCCACTTGAACGGCTGAAAATAAAAATTATATTCAAATCTATGCACTACAAAATTCAATTAGACTAGAATATTATTACAGGTATTAAAACTATTGAATGGAACGATATTTGCGAAGAGCTTGACGTACACCCTGTGGGCACACAGGACCACTGTTGGTCCCGTTAAGTAGTGAACAAGATAGAACTCAGAATGATTTTATTTGTATATTATTCTAGAAAATTTTGTAAATCAAAATTAGGATCAGGTTAAATTCAGTGCAGGGGATGTGCTCGTTTCATCACTGTAATACAAAACGTTTCTGTTTGAATTATATTCAATAGAAGCCTAGTTGTAGTTCCCTTTTCAGTTTTATAGTAAAAACCCATATGCAAAATAATGTGCACCTGTTTGCCCCCAGCTATGTTGATACTTTCTGAAGGTTTACCCTAAATTTAATAGTAATTTTTTCGTGAACATCTAGCTATCTGCAGCACATTTGTGAAGTAAAAATATATTGTAGTAGTATTTTTGGAAAGCATATCAATGAATGTTGTTTGCTGATACTTTGCCACCAACACTAAACAGTGTTGGTGGCTGAACGACAGCTAGCTAGTTGTCGTTCAGCCACTACCGCTGCTTTAATTCCTCAAAGAATTTAGCTAAACTCTTTGAGTAATTAAAAAATATATTGTAGTGGGATATCCCACCTGAAGTGCGTGCCTTCACACGTTATTATACTCATTTCAATCAATTATGTCAATATTCGTAAAATTTGATCATTTATATTATTAATCTTTTATTTAAAAAAAAAGAGACTACATTAACGTTATCTTATAGGGGATAATCAATGTTCCAGGTTATTTTAAGTAATTTACATTTTGAAACATAATTTGTAAAAAATGACACAAACACATATACGAAACACACTACATTTGGAATTCAAGCAACAAAATCCTTTACGTCGTCTGCAGCATCGAAATCGATCATCAGAACATCAAAATTTAAAGTATCAAGTTGTTAGATTGGCAACACCCGGACAACGGATAAACAAGAAGTTAGATACGAAAATTCTGACAGTAAACAAACATATTTTCGACTGATCATTTAGAAATTGTACTTAAAAACTAAATGTTGCTGAAATTATAAACTTTGAAGTATTGAAAAAACTGTTCAACTATACAGAAACAGTTTAAAGAAATAATCAAGAGAATGGAATCAAAGAAGACGACCAGAGGGGTTATTATAAGAGGATATTGAACATTCACTGCTGAAAAAGAGGAAACTAGGATTCATCAGAAGGGGAACAGTTTCTGTTACTGCTTCCATTCGCTTTGGCACTGTCTAAATATAAAGAGATGGAGTTTTGAAAGACTGAAATCCATTCGTGACTGATACTCTCCTATAATTCGTTTAAATTCTTTGGGGGTCGTCATTTTGGATGGACGAAAGGTTAGGTGATTGTTGTAGTCACAGAAAAGTTTCTGCACTAGTTTCGTTCCATTGTTAAGGCTGCACGTTTTTGAATTCCAATATTTCTACCGGTTTGACGTTTTTCAACCTCGCAAAAGTTTTAAAAATTCTTACGTTGAATCTGGAGTAGTTTAACCTTGCAGCTCCTCAATTTGGGACGCAAAACATCAGTTTCTCTCATAAATCACTCGCGATAAGTAAATGTTTGCACAGAAAACACGACAAACAGACAAGTTGGACGGTCTTGGTGCACTTGGTGCTTTTTGCTCTTACATTATTTAAAAGTCAATATTCTTTTAATATAATCTACACACACATCTTCGTAAAAACTACAATGTCCCCCAATAGTGCTTGTATTCTTGACCCAAAATAAATATTACATTACACCTATCAGCAATTCAATTAGAACCTCATTACGCCAGATATTCATTCGGCACAACAATAGCTTATACATAATCTATTCGGCTCCAAGTGCTAATAAGCTCAAATTGTAACTGCTTGACATAGTCACGAGAACTCATGCACGTATGTAATACAATTCCCTTGGCTGCATGCAGACCGAACGTATCTGTCTATATAATTATGCTTTAGCGTCAGATACGTGGTCACCACAAACCGCAGCTTGTAGACCATTAAATCCTAAAACTCTAGCTTTCACCTTACAGGCACAGCAAGTGTAGATATATAACACGAATCCCTATTTATTGTTAATATGCACGTGTTATGTAATTAAAGGTATTGTAATTTATGCAGAAGCCATTCAAAAATAACGGCCTGGCCTTCGTTTTGTATTCATTAGATGTATGTATGCTTTCCTTAGCACCTAAATTCTGATCTAAGCGTAGGAAAATTATGTACATAGGAGTGACGTTGATACTTTATTTTCGTCGATATTTAGATAAATTGTGTGACTCCAACATGAATATGTTATACATGTTACATACGCATATTCTTTATGTTTATTGGTATGGTAATAACCTCTTGCATCTCCTAAAAAGGATATCTCGAAGATCTTGAATATGAGACACTATTTTTTTTTTTAATAAGGTCATAGTATTTAAGGAAGTCGTAACCATTTGTTTTATTTATTACTCAATCAGACTGCTTGCTAATATATGCGTAATTTAGGTTCTTTTATTATAAAGGAGGGCTAAAATACGTATCTGGAAAACTACTTAATTGTAAAAGTATGCAATCCAAATAGCCTCAGTTATCGAATCTATGCTAAATATATTTCTAAGTAATTATTTGTCTATTGGAATGTGCATACACTACCGGCCATAATTATTTGCCCACCCAAAGAAATACGCATAAATAAAGGAAGTGCTAACTGAAAAAGAAATTGTGCTTTTGCATTCAATAAAATACTCTTGAGACAAAGACGATGATAGTCTTTATTCAATTATAACTAGTACATTCACAAGTTCTGGTACACTACTGAATGTACCCACTGTGAAGAAACCACTGAACGCACCTACCCTGTCTTGACTGCATTTTGACAGTTGACAGTTATATTTATATTAGCGCGAAAGTTTTTTATATGAGTTATTTGTAATCTTGAAAATTGTATTGTCGTAATTAGCCTAAAAAATTTGGCATGGAAACGGGCGATATCTTTCGGACCTTGAAACCACTCGGTTTAACTCGTAATTTTGTGTATAGGGATGTAAAGTTGTTTGAGAATACTGGTGGAGTGAAGGACTGTTCAAGATCTGGACGTCCGCGCGATGTGAGAACCCCAAAAGCTATCAAAGCCGTGCAGAATCGAATTCGTAAAAATCCACTCCGAAAGCAGAAAATTTTATCACGGGAAACGAATATATCGTCGGTATCCATCTCTCGGATCATAAAGTACGACTTGGGACTCCGAGCGTACAAGAGACACACCGGACATCTGCTTACAGATGCACTAAAACGGAAACGCAGGCAAAAATCCAAAGCGTTGCTTTGCCAGTACGCGAAAAACGGTCACAGAAGAATTCTTTTTACCGATGAGAAAATTTTTACTGTAGAAGAATCGTTCAATAAACAAAACGATAGGGTGTATGCATAGTCATCACGACAAGCGTCAGAGCTTGTTCCGAGAGTTCAAAGAGGCCATCATCCAGCGCTGGATCCATCTGGTAGGGGGTCGCCTATGATGGCGTCACCGACCTCCATTTTTGTGAAAAAGGAGTCAAAACTTCGGTGAAAGTGTACCAATCCGACGTTTTAGAGAAAGTTGTGAACCCACTCAACAATACACCGTTCGGAAACCAGCCGTTGACGTTCACGCTCACAAAGCAAAAACAACACAAACATGGTTAAAAGACAATTTACCAAACTTTATTGCGACGGATCAATGGCCATCTGGTAGCCAAAATCTAAATCACTTGGACTACAAGTTGTGGTCCGTTTTAGAGGGTATGACTTGCACTTCTCGTCATGCAAATTTGGAATCACTAATGCGTGCGCTTGTCCATGCAGTGAAAAATTCCCCATGGATGCCGTGCGTACTGTGATTGACGAGTGGCCGAACAGACAGGCTAATGGTCATTTTGAATAAACCTTTGTAATATTGTTCCAAATATTTAATAAATATTTCCACAAACAATTGTATACAAATCTTTTGTCGTTTTAATCCCATCATGAAAAATCCGTGTAGATGAACTTTTGAAAGTACTAGGTAAAATTTATTTGACACAAAAAAAATTAAATCCTCGTTTCGTCGAAATGTCCATCTCGATTATTAATAATTGCGGCACACACTTGCGGCATTCTTTCTATCAATTTCAACAGACTGGCAGGTTTTTTTTTAAGCCAGACTTCTTGTAGTTGTTTCCACAACGATTCCTTGGAAGTTGGAGGATTTATTTTCACCTGTCTACCCAGTTCCTCCTACAAAAGCTCTATGGGGTTAGCATCCGGGCTTTGAGGAGGCCATTTCGTTATGATATTGCTTTCGCGTTCCACCGATTCTAAATATGCGCGGCACAGTTTAGAGGTATGTTTAGGATCATTATCACGTTGAAATATAAAATAGCCACCGATTATTCTCGTTCTAGATGGTCTAGCATTTGTTTCCAAAATTTCTCTTTAGCGCTCTTTTCTTAAAATTCCATCTATTTTAACCAAATCTTCTACGGATGCGGCGCCAAAACAACCCCAAACCATTACCGATCCGCCTCCATGCTTGACTGTAGGTACTAGACATGATTCTGCTGCTCGTTCTCCTTTTGACCTTCGAACGAACGTTGTTCTCTTGGAACCGAAGAGTTCAAATTTGGACTCATTGCAGTCGTTTTATTTTATTTTGCTTGCGTAAGAGTGGTTTACGCAATGCCATTCGGTCAAATAAACCACCTTCTTTTAACTTCCTTTTCACGGTGGTTAATCTAACTCATTTTTCATGCTCAATACTTATTTTAGCTGTAATTTCAGGTGCAGTTTTTCGGCTATTCCGTTTACTCGTCATAATTATTCGACGATCTTCCGCTGATGTTGTCACTTTCTTGATAATTTGTAATGTTATAGTCAACAGTTCGGCGACTTAATTTCAATTTTCTTGCGATATCTCTGTTATTTCGGCCAAGATGATGTAAAGCAACAATCATTGTGCGGATTTCTAAAGGCAACTCTTTTGTTTTCGGCATTTAAATACCAATATTAGATAATTTTATATTTAACGATATTCACTGCTTAAAAGAGCAATAACCACTACATCTACATTTATAATTCTAATTGGATAAATAAGGAATTCTTTACCTGCACTACATGAAACATTTATTAGTGAAGGATAATTGCATTACATTTCGGGTCTTTTTATGGCCCAAACTGGACCTCTAATAATCGGATTAAGGAGATTCAACCGATAACTAAGTATCAGAGGAATTATTTAATGTGATATCTTTCTTTTATTTGTAGGTAAATAATTATACCCCCTAAATAACAAGAAATAAATAATTTTCTAAAATTCAAGCAAAAATGTGTGTAGGTGGGCAAATAATTATGGCCGGTAGTGTATATGCTATATATAATTTTAAATGAATTACCTAGTAGTAGAAGGTTAACCTGTGTATCACGGTTATGCAAAACAATTATTTATATCAAATGCAATATATACATATATAGTGCTGGAACATTTAAAGAGCTCTGGGTAAACTGTAAGAGTTTAATTTAATATATTGATATAAAATTCATATCAGACTTCCAGTGAATTCTAGTTCCTTGGTTTTTAATAGAAAAACCACTTGATATTTTGTACCTCAATTTATGTATATTGCTGCATATTACTTTAGTTATGACTTATTTACCTTGGACTCTAAATTATTGCGAATTGCAGGTATTATTGGTATTTAGCATGAACGTTTTTAAGATTGAATTTAGATTCATTTGGAATTAAGGGTAAATAAGACAAATTGGTCCACTTTCTCACACTAATTTTTACTATTAATTTTTTTAATTAATAGCGACCGGTTTCGTGTGAACACATGTCATCATGCCGTAAAGTTTAGCAGTACAAATTGGTCAGTTTAATAACAAATAAAAACTAGTAATGCGGTAGACATTGAGGAGTTCGGCCGTTCGGTTATTTATCGGATTCTCATTGTGTGTTTTCAAAAACATGGGACGTAAGCCTGGTGTAGCTCTTGCATCGCATGTGAAGAAATATATTTGGCGTTTTCCTGGTTTGGAATTTACAGGTTCGCACATTCGTTGCAAATTTTGCGGTATAGGTTTGCTAGGTCGCACATTTGAATGTAGAAGTCATATTAAAAGTAAACGTCATGTATTGAATTTAAGAAACAATATTCCGTACTAGCAATTTTTGTATGACTTCATTTTCATGTTGAGCACGTGCTACATCCCACAACACCTAGTAGATAATGAAAACTTTCGTCTTTTTTGGGATAAATATGTTCCATCATGGAAGCTATCAACAAAAAGACAATTGCGGTACAATTTACCACGTGTGCAAAGTACAGTAAAAGATTGTATAAAAGACGAGTTGAGAAATCAAAAAATCTAGCTCACTGTGGACGAAACTACTAATGCTCAGAAACACAACGTGATTCATATTGTGGCGCGTCCTTTAAAACGTAATGGTACAGCAGCTTCCTTGTTGTTAGCCAGTAACAGGATTGAAAGAACTGATGCCAAAACCGTTGTAAACATAATAAAAATTATGTTAAGAGAATTTTGTATCGTAGGAGCCCAAATCACCATGTTAGTTTTTGACGGAGCCGCAACAATGCTGAAAGCTGGTAGGATGTTGTAAATATGCTTTCCGACTCTTCTTCACATAACATGCCTCATACACGCATGTCATCTCGTAGCAGAAACAATTCGAAGCAACTATTCTAGGGTGAATGATTTAATATCGTCTACCAAAAAAGTGTTTGTGAAATCTCCCAAACATATCCGCGTATTCAAGCAATTGTATCTGCAAATTCCGCTACCACCTCAGCCTGTATTGACGCGATGGGCAACATGGATTGAGGCAGTATCTTACTATCGCAAATATTATTCCCAAGTGAAAGATGTCATTTTCAAACTTAATTTTTCTAATTCTCAAGCGGTTCGCGAGAGTCAGCAACTTTTTTCCGATTCAGAGGTTCAAAAAGAAATAAATGACTTTTCCTAGTTTAAGTAAGTGATATTTTACGGCTACACGACCTGTCAACAATCCTGCCAGTAATCTAAGGTCCCCTTTGCTGGAAGATATTTTTGCTGTCTTTTTTGTTCGCCTGTTTTTGTCCTGGAACATTTTCCCAGTACGAGGTCTTTTGATTGTCCTTCCATGTCTTAATTGCTTGTTTTATGTGGCTCTTTTGAAGACCACAAAATGAGTTAGGACCAATGAAAGGCATATGCTCGCTGCTTCTTTGGCCATCTTATCTGCCTTTTCATTTCCTTCGATCCAAAGTAACGTGGTTATCGCGTCCCAATTGCCTTAGATTGTTAGGATCTTCAAGGCTTCTAAGATGCCCTCTGAGATCCTCAGACTGTAATTCTTTCGTTCTGCTAAGAGTGAGGGCACTCGAAATAGCCTGCTTCTGAATATGGATGCGGAGCGGCGTTATTCCCAGCAGGACCTCCAGAGCTGCTGTGGGGCAGGTACGCATCACACCTGTGATGTTGAGACATGCAAGTCTCTGAATATGTTAAAGCTGCTGTTGCAGCAAGCTGTTGTTGGCCACCAAACCAAAGAGGCGTGGGTGATCATGGGCCTGATTATTGCTGTTTATGACTAGAAGGTCATTTGAGACCCCAGTTCTCATATTTTCCATGGATCATGATTACCAGGTCGTCAACATACCCTTGCACCTCATATGTGTTAGAAGTTCTGTAGGAGATCATCTACAACAATACACCAGAGTAGAGGTTACAGGACTCCTCCTTGGGGGCAGCCTCTGTTGGCTCTAATTGTTATCAAGATGCCTACAGCCTCTGCTACCTCTTTAACCTTAATTTGACGGTCATCTAGGATCATTTGGTGAACTCTTCCGTTGCAGTGGTTGCAGTTTTTGGCCATCCCGAACGTTCATCGTCAATCAAGTTGGTACGCCCACTTGTAAATTCAGCTGCCCAAAATTTTACTATGACAGACGATGGCGCAGAGCCCCCTAAACAGCGTCCATCTCAGCTTTAATTTGCGTAGGTGAATTGCCTCTCAAAAGCAAGAATTTAATGACGGTTTCATATTCGATTTCTTCCAATTTTACAGAAATACTAACAACGACTCACACAAACGACTGCTAAACAACAAATGAGCTGAAATTTTCAAAAGTATCTTTCAACGCATGCGCAGTTATATTACCAGAATATTTTTGACGAGTAACGCCACCTTCATGTTCAAATTTGAAACTCGTAGTGTGCGATGCTGCTTCCTGCACTCCAGGTTCCTTTGAATAAAATGTATAAAACAACAAAATAGAATTATTTCGCAAATAAACCCAATGAATTATAGGTTAATGTAGTCAGCAAATTACGTTCTTTTTGATACAGTCAAGGCCAGCCATGATTTGTATTTAAAATAAGAAAGTTTGTATAAAATTACACATAAAATGTATCTCTTAGTGTCAAAATACCATTACATTATCATACGCTATGATTTTTTTTTCCACTATGGTACACTTACTTCATTGTCATTCAATTGTCGTTTTTCCTTAGAAAAGTAAGCCACATTTTGTTTTATTTAACTATTCTTAAGATTCACGAAATCCAAATGGTGTGCAGACTAACTGGAACAGCCTGTATAGATGGAATCGGTCAAAAAGTAATGTGTTTCTTTTGGCAAACTATTATATTCATGAATCATTACATCGTTACACTATTCAATTTCAAATTCTTTCCAAGCTTTCACGATCTCATACCCAGTATGCATCGTTCGGCTGTTACTTTTCATGTAACTTCTTAAAACTGGTAAGTACATCATCCACTTGATAGTGTTGAAATAACAAATACACCCTCTATACCGAAAAGATATAAATCAACGGATACTGGCTTCCATTCAAGAAAAACATGACGTATTAGGTCCGACTGCAGCCGCACACATATAAAAGATTTAGGATTCGAATTTCCGGCAAAATCGCTTTCGTAACTTTGCTTATAGCGTTGAGTTTTGTGTATCATCTGCGCCGGGTCCACTAATTTTAGCGTCGCCGTCGATATTGCCAAAATTTCGGCCAGATTTCGAACGGTGCAGGTTATAAAACGATCTCTACATATTTTCGAAGTCATTTGCACTGAATTTATTCTATTTAAAAAAATTGGTATCGGATTCTTTTTAAAATTGAAACAAAGGATTAAAATGATCACAAACTATGTGGATAGTTATTAACAATAATGTACCCAATTCCTTTTTATCGTATATACATTATTGGCCAAAAGTTTGAGTTTAAATTGTGAATATTGAGCAGATACGTTATGAAAATGTTTCTTTAGATCGGGTTGCAGCTGACTATGCATTATATAATTGCTTCTTTTCTGTACTTTTGCCAATTTTCCAATTCATATTAAAAATGACTCATAAACTAAAATATATGTACTGGAAACAAAGCTTTTGAAAATAGTTCAAAAGAGACAAATGGATTCTGAAACTCAGAAGAGTAAATATTTTTCATTTAAATTTACGTTTATTTGGCAGCGTAAACTGAACAATGCAGTTTTAAACTATAGATGTGTATAAAGTATATTACATATTGATTACTGAAACAGTTCACTATTAGCTCTTGACTTTTAAAGTTACTGTAGACTAGTGCTGTAGGTATCCGGATCTACTATCTGATTCTCGGATCCGAATCCACTACCCTATTCTCGGATCCGGAGCCGCTATCCAATTCTCGGATCTGGATCCATAATCCGATTCTCGGATTCGGATTCACTATCAGGTTCTCGGATCCGGATCCGTTATTATTTTACAATACAGAAAGTGTTTAATAATGAAAACATCAATTTTATGTTATATGGAGAAAAAGCGCAATAGTTTTTCAAATCCGCACATTCAGAATAATACTGGGTTTCCATTGTTTGATAATAATTACTCAACATATTGCAGGTATTTGCTCGGAAAAGTTGTCAGAGAACGGGTCTGGATCTACGTTATCGGATAATGGATTCGATTAGATCCGTGGTTTCGGATAACGGATGCGGATCCGAGGTTTCGGTTAGCGGATCCGGATCTGAGGTTTTGGATAATGGCACCGGATTACACGAAGATCCGGATATCCGGATAGTAAATTATCTGGATTCGGATAACAGTTCTACTGTAGATTACTCGCTATCATGTTTGATTCAACAAGGACTAAAGGCCGGAATTTAGAGGTCGTAAATCTGAATTCATGCAGTTAACATGGCGGACATGATTGCATGGCGTTTTCTACGGGCAGTTTTGATTCACAACAACGCCTATTTTGCACTACGGCACACTGCTGCGGTAACCCGACAGCTTCTTGCGCAATTTAAATCGCAAGTGTTCGATCATCCGGCATACAGCCCAGACCTGCAGCCGAATGGCTTTCTTTTTTTGACAGCTGAAAGCATACCTGGAAGGACAGCGGTTCCGCAGGAACGAAGAGCTTCAAGACTCCGTGGAAACCGATATTAACACGTTGGCGGCATCTTCCACGAAGAGGATATTGGAAGCTCATCTACCGGTTGAACAAATTTTTCAATTTTCGCGGTGATTGCGTCGAAAAGTTACTTTGACTGTACTTGATTCTTGGCAATAAAATCATGTTGTTATTCACAATTGTCTTTATTTTGTGCTCAAAATTTCTGATTTATCCATGTCTTCTACTTGGTTTTTGCACTTTTTCTAAAGAGAAATTAAACAAACGCTATACCAAAGGTGAATGATTAGAATTCTATTTCTGAGTTATACTTCTATTTCTTAAAATAAAAGTAAATTAATACATCATTTACTTAATTTTCCCCTAGCTCAAAGGAATCAATAAAATTGCTAACCAACGGATTCTCTGAAGATGTAATCTATAATACGTATAAGTTCGTCCATCACAACAGTTGGTCTTCCACTCCGTTCTACATCATGGACATTAGTTCGTCCTTCTCGAAACATACGGCACCATCCTGTAACCACATTGTCACTCATGACATTTTCACCATGAACGAAACAAAGTTCACGATGAATCTCAGCAGCCTTCATGTTCTTTGCACACAGAAATCGGATAACAGCACGCAGTTTACAGTCGGCGAGATTTTCAATTGTAACAGCCATTTTAAACGACCAAAATAGCACGAAAGAATATCCGAACGATTCTCTCACTAGCACTGCCAGACTCACATTGAACAAGACTACACCGCAGCGCTGCGATCGCGCCTATATCCCCACTCCTCTGCTCACTAGGCGGAAACGGAACTTACTTTACGAATCGCCCTCGTATCATGTAAAGATTGCGATCAAGTGTATATTAGGGAGACAAGAAGATCAACCAGAATTGGCTTAAATTCAGAGGGTTTGACAAATCTAGTGTTGCCGTACGTATGCTTGAAAAAAATCATAATGTTGAGAATATGAAGTTCGAACCGCATGACATAAACATTTATTAACACAGAGACATTTTAATTAAATTCCAGTGTTTATTCTTTATTAAATCAAGCGTGACCGTGGCCAAATTTTATTGGGGAAAACGGATAGCTTAGCTATCGAAACATACGTCTAGTGATAGTGAAGCGTTTCAGTTCCGCCGTGTTCGACTACTTTGCGTAAATTATCAACCAAATAACATAACATTTAATTAAGTAATCTTACAGTAAGGAGGTCAACAAACTTTTGGAGGACCGTGTATTTATAATTAGATATGTGTCACGATGCCGTATAAGTATCGACATTTCTATTAATGCTCATGAAGGATTACATACGGCAGTAATCCTAATGTACCGTTAATTGCAATTAAATATCTATTTCTCAATAAGGTAATGACTTCAGCGGTCACTGACTGGTATTAACCACACATCGTATACACTTCTGTAGGATGTATTAGGGCCCCTGCCTACATAATTTCATATGGTTGCCTAAGCGAAATAGTGTAAAAATAAGCGTCGCTGTCAATGACGAAAAATTATTGATTATTTGCGTATATTACGTATTTAAAGAAAAAAAAGATATGGAATTATGAATTATTAATAATGATGAAGAACTATTTTACTACCATATATTATAAAAAAATCAATGTCAATAAAATAGTGTAATACGGGCATTTCGAGAACGGTTTACGATGGTGGGAAGAAGTCTACAAATACAGCTAGCTGATATTCAAGTAGTTAGTACGGATACCATCAGAGGACGACTTACTAAACACCATTTACGTCTGCGAGTACCAGCACTTGCTTCCAGATTATCCAGAGCACATCGTAGAACTCGATCATTATTCGCAAGAGACCATGTGCATTGGTAAATCGATGACTGGACCCAAGTCTTATTGACGGATGAATCTAGATTTTGCTTGATTAATTCTGAAGAAACAATAACCAAGAAAATGCTAATAAACAGCTCCTAGTATTGATGGAAACACTACTGGCGAAAATAATGAGAAGGGAAAGCATTAAAGCTTCTTGCTCCTGGCCACATTGCTCTTACATCTCTCAGTTTGTGCCACTAATCTTCAAAAACAGTAACTGAAATGTTTCCTGGCGCCATATAGTGCCAGTAGTTATGGTCATGCCGTCCTAGATAGTAGCGACTGAACTGGAATACAGGTACCAAAGTTACCCATAGAATAATATAACCTTTAACGTACGACGTTTCATAAACATTTTCAAAAGATACCCGTTAATGTAATATTTATTTTCTTTTTATTACTATTTACCACATGTACTAATTTAACTATAGTTTTTTAAATATATAATAAATACTAATAATAATAAAAAAAGGAAAAATAAACTTAAATATTAACTCATTAATTATTAATCTACATAAAAATAATCCCTGTTTAATTACATTATTAAAGAAATAATTTAATTATACTGTAACCTATAAAAAAGAAACGTTTTCATTAACCCATTCACTTGCTCCTAATTGTAATTATTAGCTTTAGGTTTTTTCCATTATTGTAATTTTTCTTTTATTGGATACCTTTGTAGCTGGTCTGATGATGTGTTTTTTGAACACGAAACCGGTCGCCTAATTTCTCAATAGAACTTTGAGAGATCTGGACCAACTTTCATTCCTACCTTTAATATGAATATTTTCTTAATTTAAAACTGAATGATTTACTTGGAAGAAACATTTTTCTATCTTGGATTTTGTTGATTTTCTAACCCTAAGAAAATATTTATATAATCCCAATAAAATTTCAAGGGAATTATTTTCTTATATTATATATTTTTATAGTATTGAAATAAAGATATTTTCTTGAATAGAAACTGATTTTTGCAAGAAAATATATTTTCTTGATGCAAGGTCAGCGACATTCTGCTGCTGGTTTTTAATCCAACAATTAATTTACATCCTGATATAAATAACATAAATAAGGTGGTGTATTAATGATATTCAATTAATATCTTCCTAGTAGTTTAGAAACAATCAATT
Organism: Dynastes maya; assembly: GCA_029619315.2. NCBI lineage: Eukaryota > Metazoa > Arthropoda > Insecta > Coleoptera > Scarabaeidae > Dynastes > Dynastes maya. Next base: position 51,908,060 of record JAROYE020000004.1, on the reverse strand, counting down.
AACTTAGAATTACTTTTCACTCTGATTAATTCTAGTATTAAAAGCCTCCAACTCCACTTTACTCAAGAGAAAAATTAAACTGAAAGAACCTTAACAACATGACTAGCCATCGACCTACATAAAATGTCCATACGAACAAAAAACTTCCACCTCCGCGGAAATGAATCACCCTGTATATGTTTGCATCTAATAAAATACATTAATGGAACTCCCACATGCTTTTGTCAAATATGTGCAGATCTTTAAACCCGTTTACCTATTCTATGTAGTTTTCTACACATCATCCGAGATATAAAAGTTCATCAGCTTAGCAGATAAAATAAAATATATAAACCAAAGTATTAACAATAAGTCCCTCTCAAAAATATTAACCTAATTCCACGGAAAAATATGAAAATTAATTATTATCTAATTATTTATAATTATTTGTATACATATTATCCTTATTATTTCTTTTTTTATTTACGGAAATTTTACATGAAAACAATGTAAAATTAGCATTAAATTCGACAAAACACGTACGCATGAAAATATAAGAAACAACCTTGGTAAAATGTAAAAAAACACACGCATAAATATAAGGGATATGTCAAGCACTTCGCTTTACTAGATTGCCTGCAATTATCAATAAAAGTAGTCTTAGCTATTTTCGTATTATAGCAATCGCTGTTTGTAATTTCACGTGTCAAGGTATTTGTTTTGCCCGTCATGTATGGTTTACGATCCGTTTTAATGACAATCAAAGGCTTGGCCGTGTAATCGTCTAATATGAAGTCAGAAACAAATTAGCTAGAAAAAGCCTTACGCAAAAAAAATTATACGTATTATAAACACGTACATATAATATTGCTTTGTAGTCATAGAAATAGCGACTTATATGAAAACTTACAATATCTTTGATTACGGTACGATCTATTCGAATTATACCTCGACTTAATAACAGCTTTTGAAGATTTGTAGCATAAAATTTAAACATTTACAATACGAAAATTTCTGTTCATTACTAGTATGAGTAGCATTCACGCAAGACTTAACAAGATTGTTTTATCGTTGCATTTTGTCTGTATGGTCCGTTCGTAACGATGCAATAATTTACACATTATTTTGTAAAATTATACCCGGACAGAAAATGTCAGCCTAGCAAGTGTACACGGGAAAAATCACAAGAATGTACTACAATATTATAGGAAAAATATTGTAGCACATAAATATATTATTTTTTCAACAATTTTTATATCGAGACAAGATTGTAGTAATTTTTAACATAAAACTTCCTAATTTTGTCATAATAAATAATAGTGACTGGGTTTATAAATAAATCATCACTTATCTGTACAGACAATTTTATTACCGAAGCCTACCTAAATGCATGAACCAAATATTTCCTGGCTTAGCATTAGACCCAGATAATATTGGTTATTCGCCAATAGATGTCGCAACGAAAACATTTTTTTTTCTAATAAATCATTTAACTTTATATTGTCTAAGTCTAACCCAAAAGGCAGGAAACATCTGGCTCATGCAAAATTTTGAAACGGTCAGTGCCAACAACTTATTCGACTTAAATCAAACTTGCAATCCCAATATTACTAACAATAATTGTTGTGCATATGCGCCAAAGCAATATTTTGTGCAATTTTTATTGTAAAATCTTGCTGCTTGCAAGTTTAATAGATTAGAACCTGATACAAACTGTGTATTTTTCAGTGTAAAATTCTTTACAAAAAATTGTTCAGATTATTGCATCGTTACAAACAGACCTTACCGATGTTTTGCTGTGCAATTACATTAGTATTCATCATTTTTTTGCTTAAAACCGAGTATTTCAATTGCTAGAACTTGTATAAGATTTCCAGCTACCCAAAATTGGATGTTATTTTTATATGATTCTGTAGATACACTATGCACTAAATAAATAAATAGTGACAGAATTGATCTAACTAACCTACTATTTATGTTTTGCAATTTATGCGACACATTTTTAAGGTTCAACTTAGTATTATACCTGCAAAAGTTACTAAAATAATTATTTTATCGTAGAAACAAGTAAACACTGTGCAAACTTACCTAAAATGCTTAACTTAACTTAAGAAGACTCAATTGTAGCCATACCATTGAAAGTGGTCTCGCCCTATGTAGTATGAGGTAATTGTATGAATTAATAAATGTTAGAAAAGTTGCATTATAGATATCAAAAGTATTTATTGAAAAGGAAAATATTTTGGATACAGAATCATCAGAAAATTACATTTACAATTGCAGAACAGAAATACATAGACAGCAGATAGCAAACTCATCTATTTTTAAGAGCAGATATACGTGTCGGAAATACGCTACAAGAAAACACATTGTAAGATCATATAACTTCGTAATGTAATGTTACAGCCTTGACTTCAAAGTCGTAAATTTTCAGAATATAATTTATTATATATTTTTTCCATAATTTCTTATGTAATAAATCGGAAGTTATATGATGTCACAGCCAAAACAACATTCTCGACTTCAAAACTGCACTTATGTACGTCCCTTGTGACACAAATAACTATTTACAAAGGATAAATTGATGGAATAAGAAAATTAACGCCAAAATTTGACGTTTACGCACCTTCTTTATATCAGCGCGTCACGGAATAAAACCACCGCGTTCTTTAAAATGACGAAGCTTAAACTAACCTAGGTCTTGAAATAAATTTCTAATGCTTCTTGAATTTGCTCGAAACCATACTCTTGTCAAATTAAAGAATATTCGTAAACTCCATTATTGTTTCTAAAATAGAAGCTTGAATGAAGAATTTTCTTTCTAGTAGGAAATATTTTAATTTTGTTACACAATAAAATATGCCAACATTTCTTTTTCAACTATAGAATATGTTGTCTCAGCTTAATCTTCTTGACAGGAAAGCAAGAGGATATTCCCCATCAGTGTGATTTTAGTATAAAACACCTGCTATGGCGCTGTTGCTTGCGCCAGTTCTTAGAATCTGGGTGAATTAATTTTAAATTTTTACAGAAACAGTTTTTGATGTCTAGAAATGCTAACTCATGCTTCTTCCCCCATGTGAATTTAGCACCTTTTCTGAGTAGTTGATAGAAGTTTAGACATTTCTCAGAGAATTTTGGAATGAATTTGCTGTAATAGGAAACTTCTCGGTTTTTTGACATTAGCGTTGGTAAATCTTGGATAGCTTTTAGACGATCTTCTTCGACGAAGTTGTTCGTTGATGATGCCTAAATAGGAAATAGATGGATTCAACTTCATGTTTGCATTAGCCAACCTAGAAATGACTTGGGTAAGATGATGACAATAGGATCGATCATATTCTGGAAATACTAGGACGTAGTGAGAAGAAAATGAAGAATATGGATTAATAATATGCCTCGTAGTGAAAGTTAGGGAACTGGAACTTGTTGATAGACCAAATGGAACACAACGGAATTGGTATGTTGTCCTATTGATGGAGAAACCACAACGATTCGACTATGAAAGTGGAATAAGTCAAAAAGAACTTTGGTTTCGGGTGTTTCATGCCTCTCTCTTGGTGATTTTGTTCAAGATTCGTGCGTCGAAGAATGAACCGACCTCCTTCGTGACAGAAACGACAGGATTGATGTAAGATGTCCTTGACCTTTTGATAAATCCTTTTGTTAGCATATTTTGAGTTTGCAGGTTGACATCCCCACGAAATGCTTCCGGTATTGGATATATCTTATAGAAGAATGGCACATTCTCGTCGGCTTTCAGTGTATTCGCATATTTTTGATCTGCCACTACACCACAAGAGTGTTATCAACTAATTTAACATATTTTGTAAATAGTTGCTCTGTAAATGTTTCCAGTTTGCAAATCTTTTCCAGTGCTGTAAGCAAGTAGGTAGGTAACAACAATTGCCTAACTGCATGCAGCCAAGTAAACAATTTGCAAGGAAAAAAACTTTAAACGTAGTATTTAATCGATTTAAACTAAATGTTTATATATAAACTTAATTAAATGAATAATGAATATATCGCGTGCACTTACCTTTTCGCATTTTATCCATTCTAAGCATAATTAAATGTAAATTCTGCAAACGTTTTCAACTGAAGGTGAAATAATTATCATATAACTCATACTGAACTCATTATAACTATTATCAGCGTTAAATAAATCAGTTTTCTCGTTTTCTGCAAGATTACCTATTAAACTTAAGGAAAGCTTCACATAACTCTTGAGTACAGAAAAATTATCCTTGTGGTAACCGGAGTATGCAATTCACGCAAAAGTCATTAAATAAGGTGATTGGTTGGAATACAATGGTAATTTATATTTCTTAGGTGAGTAAGCAGCTTTAAAAAATACAGATAGAAACAAACAATTTAGTATAGTGATGTGATTTTCTTTCAAATCTATATATTTTAAACACTAATTAAATGCACCAGCTTCAAAGAAATAGCATTTTTACTGTTTTGGATACGCTAGAAATATTTGGTTTTATGATTTTTATCGATGATGATGTAATTTTTGTTTTTCCATATTTTTTTTTATATTTGTAACGGCCATTCCAAAAATCTAATGATATAATAAGATTTAAGAGTATGCAATCGCACGTTTCCAACAGGATAACCTAGATACAGGAAACATTACAATGCCTGACAGTAAATACATTGAAGTATTACATAAATGAATATTCAAAAGTATTATGCTAAAATTACAAAGAAGGCCAAAAATAGATATAAACTACACACAGTTAAACGCTATTCTTGTTCATTTAATGTAATTGTTCTTTACAATTTAAGTTTTTTGATTTCTTTTCCCTGCATTTTTTCTTGGCTTGGTTAGTTCCTTGAAAGTGTTCAAGATTGCTTTATTTTACTGATTTTCTTTTACCAAGGCATTTTCTATGCGAGTTGTATACTTTCCTAAGCAAAAAATCTAATTACATGTTTACCAAGCTTTTTGAAATGCTTCAAGAATATTTTCGTCCCGTAATTAGAAGCACACAATGTGGAATTCCGCATTCACTTTGAGAGTCCTTGACATATTTTCTTTCCTATCGCAAAGCTGGTACTAACACATTTTTGTACAGATTTCTTAACTTTCATCTTATAAAAAACAAATTCTGCAGCTTACAAATTGTAAGCGATAAAGAAGCTATGTTCTTAATAAAATATATAAGAAATATAGGAAATCAGGTTCTGATTTAAGCAAAAAATAACTTCCTAGTGTTCAGAAATTAAATATCTCTGAAAAAATAAAAAATTCAAACATTGTATTGATGCCCAATCATATAGATTTCATCACTTGATCAGGATCAAGTTGAATTTCTAAAACCACATACACGCTGGCCACTCAACTCAAGAGCAGATGAGAATAGTTCTTCCTGTATTCAAGAGGTACTTATCAGGGCAGATAGTAATGAAGAGTGTCTACTTAACGTTCGACATAAAAAAGAGTGCAGCGGATTTTTATCACCTTCTTTTCAAGAGTTACGGAAAAAGCGATAATTCCCGTTTAACCTAATACAATCAAATTTTATTGGAGATCCAATACCACTGTTGTTCCATAATACGAGGTGCATTCAAGTTGTAACACCCCCGATTTTTTTTCTCAGAGCTGGAAACATAGAAACATGCGGTTTGTTTTAAAATAAGCGGGCACTCTTTGTCAATGCGTGACAGAGAGTGTGCGAACTGTTTTTGATACTTCAAGTGGCGACATTTTTATTACAAGATCAGCGTGTAATCATTCGTTTTCTCCATTTGCGTGATGTGACACCGATAGAAATTCATCGCCAGTTGAGTGAGACATGTGGTGATGGTGTCATGGATATGTCTAACGTGCGTTCGTGGGTACGACAGTTCAAAGAAGGCAGAACGTCGTGTGACAACAAACCAAGACAATCTCGGCCGCACAAGCCGGTCTGACGACATGATCGAGTGAGTGGAGAAAGTTGTTTTGGGGGATCGCCGAATGAGTGTGAATAGATCGCCTCCAAAGTTGGCATTTCCGTGGGATCTGCGCACACAATCCTGCATGACGACCTGAAAATGCGAAAAGTGTCCTCCAGATGGGTGCCACGAATGCTGACAGACGACCACAAGGGTGCGCGTGGCATTTTGCCGGGCAATGTTGACGCGTGATGACGGCATGAATGGGACTTTCTTTTCGTCGATTGTGACAATGGATGAGACATGGATGCCGTTTTTCAATCCTGAAACGAAGCGCCAGTCTGCTTAATGGAAGAGCACAGATTCGTCACCAAAAAAATGTCGGGACAGTGATAGCGTAATCCTTACTCATTGCGTTCCAAAGGGTACTACAGTGACAGGTGCATCCTACGAAGATGTTTTGAAGAAGAAGCTCCTTCCTGCATTGCGTGAAAAACGGCCGGAAAAGGCTGTACGTGTGCTCTTCCACCAAGACAACGCACCAGCGCATCGGGCGAACATGACGCAGCAATTTCTTCGTGCAAACAACTTTGAAATGATTTCTCATGCTTCCTACTCACCTGACCTGGCTCCTAGCAACTTTTGGTTGTTTCCAACGATGAAAGACACTTTCCGTGCCCGCACATTCACCAGCCGTGCCGCTATTGCATCAGCGATTTTCCAGAAGTTAAAACAGACTCCTAAAGAAGCGTTCGCAGCGGCAATGGAATCATGGAGTCGACGTTGTGAAAAATGTGTACGGCTGCAGGGAGATTACGTTGAGAAGTGACACAAGTTTCATAGTTTTCGTGTGATTAGTTAGTGAGAAAAAAAATCGGAGGTGTTATAACTTGAATGCACCTCGTATGTAACAACCTGCCTTGTTCAGGGGCATCCTAATAAATTTATTTAATTATTATTTCATTATTATTAAATACATTATTAATTAAGACAACGCTCTAAAATTAGGTATATACATGTGAAGTGTGCATTTTAAAATGTTTTAGATACATTTTTTGGCAGACAAAATATAGGATCATATTTAATTATATTACCAGAAGTGATGTCTTTATGTTTCAACAACTTAAAACAAACTATTAAAACAAATGCCAAAAGTGATAAAAGTGATATTTTTTATGATGTAGTTAACGTCTGGTGTTAGTGTTAGAATTGTAACTATCAATATTTGAAAAGGTAGATTAAATTAGATTGATGATCGAGGTGGTTCCTGACCTATATCACTGCAACCTTTTCAGATCTATTATGGTTCCTTCATCATTAGATCAATTACGTTAGCTTTGCTTTTTTCACCAGATCTAGCAGCTTTGTGAGTGATCCCTCTACGTAGGTTTCAGCTTTTGGATATTCCGAGCCCATTACTGAGAGCCGTATTTCTGTTAATACTGTACAATTGCACAGTACGTGGACGGCAGTCTCCTCTTCCGCCCGCAGAATCTACATGCTGTTTCCTTTCTCAGACCCAGGTTGCTCATGCGTTTCTCGAGTATACAATGTTCTCTTAGCAAGTCTACTATTGTTCTAACAGACTTTCTGTCTCTACCTAGTAGGTCTGCCGTAAACTTAGGTCTGTATCCATTCAGGAATTACTTGGCCTCTCTCTGACCTGGAATACTCTTCTACCAGTCTTCTGGCACCGACTTCAGTCTTTGTCCCAGACAGATTCAGCTTCAATGGGCGGGCCTTTTCTCCATTCCTCTCTATCTGGTATTATTTTTATAGATCTGATCGAAGCTGTATTTGGGATTGATGGTGTCACTGGGCCCGTTTAAAATCGTACGCAAATTGAGTTCGTTTAACAGCTTCGGGTGTTCTGCACCATGCGATCTGATTTAAAAAGGTATACATCAAATAAATATGAAAACCTTGAAATAGGTCACTGGATCCCAAGATATTTTAAAATACCTGTTGTCTCTGATTATATTCATAACAATTCAATTTGTTTGCTTTAAATGACTCTGGAGTTTTATAGTGCGAGGTTTGATATACATATACCATTGTATATAAGAGGGAACGTTGTGGTAAGACGGGATAATTTTGACCATCATTACGAGAAATCCATTACATATAATAATAACATCAACATATAGATTCATTGTTTGGTAATCTACAAGAATGGAAAAAATTGATGCCTTTCATCGCATGATTGAAGAAGATCGTCGGGTGACCTACAGTAAAATTCGGGCAACTCTTGGCATTAGAATGACTGCAATTCAGACAATTCTTCGCACACATTTAAATGTGAAAAAAGTGTATTGTCGTTGGATACACATTGTTTAACAGTTGATCTAGAAAAAGCAAAGGTTGACTGGTGCCTAGAAAACCTTGAACGTTATCATGAACGTACGTCTGAATGTTCGTCTAAGCTTCTACAACGAAGTTGGGATAACAATAAAGTATTTAAGACGGAAATCCTGATTAGAATGAATGTTATAGAGAATAATTTCAATTCATCCTAACAACTAATAAAATCATTAGAAACAATATTTAATGAATGGCATATGGACATGTTTACAAAAGATTAATGGGTCTAGGAGGTCCTAAAATTGTCCTAAAGTTCTGGCAGTGTTTGCGGAAGTAACATTAAAAAAATGCCGAAAGGAAAGCCTATAACTGTACAAAAGCGGTAGGCTATTCTTATATTACACGAAGAAGGATATTCCGTACGTGTAATCGCGGAAAAATTGCAAGTTACGAAGTCAACTGTGCGTTATACTATTCGCTGATACTGAACCACTGGGATATTTGAAGACCGTAATCGCCCAGGTAGGTCAAGAATGACAATGCATGCGCAAGATCGACGCCTTACAGTGCTAAGCAAACGAAACTAGCGATTGACGGCGCCCGAAATCGCAGCAGAAATCAACAGGGGACGTGAACGACTAATTTTCGTAATCACTACTAAACGCCGCTTGAGAGAAGCCGTTCTTTACGGACGCGTTGCGGTAAGAAAACCGTTGCTGCGTCGTGGAAATCGCCAAAAACGACTGCAATGGGTCGAAAATTATAGATATTGGACTGAAGAAAATTGGAGAAGTGTTCTTTGGACTGATGAATTCAAGTTCGAAATGTTTGGTCAGAAGCGCAGAGTTTTCGCGAGACGAACGAAAGACGAGAGGATGTTGCACGATTGCGTCGTTCCCACAGCAAAACATGGTGGTGGTTCAGTGATCGTTTTTTTGGGATTGTTTTAGCACTGCGGGGACCAGAGATCTGTTAAAAACCGACAGTATTGTCCGCAAAGCAAATTATAGATGAATACCTAATAAGAACCTCGTGTTTGCGCTTGATAGCGATCCAAAATATACCGCACGAATCTGTAAAGATTATCTAATGTCTCAAACAGAAGAGAACGTTTTGCAAATCATGTCCTGGTCCCCGCAGAGCGCGGATTTAAACCCCATCGAATTACTGTGGGATGCGTTCGACAGACGAATACGAAAAGTCGGTCCAACTACGAAGCACCTGTGGCGACTTCTCCAAACTGAATTGAACATCATTTCCGGTGAAACTCTAACCAAACTAAGAGAACGCATACCACGAGTGGTCTGGGGAGTATTACAAGCCAAAGGAGGCTATTTCGATGAGCAAAAGCTGTAGCCTAATATTTTAATAATAATGTTTAGTTTTTTAATGTTATTTCTTCTTATTATTTATGTCTTAATTTCTAACAATAAATTATAAATAAATATATAAATTCCTTTGTATTATTACGGTTTTTGTTCAGGTTTGCAATAATTCACTAGTTGTCCTAACTTCAATGGCCAGTAGTGTAAGTTTTAAGTCTAAGATTAAAAAAAACTGCAGCTATTTTATTACTAAATGTAATTCAAGTAGAAGCTTTCAGTATTCCAGTAATGTAATGCGCAAATAAAATCATCTCCATTTTCTACCTCAGCAAACGTATCGTGGAATTGCGCACTACGCCTTGCCCTGGTTTGCCAAAAAAGGGCTCTGCTTAAACCTTAAGTAAAAAATATGTAAGGTATGCCATTTGAAATAAAAAAGTTAACATCACTTATCTGGTTCATCAGCTGCGTCAAAAATATTCAAATGGATCTAAACTGTTGCCTAATATTGCCTAATATTAAAAGTGTATACAGCAAACCATCTTTCGGTGAATTTTTTTTTTTAACCAGTCGCTACTGGCTGTGAAAATTAGCAAAAATAAATATGATTAAGATTCACCGTACATGATAAGATAACGTTAAAATAACAAAACGACTGTAATAAGCATATATATTATGTAGTTAAGCTGCGGTATGTAAATGTAAGATAATATTAACACCTACAGTACCGTTCATGGAAGTTCGGGCAAGCTGACAAATTATATTAACTGTTTAGGAAAAAATTTTAAAATTATATAATATACATTTCTGTGAGGAATTATTAAAACTAACCTTTTCTGGAAGCCTTTTACCAATTTCCAGGTAGTATTGTTGACTGTTATCATAAAATATATAATTATGTTGGAAATCCCAATAATTACAGTGACAATAAAGCTTTATAATAATCCCTAGAGGGTTAGCTGATTCACTCGTGTTACCTGGAAATATTCGTATACCCTTTATAAAGTATTATAACATTTGTAAACGCAAAGTTCTGAAGAGATTGTTATTATGAAAGTATCTGTGGTTGTGCAAGTGAAAAATAAATAATTTCGGTTTGACTGCTAAAATGCCGTGGAAAGCTTAGCTGTTTAAACATCTCTATTATTACCTTGCATCAGGAAGGGTACGCAGAAAGACGGATTGCGGATAAATTAAAAATAAAAAAATCGACAGTACATGATACTATAGTTCGATTTAAGACAACCGGTGACGTGCAAGATCGTAATCGGCCAGGACCGTCAAGAAAAACGACTCCTGCGGAAGATTTACGAATAAAAATAATTAGTAAGCGCAATAGAAGACTAACAGCATCAGAAATTGCTGCAGAATTCAATAATGGGCGAGATTCCAAAGTTTCTGTGAGTACTGTGAAACGTCCGCTGAAAGAGGCTGGGTTGCATGGGCGAGCGGCTTGTCGAAAACCGTTACTCCGAAGAGGAAATAGGCTGAAACGACTGAAATGGGTAGATCAAGAGGGGAAAGAATGTTACGGGAGTGTATAGTTCCTACGGTGAAGCATGGAGGCGGATCTGTAATGGTTTGGGGTTGTTTTTCCTTAATCGGAACAGGGGCATAATGAGAAAAGAAGAATATCGGAAAATCCTGGAGGAAAATGCCATACCGTCAGGAGTCCGATTAATTGGTCGTGGATTTGAATTTATGCAGGACAATGACCCCAAACATAAATCTAAATTATGCACAGATTACCTGCAGCAAGAAGAAAATCAAAGAACCCTAAAAATTATGGAATGGCCGCCACAGTCCCCGATCTGAACCCGATAGAGTTGTTATGGGAAGAATTAGACCGATGTGTTAGGAAAAAGTGTCCAAAATCGAAGGAACATTTGTGGACCATTCTCCAGGAGGTATGGACAAGCTTGCCCAATGAAACATTAGCAAAATTAGTGAATCGGATGCCGAGAATATTGGCAGCAGTCCTAAAGGCAAAAGGTGGATTTTTCGATGAAAATCGGATTTAAATTATTTGTACTACATTAACTTTACCTTTTTAATAAATTTGTGTTTGAAAATATGTAAAATCATGTAAGTAAGTATTAAATACATGGCCATTTAATATTTCTCTTATTTTCTTTGGCTTCCGTACATTTTTTTGCTTGCTTCCATGAACGGTAGTGTACATCTATAACTGCATGTAAATAAGAATTCGCATGTTTTATATTCAAGAATTTTATTTGGTATTCGTTTAGATAAGATTAAGGTCCACTGTTAAAATTACGTTAATGATTGCGAATACAAACGTAAAATATACGTAACTCAAACAATTTATAGTACAAAATAATTAAAGCAACTTCAATAATGAACAAGAAGCAAAAATGGTTACCGCCTTATCTTGCTGTAGTTATTTTCTCCTTATTTTTAGATATAATTGAACGTAAGTGCTGAATAACGCGTGTTTATTTAATTAGTGGGGCTTTTCATTGCGCAATTATTATTTAATTAAGTGCTATTTTAATTTACCTCCGCGTTAAAAGCTCGCACGCAAGTTGATGTGTGCACTTACTTTCCCTCTTGGGATGTTCATTAATAAACCTTTTGTTGCTATGATGCGATGATGTTCACGTTAGAGTATGGTGAGAGTTTCCATCTGCCTGACTAATTGAATAGGTTTGCATTTATAATTGACTTTGTAATTTACTTATTTATAGTTAATGCTGTTTTTTGCTTCTTGAAAGATGTCTTGGAGATATCAAAAAAATGTAGTACAATGATGCTTAATGATTTTTTCTTTTAACTATTGCACATTGCAGTTTGAAATCCAAATCAATAAAAAGAAATCTTAATACTTGTAAGTTATACATATACCGGGTGATCCAAGATGGGTGGCGAGGTACCATTTTTGGGGAACTATGAGACGTATAGCTGTGGGAAAAAAACTCCATAGGAAAAGTGGCCAAGAAAAAATGCCGGAAATTATTTTTAAGTTCCTATTTCTACGGCTATAGTCATAAAAAAAGGATTTTTCTAGAAAATATACCCATATAAGTTGTCAAATAAACCTTATCGTCGTAGAGCTAGTAGAATTTGAAATCCTTTTTGGGGGGCCTTTTTTTCTGTAGAACAAAAAAGAAAAGCTCGAGGGGAGGGGTAATGTTTTATAATTAAATTGGCTGTAATTTCGGTTTTGAATTAACCGAGTTTGATAAACACGATCTCATTTGAAAGAGGAAGCTCTACTGATTAAAATAAGAAAAAATAACCATGACCTATTGATTCTCAAAGCCATCGCTAGAGGGCATCATTAGGAAAAATCACAGTTTTTATAATTTTTCTCAGAAATTTCAAATGGAACGACCTAATTATTATACCATATTTGGAAGGTAGATTAAATTTCCAAGAAAAAAATATTAGAGAAGCAATTTGATATATCTATTAATGTTAGAAAAATTAATGTGTTGGACTGGCCGGTTCAAAGCTCCGATTTAAATCCCATTGAACATTTATGGGGAGATGTTGAACAAGCAATTCTTGCAAAGAAACCGTTTTCTTTGGATAATTTGTGGCAGATTGTTGAAGAAGCTTGGTACGAAATTCCTCGGGAGAGTTGTCAGACATTGGTCGAGAGTTTACCAAGATGTGCTGCAGTAATCAAAAACAAGGGTTTTCCGACTAAGTATTAATATGTAGCACGAAACAAGTACAACAAAGATAATGTTTATCAACGTATTTTCTATTTATATAGACATGTGCTATTTAATCAAAAATTAATGCTAATATAGCTCATGGCATTGGTGGAATCATTCCCGGCAAAAACAATGTAGCAGAGAAAATAGCGCTAACACATGAACATGTTTCTGCTTACCCGGCGTCATCAGCATGGTTCTGAGCACAATTTTCTGCTACTACAATTGCGTTTGCCTCTCGGTTTATGCTGCTAATCTCCAAAACAGCTCTGAATATGTCTTTCGGTGACACCTATCGCCAAGAAACACAGTTACGCCGTCCCAGAGGGTAGCAAGACAAACCGGAGTGTAGATGTCCACCGCCTATCGGGCAGCTCCTGGGCTGCCAAACGTAAGGGAGCGTTGTGCCTAGACACAGCGACATCTATACGTGCAAATGATTCCTCAGGCTTACCATGATGTATAAAAATACACGTGGAAAGAATGCCTAATAACAATAACAATAGGTGGTGGACATCTACACTCCGGTTTGTCTTGCTACCCCCAAAATCGTTGTTGCTTCCATTGTTGTTTTGGCCCGCTAGCCTTTAAACACGCTTCAAATTTTGTGTCCTAAGCCTGGATAAAGAGCAAAGGAAGGTCCGGAGAACAATTGAAAATCAACGAGGACGTTAAAAAACACTAAAACAAGTATAAAAGAGGTTTAGTTAAATGTGTGACCATGTAAGAATTACCGTGTTATTAATTATTCTTTTGGCGATAATTCAAACACTAAAATTGCTTCTTTAACATTTTTTCTTGGAAATTTAATCTAGTTTCCAAATATGGTATAATAATTAGGTCGTTCCATTTGAAATTTCCGAGAAAAATGGTAAAAACTGTGATTTTTCCATATGAGGCTCTCTAGCGATGGCTTTGAGAATCAATAGGTCATGGTTGTTTTTTTCATTGTAATCAATAAAGCTTCCTCTTTCAAATGAGGACCTGTTTATCAAATTCGGTCAATTCAAAACCGAAATTACAGCCAATTTAATTATAAAACATTACCCCTCCCCTAGAGCTTTTATTTTTTGTTCTACAGAAAAAAAAGGCCCCCCAAAAAGGATTCCAAATTCTACTAGCTCTACGACGATAAGATTTATTTGACTTATATGGGTATATTTACTAGAAAAATTCTTTTTTTATGACTATAGTGGTTACTTGCCCTAGCGGTAGAAATAGGGACCTAAAAATAATTTCCAGCATTTCTTCTTGGGCACTTTTCTTATGAATTTTTTTTTTCCCACAGATGCACCAAGTCAGTATACATATACCGGGTACGCCATTAGTGTGTGGGCAGAGTTTAGCGTGAAAACTACCAAAGATTATTATTTTCCTGACAGGTACAACAGATAGGTTGGTGGTAGTTACAAGGAAAGTTGTCACAAATGTGTTGCGCATTCCAAAAATCGAATAAAAGGTAAGGTGTCCCGTTTAAAAAATTAGATTAGGTAGCGCCACCTAGCGGTGACGCATTTAATTAAAAAAAATTATCACAAAATATGAGGCACATTGGAGAATTTTAATCATCATTTGTTCCCGAGATATCCTTTTTTCCCCCATTCATCGCTGAACACTGTGTATTATATAACGAAGATCAAAAGACAACAACGCCATTCTTTAGCCAATTTCTGAAGAAGCTGACAGCACGTCCAGAGAAATGCTAAGTATATTAATGCAACAAACACTGCAAAATCCAAAAGACGCTACTTTAATGGAAAGCAATCACGAAAGTCGACACACAACGCTAGATTTTGATACAAAATTTGCTCAGGTTAGTTTGTTTGTGTGGTATGTTAAGGGAAATTTAGTGAAATCAGGATTACTCAAAAGATTTTATCAAGAATAAATCCTCATTCACACATACGTTAATTTACTTTATCATTTAATTCTATTAACTCCCAAATGATTTATGATGCCAATAGCAAATAATTTATAATAAATACAGATTATGCACATTACTTTATTATTTATTGATTATTCGAAATGCTATTGCATTTCTAAAGAATGGATTTTTAAATAGCCTCGGGTTAATTCTGACCTACTCGTTTAAGTAAATCCAATTAGCCAGAATTATCCTAGGCCACTCGGTTCGTGATATACATAAGTTAACTTTGCCGTTTTATATACATACATATTAAAAGCAACCGATTTGAGCAACGTGAGCACGTTTTAAATCGCAAAATGCAAATTTTCTGACCTATCAGAGGAAAACGTTAAAAAAGGAGAAGAAATTAAACGGTAAACGCCGAGCTTGCATAATTTAATAAGCACCTCGTCGCGCGCCAATAGGGGAGAATTTATCGCAACCAATCGCAACAGCATTCTATCGTGTCGTTGCCTTCAAATTCGCATCAGTTTCACATACTCATATGGTCTATCGCCAGGTAAAATATTGCTTAACATGCGGTAGAACGCGGTTTTCCTGATTATGCAAATCATATTTCGCATATTATTATCTACCAGAAGTTGCGACACTACATTAACGCATTACCTTTACTACTATAGAAAACCATATCTTTGTAAAGTTGATATGCACTTCTATGGTTATAATTTTTGTCGTAAAAATGTAATAAAGAAAGCATATTAAATAAATAGGGCAAATATAAAATACAGAATGACTCGTCTCAAGTGAAGTCCACGTTACTAAATAAATAGAGTAGTGATTCTCCCCTCTCCCTAACGGTACAGGCTACCTGCGCATCAACCCCATCCAGGTCTAGAAGCCCTCCGGAATTTTAAAGAAAATCAGTCCCGTTTATATTTGATACATCCTCGTAGATCTGAAAGGTTGCTGAGGTAATATTAAAAATCATTGCCGAAAATGGGATTTGAACCTGCTCACGTGGATATTTTTACCTTATATGACCATTCTGACAGTATAGCTATGCACAAAATAACAGATTCTACAACTTTATCTTATTAAATACAGTACCGTGCAATCGAATTAGGGCCACTTTGATTTTATACAAATATTTCCTATTAGTATTATAATAACCAAAAGTTCTAAATATTTTCCGCAATAAAATGTTTTTAATTGTATTTAAGATAATCCTCTTAAGTAGGAAATAAAATTCTCGTTATTATAACCCCCACCAAACATTCCTTTCTATCCAAGGTACGTTTAGGGTCGGTAATCGGTGACTGGCTTTACCTGCTGCAAGTTAGTTTACGTGTAGTTTTGATGGTGTAAAGTGCAAGTATTATATTTTCATGCTGTAATATTCGTTTTACATGTTGTTTTAGTGTAATTAAATTGAAATTTCGTGACGTTTAGTTTTCTTTTTTTATTGATAAATTTTGTGAAATGGGCAAACGTAAAGACATTTCAAATGAGAAAAAAACAAGAATTCAAGTGTCATTAGAGACGGGGCTGTATTCGCATCGGGAAATAGCCAGAAGAGAACAAGTTTCTCGTCAAACAGTCGACAGGGTAGCGATGTCAAAGAAAGAAAATTTACCAGCGACTTCAAGTGGTCGTTCTCATTGTCGCAGTATTCGCAAAACTTCACCACGGGAAGACAGAATTATCATAAAAAGGGCATTAGAAAACAGGCAACTGTGCATTAAAGAACTTCAGCATATTTTGCAGGCTGATAATATAAAAATATCAGATCGAACATTAAAATCGCGCTTATATGAAGCCAATATCAGAAGTAGACGCCCTGCAAAAAAGCGGAAACTTACTTTAAGGATGAAAAAGGCAAGATTGCAGTGGGCGCAACAACATCGGCATTTTACTGTTGAGGATTGGAAAAAGGTATGTATCAATATTTTATGTATATTTTCAAAATTTGAAACATTTTTAGTAAATTCGAAAATGTAATGAAAATTTCTGTTTCTAAAGGTTTTTTTTAGTGACGAGTCACGGCTAGAAGCTGTAACTGAAGTTGCTCGTTTCGTTAGAAGAAGACCATCGGAACGATATGATGAAAGCGCAGTGGTGAAAACAGTGAAACATCCACCGGCAGTCATGATTTGGTCCTGTATATCAGGGGAAGGGCTTAGACCGCTCTATTTTGTAACGGGTACTTTGAATCAAATTCAATATAAAAAAGTTATGGAATCAATCTTAATCCCGTATATGACATCTTTAGACCCTGAAAATTACTCTTACACATTTATGCAAGATGGTGCATCGTGCCACAGGGCAAAAACAATTCTAAATATGTTTTCAGCAAAAAAACTGAAGATATTGCCATAGCCAGGCAATTCCCCCGACCTGAATCCAATCGAAAATGTTTGGAATTCTTTAAAACGTACAGTTTATGCATCTCCCAATACAACAGTTGACGTTTTGAAAGCAAACATAACAAATAGCTGGCAAAATAATGCTCACCTTAAAGAAGTTGCAGCAGCGTGTATAGCAAGCATGCCAAAAAGAATTGCTGCTGTCGTAAAAGCAAGGGGTGGTACAACGAAATATTAATGTACGTGTTAATATAAATGTATATATATAAATAAATAAAAATTGTTTTTATCAAACGTTGATACTTTGTATTATTTATTAAGCTAAAACTCAAATTTATATGGTGGCCCTAATTCGATTGCACGGTACTGTATATCACGTAACATCTAACAGGAAAAATTATCTCAAACTACGTTTGTTTACTTCTGATTTTATAACATGAATACGAGTAACACGAAAACACCTTTTCCACACACACACACAAGCACATATAATGTCATATTAAAGCAAGGTCGAACATTTTAGCTCCTACGTATTAATTTTAATATCGCAACATATGTGAGAGCACACTATTTTGTAACTATTGCAAAGGATCAATTTCCAGAAAGAGTATCGAATATATTACACATTGAACAACACTTCACAATCACTTATAGCTGCAAGGGACGTAAGTAAATGTGTGTACAACACTTATCAATACTAAACTAATGAATTGAAAGTATAAATCCTAATAAAATACGACAAATAAAGAAAAACGACAGCACTTACTTCGTACAGCTCTGAGGTAGTTGTTGAATTCTTTCTGTAGCCTATTCGCTGCATTCTGTTGCTTTGTGAAGTTCTGTAAGTGTTCGTCGAATATCTCATCCGCTGTCCTGTCAACCTTGCCTAAATTTTGTAAGAACTGTAACATAAAGAAACGAAATTCAAAATATGTTTGCTTGTAAAAAAGCATGTAAAAAAACTTGTAAAAGAAAGAATATTTCTCCGAGCACGTGTAAAAGCAACACGGTTAGCTTTCCGGAAAAGATACTAGTACGGCATTATTTGAATACACAGAGTGAATACTATCTGAATTAGAAAATAATTTAGTATATGATCTATATGACCTAGACTTATCAAAAGCATTTGACACAATATCTCATTACGTTTTACTTGAAAAGTTGGAACGTTGATTGGTTCTGATCATATCCAGCTGATAGAAAACAAACGATAAAGCTAAATAGAATGAATGGTTCGGCATATTTAAATACAGCAACGAGAAAATTGGCGGCATGCCACAAGGTAGTATCCTGGGCCCTCTATTATTTTTAATTTTTATTAATGATATGTTCGAAAATATCTCCAATAGCAATGAGCAAATTATGAATTATGGCGATAAGACTAACTTATTGTTGTGTGTGGTATTGATTTTCCATGTTTAAGTCGAAACAGGTCAATATTACAACATTTTACGGAACAATGGTTTCAGCACAATCTTTTGCAGATAAAAAGAAAGAAAACGCCTAGCATTTTTTTCAAATGTAATGAAGAGTAACCAAAACTTGCGAACTCGCATAGGCGTCGGTATTACGGGTTAATATAAGAATACGAAAAATTCTTAAATAAACTTACTTGCTAATTATTCAACAAATTAGAGGCATCAGGATGTGAACTACTGTAAACTTGCATCATTGCATATGTTTCCACAGTTACTTCTTTAAACCTTGTGCGTCGACAAGAAAAAATATTCTTATACATAGAAAACGATCTCTCCACATCTAAGGAGTTACATTTGCATGTAGAAACTGTTTTTCAAAATCACTTAAAAGTTCACTATTCTTACACTTATTATAAACGGCCTCTAAAGTATTAAAATCGGGATTTTTCCTTAAAACATCTGCCAACTTTTGACTAGCGCATAATCCTGGCGTATCATTTAATGTGTATAATTTATTTTTTACACTCTCCACTATGTCTAATGATTCCTGCAATGACAATTCAGTACATTGTAGTTTTCTGATGGCATCTAGTAATACTGTATAATTGGTACATATTGTTGTTAAATCTTCTAAAAGTTGAGGAATTTGAAATTCTCTTTGACTTTCTCTAATTGCTTTGGATTCATTCCGATTAAATCGCATTATAACTGATTGAATTTATTGAAAATGGATCAAATACTAAGAAGCTGCTGTTAGCCAAGTACCCCATCGCGTTAAAATTGGTTCAGGAGGTTCTGGAATATCTGGACAAAATTTACGAAATTCTTTTAAACGTTTAGGAGATTTACGAAACACTGCTTTAGTACTTCCAATCATCCGATCAACGTTTCCGTAATGTTGTCGAACAACTTCACCAACTAAATGCAAAGCATGCAGCACGCAGGTTATATGTATTAATTTAGGAAATATATGTTTTAAGGATCGCCCAACACTTAATATCGTTGCTGCACTATCTGTCACAATCATCACAACTTGATCTTGGGCAATTTTAAATTTTTTCAAAGCGTTCATTATCACTTTTTGAATATTTTCCGCGGTACATTGTTGAACACGTTTGCAAGCTAACAAATATCGAGATGCTGTGTTCTCGCTAGATAAAACGCGAGCTATTACATTCACAATACTGTTTTTCTTTATATCGGTCGTCTCATCCACGGTAATCCATATTTTTTTGGAACACAAATCACGTTTACACACATTTTCTAGCATCTCTTTCATTCGCGGCAAATGATTCTGTAATTCTGTTTGTGAGGGTAATGGGTACTTTGGAACGTATTGTCGCCAAAACGTTTTAAAAGCTGCTTTTCTCACCAACGACAACGGAAGATTACAAGAGGTAAACATAATTAATAAATGTATGAGGAATAGTGTATAAGGTATTTCAGTTCTTACATTTCTCATATGCTTAATACCATTGACATGCCTCTGGCAATCAGTTCTGTCCAATGCAGCCAAACGAACCTTTCATATTAAGCAAAAAACTGCACTACCGTCATATTTTAAATGGGGGAAAAGTGACACATACTTATGTACATTAGTAGCAAATCTATTACGAGGTATTGTTTTCTTAGGTATGTAAATATTAGTTCTATATGAACACACAAAAAACACCAGCTATATTTTCAAAAGCGATACGTAAGTACATAACCTTGACCGTTCGACTAATTTCTGCAACAGCTCAACCGGTACTAAAACGAAATCTCTCTCAGCGCGGTTTAACATGATTTATATTCAAGGTCGACACTACATGCCTGCTTCTCTACCGGTTTAGTTTATTTATGAATTTTTCGTATTCTTATATTAACCCGTAATACCGACGCCTATGCGAGTCCGCAAGTTTAGGTTACTCTAGTAATAAGTGATTGATATCAGATTATTTTAATTTCTACGATGATTATGTCTAAAATCCAGTCGTCACAATAACAAACACAGAACATGCCTAAGCAATAAAAGTTTCAATGGAGGTGGAGCGTTATGGTTGATTGATGAACAACAAATACACAAAAAAGACGCTTCCGATCCTGTTTATTGAATCTGCACTAAAATAGAAGTTTAAAAATAGCGGATAGTGTATGGTGCATGGTGTCTATTAGTTCTCCATTGATATTATTGTAGGTATATTAAACCATGAAACGTCTATTTTTATTTCGGCGCAATTTCAATGAAACAGACAGTTTTAACTTTGAGATTTTCCTATTAGATCAATGGGAAGTGTCGAAAAGTATGTTGGATACGTAAATTGTCTGATTTAAATGGTATAATAGTGATTGTTTTCGCATTTTTTATTTTGACCCGGTGAAGCCACGCTCGTAACAAAGGTGAAAGTCTATATCGGAGTCTCGTTTTCTGTGTTAATTACCGTTGTTATCCTTACAAAACACTTGTACATGCATAGTTGTAAGAAATTGTTGCTTGCTGCTACAGTAACAGCAAATTATTTTGCATTATTGCGTTATGTAACGTAATACCGACGCAAAGCAGGCATGTTTCTGTAATTAATACGAGGGCTATAAATCATTTAAAGCTAGCATAACGTCTATTTAGATGCGTGTAATTGTTTCTTTCCCATTCTACCTATGTCATTCACAATTAAGATTATGACATGATCAAGGTAGAAACGATTTAGAACGTAACGCGGAAAATGCAGGCGAGGTTCTATGTAAACACTTCATAAAACGAAGATATTGGATAGGCAACAATTCCAAGCGTTCATTTTCCAATTTTTACTAGCGGGTGTAAACTTCAAATGCGTTTAGAAGGTTTAGGTAATTACGAGAACCGGTTGCCGTTCATACCAAAACGAAAGGTCAAACTATGTGCATGACCGTTTGGTCGCAAGTAAGTGCATCATCGATAAATGAGTTTTTATTTTAAATGTTAGACGAACGGTAATTGCGATTCTTAAATAACGTGAATAAAATTTCGCCGATGACTACGTACAGATAGCATCTGAGGCATGAATGAAAGGAAAACGGCAACTGTTTCGCGGTCTAAAGGTGGCGAAGTGAAAGGCAAATTTTTTCACTTGAAAAGTGTGCATCTGTTTTTATTATGGGATATTGTACGTGTAGATGTGTTTTTTATCCAATTGATAAATGCAGATACAGTTATTTTTGGTATTCAGGATTATACAGCCTTGGCCAATAAAACGGAGCACTTGTAGATCTTCGGAAATATATAATTTAACATTAGCGAAAAAATAATTAAATATTATTCTGCTACTACGACTCTAAAATGACATGCTGGCGTTCCTTTGAGAAAACACATAAAATCAAGACATAAACAATAATTACAATGAAAAAAAAATCGAAAATTACAATTTCTAGTTCGAGTTCTAGAGGAATATTGTAAACTAAAATTGTCCATAAGTTAAAGTGTTCACATCGTGTTGTTCAGTTAGTCATGAATAGGTACATATGACTACTGAATCTTATAGAAATAAGCCAGGAAGTGAACGTCCCAAAATAACAATAGAGAGGACCATCTATTAAAGACACATTCACCTCGGGAAGGAAGAAAACTTCTTTAAAGCCGTCTACAGAAATTAGTGCAGAAGGCGGTCCAAGAATTTCGGCTAGAACGGTTAGAACACCTTTAAATAGTACAGGATTAAAAAGTAAGAACAATGCTGTTATTGTCCGAGATCAACAGAAGAAACCGTTCAGGATAGGCAAAACAAACATCAACATTACACAATTGAAAGCTAGACAATGGTGTTGAGGCCCGACGAAACGAATATAGAGGTAATTATTAAAAAGATATTGCTTTCGAACTGAATGCTATTATCATGATAATGTCATTTTTAAGGAATACACATTGTTAGTCGTCAGTAACCTGGGCAAATATGCGGTAACAGCCAGAGGCGTGGCGAACGCATAAAAGTTTACACATAAAATAAAAGGTAAGAAATAAATTATATAACGTGCTGAAACACTTACCGTTTTAAAAGTCTTCCGTGAAATCACAAACTGGGTAACATCTGTTAAATATTTGAATCATTAGATATGTTTCCACAGCTGTTTCAGTCAAGTGAGTACGACGTGCGGAATAAATGCTTTTTAATGCCGAAAACGACCGTTCGACATCTAGCGATATTATATTTGCATATTTAAAATAAACTTTGAGACAACTTAATGCATCTTCACACGCACCTTCACAAATTTGTCTTAATATAAGAAAATCGGAGTCTTTCTCTAAAACACTTTCAAATTTTCGTATTACACACCAATTTGTTTCGCCTTCTACAGCGCATAACTGTGCGTGAACATCATTCACAATTTGAACAGAATCCACTAACGACATCGAAACGATTTTTACTACATCTCCGGTCCCCACATTGCTAAAACAACCCAAAACCATCACTGAACCACCACTGCGTTTTACTGTGGGAACGGCGCAATCGCGCAACATCCTTTCGTCTTTCGTTCGTCTGACGAAAATTCCGCTCTTCTGACCAAACACTTCGAACTTGGATTCGTCGGTACAAAGAACATTTCTTTAATTTTCTTCTGTCCAATTCCTATAATTTTCCACTCACTGGAATCGTTTTTGGCGGTTTCCACGACGCGGCAACTGTTTTCTTATCGCAACGCAACCGTAAAGACCGGCTTTTCTTAAGGGGCGTTTAGTGGTGGTTACAGAAATCGGTCGTTCGCGTCCTCTGTTGATTTCTGCTGCGATTTCGGGCGCCGTCGATCGCCGGTTTCGTTCGCTTAGCACTGTAAAGCGTCGATCTTCCGCATCGGTTGTCATGTTTAACCGATTTGGGCGATTATGGTGTCCCGGTGGTTCGGTATCTGCGAATAGGATAACGCACAGTTGATTTTGTAACTTGCAATTTCTCCGCAATCACATACACGGAATATTCTTCCTCGTATAATGTGAGAATAGCCGATTGCTTTTCTACAGTTACAGGCTTTCCTTTCGGCATTGTTTAAATATTTCTTCCAACATCACTGCAACCGAACATCCGTATCGAAATAAGTTTACTCACAGACTGATTTACAAAGAGTATGATAGGAATTACTCCGTATTATAATCAGAGACACGCAGGTAACATTTTACAACACCCTAGACCCATTCCCTCTTTTGTAAACATGTTTATGGGCCTGGAATTTCCGACGCAATTAATTACTAAAAAAAAAATGTTCGGATTAGGAATCGAACCTCACACCTCCTGCTTGCCGGGTAGGCGGTTTAACCGCCATACCACGAGGACTATGCAAGGATCGTTCACTTTCCACTATCTAAGTTGTTGTTTTTATCTGCAAATATATGACAATATTTCGACAATTTTTAATTTTACATGCCAAATACACTAATTTAATCCTTCTTCTTCTCTGTTTCTCGTTGTGCCCCAACAGGGCGTCAGAGGGGTGGTTGATGTTTATATATCGTTCATCCGTCTCTTCCATTCCTTCCGGTCCTTTGCCATCTGCCTCATCTGTTGTATTGCTTTCCCTTTCTTACTCCCAATCTCCTCGATCTGTTCCAACCACCTTTTTCTTGGTCGACCTCTTCTTCTCTTCCCATACCTTTTTGCCTCCATCACTCTCTTCGTCAGCCTATTCTCGTCCATTCTGACTATATGTCCGTATCAGTTCAGTTTCCTTTTTCCTACTTTCCTCTCTATAGGTGCTTGCTTTAGTTGTCTTCTGACGCCTGCTATCTTTCTTAGGTGTTTCATTTCTGCTGCATTTATCATACTTTCAAACTTCCTATTCATCACCCAAGTCTCTGGCTGTGTCCTGGTTTATTTCCCTTTTTCCCAGTGTGGTGTTGTTTATTGCGTAGTATATTTTCGATGCTTTATTTGTCTTATTTCCTAATTCTAGCTCGAATTTTTCATCTTCTGTAAACATCACCTCCAGATACTCATATGCTCATATGCTGTTAAAGTAAACCTGGTAGTAACTTTCATAATAAAACAGAAATTTATAAAATATCATGTGTGAAAGGGTATGTTGGGCGAATCAAAAGCTCGGTGCAAAGAACATTTAGCCAAGTTTAAATTTAAAAGATTTGACAAATCCGAAACAGCAATGTACAATTAAATTTACAAAAATAAGCATATTTCAAAGAATTCTAGAATTCTTAAATTCCAAGATTTAGGTTCTATTAAATCAAGCATGAGTTTAAGTAAAATGTTGTGGTATGTGGAAATTTCAATATCATAATTAAAATTTAAGTACGACACAAAAGTTAATGAAAACCAAACTTCATGGGAACATTTTGGATACCAAGTCTAGCAGTTAAAACAAAATATTTCGTTTTTATAATTGTACCAACATTATTTAGGTAAAAAGAAACAAGCAACATCCTTTCTTCTATTCAAAACTTGATAGATACAAAATGTACTCTGTAAACTGTATAAATAACACCAATTAATATTCTTACCCATGTCCAAGTAGTCATAGTATTAATAAAAGTGATGATTTAATTAGTGTTATGTACGTAATATGTCTGTCTGATAACCAATAATATAAAAGGTATAACATGTTAATTTGTTAACTTCTACGCTAAATATGGTATATTTAATAATTTCAACAACCATATATTTTTGCTACATTTTGCTCTAACACATACTACCCATCATGCAGAAAAGAACCACACTGCCAATACCGTCCATATTTAAGATTTCTCCTAGAATAGCATCGTAATATGTTTACATATTATAATAAAACGCGAAAAGTATTGTTTTTACATCCGTTACGCATGTAAAATATTATCAATACACAAATATTTAGGCATTCACATCCACAAGCCAATTTATTCTGAAATAAGTGAGTCATAAATGAACCATTTTAATACGAAGCAACCTTATCATCGTACACTGTATGCATCATACTTCGTTATAGAAAATTGATTACGATATTTTGAAAAAAATTCATTAACATCAAAGCATAGCTTTGTGTTGGTTTCAATCAACGTTTAACCGTTTGATAATTATGGACAAATTTGTGCTGATAATTAGTAGAGTTTTGCCAGTAGTGATTTGTGTAAAATGGTGTGATAAGCTAATCTATGCAGTTAGAATCAACGTTGTTTTAATATTAAATCATCCTCATTATTTTAAATTTAATTTAGGTTTTGTTTAAATAGCATTTAGTATCACAATACTATTTAGTCTGCAAAACCTTTTTTACATTTTCTCTTCCCACAAAATAGATTAGGTAAGCCAATATTCACCAATTATTATTGCATTTATATTAATTATGATATACCCCTCCAGATGAAAGACGAACCGGAACTGCGCCGCATTTAATGACAATCCTAGCAATCTAAAATTAGGTAATGAATGCCATATCTGAATTGCATCAAAATCTATTCTGACCACCAGTTCATCACCTGAGTTGCACCCCAAATAAATTACAAATTCAGAAGGAAATAATTACTTTATTAAAATATAATATATGTATACAAACATCTAAATCTATTCACAATTTGCAAAAGTGTACGAAAAATATTCATAAAAATAAGTATCAAACACATAAGTCCCTAAAAATATTAAATAACATATGTATTTACCTTATTTATTTACAACATACGTACTTATAAGAAATACAATGTATAAATAATTTTCCCGATACATGATCATTAATTTCCCTATTTATTTTCTTTTATCATTCTTCTATATTAATTGTAACTTCGCAAACACATCGTTCTGCACATCTCGTAAGCCATCTATGAAGCCGTGGATGTTGGAATGCGGTGAATTACAATAAGCTTTCAACTTGCCATGGAATCATTCACAACAGTTGGTCGTTCTCCACAGACACACCGAAGTTTCTGCCCAAGTCTCTGGAGGAAATTTTGAAGTTTTACTGATATACGTATCGACTAAATAGTCCTTTGGGTCATTTGGTTGGTCAGATTGGAGGTCAAATGCAAATGCATCACTCACTTCTTCAGGATTAATAAAAATTAAGCAAAAAATATCCTACCCATTTGCCAATAGCCGATTTCGGTTTTTTGTATTCTCTGGGCAGTCCGGTTTCTGTACGTCACCAAGACTGTGCCAAATGCAAATGACAACATAATACACGATTGTTTGTAAAATTTCATTCACACTTAAATGTATAGCGTTTTCAAAATCAATAATGGTTGCGGAGGGCTGAAAGACAATTCCAAATTCTTGACACTTTTCCTTCAGTAGTTGAAATAAGCAGCTATGTTTCCTTTCTTCTATTTTTTAACAGACGAAATGCGAGAGGCTCAAAAAACTGGTTTAAAAAATCAAAAATTGTAAACAGTGTGCCAAGTATACACAGCACATAAGGATATCTGTCAAGATATTGCATATTGTATCTGCAGGCATCGAAGATCCATGTGTTAAAAGGTTTCGTTCCTACAGAGACTCTGTGGTATAGATGGTAGCGTACCCGTCCGGCAAACGAGAGTAGTAGGTTCGAATTTTACCGGTGTCTTGAAATTTTATTTCATTAATTAAATTTAATTACATTTTACCAATTTTTCAGTATTCGTCGATGGAAACTCTGACATGTCCAACATAACCTAAACCTTTCTTCTATTTTGCTTACGATTGATTGCGTAATGGGTGTTCTATTAGGATACTTATTGCTAAATAAATGGCACACCTGCGCTTGTGTCCGAATTCTATCTCCGTAGCCAATCATCGTTACTATTTAGCTCGTTTCTCCTCACTTCAAACGTGTTTTGAAAATGTTAGAATTTAACTTTAAGGAAGATTATTGCTATTTGTCGCTGTCGCTTCAACGTATCTAACAAGGGAACACAGACCTACATGGTGTAAGAACAACGGTAGTTCACTTAGCCGCCCAATCTCACGCTGGGGAGGTATGAAGCACGCTAAGCTCAACACTTCCAAAGAAGACAACTTCAATGGTATAACCTTTAGACGTTTACAATTTTAGAATATGGAAAAATGTTGTGAGAATATTTTCAGATGAAGTACTACTTATGGATTACGACATAATTCTACGCCAAAGAAACAGTATTATTCAGTTACCATCTTTAGCTCATAATCAATTGTCATTGCCAAGGTTTTTTAATCTATTTGAATTTCCATGGTATAAAAGTGGGTACAACGCCGAACGGTCACCACATTTTGAAAATCCTATAAAATTTTACTTCCCAAAGAATACACAAAGTACACCAAAATGCGATTACCATTATTACAGTAACTATGTAGCGTAGACTGTCATAAGCAGACGAATTATGAAATACATATGTTTCACATTGTACCACCAATCATTCTTTATCCTATAGCATAAAATATATATGCAATACGCATCGTAATGTATTTCATAACTTATTTTTTAAATAGTTATTAATAAACTCTAAACTCACATTTTATTAATAAAATCATTTTATAAAAACCTGCGTGTTTTCTTAATTTTTTTTGTTTTTTTTGTTTTTTTTTTTTACACAAATAAGAATATTTCGTGGCAGATGTAATATATACATATGTATCCTCTGTATTTTTGTAGTATATAAAAATTCTGAAATTTGCAAAAAATAAAGAGGTGAGGGTTGTTTCCCTAAACAAATATTTGTTATGGGAAAAATATTTATGCCATCGTTAAGAGCATGTAAAACAGTTTAAATCTGTCCTAAACTTGTTATATCTCTTATACGAGGGCGAATCAAATATTAACCGGACTTTTCTTTTTAACGCTCCCTAGGTGAAGTGAGTAACGTGACGTGTTGATATATGTTGGATGGGGATGTAAAGTGGAGGGGAGTAAATCGGTTCGGCTCGCCAGAGCAAATTGGTTGTTAGTAGCATCATGTCTGAGCAAGAGGTGCACACGTCTGTTGAGCAACGCATTATTAAATTTATCGCGGGAAGGCGTAAAATCTGCCGAAATTTTGCGTCGACTAACTGCACAGTTCGCTGAAAAAACGCTTTCAAGGACTCAAGTCTACGACTGACACAAAAAATTTTCCGATTGCCGAGAGTCAGTGCAAAATGAGCCCCATGCACGCCGACCGCGGACAAGCACCGGTGAGACGAATATTCTTGCAATCCGTGAGATGATTGAAGGAGGCCGCCGCCTTACAATATGGGGAATTGCTGCACACGTCGGAATATCGTATGGGAGTGCCCAATCAATCATTTCAGATGATTTGGGTTACGGAAAAGTGTCGGCAAGGTGGATTCCTCGCCTCTTGACGGAAGATCAGAAAGCAAACCGTTTTGCCGTGTGTGAAAGACTTTTGGCACGATATCGAACAGAAGGGGATGATTTCTTGAGGCACATTGTCACCTGTGATGAGACGTGGGTGCATCATTACACCCCGGAGTCTAAGCAGGCAAGC
Organism: Dynastes maya; assembly: GCA_029619315.2. NCBI lineage: Eukaryota > Metazoa > Arthropoda > Insecta > Coleoptera > Scarabaeidae > Dynastes > Dynastes maya. Next base: position 51,878,875 of record JAROYE020000004.1, on the reverse strand, counting down.
ATGGAGTGGCGAAAACCTGGAGAAACGGCACCGCGGAAAGCCAAGACCCGTCTTTCTACTGGGAAAGTTCTTGCAACGATTTTTTGGGATTGCAGAGGCATACTGCTCGTTGATTTTCTCCATGAACGGCGTACAGTTAATGCTGCGTACTACTGTCAACTGCTTGATGAAGTGAAACTGGCCTATCGACGAAAAAGGCGAGACATGCCTATTCGAAGTGCGATTCTGGTCCATGACAACGCTCGGCCACACACAGTTGCATTAACCCAAGAAAAATTCGACAAATTTCATTGGGAAACACTGGAACATCCGCCCTACAGTCCCGATCTGTCGCCGTGTCACTACCACATGTTTGGGCCACTCAAAGAAGAACTGGGAGGTCGTCACTTTGACGACGACGAAGGTGTAGAAACGTTCGTCCGCAATTGGTTACAGACGCGACCACATTCATTCTTTGATGACGGAATTAAAAAACTTCGGTGGGAAACATGTGTGAATAAAAGAGGAGACTATATAGAAAAATATAGTATATTCAAAATTTTATTTACTGTACCAATAAATGTTCTAAAACAAAAGTCCGGTTAATATTTGATTCGCCCTCATAGTTTCCCAGTTATTGAGTTAAACAGCGAAGGGTTGAGCTCAGGGTGCTTTACACCCCGCCAGCGTGAGATTAGGCAGCTAAGAGAGCTACGGTTGTTTTACACTACATCGGTCTATAAACCCACAAAGTTTCATTTAACTGGGTGAGATACACTTACCTGCGTTTCCTTGTAAGTGATAAGAAACGCCGAGCAGTAATTTACTTTAGTTAAGTAACAATGTTAAACAATGATTCCTCGAAAAACGGACGAATTTACATAAAAGGTATGTGTGTATTAAAAATACTTAAGTACTTTTTTAGATTTTAAAAAATTAATAAAAAATGGGTGTATTCGTTTAAAAAATTAATCTATATTTCATATCTACTATACGTATTACCCTGTATAAAATCTTTAGCGAAAAAACCGCAATAAAAATAAAAATTGACTTATTCGGGCGCGTTTCTCTTGAATTTTTATGGAATTTATTCCAAGCTTTTGCGCTCATTGCATACATAAGTATATGTAAATATTATTCTATGTATGCAATACTATAACATTTTTCGCATTGATTCATTTATTTTATTTGTCATTCTTTATCTCATTTACTTATTATAGTCGATAAATGTTTTCTCTGTATAGCATAGATTTCAAAATTATTAAGTATTGATCCTGTACGAGTATTTTTGTGACTTTGCCGTCAATAACCTTTCAGTCCGTAAACATTATAGAACATATAATAATAGTAATAATAATACTTGAATGGCTCCATTTAGTAGTTAAAGAATGTAATTTCTGTATAAATCAGCAGTATGTGAAACGCACGGAGACATTTACAACTAACTGTTTGTTGGATTTTGTAACTTGCAATTTTTCCGCCATCACACGCGCGGAATATCCTTCTTCGTGTAATGTGAGAATAGCTGATCGCTTTTCTACAGTTATAGGCTTTCCGTTCGGCATTTTAAAAATACTTCTCCCACAGACACTGAAACCGAACATCCGTATCCAAATTGCTTTACTAACAGACTGATTCACCGCAAGTATGATAAGTAACGCTGGCCACGAGCGGTACCGCGCATCGGCGTAGAATCAGTTCGGACCGAGAGGAACGGTAGTATTACTTCGTCTGCGGAGCAGTACGGACATTTTCGCTGCCGGTCATTTGCGCAATTGTTTATCTGTCCTAGAAAAATTATGATTTCGTCAGCAAAACGACCGCGGTCGGACAAACTTCGAAAATTTATTGCAGAAATTCCAGACTTTATATATGAAGGTGCTAAAATTAAATGTGTAATCTGTAAAATCCCGTTAATGTGTTGGTCCAGACAACATTGTCTACGACACGTAAATAGTGAAAAGCATGTCTCAAAAAGAAATTGCGCACGAGGCAATGAAAAATTTATATTTAATTTATGCGTTACGTTTATCGCATGTAATATACCGTTTAATTTACTAGACAAGAAACCATTTATCTGCATTTGGAATAACTATTCGGAGTGCAAATTACCAAGTCGAACATCGTTACGAAGAATTGTGCCATCTGCGCGCGAACATATTGAACAAAAAATAAAATCGCAGTTGAAAGATCAAAAATTGTGGTTATGTGTCGACGAAACAACAGATCGGAAGAAACATTCTGTTCTTAATGTAATGGCACGCAAATTGGAACCTCATCAATCGGCACCTTCAATTCTATTAGTCTCCAAACGAATACAACAGTGTACTGCCGAAGTAATTTCAAAGTTAGTGTTAAATACATTGGACAAGTTTGAACTTTCAACAAACCAACTCTTGATGTTAGTGAGTGATGGTGCTGCAAACATGCTTTCTGTAGGCCGGTCTCTTAAAAAGCATTCTGCTAATTTGTTACACATTACGTGTAAAATTCATGCTCTCAATCTTGTGGCGGATAGTATCAGAAAATGTTATCCTGAGGTAGACGCTTTAATAGCGCCTACCAAAGCAGTATTTGTCAAATCACCGAAACGTATTCGCGAATTTCACAGACTGTGCCCCCGTATACCAGAGCCACCAGAACCTATTTTAACTCGTTGGGGAACATGGTTGCAGGCCGCGTTTTATTATCATAAATATTTTGACAATATTAAGAACGTGGTTTTACAATTCGATACAAAGGAAGCTGCCGCTATCCAGAAACGCCAGTCGAAATTTCAAGATAGTCAGGATAAAATGGATTTAAAAATCATTCACGACAATTACTTCGGGCTAGCAGATGCAATAGAAAAATTACAAAATCCTGCGGTGCCGTTAGAAGAATCTCTACAAATAGTGCAACATGTTCACGCACAGTTATGCGCGATTGAAGACGCAAAAAATGTTTCTGTTCTAGAAAAATTTGAAAGTGTTTTTGATTCCGATTTTGGCACATTAAGACACATTTGTGAAGGTGCGTCAACAGAATCGTTAAGTTACTTGAAAAATTATTTTACTTACGCAAATATTACGTCACTAGATGTAGAACGTTCGTTCTCTGCATATAAACGCATTTTTTCCTCATGCCGTACTAGTTTTGCCGAAACAACAGTTGAAACATATCTAATGTTGCAGATATTTAACAGACATTATTCACTTTGTGATTTCACGGAGGACTCTTAAAATGGTAAGTGTTTGAGCACGTGTTATTTAATTTTTATTTAAAAGATGAGCGAAATTATTTGCGGCAGCAAACATCTCTATTAGCAGAATAACTCTAGTGGAACGCGAGGCCTGGTCGACTCTACGCTACTACGCGGTACCGCTCGTGGCCAGCTTTAATGATAAGAATTGCTCCGTACTACAATCGGAGACGCACAGGTAAAATTTTACGACCCTCTAGTCCCATTTCCTCTTTTGTAAACATGTTTATTAGCTGTTCATTAAATATCGTTTTTAATGATTTGATTATCTGCTTTTAGGATGAATTGAAATTTCTCTCTATAACATTTAGTCTAATCAGAATTTCCATCTTAAATACTTTATTGTTATCCCAACTTTATTTTAGAAGTTTTTACAGTAATACTAAGGGTATTGAATATTGAAAAAATTCGATCCTTTAAAATTCTAATAGTTGTCCTAACTTCAATGGGCGGTAGTGCACGTATATAAAATTGCTCTTGATTTTTTCATTAGCTGCAGAAGTAATATGATACACAATTTCCTCTTGTGACCAACAAAGAACATCCAAGACGCGCTTATTATGCAATTCAGAGCCACATGGAAATTGTATATTAACGATCTTTGTTTTTACTACGAAATAAACAAAAGACCTTTCAAAATATGCCCATAAAACATTAATTCAAATTTGCTAAATTTAACATTAATATATTAAAATAAACCAATATAAAATTTCTTCCGTGTTGAAAATATTTTGGGACATCATTTAATAAATTAAATTAATTTATACGAATATTTCTAATTCTTGCGAAATTGTAAATGTCAAGTCTATATATATACCTGCGAATGTCTTCAATTCTCCTTGGTTAGCAATTAGTTAGCTTTATAACAATCATTACTATGAAGGTTTTATATTTAGTCATGTAATAAAAAGCTGCTAAGTGCCAATCATCACAATCATCAGTAGAAAGTTTCGAAATTGAAAACCATTTATCGCGAAATTTCACTCGAGTCACAGAATAAAACGTAAATCAAGTAGCTGGCTTTCGAATAGGTGAAGATTTTATGTCTCGTCAGGTGAGGATTTGTTAGAAAAAATCTTTTTTATGGTGTTGTTATTGGTGTCTTATATATATGTGGGATGATCCTGTTAACGAAAGTACATCTTTGCATAATAGCGGCGAACCTGTCACTTTCAACATCTCTTATTTATGAATTCTATCTTGATTCTGCAAAATTTTGGATGGTTACGTAAATAATATGAGGACACGGCAATTGTGTTGCCCAATTTATAGTAAAGAAGTGTATAAGTTTCAATTAGTCAATTGGTCAATGACCTTCCAAAAAGTTCCAATAAGGCAATATTTTCAAACAACAGAAAGAAAGGATTGTATTTTATTTTAACATTTTATTAATTGTTTCAAAATATTTTTGGGAAATCATTGACCACTTGACCTAATCGAGAAGTTGTTGTTGAACCTTCTTATCTTCGGCAAAACTTTTAGAAAAAACTTCAAATAATAGGATTATGAGATTTTTTTAGGACATTCGACTGTTTCTCCAAATATCCTCCTTGATAAATTAGCATTCTAGTGATTTTTTTTAATGTCTCTTTTCAAAAACTAAGTTTTGGCATGTCTCTAAGTTCAGTGCTATGACGTATTGCACTTTTGATTTACATTAATAATATATAGAATTAATTTCGTAGGCTAATTATATCAATATTATGTATTGCTTCTTATTGACTTTTGAATATTTGAATAGGATCCACAGTCAAATGTTTCGGACTGATGAGTTGTTAGAAATATTACCTTTAATGAAAAAGGCTTGTCATAACCTCACCTGCTAAATCGGAAGTAATATTTTACAAATTTAAAATCAAATAATGCATGAACTTTTATCTTAGTAACAATTTTCTGAAATATTAAATAAGAAAGCAGTTTTCCATTTGCTGTCAATTTTTTGCTGAATGATACCAAAGTAAAACAGTGTGAAAACGTATTTTCCTGAAAAATCGCTATTTTTCATACCTCTATTGGTGTGCACTTAGGAAAATAGATATACACAAATCATTTGTCGAAATGAAAAAACAATCTAATATCTGGGAAAACTTACAACTCTTCATACTTTTAAATTATCTCGTTTCGTATAGTAAACTACCCCATTTATATGCATAGATTTTTCCTTAACAGGTTAAGCGTCATAGCGGACACCGGTATCTGCTCGACTACTTGCCGCCCGGGTCATAGCGGACACGGGTGTCCGCTGCATTTTCTAAACTTTGAGATGCCAGCAGCGCCAAGAAGACATACTTTTAAGGAATATGATATCGTAGCGTGTCTGCCATGGCCTTGCGCTATTACATGCTTATATCAGGCTAGTGGTGGTGAACTTTATTTGAACAAAAATATTATATAAATATCAGTGCGACAGTTTATGCCGCGAAAAAGTAAGATTTATAAGAAAATAATGACTTTAGTGATCGTATATTGGTGGAACAAATACATCGGTTATTAACAAGACTATAAACAAGTCATAACCTGAATAATTCGTTCGACAACACTTCCGTACATTATCGTGTCCTTGCAAATTACATCAAAACAATGTTTGGGGCCAGTAAGGTATTCAAAAGTTTCAGAATTTGATAAAAAAATATCTTGGCACAGCGAGCAGTTTCATCCAAAACATCTGGCGCTTAACCTGTTAAAATACCGTACAATGTACATGGTTGTGATAAAGAAACGGATCAGTCTTTTGTAAGGAATACCATCTACTTGATCAAGAATCGCTAGGACCCCCCAATTTTATTTTCTTGAAATGCATTCTTTTAAAGAACATTTTTTAATGAAACACTTTGTATAATAATTTTAAAATCTTTTTTTGATTTTAGCGGCTTAATTACTAAATATATTATTGTTTGAGTTGATTAAAACTTCACATTTTACGTTTCGACAAATTTTATTGTCTTCTTCAGAATGTATATGTCCAAAACTGTAACATGTCAAATAATTTGTTTTTAGTAATATGGTTCTTTGTTTGTTTTTGTGTTTTTTTTTAACTTACAATAGAACATTGTCAACTAACACAACACTTTAATTTATTTTTTGTTTTATCAAATAGAATATTAAAAACTATGTACGTTACAATCTTTCGGTTTTAAAATAATTATTCACACCATGTATATTTTTACATTTTTAGATTCTACAATTCTAGATATGTCTCATTAAACATGGCCTATACCAATCCTCAACGGTTTTCGAAATATTAACATCAAAATTTTTAAAATATTGTAACTGATTTACTTTACTATTGTTCAAAATATTTCTAATTTTGAATTTATCAACCAGTTAAGGTCAAATAAATATTAATTTAGTAATCGAATTTGAATTTTGTTGATGACACAAAATGCGCCTTGCTGAAAATGAACACATAGAAATTTTAATTATGTCGAGTTGAGAAGATAAAGTAGAAGTCATAGAGAAGTCTGTAATATGTTCAATAATAAATCGATTGATAGGAGCGAGGATAGCGATGAAGTGGAGAACTATCCGTTCAGTTAAAGACAGTGTTAAAAGTGGTCGTCCTGGTATGCCTGAAGAGATAAAATTAAACATATTATTACCAGTAAGGGAAAATCTTCATAGCTCTAGCATCCAAGTTGGACGGGACAACGATATTCACAGGATCTCCGTAACAAAATTATAAAAGAAGAAAAGTGCTATCCCTATAAGGCACAATTTGCCCAACAGATGAAGCTGATGAAGCTATTTTTTCTTTAAATGGTCACGTTAATGACAAAATTATAGGTAGTGGGCGGAGGAAGATCCTCACTGGCTGGAAGAAAATGACACCCAGTATAATGAATAGGTTAATGTCTCCGCGGGCATTGTTGAAAACAGGGTAATCGGACCATCTTTCTTTGTTCAAAATGATCTAGTTCCAGTTTTAGCTACTCTCGTTCTAGATCGATGGTGCCCCTCAGCATTATGCAGCTCATGTAAGGGTGGATTTAAGTACAATTTTTACGCAACGATCTCAACCACCTAAACTTTTTTTGATGGGGCGACGTTAAATATGTATTGTTATGCTCAACTTTGTGTCTACGACAACAACAGCCTCTCTCAGCTGTCACTTCGGAACGACTAAATGTCAGGTTGGCCACTCGTTGATAACTAAATATCCCTCTTGCGGAGAAAAATGAAAATTTCCTCGTTACCATTTCTCCCCAGTCAACTGGCCTTGGGGCGTTGACCTTAAATTTTAATTATAAGTCCAGATAACGACGAGTGTGGGGTAGCATGGACAAATCTACTCGTCAGATAATTTTCCTATTCACGTAATTCGTCCAAATTCCTGTAGAAATCGTCTAAAATAAGCAACAACGTAAATGGAAAGGTATTTCAAATTATATTTCATCAATTAAATCTTTATCTGAAAGGTTTATGTCAAATTAGTAGAGAATTTTTACGTTTAAAGCTTGTCAGTGATATTTTGTATCATAGAATCATCGAAATACGACTTCCTAGTTGAATCACTGCGTTCATTCTTGTATGCTATTTGCAGAAATAATCTCATTTGATCGAAATTCATCGTAAAAGTTTCTATTTGGGTTAAATTATCAAAATTGGCTGTGGAATAAAACAATCGCCGGTCTTTCGCGATTTAAAATAAAAGAAAGAAGAGCGACGCCATAATTTTTCATCAATCGTTATTTAGCCTTGGTTGAATCAAAGTGTTTCTTAACTCCGATTCCCATTTAAAGTGCACGATTGTGAAATCAAAGTCTTTATTTGAAGAGAAAAGGGTTGAATTTCCAGAATAGGCAGTTTCCAGTAGAGGTTATATAAAGAGAGAGTTTATATAACCCTGGCATCGTTCAAATATCAAGGTTAGTTACATTTAGAATCTTAAAATTCGTTAATTTCGTTTTATTAATTTGAGTATTCGTTATAAAATTGCCGAAAGGGTATGCAGGGATACTCCCGAACACACTAAGAATCGTTAATTTAGTTTAAAATTAGAAAAGTTAACAATTTTCCCAAAATCCCCTGAGAAAGATATTTTAGTATATATATTATAAATATGAGAAATTTTTTCACAAGTAATATAAAATGTACAACAGGAACTTTTACGCCGGTTGAGCTACTGCAGGACAGTTGGTGGCGTACATTTTCAATATGATAGCTTTTATTATTACTTTGCTGTTTTTATTATTACTTTGTTGTTTGCCTATTTTGTTTTCAAAAATTTAGATGCTGAAAACAGTTGAAGATAGGTATAGGGCATGTTTAATGAAAAAAATCTAGAATTAATTTTAGAATCAAGTGTTTCATTGAAAATAAAGGAGGTTGATACACGTAGCACTTTTCTGATCAACCCTGTACAATATTTTTCTTAAAAAAATGCATTTCAAGAAAATAAAATTGTGGGATCTGAACGATTCTTGATCAAGTAGACGGTATTCCTGATCCGTTTCTTTATCGCAACCCTATGTGACTCGCTACAGTGCAATGCACATAAAGCGTTCTCAGAACTGAGAAAGTAGTGACATTGGAGATGGCCAACAGTGTAAATAGATTTGCTAAAAGTTCTCACAGTAAATCACCTTCGACAACGTACATATGTTGTAAAAGGAGCACGGCCATCTAGACTTAACATTAAATTATGTAGGTATTCGTCTTAATATATGCAGACTTCCAGGGTATCTGTTGTATTTACATATAAAACGTTTGTGCCCAATACACATTAACGAATCAGTAGTACCCGCAACCCTAACGGTAACTTCACTACAGTTGTTTACGAAGCACCTTGAGCGACATTCAATGTTACAATTGGTACAGTAATCCGATAACATTTCCGGACGCGGAATTGCGTGTGACATCGTTCAAATATATTACGTAAACAAATTAACAGCTTTGCGAGTGTCCCAAATAAATGAATTACGTTTTATTGTAGTATTTATATTATTTGAATTGTCCGGGCGGAATTTCTTTCATTTCCTTGATTCTTTTCATCGCTGCGCTTTAGATTATTCATAACGTAATGGGAACCTTGTTAAGGTAGTTGTTCTCTTGCGAATGTTGCGAATGAATGCGTTGCAGATGAATTAGAAAGACGACCTATGTCATATCGTACGTGTTTCCATTCAACCTCAATCTAGCTGCGTAATTGGAAGATTGTGTGTGCACAATCTAAACCTATTACGATGTTTTTATGTGTATTGTTAAGGGTACCGTTGTCCGGGTTTCTTCGTATGCAACAATTGTGCACTTGACCCCCTCTTAATTTAGTTCCATATCCTGGCACGAGCAAAAAAGATTTCACTTTATCTATAAGCGGCTACTAAGAGGAAAAGAGTGGTTTAGCTTGTAATTGACGTTATCCTGATAATTGTGTGAAATTTTTACAATGTGCAATTTTAGTTTATGTAAATGTACATACACTGTTCGCATATGCAACCTTTTGGTACTATCAATAATAAACACGTGAAAGTATTGGAGCTGCTTTATGTGAAACTCAAAGAAATAATTAACATCTTTTTCCAATACTGGTAATTTCAAAAAGTAATAAAAATATACATACAAAAACGATAAAAAATATAAATATGACCATGATAGATAGTAATAATAATAAGTAATTGAAGGCATTGCCACAAACAAAAAGTTAATATATCGTGTTCATTAATCTTCTTAAATTAGAAAAGTGTGAAGTAGATGACAATATAGTCATCTACTGTCTCAAAAACTTTATATAAATATTAAAATTAATTTTTAAATTTAAATGAAAATAATTCCCATTTTACCGAGAAAATTTTATCGGAATTCAAAAAGAAGAGGAAAAGAGGAATATATGGAAACATCGACAATTTCAGGGTGAAACGAAAAACGAAGCACGTGCAGAAATTAAGTTCCGTTTGGTAATAAAAACAAAACGAATACAGATACAGAAAAACTATTTATTGCAAAAAAAAACAAACAACATGTGGTAACATATTCTTTGAGCTCTTCAACGTTGTTGAATTTTTGACCACCATTCAGATGCAAAAAGAGATGGAAGTCGCTAGGGGTGGGGTCAGGGCTGTACGGAGGGTGGTCAAACTGCGTCCAGCCAAAGTCCTGTAAGAAATGTTGTGTCTTGTTCGCAGTGTAAAGTCGGGCATTGTCGCGAATCAAAACAATACCGTTTGTGAGCATTCCTCGGCGTTTATTCTGCATTGCGCGACGCGCATTTCCTAAGTATCTCACAGTAAACATTTCCATAATTGTTTCATCTCGCGGTAAAAAAATGTACCAGTAGAATGACGTGTCTATCCCAAAAGACTGTGCACATGAATTTTCGAGGTGGCAAGAATTGCTTGGCTTTAGTCTTTCCTGACCTATAAGCAGGGTACTGGAATTTTGCAGTTCTTGCTGCAATACAAAATCGGCATCAAATCGACGTTGGGTGCTATTGGACAAGCCACAAAGAAGTTTGATGTTTCCCGTTTAATTGCTTCCGGAATTTGGAAGAGAGTCAAGGTGCGGTATGATCATGAAAATTTTTGTGTCGATGTCTCTTTAAAAAAAAAGAAAATGTGGCCGGAAACGGAGAATTTCAAGCGAATATCCTCAACAGTGAAACCAGTGCTGACGAACCAAAACAAACGAATGCGATTGGAGTTTTATTTATCTAAAGTAAAACTACATGGATTTTTTGAAGATATCTATGGCTACGTGCACATAGACGAGAAATGGTTTTAGTTATCTTAAGTTAAAAGATCCTATTACATCATGCTTGATAAAAAAGAGCCAGAAAGTTGTTGTAAGGGCAGTAGCCAAGGCCTCGATATCATTTTGACATTATTCGAGTCCACTAATGCAGTAGCAGCGTTGGTCTGATTTAAATCAACCGATTTTTTAAACAAAAAAACTTAAATTATAAGAAAAAATTATTTATTTGCTACAAAAGTATGAATAATAATATGTTTACATATAATATCTAAAAATTAAATTTTATTTTATCATTTTAATTTTCATATAATAGAAGAAAATAAATATTTAAATATAAACTTCTGGACAAAATTAACGCATCGCTAACATTTTTTGAAAACATTCAGAGATAATAACTTTTAATCTAACTTAAATGCCCGTTTTCAAACGATTGGAAATAAGCATAGTACTTGACCACAATGATTTAAAATGTTCAGAAGTGAACTTAAATAATTTTGTACGGTTCACCATCGTTTCAATTCATCGCGAGTGCTTAAAGTGAAAAATTGAATCGACAAAGGAAATCGGGTAACTTTGTGGTAATCGATTGTTATGTTGGATGTGTGTTGGATCTTTGCATAACGCATGTAGACGATTATACGAAACAGGATTATTAGAAAGTGGTGCGAAAACGAGACAATCAAAGAATAAGGTTTTGAACAATCCGCTTTAGATCAGAACAACAAATGTGATTCAAAAATTGAAGTTTATAGGCGGTGTAATGTAATCTCGACAAAAAATTTAATGAAAAGAATTAATAGAGAAAAGCAACAAAAACCGTATATCAGGGACAAACCAGATTCGTTTCAGAGAACCATATTGTCTGTATAAATAATGTATTCAAACAGTATGTAAATTCTAATTGTAAGGCAAAGGAGTATAGATTGAATTGAACATTTTTCAAGGGTTTGATTGAAATTTGAAGGGAGGGGGGCAATAATGTTTCCTCATACAATAATCGTATAAGTGAATTACAAACAGGATTTTTATAGCTAAAATTATGTATAAAACGTAAGCTTGTTTTATGGGCTTAATTTTTATCATGCAAAAACAGTGAATACAGTAACTATAAAAATGTATATATCTATAATCAGGATGGCACTCGCATTGTACGTATATGTCGCAGTGAGTGGAAGATAAGTGCACGAGGAAATAACCAGTAATATTATCATTTTCATTTTTTTTGTCATACATTACTATATTGTTCGATCATGTCAACTTTCTAAGATTCACATATATGTTCTCTGGTACTCGTATCGATGGCTTTTTCAAGATCTATAAAACATAAGTCAAAATCTCGGTTGTGTTTGAGAGCTTTTTCACTGAGTTATTGTAATGTGAATATATGATCTTGCACTCCATAGGCCTGCCGAAAAACGCTCTGCATTTCATAATAAAATATATTGCTATAACTTTATCCGATTTTTATTTGAAGTTACCATACATTACAATGACTGATTTACTAAAAAACAGATAGATACCTGACACTTATAAACTTGTTAAATAATTAATAAATACCTAACACTTTCATAAATTACTAAAAATAAATACTTAACGCTTATAAATTTGTAAAATAATTTTTAATTAAATCATGACGGGTATTATTAATGTCTGCATTTCCTAGCAATTGTGGTTCTTGTTCATGCACCTGCCCATTTTCAATCAAACCATTCAATTCATTTATATCTATATCTTCTGGTAGAAACTGGTGGTTCGTTGTCATGCAATATTTTGTAGCACTGCTGTAGCAACTATAATGGTCGTAACAGATGATAATTTTAATCGCATACCATATGCCAATACTGGAAAGCGACGTTTCCAAGTTATTTGGAAATTTTAATACATCTATTAACATCAGAACTTTCAAACTAGTTAGTTTCGTGAGGCGAAATCTCATAAAAGTTAAATTCGTCCATATCATGAAAATAATTTAATCGGGGAAAGCCATAATCAATTATTTCCAAGATATGCAAATCACTTTCCAAAATATCATTCCACCGAAAAGCCAAAGTTTGGTTATATTTCTACTATAAACAGAATAATACGTCAACTGATGCAAGTGAAACTAGGTTAAGTAGCGTTTAAGCCGCTCTTTTCGAAGGCTTAAATTTAAGAACAGCTTAGGTAGTTTAAGTATTACTTAAAATGCGGTGCAACGGAAACTGACATTTTAAGTCATTCTTAACTTTAAGCCTTACTTAATGCATACGGTGCAAACGGGCATAATTGTCTTACAAGCAGGTTTAGGACCTCCTCTGACATTTCAAAGAGATGCTGTTTTGTTTTAAAATTGTAAATGTCAATTAGTCACGTTTGACCACAATTGATTTAAAATCTGTTCAGAAGTTGGGACAAGTTAGTAAGCTAATTTTTGTTATCGGGTACATCACATACGTGTTTTAAAGTTCATCCACGAGTGTTTCAAAGTAGAAAAATGAATCAGCAAAGAAAGTACGGGCAACTCTGCTAGGTGAGGGATAATCGATGCGTTATGTTGCGAGTGTGTTAGGAAGAAATCATTCTAGCATAAGTCGCATGGTTAGACGATTTAACGAAACAGGATCTCACATTCGAAAGTCAGGGCAAGTGCGAAAACGATGTACCAATCAAATGAATAACTGTTTTCTGAGACAATCCGCTCTTAGAATCCGGAGAATCACCAGTAATGTGTTCAAAAATGAGTTATCAGCGGTTCGTAATGTAATATCATTTCGAACAATCAGAAGACGTTTAAATGAAACAGAATTAAAGAGCAGGAGACCGGCAAAAAAACCATTACTTATCAGAGAGCACAAAGTCCCAAGATTGCGTTTTGCCAGAAATCATCAATATTGGTCTGTTAATGATTGGAATTTATCCTCTGACAAAACGAGGGTTAGCTTAAAATCTCCTGATGGATGTAAGCGTGTCTGGAGAGAGGAAGGAGAAAGATTTGCAAGTTGCAACATTTCTTCAAGGGTCCTGTTTGGTGACGGCTCTGTAATATTGGGGGGGGGGGGGCATCTGTTTCGGCCCTCATACAGAGTAGATCCCTATACGTGTGAGCTCTACGAATACGGACTATTACCTGGAAAATATCGTACTCGAAAACGTAATGCCCTTTGCTTCTTTTATGGGTCTTAATTTTTTATTCATGCAAGATGTCCCTACGTGAATGGACAGGTTATTGACTACCTCATGATGTCAATATTCCGTTAATGGAGTGGCCACCTCGCTTGTACGTAGAATGTCGATGACGCAGAAGTACATAAAAGTGCACGACGGCAAATAACGCCACTGGCCGTATATATTAGTGCATTTTCAATGTCGGTTTTTTGTCATACGTATATAATTGCGAATGTCACTTTAATGTCACATTTGTATCTATCTAGGCGTACTCATCTGTATACATACAAGTATCTATTAACGAAATGCAGACCACTAATCGAAAAACCAAAATAAAAGTACTGCTGGTAGCTACATTGGCTCATGAACAAGGGTTATTATTACCGAGCGCTAAAAAACATATAAACACTTGACATTTGCTTGACATGTAAACACAAACGAACTTGTGCGTCCAAAGTTGAACTTGGTCAAACTTTTGCGCACGCGCTTATTGGCGCATTCATACAGCCAACTGCGTCACGAAGTTTAACGTGCGAACCAGAACTGACATATTTGTTTCTTTTAGTTGAACTTTTTACGTCAACATTCTGCGTCATCGACATTCTACGTACGAGCGAGAATCCGCCTTACCAGTCCCGATCTCAACCCCATTGAGCATTTATGGGATCATCTTAAAAAAAGGTCCGAGGTCATAAACTCCCACTTGCCAACTACAATCTACTGGTGGATGCAGTTATTGAAGAGTGGGAAAATATCCCCCAGGGTATCATTGAAAATTTAATCGCTAGCATGTGACTTTTTATATGTTTTCCATTTTGTTTTTTACTTTCATATCTCACTCATTTTAAATAAAAGAAATGTTTAATGACTTAAGATAAGATCATCTTTTACTCATTTCTTTCACAAATTATTGTATAAACCCAGTTTGTAAGTTTTCACTACAATTTAGTATAATTTTATTTTCATTAATGTACTTATTCAAGTTTAGTAAAGAAGTGGTGAGTTAATTTTGTCCAGGAGATTATAACAAAAAGTAAAAAGTCTTTGTGACTTTCTTTCGATAGTCTATGATACCTCTATCAATAATAACTCGTTTAACTCATCACGTGATCTGTCAAAATGACAGATTGGAAAGATGTTTGCCAAAAAAGATTCCTTTCTGACCTAGTTACAGTCGAAGGAAGGAAAGAAGACATCGAGTTTACTGGGTGCATTCACCAAGCAGCAAGTGATTAAATTTCAATTTTCGCCAACTTAAAAACAAACCTAACTAAATAGTCTTAAAAAAATCAATCGACTAGGCAACTGTTTAGTCGATAATGTGCGTGCGTACATACACTCAGGTGCAAAAGATTGGATCAATTTTAATTTTTATACGTAAAGTTTTGAGATATAATCTTAAGAGGAACAGATAAAATTCAATAAAAAACACATTTTTAAGGAAAAACAAATTAATTTATTGAATTATATTAGATCATTTGGGAATTCAGAAAAATTAAAAGGGTTTCATTAATAAAAAAGTACTTTACCTATTTGAAATACCTTCACTGTATATTGCAAAGTGATAATAATTTCTAGTCGCATTGTACTCAAAAAATATTTTATAAAGCGAAAATATTTGATTTATTTTTTACAAAAGGAAAACTATTAGCAATTTAAAACGGCGGAAACATTTTTAAAATATGCAAGAGGTAAATACGACAAAATAAATTTAATTAAAAATATACATAACGTTTTACTTAAGTGCAATTTAAGTCAAAGTTAATTTTTCAGGCCATATACAACAGTCTGGCTCAAAAGCATCCAATCCTTTGTAACACATCTTCCTTTAACTTAACTTTAAAAATAATTCGACTAAAACAATACGTTGGCTGTTTCCTTGATGAAATCAAAATGTAGGTTAACGACCCAATTCTACAGCGTACCGCCTACATACATAAAACTATTTTTCAGCAAAGCGAGGGCTTCCTAAATATTTCACCTTTTTTCTTCTTTATTCTGGAAGCGCCAATCTATTCCTTTGTTTCTTTGTTTTCGATTAAACACTTATTAAAGCGTACAACTTTACAACACCGGAATAACCTTAAAGAGTCCGCGCATAACGTTGACATACACTGGTGCTCGTGGGAATTGCATCATTTCTAAAAATATTTTATGTTTATAATAAATAAGAAAACAAGATCATTTATTTCTTTCAATAGGTTTTAGGTAATAGTATGTTAGTTGGTAGTTAATATAGAAGTAGTGCATTTAACAGTGTTTGAAAGGTATATGTAATTTATAAAAAATAGATACAGAATAGAAAGTAAATAATTAACTACATAATAAAACGACAATTTTAATAGTTTACCTGAAATATCCAAGAGTATTTTCAATACTGCATCTCAAGTCATTCTTGCAAATGCATATCTAACCATCAAAATATAAATCACATTGTTGTTCTATTATTAAAGCACACCGTAAAACATAATGATTGTAAGTACAATGGTTACTTCGCCTATATACTGTTTTTTCTGTGAAATACCAATTTACATACTAAGTTGGAGTTTCACCTTATTATTATTAAAGCAATCTTATGAATTAGTTTGGTGGGAATACTGTTGTACAACACTAGGATACAAATGGGGTAAAACAGCGGGTAGTGTTGTAATGAAACTCCTTCATCAAAGCTGTCGCTGTTTATTTGACAGCTTCTTCAGTGATGTTTAGTTGGAGTTAAGGAAGCCAGCGAAACCACATTCAAAAGGTGGAGCAACAGGACTCATTAATTTGATTAATGTACCAATCTTACGAATTACGAACAAGAAATGCATTTCTTCTTCATAATTCGTCTCAAGTAGATACATTTTTAAAGAATTTTTAAAAATGCCTTTAAATTTACGCTGTTATTTGTTTTAGAAGAATTTTACATTAATTTTGAAGAGTTACGAAAATAGGAGGATGAACCAAGAAGCAATAACTTCACCGATTCTCCAAGTTTGTCGTTATCTGGACTTAAATTAATTTTGTAGTACCCCCGCTCCAAGGCCAGTCGGCCTGGGGGGAAATTGTGGTTTTCGAAAAATAACCAGAAGGAATTTCATTACTCTATCCTATACGTTTGAGACTGACAGCTGATATTTTCGAAGTAAATATTGAACATAACAGTACCTATTGAGATATAGGGCAGACCTCAATAAACTTTTACAATGTATCTAGAAAGCAATCTTAATCGTCAAAATTGATGTAAATCATTAAAAAATCATTTACAATATACAATCAATCATCACTAACACCCAACAAGAGCGGAAAATAAATTTGGCACCGTTTTTGTTGTTGTGCTTTGACAGGAAAACCATTATGAATTATGACAGTTCGATGGTAAACAGTCATTATTAAAAATGGATCGCTATTCGACACAACAACGGATTGTTATTGTTGAACACTATTTCAAAAATGGTGAAGGCTTGACTGCCACTATTCGCAAATTTCGTTCAATTATTGGTAAACAAAGTGTTCTAAGTGCATCAACTGTAAGAAGCAATCAACTATAAGAGAGGGTAGATTACTGATGTACATCAGACCACCGACACGTGTTCGTCCAGGGCGTTCAGCAGAAAATATCACGGCTGTTAGATAGAAGATGGAAAGTGGCTCCGAGAATGTGGTTTTAGTTTTTCTCTGTAAGGCCAAATAAAGGTGCTAGAGGCAAAAGAAAACAAGGAACATTTTTCGTTCTTTTAAATCTCGAACATCATTCATTTCATCGAAATTTATACGTCTTTGCTGCATAAATTGAGAGACAATATTCGTGCAAAACGTCGAGGAAAATTGACAAAAGGTGTTCGATTATTGTACGATAATGTACCCGTCTATACTGCAAGCTGCCATCCGCGAATGTGGCTTCACCGTATAGTCCGGACATGGCTCCAAGTGATTATTATATTTATTTTCTCGTTTAAAGAAAGACCCTAGGGAACGTCGTTTTAAGGACGACAGTGAGTTGCAAGCAGCTGTAATACAAAATTGAGGGAAAAACTTTAGATTATTTTTATAAGGGTATAGAATTATGAATAGATCGTCGTAATAAATGTAATGAAGTTAGAGGAGATTATATTGAGAAATAAAAATTGTTATATTTTACCAAGTTTATTTTTTCTATATCAGGCCGAGAATTTATGGCGCCTACCTCATAATTTCTATTAATTTTTGTTTGAAACCAGCTTTTCCTTTATATTTCTGTAGTAGCATTGATGATTATCAATACAGCAACAACAAATTTACAAGCGATGCAATTTCTGTGAACACCAGTGTACTAGTAGACAAAAAGCACTTTCTCTCTTCGTCGTACGCAAGAAGACCGTATAACGTCCAAGGTGAATTGCAAGAATTTGCTGCAGCACGTACTTACGTACCTAGACTAGAGTAGGTAGTCACTTGTTCTCATCGAGCGTCGATCGATAAATCGCGATCGATGTTAAATAAATTCAACGCGTTACTGTGAATGTGCACGCCGATGGAAACGTTAAAAAGGGAAGAGAATTGAAACTATTAGGAATGCGTCTTTTTTTCCTTATCGCCGCTACTACCAACGAGGAGAATTATGTCGGGTATTTTATCCGTTTGCTGGGAGTGCCGTGGTGAAATGTTAACGAAGTTTAAATTTAAATGCGCAGTATAGGGCATAATTGAAAAGTTATCTCGAAACCGACGCAATCCTACCATAGAAGTAGTAAATATACTTTTTTGTGAACTTAAAAAAGGAAGAAAAATTTTCCAATGTGATGTTCGATTTGTGTTTATATAGTTTTATAACATTTCATTTGTACTCCCTAATAAGCATTAGTAATGTGGTATGCACTAGTTATGCCTTAGACTTTCACTCAGAAACAAGTAAGTGTAAATCGCCCTAATATGTTATGAAGGAAAACAACAATTAAAACTCAGACATTATAGTTATTCCATTGGTAAATCCTAACATGATTCTTCTGCGTTAATCTCGCAGAAACAACCTAAGTTACAACTTAACTAAATCTATCATTAAACGAAGTTTCGAGCTTTTCCAGGTTTTCCTATTTGATTGCCCTGCAATACTCAAGTTCGTCGACTAGACATATCTTTCTACACGCAGAGAAATGATTTCTTGCATCAAGAAAATAGATTTTCTTCCAAAAATCAGTCTCTATTCAAGAAAATATTTTTATTTCAAGACTATAAACATGTATAGTATAAAAGAATCATTTCCTTGAAATTTTATTTGTATTAAATAAATATTTTCTTAGGGTTAGAAAATCCAAGACATAAAAATGTTTTTCCCAAGTAAATCATTCAGTTTTATTTGTCATTCTTCACCAAGAGAGCTCGCTGTCATAGAAAATTGTTATCGAACTGTGTTTGACACCCTTGTTTTGAAACAAGTTGAAAAATTCTTGCTATCATTTAAAAGCATATGTGGAATGTGCAATGTCTCACAAATTGGACAACTGATTTTCTCCAGGAAATTTTTGTGACATGGCGGTATCGACCAAACGTTTTAAACTATTATAGGACAAAAATACACATGAAAAGATGCCTAGTAACAATAACCAAAAATTAATGTTAATATAGCTCACGGTATTGGTGGAATCATTCTCGGCAAAGCGAGGAAAGAGATGACGCCGGGTAGGCAGAAACATGTCCGTGGGCTAACGCTTTTCCTCTCCTCGCTTTGTTTTTTTTTCCTTGCATGATTCTATAAATACCATGAGCTATATTACCTTTAATTTTTGGTTGTTGTTACTAGGCATTTTTTCATGTGTATTTTTAATACATCATGGTAAGCCTGAGGAATGACTTATATGTGCAGACACCGCCGCTACGCCATCTTGCGTTCAGCATTCCAGGAGTTGCTCAATAGATGGTGGGCGTTCGCATTCCGGGTTTCTGTCGCTATTCTCTAAACGGCATGAGTATATCTCTTGGCGAGGAAAGGATCGTGTTCGGAGCCACGCCGGGTAGGCAGAAACCCAATCTTGTTGCTTATCACAACCCTTTTTACACATAATTCCAGCAGGTTTTGTTTTCCACGCGATTAGCTTCTGATGTAGTCCACACATTGAGCTGTAATGCCAAATTTAACATTATTTTTCGTTTCTCCTAAAAGGTTTTGTTGTAATATGAGCGAACAAGGCCCTTATTTTTGCTCTCACAATGTCAAACTTCATGTCCAGGATGCCAATAATATCCAAAGCAAAATGCTCGTGTAATTGCAAGTGATGCCAATAATCTGCTGCGAAATTTCGTATTTCTATATGAAGATCGACAATATAATAGAATTAAACACTTCTCTAATAGCCTGATATGAATATAATCACATAACATGGCTTTCTCGACCTATAAAGTCGAAGTTACTACTAGACTGCCAAAGATCTCTATCCTTGTCATCGAGGCATAACTATTCACATCCCAGAACCTTCCATTCGACCGCCTGTGTCTATGCTTTAAAGATTGGCACTATTACCGATGAAAGCTTCCTGAATAGATGGGATGAAAGTAATTCCTGCCATGCCGCTAAAGATACGCGAGACGGGCTTCATATTGGGATTCTGACTAGACATTACTGGATAAAGAATGGGCGATTCCTTTGGGCAATGTTCTAACCTATACTAAAAGAAAGTTGGTTGATTCTTCACTATGAAGATAATAATAGGTCTCTTCCGGCCTAAATATTAAGAGATCCATCTCACCTTCTCGTTGTCCACAACTACAATCATAGCCTTGTTTGGAAATTACTTGAGACAATACCTTACAGAGAAAAGCATAGACAGTAAGACAATGTATTGTTTTTATACAACAATTATTATGTTTGTCCTAATTTACCCAAGTTCTCAATACTAAGTCACTAGTGAATACACATTACGTCCAAGCACGACAGGTACTTGTATTCACATTTTCTAGACATTGAATTTCTACAAAACTATGTCAAGTAGACCAGCTATACAGCTATACAGATATACAAAATAGATAACCCTGCCAAGATACGGATTTAGATCTTCTCGCCAAACAATGGCGTGCATAAATAAATACGCTGAAGTTCGTTATTAACTGACTCATAACGCACGATCTTATTACGAACAAACATTGTAAAATAACCCATCAGACCGGGAATATTACGTTCGTTTTACATAATAATGTCGGAAATTTTTGAATTGCATCCTTATGTAACTCGCGACGACTTGTTTTCAAATAAATTGGCGTTATTGAATCTAATTTCCTTTTCCGGTGCGCCTATCCCGTCAACCACAACGCGTATTGTCTTATTCATAATAATAAATTTAATTAACAGCGGTATTTTAAGTGCGAATTTCTAAGCTATTATTTGGATTAGATGTGCTCTACGATGAAGACGTATATTTAGCTAAGGATAATGATTAAAAAGTCTTGTCTGTATGAATAAAACGTTCTTCTTCCTGTTTTGGTAGAGGAAATTACGTTGGTAATTTAAATAAGATCGTCTGCAGAGAATCGATGTTACAGTAAAATCAAAGTGCATTGGCGAATATCCAAACAAATTGCAAGGTATATTAATGCACTTGAGGTCACGTTGTTGTGATGAAAATTCCTAGTAATTGAATGTTTGGTAAATAGGGAGTATTCTCAAAATGTATACAGGACAGAAGTTGAATTAAACAAAAATGTTTTAATGGATGCTTTTGCTATGGTATAATTTACAGAAAAATAAAATTTATTAAGATAAATAATAGAGATAGTATAACAATATCCGCATAACAAATTCTATTTCGAACCTACAGATGTTCCTAATGCTACTAGATAGATTAATATTAGCACACAATAGAAACTTTGCAATATATCAATACAGAATGGAGGATTTTGATATATCAGATGACCTAGTAAGTTCGTACGGTTTTTGTATAGATCAGGTTGCCGTGAATATTTTTAAGTTTTTGATCGATAGCACATGTTTGTTACATGTCACCTACTTTAATATTCATCCTTCTTTCATTGGATACATACACTTTTGGTGACAATATTTATATATGCACCGCATTCGGAGATGATGCTGTAGGTGATCGAACAGCACAGAAGTGGTTCAAGAGATGAAGCACGCTCTGGGAGACCAAAGATCATTAACATTTGGGGAAGCAAATTCCTCTCAAACTTTGTAATTTTTCTATTCCCTCCGCTAGTCCGAAGTAATTGTTGCGAATAGTTTGTAAATCTCTTTTAACCTGACTATTTTGAAATATTTCCTGGCTTTTCTTGATTGCTGCAGCTTCTGTCGGATTGAATTTTAAAATTACCTTCTTTACTTGATCAAAATATTTGTTGTAATAAAACGCAGCCTGCAACCATGTTCCCCAACGTGTAACAATTGGCTTTGGTGGTTCAGGTAAATCAGGACAGAGTTTGTGAAATAGTCTGGTACGTTCCGGGGACTTTAGAAACACTGCCTTTGTACTAGCAATCAATGCATTTACTAGTGGAAAACATGTAGGAATCGTTTGTGCCGCAAGATTTAGAGTGTATGGATTTTACACGTTACATGTAAGAAGTTACCACTGTGTTCTTTAAGAGATCGGCCCAGAGAACGCATGTTTGCGGCACCATCACTCATAAACATTAAAAGATGCTTAATGAAACTTCAAATTTGTTCCATGAGTTCAACACCACCTTTAAAATCTCATCGGCAGTACAATTTATAACTCTTTTGGAAGCAAGTAAGAAGGAGGATGACAGTCGATGTGTTTGCATTGTACGTACCATTACATTAACCACAGAATGTTTTTAACGATCTGTTGTTTCGTCCACACACAACCACAGTTTTCTATCTTTCAATTCCGTTTTCATTCTTTTTTTCTATATATTCACGAGCAAATGGCACTACATTTCGTATCGATGTCGGACTAGGTAATTTACAGTCCGCATATTTATTCCAGAAGGAGACAAATGCTTCTTTGTCTAGTAAACGGGACGATAGATTACATAAAATAAGAGTAACACATAAATCAAATGTAAATTTTTCTTGGTCTCGTATGCCACTTTTTGCAGAAGAATGCTGTTTGCTTTCGATGTGGCGTTGACAATGGCTTCTGGACCAACACATTAAAGGGATTTTACACACTAGACATTGAATTTTAGTGCCATTAAAAATTAAGTACGGCATGTCCACTATAATGTTGTTAACTGTGTTTGCCATTGGTCGTTCTCGCGACGTACCTAACTGCGACATTTTTAAAGCAAACATAAGCGTACAATCACGAAATAAGTTACGACAGCCTACATATACACAGAACTACTCGCATACAGCATCGATTTAGTACTGACGCTGTGAACGCGTGAAATAAATAATCGCCGAATCCGCACCACATATCTACTACACTTACTGTTACCGCTGTTTGCCCAGACTACTTATAATTAGAGTCGGCCACGCGCGCCAACGGGGAGCGGCGTTGTTTCGATTAGGCCTCGGGTTCCACTAGAGCTATTGTGTGTAGATGTTTACTGTCGTTTTTAATATTCTCATAATATTTATGATAATTTATCATAAATATTATGAGAATATTAAGAACGTGGTTTTACAATTCGATCCAAAGAAAGCTGCCGCTATCAAGAAAAGCCAGTCGAAATTTCAAGATAGTCGGGTTAAAACGGATTTAAAAATTATTCACAACAATTACTTCGGACTAGCGGAGGCAATAGAAAAATTACAAAATCCTTCGGTGTTCACGCACAGCTATGCGCGGTAGAAGACGCAAAAAATGTTTGTGTTCTAGAAAAATTTGAAAGTGTTTTAGAGAAAGATTCTGATTTTGGCACATTAAGACACATTTGTGAAGGTGCGTCAACAGAACCGTTAAGTTATTTCAAAGAATATTTTAATTACGCAAATATAACGTCACTAGATGTAGAACGTTCGTTCTCAATAACACATTTTTTCTTCGCGCCGCCCGGCTGCGAAAAACTGTTGAACATTCTATTTGCAATTTTAACAGCCATATCACTTGCGATTCACGGAGGACTCTTAAAATGATAAGTGTTTGAGCACGCATTATTTTATTTTTATTTAATAACTACGCGAAAGTATTTACGACAGCAAACATCTACACACAATAGCTCTAGTGGAACCCGAGGCCTAATCGAAACAACGCCGCTGCCCGTTGGTGCGCGCGGCCAACTCTACTTATAATTGTGGTGATTACAGCAGATACTAGTGGCGCATCTATCCCCTGCCCGTACAAATAGCCAGGTTGAAGATCGAATCAAGAGGTTCACATAAGACTAGGGCGCATGGTTGCTTTTAGTTCAAAGCGCGCGAAACCTCTTGAGTAATAAAGTATCTCATACTAAAAGAGCAGCCGTTGAAGTCTGAACTGGCTTAATTCGGAGTAATAGAAGTGTTACGGGTAAACATATTTGAAAAAGTATCAGCAAAAGCCTAAACAATTGTTAGTAAAAATCGTTTAAAAAATATATCAACAAGATGATTATTACAAAATCCATCTTTCTGGGGCAACATTTTCTACCATTTTCTAATATTTTGCTATTACATTATTTATCTATAAGTTTGGATAAATGGAAAAAAAAATAGATTCTTACGTAAAAATCAATTATATATCACATATTATGAAGATTTCTAATTATGTTTGAATTTTTCTAATTATAATTGTGAATTTTTGTCTGGTATTTTTTTATAATACCCAAAAAAGGGTAAAATAAAAAAGGTTGTTCACAACATTTTTTGACAGAGTGTATTAAAAAATAAATTGAATCTAATTTATCAAATGGAATTAAAGGAAAAACTGCTATAAGAGTTAAAGAAATAACAGTATGAAAGTGAAAATAATTTTTGAAAATAAATACATATTTAGGTATAAATGTCATCCTATATGATTTCTAAAATAAAAGACCTAAACAAAAAAAAAATTACCGGACCAGTTGTCAAGCCACTAAAGAATTTTATTAAAATACCAAACATATTTGAAAAGTGATAATATTAATTCCCACAGATAAGCATTTACTTTTTTTTATAACAGCTGTTATTCCTATTAACTTAACATTAACCATTTTAGCAAATAATGGTAATTGTAATTAAGAATAAACATTCATTTTATTATTAAACAAAAGATACCTGACGTTTAAGTTTAAAATAGTACAATTAAATTAAGGTTATAATAGGCAACACACGTATAGTAACCTCATGTGCTCCCGTGTCTGGATATTATCTCTCACATTTTTCCTGTAAGGGTCATTAAACATTCTAAAAGAAGTCAATATAAAATAGAAAATACCGCCATGAATAATAACCTTAACCTTTCACTGCGTAAATCAACAGGTTTATAGAAAATAACCGGAGGCTATAGAATTCCATAAGTTTGATCGGATGATAAAAAATATTTTTTACAGCTACGTTGAGTTAAGCTTCCAACACACAAGGAAAATGATTACAAAGTATAGTATTTCAATATTTTAAAAAATGTTAATGTAAAGTAAACACTATATAACTAAATAGTTTAATTCGATTTTTGGAAAATTTTAACATCACATTACAAATTCACCAATGTTGAAATGGCGTCACTGCCAACTCGTGCTATTCTAAGTGCGAGTTATTTTATTTCTAAAGGCTCGGTCAAAAGTATTACAGAAGTTATACTACGAACACCAACAAAAATAGCAGGCTGGAATACACACACAAATTATATTTAGAGTTTACTACCTAAATCCATTCGAAAAGCAACTAAAGTAGAATTTAAATAAGGCGAGAGAGCTAGAAGTTTGCGAAAGTTCTTTTCCTTCGTACTTTTGCGAAATTTTGGAATTTTAATCGCAAATAAAAGAAAGGGATCCACTTCGATCCGCTATAGAAGAAGCGACGAGAGATCAACTTCATCTCACGAGAAGTAGAGAAGCCAGACGCCTGCATATTTGACACACTTTCTTAGAAAGTAGGAAAACAACCTGCCCTGGGCTGTAAATTGTCGTGAAAAAGATGAGCAGCCTACCGAAATAACGATTCTAGACGCGCGTATTGAGGAAAAAAAGGCAACAGGTCCTCTGAATCGAAAAGTTTTGGTAACACTTGTTTCAACGATAAAATTATGTAGGTGCAGAATTTCTTCATTGAGCATACACGCGTATTTTTTCGCATACCATTTATAGATTTTCATATGTGGGTTATATTAAAATGAAATCCGCATATTTATCCTTCCCCACATCGAGACAAAAATACTCGTTACTATTTCCTTATATACGAGAACACTGCTAGACATTAAAAAAAAATTACCAACCGGAAAAGTCAAAATTTATTTAAAGTAACTGGAACGAATTTAAAAAATGAAAATTTAAAAGCACACTTTAAAATCGAAAAATTATAAATAAACTCGTTCGGTCGTCACTAATGAGATTTTACGAAATCCCATTTCATATACACGCGCAATTTAAACGAACAGATCGTCACAAATGACAGGGGGTGTATACACATAACATAACGCACGTAACTGGGGCAACACATAACCTACAACAATTTATTTTAAAATAGGGGTGCGTATGTCACTGACCTTTTCCTTCGCCCTGCCAGCGTGTTTTTGCACCGATTTCGCTAAGAGAGATCCTCTGCTTTCTGCCATTTCCGACACGCAAACGACCCTATTTTTAACAATTCACAACTACCTCACACCTTAAAAAAAATATCAGCGAAACGGACCAGTGATGTAAGCTACTGATCACCGACTTCACTTACAAAGTCTATCTCTCACTGTCACTCGCAGTCGAATATTCATTCGTTCGTTGGAAAATCCCAATTCCCATTAGGTAACTATATTTTCCGTATCACTATTGACATCTGGGTGATATATTTTGCAACATTACAAATTTTCTTCTTAAGGTATTGCGATATTGCTGGTTTCTGTAACGTTGCTAATAGAAATCTACTATACCAACTCTGTATTAGAATACGGAAAGCTATAATTAAATTATTTTATTGATTTAAAAATTAATTAAAATCAAAATTATGAAATAATATGGGACGTATGGCTTAAAAAATTATGAAATTATTATATTCAACTATTCGTGATTAGCTAAGTTATTCATTATGCAACATTTCAAATGAATTGAAATCGTTTCTCATTACTATATATACAGTTGCATTTCAATATGATACCCTAATTAATACCGATAAGTGATAAGCTTGTTTATTATTATTCTCTCTTTCGAAAAGTTTATGTTATTTTTATCGCGTTTTGTTATCGCACGTAAAAACTTGTGGCAGTATATAAATAATAAATGATATCTGCTTACATTGATTATTATTTATTATGCTGCAATGTTGCATCGATATGAAACCAATATTAGAAATATGTTTTGTAAAAATAAGTATTCTTCAAAATATAAACAATAGCTTAATAAACATTTAATCAATTAGAAGAAGTTACTGTTCGGGAATATACTGCATCTGTATACCTCGTTTCTCATTCTTTAAGAAAAAGTAATCTTTGTTAAAACTGCTTAATGTAGGTGTCACAAATAAAAGTAAAATTTATAATAAAAATAGATTCCAAAAATATTAAATTAGAATTTTTAAATTTTTGAACTGCAAGATTCTAACGGTAAAGGTACTGCGCATGTGTATTGATTCTCAATTACTTTAGAAATATAATTCTAACAAAGCTATTTATATGGGCTTGTGATAAAAATTCATACATCATTTTATTTTTTGAATTTTAACATCTAAAGTATTGTTGTATAAAATATAAATACAAAATTAAAAATAGCAAGTTTACATTGATAAAATATATTTTATTAAGGAATCGCCCTTTTTATATTGTAAATTTACATAAAATGTTCATAAATGGTAGCCGTAAACAATTGCCTAAATTGAAATGTCAAGCGTAAATAGATTTCCTCCCACGTAATTATCAAATTATCTAAACAAAAACAAAATAATTTTCTAGGTTTCTGTGTGTGGAAACACTCGATTAAAATTGTTCAAAAATAATAAATTGGTACGAAAAAGGTGTTATTTATCGAAACAGACAATTTACGAGAGTGAAATAAATCGAAAATAGCATAACGAGAATGTTTTGAGCTGCGCGGTTCCTGTAATATCATTTCCCGCCATTTTTAGATTGACCACTGTTATTGTAAGTACCCCTCTAACACTGTAATGAAACTACGTACACGCTTGTAGAGCGGCTAATCGATGACTGTCATTCCGTCTTCTTGATTTGTCTTGATTATAAGCCGATTTCAAATTCAGAGGTTACATCGAGTTTGATGGTGGTCAGTGTACCGATTTCATCAATATTAGCGTAGAAATTCAGCGTTTGGCATGGAGAAGCGAATTGAATTAGAGAAACGTGGAAAGGATCCCGCCGAGGCGAGTATTTTATTCAAAAAATTTATAAACATGTCCTCATTAATAAAACAGCATGTGCAATGCTTCAAATTCGGATAAAACTGACGCGTTACCAGTGTTGATGTCGTAATAGTACTACGTTTATTCGAAAGAATATTTTGTATGGACGCATTTTTTTAGTCGCGTCGTATTTATATTTACGAATTAAACGAGGAAAAAAATATATTTTTTATTTTCCATTGCAGATAAAAGAATTGAATTTGGACAACTGCCGGAGCACCACGATTACAGGTTTGACGGACGAATTTTGCAATTTGGAATCTCTCAGCTTGATAAATGTTGGTCTAACATCATTGAAAGGATTCCCAAAACTTCCAAACTTAAAAAAGCTGGAGTTGAGTGATAACAGGTGAGTTAAAATGCATTTTTGTAGTTCAATTCTGGGGCCATTGTGGATAGAATAAGATAATACCAACTGTAAGTCATGCTTTTGTAAAAATTGATCAAACCATAAGGAATTATAATGGAAATATAGCACACCTTCTTAATTATTCCAGAATTAATAATGGATTAAATTTACTGGCCACAAGTCCAAAACTTACACATTTAAATTTAAGTGGTAACAGAATTAAAGATTTGGAAACGCTGAAACCCTTACAGGATTTCAAGTATTTGAAGAATTTGGATTTATTCAATAATGATGCAACTACAATAGAAAACTACAGAGAGAAGATCTTTAAACTAATACCTAGTTTAAAATTTTTAGATGGGTAAGTAATGCATTAGCTTATCTTTTTTTTATAATATTCTAATTTATTTTGAGATATTTAAAATTTTAATCAAACAATAATTAAACTTAATTAACCACAGCTATGACGCCCATGATAAAGAAGTTGATGACAGTGATGCCGAGGAGGAAGTTAACGGAAATGATGATGAATCAGAGGATGAAGGTAAATTACGCTAGAAGTTATTTCATTTTACGTGTTTTCAATTATTCATCTTTGTTCCAGAAGCATCTTCAGATGAAGACGAAGAGCTTGATGGTAGCATGACCTTGAATGCAGTCTATTCAGAGAATATCGAAGACCTCTCCGATGAAGGTGATTATGAGGCTGGTGAAGAAGAAGATGAGGAAGAAGATGGAATTGAGGAGGAAGAGGAGGAATTGGGCGAAGATGAGAGTCCAGCACCAGAAGGTAAGATTGATAAGAATTTAATTATTTGTTTTCTGAAAATGGATAGAATTGATAGGAAGGTAAATACGAGAAATCTGATGAAATGTTCTTTTAAATTGAATAATGTGAAAAATATGGTTATGAATTATCTACAAAAGAAAAAGGAGGACATTATTACCACTTGAGTAAAGAACAAAATTCAATTTCAATACTAAATCGTTTTTATTAATTTTATCATTTTTGGTCAGAATTAGGATTGTTTTTTAATTCTCAGATTTAATGTAGGTATGTAATGATGAATGTAGAAATTATTTCTATTAATATCAACATTATTAACAACTAAAATATATTCAAATAAACATCCAGGGCTCCTCTTTCCTTCTTACAAAATAATTATTTACTGTGGTACCAGTTTCGGCCTTACGCCATCATCAACCAGCATAATAAAAAATTAAAGCTTCATAGAAAACATATTGTACAAAGTTGAATTTGAAATAGAAAGTGTAAAACTGATGTTGATAAAGGCAAAATGGTGACATTTGAAATGGCAAAAATAATTTTAAATAGTAAAATTGAATAAATAAAATAATTTAAATGGTGGAAGTGAAAGATTGAAAGGCCTTGCAATACATGCGGTAACTTGTTTTTTAACTGCTTATTTTATCCTATTCTCTATCCACTTTTGTACTTTTAATTTAAACTCCAAATTTTCCCCCGTTTTCCGATTTTTATATTCTTTATTTACAACTCCTTTCAACCTTTTACCATCAGAATTTAAAATTATTTTTTCCATTTCAAATATCACCATTTTGCCTTTTGTCAATGTGTGTTTTCATTTCAAATTCAATTTCAACATTTTACAATATGCCTTGTATGAAGCTTTAATTTTTGACCATTCTGGCTAATGATGGCGTAAAGCCGACACTAGTACCACAGTAAATCACATCTTTGTAAGGAGTAAAAAGGAGCTCTGTATTTTTATTTAAACATTTACAAAACTTGCACCATGGACGCAAGTAAAATATTATAAACGGACCAGTGCCCTAGTGGTAAGAGAGCCTGCTCCTGATTGCGACAGAGTCTAGAATCACCATTCGCATGTTGTGAGATAATTAACTGTGTTTCACTCCTTAAGGCAAGAGGGTGATAGTAACAAGCTTATATACCCTGTAGGACCGTCACCATACGTAAAGAAATATTCCATATGTGAATCAGATGTGGAAAATCTGGTGTAATATGGAAGCCATAATGAAAAATAAGTAAAACAATGTTGAATAAAACACCTGATAGAAACCTGAAGAGAAAAAATGACAAATATCTGCAAAAATTTAACATATTAAAACTAAAAATTATACGAACCATTTAAAGTCAGAAAAAGAAAACTCGGCTGGTTTTTGTTACCAGACCATTACCAGCCTCCAAAATTTATCATTGGAACATATTCTAAGACTTATATTTTTCTAGACTCTGAAGTTCTGCTATTAACTGAATAATTTAACCGTATTTGATAAAAAAAAAATGAGTACTGGACACAAACCAAATTGTATCCTTGTAGTAATCGATCATTTGTGGAATTTTTGCATTTGGTTTTACATATTTTCGAATCCAAATCGCGTCCTTCTTGTATTGCAAGTGTAGTATACATTTGTTGGTATCAGTGTAGGTATAACCTATAATACTTGTATCAAAATGATCATATGCCATCTGCTAAGAATCCAACCGAATAAATATATTTCACAGAAATGCATTAGATGTTCCTAATTGCCAAATTAGAATGCTCAGTTGACATTGCAAAGCGTTAAGGATGCCAATAATGATATCCTTAACGCTGTACAGAGTGTTGATTTAATCCCAAAAATCACGTGACTTCAAACCCGTGACGGAAGCCGCACCTTTTTATTAAAATTACAAGTTTGTTGTATTACAGTGGCGTGTATCAAAAAATATGACTAGCAATAAAATACGAAAGCAAAAGCAATTCTGAACATTGATAACAAAAACTATCGAAAATTAACAAATAACGTAGAATAAATGCAATTTAAGGAATGAATAAACTATCGAAAATTAACGAATAACGTAGAATAAATGTAATTTAAGGAATGAATATTGTGTCACAGGTGCTATAGGCGCATTTTCGTGGGTGGAGATTATCAAATCTACTTTTTACAGATTTATGGGTATTCGTTATTTTGTGTTATTTCGTATTATTTACTATTACTCAGTTTATATTGAATAACTGCTTTTTAAAACATTTTTTATAGTTCGATAGAATAATGAGAGCAAAGGCTGTGGGGTGCCATGACAAATACTAAAGTATCGACACACTCCTTACCACTCAACTTATTTGATTAATTCGGTACAATTGTTTCGGAATTTGTGGATTCTCATCGTCAATCGTACGACCGAATGATGTGAAAAATTTGAATTCTAACATGTCTTGTTCTATCCCTACTCTAAAAGATATTTAAAAGTACCTTCACGCTGCACATATCGTAAAACATGCCAAATGTACGAAACTAAAAGGAAATGTTCTTGTCTATAGCACGGAATTTGAGGTTTTCTAATTTAATAGTATGCCCGGTTTCGTTTATTTGTTGTGCTACACTTGACGATTCAATCCCTCCATAGCGGTAATGAGCTATATGTTCTTTGAATCTGGTGCCTATCGCTTGTTTCGTTTGCCCAGTATAGGCTTTATCACCGCATGCGATTTTATAAATTCCCGACCTTTTCTTCATCTTTCAGATTGTCTAGGATATACGCGGTCAAAGTAGGTACTAATAAATATTTTTTTTTAGTAGGATATATCTTTTATAATTAGAAATCTTTTTCTCACATCATTTGGTTGATAATGTGAGTTCACGATTTCGCGAAACAATGGTTCCGAATTAATCCAACAACTTGTGGTGAGGTGTGTGCCGACTTTAGTGTTTGCCGTTTCGATATAAAAAGTGATTATCCGCCTAAATTTTAGTCGAGGAAACCACACCAGTTTAAATCGCCTCCACCATTAATAATTTTAGTTCGCGCAGCGTATTACATCAACATTTCATAACACAATATAGGGTAATTTATTAGCTATGTGGCAAACTTTGGAATATGGAAGCTGGTGCAATTCTAAGCAATAAATGCCGTTACGAACATAATCCAATTTGTCTTCGTTAAGGAGTTATAGGGCTCTAAGTTTTCGTGAATGTTATCAATATTACATACGTTCTACATAGTTTTAAAAAATCGAAAATAATTGATTTAACACTGTTTAATTAATAAAAATTAAACAAAAAAAAAGTATGTAGCAAATTAAAATTTAATAAACCGTAGCTGTTCAGCGTTCATCTCCAGCTTGTATGCAAGCTTTATATTGATGAATTACTTTCTATCATCCGACGTATAAGATTTGGAAAAGTGTATTTAACCTGCCACTAACCTGCTTTCCTTAATGCGAAAGTGCAACATCGTGCTGAAACCGTATAGCTTGGATAATGTTGAGTAGTATGTTATGAACTAAATCAAAAAGTGTAGTTACGAAGAAGTGTCGGTACATCTTCGCATTTAAACGGTCATTTATTACTTGTATTGGTTATAAATCATTGTAGAAGATACTACCTCAAATATTTACACTAAAGCGTTGCTGAAATCGATGCCCCCTTATTGCATGTGGATTTTGAAGAGCCCACAAGTCATGAGAACACGCCCACTATCCTCACGACGTGATCGTTCTCTTCACAAATACAATCTCAATTTTTACATGTATATTTGTTATTTGCGTATATTTTTATGATTGTGTACTGTGAGCTTAATATTGTGTTTCAATTTAAAAGCAATAAAGGAAAGAATACACTTCTAGCAACATACAAAAACTTACTTGGAAAGTATATTCTATGTGTTCCGATTCTAAAATACTTAACTTACAGCGTATAGAAGTAACTTTATAATACTACGCTTTCTAATTTCTTTATACACAATTTCACTCTTCTTGTGACAACATTCCATTAGTTTGAGATCAAATTTATGTACAAATTTATTGTGTAGGGTCTTGGCATAGTCCAATATTTTTACCCGCTGAAAATAAAAAAATTAAATTAGAAATTTGTTGGTTGTGTACTTACGGATATAGAAAGCACGTACAGGATGTAATTTATTTGCACAAAATTTTGATATCAGAACTTTGAACAGATATGTAATTTAGAGATAGGTTTTCCCTATTGTTTGAAATTAAAAAGGTCTATAAACTGTTGTATATTTTTAGCGTTATATTTGACGCCATTTCTCTTTAGCACAATTTTGATACAGATTTATTTCAATTGTACGCAACAGGTTTGGTTTGTCGTAACATTTTGTTTGGTAAATTAAATAAAAAAATGTTTAATATTGAAATAACTTATTTTTTTATTTAATGTTTAAAAAAGTAATTAACTCTAACACTATTACGAAACGGATTTTTCAGCTGCTGTTCAAAAACGAGCGTTTGTACTCCATGCATTCAGTATAAAATCAAAATTTATTTCGCCACAAGCATTTATTGTCCTTTGGATCAGAATTTCTTTGTTTTCTGGAGTTCTTGCGTAAACTTTGTGTTCAAGACAAGGCAAGATAAACTCTCAGCAAGCAGGTTATAAAAAGAAATTATTATCAGTCAATAGTCAGTGGTATTTTTCTTGGTTTATGGTTCTTTGGCCTATGAAAAATGGTCCAATTAATTCCTTGTCCAAAATACCGCACCATACGTTAACTTTTTAATTTTAAAGCAAAGCATCAGCACTTACTACCCGAGTGTCATATTTTTCCTACCACCGGCTCAAAATTTGCAAAAAATCGGTATTTTATCAAAATGTTTGACTTACGAGGTAGGCGCCATACATTTTCGGCCTGATATAAAAAAATAAACTTGGTTAAATATAACAATTTTTATTTTTCAATACATTTATTACAACGACCAGTTAATAATTCTATACCCTTGTAAAAATAATCTAAAGCTTTCCCCTCAAAATGTTGTATTAAAGCTGCTTGCAACTCACTATCGTCCTTAAAACGACGTCCCCTAAGGTCTTTCTTGGAATGAGAAAATAAATAATAATCACTTGGAGCCATGTCCGGACTATACAGAGGATGTCCCAATTCTTGAAAGCCACATTCGCTGATGGCAGTTAGGCAGGAACGACGCACAATATGTGCTATTGGTAGCTAATACCATTTCTTCAATAATTGAAACTTTTTGAGGCGTTATCAGTTCAATTGGCCGACCGGGGCGCTCAGCATCATCAAGGGATTCTTGCCCCAAACGGAAACATTTTACCCACTTTTTTACAGTGGAATATGAAGGAGGTACTCAATTTTCGTTACCCGAGACATTTTCCTGCACTAATTACGTTGTCTGGCTGGCTACTAAAAACTACTCTTCGAGCTGTAATATATATAGTGTAGGCCTTGCACATGTGCAACTGTAACGCACCGAGCCTGTATAAGCCTGTCAGGCCGAGAATTTATGGCGCCTACCTCGTATATATTTGCATAATTGTCAAAGTGGTCAATTACTGTTGTGTATTGACATCTATTGCTATATCAATATACTATTACTTTATATTCCTACGGACGTAAAAGTCGTATTACATACCGTTGTCAAGGGTAACCAAGCTAAATAACCTGTAAATCGAGCTTACGTCCCTTCAATTAGGGAGTAATGATTGAATTACGTAGCCGCTAGCAGGACAAAATAATTTCCCTACTTCGTACCGATCAGATGCCAATATTGATAAATTTAACATAACTTTACGAATTATGTACTCCTTGCATGCTTCTTATTCTCGCGCTCACCGTAAAGAAGGCTTTGTTAATTTTCACAACAATTTGTCACTTAACTAAAGTCAAATTCGATGCTGGAAAAAGTTAATTGTAGCATCTTGTAACATCTTTTCATTTGCTTTTTAGTTTATTAAAATCAGATAATAGATAAAGAAGTTATTTGCGGTGTTTTCTAAAAAACATCCTCTATATAAAAATTAAAATTCCGTAGAAAACTCTATACTAGTAGTAACCCTTCTGGAAGGACATAAAAGTATCGTTTAGTGTTTAATAATTCTCATTGTAACTAAGAGCGTAAAAACGATATTCTTCTCTGTTTAATAATGCATAATTAACATGTTTATTTTCTTGTTGTTTACAGAACAAATAAGAGGCAAGAAGAGAAAGTTGGAAGAGAGTGACGGAAACTAATTTTTAGTAATTTAGTGATGGGACATGGTTACGTGACCAATTTTTAATTGAAAGTTTGTCTCCATTTAGTGAGAAGTGAGACACACCCCTGGCTGTGCTACTCATAGTTAAAACAAAAACAAAAAAAAACTTACAAACAAACATCAGGAAGTCAGAATCTGCGTTCAATAATATTCTGTATTAATAAACGTAATACGCCACATCCTATAAAGTTAAATTTTTGAAAAAAAAAAAAAACAAATAAAGGAGGGATGATAGTAAAATATAATAAGAAATTATCGTTTGAAAAAGTAAATTTTAGAGTAAAAAAAACAAGCATTTAAACACGGTCAACCAAAAAAAATATTCATCTTATTATGTATTATTATTATTGATTAAACAAAATAATTTTGTTAAAACACAGATAATAACTAAATGAATAATGTGTACTATGTAGCAGCCAGTTTAAAAAATAGTATATATATAAATAATATATATATTTTGTATTATACGTACATTTATTTTTAAGTTGGGAATTAAAATTGATTTTTTAATTCTAAACGCACTCACAAATTAAATCATAAATGGGAGATACAAGTATCTATATTCAACATTCTTTTATGACATGAATTATATATATTTAAAAATATATAAAATACAATTAAAGTTTAACGGTTTTTATTTTGCATACCATGTTGTAAATTTATTTAGTAGTATGGAGTTATTTTTTACGGAGTTGTTTTTTTCCTTTCTTTTCTTTTTTGTTTTGGGAATGTTGTGTGTGGAGTATATTTTTGCTGGCATATATTTGCTGGGTAAAGAAAGAAAAAAGACTGCATTAGCACTTGTTTCAGTTCAATATATACAAGAGTATTTCATTTTCTGAGATCTGAGATTGTTGTCTAACACTTTAATTTACCTTAGAAATTATTTCAAATATTGTAGGTACGGCAACAAAAACAGTTCTTCAGGCGTTGATTGTAATTGTTGCCCACTTTCCATTGCATATCCTATTATTGCTCGAAAATAATTTCTATAATGAAAGAAAGTATTTGACAAATCTCAATATATACAAAGAATCTTGTGTATATTACTAAAAGAGAAAGAAAAACACTCCATTTAATTTTGTTAGTCAAAAAGCTAAATTTCGTTAGATTATTCCTTCTAGTTTCTCACTGATTTTGCAATAAATTTACTTAAATAAATAATCTTGTACATGTGTAAATAATGAAAGTAACGTAAATACTAAAGCACTACTCAATGGAAAGTACAAATCAAATCATTATATCTATCACTTCCATCCAGAGCTCTTAAACTGTTTATATCGAAAGAATGATAATGGTGAAGATGACGATGAGAAATTATCATTTCAAAAGGCAATTTTTATATTTATTAATATTTTATTATATAATCATAGTCTTTATATATGACCAATTAAAATATATATTAAAATAAGTGATAATATAAGGAAAAGCTGATGCAAAGTAAATCTTATGCTGTCAGCTAGATATGTTCCACATCAACAGTTCAAAAACAATTATAAATTCTTCGAAATAATATTGTATATTGTTACGTTTTAAGAAAGAAACATGTTACTGTTTTTCATCAATTTTATCTTTGTCTTAGTATTATATATTAAGTTAAATATAAGAGTAGTAGTTAAAAAAAGAGGAGAGAATGTATCTGTATTAAAAAAGTTATAAATTTTATATATAGAAACGATATGTGCATTAAGAAGTTTTTTATAAAAGTCAAAGAGATAAAAAGTAAAAATTACATGAGAAATGTGTAATTGTAAGTGAACTTTATTGTCAAACTTCCATTAACAATAATACAAGAATAAGAAAACATTAAAGTTCATGTTTCTTCAAATCCACATATTTATTGTTGAAAAGTAAAATCATTTCTAACTGATTCTAAAAATGATACGTTTATATTCTAAAGTAATGCACAGGCGTTTCGCAATACAAATGTAATTCACCCTATTTCTGTTTTAAGGAAAAACAATTGTGTAATTTTCTTCAGTGTATTACTTATTAGTTGTTAGAAATAGTAGTAATGCATTTTTGTAATAATATTTTATTATATAATCTTTTCTAAGCGTGATTTTGTATTTCTCAAAATGGTGTTTACTAACCCTCCTTTTTATTTTCGATTTCGGTTTTTCGAAAGATACAATAAATTTGGGGTTCTTCTGTAATTTATCGTATATTATTCCATGATATCGTATTTACTCGATTTCCATATTTTAATTTTGTTTCGTTACCTCGGGTGTATAATATGCCGCTACACCTAATAATAAAACACCAAGGAGTATGGCGGTCGTTAGGAACTAACGTGGTTTCAAAATGTCGAGATGACGAGCAAGGTTTCAGAAAAATGCAACTCTTAAATTTCACCAATATTTCGCTTTTATTTAAAGCTTCATCAGGGTTATAAATGAGTTAAAGTAGACAGACCGAACTTGTGAACTAAAGATTTAACGATGTCCATCCGAGGAACTACGATTGATGATGAATAAAAAGATTCATCAGTCATAGCTCCTCAGATGGACATCACTAAATCTTTAGTTCACAAGTTCGGACTGTCTACTTTAACTTATTTATGACCCTGATGAAGTTTTAAATAAAAACAAAATATTGGTTAAATTTAAAACAGTTACATTTTTCTGAAACCTTAGTCGTCATCTGGCAGTTTGAAACCACGTGCTACACCTAATAAACACCGCACAAATGCTGTTGTCCGACTAAACTATTAAAGCAGTGTTTGCCAAACTATGTGCCGCGGCCCAGTAGTGGGTCGCGAGAGATTAAAAAATTAGGTAAATATACTTATATCGTCCGAGCCTGTCACTCTGCGGTGGTTTCTAATAAAGTATATATTTTTGTTTGGATTGTTATTGGTGTGCTGCAAAATAAATTATTGTCCAATGTGTCGTAAGGCAAAGAGTTTAGCAGATACTGTACGAGGGTAGTCTGCAAAATTTCCAATCTAACACAAACAAGAAGTAACTAAGTGGCCAGATCTGGTGAATAGGATAGGTGAGCTACCAATTTGAACCCCAATTCGTGATTTTTTTATCGTGGCGAACACTGAAGTGTAGAACGGTGTGTTGCCTTGGTGGGAACAAGACTTTCTTTTTCTTTCAATACGGCCGTTTTTCCACAATTTCTGCCTTCAGCTTATTAAGTAATGCTGTGTGGTATGACCCCGTTATTTTTTCCTTTTCCAAATTAGTCGATTGACACAACTCCATGTCTATCTCAAAAAACAGTCGCCATTACTTTCGTGGCCGATGGAACAGTCTTCGCCTTTTTGGAGCCGGTTCCCAGTTCATTGTTTCAACTGTACCTTGGCTTCGGGGGTATATTAATGTATCAAAGTTTCATCTGCAGTTATTAATCGACGCCAAAACTCCGACTTATTTCGTTTAAATTACTTCAACAGGGCTTTGGAAATGTTCATTCGAATGCATTTTTGGTTCTAAATGAGCAAGTGCGACATTCAGGTTTTTTATGCCTAAATCTTCAGTCAGTATGTGACAAACACATTCATTCGAGATGTCCACAGCCTCTGCTGCCTCTCTAACATTAATTAGACGGCCGTCTAACATTATTTTGTGAGCTTTTCCGATGTTATCGATAATGGTTACAGTTTTTGGCTGTTCCGAACGTTCATCGTGAATCAAGCAGGTACAACCACGTTCAAATTTAACTGCCTAAAATGTCACTAGGGTAAATGATGGTGCAGAACGGCGTATTGCCTTTCAAATGCAAAAATTTAATGACTGCTCGATATTCGATTTTCTCAATTTTTACAGAAACACTAATATCGACTGAGACAAACAACTGAGCGTCCAACAGGGCTGAAATTGTTAAAAGTATCTTTCAACACGCGCAATTATATTACCAGAATATTTTTGACGAGCAACGCAATCTTCATGCAGAGGCTTAATATTTTTTAGACTGCCCTTGTATGTATTAAAGTATGTAACTTTCATTTACGCTGTAACAAACATTAACAAAAACTACTTCTTATTTTTTATACTTTTTCAAAGGTTCTGTTCACGTGAAACGATTCCATTATCCCAAAGAACCTATGTGAATAGAGAAGTATCGGTTTATTGTTAATGTAAATACTTAAAATCTTTTAGGTACAGAAAAAATTATCTGTATTAAACCTTCTAGTAGCCGAATTGTTTGCTGAAAATGCGATTCTGGATGCCCGGCAAAATAACAGCTTGTGAATATACAGTGAGCGAAGTAAGTCCGTACACCAACATAAATCACAAAGTATAAGCGTTAATATATTAATACTTGAAAATGGAACAAAATAATTGTAAGTTGTACACTGAAATGTTGTAAAGTATAGTTACTTTCAATAAATGTTAGTATTTCTCTTAAAATTAGAACAATATTTATAACAAAAACATATATATGTCTACCACTAACAAAAGGTACCGGGAAGAAAGTGTTCGTACAGTCTGCATATTCTCATAACTAAAAAGTCCAAAAAAATAAACTAATATTTTGTGGGATACTCTTTAGAGTCTATAACGGCTTGTAATCGCCTAGGCATCGAATATACTAAGTTACTTGTAACAGACATATCAATTTTGGACCATTCTGCAATTAAAATACGCTTCAGTTCTCGACTTGTTATTTCGAATTTTCGAATACGACGATCCAGCTCGTCCCAAATATGTTCTATGGGATTAATGTCTGGGGAACGTGGTGGAGTTTTCAGCGTATGGGGCGTATTATAGAGCAGCCATTCTCTGACCAAATAGGAATTGTGCTTAAGGTCATTATCTTGTTGGAAATAATAACGACACTCTAGCCCCAAATTCTAAGCACTTACTCTCAAGTTATGTTTTAAAATGTCTAAGTAAACTTCCTTCGTCATTGTACTTTCAATGATGTGCAAATTTCCGACACCATTAGCCGCCATGCACCCCCACTTCATTACACACCCTCCACCGTGCGTGGTGGACGGTCTTAAATTTTTGGGATTTAGAGCTTCTCGCTTTTTTCATACCAACTTTCGACCATCAGATGCCCAGACATTAATCTTATGTAAGTTTAATGTCTAGGTATGGGGAAAGCGAGAAGCTCTAAATCCCAAAAATTTATGGCCGACCGTCAAGCACGTTGGAGGGTGTGTAATGGTGCACTGATTTATGGATGTATATAACTTAAGAACTGTACCAGCTTTGCAGTGAATAAATCCATACATACAGAATAACGACGTGATTTGGAGGAAGTTTGCACGTGTTTCTAACTGCACCAGTCCCTTCATTAATTTATTCTGTACTTACCTGTGTACATCCTACTTATTTTATGTGGAGTAGAAACCGAAAGGTGAGTATGAGTAGAACAGCATAGACTCTTAATATTAATATTTTACACATATTTACATATAATTACAAAATGAAACGACATGGAGAATTACATACAATAATGTGGGTTAATGATTGCAAGAACTGCAGGAAAGTATAGCAGACAAGAAAGACATGCACGCTTTGCATCACGAATTTAATTGTACAGGGTTTGTTCGAAAAATAATAGTGATTTTGTAAAGCAACTATACGTCGCAGCGCACTCGGACCGGTTGGGATCGGTGGAGGTGGAAGTCAGCTTACGAATGCGCGGTCGCTCAGTCGTCTCCGACCAGGGATGGCTTTTTCAGTACAATTGTACTAAAACCAGTACAATGACCTATTATTCAGTACATCAGTACATTTACACAAATATGCAGTTATTTTATAATATTTTCCTGTTTTACGGTACAAATGTACCAAATATATTGTTAACGATAAAGCAGCAAGCCAACTTACCCACTATAGTAGAAATCTATAATTTAAATCGTATTCTCTTTTCGATAGAGGGGGAGAGTGTAGAAATTAAACAGAATACTGACAGAACATATATTCAATTTTTCAAATAAAACGTGTTAGATAACCGTCAATCGGTACAATAGCGTCTTGAATGGTATTGAGATTGCGATTAATCTTTCTACGATAGTTTTATTTATTTTGAAATGGATAAGTAAGTGGTTATGTAATTATTGTGTACAGTATTATTTTAGTTAAAAATTGTAGGTGGACAAAGCCCAACAATACAGATATGGATCAAAAGGTAGGCGTTTCAAGCTCAAGTGCAAATGATAAGAAGAAAGCATGTCCTCAAAGGAAACGATGGACGCCCAAACTAAAACCAAGCGAATTAACACACTTTACATGGTTAGATCAAAAGAAAACATTTCCATTTTGCTATATATGTCAAACAAAATTGTCCGGTGGAAAATTTCATTTAAAGAGACATGAAATTTGCCCTTCGCATGTTAGAAAAATGAAAGCTGCTAAAACAACATCTTTAACACAATATGTATACCAGGATAATAATAATAACAATAATCGTTATCTTGTTAAAAAAGCAGAATTAAAATTTGCTGCATATGTTTGTGAGCATAATTTAGCATTTCAATTAATGGATACATTTCCACTGCTACTTAAAGATGTATTTTTTGATTCAGAAATATGTAATGCTCTTAATCTGAATCGGAAAAAAAATTGCACAATTAACAGTAGGTGTTTTGGCACCTTATATTCAAAATCTTATAGTGCAAGATTTAAGAAATACTTACTTTTGTATAATGATTGATGAAACAACAGATATTACTTGTAAGAAATCTCTTATTATAATTGTGCGATATTGGAAAGATGGCCGAATTAGCGATAGAATATTAGATTTGTGCGAAGTTGAGAGTGGTACATCACAATCTATATTCGATATTATAAAAAAATTATTGGATGAAAATAAAATAGGTTATAATAATGTAATCGGTTTTGCTTCTGATGGAGCAAGTACAATGACAGGCAATATAGGTGGAGTACAGGCAAAATTAAAGGAGATAATTCCTAATATTTATACTCAAATATGTATTTGCCATTCATTGCACTTATGTGCCTCTGCAGCTGTCAGGAAAGTACCTGATAACATAGAACAGTTTGTGAGAGATATCTATTCTTATTTTGCCCATAGTAACAAAAAGGTTACAGGAATTAAAAGAATGCCAGGTGTTCGCTAACGAGAAACCGCATAGAATGCTGTACCCTTCTCAAACTCGTTGGCTGTCCTTAAAGGTAAGTTGTAATTATACTTATACTTGTAATGCTCTACCATCTTGATTTTCAATTGCAGGCAGTTGTTGATAGGATTCTAGAGCACTGGAATTCGTTGACACTTTATTTCCAGAGGGCTGCATTGGAAGATAATTTACCCAACGCAAAGGCTATTTTAAATGCGCTCAAGAACCCTATATATAAATTCTACTTACTAAGTCTGTCATATATATTGACGATTACCAATAAGATAAATGTTGAGTTACAAGCAGAGGGTCCCAAAACTCCAATTGTGCTTGAAAGGATATCCTCATTTTACAAACTAATATTAAGAAATTACATCAAGCCAAATTTAATGAATGTGAATATTATTACAATAAATATCACCAATCCACAAAATTATGTAAGTTTAGATGACCTCTATGTTGGTGCCAGAGCCGAAGCATCATTGTCCCAAGAACTTGCGAAAAATACAGTAACCCCTCAAGAAGTTGAAAACTTCAAAAAACATATGTTATTGTTATATATCGAATTCAGCAAACAAATTTTAAAAAGATTTGACTTAGAAGATAAGTATTTAATTTTTGCGCGGGCGTTTGCTCCAGAAATTATAAAATCGAAAGCCAATAATTCCATAGCAAATTTTATAAATCTCTTTCCACAAGTACATATAGATATCGAAGAAGCAAATTTAGAATGGCAAATGTTGATACGTCTTGATAATCTAGAAAAACTCAACAATGATATAGCGAAATTCTGGAATGAAGTTTCGCAGATGAAAAATAGCTTAAATGAATTTTTATTTCCAAACTTAAATAAAATTGTTAGTGTAATATTAACATTGCCACATTCTTCAGCAGCTGCTGAAAGAGGGTTTTCCCAGTTGAACCTGAACAAAACAAAAATTCGTAACAATTAAACATAGAAACCTGTGCAGCAATATTAATTGTTAAAGATTTTTTAAAATCGATTGACGGCGGTTCAATTAAATGGGTTCTACCTACAAATATTTTAAAATATAATAATATAGATAATATAGTTACTAATATGTAAAAGAGAAATTCTATCGTTTTATACTAAAAATGTTGATAATCTTTTTATAAATAAAATACAAAATTTTGCTGTTTATTTTGAAATTGAATTTCCCGCCATCAGTACAAATTACCCACGTATCAGTACAAATGAAAGTTGGAATTCAGTACATATTAAAAGTTCCCAAATCCATCCCTGTCTCCGACCATTCGGAGAGTAAGGGCAGGCTTTACCGTGAAACCCGTTTTTGTCTCCTGTGCAAGCCGTAATGCAGCGTTCGTTGGAACAAATGACTGCTATCAAGTTTCGTGTGAAACTTGTCTGGCTGTTTGAATACGACCCCGAAGCAAAAAGACAAAGTGCCGA
Source organism: Dynastes maya (assembly GCA_029619315.2). Classification (NCBI taxonomy): domain Eukaryota; kingdom Metazoa; phylum Arthropoda; class Insecta; order Coleoptera; family Scarabaeidae; genus Dynastes; species Dynastes maya. Next base: position 51,834,605 of record JAROYE020000004.1, on the reverse strand, counting down.
GTGGCAAACCTCGGCGTCTCGTCAACGCCAAATTCTAACCTTTTTATATTTTAGCGCATTTTGATATTAAAGTCAGCAATAAGGAACACTAGCGAATGATGCTTAATTGCGCTGATTCTTAACCGTATGGTGTACTACTATGTTCGTCTATCTATTACAATGTTAGAGACGTAATTCCGGCTTCATGTTTTGAAAAAGAAATGGATTTCACGAACAGATAAAGCAATTTTCGATTTACTAGCTGTGAATTGAGATAGTGGGTTGCTAACTACTCAAACGATTGCGTTACATTATAAGCAACTACCTCTTTCCGGCATATACATGAGTCGCGCAGAAATTCTGCCAGATCCGTATATGTAACCTTACCTCGAGCCACACGAGCTGTTATTAACGTAAAAGGTGGTATCGGAAGCTTTTAGTTTCTATGAAAATAAATTTATTGTAATTGATTGTTGATTTTGTAAATCAACGCACACTTTTTTAATTTCTGAACGTATTTCATTTGGTCAAACTTCCACGAGCCGTAGTGTAGATTATTTAATTCATGTACGCGTTGATGAAGCTAAATACCTAGGAGTTGGGTTCAATAAAAAACTGACATAGAATTCCCACATCACTCACTTACGGAAGAAAGCCATTGCGGCATCGTTAGTTTGCCGAAGGTTGCTCGGTAAAAACTCGCGTCTCAAGCCTCAAATGATCTTACGGTCATATACAGCAATTATTAGACCCATGATCACATACGCCTCTCTGGTTTGGTGGCCAAAAACCATATTGAAGACTGTACAACAACAGCTTCAACAAGTTCAGAGGCTTACATGTCTCAACATTACAGGAGTGATGCGTACTTATTCTACAGCAGCGCTAGAAGTTCTGCTGGAAATTACGCCAGTTCATATTTACATTCAAAAGCAGGCCATATCAAGTGCCTTCACTCTTAGTAGGCTAAAGTGATTAGAGGGCATCTCAAAACCTTACATAAACTATCTAACTCACATTGCAAAGGATATGATTCCTATGCAATTCAACTTTGATCAGCCTTACAAAGTGATCATTGAAAGCTGTACTGAGTGGGCATCCGGCGAACCTCAATGTAAAAAAGGAATCTTGGTACGGTACGCAGACAGTTCGAGAATAGAAGGAGTCGGAACAACATAGGCATCACTACCACCTAAAAATGCCCATGGAACTCCATACTAACATATTTCAAGCAGAGATTTCTGCTTTAAACTTATGCGCATGCAAATGAGAGAGGGATAAAACACATTGCTTCCTCGTTTTCTTTAATTTTTTAAGGACGTATGCCGACGCCACTAACAATTGCGCGAATTCTTTATCGATCATGACGATAGCCAGGCCAAAATTGACGATTAAGTTGATGATAATACACAAATTGAGTCGTCTACCGACCATATGTAGAGGTCTTAATATTTATTACACTAATGTACCTAGCTGATGTACTAAAGAATCGTCACAAACCCCACACCATGCAAAATATTTGATTAATTCGGGACAATTGTTTCGGGAATTCGTGGATTCCCATTATCAACCATAGAACGGAATAATGTGAGAAAAACAGATTTTAATTCTAGCATGCTTGTTCTGTCCTTATTCTCAAAGATATTTACAAGTACTTACTTTTACCGCCTATAGACTTTAAAACTAAAACAGGTGAAATACTCGGAACTAAAGAAAAAAATGCTAGCCTGTAACACAAAACATAAACATGTGTTCGTTTTACTCTAATAAATCCATCAACACGGAGTGGTTAGGAGGAACTTCTCCTCGATTTAACAAATTTACACTCTTTTACATAAATGGTTTCATGGTTTCTCGCGACAAAATCGCGCAAGCAATTTTATAAATTCCCCACCTTTCTTTCCTATCCAGTTTATCTTTTGGATTGCCTAGATTTTTGAGTGTATTACGCGAATTGAGACACATGTTCATATCTTGTTCCCTAATAATTTAAACGTGTGTTTCAGTTCGGGAAATATACTTAGAAACCTTCTAGGCAATTCAGAAAATAAACTGGATACGAAAGATGCATGCGGCAACTGTTATGCATAATTAATTATTACATAATATTAAATTAAAAACCCTCAAATTAATTTATGAATGTAACCACAAGAATTAGACGCTTAGGAGGCCATTTATATGAAAAAGAATGTAAATTTGTAAAACCGAGAAGGTCCTCTTAACCACTCCGTATATACATTTTTTTTAAGTAGGGATACAATAAGGCATGTTATAATTTTTTTTCCCTCGCATCAATCGGTTATACGGTAATTGACAATCGAAATCTACAAACCCGAAACAATTCTTCCGAATTAATCAAATATTATGTGTGGTATTGAGTGTGCCGATACTTTAGTGTTTGCCATACTTCCCTGCAGTCCATACCATCATTATTAATTTATTAGTTAATGCAGCTTATTGCATAAGCAACGAATGAACTATAATTTCATTCTCTTTTTTTCCTAAAATTTCATAATTTATATCAAATTGCCTAATTAAGAAAACTTAACTTTAATTTTAAAACTTTTTTCCAAAATTCCCAGAAAATAATAAATAAAATACTTACCTACGAAGAAATGCAATAAAATCACGACTCATGATTAATATATTTAGAATCAATCAATAATTGGATACAAAATCAGTAATGTAACAAAACAACAGCTTTCATTTCCTTTTTAATAAGATATCTCTAGCTATGACATTTTAAATGTACGGTAATGCAAGAGATTAATTCTCGTTTAACACTATTTACTTACTACAAGACCACATATCATCTAAGAACTTACATGATAATTACTTGTATTATATCACTTTGACACAAAGCAGTTATTTGAAAAACAAATCACAGAAACCCGTTTCAAATTTTTCATTTAGAATTTGCTTCCTTTGATAACGATCGATTTGAATTTGTTCGAAAATAGTTTATTCTAAATTATATACAATAAATATCAATTAAAAGCAATACGATATTATAATCGAAAAAAAACACTATTTTTTTATTAGACTTAACAACAATTAAATGCTGCATTGATTAAAAAAAAGTAATTTAAAAATAAGCACAATAACAAACGAAAAAAAAAGTAATCGTAATAAACACAAGGTTATTAATACTAAATTAAACGTCTACAAGATTCGTTTAGGAAAAAGTAAAACCTACTTATATACATTGTCTTATATTCAGCCGGAGTAGTTAGGATAATTTAAAAACAAAAAAAAAGGATCTTGATTAAACCTCGTAATCAACAAAACGTAGTTGATTGATCTCAGACATTCTTTGTTTATGCAAACAGTTAATACTTGACTAGATCTATTGGATTTTTGTTTATTTTCATATATGGAGTTATGTTAGTAGATTGACGTGATTATTTTGCAAGGTGAATCATGAAAATGTCAGTAGAATGATGTATGTACATCTTTTAAAACCCTGAGAATGCTTCAATGTATATTTATGCTTATGTTATTAGATGGATCCATATTAAAATAAACAAAAATATTATGCCAGGAAGATTCACTATCGGTTCTGTAAAATAACAATGAAAATGAATGAAAAATGATTTTTTTTCCGTCTAAAAATCACAGGTAAACTTAGGGTTGGCAGAAAATGATCAAATCAAGGTCTACTCCAAATATTTTTCCCAAGTGAGCCTTAGATGTTAGAGTATCACTTAAATGTCTTGAATTGTACTACTGCAAAATCACATAAGTTAACAAGGCTGTTGCTGCATAATCGAGTATTAAAATTTGTAAATTGTCTGACCGAAAATAACTTTCCTTTAAAAACCTTTAATATTTAAATTTTATCGAACTTTATTAATTTGTCTATAAATTTATCCTAATACAAATTATGTTTTATGAATGGCTTTTACAATTAGCTTAGTGAAAAACTAAGTTATGCAACCATATCAACGAATTTGTACTTTTAGTAGTGCAATTCAAGGCGCTTAATTGAAATCGTAAACATTTGTTGGTATTTTTTAAACGGTGCCTGTATTTGCTCAAGTGTTTTTTTATTTTACTTTTCGGTAATATATTTTATATAACGCTATCAGTACAGTTTATCGCTGAAATTTACATTTAGAGTTTCAATATATGGGTTGTTTCCTACAAAATGCCACCAGTAATAACTGATTTATTTATTATTCGATTTTGACGTAATAAATAAAATGTTATAAAAATGAGTATGTACTCCTGATTTTGACGAAGTGGTTCTTCAACATTTTGAAGAAAATCCTCCTATGAGCACACGTGCTATCGCAAATTTTACACGAGCAGCAATTACATCCTTTTTACCTGCAGAAAATTCATGCTCTATTTCCAGGTGATTTTGCTGTTAGGGTATAATTTCCTCGTTAGTAAAACTACACACCGACGAGGCTTCATTTTCAAGAGGGAATTTTGAATAGCCATATTTGGGCCAATGACGATACTCACAGGATGTTTGTTCACATGCATCAGCAACAATTTTCAATAAATGTTCGGGCTGGTATCGTGGATGATTTTCTAATTGGCCCGTATTTGTTACCACCTCGATTGAATGCGCAAAATTATTTGGTATTTTTACAAGTTTTGCCAGAACTGATGGAAGACGACCGACACGTGCGCCGAGATATTTGGTTTCAGCATGATGGCGATCCTGCAAACTTTGCTGATCGTGAACAACGATATTTGGAAGAATGGGACCCGTTTCCTGACCTCCGAGATCACCAGACCTCACACCCATTAATTTGTTTCTCCGGAGGCATGTGAAGAACTTAGGTTTGCTCCACACCATTTGAATCAGAGGAAGAACTTGTTGATATTAGTGTTAAAATCAAGTTGTATTGATTTGACTTTTGTTTTGTTAATTTTACAAAATGTGGTTCTTATTTAATCATTCAATTAGTTGTAAAATCACGTGATCATAGATTATACCTTGCACAAGTGTTCAAAAAGTTGCCTATCTCTGAGGGCGTCAGCGTTGTTGCAGCAATTTTGACCTCCGGCAGAGAAATTATACATTTTTGACCTATCGTTCCTAAACTAAAAATGTTTGTCTTGGTTCCCTCCACCATTCTTCAAGTTTTTTGAGTTGTTTTTCCATATCTCGTAGTTCATGACGAAAAAGATCGAAGCCAAGAAAAGCAATGGTGATAAAATGCTATAAAAAAAAATTATCAATTGAAAGTGAAAAAAAAGTATAGTACAAAAAGATAAAAATTCCTCACTCTATATGCAGTGCTAGTCAAAAAGATGTTACCACTTACATAATACAATTTTATTTTGTTGCAAATACATAATATAGCAACACGACTTACTTTTAAAGAAAGAAGGAAGATTGCAGCTTAGATAGACGTCTTATTGTCACCATCACGAGTGAAAAATAAATTTTGGGAATGGTATAATAAAGATTCTCCGAGCCGTTTAACCATCCGTTGAATATATAAAAAATTATGAGCGCTGGATCCGTTATAAATAACGATAGGGAAAACAGTGGAAGATCTAGAAGTGTTCGAACAGAAGCCAACATCGCACGCGTTCAGGAAGCAGTCTTGAATAGCGCAAGAAAGTCGACCCCAAGATTATTACTGGAAATCCAAGTTTCTGAGCTAAGCGATCCTAGAATTATTGATTTTGATTTGGCAATGAAGCCATATCGCGTTCAGATTGTACAGGCACTTTCTGTTTCTGATGAAATTGCTCGTGTATAAGCTGCACAAATCTTATTACAAATAGTAAAAGTTATGTTTTGTTATGTCCGACGAAGTTCCATGTCGGTGGAAAAGTCGGAACAAACACAACTGCGTAATTTTGGCTACGGAGAATCCCCACGAGTTATGGGAACACGTTCGAGATTCTCTTAAGGTTAACGCATGGTGTGCTGTTTCGAAATGTGGAATAATCGGTCCAAATCTTTCTAATAATTCTACTGTTACAGGTGCTGCCTATTTGGATATGTTACAATTTTCTAGAAGACAATATGCCTCTAAATATCTTGCAAAATGGCTACTTTTAGGAAGATGGCGCAATCCTCCATTTCGTGTTGGAGGTTCGAAGACTCTTGGATGACATATTCGGTACAATTGGATTGGAAGGGGCGACCTTGGCCAGCAAAGTCACCCGATCTGGCGCCATTTAATTTTTGGTGATTAGGTATTGTCAAAGAGCGCGTGTCACAAAACCTTTCGACATTAATGATCTTAAAAATCGCGGGTAACAAGCTTAAGAAACGTCCAGAAATGAGTCGGCGTGTTATAGATTCTATGGTGGACAATCTGCATACACGCATTAACATCTAATGTGTACAGGTAAAAGGGGTACACTAGTTTTCATTGGATAAATCTAAATTTTATTTTAATATATATTGGCTGCCATAGGGAAAATGTGGAAATCCGTGCTTTCCTTGGTTCTTACAACGTAATTAATTTTTCTGAAAAATGTTAACCCGAAAGGACTCGAACCTAGGGAGATGTTCGGTTGGAGTCCTTACCGGGCCTTCACATTAAAAAAAAAAATATTTTAACTAAAGTAACAACGTTCAAATTCCATATAAGTGATAATATCTTTTTGACTAATGCATACACATATCCTGGCGAACCAGTATATGTGGCAGTCTGCGGATTTATTAATGAATTTACTTTTGCACGTTTCAAATTTCATCTATCTAAAAAGGAGAATAACCTAATAGAATTTCCAGAGCTCAGCCTACGCTAATGGACAAGTACCTATTTTATTCACTGGGTTCCAAAGGTGTACCACTCAGATGCAGAGACAGTGAACGAACTGGCAAGATAGAATTCAACATTTTTGTAAAATATTTCATTTTATAAAGTTTTATTTTAAATTTAAAGATTTCCAAATTTCGAATTGTAAAACTGTCTAAGAAGAAATTCCGCATATCATCAATTTCGTAAACATGGTAACTATGAATATGCATAAGTATGATAAGAAAAACAATAAAATGAAATTGTCTCAAAACCGCACAAAATCAAAAATCACTTCAGGCGTTTTTAGAAATGATTCGATTGTTGTCTGCAGCACTCGCAGTACAGTCGGAAATCATTAAGTTAATTTTATAGTTGCTAGCCGTTATTAAAATAGCAAAAAGATTCTATGAAAGATCTACAAACAGTTGTCTATAGCTGTCATTAAATTTGTTGTTGAAAAAAAATAATAGCAGGCTCTGTTTATAGTTTTCCAAAGTCGTTTTGTTTGATTTTTAGTTGATCAAAATTAAATAATAAATAAAGTAGTTATAGCTTGTGGCGTTTTTTTTAGGAATAGCCCAGTATAAGAATCAACTCTCATTTATTTGAATTTAATAATAAAGTAGCCTCACAAATTGTTATAGAATCAAAATATGTTTGAATCTACAGGATCGGAAAAATATCGTCTCCATTGATTGTTTGCCAATTTCAGAGTAGTAGATGTTAAATTCATAAACTTGCTTTATCAAATAATATACAAGATATTATTTTTCCGATCTTGATTTTATTTAAAGGCTCTCTCATACTTACAACAAGGTCTGTTGAGGTTTGCTGTCAAGAGAATAAGAAAATTCAAATACAACTATTTCATTTCCGATATTTTTTTTTTGTTAAGAAGGAATCCGCATGTTGTATAAATAAGCAAATTACAGATTTGTTTTAATAATAATACTTATGTTTTATTTGTCTGGAGCGAAACTGAACAATCATTTTTATACAATTTAAAACGATATTTAAATTTACGCAAATCAATTTGTTTTTTAATAAATCATCGACGAAACAAAAAGAGAAACAATGAAACAATAAATCTGTACATTTACAAACTAATTAAGTATTATTACATTTATTTATGAAAAATACACGAGAATGTATACATTGTTATATCCTTCTAATCAGATTAATAACGTTTGTCCAACTTGTCTTCTCGATATTTAGGTTTTTCCATACAAATTGCTATTTTTTTTTGTCGATTTTCATTTTTTGATTGTTTTGAGGAATTCGGCTCGCAACAAAAATCTATTGAAAACAAAAAAAAACTTATCAAGTGTCGACCTTAGCTTATCCGGAGAGATCATTTAGTAAATACGAAGCTAACGAACTTAAAAAATAAAAAGGAGGTTTAGAACGTCCCTCGTTAGGAACAAGCCGTGGTCTGTTTATATCACAATTCTGTTTTCTTTTTGTTAAATAGGACAGTGTTTTCTGTTTTATAGATTTTATAGGAAATTTCGATGGATTAGAATCTTGCTTGTCGAGTTTGTACCGTTGAACATTAAAAAACAACGGATGATAACCTATATCACAATTAATCCTAATAAATTAAACAAAATTCTTGTACTGGTGATAACTTATTACAAAACGATTTGCAATTGCGAGATATTGGGAACTTGCAGTAGTAAAATAAATTACATCTTCCAAATTCAATCGGTTACGTTTAATAAATACATCGATTATTTGAGTTCAAATACACTTTCCCTTTAAGAACATGGAAATACTTCACTAACGACCATAAAGATTGTAATATGGCACTGCTACGTTCTCCAAAAAAATTATGAATCTCCAGTGAGAGTGCCAAAAGAAATGCTATCACCAAAATATACAAAAAAAAATGTAATTTTGAAGGTTTTTTCCTTCGAAAATAATGTTTTGTTGTTCATGCTGTTAATAAACAAGACCTTCTTTGTTCTTACGCGATTATGTTGGTAGAATCATATTTATTAACTACATAAACCTTAAATTTTACATAAAAAACGCTTCACAATGGACAATGGCTACAGTTCGCACAAGGTAATATTGAAAAAGTTCCCAAGGTTGCTTAAATTTGGTCTATGTAAGAGTTTCACAACTCGATATGATGTAAATCACCAAATCCTTAATATTATTCAGCTTACTACACTATTTCGGGAAATGTAGCCCTTCAAATAGAAATTAAACAAAATATTATTTTTTTACTAATAACCATACTTGATCCAGTTATATTTCCGTTACTTTTTGAAAACTGTATATATTTTCGCCATGCCTGCATATAGCAAACGATACAATTTTTTTTTTTAAGCAAAAAGTATACATTATTTGGGTATTTTCATATTGGTTTAAAGAAAAATAACGGTTTGAAATATTGAGAACAAAGAAAGTAGCGTGTATACTACTTGGGAAAGGGGGAGGGGAGCTCAATGGATTTCTTAAACAAAAAGGTAACTTTAATCATGAAGTATTTTCGTGGTGTTTAAACGATGGTCATAAAATTTCATAAAGATTGGATACCTGCAAGCTCCTGATATCTCATAATTACATACCAACAGATTAGCATTTCCATTAAACATAAATGCTTTCTAATTATTACATATTAACAACATTACTGCAGTAATAACAATAGTGATAATAAAATATAACAAAAAGTATCTAAAAACAAAAAAAGAATGAAATTATTTCTTTCAAAACGAAGTGATCATTAAAATTTTTAATCAGAAACAACAAAATCACTGTCCTAAGAAACAACTTAAGTCTACATTTACAAGAATTTTATTATCATTATTTAACTTTAACGTTGTAAACCACAGGAAATTATACTAGCATACAAGCACTTCTGAGTCAAGTGTCTCTTGGTTGGTTTGTTTTTTTTTTTTTGTTTGAACACATATAATATATAATACATATCAAAGCAGTCTGTGGCACTATTTTGTAATGCTTCAGCTCTGTTTAACTCGTTTTCGAGGAGGACCTATTGGAGGAATTTGTTGGGTCGCTAGCGCACGAAATGCTTCTGCGATCAGATGCGGATGGGTTTGAATCATCGATTTCCAACCGGGTGTTTCCATCACATCTGTTGCATGTCTGCTAACAGGAAGCATAATTTCATTAATTACACAATCACGATAGAATTAAAAATCGGAAATATAGATTCCAAGAAGTTAAAGCGTAAGCAATAAAAGCATGAGATACTCACGTATTAATAAAATCTATGGCTTGGGCCTTCAGCTGGTCAGCGCTGTGCAGGTCCGCTAATATTAAAATTTCCGCGGCGTTCTCTATCGACAGATTGGTGCACAGCGCTTCTTCGCACATCACTTTCAATCTCTCTAAAGCATACTGAAAAGGAGAAGAATAAAAATTAATTTGGGAAGATCGGAATAAACAATGTAAGACAATGTAATAAAGACCAAGCAATCGTAACAATGTAAGAGTAGGGATTTCAGATGCAGTTTACCCATCCCTGTACGTTTTCTTTTAAAAATCCGGGCGCTGTTATATTTTCAGGATTCGAAAATGTCATGATATTTTCATATTATATCAAGTGATATGTGTGAGATATATAACGTTTTGAGGTATTTATTATTTAACAAATATTTCAGGCAAAAACTTTTATTACTATTTACAAACTAAATATTCTTTTACGATAAAGTTAATAAAGGACCTTGAGTTCAAAAACATAAGCTAACCGAACTTCTAATGAAACATAAAACTAAACAACACTAAGTTTCCTAACATCAAATAATTTCGCAAAAGACTCCCCTAATACACAGTTATCGATTGAATCTCCTTTATCCGATAATTAGGGGTCCAAATAGGGCCTTAAAAAGACCCGAAATGTAATATTATCCTACACTACTAAATACTTAATGTAGTGCAGGTAAAGCTGACAGTTCCCTATTTACCCGAACTAGAATTATGAATTTAGATTTAGAGGTTATTGTTTCTTTGGAACGCGAAAGTAATATAATAATAACTCATGCCTTCGCCAATTACAGGGGGCATCGGCCAGCCATGAGATATTATTATGTCTGCGCCCGTAGAGCGTCTTAAGATGTTCACTCTCAGCATTCGCCAAATTTGGAGTAAGGAAAGCTACGGAAAACCTTACTCTGAGTGACGGGCCCGGGGTTCGAAACGGGTACCCCGAGACAGGTGGCCCGGCACGCTAGGCACCGCGCTACCAGTCATTGTAATATCAAAATAATGAAAAAGACTCCTCAAAGCCCAGATGCTGATCCCATAGAGCTTTTGCGGGAAGAATTTGGTAGGCAGATGAAAGTAAATTTTCCAACTTCCAAGGAATCGTTATGGAAACAACTACAACAGGTCTGGCTTAAAATATAACTCGTTACTTTGACGAAATTGATAGAAAGAATGCCGCAAGTGTGTGCCGCAATTATTAATAGTCGAGGTGGACATTTCGACGAAACAAGGATTAATTTTTTTTGTGTCAAATAAATTTTATAATTGAATAAAAGCTATCAATTTCTTTGTTTTAAGAGTATTTCTTTTTCAGTTAACACTTTCCTTATTTATGGGTATTTCTTTGGGTGGGCAAATAATTATGGCCGGTAGTGTATATGGTTATGGAATTTGCATGCACTACCCATTACAATACCAAACAAAGGCAAAACTTGGCGTTATCTCATTTTAGCACCAAAGAAAGAACCACGAGCATCACAAATTGTTTTCATTAGATTCTGAATTGTTTAAGGACAATGCTAAATACACGACGATAAAGCCTTGCTGTACACATTGTACACAACCTGCGCTTGAATAGAGGTATCTCTGATAATGTACTTATTGACAAGCATTGAGGATGTTAATTTGTTGACTACGATTATTTCATCGATTTCTGTTTATGTGCAAGTAAGTCATTTTTTATAAGTGGAGATTGGATTTCAAGATGTTTTGTACTTTTTCGTTCGCGTATCAATTATAACGCAATGTCTGATACATTTCACTACCTACGATACATTATACGACAGTAGTCTGAAAAGTTTCCAGCTTAACACAGAAATACATATTTTTTTGTCAAATTTAGTTTTATTTCTCAATATAGTCTCCTTGTAAGTCTATATACTCTTCCCAGCGATATTCCCGTCCCTTTAATCCGTCCAAATTATAGTTGGCATCTTGTTCTGCAGAATACTTTTATGAATATGATGACCTCCTCATTCGATGGAAATTTCTGTCCACCTAGCGAAACTTCGAGCATAGGAAACAGAAAAAAGTCGCTGAGGGTGAATAAGGTGTGTGATCTATCAATTTGAACCCCAATTCGTGAATTTTTGCCCTGGCGACTACTGAAGTGGGAGACCGGTGTGTTGTCTTGATGGAACAAAACTGTATTTTTCTTCTAATGCGGCCGTTTTTCCGCAATTTCTGCCTTCAGCTTGTCAAGTAATGATGCGTAGTATCCCCCCGTTATTGTTTTTCATTTTTCAAGATAGTATATGGAACAGTCTTCGCCCTTTTCGGAGCCGATTCACCCTTCGCAGTCCATTGTTTCGACTGTGCCTTGGCTTCAGGAGTTTACCGGTGTTTTTAAGTTTTATCTGTAATTATTCAGCGACGCCAAAACTCCAATTTATTTAGCTTAAACCGCTTTAACAAGGCTTTGGAAATGTTCATTGGAATGCATTTTTGGTCCCGAGTTAGCAAGCGCGGGACCCAACGCGCGATTACCTTTTCCATGCCCAAATCTTTACTCAGTATATGACAAACACGTTCTTTCAAGATGCCCACAGCCTCTGCTACCTCTCTAGTCTTAATTCGACGGTTGTCTAGTACTATTTAGTGTACTTTTCCGATGTTGTCGACAGTGGTTGCAGTTTTTGGCTGTCTTGAACGTTCATCGTCAACTAAGCTGGTACGACCACGGTTAAATTCAGCTGTCTATCTCGGTTTTAATTTGTGTAGGCGTACTGCTTTTCAAATGCAAACATTTAATCACGACTCAATATTCGATTTTTTCCATTTCTGCAGAAACACTAACATCGATTGACACAAACGACTGTTAAACAACAACTGAGCGTCCAACATGGCTGAAATTTGCAAAGGTGTCTTTTAACGCATGCGTAATTATAATACCAGAATATTTTTGGCGAGTAACGTCATTTTCGTGTTGCGGCATAAAACTTTTCAGACTACCCACGTAAGACCTCTAATACATTAATTTTTTATCCTTGATTCTTCAGAAATGAAGTTTTATTTGAATATCTACTAAGACATAAGGCAAGAATTTGAAACAAATCTTTAGTATCCGGTGAAAATGCCTAAAAGGTTGAGCCCAATGTTAAACCTGAAATATAATCATGACTGAGAAATTCGAACGTTATTGTCTTTTCAATTCATAAAAAATGAAGTTTCAACTAAGAACAGTAGGTAAATATAGAACTTTTATCTATCTTTAGAATAGCAATAAACAGCTTTTCTGCAAGTTGAAATAATAACACTATGCTAGTTGAAAAATGCAACAAGCTGGGCACCCAGAGGTAAATCTAATTCGAGTACGCTGAATCTAATGGTGCCAACCGTTTTTTAAAATGAGCTCGCGGTTTCGAGCAATTTCCATTCAAACATTTTAGGCCCAAAGAACCTTTTGGAATTTTCTGGAAAATCTGATTAATGGCCGAAGAGCTTTCTGGAACTTTCCATGGACCATTCGTGAACCTTCTAGAAACTTCCATTCCCGCTACTGCCACTTGGCCAAATTGGTATATAAGCGGTGCTGTTAACCGTTGAGAGCTCAGTTTTCAAAAGTAAATGTGTTAACATCTGAATATTAGAGCAAATAACCCAAATCGAAGTGAATAGTGAAAAGTTCGAGATTGTTCATTGAATTGGCTTGTAAAATCAATTAATTTGAAATATCAAAAATGGATAAATGTTCTAAATTCTAAATAATACCTTCTGTTACGTGTGTGGAAAATTTGTAATTAAAATCACTCGGCGTAAAATAAGTGCTGAAGCCACCGATTTCTATCAAGAATATTTCTTACAAAATGTTTTTACTGATATGTATTGGACGTCGTCTATTGTTTGTACAGCATGGGTTTTGCATTTGAATAAATGAGCCGCTGTGCCATTTGGTGTTCCGATGATTTGGATAGATCCAAGAGAACACGATCCCATTGAATCTTATGCGTGCGTGAATTATACTGACGGTATGAACAGAAGAAAAAGTAGTTCTTTGAAATATATTCCAACAACATCTACTCAATTGCCGCTGCCGCATTCAAATACAATTCTTGTTCCAACAAGACCAATTTCAACAGAACAATCTGAGCCATCAGCATTAGAAACCATGAAAACCGAAGAAGCAGGCGTATCAATGTATGAACCATCTCTGCGCCATGCAATCACGTTGAAATCACGCAATCTCGTTTGAATAATACGAGGGATGATCGTAAAATAAGGTTCCTATATTTTTTAAAAATAGACAGCATTCTTTATTTCCTTAACATTACACATCGTTTTAAAGGTAAAAACTTAAGCTATTTTTCGACATAATCGCCATTTCTATCCAAGCATTTTTGCAGGCGGGTGCTCCAATTTCTGTATTCCCATGTCGTAAAATTCTGCCCCCAGTCCTTTCAAAAATCGAATAACCTCAATTGTGGTGTTGGAAATCTCAGGAATCCGCTCCGCTCTTCATGGTGAATTTTCGTCCGGCCTCCAGTGAATTCCCTACACCATTTGCGGGACTGTTGAACAGCTATACACTTTTCTCCATAAACTTCGATTAATTGACGATGAATGTCTATAGGTGAAACCCCTTTCGCGTTTAAAAAACGTATCACGGCGCGAATTTCGCACCTGGCGGTAGCGGCGATCGGGAGTTCCATGTCGGACGGCTGCTTAGCCAACACTGAGCGGCGTAGCGAGGCAGGAGTGGTACGTATATAGAGTAGGATAGCTGCTGCACACGCCAATGTTGTCGGATTTCGCCTAACACGTCTTATTGCTGCTGTAGGGCTTTGGGAACCTTATTTTACGATCATCCCTCGTACGATAAGAAGCCTGAAACTATCACAGCAACAATCCATACTTTTGGCAAAGGATTTGAAACAAACTTGAAGAAGATGACGACACAGAAGAATCAAGGCAATCAGAGAACGGAAATGAAAAAAATTAAGAAAAATGTTGTTTTTTTTTGCAAAAAAATGATGAAAAATCGATTTAAATTCAATAAATGGTCAAAAAAATGATAAAAACTTCTACATTTTTTTGGGGTCTTTGGGCCTAAAATTTTTAAATTGAAATTGCTGCAAAACGCGAGCTATATCTTGAAAACGGTTAGCACCACTAGATTCAGCATACTCTAATTAGATTCACCCCCTGGCTGCCCGGCTTGTTGCAAAAAAAGTCTCCAATTCGAGCACAGTGTAATAAAATTTAAATTAATATTTACTTTGTCTGCAGCCGCTAAGAGATCATCGGCCATTTTCTCGAGGTTTGACGCTTTCCCCGTATAGATGAACCGCAACATCTCCCTTAATACTTCATGATCGACGTCCGTAATATCTACTCTATTGTGTTTCCTTTCTTCCATTTCGTGTTCGAACATTGCCTGGAAGACTGGACTACGTGCTAAAACAAGAACACAGTCAACCGTCGACTTTCGATACCTGCAAACATTTCCAAATGAGGAAATGTAATCGAAATTAGACATATTTTTAATACTTTCCAAACTAGGAGGTTTTTCAATCTCAAAAAGTTTGGGAAACATTGATTTAACTCATGAAATTACCTGCTAATATGGACTTGTGTGCTTGAAATTCTCTGCCTGCGACCGATAACGTAACATCGCTGAACTTTTGATTTTCAAACAGCAATCCTAAGTCATCCGAGAGTCTACATTCAGGAACTTTAAACTGAACAGTATTCGACTGGCCAGATATATTGACACTATCTGCGACGACGCTGACCTACAATCATGCGATACTGTTATATGATCTTTGCTTCAACCACCAAAGACGAATTATTTATGACGTACTTTTTCTTTAATATAGATTGATATCTCATCTATTGGTGCCAACATGACTTTTTAAAGCAAAAGTGTTTGGTTATCAGTATGAATGAACTTGTTTGAAACAACTGGAAATTTTGGATAACATTTAAGCATGTTTTGAGAAATTATGGCATTTTTAAACACGGTGATTTTGATTTTATTTGATGTAACGTACTATGACGGCAGGAAATGTCAGTTAAATGCCACTTTTTACATTTTACTTATTAATTTGACGGAAAATCACCCATTTTTTTTGCTGTAACATTTTTGATATGTAAAAGTAAGCAATAAAACTGGCAACAATGTTTCGAGAAGCATCTCATTAGAATGCCCAAGAGTTGAATGATTGAATTCCAAAAAACGTGTACATTATAAAACCATATCGAGAACCACTGCACTGTTACTCTGCATAGCCGTGAACTTGGGAAATATGTACATATGTATGTAGAGTGCTCAATTAACATAGCCATAAAAGGTAGTAGTACCCTAAATATATTCATTACTTTCATTTTTCTTCTTGCCAAAACTTTCCCTATTTGTATTTTCTTTCTTTTGGGTATTATATAGATGAATATGTCTGTTTCAATTAACTTCTCTATTTCAATTTTTATTTTTTTAAGTAAAGGATATCCAATTTTTATATTTATTTTTATTAAAATTATAAGATCGTTATTTCTGGGAATATGACAGTTGTTAGAAATACTCTACTGTTTTGATTTCATTTCACTTTCTTAGATCTCGTGATGTTGTTTTCGAGATAATGCATATGCCAAACATCTGGGAACAAACATTAAACTCTAACCTTTAATTTATTTTTGTATTTTGCTATTAAAATGTGAGACAGATTTTTTACTTTCAGACACTTCACTTAATTTACAAATTTAAATTAGTTGGGACTGGGAAACTATACACACGTAATACCGGGTGGCGGAAAAATGAACGTCGTGATTTGAATCCCTTATAACTTTTTTATTTGAATTTTTTTTTTAATTTTATTTCAGTATTTTCTAAAGAAGACTTTGGGAATTTAAAATGGAACAATACACAATCGAACAACGAACCAAAATCATTAAACTTTATTTTGAAAATCAACGGCCCATTGTTTCGACTCAGCGTACATATCGTCCGATATCTTAATGTGCGGATTGGATCCTCAAGGCCAACAATAAACCATCTGGTTGCAAATCTTCGACAACAAGGGACAGTAAGGAACCATCGTGGTGCCGGAAGACGATGTATGGCGCACACGCATGAAAATATTGAACGTGTACGGGAGAGTATGCAGGAAAATCCAGAAACGTCAACGAGGAGACGTTTGACACAACTTGGGCTATCACAGGTCGCTGCAGAGAGTTTTGCGTACATTGCGCATGTTCCCATATAAAGTTCAGCTTGTGCAAGAATTGAAACTGACAGACTACCAGCAACGGCTTGATTATGTCATTTGTTTCAGGCAAAAAGCAGAAGCAAATCCAGATTTTATTCACAATTTGATAATAAGCGATGAAGCCCATTTCCAATTAAATATCTTCCTAAACAAACATACTGCAGAATATGCGTCACTGAGAATCCAGGAACAGTTCATCAGCAACAATTACACCCACTTAAGTGTACTGTTTGGTGCGGTGAATCGTCCGAATGGATCATTGGCCCATACTTCTTTGAAAATGAAGAGGGTGTCGCAGTTTTTTAAGGCCAGCTGTAGAAAACCACCCAATCATGTGGTTCCAACAAGATGGAGCCACAGCATATATTGCAAGGGACTCAACGGCTCTGTTAAGGGATCTCTTTGGCGCACGCATTACTTTTCGCGGAAGCGATTTCAATTGGCCTCCGGGTTCACCGAATTTAACCGCTCCTGTTTCCTTTGGGGATATTTGAAAGAAAGAGTTTACGTTAATAAGCCAAGAACCACCCCCCAACTAAAAAACAACATTCGCAATGAAATCGTGGCCATAACACCTGAAATTTTGCTAAAGGTTATAGAAACCGTTTTGGAAAGAGCACGAATGTGCGAAGCAGAAAATGGCCACCATTTATGAAATATAATTTTTTATAATTAAACCAAAAATATTAATTATCGCTTAAATAAAAAACTTATAAAGAATTTAAACCACAACGTTCATTTTGCGCCACCTGCACAACTGTTCAGTACATCAAGTAACATGCAACTGTAAACATTCAAGGAAAGCGAAGTTATTGGAGAAAACTAACCTAGTTTTAATGCAAATAGATTGCTCACAAAAAATTATTTTAATGAAACTATTGTGAAAAAAAGGTGAAAGAAGATTTATAGATATCTTTTCACAACTTACAAATTACTAACAACAAATACCTACTGTTTCATCTCCATAGGACTGTCAAAATATACAATAATACCAGAAAAAAATGTTTCAATAGTTTTGTTAAATTAAACACTACACTTTTTGTTAATTCACCATTGATGAAATCTGTATTTTCTTCTAAATTTGAAAGAATCTTTGTTTTAGAATCAGTTCGATATTAACGTGAGTGTGTTGTAATAGAAAATAGTCACGTGGTTCAATTTCGAACTGTGTAATATTTAAGAATATAACGTTATGTTACTATAATATTGTGACTTTTCAAGAAAGAATTTTGTCTTTTCAACTTTTCTAATTTTTACGTTTTTTTTTAAACTTTGTGATGTGAAGTATATAGTGTTGGCGGCTATCCCTTGAAATTCCGCCGATTCATTATTTCAACCTTTTCTAACACTTTTTTCCAAGCACTATTTTTAAAAATTAATAAGAAAATTAGTGAGATCTTTGAATTTTGCAAAAATTGAGATCAAAGAAAACCGAAATTAAATGCCAAAAAGAGTTCCTTTATTTTTGCCACATGTTAAAATTTAGAAAATTATCAAAAATTTAAAATAAATTTACCTTTCGATAAGGACTATTTTAGGTAAATGTTTGAAATTTAAAGATTATAAGGACAGTATTTTGGTGTTAACAAATTTGCACTATTTTTGATAATTTGTGTTTTTTAAACTTTTACAAAATTCAAAGGCTTTTTTTCGCAATTATATAACAGTAACGTGTTAGGATGAACAATTGAACTAGAGAAATTTCGAGAGAGAATCACCAACATTGCTTCACCTCAACAACACTTGCAATAGAATGCAGGAAAACGTAAACATTACAAACTTGAAAAAACAAAACTGGTTCTTAAAAACCCAAACACAATCTTATAGCAATATACTATTTTTTCATTCTTTGGTTTGAAGTTGATATTTTACTCGGACCCCACTCGGTGCTACTGATTTTTTTCTCATCTGAAATATAGTGCTAGTAACAAGGAACAATCACTTTTTTAAATGAATCCGATATCTCGTCTTGTTCCTGAGATATAGCAAAAAATGTGTTTTCGGGGGGTAACTTTGAGCGTCAATTACACCCCTTTAAACCGAAAAAAAGCAACTGAAAAAAAAACGTATGTAATATTTTACGGTGTACATCCCTGCAAAATTTTATCAAAATCGGAGGAGGGCAGTTGCTTATGTTTGTTTGTGAGTCAAGTTACAACTAATATGTGTTAAATTATTATTTTTCTTACTGCATGGATTCCAATTGTAATTCCTATAAATTCGGATTCTTTTATCATACATTTTTAAGCATACGACATAGAAAAATATGATATTTGACATTACAAAACTCCAGAAGAAGAAAACATCTTACAAAATGGAATTCAAAATTTCTTTACAGATGATCAGCTTACCTCGCAGAATATTGTCAGTTTATCATCTGGTAGTAAACCGTTCGCTTCGTCCAGCAGGAAATCTCTGCGTATGAATTTCTTGAAGCCCCAGTCCTTCCCTTGCACGAATCTATACGCTCGTTGACTTTCCATCGCCTTCGTCTCCTCCCGTTTCGCGTTTAATATACTAAACTTAAATTTCGCCCTAACTTCGCTCTTGTTACACGACACGAGTAATAAATATAACGACAAATAGTCTTTGCTCTCTTCATCTAAACCTTTGGGATTGACACGAAGACACCTACGATGTAAAAGAAAACCATTATATTCAATGCCGATCTTTTCAATTTGAAATATTTACCATTTTAGTTTGTCATTTGCCCCCGCTGAGAAAGTAGAAGATTTTAGAACCTCTCCCATTTCCTCGCGGCAAAAACTAAAATTATTAATAGTCCACATATAACTAAACTTAACCACTTTGACCTGAAACATGAGAAACTCTTGTTTTACAATAAGAACTAGTGTACAATAATGAATTTCAATACACTAGCAACTTTTAATAATTGTTAAATATTGCATGCTTTATCCTAACAGAATAATATGAACACTTGTATACTTTAAATACATTATAATAGATTTTGCAAAATGTCTTAAAGTTTTGAAAGTACCCATGAGTTTAAAAAAGAAAAAATCGAACAAATATTTCAGTTCCGAAAAAAATACTTAGATGGCGCTAGGTCATAAATGTCAATTGATATGTCAAGTAATACAAATTTAATTTCAAAATTCAATGATTTGTGTGCCTGAATAGAAACGTTTACCAAATCGCAAAATTGACAGAGTTAAAAAAACGAAAACCAATACTAAAATTAAGTGAAGAACCACCGGAAGTATGTGCATATAAAGTGACAAATTATGCGAAATGTTACGGAATCAGTAAACGGACAGTGTATATAGGTTATGGAAAAATATAAAGCAGGAAACATTTAGTATTTATAGTAGTAAAAAAACCAGGTACTGGAAAAACGAAAAGAAAGCTAAATGATCGGGAAATAAACCAATTTGTTGCGTTTTTGTAAAACGGATGTTCCATAATCCACACCGGAACGGAAAAATTGTCGTTTGAGAATGTTGATTTTAAGTCACTTCAAACTTGGTGGGAAGAAAGACATTATATTAGTTCAGCCTTTCTTAAACTATGGATCGCGAAAATTAAATTCAAACACTTGAATTTCAGATTATGTTATTTCACAAACGCACATTCAACGTGATCCGCCACGAAAGCGCTGCGATGCTACATGGAACAACCGCTATTTAATTTGCAATAACGTTTTGGCTGTAGAGAGTATGAAGCTCTCAAAATTAAAAGGGCATCTTGAATCCGAACATCCCTCATACTTCAATAAACCAAAGATACGAGGTGTGGCAATTAAATAACCAAACTGGTGCTACAAAACATTTTATTGATCACCAATTACATTACAAAGTTTATCTCCTTCAATGTACTTTCCTTGCCGATCCCTACAACGCTCCATACGAATTTTCCACTGTCGAAAGCAGTGCTGGAAGTCCGTTTCTGTCAGCTTGTTGAGAACCTCCGTCGCTTTCGCTTTCACCGCTTCCACACTATCAAATCTTGTCCCCTTAAGCTCCGATTTTATCTTAAGAAATAAAAAAATATCACAGGGGGCCAGGTCAGGCGAGTACGGTGGATAGTCCAACACGGTGATGCCGGATTTTGCAAAGAACGCCTTCACAGACAAGGCGGAATGGGCTGGCGCATCGCTTTGGTGGAGCATTCAGGATTTGCATTTCCACAAATCGGGTTTTCGTCTTCTCACTCGTTCACGAAGGGTAGTTAGAACCTCGTGTCTCACAAGAAACTTGAGGTTAACTCGTTGCTCGATCTGAAAACTCTGCATTTTTCCGACGCGACGCTAGCGTAAGGACTTGAACGGACGATTGCTACAGCGAGACTGAGCGACGTACAACCGTACCCATCGAGCTCAGGGTGGGGGAAGCATCTACAAGCACAGACATGTTCAAACCTGCCGTGGCGTGCTCGCTGTTTGCCGATAGTAGCACCAGTCCGGTTATATGATTGCCACACCTGGTATATTTTGAAAGACCGTTAAGATATATAGTTGAATTTGTAAAACTGTAGGTATAGAATGGAAACATTGTACTGAAGCGAGAGCAGATGGTGTAAAAGAGATAACAGTCGAAAATATTGGTTTTAATTCATTTGTTAACGCTGCTGGTAATAATCATGTAACTTATACACACTGCACGATCCATCGAGAGGCCTTTGCAGCAAAAAAATTAACAACGGAATTAACAGATGTGCTTCAGGATGTTATCAAAATTATAAACTTTATTACCGCTTTTAATAACAGCTGTTTATTTTCAAATCCCTGTAAAATCATGGACTCAGAATACAAAAACCTTATTATTATACGCAGATGGAAGGTGGGCCTCAAGAGCGCGAAGTTGAAACAGATTATTATTGTTAAAAGGCGAAATTATTATATTTTAACCGAACAAAAATCTGGTCTTACTGCTCTTTTCAAAATAACTTATGCCTTTTAAAGTTATGCTATTTGTCAAATATTTTTGAGAAACTAAATGATCTCAACTTGTATCTTCAAGGAAAGAAAAACTATATATTTACTTCTAACGATAAAATTGGGGGGGTTTATTAAAAAGATCAACATTTGGAAGGATACGGTGAAAAGTGACTCATTCGCACTGAAGGGAATAATTGTAAAAATTTAATTACAACAATAGGGAACTTTTCCAATTTTTTTTTGAATCAGTAATATCACTTTGTCATGTCTAAAAAGAAAAAAAATTTTAAAGTTCCACGGGTTCCAAAAGCATTTCAAACGTACCGCATCTTCTTTCTGCTCTCCAACGTGAACGTCGTGTCGAATGCGCGTGCTAAATTAACAGTGGATAAACTTCAAGAGTTGAATACAAAATACGTGCCAAAAGATGAAAATCCACCCAACGTACCGCAGCTATGCCTTTTTGGCTTACTTGAAACAAAACATTTATACCGACAACTGGTCAGCTTCAACAGATAGGCAGCCGAGGCAGTGCGTACGTATAAAAATCCGAGAATTTGATGGTTTATAGGTTATCGTTAATAAAAATTGTGCCAATTTTAAGTTCAACTACTGTAAAATCAATTAGAACATTTAACATCATTTGATTCAAATGACGACCAACGTTTTACAAAGGTTTTACAAATTTAAATTAATTTTATTATTAAAATTTCGTATCATAGTATGGTCAGGCAATATTTCACACCATTACGCCATAATTTTTACACTTTACAGTAGAGTGAACGCTTTAAGGTTAAAAGTTATCGTGTGGCAGTTGCCAAAGTCATAAAACTCTTCTGGAGTTAAATTGCAAGTAATGCATTACCACAGTTAAGTCTTTTGTGACTGCTACTATTATGAGACGTGTACAAGTGTTCATATTATTCTAACGCGGGATCGTATGCAACATTATTGCATTATTACAAGATTATTAACATTCAGGCATGCATTTCTCTTATCAAATAAAAATTTGTTTTGAGAACTAGTAGGTGTATGAGCTCACATTATTGATTAGATTAATAACTCAAATACAACACTTATCACATGCAAAATACACTCGTCGCAAAAAGTATCGCAAAATTTAAAAAAAATTAGCAGAACATTTTTATATATCTATACTTTAAACCTTTCTTTTGTTGAAAGAAAAAAATCATTTTAGTTTTAAAAGTGCTTTGTTTTTTCATTAAGCAGGTGTATTGTCTGATTACAAAATTAGTAATTTAACGTCAGAGCAAGCAGCCCAAGTCGTGGCCTTGATTGAAGATGGAAGATCGCAGCAATATGTGACTGAAGTTATAGGAATCAACCAATCTAGCATTTCTAGAGTTTAAAGGTTTAGAAAAACTGGAAATTACAATGCAGATGACATTAACATCTGCAGTTTTTGCGTGAGCGTCATGTTAGAACCCAGTAACTTCGAAATGTTCTCCACAGAGTCCGTAATGTCCGAATATGTGTTAATTCGGTTAGGAATAGATGTGTAGCACGTTTAAGATTCACAAGAGAACATGTTAATTAGGTTATTAATGACTGGGCTAATATGCTTTTTACGGATAAGTCAAGATTTTCAGTTTTTGGATTCGATAGACGCATTCCAGTTTACAAACGCGAATGTGAGCTATTTGCTCAGTGTAACATAAGAGCAGCCGGAAACTTTGGAGGTAGCTCCATTATGATATGTGGAGGTATCTGTTTCGCATGGGATCCCTGACAGCTGATCGGTATATAAGAGGTTCTTGAAGAAAATGTAGTGCCGTTTGATATTGTAGAGAGTTTTGCACGTTGCTAGAATGACAATGGTATACCTTCAAGAAGTTGGTACTCAAGTTTTAGATTGGCCAGCAGTTAGTCCAGACCTGAGCCCGATGGAATATGTTTGGGATTACCTAGAAAGGCACATAAGATCCTATAATGTCGCTCCAAACAATCTTGATGAGTTGAAAAATGCTTTAACAGAAGAATGGGAAAATGTTGATTTAGAGTACATTAGGAATCTGAAAAGAACCTTCCACAGAGAATGGGAGATGTCATTAGACCCAGGGGTTCTCATACCAGATAAAAAGCTAAAATTGTCCTCAAAAGTTTTACTTTGTTGCTCTGTATTTTTTAGTTTGTATTCAATGAATATATTATTTTCATTTTTGCGTGTTTTTCTTTTACTTTTAATTTTAATCAAATAAAACACTATTAAACATTCGTAAGTCTTATTACATGTCGTTTATGAATAGTTTTAAAAGTTAATAATAATAACTTTTATGCACAACCAACTTGTGTGATACTTTTTGTAAGCAGTGTAGTTTAGGATATTCAAAATTAATCAAATGTTACTGGAACTGATGGCATTTAATAAATTAAATTTCACATTGTTGTTTCATAACAGCTGTGAGGTCTACTAGACACTAGATATGTGTGTTATTTTCTATTTTCTATTGTTCTTCCTTCATCAATTAAAAAAAAGTATATACTAAAAAGCCAGTAGAAAATTACAAACAGTAAATATGTGAATGCTATGGGCCTAAATGCAATATATAAATATGTGAATATTTTGTAAGAGTATTAACCGTGTTGTAAAATTATTACTGTTTCACGTAGAAACACTATTTTCAAGGAAATTCAGTCGATGTAAATGCAATTTGATATTGTTGTTTACAAATATACGAACAAAAATATGAAATAGATGTAAAAATATATAATAACAATCAGCTAAATTTAACAAAATCTTTTGAAGTTACTCTATAAGAATTTAGTAATTTTACTCTATATAGGGAAGCTATAGTAATGTGAACAGATTTAGGTGTAGTTGCGGTTGCTGTATTATTGGGCGCAACGTCGGTTTACGGGATATACCTCGCATTTCTAGCATCGATTACCTATGATCATTAGCCGACCCTACTAGAATTTTGCCGAGTCCAGAGGTGTTCCAACCTTTGGTAGGGATTTTTAACGTGCCAAACATCATATTGACAAGAGGCTTACGGTTTTACTTCCTTATCCGAGAAGAAGGCATGTCCGTTTTTTATCCGTAATAAAAAACCATCCCGGCATACCGCCGGGATTTAAAACCGCGTCGTTCGGATTGAAAGGGAAGTATGCTAACCATTCGACCCTTGAGAGGGTCTTTAGGTTTAGTAACATTGAAGATATCGAGGTGAATAATTTAGTTTACAATTATCTAGTTTGTAGTATATGAAAAATACAAAATCGTATGTAAAAATACATTCTCTTGTGTTAATTGTTAAAGTACCTTCTAAAATGTATGACTAACATTTGCAGTAAAAGATTATATCTTCTGTCTAGAAAGCATCCGGAAAAGTAAAATGTGTCTAAATACTTTCATAAAATAGTTTTTTCAAAAAAGCAGATAACAATTACATAATTAACAATTAATAATTATTACTATTTGGTAATACAACGTCCATTTTGTCAGGAATTCCCATTATTAAATCTTATCCATGTTTTGCAGTGATGGTATCCCAAGCTTGTGAAATTGACCCTATTAATTCGACTTTAGAGCGAGGTGCCATTCTTTCAACCTCTATTTACATAAGACCCCATCCATTTTTAATTAGACTAAGTTCAGTGGAAACTGCCGGTTCAGGAATTGTCTCACTCTACTGTCCATGCATCAATGTTCTTGTATAGGTAGAGGTATGCTGTAATTGTCGTCCTTTCGGATACAGAACGTCAGCAATTTCAACAAGGTAGCCATTTAGAATTTCGCCATACTTCGTGCTAATCACCTTACCTTGGATAAAATACAACGGAGTTACACCACACATTGATATTGCCCCCGTACTATGATTTTATTGGGAAATTTTGATACTTCTGTAGTGGGACGTTCTCTTGAAAAATCTGTAGTCTATTGCCACCAATTTGAAAATTGCTTTCATAAGATATGAAAACATTACCGAAGTTGTTTTGTTGAAAATTTTGATTTTTTCCTGGTTTTCCGGATTGAAAGCCTTGTTTCTTTGGTGTTTTTCGAACTGTTTTTGGACAAGCCTGTATTCTTCTAAAATTTATAAACCTATAACTAGTCAATTTGCGAAAATTCCTTCGTTCTAATGTAACCAGAGCATTTGAGTCATTTCCAGTCTTCCGGAATCTGGTCTATGCCACCATTTCTGATTATCTTTATTACTTCATATACTGCACTATTTCCCCGATCAGTTAACTGCATCAGTATCTTTGCTTCCTGAACCCCTTTTTTATACAAATGTTCTACCAACTTTCTTTTTGTTAATTGCGACATGATCACAGAAATATTAAAGACCGTCTCGGTGGTCGAACAGTTAGTATACTTGCCTTTCGATCCGAACGGCGCGGGTTCATATCCCAGCTGGGACAGTTGGTTTTTAATTACGGATAAAAATCGGAATACGCCTTCTTCTTGGATAAGGAAGTAAAACCGTAGGCTCCGGGTCGATACTTTTACTTTGATATCAACTGTATTTTGTTTCCATGAGTGTCGCATTTATACAGGATAAGTCAACATGGATATTTACGCTTTTCTCATTTTTTTAAATGGACACCCATGTATGTTATATCAAAAGAAGGTGTACATTACGTACACGCATTTCTATTAAGCATTCTTTATATCTAAATTCAATAGTTGAGGAGATATTTGAAATTATTAGAAAATTATAGAATTTATAGATTTATACAAATTATTTCAATATATGAAGTTATCCGTGAAATATTTGCAATTAACTTTTTAAGTATTGAACTATTAGACACAGTTGATAAATGTTAATGGTTTGATTTGTATTAATTTTTAAAATGGCAAATATTTTGCAAAATGAACTATTTTGTTGATGAATTAACAGATATGATTTAGGTTTTGGGTGAATGTATGAACAACTGCTTACTTGTAGAAAGGATTAACCAAGATATCCTGAACGAAGACAATCTGATGGAAAAGCGTCTGAAGGATTGATGGAACGTTACTACGGAAAAAAATGAATTTAATGTGCTGATAGCCGTTACAGAGACTCACATATTAGCCAATATGAAATTTCAAAACATGTCCTATTTGATAACAATATTAAATAATCTCTATCTTACAAGAAACAGTATAGAATACACCATACACAAATTTATTTTTCACATTATAATTAATTTTGTCCTAGAGACAACAAAATTCATATCACATTCATATTCGTACAGTATCAATAATCTGGATTCCGCAGCGTAATAAAAAATCCTCAGTACATAGTATGGTAACCATTATTTTTAATAACCTCATCTAATCTCTTCGGCATAGATTCCACCAATGTTTGCGTTATATTCGAAGAAATATTTTCCAATTCTATCTTCAATTTTTCTTTCAATGTTTGCTTACCTGAAATTTGGTGTACTGTCATTTTATTTTTAAGTTCAGCCCATAAATTCTTTATTGGGATAATGTCCGGCGATTGGGGAGGAGTATTCAACACTTTAGGACAATTATATAATAGCCATTCCCGAGTTATATGCCCTTTATGTTTAGGATCATTGTCTTGATAGAAGACAAAAGAATCCTTTAATCCTAGTTTTTCCGCACTGACTTTCAAATGTGTTTTTGAAGTGTTTATGTGCACATTCTTGTCCATTATTCCGTCGATGAAATGAAGATGTCCAACCCCAGCCGCAGAAAAACATCCCCATACAATGACGGGACCTCCTGCATGCTTTACTGTTGCCTGTATGTGTTGTTTCTGCAAACTTGTCCTAAGTTTCCGCCACACCATTTGTCTTCCATCAAAGTGAAATAAATTACATTTATTTGTGTAATTTCCAAACGAATATGAATGTGATATGAATTTTGTTTCGTTTTGTTGTCTCCAAAGGACAAAATTAATTATATTGTGAAAAATACATTTGCATGTTGATTTTGTATGGTGTATTCTATACTGTTTCTTACAAGATAGAGATTATTTAATATTGTTATCAAATAAGATGATGTTTTGTTCTATTTCTGTTCTATATGCATGCTGTACGAATACGACTGTGAGTGACTATAAGTATAAATTCCATTCCTACAAAATTCAGTTGCACCAGGAGTTATTCAAAGATGACTTTCCCGTCACTGTTGCTTCTTGTGAATAAGTTCAACAACAAATCCATGGTCATATATGTAGACGTGTTAAGGAATGTAAGCCGTTCACTTGAGAAACGCTTACAATGCTGTATTGATGTTATAGGACATTTTGAACATTTGCGAGAAAATTTGTTTATTAATTTTAAACGTTATTTTTTGGAATTGTGTTATACTTAACTTTAATTTAAAACAACTTTTTCTTACATCGAAATAAAGACGAAAACTTAATTGGAGCAAATATCTTATGGATAACTTGATATATTGAAATAATTTCTATAAATCTAAATTTTTTTCTAATAATTTCAAATATCTCCTCAACTATTGAATTTAGGTATAGAGATCGCTTATTAGAAATGAGAGTACGTAGTGTACCCCTCCTACTTTTGATATAACATACATGGCTGTCCATTTGAAAAAAAATGAGAAAATCATAATTTCCATTTTGACTTACCCTGTATAAATGCGACACTCGTGGAAACTAATTACAGTTGGTACCAAAGTAAGAGTATATTCATAAACTCTTGGTAGTTCATTATTTATTAAGATGCGGATTGTTAAGCTTGTCATGTTTTTAGAATAAAATTGACAATAGCTTTTTAAATGCCCAGTATAACGTAATGGAACCCTGTATTGGGAGTATGGGAGAGATGAGCTTAACCAAAATTTAGATTAATATATAGGTGTCCCATTAAAAAAAAAAACAAATTTGGTTCACCCTGGAATTATGTAACTTGTATAAATGTAAATAATTTTAAAATGTTGTGTTTAGGAGAATCTACAATTTTTATTAGAATCTTTTTTATATCTCTCTTAATAGCAGATATATCGAGCTTTGTCCCACTATTGCGCCATCCTGTATATAAAAGTTATGTTAGATCAGAGATCAAATTACATTACATTACATCTTTTTAGAGTGTACTTTTTATGTTTTTTTTTGAAGGACTAGATACAGCTACTTGATTTTAACATTCTAGAGGTTTATATGTAAGTGTAATATTGTTTGCTCATATATTTTTTTCTAATTTCACATATTTTGGTTATTAATATTAATAATTCTTCTACTTTCAGTCATTTAATATTTAAGATTTTTTTAACGCTCTTTAACACCCATAATTCTGTATTATAGGTTATAAATTCACATATTTAAATGCCAATACAAAAATGAATTTTACGTGTCACTTGCTACTTGCAAATATATTATATTTATCATCTTAATCATCTATACAACGTTAGTTTTATAGATTACTAGATATGCATATTTTTTTGAAGTATGGTAAGCACATGTACATCCACACATATACGTATATAATTCTGTTGAAGAAATGTAAATAACGATTACTTAGATTTTATCTTCTTTCTTTCATTAACACTTCAATTATAGAAATGAGAGAAAATTAGATTTTATATAGAAATTACTTACTCTCCGCCAGCAATTCCAGCAACAAATACTAAGTGAGATATTTCTTCTGTCAATCTCCATTTTTAAACAACAAATTAGTGGTTAATGAGAAAAAAACTTACTGAACAGTCAAATGAACTAAGAAAATCGTGCAGCTAAGAACGTTTAACGGAATACAGTTTGTAATATTGTTTTTATTTTTGTTTCCTTTCGTAGCATACTAGATTAATACAAATGATTCAAAAAGAATGATTTGCATCTAAATAGTCTACTTCTTAGATGAGATTAAATAAATACAGGCAAGCATGTAATTGTTTCTCCTAATAGCAAGCATATCCTGCCTATTTGAAAGACTCACCTGTGTATAACACCAGTTCTCTGCTACGGGTGTGTTGACTTCCTGTGGCGGCGGGCTTGGAACACGGCTCACAGCCATGCTGCTCGTCGGGTGCAGGTTTGAAGTTACCCGAGCTGTCTGCCCGGCTGAGCAATCACTCACCACCGGCAGTCTGCAAAAGAAATCAAGACTTAAGTTCATCATCGTCTACAGGGATACTAATAAATTCGAAAAAAACTAATAAACTAGGAAATAATGATGAACAAACACAAGTTCGCTTTCAACCGATTTTGATTTACGTAACCTGCCATGGACGACTTTGATTTTAATTTCCCTCAGGTTGCTTTGAGGTTATCCAGCTTACTAGACTTATAATTGCAAAATTTGAGATATTCTATTATCAAATAAGTAACAGATTACATATAAATAATATAATTATTAAGAAAGATTTAGAATACGTATTTTAAGAATGTTTACATATTTCGTACAAAAAGCTGAAAGAAGGTAGTGTCAAACTACACCAGAACACAACTAATTTAGTATAAATTAACATTTGTCATACACTTACTCATGGAGTAGTATCAAATTTATATACACATCCAAAGAATCAAGCAAAGGAAAACCATCCATATTGCAATGCCTTATAATCAAACTTTTATATTTGACACACTATAAAATCAATATAAAATCAAATAAATAAATTAATTATATTAACTATCGTTTGCACAAAACATTCCACGTTAAAAATTTTCTTCGATAAGCCGTTAAAATCATTGAATCTAGTAACAACATTTTTAAAATACACTGACTGCGATACATTCGTAAATATAAAAACGAAATAGTTTTATCCAAGATTTTAAAAAAGTATTTATCAACTGGATTCTTATTCTATACTCTATGTATATTGAAATATTGAATATGGTGCACCGCTGTTTGAAAATAATTTATGAAAAATAATACAATTTTCAATAGCTATAACTACTACTGACATAACCTCAACTGTCATAATAATTTTCGTACGTATTGTTCTTTCCAATTAAATTAGAAAGGTGAAAAATGTTCAATTAAATATTTTTTTTACCATTACATATTTATGTTTCACGGATCCATGAATGATTTTATAGGATAATATATTTACTGCAATGTGATTGTGATGCCGTGATTGTTACTGTTACCTATCATATCACAAGTACTATAGCTTGTGCTACCATTTTCCATAGTCTTTATGAGAATTATGTATTAAATATGCTATATACAGGAGTCACACGAGGAACTGCATTGATCCATATATGAAAGAGTATACGTTGGAAAATTCTGAAAATTTGGCAGTATACTAAAGCCTACATCTTCTATTCAACTCAAATATTTTCAATAATCTAAGAGTTGTAAGTAGCTGTCGTCTTTGTTATTTTAAATAGAATATTATATTTATATTATGTTGCTATTTCTAACAATATTTGAAATATTTGCATTTTTTGAAAATTTTTAACAGACTGTATGTGAACTTTTGTAACTGTGAAAGTGTTTAACTTGGAAAATTGAAATTGTGCAGAACTGTTGACCGTACAGGGTAGGATTAGAAACTGAATGATTTTTTCGAAAACATTATACAGCGTGTCTGAAAATTACGATTAAACTTTTAAATGTAAAAAGTGCCAAAACTTAATTTTTTTAATACACATATAAAAGCTTTTAACAGGCCTTTTAGGTCCATAGCTGGGTAATTTGTTTCCATTGCTTCATATCTCTTGCTTTAAATCTCCAATTTGTTATTCGCTTTTCCATTAAATTTTCAGAGATGGCTTCCCTCCATTTCCTCCTGGGTCTCCCTTTCTTCCCTTCCGGTTCTCTCCAACATATTCTTTTCACTGTCCTTTCCTCTTTCATTCCTTCCAGATGTCCTGTCCATTGTAGTCGTTTTGCCTTCATCACATCACTGATCTTTGGTTCATTAAGTATGTCGTGCATTTTCTTATTTGTTCGCCTTTCCCAGCCTACTTCAGTTCGTTTTCCTCCAAAAATTCGACGTAATATTTTTCGCTCCCATGCTTCTTAATTTGTACTTTTTTGTTCATCGCCAATGTTTCCCATCCGTATAATAAAGTTGGCCTTTACATACTCTTATTTTGTTTTTTATAAAAACTTCTTTCGACTTTAATATGTTATATAGCCCACTGGAACAACTGCTACTTTTCGTTATCCTTAAATCCATCTTTGTTTCTTCGTTACATTTGTCATTAATTAATGTTCCTCTCTTTAATACAACTGCCTATTTTTCTTCTTCCTTCTTATCGAATTGCTCTTACAAAAAAATAACAATAGATACTTTTCAAGATATTTAGGAAAATGTTTGTAGCACGATTATTTCCTTATAAAAAAAGTTCCAACGAGGATGGAGCTTATGTACTTTTTTAAAATGTCATCCAACTTGTGTACTTTTTTAAAATGTCATCCAACTTTGAAGATATCCAAGTTAGTTATGACAATTGATAAAAAATATATATGTCACTTACTTTTCAATTATAAACAATGCCGGCGCATTTAAATTATACGAACGAAGATTATTTAAATTTGTTTATTATTTATGGGGAATGCAATAACGTGATATCGAGAACATACGAAACCTTTGCTGCTTTGTATCCACAAAAACAGAAGTTGTCACCAAACACAATTAAACGAATAATACAGAATTTGAAAAACTTGGCAGAACAAGGCAAAAAATCAAAAACAGTTTTTGCGAATTTATTTTAATATGGTCTTAAGAGCACGAATTATTTTTAGGCAACATTATTTGGAAGGCACAATTCTCAGTACTGGAGCAATTTGAATCCCCACGTATTTAGAGCCCAAAACTTCTAGGAGAGTTGGCAATTCAACGTTTCATCAATGGTTAGATGACATTTTATAAAACTACGTAAGCTACATTCTCACTGATGGGTACCCTTCTTTTGGAAGGAAATTGTGTTACAATACACATTTTCTTAAATATTTTGAAAAGTATCTATTGTAGATGCACAATTAATATTTTTTTTGTTTTTTTTTTGTAAGAGCAATATAAGAGAAAAATTTTCAAAACATGTAAATATTTCAAGTATAGTTAGAAATAGCAACATAGTTGCTTCACTAAACAAACCTTAAAATTCAATTAGGAATTCAAAAATATAATAATATATAAGGTGCTCCATTTAAAATAACAAAGTTGAAAGTTACATCCGGTGTAATCGGAAGTCTTGAATTAATGAAAATATTTTAGTTCAATAGTACATGTAAGCTTTAGTATACTGACAAACTTTCAGAATTTGTATAATGTATATTCTTTCATATACCGATCGATGCAGTTCCTTGTGAGACATCCCGTATACAATTTTTTTTGTGCAGGATTTATTTTAATTAAAAAAATAAATAAATTTACATTTATTTAATAATATAAGTTCAATAACATTATTTGAGAAGTCAAACAACAATCAAGTAACTACCCAGTAAATATTTATTGAGTAACTATTCTTTGCAGACATAAAGCCTTTGGTTCACAAGGAAAAAAATTAATTGTCGAGGAGTTGAACACCAAACAGTCATTAGACTCATTAGTCAATATATCACTGCGACTACTTCGCTGCAACACGAAGGTATTGCGAATCTATTTCAGAATACTTTCTACAACACTTTATTTTATGATTATTGGGCAATAAAAGTAGTACATAATACGTCGATAAAAAGCCATGTTTGATGTGCTAATTTTATGCGTTGCCGTAACACAATGAGAGAGGCTTCGTGGTTAGTGCATTTCATTTGGAACTTATGAATAACTCGAAATTAAAATAACTTCTTCCATCGTATAGCCTGCGCATGTAAAACAATACTTGTATATTGTTAGTAGGTGTTTAGACATTACATCGTATGACTGTATCGCTTACAATTTACAAAAAGAAGTGAGTAGGTACCGGTGGTATGAATCGTATTACATACATTGTGAATGGAGGAGTTTCGAAAGAAAGTTTCGTCGTATACATGAGCTGCGTGGGTGAAAGTCACCTAGAAATACTCTGTATAACCGCAGTAAATAATATTACTTTGTTTGGGAAGTTATGAAATATTCTTTTTTTTTGTACGACTATAAATTGCGATATACAAATAAGTTTTAGGCGTGTGGCCTTCTTTACATCATCCTCCTAGATTTATGGGTTGGTTCGGAGATTATCGCAACGAAAATTGAAGAATGCAAATATTAACATACCACAATGGGTACAAAAATGGTTCATTTGAGGGTTTTGGTAATGCCCGATGTGTAAGCAAGCGAATTACGTTCCGGGGGTGGGATCATGAAACTCGGCCGAGTTTACTCGACTATGTCGACAAGTGAGTCGACTCGTATTCTAGGATATTCGGTTATCTTCGTGCATTGAAAAGAAATGGGTCTAATTTCCAACGCCGTTTTAGCACAAGTGTAGTTTTGTGTGTTTGGTTGCGTACACTTGGTTATAAACAATTGAACTTCAAAAATATTATACGTTAATTTTAATATCATACTTTGGACGCGAGGTTACTGTTACTAAGGAAACTAATGGTCATCTTTGCATTATAAATATTATTTCCTTCCTGGTATTGACTAAAAATGGTTGTTATTTTAACTGTGATGCAGAAATAGTTTTATACTTTTTACATTTATTTATTCTTTAATTTTACTTTGAACAGAATCGGATTCATTTTGACAATGACGAACATATAAGAATATTCTAGAATTGCGAGTTTTTTTGTTTAATATTGTTGTATTACATCAAGTTTAATTAGTGATGTTTATAAATAATATTAAGTAACAATTTGGCGCTACGTTAATGCTAGGAAAAATAGTTCTGGTATTCTCAATTTTATCCTAAATTTGGATGGTGTATTCTTCAATGACCCGTCGTCTATTATAGATGGCTTTAAAAACTTTCTTCAATCAGTTTATTTGCCTAAATCTGACTCTGCAGGACATCATGCAACATCTCCGAGTAACTTGATAGTTGGAGTTGATCATATTACTGAAAACGAGCTTTTTAATGCTTTAAAATCGCTTAAAGATAATAACACTATAGGCAACGATGGTATACCTGCCTTTATTTTAAAAGACTGTAGTTGCGCTATCTGTAATATTTTTCAGTAATTAACTACAATGCTATTGAAAATAAGCCTTAGAATTTTATCAAAAAGTTTGCATGTGAAATGCAACGTAAATACACGGAAAATTAGAACAAGAAGTAGAACAAGAGATGGACTGATTATGCGCTGGTAAAATACCACATCCTCCTGTACGATAAAGACCGTAATGTTAACTGACACATGCGAAAATTATTCCCAGCTACTTCACATGTCATTGTCCTTGTGAAATAATATTTTTAACATGCGGTTAGATATCCGCCGTATAGGTGCTTCAGTGGGTAAATGTAATTAGTAGTCAAAAAGCAACGGTAATCTTCTTACATTTTCTTGTTTTCAATTCATGTAGGCGTGTTATTGAAGTTAAGAGTGTTACGATTAGATAGCATTTCGCTTTATGCAAAATTTGATGACAATTGAAATCAATTTCAAATTGTAAACAAAAAAAATTCTACTAACATCCGTTGATAACTATATCGGCATAGTCATCAAAGTTGGCTTTCCTTTTTATGTACAAGCTGGTTCAAATTCAAGCAATACTATTCTTGAAGTCTGAAAATTTTAGAATCGTTCCGAATAAAAGGTGGATACATATTGTAATGATTTTATTGGTTAAAAAGCGTTTGTGTATTTTCATTAAAGATTCTTGAAACAGAACGAAAACATCATACACTATGAATATAATTGTTTAAATCTATTAATTTGGAATGTTTTGGAACAAATTAATTTGAGACACAAGTAACTACTGAGGAAGGTTTAAGAAACAACAACAATTTTTTAGCAAATTTGAAAGTATCATCAAGACATGCATTTCGGAAAGGATTTCAATCGATATATTTCCATAAAAAACTACTGTGAGTAACAAAAAATTATTATTTTGGGCAATTATTTTAAAAACTCTCTGGGAACAGTAGATAAAGGGCAAGGGAAGGGACTGGTTTGACGACAGCTGTAAATATGCCATAGAAAGAAGGAATGCAGCAAGAAAAAAGATAAAAAATAACCCAATGGAAGATACAAAAAGAAAATATGAAGCCGAAAGAAAAAATGTGAAGAAGGTATGCAGATAAAAAAGAGGCAGTACATGGAAAGTGAATTGCAAAGAATCGAGGAGCACTATGTACACAAGGATATCAGAAATTTTTACCAGGAAGCCAAAAGAAAGAAAGAACCCTCTACAAGAGGGCAAAGGTTTTACAATAGTAAAGAAGGACATTTAATATGAGACAATGAGGGGAAAATCAACAGATGGAAGGAGCATTTTGAAGAATTGTTGAACGATGAAACCCCTGAAGATGAACACTACAGTTTTTAAGAAGAAATAAACGTAACAGATCATGCTGTAGAACCCCATCTAGTGAAGAAATAAGAGAAATAATCGAAAACCTAAAAACCAATAAAAGTGCAGGAACGAATGGGATACCGGCTGAGGTGATTAAACAAGGAGGTGAGATGTTAGTCGACAAAATTTGTGCACTACGGAACCAGATATGGGAAAAAGAGGAAATACCTGAAAGATGGAAAGATGCAGTAATCTGTCCCATATATAAAAAAGGGGACAAAAGGCAATGTGCTAATTACAGAGGTATTACCCCGCAGGATGTGGTGTATAAAGTGCTGGCAATCAGAATCAGGTTGGATAATTGCGTGGTGGAACAGGTGGGGGAATACCAAGGAGGCTTTAAGAAAGGAAGGTCTACCATTGACCCAATTTTTGATTTGAAAATGTGCTTATGAACAAAATTGAACTTAAATATGGTATTTATCAACGTCTGTTTTTGTGCTGGATATGGTTCTGTATGTTCATAGTAATAAAACCAAATTTACTCAAGATAGACATAACCACACTTATATAACGCGCAGTAGATACGATTTTCGAGTACTCCATCATAGATTAGAAGGCACACAATACTCAATTGACTACTGGAGGCCCAAGCTGAAAACCCGCTTTCTTCAGACATTAAACATTAAATATTAAACAGTTTTGCGTCAAAACTGATTTAATCATTTACGCAGCGTATACAGTTCTAAATGTCTAAATCTTGAGTTTATTTTTTTTGGATTCGTTTGACTTTATATACTTACAGCATATCATGTGTTCGATGCTCATTTATCATTTTAGCGGTTACGATTTCAATACTCATTTATCTGCATTAATCCTCAATAACATTTAAACCTACTTCTACTATTATATGGGTAACAAAACAACCTAAGAAATCGAAATCAATTATCTCGCCCCATTCAAACCCCTTAGACTTAACGGTCATACAATGGGGAAAAAAACAAGTTGTCAAATTACTGCTCACCGCCACCCCCTTCCCCCATGCGCTTATCGGAACGGAAAAGTTCCAGTTTATGCCAGCATCGCCATCGAAAAGAGAGCCCGCCGAAACGTTAGTTAAATGAACAAGGGGTGATTTTCAGATACGCCAGAGTACGGTCCCTGTTTCTCGCGCACTACCAAGGTCTAGCCGACCCTCTCCTTTCTAACTTGTAGCAGCAACTCCAACTCTCTAAGCAGCAGCGGCCGGGGCGGATCAATGTGGGAACCTCACGATTGCAGGGAGAGAAATTTTCCCCCTGAATTGCTTCGCTGCCGAAAATCCATTTGACTGCGTGAAACGAGATGATGTTTTCGGAGGAATATTATTCGGAAGGGTGTGTTGAACTGTACTCTAACGCTGGGGAGGAGGAAAAAGTTTTCGGCGAAAGGGGACTACTGGTTCTGCTTTGAACTTAAGGGCCAAAATCCAGAGCTGCAGACGATAATCCGATCTCCGCATATAAATATAATACGTATTTCGCTGAAGATCGGCGAAATGTTGCTTTTCAACGTGTTTCCAACTTTATTATAGAATCAATATGACATTTCTGGGAGATAAAACGTATGAAAGCGGCTTAATTTATATTCATAAAGGTAGTCTTATTGGAATTTTGCGGCGGAAGGGTTCAAATTGTTTCGAGATGAAGTTTTTAATAAACTGTCAAAACTTCTGATTTAAATTTGCCACACGACATAGTTGAGTAATTGTTGTGGTTCTCAATGAAATATGAAAATAATACTTTCACTTGTATACATAGGTATACTCTAATTAAAATATACAAAGAATTCTGAGAAAAAGTATTTGGATAACAATTATTCAAAGAAAATTCTAAAGTTTCACAAGTTTGTTTGTTTTTTTAATAACACCCTGCATCAATAATGATAGCAAGGACTGTGGAGTAGTATGGCAAATAACATTAAAGTACCGGCACACTCCGCACCACACAAGTTATTATTTTATTAATTCGGAACAGAATTCATGGATTCGCACTGTCAATCGTACAATCCTGCATATTACGGCACTTTCGGATATCTCTTCAATTCGTGTAAATAACATTCTCTATACCTACAGAGTTTAATTTTTGAGATAATTGAAAGAAATTTAAGATATTTAAATACCTTACCTATTAGTGTGACCAAAGTTTCATCAAGATACGACAGGTGACTTAGCTATAACAAATTTTTAAAACCGACTAATCACTTGAAAAATAGAACTGAGCCGAGAAAATTTTTCCGCAATAATTCTTTACAACTTTCGGAGAGGATTATCTCAACAACAATATCTCGTCGAGTTGGTTCCTGTTTTTGGTAATGATAAGGTTCGGCAAACACGTGCTACGGCAGAGGTGTCGAAGGGTGATTTAGGTCGAAGCAAAGCTAGTGGAGAGTTTAGTCATTCGATAGGCGTGGAAGTGAAGGGCATTTTAAAACATGGATCGTCGTAAACGAGGTTTACCTTTAGCATCGTATGTGAATAAATATATTAGCTTTTCCCTGGGTTGGAATATACAGGTACTATCATTCAGTACAAAATTTGCAATATACGGTTAATAGGTTGCGATACATTTCACTGTAGAAGACATATTAAAAGTAAACGTCATGTGCTGAATTTAAGCAACAATATTCCGTACTGGGAATTTCTGTATGATTTTATTTTTTATGCTAAATGTGTGCAACATCCCACAACATCTAGTAGACAATGAACACTTTCGTCTTTTTTGGAATAAATATGTTCCCTCGTGGAAACTACAACCAATAGACAATTGCGATACAATTTACCACATTTGCAGGGTACAGTAAAAAGTAGACGAGTTGAAAAATAAGAAAATTGCGTAAGTGTGAATGAAACAACTGGTGCACAGAAACACAGCGTGATTCATGTCATAGCGCGCCCTTTAAAACGTAATGATCCAGCAGCTTCCTTGTTATTATTAACCAGTAAAAGGATTGAAAAAAGTGATGCCGAAACCGTTGTGAAGATAATAAAAGATTCGTTAAGAGAATTTTGTATCAGAGGAGCCCAAGTCACAATGTTAGTTACTGATGGAGCTGCAACAATGCTGAAAGTTTCCGACTCTTCTTCACATAACACGTCTCATACACGCGTATCATCTCGTTGCAAAAACCATTCGAAAGAAGTATCCAATGGTGAATAATTTAATAGCATCTCAAACAATTGTGTCCGAAACTTCCACCACCATCTCAGCCTGTAATAACTTGATGGGGAACATGGCTCCAGGCAGTATTTTATTATCATAAATATTTCGCAAATGTGAAGGATGTGATTTTAAAATTTTAATCAAATGAATCTGCAGCGATTCGAGAGAGTCAGCAACTTTTTCCAATTCGGTCGTTCAATTACAAATAGATGAAATTTCAATAAACTATTCTGCAGTTGTACAAGCTATATCGCTGTTACAAAACAGTCACTTATCTTTACGAGACTCATTCAATACCTTAGATAATTTACAAGCCGCTCTAGAAAGCTTGACGAATCCTATAGGACTAGATGTCGCTCAAAAATTTCGTGCAGTTTTAAATAAAAATCCCGATTTACAAAAGGTTCGGTCTATTACTGAAAATAAAGAGTGCACAGAAGAGATAAAGGAATATCTGAATTACGCAAATCTTACTTCGCTAGATGTAGAACGATCACTTTCGAAATACACGAAAACGCTTCCAGACCAACGTCGAAGAGGACCATGCTTTGTCTTTGAATTTTTTACCACATCTAACCTTGCTTAAATCATACCAAGATTGAATCTTGAAATTACGTTTGACATATTTGACTGTAATTATTAAGGTTCGACAAACGCGTGCTATGGCAGAGCCCCTGAGAGGGAATTTAGGTAGTGAATCGACAATGGAAGCGTTGCTTATGTTGCAGTTTTACGCGGCTTACCAAGACAGTAGTATTTTGTCGCAGTGGACATCAAGATGTCAATAAAAGGTAAGAGTATATTATTTTTTAGTAATACTGTATCTCACGTACCTACTTTTGCGCGATACGCCTCTGACGTTACAATCGTTTGTCAAACCTTAGTAATGATTGTAATGAGGCACCACATCAGTCTACAATTTCCCGCTGGTTCTGCGAATTCCAACGTGGACACACGATCCCAGGACAGGACTACCAAAGACAGCAGAAGTACTTATGAAATTTAAGTTCCTCCAGCAAATTGTGCTAGGTTCGAAGTGGTTGTGAATGTAACTTTAGAATTAGAGCTATCAACAGTCTATCGATTTTTTTATTACATGGATTAGTTTTTGAAATAAGGCCATGGAAATCGTTGCAAAGTTTGATTCATATTATTTCGTTTTTTCTTTTTGAACACATAGTATTTTTTTCTAGAATTTAACAGGGAAGTATTCCCATATATCTAGTATTGCAAGAGATCCTTTAATACAAATGGACGTTGGTCTCACGAAATTGTTGAGTCTGTTATTGTAGACGAAATGAAGAAAGCAAATGTATGTTAAGAACATGCGAGACATCACCACTGCATTTCTCTTCATTTAACACTAGTTGCTTTTCCCAAAGCACACAATATTCTGTTATGTACATTAGCGTTCATAAGTATTTGGGCACCTCAAATTTCAGGGTAAATCATTCAATATTTCAATGGAAATATTAAAATATGTATTTGGTATTTAAGTATACACAAATATACAACTTTAACAATTAAAATTATTTATGTGACCTAAATCTTAGATTCATCTACGGAGGTCACGTAGATGAATCTACTTTACTCTTAATGATTGCGTCGCATGATCGGGGCATCCTTGCAATTAATTTTGACAATGTTTCCGGAGTTATTTGAGCCCACGCTGTCTGTAGTTTGTTCCACATGTCATCTGCTGAAGTTGGAGCAGTTTTTCTTACCTCCCGATCGAGTTCTTCCCATAATAACTCGATGAGATTCAAGTCCGGGCTTTGAGTTGGCCATTTCATGATTGTTCAGTATCCATTCCTCTTTCAACTGTTCTAAATATTGCTTGCATAATTTTGAAGTGTGTTTTGGGTCATTGTTTTGTTGGAATACAACATTTCGACCCAAAATTCTTACACCAGAGGGCATTGCATTTTCCTCTAAAATGCGTTTGTATTGCTCTTTTCTCATTATGCCTTGAATTTTTACGAGATCACCTGTATGTACCAGAAAAACAACACCAACTCAACGAAAACTGACGATAACTGACCGTAATTTAAAAATATTACTTCAAATGGCTTTATTATAGCTTCATGATTCATAGTCAAATTACCAATTATTAAATTTTTCCTGAAATTTCAAGAAATACGCTCTTTGTTATCGCTACTATCTGCGCTTTCATAACGGTATTACCTCATACAAATAAAAGAAGTAAATATACCGATATTATTTAATGAATTTAAGTGAATCTTACTGATTGTTAGCATACTATTCAATAATGCTGGAATGTATTTCCAACAAAAATCTAGAATCCAAGGGTGCCCAAATACTTATG
Organism: Dynastes maya; assembly: GCA_029619315.2. Taxonomy (NCBI): domain Eukaryota; kingdom Metazoa; phylum Arthropoda; class Insecta; order Coleoptera; family Scarabaeidae; genus Dynastes; species Dynastes maya. The sequence continues at coordinate 51,792,773 of JAROYE020000004.1, read as the reverse complement.
AGCGGTAATGTATTTTTTGGAGTATTCTCGTCATCTACTCTTGAAAACTGACATTTTTCTGATCATGGTACTAATTCCTGAATCCACATTTAATTTAATGTTAAAATAAGTTAATATCAGAAAACATTCTTGTTAGAAATCTTAGAGAACATCTTGTTAACCAAGATACCATTTTGCCATTTTGTTACAGCGTTTTTTTTTTAACAACTTCTACATTTTGTTAAGTACAATGTATTGTTTCAAATAAATAGAAGAATTTCCTACAGGACAAGCCAATTACAGACAATCATTAAACATCTTTCTTGAAGGAACCAAAATTATTGCGCATTTGAAATTGGGGAAACAGATGCTTATACATACCTAATCACCTAAATACGTACTGATCTGAAATAATATTCAACTGAGATTAAAGGGAATTAACGTGCCTGGATTAAATCAAACAACCTTTTCGATCATAGATAGCACTGATGACCTTAATGTTATATTGTGTACTTTTTTATTAATCTAACGCTTTTCATAAATATTACATGTAGCGTAATACCTACCTATGTATATACAAGCGTAAAAGATGAACGTTAATATAGAAAACGTATTATAAATTATTATGAATAGAAAAGTAGAACGTCAATATTTTATAAATCAATTGCTTCGAAAATTCGAGCAAATAGAGTGTATGTTTATCGTTGACCGAGTTGATAGTATTGTATCAGATTCGCTATTTTTATAAAATTAAGGTCACAACGGTGAAATAAGGAGTATTATAGACTTAGGTGCCTATCATAAATTTAAGCGTTATGGCACGCGCTGCGTAAAAAGTGAAAGCATTTCACTAATGGAAAATGAATTAGGAAAATTGTAAGAACATCAGTAAATTTTGATATTAATCAAGCGCTTTAGATAAAATTTTTAAATTAGATAATCTATAATCATTGATTTAAATTCGGGGTTTGCTAAAAGTTGAGGAATATTTGGAAAATTTTAATCTCCAATAGATTTTGTAGATAATGATCGCAAGGACCGTGGGGTAGTATGGCAAACAACAATATTATCGGCACACCCCGCACCACACATATTATTAATTAACTCGGAAAAGCCGTTTCAAAGACACGTGGGTCTTCATCTTCAGCCGCGTACCGATTGATGTGAGAGAACATATATTAAATCTAACGAACCCGCTCTATCCCTACTCTTCAAGAAAAATATATACAAGTACCTACTTTTGCCTCTTACGACTAAGAAGCAAGTTAAAGTAAGGAGAGAAGGCGGAAAAAGGTCTTGTCACTACGAAACGCAAGGCATGTGGCCGTCCCACCGTAATAAAAATAAAAATCGAGCGAGACAACGGTTTTTTTTTCTATTTGTCAAATTTCTGTTCTTTCCGTCTATACCCTTAACTAAAGACTGGACAACATGCGGAATAAACGAAAAGATCGACGTCTACTTGTTATAGCACAACCATAAATCAAAGGCCTCTTTACCTAACTACCTTTACGTTACCGTTTCGTTAGACCAATATAGGCTTTATCACAAGCACCACATTTGCAATTTTGTAAATTCCCGACCCTTCTCTCATGTTCGGTTTATCTTTTGGATTGCCAAGAAGGTTTTTGAGTATTTCGCGAACTGAAACATACTTTCATCTCTTGTCCCTTAAGAATTTTACTAATACCTTTCGATACTCTATGGAAGGGAAGTTCCATAAATTTCTTATTGCGGGTTACTATTGGGATTAAAGTCGTGGAATTTCTGAAGATCTCTCACATCAATCGGTACGCGGTTGAAGATGGAGACCCACGTGTCTTCGAAACGGCTTTTCCGAGTTAATTAATAATTTGTGTTGTGCAGAGTGTGCCTAGAATATTGTTGTTTGCCAGATTTTGTAGAGCATAGCTTTCTACGTACATTTTTTGTCAAAAATAGACGTATAATAATGTAATTTGTTTCTTAGCCGTTCTTGTGATTATTTCTTAAATTTAAACTTGATATTAGCGGCGTTTTTTTTAATTATGAGTTCATCGAAATAAAATTTTGACGTTTCGACCAATTTTTTTTGTCTTATTCAGAATTGTGTTATTTTTTTCCCAAAAACTGTAACAAGTCAATTTATTTTGTCTTTTATTATACATTTCTTTGTTTTTTTGTTTTATACTACTTACATAATTGTTTTATGTGAGTAGTATAAAACAAGAAAGGGTTGAAAATCTAGTGCCGCCCTACATATGCTTGAAAAAATCAAAAAGCAGGGAAGGTGAATGAAAGTTGGGACATTTTTCACATTTTGATTTGTATAATTTAATCTATAAATGATTTTAAATTGGTTATTAATAATCGTTGGGCCGGTAACAATACTATAAAAATATCATGGTACTAGGAATTTAATGTTAAAACGGAGTGAAATTTTATAAATGGTACAGTGCATTTTGTCCAAAATGTCCCGCATTAAGGAAGAGTTAGGACACAATAACATCATACCATGGTGAAAATTCAAATATAGTTTATAAATTAAAATATCTTAGATTTTCAATGTCCTCTAAGTATTGCTCAGGAAAGCAATTCTTGAGTATCCCTTACTTCTCATCTGCTTTTTGCAATCCTGTATGTAGTACGTATATCTTTTTGCTACATTTCACATTGCACAGTTAGAAGGATAGGAGATTTTGATTCCTATGCAATACTATTATATCTGAGATCCTAATAGTACGTTTACTCCTTAGAAAATAGTATACATCTTATGAATTTTTTTTCTATATGTAATGCATAGTCTTTGAGAGTCCTTCCCAATATTTTCTTCTACCTAATTACCAATTGTGCATTTCTTTAATCATTCTTAACGCTTTGTCATCAGCTATAAAATTACCTGAGTATAGACCGAAGTATTTCTTAAATTAATCAATAAACTCATATTAACCACAACAACCAAAGATCTAGGAAATTACCTACTAGTTCGTATACAGTTAACCATTGTTAATTAATTTTACAGTAGCAGTATTGTTCAAAGTTACGTTATTAAACTTTAGCACACCACTGTACCTATTTACGTTTCATTCTCTGACAAATATCCATTTTCATCCGGCTGACCAAAGTTTAAATTTAGTTACTTAGTTCGAAATTCGCTTGTTTTGTAAACATATTCGCGGAGACACCGCAAATGCATTCAATTTGCATTGCACAAGTTGTTTATAGCGTGCGCGTTGATACGGTATTATAATTTTGCATAATCGGTCGTCATTCAATGTCAGAATTCATTAAGAGAACGCTCGTCTAGTGCATATCGCCACTTAGAACAAATCCGTATCGTTCTTAAATGACTAAACATAATTTATATTTAGATATAAATACTCGGTGTTGTATTTGTTTTGCAATAAGTCAGCTGTGCTAAGTTTTCGCTTGAAAATTTAAACAAAACAACAACTGCGAATGCTGTATCAGTAATGATTTAATTTGCAATGTTCTAGCGTGGTAAAGAATGTCATAAAAATGTCAATCAAAGGTCAAATGAAGTGCTAATACACCAATGTATAGATTATAATGTACATATTTGTGTAGTTATTAAAAAATCTTTTTGTTTTGGACTTATTATATTTAATTAAGCTTCTAAAATAGAGATATTATGTTAATAGAATTATGGGTAAATTTTGAATCCAGGAAGCTCCTTTAATATAAACACTTTAAAGACATAACGCTTACAGGGCTTTTTGGACACTCATTAAAATTGATATTGAGTTCTAGTATAAAGGGTATACTTTCATGGTACTTTTCCTCAAAATTTAGATTTTATTGACCAATTCTTCTAAAAATTGAAGGTAATTAGAAAAAAATATATACAAAGAAATGTGAAATTTGAAAAAAGGCCACACCATCTGGATGAAGACATGTACTTTCACAAGATCGGCCGCTAATCAAGAAGAAAAAAAATATGTAAAAAACAGAAACCATTTTCATTTTATTTTCGAATAATTTGTATTGTTAAAAACAACTCCAGTATGATTTTGCGATATGGCTATCATGACTGTTGCATCACAATAAACTCAATTGTGTGACAGTTATACCAACGTCATTTGTCATAATTAAAGGTGCTCACTAGCGCCAACCGGCAGTGGCGGAGGTTCAATAGTATAACTGCGAGTCTCAACCAGATCTGTTGTGTATACATGTACGCTGCCGTAAATACTATTTCGTAGTTCTACGTTTGTTTTAAAAATGTTGCCTACGTCGCGAAAACGACGAATGTTGGACAAAGTTACAGAATTTATAACAGAAATTCCTGACCTAAATTATGATGGCGCTAAAATTCAATGTATACTTTGTAATATCCCTTTAATGTGTTCGTCCAAAAGAGATTGTCTATGTCACGTAAATAGTAAACAGCATTCTTAAAAAAAAAAAATTGCACACGACACTATGACAAATTTTAATTTACTTTATGTGTTACCTTTATTGCATGTAATCTACCGTTTAATTTACTAGACAAGGAAGCATATGTCTTCTTTTGGAATAAATATTCGGACTGCAAATTACCAAGTCGGGCATCGTTACAAAGAATTGTGCCATCTGCTCGTGAACATGTTGAAAAAAGAATTAAATCGGAGTTGAAAGATAAAAAACTGGTTATGTGTGGACGAAACAACAGATCGTAAAAAACATACTGTGGTTAATGTAATGGTAATGGTAATTCTATTAGCTTCTAGACGAGTACAACAATGTACTGCCGAAGTAATTTCAAAGTTAGTGTTAAATACATTGGAAAAGTTTGAACTTTCAACAAACCAACTGTTGATGTTTATAAGTGATGGTGCCGCAAACATGCTTTCTGTAGGCTGGTGTCTTAAAAAACATTGTGCTAACTTGTTACATATTACGTATAAAATTCATGCTTTCAGTCATGTGGCAGATAGTATTAGAAAATGTTATCCTGAGGTAGACGCTTTAATAGCACATACAAAAGCAGTGTTTGTCAAATCCCTAAAACGTATTCGCAAATTTCACAGACTGTGCCCCCGTATGCCTGAGCCACTTTTATTATCATAAATATTTTGAGAATATTAAGAACGTGGTTTTACAATTCGATCCAAAGGAAGCTGCGGCTATCAAGGAAAGCCAGTCGAAATTTCAAGATAGTCAGGTTAAAACGGATTTAAAAACTATTCAGAACAATTACTTCGGACTAGTGGAGGCAATAGAAAAATTACAAAATCCTTCGGTGTCGTTAGTGGAAACTTCTGCAAATAGTGCAACATGTTCCCGCACAGCTATGCGCGGTAGAAGACGCAAAAAATGTTTGTGTTCTAGAAAGGTTTGAAAGTGTTTTAGAGAAAGATTCTGATTTTGGCACATTAAGACAAATTTGTGAAGGTGCGTCAACAGAACCGTTAAGTTGTTCCAAAGATTATTTTAATTACGCAAATATAACGTCACTAGATGTAGAACGTTCGTTTTCTGCATATAAACACACTTTTTCCTCACCCCGCACTCGGTTTGCCGAAACAACTTTGGAAACATATCTAATGTTGCAAATATTTAACAGACATTTATTCACTTTGTGATTTCACGGAAGACTCTTAAGACGGTAAGTGTTTGAGCACGTATTATATTTTATTTCTGACCATTTATTTTGTGTACATTTTTATGCGCCCGCCACTGGCTGTTGGCGCAAATTGAGCAACTCTAGTCATAATTCCCATCATCGCTTGATACTAATATGTATTTTAAATCTTGAATATTGAGTATTTTATGGTATCTAATCCGGATTCATCCTATTTTTCTCTTTCAACAGGAGATATGAAAATTACTTTGTATGTTTTCAGAATTATACAGCAACATCCCAACATAAATAATCAAAACTATATTCTGTAAAGTGTAATCGTGTAACATATTTATACATTGTGTTGCAGAATAGGTGGAACAAGCAAGACACGAAGAAAAAGTTTATTATCGTTTTCGTTTGTTCTAAAACTCGTAAATAACGTTCAACTTTAGGATAAATCGTTTAATATTGTGTCAAACGGAGGTTCTTGTAATTTTTGAAATAGAAAGTTCTATTGATATCGTGCCAGCATCATATTCCATTGATCTTAATGCTTTTACCATCGTGCAAGTGAATTGCTATCATACAATATTTCATTGTCAAAATGAGCAATAATTACGATAATAATAAGTTTATTTATCGTTGACCGGCGTGTGGCTTTGACATTGTCAATACAAAATAGTAGATAAACAACGTAAGTGCATATAACAAGTACAAAATATTTACATATATAACAAATGGAGATAAAACGACACTGAAATAAAAAAGAAACAAGAAATGGATAAATAACTATACAAAACACAAAATGAAATTTAAAAGGATATATGTACTTAAAAAATACTCTGTGGTGTAGCTGTTTACCGCCAGTAGGTGCTTTTTTTTTATTGTTTTAAACAATCTCATACCTATATTCTTTTTCTCCGCAGGTAAATGGTTATACATCCAACTGCTATGTAATTGGTGGATGTACTGAACTATTCTAAGGAATTTCGAATAAGAGAAAAGTTACGATTTGTGGAATTATAGAAAAAGAGAAAATAATTGTGTTTTGTTACCTTAACATGTGTTTCTCTTATTTGATTAAGAGAACATTACAGCCATTTTACTCAATAAGAGATTTATTCCAAAAGTGTTATTTATGAGATTTAGGGCAAGCAAAAACTTTTAAGAGAATAATTTTGCTTTATAAATTGGTTATAAAAAAATTGTTTTCCTCCTGTGACTCCTATCCAGCAACATAAGGTATCTTTCGGTTTTCCAAATTTAAACCGTTTATTTACATGAATAATAACAAATCTCGACGTTTCTCCTATTGTAACAGAAAGTTTTTTCAGGAGAAAGGAAAATGTAGGTTAGCATGTGTTAGCATGAGCATGTAAACTAAGCCAGAACAAGAAACAATTGCCCAAAGTAACTCAATATGCGAGTTATGTCAAGTTTCAAAGTGGGCTGTCAAAAATTATCTAGAAATTGTTTTTTTTTTTAAAGGAAACTCATCTCTAGCTAACTAGCACATCAACTTTCTATTAATGAATTGCTCAATTAACCTGAGCTATGACAATAAAAATATTCCAACGGTATATCTACGAGGATAGTCTGAAAAGTTTCCAGCTTTACACAGAAACAAGTATTTTTTGTCAAATTCAGTTTTACTTCTCAATATAGTCTCTTTGTAAGTCTATACAAGCGATCCCAGCGATGCTCCCATCTCTTTAATCCGACCAAATAATAGTTGGCATCTTGTACTGCAAATTGGCATTTACGAATGCGATGGCCTCCTCATTCAATGAAAATCTCTGTTTTCCGAGCGAAAGTTTGAGTCTAGAAAACAGAAAAAAATCGTTGGGGGCCAAATCTGGCGAATAGGGTGGGTGGTCTATGAATTCGAACCCGAATTTGTGAATTTTTACAATGGCGACCGCTAAAGCGCGAGTTACGCTCTCTTGGAGGAACAAAACCTTCTTTTTCTTCAAATACGGTCGTTTTTCCGAAATTTTTGCCTTCAGCTTGTCAAGTAATGATGCGTAATATGACCCCGTTATTGTTTTTCCTTTCTCAAGATAGTCGATCAGCACATCTCCATGACTATCCCAAAAAACAGCCGCCATCACTTTCTTCGCCTTTTTCGGAGCCGATTCGTCCTTGGCTTCAAGAGTGTGCTGGTGCATCCAAGTTTCATCTACAGTTCTTAATTGATGCCAAAACTCTGATTTATTTCGCTTAAACAGCTTCAGCAGGGCCTTGGAAATGTGCATTTTAATGTTTTTGGTCATGAGTAGAGCAACGCAACTGCGCTGAAAGCCAGTGGCGGACGCATAAAAGTTTACACAAAATAAATTAAATGTGATACGTGCTTAAACACTTACCGTTTTGAGAGTCCTCCGTGAAATCACAAAGTGGATAATGTCTATTCAATATTTGTAACATTAAATATGTTTCCAAAGTTGTTTCGGCGAAGTGAGTGCGGCATGAAGAAAAAGTGTTTTTGTATGCCGAAAACGAACGTTCTACATCTAGTGGCGTTATATTTGCGTAAGTAAAATAGTCTTTCAAATAACTTAACGGTTCTGTTGACGCACCTTCACAAATTTGTCTTAATGTGCCAAAATCAGAGTCTCTATCTAAAACACTTTCAAACCTTTCTAAAACACAAACATTTCTTGCGTCTTCTATCGCGCATAGCTGTGCGTGAACATGTTGCACTATTTGCAAAGATTCCGCTAACGACACCGAAGAATTTTGTAGTTTTTCTATCGCATCCCCTAGTCCCACGTTCTGAATAATTTCCAAATCTGTTTTAACTTGACTATCCTGAAATTTCAAGCGGCTTACCTTGACAGCCGCAGCTTCCTTTGGGTCGAATTCTAAAATCACGTTCTTTATATTCTCAAAATATTTAAGATAATAAAATGCAGCCTCTAACCATGTTCCCCAACGAGTAAGAATAGGTTGTGGTGGTTCAAGAATACCGGGGCATAGTCTATGAAATTCCCAAATACGTTTTGGGGATTTTACAAACACAGCTTTTGTATGTGCTATTAGAGCGTCTACCTCGGAATAACATTTTCTGATACTATCCGCCACAAGAATTTTACATGTAATATGCAACAAGTTAGCACAATGTTTTTTAAGAGATCGACCTACAGCAAGCATGTTTGCGGCACCATCACTCATAAACATCAACAGTTGATTTGTTGAAAGTTCAAACTTTTCCAATGTATTTAACACCAACATTGAAATTACTTCGGCAGTGCATTGTTGTATTCGTCTGGAAGCTAGTAAAATTGAGGGTGACAGTCGATGTGGTTCCATTGTGCGTACCATTACATTAACCACAGAATGTTTTTTACGATCTGTTGTTTCGTCCGCACATAACCACAGTTTTTTATCTTGCAACTCCGATTTAATTCTTTCCTCGACATGCTCATGAGCAGACGGCACAACTCTCTGTAATGTTCTCTCACTTGGTAACTTAAAGTCCGGATATTCATTCCAAAATGAAATGGTAAATTACATGCAATATACACATAAATTAAATTTAAATTTGTCATAATCTCGTGTAGAATTTTTTTTTGAAACATGCCCTGCACTATTTACGTGCCGTAGACAATCACTTTTCGACCAACACATTAAATCTATTTTACACACTACGCATTGAATTTTAGCGCCATCACACTTTAAATCAGGCATTTCTGCAATAAATTCTCTTATTGTGTCCAACTTTGGTCGTTTTCGCGACGTAGGAAACATTTTCAAAACAAACGTAGAATTACGATATAGTTATACGACAGCGTAGATGCATACACAACAGATCGGCTTTCGAGTCGCAGTTATACTGACGCTTATACCGAATTGTCCCGGCTGTGTTTATTTTGTGTAAACTTTTATGCGTCAGCCACTGGCTTTCAGCGCAGTTTGCGTTGCTCTAGTCATGAGTGAGCAAGCGCGCAATGCGTGGTTAACTTTTTCATGCCGAAATCTTCAGTCAGTATATAACAAACACGTTCTTCCGAGATGCCCTCAGACTCTACTATCTCTCTAACCTTAATTCGATGGTCGCCTAGCACCATTTGGTGAACTTTCCGATGTTAACGGTAGTGGTACTGCCGTTTTTGGCCGTTCCGAACGTTCATCGACAACCAAGCTGGTACAACCGCATTTAAATTTAGTTGCTCAAAATTTCACTGTGGCAAATGGCACGGAGTCCCCGTAAACGAGCTTCCATCTTGGTTTTAAGTCGTTTTCCATTTTTACAGAAACACTAGCATAAACGTCTGTTAAACAACAAGTGAGCGTCAACACAGCTGAAATGTTCAAAAGTATCTTTCAACGCATGCGCAATTATATCACCAGAATATTTTCTACGAGTAACGCCATGTTCATGTTGAAACTTGAAACTTTTTAGATTGTCTTCGTATACATTTAAGTGCGATACGAAATGAAAAAACTGCATTAGCAGAAGACTTTCGTGCATTGCGTCGCATAATCTTCACGTCCTATCGACGTCGTTTCATTTTAAATCCCACAGTTAATCGCCCTTAATCGAACGCAAAACGAAATTACTGCACATTATAATTATATTGCGGTAGATGTTCGGTGTGAAGTTTAGCTGGCTAGCGATTATTCTAAAAACAGATGCCTATCAGCGCGTTAACTTGAAAACCATATACGCACAAACGATAACAGCGACACACGCGAACGAAATTTAATCACACGGTACAAGGACAATACGTCCTCAATACCAAATACTTAGGTATGGATATAAATGGCGCACATACATCATATACATAAAATCGAACATGGTGCACTGTGTAGCTTTTAAAATAATTACTGAAAGAGGAAAATTCAGTTGATATTTTGTTGTTATGTCAATACTACATTTTTTTTATTGAACAAAATACTCTATTTATCTATTACCTTGTTAGTAGCATACTTTGAATTACTTTAACTAAATACAAAGCTCCAAAGCCATGGCACTTCAAATATATGGATTACTTTGTAAATTACTTAACATTTCGAGTCAAATTAAAAATGAAAAAATTACATTTCCTAAAGGTTCTTTTAAAATACATACACACCGTACAGCAGTGCTGCCAAGAGTGTGCAACAGGAAAATTAGTGTTCTTAAAAGTCGGCACTATAGAATACTACACATTTAAAAAAGCGTCACCAAAAAGGGCATTTTTTTGGGACAAATACAATCCCGAGCTGCGGTTGCCAACGGAGAAAACGGCACGTAAGCATGTTGCATTTGTACGCCATGACGTGGAAAAGAAAATGAAACGCATATTGAAAAAACGGTTTCTTTGGTTGTGTTGACGAGACAGCAGACTGTAAAAAAAATCCCATTGTAAATATTATGGTACGCATACTAGACCCTAGTAAACCTACATTACCACTGTTACTAGCTAGCCGGAGACTACAAAAGTGTACTGCTGCAGCAATTACGAAGGTTGTACTTAGTACGTTGGAAAAATTTCAAAAGATAAAGTGTTGATGTTTATGGGCGATGGCGCAGCGATAATGCGTTCGGTAGGCCGTTCTCTTCTTGAACATGGTTGCAAATATTTACATGTTACGTGTAAAGTGCATGCTTTACATCTTGTGGCAGAATGCATTTGACAATGTTCTCCCGAGGTAGATGCATTAATAGTAAGCACAAAACAAGTATTTTTGAAATCTCCCAAACGCCTACGATCATTTCACACAGAGTGTCCTGATATTCGTCAACCACCGGAGCCAATTCTTACACGTTGGGGAACATGGTTGCAGGCAGCTTTTTATTATGCTGAACATTTCAAAATAGTAAAAGCTGTTGTTGCACAATTCAATCTTACAGAAGCTGCAGCTATTAAGGAGAACCAGTCAAAATTTCAAGATATTTCCGTTGAAACAGATTTAAAAAATATTCGTAGCTACTATAAAGGATTAGCTGACGCAATCGACCAATTACAAAATAGATCGTTATCATTATTGGAGTCACTGCAAATTATGGACGGAGTGCATATACAGTTACTGACTATACATGACGCAAAATATAATCGCGTTTTAGAAAAGTTCGAGAGTGTGCTAGAGAAAGATCCCGATTTTAGCACACTAAAACAAATTTGTGATGGTGTATCGAATAATCAACTGACTAAGTACAAAGAGTATTTTAATCATGCATGTATAACATCGGTAGATGTTGAACGCTCTTTTTCAAAATATAAACTCATTTTCTCACCACGGCGAACATCTCTCACCGAGACAACTGTGGAAACACATCTAATAATGTCAACTTTTTGCCACTCTTATCCATATGATGTTAATACTGATAATGGTGCTTCTAGTTTTACTGTTCCGTGTTTCACTACTTTTCACATATTATAATTATGTATTAGTTCTGTTATTTTTTTCTATTTTCTTACTATTGTTTTTGTATACTAGGTAGGTACGGCTATGGCACAGCTCCCTGTTACCGGGCTCTAATAATTACTCAATTTTATATATTATTGCACAGTTTAACTGTATGTATACTTATCTTCAATCGCTTTATAACAGCATCAGCAGAGTCAGACGAAACCAAACGTCATGTTTTTTTGTTTTTCACAAGATATTTATTGAGTACTTACCCAATCAACAGTTTTTTCTTATTCATAAAGAAGCTGGGAGGGTCTACATAGTCATTGCTTAATTTAGTGTTGCTGTATTTCATCTTTATGTCAGGAAAGTGGCATTTACCATTAACAAATGGGGGTTGTGTGTATAGGGGTGCGATTTTTATGCTAACTATGATAGGTTGATAACATTTAATGCTAATAATAAAATACTTTAATACCATATGTTTCCATTATGCATACACCAGTTTTCTCAAATAAATAATCGTTAAGAGCAGATTTTTTCAATAACGTCCAGGTGAGAGTTACCTATGAGGGCAATCATTTGGTAAATAAGTAACAGCTGCGTTATCTGCATATCTAATGTGCATAGAATACACATTTTCTCAGTATTTACACCATGCAGCCCAGCAGGAATAATAGATACATTTTATTCTACGTACTATGTTTCTTTTGAATCGTAAGATATGGAAATATATTGCAATTCTGATCATCAGATAATGGTATTAACACAAGATCAGTGATTTGCTCGCCATGGGTACACAATTAGACCATAAACTCTTAGGATTTAAAACAATAAAAATGCTTCGTCAAATAATTAACATAGGATACTTTATATTTAAAAGGTATTAAACCGTATCATATACACAATTCTAAAAACAAAGGTACAGAAATTATAAACAAATTTAAACTTTTAATTAACTAAGGATTAATGTATAGAACTTTGTAATTCCTTATAAATTGTTTAAGAATTAAGGTATTGTACATTTTAAAATTATACAAAAATAAATTGAATAAACACTCAAATGTAATATACACATGTATTATGTGGAAATGATTCTTGACAGCATGATCAGTAAAACATAAAGCTTAACAAAACTACCACGATGAGACCCAGAAAACATTCCTATATAGGTCTGCGGCTATGGAAACCTACGCGCAATAAATGTATGAGTAAAATATTATTTATTAACAATTAATTCTTGGGTTTGTTTCCTTTACACAAAAGTAGGTAGAGTCTATTAAAGATTCTTGTAAATACAACTATGGGTAAAAGACTTAATGGGCAAATGGGGGACAACGACCTTTCGAAATTACAAACTAGAAACTTTAAGTTTTATAAATTTGTAAATGTTATGATTCAATTAAAAGAAGTTTTTTACGAAATTTTACTTTAACTTTAGAACTAGGAATATAATGTAGACATTAGTGTTAGTTGTTTTCATATAATATGTTTAGTATCCGACAAATATGCGTCATTTGTTTAAGAGAAATAAATATATTTTTATGTGACAAATTTAATTAAAAGATTTGAATTGAGGAGATAATCTGTTTTTGTATTTATTTTAAGTATTTACTTACAATAGAAAAATGAATATAATGTAATTAAGATTCCTTACAGTTATCGAGGCGTGTTTTTTTTTAATGTGTGTGTGTGTGTAAAATCCTACTAATTGCTGGTTCCTTTTTCCTTCTTCTTCGTGAAATCCTCTTATTTTTTATTCCTCCTTCCCTCTGCTTCGTTGAGTCCCCTTGTTTGGAAGCCCTCTGATGGTTTTCGTCGGTTAAGTTTCTTCAAATGGTTTTTAAAAATTTCGTGACTGATTAAATATCGTTAAGAATCGTTGAATATCATTTATAGTTCACTAGAAATGTTTTTTATATATTTGCACTGGATACTTTCACGATGTTTTAACTTTCTTGTCTCAAACTTCCAAAAGTCAATCGGAAAGATGTTATCTGTCAGAATTGTTTTTGTTGCTGACTTCTCTTTTTTTTTCGTCGTCCCTAACATTGCCAAATTAATGACTTGATATTTTAATTTTGATGTTTTGAACTTCCAATTCGGTGTCGTAGGTAACGCAAAGGATTTTAACGGTCATTTCCAAACACAATGTGATTTTTGTGTGTATCTGTGTCATTTTCAATTAATGTCTTTAATACATAAATAACTTAAAATAAGCTGAGATTTTCACTCTCCTTTGTAACATGTCATTAACTGAGCCTTTTTTTTTTTTTTAAGAAAAGATTGATAATATAAATAATCAATAATGTCGGAACTCGAATATTAATCGGAAATAATTCAAGTTCCGCATTAAACTCGATTAAAATCTATTCTCGGCGAATTTTGATATAATAGTAATTATAGTGAATTTAACATACGCTATTCACGTTGAAACATCCCATTACAATATATTCTTTATATTAAAAAAAAAACTATATGTCACTATATTATGTAGTATGTCTAATTTCAAAAGATATGAACATTTAGGAATGTTAAACATTTATTAACAAAAAAATATTGTATTGTTTATTATTAAATGTTTCTACAGTGTTGATGAATACATGGAAACTCGATGACCATTCTTCTATAGACATATTTGATTATATGTCCATATTTATTCCACAATAGTTTGTTTATATATTGATTTTATTTACACACTAGTTTTATTTATACATTGATCTTACTTGTTGGTTTTATTTATAGATTAATTGTTATAACTTGTATGTTTCTTTCGTCAATTTTATTTATATTTCTGTTTTATGTACACGATGTAATATTGACTTGTCCAATATCCTGTTTGTGATCGATAGGACCAAATATATTATTATTATTATTATTATATTAAATAACAACCATAAGCAAATTGAGGATAATCTAAAACCTATAATAAGCTTGAAGAAATGTTTTAGACATTATAAAAATCCAAAAAATTATTATCATTATCTCTTTGTATTTTGTGGTAATTTTCAAAAATCTGTACTCAAATATAAGTAAGATATAAAACTATATATTACGAGGATGGTACGAGAAGTACCCATGTTTGGAGACAGATGGCGCTTTGTGCCAAAATCTGCATTACCGACTATTTCCTAGTCGACGTTTGTCAAAATTTCAGAGGGATTCATCGAGTACTGTTTGAGCTATTGAATGTAAGCAAGTTTATTCGATTTATTTTTTTGGACGGGAAAACGTATGCAGAAAACAAAGAGAAGTTTAATGCAGTTTATAAGGACCATGCACCTTGTATGACTACCATCAGATACTGTTTTAATAAATTTAAGTATGCCCGAACATCCGTCTTTGTTGAGGAGCGGCCAGGTCGCCCCATTAAGGGGACAATACGATCAATAAAGTTCATTATAGCGTCTTAGCAGGCCGCCGGGTGAAGGCTAGAAAGATTGCGGATATGATAAACGTCTCAATTGAACGTGTGCAAATCATCCTTCACGAGAAATTGAGTATGAGAAAGCTAATCGGCGAGATGGGTATCGCGTCTGCTGACTATATAACTTCAAAGCAATGTTTGGACATTTTAAAGCGCAATACGAGTGAGTTTCTATGGCGTTATGTGATTGTAGATGAGACATGGATATATCACTATACCCCAGAAACCAAAGGTCAGTCGGCAAAGTGCGTTTTTTACAGCGAACGTGCACCAAAGAAGACGAGGACGATTCCATCAGCCGGAAAAGTTATGGCGACGATTTTTTGGGATTTGCAAAACATAATCTTAATTGATCGACAATTACGGGACAGTACTATGCTGATTTATTGGACCGATTCGACCCTGAACGAAAGAGAAAAAGGTCCCGCCTAGCGAAGAAAAAAAAATTCTGCCATCATGATAACGCTCCGGCCCACCTATCAGCAATTGCGACGGAAAAAAAACAGTTAGGCTACGAATTGGTGCCCCGTCCATCGTATTCGCCAGATTTGGCCCCTCTGTGACTTCTTTCTTTTTCCAAACTTGAATAGCTTGGCGGAAAGCGGTCCGCGTCAAATGAAGAGGTCATTGCCGAAACAGAAGCCTATTTTGATTTCGACAAATCTTATTATATGGATGGCTTAAAAGCTTGGAACATCGGCGAAATAAATGTATAGTGCTACAAGGAGATTAAGTTGAGAAATAAATTTACTAAATGCAAAACAATTGCGTTGTCTTTCTTAACACAGGTATTTAACATATCACCTTCGTATACTGCCTTTGTCATTCATTATAGTCCACCGATGTCACCTTTGTACTGTTCCTTCCATTCCAGATGGCGCTATACTGTCGTAATTTACTAGTATTAAGTTTATGATATAGAAACTGGTTTTGTATGGATAATAATGGCAAAACCAAACATTTTTAAGAAAAAAGAGTCACTGACAAAATTTTAATTCAAGTAAAAAACGAAATGATACCTATGTGTTGTAATGTTATAATTGGCATTTCAGAGTATGGGATATATATACATTTTTTAGTGTCAACTCGATACTCTTTCAGCAGTTTAATAATTAAAATGTGAACGAAAATAAAGTGTTACAAATAGCTTCAAGGAAATAAACCTTGTAATTTGGCCGTCTTTATTTAAGCGCGCCAAGTACATGTAATATGAAAATTGCACTTTGAAATATTTTTTTAACCGTTAACTTCACAAATCACTTTTGAACATAGCTCACTTTTAAACACGTCTGTCTTCTACCACAGCCTAGCACTTATAATCCACGATGATCTTAACGGCCAATTGTTCATCTCCATGTGTTATCGACAACATTTCATTTGTTAATTATTGATCAATAAATCTATTTAAAAATATTTATTATTAAAATAAAATTACATATTACTTAATTTATGTAAATTCAAATTTCTTTCAGGACTACAATATAATAACAATAACAATAATAATTTATTTTCAGTCATGACCCTTAATAATAATTATTATAATAATATATTTATATTCGTAATTACACTATTACAGAAAAATTTCAGTCTTTCTTATGTGTGTAAAGGGCACAATTGTCAATCAAATATAAATAGAATAAAAAGATACAAGTTAATTATAAAAACTAAAATAAACAATGACATAAATAAATAAATAAAGACAAACAAAACATATATACACTAGGGGACTAGAAATTCCTGGATGTTGTAGAACTCCCGCTCCAAAAGTATTGCCTTAATTTTATTTTGGGTTAGAGGTAAGATTTTGAGTACCTCTGGCACTTTAGTCGTAAATTGCTTTCTGTGAGCTAGCCAATCTGTGTATGGCCCTCTTAGTTCATCTTCTGACCTGGTGGGGTAGCTATGGAAATTTTCATTTTGGAGAAATGTTTTTTTTTTCTGATGACGTCACTGACAGCTGCCAAAATGAATGGAAAGATAAGTATTTTTCTCTTTTAAAGTAAGTTTTACAGCTGCTTCTATATTCCAGGATGCTCAGAAACAGAGACATTAACATTGCCAATATAAATACAGTGCGGTCCTAAAGTGTCTCTCCCCATGCTAACTTTTGAACGACAGAAGTTAGCGTTTTTAGAAAAAATAGGTTATCAGCATTTCAATTGTATTTCCGGTTTCACCGGAAGTGACGTCAACTTTCTTTTCTTAAACAGAACAGCCTGTATATTGTTACGTTTCTGGAAAGGTAATCGAAAGACGAATCCATCGATACAGCGTATGTTATACTTTAGCTGAAGAAATAAGACGATATTGCAGCAATAAAGGTTTTGGTAATCTGTTTTTGTTGTTACGCAAAGTTGGCTAGGAAAGAGTGCCAAATTGTTTTTGTGACGCCAGACTGATCCAAAGAGCTCGTTGCTAAGCAAAGTAATCATAACAATTGCCAAACTATCAAATCTCAATTTCAAAAACGTAAATTATTCTTGTTATTTATTGTTATTACAATCTACATCTGTCATACTTTCGTTCTTTGTACTCGTTATTATTTTAAGTCATTTTAACTTGTTTTGTTAATTGTTGTTTCTCCTTTACTTTGTCGAACTTTATTGTAATTAATTAACTGTGGTAAGTTTGTTTACATTTGTTAGTTTTTGACAGGCAATGTGCTTATGTTTCAGTTTTTTATGTTGTTGATTTTACAACGGCCTTCGCATGTACCACGTAAGATAACCATACAGTACTTCATTTTAGTATTCGGTAAATTTGGCAACAATTGCCATGAAGTGGAACATACTGAACACTGCCTTTGTACAGCCGGAAATATTTGAACTTTGCGCTAGTATAAAATTTACAGGGCGAATTGCTTTAACAGAGGATAATCTGATTTAAATTATTGTCTAATTTGTTGTGCAACCATGGCAAATAAGGTAATAATTATTGCCAAATTTACATAAAATTAAAATTGACCCGGCAATTTTGCATGGTTAGTGCCGAAGCCATTATAAAAGTAACAACACGAAAAGCCCAAAAAACAGATGTGTCTATCAAAAACTAACATATTTCAATAAACTTACCATAATTAATTAATTGCAATAAAGTTCGATAAAGAAAAGAAATAAGAACAATTAACAAAACAAATTAAAATGAGAGAAAATAATAACGAGAACAAAGAAGGAACGTATGTCAAATGCAGGATATAATAACAATAAACAACAAAAGTAATTTACGCTTTCGGAATTGAGATTTGACAGTTTGGCAATTGTTATGATTACTTTGCTTAGCAACGAGCTCTCAACGAGCTCAGTCTGGCGTCACAAGAACAATTTGGCGCTCTTTCCTAGCCAACTTTGCGTAACAACAAAAACAGATTACCAAAGCCTTTATTGCTGCATATCGTCATATTTCTTAAGTTAAAGTATAACGTGTTGGAATCGCCTTTCGATTACCTTTGCAAGAACGTAAAAATATACTGCTGTTCTATTTTAAAAAAAGGAAGTTGACGTCACTTCGGTGAAACCGGAAATACAATTGAAATATTGATAACGGCACAAGTTAGCTCACGAAAAATAGAAGTCGACCTATTTTTTCTAGAAACATGGGGGGCACTTTAGGACCTCACTGTATATAAGTAAATGGTATGCCTTCTAGCATCATCACGGATTGTCATTATCGAATATAGAGCGAAGCGGAACAATGTTCTCGTTTTCCCAGGATGAAGATATATTTATAATAAAACCCGGATGGGGAGAGGGAACCAAAACGAGCGGTCTCAGCTATATAAGCGGCTGCAGCGCATAGCTGAAAAACACTAACTATGCGCTAATTATCTAATTATAAAAGTATTATTTTTAAAACACATATATTCCAACTTATGGTAGGCATATGGTAAGCAATACTAATTTCAATTGTTATATTATATGACCAATCAAATTATAGGATTGTCTGTGACGTTGTCAAAAATACAAACCATCATACATACACTTACCAATACATTATATTTTTGCAAATTGGAACTCATTCATGAAATAATCTTTATACGCCTTTCGTATTCAGTTTAATTATAATAATTACTTATTCCGAACGGGTATCAAGCATAATTTAAGTCAATGGAAGACGCACCAACATCTGAATGAACAGGTTATAAAACAAAAAAATCTAATTTACAACAGTACATAAGACCTATTCGATTTTTGTGCACTTAAACCGAACGCTATTACAACTTCTCTTCAATCCAATTAAAAGCAAAAAAAAATTGGCACTTTTTTTTTTAGTGCGGCGCTCTTACATACATTAAGCATATGAAAAGGTAGGTATTACGTGCACGTCGGTCGGATGAAATTGCGAAAATATAGGGAAGGGAAAGCTGATTGCTTTCTGCGGGGTTCGTCCTTTCGCTCTCTCTTTTTCTTTTTGGATCGGCGGCGAACGAACGGTGGTATTTACATACGTGTACGTAGCTCTCGGGTGTAGAGTTTTAGAGTTTCGTGCCGATTGTTCTTGCTGGAATGAGCGTATTTTATTCTCAATATACACGCCGTCGGAGAAACTAGGAAATGGGTTTCACCGTACTCGAGTGATATTTCGTTTCTCCAATTCATATGAAAAAATATGTAGGTGTATGTATGTATATTGGATTATTCCGCGTCTTCCATATTGATAAGCTCGAAAATCTCTCGATATTAGATCAAAAACTAATGACTTAACTAGATTCACATGATTTTCATGAGACGATACATCGTAAAAAGGATGGTCGGGAATCTTACCATCACCACGCACAACGTGCTCGATTGTTGGAACATGTACACGCAGACGATTTTTCCGCTTTGTGAATGTTTACGCAAGGTTTCTAGATTATATAGGTGTAAGGTTATACTGGTTCATATTAGTAGTAATTTTTTATATTAATTTTAGCGTGTTGGAGGATTCAATTTGTTCGTAATTCGCTTAAATTTCGTTATAATGCAATAAACTGCTTTAGAAATACCTTAGAAGTTTTCGTACAGTAATTCTTGCTTGTAAAATTGACAATTTCGCTGTATCTAGAAAAAGTTCTGCTGCCATTGTGCGTTAGAATATTGATTCAATTTGAAACAATGATGAAGCAAATCGTGTTTAGAGTTTAGAGAAAATAAAGTGAAGGAGGAGATAGTGAAGGGAAACAAAGAATCAAACCGCCAACAAGGACCAATTTAGTTACAAACTAAAATTATAAAAGACGGGACACGGAAGACAAGCAGCTATAACAAAATAGCATCGTTTTTCAATTATGTACACAAGATTTCGATTAAAGTCAATACACATTATATCCTTACAAATTATCATCGAAATCTGAGAATAGTCAAAAAGTCTTATTCTGTCATTTGACTGCCATTATCTGTTAATCAGTGTGGAATTCCAAGTGTACCAGTCCATGATATTCTATTGTAGTATATTCAATAATGATAAGGGTCTATATTTCATTTTGGTAACAATTTTAAAGTATCCTTCAATTTGTTGTAAAAAACATATTGTTTAATCAAACACGAATTGTGGATGGGCGTTTGTTGAAAGAAAGAAAAGGAGCTAGGACGAAGATCTTGTATTTGTTAGCATAGAGCAGACGTACGCGTCATTTCTTTTCCAACATTCTACCTTTATGAAGTATGTTTGGTCGTACATCTTATTTCTTTCTTAAAACACCAATCACTCGGGTTTAAACAATCAGTATATTCCATTTGTGAAACATTTCATTGAAACCCTTATCACAATACTTCACTCGCATTGCTGTACTATGGGTTTTAATGTTTTTCAGTGTTGTGACGTATTTTGTAGTAGGCCGTCGATCAGCCGTATTTGTAGGACGGACATTCACACGTTCAGATCGTTTCTTGCGTTTTGAATTGGTTTATCCAAATTATATTGGTTTTATTAAAAAAAAATATTGTGTACTGATATTTCCGTACTTTGTTGGTGATACCTTCAATGTTTTTCTAGTATTGTATAAGCGATAAATCCTTTTCTGAAACGATAAAAACGGGGTAACCTAAAAAATGGTGGCGTCAGCTGTTTTGTTTGCAGGTGTTCGCCGACCCTTTACAGGTATTCTGTGCCGTCGACTGTCTAAAGGTGTTTTGTGTATTACGTGTCTATACAGGATCTTTCGCAACTAGCACGACACATTTGGATAGGTGAAAGTTCACATGAAATTGAAGCTATAATTATAGAGAAACAATCTCCTCAAGGCAAATACAAATGAAAGAATAATTTTTTAAGTTTTGTAGAAAACCGTTTGGGAATTGCTGGTATTGACTATTTAATGCAATGAATCGTGTCTACGTTGCAATAAAATCTGCCTGTGTGGTTTGTGTCGTAGGTAAGTTTTAAAAGAACGTATTGTTCTAAGTGTCTCGGCTTGTAGATAAGATGAATTGCGTGCGAAGGTCAATAACACCGCACTGCTAGTGTCATCGCCAGATGTTTGACGAACAAATAGTTGTTTCTCTTTAGTCGCCAGCGCACCCAAAACAAAGGTAAAAAAAAATAATTAAAAAAAAATGTTTCTTCTCCCATTTTTGGTATTTATTTAGCTAGACCGTTATTTGTAGCACGTCATATATTAAGCGTCGGTGTGGTGGTTGCGAAAACCCTGTATATACCGCGTTAGTAGGTTCCGTAGCAAAATGAACCGCTAAAATATATGAACAGTGTTGCAACGTTTGTCCGCTATGAAAATATAAGGTGGTGAGTCATGCGAAGCGAATCTACATATCAGTAAGAATCCAATCGCCGTCAGGAGAGGTTCGCGCTAGACTCTAGCCATGCATTATACGCGTAGTTTATTTCTTTAATTGATCATCCTTGCCTTTCTCGACCTTTTCTCCTTGGTTATTTTTGATTTGCTTTGTTTGTGTCTCGAAATTATACTGTAGAATAGTTTTCTTTTCAATTATGTACTTATAAACTAAAAAGTCGTTAATGGTACTACGGTACCAAATGTAGTGTAGGTAGTTTATAATGAGACGTTCTATTTAGTCTTAGAATTCGTCATCTTCGTTTTCAATTAAGGACGGTTTCTTTGCTTGATATACGACAATAGTATTTATTTTGAAATAATCAACGATTAAAGTCCATCAACAAGACAAAAATCAAATAAGATGCATTACGTATTTCCTAAAATTTGTGCCGAGCTATTACCTCGACTACATATGCTACGCGACTGAGTTGCGAGTGTGTGCGCTTGTTTAGGGGCACTGAGGGGCGGAGGAGACGTTCCTAGTACAAGCGCCAACATTATTCGCTATATGTATGGGACTCGCGCCTATAAATGAATCCTTTCCTACCCTAGTATACAATAAACGTATTTATTGATATAAAGAATACTATAGTATAACAATATAATGATAATATAATAAATAATATAATGAATGTAATGAAAAATCCCCAAAGTTTATTTCTTATTTTAAATTACAATAAAAAGCAAAAAATCCGAACTAACTGGCATGTAAATGAACTTTATTCACATATTTAGTTGGTGGTATTGAAAACAAAAAAGACCCATGGCGGTCCTTATTTTATGATACATTTTGTTGACACCGACAGAAGGAAATTTAAAGGCGGCCGTCCCTTTTTATGAGATCGACAAAAGAAAATTCTAGCCTCACATTTTTATTTGTTTTTAACAAACAATCAGTCTTTATTAGTAAGGTTCGACAAACGCGTGCTACGGCAGAAGCGCCAGGCAGAAGACATATTAAAAGTAAACGTCATGTACTGAATTTAAGCAACAATATTCCGTACTGGGAATTTCTATATGATTTTATTTTTATGCTAAGTGTGTGCAACATCCCACAACACCTAGTAGACAATGAACACTTTCGTCTTTTTTGGAATAAATATGTTCACTCGTGGAAACTACCAATTAATGGACAATTGCGATACAATTTACCACATTTGCAGGGTACAGTAAAAAACTGTATAGTAGACGAGTTGAAAAATAAGAAAATTGCCTAAGTGTGAATGAAACAACTGAAGTACAGAAACACAGCGTGATTCATGTCGTAGCACGTCCTTTAAAACGTAATGATTCAGCAGCTTCCTTGTTATTATTAACCAGTAAAAGGATTGAAAAAAGTGATACTGAAAGCGTTGTGAAGATAATAAAAGATTCGTTAAGAGAATTTTGTATCACAGGAGCCCAAATCACAATGCTAATTACTGATTGAGCTGCAACAATGCTGAAAGTTGGTAGGATGTTGAAAATATGCTTCCCGACTCTTCTTCACATAACATGTCTCATACATGCGTATCATCTCGTTGCATTCGAAAGAAGTATCCGATGTTGAATAATTTAATAGCATCTACCAAAAAAGTGTTTGTGAAATCTCCCAAACATATCCGCGTTTCCCAACAATTGTGTCCGAAACTACCACTGCCACCTCAGCCTGTAATAACTCGATGGGGAACATGGCTCCAGGTAATATTTTATTATCATAAATATTTCGCAAATGTGAAGGATGTGATTTTAAAATTTAAATCAAATGAATCTGCAGCGATTCGAGAGAGTCAGCAACTTTTTTCCAATTCGGTCGTTCAATTACAAATAGATGACATTTCCATAAACTATTCTGCAGTTGTATAAGCTATATCGCTTATTTTCACGAGACTTATTAAATACCTTAGATAATTTACAAGACGCACTAGAAAGCTTGACGGATCCTATAGGACTAGATGTCGCTCAAAAATTTCGTGCAGTTTTAAATAAAAATCCCGATTTACAAAAGGTTCGGTCTATTACTGAAAATAAAGAGTGCACAGAAGAGATAAAGGAATATCTGAATTACGCAAATCCTACTTCGCTAGATGTAGAACGATCATTTTCGAAATACAAGAAAACGTTTTCAGACCAACGTCGAAGGCTAAGTGAATCGACAATGGAAGCGTTGTTTATGTTGCAGTTTTACGCGACTTACCGGGGCAGTAGTATTTTGTCACAGTGGACATCAAGACGTCAATAAAAGGTAAGAATATGTTATTTTTTAATAATACTGCATCTCATGTACCTACTTTTGCGCGATACGCCTCTGACGTTGCACTCGTTTGTCGAACCTTGTTTATTAGTCAATCATTTAATTGCTATAACGAACGGGTATTTATTATCTTGATAAACAGATTTCAATTTGATAAACGTAGTTCACGGAATAAATTGTTGATGTAGTAAATTTATTTGTTAATATAATATTTTTTTCATTGCTTTAACAAAACGAAGCCAACGAACAGGATTTATTAAATTCATTTTTTCAGTGCATTGCATAGCTTTTACTTTTCCCAGCTAGATATTGACGGTCTTTTATGTAACTTATGTATTCTGCATGTATGTATGTATGTTAGTTCATTCTTTTCTACCCCAACTTACAATGTACACAATACCTTTTGTCGATGAAAGAGAAATCGTATTTGACGAGTAAGTGTTTAATGTTATTACAAAATAGGTATTAACTCACCGTAGAGTGATAAAAACACTGGCACTTTGTGATTAGCCGTAAAGAAACCAGATGAATGTTTGTTTTAATTAAGAAACAATATTACAACATTTTTAACAAATTTTCTTATTTATCTGTAGTTGTTTGTATAACTTTCTTAGAAACGTTTCATTCTAGTATGTTAATCCACTTTCTCATATTTTAGCATTGTGGACTCCTTTTGTTTAAGCAATATCTTCTTCATCATGTGCTTACACGTTATTGTGTTATATTGAAAGCAATAGCGTAATATATTTAAGTTTACTAGTTCAATTTCTATCGAGTATTTAGCTTATAGGACGTGGATACATACGATTAGTAAAATTAAAAAAAGATCATTATATATTGCTTACATAATTATTTTAATTACGAGATAGGATTTTTATCATCAAGGCGTAAAAAAGGACCTTGATTAAAATGACTTTATTATTTCCATACGTATGTGTAATAATGATAATATGTAAATATACATCGTGGGTGCCTTCTGTGTTTGTGAGCATACATATACATATGTGTGTGTAATATTTATAAATGATATTAATTCATGTTATTAATAGTGTCATTTACATATACAATTGCGCAAACATACCATCCATAATTTTCGCATTGTTTTGCCTTTGCTATTCAAATCTAAATTAGTTGTTGGATATAAATTTTAGAATGTATAAGTGATGTATCAAAATTAATGGGCAACTATTGCTATCTCTATTGCTATTAGCCCCACAAAGTCGATTGAATTAATTAGTAGTGTTTTAGTTGCTGGTCAATGTGCAGTTAATAGCAAAACGATTGAATAACATTTTTTTATAAAAAAATCAAAATTTACAAGCTTTTTTTAAACGGAACTGGACTTTTTCTTTGCAATCGTTAGCTGGATGAATTCAGAAGTGATGGCTTTTTTAAATCTTCATTGAACAACAAAAATCTTGTTGGTGGCACATTACATAACGCTGTGAAGTCATGTTCATTTTAAGTACTACAAGACACTTAAATGTTTTGTTAATTTGAAAATTTTGAGTACTACAGTGAACATTCGATATAGCCACCTTGACAAATTAAATTTTTACTGAACCAAAAATAATGTTAATATAGCCCATGGTATTGGTAGAATCATTCCCGATAGACACAATGTGAGCAGAGAAAAGAAAGCACTAACACACGGACATGCTTCTATCTACCTGGCGTCATCAGAGTGGTTACGAGCGCTCTCCGTTATGCTGTCCGCATTGTCTGTACCTCTCAGTCCGTGTGTTAGTACTTTCCTTTTTCTGTTCGCATTGTTTTTGCTGGGAATGATTCCGCCAATACCATGAACTATATTAGCATTATTTTTGGTTTTGTTACTAGGCATTTTTCATGTGTATTTTATTGAACCATACATAACAAATCTTATTAATTATCATTATCAAATGAATACACATATTTAGTAATAACAAATTTATTCAAAATTTTTAAGAACTGCTTTTTCTTGAATTTTTCTTAAAAGTAGAATAATAATAATAATAATAATAATAATAATAATAATAATAATTCATGCCTTCACATCCCCCAACAGCTTTCGCCAATTACAGGGGGCATCGGCCGGCCATGAATCATTATTACGCCTGCGCCCGTAGAGCGTCTTAAGATGTTCACCTCTCAGCATTCGCCAAATTTGGAGCAAGGAAAACTACGGAAAACCTTGCTCTGAGAGTGACTGGCCCGGGGATCGAACTCGGTACCCCGAGACTGATAGTTCAGCGCGCTAGGCACTGCGCCACCAGTCCCCTCAGAATATCTTGAACGGGAAGAGAAACACTTTGTGACTATTAGATAGCCAAATTGAACGAGCTGATAACTTAATCAATGTTAAATATTTGACTATTGTTCTCATCTACGTTTTCTTCAGCATGGTTCATAAGCACGTTCATAACTGAATCCAAATCATGAACTTCTGTAACTTCATTTTGTCTCTCCGTCCATTCCATTATTTCAGAGTTACATTGTCTCTTACTACTGAGTTAAATAAAGTAGCAATAAGAATACTATCCTCCTCTGTGAAATGACCAATTGGTAATGCTGATTAACGCTATGTTTATATCCTCAATCTGGAGATACTAACGTTGCTAACAAATGCTTGCGATAACGTATTTTAAGAGATTTAATGATGTGCTGGTCCAGTGGTTGTAGGTAAGGGGTCATGTTCGGATGCAAGAACAAAATTTTGACGGGTTCATTGTCAATCGCTCCATGACACGTTGCATTGTCGACGATTAGTAAAGCCTTTACAGCTAGATGTTTTGACGTTAAGTAAGATGTTACATCAGGAATAAATTGCTCCAAAAACCATTCCTCAAACAACTTTGTCGTCTGCCACGCATTTTTGGAAGAGCGATAATATAGTGGGACAGTGACATTTTAGAAGCACCTTGGACGGGTTACTTTCCCAGACATCATTAAGGGCATTTTATGATTGCCAGTAGCATTAACACATGGCATTAAAGTGACCCTTTCCTTTCTGTTTCTTCGACCAGGTGCGGTTACTTCATTTCGATGAACATTAGTTTTATTTGGCAATCCTTTCTACAGTAATCCTGTTTCGTCACAGTTATAGATTTGACTTAGATTACTTAGAAAAATTTAAAAGTACCATTCATGAAAATCAACATGAATGATACTTTTAAATTATTCTAAGAACACTGGAACTTGCGAAGCGTCACATGAGAGTTTCTCCAGATATAGTCAATAAGCGAATGCCATGTCTTTTTTTGAAGTTGTTTACCCACTCATCACTCACCAAAAGCTCCTTAGTAATAAATCCCATTCGATCATAAATTTCTTTAGTCTTTAATTTTAAAATTTCATTTATGAAATTTTTTAATTCTCGCTGTTGTAGAAAGCACATATATAAAGCTCGCTCCATTTCAGGAATTTCTGAAATTTTCATTCATTTTTTCTGTTTTTAGAACGTTGCAGCGCAAGACGACATAATTTTCTAATTTGTCTTTATTTTTGGTACTTTTCGAAATAGTTAACTTGTCCACATTATATTTCACACACAGCTCTTTTACTTTTGTCCCCTTCTCAATTTCTTGTAAAATATTTAACTTTTTATAAATAGATAAGGACTGTCACTTATTTTTCCATCTTTAACACGGTTATTTTAACGACTGGCAATTGATGTGATTATACCGAATGACAGAAACAAAATTTGTTGACAATATCAAGGGTTGCTTATATCAAACGTTTCTTATATCAAAGGTGACTACATCGAATGTTCACTGTATTAGGTTTCTGTGAAATTGATTGAGTACTTTTCCAAAGTAGACTGCATCAATTAAATGGCAAATGCAATTCAAGTAGGACCTTTGTTTTCAGCAAAAAGTTATACAATGTTGGGATTAAAAACTAACACGAAACTATAGTAACTGCAAAGTAATTGACTCCTGCACCTTTGTCTCCGTTTCCGATTCACGACAGTTAATTTCATAAAGGTAATGCCTTGTCCAAATCACGATTACCATTAAATGAGGAAAATAGAAACGCAATGGCATGAACGATAACCAGAGTGCACCTACGATTGTACACGATGCATTACGGTTGCAGTTATTTGCAAATCACGACCGCCTACTATCCACCTGCATACACGTACACAACCCGAAACGCCAATGCGTGGAATAACAACATTTCAAAATTAAGCGTCATAAATCTCAACATCGTATAAAGTTCCATCGAATTCGAAGCGAAAATAGGAAATAGATGCTCTACTACATAGAGAATGCATTTGGCGTGATGTATTGTTAAATGTACCTACTACTATTTGTTGTGCGTGTTGATTGCATTTACAGTGGAACCTGTCAGCGTATATCGATTTTAATTGTAATTAAAACATAATTGACAGCTATTGTCATAAGCGATAATTAAATTTTATGCTCTCGCGTTTTGTTTTTTACCATTCATTCGAACGGCAAGATACTATCGACGTTTTAACACTGTAATAATATACAGTAAACCATAGCCTACCGCGAAAAAATAACATAAATCAATATAATTGTTGTTCAGTAATAGTAGAAAGAAATTAGAATTAAAACCAATTGTAAAAACAGGATATTTTGAAAATTTACTCGTATTTGTAAATAGAAATACTGAATGCTCACCATTTTGTTTAGGAATTGTCAAACAAACGTTTATTTTTTAGGACTACGTTGTACAACAAAGTGCATCACTAAAGCTACTTGCACACGACCGGAAAATTCGCCGGTTGGCGGTTTTATCGACCGTGAGATAAAGGCTTCCTTAGGTATATCGAAGACTGCAGCTCATTCGATTTTGCATTTCGGCGTGAAAAAGATTGTTTCTGATGGATTCCGTATTATTTGATCGAAGCACAAAAAAAAAGGCTCGTGTCAATTGGTGTAAGGAAATGCTCAAAACAGACAGAGGAACTTCAGAATCCGTATACAACATCGTAACAGATGACGAAACTTGGATATATTCGTACGAGCCGGAAACTAAGCAACAATCAACTGTTTAGGTGTTCCCAGTTTTCAAATAATCTTCGTGGATTGTATCGTAGAGAACTGCGAATACGCAAGGCTTCAACTAGTTTTTCTTCTATTTCGAACTGCGAAACGCCATTAATAAACAAAACCACCGTGAACCCCCACAGTAAAACCAGCCGCAAAAAGAGAATTCTTCACGGTAGAGTCACGGCGACGACCATCGTAAGTCGGATCACAGTTCCACGATATGAGCAGTTACTGCGGAACTTGGCTAGTGGTAACTTCAGCTCTGGCAAAGATAGCCAATGTTCTGCTATGTTAATAGATTTGAGTTTAGAATCGGATTCCGAAGGGAGTTTGTGTTCGAAACGTTATGTTACACCGCTATGATAAAACAGAAAGCAGAAAAAAGTGAATGAAAATTTAGCAAACTATTTTAGATTAAACCGTAATCAGATTAAAGAAGTGCACGATCTCATCAAAAATGAGATTGATAACTACGAAACACTATCAACAAACAAAATCATCGTGAACCTCCGTAGTAAACTGCGTCGAGCACAAACTGCGCATTAACTTGCACGGATCTATTCGATTTTGTGATTCACAAAAGCTCACCGTGAGTCACCCTGCGTCACCAGCCTAACAGCACCCTTATTGTATATTAGAATGGTTAGTTTTTGGTGATACTCCAAAATCTCCTTCTTCCACTTCAGTTGGTATTCAAGAGTGACCAATTAGGGTGCTCTCTTTCGTGACTGCCGTTTTCAGATTTTCTTGGCATAGACAAGAGAGTTTATCTTCAGCTTTTCC
The DNA here is from genome assembly GCA_029619315.2 of Dynastes maya. NCBI lineage: Eukaryota > Metazoa > Arthropoda > Insecta > Coleoptera > Scarabaeidae > Dynastes > Dynastes maya. Next base: position 51,762,698 of record JAROYE020000004.1, on the reverse strand, counting down.
TAATTTACGAGTTTCATTTTAATGACCAATAAACCTGTCAGTAATTTTCCTCCCATTTTCCAATTTGCTGCTTTAGGCGGGTCTCTTGTAGACCACAGCCAGGGTTTGGGCCAACAGCATGTCGCTGTTTCTTTAGCTAGTTAATACGCCTTTTCACAACCCTTGATGTCTTGAAGGCTTAGGACCCACCGTAATGGCTTTTGCGTCTCATCGCAATGATTTCGATTTGATTATATACCAAAGTCTCAAATTTTTAAATATATTTTGTGTGCATTTGTCACTATCTTGTTTTACAGCATATTTTCAATGATGAACAGCTACAAGCATTCATTTTTTTAAAGTAATGAACTTGTTATTCAATTATTTCTTGATAAAACAAATGTGGTGCTATAAATTTGAAGCAGAATGCTGGGCAATCTTCGCAGCCGTCATTAAGTCCGTCATCTTAAAAAAGTATTGATTCTAGATTTCATGCATATCGAATGATGAAGATATATATTCACCAATAAAATAATCGGAATGGGAAATGAATCCTATAGGTGTAACTTTTCCACAAATTAATTGGATGACACAATTTTGCTCCCCACTACATTTATCCTCAAACAACTTTTCGCACTGTAACGCCTTAGGTTGTACACAATCTTTTCTTAATAGGAATACAGGAAGTCACTTGTGTTCCAATTATGGCTTCTATTGTGTTAATTTTGATTGATCGATATCGATTTCTTTCTCGTGTATCGCGAGGATTTTGACAGCGTTGTTTAAACTAATACGAAACGGTTTTATTTTAGTCAGTAATGTCTGTGTGTTTTATTGCATAATGTAAAGGTCAAACAAGGGAAATTCAAAAGAATAATTACTGCTTTCGTCGATTATGTCAAACAGTAAATTGTTAAGACCTTGAGAAACGAGCAAATAAATAATGTTAATGTCTAAATCCGATAGATATGATACAGTCCGATCAGAAAAATAATTTCCCAACTTTAATTGATGTTATTACATAGATATATTTTTTTATTTGTACTTCTGTTTAAAGTCATTTAGATCGCTAAATTCATTGCAGTATTCTACAGCAAAAAAAAACATATTTAATTTAGCCAAAAGGATTTTTTAATATATACAGGATGTATTTGAAATAGAAACGTGAATTCCTTTATACCTACGCGGACGCAGAAAGGTAGTTACGGTCCTGGCATTTGTGCGAAAGGGCTTTATTGGAAGACAAGGGTTAATAGCTAACTGTAGTGCTACACGAAATTCTGTATGATTGGTATCTGTGACCATTTGTTTTATCTTCCTATGTTAAAAACTCAGAAGAGGGCGCTTGAACTCCACGTCACAAAGACGCCAGCCCCGGATTAAATGATTTAATAAAAACACTGAGATAAATAAAGCGAGGTAATGGCGGCATAGGCGTGCGCTTTCTTCAGCAAGCACAATATCAAAAAATAAGTAATAAATTGAATAATAATAACAGAACCAATCAAGAATTATAATATCTGAAAAATTGTGAAACACCTATTGAGCAGCGTTATCAAGTAGGTTGGCGGGCTGCATCGGAATTACGGTACATTAACAGTCCGTTACTCCAGTGAAACGCCTATGTATCGATTATCTCACTCTAGAGATAAAAAACTTACGAACTTACGAACATACTAGCCTGTTTGCTTAATATTGCCGGTAAATGCCTCGATTTTATGAATTTCTTCAAATAATTCGGGAATGAGTGAATTTAAATATAGGAGGTAAAATATATTTTATATTTGTTTATTGGAGTAAAATATGTAGAAATTATTAAAGTAAAAGTTGCTATTAAAAAAAAAAATTCTAGTCATATTCAGATTTGGCGAATGAAACTTGCGACAGCCGTAACTTGTGTGTGGAATAAAGAGGCTCCGCTGTTCTGTAAAATTGCCGACGAACGGATCACGCGTTCACAATCGCTTTTTATTTTATGGTTTTCTCTTACAATGTGAGTAGGACTAATAAAAAAACTGAAAAACGGGGAAATTGCTTTGCGTGTGCAAAGCATCATAGACTTGCGTGCACTACAGCTTTTCTTTGCACTTTTGCCGACTGATTTGCCGGTCGTGTGCAAGCAACGTAATCGTAGAACTTTCAGCTTCGTTATTGACAAAAAAAAAGAAAATCCACAAAGAGAGGTAAAAGGATTTTCGAATAAAGTAAGGATAATATTAACTGTGAATTTGAAGTTAGATGCGAAGCGGTGGAATAGTGGTTCGTAAACGCATTACGTTGGCAACTATCTTCTTCTGGCGTGTACACGAGTCGCGTGGAATTTCTGCCAAATCTGTACGTCCGTGTTTATACTGACTTTTCGAAACAGACTGTATAAAATTTTGATATTTATTTGCGTAATTTATAACCAATTCGCATAGTTAATCTCAAATAAGAGATATTGATGCTTAAATCGAAGTTTGTAAGTGTCAACATGTTTTCAAAAAAAAATCATTTTTAAAAATTGGTACATTCTCTTCGGGTGTTTTACATATCAAGGCTCAATCTCTAGGGCATCACAGAGTCGGACAAGTGAAAATAAAACGTTAGGGAGATACTACGTCAAACATCAATTATGTTACTTGACCTATCTACGCAATATTTAATTTGACATTTTATTATTTAAGTGTATTTCACTAGTGCGATGTTTTAAGTTGGTGCAGTAACATTTCGCATTAATATTACTGCACCAACTTAAAACTAACCTCAAAAGTATAGCACACAGGTAATATTAATACTCGAGGGGAAGAACGAAAGAAGACTCCTGGTCTTCCGATTTCCTTCCATCATGGTTAAAGGAACGTAGAGCATTAAGTAGTTGGGAAGCTCGAAACTGCTTCAGTTGTTGAAAGGAAAACCGTTATTTAGAAAGACTATGGAAAGAATCCACAATATAGGGTTCTATTTGAAATAAGAAAATCGACATCCGTTTCCGATGTAATCAAGAGTGACATGAAATTGAACGTACTTTTGGGAAATACATTCGAAGAAGGTATTGTTTTTAGAGATATACTACCGTTCATAAGTATTTGGACACCTCAAAATTCAGGGTAAGTTATTAAATATTAAAATGGAAGTATTAAAATATATATTTGGTATTTAAATATACACAAATATACAACTTTAACAATTAAAATTATTTATTTGACCTACATTTTAGATTCGTCTATGTGACCTCCTTTACTTTTAATGATTGCGTCGCATAATCGGGGTATCCTTGCAATTAATTTTAACAATGCTTCCGGAATTATTCGAGCTCGTGCTGCCTATAGTTTGTTCCACATGCCATCTGTTGAAGTTGAAGCAGTTTTACTTAGTTCCCGATCGACTTCTTCCCATAATAACTCGATGGGATTCAAGTCCGCGCTTTAAGGTGGCCATTTCATGATTGTTCAGTATCCATTTCTCTTTCAACTGTTCTAAATTTGCATTTTCCTCTAAAATGCGTTTGTATTGCTCTTTTCCCATTATGCCTTGAATTTTTACGAGATCACCTGCGGATGTACCTGCTAAACAACCCCAAATCATTACCGAACCACCGCAGTGTTTGACGGTAGAGACTGTGCATTGCTCTAGTGCACGTTCATCCACAGATCTTACAAACACTCGTCTTCGCGAACCGAAAGTCTCGAATTTAGATTCGTCGGTTCACAACACCTTGCTCCAATCTTGTACCGTCCAATTTCTAGGTTCACGTGCCCATTGTAACTTCTTTTTCTTATTAATTTGGCGAAGCAAGGGCTTTCCCAACGCAATTCGTCCGTGAAGGCCGGCTTTTTGCAGACGGCGTTTAACCGTGGATACGCTAATCGGCTTCGGAAGTACAGTATTGATTTCTGCGATGATTTCTGGAGCTGTTTTTCTTCTATTTCGCTTGCTGGACACCGCCATTGCAATATCTTGAGCTGATGTTGACGCCCTTGGTCTACCGCTTCTTACTTTATTTAGAAAACTGCCACTTTCACTGTATTTTTTGGTGCTATAATCAACAGTAAATGGATTTAAATTTAACTTTCTAACGTGGAACGATTGCTGATCGTAATTTAAAAATATTACTTCAAACGGCTTTATTATAGCTTCATGATTCATAGTAAAATTACCAACCGTTACATTTTTCCTGGAATTTCAAGAAATACGATCTTTGTTGTCGCTACTGCCTGCGCTTTATTGCGCGGTATTACCTCTCATACAGATAAAAGAAGTAAATAGAGCGATATTAATTAACGAATTTAAGTGAATCTTACTGATTATTAGCATACTATTCAATAATGCTGGAATGTATTTCCTAAGTACATTCTTTGTATGCAAAAATCTAAAATCCAAGGATGCCCAAATACTTATGAGCGGTAGTATACGTCCAATGTGCCATTAGTTTTCAATTTCTGCATTTTAGTCAATTGACTCCATAAAGCGCGCGGTGCTGATTATAGCTGAACATTATTAATATTACATTCCTTCGAACCATTTCGATTAATTCACATATCAACATTCCAGTTGTATTAGCTCAGTTAATATGGTTACCTTGCTTCATCTTAATTTGAAAATAGTATAATGACAGCCGCTTAACGTTATATTCCCATACCATACTTCAAATACACTCTGTATATTGGAGATCCTCTTCTAGAGAAATATTTTCTTTATCAAAAAACAGCTATGAATTAAAAACACATTGAAAATTATTTTTTTTCTTCGAGCAATTAGTGAAGAATGCACCCGCGAAAATATACTGCAAACAAATTCCTATCGACGGAAAAGCGGAACATTTTTTTTTAGACGGATGCTATGCACGAATTGAATCTGCAAGAACAATAAACATGTAGCTGCTATTAACGAGCAAGGTCAGCGTCGTCGTATCGGGGCGTTATTTTTAATACATCAGCTAGGCTGGCAATACTTTCGCAGAATCGGGCCGAATCGCGGAAACGATAGAAGAAAAGGAAAACTTCGCGCGTGTGACTGTTTATATGTACACGTCTAGAAAAATCAATTTTTAGATTACGGCTATCGGACGACATTCGCGATTTTCAAGGTTTGCGCGCGTGTCGTACAAAATAAATGGACGGCATTTAATCTAGTTTATGAAACGAATATACGGCGATGATATATTAGCCTTGTAAAAATTTGTTTTCCTTTCCTTTAATGTCATATTTGCTATATAATTTTAACCACCATATTTTTATTTGAGTTACGTAATTTTATAGTATCTGTTATACAATACAAGATTATTCAATATAAAACCCAGTTGTCCATTTTTTAAAAATATATCAATCCTATTAGAAAATATTCATGCATTTAGTACAATTTTATTAATTTTGGAAATAGTACGACGAAATTCACTTGGAGCCTTATATTCCTGATGTGCATTCCTAGTTTTAAAGTTGATCATTGATCTAAACACATACTGCGTTTTGGGCTTTGAATTTGATAAAGACTTTGCTGTATTTTTTTAAACAATTTAGACCGTTTAGGAAAATTAAAGTCACGTTGCATCATAGTTCTGTGGGGTACCTAAACGATATATGCGACTAAAGGCCGTTTTTTTTTTAATTCAATCCCAACAAAAAAGAATTCCACAAGACAAATCTGAATAGTTAATAAACAGCCATCTAATACCCATCCACCTGCGCAATGTCAACCCCTACTCCACAAACAATTGAAAAAAATTCCAGCATATTTTTCTTAATAAAAAGTATTACTTTCTATTTAAAACACCATAAATGAAGTAGCCCGTTTAGAATTAATTAGACCATGGAAATAATATTAGCCACCTAATCTGTCAAAATATTCCATTCTGCATCGGTTTAGCACATTATTGAATATAAATACAGTCCTATATTGTACTCTTCGTTTCCAGATTGGGAACGCGTCGTTGCCGTAGCTTCTGTCGACGTTTCGTCCACTCTTATGGAACATCTTCAGGGCTGTTACCGCACACTGACTTAGTCAGTATTATTGACGACCGCAGAAACCTATCTACCAAAGTTTTATTTTGGGTTATTACTAAAAAAACTCGATCCCATGCTTCCTCCACGATTTTCTCCTCTTTCCAGAGACGGACAATTAGCCCGTTACTCGTAGATAACGTCTCGAATTCAGATCACTCTACATCAGCGTGGAGGCTGGTCCTGCGGCTCGTCTACCGTACGGGCCAGAAGTTAATTGGGGGTGTTTCCTGCTCGTTCTAGCGCGCTCTTAGACAGCTCGCGTATATGTTCTAGTAATGATACTATTTCGTGGTCCCCACGCAATTGTGTTTCTAACAAACCAAGGGATAAGCCTTACGATCATGTTTTGGAGGACTTCCAGTTTGTGTAGATTACTTGTCGCGGCTGTCATCCATGACAATGAGCCATATGTGATAATGAGGCTTCAACAAGATTTATAAATGAACAGTTTAGTGTTTAGGTCGAGCGGGGAGCCTATGGCGAGACCAGCTATCAGAGCGCTTCTCGAAGAACTTCTCCCTGATGTGTTCTATATGCAACCGACACGTAAGGCGTTGGTCAAGCACTACATGTAGATAGTGGACCGAAGATCTCCAGGGAATATCTCCCCTTCGATGTTGATTCTCTCCGGATCAGATCTCCTTCTCCGTGTAAACCTAACAGATACACTTTTGCTACTGTCAACTACCAGTTTCCATTTCAGCCACTCCACCAAGTTATCAAGTGCCTCCTGAAGTCGCCTCACCACCAGGTCTTCGTTACTTCTTCGCGATGACGTGTAAATTGGTTTCTAGGCTTGGTTTTACTAATTACCACATCGTTTGTTACTACATAGCACCTCTTGAAAAAGATCTGCCGTACTCGTAGAAATAGGGGAACGTTGATAATATATGCTAAACATTAGAACTTGAGTAAGTAATACGAATGTCATCAATAGTTGAAAATCAAGGATATTTAGGAAAGTAACTTTTATCCTCAGTAAACAACAGATCTTATTCCGAAAATATGCAGGAAAAGCACGAAAGATGTCTCAAAATCAACATATATAGTTATTCCAATTTACAACATCCAAACAAAACACATAGTCATGATACCTAACCACATATTTGTAAAATAACAGAGGATACATCTTGTTAGTTGAAATTCTTTTTTCTAAATCACAGGCGAATATTTGCTTTAGAAGACCCACTTTGATTTGATGTGCCACGTTCTAATTGGTCCATCTCGAGAAAATTCTGGTTAAGATTGATCAATTTCGGAATCCTTTTGAAACAATACCATCTTACTTGCCACTATTGCGAAAATGCACCCCATTGACTATATCTCAATAAAAAATTACTATCTTGGAAATCCTAAAAGCAACTCAGGAGCTCTGTGAATGTTGATCCAATTTGGAACCTCAAAAGCATGGTCTAAATCACACCCATAACTGTTTTCCTCTTTCTAACCAGTAAGGTTCGAAAAACGCGTGCTACGGCAGAAGCGCCGAGAGGGGATTTAGGTCGATGCGCAGCCAGTGGAGAGTTGTCATTCGATAGGCGTGGAAGTGAATGGTCGTTCGATAATTATCGGTTTATCGGTGTGCATCTTTTAAAACATGGATCGTCGTAAGCGAGGTTTACCTTTAGCATCGCATGTGAATAAATATATTAGCCGTTTTCCTGGGTTGGAATATACATGTACATTCAGTGCAAAATTTGCAATATACAGTTGATAGGTCGCGATACATTTCACTGTTGACGACATATTAAAAGTAAATGTCATGTACTGAATTTAAGCAACAATATTCCGTACTGGGAGTTTCTGTATGATTTTATTTTTATGCTAAGTGTGTGCAACATCCCGCAACACCTATTGGAATAAATATGTTCCCTCGTGGAAACTACCAACCAATAGACAATTGCGATACAATTTACCACATTTGCAGGGTATAGTAAAAAACTGTGTAGTAGACGAGTTGAAAAACAAGAAAATTTGCGTAAGTGTAGATGAAACAACTGATGCACAGAAACACAGCGTGATTCATGTTGTAGCGCATCCTTTAAAACGTAATGATCTAGCAGCTTTCTTGTTATTAACCACTAAAGGGATTGAAAAAAGTGATGCTGAAACCGTTGTGAAGATTCGTTAAAAGAATTTTGTATCACAGGAGCCTAAGTCACAATGTTAGTTACTGATGGAGCTGCAACAATGCTGAAAATTTGTATGATGTTGAAAATATGCTTTCCGACTCTTCTTCACATAACATGTCTCATACACGCGTACCATCTCGTTGCAGAAACCATTCGAAAGAAGTATCCGATGGTGAATAATTTAATAACATCTACCAAAAAAGTGTTTGTGAAATTTTCCAAACATATCCGCGTTTTCAAACAATTGTGTCCGAAACTGCCACTCCCAGTGAATACCTCCTTCTTTAACCATTATAAATAGGTGACCTAACCTCGATGCAGTGGCTTGCCTAAAAATTTTTGATAACGCTGGCGCTGGTAGTACTATATACTAATTCCTCAATAATTTCTTTATATCGATTAATAAATATAATCCAGCTCCTTCCATCAAACATTTTCTAACGATGCAATTCTTCTGTATTTCAATCATTGAGCAAAAAGAACTACCATATGACGCAGTGAAATTTGTATTTCAATCGTGATTTAGAGAAAACTATACGCGCAGATACATTTTATTTATTTAAGAGAACGTAACAGTTCTAATTTAGGCTCTACATTTTCACCATTACAACATTATACGACATGAAATCGCAATTTCTAAGAATATGTATTTGAGATCTCGATAAAACGCTCTTTAACCGGGTTAAAATAGACAGACACAGCGAGAGATGTTTATGCGCGGCTTGCCTCCGCGGTAACAGACCCCATTTTGCTATATTTCTCCAATGCGTGTACCTTCTAATATATTCACAAGTAATTGCGTACAAAATATTCAATTAACCTACTGTGTACCTCTGCGTAACATAGAAATACGCAACCCGAAAAAGTTCTACAGAAAAGGAAGAAAAAGAAGACTAAGACAAGAAAATTTCACATGTCACCTATCACCGGTATATGCATAGAAAAAATCTTAAATGGCGTAATTTCTAAAGTAAAACATTTGTTCTCTAAGCGACATTTTGTATGTGTATCCGCTTTTTTCAATCCATTGTCTCTGTTCGAATTTCTGCTTTAACGGGAACAGAAGGATTAGAAAGTGTGGCATTCGCTGTGCATTTGGCCACTTCCTATAGTAGATTGTGTATGTTATTTGTAACTTTCGTCCTATCGCTTCTGACGGTGATCCTTGGGTAATAACTAGAGCAACTAGAGCTATTCAAACGCGTATTTACAGTATGTCGTAGAAAGATTAATTAGTTTGTTACGTAAATCTAAATAAACTGAGTAAAATTTTCATCATTTACAGTGTGATTTCAAACACAATATATTTTCTTGAACAATGTAAAAATTACTTGACCATTGTTATCAAAAAAAAAAATTAATACAGTCGTTTTAAATAAAACTCTTTAGAAAACAAAGAAAATCGTCAAAAAATATTTTTGAAGACATATTGACTTGTATACAGGAATCTTTTCAAATAAACTCTGAGAGTTGTTTAAAGTCTTCAAAGATTAGGTCTTAGGTCTTTTCGATTATTATAATGGTAAAAATCACTGGTTCAGTAGCGGTTATTACCGCTGCATTCTTGGTAAAAACCATAATCGACATTCTTTCTGAGTGCCTATCTGCCAGATTATCCCATCTCAAACCATAACAGCCATAACTAGAGCGGGCCAAGAGCGCCACGCGCCAGGTTCGCAATCAGGCTGCCGGGCGCATATATGTATGTAAACATAGGTAATTTAAATATGTAATTATTAGGACGAGGACCAAAACCACTGTCTATTACGTCGTGAAGACGCGCAAATATACACCTGCAGTTTAGGTGTTCGTTGATAAATAGGGCGCTCTATTCATCAACAAATGACGAGTCTGCAGATGTTACGTTTGCACCACTTCGTGGCATACTAGAAACAAGCGTCGGTGTGCTCGCTTTAGTGATTATGTCTAACGTAACTATTAAAAATAAACGGCCATTACCTACGAAAGTTAATAAATTTCTTAGTGAATTTGTGGATTTACACTACAATGGGAGTACAATTTTCTGTAAAGTTTGTAAAAAGAAACTACTGTGCTGGAGCAAACGTGATTGTGAAAGACATATAAATAGCGCACACCACAGAAATAAAAGAAATGGTGTGTCACAACAACGTCAATTTCAATTAGAATTGCTTTTAACGTTTATGGTATGTGGTCTACCACTTCGTATACTTGATAAAAAAGCATTTCGAAAATTCTGGGTACATACAATACCGAGTGGATACTACCATCTCGGACAGCGTTACGGAGAGATATTCCACGAATACGTGAGGACATTGAAAATCGAATTAAAGCCGAATTAAAAGATAAACAGCTGTGGCTATGTCTTGATGAGACGACAGTTGCAAAAAAAAAATTATCGTTTGAATAAAATGTGCTAGAACCAGCGTATTCAGTTTAGCGATCCTTTAAACCAATATTAGCACTTCTTTTATTACCACAAAGATTAAAAAGTGACTGAACAACGGCCGTGTGAGTCTCGAAACTTAAAAATTTTCAAGGAGTCAACAGTCAACTGGTTGTTCATGAGCGAGTGCTGCAACAATGTGTAAATTGCTTGACCTTAAAGAAAAGTGTTAGGACTCTTTTACATTACTGTAAGTACCATGCTGTACATCTTGTTGCACAAACCTATTCCTGAGGTTCCGAGGTGGAATGCATTAATACATCACCAAAAAAGTGTTTCTCAAAAATCCCTAAAATAGTGCAACTGCCACAGTTTACTCCTTCTTGTATTAAATAACCAACCGAGCAGCCCATTTTAACGCGTTGGGGAACTATATAAATTCCGCTATTTCTTTATATGACATTATCAAATAATCAATCCTTTATTTTTCGAATTCGTATTTCACATGCCGAATACATATGAGCAGGAAATTTAAGGATGTAGAGAAAATTACTCGCGATAATTTTCTGATTGAGAACACATTCTAAAGATTACATTTCAACATTACAAAGATTATACGCGAAAGCAAATTTCTAAAATTTTGGATCTCGATACGTTTTACGGTAAAATCAGTGACAAAGTCGTTGCGGCTCGAGTACGAATTGCTACCATGGTGTACCTCATATAAACAGAATTGCCAAAAACAAGTGACTATGTTTTGGGCGTAACAAGATCGCAACGAAAAGTTTTACAGAAAAGAAGAAAGAAGACTAAGACAAGAATTTGCCGATGCACCCATCGCGATTGCTAGAAAAATCTTAAATGGAAATTTTAAAGTACGCCTTGTTCTTAAGCCTTTGGTAGTGTACGTGTTAACGTCCGTTGTTTTGTTTACGGAAGAAATTAAGAACATTTTGTCATTCGGCAACATCCTCACAGAGATTGTTGAGAATTTTGTCTACGCTTGACGGTGTCCTTGTTAAAACAAGCACTAGACTCACGCAGTATTTACAGTATGCGTAGAAGATTAATTATTCTTGTTACAGTACAATCTAATAAACAGAGTAAAATAAGCGTTCAGTTTCAGTTATTTCCTTATTCTCCAATTTAAAAATTTACTGCTTTTTCAATCAAAAAAAAATCATAAGTGAAAATAAAAACTCAGACGACAATGTCAAAATATTTTAAGACTTTAATTATCCCAGAATCTTTTAATACTCAGATTTTTTAAGTTTAAATAGTCTTGGTACTTTTCGAATTATATTGTGTAAACTAAACATTTCGGCTATTACAATAGCTGCCGTTGCGTAACTATTCGAATTCTGTTCGAGTGCGCAATTATCCCCACCATAAGCCATAACCTTCACAGCTTCTGCCTACATACGAAGATAGTCTGGAAAGTTTCGAGCCACAAAATAAAGATAGCGTTACTTGTCAAAAATATTCTGGTAATATATGTACGCATGCGTTGAAAATACTTTTGAAAATTTCAGCCATGTTAGACGCTCAGTTGTTGTTTAACAGTCATTTGTGTCAGTGGATGTTAGTGTTTCTGTAAAAATGGAAAAAATGGAATATCGAGCCGTTATCGAATTCTTCCATTTGAAAGGTAATACGCAAAAAAAACTGATAAATGCACCAATATACAAATCAAGATTTGGAGAACGACCTGTTGGTGACCGTAGCTTTGAAGAAGTTGCGAGCACCCATCTTACAGTTCAAATTTGGCACCAAGTGATCGGCTTTTCGTTTCAAAAACTTAGGAGGGCAAGATTTGTCTACTTTATCTGTTATAAGGTTTTATTCATTCAAATTATATAACTTAATTTGTATAAGTAAAACCCCGAGTTTTTGCTACACCCTGTAAAATACGTTCCTCGAAGAATATTTAGCAACGAGGCAATGCCGTATTGCTTCTAATACTCTTGAGTCATAGAGTTGTGTGGCTAATCAAGTCAATAACGATATACATATCTAAGTACAGTACAGACTCTTTAATCCGAGCTCACCTTAATTCGAACTAACGTAGTTCAAATCGATGGTCCAAACAAGACTATAATTCGAATAAAGTGTGGTTTAACGAACGTCGTTCGGATTGTAGTCGGCTGACAAAATAAAAGTACCGCTAGAAACAACGCACGATTAGCTTAATGTAAGTAATTCCCCGGCCGTTTCTGGGAAATCCCTTTTATAAGCCGAAAGTATCGTTCTTTGTTGGAATATCACTACCGTGCAAACATGTCGCAAAAAAGAAGACACCACACGTTAACCCTATTGCAAAAAGTAGAAATTCTAAATAAATTAGATGAAGGTGAATCGGCATCCCAATTATCTAAAATTTATAACGTCGGAAAATCTACTATTACGGATATTAAGAAACATAAAAAGGAAATTTTTAATTTTGTCACTTCTACTTCTGAAAACGGACCTGGAGGAAGAAAAACTCTGAAATCATGTGAACATCCTAATATGGAAAGCGCCTTTATATCAGATTTTTTTCTGTGAAGCTACGTATTAAGGACTTTAACGGAAGTTGTGGGTGGTTGCAGAAGTTCAAAAAGAGATATGGAATTCGCCAATTAAGTGTATCGGAAGAAAAGCTGTCTAGTGATTTTAGTGTAGTAGAACCCTTTAAATTAAAATTATTAAAAACAATTGAGAGATTAGGCCTAACTTCTAATCAAATTTACAGTGCAGATGAGAATGGGCTTTTTTGCAGGGTGTTGCCCAAAAAAACGTTTGTTAATAAATCTGAAGCATCGGCACCCGGAAGAAAATTAAGTAAAGAAAGGATAACTTTCATGCCATGTGCAAACGCATCAGGAAGTCACAAACTACCGTTATTCGTTTTGGGAAAGTCAAAAACGCCACGTGTTTTTCGTAACTGCCAGTTACCAGTTATTTATAAGGGAGTAAAAAAAGCTTGGGAGACAAAGGATCCATTTAAAGACTGGTTTTATTCGCGCTTTGTGCCGTCGGTCAAAATGGAGGAATTGGGATTACCTAAGCTGTGTTACTTTTAGATAATGTTCCTGGCCATCCCGATGCTTTAGAATTAATGAGTGTTGATAAATAAATTTCCGTCATGTACCTTCCACCAAATTGTACATCGATTCTGCGGCCCATGGATCAACATGTGATTCAAGCTATTAAACTTGATTATCGCAAGAAACTTCTCTCATAAATTGTTGAATCTAATGATGACATTGCACAAATCTTAAAGGCAATATTTTTAAAAGACGTAGTATTTTTGTTCGACGAAGCCTGGCAAAGAGTAAAAACTGAGCTGTTGAGAAACTCCTGGAAAAATATTTGTCCTAACTTACCTACTGAATAAAAAGATGTCGATTTAGCAATGAACGATGACCAGACTGAAGAAGACTATAATGATGAAGATGATTTACCTTTAAGCACATTCCTTCCATCGAATAAAATTCAAACTAATGAGCTAGCTGAAATCAAGAATATGTTTGGGAAAATTGGTGAAGCTGCGTCAGACCAGGATGTAAAGGAATGGGTACAAGGGTAAAATGAAGATGGAGCATTTCTCACTGAAGAAGAAATAATTGATGAAGTCGCTTCTCATTCAGAAAATTAAGAGAACGTTGATAATCAAGAAAGCGATGAAGAAATGCCAACAGTTAAGCTTATGGCGCATGAAGAAGCTGTGAAATGTTTCGCCATGTTTCAAATGGGCTTGTGAAAATAATTTAGCTTCTCAACAAGTAACATTGCTCCGCACACTGCCGTCGGAATGCATTAAAAAAGAAATTGCTACCAAAAAACAAACACGTATCACCGATTTCTTTTTTGATCATTGAAATGTATATTTTAATTTGTTTTTCTTTTTTATTTTTAATAAATATCTTTCAAGATAACTTTTTTGTTTTATTGTTAGTTTTTTTCTTTACTTTTCAGTAACACATAAAACCTAAATGTATTCAATATCCAGTAACCCGAAAATGGCAATCCGAACTTATCTGTTTAAACCCGTGTTATTAGGATTAAGTTTGCCGATTATATAAACAAAGTTCGTTGTAAACGTTTTTATTTATATAATATATAAAACAAAAACTCAACACCCCTTGCTTTTATGACAGCAGCAATTCTTTTTGGCATGCTTGCTATACACCTGCTGCAACGTCTTTAAGGTGAGCATTATTTTGCCAGCTATTTGTTATGTTTGCTTTCAAAACGTCAACTGTTGTATTGGGAGATGCATAAACTGTACGTTTTAAAGAATTCCAAACATTTTCGATTGGATTCAGGTCGGGGGAATTGTCTGGCCATGGCAATATCTTCAGTTTTCTTGCTGAAAACATATTTAGAGTTGTTTTGCCCTGTGGCACGGTGCACCATCTTGCATAAATGTGTAAGAGTAATTTTCAGGGTCTAAAGATGTCATATACGGGATTAAGATTGATTCCATAACTTCCTTATATTGAATTTGATTCATGGTACCCGTTACAAAATAGCGCGGTCCAAGCCCTTCCCCTGAGATACAGGACCAAATCATGATTGCCGGTGGATGTTTCACTGTTTTTACCACCGCGCTTTCATCATATCATTCCGTTTCCTTCTTCTAACGAAACGAGCAACTTCAGTTACAGCCTCTAGTCGTGACTCGTCACTAAAAACAACCTTTAGAAACAGAAATTTTCATTACATTTTCGAATTTACTAAAAATGTTCCAAATTTTGAAAATATACATAAAATATTGATACATACCTTTTTCCAATTCTCAACAGTAAAATGCCGATGCTGTTGCGCCCACTGCAATCTTGCCTATTTCATCCTTAAAGTAAGTTTCGGTTTTTTTGCAGGGTGTCTACTTCTGATATTGGCTTCATATAAGCGCGATTTTAATGTTCGATCTGATATTTTTATATTATCAGCCTGTAATATACGCTGAAGTTCTTTAATGCACAGTTGCCTGTTTTCTAATGCTCTTTTTATCATAATTCTGTCTTCCCATGGCGAAGTTTTGCGAATACCGCGACAATGAGAACGACCACTTGAAGTCGCTGGTAAATTTTCTTTCTTTAACATCGCTACCCTGTTTGATGAGAAACTCGTTCTCTTCTGGCTATTTCCCGATGCGAATACAGCCCCGTCTCTAATAACACTCGAATTCTTGTTTTTTTCTCATTTGAAATGTCTTTACGTTTGCCCATTTCACAAAATTTATCAATAAAAAAAGAAAACTAAACGTCACGAAATTTCAATTTAATTACGCTAAAACAATATGTAAAACGAATATTATAGCACGAAAATATAATACTTGCACTTTACACCATCAAAACTACACGTAAACTAACTTGAAGCAGGTAAAGCCAGTCACCGATTACCGACCCTAAACGTACCTTGGATAGAAAGGAATGTTTGGTGGGGGTTATAACAACGAGAATTTTGTACTTACTTAAGAGGATTATCTCAAATACAATTAAAAACATTTTATTGCGGAAAATATTTAGAAATTTTGGTTATTGTAATATTAATAGCAAATATTTGTATAAAATCAAAGTGGCCCTAATTCGATTGCACGGTACTGTACACCACACAATTATTTCTCAAATTTTTACCGGTTTTCCTTCGTCTCCGGATTAAATCACTACAGGTTCATTAATTTAATGAACGACTGAAAATCTAAATGAGTTCACGTCCTAATGAGCGAAGTGCTGACCTGACCAAGCATTATTCGACACCAATCAAGTATTAATACATATTTCCCAGTAACGGGCCGAGTCAAGCAAGTTCAGTGCCTCGCAGGTTGGAGTCAGCGAAACAATGACCACTAGCAAAAAGGAGATTCCCCTCTACTGTGAAGAGTTCACGTTGCCTAAGCAAGATGCGTACCAATACGGAATATTTTGTTAATCTAATTCTGAGCAACGCTCCTTCTGCGTAATAAAGATTCTTGATAATTTAATTAGCGCTAGCGCCAACGAACATTTCTTTTCAATACGCATAGTCCCATTGGTTTGATAATTTGTTGAAGTTTCTATTACCATTGGACACGCGTCTATATATTATTATTTTATGATAATTAGTGTTAAAATAGAATACTGTTAACGAAATTGGTATTTTTGAATTGAAAATTTTGCAAAATTTGAACTGTGATATGCTTTAGAAAGTGTCTGCGACTTACAAGCCTGGTTAATCTAATTCACTATAAATATTTCTCTATATGTTGTTACGGTAATTATTCAAAGGTCATTTATTTTCTTTTACTCACGTTTGAAAGCATATTCTGTTGACATTTTAGTTGTATTTAATTGCATTGTTGCGAGACGAAGCAATGTTGGTGACCTCTTCCTTCCAGTTTCCCCAGATCCATTTTCCCTCCCTGTCGTACACACGTCGGCAAGAAATATTTTTGTTAAAAACAAGAGTCCAGTAAACAACTTTTAGTGCGAGAAACTAAATTCCCCAACGGAAAGTTCAATTATATTTCTTCACTTCAAAATTATGTAATTGTATTGCATATGCATTCATTAAAGTATAATGGTAACCATTCTAATTTACCGTCCGGCAATTTCGATATAATCATCTTCATCGAAGCGAAAGCTATTTTTCATGGATTTTGAAAATAGCAAGGATGTAATTTGATTTTTATTCAAATAGTAAACTGTGGATATGAATTGGAAAACAAAATGAGATGTGATAAACAAGTTTCGACAACAAGACTTATTTCAAAATTGCTCGATAACATTTAAAAAGTTTCAAGTTAATATGAATCTATTTCAACTATAAAGTTATAATTAGTCTGGGTAAACAGCGGTAATAGTCAGTGTAGTAGATGTGTGGTGCGGAGTCGGCGATTATTTATTTCACGCGTTCACAGCGTCAGTACTAAATCGATGCTGTATGCGAGTAGTTCTGTGTATATGTAGGCTGTCGTAACTTATTTCGTAATTGTACGCTTATGTTTGCTTTAAAAATGTCGCAGTTAGGTACGTCGCGAAACGAACAATGGCAGACACAGTTAAAAACTTTATAGTGGACATGCCGGACTTAATTTTTGATGCTGCTAAAATTCAATTGTCCTTAATGTTTGGTAAGAAAGCCCGTACATCGGCAGCATTCTTATGTAAAAAGTGGCATACGAGACCAAGAAAAATTTACATTTGATTTATGTGTTACTTTTATTTTATGTAATCTATCGTTTCGTTTACTAGACACAGAAGCATTTGTCACCTTCTGGAATAAATATGCGGGCTGTAAATTACCTAGTCGGACATCGATACGAAATGTAGTGCCATTTGCTCGTAAATATATAGGAAAAAGAATGAAAACGGAATTGAAAGATAAAAAACTGTGGTTGTGTGTGGACGAAACAACAGATCGTCAAAAACAGTCTGTGGTTAATGTAATGGTACGTACTATACAATGGAACTACATCGACTGTCATCCTCCTTCTTACTTGCTTCCAAGAGAATTATAAATTGTACTGTCGATGAGATTTTAAAGGTGGTGTTGAACTCATTGAACAAATTTGAAGTTTCAACTAAGCAACTTTTAATGTTTATGAGTGATGGTGCCGCAAACATGCGTTCTTTGGGCCGATCTCTGAAAGGACACAGTGGTAACTTCTTACATGTAACGTGTAAAATCCATACTCTAAATCTTGCGGCACAAACGATTCCTAAATGTTCTCCACTAGTAAATGCATTGATTGCTAATACAAAGGCAGTGTTTTTAAAGTCCCCGAAACGTAGCCGACTATTTCACAAACTCTGTCCTGATTTACCTGAACCACCACAGCCGATTGTTACACGTTGGGGAACATGGTTGCAGGCTGCGTTTTATTACAACAAATATTTTGATCAAGTAAAGACGTTTTCAAATTCAATCCGACAGAAGCTGCAACAATCAAGAAAAGCCAGGAAATATTTCAAGATAGTCAGGTTAAAAGAGATTTACAAACTATTCACAACAATTACTTCGGACTAGCGGGGGGAATAGAAAAATTAGAAATTGTATCGATGTCGCTAGAGGATTCTGTTCAAATTGTGAATGATGTTCACGCGCAGTTATGCGCTGTAGAAGGCGAAACAAATTGGTGTGTAATACGAAAATTTGAAAGTGTTTTAGAGAGGCTCCGATTTTCTTATATTAAGATAAATTTGTGAAGGTGCGTGTGAAGATGCATTAAGTTGTTTCAAAGATTATTTTAAATATGCAAATATAACATCGCTAGATGTCGAACGGTCGTTTTCGGCATTAAAAACATTTATTCCGCACGTCGTACTCACTTGACTGAAACAGCTGTGGAAACATATCTAATGATTCAAATATTACGTTACATTTTGATTCACGAAGACTTTTCGTAGTGTTTGCCGTTTATACACTTTTTTTTCTTTATGCGCTCGCCACGCCTCTGGCTGTTACCGCATATTTGCTCAGGTTAATCATCATTAAATAAATCTATTTGGATCTTCCATGATCAAAATTATTAACCACAAAGCAAGATTTGAAGAAAGAAATATTTGATTTTGAATCGGGTGCAATTTCGATCCAAGACATTGAACTTTTCACTGAAGAACTACAGTGAGAAGGATTGAATTCATTATTTGGCTAAATAAACAAATAGATGCAAAACGAATTCAAAGAATTCAATTAATTAAAATAAATTCATAATTAGCTATCGAGTAGGGATTGATTTAGGTATTTGTTAAAACTTCATAAATCTTGTCAAAAAATAAATATATTTTTTTTAATTCAATAAACTGTAAATTGGCATTCAAAATTGTTTAATTTCTATTAAATTCTCTTCGCAAAATAAAACTAAGTGAGATCCCCCACATTAAATATTAAAAAAAAAACAGTACCCCAGAGAAATTAAACATTTATAATTCCGAGTCTAATTGCAATATTGTAATACCTTTTCATTGAAAGATCATTAAAGCAAAAGTGGGTACTAAGCTGATATACAACAGCTCTTGTTTTGTGTCAATGAACTTGAGCGCGAGTAAAAAAAATCGAGTAAAAAAATAATATGTAAATAAACCAGATTCTAAAAAGAAAAAACGTATACCAGTTGTATATGAATGTATTTGTGTTATGCAATCATATGGGTCATCACTTCTTACTTGTGTCGCAATAAACGAAAGATTTTCACGATTGGATATTACGCATTGACAAACATAAAAAGCTTGTTCACTTTTCGTCAGTGTCCATAGGTATAGTGACTTAACTTTTACTGAAAGCAGTATTGATAGAAAGTTTTAATAAATTATGTACCTATTTATTTCGTTTTTATAATGTGAAATGAGAATCACAGACGGAGTTTTAACTTATGCTAACCATTTTAAAGAAGTTTGATTGATATTAAGTTGCAATGCAAATAAAGAGTATTTGCCATTGTAAGTTGAAACTTGACTACACCAATTATAATTTATTTGACTTACTTTATTATTTCTTTTACCTCTTGTTCCCACTTTTTAGCGCGATTTGCCGAAAGCCAGGGCAGAATTCCAATATGTGAACATCTATGGTACACTATACGAGGTAGGCGCCATAAATTCTCGGCCTGATATAAATGAAATACACTTGGTATAATATAATTTTTATTTTTCAATATAATCTCCCCTAACTGCAATACATTTATTACAATGATCAATTAATAATTCTATACCCTTGTAAAAATAGACTAAAGCTTTTCCCTGAAAATGTTACATCACAGCTGCTTGCAACTCACTATCGTCCTTAAAACGATGTCCATCGATTCCTTTTTGGATAGAGGATTATAATGCAGAACCATTGTTTAATTCTCTGTGACAATGGACTCCAAAATCGGTTTCGCGTCGTCTCCGCACATGTTTAAAGACGAGCGCACACATTCAACCCGACGTTCACGATGGAGAGCAGAAAGAAGATGTGGTACTCATCTTGCACTAGTCTTATTCATACCCAAATGGTTATGGAGAATTCCGCGAATACTTGTTCCAGAAATGTTAGACATCACTGCTAATTTCTTCACTCTCAAACGGCGGTATCTGCTAATACCATTTCTTCAATCATTGAAATGTGTTGAGATGTTATCAGTTCAATTGGCCGACTGGGGCGCTCATAATCTTCAAGGAATTCTTGTCCCAAAACGGAAACATTTTGTCCACTTTTTACAGTGGAATATGGAGGAGATAAATCACCATAAACGCCGTCCAAACGTTGTTAAACGTGATTAGGCGTATGCCTTTCTTTTGTTAAAAATTTAATGACCGCGCCATGCTCAATTTTCGTTATCTGAGACATTTTCATGCACTCGTTACGTTATCCGGCTGGCTACTAAAAACTACTAGTCTTCGAGCCGTAATATATGTAGTGTAGACCTTGCATATGTGCAACTATGACGCAACAGAGTTTGAACACGCTAGAACCTGTATAAGTCTGTCAGGCCGAGAATTTATGGCACCTACCTCGTACCTCCTTAAATATTCAATGAGAATTTGGCACTTTAAGGACTTATGTAAAACTTTAACGGCACAGCAATATGCATCAAGATGGGTTTACATAACCATGGCTTTAGTGGCGCTAGTGGTACCGCCAGTCTTACTTACACAAGAGTTTACACTATTTGTTTCGCAAATATAAATTTTGACGACGATTTGATCTATAAGCTGGTTTTAAACAACGAAACTTCTCCTACACTCCCTCTATTGCATCAAATGAAAACTAATAAGCAGTCATCTCACATGTAAGCTCTTATTATGAGATGGAAGATTTTGTTTTATTAGGTTTCATATTTTCTCAATCCATTCATTCAGTATTTGTGTATTGAGCCAAAACGACGAAGAAAAAATCGGAAAAAAACTTTCTTCGTTCACTTTGTTTACTATTATAAAGAATGAAGTTATGTATAGGTTTGCTCTTATGCGGTCGTTGTCAATAGTTTAGAGAAATTCATCATCGAACACCTGCTGCTTAAGTCAGCAGTTTATCGAAATCGGTGTAAACTGCAGGTTGCCGAAATGCAAATGCTTCCAGGCCTAAAACTGAAACCAAACGCAGGATTCATGCAATTAGCAGCATTCAAAGCTGCCATGTTAACAATGTAGAACAACAATGTATTCTAAGCTTAGCATAGAAAGAGGGCGTCTAGAAGAAAAATCTCTTTATTATTTTTCAATATAATCTCCTACTATTTTAATTCACTTTTTAGATTAACTAACGCTTCAATACTACTATAAAAATACGATGGCTGTTTGTGCTCAAAATGCTCTAAAACCGACTCATGGATCTCTGCATCGAGGTTAATTTTTCTCCCTCTTAGTTACAATTTTAATTTTTAAAATAAAAAATAATCACTTGGGGCAAGGTCGGGGCTGTACGGTAGGTGACCGAGTTCCTAGAATCCGCACTGCAGCATTGTTGTGCAAGAGTCAGACACTTCGTCCCACCTTTCCTCGGCGTTTCTCGACGATGATATATAGCGTTTACTTTAAAACCGATTAAGAACGTTACCCCAAAAAATTGTAGCTATCACCGTTTTTGTCACCTTGGCCTGTTTAGGGATGGGTTCGCCTTTCTGATATCACTCCATCGCTTCTCTTTTAGTCACTACTTGGTCGTGTTATCGGCGTCGTACAGCTCGAGAAACTTTTGGCCACATCCGATACCTTGGTCCTTCTGAACCGCGCTGAGCAATTTTGGGACCCATCTTGCGCTAATTTTTGTCATACCTAAATGCTCATACGGAGTTTTTGAAATCTCTGTTTGTTCCACTATCTCCTTAACCTTCAGCTATCGATCATTCAATACGACTTCCTGGACCAATTTGATGTTTTCTAGTGTCACTACCTCCATCACGTCTTCAAGAGAGTCTTTTGAAAATAATAAGTTATTATTTGAGTGTTAACGAAAGATAGATCTGACAAATGGTAGCATTTGTTTTTGATTACCTTCTTACTAGATACCTAAGGATCGGAATACGTGGACCACACCTCGTACATATTATTTCTTATTAAATAAAGAAGTAACATAAAAAATTATATCGTTATACAAGATTTTGGATTATGTTTAATAATGTAGAACAAGAATTTTCGAAATACAAGTCGGGAGAATTAACCATTAAATACACAATTTTGTTTTGGTAATTCAAAATCTGGAAAACACTTCTTGCGCATTTAAATACAATCTTCTGAAGAGCAAATAAATACTCCCGTTTTCAAAACACCAATAATGCCGCGATGAAACACTTTTACATACATGTATCAGTTAAGTTGAATAAATGCGTGCACTATGAGGATGCGCGCACGTCGTTTGTTCGTCCGATATGTTTGTATGTGCGTATATGTCGATATGATAAGGAAACACAGTTATTTGGAAGATGGTCGGGAGGAGAGCTTATTGAAGGTCACAGCCGGTGCATTGCTCTTCGAGCCTCTAGAAAAACTGTGGAGGTCAACATACTGTAGACAATCCCGGCAGTCAACAACCCAACCGGCCAACAACTATACATAATACTCACTAAAACTACTCTAAACGCGACGTTTTGTCGATTCCCCATGCGATAATGATACATTTGCGTGGAGCACGGGCGTTCGTCATCCGAAGAACCAGAACCGCTCGGAAGATGCGGTTCGGCACGGCGATGAAGTAGAAGAAGGAAAGAAAAGTATGTGTACATGTATACATATAGATATAAGTAGGTAGGAGAAAAAATCGCAAGCGAACACAAGCGCTCGAGGTGATCACCTCGGCAGAAGCGGAGCAAATCGACTGCGGAGGCAACAAATTTGCGAATCGGTCGTTTCGACATTGTTTCTCTCCCTGTGTGCGCCAAGTTTCTTTTTCCGATAAACCGTGACTAAAATGTTATGTTAGGGTATTGGCGATTAAAAAAGAATTAAGGAAGGATTTTATATAATCTACTTAACCAAAATATAATAAATAGACCTTTTAGAAGGCTCCTATAGCTCCTAACTATAGCTGCTATTAGTTGTTATTTTATTATTTATATTTACCTCAGAAAAGCAAGTTTTCACTGAAAGGGACGTGATTTAAAGATTATGCACTGGTTATTTTAGATTCAGAAGAAAAGATTGCAACTATTGCTGCTCAAATTTAATAAAACATTTAGAGAGATGAAAAGTCTTCAAATTTTCATCAAAAAACCATCTCAAAACCGAAGAGAAGCGCCACTACAATTAGATATTTCCCGTTAAACTATATCATTCATGACTGCTCTTGGTTTTGCAATAAAGACGGTTGTGATCTCGAAATTATGCACTCAGCGACTGAATTACAATAGTTTTGGTTGAAAATCTTATGGGCAAATAAGGCAACCTTTAGCTTAAATTGATAAATGTATTAATTAGCCAAGAATTTAACGTTCGTTGGATCTCTAAATGGCACAACAATTGGTCTAGTAGTCTTACAGGTCCATGTACTTTTAAGGGACTGTTGCTGGTAGCCATAACGAATTCTTATCCGAGAACGATAGAACAGTTCAATATTTTTCAGTATCCAAAGAAGTTGGCAGCAAAATTGAGCTTTTCTACATTATATATATTATACGTAAATACTTGGATGCAATTCTTGACGAATAGAATGATCGTCATGGAACGTTGGATTGGCCTCCGAGTACCAATCAGATTAACAACGACAACGAATTAATTCAAAGTATTTGTTCCTTGTATTGACCATGAGGATCATTCTCCCGAAAATTATCGGTATTCTTTCCCTCATAGTTCCATTATAATAACTGATTTTGCTCATATTTGTAGAGCACCGGACAAAATCATCATCCCTCTTTTACATATCAAGCTAGGCCGCATCAAAAATTAAAGCCATGAATAAGAATTGACCCGCATTCAAGTACCTGCATGAAAAATTCCCTCGGCTTAGTGAAGCCAAAATTAAAGATGGTGTTTTGATGGGGCCTCAAGTTAAACAACTCTTCAGAGATCCCAACTTTGAAAAACTTCTTCAAAGTAAAGAAATACAGGTTTGGGATGCGTTCTGTCAAGTGGCAGAAAACTTCCTTGGGAATGAGATGGCCGAAAACTACAATTGATATAAGACGTGTTGGCACTATTTCATGAATTCAGCTGCAATATGCCCTTAAAGAACCGCTTACTTTACTCACTTGAATTTCTTCCCTAATAACTGCAAGGCATGCCAGTGATGAGCACGGCGAACGTTTTCATCAGGACATTAAATAGTCCACGTCAATGCTGGATAAGTATTGTTGGACGCTCATCAGAGATACTCGCCTCGTCAATTACAATCATGTATTATAATATTTACAAATATACATTTTTTTTCTTGAAAATGCGTACTTATTACAAAGAAACCATAGCCAATTCAGCCTTTTCTTAGTCATAATCGTGTTGAGCACATTGAATTCAATGAGAAATAATTATTTTAATCTCAGAAGCATAAACTTCGAAATTCTGTTGCCACAAAAATCAACCCCGTCCCGCCAAATCGATAAGTTGACGTTTTGAGGGCCCCTCTTTTTTTCTAGTTTTTCTTTCAGTATTGAATCAAAAGTCATTCACAAATAAACCATTAAAACATGAAAAGATGATCGTCCAAGGTAAATTTTTTGCCAAAAAATTTGGCTTTCAATAGATGGTGATAAAAACGCTAACTATAGCCAATTAAACGTAACCAAAACAGAAGTTTGAAAAAACTCACATAACGATTAAAGAGAAGAAATGTTTTCATGTTGGAATGCCCAAATTGTTTATTTTAAGGAAAAAAATTTGAGGAAAAAGATTTTTCTGCCCAGATAAGAATCAAGATTCAACGCTGCGCAAGTGTCACCAAATCGATGGTAAAATACCTCTTTCTAATTGAATAGAGGGAGAAAATAGTGATGTAATGCATCCAGCATTTTAACTTACTAAACTGTAGTTAAACATCCACATGTCCATCTTTTTTTCTTATTCAATAAGTAACCTTTTCCTGCCTAATAGGTTTCGTTAAATCAAGACTTCCGTTGAGCTATAATTCGAGACTGACTGGGTTTCATTTTCGAACAGGCATTCCGTTTCAAGTTGGGCTGAGATACAAAGGATTTAAATAATATCAACGCATTTGACTTGATAGGGAAGTTTTAACTGAAGATAATAATTCAAATCATTCAAGTTATTCGAGTCAATGGAGTATTTGACTCGTAATACGAGGATAACGTTTTAAGTTTTCATCAACGACCACTAGATGGCGCTATTGAGATTTGACATTACTATTTTCGTAAAATCTGACATTTGTTATTGTTGAAACAGCGACAGTAAAGGAATCGGTAGAGTAGTTTGTTTTTAGTGAGCGTAAAAAAAAGCAATTTTGTGAAAAAATGGAAATTCTATGTGAAGGTTGTCGTTGGATGATTTTTTACGATTTTAGCAAAGGCCAGACACAACAATAATGCCTCGAATCGATTCGTTTAGCTTTTGGTAATGAACCACCATCAGAAAAGTCTGTTTACAACTGGTTTTCGGAATTTCGTCGTGGTCGTGTTTCCGTTAGTGATGACTTTCGTGAAGGTCGACCAAAATCGGCCGTTGTTCCAAAAAACATCGATGCTGTGCGCAGCATGATTGAAGAGAATCAGCATGTGACTTACCGTGGGATAGAGGCATCCCTAGGCATATTGGGGACTGAAATACATTCGATTTTGCAAGAACATTTAGGTTTTCGCATAATTTGACCTAAGCACAAAAAAACGTTTGTGTCAATTGATGTAAGGAAATGCTCAAAAAATTCGACAGAGGAACTTTAAGATCCATATACAACATCGTAACAGGTGACGAAACTCGGATATATTCGCACATGCTGGAAACTAAGTAACAATCAACTGTCTGGGTGTCCCCAGATAAACCGACTTCAACAAAAGTCATTCGTCACGTGCTCACGTTCGTCACGTCGTTCGTTCACGAAGTACTTCCAAGACAATTGTTGCTTATTTCTTTCGTTGCACAGGACATGTCGCAAGCATTGCTTTGGTGGATCGAAGAACAGTAAATGCTGAATGGTGGTGCTGAATGAACAATAGACAATATTCATCATCATCCACTATGACAATGACTCACACGTCAAACAATTGCTTATTTGAAGTAGAAAAATATCGAATTAATGTCTCATTGCCATATTCACGTGATTTATCGCCTAACGACCTCTTTTTGTCCCCGAATGTTAAACAAAAATGCGTGGACAGCTATTTTTATCACCTCAAGAGACGGTTGAAAAATTCAAAAACCATGTTTTGGAGATACTGCCTTCAGAGTGGAAAAACTGTTTCAAGAATTGGTTCGAACGCATGCAAAAGTGTACAAATTTTCATGGTGAATATTTTCTTTCGTTGTTTTTGTAAAAACTTAAAAAGTATCCCCCGTATTGCTAACAAAAAGGTATCTCGATCAATAGTAAAATCTACAACAGATCAATTCAAAATTTAAGGAACATCTTCCAAAGAAAAACACTTTTAGGAAAAAACACAGTAATTAGAAAGTGTATAAGGCATGTTCAATCTAAAACGTTTTGCAAGAAGATTTACTACCGCTACCTCTTTACTACAATCGCCAGATTGACATCATGCGAATTGTTATAAAGAAAAGTATTATATATGTATATATACATAAGTGTATACATACCTTCAATATTTGTTAATAGAACGTTTTAATGAGAAATTACAACACCAAGACCGCTGTACAGCAAATGCATAAACATCTTCTCGCTCGTATATAGTTTTGGAATAATTTTAAAAACTTATATATGTAGTTCAGATTTTTACATTATATAAGAGTTCTTAGGGAGTGCGTTATGTAGAAAATGTTAATTTTAGGACAAGCAAAACGGCATGCACTTAATTAATATCATTTTGCAATCTAGCATCCCCCGCACACAAGCAATTTTGCCGACGGTTTATGATTTCAGCAATCACGTCTACATAAACCCACGGGCATGTGCATGGTATACTCTAACATGTTATTAACTTTCCAGTGGTTCTCGTCTCATCACACGCGCGCATGCATGTGCCACAAACAATAGCACGATGACATTTCAAGAGAGTTAATGGAACTCGGATAAGGCTTATACGATTAGCGACGATGACTAATGCACGACCAAATTAAATAGGATGCTGCCATTCGCAAATTGTTTCTGCTTTTATCTTGATTAATTTATCTGTTATTTATTCCAGTTTTAAAGTACCTACCATATACATAAGTAAAAACAAGTACAATACGCGGAGACAATTTGTTCGAAAGCAGTAACGAGAATGAAGAAATGAAATGCAAATCACCAATTATTGAAGATGCAGTCAATGAATCAGCAGGTACAGCAAGAATTGAACGTAATATTTACAATTTAATTTATGCGCAAAAAATTGTGAATGGGCGACAGATTTATTGATTGATTTAAGTGCTTGGCAGTACTACCAATTTCATAAAAAAAAAAATGTAATTACTGTAGCAGGAAGATTTGAAAACAAGGGATTACAAATGTAATTGCAAAATATATCAATAAAAAATGGGAAAAATTATTTAATATATGTTGTTGTTGTATTGTTGGGGGAGGCGACGGTTACGGAGTACACTTCGTACTTCTCGGTATCGATTACGATGATCATTGACCGACCCTACTAGAATTGGTGTTCCATCCACCATATTGATCAGATTTCGTTCCCTGTGATTTCTTTCTTTTCCGAAACAGAGGCCTATTTTGCAAAATTCAACACATCCTATTATTTGGATCGCTTAAAAAAGTTGGAGCATCCATGGATTAAGTGTAAGGAGATTATGTTGAGAAATAAATTTATTAAATGTAAAACAATTGAGTTCCATCCTCGTACATAATTTTCACAATCTGCGACCGAAATTCTATACTGTCCTAGTTTTCCTCAGGCTTTATATCGCGAAACAAAATATAGCTCACAAATAAATTCGTCAATAAAGGAAATACGCTATACAAACAAGAGCGTAGAAAGCGGAAACATAACAAAATATTGGGACAGCGTCTTCGGGCAAACGACATCATACGGATAGAAGAAATTGCAATGGAAAGAGACGTAAAACGGAGACAGAGACGTGGATAGCGAAGTTCCAATACGAGACATTTGCAAACTTTGAATCAGGAAAACTGCGGGCGGAAGTTGGTGCGAAGAAGGGATGTTTGATAGATTTTGTTGATTTTGTCGGATGGGATTTTCGAACAGAGGACAGCAAGTACTAGTTTTAATAAAACCTTGTACATTTTACGCTGACAAGGGAAGATTCCAAATAATCACCGATTGGATTGAAACCTCGTAGATTTGTAGAATCCATTGTCGCTTTACGTTTTGGAAACAAAGTCTCAAGTTTAAGGGATGAAAGCTACCCATGAAATTTCAAAGATTTTTGGGATTTTTGCAATTTACACCGCCATCAGGAATAAAAAAAAAATACATTATATATCTCTAAATACGTCGTCTATAGTTCTATCAAACTAGCGCAGATGAGATTTTTTGCCATCCCTACCACCATTCCACCCGCTTGCTAAGTGGGGATTGAACGAAAAAGGGGAAAATATACGCGGAAGTAATTTCTTGGAAATCTCATTTTCGCCTGCATACATACTTATTGTCCCCTCACCTCTAACTACCTCAAAAATAAATTAAAAGTAACTATAGTGCACGGTATGAAACTGTTTGTATGCCTATAATTTTATGTAATTCCTTGTAAAAACAACATCGAGACCCTAGAAACAACATCGAGACCCTAGAAAAACTTCAATCCAAAGTTCTTCGCGTGATCACCGACGCTCCATGGTATCTACATTCCTAATAACCTGATAACTAAGCCTGGCAGAATCGGATCAGTCGCATGGGCCGCATATTATACATAAAGAGTATATATGTGAAATGAAATTTCGAAGTCAATACCCTATGGTAAAAAATAAAAACTGACGCAATAAAAATGTCAAAGCGAATATGCATACGTTGAAAAGTTTTTATTGCCTTTATTTGTTTGAAGACGGCATTTGTCGTGTATGTAATGTAATAATCGTAAAAAGTAAAGAAAGTAGTTTCTTCAAAAATCTGTTGTACTTAATCCCGTAAATGTATGTATTTTTGTTTTTCAAAGGTAACGAATATATGTTGTATTTACATTGATTGATTTATAAGATTAAGGTTATGTTAATTTTAATACGCCAAATAAGAATAAATAATATAATATAATAAATAAACCTAACTTCTTAACAGCGTGGATAAGATTGACGAAACATTTGCATTATCAAGTATGTTTCCACATTTGTTCCGGGGAAGAATGTTCACTGTGATGAAAAAATTCTCCTATATTTCGAGAAAGACCGTTCAACATTTACGGAAGTAACCCAGACATAATTAAAATAATTTCGAATTTCGAACAACCGCCGTTTATTTTCTTTGCATACGCTAGACATACTTACAATACGTATACTCATATCTTCTTAATTACGAGTAACGCTGTGAAAGATGAGAAGAGAAACTGTTGCAATAAATCAATAATTTCATTCGCTGAGGTAACTCGTGCCGATTTATCTGCATACATACTTCGCGTCGTGGGCTGAGTAACCTTACTTCCAAGCTGGCGCAAAGCGTTCTGTGCCAGGCTTACTGATAATGGGCGATTTGAAAATTAAAACCGTTAAGGAGGAAATCAAAGACTTCACTGATAAATATGCAGAAAGACTAAACAACTATTCTAACCTCCTGACTACAAAGCTAATGAATGATCCAATCAGAGGACGAAGACTCAAGAGGTACAACCCCTCAGACCAACCTACCCGTTTTTAGAATGATTGCAATATCTCCCATGTTTAAATCTATTATCAAATCTTTTAATTATTATGATCGTAATTAAAATACAACAGAAAGGGACCTGCCACTGGGTAGTTTCCTATAAGACATTTATTCACATCACATAATTTACTTACTGTAATTTCTTTAGTATAGATTGTAATTAAAAGCAAATTAGAAATAATAATAATAACTATGGATATAATTTAATCTTGCATATTAACCATTCTTTCAATTTAAAAATAAAAATCCGGTTAAATCACATTTTCTTGATTTAAATTTTTCATTTTTATAACGCTCTGTACGGCTTTCCGCAAGTTTGATCAGTGTATTCAACATTCCAAAATAAGCAAAACAATTGATCAAGAATGCCTTTTTCCAAAAATTAAAAATAAGAAAAATTACAAGACTGGAGTACCCCATCCGAGGGTACGTTGCATAGACACTTTCGTTCTAATATTTTTGCCTGTCTAACTTTTTTATGAATCCCGTACCCAATTACATCTCTAATTAGTTAAAAACAAAATTATGTAATAATGTCGTAACAAGTTAATTGTCAAAAGCTATTAACATGTGATTCTCTTACCAGAAATCCAGTAATGTATACTTATTCTATCTGACTCAATAAGCTAGAGAAGGATCAAAAGATAGTTAACACAATTGCGTAAGTTTGGAGGTAAATTGAGTATTATAATGGGAGAGCACGAAATGAACACATGTAAATTGTATTATTTAATATCGAAGAAACTAATTGGGAAACAACAGTTATGAATCCAAGATAAAGGAAAAATTATTCACATGATTTTTTACAGCAAAAACGGTACACCGCTGAGTTGGGAGGAAACGACATATTTGTGTCTCACGTCAGCATATGGAAAATACTATGCGATACTGCTTCTATTACTTTAACTTCTTTGGTTGATTTCGATGTGGCGTCATAGTGAATGTTGTAAAACTCCAATTTTATTAAAATGTAGGTATAGTGTAAGTTTACCTATGAAGATATTTAATTATTTAGCTTGATCACAATTTTAAGATATCACTTTAAGTAGTCCACTCTGTACATAGTCGAGTTTACTAATGACCAATCTCACCATGTCTTAAATTATAAGTAATTCTTAAAGCACTAGGTATCATTTAAACAAGTAAATTTTACCCATGGTATACATTTAAGGCACCCTTATAACGCAGCCATTTTAATGATATCCTTAGATTAGCTAAAAAATGAAGTTTTTTTGTAATTTAAGTGTTATTTAGTTAAGTTAAAAATTAAGGTACTTCGATGAGATTGGCCATAATATGCACTTAATTTACTTAGTATACTTACTTGCAGATATCATTTCTTATAACAAAACGCCACGGCTGAGTATTGTAAATGTATGTATGTAGTAAAGGTAAAAATCATGATAAAGTTTCTTATTGTTGTATAAACAAAACAATAATTTAATCGCAAGAGAGTAAGAGTAAATAATTATGGTATCAATGTTAGAAAACTACTTCCAAATTTTTGATTGAAGGCTTTACTAAACAATTTTTTAACTAGTACACTAACGTATTTTGGTAATTTATCTTTACAAATACTTTGTATGATATTGGTTATATTTTTCCCGATGTTGACACAACATTAGTTATAGCATAATGGAGTAGATATATCAAATATTTTTTCCAATTCCTGTCAATAAAATGCTCATTTTATATATTAAATCCTATTATTAAAACAATAGTTTAGTCAAAAGGATGAATAAAATGTTTACAGCAACATTTTTTTCACACTGCTATTGACAACACGAATAAAGCCAACAAATTAAAATTCGAACTATGTACCTCAGAAATTTTCGTTGCTATGGATGGCTTGTTTATAAAACATGTAACACTTTACGTAAATTCTTCAATTTGCCGATTTAAGAGTCTGAAAGTGTTTGAAATGGCAGATAACCAAGAAGAAACAAAATGTTCTGAACCAAGCTGCGATTGCAGCATCCAATTTATTACCAGAGAAATCAAAATTAATTTACGAAAATGTTTTTCTGTTATCGGAGTCAAAAGTGCACAATACAACCTATCGGTATGAACACTTTTGCAAAAATACCACAAATGATAGCGAAATATATGAAATTACCAAATTATGATCTTTATACCGGGCACTGTTTTCGACGGACTTCCGCAAATTTACTAGCCAAGACAGGAGCTGACTTATTAACTCTTAAAAGGCACGGAGGGTGGAAGTCTTCTACAGTGGCAGAACACTACAGTCCCTGGCCATATTACTTGAAACATGTCATAAATCAACCCTTTTACCTGGAAATTCCCATCCTATTATAGTGATATTTTTTTGCTTTGAATAAATTAAAATACCAGAGAAATGATATTTAGAAGAGTAAAGTACATATATATAAATATTTCAGTTATCAACTTACATTTAGCGAGTTCACACTTTAGAGAATGCATCGATATTTTTTTAAATATTTCGTCATAACCGTATAGAAGCTAAGTTGTGGAGTATCGTGTGTTTTGTGTTGATATATCGTTATTGCAAAGGTAAAATTGTTATTCTATCTCTCTCTTAATAATTAATTATTTGGAATTTGAAAAAAATTGAAATATTTGGGGTGTTTTGTAGAAAATGCCCGGGAAAGATTTAACAATCAAACAAACATTCACAACGAGAAATTGCAAAATTACAGAAAGTATCTCCTTCTTCTGTATCGCGTTTAGCTAGAAACTTAAACGAAGGAGCTAGCACATCGACACAAAGACGGGCAAAGTGCGGTCGGAAAAGAAAAACTTCGAAGAGATCTGACCGTGAAATTGTTCATCAGGCTTTGAGCAACAGATTTGCTACGATTAAAATGATTCAAAAAAAATTACAAGAGAGAGGAATAGAGATTTCGAGCAGAACTGTCAGGCGCCGATTGCGCGAAAATCGCCTAATGGGCCGAAGACCTGTAAAAAAGCCGCGTTTAACAGAAAAAATGAAATCCGCTCGTCTGAACTTTGCAAGAGAATATTGACATTTCACAGACGAGAATTGGAAAAAGGTGAATAACTTAACAACATGATTTTTACTGAATTCATGTTTGCATTATTTAATAGGTGACGAGTGCTCGCTCTGTGTGTTAGTGCAGCGAGCACAATTTGTTCGTAGACGACCTGGCGAACGGCTCACAGAGTACACGGTTCTTCGAACTGTAAAACACCCTCCGCAGGTAATGATTTGGGGAGTTATTCGTGGAGACGGAACCGGCCCTTTGTATTTTGTAGAAGGTACAGTGCGTCAAGAGCAGTATATAAATGTGTTAAAAACACGTTATTACCGTATTTTAAGCCAGGACATCGCATACCGATAGGGCGTATATTTATGCAAGATAATGCTCCTTGCCATGTGGCAAAAAAGGTTAAGAAATTCTTTGAAGACTATCACATACCTCTTTTATGTTGGCCCGGAAATTCACCGGACTCAATCCCATCGAGAACGTATGGAATCAACTAAAAAGGTATATGAAACAGAAAACCCTACAAAGGAAATTATGAAGAATATAAAGGATGTATGGGAGAACGATGAAGATATAAAAGGACAATCATATCTTGCATTGAAAGTATGCCCCGAAGAATTAAGGTGTTATTAGAAAAATCATGGTTATGGACTAAATATGAATTACTTATTTAATATTTACATATGTTACATATTTTTACAATATATTTTATAAATAAAAAATATAATACATGTATAGTTTATATTTTATTATGAAGAAACTACAAAATATTGAGTGTTTCAAGTAATTTGGCCAGGGATTGTATATCGACGAATCAGTTGCTCAAAAAATATCTACGTCAAGAAAAATTTTAGCAGATGTAACTCAAATGAAAGGCCTGGAACTTCCACTGCACTTGATTCTGACGAAAGCAGAGTCATCTTTCCTTCTTTAAGTGTTCATCACATTAGTAGTAGTACAATTAACATTTATGTAAATGAATTACCTAAGCAATAAAATTTTTTGAAAATTCAGGGGAATTGGAAAAAATATTGTATGATACACGTGAATAAAGAAATTTTATCCACCCAAAAACATTATCGTACTCGGTTTCGCCTTGTGCGCTAAACTATTTTTTCGTGGATAATATTTGTTTTTATTCATTTATACCATAAATAGCTATTAATTGGAGCAACAGATTTTTCACCCAAGCACAGATGTTTTTTTTTATATCATTTTATTAAAAATAGCAACCAAGCTTTGCAGTGTCACTCCTCTCAATTCATTACAGTACACAGTTAAGCGCTGGTTTCTTTTGTACAGCGATGTATTTGTGTCTGGTTACTTGCCTGAAATGCCAATGACCTACGCTACGATACTATTAGGGAAGTCGCTTTAAATTGTAGCGAAAACGTTTTTTTTTTTCCTTTCCTTTCGACGCCGAACGTATAACTGTACATTATAATCGTGCGTCCGTTTTAAACGTATTAGCTTGATAACTCATTTATATGTCCATCCGTATATATTCATGATGTTTTGTCGCCAAGAATGTGAGTAATAATACCGGAAATTCTCAACGGCGCCGCATGTTAGGAGGCTACATACGACACGCGCTTTTCGCATAATACTGTACGCTGTACCTCCTGTGCATAGCTCGCAGTAAAGGTCGTGAATCACATTATTTCAGGATCACAAATTACGCTCAGGTATTTTCCAGTTAAAACCACCGCATGCTGATTAAGGAAAGGCTGAATGACAAACTGTTGATATGGTATTTTAATTATTCAACGCATAGCTAATAATCTGA
The DNA here is from genome assembly GCA_029619315.2 of Dynastes maya. NCBI lineage: Eukaryota > Metazoa > Arthropoda > Insecta > Coleoptera > Scarabaeidae > Dynastes > Dynastes maya. The sequence goes on along the minus strand of JAROYE020000004.1, from coordinate 51,727,658 downwards.
ATGTTTTCTCTTTTTGAAAAAGATTGAATGATTACTACTAAAATCATGTAAGTTTCCCGATCTATGAATGAAAATGAACATGTATAAGTGTCAATTTTTTTCAAGTTTACACTAACCGATATGTGTGAAAGCCCGATATTAACTGATTTGCATTCAAATGCATAAAATATTCGCCATGGTTAGTCTAGTGGTTTGAACATAATACATTGTCTAAAAAAGCTGGAGTAGACTGCATTCTTTTCAAACAGAAATTTTAGAAAAAAAGCGACACAAGAATTTAAAAAAAATATCGAAATACATTCTTCTAATCGAATCTATTTAAAATGGATTTTATTCGTTTTAAACATATTGATTTTTCACGTATCTACTGGATCCGCAAGAAATATTGCGCCAACAGTTTGATTGTTCAATTTTGCTTTTGGTAGGGTTAAACTGCTCATACAAACACAGCTTTGGACATTACCTTCATTTGTTGTTTCTCAAAATTTGTTAGCAGGATCGTTTTAATTAGAAAAAAAATTAACTTTGGATCACTTGAATAGTTATTTATGTCATAAGGGACATAGATGTTGTACCACGCCAAAATTTCGCAAGAAAAACAGTATTTTACGAAAATATTTTTGTCACTTGCTTATATACTTCCATAACTGTCAAAGTTGTCAATTTCTGCTACGTATTGACACCTATTGCAATATTAATACATTACTTTACGTCTCTCGGGACGTAAAATTCCATTACATCCCGCTGTCAAGGATAACCACGGTAAATAATCAGTAAATCGCATTTATGTCCCTCGAATGAGAGTAGTAATGTTTGACTTACGTAGGCGGTAGTAGGAAAAAGTATATTATAAAGTCGTTTCTTCTAAAATAATAAAATAATAGCAAGATAGGGAAAAATAAAATGACAACACCGATCAGTTTTCTAAAATTTAAGTAAAGAATTAATAAACGTAGATAAAATTACGATTCAAAAATGTATTTGATACATTCCATGAGTAACGTGTTCGATGAAGATTTCAAATTGAATATTCTTCTCTGTCTTCGAATATAACTACAACGAATACCTTTTCCTGGAGATAATTACTTTAGATGTAGTTATACTTTCAAAAGTCTGGACACTCTATGAGCTCATTTACGTTCTTGCATGTTTGACAATGACTTTAAAAATGACAATATTATACATATAATTACGTACTGCACAACACCTGTCGATTACGATCGACACTGACAGACAATTTGACATTAAATTATTTAATTGTCATATTTTACACAACATGTTTAAAATTGATGTCATAATAGTATCGCTTGCCCCAGATTTTTATGAAAGCGATGACATTTCTACTTATCAACAGACCAACAACTTCTACAACCTAAAATTAGGAATACAAATATTCCTGCAAAATACCTTCAACATTCATTAGAAGCTTTTGTAAACAGATTTTGCCAACTCCTTGGCAAAATCGAGCAACATTTGAAACATTTGTTTACTGAATTTGCAAAAACATTGTTGGCTTTTCATATACCTTTTAAATATCGCAAAATCACACTATTGCTTATAAAAAAAATCCAAGATGGCAGCATCCTGAAAATACCTTGAAAATTATCGTTATGTTATAGCAATATGGCAACGAAAGTTTTGCTAATATTTGTTATATGCAATCGAAGTCTACAAACAAAATACCTAAGGTACATATTTTCGCAACTTTTTGCCCTTAATCAACAGATAGCAGATTACCAAAAAACATCAGACATATCTTTATTGGTTCTAGGAATTCGATCAATTTAGTTAGATAACATACGATATATGAAATAATTTTTTTTCTTCCACGAATAATTTATGAACTGTTTACAATTGGAATAGTTTTTGTGAGGATATCCAAATTGTACCAATATTTGCATAAATTCTACTAACTATTAAGGTTCGGCAAATTTTTGAAATTTAGGGATATATGTGTATCATCGTTCAAAGTGATGTAAATGATACACATGTATATCATCTTTTATCTCTTTTCTAACACTAGATTTTTGGGAAGATTGCTATTGTAAGATTCTTATGCTGGATTGGAAATTATAAGCACCTTAATGATAAATAAATTTACGCAATTGTTTTTATTTTGCTCTCATATTTTTCTCTTATTTTTCAATCTTTTTCCTATTGAACTTTTCCATGTTTCTCTTGATTTTAATTTTTTACTTTTTACATATATCTTAGCGACTCCATATTCGTTTAACTTATCTGATATTCTTCATTTTTTTAGGTCTCCTCACCAAATCAAATTTCCAAATTTATCTTTCTTGTTAACCGTCTAACTCTTCTCAGATATTTCAATTACTATAAATCTAGTAGTAGTTTCATCCATAGTTAACCATAGTCTTACTTTTTACTTTGGTTTTCATATAATTCTCAATTCTTTCGAGCAGTGACGGTAAATACCTTCGTAGCGTCGACGGACTTGGTAATTTCCAAAACTCATGACTGGTGATACATTTTTACTCTGATTTTTCAACGGGTATATTACGCACTTGACATAAAAAGTTAAATCAAATAGAAATGTAATGCATGGTCTTTCTCAGGTTTTTTAATTTATGTCTTGCACTATTTACATAACGTTTGTCACAAACTAAACAGCACTTTTTTACCATTATATTTTAAGTCTGGGAATTGCCATGAAAATCTGTTTACACTGTTAGCAAACAGGCGAGTTGAAACGTTTTCGAGAACTTTCGACATTTTCAAAGCATTCGGCCCGAATTACGCGTACGCGTATTCGTAAATAAGTCAATAAACAATCTCACGCAAGTACAACTGCTCATGTACTAGATATTTACAGTGCGGGGAGCGGCGGCTAGCGGTCTCAATGTCTCGAACCTCTCGCTCGTACACGCCTATGATAGGGAACCCATAATGGTGGTCTTTCCTTCAACTACATACAAGTAGTACAGACATTTACAAATTCCTAACTAGATTAAATGAAAAAAAAAATCGACACCTTAAAATATCTTTTAAATTTACTTACAACTTAATTAACAATTTAACCTACCCGAACGACAACCACAATTGTATTAACAAGATACTAGTTGATGGGTAAACCTGATTAGCTACCATAAACGAATCCTGGCCGAATCCTGGCTAGGCGCCTGTGAACTATCGCGTTATCGCATAAAATCCTCTGATCGATGGATATTACCGGTATTGTAACTGTAGGCATAAACAAGGATGGGTGGAAGATTGAACGGTAGAACCGTATCTCACCGAGTGAGCCACATCGATTAATATCTTGATTAATATTGGTCTCGGTATTAGGTGCGCATCAATGACAACCTATTGTTAAGCTGAAGAAGTACGTTAATCCGTGAAATCGACAACGCAACCGAGATCTATTGGGTGTGTAACACATAATATATGTGTATTCTATATTAGTATAGTAAATTAAACGGTAATTGTTACATTGAACACAATTTCCGCGAAGACTGCGTTGGTTGGATGGTGTAGAAGGTGTTTGATTGTATACATAGTTATAAATCACTTTTGGAAATTTTAATGAATCTATGAGAATCGCAGAATGTAAATTCAATGAATCATAACGTGAATTTGCACGAAACAAATGAATTTTACAAAATATTTAGAAATAATTCTAAGAATAAGGTATAAAACTACATTGATTCCCAATTGTGGGTTGACAAGTTTCCATAACAATATTTGGCGTAAAGAATTTAGTTTTTATGCAACAAAACCTGGTAAATGGAATCTTCAGAAATTAGAAATAAATGAGAATATCCCGTCGATGTTCATTCAAATTCCTAACATAAACATTACGCGGCTAGATAAATGATCCATTCTGGACCAAATTTCTATCAAGATCTAGAAAAATGATACGATATGACCGAGAGAATTGTAAATATCTTGTACTCGCTTTGTTGTATTTCGGTTCAATGAATAAAAGATCTCAACGTATCTCGTTTATCTTCGTTGGTGTACATTTTTCTGTTACTAATGAACGACAAGTAAAATGTTTGAGAGTTAGAAATTTCATAGCTACCTTATTTAATCTTAAAATATATTTCCTTTAATTAAAGCATAATATCAAAAACTTTTGTTAACATGTAACACATAGTTGAAATCAGAAAAAAAGACTCATTCTGATTCTGATGGTGTCAAAATCCAATATGGCGCCGATAAGAAATGAGAAGTTGATGCTGACCGGGGAAAAATCCGAAACGTCATATAAAAATTATGAGTACATCATCAGATAGAAGATTGAAAGCGACTTTGAGAATGTATTTTTAGTTTTTCTCTGCAAGGCCAAATAAAGGTGCTGGGGGTAGAACAAGAAAATGAGCACTTTTCCTTCTTAAAAAAAAATTCGAACGTTGTTTGTTCATTTTCTCTTCGGATTCATAACAAACACAAAATTTAGCAATATTGCCAAATTTAAACCTACCATCTACCTCCAATAAGAAGCGCGATCCTGAAAATCTACCTAGTGCAGTTAATTTGCCAGAAAAAGAAAGAAAAGTTTGAACAAATTAATGTATTTAATTAAGCTATGAATATACATATATAAAGAAATTAAAACTATTCAGAATGTCCACCTCTTGCCTTCACACGCTTCTTCAAACGAACCAGTCACTCATCTATCGCCGCACGCACTGTTGCTCTAGGTATCAAAGCTGCTGCTGCCACTAAGTCAGCCTTCAAAACCTGGATATTGCGATGAGTTTTAGAGCAGGCTTTTTGCTCTAACACTTCCCATAATCGATAGTCCAGGGGGCCAAGGTCGGTACAACCAGAGGGCCAATCTTCGGCCGCGATAAACTCCGGTAAATTCGTCTCTAACCAGCACTGCGTCGTCTTTGTTTTGTGTGCGGGCGCTGAGTCCTGTTGAAATGCTCAGTGTTTATGGACAAACAAAATATAATTCAAGGGCTTGACAATCTGCTCCAAAATATCTATCTGATAGTTAGCAGCCTTCGTTTTTATCCCCTGTTCACAAAAATGGAAGCTGGATGATGGCCTCTTTCCACTCTCGCGATTATTTCAGAAGCTTCTCAAGAGGTATGTGCGTAAGCTCTGTCATTTTGACGGTTGAACTTTTCTTCTACCGTAAAAATTTTTTCGTCGGTGATCAGAATTTGTTGATATCCACCCTTAGCGTGTCGCTGCCACAACCTCTTCGCCCTTGATGCGGGGCATGGTTCTAGATGGAATTTTCATTTCCCTAGCCATTATTTTATGCTTTCGGAGAGGATTTCGTCGAATTCGCTCAGCTACGACTTTGATGGCTGATGGTGGCCTTGAAACTCGTGGCCGCCCGCTCCTTGATCTGTCATCGACTGAGGACATCTCGGTCTACCGTTTGATCAAACGGTAAAAGAATTTCTTTAATACCTAGGGGTTTCAGAAGATTGAAAATTTCGACTGGTGCCTTGTTACACTTATGCAGCGCTATAATGGCGACACGATTTTCTTTCAAGCCCCGCTCTATGTTCACAATAGATTCTACAGAAATAAAGTGAGAATTTTCTGAGAACTTATGTATATGACACAAAAACAAATGAAGATCATTTGACGCTCGATTTTCTGTTATTCGATTTTTTTTTTAATAGGGACAGAACTTATGGCCAGACTAGGTATAAAACGAGGAGCACGAGACGACATCAGCCTGTAGAGATTTTCTAAAGAAGCTGACAGTATGATCAGCGAAACGTCAAGAGTAAATTCAACGACACCTGGAAGATTCTTCTACACGAGTTAAGGCAATTACCGCATAATTGGTAATTATTTGTAAATAAGTAATAAAGGAATAATCTCTGATTTAGGATATTAGTCTTGTTATTACCTATCGAACATAGTTTGTGTTGTGTATTAAAGGTTATGCCAGCAAACGCATACGGTTTATAACGTAACGATCTTCAAAAACCTTTCCAAGGTAAAATATAACTTCCTTTCCGTCTAACATTTCAAGCACTTCCCTGCATTAACTTTTAACAACTGTCACGAATGTTCGATGGGTAAGTAATGAAACACAACTTTGTAGTGGCCACGTCTGGAAATAAAGTTTATCCATTTCTTACCCACACCAAAATCTCATGTCAACATATTTAAACTTGAAATAATATACACATTACTTTCTTTTGAAACGCAAATATTTGTGGTGTAAGTCTAATTCATGTAACAAATGCTGAAACTTGAAGAAGAAAAACTACAAAAATGGAGCCAGCCAAGTTTATAGGTTAATTTCCAAGCCTGTGCAATTGGACGAAAATTTTGACAAACCTTATGCAAGAACAGATTATCATCCTGAAGAGAAATATTTTTCAGCGCAATAAATTGGCTACTATCTTATCAATAGAATTAAGCAACTTTTCTAAATGTTTCGAGAAGGCATTTCTGACTATCTTAGCTAATTTTGATAAAAAAGACGCCCTTCAAACTCCTGAAAAAGGCGAATCTTGTCCAGATAATTCGCAAGTGAGTCTTTATCGGAAATAAAGAAAATTGTAGACTCACTTCTTGGAAAGCAAATTTCCTGTCTACAAGTTTCTAAAATAACTTCGAAACTTCGAGAAAATTGCAGCCTGAGCAGTTTTTTATCTACCAACTTAACTTATTCTTGCTCTTGAACGTTAATTGGTTTTCGGTCATCCATTTATGAGATTACTCCCGATAGATTTTGAATTTCCCTACAATCAAATTACAAAAATCAATGACAAATAGTAAGCAAAACATCATGCATAAGTAAAGGTGAAAGAGACTCAACTAACAAAGTGAAAAATATGTTCCTTAATTTAATTAAACGATTCAAAAAATCTTACAACCTTCTCCTAATGACTTAGTAAATCTATCATACTCAAATTAATTCTAGAGAAAAACGAACGTTTATCTCATCTCCACTTTCCTCTGTTCGAATGTAATAAAATTACATTGCATCGCAGCGTGCCATGAAAAAGAGATTAATCGCGCCAGTGGCAGCAGGCATCACTACATTACGCAATACCTCGCGATTCACAACGGCTGAAAAGTTCGCCCGATGATGCCTCCTTAGCGTACCCGACGAAAGTGAAACTTTAATGTGATCATTAATGCTTCCTGGGCAGGTTGCTCCTTTCTTCGATAATAACATCTGTTCCCTTAATTACGCAGTCGAGAAGAAAACGGTAAAACTTGTCATCTCGTCGTAATCACGTCTTTATTGCTTAGCAAAAAAAATACCTGCAAAAAAGGACGATCGCAATAAACAATTCAATGAATTGGATTTGGAAAAATAACATTGTTTCCAAGTAAAATAGTCGACAACTAAAATATCTATTACACAGAAAAAAATTTTAAAATAAGAACAATTTCTACTAAGAATTACATGTTTATTTAATTTAAAACAAAATATGTACAGTCCCTGGCCATTAAATTAGGACCACTTAAAAATATTATGATTTTGGGGTAAAATTAAAAAAAAAAAACAGTTGGTAATGTTGGCAATTTTATTATTTAATTACATATAACATGCAAGTAAGTATAATTAGAACATATACGATATTTACTAATATTTGCTTCTTCCTCCTCTGTGTTTTATTATTTCCTCAATCCTTTTTGGCATACTGCCAATGCAGCTTTTTATGGTTTTTTTTTTTTAATTTCGTTGCTATTATGCCATACATCTTCAATATGTTATTGTAATTCTTCCTTTGTAGTTGAGTTTCGTGTACTTATGATGTTTTTCAAGTAGTTGCCCTAACAAGAATTACAGTTGCATTTAAGATATGGTGTTGCTGTCAAATCTTTTACAGCCAAAATACGACAGCAATACTTTATATAAAAACAATTACCATGTGCTCCTTTATGTAAATAGTGAAAATAAACACAATAAATGAAAAATACATAGTTCAAATGAGAAAATATTAAACAAAATTTTAAAATTGGAAACATCTTAATATTTACTCAGATGTTATAAGCTTCTTTATTTGAATACATTTACTGTAGACACGAAATAAAAATGGCCAAAATTGATATGTCTGTCTTCAACCTTTTTTGAGAAGTTCAAAAAATTGTTTAACTAAAGCAATACCAACTAAAATTATTTTAACACTAAATAAACTAAAATGAAAATTTTATGAACGAGCACATAAATCGAAAAAGAATATGTATTTAAGAAGAATAAGTAAATAAAGATTGCAGGTCCTTTTGAAGTGTATACACTTCTGTCTAAAAGTTTTGTACGTTACAATGTTGAAGCTTGAAACTCCTTAGACTACCCTCGTCCGTGGAAATCCTAAAGGTTTTTAAATACCTTCTGCTGAGCTACAAGGTGATTCTAAAATGTTTGTTACAAAAGCTACAGTGTGACGATTTATCCCAATTTATCTTACAATTAGTCCAAAAGTGTTCAAGATACGAGACGTCAATTTTGTTCAAGTTTTTATTAAATAACTTATAATAATAATTGCAATATTTACACAAAATTCAATATTGTGTGATTTTCTGCTGTACTACGGGTGGCACCAACAAAACTTTTCCATATTGAAGCTCATCATTGTCTCCTTTGACACTTTTTCTAAGCTAACCATTTGTTCAAATTTGAAGAATGTTTAGGTCGAGGGGTCAATAACAAAAAGAATGTAAGGGCCAACAGGCCAAGAACAATAAAAATAACACGAAATGGTAAACAAAATTTGAACAATAGCAACATATCAAATATACAAAAACAAGTAAATATTCAAAACGACCCCCGACGTAGATAAAAACACAAATGCCATTCTATTCTTTCCATTATTTCAACATCGTTGTCCTTCCCTTGAAAACAACTACGAAGGACAACATAGAGGTCATTTATGCGTTAGTATAAACTATGGTAATGGTGAAAGTTTGGAAAAACGTTAAATCTAAAAGTATAATAATAATTTTTCTGCCAACTTAAATACAAATACAACTTTGACACCGCGTATACGATCAACTTCTAGCCTAGAGTAAGTTAGGTTATACTGTCACATTTTAACATGAGAAAATTGTGGTTCATATTTTGTACAGACCTTTTAGAGATATTCTATCATCAGAAGAGGCAAATGAAATATTTTAAACATTTAACAAACGCAACTTTCAAAAAACAAACAACAGCAATTAATTAAAAGCCATAACAAAGTGCAGACCTTGTTTCCTTGATTTTGCAAATTTTTGTAAGGTAGTTTTTAACTGGACAATTACTTAGTCACATTCACTTCAGGTAGAAATATATCTGTAGATTAATACATCACTTATTTCTCATTAAAACTTTTATTGCTTGGTTTAATTTATTCTTGTCATTTGGTGAAGCTCACAACACATTATTTTCCCCTTTCAAACTGCAAAAGAAACCAAATTGTTGAATAAGTGACTATTACTTCGCATTTTATGTACACCTTGCAGTTTATAGTGTTTTTCAATAAACATTCTAAAAGAAATCCATATGTTTAAGTGAATTTCAGCTCCCGGGTAGAAGGAGTTCTTCTTTATTGTCCGCATGCTGGCAGGCGCTCATAATGGTAGCAATGCACAATTCAATACAACACGTTATAACATACGTCAAATGTACAGCTGCCATTTTTTCCTTTTTATTTTGGTCTTCTTTTGATATATATGTACGTATTGTACGTGAGTACAAATGAATGGGTTCCTCGATGTCTAATGGGCTATGGCGCACGCTATCCATCAGAACCAGACTTCTATACTACAGTGCTTTACAAGAGTATCCAACGGTTATCGTCTGTTGTAGCGGGAAGTTAAAAAAACACGACACTTTTGAGTCGATTATTTCAAGGAAAAGCAAATGTTTTCTGTTTCCTCGCATAACGGTTAATGATGGAAGAACAACTGGTACACATACTACCAAGTGCAAATAATAATTCTCAAGTATTTTTAGTAAAAGTTTAGTTTTGATAAATATTGACAGATATTAAGTGTCAATTCCAATTGAAAGTAGTGTTTTATAGAATAAGAAGGTCTTCACTACCGTAAGCCAGCGTAAATCTTCTCATTGTAGTTTTCGTTGATCAGGCTGCCATCTTCATCAAAAGACTGTCTTTGGAGATCTTCTGTGTTAAAATAATTCTAGGAAATATAACAGTATGCGAAAAAAAGTATTACAACACAAATTTGCACTTGCAGTTATGACCTTAATAAATAAAATGTTTACGAGGGTTGTCTTTTTAATTTTGCATATGGTCATAACAGCAAACAGTATCGACTTAAAGTGCTTTATTGCTTTTCAAAGTATTCTCCACAAAGATCGATACTCTTTTTCAATCTCTCAAACCAACTGTTAAAGCAGTTATGCCAGTCATCAGTTGGAACAGTCAACGTTGCTATTGGAACCGTCGACCTAGTAGCCCATTCTTGATTTTAGGGAACGTAAAAAAATCATTGGGACTCAAATCAGGACTGTACGGAAGATGATCTAATAACTCGATGTCTTGCTGCTTCAAAAACTCAATCGCTCTATGTGAACTCGCATTATCATGGTGGAGGATGATACGTCGTTGTGGGTTGGTTTTTAGGACCACTGTAATCACTTCTGGTAAAAAAACTGTTGTAAATCAATCGGCATTAACCGTTCTTCTATCTCCTAAAGGAATTGTAGCAACATGACCCGAAATTGAGACAAAATTGCTACCATTTTCTTCAACATACTTCCGGAACGGGTAACTTTTGTGGGCTTCTCCTCATCTTAAAACACCCACACAGCGAGTTAACGTTTGGTTTCAGGTTCATAGAATCCGTGATTCGCTACCACCCACGATACTATCAACATTTTCTGAGTTTCCGTCGTTGAACCGGTTCAAAGTTCTTCGACGCTAATTAATTTGAGCTGCCTTTTTTCTTCAGTTCAAAGATGTGGGATCCAACAGGAAACTAACTTTCTCAAAGCTAATTCATCATGCAGAATTTTCTGAATTGAGGTTTTTGAAATGCCTAAGGATGGTTCAATCTCGCAATATGCCACATATCGATCTTCTTTGATCAGTTAGCGCAAAGCAGCAATTTTTTTGCATCTTTTGAAATAAGTTTTGGCAAAAAGAAAATGTTAAAAAGAGGCCCAATGGCTTCGAACTTCATAATTTTTTTTAGATAATCGTATTTTTAAGCTTTAAAGCTTTTGTTGATTGTTGGCAAATTCTGAAATGTTTTATCAATAAATTTTCAATTCCATGTTGCCTATTATCATCAGCAAATTTAGTTTAATTCTTTTTTTTTGGTTTATAACTTTGACGTAAGGGAAATAAGAGAACACGATTTTTGAAGTAGTTTTTTTTTCGAAATATAGTATTGTAGACTTAAAACAGTATTAAAGCGTCTTAAAACGAACAGATCTCTAACAAAGTTATGATTGTGTAAACAGTCAGTGACGTAACTAGTACTAAAATTTTGGATGGGCATCAGATAAAGCGTGAAAAATTTGAATTGGACACCGTTCTCTAAATTAAAATTATGGTATAAATTGAAATATAACAAAATACTCGTAAAATAATGATCTTATGTAGCAGGCACATGGAAAAATTAGAGAAGTATTTCAAATACTTTCGCGAGGAATAAATTCACAAACCAAATTTGCTTAAGTCATTGATTTTATTTTATTTTATCAGCTTGCCATGACAGAAGCAAGTAAGTCTTTGGAATAATTACAAAATAATGATGAATTCAAAATTGTTCTCGTTTAATTTTACGTAAACTTGAACCCGATACGGATGAAACTTGTTGCTCTGCCATAGCTTCCCTACGCTAGTTTGGGCGATGATTGATGGCTAATGATGATTAATTTTAGATATGGTGATTTTCAGTTAGCGTCATAAGAATCAAATGATTCTCTTCGTTTGGAATAGGTTTTTGTTTAATGGATTTCCGGCAATTACCTGTAGTTATAAAATCTTCCATAAGTCATCTGAAAGTTGCTGGTTTAGGATTTCTTTCCGGATAACTTACTTGATTCTGTTATTGTTATACTGGCAAAACAAATTTTGACACTCATGAAGTTTCAGAGATTGTTATTGCGATTTTAGGCTATTAACATCTAAGTAGTAATTTGTTGTCTAAAATATTGCCAACAATTCAAAATTAAAATAATATACTTTCAAAAAAATACTTTTTAACAAAAATATGTCGTACCGACTTAATGCAATATTACGCGCATCTCCCTAGCAATTTAAAAAACGCAAACATCTATCTAAATTAGATACAAAAAATCACATCTGTTTAATATGCATTTTCAGATTCCGAAACCGTTAACTTTAGGATAATACAGTCCCTGGCCATATTACTTGAAACATGTCATAAATCAACCCTTTTACCTAGAAATTCCCATCCTATTATAGTGATATTCTTTTGCTTTGAATCCGATCGCTTACAGGGGGACTAGATTATTGTATCAATAAATAAAAATACCAGAGAAATGATATTTAGAAGAGTAAAGTACGTATATATAAATATTTCAGTTATCAACTTACATTTAGCGAGTTCACAGTTTAGAGAATGCATCGATATTTTTTAAAATATTTCGTCATAACCGTATAGAAGCTAAGTTGTGGAGTATCGTTAAGTGTTTTGTATTGATATATCGTTATTGCAAAGGTAAAATTGTTATTCTATCTCTCTCTTAATAATTATTTATTTGGAATTTGAAAAAAATTGAAGTATTTTTAAGTTTTTTGTAGAAAATTCCCGGGAGAGATTTAACAAGTGAACAAAAAGCCGCTATACAAGCTCTTCTACAATCAAACAAACATTCACAACGAGAAATTGCAAAATTGCAGAAAGTATCTCCTTCTGTATCGCGTTTAGCTAGAAACTTAAACGAAGGAGCTAGCACATCGACACAAAGACGGGCAAAGTGCGGTCGGAAAAGAAAAACTTCGAAGAGATCTGACCGTGAAATTGTTCATCAGGCTTTGAGCAATAGATGTGCTACAATTAAAATGATTCAAAAAAATTTACAAGAGAGAGGAATAGAGATTTCAAGCAGAACTGTTAGACGCCGATTGCGCGAAAATCGCCTAATGGGCCGAGGACTTGTAAAAAAGCCGCGTTTAACAGAAAAAATGAAATCTGCTCCTCTCAACATTGCAAGAGAATATAGACATTTCACAGACGAGAATTGGAAAAAGGTGAATAACTTAACAACATGATTTTTACTGAATTAATGTTTGCATTATTTAATAGGTTTTCTTTAGTGACGAGTGCCCGCTCTGTGTGTTAGTGCAGCGAGCACAATTTGTTCGTAGACGACCTGGCGAACGTCTCACAGAGTCCACGGTTCTTCGAACTGCAAAACACCCTCCGCAGGTAATGATTTGGGGAGTGATTAGTGGAGACGGACCCGGCTCTTTGTATTTTGTAGAAGGTACAATGCGTCAAGAGCAGTACATAAATGTGTTGAAAAACACGTTATTACCGTATTTTAAGCCAGCACGTCGCATACCGATAGGGCGTATATTTATGCAAGATAATGCTCCTTGCCATGTGGCAAAAAAAGTTAAGAAATTCTTTGAAGACAATCACATACCTCTTTTATGTTGGCCCGGAAGTTCACCGGACCTCAATCCCATCGAGAACGTATGGAATCGACTAAAAGGTAAGGTATATGAAAGAGAAAACCCTACAAAGGAAATATTAATGAAGAATATGAAGGATGTATGGGGGAACGATGAAGATATAAAGGAGACAATCATATCTCGCATTGAAAGTATGCCCCGAAGAATTAAGGGTGTTATGGGTTATGGACTAAATATTAATTACTTATTTAATATTTACATATGTTACATATTTTTACAATATATTTTATAAATAAAAAATATAATACATATATAGTTTATATTTTATTATGAAGAAACTACAACATATTGAGTGTTTCAAGTAATTTGGCCAGGGACTGTAGTACCATGTTATTTTCTGCTTCAGAATTTCGAGGGATTTCAAAAATGCAATGACACCTAACAAGTTCCATTAAAAAAAACAATTTTTGGTGGCTACGAACCTATGGGGCACCGGCAACTGGACTTCATAAGAAGAAAAGAAACTATTTTGACAAAATTCTATTCACAACAACACAATCTTCTGAGCGCGTGAAGATTACTCCCCCTGTGTGGTAAATTTAAATTGTAAATATGAACCTATTTACAAATAGCCAAGATTTAATAGCATTCAATTCATTCAATATCCTAGGCTATTATTCAAAACAATCACAAGACAGGAAAATAATTTGAAAGATAATCGTTTTCTGTTAATTAAGGTCACGAACACTCCATTACAGCGTGTAGCATGCGATATTGAACATTAATAAACGATTAAATATGAAAGCATAATGAGTAGAGTATGCAAGTAATTTATAATAAGAGGATTCAACTTAACCAAATACACCGAAACATCTCATTAAACACGCTGGGACCCGTCCAACAACCGATTCGTCGCAGAAAGTAGCATGTGAATGTAATACGTTCGGTTACAGTTGATTTTTTGGGCCGGTAATCATGAAAATTGTCCTAATTGCTCCATCCATGGTCAACTTGATAATGCCGGATAAAAATAAAAGCAATGTTACGTACTTTATATACGGCAATACACGCGGAATATGCGCAAATTATTTTGTTTTCATAATCGAGCTGTTGTAAACGTTTACATACCTAGCGAGCCGTGGGTATTTATGTTATGTATGTACCCAAAACGTCTGTTTATTTTAGATAAGTTGCCGAAATATATAAGGCAATTAAAAACGATTATTCGTAGTGTTTATGACGTCGTTAACCTTCGTCAGCTGAGGTTCCATAACGAACGAATAGGACGTGGTAGAGGTGGTTTTAATAACTTCGATGTCGTTTTACTTTTTGCAGTGATATATCTATACTTCCGTTCAATAGTTTGAAATAATAAACTTTAAACATAGTTTAATGTCAAACTAAACAACTATAGAATTAATTTATAGATGAATTCTTGTGCTGCGATAATTTGGAAATATTGCATTTTGCAAAAATATTACCAATTGCACCATGTCATCGTAAGGTGGAAGAAGATACAATCATGTAAGTACAATGATCATAAAAACACGTAATGGAGAGGACCCATGTTCTTTTAATTATTTTTATGTTGGTTACAACATCTAACAGCTAAATCCAAGATTGAAACTTCAAATTCATAAGGAATGGTCTTCTTCTATGCAACTATGTATGGATGAGTTTCGTTTTCTAATTCTATACTTTGCAGTATCATATCTTGATTTATATCAACAAATTGTTGGCTGCGTTGCTAAATTTCGTGAAGCTGGTGGTGCAGTCGCAAACCCGGTAGTAGACTCATCATTAGAGTAACCTAAACTTGCGGACTCGCATAGGCGTCGGTATTACGGGTTAATATAAGAATACGAAAAATTCATAAATAAACTAAACCGGTAGAGAAGCAGGCATGTAGTGTCGACCTTGAATATAAATCATGTTAAACCGCGCTGAGAGAGATTTCGTTTTAGTACCGGTTGAGCTGTTGCAGAGATTAGTCGAACGGTCAAGGTTATGTACTTACGTGTCGCTTTTGAAAATATAGCTGGTGTTTTTTGTGTGTTGTAGATTATACCAAGTACATAATTGGTGTATCGTTTCATATAGAACTAATATTTACATACCTAAGAAAACAATGCCTCGTAATAGATTTGCTACTAATGTACATAAGCACTTTTTCCCCATTTAAAATATGACGGTAGTGCAGTTTTTTGCTTAATATGCAATGTTCGTTTGGCCGCATTGGACAGAACTGATTGCCAGAGGCATGTCAATGGTATTAAGCATATGAGAAATGCAAGAACTGAAATACCTTATACACTATTCCTCATACATTTATTAATTATGTTTACCTCTTGTAATCTTCCGTTGTCGTTGGTGAGAAAAGCGGCTTTTAAAACGTTTTGGCGACAATACGTTCCAAAGTACCCATTACCCTCACAAACACAATTACAGAATCATTTGCCGCGAATGAAAGAGATGCTAAAAATGTGTGTAAACGTGATTTGTGTTCCAAAAAAATATGGATTACCGTGGATGAGACGACCGATATAAAGAAAAACAGTATTGTGAATGTAATAGCTCGCGTTTTATCTAGCGAGAACACAGCATCTCGATATTTGTTAGCTTGCAAACGTGTTCAACAATGTGCCGCGGAAAATGTTGAAAAAGTGATAATGAACGCTTCGAAAAAATTTAAAATTGCCCAAGATCAAGTTGTGATGATTGTGACAGATAGTGCAACAACGATGTTAAGTGTTGGGCGATCCTTAAAACATATATTTCCTAACTTAATACATATAACCTGCGTGCTACATGCTTTGCATTTAGTTGGTGAAGTTGTTCGACAACATTACGGAAACGTTGATCGGATGATTGGAAGTACTAAAGCAGTGTTTCGTAAATCTCCTAAACGTTTAAAAGAATTTCGTAAATTTTGTCCAGGTATTCCAGAACCTCCTGAACCAATTTTAACGCGATGGGGTACTTGGCTAACAGCAGCTTCTTACTATTTGATCCATTTTCAACAAATTCAATTAGTTCTAATGCGATTTAATCGGAATGAATCCAAAGCAATTAGAGAAAGTCAAAGAGAATTTCAAATTCCTCAACTTTTAGAAGATTTAACAACAATATGTACCAATTATACAGTATTACTAGATACCATCAGAAAACTAAAATGTACTGAATTGTCATTGCAGGAATCATTAGACATAGTGGAGAGTGTAAAAAATAAATTACACACATTAAATGATACGCCAGGATTATGCGCTAGTCAAAAGTTGGCAGATGTTTTAAAAATCCCGATTTTAATACTTTAGAGGCCGTTTATAATAAGTGTAAGAATAGTGAACTTTTAAGTGATTTTGAAAAACAGTTTCTACATGCAAATGTAACTTCCTTAGATGTGGAGAGATCGTTTTCTATGTATAAGAATATTTTTTCTTGTCGACGCACAAGGTTTAAAGAAGTAACTGTGGAAACATATGCAATGATGCAAGTTTACAGTAGTTCACATCCTGATGCCTCTAATTTGTTGAATAATTAGCAAGTAAGTTTATTTATGAATTTTTCGTATTCTTATATTAACCCGTAATACCGACGCCTATGCGAGTCCGCAAGTTTTGGTTACTCTACTCATCATTCACCTAAAAAGTCAATTAGAAATCTTTCACAAGAAACTAATTTGTCATATGGTACTTATCAACATATTCTTAGAGAAGATCTCGAAAAATATCCATATAAAATTCGTGTTGTGCAAGATCGCAAGCCCATTGATCACGTAGTGGAAATGCAATACTGCAATTGGTTTGAAAAACAAAACCTGACAACAGAAACAATAAGACAATACAACAAAATAGAACCAGAGATAAAAAACAAAAACTACACCAACTTCAAAAAAACCATAAAACAAAGGATTTTAAAAAACATCTAAATGTAAAACACGAACGCGAACATAAGAAGGAAAAAAACCAACCAAGAAGAGCGACATAGAAAAATCAACCGAACAGCCCTCGATACCAATAACCCGAGACGGACAACAACCCACTCTCGAGGCGAAGACAGAGGACACAGCAATATTATATGTAAAAAAGTATACATATGTAAAAATACGTATATTATGTAGACATATATTTCAAAAAAAAATAAAATAAAATAAAATCTAAAAAAATAAAAAAATGTAAATGAAAAAAAAATCATGAAACGGTAAACGCAGTAAGATATCGTAATAACTTATTGCAACCTTTCCTAAACCAATTGCATGATGACGAACTACGGAATGGATATTCCCAAGACAATGCCGCAATCCACAAAACACTACAAACACTGAACCTCTTATGAATATTTTGATAACCGTGTAGTAGATCTTCCATCATGTTTCCCTGATCTATTTTAGATTATTTTATTTTTCCACACCTAAAAAATTGTTTTTAGAAATACACCACACACAATAGAAGAACTTATGAAAGCAATTCAAAAGGTTTGTGACACAATAACGCCTCAACACATCATCAACGCAGGTAATAACATGAAACGACGAGTAACGATTTATATTGAAATCGAAGGAGATCCCTTTGAGCATTCACTATAATTAGGTATTTGATAAATTCGTTTAATTTTACTAGGAAATATTTTTTTTTATTCTGCGAGCTTTGTTTACTTAAATTACCACATAAGCCATTTATGCTTTACACAGAAACTTATTTACATAATTACTGTCAAATATGTCAAACGTAATTTGAGGTTTTAATCTTGATATGATTTAAGGAAGATTTAACTGTGAGATGTAGTTGTAACTGTAACCAACATAAAAAATAATTAAAAAAAACATGGCCCTCTCGATTACGTTCTTTTTATGATCATATTGTATTAATAATTAAAAAGGACAATCAATTATGCACAAATTAAAATTTTGATCAAACATTACAAACTTAAACAAAATTAATATAAACTCGTAACGTCAAAAAAATAATTCACATTCTCTTCTATTCATGAACATACACTAGCGTTCATGGAAGTTCGGGCAAGCAAAAAAATGAACGGAAGTCAAAGGAAATAGGAGAAATATATATACATGATTTTACATATTTTCAAACACAAATTTATTAAAAAGAAAAAGTTAATGTAATACAAACAATTTAAATCCGATTTTCATCGAAAAATCCACCTTTTGCCTTTAGGACTACTACTATTCTCGGCATCCGATCCATTAATTTTGCTAATGTTTCATTGGGCAAGCTTGTCCATACCTCCTGGAAAATGGTCCACAAATGTCCTTCGATTTTGGACACTTTTTCCTAAACATCGTCTAATTCTTCCCATAACAACTCTATCGGGTTCAAATCGGGGGACTGTGGGGCCATTCCATAATTTTTAGGGTTCTTTCATTTTCGTCTTGCTGCAGGTAATCTGTGCACAATTTAGATTTATGTTTGGGGTCATTGTCCTGCATAAATTCAAATCCACGACCAATTAATCGGACTCCTGACGGTATGGCATTTATCTCCAGGATTTTCCGATATTCTTCTTTTGTCATTATGCCCTCAATTTTGAGCAAGTCTCCTGTTCCGACTAAGGAAAAACAACCCCAACCATTACAGATCCGTCCTCCATGCTTCACAGTAGGAACTATACACTCCCGTAACATTCTTTCCATTCTTGATCTGCGTACGAAAACTCTCCGTCTATTTCCAAAAACCTCAAACTTGGATTCGTCAGTCCACAAAACGTTTCTAAAATCGTCCACTGTCCAATCTCTATGAGCTTATGCCCATTTCAGTCGTTTGAGCCTATTTCCTCTTCGGAGTAACGGTTATCGACAAGCCACTCGCCCATGCGACTCAGTCTCATTCAGCCGACGTTTCACAGTACTCACAGAAACTTTGGAATCTCGCTCATTATTGAATTCTGCAGCAATTTCTGATGCTGTTAGTCTTCTATTGTGCTTACTAATTAGTTTTTATTCGTAAATCTTCCGCAGGAGTCGTTTTTCTTGACGGTCCTGGCCGATTACGATCTTGCACGTCACCGGTTGTCTTAAATCGAACTCTAGCATCATGTGCTGTAGATTTTTTTATTTTTAATTTCTCTGCAATCCGTCTTTCTGCGTACCCTTCCTGATGCAAGGTAATAATAGCAGATTGTTTTGAAACAGCCAGAGGCTTTCCACGGGGCATTTTAAGCAAGTCAAACCCAAACTATTTTATGTTTCACTTGCACAACCACAGATACTTTCACAATAACAATCTCTTCAGAACTACTGCGTTTACAAATGTAATAATACTTTATAAAGGGTATACGAATATTTCCAGCTAACACGAGTGAATCAGCTAACCCTCCTAGGGATTATTATAAAGCTTTATTGTCACTGTAATTATTGGGGATTTCCAACATAATTATATATTTTAGGATAACGGTCTTATAATAGACAAATACTACCTGGCAATTGGTAAAAGGCTTCCAGAAAAGGTTAGTTTTAATAATTCCTCACAGAAATGTATATTATATAATTTTAAAATTTTTTCCTAAACAGTTAATATAATTTGTTAGCTTCCATGAACGGTACTGTATTTAAGATTTAATTTACAAGCATATTTCTTCAAGATTGATTACGAATAAATATCTGGACATTGGAAAATTTGATTTATGATTACATTTCATAATTAGAAAATAAAAAAATCATTTGAGTCATTCTGGAACAGCACGAAACTTGTAAAAAAGGTACATATATAGTATAAATTTCCCCCGCGTTTATTTGTTAATTGTACCTTTTTGATTGACAATTACACGAAAGCTATTCGCAGAAATAGCGACCCGTTAATTTGGATCGCCCTGTATATTTCTTATTGTACGCTTGATGTTATAGTTACAGATATGTGAAAGGTATAAATGAAAGTATAATTTCGAAATTACTATAACTTTTTAATTAATCGAGGTGTTTTATAAATATGGAAAGGTGCACCATTTCACATGAAGACTATAGAATCCGTACACTAGAAAACATTTTTAAAGAACCAGAGAATGGTTGTCGATTAATAAAAAAATTACTACAATAAAAACCAAGTTTTGATTGGCATAGAATACAATCAAAACTAAAAAGAAATGATATATGAGGGCCAAGCCGATGTTAATGAGAATTAAAAAATCCAGTAGGCCATGAAAAACAAAACATGCACTGTTATTTAGGAAAACTCTCCCTCTGTCAGCTGAGGTTTAGTTGTATTTGGGTTAGTTAAAACAGAAGTTTTTAATTTTTCTTAATGATAAGATAAGTGCAAAAATGGAATTAAAAGGTTTAACCGTTTATGAGTGCAAGGAAAATTTAGATTCAACCTTTAGTGAAAAAGCACCTCTTTGGTTACAATTTACCAGTGGTATAGAACTTTGAACGCGGACGAAGTTCGTTTGCTATAATAGAACATCAACTCAAGATTAAAACCTCAGCTATTAAGACAATCATACACGATCACCTGCATTAAAACAAATTGCCAGTCATTTTGTGCCGCACCAGCTTTCTGATTTTAAAAAACCAGAGTGTGAGAATTTACCATGAAACTTTAACTCTTTTGAAGAATAGACGCCACCATTTTTTTTCGAAAAATGTGACAGGTAACGAAACGTATATTCCGTTTTTCAGCGTACCTGCCCGTCAAGAAAGTCGTGTATGAATCCATAAAAACGAAGAAACACCAACAATGACAAAAAGGCAGCGAGCTATGAAAAAATGTATGTATGGAGCGTTTTTTAGAAGTACGGGCCCGCTGTATGCAATTAAATTAGATGAACAAAAAAACAGTTATAGCTAATGGTACTCCCAAAAATGTTTGCCTGAGAATGGTATTATGTCGCGTCACGGTAACACATCGTCGCATATCACAGCCTTCAGGACCCAATATTTGGCTGAAAGGTGTATACAGTGCGGTCCTAGAGTGCAGAAAAAATAGAAAGTTGACATCACTTCTGGGGAAACCGGAAATGCAATTCAAATGCCGATAACGGCAAAAGTTAGTTCACAAAAAATAGAAATCGACCTATTTTTTCTAAAGCGCTAGCTTCTGTCGTTCAAAAGTTAGTATTGGGGGGGGGGGGGCACTTTAGGACCGCACTGTATAAAAGTAATAGAACATTTGTGAGGTACGAGATTTTCATCCAAGGAAAAAATCCTACGGCTATTCATCAGTGTTTTGTGAGTATTCCAAAAGAAGATTGGTTGGCGGCCTTTAAGAAGAGGAAGGAGAGAATGATCAGATGTATTATTGCTGATGGACAAAATGAAATTCTAAAATATATTAACGGTTTTCTTTATTCTCAATAATATCAGCTTGGGCCCCCGTATTAATAAAACCCACTGTTTTACAAATACAAAAAAAATTATATTAGATTTGCTTCTGCATTACTGAATAAAATTTCATTCTTCTTTCAAAATAGCCGAAAAAACATTAAATTAGAACACCACCAAAAGAGAAAATAAAGGAGAAGTGTCTTGGATGGTTCGACAATCTCTAAATATGTTCAAAAGACCATAATATCATACATTCAATCACATAAAAAGAAATTTAGGATATGAAGAACGGCATTAAAAAATCATTCTTATGGATCTCATGCCAATGCATGTGCAGGGGTTCTAGTTAGAGTGCCTACTATTGAATCTCATAAGCGATCAGAAACAGAGGGTTGACTAAATCAGATAAAACGTGGATTTCGGAGCTATTATCGTTATTAATGTGCCATAGGCGGAAAACCTAAAAATCTAAAATATCGATATAGCCATCTAGTTCATTTGATACAAAAAATATTGAAATAGCACTTTGACATCGTGAAGATACATTTTTACGTATGTACAATTTAAATATGGTGATGACTCGGTTAGCTCGCGCTAACTGGACCACAGCCTATCTGAATGTACAGCTATACTAATAAATTATTGTTTCTAAGTCTTAAAATAACAGTTTGTTGTAAATGAAACAATTTTATTCGTATGTCAAAGTGCTTGTAAATTTATGAGCGATAGCGTATATAAACAAACACCAAAAATATGTCAAAAACATTTATTATAATTAAATTTTTATTAATATCGATTATAAACACACTCAACAAGCTATTTCGATACTATCACGGATATGACGAATTTGACGAAATTTTATTATACTATCGAATCGTATAGAGCAAAAACCAAAGCATACTGTGAAGTGGTTATTTTTAGAAAGGATATTTGAAATTTTATAATAGTCCGTGCACACCGCGGGAGATACACTTACGATGAAAGTTAAATGAAATCGATTTGTTACAGATTTCTATTCTACTATTACATCGTCGTGTCTATTGCAGATCGCAATTTTTAGATTTGTACGGGTTTGAAAGGTGATGTAAAAGTTGTTTTATTTAATTAAGCAGCTTGCTTACAGAGACTTGCTATTTATAGATGTAAAGACAGTTGTTAAGGTGACAATAGAACAACAGCAATTACAAGCATTTTACAAGACGGTCGTAATAAAGGAACATATGTGCAGAATGTGTGTATAGGATGAGTTTGAAATAGTTTTTAGTAACATTTATTTTCCCTCCTCTTTCATTTGAATATAATAAGCTTGTTACTGTCGTCAAGTTACCTAATCCATTTGTACTAACTTAATTTTTATCCTCCCTTTTAAATAGTTGTTTCCTCAGTTCCGGATTTAATAGAAAATATGGGTTATTTTCTTTTTTTTTTAGATTTCTATCAATAAAGAATAGCATACCCCACTTGAGTAAGCCAATTAATATAAAAAACTATTTAACAATTAAAGAAATAAATAAAGTATACTAAGCTGAGTGTTGTTTTGTTAAGTTTTAATTTGTTCCGGTAGAACCTTTCTTCAGATAGATGCAAATTTTTTTCTATATAAGCTCACATGAATACCTACCACGCAGGACAGACGAAGTGTCGTCAGCAAACATTACGGTTAAATTGTCGGTAACTGTTGGTAAGTCGTTGACATACAAGAGGGACATAGTTGAACCTAAGATAGTTCCTTGGGCCACCATACCTCTTGGTACTATTATTATCCAGTTAGATTTTACATCTCTCACCGAAAGATCACTCACTGCAGTACTTTGAGGTCTGTTAGACAGGAAGGATTCAATCCAGCTCAGAGCCATTCCAAGAAATCTTATCATTTCCAGTTTATGGTAGAGTATTTGGTAGTCAACACAGTTGAATGCCTTGCACAGGTCCGTCAAGGCGCATGCTGTGTGTTGTTTATCGCTAAAACGCGTAATTGTATCCTCAATCAATTGAAGCAAGAAGATTTTGTACTTATTCAAGAAAGGTGTTATTAATTTGTGAACTAGCATTTCAAAGATCTTTGATATCTTTGCATTCAAGTTTTTTAATCTTCCCGGTCGGACAGGTATCCATGTGGTAAATGGCTCAATGGCGCAAGTCGAGGCCAATAATAATGTTTTTTACTTTTGACTCGAATATGTAGTACATGAAAATTACTATTAAAACTATGACTCTACTCTAGGCAATAGTTTGCAAAAGTAGAGTCCGCTTTTTTAAGTGCGTAACTTTTTTTATGTTTTGTTATTCGGGTGTCAAAGGTTCTTCTAGTTTGGTCTACATTTTATTACATTCACATATCGGCTTATAAACTTCTGAGTTCAATTTTTTGTCTCTTTTGTCCTTATTATTTTTTATCAATCTTTCGATGGTGTTATTAGTTTTATATGGTATAAACCTTTTGTTTGCTTTTTTGATTAATTTACCAATCTTCTCGGACGTTTTCCCTATATACCGGGAGACCGTTTAAGGATGGATAGCGGCTCTATCTCTGCAATGGCAATTCTTAGCGATTTAAAAGAAATTGTAGCGATAAAAGCGACCAAATAAAAATAGATTTAATTTCCGGAATTGATCGCTACATATCGCAACTAATGTAAGAAAGTTGAAAAAATATAATTTCTTGAAGAATTCAAATATATAATATAAGATATTATTATCAGTAGATGGCCTACATTTTTTTTGCCACCTAGTCGGTGATGCTTATATAGCAATCTAGTTAACTAATGAGCTATTTATTTTTAACTTAAGTTACTACGGTTCTTAAACTAAGTACTTATCCTACGATAGTCATTCAGGTTCTGGTACAATGTAGTCACTTTGTTCTTGTGTTCTTTTAAGGTAATTGTCACTGCACTAGTTCAAATGGTTTTGTTCGCTTCAATCTTCTAAGCAAGCCATCATTGTCCAGGAGCTGGAGAGCCTCAACGTTGACATGCTGATGAAGTCGTTGTTCACCTTTGAGCAAATTGCTTGATTACATTGTCGACAGTCTCTAGTTTTAAGTCCTTATGTAGACTGTCATTGCGTACGTACCATGGGGCATTGACGATGCCCCGGAGTACTTTATTCTGAAAGCGTTGGATGATGTTTCTTTTGCATTGGCTGGTACAACCTCAGAGTTGGATACCATAAGTCCATACTGGTTTAAGGATTTGTTGGTAAAGCAAGAGCTTATTATATATTGAAAGGGCAGAGCAACGTCCCATTAACCAATACATTTTTCTGTACTTGAGTTTCAGCTCTTCTTGTTTTTTCTTTACATGTGGCTTCCACCTAAGTTTGGCGTCTAGAGTCATGCCGAGATATTTGGCTGTGTTCTCATAGGGGACAACTTGTTGGTGTATGTAGACTGGCCTGTACACGATTTCCTTGTTAGTGAAGTTAATATGTACTGATTTGGTTTCATTTAATTTTATTCGCCATTTCCTTGACCAGTGTTGAATTTGGATAATGGCCGTTTGCAGTTTATTTGTTGATTCTATATTATCCTTGCTTAGAGCCAGTATGCGGTGTCATCGGCAAATGTGGCAATAGTATTTTGTTCGAGTGTTGGCATGTCAGTAGTGTACAGAAAGTAAAGGACAGGCACTAGTACACTACCCTGTGGCACGCCAGCTTGTATTTTCCTCAGATCTGAAAAGGCATCTTCTTGTTTAATCCTGAAGTATTTGTCAGATATGTATGATTGGAGTATTTTTGTATATTGGTCAGGGAGAAGTCTTTTAAGCTTGTAGTTCAGTCCTTCGTGCCAAACTTTGTCAAACGCTTGGGCAAAGTCCAGAAATATTGCCGAACAAACATTTTTTTTTTCTTCTAATGCTCCTTCAATTATATTGGTTATTCGGTGCACATAGTCAATTGTGGAGTGCTTATTTCTAAATCCGAACTGATGATCCGGGATAGATGGGCTACATGATGCATAATGCCGTATTTTTTCCAAGAAAGCGAGGATGTAAGATTATGTCGCATTTGAATTGCGAATGTTAGCATTATGTTTATGGTTACATATTATTTTTCTAAAGTAGCTCGCAACGGTAAGAGGACGGGCCGGCAAGGTAGAGACGGACAGAGTTAGATAGGTAGCCATGGAACAATAAGCCGTCAAAGTACATAATGCTAACATCCACAAAGTTATAATTCCCAAAGGGAGGGACGATTTTCGGCATTCTCTTGTATTTTTATTTCATTAATAATAACTAAATATAACTTTTCACTTAAAAATTAAAAAAAATTGAAAAAATGTTGCCTTCAAACAGCGTCCCTTAGCGTTCGATTAGAGAAACGTATGCTCCAATTGAATAAGGTATCTTAATCTTCTTATCTTTAAACCGAATCCAAATTCTTAACAATCCGTTAAAATTAACCGACGTTATCACGAATTGTTTCAGATATGATATATCACACCCTCACTTTATTTGAAACAATTCGCCATTAAGTGTTAAGACAATTTGTCTTAACATCCCATAGGCCATGTACCTCAATATCAAACCACCGTTCCATTTGAATTTTTCAAGAAATTATAGTTTTTCTTTCTCACATTAGTTGCGACATCTAGAGATCAATTCCGGAAATTAAAACTATTTCTAATAAAATCCTCTTAATCACTTTTATGGTTGATTTTTTTTAATCGCTAGGACTTACCATTGCCGAGATAGAGCCGCTTCCATCCTTAAACGGACACCCGCTATGTAACGGAAGTATAATTATTGAGTTTTTTATTACTTAATTTTGGATGCATTAAGGAAAGAGTATGTGCTTTCGAAAGCATGTTAATTGAATGAAATATCGTTAAATCCAGGAAATTAATGGAACTATTTTCAACCATTATACACGTTATGGAATATCTACAAGTATCTTCCTTATCAATTAGTTACTTAACAATTAAAGAACTTAAAAATCATATGTCAAATACAACACATAAAAGGATTACTTAATTAATATATTGGCTTCCGTCGGCGAGTAGTGAAAAAATCGGTTTTCCTCGGTTTTTAGAACGTAATTGTATTTTTCTTCTTTTTTAAATTTAATTTGTATTAAATTTAATATCGTTGGGGAAACCAAGAAAAAGGATTACTTCTTGAAAGCTACCCTTTTAAAATAAAATAGCTTTTAGAAAAATATTTCCCGTGACGAGAACTTGATTTTTATTATTCTTTACAACCAGCTGTTTACCCAGGACCGGATTTAATATACAACGTTAGATATAACATCTAAATTTTCGCACTCGCAACACCAACATATTCTTTACAAGCAGATGGCAACAATAGTATTAAATCAAAGCTATTTATGTATCAATTATTTTTTTAGTATTGAAAAAACTCGCGAGATTTAGCTAGAGTAGGCGTGTGCAAGGTAATTTGCGGAAATACAACTAAAAATCCTTCAAATCAAATTAGTTTTCCATTCCATTTAGATTCTACAATATTTACCGATTATGTTCTCACATTAGTTACATTATTGGCACTGCCTACTATGCTTAATGTTATCTCCCGTGAAAATATTTTCCCAAATAATTATCACGTCAGTTAACAGGAATAGTAATCTATACTAATTAAAGCATTGGCGATAGCGATTGTGACATCAGTGCACTTGATCTTATATTAATCTTTTTAAGTGCGTATTATGATTTATGTAATTGCTGTATTTTGAGAGCGCTGAAACTTGTGACCTTTGTGCATGTCTAATTTTTGTTCGATAAATCCAGTTTAGGATGCAGAGCCAAATAGATGAACATACGCTACACTTCCTATGTAAAATATTTGCAATTTAGCAATGCATAACGTGAAATTCAAAACATTAAATAACGTTGTACTTCAGACCATGCCAAATCTTAACTTTATATTTTCTTCTTTTGAGATATTTGGAAAAATAAGTTTAAATAGTGGCAAAATATTTTGGTTGGTGATGTTTTTTATTTAAACTTGATATTTTGTTGACCGTGTTATTGGATTTAATCAAATGTATAACGACTGAATACAGATTTACAACATATTTAGTCTTCTAGATTAATTTCTCCATATTTTTATCATTTAAATTGGAATTTCCATTATTTCTATATCAAAATCAAAGCCTTCAAAAGGAAGCTCTTCAAAACCTTCTGTACTTTAAATAGAATATCAACTCCATCAAAATTAAATGTAACTAAAGAGTTTCAATAAATGTAAACGCAGCCAAGGAAACATCGGTAAGTGATGCTCACCGATTTAAATGAAACTTTGTGGGTTTTTAGACCAATTTAGTGTAAGAACAGTGGCAATTATTTCAAATCCACAATCGGCTATTTTTGGGGTGTGGGGCACCCTAAACGCAACAAAGTTCTTCGTTTATTGCGTAAATATCTCTGAACTGTGGGAAGTATTACAACTTCTTTGGATAACTTCTCAAATCTTTAAATAATATTAAATGATAACGTCAGTTGTTTTCCTCCAGTTACTACCAGTTTGCAGGGGCAACCCCCCATACTCCTATTTTCTTAATGACGTGCCAAAAAATCTAGGATATCTGCTTAAATCTAGGATATTTTAAACTTACTGTTACACCGACCCTTGAATCTGTAGCTGTTGAAAAATAAATAATATCTTCTTTTATAAAGTGTAATTCATAAACCCTAGTATACATTGTTGGAAAACAGTCGACGCCAGAGTACTTATACGAGGTGTGGCAATTAAATAACCGGACTGGTGCTACTATCGGCAAACAGCGAGCACGCCACGGCAGGTTTGAATATGTCTGTGCTTGTAGATGCTTTCCCCACCCTGAGCTCGATGGGCACGGTTGTACGTCGCTTAGTCTCGCTGTAGCAATCGTCCGTTCAAGTCCTTACGTTAGCGTCGCGTCGGAAAAATGCAGAGTGTTCAGATCCAGCAACGATTTAACCTCAAGTTTCTTGTGAAACTGGGAAAAACTGCTACAGAAGTTCATGCCATGTTAAAGGAATTGTACGAAAGTGAGTGTTTATCGCGCACACAAGTTTTTGAGTGGTGTAAAAGGTTTAACGAGGGACGTGAAACTACCGAAGACGATCCGCGGCCTGGACGACCCTCTACATCAAAAACGGACGACAACAAAACCGCGAAAATCGTCGTTTGAGTGTTCGAGCTCTTGCTGAAATCTCAGGAATTAACAAAGAAACTGTCCGTCAGATTTTGCATAAATCATTCAACATGCAGAAAGTTTGCGCAAAAATGGTGGAAAAACTTCTCACTCCAGTGCAAAAGAAATCAAGAACGAACATTTGTGCTGACCTTTTAAACAACATTGATGATGATTCAGAATTGTTAAATTGAGTGATTACTTGTGATGAATCGTGGTTTTTTACCAACGATCTTGAAAGAAAGCGCCAATCGATGCATTGGAAGAGACCAAGCTCACCACGGCAAAAAAGCGAAAATGAGCACGTCTAAATTCAAGGCCGTGATGATTGTTTTTTTTGATACGCGTGGAATTGTCAGTGGGTCCCCGAAGGTCAAACAGTCAATCAACATTATTACATCGAGGTTCTAACTACCCTTCGTGAATGAGTGAGAAGACAAAAAACACGATTTGTGGAAGAGCAAAACCTGGATGCTCCACCAAGATAGTGCGTCAGCAGTGGGTGTTGGACCAACCACCGTACTCGTCCGACCTGGCTCCCTGTGACTTTTTTTATTTCCTAAGGTAAAGTCGGAGCTTAAGGGGACAAGATTTGATAGTGTGGGAGCGGTGAAAGCGAAAGCGACGGAGGTTCTCAACAAGCTGACAGAAACGGACTTCCAGCACTGCTTTCGACAGTAGAAAATTCGTATAGAGCGTTATAGGGAGCGGCAAGGAGAGTACATTGAAGGAGATATTCTTTGTAATGTAATCGGTGGTCAATAAAATGTTTTGTAACACCAGTCCGGTTATTTAATTGCCACACCTCGTAAATAGACCGTCCGAGTCACGGTTTTAGGTTACCCCATTTTTATCGTTTCTGAAAAGGTTTTATCGCTTATACAACACTAGAAAAACATTACAGGTATCACCAACAAAGTACGGAAATACCACTACATAGTATTTTTTTAAATAAAACCAATATAATTTGGATAAACCAATTCAAAATGCAGAGACGGTCTTAACGTATAAACGCGTTTATGGCTGACACCTAAGGCAATATACGTCACAGCCTGCTGACGTCAGAGCTGTTAGGCCTTCTTTAATATCGAAGGTAACGATTAAGTTTGCCTATGCCTATTTTTATTGATTTTATCACACTGTTTTCTTGGACATGTTTTTATACATTTTGGGCCTATTAATATATACATCCCTGCTTCAACATCCAGAAAATTTCTCTGTAAGATTGATGATTTTGTGTCAAAAAATGCTTCGATTATCAAAACGTAGAATCCTGATTGCCTAGTTCTAAATTCAATTTCCAGAAAAGAAATTTTGCAATGTATTATTTGAAAAGGCACTTCCATAATAGCTCAATTTTTTTAATACATAATTTGTTTACATTTATTTCGCAAAGGTAAGATTAACATACGAAAAACCGTATGTCTGTTGCGCATATACACGTTGTATTGCAAATGTAAACAGCCGATAAAGAGCAAATTAATAGATGTGTGTGTTAGACGTGTTTAATTTAGATATGGGAATAAAACCAGCGACTACACGTGTTTATAAAGGTTAAAAAAACAGACATACTTTCGCGTGTTGCCGTTTTTGCGAATAAAGAATACAACATAATGGTTTATGAAAAGCTGAAATTGCAAGCAATAAATATGTAAATGCATATGAATAAGCCTATCCATAATAAGAAGTAAATATAATAAGCAGTAAATTAAGCCATGATAGGGCAGATAAGATTTCTAGCAACATTTTGTTGTTTTGAGCAAATCCAAGAACATAAAAAGAAGATTTCGTAGGAAGTGACGCACAACGCTTTGACACAGCTTACGTAAACATATACATCATGAGTATTTAAATATTCAGGTCACTTTTCTAATGATAAATTAAGATTTGGTACATAAGTCTTTGAACTATAAAATTTTAGCCATAATTTGGTTCTATGTCAACATGAAGACCTTATAGTAGCAAGAGCAATCGGAGACTCGATCTCGTTGTTCTACGAGGGACGTTCAATAATTAACGAGACAAACTGGAAAAACTACTGAATATTATTAGATGAAACATTCTGTGGGTCAAGTCGGCAACCTTGGGGGGCAAATTAAGTCAGCCGTTTGAAAGAAATAGAAGCAAACACAACTTCTTTTGTTCATTTCAAAATGTCGGCTCCTCCCGACACGTGTACGGTGGTAGAGCAACGTTCAGTGATAAGATTTTTGTTATCCGGAGGTGGGAAGCCTGCCAAATTTACTCGAGAATGTTGAAACAGTATGGTGAAAAGTGTTTAAGCCGCGGAAACGTGTACAAGTGGATTGAACAGTTTAAATCGGTCAGAACAAGAATCACCAATATTCAGCGTTCCGGACGACCGGTTGAAGTGTCGACTAATACTATAAATCGCATAAATGACCTTATTTTCGATGACAGGCGTATAAAAATCATGACAATAGCTGATTTGTGTAATGTTAGTGTTGGAACTGTATATTCAATCATTCATGACAAGCTGAATTATCGTAAAACGTGTTCGAGATGGGTTTCAAGACAGTTGACTCAAGTCCATAAAGACACCCATGTTTGCATTTGTTCTGAACTCAAACGACGGCTTTTAACGGAAGGTAATGACTTTCTACACCGCGTTATAAGCGATCAAATGTGGATTCACCACTATGAACCTGAATTCATACGGCAAGTTTTGAATGGAAATATCCGGATTCGCCCGCTAAGAAAAAATTCAAAACTCTCGCGTCTGCCGGTAAAGTGATGTTAACGGTCTTCTGGGACTCTCAAGGCCCAATTTTTTGTGACTATTTAGAAGGACAACGTACTGTGAACAGTGAGTACTATTGTAACTTGTTTCAACATAAAGTGAAACCTGCGATAAGGAAAAAAACACCAGGGTGCTCTCTCAAAACGTGTGATTCTGCTGCACGATAACGCCCGCCCCCATATTGCCCAGTGAACGCAAGAGATGATCGAAAATTTGGGTTGGGAGGTGTAGCCACATCCTCTTTACCTCGAACCGTCCGATTTTCATCTGTTCCGGCCCGCTCAAAAAGTTTTTACGCGACACCAAGTTCGAAGACAACGAAGCGGTCAAACAAGCTGTACACAAGTGGCTCGGATACCAAGGTCAAGAATTCTTCAGCACTGGAATTAGAAAGCTCACAAAGCGATGGGAGAAGTGCGTAAATGTTGGTGGAGGCTACATTGAAAAGTAGTGTAAATTTCATTGTCATTGAATAATTTTTTTTCCACCGCAATTTGTCTCGTTAATTACTGAACGTTCCTCGTAATTAAAGTTATTTTGATTTTCTAGATGTTTTCTAAAAATGGTTTCAAGTTTAATGCGTGAAATGTGAAAATCCGTGTTTTTCCAATGTAATTAAATTTTTGAACATTTTCACCCCGGTAAGGACTCGAAACGTTTGCCGAACAGGGGTGCTTATGCCAGGAATAAATCACTTTTGTAACACCTAGATCTTATTTATGCCTGCAAATACAAACAAAGTTTTTTATGTTATCTACCTAGCTATGTAAACGAATTAGAGAACAAATAAATTTCACTTTTCAACGTAAGAACCATTAACACTAACACACTTATTCCAACGTTTTTATAATAACGCTATGCCTTCGAAAAAAAAAATCTTTTGGTAATTCTGGTAAAATATTACTCCACTGTATTTTCCAAATCATACGATAAAACGTGACGCCCTCTCAAGTGTTTTTTTTTTTTAGTTTTACAAAAAATAATAATCACATGAGGCAAGGGTCGGGACTGTAAGGTGGATGTTGTAATTCCTCAAGGCCGCATTCATTGACTACTGCTTGAACAATTCGTGCTTCATGCACCCTGCAGTTGTCGCGCATAAGAGTTTTCTGAATATAATTGTGAGGTCCTTTTTGGCGTATAGCCGCCTTCAAGTTCCTAATCGTGCCTTTGTAGGCATTCCTTATTATTGGCATATACATAATTAAGAAAATCCGTTCCGCGTTCCAGAAAACTGTGACCATCACTTTTCCTCTCAGAAAATTACGTTTTCGCCTTCTTGGGTGGTGCAGAGTCCTTATGAACCCATTGCATTGGACTTGTTTCGTTAGAGGGTCCCAATAATGTAACCAGGTCTCATCTCCGGTTATAATTCTATAGAAGAACTCTTCATCTTGGGATAAACAAATCTTACTGTAGAATTTTAATGTGCGTTTTGTCCTATTCTTTTTTATATACTTTTTATATTTACACAGATTTTATTTATTCACGTATTTATGTATCACTTTATATATACATTTATATTGACAACGTTAATGCCTATGATAGGTCATGACAGAAAATAAATTATTATTATTATTATTATTAAAAACACTCGTTTCTCATATTCCCACTTCTCCAGCAATAACTGAAATTTGTACTCGGCACCAAATCTTCAACTTTAGGTCTCCCATACTTTGGGTACCATGGATGGATTCATTTGAACTGCTTGCACTAATAATTGGCTAGGAAATACACTGCCACCATTCTCTCATGGATACTCTTTGGGCTACTCCCTTCTGTCGGCAAACTTGGAGATGACACTAGGAAATGTCACAAAAACTTGACATAAGGAAATTGTCGCGATAGCATATTGTTTGTATTTTCATAGCTAGGTAAATAACATAAAAGACTCTCCTCGCATCTCAACAGATACACATTCTTAGGTACCAAGTATCCTAATTAATTAATATACAGGGTGGGGCAATAGTGTGAGATTCTTCGATAGCACCTTTACTATTGGTAATGGAAAAAAGGATCTTATAGATATACATTAGTAGCACACGCTAAAACTATTTTGACATATACAGCGTGAATCAAAAAAAGACACATACCAAAGTTGTTTTTTTTTTAATGGATCATCCTGCATATTCGTACATATTTCGTTTATACTCGAGAATCTAAGGTTACTTTGTATAAGATTACCTATACCTAAACTCAATTGTTTTCGAAATATTTACGAAAAATGGCATTTGCAATATTCTGCAGAAATAGCTATAGTTTCTATAATATTTGACATTTTGCTTTGCACATTGGGTATTAAGCAGCCTATAGGGCTAGGGATATTTCCACTTAGAACAAGAAAACTTCTTGATCATAGGCCATCTCTGACAACGCAGTAAAGGTTTAATTCTTCAGGCGATGTTTTCGTCGTTATTTTATACAGAACACCCTGTATATTTTTTTAATATTTGAATTGCTAATAATATTTTGCGTTAATCACTTAAAACTTTCCCTATACCGAAAGTTAATCGTTTTTGAGGTATTTTACACCTTATTGTTCCGAATCAGGGTAATTAGGTAACAAAAATTTAATCCTAACACCCTTTGTAATTGTTGCTAATATTCTTTAGATGTGTTTCAACAGAAATATCGAGAAATCCCTTCTGGCTCATCCTAATAGCTCTAGCTTCGGCAGGGACGAATTGCAAAATAACGGATTTGACTTCTTGAAAATGTTCATTATAATAAAAAGCGGCTTTTAACCACGTTCCCCAACGCGTAAGAATGGGCTGTGGTGGTTTTCGAACACCAGGGCATAACCTGTGGAATGCCCTAGTCCTCTTAGGACTTTTGAGAAACACTTTTTTTGAGTTTACTATTAATGCATCCACCTCCGGGTAACACTCTCGAATAGTTTGTGCCATAAGATGTAAAGCATGGACTTTACACGTAACATTTAAACGTCCTTCACACTTTTCTTTAAGGGAACGGCCTACACTACACATTGTTGCTGCACCATCGCTCATGAACAACAACAGTTGACTGGTTGACACTTGAAATTTTTGTAACGTTTCGAGAACTACGGCCGTAATTGCTTTACTAGTACACTGTTTTAATCTTCTGCTGGCTAATAGAATTGCAAAATTTGGTTTAATAGGATCTAATACGCGCACTATTATATTCAAAATAGAATTTTTTTTGCAATCTGTCGTCTCATCAAGACATAGCCACAGCTGTTTATTTTTTAATTCGGCTTTAATTCGATTTTCAATGTCCTCACGTATTCGTGGAATATCTCTCCGTAACGCTGTCCGAGATGGTAGTATCCACTCGGTATTGTATGTACCCCAGAATTTTCGAAATGCTTTTTTATCAAGTATACGAAGTGGTAGACCACATACCATAAACGTTAAAAGCAATTCTAATTGAAATTGACGTTGTTGTGACACACCATTTCTTTTATTTCTGTGGTGTGCGCTATTTATATGTCTTTCACAATCACGTTTGCTCCAGCACAGTAGTTTCTTTTTACAAACTTTACAGAAAATTGTACTCCCATTGTAGGTAATGGCCGTTTATTTTTAATAGTTACGTTAGACATAATCCCTAAAGCGAGCACACCGACGCTTGTTTCTAGTATGCCACGAAGTGGTGCAAACGTAACATCTGCAGACTCGTCATTTGTTGATGAATAGAGCGCGTCATCCGTAAATGAATAAGCGCGCTGTTAGTTCGTAGCCGTCGATGAATGAACTTTTTTTTTGTAGTGGCCCACTGTGAACAACGCCCTATTTATCAACGAACACCCAAACTGCAGGTGTATATTTGCGCGTCTTCACGACGTAATAGACAGTGGTTTTGGTCCTCGTCCTAATAATTACATATTTAAATTACCTATGTTTACATACATATATGCGCCCGGCAGCCTGATTACGAACCTGGCGCGTGGCGCTCTTGGCCCGCTTTATTTATCTATTACCTCTCTCAAATATACAGTTTTGAACTGTTTTGACAGTTTCTAGATGTTTTGTAGTCCTTTAATTCTATTAGCTATGGATTTTTCGCCTCCAAATATCATTTTCATACTTCGGATATTATTTTAATTTGTAGTAGGCTAGAATTAAAAAATAGGTATAATTGTCACTGTATTAATAATTAATTGATAACGTCTAAAAAATGTATAAAAACCCAATTATTGGTTTGTACTAATCTCAGTAGGTAACTGTTTATTCAACAACAAAAAACAAACAAAAACAAAGTATTAAATACAAAATATAAACAACAATCAATAAGTAAATTAAACAAATAAACTAGGTAAGAGACAAAAAACCAATAAACCAATAGACAAAAAATATAATACTAAAAAAGTGATAAATTTTGTTGAAAAATATTGCCGCCTGGCGCTATACATAATTGTAGTCTCTACCTTCTACCTATACGACCGTTGCACGTTGGTTAACATAGTCGGTGCAATACTCCGAAAGGCGCTCTTTCATATTATCTACTGTTGTAGAAGTAGTGCGGTACACTTCATCCATTTATTGGGGCAATGTGCATTTAACAAGACATGTTGAAACCACATACTTTCCTACATATGCTTTTACACAGTTATGTCTGACATAAAGGAACATTTATTTTTGAATCCTAGCCTACTACAAATTAAAACAATATCCGAAATATTAAAAAAATGATATTTGGGGGCGAAAAAACCATAGCTAATTAAAGGAATACTTTCTAGAAATTGCCAAAATAAGTCCAAGATGCAAAAATATCTCAAAAACCACTAACTTTAAGCACAGGGAAAGCTTTACATAATTAACGTAAAATGTTACGAGCAATTCAACACGAACCACAAATTGTTGTGAATCGTTTCATTCCGATTATAATAAATCTTTTTATAGTACGCATCCCAATATTTTTAAATGTATAGATGTTTTAAAACAATTTCAAATAAAGACTTATTTAAAAATTAACAGTGTACATTTACCAGTTAAAATAGAAAATAAAAGTTATAGAGGTCGCCTTAACCATTTATAAAAAATGGTTACAAAATTTCACAATGGTGATTTAAGCTACATTCGATTATGTGAAAGCCGTATCCTACCATTTTTCTCATTTGTTGTGATATTATATATTATAACACATAAGTATAAGTCTGATATGTTTTGTATATTATTCTATGTATATATTGTACATATTTTACTATCTAATATTTTAGTTTAGTTTTATTTTTTTACAAACAACTATACAAATATTGTATCGACATATAAACATTTTAAATATATTTCTATGTTGTGTACATTTTTTGTATGATTTATCACTTTTAACATTCAATCGGGTATTAAGTTGACACCCCCTGGGGTCAATACCGGCGCATTTTTGCCCTATCCTCAACTACCTGCAAAAACTAATTGGCGCACCTATGCCCTCGTTTTCAGGTAAAATAAATTTTGTGGCGTATTTGTCCTACACCCTTGCAAATACAATTTTTCGTAAATATTTTGAAAACAATCGAGTTTAGGTATAGGTAATTCCATACAAAGTGACCTTAGATTCTCGAGTATAAACAAAATATGTACTGATATACAGGACGTTCTATTTAAAAAAGAACATAAACAAAATAATTTTAGCGTGTGACACTAATGTATATCTATGATTTTTGTATTAATAGTAAAGGTTCTATCGAAGAATCTCGCACTATTGCCCCATCCTGTATACTGACTTGGTCTGTCGATGAAATGTGAAAAACCAAAAAATCACGGATTGTTTTTATGTAATAAAATAGTTAATTTGTTGATCAAATCAAGAAACATCTTAACAGTTTCGTTTTAATCTTTTAAACACCTAAGATATATTCTGCATGGTACGTACATTGCATGAGCCTACCTCGACAACTATTATGGCAGATTTGGGAAACCACCACCTGCAACAACAAAGTAACACTGAATGTACTTAGACAAAATGTAACACACCCCTGAGTTTCATTGGTCTATTTGATAAAAATAGGTTGACAATCTATAATATACGGGGACAAGGATACACATATTTAAACAAATAAAAAAAGATATTGGTAAATAAATCCCTATTTTCGAGATTAGGATGAGATGAGTTAACCGTTAATAACAGATGATAAAAAAACATTCATAAATAAATGAATTTGTTAAAAAAATTGCGAAACAACCATGCAATCTATACATTTAGAACATCTATATAACCTCAAAAATCGATATTTTTTCAAAAATAACTCGCGAACACATAAATTTCATTGTATATATATTTACCATTTCACTTATTTTTATCTAAGAAGGCCAAACATTCACTTATAGATTTGTAAACTTACTTGTAAAACCCGTCAAATCAAAATTAACACAACCTCAGAAGAAAATCTGTGGAATTTCAATAAGAAATCAAACAACTTTGGAATTTGTAGCGATTAATAGAATATTTACCAAATTTTATGTCTGTTACTGGTATCATTAGGTGCATAGTAATTTTAATCTTTTTTCAAATTGAAAATCGCCTTAAATACTTCATTTAAATTTAACTTAAACGTAAACTTGGGAATATGTTCTAGGTTCTTCTTAGAACTTTCGTTAGAATTCGTTTGTTATTTATGTGCTTCCAAACAGAAAAAATGCCGGGGTACATTATTTACTATGACCAATACACTCAGAGATTAGGGTCTATGACCCAAGCAATGAGGGTAGTGATATTTACTGTTGAACTTATGTAATATGTAAATTATATAAAAATATATTATTCAGTCAGATCTCAGTTTAGGAAAAAATAACAAATTTTCTTACGCGCACAGTGTATCCTAATATACATATACAGTGTTTTTCAAAAAAGAAGGAAATACTCAATAAATATACTATGTTGAAATTAAAAAAAAAAACGATTAAATAGTTTTTTGCTTGAGACCATGCGTGCTTTTTGACGATACATTCTTTACATATAAAAGTGTTGGATACGAATATTTTGCTGTAAATCCCACAAAAAGATTTCTAACTGTTCAAGACAGCTATTAAAAAAAAACAAAAGCAACTGTTTTCTTAAAGCAGTTCACGTTTGTCAGTGTTTGTTTGTAACTTGAGAACACGGAATTTATAATAATAATTTTTATTATTATAAATTTCGTCTTCTTGTGTGTGTAATAAAAATCAATAATAGTGAAAAGATGGATTTACTGTTAATATTTGGCGAGTGTAATCGCAATTCACGAAGAGCTGCTGCACAGTTTGCAGAAAGGTACCCCGACAGGTATCATCTTCCATGTATGCGTATTGAAAATGGAAAAGTGCTTAAGACGACAGGGATTATTTCCTGGAGTAAGAATTTAACATAGAGACTCTCGCATAAATAACGTAGCCAACGAAGAGAGAGAAAAATGAAAATTGCAGATTTTGGCCTACCTCCGACTACATCCATGTTCCTCCATTAGCTATTTAGCTCAGGAAGTCGGAACATCAGTTACAACGGCACACAGAACTGTAAAAAGATACCAGCTGCATCCATATACACCCATGTTAGTACAACACTTACGCTCAAGAGATCCTAATTGTCGATTGACTTTTATTGCGTGGCAAGTGTAATTGCTTGTCGATGAACCGGACATTCTAAATCGAATTTTGCAGACGGGCGAAGCAAAGTTTACTAATAATGGTGTTATTAGTAAATAAAGTAATTGTCTCCGGTCGGACGAAAACCCACACTAGATAGGAGAGACCAATTATCAACTCGTCTGAGGTACTAACTCTGGTGCAGTTTAATAGGAGACAGGTTATTAGAACTTTACTTTCATGATGGTAGTCTGAATGCCAGAGATATCTTAACCATTTAACTAATGAGTTAATCACAGCGGTAGAAGATTTTCCACTGGCCTTGCGACAAATCTTGTTCTCGATGTTGGATGGAGCACCAGCTCATAATACTTTCATTATCATGCAGTACCTGAGCGTTTCATTGTTACCTACGGACTAGTGCAATGGCAACTTGGTTATTTTTTTATGGGGCCATCTTAAGATGGTATCCTCATTCACTTGGAAACGTCGAGAATCTAAGAAAGGAAATCAGGCTGCCTTGCAAGCAGTTAAACACCCGGTGTAATATATAATGCAACAAGTGGACAACTGCGAAAAAGATTAGAGGCATGTGTTGCACAAAATGGTGAAAATTTTGAGCAGTTTATTAATTAGTCTTCTATTTATCGTACTCCTACAAAGTTATTTATTAAAAAATTGTTGCTTTTTTATTTTGTTAACATTGTTCAGCTGTTGCGATTCTAATCAATAAAAAACGTTGATGGCTATAGATATTTTGCTTTTCTTTTAAATAGCTGTTTTTGGAATTTACAGCAAAATTTTCTTATGCAACAATCATAAAATTTTATGTGAACGGAAAGAAAAAAATATGATGAATCGAGAATTGTCAAAGAATATACAGAGTGTCACTTAAAAAACCAAAGTTGTGGCCATTTCTAGTTTAACCGCAAATGGAAAAAAGTACCGCCACGCATAATCTCAACCAAAAAACAATTTCATCGTTTTTTTTTTGTAAATTTCAAGATAATA
Source organism: Dynastes maya (assembly GCA_029619315.2). Taxonomy (NCBI): domain Eukaryota; kingdom Metazoa; phylum Arthropoda; class Insecta; order Coleoptera; family Scarabaeidae; genus Dynastes; species Dynastes maya. Next base: position 51,687,422 of record JAROYE020000004.1, on the reverse strand, counting down.
AAGTTATTGAGTGTTTTATTTTTTTAAGACATTATATACAGTGATAGCCATAAAATCTGGACGAATTGGAAAAATTATATTTCCGTAAATTTAGATATAGAATTTGAACTCAAATCAAATCTTCTAAACAGCAATAAATTTATAAAAACTTTTCATAAGTAATCAAGTTTTTTTTATTTTTTTTCAAAACTAAAATCTGGAATTTCAAAATCTAATTTTTTTAAGCTCAAATTACTTATTTGCTGTTGGAATAATGGTTATTCACAATAGTTGATACAATTAAAACCCTGGAATTTTAATCTCAAAAATAATTGGCAAAATTTTTAATCACTTTCAGTGAATATTACGGCATTGCGCAATTCCTACATCGGAAATTTCTTAAGATTTCAACTTATCTTTAGTTTCACAGGAAATTTTAAAAAAGGTATTTTGCTTTTGATCTGATGATTATTGGCACCTGCTCAATATTCTAGCAGCATCATTTTAAATAAAATTGAACATACCGCAATTGTAAAGCTGTATTACTCTTCAAAAGGATTTTGCACCAAAAATCTCGTTACACCTTCGATAAAATTGGAAAAATTTTTAATTGTATAAATTATTGTTAATAATTTGACATTAGAATAGCAAACAAGTAATTTAATCTTTAACGGTTCACTGACCCAATGGTAAGAGGGTCTGTGGCTGATTGTGGCAGAGTTAGACGCTGTGCGTTCGAGTCCCATCAGGGTTAAATGACAGATATTTCTAGTGGGTCTGGTACAATCTCGAGTCGCTATTCGCATTTTGGAGAACAATTAATTGCGCTTCACTCTTCATCGCAAGGGTGATAGTAACAGAGCCATGAGGCACTTTACACACGCCATTTACACACAAAAAAGGCTTCTGAGATTATGACAAGCTTTAAATTTATATACTTTGTTGGCCTGACACCACACGTTAAAAAATACAGTTTGAGTATTTGAAATTCAAAATTTAGATGCCCCTTCGTGAAGAAGCATTGAAGAAATTGAGAAACATAATTATTGTTTTTAAACTTAATGAATTTTATATATGACAAGAAAATCCTTTATACTTTCCGATTTTGGCCATTCTTAAAAACGCTTTCCATACCCAAGAAAATATTACTTCGTTAGATTTGATTTGGATCTATAAAGTTTTTATATAAGCGTAAACCAAAAGCATATTTTTTCAGTTAAAAACATGCAAATACAAAACTTTCACACTTAATCCAGTCCTAACGGTAGTCATTCACACTCTATTATAAGCAACTTTTAATATGTGTTAGTTAAGCATAGATTATTGTGCAACTAAGTTATCTTATTAGTTTTAATGAAAAAAGAAAAACACCAAAGCTTATTTCTGGTACCGCTTCCTTGCATTTTAATCGTTTCTTATTCACTTCTTGTAATTATCTGTTAAAAGTCATTAAAACAGGTTGTATTTTTGCGTTTCCAACTCAATGCAATGCGATTTGTTTCAATAAAATGCCAACGAAAGTTAATGGACTTAACGGAAATGCAAAAAAAAGAAGGTAAATTGGACAATAATAAAAATATAAGTACGTTCGCAAAACTTTAATGAAAACAAATCCTCGGAATTAACGCAACGTGAAGAGATAATTTTATGTTCAAAACCTTCGAAAGTACGGTCATTAGCATGTCGACGAATACCAGCTTGAGCGCAATGATAAAAAAGTAGAAAACAATCGACATTTTTCACGATAAGCATCTCGGATTTGCCTAGAGCAGTGTAATGAACTTAAAAACCGTTTTGTATGACTGTGCAGTACGATTACTTTATACGAAAAAAAAAGTTATATAGTTATACATATATTAATGTTGTCTAAAGTTTGAAGAACAAACAATATATAGACTATAGAGCAGGTCATGGTATATATAACAAATTCTTCTGTTATTAGTAAGGTTCGACAAATGATTGCAACGTCAGAAGCGTATCGCGCAAAAAGTAGGTACGTGAGATTGTTTTATTAACAAATAATAAACTCTTACCTTTTATTGGGGCAGTGTCGCAGTGGAAAAGGTAAGAATATATTATTTTTTAATAGTACTGTATCTCACGTACCTACTTTTGCGCGATACGCCTCTGACGTTGTACTCGTTTGTCGAACCTTAGTTATTAATATACAAGTACAGGTGTTTTTGAAATATGGTGCAAGAATAAGTAGCCATGATTCAAATGATGGTGTCTTCATAAACTATCGGATTCGCGATCAGTAAAATAGGAAATTTTCAAAACCAATCTTTTTAAAAATTCTTATATGAAACCTTTTTGAATCAATACGATTTGGAAACCGTCCTCTTTAAATTTTAAACGCGTAAGCGATTAAAGCGTGACAAACGGTTGCACCCGCAGAGACGCTTCCTCGTAGGAGCCCAAATCACCATGTTAGTTTCTGACGGAGCCGCAACAATGCTGAAAGCTGGTAGGATGTTAAAAGTATGCTAATATTATTCCTAGTGAAAGACGTAATTTTCAAACTTAATTCTTCTAATTCTCAAGCGGTTCGCGAAAGTCGGCAACTTTTTTCCGATTCGGACGTTCAAAAAGAAATAGATGACATTTCCATAAACTATTCTGTAGTGACACAAACTATTTCGCTGTTAGAAAATACTCACTTATCTAGAAAAGGTTCGATCTATATCTGGAATTCAAGACTGCACTGAAGAGATACGGAAGTATTTGAATTTCGCAAATCTTACTTCATTAGATGCTGAACGATCATTTGCAAAGTATACGAGAACGTTTTCAGACCGTCGTCGAGGCCTGACCGAATCGACAATGGAAGCATTGCTTATGTTGCAGTACTACGCGGCGTATCCTGGCAGTCGCACATTACCGCAGTAGTCATCGATACATCAATAAAAGGTAACAATCTATTATTTTTTTTATTAATACTGTCTACTTTTGCGCGGTACGCCACGGACGGTTCCACTAGTTTCTCGAACATCATAAATAGTACACGCACACCGATCAACCGATAATAACCGAACGTCCACTCGATTCCTTGTATGTACATAGTAAATACAGCTCCTTTCACGGCGCCTCTGCGGAAGCAACGTTTGTCACGCTTTAGATATAACCAGTGAACGGCAAAATCTTAAAGAGTATGACATAGTGCCGCGCATCGAAAACATGATACATAGACGCACTAAGTGTATGCTCCAGGATCTCCTATGAGAAACCTTCCAAAGTTTTCTTGAATTGGGAAGAATGGAGAGATGGAAAGAGGAGAAAACTGAATACCCAAATCTGGTACCCAGGTGGATCAAAAACGGGCACTAATGCTGGCGTTTGTGTTTATGAGGAAAACCAGGGATACAAAGTATGTGCATCACTTGAGCGATACACCATGGAATTTCAAACAGAAATATATGCTATACAAACCTGCGTGTAGGAGAGTCTGCGTCGGCGGCCGCAGGGTGGAACGGTTTGCATTCTCTTTGACAATCAGGCACCCTTAAAGGCACTAGCATCTTATCATATAGCCTCCAAACTAGTATGGGAGTGCCTGCAAAACCTAATGGTTCTGTCTAAACATAACAAGGTCACACTACTATGGGTGCCAGGACACAGGGGTAGAGCGGGCAATGAAATTGCAGACCAGCCAGCGAAGGAAGGCTCAAAAATGAATTATAGAGGCCCTGAGCCGGGTCTAGGTATTACTAAGAGTGCAGTGCGTGGTGCAATCAATGAGTGGATCATAACACAACACCAATTAAATTGAAACTATGTAGCTGGACAAAAGCACAGCAAACGGATGATGCGAAGACCGTTGCAACATCTGACTACTGACCTGCTTGAATTAAGCAAGATACAGCTTAGGGGAGCAACATGTCTACTAACAGGACATGGTTGTTTGAGAGGCCACTTCCATAATATGGGGATCTACAAAGGTGAATCTTTATGTAGACTTTGCAATGAGGTGGAAGAAACAGCCCCTCATATTATTTTCGAATGTGCAGCGCCAGCCCAACGCAGATTCGCTATGAAAAGCGCAATTGATCTACCAATGGAGAACGATTTACTACATAGGCTCTTAAAACTGATCGAGGGAATTAACCTGTTTAAGTGAAACGAAACCGAAGCAGGAATAATGCAATAGGCTACTAAGCCTCAGTGTTAAGGACGCAAAGACTAACCGTGCTTGGGTAGAAATCAATCAATCAATCAACCGAAGGCGTTAGCACAAGGCATGGAAGTAAACCTGTCCTTACTCGCTTTGCGACCTGGTGCAGTTTTTTGTTGTGTGCGAGAGTTTTGTTTACTTCTGAATACAAAGTTAAAATTCATTACCAACATTTAAAATTGAAAAGATACATTTTTAAAATCAACTTAAATTATACTATAATTTTGCTTGGAGTAACAAATCTTTTCTATTACATATTTTGAGGTCATCATTTTAAGCCTATGTACGGTAGCGCAGATATTGTGTACCGCACACTTACCAAAAGCGAACGATTTGTAAAATAAGAAATGCTCCATTTAAAATGAACGGAATTATCTTAGAAAGTATCGTGAGATTAATGCTCGAAACGGTTTCATGAAGAGTGGAATCGAAACCTGGTATTGGTATACGTGGTAAGACTGCCGTACACATACTATTCTAATTGAGGATACTAACTTACCCTATTTGGAATTTTATTGAACGGGTTTACTTTGAGCTTTATATTAGCCTTTTTCGTAACGAGCTAATGGAGGCTAAATATGTCTTTATGTCTTACTTTTATTACGCTCCACTTTAATAGCATTACTTTTGTTAGTAATTAAAAAAAATCCCGCGTAACGAATTCTAGTTTCAAACCCAATGAACCTTATATCCATATAGAACGCAATTATGATTCAGGAAATAAGAAAGTTGAACTCGTAGTAGTAAATTATATAACAATTAATAGAAGCTGTATAGGTGTATTTAACAGTTTTGAAATAGATATTTCCTCGCTTTCAATTTCTAAACGCTAGCTCCACTAAAAAAAAAAAGAAAAACAGGCAAATATCTATACTACAAGTACAAAAAAGTGATTAAACAATTAAAAAGGCTGCGTACTCCCCTTTTTCGTTTTAATTTCAATGAAAGATTGTATTTCTAGTTTCTACATCCTGATTAATTTAATTCGGTAAAAGATATACGTGGCACTAATTTTCTACAATATGATACGCTAATACGAGTCAAAGGTCTAAAGGCTACATTAATTTAATGGTCTTGTCTCGATGAAACGTAATTACCACGTACTCCGCACGAGGAGAAATGGAACTCTTCGAGGCCCGCACGTGTATCTAATGATGATCTATTTTCGTCGGCGTCCATCGTTGGATACACCCAGAAATAAAACAAAATATCAAAGCATATATATCTCGTAACCTCCAATATGTTAGGTATGAAGATATACATCCTGCCAAATATAATTCTACTTCATGAATTATACATTTTTTTACGTAATTTTACGGAAAATATTCCAAAATGTAACTTGTTTTTCCCATGAAACAAGGAATAGTAGTAGGAATAGTAAATTGGAAAGTAATATGTTAAATATACTGTGAAAAAAATATATATATGTGGCTAGCTTTCCATAGTATAATTATAATAATAATTATATTCCAAGACTTTAACACAACATATAAGAAGTCAATAAGTCCCTAGCAAAGTTTGGGGGTATAAGAAGAATAGAAATCAAGTAGACGACTTTACATAAAGAACGCATTATAAAATGCCAGTGGTACCCAAAAGTAATCAATTATTTTCTGACGCTACGTTGTGTGTAGTTTTGTTTCAACAGTGGAAGTGTTAAACCACTTTTTGAGTTTCTTACCTAATCTAGACTGTAATCATAATATTGCGCAATTAAAACATTTTTTATCGCAGTGCTTTAAAATGGCGGATTTTCAACCATCCGAAGAGTATTTGTGGAAAACCTGTGGAATTTTATAATGAGGCTTTAAAACCACTAGTTGAGACTGATCCAAAATTAAATGTATAGAAATTAGCGGATACACTAGGCTTTACATGGTCGACAGTGCAAAGACATGAAATTAATAAGGTCTCCAGACAAGGTAAATGGGTTCCACACCAACTGTCGGATGCGAACAAGGATCAACGTCGCACGATCTGCAGTTCACTGTTCACTGGAGATAAAAAGTGGATTCATTATTCTAATCTCCATCGCTCTAGACAGTGGCTCTTTGTAAATCAACCACCAGTTCCAACCCCTAAACCCACGTCGATGCTGAAAAAGGTCCTACTGTCCGTTTGATAGGATTCCAATGGCGTAATTTTTTATGAACTTTTACAACCACGTGAAACGGTTACTGCTGACATTTATTGTCAATAAGTACAAAGATTAAATATTGAATTGCTGAAAAAGAAGCCTGCTCTGGTTAACAGAAAGAATGCGTTGCTCCAACATGATAATGCAAGACCTCACGCAGCAAAAATTACTCAAGAAAAAATCACGCAGTTGGATTGGGAAGTCTTAATTCACCCTCCGTATTCACCAGATATCGCCCCATCTGATTATCATTTATTCAGATCTCTAGATCATTCACTAAGAAATAAAAATGTTCCATCAATTGATGATGTTCGATGCCACCTTGAACACTATTTTTCATCCCAGCTAGCGCAGTTCTACAAAAGCGGAATTAAAAATTTGAAAGTGGAAGGAATATTAATGCAGTATATGGGAATCGGACAATAAGCCTAAGTCAGTGCCAACGGTGGTCCCAGAACTTCCGAGCTGGAAACCAAAGCCTAGAAGACGAGCCTCGTTCTAGAAGATCGGCAAAGCTAGACGAGGACGTCCTACAAATCCTAGTGGAACAAAATCCCATCGTAACTGTTGAGGAACTAGCCGAGAAGCTTGGATTTGGCCATTCAATTATTCATCAAGACCGGAAAAGTCAACGATTCGGGTCAATGCGTTCCTTACAAACTTGCCGAGTTTAATTGCGCGCAGAGAGTGAATGTGCTGCCACGTCTCAAGAATTATCCCTTTTGGGATCGAATAGTGAATGGGTTCTCCACCAAAATGTCAACCGTCGAAGAAGACAGTGAGTAGGGAAAGGAGAATCACCGCCACCCCAGGTTTTACCCAGGTAAGGTGTTATCTGTTTGGTGGGATACGAAACGCTTACTCCACTTTGAACATTTGAACCCAAACCAAACGATAACAAAGGAGATCTATTGCGAGCAACTTGAGAGAATTAAGTCAGCGCTAGAAGAAAAAGGATCATGTTTGGTTACAAGAAGACGAAATCTACGCTCGGCCACATACAGCAAGGATTACATTATAAAGGCTGGAGGAGTTTGTATGGGAAACGATGCCCCATTCGCCGGATATTGCCCCATCTGATTATCATTTCATACGCAGTGTTCAAAATCAAGAAGGGAAAATACCGGAGGAGTATTCTTCGTCGCGAACGAAAGACGGGCCGTGAAAATCTACCAGAAAGAGCATCATAAAAAAAGAAGGAGAATATAATGATTGAATATAATGATAATTTTTTAAGCCCGATAGAATTTAAAATTATAAAAAAATAATAGGAAAAATTAAATTCTATTCAAATTTTTAGTAGATTCGAAAGATTTATTCATGGCATTAACACTTGAAAATGCTGCACCGGAAATAATCGAGAGGAGCCAAATTGCAAGACCTTGGAGGCCAATTGACAAGTCCATTCCTTGAAATTAACTTATCGTCAAATTTTGATTTCAAGAAGTCAACGGTTGCCGTCGCTGTATGGCACGTACGAGTTAAGTATTGTGGTAACGGTTTTAGTGAACTGTTTCAGTGTTCCAGTGCCACAGATTTAGAGTACCCGATTAATTTTTCCTAAAAAACACCCGTTATTTTAGATTAAAAAAAGAATTTTTATCGTAATCTTAAAAAATAAAGGAAATATAAGAAAACCGCATTATTTATGGGATGGTCCGGTACAAGCATTATATGCATTATCTAGATAGTGTTTCATTAAAAAAACAACTTGTGTCAAAATTTCAAACGTCCACTTCTATTATTGTAGTATCAAATTCAAAAAGTTAAAAAATAATAGTACCACTTTCGAAATATATTGTTAATTTATTAATTTTAACCAAAATTGCTATTGGATAAAATATAATGAATTCATCTCCCCACAATTTTCCCAACGTTTCATCAATATGGAAAAGTAAGTATTCGTAAAAAAATTAATATTTAGCCATCGTACGAGGAAAACAATAGTGCAAAGAAGAGACGGCGATAATAAAATTAGCTCGCGCCGAACGTTTTATTAATAATTAATAATGGAAGCCCGCAGCGTCCTCGAGTGGTCCCCGCCATCCGTTGCATTTGTAAAAAAGGCTCTTTATCCGTCAACCCGATGGACGTGTCTAGCTGCCGCCGAAGGCAGTTGATCTTCATCGAAGTTTTTTAATTGAATATCGCAGTTAGTGTCACCGGCACGCATACATAACCCGAGCAAACCGAGAACAATACGCAACACAAAGAACAATAAATCAACGAGAGAATGCATTAACGCGAGCGACGTGCAGATATTGTCATCGTCGTCCACTCGTTTTGTTCTCGCTTTGATTTACACACAGCGTTTAACGCTTAAGACACTATACATTTAGGTAATGATCTATACAAGAGCGTGATGAGGTGATTTGCAAATCGACCATTAACTCGAGATGCATAGGTATGTATGTACATATAGTTTACATACAATAATCCTCACGAAGGTAATTTCTCCTGAATACCTATAAAATATTTTATGCCATATACGTCCTGCAGAACAGTATGAATATAGTATAATATTGTAGATATACACAGATTATGGTGCAGTGGTGTTGATTATCTGGATTAATTACTGCCAACTGCCACAGAGGTAATCCCCAAGATAATCTAAACAATCACAAAATTATTCTTTTACATAAATACAATCCCTATTACTAAGTTTTCCAAAAATTAAATCGACAATTTCTATACTATATGGGCTTAAGCACTACCATTGCGATTTAGCCATTTTGGTGGAGGAGCTGTTGTACTTTAAGCTACTACATTCTGCGTTAATTGTTAAATTACCTACAGCATTGGTCATGATTAGAGCGATACATAGGCGTTTCACCGGAGTAGCGGACTGTATGTAAAAACCGATTCTCGCTTTGTCAGCGTCCGCTTGTTTATTTTTCGTTCCGTTTAGGAAACGAGAGCGTGCGTTGTGTTTTGTGTTACGTGTTATTCATTATAAATATAAATTTAAATTGTGTAGTGTGAACTAGGCTAAAAACCACCCTTTGCTGGTACTGTAAATAAGTTTATCTATGACTTTCTACGCCGGTGCTAAAATAGTTTGTAAAGTGTGCGAGACACATTTGATGTGCTGGGACAAACATGAGAATACTGAAGAACATAGAAATAGAAAAAAGGGCGTGCCAACGAAAACTGCCTTTATTTTCGATTTACTTATGATGATAACTTGTAATTTATCACTTCGCTTACTTGAAAAAAAAACCGTTTCAGAACTATTAAGTTGGTATAAGTACCAACTCCGAGTTGAAGTTGCCAACTACAAAAAAGCATATTTGTACGCGAAGAAGTGGACAAGAAAATCAAATCTTTGTTAAAAATCAGTTGCTTTGATTATGTGTTGACCAGACAACAGATTATAAAAGAAATTCTGTTCTAAATGTTACAGTACGTGTACTGGACCTGCGTAAACCGACATTTCCACTGTTACTAGCTAGCAAAAGACTGGAAAAGTGTACTGGTGCAGCAATTGTGAGCGTGGACATTTTTTAGTCTCACCACGTCAAGTGTTGATGTTTATGAGCGATGGTGCCGCGACAATGAGTACGGTAGGCCATTCTCTTGTTGAACACGGTTGCAAGTATTTACATGTTACGTCTAAAGTGCATGCTTTACATCTTGTGGTAGAAACTATTCGACAATGTTCACCTGAGGTAGATACATTAATAGCAAGTACAAAAAAATGTTTCTCAAATCTCCAAAACTTCGATCATTTCACGCACAGTGTCCTGGTATTCGTAAACCATCACAGCCGATTCTTAGACGTGGGCAACATGGTTGCAGGCAGCTCTTTACTATGCTAAATATTTCAAACAAGTAAAAACTGTTATTCTACAATTCAATTGTCAAGATATTTCCGTTGAAACAGAGTTACAAACTATTCATAACAACTATAAAGGATTACATGACGCAATAGAACGATTACAAAATAGAGCGTTGTCGTTAGTGGAGTCACTGCAAATAGTGGACGAAGTACATACACTGCTACCCACTATACATGACGCAAAATATAATCGCGTTTTAGAAAAGTGTGTTACAGAAAGATTCCGATTTTATCACATTAAAACAAATTTGTGATGGTGCATCGGCTAATCCATTAACCGAATTCAGAGTGTTTTAATCATGCATGTATTACATCCGTAGATGTCGAACGATCTTTTTCAAAATATAAACAAATTTTTTCACCACGGCGACAAATCGGTCATGTCTTATATTTAAGAGATATAAAGACACTAGTAATAGGAACAAGGTTAACTAAAGAATGTGCATATTTATAAAAATTAATCCTTTTTTATCATCCTAGAATATATTGGAAAAATTGAAAGAAAATGACGGAAGTGAGATTAGTGCCACAACAATTTTGGAAAAACCTGTACAAGTGTATCGTAGACAGCCCGCGAAGATCTTGATTGTTGAGGAAAAATAGACCAGAAATCTCTTATTTTTTTATTTTATCAGTCAAAGTAAATTCATTTTGTTTTGTATGTTGCTGTAATTTTATTCAAACATATAAATCATTTTCCGAAAGAAGTAGTTGAGTATTTTCCAATTACCCGTCCTTCAGGATCGAATAAAGCTTTCTTATCACAGCATTAATATATAGTTTAATTTGAGCAGTACTTTTTCAAATATACTTGCGATACCTTTTAAATTTTCACAAAACCAACGAAAGAAAAACAAATTGGTGCAAATCGTTTTATTGTTTTTCTTTACTATTTTCTAGTTGTTTTGTATTAAATGTTTCACTTTTCAATAAAAAAACTGTCCTTTTCAACAAAAAAACTGTCGAATTATTTACTACGCCGGATCACCGCTGTTTTAATTAGACCGGATTATCGAGATCGCACTGTACAACCACAACCCAGAATGTATCCTTTACTGCCGCAACAAACACGGAATTTAAAGCACCCTTTTTATTCACCGATATATTTTCAATATACAGGGTGAGTTTCGAGGAACGCACCAAACCCCAGGAATGTATTTTAGAAAAAAAAAAATAAGTAAATCCATTAGTATTAAATTTCAAAGGAAATACATTTTGAATATTGCCTCTTTCTACCAATATCATATTTTATGCAGTAATTAGCACGTTCAAGCTTATTTCACATTATGTTTAACACAATAATGAGAGCAGGGACTGTGAAGTAGTATGGGAAACAACACGAAGTATCGGTATACTCCTCACCACACAAAATATCAACCGAACGACCGAATAAATCTCTAATCATGGATGGTAACTGATTTTTTTCTTTTTCTCCCCTTTATTCGGATTTATTCCGTCATTCGCTTGATAATAAGGTTGCCCGGGAGCCCTCGAATTAATTAATTAATACTTTATGTGGTAGTACTTCGTGTTGTTTGCCTATGTTTAATACATATGAAAGGAAACTCTATATAATTAACCTTCCTGACCTTCCCAAAAGGTAATACAAAAGCGAGTAAAGATTATATCGTATTCCTTCACAGAAAATGTTTTCCAGTAGATTTAAAATAAAATTTGCTTTCTTGAATTCAATCCACTTCAATGATTCTCGCATTTTCCACAACAATCGGAAAATGATCGGTATTCATCGAATCGAAAAGGAATAAATAAAAAAGGAAACTTGAACGCAGACGTTTTCGAGTAGTAATATCAATGCACACAACGAAAGTATCAGAGAGAGCTGCAGAGAACACATTCGGCAGCGGGCAAACGGGCAACGTCCGCGGTAGTGCCCCGTACAATCGATAGATGAGCGTGTCCAAAGTCAACTATGTATTGCTCGCCGCGAACGGAGGAGAAAAAGAAGAAACCCAAGAGTCGCGCGAGCGTAAACAAATAATAGATGTCCCTTCGGGACGCGATAGCGTCGACATCGTCGTCGTCGAGTGACTTCCTGTCTGCCTTTTCCGTTACGGAACGGTAATATATGTTACTTGGCGGCGCAAATATAAATTAACCTTACTAAATGGTTGAGAGAGAAAATCGAATGAACGCTTAGCAATGGAAAAGAATTCAACATAGCTTATTTGAATTTACTTAGATATTAGCGTTTAATTTTTAACCGTTTTAAATTTTAATTAAATGATTTCTGAACTCAGGTGCAATAAAAAGTTTCCACTTATTTATATTACATTTTTAAAAAAATCAAGCGAGATGGTTATTTTCTGAATTAAAATAAATAATAGTTTAGCCTCTGAGACACTCAATGAATGAAAAAAACGGGACAGATGGTGTATAAGAGTTTATTTATCAAAGGAAAACGAGGAATATTTGAAAACAATAGGAAAATTTAAAACACAGAAATTAAATTGGACAGTTGCCATTAAGAATAAGCGAGAGCCTCCAGTACTTGACATTACTTCCCCTGGCTCTAACTCTAATTACAGTTTGTATGCGACCCTGCATACTCTCAATTAAACTGCGGAAATCATCTTGAGGGATATTCCCCCATTCTTCGAGAAGAGCAATACGCAGTTCATTTAGTGAAGCTGGTGATGCGGGCCTATTTCTTACTCGCTTGTCCAACATGTCCCAAGCACGCTCTATAGGATTTAAGTCAGGGGAGCATGCTAGCCAATCCATACGAGTAATCCCAACTTCGACAAATTATTCATTAACACGTATCACAACGTTCGACTTTGCATTATCATACATCAAGATGAAGTTACTACCAATAAATGGAGCAAATGGGATAACATGGTCATACAGAATGTCTGTAATGTATCACTGGGCTGTTAGGGACTCTCCTTCCACAAAGACAAGTTCAGACCATAATTGAGTACCTTGCTGCAAGAACGACGCAGCTCCATTTTTGTTGAAAAGGTGTAGCTCCAATAGAAATCAACTTCCTGCTACCCCTTCTCATTGTTAAAAATAATGAATACCTAGTGTTTACGATTCTTAAAACATACTCTTTTGTTACCTGGAAACGTAAAATTAGCATCTGTACAAATTGTGTTTAAAAATGGTTATTTGGATTGTATGCAATATTAACTGATATGGAGCTGCGTCGTTCTTGCAGAAGGCCCTCAATTGAGCCTTCATTATAATTTACTCGTAGAATTAATGTGTAGGGTGCATATCGTTTATCGGCTGCTTTCCACGCCCGTTGTCAACCGCCTGAAGAATATAGACAGAACCTAGATTCATCAGTAGAGTAACCAAAACTTGAGGACTAGCATAGGCGTCGGTATTACGGGTTAATATAAGAATACGAAAAATTCATAAATAAACTTACTTACTATTATTCAACAAATTAGAGGCATCAGGATGTGAACTACTGTAAACTTGCATCATTGCATATGTTTCCACAGTTACTTCTTTAAACCTTGTGCGTCGACAAGAAAAAATATTCTTATACATAGAAAACGATCTCTCCATATCTAAGGAAGTTACATTTGCATGTAGAAACTGTTTTTCAAAATCACTTAAAAGTATTAAAATCGGGATTTTTCCTTAAAACATCTGCCAACTATTGACTAGCGCATAATCCTGGCGTATCGTTTAATGTGTGTAATTTATTTTTTACACTCTCCACTATGTCTAATGATTCCTGCAATGACAATTCAGTACATTGTAGTTTTCTGATGGCATTTAGTAATACTGTATAATTGGTACATATTGTTGTTAAATCTTCCAAAAGTTGAGGAATTTGAAATTCTCTTTGACTTTCTCTAATTGCTTTGGATTCATTTCGATTAAATCGCATTATAACTGATCGAATTTGTTGAAAATGGATCAAATAGTAAGAAACTGCTGTTAGCCAAGTATCCCATCGCATTAAAATTGGTTCAGGAGGTTCTGGAATACTTGGACAAAATTTACGAAATTCTTTTAAGCGTTTAGGAGATTTACGAAACACTGCTTTAGTACTTCCAATCATCCGATCAACGTTTCCGTAATGTTGTCGAACAACTTCACCAACTAAATGCAAAGCATGCAGCACGCAGGTTATATGTATTAAGTTAGGAAATATATGTTTTAAGAATCGCCCAACACTTAACATCGTTGCTGCACTATCTGTCACAATCATCACAACTTGATCTTGGGCAATTTTAAAATTTTTCAAAGCGTTCATTATCACCTTTTGAATATTTTCCGCGGTACATTGTTGAACACGTTTGCAAGCTAACAAATATCGAGATGCTGTGTTCTCGCTAGATAAAACGCGAGCTATTACATTCACAATACTGTTTTTCTTTATATCGGTCGTCTCATCCACGGTAATCCATATTTTTTTGGAACACAAATCACGTTACACACATTTTCTAGCATCTCTTTCATTCGCGGCAAATGATTCTGTAATTGTGTTTGTGAGGGTAATGGGTACTTTGGAACGTATTGTCGCCAAAACGTTTTAAAAGCTGCTTTTCTCACCAACGACAACGGAAGATTACAAGAGGTAAACATAATTAATAAATGTATGAGGAATAGTGTATAAGGTATTTCAGTTCTTCATTTCTCATATGCTTAATACCATTGACATGCCTCTGGCAATCAGTTCTGTCCAATGCACCCAAACGAACATTGCATATTAAGCAAAAAACTGCATACCGTCATATTTTAAATGGGGAAAAAGTGACACATGCTTATGTACATTAGTAGCAAATCTATTACGAGGCATTGTTTTCTTAGGTATGTAAATATTAGTTCTATATGAAACGATACACTAATTATGTACTTGGTATAATACTACAACACACAAAAAAACACCAGCTATATTTTCAAAAGCGACACGTAAGTACATAACCTTGACCGTTCGACTAATCTCTACAACAGCTCAACCGGTACTAAAACGAAATCTTTCTCAGCGCGGTTTAACATGATTTATATTCAAGGTCGACACTACATGCCTGCTTCTCTACCGGTTTAGTTTATTTATGAATTTTTCGTATTCTTATATTAACCCGTAATACCGACGCCTATGCGAGTCCGCAAGTTTAAGTTACTCTATTCATCAGTGAATAATATAGTACTCCACTGCTCTATTTCCCACGCCAAGTGATTACGAGCAAATTGCAACCTCTCTGTGCGCTGATGTGGTCCATGAGCTGGTATACAGGACTTCAATCTTGCTTGAGCATTTTCCACAAGAGAGTTTTTGCAGAATCTTCGGCTTTTAGGGGCATATCAGAAACAGAAATACAGCGCAACAGTCTTCACAACAAATGTAACAGAAGTTTAACATAGAAATATGTAAACACACACAATTCAAAGTTTTCCTGTTAAATAAAACGTACATTTAGGCAGTTGTTATCGCAGAAGAAAAATAAGATATGTATGATAATAAAACAGTAGGTCTGGAAGTGAATGTCTATGTCTGGTACTACGACAAAGTAAGTTTCTGATATATTTGGTCAAATGTTACATATTTCGCGAATTAATGGCATACTATTCGGTGGAATTTTTTATTGCACTTGCGTATATATATGGGTGTCCTGAAATATTTGTTTGATTTTCTTGAAAACAAGAGGTGAACGATAATCCCAGATAGAAAAGTATAGAAAATGGCGCCCCATTAAATCTGGTACAGAGACGGCTCAAAGATTGAGACTATTCATTGTAAAAAATGATATGATCAATCTTATTGCGTAAAAGTGAAAATACCTGAAAAACTACCAGAATTTTCCAATAGAAGAGATGTCTTGCATTATGTGCTTTTATGTCTCTTTAATAAAAATTGCTACAGTTTAGTTAGTATGTTTTAGCCAAGATGCCATATTTCTCTAATATTTCCTTTCTAGACTATTGCAAATTTACCAAATGCAAAATCCAGATAAATGGTCAGACAAATAATGTAATATCCACACGACGATTTTCTTTTCTAGACAGCTGTCCTAAGTAAGACCAGTGAAAATATAAAAAAAGCATTCCTGAAACGATTTTAAACGAAATAATTTAATGGATGAACACCAAAGAAAAATTGCTAAACCAAATTTTTTATTTTGCTGAAATACTAGCTGTAAAAGTTTATGAAGAATAGGGTATAACATTATGACGTGTAAATGTAACGTTTTAATAAGAATTCGTAATTTATGTCTTTTGTCACTCATAACTGATATCTATTACAGAAATACTTTATTCCCAGTTGTATTTGTAGTTTGTACGTACATTATACAGGATTGATCTGGAGGAACGCACCAAATTCCAGGAGGCCCTCATGTCCTGGTATCCAGACGATGGTCACTTTAACTAATCGACAATTAACCTCTTGGTTGTCTATTTCTTCAATACACCAAAACACTATTACTATTTTAGCGTGGAATACTGTAGCGTTTTGACTTAGGTTTAGTAATAACTATTCTGGTCTAATCCCGTAGATACCCGTTGATAAATTTACGCAATAAGTACAGAATTTCTTCCAATTAGTAGTTTCATGGTGCTAAAACAACTAATACAAAGTAAACAATTCCTTTCTAATCCTGCTAAAACGCATTATGCATGTTAACAGACTCTTTTTCTAAGATCTTTTGTACATAACGCGAAGTATTTATTTTGCATCCACTAACTTTCTTATGCTTTTTTCCAAATACAGCTTCGACAAAAACCATAAAACGATAATTCCTGATAGAGAAGTATGGAAAAGTGGTCACCTCCTAACAAATATATCTGGTTCAGAGAAGGCTCAAATACAGAGACTGGGGTTAGTTTCGGTATCAACGAGATTAGGCTGGAATGGTTAAATCACTAAGCTTAACGCTACAGCATTCCATACTAAAATAGTGATAGTGCTGAGGTGTATTGAAGGAATACACAAGCAAGAGATCAATCATCGATCCGTTGACAACTATTAAGATAATGAAGCAATGCTGAAGGTACTGAACTCCACGCAAGCAAAGTCAAAACTGGTGTGGGACTGCACGAACGCGTTAAATAGATAAGGTAACCGAGTTAAGACGAGGAATTGATACATTTGAATCTTCACGAACACTGTGACGTACAGTTGCTCTTTTCGCTCCTTGCACTTCTTTGTCTCACTGGCAGGGGAAGTTATAAAGTGAATATGTTGATTCGAATTTTTCCACAAAGGGTTCAATAGTTCTATACTCTTGGTTTCCGGGTTGTAACCGCGTCGTTGTCGTAGCTTTTGCCGCCGCTTCATCCACACTCTTGTAGGACATTTTCAGGGCAGTTACTACACCGTGACTGGCGACTATTCATTATTGTAGGAGGGGTTTATACAGAGCTTGTTTTGGGTCAATCTTCGCGATTTAAATTGCTGGGGTGTTTGAAGATATCTGAAGATGTGTGACGATTGATTTACGAATCTTTCTACTAGAATAGAGATGGTTGCAAGATAAGATGCGGATAGAGTTAAATAGGATTTGGTAGCCAGTTTCCAGTCTATGCTCAACCAGCGCAAACCCAGTCACACGCAATAATCGCGTGCAACGATCGTTTTGTTTCATCGCACACTACCGCACGAACATGGAATCTGGTAGACACCGGGGACTTCCAGATGATTGCGGTCTTTGATGGGAAAGTAGTTTGAAAGTTAGAAATTGGGTGTGAAGATGGTTTTATGTTGTCCCTGAAGATAATCTTGCTGATGCGATCGGTGACCGGTTAGATGAGGGAAATTGCTGTGGAGAAGGGTTGCTGTAGAGGTTAATGGTAGTTAATGCACGTAAAGTAACCACGACTAAACGTGAATTTTGATAAAAAATCAGAATGATTTGTAAATGTTGTGGCCACGTGTATAGTCCCACTATGAAAAGGTAGATACTGACAAACACAAATGTTAAAATGACAAACTCAACATGGCTGCCGCATGAAAGAAATGTCAATTTGAAAATCTACAGTTTCTAATGTAAAATTTGTTCTGTAGAGGCTATTATAACGCATATTGACAAAACTGGTTAATGTTTGTCATTTAATTTAATTATTATAACAAAATTTAATTGAACCATATTTCAAATCCATTGCTTGGCTTTACTTCGCCACTGTATACTTTCGATATACAATTTATTTGTATATAATAATAGTTATTTACAACAGTTTCATTAGCTTTATATATTAATTGCAAAATTACCTATCTATTTATAGCCGTAGAAATGTTTAGAGCAATTAAATTTATTTGTTGCAAACCATTCTACAAACAAATAAGTATATTTTGTCACTGTCGTACATTGTATCTTCGAAGGTTAACTGCATTGTTTATCAAGCGTTTTAGAGTTGCTCTGGCCATTTGTGTTCAATTCACATGTCTACAGTGATATAAAGTACACCAGGAACACTCGTCTCATAAACACTATTGTTCGCTAATATGCTCATAAACGCTATTTCTCAACGGATACGATTTCAAACATCGCGGCGAAGTAAATCGCACGAATTTGGGCTATCTTTTGCGTGCGATTAAAAGAAAATAGGACATCTCGTATTAATAGATTACGAAATATGCTTCCATGCAACGTACAATAACGGTAGACATATTACAATGTCGTATAATAAAATTTAGTGTACGACAGAGCTGTTAATAGTAGGACAAAAATTATTTTGCAAGTTCGCTTCTGTCGATTGTGTGCTAGTATAGAAACCTTAAATTTCTAAAGCCTTGAAAGTATACTATAAAAGAGGAGTTTAACCTCGTTTATTCGTATATAATTTAATCGATATCATTATAAAGTATAACTCATTTATTTATTTACCCTAAATACGAATAAAATTGCAAGAAAGAAAGCAAATATGATCTAACTAGAATAAGACATGACAAATAGGAAAAATATGTTAGAGAAATTATGTTTTCATTGGAAAAATCTTCTACTTAAAAAACGTTTGTGTTTCTTAACTTACAAGCTAGATTCTGTTTACACTCTAACATCATTCGAGTTTTATTCATTGCAAAATACCGTTTATACGTTTATCTTTTTTATATTATTGCTCGAGTGAAAAAATAATTTATTTAATAGGATAATTACCACGCGTCCATCTTTTTCATTCATTCATTACATTGTAACGTTTTTTTTTTATTAGTGGCTTTTTTATTAGTGACTAACGATAACGACCATAATATTTTATGATGTTTTCAAAATCTATGTTAGTTCTTTGACCTAAAAATGTGTTTTATTGAAATTTGCTGATAGATTTAATTTATTAACCAAAATGAATAACAGTATTTCTAAGTGTTAACCACTCAAATTTTAGCCACGACACTATTACCAAAGATTAACACTTTGTTTTTAGGTTACCTATACAGTCTAAGTCATTCTCCACCCTCACCATGGGGATCTCGCTTATTATTAATTTAAAAGAACGAAAAATGTTCCTTTTCTTCTTTTATCTCTAGTACCTTTGTTTGGTCTTGCAGAGAAAAACTAAATCCACATTCTCACGGCCACTTTCGATCTTCTATAAAATGGCGTACTCGAAATTTTTATATGACGTTTTTGTTCTTTCTAGCAATTATCAACTTTCTTATTTCATATCGGCGCCATATGGGATTTTGACACCGTCAGAAAGGGTTCTTTTTTCTGATTTCAACCATGTATGACATGTTGACAAAAGTTTTCGACATTATGCTTTATTTGACGAAGAAGACATTTAGATTAAATGGGTAGCCATGAATTTTCAAACTGTCAAACATTTCAATTGTCGTTCATTAGTAGAGCGGGCCAAATTGCGCCATCCAACAGAATCGGAATCAGGCGCAACGGCCGCTTATTGTAAATAGCGTATATGTGAGTCACAGCAGATATGTGATATTTCGAAATTAATACACAAGAGTAAAAAAATAAAAGCTGACGCAATAATAATGTTTAGTAATTAGAGCGGATATATATATATATATATATATATATATATATATATATATGTACACGCTGAGGTGTTTTTATTTTCATTATGATTTTTTATTTGATTGAAAACGATATGCGTTGTAAATGGGATGTAATAAGGAAATAACTGAGAAACTGAACGCTTTTTTATTCTGTTGTACTTAATAATGTAACTGTAACTAAAGATATAATAAATAAATTCTATCCTTCTTAATAATGCGGATAGGCTTGTTTAAAAAGTTGCACCATCAGATAAGTTTCCACATTTGCCTCGGTGAAGGATGTTCGCCGAGACGAAAAAATGTTCTTATATTTCGAAAACGACCGTTCCACGTCTACCGAAGTAAGACAGGCGTAATTAAAATAATCTTTAGACTTAGTCAAGGAATCTGCAGATGCCCCATCGCACATTTGTCTTAATCTCGTGTAGTCCGGATTCTTTTTTAAAACACTATCGAACTTAGCTAAAACTCGTCCACTTGTTGCATCGTTTATACTGTGTAACAATGTACTAACTTCGTCCACGACTTGCACTGATTCTACCAACGACAATCCAGAATTTTGCAAATTTTCTATCGCGTCTACTAACCCTTTGTAATTGTTGCTAATATTCTTTAGATGTGTTTCAACAGAAATATCGAGAAATCCCTTCTGGCTCATCCTAATAGCTCTAGCTTCGGCAGGGCCGAATTGCAAAATAACGGATTTGACTTCTTGAAAATGTTCATTATAATAAAAAGCGGCTTTTAACCACGTTCCCCAACGCGTAAGAATGGGCTGTGGGGGTTCTCGAATACCAGGGCATAACCTGTGGAATACGCTAGTCCTCTTAGGACTTTTGAGAAACACTTTTTTTGTGTTTGCTATTAATGCATCCACCTCCGGGTAACACTCTCGAATAGTTTGTGCCACAAGATGTAAAGCACGGACTTTACACGTAACATGTAAAAGTCCTTCACACTTTTCTTTAAGGGAACGGCCTACACTACACATTGTTGCTGCACCATCGCTCATGAACAACAACAGTTGACTGGTTGGCACTTGAAATTTTTGTAACGTTTCGAGAACTACGGCCGTAATTGCTTTACTAGTACACTGTTTTAATCTTCTGCTGGCTAATAGAATTGCAAAATTTGGTTTAATAGGACACCGACGCTTGTTTCTAGTATGCCACGAAGTGGTGCAAACGTAACATCTGCAGACTCGTCATTTGTTGATGAATAGAGCGCGTCATCCGTAAATGAATAAGCGCGCTGTTAGTTCGTAGCCGTCGATGAATGAACATTTTTTTGTAGTGGCCCACTGTGAACAACGCCCTATTTATCAACGAACACCCAAACTGCAGGTGTATATTTGCGCGTCTTCACGACGTAATAGACAGTGGTTTTGGTCCTCGTCCTAATAATTACATATTTAAATTACCTATGTTTACGTACATATATGCGCCCGGCAGCCTGATTGCGAACCTGGCGCGTGGCGCTCTTGGCCCGCTCTATTCATTAGTAATAGAAAAATGTACAACAACGAAGAGAAACGAGACATGTTAAGTATTTCTTATGCATCGAACCGAAATACAACAATAGCGAACACAAGATATTTACAATTGCATCCAGAACTTGATAGAAACTTAGTCGAAAATGGATCTTTTATAAAGCCGCGTAATGTACACGTTAGTCCAGATTCCAACGGGGGATTGCTTTCTAAATGACAACAGCGCAGTCGAGTCTCACTGAGAGATCCCGTCCAGTCGCATTATCATAAAGCAAGCACGGGTGCGCACGCTTATTATAAACACGCATGTCCGCTCAATCGCGTAATATTATAATTCAACGTCTTTCGACAAAATGTGTTAATACAGAATTACTGCGTAATTTTTCTGTATTCTCAGATTATGTTAGAAAGTACAGTTTCTCATATTCATTTTGTTGCTGCTATGCGATGTAGGAGAACGAAAAAATAATTCTAAGTAGAAAAATAAACAACGATTCTTATAAAATTAAACTAAAGAAAAATAAATTCGACAATTACACAAAATAAATTGAAATTCTAACAATGTTACTTTATTAAGGGGAAAAATCTGGCAATTTTGAACTTTGTAACTTTTGTATTTGTTACGTTTCAAAATACGTTTCACGGTACTTCTACTAACACCGATTTCGTCTACAATTTGCCGGCTAGAGCAATGTTCGCCCATTTCAACTAACGAACAAACCCTCACTTCTCTCTCCTCCCGCTCGGGATGCATTAGAAGGATTTGAGGCTCTTCGTCCATTTGTTAGCATTTACGGCAATTCCCGACCACGCTTTGAATCGATATTGTGATCTCCTTGCCTTATTTTGTCTGGGATTGTGTACTGTCCAATATTGTTCAGTTTTTCTATTGAAGATTCCAGAATTGGTAAATTTGATTCATTGGCCCAGATGATTTTGTTTAAAAAGTATTCGTCATCTTCTAATCTTCCCATTAACTAGTTGC
Organism: Dynastes maya; assembly: GCA_029619315.2. Lineage (NCBI taxonomy): Eukaryota > Metazoa > Arthropoda > Insecta > Coleoptera > Scarabaeidae > Dynastes > Dynastes maya. The sequence continues at coordinate 51,664,889 of JAROYE020000004.1, read as the reverse complement.
AATACTCCAATCGTCTTAAATTATCACCAGGCTATGACTAACATGAATCTTGTACGGTTTAAACTTACTTCGATGTAAAGTTCTCCATATTCAAGTCTGGGACAACTTTGACGCGCCACTATTTATCTAGAAAATACAAGATTTACATAAACTTTGCAAAAACACACATTTAGTTTATCATTTGTGAAATATCCCATTGATTTTCATTCAAATTCCTGTTAAATTATTATTAAAAATATTAGCCGGCTCGGTAAACTATCCATTCCTAACTTTTTATCAAGATCTAGAAAAATAGTGCAATGTGGCCGTTGTCGTTCTGGATACAAGGTAAATATCTTGCACTGTATTCGATGAATAAAAAATACTTAACATATCTTGTTTCTCTTTATTGCTGTACATTTTTCTATTACTAATGAACGATAATTGAAATGTTTGACAGTTTGGAATTTCATGGCTACCTTATTTAATCTTAAAATTTCTTCGCCAATTAAAGCATAATATTGACAATTTTTGTCAACATGGTGTATAGTTGAAATAAAAAAAAAAATTCTTTCGGACGGTATCAAAATCCAATATGGCGCAGATAAGAAAAAAGAAAGTTGATAATGGCCAGATGGAACCGAAAAGTCATATAAAAATTTCGAATACACCGTTAGTTAGAGGATAGAAAGTGGCATCAAGAACGTGGTTTTAGTTTTTCTCTGTAAAGCCAAATAAAGGTGCTAGAGGTAAAAGAAGAAAATGAGCATTTTTTGTTTTTTTTCTATAATCTCGAACGTCACAGCTCTATTTTCTCTTCGGGTTCACAACATACACAAAATTAAGCAACTTTGTCAATTTTAAACCTACCCCCTATCTCCAGTAACAAGCGAGATCCCCATGGCGACGGTCAAAAATGATTCAGCCTGTATATTATACGTCAAGAAGCGAAATTATTTATAAATTTGTATTTAGTATGTCAAAAAAGATACGTCCTCTTATTAAACCAAAAGGTGGTGTTGTAAAATGAAGGATTTTAAAAATTCTCCAAAAAAGGCATCAGCATACGAAACCAAAATTTATTCAATTTTTACGTAACCCTCTGCAAATTTTAGTCCACACATACAGTAATGGGCAAACGTCTTGAAAGGCCTAAATACTGAATATAAGGACAAAAATGGAAATATCTGACTTCCGATTTAACCTTGTCACCTTCAGCTCTGAAATTTTAAATGAAACAGCCTGTAAATTTTTTATATTCTGATAGAGCTCAATATTCTAATTTCAAAAATGTATAGATTCCTACACCTTCCATGATTTTTGTTGCAATTTCGTATACAATAAATCTTGCACAATATCAGTTGACGCTCAGTAGGAAGAAATTTAAAGAAGGAAAAATATCATCCATATAAACCTCGTTCTGTGCAAGGACTTTCTGATGACGATTTCGATAGAAGACTTGACTTTTATGAAGTTATGATGGAGATTTGTCTACGTAATACTAATTTTGCGATAAAATAAATTTTGCCTGATGAGGCAACATTTTGTTTAAATGGCATGGTTCATTGACATAAGTGTCACTACTGGTCCTAAAATAACCCACATTGTGTACAGGAAGCCCACATTGAACACTTCCAAAAATTAAATGTTTGGGCTGGAGCAGCATTATCGGGCCCTATTTTTTGAAACCTATTTGAACCTCTTAAATATGCAAATTATCCTTGACTTAATGGAAGAGGGGCAGTCACCAGTTGCTACATGGTTTCAGCATGACGGGGCTCCACCCCATTATACATTAGAAGTACGATAACTATTAGATTTTTGATTCCCTCAAAAATGGATTGGACGAAGGGGTAGCATTGAATGGTCTGCCAGATGGATCTTAGTGTGTGAGTTGAGTTTAAGCGAAAGAAAAGCTATAGTCATTTATTGTGATAAAAGTGCCATTGATTTTTGTTTCGGGCGTGGTCATAACAACCGCACCAAACACTTTGATCTAAGACACCATTACTTAAGGGACAAAGTAGATTCAGGTGAAGTTGTAATTAACCAAGTGCCAAGTGAACAAATGTTAGCAGATATTCTGACCAAGGCGTTGGTTAATCAGAAGCATCACAGTTGTATGAATCTGTTAAATATGAAATCTTGCTCTTTAGCGGCGAACACATATACGCGATCACGACCACAATCGCGATAGCGTTGGCGATTGCGATCGTAGAAAGCAGGGAACACATATACGCGGTCGCGATATGCCATTTGCTGTAATAGGTTCTTCACGTGATCTGTAACAAATGCAACATGTTGCGTCTGCACGCGAGTGAACGCCGCATAAATCGATAATATCGCCAACAGATCGCAACAGGCATGTGCTGTCCAAATCTCTTTCGTGTGATGCATCTGATCGCCAACGCAATCGCTATTGCAATCGTGGTTATGATCGCGTATATGTGTTCTCCGCTTTAGTAATAAGCAGCTCGGTGGGGATGTTAAATATACGTTTTTTATATAGAGCTACTCATTATGAACCTAGGCAAATATGCGGTAACAGCCACTTTTTGCAGAAGAATGCTGTTTGCTTTCGATGTGACGTTGACAATGGCTTCTGGACCAACACATTAAAGGAATTTTACAAACTAGACATTGAATTTTAGCGCCATCAAAAATTAAGTCCGGCATGTCCACTATAGTTTTTAACTGTGTCCGCCATTGGTCATTTTCGCGACGTACTGTAGCAATTGTTTAATGCTACAATTGTTTTTAATGTTATACTACTTTAGCTGTTTGCATTCAATCCAATTGTTCTGCATTACCTCGATTTAGTTGTATGTATTTAAGGGATACTCAAATATTTAATGCTTATGAATATTATTATTTGAATTTCAGTTTACAGTAAATGATAGCCGTAGCGGATCCTTTATTTATCTCTTTCCGTTATTACTCTCAAAGTTGTCGTGCTCTTGTTATTTCCCTTCTCGCTTCAAAAGCGTCAGTCCTCTCTCTCGTGATTCGTTTCAGTTTTACATTCAATATTCGAGATTTTGGTCCCCGATTTCTTACCGTGATTTTTGCGTTTGTTTTTTTGTCATGGACTTCGTGTTCGAAGTTGTTGTATGAGAGAATAGATGATTTAAAAGAGAAAAAAGTGCACGAGTGGTAGTGAATACCTTTAAATTATCACGTATTAGCGTTCTTAGTCAAGCGGAAATAGAGTTTTTCGCTAAGTTATTAGTTGAGTGAAATCCCAGAAATTATTCGTGATTTTAATTTTGACCCTGCTATTTATTACTTCAGAAAACGTTAATAGTCCGAAATTGAACTATTCTTACGTTCCTGTTCTCTTATTGAACAATATACGGAAGCTTTCAGCCTGAGGCACCCCTACCCGCTTCCGCGGATATTTTTTTGGTCGCTTGAGCCGGAATTAGCTTGAAAAATCGAAGCTTGCCGGAAAACGAAACAAAGGAAATTCGAACCGTGACCCAAGGATTCCCTATCTGTTTCAATAAAAAACCGAATCGGATCCGCTAGGCGCACATGGTGACCACGAGGTGTCTCCTGGCCGTTCCTTAACCTTCGATGAGTATTGAATTAATATTACATTTCATTTATCGATTTGCAAAGCAATAAGCATTAAATTTTAAGCTAGGAATTTTCTTGTATTTTTTAATATAAGATACCGCCTAGTAGCGCTTAACTGTAAACCTTTTTTTTATGATTGCATCTACCTGCTTTAGTCCGTCAATTATATTGTATATAGTACTCAATTTCCTGAGTTTTTTTTTTATGTACCATCAGTTTTTTTTGTTTATCACCCTTCTGACTAGGGGTGACAACAACTTGATTACACCGTTTCATTAGTCAGTGGCGCCCAATACTAATAATTTTTTTTTATATTACGATCTTTATTTAATATTTTTGATAATCCACGACCCGCTCTCCCTGGTAAGAAAAACAGAGCTGCCGTTATTCAAAAAGTCGTGTGAACGTCACAGTACCTAACTGCGACATTTTTAAAGCAAACATAAACGTACAATTACGAAATAAGTTACGACAGCCTACATATACACAGAACTACTCGCATACAGCATCGGTTTAGTACTGACGCTGTGAATGCGTGAAATAAATAATCGCCGACTCCGCACCACATATCTACTACACTGACTGTTACCGCTGTTTGCCCAGACTAGTCATCATTATTGAGAAGTTAGTAAGTAAGTTTTTTAATGACATTTGAGAAATGAGTTCGCGTTATGTATGTCATGTAAACCCTTGTAGCATTAAGTAATAAAAGTTACGTTAACAGTGTTATATCCTGATTATAAAAACCTGCGTAATACATCCACAATAAATCCTCAAGAATAACAACAATACCATTGCTCGTTCATTTAAAATGTCAAAATTGAAGTTGACTTCTGGTTAACTCGGTCTAACTAAGTCAGATGAAAATGGCGATATTTCACCATCAATTACCTACAAGTAATTCCTACAGTATTCTTGGAGATATTTACGTGTTTCGAAACTTTTGCCCGTCACTGTATATCACCAAGGCTATTTTAGAAGTATATTGACAATGGCAATGTGAATGAATCGCCAAATTTCTAAGAAAACGAAACAAACATATAATAACGAAAAAGTAAATTCTTTTATTGTATTTTATTTTTGAATACAATAGTAGACTTTTCAATGAAAGTCCTTACAGTCCTTATACATAACGATCTGACCAACAGATGTACATACATCGAATAACAATAGAATAATTTTTTAGGTTAACCAATAGCCATAGATCGTGGACTAACAATAAGTGCAAATACGAAAAATCGAGCATGCGCTGCTTCTATAGCGTAGTACGTTTTTACAATCGTATAGATCATATAATCTCTACTCAAGACTTGGATGTGATATGGATTTGGAATCGAGTTCAATCGTATGGTATGGCATTCCTTCTCATTGGTTACAGATCTCACAATCGGATCCGACGATATCGAGCCATTAATGTCTTCTATGCGGAGCATACGCATCGAACTGTACGGCGCACGTATTTGTTTAACTTTCACTGCCGTCACATCGCTAACTAACCTATTTGTTTATTAAACATCGAAGATATATAAACGGTATTTTCACGCGTCGCGTTATAACCGCACGCGTATATGTACGAAGATATCTTTCTCGGAAAAGAAGAGAGAGAACACACCCCATAATACGGGACACACGATATGCATGTATGTACCCGTACTCTTGCATATATTTATTTGTTTTGGCGTCTGTTTCTGAAAATCGGACGCGTTTATCGATCCTTCCAATAAATGTTGTTGTGGGAAGATGTTTTTGCGCTTCCTTTTAATGGAGAATTAGAGGGAGTTGAATGTACACATTCAGATTGCATAAAATTTTTTTTTTGTATTACCTACTAATAAGTATATACAAGAGCCATTCATAAAGTTCACAGCAATGGAGAATAATTTTTTTTTTAAATGATTGGGTGGAGCAAAGTTAGACGTCCAATTAAATAAAAAAAAAACTAATAACATTTTCTATTGTAGAATAATCTTCCGGGTCTTCGCTGATCATATTGCCAGCTTGTTCAGAAGTTGACAACATGAAGGTATTAGCCAGAACCACCCACAACCAAAAAATGCTACGCGAATCTTTGGAAATTGGTAAAAATCCGAATAAGTAAAATCGCGAGAATGGATATAAACGAGAACGGAAATAAACCATGAGAACTAACGTTTAGCCGATTCCGCTCCGGCAGCATCTGTCAGATTTACGTTTTTTCTGAGTGGTTTTCGGCTTATACACATAGCCGGCTCCATTCTCTCTGAGTCCGATGTTTTATTAGGTAAATACATCTCCAGTCGATGATAATACTGGGAGACGTCTTTGTTCTATTCTCTTTAGGTCCTTAATGTTCGTCTTTTGTGTAACTTTTTCCTACAAACACGTGGAAAATAGATTCTGTATGTCTATTAAGGTAGCGTAGTCACTTCATAAGCTCATCAGCAAATCAGCTGCATATTTTGTTGCTAATTTGTTACGCAAGAATTGATTTTGTTGCTCCAGCCGTTTCTGAGAAACAATTCCTCCGTATTTCATCATCAACAAATTACCAACAAAATATGGCGTTTAGTTCGTGTTGATATAGCTTAATATTAAGCTAACGCAGCTATTGTTTCTCGGAAACGGCTGACGCAACAAAATCAATCCTTGTCTAACATATATATGCAACTGATTTGCTGATGGGCTTATTAAATCGTTAGGCCTGCTTAATAGATATAGACTTTATTGTGTCTTTACAATCTATTCACAAATTAAATATCACGTAGTAGTAAGTCGTCGAGTCGGGTAGAAATGTCAAGATGTTAAGTCGTTGGATCGTGAACTCGTATGGCACATTACAGGCTGTAATATGGTATTGTTAAAGAAAAGAAATTTAGTTGAACGAAAAATTAAATTGTAAGAATATAAAACGTCGTTTATCCGTAATGTGTATCGTAATTGGTCGTGATTTATATTTGACAAATGCTATTGGCAATAAAGGAGCGAAGAGAGACCAAGGCAATTCGCTATTTTTTAGTTCGAGTCGCCTTTGAGAGAATACGTATTTGGCTAGGTGGTTTATTTTCAAAGCAAATTCAAGCGTTGTAGCGTTAGAAGTTTATTTCCTGACCAAGGTTAGTCTAAGTTACGTCGTTCAAAATAATGCAGGGTTTTGTTACGTAACGCGCTAGCAAAGAGAGGGCGCGTAAACGTAAAATTTTAAGGATAGTTTTCCTTTACCAACAATTTATAATTTGTAAAACGTATCTAGGTGATACTCCCAGATCTACGAACTGAAAATTGTCTTTTAATAAGAAAACAATTTTTCAATTTTATAACATTGCAGTAATAAGGAACACGAGACAACGACATCAGTCTTTAGAAACTTTCTAAACAAGCTGACAGTATGATCAGGGTAATTTAAATTTAATAAATTTTAAAATTCCAAAATTTTAAAAACGGCACTCTATAAAAAACCCCATTTCTTAATCAATGCTCAGAATAATTTGTTAATCTTGATAGAAACTTCAATGTGATGGAATTTATAAACGCTTCACTTTAAATATCAGTTTAAAGTAATCTGCAGTGGTATATATCATTATTAAATCTACAAAATGTTAATCAAAACTTTCATGCAGTTCGACAGGCAAAAATGATAAATGATTTACAAAAGTGTATTTACAAGTATTTAATGAATTTCTTCAAGCTAAAATGGAAAGTCTTAAATTTGGTGCAGTCTGCAGATTAGAATTCTGGGAATCACATTCCAAATTGATTTTCATTACTTTGATTTCTTTTGGAAGTAATTTAATTGCTGGTGCATGGATTTCAAAGTAGATAAATTATATTTAAAGTAGTAGATAAATTATATTTACTATACAAAAGCATTCCACTGCTCTAAATCAACACATAATGACTATTTTTTAATTAAACCTTTGGTGGTTAGTGCTAAACATTATCTTTATAAGAGAGGTATATAATTCACCTATTGGTTTTCTGCAGTAACCACAAAGTACAATGGAATGCATTTCAGCAATTTCACAATTTGAGGACAGATCAAACATTTTTAAGAAAATTGTTTTACTTTTGATAAAAAAAACAATATTATTGCACTAAATTATTATGAAAAGAGTGTCTGGTGGTACTTAAAGGATTTTCGGAACTCTTAATTTGCCTTAAAACGTGCTCAAAAAGCTCTTTGGAAATGAAATTAACTAGTTTTCAAACGGTGATACTTTAAAAACCGTACAAGGTGTCGTTAATTCGAGAAAATTAGTGCAATCAGCGCCACTGCTATATTTATCGAAATTGGTCGAAATATTTTCGTCCCAAAGGCAAAGAATTTATGTATCCTCGAACGTAAGCTGTTAATATATCCACCAGAAGAGAAATGGCGAATACTTTCCAAAAACCAAAACATCGTTAAATGCGCGAAATTTACGACGCTAGAACTGAAAAACTATAAACAACGAACGATTAGCCTATAAGCACCCAACTTCCAACCTGTGTATATTGTACACCGCACGCATACGATTTTAGTACAAAGACATATTTCATTCGCTAATAAAAACGTCAATGCAAAAATACATTATTAGAATTTGCAATAAATCCAAACCAGCCGTCTGACGTAAGCTAACGATCGCACGTGAATCTGAAAACTGTGGAGCGGTACCATCTGCACGAAGCCAACGTTCCGATGCTGAACCCGGCCCGCATTAGACATTGAATTTATTATATTTGGCTACAACATTAAGCTGTACGCATATTTTACCAGGATCATATCGTTGTTAGATGTACATAAAGCACGAAATGCTAGTATTGTTTTCAACATATAACAATAAAATAAGTTACTTTATAAGCTTAAAACAACATGTTTCATAGCATTTAAAAAGAAATCAAGTTATGAAGAGTAATAAAGGGTAAATTTTACGGTCGTTTAAAATGCAAACAATAAAATATAAAATGAAAACAACATAAGGTTTTAAATTTAAAGTTATGCACAAATAAATTTCAATGTCAAATAAACGAGGCGAATACATGCAAAACTCTCATTTCGATTTTTTTACAAACATCCAGGGGTGACTGTACGTTTAGTGAATCTAATGTACGTTTAGTTTTTACAGTAACTTTTTTTATATCTACTTTAATATAAGAAAATAACTTAAATGACGATTGAACACAAACACGGAAACCATAGAGCTATCATCCTTTTAAAAGACCACAACTATACATTCAATCATAATAGCATGGACTATGAGGTAATATGGCAAACACATGAACGAATACAAAAATTATCCATCAAAGTAGACAGTCTGGAAGTAGAAAACTCACTAGATTTTGTCAATTAAATTAGAAGATGGCGAAATTTTGGCAGAAAAATAACAAAAATCAGATACTAATACTAATCACTGTGGACAACACAAAATAGCCGCGATTAGTTTCTTAATTAATAGATTGGTAGAATTCTCCTTCAATAAACGTAGATATAATAAGAACTTAAAATTTATAAAAAAAAATTAGCTATTTACCCTTCTACAGAAGCTAATCGCATGCATCCTGAAAAAAAATCAATATAGGCATAATATGAGAAGTTCCACGACTTTAATTCCAGCAGAAACCTGCGATTCAGTTTGCGATATGCGATTTTTCAATGTTTATTGAAAATTCGAAATTTCACAAAAGACCACCATATTCTGTATCTGAGTGTCTAAAACAGAACGTGGCTTTATCGCCATGACAATAGAATTCAGCAGAAACCGCTTGTTTGCTTCTTTCGAAGAATTTCAACCTTCAGCGGAAAAAGTAATGGTCACGGAATTTGGTGATTATCAGGGCGTATTCTTCTTAAAATTTGAAGAATCTGGTCTCAACGTCAATGCTGAACAATATGCAGACATCTTGAACTGTTTACGTGCCAGCATCAAAAATAAACGTTCTGAGAACCTCACAAAAGGTAAAATTAAGAAGTCAGTAGTGCTAGTATCTTATGCAAATCAACTTTCAATAATTCCTAAAATATTGAAATTTTGTAAAATAGTTTTTGCCTTATATCTCCCAATAACCCCACAACTACAAATGCTGCAAACGCATCTCTTCAATTTACCTTTCAACTATCCTCTGAACTTTTAACGTATACTAGTTTTTTTGAGACCATAACCTGGACGACAAAGAACTTATCGAAAACGAGATCGAGGTTTCCTTTCCATAGATAAATCTCTTCTACTTTTCCCTGCCTCTTGCAATCTTTTTCACTGAATTCCAATCTTTTCCTTTCTTGTTTAGTGTCATTTCAACAGTGCTGTTCCATTTCTGTTTCGATCATTTTCTTTTGTTTGTTCCTATTGGTCTTGCCTTCCAGATTTTCTTTACTTTCTTGACCCTCATCCTTGCAAGATGCCCACCAAACCATCCTAATTTGTTCTCTTCCAATATTTGTTTTACTGATTTTATTTCCAGTTCCTTTCTTATGTGATTATTTCTTTTTTTATCGATTCTCTTCAATCCTAGAATTTTTCTGTGGTATTTCATTTCTATTGCCTATGATTCGTAGGTATTTGTATTTATTAACTTAGTGTATATTGTCCCCCTCCACTCCGATTTTGATTTCTTCTACAAACGATTACTTAATCTCCAAATTATTTCAAAAATAAACAATTTGGAAATCCAATTTCAGGTACTACCCAGAAAACCAGTCTGAACCCCCCGCCCCCATGCTAACTTTTGATCGACGAAGGCAGCATTTTTAGAAAAAAAACAGGTCGATTTCTATTTTTCGTGAGCTAACTTCTGCCGTTATAGGCAGTTCAATTGTATTTCCGGTGTCACCGATAGTCACGTCAACTTTCTTATTTTAAATAGAATATCCTGTATATATGAAAGATATTCGAAAGGCAAATCCAACGATACATATATTATATTAGGAAGAAGGGTTGATAAAAAGGTCCTTTTACTCGCAAAATTCTTTTTTAATATAACTAAATAACGACCGGTTTCGGGTCAAAGCCTATCCTCAGGTTAAGAATTTTTATTAATAACAGTTCAAAAGTCGTCTAACAATAAAAAATATATTCCAGATGTAAAGCAATGAATGGACATATCAAATTTTGTTATTAATGTAATATTAAAATTAGATTAAAATCAAATGTAAAAAGGGGACGAACACAACAAGTTAAAATACAATTGTTAAGAAGAGAAAAAGGACCTTTTTATCAACCCCTCTTCCTATTATACTTTAACTTAAGAAATATGATGATATGCAGCAATAAAGGTTTTGGTAATCTGTTTTTGTTATTACGCAAAGTTGGCTAGGAAAGAGTGCCAAATTGTTTCTTGTGACGCCAGACTGATCTAAAGAGTTCGTTGCTAAGCAAAGTAATTGCCAAACTGTCATTTTAACTTGTTTTGTTCATTGTTGTTGCCTGCTTTACATTTTCGAACTTTGTTGTAATTAAGTAATTGTGATAGGTTTGTTTAAACGTGTCAGTTTTTGATAGGCAATGTGCTTAAGTTTCAGTTTTTTATTTTATTGATTTTACAATGGCCTCCGCATGGACCACGTAAGACAAACAAGTAGCTAATTTTAATATTCGATGAATTTGGCAACAATTACCACGAAGTGGAACATAATGAGCGTTGCCCTTGTACAGCCGTAAATATTTCAACTTTGGGCTAAGTAAGGATAGATAGCATAAAATTTACAGTGTGAACTGCTTTAACAGAAGATAATATGATTTAAATTATTGTACAATTTGTTGCGCAACTATGGCAAATAAGGTAATAATTATTGCTAGATTTAGATAAAATTAAAATTGACCCAACAATTTTGCATGGTTCGTGCCGAACCCATCATAAAAGTAACAACCCAAAAAAGGCAAACAACAGACATATTGCCTATCAAAAACTAACACATTTACACAAACTTACCATAATTACACTTTAAGACCTCACCATATAATGTATTGCGTTTCCCAACATAAAATCATTTGAAGATCTCTTACTGAGTTGCGCAAATTTTCTAAATTACTATTTACAAAGACGATTAACGTTTATATATTCATTATACATAAACACTGCTTAAAGCACAAAAAATTGAAGGCAGCATTAGTCCACTCATTAATTACTTTTTTCAACAGACACGAACCAATTTAACAGCGTAATATCCAAAATCCAGAGCATCCTGTATTACAAAATTTCTGCTGATGTATCTAAATAAGTTATACAAACCGAACCATATTGACTGCACTAAACTATATAGGTCAAACACGACCTATTTACGGATAATATTCTACAATTCGTTCTCATATATTTTTCTCAATTGAATGGTTTAGGTTCCTGAATACAGAAATAATAAAATAAATAACATCACGTCTTATTAGGTTGTTATTGCATTTTGCTATTAAAGAGAACGGAGTTAAACACATACATCTATATAACAGGGTGAAGTAATTCTCCGAATGTAGGTCAAGAAATTCTTTCACACTTACACCTATAGTAAGATATGTAATTTGGTTCAGATATCAGCCAGCATGCAGTTCTAAATAGCTCAATTTCCAGGTCATATTTAGTCGATACAATAATATTCCATATCATAAAATAATATCACATACGGACGATATATTGCGGTTATGATCCCAATAAAATGCCTACTGGATAAAAGTCGTAGGTGCCATTAAAAAACCCCGTCCAAATTGGATTAACTTGGGTTGCATAACTAACAGGAAAAAGAATATAATGAATGTAAATGAATTACACTGCTAAGTAGAATTAATAAATTCTGCCGCTTGTCCTCAATTTTACAATTAGGTAGTAGTGTGTTGTTTTGTTTTGTCTTTTTTTTATTCGTTCTTAACCTCATTTCGTAAATATGTCAGTATACAATTTACGTTTGATTCTCCTCATAATGCTTATCGTAGGTTTTCAGTTAATCCTGGAAAGGCATAGATTCACGGAAAAGATAAGTTTTATTTGTTAATAATTTCGTTTGCAAACAATAACACTAAATGAGCTGGCAAGATTAATGCATTAGTAGGCATGTAAACAGTGCAAGCCAAACCTTATTAATGAATTCAAGTTATAATGTAGTGAATTTTATAATAGTTCCTTTAAAACTTTTATGAAGTGCCTTTGGAAAAAACATTTGTCACCTCTTTCAAATCGTCAAGAACCAACTATGGAAGATCTTATTCAAGAATTTCCGAACCAATGTTATGGATGACAGGCATGAACCAATATAGCATGGTTCAATTCCTTCACTTTTTTTCTACGTATTGCTCCAAGTGCACTCGATATAAGGTCTGCATAATATGAACCTATGATGGTATGTTCACATAAATTAACAAGAAGAACCGTACCAAATCCGAAAAATTGTTGCCACTCAATGTTTCAATTGTAAATTGCATGTTGGAAAAACATTTTTGTAGACCCGATTCATAATGCAATGCAAAAGTCAAATTTAGGGCAATATTTTGAACATTGAGTACCATACCATGAACTAAATCAATGATTACTTTGATCACGACTGCATTGAAGATGTTTGTGGCTGAAGTATAAGAAAATGCTAATTTTATGAATTCAAAATATTCAAACCATTGTCTATAAACTTCAATACTAAAAGAAAATTGTTCAAGTTAACATAAAATCATCTGGCAACAATTCAACCAAACTATAAAGATCTTGAAGATTAGAGATTATTTTTGCTATTGAAAAATTAGTGTAAGTCCAAAATAATAACCTTCACTAAGAAAAGATTCAATCAAAACGATTTTTAAAGAAGAACATATTATTTTTCTATTCAACATTTATTTTCTATTATTTTTATTGCTCTTTTTATAACAATATAAAACTAAATGGCACTATTTGCACTGAACGCCAACAATGGGGTTATGTACAAATAACAATTGAATATAGTTTGTCAAAGAATGATGATGTGGAGGCGAATAACAATTACATTTGGTTCGTTCTTGTGTAACTAGTATATCCCCAACTTACGCTACTGTCTTCTTTCAGATTTAAATACTGCCCAAAGTCTTTGTCTACATCTCGGAACTTTTTGAGTACCTTTAACTAAAAAAGCAGAAGTTTTGCAATTTTAAATCTCCAAGATATTAACTCAACAACTTTCACTATTGAATGAAGACAATGTATTTCTCAGCGGCGTTCAGATTTGCAATGTCAACAGCAAAATAGCGTAACAATCATCATTAGGAACAAGTTTACTTACAAGCGCTAACAACATAGGGTTTGGACGATATTAATTTTTACAACTAGTTGTCTCCCATTGTTGCTAGAAGTACTAATCAGTGCTTTTAATTTATTTGAAAATACACGGTAACTTCTAATAAAAAAAAACAAATAACTTGATGTGAAATGTACCATTTTTATGAAAGGAGGTCGTGGTAAAGCCGTGGTAAAAAATACATGAAATTTTGGTAAAATAGTTTCATAAAGAAAAAAGTATGAGCACAATCGGGAAGAATTTGAATTTGACAAAGCCAACTGTGGCAAATATTATCAAATGCTTTGACGAGACATCCAGCTACGACAATCGGAGTAAAAGCTCTGGACAACCCAAGAAAATTACATCCAGAATCACGAGGTACCTTGTATAAGTTTGTAAAAGTCACCGCAGGGCCAGAGAGATACGAGGCATGTCCGGGAACAAAGGTACACTCCTGCTCATGTGCATGATATCGCGTGATTTCAACCCTGCAATCAAGTCGTCCTATTGTGTCATCTTTTCACTCAATGTTAGTGCGTCGTTTATTTTGTTCCGGCCAGTACTTTGGAAATTATTGCGATAATAATGGAGCCTCCTCTGACAAAATGCGTCCCACTGGAAGTTCGTGCAATCATTCGCCATTTTTGTGTGGCAATGAAGGAATCGCCGACCGCAATTCACCGAAGAATTTCCGAAGCTTATGGCGAGGTTATGTCACGCAAGCAACTGTCGGTTTGGTGTTCAGAGTTTCGAAACGCAACGCGTCACACCGTTAGAATCACCACCGATAAGCTTCGTCATTTCGGATGGGAAGTCATTACTCACCTAGCTCACAGTCCGGACTTGGCTCCTTCGGATTTTCATCTTTTCCGAGACATGAAAGGTTTTTTGGGAGGACAACGGTTTCGGTCGGATGAGGACGTCATCCAAACCAGAACACAGTGGCTGCGTCGACAGGGACCTGATTTCTATACCAAGGGTATGTTAGACCTCGTCCGCAGATGGGATAAATGCCTCAATCGGCTTGGTGACTACGTTGAAAAATAGTTTAAGGACCGCACTTTCATCCTGTAATACGCTTTGTATTTTTTAATAAATTTATTTGTATCTTCTAAGCGAGTGTACCTTTGTTCTCGGACACGCCTCGTATAACGGATCTTTTTATTGCAGCAACCAATGTAACAATTTCGGGAGAAAATATAAATAATATTTTAATTTCACTACATTTTAATTTAAAATTATTTTATTCAAGGCGAAAGAAAAGCCAATATTAACAGAAAAACAAAAAAAAAACAGTTTAATTTCGATAAAGTCCAAATCGTCTTGAACCGTAGAAGATTGATCCAAAGTCGTGCTTAACGATGAATTCAAATTAGACATCTCTGTAGATCAGTGTTTCTCAATCTTATTACTTTTGTGTCACATTTTCCAAAAAAAAAAATGTTGCGGTACACCTACATACGTCTATCTTAGAAGACATTTCTAAATTAAATAAATAGAACGAAAAATAATGTTAACTATTTTTTTATTTATTTTTTATTTATAATTATATCTGTGTTATGCAAATAAACCTTGCAATCAAAATAAAATTAAAAATAAATTAATTAATAAAACAAAGAAAATATGAATACCTTCAACAAATCGTTAAATTATTCAAATATTTGATAGAGATCAAATGAATTTTTATTTAAAAAATTACTCCAACTGGTACGACGTAGAAAATTTGGAGTAAAATATTTATCGTTCTTTTAGGTAACTTTGGATATTCATCTCTGACTGAAATCCATAAAATATCCAAATGAAATTCTGAATATTTGATTTTTAATATTCGATGCATGAGATATGAGTTCTTCCTCTTCTTCAAGAGAGAGATTCCAATTTGATGTATTTTTAATAAAAGAAATTCGAATCTAGTCATGTTTTTCCGATTTAATTGATGGAAAGCATGTCTTCATTGCCTTTTGAAGTAGGGACAAATGGTTTTTCATCATCGGTGCAAGAAAATTTCTCATCTGTTCAGGAATCTTAGGAAACGTAACTAGATTATTTTCATCAAGTTGATTCATCTACAAACATAATTTTTTATCAATAACAATTAACTTGTCTGTTGTTATATTTTCGTTTCGCCCTTGTAAGCAAGTATTTAAAATATTAAGATGTGCAAATATATATTCTATGCAAAGCCTGTTTTACACGCTGCGATTTATTAGCCAAGTTTGAACAAGTTCTTGGCCAAGAAATTGGTAGAAATATGTTGCTTTACATTCTACAATAAATTGGACAAGTTTTTAACGATCCTGAATCCTCGTTTAGTTTCGTTAATAGTTGAACGAGGGAATTATTAAATAGGAAATTTTCATCTGCATATAAAAGTAGATTGGCAATCTGCTTTTGTTCAATGTTTTGGTAGTTTTGGTACAAGCACAGATGTAGGTTTGGTTACTTCAGTTTCGGTTAGTTAATTCAAATTATCCATTACATCAATCTCTGTAGATTTTCGAAATTTAACTTCGCTTTACTTTAAAAACACTAAAACAAAATTCGTAGGTATTTTTTTGTTACCGAGATGGTATTAAAACAGCAATGTTAGTGAGAAATCGTCGGAAAATCGTGGCGAAAATAGAGCATGTTCTATTCAATTCAGTTAATCGTACGATAAATTGTTCAAGAAATTCGACCGATTTTTGCTGTTTTGTTTTACACGGTACGATAAAATTAAAGATCAACTTGTTCAATTAATTGACCAATAAATCGCGGGTTGCAAAACAGGCTTAAGTTTTGCACATCACAATTCATTGTTAAACTAGTTTTTTCTAAGATTTCGCGGCACACTTGGAAAATTTTAAGAAACACTGCTGATGTTGATTTTAGAAAACGAATCATTCGTGATAAATCGGAGTTTTCATAGGAAGTGCCTAAAAAGGACTGTAAAATTTGCAAAAGGTGTGATGATATGGGCATGTATGTTTGGAAAAGGTGTAGCTAGAATGGAAATAATAGATGGGACCGTTGATGCTGCCAAGTATCAGCAAATTCCAAGTCATAACCTTCTTTCTAGTGGAGAAAAGCTCTATAAAAGTGGAACTTTCTTATTTCAACAAGATGGCGCATCCACTCACACAGCCAAATCACAGCATAAGAGTTCTATCATGGCGTTCCAGCAGCCCAGATCTCAATATTATTGAAACTTTGGCACATCGTATGAAAAGTTACATAAGAAGTAATTCGCAAAGTACAATAAATTATTTGCAAACAAAACTAGGTTAAAGCGGTTGTTAAGGCCAAATATGTTACGTGACTTCGTATTAAATTTTGTAATTAGCGATAGTCGAAACGTTAAGTTGTCAGTAGTGTATACATTTTTTACTTTGCTTAAATCGTTTTCGTTCCCTCTGAAATAAAATATACTTTTTATTGCAAATGTAATACTGTAGTACACCTAAGTGTTTGCAGATAACAAGGAATTAACACTTGAAAAATACACAAATTGTAAGTAAATATTTATCAAAATTCGTATCGTCCGAACCTTATGTTAAGGCTCGTATTTATCCAGGTAAGCCAAACAAAGAAAAGACTTAATGACAGAAGGTTATTCAATATTCCACAAACAATTCCATATTCACTTTGGCAAATTTTGGCCAATGCCAAAATGATACGGAGACGAATTCACAAGCAATTATCACTGTTTAGCTTTTATTGCTTTCATTATATCCATGTACCCTTGCCGCCTCATCCAATGCAACGCGTTGAATCTTAATTCGTTATCAGGAAGTTCTTTGAACGACCGCCGAAATCGCTAATGGATATGGATGACTGTGTATGACATGACGTCCGTCCTCTCAGCAGCTGCTCGTGCATTTAGCAGTGACTCCTCGGTCGGACCTCATTGAGCTTTGAGCTCCGTCACCGAAACGTGCACAATTTACATAATTACGGGAACTTGAATTTAATTTAAACGTCTCATGTACACTGTTGCAAACTGTAGTTCGCACGCATGTAATTACGTAGACAAATAACAGGTTTCATTTTCAACTTAATAAGACGTTATTTGGTACTTGATATGTGTATCAAACAAATCTCACGTTTTGTGATTGTGTCATCAGCAATTGAAAGCAATAGAAATAAGATGCGCATGTGCAATGAATCTAAGAAGAGCCGTTATATTATTATTGAAGAAATGTTGGACGTTCATGGAAACGATTGTTGTTTCGAATCAACGTTTGTAAGTCAAGGACTTCAGTCCTCTTGAGAAGTTTAGGGTCCCTCTTTGTGTCCAAAAACTTAATACTAACCATTTTTAGGATTATCAGGGATCTTGTTAATTGATTACATGCAGAAAGATACAGTAACAAGAGGGTCTGTAACGTGTCAAATTCTACTTTGTAAAGATAATTTCTTACAGTCAAGGGTTGTTTTATATTTACAATAGATATCGCCACGTTTTCTTTTCTAATATGCTTTAAAATTTTCAATTTCTATTAATGATATATTGTAACGTGTCAAATTCCATTTTACCAACATAATTGTATTTCTTACTGTCAAGGGGTGTTTTATATTTACAGTAGGTTATTCTTTTTTCTAATATGCTTCGAAGTTATAATTTCTATTAATGACATATTTAATGTTTGGCTCATTTACTTTTGATAATTTCAATTATAAATGTAAGTTATAGTTCAATTTTCATCACGTCTTTCTTTCTCTTAATCTTTTGTTTTGTTTCTTTTTTGTAACTAAATTTACCTAAGTTCAATACAATAGAATGCACGATGTTCGTTGATTGGTAATTAACCCCGCTCTCTTTCTGGTGTCGACCGTGAACTAAGAAGGTACGCTTGCGAAAATTAGCTGTGACGGTTAGCCTCTATGCAAAGTAGGATTTAAAATTTCACAGTTACCATAATTAAGTACTGTGAGTGGTTCTAATTCATTTTCTTAATAACCATCACCGACATTATCCAATATATTTATTTTTTTTTATAACGGCACGCCATTAGTAGTCTTCGATCATCGGCTAGCAAACCCCCCATGTAACCGAGGATTTTTTTGTTGGGTCAACGTTAAACCCATTTGCCGAAATCCATTGAAGGGTAGGGCTTTTGTTGCGTGGGTGTGTCCACATGTCCTATTCAACCTGGGGGCAAGACTAGCGCCGATTTAGCGCCGTTCGACCACGATAGCACAGTAAGCTCCAGTTGAGTATAGCTCAGATAAGTGGATAAGTGGACCGTTTTTATGTTTGTTTCGGTTCACAACCACTTGCTTTTTTAAAATTTTGTCTAAATTCTAACTTGTTTATTCTTTTTTTCCCCCTTGAAATTGCTTAACATAAAGTTTAAGCAATTTTATTAACGTATGCGTAAACTTTAGGAACCTTTTATTATCACTACATTTTTATTTGAAAATTTACTAAATTCTTGGTAATTTGCGTTTTTCGAATATTTTCCTACTCATATTTTATTTACCGTAAGTTACTCTAACGAATATTACTTTCTTTTTTTATTTGTATATTTATGTGGGTCATTTTATCAAATCGAGTTTCGATATTTTAACAAACAAATTGCGATCGATGTTTAATCGAATGTAGTGGCCACCAACGTAAATCCCTTAGTGAAATTTTGTTCATTAACAATTTAGTGGTGCCAATATTTTCGTCTCTATTGGTTACTTTCCTCTTTTATTTTCATTAAAGAAGTTGTAGTAATAATATTCTTTCCCTACCCGTCCTACACCCCGTGTTCCCGTTTTTCGCGGATAGTTCTCCCTAATTCAAACGGGTGGTGCATATTTTTTTAGTTAGTCGTGAACTCACCCCTGTTTATGCTAGCGGGCACAGCAGGAGAACTACGTTCAGGTAGGTCTGCAATTTCTTTGATTGTTCTTGTTCTTTTCCCCTTTCTGCTGCGCTATAGGTATAAAAATAGATGAGGTAAGTGAAAGCAAATTTCTGTACAGTAACAGAATGCACTTGAGTATCAGTCTTGGGGTCTCGGGTTTGAACACCGGGGCTGTCAACCTTAAAAGGGAGATTTTCGTATTTTCCTCATTCTACGGAGAACACTGAAGGTGAACATCTTAAGACACTCCTCCGGCGTAGTCGCAATAATGACTCATGGCCCGTCGATGCCCTTGTAATTGGTGAAAGCTCTTGGGTGATTATTAAGAAGGGTGGTTTGAATTTAGACACAAGTGACTACATAACTTCTATTATTTACCAAGATATAGCCTAACTTGTGTTCTACGATTAAGTTGTACGGATCTATAGATTTTTGGGAATTAAAATTACAGAAATTTTTTTAAAATAATCGTCAAGTGTAAATGTTCAAATTTTAATGAACAATGTTATATACACACACGACGTTTTTTATTCAGACGATTGATTAGGAACAGCTTTAATGAAGTCGACCTTCTCACTAATAGTGCAATTTTTTATTACTAACACTAACAGTATAATGTGCGTTACGATTTCGGTGTAATAGAATTTGAATATGTATACTCAAGCCTATCTGGAAAATAGTCTTTATGTAATTTGCTAAACGTACTAACATGATCTCACTATAAATGATAATTCCAAACTATAATGTCGTTGAAATGTTAATAATTGTTATCTGGCTTAATCTTTTATTACATTTTATTGCGAAAATGTATGGAATCCTACCAGGCAGAAATTGAAGATAATATTTATGACATACTTTGCTCATTACGATATTAAAAAATTTAGTGAAAACAAAGTTCTTTTGGGGGAAGAGAATTTGCTAAGAACGGCGTGATTTTAATAAGAATAATAAAATAATAACAATAGTGTTTATGTCAATATATACAAATGTATACATGTACTATAATGTTCTAAATGTGGAAATTATTAAATAAAATTAATTTTTTGTAAATTAGTTAATTAATTAGACAAACTGAGGGTTCGGAAGTGTTCTAAACACTTTTTCGGCAATTTAAAATTAAACTAGATATCAATTAATGAAATGTATTGAAACCGAAAAATAAAAAACTAACCTGGAATTATGACGATTTCATATAAACTCTATGTTTATACATATGTTATCTGCCTATTCTTCAACCACCTAACTTGACTCAAAAGTCAGAAATTCATTAGCGTCCCTCTACTCCTTTATTTTAATCGCGATAGCAATTGTTTTATACACAGCAAATTTTGATAATTCTTTTCCAAATGTAATTTGTAGATGAATTTCCAACGAATATTCTTGTTTTTAAAAGTAACATGATGTAATATATGTGGTATACAGTTCATCAATCCCCGCTTCTCAAATGTACATCATAAAAGAAAGAATTCGCAAGTTCGGTCTATCTACTCAACTCATTTATTGACCCTGATGAAGCTTTAAATAAAAGCGAAATATTGGTGAAAATTTAAAAGTTACATTTTTTGAAACCTTGGTTGTCATCCCGACAGTTTACAACCAGGTGTAATATATGTAGTGACGCAACTAGAAGACTAAATTTATCCTACTCTATGCTATTTGACACTACCAACAACTACACAATAATTAAATTTACTGAAATACGAGACGATAACGTCGACGAAGGATAATATATGAAATTATGTTAGAAATACCTCCGATTTTTACTGTTACTTGTTGTTCATTAGATTTGAGGATTTACGATATGAAGAAAATGAACGGCAGATCCGATTCACCATGTTTGTCGTTGGCTGGACTTATAATAAATCCCTACTATTCCCGCTCCAGAGATCGGAGGCTAGGAAAGAAGTAGGAGCTACTGAAAACGTGCTAATATCCACCAGAGGGATTTTATTAACATTGAACGAGTGGCCATACAGAACACAAAATATATAAACAGAATACGTCTATGTAAAGAATGCAAAAAAGCAACTTAAAATTTATAATTATAACCTTCTTCCAAATTACATAGTTCAATCTTTATTATACTTTTAAAAAGTACTATTTTAAACTCCTTAAAACTAAGATTCTTTAAATGCTTTAGAAAACGGTTATGTAGTTTAATACATGTGCAGCTTAAACTTCTTTTTAGATATTGTTAACCTATAGTTCGGGTGAATATAATTAGTGTTTTAGTTTGTCTTGTAACTGTGTATTAGTAGGTCATCGCTAAAGTATTCTGGATATCTTTTTTTTAATAATAATGACTCATAAATGGATATTCCATAAACGGTAAGTAAGTTACGATCTATGAAAGTATTTCTACAACTATCTAAAGGTTTCATCTTCAATATAAATACGTATTATTTTTTTATGTATGGCCCCAGAAAACAATCCCATATCTCAGGCGATAATAGAGCACGCACAATAAGCTGTTCTTAATTCGGGAAAATATTTCCGATACAGTAGTTTATGCCACTCAATTTTTGACATATGTAATACGTTGACGTTGACATGTGTAGTTCATTTTAGCTGCTCATCTACATAAACTACTACAAATTTCTTATTATTTGTAATACAGAGTTTGTGCTCACTTATAGCTGTAAGTGGTGGATGTTTTGAAAACCACACAGATAGTTTTTTAATCATTAAGTTTTAACTTACTTTGTTTGAACCAAAGAGTAATAATATGTACTACTTTTTCTAATTATGTCAGAGTAGTATCAGTAAATTTGTATCAGCATAGTTTAAAATTAAGTGATTTGAATTTTCAACAACAAAAAATCAAGTTGTTGAAATAGGATTTCATCAAATTGTTTGCGATTCTTCTTACCCCATAATGGTGCAATTTTGCAAGAAGTAAATTATGGTCAATACTATCAAAGGCTTTGATTAAATTTGAAAATAACCCACAAGCTAGTTCCTTGTTTTCAGGTATTGAAAGAATTTCTTCAGTATATTAAAATATGGCTGCTTCGGTTGACTTGTTTTTGATAAAACCATGTTGATATCTACTAAATAAATTACACTTTATAAAAAGTGAGTGATTTTCAGATGTTCCACGAAAAACTTTCCAAATAAAACAGAAATACTAATCAGAATTAAAGATGATGACCAATTTCAACATACAAGCTTAACTTGAACTAAGTAATGAATGTAATGATGTTTTGTATTCAAAAACGTACAAATTGTAGATACGAGGGTAAGTCAAATATTATCTACACTTTCGCCATAACAAGCTTTGAAGGTTATCGTAGTGGCGGCCGCTTGCGCATGCGTTGAGTTGGCGCCTCTGTGGTCATGTGCGCGGAATTTAATCACGATCGCGTCATTTGTCTGCCAGTTATAACAGCATAAGTATGTCAGCTCCGCTATTAGTTTGCACCAAAGAGGAACAACGACCAATGATCCGATTTTTGTGGTCAGAGGGTGTGAAAGGTGCTGAAATTCACCGGAGACTTTTGTCACAATACGGGGACAGTGCTTTATCTCGTAAAAGCGTTTTTTTGTGGATCGAAATATTTCAAAGTGGCCGCACGAGCGTAACACAAAAGGAGGGAGCTGGACGGCCGTCAACCTCGACCACCGACGACAACATTCAGCAAGCTCGAGAGATCGTTACAGCAAATAGGCGAGTTACCATAGGTGAGGTTGCATCTCCTTTAAACATCAGTCACGGTTCTGCCTATCAAATTATCCACGATGAACCCAAATTTCGTAAAGTGTGTGCGCGATGGGTACCACGAATGCTTACCGCAGAAAACAAAACCAAACGTTTGGACATCTGCCAACGCTTACTGGATCGCTTCAACGCGGAAGGCGACGCATTTTTAAGCAGAAAATTGCCATGCTTTTTCAGACTGTACAAGGCCTTGAAATTTTGAACATGCAGTCCTTTCATAAGGTGCAAAATATCTGTGGATAGAAAGTTATATCCTAATACAAATAAGACTAAGACTAAGACTGCGTTTACATAAGGTAGTGCAAAATTAGCATAAGAATTAGTGCGAAATTAGTGCAATACATATTTTGCATTAATTTGACATCTCACACCAATGATTTGCTTTGTAATAATGTAACCTAAATTTATCTGTTGATATTAATAAGGTCTTTTGTAATACATGGAATTATACAAAAACATTATACGGTATGTTTGACGTGTATATAATTTCGAACTACGTTAATTTTTAATTTTGCACTACACGACCGTATTAATTTGTATTGTGCAAATTTTCACACTACACCTTAATTCTTATATTAATTTGTCATTCCCCTATGTGAACGCCACCTTATATCTAAACATTCTGTCAGTTATGTCCTCACTTACTGCGCATTTCAACATAGAATCTACAAGATCCAATGTTGAAAAGTCTATGGTTCTTTCAAATGTTACATTTTACTATTAGAATTTTGCGACACAGAATTTAACGAAGAATATTACCATGTACAGCGTTTCCAGCAAATAATACACACCCCATTTACACATAGAAGTACACGTTGATTTTCTATAGGAACCGTGTCTGAGCCGACATTAACCGGTCAGTAATTTCGTCTGAATGTACTTGACCCATAAGCATATCAGCCATATAGCATCAATATTGTCACCATCCAAGACAACTCCCCTTTAGCTGTTCCAAAATAGACGTCCTCTATACGCAAAACCACCACCTCGCCGCTATTCTGTATTAGCGGCACTCTTCAGGCATCAAACTGAAAGAGGACCGAAAGAGCGTAGCACATGCGCCCTCTATCAGGATGTCGAAAATTCCTCTCTCCGAAATATTCTCAGAAGCGGTCGCTTTCATAATTCAGAGAATTCGGGTATAGGAATCGGTGTCCTGAGAGAGTCGGGAATTCTTACGCCTAATGCATATAAGAGAGAACGTCTGCCAAGTGAGACGGGAAGCCCCAAGGTTAGAAGAGCTGGCGAGAGAGAGGAGGCGGTCCTGGAAGGGAAGTTAAGGGCGCACACGCCCCTATACGTACCGGGCCCTGTGGCCCTCCTTTACTGCAATGGCGGCTCCAGCACGAGCACACTGCCGAGTGTGTATGTATATGCGTCCGCGTGTGTGTGTATGTATATGTGAGAGCACATCTGGAATGACCAGGGCACCTTGAAACTCGACTCACTCGTCGACATCAAAGGCTAGATCTCTCCGTTGTGGAGCAGAGGGAACCCAATCGGTCAGGTATCATTTGTATATGGAGAAATGAAAAATCCAGACATGCATTGAAGTATATAGTAAGAGAAGTAGCGAGGATGTGAAGAGGGTGCGACGATGATGAAGTTAACGTCTCTAACGTCCTTGTGTAGAGTGATTTACCGCAGGCTGTTCAAGAAAAGGGACAAAGACGTGCATTTTTAGAGTCTATGTTATCGTGAAAACGTTTAAAACGAGATGATTCGCGTATTTCCAAAATATATGTTCCAATTTAATAAACAATTTAAATGGTGCAGAGTTTGCCGATACCTTTCGTATTTGCTATACTATCCCGTACACATTGCCATTATTGTTAATAAAAATATTGGGTAAAGTTAGATATACCGTACCGGTTTTTTAAAATTCTTGTAGAAATATTAATCTTATGTGTGACTGTTTTCCTATGTATGTAATTAAAAAATAACACTACCCTATATGCCATCAAACTGGTGCGCCATTAGTGTGTCGGCGAAATATAGCGTGAAAACTAGTAAAGATGGAGAAATGAGATTTTCGGTATATATATAGTATACCACAGTGTATTTTGCAAAATTATTTACAAATATACAGGTGTTCCAAATTTTCGTAACTGCCTTCAACTTTTTTACATTAAATGGATTACTATATTTTGTATTAATCACTTTGCAACGATGCATGGTAATGTTCACTTCCGATAATTACTTTCACCTGTATTGCAATCTTTCTTAAAATTTTGATAGTTGGAGAATCTGACGTGTTAAGACCTTGTCTAAAAACGGATGTAGTGTCTCGAGTTATTCTTTCGCTAACAGCTTGATAGCAGAGGAACATAAAAACCATCTTCAAACCCAATTTCAAACTCTCAGACTACTTTCCCATCAAAGACCGCAATCATCTGGAAGCTCCTGGTGTCTACCAGATTCCATGTTCATGCGGTAGTGTAAGTCGGTGAAACAAAGCGATCGGTCAGCACTCGTGTTACTAAGCACCGGCGTTGTACGCGGTTTTTGTCTGTAGCCAGGTCCGTGCTAGCTGAGCATAGACTGGAAACTGGCCGCCAAATCAAATTTAACTCTATCCACATCTTATCTCGCAACCCCCACTATTATAGTAGAAAAGTTTCCACTCCATTGACCCGAAAAAAGCCCTATATTAACCCTTCCGGAATAAATAGTCCCCAGTTTGTGGTTAGTAACAGCCCCGAAGATGCCCCATAAGAGTGTGGACGAAACGTCGCCAAAAGCTACGACAACGACACGGTTCCAACTCGGAAACCAAGAGTATAGTGTTATTGACGACCGCGGAAGCCTACGTACCAAATTAATATAGGACATGCTTAATATTAGGCCAAAAATGCAAAAATGTAATGGTGTTAGTAAGTAGAATATTTATATTGAAAAATGCAGAATATTTTAGAAACAATTAATAGTCACGATATCTGTGGGGAAGCACAGCAAACACATGGTACTAATGCATTTCATTCCTCATCAATTTATAGCGGGGGACCATGCGTCTTGAGAAGTTTTTGGATCTGTATCACAATACATAATACATTATTTAAATCAATTAAATTAAAATTGAAAATGAAACGTGAATTTCAGAAAGGGTTATAGAAATAAATTCAAACAATATTTTCATACATATTTCAACATGAAGATGGCATTCCTCGTCAAAAATATTCTGGCAATATAATTGCGCATGCGTTGAAAGATAGTTTTGAAAATTTCACCCAAGTTGGACGCTCGGTTGTTGTTTAACAGTCGTTTGTGTCAATTGGTGTTAGCGTTTCTGTAAAAATGGAAAAAACCAAATATTCGACATTAAATTCTTGCATTTGAAAGGCAATACGCCTGCGCAAATTAAAGCCAAGGTGCACGCTGTTTACAGGAACAATGCACCATCATGATTGAAGCTGAATCTTCGCGACGGCCAAAAACTGCAACTACTACCGATAACATCGGAAAAGTTCGCCAAATGGTGCTAGATGACCGTCGAATTAAGGTTAGATAGATAGCAAAGTCTGTAGGCATATTAAAAGAACGTGCTTCTCGTATATTGAGTGAAGATTTGGGGATAAAAAAGCTCACTGCGCGTTGGGTGTCGCGCATGCTCACTCAGGACCAAAAACGCATTCGAATGAAAATTTAAGCGAAATAAGTCATAGTCTAAGTAACTTGGATGCACCAGTACACTTCCGAAGCCAAGGCACAGTCGAAACAGTGGAGAGGGAGAGGCTGCTCCATCGGTCAGGAAAGTGATGGGCCATACTACTCAACATTACTTGACAAGTTGAAGGCAGAAATTGTTGACTCACAGTTCAATGGTCACCATGGCAAAAATTCACGAATTCCAGTTCGAAGACCACCCACCCTATTCTCCAGATCTGGTCTCCAGCGACTTTTTTGCTTTCTCTTCTCATATTGTTTTTGCCGATAGTTATTGTATTGTGAATAACTGAAACAGTAATTGTCTTGAATTGAGGCGAACAGTCTTGAAACAAGTAAACGTTTCTCTGCGTGCATGAAGAATGTTATCTCTTTTTAATAATTTAGGTAACATTCAACAATTATTGCTTATTATGTATTAATTTATTTTGCCAAATTACTACTATACTAACATAGCTATAAAACAAATATAACGATAATATGTTTACTAAAGTGTTGTGTGGTTTCTGTAATAGATTAACGTCCTCATGTTTGTTCCGTGTTGATTTGAAACACCCTGTATACACACAACATTTACAACAAAGTAATTACAATTTCAGAGAAAGATATTTACAGATAATTTGTAATACAAAAGCAAAACTAACCTAAAAATAACAAAAGATATATATCAACCATCGAAAAGGTGCCCATTAGACTTCG
This sequence comes from Dynastes maya, assembly GCA_029619315.2. Classification (NCBI taxonomy): domain Eukaryota; kingdom Metazoa; phylum Arthropoda; class Insecta; order Coleoptera; family Scarabaeidae; genus Dynastes; species Dynastes maya. The sequence goes on along the minus strand of JAROYE020000004.1, from coordinate 51,637,243 downwards.
TATAGACCCCCTCTACGCAAACATCCTTGAATTTATGGGGAATCATTACATAAGCAAACTCCAAACGCTGAGAAAAAAGGAAAAGAGGTCATTATAAAAATTTTTGCCCACCTATTAGTAATGTGCAGCATCTTCCCGTATTTATTACATTGTAGCAAAACGTTCTAAAATATTTTTTTCGGTCGTTTTGGGACCCAACTAACCATGGAGGACCTGCAAAGTGCAGGTATACGAATTGCGGCCAAAGGTTTTATTCGTAGATAGTACGTATATACATATATAAAGAGGCAAATAAGGTGGACGAAAAGAAAAGAAAAAGAAGGAAAAGATGGAAGAGTGAATTCGTTGGCGTCCGATTGTTGAATGGGGTCTAAGTGACCTCTAGGGTGCGTTGGCCTGCCCAAGGGAATCAACTTGCGTTGTGTGTATGTATGTGAGCGTTTTGTTTGAATGCGTATGTCAGAGGAAGGCACTCTTTAACATTTCTTCGGATTATTCTTACCTGAAGGAACGATTCGACAAAGCAAACGCAGAAATTTTTAGATTGGATCTAACAGTAAGTAAAATCTAGATTAATTTCGTTTTGTTTCTTTTTTTTTAATGTTTATACAGATGATACGATATCTGTTCTGTTGTTTCAAAGATAACAGTTAATGCAGTATTTCGTAAAAAAGAAAAGTAAAACATTTCTTATACGTGCAGTTTGTTTATCTAAAGAAATATGCTTGACAAGGCTATTTTTAAAAGATTTAGAAACTCGGAATACAATCACCGCAAAACACTTTCTCCAACTGCTAAGGTAACTAATTCGTAACCTACAAGTATTAATTATTTTGTGATTAATTTTGTATGGATAAAAACTGAGAAGGAAAAATAAGAGCAGTGTATACTAATAAAATTATTTTTGATAGTAAATTACAACACGCAAAATCTAGTCATAACAAGATTTTAATAAAGGCCATTTGTTTTCTCTTTTAGAAGAAACTTGCAATAGATAAATGATATTTCTTTTGCGAAAGTGAAAATTCTATAAGGAAATGTATAGAAAAAAAGAAAAAAAACATATATTCATGACTCATTAATACACGTAGTTGTAAACAAATTCACTTTAGAAACTATTGGCATTGGAAAATATGCAGAATTACTTGTAGAAGCTTTTGCGTCATATACACACAGAGAAATGGTTTCTTGCATCAAGAAAATAGGTTTTCCTTCAAAAATCTGTCTCTATTCAAAAAAATATTTTTATTTCAAGACTATAAAAATGTATAATATAAGAAAATAAATTTAAAATCCAAGACAAAAAAATGTTTCTTCCAAGTAAATTATTTAGTTATAAGTAAAATATTTATATTAAACGTAGGAATGAAAAAATGTTCCACAACCGACTGAAGGTAATTCCCCAAATTCTTAGCTCCTGATATGCAATACATGACCTGCAAGAGCCTCTTATATGATGACTGGTAAAATGTCGCAGATGCTCCTGGACACTTTTTGCCATTTTTGTCAAGCTGTCAAGCAACGTTGTCGAAACTGTATTTCCCCCCAACTTTGAGTGCTTGTGGTAAGAAAGGATTTTAATATTGTTCCTTAAACTTTTCAACACTCATATTCTACTCAATTTTAAATAGCTTCACTAATTTTCATATCTTAATATATATCTTGTTAGCATACTGGATTGCATGATGACAAAGACGGCGAAAAAGTTTTAAGTAATGCGTGCAGTCCTCTCAAGCTGTTACTTTGTCTCCTTTTTTTAGTCTTATAAGAAAAGACTCCAACACAGAGACCAAGTATGTTGTAGAGAAAACAAGCTCTTTTAAATGGTTGTTGAGTCAAGAAGCTCTTAGGCTTTTCAGTTGAGATATAGACGCTCAAAGATATGCTAAATTTGCATCAAAATTTTTTGGGGTCATGTTAATCTACAAGTACCTCAGAAACTGTTTGTCAAAGAGGCTTAAAATTTGAAACAGTTAAAAACAACTATTTTTTCACTAGTTATACAGAAGATGAGCTTTCTACATTGATTTCCCTAGAATATAGACTTCCCAGAACTTAGGTTTTTTTTTTGTCGCGACGAATTTTCAGCCAAGTTTGAGGACCAAAAGCAAGAGGACTAGTTGACTGTTTTTGTCAAAATTTGGAAGTTTGGGATAACTACTAAGCAAGCACAGCAATTTCTAGGCAAATATCTTTCTTACTTACAGAATGACAGCTTGACAAAAATGGCAAAAAGTGTCGGGGAGCATCTGCGACATTTTACCAGCCATCACTTAAGAGGCTCTTGCAGGTCATGTGTTGCATATCAGGAACTAACAATTTGAGGAATTACTTTTAGTCAGTTGTGGAACCTACTCACAAAATTTTAAAAAATCTGAGATGGTCGAGCGTGGGGACTTGATCACTTGACATGGAATGACCCATTTACTATCCTTAAGAAAATATTGTTTTGGGTTGTAACGATCATTTCCTTACACTAAGAATCGCTTTCTTCAAATTTTGTGCAAGAAAATATTTCTTTTGATTTAACATAGTTATTCTATTGTGGATAATTGAAGCAGTAATTGTCTTGAATACAAATTCATTTTAGAAACTCCTAGCATAGGAAAATGTGCAGAATTATTTGAAGATTTCGCGTCATATACAACGTTGTGATAAAGAAACAGATCAGCCTTTTCTACGGAATACCGTCTACTTGATCAAGAATCGCTTGGACCGTCAATTTTATTTTCTTGAAATGCATTTTTTAAAGAAAAAATATACAGGGTTGATCAGAAACGTGCTACGTGTGTCAACTTATTTTTTTTATGAAACACTATAGATTTTTACATTTTTGGATTCTACAATTAATTCTAGGTATTTTTCATAGAACATGCCCTATGCCTATCTGTAACGGTTTTCGACAATGAATCATCCAAAGGTGAGAGTCCCTAAAATTTCGCCATTATTTTTTCCACTGTTTTCATAGATATGAAACGCCGCAAATCCTGAACGAGCACATAATCTAGAATTATAGGTGTTTTCTATTTTTTCCCTGTCATATTATATATGAACTAGGAACTTAAACAAAAGAATCTTAAAATAGCGTTAAATTTATTTGAATTTTTTATACGCATTGCGCAAATTTCATGTCACAATTACGTTAGTAATAACGTAAATACATTGTTAAAACATCCCACCCCAAGATTACACAATTCACAAGTATTAACTAATTTTTCCAATTCCTATTAATAAAATAGTTTAATGAAAAGAAATAAAATGTTTACAGCAACACATTATTCACACTGCTATTGACAACACGAATAAAATTCGCACTACCTTTGAAATTTTCGTTGCTATGGATGGATTGTTTATAAAACATGTGACACTTCACGCAAATTCTTCAATTTGCCGATTTAAGAGTTTGAAAGTGTGTTTGAAATGGCAAATAACCAGGAAGAAAGTATACCACGAGATGTTCTGAACCAAGCTGCGATTGCAGTATCCAATTTATTGTCAGAAAAATCTAAATTAGTTTACGGAAAGGAGTACAAAACAATTTGTGAATGGAAGGCAATAAAAAATGTGAAGACTGTTAACGAGAAAATACTGCTAGCCTATTTCTTAGAAAAATCAAAGAAAGTAAAGGTGTCCACCTAATGGTGTCGTTACTCAATGCTCAGAGCAACGCTATTCATAAATGAAAATATTGATATTTCCAAGTACGTAAACCTAAATATTCTAAATTAAATTTAACTATTATGGAGTTTTGCAGGTTTTCAAAGCTCATCGCTTTTATAAAAAGACAGACTTCAGGTTACGAATCAAAAGAGTCTCAAACATTTGAAGAAGCAGATTTCTACAAATTTATATATGAAGGTAAGAATTTTTATAATCATCCTTGAAATACGTTTCCAATTTATCATCCTTTATAGCTAGTCTCAATTATGGGTGTAGCTGGCGGATGTAAAATTGACGAACTATACAAAATTCGAGTTGATGATATTGATGAGAAAGAATCTGGACACTGTTTTCGACGGATTCCGCAAATTTACTAGCCAATTCAGGAGCTGACTTATTAACTATTAGAAGGCACGGAGGGTGGAAGTCTTCTACAGTGGCAGAACACTACATCGACGAATCAGTTGCTTAAAAAATATCCACGTAAAAAAAATTTTAGCATATGTAAATTCAAATGAAAGGCCTGGAACTGCACTTGACCCTGACGAAAGCAGAGTCAACTTTCCTTCTTTAAATGTTCATCACATTAGTAATACACAATTAACATTTATGTAAATGAAATACCTAAGCAATAATTTTTTTTGAAAATTCAGGGGAAAAAATATTAAAAAATAAAGAAATTTTATCCACTCAAAAACATTATTGCATTCGGCTTCGCCTCGTGCGTTACACTATTTTTTCGTGTCTTTATTCACTTATACCATAAATATGTAGCTATTAAGAAGGGACACGTGTTTCAGAAATCTACAGCATTGCAAAACACGTGTTTGGCACTTATAATACGGTCCCACATGTATCCATACGATACCTCTCATTCGCGATCCCAATAACAAGTTAATTGGTATCAAAATGGCAGACGTATTGCACGGTAAGGATGTGACACTTCCCATGAGGAATGCAAACATATCGATCGTAAAATAAAATATGCCCGTTAAATAACATTGAAATAGCATAATAATATAAATAGCAACCTTACACTTCCAACATCTCTTTTTTTATTCAAGGTTGACTGTTATTTCAGCTCACCTTTATGTAATACTTATGCTAATTCCTTTGTTATCTAAAAAAAAAATTCGCTAAGCATTACAGTATCCTTAATGGAATATTCGATTCGTGAATAAAATCAAAGAGTGTATTCAAAAAGGCTTATTTTCGACTAGAATAAAAACATATATTTCTGCTAATCAATTAGTAACAAAAATAAGAAGCTGTCCGATAGTCACGTATACGATTTGCATTGCAAAACGTTGCGCAAATTATTTATCAAAAGAGATATTGCGATTTTTATCAGAACTCAGTGTTGGACTTTAGCATGACTTCACAATGGCGAAATTCCTAAAATGAGCAACAATAACGAATACAGCAAACGATTACGTAAAAATTATTTATTCACTAAAGCCGCATTGCTTTAAAACAGAATAATAAATGAATTACTACTACTATCAATAGGATGGGTCGAAATTAGTGCAAGAACTAAAGTGTAGTGGGAAAATTTGCTCCTAGAAAAAGAACAAATTTTATTACATAACTTACAAACAATAGATCTTGTGATTTGAAAAAATTGGCAGCATGGTCGATGAAACGATAATCAGAACAAGTAATACACTGCAAAACGCGGTGTTTCCTTATACACGCAGAGAAATGGTTTCTTGCATCAATAAAATAGATTTTTTTGCAAAAATCAGTCTCTATTCAAATATTTTTATTTTTAGACTATAAAAGTGTAAAATATAAGAAAATAGTTTTATTGAAATTTTATTTGGATTAAATATATATTTTCTTAGGGTTAGAAAATCAAGAAAATCCAAGACAGAAAAAGTTTCTTCCAAGTAAATCATTTAGTTTTAAGTTAAGAAAATATTCATATTAATGGTAGGAATGAAAAAATAGTCCAGATCTCACAATGTTCTATTGAGAAATTAGGCGACCGGTTTCGTGTTCAAAAACACATCAGGCCAGTTACAAGGATATCCAATAAAAGAAAAATTACAATAATGGAAAAAACTGAAGTTAATAATTAAATTATTTATTTAATAATGTAATTAAATAAGAATTATTTTTATTATATATTTAAAAAAACTATAGTTAAAGTAGTACACGTGGTAAATCGTAATAAAAAGAAAAAAAATACATTAACCGGCATCGTTTGAAAAAGTTTATGAAATGTTGTACGTTAAAGGTTATATCATATGGGTATCTGTATTCCGGTTCCGTCGCTACTATCTAGGACGGCGTGACTATATTTCTTGCAAGTAAGTGGCGCCAGAAAATATTTCAGTTGCTGTTTTTGAAGATTAGTAGCATAAATTGAGAGATGTAAGAGCAATGTGGACAAGAGCAAAAAAGCGTTTTCTCTTCTCACATTATTTTTGCCGCTAGCGATTCCATCAATACTATGAGCTATTTATTAGCATTATCTTGGTTATTGTTCAAGGCACTTTTTTCAAGTGTACTTTCACTTTTGTTTGAACACTAGTCTGTAGATAATCTATACTTTAACCTTTTTAAAAAATTTATTGGATTATGTACGGATATGTCGTACTGTTTTAAACAAATAAATGCAATTAATAATGTGGATATAAATAATATTTCAAGAATTCTAAATAAATAAATGCTTTATTTTAAAACAGTGAAACTATTGATTTATGAACAATACCTAACCTTTTTTTTGAATTGAGAAAACGATTTAGTATCCTTAATAAAATATTGTTTTGTGTTATAACGGCCATTTATACTAAGGATCGCTTTCTTCAAATTTTCTGCAAGATTTTCTTGAATCAAGTTAATAAATCTCTTAAACAAAGGAATACAATTCTTTCATTAGAAATATATGCTTCTCTTAACCGGAGAAAATATTTCTTTTGATTTTAAGCAGTATTGTGGATAATTGAAATAGTAATTGCCTTGAATTGAGGCAGACAGCTCTGATACAAATAAACGTTTCCCTGCATGTACTTTAACCAATCAGTCTTCTTAATACCGGTCCTATATAGGGTGAGTAGTACATAAACGTGTACCTAACCTATAAAGACGTGCTAGTAGAGTTCATTTGTAACTGATTTAGATGAGATGCATTATACGGTCACCATTTTTTGAGATAACTGCATTTTTGTGCTTTTAAGAAACTCATTACAAACTCGTACTAATATTTAAAATTAAAAGAAATAAATGTTTCCTTCAGTATTCGACATTTCCTGGCTACATTATGTATCAAACGTACAATTTAGAAATACATTAATATTTATTATTTTTTATTATTTTTTTATTATTTATTATTATTTTATTATTATTATTTATTATGTTATTATTAAGTTTAATTATTTTCTAACCAGTTAAATCAGAATTTCTTTCAATAAAATCGGTCAAAATATATATTTGTTTATAATGTGTTCCGCTTATGTTTTTCATTTGTGATTCCTTTTCTTTTGCCGGCTGTCCTAAAAATGCTTTATTTTGACATTTTTAAAGACATTAATTTGTTATTAATGGCTTTCATTTAGGATGTATATTATTTTCAACTGGGTATCTTCGAATAAGTGAAATTTCGCATTTGTGTAGAATTAAAAAAATTTTCAATCAAAGCTTCCTTGGGGAATATTTTTATATGTTCTACATTTTTTAAAATAAATTATTTTGACTCTTCTGCAAATTTAGCGAAATGATTGTATTTGAATTTTTTGTATTTCAAACATGTTTAGGTTATTTATCCCATCTCTAGAATGCATAGGTACGTCAGTAAAAACAGTTTCAATGGAAGGGCCTTTTAAAGATGGCAATGTTTATATAGTTGCGGCAGAGATAATAATTTTAGATCGCTTGATATAATGCACATTTGGCTAAATCAATTGTAATTGAGATCAACTAAAACGCCTTCTATGATATACGGTTATGTACTGGTCACCCTGTATAAAAAGTCTAAATAACCAAAATATTAGTACTTTACGAATCTGAGATTAAAGCAACTAGGAGCTTGATATTTTCACATAACTTATGTACTGTTTTTCAAGAAAATGTTTAGTCCACAAATTCCCGAAACAATTATTCGGAATTAAAGATTTTGTGTGGTGCGGAATGTGTTGATGCTTTAGTGTTTGCTAAGCCGAGGCTGTTTTACACCACGCATAATTCGGATGCGTAATTATGTACATAATTATACGTCGTGTAAAACAGCCTTCGGTTACTGGCTAAATTATGAAACAATATCCTGTACATAACAATCATATATGAAATTCCAAAAGAAACTATTTTCTATCGTTTAATTCTATCGGAAATTCACTGAATTTTAGCAATAGACATAAGCATCTAGAGCTTCATCAAATAGAAAAAAATATCTTGGATGTCATACAATGTGTCCCGGGATGGGGTATGCCATTCTTGTAAATTTTCTTATTTTTAATTTTTTTTAATCATTCTTGATCAATAGTTCTGCTTATTTTGGGATGTTGAATACAGTGCTCAAACTTACGATAAAACCTGCAGGGTGTTATAGGAATAGTGTGAAATTTTTCTTAAGCATGCGCATAGACAAGTTTTTGAGCAGGGGTGGGCAAGATCTTTTAGGTCTCTTAAGAGGCGAAACTGAGATGATAAAGTTATCATCTCTGTGCTAAAAAGTGACACAACGCCTTTACCTTTTTTGCTGTGCTTTTTACTTTTCTGCGAATAGGCAGGAATTTCAACATGGAGAATGAAATGATGAAATCAGGTTAAATGAAAAGTAAAATTAATGATGATACTTTGATAAGAGCCGATTTCACATTTTTACATTTTTATAACGTCCTGTATGTTTTTTCGCAAGTTTCACTTACCACTGTATGAATACAGTGGTCATCCAAAAATCATCCAAAAATAAGCAGAACAATTGATCATGATTGACTTTTTTTCAAAAAATAAAACAATAAATAAATTTACAAAAATAGGGTACCCCGTTACCGGTGTGAAGTTAGCAATAGATTTCAGCAGTAGATTTTTTTTGGGTAAAGTCGACTTCAAATGTAACACAATCACGTTATGTAAACAAAATCAGTTCACAGGGCATTCCAATAAAGTCTAGAACTGATAATATTCTTATAAACCGTCTAAGCTCCTAACCCTTCCTGATCATTCCTAATAAAGCGCATTGACGAAAACTTTATTTATTTTGACAACGTTCGCCACCTTGCAATCCAAATTCCTTTCCACAGCCGTATTGAGGAATGTTCGCAGATCGTTTTAACAAAATATAGAAATGACAATATTTTTATAACAATTTCTATAAACAATCAAAGTTGACACTCCCGACGAAATGAGCGCGCCGCCGTACAGAAATTGTTATAAAAATGTCATTTTTATATTTTGTTAAAACGATCTTCGAACACTCCTCAATACGATCGTGGAAAGAAATTTGGTTTAAAAGATGGCGAACGTTGTCAAAATAGATAAAGTTTGCGACAGCGCGCATTTAGTCGGGACTGTCAACTTTGATTGTTTATAGAAATTCTTATAAAAACATTGCCATTTCTGTATTTCGTTAAAACGATCTCCGAACATTCCTCAACACGACCGTGGAAAGAAATTTGGATTACAAGGTGGCGAATGTTGTCAAAATAAACAGTTTTCGGCAGCGCGCTTTATTAGGAATGATCATGGAAGGGTTAGGAGCCTAGACGGTTTATAAGAATATTATCAGTTCTAGACTTTGTTAGAATGCTCTGTGAACTGATTTTGTTTACATAACGTGATTGTGTTACATTTGAAGTCGATTTTACCGAAAAAAAATCTATTGCTGAAATCTATTGCTAACTTCACACCGGTTACCCCATTCAACGACACATTGTATATTTTCCAAATTTGTCTATCCAACAAAATTTACTTCTAGTAAGGCTTTTCGCAACTGAAAAATATCTGCAATGTTGCCATAACATTTTATCATATAGCATGTGGTTTATGCATTATTTTGGATTGTGTTAGGTTTCAAACCTGGTCTTTTATTCTTGTCAAAATAATTTGTGTATAATTAATTCTAAAGATTTATAATACAACGCACTATGCAAAAAAAAATAAGTAAATGTGTGTAGATTCAAAAAGGGATTAATTGCCTATGTACATATATTCCACCAAGCAATGGACCTGCAAAAAACGCATGATCAGACGCAAGCTCTTCTGTGATTGAATTTTTGAAATTGTAAGCCGGTCATAAACGATATAATTTATATATGAAAATACAGGATTTTTATTAATTGGATGGAACTGAAAATTAGGTTACCAAAAGTTTTAAACATGTGTCATTGTCTCATTTGAATGACGGGTTTTTTAATATATCGATTGATGTGTGTCAATCAGCGTGTCGTGGTTTAAGCTTTTCTTCTTCGTTTTGTTGCGTTTGGTATATTCATCCAGTCTTTGTCCGTTACGTATACTAGTCTTTTCTAAAAGACCTCCTTGGTTTCTAGCGATTTTACAAGTAAGGCTTTGTTAACAAAGTTTAAAGTAACTATACGTCTATCCGATCGGGAAATGTCTGAAGTGTACTAAAAGATATGATCGTATGTAAACTGGGCTTTTTTATGTGACGTCAGCAGATTTCACGTGGTTAGTCCATTGCTTCATGGAGTATACTAGTCTCACTTTTAAGAATATTAAAGATACCAATTAACATATTAGGCAAGTTAATAAACATAAATACTACTAAGTGATGGGGAGTTGCAGCAATAATTTTATATCTCATCGGTCCAAGAGGACGGCATGTTAACATGCGCACCGTAAACAGCTGATTTTTAAATAAAAATATACTGTACGGATGTCAGGCGAAATAAAGCAAAATGAATTGCAAAAAATCTAGTTAGCCGAACTATCTTGTTTTAATCTTTTTCACCTTTCTCGCAACTCCAGTTATAAAATTTAAAGGAACTACTTTTTTGGTTTCGTTATCTTATATAAATAAATAGAACACATGGCAAAACCGATTTTAAAAATTCGATTATGTAATGGTGAGAAATGTGTGTAACACTTTAAATGTTTATAAAATAAGAAACCAGCATGTTGTGTCGTAAAAGTTTACCGCTTTCCTATAGTTGTATGTAGTATTTCGGTATTTTCTCTATGCCTTTTCAAATTTTATAGGAACCGCATCGCGTACACACGATATCATAGCCGTATTATAGAAAGTTTTAAAATCCATGGCATTTGAATGCGGCTGTTTCATGGCGATTACTACTACTTCAGTCGGCATTTTGGGGTCATTGAAAATCTCTCGATTATTGAGGCAACAAACCGTGCTCTACATAAGCTGACACACATCTACAAAACTGAAATGTATGTGGGTGACATTATTGTATTAATGCAATTATGTATCCCTCTAATATCATATTAAGTATTATATTGTGGTATGTATGAGAAAAAAATGAGATGTGATACAGTACAGAACTGTCATGCATTTGACAGAGAGATATGTGAACGTGTGTACATGTATTGAATTCATACAGTTTCACTTAACGCACATTTAAAATTACGTGCGCCTACGCTAAAAACTAAAGCACAAAAAAATTTCGAACTCACCTAGCTAAAGCCATTTTGACATTTGATAATCCAAAATAAAACGTGTGTATGTTGGGACTAATAATATCGAGCTGCTGAAAATTCGCCTTCCAAAGACTGGGAACCCAATACCCGAAGTACACAGTATAACCAGGGACGACAAGCAAAATCCCTTTTGCCTTTTAAATCCTAGAGAATCTAGGAGACAGAAAGGGATGCTACTACCTACTGCTAGTACACGAGAGGCGCACGATAATGTATAAGTAGACGAAAAAACGAAGAGTGAAACAATGGAACGACAATATAACACAATAATTTTTACGAACACATCGCGAACTGGAATTATCAAATTAGATCACTAGCGCGTAAACGTGGAATTGCGGAATTTAAAACACTAAACATCACGACAGAACTACAAACGAGTTCCTAAAGTTCGTTCCCATCTGCCATAGAAGATAGAACTACACCGCACAAAACGTCAAACCTCGTTACTGTTCGGAAAAGGTTGTGCGCTTTCGAACGGATGCGTATGAACAGTAACGCCAACCTGAGAATGTGGAAATGTACTACGACAACATCTGCAAAGCACCAACTCACCGTAAAATTACTAAATTTTGATTCGTTTATTTGAATACGGTTATAAGTGGGGCTATTTTGAAATTTAGAGCTTTCATAAATGAACTAATTTTATTTAAATTATTAAAATAAAAGGAATACTTAAACTATTTTCGAAGATATTTGTTTGCGCCATCTATTATTGTAAAGCCCATAATTTTCAATTTAGGCCTTTTTGTTAGCTTAATGAAAAAATTACTTCGCCTATAGATTAAAAATCCAACTTTACCTTCTTAAATAAATAGAAAAGGTGCTTAGGATCCTACATTATAAATGTCCATGTTTATGTTTATTAACATAAAGATCTGCGTAATAATAAAACAATTCCAAAGCAAAATCTACTTTGCATCTATTCATTTCCTGCATCGGTTGTAGGTAGCCTTTATTCCACCGGAAAGTTGTAAAATTATACCCTACCCAACGCTTACTAAAGGCGACTTCAAAGCGAATGCGTAAAGGACGTAATGGGATATAATATTATTGACCTCGATGGAGGAGGCCAAATATGCACGACCCAGAAGATCTGAGGTTATAATAACAGGTCAAGAAAATCTATGAGATTTTGCGTGGCGTAAAATTACCGAAACAAAGTGAACGACGTGGAAAACGTTATTAGAAAATATTTTTTTAACATTACTTGTTTTTTTTTATGAAATTGCATTTGTTAATAAAATGATGGGCCAGATATTTAAATTTCGAATAAAAACTTTTATGTTCGAATTTGTTTGGCATAAATCCTTTTCGACTAAAAAAACTACTTATGTTTGTATATTTGAAATAGAGTGTTTTACTTTTTTTACTTCATAGTCAACTCGCGACTCTACGAATTTCAGAAGTATTTAGGTGGATATAACCATTCGTCGGATAATAAATAATCCTCATGTAATATATACATTTTGATTTTTATTTGATCCAAATTCATAAAAATAAAATCAGGTTTATATGTATATATCTGCAATGTCCTCATTAGATATAAATACAATTTACCCAATAAAACAGCTAAAAATAAGAGCATCCTCTTTTAATAGGGTCATATATTTTTATCGTACTTTATTGTAAAATATATTTTCCGGCGATTTTTAGTTTAATAAACGTGTGGATGACATGTTTACATGTGCGTTGCGGTTATCATAAATAAAAGTGCAAATTGCCCCGTTCTTAACGTGTTTATACAACTAAACATGCTCAAAGAAGAGAATAAGTACAAGGTCTTCAGGAACGTGTATTGATTTTTGCGAATTTTGTTATTATTTTATATTGCCTCAGTAGTGTAAATTGCGCTAGATCTGGATTTAATTTTGTTTCTGGCAATATTGTGTAAATAACTATTTTTTTCATTTCTTATTTGTGTTGAGTAGAAAAATCATTAATTTGCCAATAGTTAATAAATTGAACCACAAATATTTAAAGGAGAAAATGCACATTTGGTCATTTTCATGCGTAAATTCCAAGAAAATTATTCAAAATTCAATAAAATATTTAAAACTCAATGTTGTATATAAACTGTAGAATTTGAGGTAAACATGTAGAATCGGTACTTTGGATATACGCATGCACCATCCATGCCATTAGTATATGCACCGAGTAAATATGATAATCCTTAAACCCTAAACTCAAAGAATTCTTTGATTGAGTTATCGCCAAGTTAACTGAGGTGAGAAACGTAAATGGTCAAGGTCAAGCAATTTGTTTACGTGGAAAGAAACTCTAACTACAGACATATAATGGCGCTGTCTAAAAAGTAAATTTCTGTAAAAGAAATTACTGTGAATATCAAATAAAAAGTAATTCTTTTACAAAAAATGTGAAACATATTGTAGGGAAAGATGTGATCCTATACGCAGGAAATTAATGCTTTGTTTTATTCACTTATTCATTCATATTTGATTTTAGGATAACATTTACTTCAACATTTTAGAATTATTATCTATAATGTAAAACTATTCAAGAAGATATTATAAAAGCGTATAATTTTTAATACTTTTATATTCTAAATAAATTTTTAACTTGAAAATATATGGCAAAAAGTATATTCTAAATTGAAATAGTACCACACTACGGACACGGAGTAGTGTTATCGATACGTAGTAATATCTGAAACTGTCAACATTGTCCTGCTAAATGTATATTGTCGTTATATTTGTTTATACGACGCCATCTATTGTTGAAAGCGAAAACTAAAGATATGATAACGATAATCTATATAATTCTACTGACATTTTTGTCGAAGATTGGTGTTAAAAAGCATTTAAGCAGTTTTTATTTTCAAATTTGTGGTGTATGTATCTGAATTTAAAATGCACTTAAAACAAAAAAAAATGCCGGCCGTATTCAATTTTTTAATCGTGTCTCTGTTTCAAGTATTTTCAAACTTTCACATACATGTGGCACCCAGTGGCCCTAATGAATAGATTGAAACGGAATTCTAAGTTTTCTTTATTTTTAAAGTCAAAGATGAACAGCTTAGAAATGTCCAAAATTCGAAATTGAGCCTTCAATAAATGGAAAACTAAGTATTAATAAGTGGGAAATCCCGTGAAAATCCGATACCTAATGGAATGTGGAAATAGAACTTTTTAAGGTGAAATTAGTTTTTTATTGGGAGAAAGAAAAGGCTCAACATTAAGGGCGAATTCATTTTAATTATATTTGCGACTGAAAAATAAAAATTAATTTTTTTGAGTACCAACAAATTTTTAAAAGTATAAAATGTATTTTTCGCTTGTCAATCCTTGGTAATTCACCTCAAATTTGTTTGTATTAAAAATTTGAAAGTAAATAACATTAGTGCTTCATATAAAATGTTATTACAAATAGATAAAATTCCAATAAATGCAGCGAGTGACTAATATTTAAAGTAATACATATTTTCTTTCAATATTCCTCATTCAATTACACATAACTTGCGATAAATGTTAAATGCGTGAGGTATCTAGAGATAAGATATAATTTTTTTTTTCCTGGAAAATGCTTAGAAACTCCGAATAGCAGCATGAATCAAGCTGTTCTAGTTGTGGAAATATTTCCTGGATTTTCGGTTACAAACGAAATCGCGCAAGCGTAATAGAAAATTGCAATGTACTGGATTTACCATGATTTATTCATATGTGTCACACCCATCTTTACTAATTGGCTAATTTCACAAGCTTCTGGAAGCACAGAATAGCCAACCCTAAATATTGACAAACTTGTTGTCAATTCTATAAATTTAAAGGATATTCCTTTAAAATATGTTTAAAATACGATTGTTTATAGCAATACATAAGTATACATCAAAATTGTGGTATATTGAAAATTTATTCTAACAATATTTCTCTATAAAGAATCGCGATAAGATAGTGGGAGTTGGTACTTTTCAAACAGTACTAGTAGATACCAACACAAACACAACAAGTGTCAAAATAGATAGATTTAAAAAATAATATGGGTTGTGCCGTTAGTGCACCTGGTGATAAAGAAGCATCCGAGAGATCAAAGAAAATCGACCGAGATCTACGGGTAGATGGAGAGAAGGCAGCAAGCGAAGTCAAACTCCTCCTACTCGGAGCCGGAGAGTCAGGTAAAAGCACCATTGTTAAACAGATGAAAATCATACATGAAACGGGCTATTCTAAAGAGGAACGGGAGCAATACCGACCTGTGGTCTATAGTAATACAATACAGAGTCTTATGGCAATAATACGAGCAATGGGGCAATTACGAATTGACTTTGCCGATCCCAGCAGGGCTGATATAGCTCGACAATTCTTTACCTATGCTAGTGCTGCAGAAGAAGGTGAATTGACAACTGATTTAGTTATATTAATGAAAAAACTATGGCAAGATCCTGGTGTGCAACTATGCTTTGCAAGATCACGAGAATATCAGCTAAATGACTCAGCTGCTTATTACCTAAACGCACTAGAAAGAATTTCTCAACCCAATTACATTCCATCTCAACAAGATGTTTTAAGAACTAGAGTTAAAACTACGGGCATTGTTGAGACACACTTTATGTTTAAAAACTTACATTTTAAAATGTTCGATGTTGGCGGACAGAGATCTGAACGAAAAAAATGGATACATTGTTTTGAAGGAGTAACGGCTATAATATTTTGCGTTGCCTTATCCGGATATGATTTAGTGCTTGCAGAGGATGAAGAAATGAATAGGATGGTAGAATCTATGAAACTTTTCGATTCCATTTGTAATAGTAAATGGTTCGTTTCGACTTCAATAATTCTTTTCTTAAACAAGAAAGATTTATTTGAAGAGAAAATCACCCGCAGTCCCCTAACTATTTGTTTCCCTGAGTATACTGGGCAGAATACTTACGAAGAAGCTTCAGCATACATTCGAACCAAATTTGAGAATCTTAACAAGAGAAAGGATAAAAAGGAGATTTATACACATTTCACTTGTGCCACAGATACTAATAATATTCAGTTTGTCTTTGATGCTGTTACGGATGTTATTATTAAGAATAACTTGAAAGATATCGGTTTGTTAATGTAAAAGAAAAAAATATTTCCAAACATTTCAATCTTCAAAGTGCCTTTAACGATACACTCAATATTTTACTAAAAAATTCGCACAATGAGTGATATGTAACATTCTTTATAATATTTTATAAGTAATATATACAAAATGTAGCCATAATGACAATTTTTTGATATATTTACACTCTAGAATATTACATACTCGAATTATTATTAACGAAAAATCGATTTTTTATTTCTAGTATTAGGATCTCAAAACTAATGGGAGACAATACGTATTTTAATCAATATTTAAGACTGATACTATCGGTATTAAAAGAATTATTCCATTCCGTTTGCGATGTATACATGTAAAGTTACATTTAACTTTTGGGACGCTAATATTAGAAATGCGAAACTTTCGGCACACATATTTTTGTACGAACTAACATGAACAAAAAATCACATATTGTTATTTAGATCACACGAAATAAAAATGAAATTATATATTTTGCATTTATATATGTATTTATTTTTATATAACATGTATATCATTTTGTATGTCTTTTATATTGCTCTATTACTAAGGTATGTTATTTCACATCGAAGACATTGCTAAAAAAGAGCAAAAAAAAATTTATTTTTGTTAATTCATCTTTTTTTAAAATTCTAGTTTTGTAATTAGAATCTTTTGATATAAATATGAAAAATAAAGATTTGAAAGTAATGCGCGAATTTTATTTGAATACTGCATTGATAAACAATTAATAAAAACCATAGCGATAATTGATTAAAAAAGAAAACAGTACTCTGGTCTATTAAATATCTCGTGGCCCTAGAATGCTGATATGCGATTAAAAAAAAAAAAATACTCTAGTCTATTAAATATCTCATGGGCCTAGAATGCTGATATGCGCAGTTTGAAGATGATTCCCGAGAGCTATACTGAACGTTTTTGAAAAATTACAGCTTTAACTTGAATTGTCTTAGCACAAAAATTGGTGGTGTTTTTGTAGAATTAGATGGGGTGAGACTCTATGCATAGAATTCCATTTATCGCTTAGTTTCTACATCACCTATACTCTGTGCAGTGACACCTTCATAACTCACTTTAAAGAATGGTAACTCGATTAGAGAAAGACAGCACATTAGGTAAGTTGTCCAATTGCAGATTAGTTAAACGTTAATCAGTTAAAATTGGGTGGTACAAAGAAATCGACAATCTATTTGGTTCCAACTTGATAGTGTTGTACGTATTCATAGTACCATTTCATCAAGGTGTCGACTTCAAAATTCTGCTGTATGACATCATAACAAGACTTGAAGTTAGTTCAGCAGTCAATGTAATTTTGTAAATAAATATCTGATCATGTTTTTTTTTTAACTATTTACATCTATTCATTCATTTACTAATTTTTTTCAGACCCTATAAAAATCGAATCAAAATTACTACAAGTTCATCTAACATTTAGAAAAAAAATATATCAATAGAAACCGCATTAGCTTTATTGCTAATCTAACAAATTAACATTTCGAAACTTATCAATACATTAGTAACAATGACATTTTATTATCTAAATATATACAAAACTAAGTCCATCTCTACTATTGATCATTAACGAACTGCTGCAATAAATTATTAGGAATTGGAATGATTAAATATTCGGCACCATCCATTGCTCTTTTAGATTTTAGCATTTTATGATCGACAAATTCTGTTAGTTGAGCTCTCAAAGCTAAATCAGAACTAACTAAGAATGCTTCTCGACAAGCTGAATAGAGGTCTTTGAATAGCATCCCTAAAAGAAAGGTAGATAATTATCAATTTTATTGTTACAAAATCTCATTGTAATGCTTTTCCTATATGCATGGTATTTTCAAGTAAAAAGAATGTAATACCTTGATAATATTGTCCCGCATGTTCAAGTTGATATTTAGCTATTATAAGATATATTCCCTTAGAATTCGATGTTAACGATAAAAATACATTTCTTAATGAAGACAAAGCTAATGAACCTGTTTTGCTTATCATCATCGACGTTTCGAATGATGTTTCATCCTTATAGGGAAGGTACGAGGTGACATCCCACCAAGCAAAGTTGAATTTACTTAATCTGTTCTGATCCCATACTGAAAATATGCTTTGAATTATATCACATAACAAATATAAACCTCAATAACTTACTAAGAGGCGCATTAATATGATCTACTGAAGCAACAACATGTATATTATTGATGGAAGCAAGATTCGCTAAAATAGTTTGAGTTTTCAAATTCACACGCAACATTTCACCTTCGATGTTATGAATTATAAGATACAAGTGTAAATTTGGATGAGATTGAAATTCTTTCTCTATCAATTGTGTAGCTTCAAACATATTACTCGGAACAGTACCGATTTCTAATATTTCAGTAATTATAGAATCAACAATTTCTTTTATTGTTAAACTTGGAAAGAACCCATTTATGACAATTACAGGTAAGTTACTTAAATATTCTTGATGAAAATGATGTAAAATACTACGTTTTGATCCTAAACCATATAATAATATATTAAAACCTTCGTGAAGTAAGCACATCCACTTATCAAAGGAACTCTTGTTGTGATTATAAATTTCAGTTAGATTCTTATCGTGTGTTTCATTTGTTGACAAATTTGTTAATAATTTTTGCAATTCTTCCTGAGAAAGCCGAGGTTTCTTTAACTTGTCTAAAGTATGATTTGATGTTTGAGCTTTCTTTAATGAATTATGATAAAAATAATCTTCCGCTTTAATTGTATATGATTTTGTCGGCTTCCTTCCTTTCCTTGTGGTTTTTTCAGGTAATTTTTCGTTTAATACTTTATTTGGCAATAAATATTTTGGTGTTGCAACATCTTCACATGTTGATAATTCCTCATCATCGTTATCAATTGCTTCGTCAAGATCTTCAGAAGATTCACTTGACGAATCTTCTTGACTGAACGAAGTAGATGAACCAGATTCTATAGAAGCAGTTTTAAGAACGTGATTTCTGTTATACAAATTTAACTTACCTGCATATACATCTGAATGAGAATCGTCTATATCTAAGGCTTTTAAAGTGGTAAGCATTTGTTGACTCTCTGCAGCTTTTAATGTTAAAGTTCTTCTACGTTGCTCCCTTTTCAGAGGAGTTCTTGATGCTGCTTCATCCATTTTTAATAATTCTGTAATACTTCAGATACATGAATTATTTCTACAGTATATACAAATTACTTCGAGTTGAGGTTAAGTATTTCCCGCCAAAATCAAGTTTAATCGAGTTTGAGATCCTTTCATCTTCAACACATTTTTCTTACTTACAGAAAACTGTAAAAAAAGGCTAATTTACTTTTTAAAAGAATTAACATTTCTAAAAGAAGAAAAGATGAACTATTTCACTAACTAACCATGAATTTCAACAATCTGTAGTGGAAGTAATATATTTATACTATTTTAAATCACTTGCTAATGTACCAATTCTTTTATGCGAATGCGTCTTTTTTCTACTAGATGTCTCTATTAATTTGAAAAGAAAATAGGAAAGTGGTACCATTTTGTATAATCATCAGGCATGGAAATTGTAAAATGAACTGAGCGAAAGGTAATTAATCTGTCTTTGACACTTATTTCTTTACATATTTAATTGTTAAATAATGTATGTATATACTTTTTACATTTTCTCTAATTCAAATGTTTGCCCTTACCAGAGTAATATTCTAAAATGTAAGATATTATTTTAGAAGATATATTTTCTGGATTGTGTATATAGGGTTCTGAAAATAATTTAGCCTCAGTTTTATTTATGTTATAGTAAATGTCACCATAATGTACCGCGTATTTTTTGACATACATATATAGTGGGATCTTAAGTATTCACTTTGAAAATGGTATTGTACGCATATCGAATTTTAGGAATTATTTATAAACACTCAATTGAATGACATTTGAATCTTCATCACATTAGCGCTTAAGGCGTTTAAGATGCAGGCCGTTCGCAAACATCTCAAATTATCTCAATTACCTCAAAAACTAAGTTAGGTATGTATGTTGAAGAAAGTTGACATGAATTGAATGTACAAGTGCTCCATTTAAAACACCGAACTTGTATCATGATCAGCGGAAATTGAACATTCTGTATACTTGACTGTAATTTTATGATGTGCAAAACTTGTTTCCGAATAATTTTTATTCGAAAACCTTCTTCCTAAATTTCTCTGATAAGGAATTATCTTCCACTCACGCACTAGGTGGACACGTTGTACAAGCATATTGTCTACTGAAAACTGACAAATTTAAACGAATTTACAATAATTAATTAATTCCAACGAAGCTTGATAAAGTGAAGAAATAATAAAAATTACACATACAGGGAAACACCTACACACACTACAACTCCAATCACCCTTACAATGTAAAAGTTGGAGTGGTTAAATGCTTATGTGACAGAGCTAAGAATACATGCTTAGGCCAAAAAGATAGAGACTAAGAATGGCGAAATCTAACAAAAACACTCGAAACAAAATGTTTATCCCGAAAAAACGTCAAACCAACGCAGTCGGAACGGAACACATACCATTCTCGAGGCAACACAAAGTAATTTCACGGCATTGTAGACCAACTCTGCAAAGAGATTTCATACTACAGTGTGAACCATATGTAAAAACCCTTTCAGAAGAAATGAGAAGAACCACTAACACAACCAGATCGATGACAAGGACCAAGCCGAATAACATAAACCAGCGGGCAAATAATTGCATAAATAAAATACCTTGCGAATGCGGACGATCAGAAATTGGAGAAACTAGCAAACCTATGTAGGTGAGAATCAAAATACATAGGCGTAAGTAAAGGAGACACGGAAGAATCAAACATGCTTGGGATAAAGACCACAACATCAAACGGGACAACGCGTCGATCTTAGAAGGGAAGTATATAGCACCAAGCGGAAACTAAAAGAGGCTGCATACATGGCTGCATCGCCAAATACTATAAGCACACCAAGCCTTTGTAAAGGTAAAGCACATTTGGTTACTAATAGTACTTGGCAACCAGTGGTGTACCTAGAGCTTTTGCCACCTGGGGTGGTCCCCCATGTACCGCGCTTTCTAAGTCAATCAAAATCAAAATCAAGAGTGATGTACCCTTATACATCATGGTAAGCCTTGAGGGATCATTTAGAGGTCCAGATGTCGCTGCGCTCAGGCGCAACGCCACCTTGCGTTCGTTAGCCCAAGAGCTGACCGAGATCATTTTCCTTCTAACTTCGACGTTCTGTGTATATCTTCAACTCTTCACAAATTTTTTTAGCTTACGAGTTCACTGGATAAACCTGGCCTCGCAGGAGACAATTTGGAGTTTTTTTCTCGCCAACTTTGCATAAAAACAAGAATAGATTACCAAAAGTTTTATTGCTACATATTGTAATATTTTAGTTAAAGTACAATATATGTGGTATCGTTGGATTCGCCTTCCCATTTCCTTTAGAACTTTAGGATCTTACTATATGATGGACTGGTTTATAGAATAGATATTTGAAATTAAGGGTGTGAAAGTTTTCATTAGATATATGAATCAATAACAGTACTTGCGTGAAATAAAACTTCAAAAGGTGTAAGATAAATAGAGCGATACATAGGCGTTTCACCGGAGTAGCTGGTTGTGTGCAAAAATCGATTCTCGCTTTGTCACTGTGCACTTGTTTATTTTTCGTTCAGTAAAAAAAAAAGTGCGTGCGTTGTTTTGTGTTACGTGTTATTCGTTATAAATACATAATTATTAATTTAAAATGTGTAATGTGAACAAGGCTAAAAAGCGACCCGTTGCTGGCACAGCAAATAAGTTTATCTGTGACTTTCCGAATTCGTTCTACGACGGTGCTAAAATAGTTTGTAAAGTGTGCGAGAAACATTTTATGTGCTGGGACAAGGCGGACTGTAACAAATATGTAAATACCGAAGAACACAGACATAGAAAGAAGAGTGTGCCAACGAGAACTGCATTTATTTTCGATTTACTTGTCATGATGATAACCTGTAATTTGACACTTCGCTTACTCGAAAAAGAACCGTTTTAGAACTTTTGGTATAAGTACAACCCAGAATTGAAGTTGCCAACTATGAAGTATGTTTTATTTGTACGCGAAGACGTGGAAAAGAAAACATAATCTACATTAAAAAATCAGTTGCTTTGGCTATGTGTTGACGAGACAACAGATTGTAAAATAAATTCTATTATAAATGTTACAGTACGTGTACTGGACCCTAATTAACCGACTTTCCACTGTTACTAGCTAGCAAAACACTGGAAAAGTGTACTGGTGCTGCAATTGTGAGGGTGATACTTAGTACGTTAGAAAATTTTCAAGTCTCACCACGTCAAGTGTTGATGTTTATGAGCGATGGTGCCGCGACAATGCGTTCGGTAGGCCGTTCTCTTCTTGAACACGGTTGCAAGTGTTTACATGTTACGTGTAAAGTGCATGCTTTAGATCTTGTGCAGAAAACTAATACGACAATGTTCACCCAAGTATGTGCATTAATGCAAGTACATAAAATGTTTGTAAATCTCAGAAACGTTTGTCATTTCACGCACAGTGGGGCTGGTATTGTGACAACACCAAGACCGATCTTGCACATGGGAACATGGTGGCAACGCAAACACTTTGTTTATACTGAATGTTTCAACAAGTAAACTGCTTATCTACGTTCAACCTCTGAAACTGCACCATATTAGGAAGTGCCAGACAAAGTTTCAGAAGGTTTTAATCTGACATTATTACATCCGTAGATGTCGAAACGATCTTCAAAGTATAACATAAATTTTTTCACCACGGCGAACATCGTTCAACGAGACAACTGTGGAAGCACATCTAATGCTGTCAACTTTTTATGAGTCTTATCTAGTGGGTGGTAAAGCTGATAATGGTGCTTCTACTTTTAATATTCGGTAACTCCGATGCAGCCCGCCAACTTACTTGATAACGCTGCTTAAGAGAACGAGTGTTTCACAACTTTTTGGATATTATAATTCTTGATTGGTTCTATTATTATTTGATTTATTACTTATTTTTTGGTGTTGTAGTTACTGAAGGAAGCGCACGCCTATGCTCCGCAGAGACATTACCTTGCTTTAATGATAAATTACTTACAAAACAATAATTTAATTTAATAATGGAATGAATCTCTATTTTTCACCTTGCACGTAGATTATGGTTCATAATATTTTTTTGTCTAAATAAACTAAGTACTGAAGTTACGTTTTCGCCTTGTAAAAGGTATCCTCACATCAAGCATCGGCAAAAACTGCCACGACACTATTTATATCACGAAAATATTTGTTTCCGCTATAAATTATTTTTAGCAAATGTTTATTAATAACCGTCATTGACAAATATTGAAATAATCGGCAGGATATGGCGATCTCCAATTTATCTTTACTTGGCGAAATTACTGTAAGCGGTAATCATCTATAATTCAAAGCGAAGATAAACCCAATGAATTAGCTTCCATAATGTCGAATATTGACACCATTAACTCGAAATGTTACGGAAATCAAACTCCCTCTTCCGCGTAGGCGGCTTCCGATGCTTCTATCTTTTTTCCTCTTATCAATATGTTGTCGAATGCCCTGAGGACCTTCTCGTCCAACACATAAAATAATATAGAACGAGTGGATACACTATTATCCATAAGTAACTGATCACCTGCACCTTTGGAATTTGAGAAAATATACACTAAAATGGTTAATTTAGTCATAGACTCAGAAACGAAAAATTTAAAACTCAAGGTTTATTCGTTTTGGAACTGCTCCACAACTGTTTCAGAATTTTACAATTCATCTAAATTAATTCTCGTATTAGTTTAGAACAATTTCTAACATAATGAAATCGAACGGTAAAGTAACGATGTGTAATTGGAATGGAAGTATATGGGCTACCTATAATATAATGAACTACGACGAAAAAGACGAAAATTAGGATATTTGTACGTTTTGATAAACATATTTATCTTTTTCAACAATTTTTTTAGTTAGATATTGTTAAAATCTAAATTATTAATATTCAATTAGAGACATTCTAATATAAGAATCATTAAAATACTTACTGAAGTTAATACTTGTAAAGGAGAAACATTTTTTAATTTATATTACATATGTGATTCATTTTGTAATTATTTTTTTAAATGAATATTTCATTCTTTGGTGATCTGACCCAGAAACTAGAGCTACGCACCTGTGCCTTTCAGCTCTTTTGTCGTTTGAAGCGGTTACATAATTATCGCTTAGTGGTTGGAGAAAGGATTTGAATTAGATATCATTTAGAAAGAAAGAGAGTAACAACACGAGTACAGTTGCTATTAGATTGTAATTCTGTCGTGGGTCCTAGTGGTCTTTATCTTGGGGGCTGGACGGTCTTGTGGATCAGCCACGACACGGGCCAAGAGTGGATTGTTGGATTCTATCCCTTTGTCAGGTTGCTCGCAAAATTTCGGAGGTAGTCGATAAGAGCGGGAATGTTGAGATCGGTTCGTATTTGTTGATTGCTATCGTAGGTCCGTAAGGTCTGTCTGTGCAATTTGCAACAGTTCTAAATTCTTAAACTGTTAGTTACAAACTGCTGACCAGGCTAGCGTTACATATGTCATAGTTGTAGACCAAAAAATGCAAAAAAAACTCCTGCACAGCAAGTCCATTAATGAATTGCTGGCCTGGGTGTACTTCATCTTTATCTGTTTTACGTGATCTTTCCACGTAAGTCTTTGATTAAGGATCAATCCCAAGTATTTTACCGAAGCTGTCAAGTTAAGTCTGGTCCCGTTTACAAAGATGTTATCGGCAGGAGAAGCTCTTCTCCGCGTGAAGTGGACAGCAAAACACTTATCCGCATTGATCTGAAGGGCTCATCGGTCCATCCAATCAGTTATGTCGTCTGTGGATGTTTGAAGACGTCTTACTAAAACACTTTCGTTCCTGGAGGATGGGTAAATCTGGGTATATCACTGACGTAGACAATAAAACGCCCCGGTATGAGAATAAATCCCTGATATTTAGTTGTTGTGCTAAGATAAATACGTAAAATCGAAACAATGAAATCTTCCACATGTAAGCGCTATTTGGCGACAATTCCTGCGTTTAAAGTGGAATTATTTCAAAACGAACGCTGAGTTAGAGATATAATGTCTAAATTTTTGTAACAGAGCAAGTATTTCTAACAGTACAGTACGAGGATTGTTCTATTACAGATCTGTACCAAGTCGAACAAACCCTTAGTAAAACCATTTTTAGACTGGTTTTACAAGGTGTCAAAAGTCAAATGGTAGCTCAGCAAAATGGCCCTTAGAAAGGACACGTATATAATATAACAAATACAGAAACATTAAGGACGTTATGACTGAAAGGGTAATTTTTTTAAACCGATAATGTTACTTTTATGCCAATTTCTTCACGTTTTAAAGCTAAAATGCTTTGAATATTGTTAAAATTTTATAATATGATTTGTCTTTCGTATAGCGGAAAGCAAACATTTGTGGTCATTATAAATATGTTAAAAACATTTTGTTAGATTTTTATGAACGGGGGTGTATGTTCCGGTCCTGCTAAGAGTCTGCGCGTTAGCACCTTACCGTACCGAACTCCTATCGATTTTAGCGGGCGTGTGTTTTCGTTTTGCCCGTTTTCGCACAGATGTCAAAGTGTTAATCGCGTTCCTCGGTCGCGACCCCCCCGATGGCGTTCCACCTCGTACTCGTTAATTGAAAAGGCGCCTCGAATATCGAGGACGACCATGGCGTCGGCAGAAAATCCGGAAAATCAACTAACGCCTCAGACTCCGGTGCTGACGGTAGCGTGTAGAATACTCCGGTCGCCGTCGCACGAGTCCGTCACCACCGATTTGTCGTTGTTTTCGGTGTCATCCGCCGCCTCTGATGTCCACACCAATAGAAGGTTGTTGACGTTCAACAAGACTGATGGTCAATTCGGAAGAGGACACAGCCCGAATCCAGATAGTAGAAGTCAACCCAACACGAGGTATTTGTTATTGTTTCATCGAATAATATTTACCCATGCGTAATGAGCATGAACTATGACGTCCTTGTTCTTCGTTTATGGTGGGAATTGCGTCTTAATTATTGTGGAATGCGTAACGTACGAATTTGTTTACGGTTTGGAGTTTCAAACATTTCTATTCGATTGGAAAGTAGGTTTTGCGTACAATTTGTCTACAGCTTACACTTTTTAAACTGGAACTATAATCAGAATTGTATAATCTTTTTGGTTAACTAATTTTTACATGCGTACGTTTCTGAAGGTACTATTTCAATATATCATGGTCTTCCAAAATGAAGCAAAATCCTCATCAAATACTCTGTGGCAGTGGAACACTGAAGCACTTCACTAAAACCCTTACTACAATACTCGTACTGGACGCATGTTTCAATAGCCAAGCTATCATCATCAGTAGTAAAACTGAACTAACGGACTAAGCGAAAAGCTAACCTTATATAATAATTTAAAATTATGCAAATTTAAAGTGAGCAATTTTAAAACAAACAATTTTAAAATATGCATCTTCATAACATGCAAATCACAAATTATGCAAACATTTAAGGTTATGTTTAATTAACTTCAGTTATACATGATATAACAAAGGATAAAGATGTTTGTTTTTGTATATTTTTATGCCTTCATAACAATTTAATTGAACAATGCTGTTTATGTTCTTAACTAACTTTATATTATCAACCTTATGATTATATTCCAGCATATGTAGGGCGACAGTTGCTTTATCAAACCTTCCGAATTTGAGATGAACCAAATGCTCTTTGTACCTAATTCTGATTGATCTTTTCATCTGCTCAATATACACTTGATCACAACCTTTACATGAAATTTTGTAAATTCCTGATCTATCCATGTTGTCTACTAGGTTTTTAGAACTTCCTAAAAGGTTTTTGAGGTTACTGTTTGAAGAAAAAACAATTTTGCAGTCAACTTTAGAAAGGATTTGTTGAAGACCTTTCGTGTAACTGAGATAAAAGGGTAATTTAACATATTACTTATTACCGCCGTCAATACGTTCAAATGTACTTATATTTCTAATTCTTAATCTATTATTATTAATAATATTAATAGTATTATAGACTATATCGTTAGAGAATCCGTTAGCAATGTTGATGATTTATTTTTCATTCTGATACCTATCTTTAGTTAAAGGAAAATTGAGTAAACGATGAACCAAAAGTTAAAAGCGGAAAATTTGTGTTCACATGAGTAATTAGAATCCTGTAAGATAAATCTATTATTGCTAGTACGTTTTCTACATACGTCTATTTCTAACTTATTTTTATTTCTTATTACTAACATATCGGGGAATGGAATCCTGTTGTTTTTTTTTTCTTCTTCTTGGGTAAATTTAATAGAGGGAGCTTTTGAGTTAAATTGTTTTATGAAATCAGTTATTGAACATTCGCTGGTGTCGAAGATATAAAAAATGCCATTGATGTATCTGATTCAAAGCCGAGGAAAATTGGCCAAAGTATTCTTAAGGTCGGTTTCAAATTTACCCATGAAGAGAAAACTTTAAATGTTTGCATAATTTGGGATTTGCATGTTTTGAATTTGTATATTTTAAAATTGCTTACTTTAGATTTGCATATTTTAGGATTTGCATAATTTAAAATTACTACGAGGGACGTTCAGTAATTAACGAGACAAATGCCTGGGAAAAAAAAATTATTCAATGACAATGGAAGTCTCCATCAACATTTAGGCACTTCTCCCATCGTTTTGTGAGCTTTCTAATTCCAGTGCTAACGAATTCTTGATTTTGGTGTCCGAGCCTTTTGTGTACAGCTTGTTTGACCGCTTAGTTGTCTTTGAACTTGGTGTAGCGTAAAAACTCTTTGAGCGGGCCGAACAGATGAAAATCGGACGGTGCGGGGTCGGGACTGTAAGCAGGATGTGGCAATTACCTCCTAACCCAAATTTTCGATCATTTCTCGCGTTTTCTGGGCAGTATGGGGGTGGGCGCCTCGAATCCATCCCGAACACGTTTTGCCATAATTCAGCTTGTCATGAATGATTTTATACACAGTTCCAACACTAACATTACACAAATCAGCTATTGTCGCGATTTTTATACGGCCGTCATCGGGAATAAGGTCATTATTTTTGCGACACACCAGTCGTCCGGAGCGATGAATATCGGTGACACTTGTTCTGCCTGATTTAAACTGTTCAATCCACTTATACCCGTTTCCGCGGCTTACCATACTGTTTCAACATTCTCGAGTAAATTTCGGCCGGCTTCACACCTTCGGATAACAAAAATCTTATCACCGTACACGTTTCGAGAGGAGCTGACATTTTGAAATAAACAAAAGAGGTTATGCGTGCTCTTATTTTTTTCAAACAGCTGACTGAATTTATCCCCAAGGTTGCCAACTTGACCCACAAAGCCGTCTAACATTTAATACAGAAAAGTGATATCAGACAGTCATGTTTCTTTGCTTTTCAAGTAGGGACACATTAAATTTGAATAACAGCACATTATAATCCACACTGGATGTTCTGAATAAACGCCGTCGCATTTAAGCCATAAAAACTTGACAAAGCGCCTCTGTACTGATTGTTTTTTATAATACAATACTAGCAGATTCTAACTGCACGGTAACCATAGAAAAATAGAAACATTTTAGTGCAGAAACATTAGTAAACGTCCAGCAGTTGCGAAATATAAACCTTTGCGTCTTTTGAACAGATAAAGTGATGTTGTTCTAATGGGGACTAAAAAAACACTTTTCATTAGAGGTTACTCCTAAGTCTTTCGTGGAAATACAACGGGTGAGAACTGTGGGGGAGTGTAATCAGACAAGAGTAAGCAAGTTTTACACGTCAAGGACTTTACAGTTAGAAATGTTGAGCTTCAATCTATACTTCATGGACATATATTAGGTTGTTAAACCATGGAAAATTACATCATTGATAACTAGTACAAATAAGAGCGGATCAATATTTGAGTCTTGTGATGTACCGGAACTGGCAATATGACGTACAAACTGAACTCTATTCATAAAATGCAATCAGAACAACGGTAACGCAGAGTCGTTGAAACCATTCAGTACTTGTAATAGAACAGAGTGATACGATCAAAGGCTCTAGCACATCTACCTTGCTATGTGCAAGTAGAGAGTTGCAGATATATTGAATAAAACAAACAAGATTGGTCACAGTTGATCTTTAAAGCGCAAAACCATGTTGACTGAGAGAAATGTAGCTACTGATTGAAGGTATCAGTAGTGAATACAGACATAATTCGAATACCTTGGCAAAGCTGATTAGAATAGCTATTACACGACAGAGTAAAGATAAAAGCCTACCAAGCAATGTTAAGGTCAACAGTAACCTATGTTTGTGAAACATGGAAAATTAACAAAAGCAAACTTGGAATCTGGGAAAGAGAAATATTAGGGAGAATATATGGATGAATTAAAATAGATGAAGAATACAGAAGAAAAACAAACAAAAATCTTGAAGAGTTATATAGCGAACCAAATATTGTCAAAATAGCAAGGGCTTGCTACGGAGCGTCAGGTGGCTGGGACACATAAATGTGGGATAATAGATGGGTTAAAAGAATATTAATAGCAGGAGAAGGAGGAAAAAGAAGAAAAGAACAACCCAGAAAGAAAGGGTAAAGGACGACTTAAGGAGTGTGGGAGTCAAGCACTGGCAAGTAGAAGGTAAATAGACTAAGCCTACAGCGCTGACATATATATATTGCACGACAATTTGTAACTAGAGATGAATCAGCAGACATAAGAACAGGACTGACGCATATAACTTTCCAAGTCTCAGGAAAGCAAGAAGATCGCAAACCAAGATTCAAAAGAAATGTAAGGGTTTGATAAAAGTGTCGGCACAGTCTTTTAGTAGATAGCTCGAATCTTGATTCTGACGCCCTGTCATTTTATTGGATAATTTGTCAATCGAAGCACGAACTGCTTCTTCAAAAATAAACTTAATATCGATAAGCAGTTAATTAATAAAGCAAGAATAATAAAAAGTCCGAATGCAGCTATTTTCCATTTATCACAAAATTCGTATAGAATAAACTTAAGTTTTGCCCTCTGTTTATTTTAATCGCATAAATTTTTTACAAAAGAGCATAGATTTATCATCCCATACGCTTATACGGATAGAAATTAAAAATAGTGCCTGAACTATAGAAATCAGCTCCAGCGTTAATTTGGTAACACAATCCCCGTAAATTCAGTCAGCACTAATTAAAGAAAAACTTTCTATCCCTTTGCGTATATGCAGCGTCCTTGTTGGAAAAAAGCTTGTCTGAAGATCTTAATTAAGACATGTGAAAGGCACATACTACACGTTCGTGATTTTTGCCTTTGATATAGTTGGAAATTTAATTAATGTTGTTATTCATAGCTTTTTTTAATGTTTTGTTATAATTTAATTGTCAGGAATTCCCTTTGAAAAAAATGTGGTTAGAAGAATCTGCATCAAAGCAAGTTTGAGTAATTCATTAACCGTGTACACAGACGCATCGAAGACTGAAGAATGGATATGGTTGCGCTATATTTGTTTCCGCAAACGATTATAGAGTGATGCTACAATTCAACCCGCAATTATCATTTTTTTTTCGGGTGAAACGAAAGCCATTGCGGTAGCCGTGAAATGTATACAGGATAATGGAAGTTTTAGCGCTTGTATTATATCGGATTCTAAGAATGTTTTGTCAGCCATCCTCAGTAGGGAGCGTCATCAAGTGCATCTTACTGTTTTGTACAAAAGAACTTAACATAAGTTATTAGTATATTAGGGAAGTTAAACTCATCTTATTCCTCATTTCTATTTTATGTAGGTTTTCCTTTTTTTCCGTTAGCCTGCCTTATCTATTTGTTGAATAAAATCGCTTCGATGGGCTTCAAAACGTGAAGTTTTGTCTGTGTCAAAATCCAAAGTTTTAGTCAATCTAATATTACAATTTACAACAGAAAAGTCGAGTGGGTGGCTTAACTCACCCATCTACGTCGACTAAGAAGGTCTCTTATAGGCCGGCAGTATAATTTCGAGTTTGCCGAGTAGACCTATCCTGCTGGCGAATTTCAGAAATTTACTCAGTGGAGTTATCCTCAGACTCTTAGGCATTACAAAAGTTCCACCAAACAGAGAAAATCTGATTCTGCAGACGACAGGACAGTGGCAGAAAATGTGCATAACTGTTTTATCTTCTTCCAAGCACAGACGACACTCTTCCTTTTGGGCGAGCCCCATTCTGTGTGGACGTTTCTTTAATCGAGCATGACTGGTACGGTTGGCGGTTAGAGCCCTTGGCAGGCTTCCTGTCAAGTTCTATAAGCTTCTTGGCTCTGTCTCTGCTGGGCAACATAAATGTCCTCGCATGATCTGTGGGTGGAGTTACCCTAGGTTCAAAGTACTTTTTGTCCAAGCATCGGCCACCTCATTGCCATTACTACCAGTGTGTCCTGGATTCCAGATGAGAGTAACCTTGTTGTTCCTACCTAAAATATTTTTTCTGCAATCAGCTACGAGTCTGGAGGAAGTCATTCTCCCCACGAGAGTTCGCAATGCAGCCTGGCTATCAGAGAAAATTTTTATCGACCTATGTCTGACAGATCTACTCAAGAATATCTCGATACCCATATCGATAGCATATATTTCTGCATCGAAGACATTTCTGCCCCGACTGCTGTGTGCATTCTGGAACCATCGGTGTAAAGCAGTGGCTACTAGTGTTCCGCAGAACACTATTACCAATTTAATGATGGAAGCAAAATACGAAGGCTTTTTTTTAAATGCTTCTTATTTCGAACAAGAAAATATCCAGCTTACGCAAGATCTTAAGAATGATATGTGGAAAGAAGATCATCCTTTGGAAAAGAGAATTGAAGAAAATAAAATTAGCATGTTTCCATCTATGCATAACGATAGCACTGACTGTTGTTTTCTTGATCTCAGAACATTTATTAATATTGGACAGCAACGTAAGAAAATATTTTCCTATAGTCCGGAATTTAATGTCTTTGAGAAAGAGGAGCTTGTATGCTTGTCATCTGACCGCACTTTGAAAATGAAACACGCTGAAATGAGCCTCGGATATTTGTCTAACAAGACAACAACAATATCAAAAAAGCTAGTGTTTTATATTTATATAAAGGAGGATTTTCCACGTTAATTAACATTAAAAGTAAAGAAGAGGAAAATTAACAAATTTATAGGAAGAAATGAGGGTGGCCTTGTCTCCTATACGTCCTTATATAGAAAAAATATGTAAAAAACGTCAGGCACAAGTTTGGTATTAAATGAATTACATACCTACTTTTTTCTATTTTTCCAATAAATAAAGATAAGAATAAATCTTGATTTCAAATTGTAACTGTCTAATTTTAATAAAAGAACTGACGACAAATGTATTTCGTTTCAATTTACATAATAATAATAATTCATTTATTGTCCAACAGACGAGTCTAATAACAGGACAAAAAATATACACAAAGATAACCATCACATTATGATAAACTAAGATAATATTATGTATCAATAAGCTACAACAAAAGAGGAAACTAAACTAAATTAAATTACTAAATTATACATGCAAGTAACTACTAAACATTATTTAAAACGGCACAAAGATCAGAACAATTGATATCAACATTAATACCAGAAATATTATTAAAGTAAGAGCACATTCTATAAATAGGCGATCTTAACATAACGTTGGTTCTGGGGAAGGGACAGTAAAAAGTTGTTGATAATCGAGTAGAATAGGAAGGAATCGCGAAACAAAGTCTTTCCAAAAGATGAGGAGCATCGATTTTATTGTGCAACATATTATGTAAAAATCTAATGTCAGCCTGTTTGCGTCGTTGCTGTAAGGATTGTACATGAAATGCGGCCAGTAGAATATCATGGTCAAATTCTTGACCTGGGTGTACACCATTTTGTTTAAAGTAAATGTACTTAAGGAATTTTTGTATATTTTCAAGTGACGATATGTGTGTTGCGTAGATTGGTGACCAAACTGTAGAGGCATATTCAAGTTTAGATCGCACCAGTGCGAAATAAAGAGAGATAATTGACTCCAGCGAAGAAAATTGCCTTGTTGTTCTAATAACAAAGCCCAAAGCTTTCAAAGAAGATGATGTAATATTAGTGACGTGGTCATTAAATGATAATTTTGAATCAAATGAGACACCCAAATCTTTTACATATGAACATCGCTGTATACTGACATCATTGTATAGGTAATCGTATATAACTGAAGATTTTTTACGTGAGTAGGTTATGACATTACATTTGGCTACGTTCATAGATAAGTTGTTATCTAAACACCAAGTGTGGAGTTTGTCAATATTAGCTTGCAGATAAAGGCAATCAGTTGGTGTCTCTATCTTCGAAAAGAGCTTTGAGTCATCAGCAAACATTAATTTCTTACAATCTAAATAAGAACAAATGTCATTAACAAGGATCAAGAACATAAGAGGACCCAAATTGTCAGATTTATGTCCAAGATAAGTTACATATTGTGTCCTGTTTAGGAAATAGGTTGAAAAAAAAGAAACAAGACGTGGTGAAAATCCATTGATGATGAGTTTATGTAACAACAATTGATGATCAATCCGGTCAAATGCCTTTGCAAAGTCAGTATAGATAACGTCGACTTGTTTGTTGTCATCCATGCAATCTGATATGAACTGAGTAATTTGTGTAAGATTGGAGACGGTGGAATGTTTACCAACAAAGCCATGCTGATCTTCAAATATAACGGCTTGAAATTGTGGGTAAATGCAGCTATACAGGAGCATTTCATAAGCTTTAGCGAAATTATTTATTATAGCAACAGGTCTATAGTTGCTAATTAATGCAGTATCACCTTTTTTATGAACTGGACACAACCTAGCAACCTTTCAACATTTCGGAAAAGTAGATGTGTTCAGCGAGAGATTAAACAGGTAATGTAATGGGGTCGCGAGTATGCTGGCACAATCTCTAACGAAAAAACTAGGAATGTTGTCGTCACCCATTGTATTCTTGTTCTTCAACTTCCTAAGTGTTTTAACAACTTCCACTTCACTGAAGGATGGAACATCAATTAGTAAACTGTTCGTGCTAACTGTAGATAGAAATGGTTTCCCAGGGGAAGGAACGTACACCGACTGAAAGAAATCCTTAAAACCATTAACTATAGACGCTGGTGTTGAAAAGATGTCACCTTGCTCATCTCTCATGTTACTAGGTATTCCAGAATTACGTTTCCTTGAGGAAGCAAATGACCAAAACGATCGTGGATTGTATTTAAGTTGATTCTGAATGTAAAGCATATAATTATTATATAATATGGCCGAATTCGTTTTCACGATTTTACGCATCTCAGTGTACCGATTCATATCATCCATTTTTTTAAATTTTCTATACCTTACGCGGTATTTATGTTTCAATTTAATGTTTTTAATATGTTCAGGAGTAAACCATACGGGATATCTCGATCTGCTAAGAGTTTTGAAAGGAATATACTGATTCATAATTCATAAGTTCATAGATTTTATTGTAGAAGCAATGTGTAGAGCATCATACAATCCTACATAGTCGGCGCGTGTAAAATTATAGATTCTATTATTACTTGGGGGCAATGAAGAAATGCGATTGGATGTATAAGCACACACTATAATTACAGCAGGATGATGAGGATCAACTTCCACAAGTGGGAGAGTATCTAAAGTACATACATAGATATTCCCCTCAAAAATTTTCTTCAAGTCAGTGTTCCGTACTCTGGAAAAGGTTGGGAACCAATGCTATAGACAGAAAGAACCTTATCATCAAATACCTTATTAAGGATTTCTGTCCGAGCGCAGTACCGCAAGATGGTAGTGTAATAGTGGTAACAAAAACTCTCATTACTAATCAGAGTTTTTGTCCTGAAATGCCAGAAAAAAAAAGAAAATGTTTTTGTAAGAAGTTGAATTCTTTTGAGCTATCTCACTGTATATGCAATCTTTTGTATAGCATGTTAATCATCAATTTTATTTATATCCTCGTAATTTTCCTTAGATTTTTACGATCAATTTCCAACAGGCGCCTCGAAGATTGTTTATCGCAAAGTATCGAATGCCTTAGGATAGAAAAAAGAAAAACAAGAGAACGCACACGTTCTCACACATATAAACACATACACATCGCGTTCTATAACACAGAAACTAACCCAAACTAACTAAGCGTTATTAATTGAATTAAGTCCTCGATGATGTGTTCGTGCTAGAGGTGTAATAAAGAGACGTGCTGTGCCTTTCAATTGGCCCGTCTCATTCATTACTTATTGTATTAGAACTAAGTAAGTTGTGGCCCGGCATTCGGCGTAACGTGTGCGACGTTTATTGGAATTAAGGAAACTATTGTTTTCCGGTTTCTTGTTTGTAAATAGACGCCTTCTAGTGAACTATACAGTGATGTTCGGTTATTGGTCGCATTTGAGGTGGGATAGCGATAAAACATTGTTTAGAAAGTAAGATATCTTTTCGTTAATTTTTTAAACCTTTGCAGAAAGTGCATACATAAATGCGATTTGTTTAACCAAATTAATTGAGATTACCACCAGGATTAGCAAAATCTGAGATGTTGCAGCTTATTAACATATTAATATGCAGTGTGTAGTTTTTTAACTTCGTTCTTTTTTAAAGGAAAGAACGTAGGTAGTTAGTGTTTTGTATGTCGCGATTGTTCATGAATTCTGCAAGGTTGTTTGTGTAAAAGTAAATATTTATAAGTTCACATCTTTTACATAAGCATTTGTTTCATCAACATCCTATGTCGAGTTATCTTATGCAAACCTCACTTTCTGAAACATCATCTTTATATTTCGTTGAGTATGAGTCATAGAAAATGTCATGTAATTTTACCCTTATTTCTTTTATTTACATACATATACAGCATGTCCATATGAAACTATGTCCACAAATTTTTTGTTAAAATACATACAGTACTACCACGAAATGTTACAATATTTTTTTCTCCAAAGACATTCATAAAAAATGTGTAAATTATTTTGTGTGGATAATTCCCACATTTACTCCACTCTCTTTACTAAAAAAGTTAAAGAGAGGCATACAGAGTAGTAGAGTGTTCCATTCAAAAAACCAAATAACTGAACACCCAGTATACTTCAATGTAATCTTAAATTGTGCAGACTAATTTTTATTTGAAAGGTTTTTCGACCCATTTCAGCAAAATTTGAAGGTACTTTAAAATATCTGATCATCTGCTGATCCCGCATCGAAGAGACTCTCGACAGTTGATAATCGCCAACATAATAGGATGTCAGAGTTGGCGATGTCCTCGAAGAAAATATTGCACTGCAACACTTGCTTAAATTTAATTTGTTTGTCTCACACCAGTTCGTTAATGTGAGCAGTTTACTTTGCAACAGTGAGCAGTCATCAATTCCATTAATTGCACAATATATCTTCACATCATCCGCGTGTGCCAAGACCGGATAAGTAGGGCTCTGAAGGAGGTCGTTTATGAGGATATTGAAGAAGAGCGGCCCCAATAACACACATGCTATTATCTTGCTACTAAAAATTAATGCTAGTGTAGCTCATGATATTGGTGGAATCACTGGCAGCAGAAACAATGTAAGCAGAAACAATAGCACTAACCCTCGTTTTTGCCTACCCGGCGTCATCAGCGTGGTTCCGAGCGTTACTTTCCGCTACCTACAGTTTATACCATTAATCTTAAAAAACAGCCGTGGTTCCGAGTGTTACTTTCCGCTGCCTATAGTTTATACCATTAATCTTCAAAAACAGCCTTGACATATTTCCTGGCGCCACCCGGTGCCAAGAGATATAATCATGCCGTCTAGAATATCAGCATTAATTTTATTTATTTATTTATTTGATCAACGGGAAAATTCCTAAAAAGGTCACAAAAATTTCACATATACGAGGGTAAGTCAAATATTATGTTCACTTTCGCCATAACAAGCTATGAAGGTTATCGTAGTGGCGGCCGCTTGGGCATGCGTTGAGTTGGCGCCTTTGTGGTCATGTGTGCGGAATTTAATCACGATCGCGTCAATAGGCAGTGGGCATCTGCATTCCGGTTTATATTGCTACTTTCTAGACGGCATGATTACACCTCTTTGCACCAGGCGGCGCCAGGAAATATTTGGGTGCTGTTTTTGGAGATCAGTGGCATAAACTGACAGGTGAACGCAATGTAGGTAACGGAAAGTAACGCTCGGGTATGACGCTGATGACGCCGGGTAGGCGGAAACATGTCCGTGGGTTAGTGCTATTTTCTCTGCATACGTTGTTTTTGCCAATGAATAGAATTTAACGACTTACTAGAAACAACATAATTAAAAAAAACTATTCCACAGATTAATTACGAGATACAAACAAAGCAAATCAAACATAACAAAGGAGCAAAAGATCGAGAAAAGCAACGATAATCAATTAAAGAAATAAACTAGGAGTACAACGCATCACTTGACTAGAGTCTAGTGGGATATTCTCATGACAGCGGCTGGATTATTACTGATACTGATTCATTCCCGTCGCGCAACTCCTTGCCCGCATACTTTTATAGCAAGCAATTTTTGCAACAGTACCCATGTATTTTAGCGGCTCACTTTATTACGGAACTTTTTAACACGGTATAAGGTATAGAAGGTTTAACATAGGATTCTTACTTGGACTGATGTAGGAACAGAATTTGGAATTAGAGCAAAATGCGTAGTATTAATAAATTCTTAGAAGAAGATTAAGGCGTAACACAGACGTAGTAAACATTAGATTGATTTAGAAAATACATAAATCTAGATAACTAGTACAAAGGAGAATCAAAAATTTTCAAACGCTATCTTTAAAGCTATCGTCATATTAAACTAAGTAAGTCATACTGTTTGTTGAGGCGACAAGAACTAGCGATCCGTAATCCGTGACTGATACGAAGAGATAACAACATCTATCATTAAACAAACGGCCTATCTTTCAAGTGTTTCACTTTATTTACTTTGCAACTGGATTTTGCTTTTAATAAATTGACTCTGTACATGGTTTTCAATACTTGCAACGACTACCATTTTTCATTCCTACACCCTATACCTAGATTTAAATTCATTTCAAATTCTCGTAACCAAAAAAATGAAATTTCTCCGTTGTAGACCAGCGGATATTCCTGAAATTCTCTGGTTCGAAGAGGAAACCGATTTAATCCGAAGCTGTGCGGCCTTATCATCGGCGCTCGGCCTGCAGAAGAGCTTTAGCACAAGCGATATCAGTCAACTGCCGTCCCCAGAAGATACTCCCATTCTACCCGCTCTAAGGTGCGCCGTATCAGAGTTGGCATTGAATTCACTTCAAAGATCTGGATTTCTATTGGAGAACGCCCGTTTGGATCATACTTCGAGATCGTGCTCGACGTGGGTTGCGGTTGGAGATGTGGCTTCTACGTCCCAATTGCCTTCGCCTCATGGTGGGCATTCGACGACGGCGCCGCCTGCTAGTACGCCACCGCCACCTACATTCACAGCCGCTGATTTTATACGATCGGTAAATAAAAAGGTAAAATATGTACTTTTTGTAATTTTGATGATCATAAGCGTAGTGTCTGGTGAAGAGAATTTATAAATATTATTTGAAACCTTTTGTACAATTCCTATCTGTACACAAGAGAAAATACTAGAAGAAATTAAATAGGAACAATTATTAACGAAAATTTAAATTTCAAAACATAATGCTAGAAATAAGACATCTACAAAGGACAACAGTACTATATTTAAGTACATAATTTTGGGCATTTTCGATAATTGGAGCGGTTCACACCGTTATGGATCAATAGCGTTCGATGGTCCGGTACATATATCGAGTGTATTGGAGGGTAGGAAGGAATGCATCGGGATATGTGTCAAGTGGATGTGCCGCTCCAATTATCAAGAATGCCTATTGAAATATAATCTTTACAATCCTATTAAAATTTTGTTAGACGTATTAAATTTAAATTCAATGGATTAAACCAGGAATTCCCAAGCTTTATCAGTCCGCGGCGCACTTCTAGGGATGCATTCAGATTTAACGCCGGGTATATGCCAGACGGGTTCTAGTCGTTCAGATTTGAAAGACAGTTTGTATGGACGTAATGTCTTGTGCGTTCAGATTTATCGGCCGACGAACAAAATTTTTAGTCCAAGTTTGAACTGCGGTGAAATATGTCCCGCATGCGCAAACCTGCTTTTATTTAAATTTTTGTTGACATGTTTACATTCTACATAGTTTGACTGTCGAGTATCACGGGTTACATTTATATCATACAAATAATGTGCATATAATTATCAAAAATTTGTCAATCCTCGCTGGTATTCCCCTTGGGGGTCTGTTTTCTTCATTTACTTCAAATTCATTATCTTCGCCACTAATGCTCGATGAAGACATTTTAAACATTTTGTTAACTACACCAATAATGCCTTGTTAATAAATTTATTATTCCGATTTTTGTAACCTAACCAACTTAAACTTCCCCACCTACAACACAACAGTTTAACTGTTCGTTCGTTTTTGCGGTGCGTTGGACGAACAACCTATTGTTACCTTGTCGGCCGTACACTCCATAAATCTGAACACACCCTAGGTTTAGTATTTTGTCCCGGCGCCCTATGTGTACAATGACATAAATCAGGCACCGAAATGAAAGCAGCTCTTATTAAGATAAACCTCACAATGTGAAGCTCATATTTATTAAGATTGAATCACAAAAGCCATCAAACTTGAAAAACTTTCGCGAAACTTCGACAATGTCCGATAGAATGCTATATAGGTCTACTAGAAAGTTCTATAAACTTCACGAAAGTTCCATACTTTTCTGGAGTATTCTATGTGCTTCGAGAATATTCCATATGTTTGATCTAGGTGTCCTAGAAAGTTCCATTAGCTTCGAAGCCGTTTCGAAATGTTTATTTTAGAATGTTCCAATCCTATATCCGTGTTCGCAGGAGTGCCTCGCGGCACCCCAGTTTACTCTCTACGCTGCCCGGGGGCATTAAACAAAGAATTGCATATAAGGCTCTTGTATTCATTCATAACTATCTAAAAGTTAAATGGAAAGCATACCACCATGTTCAATTGAAAGTTTAGATTTTGTAGACGAAAATACTACTGTATGTAGGAACATTTATGTATATTGTAAGATTAAGATATATACAGTGCGGTCCCAAAGTGCCCCCCCCCCATTCCAACTTTTGGAAAACAGAAGCCAGCGTTTTAGAAAAAATAGGCTCATTTCTATTTTTTGTGAACTAACTTTTGCCCTTACCGGCAGTTCAATTGCATTTACGCTTTTGGAATTGATATTTGACAGTTGGGCAATTGTTATGATTACTTTGCCTAGCAACGAGCTCTTTAGATTAGTCTGACGTCACAATAAATAATTTTGCGCTCTTTCCTAGCCAACTTTGCGTGACAACAAAAACAGATTACCAAAACCTTTGTTGCTGCATATCGTCATACTTCTTAAATTAAAGTATAATGTATGTGGTATCGTTGAATTCGCCATTCGATTATCTTTCCAAAATCGTAATATAAAATAAAAATTCATCAATTTTAAATTCTATAAATTGATCAATTTCTTGCTGGATGTAAAGCTCAATATTTTATTCAAATTAATCAAGGTCTTCAAAGTGATCAATTTTTGGATAATTGTAAAAGTAGCTTAAGGAACTAATCGTTTCTTGTAGTAGCTTTAAATACACACCCCCTTTCTTCCTTCCTCCCTCCCGTTTAT
This sequence comes from Dynastes maya, assembly GCA_029619315.2. Taxonomy (NCBI): domain Eukaryota; kingdom Metazoa; phylum Arthropoda; class Insecta; order Coleoptera; family Scarabaeidae; genus Dynastes; species Dynastes maya. The sequence continues at coordinate 51,596,115 of JAROYE020000004.1, read as the reverse complement.
AAATGAAATTAAAATAATCCCGGGTTTTCCAACTTGTTATTGCTTGCAATTATTTTGTATTATTTATTGATACAGATTTTATTATTATATTATCTGGGTTAAACGTACGAACGATAGTGTATATCAAATCGGACAAAAAAAGTTTACAAAGAACTATTTCATATCTTGAAATTTATTCTCTTTCTTTTATTTTGTATAGGTCCGACAGAATTATATACGAAGAAGACTGCTCACAACATATAAAGCTCTGGAAAGACTGTCACAAAGCGAATTCAATCTCGACCGAATCGAAGTAGCTGCGTCAACTGCAGCTGCAAGCATTAATACGGAATGCACGACCACAGGTACGGCCAGGTTGACTGTGCCGGGAACTTGTCAATCGGCGAGCAAAACAACCACAATAAACAGTACAAACGCCGCCGTTCTAAGGGTGGCGAAACAAAGGGCGACTAACAATCTACCGTTAACGTTGAGGGATGTCGAACGGGAACGCGGCAAGCCGCTGTCTAAATACGAAAGAAACATGATGATTTTCAACTGGCTACACACCCTTGACGATACGGCTATCGTCGAAGGGATACAGTGATAAGGAAGAAGAAGTGGGAGAAAATATCGTCTCTTTTTACCGTCTGCATTGAATGAGAAATTCAATAAATATCCATGGCCGCCGTATTGTTTTCGCCGTTTATGACGCAACTTTTATCAAATACTTAATTAATTCAATTCAAAAGAAGTAATAATAAATAATCGAAGCTAATATATCAATATTTAAAATACAATTTGTATCCGAAGGCCAGACTAATCTTAATAATTTGCATCGTTCTATTTAAACTGAGCAAATGTGACGTACTTACTTTATTCTTTGCAATAGTCTCAAATCAGAAATAGACGAGCAATAGATGAACCACAGAAAGTCGATTTAATTTTATCATATCGTGTGCGAAAGTCTAGAACTGCAATGCCTAGCGACTTATTTCTAAACGGAATAATGTCAAATAGATTTCGTAACCAATTGAAAGGTTTCTTACAAAAACAGCCATAGTCACGTTTTTACAATTTTGGGAAATTAAAAGCCAGTGTCCAGCATAATGATTGCTTTTGTAGAAGCGCCTATTTTTTCAAGTGCTATAACTTTGAACAAAGATTAGAGACGCTTCTGTCGGAACCTTTGATGTTTCGTTCAAATTATTGGTGACCTTGTCCCTTTAAACTGGAATGCAGTAAGGCGGGAAGAGCATTCATTATGTATTTTACTTTGACTGCAATAACTGGATTTTGATATCATTAAAATGTTTGTAAATGAGCATTGAATTAAATTCGGTGTCAAGTAGGTTCTGAACGAAGTACGATTTTTCACCAAGTAGAAATTCTCATCAATTTCGCAAACAATTTAAATTGATAGTTTTGGGAATAAAAAGTATATCTTAGAACATACATATATACATGGAACTGATATGTAGAATGACCTTTGAGGCAACTAAGATCGACAGGGGATATATCGTGTCGCAAGCATGTTTTCTCGGCAACAATATATACCGGACAAAATTTAGAATTGAAACATTCATCCTAACAAAAATTCTCCTTTTCCTATAGACTAGAAGTTGAACTTATACTTTGAGAAACAATATGCAATAGATATAAATATATTAAAATGTAACATCAATTTCCTTTTTTTTTTCAAAAATGTATCCTGAGCGAATTAAACATTAAACAAGGTTAAACAATGGCGGCTGGAGGTAACATAAATTACAACGCTTCAATTTTCTCGTGTATTTCTTCGTCAAGTACAATGTACGCGATGTGCAACGAAAATAAACGAGGGAATTGAAGTCTTGTCCTGCGGCTCCGCCTCTGTTTATATAATTAGGTCCTTCGAACTATTGCAAAATTAACTTGTAAATAATGCCCAAATAAAGGTTTACAAAACCACACACGCGTCATAAACATAACCGAATCGAAACAAAATCATACGAGTCTGCGCATTATTATTTCACCAATACGCCAGACAAAGAAGTCTCTGTCTTGATTCTAATGGTTTCTGTCCTTGAGTTTATGTAGATTAGTGGAGGTATTTCCATGTATATTTCTAAGTGACATTATTCTCTGGCGCAGTACATGAGAATGTGACTTTATTACCAGAACTACCTACTTAAATTTAAATTTCCGCGAAATTTAAACATTTCTCCACAGATTAGATCTATTAAATATTTAAGATAATGGGCATTATATCTTACTTCCTTTTTGATTACCGGTTTTTTTTCTGTTACTTATAATGATCAGAATGCTTAGCACAAGTTAATAGATCTAGGGACAGCTCTGAGATGTATTGAAGCGGAGTGAGAAGCACAGCGGATTGAAAAAGGGTAGGTAGTTACGCCGTACAAATTACTATACCTCTCCTATTCCTAGATCTGCCGACCTGTACTGAAAGGCATTTTCAAATGCCCACACAATTTCTTTATAAGCACCATGTTTTAGTTCTAATTTTACCGTTCTAGTACCTTATTGTACTCTTATTTTGTATTTTTGTTTTTTTTTAATAATTTCTTTTAGAAGTATATTTTGTATAAATAACACCAGCAATTTAAAAAGAGCACAATTGAAGAAATAGTAAATAAATACACGGAGAAAAAAAGTATACGAATCAGAAAGTCTATGAGGTTGATACTTTGAAATTCGTATTGTAATAATTTTCTTATGCACACGATATATTTCGAATCATATTCAAATATGTTGATATGGCGGTACTGTAGTTAAACATAACACATATAGCTACTTCAAAAACAATGTTTAAGTACTTCACAACTTCTACTACTTGTTAGTCTTGCTTTGGGATACTAAAATATAACGTTTTAGAAGTTTTACTATAAAGTTTCACTTCTGATATCGCGAAGTTTGTTTATATTTACATATTAATATTATTGTATGTATATTGTATGATCGATGAGATGTTGATTTTCTTCTTTTGTTGAATAAAATATTTCATTATTGTGTATACATTGGAATTTTTTGGAGTGTCTGGTAACAAGTTCCCGTATTAAAACCGATGGATTGTACTTTTTTTTTAAATTTGAGAATTTTAATAACCGTTAATAAGAATTCCAAAATAGGATAGTCATTATCCGAAACGCACGAGATTTGCGTAATGGATGTGGCCAGGAAGTAGGTTAAAAAAAGGAAATAAATACAACAAAATAATCAATAAAAAACAGCCTACTTTTTATTACAAATATACTGAACTAAACAGAAAATAAGATCGTTAACAAAATACGAACGTTATCAATTTAACTTTACATTGCATAGCACGCAATCATAAGAACTAAATTGATTTATTATTCAATCATCAACTCAATCATCAGTCAACTCATTAAAAAAAAACTCGAGAACTAACATAATTGAGAACGTTTACGCTAGAAAGTTGTACAATATTCATTATGTGCTTACCGAAGAGCGAAAAGAACGCACATAGAACTGGTAACAAATTATGCACTGCTCTCTTTTCTTTTTTACTTTTTTTTATAGTGTTTATTTGTTTGTATTAATTTAATATACCTTCTCTAGAAAGGTACAGAAATGTATCAACTCGTACCTAACAGATCCACACACATCAGTCCAATCACAATGGAAGTTTATATATTTAAACTAAATTACGCATTTAATTCTTTTCTTCTTTCTTTTCTTTCTGTTCTTCTGTGCTGCCGCTGCTGCTGGTGTTGGCACTTTCTCTTTCTGAAGCCATCTAATAGATAAAGATATTTTGTTTAGAAAATCATAATAAAAATGGTTGGGAAAGGGTATTGATTTACCTTTTTGTACGCCATTTCGAAGAGTTTTAATGAAGATTGCTGTAGACTAGTTGTGGCTTTACGGACTTCTTCTGGATCGACATCGTCTTTCTTCGCTAATAATTCTCTTACCTTAGCTATCTCTTCTTTTAGTTTATCACACTGTAACAGGTAAATGTACCATACAAGTAAACAAAGAAAATCAATTTTTTTCCAGGGCACTTACCTCTTCTGCGGGTAATTGACTCTTAAATTCTTCCATCTTAGATTCAGTATCATGTACAATTCCTTCAGCTTGATTAATGACTTCAACGCGTTCTCTCTTAACTTTATCGGCTTGAGCGTATTGCTCAGCATTCTTAACCATGTTTTCAATTTCATCTTTGCTCAGACCACCGGAAGATTGAATCACAACTAAAATTGGTAACATTAAAAAAACCTAATGGGAAATCCAATTTTAACACATACTTTGTTGTTCTTTTCCAGTTCCTTTGTCCCTAGCGGATACGTGCACAATACCGTTAGCATCGATATCGAAGGCTACCTCAATTTGAGGTACACCTCTTGGTGCAGGTGGAATACCGACCAAAGTGAATTGTCCTAGGAGTTTATTGTCTAACGCCATTTCTCTTTCACCTTGGTGTACTTTGATTTCTACTTGAGTCTGCCCATCAGCCGCGGTTGAGAAGACCTGAGACTTCTTTGTGGGGATCGTAGTGTTTCTTGTAATTAATTTAGTAAAGACACCTCCAAGCGTTTCAATACCCAAAGATAATGGAGTTACGTCCAATAGCAGTACATCTGTTACATCACCAGCTAAAACACCTCCTTGGACTGCAGCTCCAACGGCGACGGCTTCATCAGGGTTGACGGCACGGCTGGGTTGTTTCCCGAAGATTTCTTGTACTGTATTCTGGACTTTTGGCATTCGAGTCATACCTCCTACCAAAAGCACTTCGCCAACGTCAGCTTTAGCCACTTCAGCATCTTTGAGCGCTTTCTGGCAGGGTTGAATTGTCTTTTTGATTAATTCGCCGACGAGGCCTTCGAACTTCGATCTCGTCAGTTTCAAATTCATGTGTTTTGGACCTGACGAGTCCATGGTTAAGTATGGCAAATTGATATCGGTCTGTAGAGAGGACGATAATTCAATTTTAGCTTTCTCCGCGGCTTCTTTAAGTCTTTGCATCGCCATGGGGTCTTTTCTGATATCGATGCCTTGCTCTTTTTTGAATTCCGACACGAGATGATTGACGAGGACATTATCGAAATCTTCCCCCCCTAAGAATGTGTCACCGTTCGTCGATTTTACTTCGAATACGCCTTTTTGGATCTCTAATATGGAGATATCGAAGGTACCGCCTCCTAAATCGTAAACTGCAATGCTGTTAAAGAAAAATAGGTGTAGTGAGATGGAGTATATAAAAAATATGCATATCTTTACACTAATTAATGGCTTTTAAAACGTAGGTAATGTGAAGAATATATATCCATAAATCCTAGGCAAATTTGGCAGGTATCAAATAATCTGAAAATCATTTTAGTTGTTTCATGAATCATCCAATTATATAGATAAGAAACTACGTCTTATTACTTATCTTTCTTTACATGTTTAATTATTTGTAATTAAAATATTAGCGACTTTAAATTATAAAGTTTCTTCTTCCAGAACTGTATTGTTCATAATACAATAGTAAAAATAATTAGAATATGGCGACTTCGGAGAAGATAACGATTTTTTTTATATATGATATAGAATTGGGACTAATTAATAGAAGTTACTATCCGAAAATATAATCTTTTATAGCTATTTACCGGATGTGGGTAAACTGCCAACACCATGTGCAAAAATTACACAAAAGTAACATATAAATTCGATAAATCATAAACTATCGAGTTTTAAACAAATTTCAGAAACTCTTTTATAATTAAATTCATATATTTCAACAAAACGCTTGTAGTTCTATATAACGACGTCATCAATGGCAGATTTATCAACTATCAAATTCCTACAAATTGTCAAAACGATTCCGACAGAGAAATGGAGTAAACCAGCTTCACTCTGCATTTCAAGCATGGCAAATGATGCCATTTCTTCAAACGGATTGCGCTAGTAGAGGTTACGTATTTTTTTCGAAATGTTTTTAAAACCCTTAGCACTTTCATCACTCCACATCTTGGAAGATGTATGGCTACTACGGATATATGTCTCATCTATATAAACAATGGGTCGATTCTGGTTGCGATAATCTTTGATTTTTTGTAAATAATCAATTCATAAGGCTCGTATATTCATTCGTTCTATTAACACTCTCCTATCATTCTGTGTGCATCTAAACCTAAATCCCGAATCTGCTAATATTCTTCTCAAGGATGTGTCCGATCCGTTCCAATCTAATTCCCGTTGCATCTTCAGTCGTAAAGCCGATTCCGTAACACGTCGTTCTTTTGTTCGATGAAAGTCATAGATCATATCTCGCACTATCCCTAATTGATATTCTGGTAAGCTACTGACATTTTTTTGTCTCGGCCTCTTCTTACCAGGACTTTTCCATTTACTTTCATCTGGATTTTCAGCCACATTTCCTTCATGAACAATTCTTTCTATTGTTCGCACTGACACACTGGTTGCTTCAGACACTAACTGTTTTATTTCACTTACTGATGTGCCTTCCCTTTTACAAAAATAATTGTACACATTAAAAACTACTTCGCGCGGTTTAACTACTGAGAACGTATTATTGCAACTAAGTGGGCGTGAACGATTTTAAAAGCGTTTACGACACATCCCTACCCTTCGCCAACATTCGTGGCGAGTACAATACCTCCACTTTCGAAGATCGGAGGTTCGAGGAGGAGTAGAGGCTTCTGAAAAGAAGCTAATATTCGCCAGAGGGAATTTCACATTGACCGAATGGCCATACTGAACACACTATACGTGCTCGAATGACAGCTGCGTTTGACGATGTAGATATACACCGCTACAATATATAATATTTTTACTAATTTCTAATTGGTGGAAAACTACAACCTACTTTCTAATCATTTCATAAATAAGAGTATTCTTAGACGCAGTACCATAAACTTTTAAAGGCAATTCTGTACTTTGCGGCTTTCATTTCATACATTCACTGTTCATACACAAAAACCAATACAACGTTGCCAAATTTTCGTCGGTTACTTTAGTTGTCATTTGAGAATTGTTCAGCAAAATTTTACAAGTGCTTATGTTTATTTAGTTAAATTTTCTCCATTAAAAATAGCAGGAAAATATGATCTAATTATACAGAGTGAGAAACAGCAATTAAATACTAAATATTGCAATAATGCCGCAGATCACACGGTGAACGACATTTTGCAAAAAGTCATTAGACACTTTGATCAAATTTCAACAACCATATGTGTCGTGTCGCAATTTTGTGCTTTTAATAAGGAAATTAATCAATAAATATGATTATTTGGTATGTTTCTTTTAATACTGATATTCTTATCTGGCAACACTGTCTAATTATACGCATGCGCGGATGGGTCACGTAAAACGGGACTGGTAAACTACAGGATTACCATTTTAAGCTCTAATTATTTCAACTTACATTTTATCTTCTGCCTTGTCCATACCATAAGCTAAAGCTGCCGCTGTTGGTTCATTGATAACACGCAACACATTTAATCCAGCAATTTGACCCGCGTCCTTTGTAGCTTGACGTTGTGAATCATTAAAATATGCTGGGACGGTAACCACAGCATTCTTCACTTTGATGTTCAAATGTTGCTCGGCTGTCTCTCTCATTTTCATAAGGACAAACGCACCAATTTGACTAGGTGAGTACATTTTGCCATCTGACCCTTGGACCCATGCGTCACCATTAGAAGCTCTCACAATTTTATAAGAAACATTATTCCTAGACAAGATACCAAAATGGGTTTTAAGGTATAAAAAATCAAATTTATTTTAATTTACATGTCCTTTTTTACTTCTGCATCTTCAAATCTTCTGCCAATAAGACGTTTTGTGGCGTAGAATGTGTTTGCTGAGTTTGTTACGGCTTGTCGTTTAGCTGGCATACCAACTAATCGTTCTCCTTCTTTCGTGAAAGCTACGATTGATGGCGTTGTACGAGATCCTTCGGAGTTTTCTATTACCTTCGGTTGCTTTCCTTCCATAACGGCAACGCAAGAATTTGTTGTACCCAAATCAATACCAATAACTGCACCTTTAACACCCTCTGATCTGAAATGTTAAAAACCATGCTTTGTATTATCTGATAACCCGCATTATATGATCAATTATAGCTTACTTGTAGCGTATCTGGTCATGTTTGGGATTAAAGACTGCTGCACTAGCCTGTAAAAGAAAAGAATTGTCATCAGCTTCAGCTATTTCTTAGGATACCTTGTAATTAAATAGATAATTTTGTAAAGTTACGCAAGGACATGAAGCCGCCGATCGGTAAAATGTGACAACTTACATTTTTAAGTAATTGCGAATAATTCCTATTCTGTAAAGTTTCGGCACTCAACTTCGTACAATCGATAGCTTTACGACTTAAAACTCTAGCGGCGTTCAACATTTTGTAAATTTATTATCTCGAGATTTTACCAAAAACCGCACTTTTCACGTGTTTCTATCAACGTTCGAGAAAATGTGATGTGAAATAAAGGAAGATAGCGTTATCGAATTGAAGTACGTACGATCGATGTCAAGGTCAAGGCGGGTGATTTAATATTTTCTTATTAGGGGAATTGATAGAGTAAAAAACAGCAGTATATCGTTTATAATTTATTTTAAAATAATCAGACACATCGGGGAAGTGAAACAGGTATAATGAATTATTGTATATATTTTTACAATTTTGAATAAAAAGAAAATAAGAACTAAAGCGAACTTTAGACCTGCATTCTAAAATTCTTTGAGTGTATAGCATGTCTTTTATTTTTATTTTGTTTCTATTTATCTATGTTTAAAATTAGAATCGATATTCGAAATCTTTGACATTGGAAACCTTCGGATCTTCTTTTTTATCAGCAATAATACAAAATCTTTTAATATTAAATTTAACATCACTAAATTCTAATTACAAAGTTCTTTTTTAATTATGTTATAATATTCTTTATCTATTGAGAAAATTTATTCAATCCACCTTTAGAAAATGTTAAGTAATTAATAAACCGCGGGAATTTTTCAATTTTCAAATTTCTGGCCAGATTGACATAATAAGAGCGCAAAATTTAAAAGATAATTGCAGTTGCTGTCCTGTTTCTTCTGTGTTATTTCACCTTTAAACATTAATTTTACTTCCAGAATAGATCTTGACATTGAAAACCGTATTAATTTGGTTTTCATAATATAATTATAACTTCTAACTTGTTTGGTTAAATGTGACGTCAAATTCAATTGCTAGCAAATAATGGAACAAGAAATGTAAGCAATGAAAAAGAATGCAAAAAAAATGAACTTTATACTTACGTATGAATAATAACTTCGTGATACCTTCTATTTTGTACTTTAAAATTAAATACAAATAAGCATATTACAAGAATTATTCAATCGTAAAAGAACGATTAATAATATTTGTGGTTATAATGGAAGGGAAATTTGAATGGTCAAATAATTTTGATAACATAAAAAATATTCACGATGCAGCTTATAGATGTATAGAAAGAGCAATTACTTTGGAAGAGAATGAAAAACCTTTAGAGGTATAATTTATATTATATTTGATTAGGTATTATTTCGTAATTTTTTAATTTCAGGCTTTAGATAAATATAAAGAAGGAGTTGATTTAATAGATCAAGCATTAAACATTCGTGTTAGTTGCCCAAGTGAACCTGACCTAACTTGGGATAAAGCATGCAATTTAATTCATAAGTTAAAACGAACACGAGCTGAAGTTCTGACCAGAATAAATTGCCTAAAATTAAAACATGATCTACCACTTGAAAGTCTTCCCCATGAAGAGAATAATCAAAGTACAGAAATATTACCTGTAACCTATAAGGATTTAGCTGTGGCTTTAAGGGATGTAAGCGTTAGAGATTTTCGAAACTCCGATGTCTCTATCATATACACAAATAATGAAGCAAAATTGTATTATATATCGCCTGATGGTACTGTTTTATCAACCTCAGATTATCAAGAACTTAAAATATTTGGAGTCGAAGGTTAGTGGCTTTGTTTAAATTTCTAATTGTAATTATCTTATTTTTTGGTGGTAGGCGATGTTCCTAATATATTTTTGCAAGTTGGAAATTGGGTATATCCGTTGATTCCAGGTGTATCACCCTGCTATAAGACAGAGTATAATGGATTTATTTTTCCTGATATACATTCACACGTTGAAGGTAATATATAACGTTTGCTAATTAGGTTGACATGTTGTTTTTAAATATGTAGGTTCGTCAGTTGGATTAATAGTGCCAGCAGATGCGGATGAATTCCTATATGAATTATTAACAAATATTTTACATGGAGTGCAACAAGATCAGCATGTGGCACCTGCTACAATTACTGAATCGATATCGTCTGGAATTGTAACAGGCAAGTATGATATGTGTTTTGGCATTTGCAATCTTTTTCTGTTGTTTCTTCACATCAAAATATGCAGAAATTTTATAGAGTAATACTGTATAGGTGCTGGATATATTGCAAGAGGTTTAATATCTGGGGCAGAAAACATCGGTAGATTGCTAAATTATGGTACACCAAAAGTTATTAACAATTTAACTCCAGTAGCGGAAGCCAAACCTGTTCCAAATGCTGTTAGTGAAGGTTTAAAATTTGCCGAAACTGCAACTAGTAAAACTGTGCAAATTACAGAATATCTTGGTATGTTATTTAAGGTGAGTCTGGGTATTCATTCAGAGTAACTCTATTTACCCCAAGTACCCTACTTGCACTCTTTAACGTTCGGAAATATCGTAGAGTTACTCCATTCATTCGTTTAGGAGTATGGCTTGAGTAATCCACTCTTGCTGTACTCCTGATCCACTTCACATGCTCTTTACTCTTGATCTGCTCCGAGCGAATACCCACACTCAGCTTTAATAAGCATAATTTTATAGCATCAATCAAGTTTTTATTTGTTTTTGTAGCTGATAAAATAGGAATAGCAACTTCGAAATTGGGCCAATTCCTAGCACCCCATATTCAAAAACAAGGTACACGTTTACTACAATCTGGCTTTAACTACAGTGAAGAAGAAGCGTCATCAAAACTGAAAGGTGTATTTACGGTAGCAGCTGGGGCTGTTGAAGGATTTTCCACAGTTTATCACAGCTTAGAAAAATCAGCATCTATTCTAGGAAATAATTTGAGAAATAATACCGTTAAGATAGTTCAACATAAGTAATATTTAATTCCTATTTCAATTTATGTTAAAAAATAATTAATCCTATTTTAGATATGGTTCACCAGCAGGTGAAGCAACGATGAATGCGTTAGATACTGTTGGAAACGTTGTTGTGATCAGCCATACTGCTGGTGTATTGAAACCAAAAGGTTTGATTAAAAAAGCAGCTAAAGATACTGGAAAGGCACTTGTAAGGGAGTCAAAATAATTATCTCTAAATCAAAGATTAACAGTGAACGTTAAGTAATATATAAACGTAGATCTGATATTATTTAATAATATACAACTGAGATATATTAATTTTTGATATAATAAGTTTAAAACTCTGAATCTCAGAGTATATATAAGGTCTGAAATCAAAATATTATTCTGCTCTAATGTTTTTTATTTATAATTGTTATTGTTGAATATTTATAATACAGGTTGTACGGTATTCCGCCTTAATAGTATGACCCAGGTAAGACCATTGAGGTGGTGGCTGATAAATAAAGGGTATATACATTTTTTTTGTGAAGCAAAACAATGCAATTAAGATAATATGAAGTATTTTATTGTTTTAGTATATAGGATCATTTCCACGGGCTCGGAGGTTTGTGCCTTTGTGTATGTTGATTTTTCAATTTTTGTTGTTGTAAGGTTTCATTGTAGGTAAATTATATTGAAAGCCACAGGCTGTCTTATAAGTTGGTAGCTACCCAAAGTTGTTTCTTTTTAATGGAACATGTATGCTATAAATTTTTGCATTTTTTTGAATTCTGAGGCAAAATGTAATAAGGTACTGTTGTCCTAAAATTAAGTTTTCAAAGTTATTAGTAAGCCTGGCACAGAGCGCTACGCTGTTAGAGGAAAGTGCCCGGCTCACGACGCGTAGACGAATTTTCATGAGCTACCTCAGCGAAAGAAATTATTGATTTACTGCAACAGTTTTTCCGCTTTCGCAGCGTTACACGTAATTATAAAGATACATATATCGTTTGCTGAAAAAGTCACTAAATTTATTAGTAAATTTCCGGATTAGAATTATAATGAAGCTAAAGTATTGTGTAAAATTTGCGAAATATCTTTAATGTGCTGGAACAAAGGCGACTGTAAAACACATATAAATATTAAATTCGAAATTATTTTAATTATGCCTGTGTTACTTCCGTAGATGTGAAACGGTCTTTCTCGAAATATAAGAACATTTTTTCATCACAGCGAACATCCTTCACCGAGATAAATGTGGAAACATACTTGATGTGTGCAAATGTTTCACCAATCTTATCCAGGCTGTTAAGAAGTTATGTTTATTTATTATATTATACTATTTATTGAAGTGAAATTTCGTATGTGGCTTACAGTAGCGGTAGGTGATGTAAACGGGAGGACGCGGACAGCGATTCGATTCCCTTGTGTATTTTCTTTGCATATTGTGTACATTGTACTATGCAACGGAAATCGAATCACTCACACCCCCCCACATTTACGTCATTACCCACCGCTGCTGGTGGTGTAATGAAATTAACATAACCTTAATTTTACAAAGCAATCAATGTAAATACATATATTCGTTATCTTTGAAAAACGAAAGTGTTTTTTACTACACACCTATAGCAACTCATACTTTTACGGCATTAAGTACAACAAATTTTTGAAGAAACTACTTTGTTTCTTTTTTACGGTTATTACATTACGTATATAACAAATGCAATTTTCAACGGGACAAAAACATAATGGCAATAACAAGACTTCAACTTATTTACCAAACATTTTTATTGTGCCATTTTTTATTCTTTACCGTAGGGTATTGATTTCGAAATGTCACTTCTGTCGGGCGTGAGTCACACGTACATCCTTTATTTATGATACGCGGCCCATGGGACTGATCCGATTCTGCCGGGAAGGTTTTTTCGAAAAAGTGGATATTTACAGAAATTGCTATTCCTCCAGAAGTGCGCAAGTCTCCTGTTTTAAATTGATAGATAAACAAATAAGCAAAGATGTTAATGGTCTAAAATCAACCATTTTCTCATTATAGCGACTTTTTAAAATGGAACCACTATCAATCTTTATTTTATCAGTCTGCCATGACAGAAACAAGTCATTGGAACAATTGAAGTCCTCGGTGCGAAAAGGGGACAGCACCATTTTTATAATTTTTTTAGGAGAAGGTAAAAACTATTTTACTTTTAAAAGTTTTATCTCCCGGTTTTTTGTTCAAACATTATGGTGTGGTTTAGTAGAAAACACATAATTTACATTCTATAAGAATAACTTTAAAACAATTGATTTTAGGACAATAGTACCTTATTATATTTTGCCTCGGAATTTAACGGGGATTCCAAAAATGCAATAATATATAGCATTTTCCATTTAAAGAAATACAACTTTGGGTAGCTACAAACTTATGGAGACACCCTGTAAGTTCAAATACAATTTTAAACCATGCCTAGAATGAGACCTCAAAACAAGAAAAAAACATTTTGAAAAATCTCCATTCACAGATGCACAATCTTCCGAGTCTGTGGAGATGGCTCACCCTATATATTAAAATGAATAATATACATTTCTTATTGTTTTTTTTTTATCTAAAAGCTTTGCAGTCTTCAACACTGATTTTTTTTCCACGCTGTTTTTGCGTTTCTACCTTGTTAGAAAAAAACTCCATGTATAGTTTTGTGTAACTGTGATTCATAGTTCTTCAATTAATATTCCTAGTTAATGTTTGCGTTATCATATCTGGTTTATTAATCACGCAATAAAATGTTTGAAACCAAATTAAATTGTATTGGGTGTTTTTCTTTCCGTTGGTCTGGTTATGAGGCGGAGTATTACATCCTCAAGAATTTTTTTATACTCTCATTTAGCTTTAACACTAGTAAATTACTTTCATGTTAGTCTATTAAAAAAAAAAAGACGATAAACTGTTTAAAATCAATACTTTTTTTACAAGGTTTACTCTTTATAAAGTGATTCTTTTAAATGTTTTAAAATGTTTAAATGTTTTTGTGTATGTGTTTTATCATTCATTTTATTATCCAGTGAATCAAATTAATAAAATATAAGTTATAATGATATTCATATCAAAATTGGAAACTTACTTTTACTCTACTTACATTTACTACAAGGTGAAAGTCTTGACATTATACCATTTTGTATCCCCAAAATATTGGATAATAAATTTCTTGTTTCCTATCCATTTTAATTTAATTATGAATCTCAATCTCTAGTGTTTGATATAGCAAGGAAAAACCCATTTTGATGTAACCTGGAGCAGCTCATTGACATATAATGTTATATTTTATGTCTCTGTTTATTAATGATTTTTTTTAATCTACTAATTTAATGTGATTGCAATCGTATTGATGTTATATTTATACCTTTTATTGTATATATTTTTGTAATCTCGTGGTATAATAAAAAAAATGTTTACATTATTATGTTTTATGGAAACTACATTATCCTTGCACACATTTTATTTATACATGAATATAATGTTTATGTATAATAATATAAATAATATCTTACACGATACAATTAAAAAAAAAGGACACCACACCACATAATAACCGAGATTTTATACGACTACGTCTCTAAATGTATTTTTTTTTATAATACAATATCACAATTTTATGAACAAATTTTACAGCTAAAATTTCAAACTGTAAACGTATTACTTTTCAGAAAAGGTTAATTTAATTAGTTGATTACTTACTGATAATAATAGGATACTTATTTGATTTTTATGTTTAGAAAACCGGGGGGAAAAGGAATTACAGCTTCCAAAATAGATACCAATAAATATTGCATATTCTTATTATGAGATTACGGTATACATTGAACTTGATACTATTTCACAACAATTATTATTTATTAAGTACCATATATGTATAAAACCGTATTTATTGGAAACGTTTTCTTTGAGTGTATAAAAAAGTACTGTATACCTTATTTTGCAAGATGTACTTCGTATCTAAATAAAATCAGCAAAGTCAAGTAATTGCAATACAATCTTTTCGAACTTATGCAGCATTTTTGTACAGAGTGAGTCAATGGCTTGCCTGTTTGATGTTCTATTTAAAATAAACAACATTTATTTAGAAAATCCTATATAACAGCACGCCATTGAAACATGGCAGCGACGTGTTACATATATAGGATTCAGTTTTTAATCAACGCTGTCAGAAAATATAAACAACTTTGTAATACTTAAAAACAGATTTTTTTTAATTGCAAACATTCCCAAAGCTATTAAACTAAGAATGTACCTCTAACAAAAATATTTAGTTTGTCCAGGACATTCCATAAAAAAATTCTACTAAGTTGTCACACTGGAGATAAACATTCTTAGAATTTAGAAATATTTTTAGGTTACGCACCGATAATTGTCATACCATGTGGAAATAGTGACTCGATCAGGTATATACAGGTTGTTCAAAGTTACCGGGCCACTATTGGTGTTGAGAGAAAAAAACAATTGCACATCGCATTTCAGCGCTAACTTGAATTGTTTATATTTTTTTAAATTGAACAGCCTGTATATTTTTCAATTATTCGATAGGAAATGAAATTCTTCGTAAAATATCCTTATAGTACTGTAGCCCTCAAATGAAAAACAAAAGAGATACGATGAGATTTATATTGGACAATTGAAACTGTAATAACAATAACTTCGTTATTAGAACAGCTATTGAGATAGTTGAAACACGAAAAATATGTAATTTATTCCGCCCAATAAAATGCTGTAATCAAAAAAAAACTATGCGCATCGTATTTCAACGTTTGGTTAAAGAACTTGCTTTTTTATTATATGTATATTTTTTTGCAAATCGAAAGGGAGTGATATTTCAAATAAATTACTCTTATAACGCTAAGGCCCCAAAATGAGAGACAAAAGAGATTTGTTAGATTTTATGATGAAAGATTTCAGATATAAGTCAGCAACCAAGCGTTGCTTGTCTTGATCCTTTGCAAATTTTGTTCGGCATTGCGATCAATTAGAGACTATTGGTGAGAATAATTGCTTTTTGTCTCCGTTTTCTTTATTTTTTTATTACATTTTGTAGTTGTTATTATTGTTATAACTAGGCCTGGCATTCGCACCAGGTTACAAGTAAGATTGCGTGGCCCACGACAGAACGTATGTATACAGACGAATCGGCATGAGCTGCCTCAGCGAAAGAAATTGATTTATTGCAACAGTTTCTCCTCAACATTTTGCAGCGTTACACATAATTATAAAGACAAATACGATTGCTTTGTGAATGGCAATAGCGCATTCGAGTCTCACTGAGATATCTAGTCGCAGTATATCATAAAGTGAGCAGCGGTACACACGCGTGTTATATACACGCATGTCCGCTCAATCACGTATTATAATTCAATGTCTTCTGACAAAATGTGTTAATACAGAATTACTGCGTAAATTTTCTGTATTCTCAGATTATGTTACAAATTACAGTTTCTTATATTCATTTTGTTGCTGCTATGTGATGTAGGAGAACGAAAAAGTAATTCTAAGTAGTAAAATAAACAACGATTCTTACAAAATGTAACTAAGGAAAAATGAATTTGATAATCATTCATCGAACAGAAGAACGACGTGTTACGGAATCGGCTTTACGGCAGAAGATGCAACGGGAATTAGAATGGAACGGATCGGACACATTCTTAAGAATATTAACAGATTTGCGATTTAGGTTTAGATGTACACCGAATAATAGGAGAGTGTTAATAGAACGAATGAATATACGAGCCTTACGAATTGATTATTTACAAAAAATCAAGGATTATCGCAACCAGAATCGATCCATTGTTTATATAGATGAGACATATATCCATAGTAGCCATACATCTTCCAAAATGTGGAGTTACGAAAATGCTAAGAGTCTTTTTAAAAACATTTCGAAAGGACCTAGGCTGATAATAGTGCACGCCGGTGGAAGCATGGGTTTTATTCCTAACTGTCTGTTGATATTCAAGTCCGGCTCAAAAACGGGTGACTGCCATACAGACATAAATGCAGAAAATTATGGCAGATGGTTGGAAGAAAAATTTATGCCAAACTTGCCTACGAACTCCGTTATCGTGGTAGATAATACGCCGTATCACAATGTACAAAAAGATCGCGCTCCAACGAGTAATAGTGAGAAAGGCGAAATGATCGATTGGTTAACGCAAAAAAGTATTCCTTTTGATGGTAGAATGCTAAAGTCACAACTGTACCAAATTATTAAACATAATAAACATCGATATAAATCATACAAGTTCGATGAAATTTTTGCGTGCAAAGGACACAGTTTTGAGATTTCTGCCATATCATCCAGACCTCGATCCTATAGAACTGATCTGGGTTACAGTGAAGACTAATGTCGCAGCAAGAAATGTAAATTTTAAGTTAGAAAATGTTCGTACAATAGCCGAAGAAGAATTTCAAAAAATTTCACAGCGAGATTGAGAAAAACGCGTTAAACATGTCATCAATACCGAGGAAAAATATTTAGACTCACAAACTTTAGTTGATGAAACGACCGAAAGTTTAATTACACTGGGGAACAGCAATTTCGTTGTCTTAAATCTGTGACTTGTTTTCAACTAACTTTTGGCCTCTGGATCCAAAAATAACCGCAGTTTTTGTCAATCACGTCAACTTTCTAAGCTACAGGATACCCTCAAATGTCATACAAATTGTGCATATAAAGGAAAATAAAGTAAAAACTTACCAAATATACTGTTTATCAAGAATAATTTTATTCATACAAAGGCTATAATAGTTACTGCAAGTTAAATTGTCTTCATACAAATAGTTGTTTTTTTTATCGAACGGTAATTACATATTAAGGCAAAAATTTTCGCTTATAGCTTTTTCTGGAATGTTTGATCTGTGGACATTCTCGCTTGATGCTCCAACAATAGTCAGCCATCATATGTACATCCCATCTACCTTGATACCTTCAAATCCTGGTGAAATCGCTCACCCTGCTCATCACTGACTGCACCAAGGTTTTCCGAGAAGTTAGCAAGATGGCTATGTAAAAAATGCAATTTGGTGCTCATGTCGTAACCTAGCAATTTTGGCGTAATTTTGTGCTCGTGTATTTCCAAGATAGTCTTTAACAATGTTTTTGAAGGCCAACCAAGCATTCTTTTCATGCTCGATTTCGCGGAGAGTGGTCACATTCTCATAAGGTGTAGAGATAAAACTTGACGTGGTAGAAAAAAACTAACTACAGTTTTGAAACCAGCATGCCTAATTAACTATAAAACAGCTCAAAAACCAAACTCAACAGAAATTGTGTTACAAATTGTTCCCCAGTGTTATTAATGTAAATAATAGTGATAGCGACGACGACGATTCCAGTTCCGAAGAAATTTAAATCTTTCTTTAATTATGGTTTAATAATAATGGTTTATTATTGTGTAACCAACAGCCGAGGCCAAGGTAGCTATATCAAGACAAATGAAAGTGTAAGTACATAGATAACTATAAACATATGTCTTCAAATATTAGTTAAATTTCTATTAAATTTATATTATAGTAAAAATATTTGTGGAATATTTCTTATTATAATAAATTTATTTCATTAGATATTAACTGTTACGCCAATGGTATTTTGAAACTTTATGCAGAGCCAATGCTGAATCCGTTGTATCCGCCTACTGCTGCGCGAACTAACTCCCACCGCTCGCCAGAGCCAATGCTGAATCTGTTGTATCCGCCTACTGCTGCGCGAACTAACTCCCACCGTTCGTGGCGAGTGCAGCACTTAGCCGTATAAGTGCGCAACTTTTTCCTCATTTAACTGACCTTGTATCTCTAACGGTTTCCAATATACCCATGTGCTTCATGTTATCCTGGACACTCGGTATAAGGCAGGACATACGTTTACTTTTTTGTCAATATGGCCACCCCGTAAATTTGACCAGAAGCTGCCATTGCTTTCAATAAATTTATATATCATTAAAACTGTAATGTAGGAATTTTATCCCGCCCCCTCATATGCGCATTTTATCGTCATAGATATTCTTGACAAGGTATACACATAAAATTTTAATTTCATCTTTGTTTGGAGAATAAATGAAATTTGCTAAATCCTGTACAAAATAAAAAGCAGAACAAAATAGAAATAAAAAAGTAAATGTTGAGAATAATACTGAAATGTAATGCTAAACATAAGCTTATGGTATGTCTGTATGGTTATATTTGGTTGATGATACACACAACACAATATAGCTTTAAAAAAAAATGTTGAACAACTGAGATCTAATTTATTCTTATTGAGCAATATTTTGGATGGACTAAATTGTACACAAAGAAATAAGCGACCAAAGTACATCTTTCAAAATACAAATAAAGTGATTTTTAAATAGTTTAAAAATCCATTATATTTTAAATACAATATAGTTCAAGTATCAGCTACTACAAATGGCCTTAAATAACAAAGCCATAGAGTATGTGTCTTTCCTTAATATATTTTATCCTGTACTACATATATAGTACATCATACAGTGTTTCTTTATCTATCAAACAAATATTAGATTAATCGAAAATATCCGTCACAACAACCAGATGGAGATGGATGAATTGAACGTACATTATTTATTTTGTACATAATAAAAAATATATTGAATTAATCTTTAAGTCGTCAGTATTACGATATTTAGGAAGTACAATAAAATAAAATTTATTGTATTCTATTTTAAAATCTATGTCTGTGGTTAAATGCATTTGATTTCATCTAAACAGTCACTCGCATGCTTAAAAATTGTTCAATCAAAAAAAAGAAAAAAAAAGAAGGTAGGAATAACATTCCATGATCAATTCACAAATCGACAAAGTTCATTGCAATAATTAATAATCATAGTAATTTTTTGTGATCATCGGGTCTCCTAAAAAAACCATTTTAATACGCGTATAACACGGAAGAACTATATTACATTAGACGGCGTTTGCGAAAACCTATAAAAATAAACAAAAATTCATAAAAAGATCCGTAAAAATAAAATTTGATCTATCTATAGGTGATTCATTTCTACGCATTACACATTTCACTTAATCGAGAAACAAACTGTTATTTTTAATGGACATCGCTTATTACTTTGTTCTTTATAAATGTTTATAAATGCTTTTAGATCTTTGATTTATTTTTTTCTTACGAAAATCCCTAATAGTAAGAGGAGCAGGCTGTGTCAGTTGCAACGTTCTTGGCACGAGCACTTTGTCTTAGTCAAAGCGAAACAGCTCAGCATATTGCTGACGATGTTGCAGCAGTAAGCCTTACGCGAAGTTTGTGCGGGTATCAGCCATTTTTCTTGATGAAATCACCTAACCTCCGATTCGGCTCCGCTCGAACAATCTTCGGGTTTAACGATTTGGTAGGTGATGAAATATTCGGGATAGGCTTGCTCGCCTCTATACACTACATATTCAGGAAAGTTGAGACCGCCGGCTGAAGGTCTTCCGGCTACTGAATGGTGCCCGGGTGGAGCATGCGCCATTTTCATTGCGCTAAATTGTAAAAAGGATTTTCCTAGGGTGACTCTACACAGTAGAAGATGCCTGTAATGAAATGAATTTTCATTGTAGTGATGCAATTGTGAATGTAAATGTATCTCATGTTTGGACTATAGTTTGTTGGTTTTGCGGAAAACCTTCTTACCATATCCATATTGAATTAGGCCTCGATTTTTATTTTACTTTGTGGTTTATTTGCCAGTCGGATCAGTAAAGATCAGATCAATTCATCCAAGTGATCTTGAACTGATCAAATTGATCTACCTATTTTAGAGAATCACATACTACATCTGAAGTGATCCACTAATAGCAACGCAATCTAAATAAGCGGGAAGTATCGAAATGTAAACAAATCTTTTTTAAATTAACTTCGATGACTCGGTGTGAGTCCATATTATTATAAAATTCCGAAGAAAATCAAAAAAGAGGACTGAACTCTCACAATCTATTTAAATAATTAGGCTACCGGTTTCATGCACAAAAACACATCCGGCTAAGGAGATATGTTGTTTATTAACACAAATAAATTTATCTCTAATAATAGGAAATTAGTAAGCTGTGAAATTAAACACCGATGAGAAACGAAAGCGAAAATAACAAAAAGATAAAAAAGTCCTAAATGTAAAAAGTAAAAAAAAAGAGTACTAAAAGATTCACTTAAAGAAACTGTTCAATATGACGACCATTCTGTTCCACACACTTTTGTCACCTTATTCTAACAGAGTTACTGTACGCTGTACGAAGAGTGTTTCCATTTAATGATTTTAGCACATCTATCCTTCTTTGTTCTAAAATTTCCCGAGTTTCTAGCGGTTCCAAATTAAATACTTCGTTTTTAGTGGAACTCTATAAACAAAAGTCTCTCGCATGCCATTACACTGATCTATTATTTGAAAGTACTCCATCATTAAAGTGTTCTCTCTCAAAAAATGTTGCACGTCGCGAGTGTTATGTGCCGAGCAACCATTCTGCTGGAACCAGATGTGTTGCATGTTGTCAGGATTAAAAATGGCAGATTTTCAACCATCCGAAGAGCATATTTGTCATTGCACGATGTTTAATTTTCATGCCGGAATAAGTGCAACAGTTGCAAATAAGAATATTTGCGATATTTATGGTGATGTTTTAAATTAAAAGTAAACAAATATCAACGTTGGTTCAGAGAATTTGCATCAGGTGATTTTGATCTCTCTGATAGACTTCGTAGTGGAAGACCTGTGGAATTTGATAATGAGGCTTTAAAAGCACTAGTCGAGACTGACCCAAAATTAAGTGTACAGGTATTAGCGGATACACTAGGCTCTACATGGTCGACAGTGCAGACATCTCCATGAATGGTATGGTCTTAAGACTAGGTAAATGGGTTCCACACCAACTATCGGATGCGAACAAGGATCAACGTCGCACAATCTGCAGTTCACTGTTAACTAAACTAAGAAATGATCCATTTCATAGCGGGATTGTAACTGGAGATGAGAAGTGGATTATTTATTTCAATCCCCATCGCTCCAGACAGTAGCTCTCTGTAAATCAACCACCAGTTCCAACCCCTAAACCCACGTTAACGCTACAAAAGGTCCTACTGTGCGTTTGGTGGAATTTCAATCACGCAGTTGGATTGGAAAGTCTTACCTCATCCCCCGTATTCACCAGATATCGCCCTATCCGATTATATTTTTTTCAGATCTCTACATCATACACTAAGAAATAAAAATGTCCGATTATTTGATGATGTTCGATGTCACCTTGAACATTATTTTGCATCCCAGCCAGCGCAGTTCTACAAAAGCGGAATCGAAAATTTGTAGAAAAGATGGCAAAGTGTCTTAGATAATGATGGCGATTATATCTTAGATTGATAAATAAAACATTTTTTGAAAACTTAAAATTTGTATCTTATTGCAAATAACTGATTACTTATGATATTTGGCTTAAACTGCTTCAACAGGGGAATGTTCATTTGTATGCGTTTTTGGTCCTGAGTGAGCATGCACGGCACACAACACACGACTTTTTCATGTCCACAGCCTCTGCTATCGTTGCAACCTTAATTCGACGGTCGTCTAGCACCATTTGGAGAATTCTTCCGATGTTATCGGTAGTGGTTGTAGTTTTTGGCCGTCCTGAACGTTCATTGCTGGGCAAGCTCGTGCGGTCACGTTTAAATTCAGCTGTCCAAAATTTCACTGTGGCAAATGATGGTGCAAAGTTTCCCTAAACCGTGTAGATCTCGGCTTTAATTTGCGCAGGCGCGTTGCCTTTCAAATGCAAGAATTTTATTACGGCTCGACATTCGATTTTTTCCATTTGTACAGAAACATTAACATCGATTAACATAAACGACTGTGAAATAACTGACCGTCCAACATGACCGAAATTTTCAAAAGTATCATTTGAATATTTTTAACGAGTAGGGCCATCTTCATGTTGAGGCTTCAAACTTTTCCGACTACCCTCATATATCTTCACAGATTTCCAGTAATTGCAGAAACAAGTAGTGTATAGCAATAAAAAAAATATGGGTATTTACCTATGACATATGTAACAGGATCTATCTTTATGTACAGGGCAACCGGTACCTCCACCAATTCCGTATACATATTGATTACTTTTGGACGAATGCTCGGCAAAATAAATACCAGCCCCAAACATTCCTCCAATGTAAGCGTGTCTTTCATCGAAACCTTTTTGTACAATTGCATTGATAAATGGAGATCCATGAAATAACATCCTTTCGTTATTCTGATTACTGTTCTCTTCTGCAACTTCCTGTCTCCTGTGCGTATATCTTTCCCATAGTTTCCTATTTTGCACCTTTTGTATCTAAAAAAAATATACAAGAAAACAATTAAAAACAATTTCGAAAATCCCTAATTGTTAGAAACATACTCTAACAATATTATATCTTGAGAATATGCCTCCAGCATGTCCATTATCTCTGTGCTCTCTTATACTATTCTGCATTTCCTCTTCGACTGCAATAAACTCCTTATCATCAGCAAGAAGATCTACTAGAAGGGTTCCAGGATTGGAAGGCGTGGACCACAACCCGCCACAACTTGCCATAAGCCGTTCCATACCCTTTATCAACTTATGCCTGAAGCCGTAAGCAGTGATTCCGACCTGTTTCAAGTCTTCGTGGCCCATTTCGGCTAATATATCTAAGGTTATTTGTTCACGTTCGAAAATCTCGAAAAGATGTTCCAGATTAAGGCTAAAATAGGTAATTTTGGATTATTATGGATAAGTAACAGCTTTCTATTTTTATTGAAGGCTTCCACAAAAAACAACTTAACAGAATACAAAATAAATTCTATTTAACATCAAAACTTACTTGGCTAAGAAACTGGCAACGCTCATTCCAACGTTTTGCATTCCAGATTCCAATTTAACCGTGCCATTCGAACAACAACCTTCTGGAACTGGCAGTGATAGACTATTGCGACTAGATACCGGCACGGAGAGTGTCATGGAAGCCCCAGACGGCATGATAACGGTTTCCGTGTTAAGCGGAAGCAGTGTTGGGCTCGGTGTTTGGGCTAACACGATCGAAGGCGGCCTGGATGACGGTGCGGCAGTGGTCGGAACCGCCTGTTGCGACGCCATGGCGTCCTGTAAAAGGCAACGGACGTCATCTGCGGAGGCCAGGTCCATCGGAACTTGGCCCTCTTGGTTTTTAAGGAAAGGATCGGCTCCATGGGCAAGCTAATATAAAGAAATTATAAATGTCTATGTTGTTCCCACTTTTAAAATATCTCACTTACAAGTAAGGCACATAATTGCGTTCTTCCTTTCTGTGCTGCTTCGTGCAGTGGCGTGAAACCCCATTTATCCGTGGCATTGACTACAGTATTGAATTTAATTAATAAGGCGGCGATGTCCAAGTGGCCGTAACTGGAAGCGTTGTGAAGCGGAATTAAGCCTCCTTTATCTTGAGCATTGACATCTGCCCCATGGTCCAGAAGGAATTCTGCCACTTCTACATTGTTATATCCGGCTAGAAAGAGATAACATTTAATTAAAACAGCATCTTCTACTTCTAATATAATAATAATAATTTTCATTCATGTCATACAGAAAGTTTCAACCATACAATACTTCTATGCTACTATGCAATGTTCAAATAGGTTAAATGAATGAGTAAAGGAATAAAAGAATTAATCTACAGAAGCTGAAGCTTGTACATAGATAATTAATTATAATTAGAATACATTTTTTTATGTATTTAGATTCAGTACGTGCGTTTCAGTCATTTCTTTCTCATTCTTTTTTTAATGCATTTATATTTCCTATTATTTTAAATTCAGATGGTAAGCAATCGTATAGTTTAGGTCCTAGGTACCTCTGTAATATCGTTTTTATGTAATACCGGTTTCTTTGTTATAGATTGTTTATGTCTTATGTCACATAAATGTTCATTATATTAAAGAGCTACATAATCAACACGTAAGCATATAATTACCTTATGTCAAACAAACCACTTTCTAAATTAGTAGTGTATCAGATGGATAAGAACGATTTTTCTTAAGGATTATTTTCAAGATTCACTTTTCTGTTGTTTCTAATGATACAATACAGCTATCGTATGCACCACCCCACTGTTATTTAAAATTTAAAAATATATTTATATTTAAATCCTAAATACTTAATGTAATCTGCTTCTATTATATTTGTCTCATCTTTTCTCATATCTTGTCCTTTTTATGTTTAATGTAAGGTGATTATAATCTAACCATTCTTTAATCTGACGAAAATCCACCTCAACTTCCTTTTTTAAACATGCCCAAGAGTCATCCGGATAGAAGATTGAAAGTATCATCCGCAAAAGTCGTAATGCTGCCCACTGTATCATATTTACATATATTGAATAAAATCGGTCCTAGAACCGTACCTTGGGGTACTCCACATCCGATTTGTCTACTATCACTGGATATTTCACAAAAGTTTCCTAATGCGTGGGTTAAAACTGCCGGGATGACGACCAAGGTTTCAGAAAAATGTAACTCTTTTAAATTTCACCAATATTTCGCTTTTATTTTCAGGCTTCACCAGGGTTATAATAGCGTTAAAATAAATAGACCAAACTTTGAACTTTTAACGATGTTCCTCTTATAAGCTGTGACTGATGAATCTACTGTTTCCTATTGGTCATGACTAACTTGGATAAGTTGGTTGATATTTTAAAAAACTACATTCTCATTATTGGATACTCTTTTTTTTTGGAAGAAAATTGTGTTACAGTACACATTTTCCAAAATATCTTGAAATGTATCCATTTTAGAAGCGTAATGAATGACATTTGTTGTTATTTTGTAAAAGCAATTTGATAAGAAAGAGAAAAATAGGCAGTTGTATCAAAAAAAAGTTTTGACGCATTCTCCATTTGAAAGTTTAATCGTAATTGTCGGACACGCTGTATAATTTTGTACCCTCTAAGATCAACAATTCTGCAAAATTACAATTTTCCAAGTTAAACACAGTGTTAAAAATTCACGTGCACTCACTCATGTCGAAAAATTAAAAAAAAAAAATTTAATATTTCAAATGTGGTTATAAATAGCAACATAGTTTTATCAAGTAAACCTTAAAATTGAACTAGGAATTCAAAAATGTAAAGCAAAGTTGGCATCTACTTCCGGTATAACCGTAAGTTTTGAGTAATTGAAAATATTCTAGCTGAATAGTACAAGTAAGCTTTAGTATATTACGAAGTTTTCAGAAATTTCCAATGTATACTCTTTCATACATCGATCGATGTAGTTCCTTGCATTACGCATGCACATTTATGATTTTTAGCTCGAGTTGGTACTATTTTCAAAACAAATCTGATTAAAAAATTAAGCTGTTCATCCTGAATAAGCTCTAAGCTACTTTTGAATGACAAATATACCAATTAAACGCGCAATAATCAAGTTTATTTAATTTTACTTATACAAATTACCTGCTAAATGCAATGGAGTTGAATTTCTACCTTGTGCATCTCTACAATTAATATTGTCTGGTGTGACTAGCCTCTGTACGCGCAACAGATTTCCTTTCTTTGCAGCATCCAACAGTGCTGCATTCCCTCTCAGTAGATCAGCGACATCTTGATCGCCATCTCGAACTAAATCCAATGGCGTAGCTCCATCGCGGTTCTTTTTACTTGGATCAGCTCCATGCTATTTGTTTTTAATAAGCATTAACAGAATTTAAAACATCGTCGTAGTGGTTGTCGGGTTCCGCCGTGGCCTGATGTTTGTGAAAATAGTTAGTCGGTCACTAAGTTCTGTCAAAACTTTTATCATTATACTAAATAAAACAGAAAAGAAAATAAGAATGTTTTATTGATTAAATATACCAATATAGTATTTTCAATTACATATTTAAAAATTATTCAAAATGATCCCCTCGTTTCGTAATACAGGCGCTTAATCTGCGAGGCCAGTCATCAATCGCATTACGCACCATTTCCATGTCTACCTAAGCCACTGCCTTCTTAACAGATGCTTTTAGCGAGTCCAAATTTCTACGGCGTTTAACGGAGACTTTCTTCTCCAAAACTTGCCTCGGGACTAGAAGATGGCCAATCTTCATGTCTGATAAAGTCGATGTTATTCGCCTGTCACCCACACTGAGTGCTTTTGGCCTTGTGAGCAGGCGCAGAGTCCTGTTGGAAGACCCAATTCTGGTTTTTGAATAAGCTTTGCCTTAGAGGTTGTACTATCTTTCCCAGGACCGTATCTTGATAGACTTGGGCACTGGATTTCACTCCTTTTCCACAGAAATGAATTTCAGTTGGTCCGAAATAAAATAGCTCTAACCAAACCATTACTGAGGATGGGTTTTGAACACGGGGAGCGACCACACCTGCCTCTTCACTATTGGAGGCATACACTCGATCATTTTGCCGATTAAATTGTTTTTCAACAGTGAAGATTTTCTCGTGGGAAAGTAGGATACGGAGGTGGTCGATGTTAGCGTACCGCTTTAGTAAGACTCGGCATCTTTGAAGCCTTAAACCTTTCAGACGAGCATTGAGCAAGTGACAGCTTTTTCTTCTGAAAGCACAAAGCTTAAAGTCTACATTCAGGATGTTTTTGAGTGTGCTTTCAGTTACAACCATCTGTAACGACAATAGTTTCTGTTTTCGGAGAGGATTTCGTTTGATGCGAGCCTTGACAGCTTAATAACACCCGGAGTGCGGACTGATCGAGGACGGCCAGATCTTTCCTTGTCATCGACACAGCTAGTTTCATTGTATCTTTCAATGGCACGATAAACAAACCTTTTCGTAATTTCCAAGTTTTTCAGATTGAAAATTGTACGAGGGCGATTCGTAGAGTAAGTTCCGTTTCCCCTTAGTAAGCAGAGGAGTGGGGATATCGCCACGATCGCACAGCTGCGGTGTAGTCTGCTTCAATGTGAGTCTGGCAGTGCTAGTGAGAGAATCGTTCGGACATTCTTTTGTGCTATTTTGGTCGGTTAAAATGGCCGCTGCAATTAAAAATCCTGCCGACTGTGAACTGCGTGCAGTTATCTGATTTCTGTGTGAAAAGAACATGAAAGCTGCCGAGATTCATCGTGAACTTTGTTCCATTTGTCACGAGTGAAAGAATGGTTAGAAGATGGTGCCGTACGTTTCGAGAAGGACGAACTCATGTCCATGATGAAGAACGGAGTGGAAGACCAACTGTTGTGACGGACGAACTTTTGGGTAATGTAGAAGAAGAAATTCGTGAAAATCGGCGATTCACAATTACAGAACAGGGTGCCTTTTTTCCTCAAATTTCAGTTTTGTACGAGGTTGTTACTGAACTTTTAAGTTACCACAAATTTTGTGCACGGTGGGTGCCAAAACTTCTTGCCGAAGACCATAAAACAAAGAGAACTTTTCTGACACGCTACGATGTTGATGGTGGAGATTTCCTCAGGCATATCGTAACAGGTTTCAGACAGTCAATGCAGTGGGGTCGCTCTAACTCGCCTATGAGGAAACCTTTAAAGTGCCGTCATTTTCTGCGAGAAAAGTCATGGTCACTGTCTTTTGGGACAACGAAGGCGTAGACTTTATAGGACGAGGGACCACAATAAACGCTGAAGTGTACTGTGAAACTTTGAAGAAGCTCAGAAGAGCAATTCAGAACAAGCGACGTGGATTATTGAGTTCGAGCATCGTTTTTCTTGATGACAACGCCCGCCCGCATACCGCAGCTCGCACGGTAGGCCTACTGGACAGTTTTAAGTGGGAAGCGTTTGAGCATCCTCCCTACAGCCCTGATTTGACTCCTAGCGACTACCATCTCTTCCCTAACATGAAAGCTTAGATCATAACGGTTTGAGAGCGACGAAGGACACTGTTACAGCATGGCTTAATTCACAGGCGGCAAAGTTCTATAAGAGGGTTCATCGCTATGACAAATGTCTCAATCTTAATGGCAACTATGTAGAAAAATAGCTGAAAGTAGTAGCTTTAAGGTGTATATAATAAGAGCCTCTTCATGTATTGGAAACGGAACTTCCTTTACGAATCGCCCTCGTACTTTAATGTCCGCAGCGATGTAAAGCAATTATAACGTCACGATCTTCTCTTTGGCTCCATTCCATGTTTATTTATTACCCGTTCGCAACAATTTTAGCTCACTTTTGACTCAGAATAAATGACATAACCTCAATTATTCGTTTGTTTTTATCAGTCGCACGCTATGCGTTTGAATTAAAAAAAAACCTTTTGTGACAGAACTTAGTAACCGACTAAGTATAAATCACTTTTGAGATTGCCAATCGCAGCAGTAGACGAAACGTCAGGTATAAACCAACCAACGAATGGCGGAACCCGACAACTGCTACGATGATGAAGGTTGTGAATGTCTGAAATTCCATTAGAATTTAAAATATCACCTTTTTAAACAATTTACCTTAAGTAATAATTTTACAATCTCGTACTTTCCTTTAGCGGCAGCTTCGTGCAATGGAGTAAATTTCCACAGATCCGCAACATTGACGCTAGCTCCATGTTTAACTAGCAATTCCGTCACTTCGTAATGACCATAGGAGCACGCGTTATGCAATGGAACAAGACCACTAAAAACAGAAAAAAGGCAATTAAGCTTAGATAGAAAGTGTTTATAAACGCAGATTTACCCTTTATCTTTGGCATGGACATCTGCTCCTAATTGCAAGAGGAATTCGACAACCGGAACCCTATTGTAGCCTGAAGCGAAATGCAGAGGCGTTGAATGTCTACCATCTAGGTCGCGACAATTAACGATATGAGGATATGAACCTAGGAGTCGTTGTACTTGCTCTAAATCACCCGATTTAGCAGCTTCTAGGAGTTGAGCTTCGACGTCTGCGTTTTCGGGTGGGGGATCTACGAGGACATCTTTTTAAGACTGATATTGTGCCCTTCTATTTTCTAACCGATTAACCAAATTACCTTGCAATATCTTTAAAACGTTTTCGGAAGCGACTTGCGAGGCAGTATAACCAGGTAGAGAGACGATCGAAGTATCGACATTGTACGACAGCAAAATTCTACAAGCCTGAACGTTATCGTCCCTGGCGCATCTATGAAGGGCCGTTTGGCCGAGAGATTCTAACGCGTTCACCTTAGCACCATGTCTTAGAAGTACGTCCATCAAATCGTAATGCGAATTATCGGCAGCCATGTGGAGGGGAGTAAGAAAGTCTTTGTTCTTCTCATTGATATGAGCTCCTTTTCGTATTAACGTTTCCAAAACTTGCTTACGTTTAGGATAGATGGAACTGACGACAGCATGCAAAGCTGTGTCTCCGCCATATGGGTGTTTAAAATTAATGATATCTGGTGTTAAGTATTTTTTTATTTTGGTCGTATCTGCTTGTCGAGCAGCTTCTAATAAACAGTGTCCTTTGTACTCATCTATAAATAAAAGTAATCGATATTGTAATCCATTTCTAGAATGTTAGATTGGAAAATATGAGCAAGAAATGTAAGGGATGCAAAAGTGTAGAATTTTGTATCTACAATCTACAGGGTGTTAAGACCTAGGCCGAAATGGCTTCATGAAATTGAAGATCTAATCAGAGCAGAAAGCGCAAAATAGGAAGAAAAGGTGCACAATAGAGATCACATATGTAGGAAGATTTAAGGATATGGAGATGGGCATTGATCCACCCTGGAGATAGTTGCTAATTTCACAGTTATAAATGGGAAAATCAGTATTTTTGGAACGCTCGACAACCCTGTATATCGAGCGATCCAAAAAGACTGTCCCAATCTTACCTAACTTTTCTTTATTTAGGTTCAAATCAACAGTCTAAAATCGTCATTAAAAATTGCCCGATTAAATAATAATTTACTGTTTCATTTTAAAACTAAATCCGGCGTACCCGATGGGTCACTCTTTATATAATAAAAAGAAAATATAATAAAAAATATATTTTTTTCCGAAAATAATTTGCATCATCCCTGAAACTATGTAATATACTTCAAATTATTTCTAAAAAAGAATTTATATCTGTTATAGTTTCCAAGATATTTACAAAAATTTTAAAATCCTGCAAAATTTTGGAGAGGTTTGTAGTCCAAAATCGAGCGATTCAGCCCCTTAAAAAAATGTGTTGTTTAGAAATGACTATACACGGTTATTTTTATGAAAATTGTTAACAGTTTTATGGTAACTTCACGTCAAACGTCTGAATTCCTTGGGTGCACGTCATGGCTGATTTCGAATGGCAGTTGACAAGTGGGTCTGCACTTATCAAACAACAATGAACACACTTCGACACGTGATTTAGAGGCAGCTTCATGCAACGGAGTAAAAGCCCATAAATCGTTTGCGTTAACATTAGCACCGTGTTTTATTAACATTTCTGTTACTTCAAAATGTCCGTATGAGCAAGCATTATGGAGAGGAACTAAACCACTACAAAGAAAATAAACATTATGCCAACGTTTTAAAGTGTCTATATGATGTTTACCCTTTGTCTTTTGCGTGAACATCAGCTCCATGCTGTAAAAGAAGCTGAACAACTCTGTTTCGATTATAACCAGCAGCTAAATGTAACGGTGTTGAACGTCTTCCATCACTAGCATGGCAATTAACATTTAAAGGATTTAATAACGCTAACAGTCTTTCTTCTGAGCCTGATCGTGCTGCTTCTAATA
This sequence comes from Dynastes maya, assembly GCA_029619315.2. Lineage (NCBI taxonomy): Eukaryota > Metazoa > Arthropoda > Insecta > Coleoptera > Scarabaeidae > Dynastes > Dynastes maya. Next base: position 51,564,356 of record JAROYE020000004.1, on the reverse strand, counting down.
GTTCATCTTTACGATATTCCCCTGTCAGTACAGGTCTAGTTGACGAATCTGCTAGTTCCAATGCAGTTTTTCCCTCTGTATTTCTTATATTGACATCAGCTCCATGTTGTAATAAAGCTAAATTTAATAAACAAGTTAATAGCAAGGAAAGAACAATTCAATATCTTACACTACCTATACAGACATCAATTTTCCCTTTAATTGCAGCTTCATGTAAAGGAGTGTAATTCCAATTATCTCTTGTATTTGGATTTGCTCCAGCTTCTAGTAATAAACGTACAACATCTGCATGCCCAAAAGAACAAGCATTGTGCAATGGATGTAAGCCACCATCATCACGTGCTTGAATAGAAGCTCCAGCAGACAATAAAAATTCAACTATGTCGCGACGACCATATCCTGAATTTCATATTTATATCTTTTCAAACGAAAATTAATTCATTTACTTTATCTACCTGCAGCAAAATGTAAAGGTGTTGACTTTCTTCCTGCAGTGTCTCTTGCATTAACTGTTTGTGGTGTAACAAGTTTCCTAACTTTAGCGATATCTCCGGTTTTGCATGCCTCAAAAAGCTCTCTAAGCGGATCGTTTGCGTTTGGTAAGGACTCCATTGAAGCTGTTAAAATTGCACGCCTATTTGCCATAATTAATAAGGCATAACACTACTTAACATTTTCATCCTTTCATAATTATACCCTAAACAAATAAAACGTCTAAATTTACACGATATAGTTGTATTAATGAATTGAATTACAAATAATTATACCGTAATGATTAACCGTTATGGTTGATTTTATAATAAAAAAACAATGAGGTAATAGGAATAACTTAGAAATATTTCATAACTAATTCTTCAGACTTGACAACTCTCAGGATGCGAGATCTGTGAACCATTACAAATAAAAATGCGTTCACAAATAAATCAAAATAGACAAATTAGAAATTTGCGATGCGAACATTTTATTAACAAGTTTGAATAATTTTTAAATTTCGGCTCAAGTTTCTTTATTACTTTATAAGTAGAACACGATATAAATAGCATAAGTATAAAACGATCTTTATTCCTCTACAAATAGTTTAGAAATAGTTGAACACACCTTACGCACCTTTACGATTATTACAGAAGTTAGTAACATATTAAAATTGTTAAATACAAATTCCAATTACTTCATATTAAAATGATAAAAAAATAAAGTTCAATACTAGAATAATGTTATAGGAAGAATAATACCGAATTGTTTTGAAATTTTTTACATTTGACATTAAAAAAAATTATTAAATTCCCTACAAATAATACGTGACAAGCGTGACAACTGTCAACAAAAATTTTAAAATTTATAGCAGGTCATAATTTTAAGTCTACTTTTAATTTGGATCAGAATTCTTAAGTTTATATGGAAATGGAAGAAAATAACGATGATGATTTGAATTATAATTTAGATATTAATATCAATCTTTCTCATCAAAGACAACTGTTGGAAAGTTTAAAGAGTAAATATAAAGTAGATAATAAACCATCAACTTTAAGGAGCAAAAGTGCTAAAAACAGTAACTTATTTAATAAGTTTTGCTTAAACTGAGTTATACTATTGCATTATTTTTATTATAGGTCAACGAAGTGTAGTTTCAAATTCCGCTAGCATTTCTCAATCAAGTTCAAGTAGCAGTATAAAGCTAAGTGTTTTGATTATTTAAGATTTTGCAGAAATTATATTTTAGGCCAACAAAGTAGTGAAAGTATCAAAATAAATAGTGGCAATAAAAAATCAACAAAAACTTCCATTAAAACTAAGGCATCACTTTTCGAAGTAAATATCTTGAATATATGTATGTACTGTAGAGAATTATTTAAAAAATTTTTTTTTTATAGAATGTCACTGTGATAATTGATTTTAAATTATTAGAAAACTACGGTGAACAATTCTTAAATGAATTAGATACCTTAGAAATTAAATACGAATTAAACAATCAAGTTTATTCTAATTTAGTTACATGGTATTGTATAGACGATGAATTAAACGATGATAGCCGTAGAGAGTTTGAAACTGTACTTTTAATTTTAAATTGGAAAGATGTTGTAGATTATGTTAACTCCAGTTCATTCATACAATACATTGGCTCATTATCTGAAGTATTAACAGGAAAGAAAATCACTCTAGGGTTATATGGGTTTGGAAACTATTTTAAGTAAAAGATACTGAATGTGGAAAATTAATTTTTTACTAATTTTGCGCTACAGGTATTGGAAAACACATAAACAATCGAGTAAACAAGGAAAGAATGCCGATAAGAACAGTTCAGACTATAAAAATTCGGTTAAAATTAGCAGACATGAACTAGAATATGTGCTAACAGAATTAGAATTAAAATATTCTTGTTGCCATCGATTCTTGGAAACTATACAAGATCTTTCACAAGTTATTTGTCAGTATACGAAGTCTATAGCTCAACTACCTGAAAAGTAAGTAACAATTAGAGATATAAATGCTCGTTATTCGCTAAGATCCGAAGTAACGATTACCGATGGAAAAAAGCGGGGAACTGGAGAACGCACAAGGACAACGCTTCGATTTCCTCGTGTATCTTTTTGTCAAGTGCAATGTACGCGAAGTGTAACAGAAATACACGAAGGAATCGAAGCCTTGTATTTGGCGTCCCATTTACGTCACTACCATCCACCACTGGAAAAAAGTATTTGCGTTTCGGTTTGCGTAGCTTTTTTCACCTAGTCGGTTCCTTTTCATCCTGCCGGACAAACTACGTTCGCTGGTGGCTGCTGAGGCAGGCGCTTTGTTACGTGGCGCGGGCAATTGATTCAACAAGCTGCGAGACGTTCGGTAATTACAGGTAATTTTTCATGTTCGAGTTCCTTACGTTCCTTGGTGTTCCGACGATAATTCGCGTGACGATTCTGGAGCCGAGAGTTGACCCAGATAACAAAAAGCTGCTGCGCCCTGTAGGTGATCTTGGAGCGCATTAAAAACAAGTACATGTGTCTCTTCTGTCCGAGATCTAATTGATGCATTGAGCTTGCCCTGTCCATGATATTGTTCAACCACAGAATTGGAAGACTTGACAACCGCAACGTGTCCGCGAGAGAGTGCCTTTTTTCGTGAATCGAAGAGCTACGGTTTTAATTGGGTTGATTATCAGCCTCTACTTGTCGCACCAGTCACTAAAGAAGTCAATACTCCTCTGCATAGTCCTAATTGCATAATTTTCATTCTTGGGGGTGGTGTAGATCGCCGTTATTTGCATAAAGAGCGCACCGGACTCCCTGCGACTCCGTGATATGAGACAGGTACATTGGCAGTTAAGTCTTCCGCTCCAATGACAAATCACCACTCACCCTTACTACAAACATTCGATTAGAGAGGTATGACCCAATCCTGGCAACCAGGTACCTATTCGCCTTCAAATAAAGTAGCTTTAAGATCAGCCCATTATGTCAAACAATAATGTTATGCTTCCAATGTATCTACAGCGTGTCCACCTAGTGCGTGGATGGAAGAAAGTCCTTTCTTGGGCAATTTAGAGAAAAACTTTTCAAATAAAAAATATTCGGAAATAAATGCTGTACAATATAAAATTATATTCAAGTATACAAGGTGTTCTGTTTCCGCTGCGCACGAAACAAGTTTTGTTTTTTAAATAGAACAATACCTCTCTTCAATTCATGGCGACTTTCATCAATATTCCCTATACCTACCTACCTTTTTAAGATAATTGAGATAATTTGAGATTTTTTTATATCAACCGGATTCTACAAGATGGCCATAAGATATCTTTGCCAAGTTTGATTCGTTGTTTCAATTTTTTTTAAATGGAACAACTGTATACCTTTACATAACATAATAGAGAAGCTCTTCTAGAATCTTGTGCGTCTTTCTTTAATAAATTGAATATGGAGCTAGGCAAATAAGCTTTTCGTTTAAAAATCTAGGTAAATTTTAGTAATACACACGTGTTCCATTTAAAAACCTAAACTTGCATCGTGGGCGGCGGAAACCGAACATCCTTGAATATGGAAGTAACAAGTATCGAAAAGTAACAAAATTTTACATCCCTAATCGCAATAAAGGTTCATGTGATGTTACTGCAAACCACAATATCTTTCTACTTTCAGATTACAAAAGAATAAAAAGTATAAAAATATAGATTTTTGTTTAGTCAAAGATAACCGGGATTGCGTTCTTATTGATAAAAATGGAAACGGTTCCAGAAGATTATGGCAGCAGCAATTGACCACCTTTGATTTAGTCCGTCTGGAAACTGCAGAAGCGATTTTATCAAAATATCCAACACCAACACAGTTATTTGAAGTATGTATTTAAGTTTAATTCTTATTTTGTTATATTTTGAAAAGTGGAAACATGATTGCAGAACAAAACTACGCTCATTTCGTTTGTTCCGTTTAAATGGTTAGCCGTTATCGGGTTGGCCTTCTGTATATCAATTCTTTCATAATCAATTCATTTTTATGTGAGAGATATTTTTTTGTTTTAGGCATATAGAAATTGTTCTAAAGCAGATGGCCCAAAATTACTTGAAGATATTCCAATACGACGTGCTGCAGGACCATTAACTACCTCACGAAGAATAGGACCTGAATTAAGCAATAAGGTTTATAACTTTTTTAAGGCTACTGATGGCAATACAGTTGTTTGATATAAGATTACAAAATAGTTTTATCTGAATATTTTTTAAGTTAAATAAGTGCTAATTTTGCTTTAATATATTATATTAACACAAAAAAAAAGTTATTGATATCCAAGTCCAAAATATTAGTGATTTTCCTTATTTTAAACTAATAATAATAATGTTCCAACTTAACTTTGTATCGTACAAGTATCAATTACTATACGGTACATCGTAACAAGCAAGAACCGTTTGTACTGACATGCGCAATGTGTATCTGTACCAATAGAAAACATTCACATTGCATGTTACATCTTTGTCTACCCTTTTCTTTCTGTGACGATACACAATCGATTCCAAAAAGTGTTCCAACATCTACGACACCATTTACTGATTCACAAACGATGTATACCTGACGCACGCGCAATAATCGATGTGTGAACTGGTACGCGTGCCGTACAGAAATCGGTAATTAGAACGAACCTAATAGTTAACATAAAAGTTTTTCCGGGCCTATACAGCTATGTGATTAATGATTATTAGTGTACTCAACATTCTTGAGAGAACCCGTATTATCGATAGTATTCAAATTCTAAGTAATTCGCTGTGGTGGATGTTTAGTAAACATTATTGACAAAGACATTTGTAATGACATGTAAATGAGAATTATTTCTGTTATTCCCTAGAAATATGCAAGTTGAATCATTGAAAATTAGTCGCGTGTAGTGATACTAGATAATATGTGATCTGTTTGGTCTAACAAGAGAATGATTTGCAAAACGCATGTTTGCTCTATTGAGTAGTGTTGTGGTGCCTCCAAAACTCGGCTAAAAGAGAAAATCATGAAAAAGTGGATTTCGATTTTGGTTGAGTTATGTTGCAACTTAATGGCTATTATGCCGAAAAGGATAAAAACTGTTATAAAAGCACGCGGTGGATTCACAAAATATCGCTATATCGCTATCCCCTCCTCGCTCTCTCGCCGTACATGCGAGAGAGCGTGGAGAGGATTGAGTGGAATCCGATGCGGGTCGTGCTAGTACACTTCGAACAATGTCAGGATGTAGGCCTACTGTGTGAAGAGCACACGAAATAATTTGAAGTCATAGTCGCCTGGAAATGAGAGTTTCGCATATTTATTTTGTTGTTGCTACGAAGCTTAGACGAAATTAATAAGAAATTCTAACGACGAAAATAAAAACAGATTCTGATGAAATAAAATAAAAGCAAAATAAATACTCTAGAAATTCTCTCCAAGATCGTCCGCACATACTGCAGTCTACGTCGTAACTAACCACATCGGTAACCTTGAGCCATCGACTGCCGCTAACCCCTCCGCTTGAGAGCGAGGAAAGGATAGCGATATAGCTAATTTCATATTTTCCCAATCGGTATATGAATACAGCTGTATTTGGACCTGTTCTACGTACTATCAAACTATCATTTTCAACCAAAATGCGCGGTTCAAATTCGGCATAGTAACATCCTAACGAAGCGTAGAGTTTAGATGGCTACAGCAGATACGTCTTGTTCGCCGTAGACTCTGCCACTCTTTTAAGTACCATATTAATAGATTTACGAGGGGGAAGTACTCATACTGGGAGATAAAATATTGAAATTGTACGAGTTCTCATACGAACACGTTAGAATGATATAACGTTTGAATTCCCGTGTGAAGTAAGGGGATCTCGTGATATGAATTGTGATTTTTCTACTGTAATAGTGAGGGTTGCGAGATAAGATGCAGGTAGAGTTAAATTGAATTTGGTGGCCAGTTTCCAATCTACTCAGCCAGCGCGCACCCGACTACACGCAATAACCGCGTACAACGCTCGTGTTTAATAACACGAGTGCTGACCGAGCACTTTGTTTCACCGATGTATACTCTACCGCACGAACATGGAATCTGGTAAACACCAGGGGCTTCCAGATGATTGCGATCTTTGATGGGAAAGTAGTTTGAATTTGAAATTGGGCATGAAGGTTTTTATGTTGGTCCAAAAGAGAATCTTGCTGATGCGATCGGTGACACCTTAAATGAGGGGGAGATACGCTTGCGTACGGAAATTGGGGTTAGCTGGGGGGAGTTGCTGTTGAGAACGATTGGTGTAGCGGTTAATGGCACTTTGAATAATTATTGCGGATCAGTTTCGGTGATGTGGTTCAGTTCTTGCGGAAGCGAATAGGCTTGATATGGGAATGGCCCTTTGGATAAGAGAATTGAACACCGTGATTTTAGGCTCGATGATGGTGTGGGAGGCCACCGAGATATCTATCCGTGTGCTGGGTTTTCAGTAAACGGAATGTCCACCTTCAGGAAGCCGGTGTATAACATCTGGGAAAGGAAGGCAACCGTCCGATTCGATCTCTATGGTGAACCGCTTGGAACCATATTGGGAATTCGGAAACGATAGGAAATTGTTTAGATTCGTGTCCATGAAGCCAGATGACAAAGGTGTTATCAACGTACCTGTACCAACACTTTGGCTTTAGGCTGTGAGATAATAGGGCTTCGACCAGGTCACCCAGTTGTTGGTCATTGGAAATGAGGACCTCCCTAAGAATGGATACTGTATCTGGTATCAGCGGTTTCAGATGGAAGATTGACAAGAGCAGTAAGGATAAGTCTAGGCGTATGGGCAATAATAACGTACTTTGGAGAGGTCGACTTGGAAAGGTTTACGATAGTATGCAACATGACTCTAGAATTCTGGGACGGATTAGGGAAACGAATTTTCAGGTTTGTCGTACGGTAAGTGAACAGGTTTACTACGTACGTAAAAGTCAAAGAGCCGAAGATTCATGATAGCATTCAAAACTTAACGGTTTATTCGTTATTACTTGTTTCATAAATTTTATAAAGTATAAAATAGTGCATATGTATAAAGTAAAAACTGTATAAATTATACAAATTGCTTTTGATTTAGTGCATATGGGGGGTGTGCAATTAAAGTTCTGCACGCGGTCTAGGACCGATCCTGTTTGTAGGATTAGGATTTGTAAGGATATGTTAATAAAGGGAGCAAAATAAAAACACATATCGTATAAAGACATCGTTTTTAATATTAAAAACAATCAAGAACGTCAGTTGGTATATGTAAATTGCACTCATAAATACGAATCGTTAAAATTATTTTTGATTTACCGTTTTTTTCTTTTTTTTATATAATTTATCATTTGTCCGACGCAGCGGTGTTGTTTATTACAATATTTAATATATATATAGTAAAATCGCGTCCCCTACGTAAAATTACGGCTTTTTCTTTTTGTTGTTGATGTCAAAAAGGTGTGAAAAAAATACAACCATCAGAAAAAATGTATACTTTTTTTTTCCTTTGACAAAGAATGATATACAAATGTACTATGTTTTTGTTTTCACATACACTCAATCAAAACCGTTCACACAACCATCGTATCTTGTTTTCCCCCTTTCACGAAAGAACCCTTAATCTCGTTTGTTTTTTTTTTGTTTGCGTGTTTTTCCTCCCTCGTTTTTATCGCATCTTCTTCTTTTTCAAAACAACCCATTTACACACATATAATCAAGCATCTATATGTGTTTATAAATTTGCCATTAGTATAATAATTAAATTGATTATTTACGCAACGAAAGCATACTAATAATCCGGCGTTAATAGCTTTCTGAATACACTCTGTAATTTCAATGTATTTTTTTTTCTTACTTTCTATACAAAGTACTCGGGAATCTATTGGAACAGTTAAAGCATATTACGTTATATTATACATGAACATGTACATAATTATACTATTTATATATTTATATATATATAGAGGTTCGACCATTGTGAGCTTTTATTAAAAGAGCATAGAGAACCATGAAGAAGAGAGAATTCTTTTTTTCCTGTTTTGAAGAAAGTTTATATTATAATTGATTTTGTTTGTAACCTGTTGACAAAAATTATTTGATTAGTCTACGTAAATTTTAATGCAAATTCAACTATGTCATAATTAATAGAACACCTGTATATGATTCCCGTGCGAAAAGCTGTTAGATATTGGCTTTTTTAAATAGCAAAATATTAAATAAGGTAAACTTTTGAATTTTCACATTCTGAGCACGTACTTCCTACCTTGAATGTAGTATTGCGCTGAGAATTAAATTCAAATGGTACTGAAAACGCAATAAGTGATCTACAATTAATAATAAAAATGAATTGGTTTGCCAAGGTTAAATTAGAGTACTTTCTTTTCTAATTTTAATGATAAAAATCCATATGAGCTACAAATTCCCTATTCGAACAATTCTCCATACGCACCCATCAAAAGCTCATTGCATCGAAGCTTCGTATATTACATAACAATGATGATACACTAGTAATGGGATGATTTTTTTTTGTATATTCGTACTATTATATAGAAAAAGTTTCTTGCATCTTAGTATTTAAAAAGTAACAATGGATGATTATGTGTGATAATTAATAATTAAACTTACGTTTAAAGATTGGGAAGGCACTTCTAACCGTTCCAATAGGTTGTCGATTACCTCCTCATTTACTTATACTTTTAGAAATCTTTTGTAATATCGGTTTCCCATACTTTTTTTTTCTCTTGTTTTGTTTCCTCAGAAAATTAATTTGAGAAAAATGATTACACTAATTCTACATTTAAATTAATGTGTTATAAATAACAATACTATTTATAATATATTAAATCGTAGTAATCGTAGTCCAATTGATTTTCGCACTATTTAAAAACACTTTGGCTTTAGAATCGTTTTTTTTTTTATTTTTTTTTGAGATACACCATACTATTCAATGGCACTATTTAGATTTTTTTAAATTTCCTTTATTTAATTTATTTTATTTACTTCATCAACAGAGCAGTGTCACTAAGCTAAGCGTACGGATCTCACACCAACAAATGTTCTTCGTATGCGTGTGTGTCTCCTATTTAATTTTTTTTGCATGTCCGTGGCATCCTTTCTCCTAGTCCGAAGAAGAATAATCCATTTTTTTTGTGGTTACGGGTTGTCGAATTCTACTTTATTTCTTTCTTTCTCATTTTGCTTTAGTTAGTAGGTTGATGTTGCTGTTGTTGTTTCGATTTTTTTTTGTATTCATCGAAGAAATTAGAATAACATCACAATTTTATCCTTGGATTTATTATAATAGTGAATTGATCGCACACAAATCAAAAAATAATAGTTTTTCTACACCAAATTGTATTCCCTTAAATTAGATTGTAGTATTGTATCCTTCACAGCGGCAAAGACGAATTTTATATTTTCCGTATCTGTAAATTCGAGAATGCAAAAAATATTTTTACTTTCTTTCTTTTTTTAACTGCGATACATGTATTTTAGAGATTACCTTTCATTATAAACACCAATGAAGTTCTTTAATGTTAGCCAATATATACTGTGTTACCAGATAAGTAAAAAAAGGTTTTTATTATGTATTTATGAAAAAAAAAAAAATTCATAGAAAAGCTTCTGCCTGTTCTAAAATTCACAAATAAAAAAAAAACTATTAATATTTTGCTAATATTTAGTTGTATAAATCATAATACCACAGTATAGTGTTATACAGTAGTTTCAACAGAGACATTTTTTTGACCCATTTTTCTCAACGCATGCTGCTTACAAATCTGGATGCGCAAAGAAATTTTTGTGTTTACAGTAACAGCTATCACGTCGCTGATCATAACTAATTGAGAAAAGCAAATGTGAGGTTGTGTTAGGTCTATTGTATGGAGGACATAGGAATATGTCCTAAGAAATTGAGAAAAGGAAGGGAGTTATGTGTTGTGGAAGAAATTATAGAATAAGTAAAAATATTTTTATTCAAAACACCTCCTGTGACACCCATCCGGCAACACAATATTATGAATGTATTTTCTTATTATAGGTACACTACCGCTCATAAGTATTTGGGCACCCCTAGATTTTGAATTTTTGCGTACAAAGAATGTATTTAGGACATACATTATTGTACAATAATTAGGAAGATTCACTTAAATTCATTAAATAATATCGGTCTATTTACTTCTTTTATCTGTACGAAGGGTAATACTGTCATAATAGCGCAGGTAATAGCAGGAAAAATGTAACAGTTGGTAATTTTACTATGAATCATAAAGCCATTTGAAGTAATACTTTTAAATTACGGTCAGTTATCGTTTCATGCTGGTAGCGACAACATCTCTTAACGAATAATGTTTATAATTTCGTTTAAAATTTTAAAATATGCCGAAAAGGAAAGAAATTAGTGTTGAAACGCGTGCTCTGATAGTAGCACAACATAACTTAGGCATAAGCAATCGTCAAATTGCTGGAAAATTACATTTAAATCCATCTACTGTTGATCATAACATAAAAAAATATAGTGAAAGTGGCAGTTTTCTAAATAAAGTAAGAAGTGGTAGACAAAGGGCGACAACATCAGCTAAAGACATTGCAATCGTGATGTCCAGCAAGCGAAATAGAAGAAAAACAACTCCAGAAATCGCTGCAGATATCAATGCCGTACTTCCGTAGCCGATTAGCGTATCCACTTTCGCTGACGAATTGCGACGCGAAAGCCCTTGTTTCGCCAAATTAATAAGAAAAAGAAGTTGCAATGGACACGAGAACATCGAAATTGGACGGTAGAAGATTAGAGCAAGGTATTGTGGACCGACGAATCCAAATTCGAGATTTTCGGTTCGCGAAGGCGAGTGTTTGTACGAAGATCTGTAGGTGAACGTGCACTAGAGCAATGCACAGTCTCTACCGTCAAACACGGCGGATTTGAATCCTATCGAGTTATTATAGGAAGAATTCGATCGGGAAGTAAGAAAAGCCGCTTGAACTTCAGCAGATGATATGGGGAACAAACTACAGGCAGCATGGGCTCGAATAACTCCGGAAACATTGTTAAAATTAATTGCAAGAACGCTCAGATCATGCGACGCAATCATCAAAAGTAAAGGAGGAGACGAATCTAAAATTGAGGTCAAATAAATAATTTTAATTGTTGCATATTTTTGTATACTTAAATACCAAATACATATTTTAATATTTCCATTAACATTTAATGATTTACCCTGAAATTTGAGGTACCCAAATACTTTTGAGCGGTAGTGTATGTAGATAATTTTATTCTTATATAAGGTTAAATAAATTAAAAGCCTTTTGAATTTATGTCTTTGATAAATATCAAGGAATACAGATTTGGTTGTTACGATATAGAAACAGTTTGAAATAATCTCTAAAATGATGTATCACAATTAAATAAAACTTAATATATAATATACATAGAAACATGCAAATATCATTTGGAAGCTAAAAATTATACTTCAAATATTCTTAGGCTCCAATTTATATTTATATACACTAAAATAAACTACAAATGACAACAAAAAAAACAATATACATTGAATTAAACAGGACCTTTATTTCATGCACTATTTACAACAGTATATTAGTCACAGTAAAATCATGCACTAGAAACATGGTTACACAAAGAAATGTCAATCGCGATGCACTTTGATAACCGTCTCCAAGAAACAAAGTGTATAAACTACGTTAATTACTGTTAACGCAGTTTCTGTATACAGAGTTTAAGCAAGATTGAATTCTTTCAAAGCGCTCTGCATTATAGTATCCTTGACGGCACAGAACACTAACTTAATATTTTCAGTGTCTGTACATCGAAAAAGGAAAAGAAGAGAGCAAGTAGATTCCACATATCCCAAAAAAGAAAGCATGTAAAAATTTACAAAACGATCACATATAGAACACGTTAGAATGTTAGATTTACTATACATCTTACACTGTCACCCATAAAAAGTGGGACGTAATAAAAATGTTTAATGCATTTTTGTAATGATTGGAGATGACATTAGAATAACGGAATATCCGAACTTTTATGAGCAACAGTGTATATCTACAAAAGCATAGATTTAAAAGAAGCATATTACAAAAGATAATATAAAATATTCTTAATTAGAATGATCAATAAAATTATATACAACATTTTTTTAATTTGATTGTTTTATTGACCATTGTGTAATTAGTCTTACTTACAGAAATTCAAAGCATCCCACTAAAACATACATGCAAATATTAAAATTCCGTTAGGGAAGTATTAAAATGTTACAACCATGCACGAAAGCTAAGCTGTCATCTCTCTCTAAATTAATACTACTTATACCTGTAGCACATGTGAAATGAGAATAAATTATTTTCTCACTGTCGGGATTTAGGTCTACGAACATTCTTAAAATAAACTCTCTAGCTGTGATGGCATCTCTTTGAGGACCTATGGAAAAGTAACAAGAACTATACTTCTACATTTAGGCAAGATACAGTATACGTATCTTTTTATTTTTCATATTTGTTTTAGATTGTTTTATTGACTTTTATGATCAACTGAATGAAAGTATAAACTTTAAGTTGTATGACAGACGTAATGGAAGGTCAGGGTCATTCTTTATAGTGTAGGTAAAAGCTATTTTAGTTACTACAAAAATATAATGATATTTAAAAAGTAAATATATAATGTTTTAATCAATGGCGTTTACAGTTAAGCTTAATTAAAATTATGCAATGTTTAGTACAAGTCAACTAATATTTACGAAGATAGCTAATGCCTAAAATATAAAGAGACACTCTGTATGTAGTTTGTATAACAGTAGTATGAGCTTAAGTGCAATATTCTGTACACAAATGTCCCAAAACTTGACAAAATCATTCTAACGGATGACACCACTCGCCTGAATAAAATTACTTATATAATTTTTACAATAAATTATTTTACAATACCTACTTTTTGAGAATTCCATGTATAATTGTGGCGAATATTCAATAAAAGCATCTATGGCGTATTGACTATGTGTTGTCACTACAGCTGTGAATCTTTAGCCAGCAAACACACTCATATTCTGAATTAATTTCGGCTTCAAGCGAGGTAAGTCGTTACTTCCGATATTAAACAAGGCTTAACAGCTCTGATGTCAGGAGGCTGTGACATATATTGTCTTAGGTGAACGATCAGCCATAAACGCTTTTATACGTTCCGACAGTCTCTGCGTTTTGAATTGGTTTATCCAAATTATATTGGTTTTATTTAAAAAAATACTGTGTAGTGATATTTCCGTACTTAGTTGCTGATACCTACAATGTTTTTCTAGTGTTGTATAAGCGATAAAACCTTTTCTGAAACGATAAAAACGGGATAACGTAAAAACTGTGGCGTCTGCTGTTTTGCATGTTTTTCAAGGATCGGTGAAACTATAACTGCAAGTTTAAAAAATACTAGGCTTAAAAAAGATGCTATAAATAAATAAATAAATAATTTTATATTCTTATATTTAACAAAATTATTTTTGAACACGAAGAGATGTTTTTAAATGGAAAAATTATTGTGGGAAATGTAATCATAGATTGGGTAAAACACCACGTAATAGGAAATTAAAGACCCTGGTTAAATAGCCTGTCTGTAAATTTTCTCGTGAATTTGACAAATTTCGAAAAATTGCATTCTGTATATTTCAACTAGTTGTCAATACATGTCATTAAATAATATACTTGCATTAATATCCCAATACTCTTTCCGAAACGTGCTCGGTACTGTTGGTTTTACTGAACTCGTATTCCAATAATCGAATGGGCTCAGTGACGACTGCATCCTTTTAACGAAGGCTTAAACTTAAGAATGCAAAAAAAACGACTCTTACCGCTTAGGCAAATATCTGAGGCCTTAAAATATCGGCGGTAATGGGTAAGTACAAATGTGTATAAATAAACACTATATGACCATGGCTTACTAAATTTGTTAAACAACTATGCAAACTTAGCACTAATTAACTCGTGTAAAATCCTTGAAATAATAATTGATGAAAAGCTAACTTGGGTTAATCATATTAATATATCGTGTATAGAACTCACGGGTGTGTGTGTTACGTGTTGGCACAAATTACGGAAAGCGTGTAGCATTGACGTAGTAAAAGTGTTTTATTACGGTAATGTATAATCATGTATGAAATACGACATACTTTGGTGGGGAGTGGGCCCTGCGTCAGCGAGAGCAATAAGAGTAGAACTCGGTTTGAATTTGAGTATCCCGTAGGGACCATTTTAGGAGAAATAAATTATTGACCTTGTATGACATATACAGGCTGATTCATTTTCGACCCTCATTATGAGAATCACGCTTGTTGAAGATAGAGGATAGATTTAAATTTGGCAACGTTGCTAAATGTTGTGTTTCTTACGAACTCAAAGAGAAAATGGACCTGTAACAAATGACGTTAGAGATTAAAAAAAAGGAAAATCCTCATTTTATTCTTTTACCTCTAGCAACTTTATTTGGCCTTGTAGAAAAAAACTAAAAACTCATTCTCAATGCCTTTGATTTTCTATCTAATGGTGTACTAGAAATTTTTATATGACGTTTCGGTTCTTTCTGGCCATTATCAACTTTCTTATTTCTTTTCGGCGCCATATTGGATTTTGACACCGTCAGAAAGCTTTTTCTGACTGCGTTTTCTTCAAAACGAATAGAAAAACAATTTTTAGTGTTTGAAAGATACAGTATTTTATTTTGAATGTAAATAAATTATATTTCTTTTGAAAAAGATTTGAATTTTTAGTCAAAAACCCAACGCAATCCCTAACCAACAGCTATATTAAAATTTTAATGTATTTATTTGAGGTTTTGAATTAAAAAAAAATTGATTAAATTGAATTTTCTCGTTTATTTGGCCAAACAGTAAATTTTAGTACCTGCACACTGACGTTCTTCAGAGAATTGAAGTACTTTGGTGTCCGTTCTTAATATTTTGGGCTCGAAGCGGCCCCCGATTCAAAATCAAAAATTTCGACATTTATATTTACTTTAATTTACAAAAAGTTTCCTTTTTAGTTTACGTGTGATAGAAAAGATCAATCATTGTTTGCGTTTAGGGAACTCCATTCTTAAGTTGCAACGCAAATTAACACATGTTTAATTCTGATGGCATTTAATTATTGCAGATTCCCTAAATGTAATCAAGTGACACAATCGTAATATCAATAATGATTGTACCGATGTACTAGTTGCTAATTTCTAACAAAGAATCGCGGTTACGACGGAAGCACCTACACTACGTAATTTCTCAATTACTATGAAACTTGTGCGAATATTTTCTTCAAAATGGGTTTCTATTTACAGGGTAACATTATTCGTTAGAACGACTTCGTCAAGTTTTGGGACACCTTGTACAATTAAAATAATAAAAGATTATATTGAAGAAATGACTAGTAGATGTATTGTCATCTCTTTTTTAATTTACAAACTCATCTTTAAAAAATTAATAGGAAATTAAAAAAAATGAACCAATGGAATACCAGGAATCTTTATAGTGGAGCTATAAGCAATTTTACTACCTTACGTGAGTTCCAAAATTAATGTACCAATTTTAAATTTGTACATTCTAGCCTATCAATTTTAATACAGCAAAAAACTAAAGCGAATCATATGCGCTTTTATGCAAAATACTCTATTTTCTGTTGTTTTACAATGAATATACGAGGGACGTTCAGTAATTAACGAGACAAACATTAGCGGGAAAACTACTAAATATTATTAGATTAAACTTTCTGTGGGTCAAGTTGGTAACCTTGGGGACAAATTAAGCTAGCTGTTCGAAAGAAATAAAAGCAAATATAACCTCTTTTATTCATTTCAAAATGTCGGCTCCTTTCGAAACGTGTACGGTGGAAGAGTCTAGTGATAATTTTTTTTTATCCGACGCTCCGGATGACCGGTTGGAATGTCGACCGATGCGTTACAAAGTCATATAAATGACCTTATTCTCGATGACAGGCGTATAAAAATCGTGACAATAGCTGATTTGTGTAATGTTAGGGTTGGCACTGTGTATTCAATCACTCATTACAAGCTGAATTATCGCAAAATGTGTTCGAGATGGATTCCAAGACAGTTGACTCAAGTCCATAAAGACACTCGTGTTCGCATTTGTTCTAAACTGAAACGACGGTTTTTAAAGGAAGGTAATGACTTTCTAGACCGTGTTATAACCTGCGATGAAACGTGGATTCACCACCATGAACCTGAAACCACACCTTTGGATAACAAAAATCTTAACACTGAACGTTGCTTTTCCACCGTACACGTTTCGAGGGGAGCCGACATTTTGAAATGAACAAAAGAGGTTATGTTTGCTTTTATTTCTTTCAAACAGCTGGCTTAATTTGTCCTCAAGGTTGCCAACTTGCCCCACAAAAAGTTTCGTCTAATAATATTCAGTAGTTTTCCCGCTAATGCAGTTTGTCTCGTTAATTACTGAACGTCCCTCGTATGTTTTTCTTATTCAACTCGCTTTAGTTCCTTTCAATGAGAATACTTCCATCTGTAATTGAGATGAACATTACTTGTTGAAAGTATTTCCATTTTATATGCACTTTAAGATGATACATGTAACCTGTAGCAGTTGTAAAATGCGAGTAACAACTGCGCTCTGGGTCTGGATTTTCTCGCAAATATAATTTTAAGACATATTCTCTTGCTGCGACGTGGTCTTGTTTAGGACCTTTCGCAAAAATAGATGGAAATTGTATTATTGCATTGTCTTGCTTAATTACATAGAATAATTGATTTTTCATTTAACTTACCATCATATTCTGGAAAATAGTCTACTAAATGCGAATACATTATTTTTTCTTCCAGTAGATCCTTTTTGTTTAAAAACAGGATAACAGAAGACTGCGTGAACCACGGGTACGTTATGATAGTCTTAAATAGTGCTTTCGATTCTTCCATACGATTCTGAAGTTGAAAAAGAAAAGAACATCGTTAGTAAAAGTGCTTTCATAACAACATAATCTTATAACTGCAATGAGTTCATCATATCAAGAAGATTGTTCTATAGAGTTATTCAAAAGTAAGTATACTCAGTTTGAAAGGGTTCTATCTTTTGTAAACATATAGGGAAGAAAATGTCTAGCTATAAGAAAAAGCGTACATGCGACGATGGTAAACGCGAGTGGGAATCGCAAGCGGAGGGGTTAGCGGCAGTCGACGGCTCACGACGGTTACCGATGTGGTTAATTACGAGGTAGACTGCGTTATGTGCGGACGATCTTAGTAAGAATATCTAGAGTATTTATTTTTCTTTTCTTTTATTCCATCAGAATCTGTTTTTATTTTCGTCTTTAGAACAACTTATTAGTTTCGTCTAAGCTTCGTAGCAACAACAAAATAAATATGCCAAATTCTAATTTCCAGGCGACCAAGACTTCAAATTATTACGCGCGTTCTTGCACACAGTAGATATACATCCCAACGTCGTTAGAAGCGTACAAAGTACTAACATGCGACCCGTATCGAATCGTTCGGATTCCATTTAATCCCCTCCTCGCTCTCTCGCCGTACATACATAGCTAATTTCTCATTTTCCCAATGTATATTAACACCTTGATTCCATATAGGTATCATTATGGTTTAAAGGGTTTGGTTTCTTTTCTATATGTAGTTGTTTAATTTTAGCTATATCGCTATATCAGCGTATATGTACATATATATACGCTGGCTATATGTACGCTGATATAGCGATATAGCTAATTTCACATTTTCCCAATCGGTATGAGGCGGTGTTAGTGCCAATGCTCATTTATGGAAGTGAATTATGGGTCTTAAGTAAACAATTAAAAAGTAAAATTACGGCGTGTGAAATGAGGATCTTAAGAAAAATTGCGGGGGTGATTTGAATGGACAAAGTGAGAAGTGACAAAATAAGAAAAGATTTAATAGTGAAAAAATTGAAACTCATCAACTAAGGTGGTTCGGACATGTGGTAAGAATGGACGATAATAAGATGGTGAAAGTGAAATGGGAAACAGAGGCAGGAGAAAAGGAAAGAAGAGGCAGACCGAGAAGAACGTGGAATGACGAAATAACTGACATACTAAGAAGGAAATGAATGGACTGGACTCAAGCAAAACAAGAAGCTAAGGATAGGAATAAATGGAGAAGAACAATAACCTCTACACCCACGGTAGAAGAGGTCCAGGATAAGTAGTAGTTCTTTACGTACAATTGTATGGTGTTTTTATTTCTGTACAATCTAAAAATTTGTTAGTTACGGCCATTTAAAACTGTGAAGCTTAATTAATATATTTTGGTTTCCGTCGGTGAATTATGAAAATCTATAATTTTCCTTGGAAAATGTCCACGGTGGGGAATCGAACCCCACATCTCTTGCCGGTTGGGCATGGTAACCACTGCACCACGAGGACCTATGTGAGGAACGTTCACACTTTAATACCTAGTTGTTATTTTATCCACAAATATATCGTAATATTTCGACAGACAATGTTTAATTTTACATGCCAAGTACACTGATTTCAATTAATATGTTTTGGCTACCGTCGGGGAATTATGAAAATCTATAATTTTCCTTGGAATCCTCGATGTAATTAATTACTGAAAAGTGAAACTTACTTTTGAATAACCCTATATATTGCTTCTTTTGGCTGCGTAAATTTTAAAAATGCACAGGATATCCCGTAATTCATGGAAAAAGTAAAAGAGTGTGATGAAGAAGGCTGTTTACCACAAAATAAGCATCATGGTGAAAACTTTTTATCCTTTTTGAAACCATAAAGGCAGCCTTTTTAAGTTTTTATACTCCAACAAATAACATCAGTTGTCTAAACTGAGTAGGCTTCAAAATTCTTTGAATATACGCTTGACAAGTTTAAAAAAAGGATCCACGATACTAAACAAATTAACCTGCCAATTGGTTTTAATTTGCCTATTTGAAACACATGGAAGAAAATCACAAGCATTTGCGACGCAACTTCTTCCCTGTTATATGACAACAGGGAAGAAGTTGCGTCAATGATTATGAATATAGATAAATGATTTTCAATTTTCGCTATTTTAGGAGAATCCTCAAAATTCAAATTTGAAAAGTGGCAGCAATTAGTGACGTCATTCACTTACTAGCAGGACCCTCTTCCCTTGCTTTACAAATATTTAAATTTCGCTGACTATTTAAGTTGGTGGTTCCAGTAGTACATTTTTTATTACCGGAATTACCAATTGCATAAGAAACTTTTACAATTGATAAACGGAATCGATAAATTGAAATACAATTCGCAATGTGCCATAGGCAATGACAACAATTAATGAATTATGCAACTTACCTCGTTTTCAGATTCGAAAAGAATTTGGTCATATTCACTTAACGCTACCAAAAATATAATGGATGTTACGTTTTCAAAACAATGAATCCATTTTCTTCTTTCCGACCTTTGTCCACCGACGTCTACCATTCTAAAAAACGTCATAAAATACGATTAGTAGAAATTTATCCTTTTGGAGCATCAACGATAAGTTTAATAAGATATTGTAAACAATGACAAAAGCTACATTAATAGTAACATACGCTAACCAAAGTATATACCGCATGCAAACCCCAATAATAGTTTAGTGAATAGTGAAGTGTGAGATAGGAAAAGTTATTCAAAATACACGTAAAATTGTAACAGCCGAATACGCATGCGAAACTAAAATTCAAATGTATAAAACAGTATGTATAAAGCGTGAATCAATCGATTTAAGAAGAATTTAATTAGGATATAAATCAAACAAAACGATGCACCACAGAGACCAACAAATAAAGCGAAAGCAATGTACTGCTTGAAGTTAGTTCGTTAATACGTTTGTTCATAGAAAGGCAAACACTACTTTACTAACGAGATATAATTTAGACAACCATAAAGGGGATAGGGTGCATTAAACACAGAAGTTGTCAAGACAATGAACATGTAGATGTTTGAAAATATTTACGAGACGACAAATAAAATTAATAGACTCCTATTTTAGATGGTACATGCAGTTGTCAAATCAACTGCCTTACCATATAAAACACATCGCTATTAATTTGACGAAAGACAACAATTTGAAGAAGGGGTCGGTCATCCTATTTAAAAAGTCGGGTCGCTCTTAGAAGAACACAAATATCGAGCACATACGTCAGAAGAAGCATTTCAGGACAAGTCACAGATAAACGAAAGAAAAAATTCAAAAAACTATCACAATAATTCGACACAATCAATACAAAATAGTAAAACAAGAAACAAACACGAAATTCGTAATATGTATAGAAAAAACAAAGCGCTTGAAGATGCAAACATGATTCTTCTTATAAAACAGTTCATGACATATAAGAAAAACATATTTCGTACTGTGTTATATTGTAGCAACAATTATGAATATGAATATGAGTAAACACAATATTCACGGCGCACTCCGCACCACACAAATTATTAATTAACTCGGGAAGGCCTTTTCGAAGACACGTGGGTTATCATCATCAAGCCAAGTACCGATTTGTGTGGTGCGGAGTGTGCCGTGAATATTGTGTTTGCCATACTACCCCACAGTCCTTGCTATCATTAATGAACATGAGTGTTTTTTTTTTTTTAATTCGAAACTACATAAGAATGTATTTGCGTGATTTTCATTTGAGATCCTCTTCCATTTAAACTGTAATCATGTGACTGAAACTTTCATCAATTGTATTTTGTGCAAAAATTCTTAAAAGATCTCAAATCATTCACCAGAATATTCTCAACATGGTAGAAAATTGTATTGTAATCAACAAAAGCGGAAAAGAACTAAAACATGTTTATCTATGGATTGAGAAACATCAGATATAATTTTCTGTCCATTTCGAATTCTTTTCTGTTAATTTTTGTAAAAACTTGGACTTAAGATGCAGATATAATCTCACTTTTGTTATTGCATAAATGCAATATAATATTTAGTTTTTATTTAGTATTTTTTTTTTATTATTTTGAGCCTCTTTGATTCTGTCTCAGAACTGTTTTAAATTTATTATTATACACTCATAGACAAAATTATCGCATATCTTTAAATTTGTTTACATTATAGTTATTACCAACATATGTATTTGTAGGTTTTTTGTCATAAGCCATTTCACTATATATTTTTTAAATAAAATGTATTAAAAAATGTAGACTACGTTACCGAAATGATTGTGCTGATGGAAAGAGAAAGAAATTCAAATTCGTTATGTTGCTCACGCGAGTTCATAGTGTTTTTGCTTTGGTATTGTGACTTAGTTGTCAGTTTAAAGTTTTAAAGTTGTATAGATTATTTTGTGAAAAACAATTCTCTACGTTATTATGGTCCAGCGATCCAATTACAATCAGCAGGCAAGCCTCTTTATAATGTAGGTCTTAGGAAAAAATAAAATGCACCAATCAACTGTATCACGGATAGTAAAAAGGCACAGGGAGACTGGTACTTTTAACAGGAGGATTGGCCAAGGTCGACACAGATGTACAACAGCAAGGGAAGACCGTTTTCTCCAGATGACATCCTTAAGAAATCGTAGTGCAACTGCTTCTGAACTAAGAAGCGACTTATTGCAAGCCACTGGAACAAATATTAGTTGGACGACAGTCACAAGAAGGTGGTTTAACAGCTAGACGTCCTGCGAAAGTTCCATTATTGCTTCCACGCCATATAGCAGGAAGAAGGAATTTTGCTTTAGAACATTTAAACTGGGATGCTAATGAATGGGGCAGGATATTGTTTTGCGATGAAACTAGAATTCAACTTTTTAAGTCAGATGGACGTAATTTAATCTATAGACGTAGAAACGAACGCTTTGCCTCATGTACTTTAGTAACAAAACATAAATTTTGGAGGCGGTTCAATAATGTTTTGGGCAGGTATATGTTTAGAAGGACGCATAGAGCTGGTTGAAGTTAGTCAACGAATGACAGGTGATTGGTACATTCGAAACATCCTTCAAGAACACCTCGTTCCATATGCAGGCTTAATCGGCTTTGACATAAATGCATTATTGAATAAATAGGCAAATGTAGAGATTGTAGAGATTAAATTAAGAATAACAGAAAATAGCAATGTTATATTGATTCATACGAATATGCAATAATTTTGTCTATAAGTGTATTTTGATTTTGATTCAATATTCCAGTCTTACTTTGATGATAAAAACCAGTTACTGTTTTCTATTACTTCTATATTTTAATTCCCATCACAATTTAATACCAGCAATCGTCAATGTCCAGAAATATTGAGTAAGTTGGTTTTGTTAGTGACATATATAAGGCAAATAAACACATTTTATTCTGAAAAAATTGTTATAGTGACTTGTCAAGATTTTTATTGATTGGTACATGTCACTTAATAAAATATATGTACACTTATGGACAAAAAAGTAAATACAGCGATGAATTTTGTTGAAAAAGATATTCATATATTTAGTGCCTTACAAGTAGCGCCACCTATGTCAGAGAGATATTAGGAGTGCCTTGAACGTTTCGTAACTTGACTTATCGTTATGCTATTTTTCCCATGTGGAAGTACTTTATACTACATTTAATTTGCAAATAGCCAAAGTCAAAAGTGTAGTTGGTTTCTGGTTGGATTTCAAGAAATTTCGGTAAGGTGTAATGCAAACCGTTCATGTACATATAAAATCTGTCAACTTTCTAACATTCTTTAGTCGAATGAGTCGAATTAGACATGAAATTCAACACTTACAAAATGACATATGTATTGGATCACACAAACAATATACTGCTTTTTAGGAATGGTCTGCAATGCATTGAAAGATAAGAGTCGTAAAGAAAACTGAAAATGTCCACAGCTAGATCAACTAGTTGTGTGTTTGTAAAAAAAATTCATTTTACCAGGGTGGTCTGAAAAGTTTCGAGCTTAACACAGACACAAATATTTTTGTTGTCAAATTCAGTTTTATTTCTCAACATAGTCTTCTTGTATGCTCTCATCTCTCTAATCTGACCAAATAGTAGTTGGCATCTTGTTTTGCAAAATAAGCGTTCACGAAGGCCTCCTCATTCGATGAAAATCTCTGTCCTCTGAACGAAATTTTTAGCCTAGGAAACAGTAAAAAGCCGCTGGGGGCCAGATCTGGTGAATAGGGTGTATGGTCTATCAATGGGGACATTAATTCGCGAATGTTTGACTTGCGACCACTGAAGTGTGAGAGGGTACGTCGTCTTGGTGGAACAAAACTGTATCTTTCTTCAAATGCGGCCGTTTTCCCGCAATTTCTGTCTTCAGGTTATTAAATAATCAAGCGTAGTATGGCCCCGGTATTGTTTTTCTTTTTTCAAGATAGTTGATTAACACAAATCCATGACTATCCCAAAAAACAACCAGCATCACTTTCCCGGCCGAATTTTTCAGAACAAATTCACCTTTCACAGTCCACTGCTTCGACTGTGCTTTCAGGAATGTAGTAGTGTATCCAAATTTCATCTACAGTTATTAATCGACGTCAAAACTCCGACTTATTTCGCTTAAATTGACCCAACAGGGCTTTGGAAATGTTCATTTGAATGCGTCTTTGATCCTGAGCGAGCAACCGCGGTACCCAAATATTCAGTCTATTTATGACAAACACAGTATTTCGAGATGCCTACAGCCTCGGCTATCTGTCTAAGCTTAATTCGATGGTCGTCTAGCACCATTTGATGTACTTTTCCAATGTTATCAGTAATGGTTGCAGTTTTTGACGATCCTGAACGTTCATCGTCAACTAAGCTAGTATGACTACGTTTACATTCAACTGCCTAAAATTTAGCTGTGGTACAGAGTCCCAGTAAATAGTGCCCATCTCAACTTTGATTTGCGCAGGCGTATTGCCTTTCAAACGTCGACTGACACAAACGACTGTTAAACAACAACTGAGCGTCCAACATGGCTGAACTCTTCAAAAGTATCTTTCAATGCATACGTAATTATATTACCAAAATATTTTTGACGGGTAACGCCATCTTCATGTTGAGGCTTGAAACTTTTCAGACTACTCTAGTACAGTAGATTACGGGCTAGTCAGCCTGTTTATATACAACGCAGGCTTTGCTTTATACAGAGACAATTACAATAAAGGGAATTTGAAGACCTTGGAGAATATGCTACCGTTTGCAAAACAAAACATGTGCTTTAAACAACGTCCAAATACGTCCCACCACATCCCTTTTTGTAGCGCTTGGCTCTATTAATTACTAATTGTTACAAAAAGAAAACAGTGAACGCTTAATAAAGTTAATGCTGAATTGCTGGAATACAATCATTATATTATTAATTATGTATTTACAGTAAACATATTTGCATTTATTATTTTTTTGCCTATCGTAATTCAAGATCAAAAAGCGATTTCTTTCAGGAGTATGTTTCTAGCAAAGCATTGAAAGCTGTGAAAATATTTATTTTCACAAAATATAAAATTGTATTTATTTGTTTGTCCACAAGTGTATATAAAGTTTAGCCAGCAGTTTTTGGCAGGTATCTTTAGTGTTGAATAAAATTCAATATTTTTTAATGTTTCTTATAACGAAAGTTCATGAATAGAGTACGTTTCATGTAGAGAAATGTGGTTACCTTTCGGTGCTTGTACTTGATCATAACATTCAATATTTGTACCCATTACTTTATACTCGGTACCCCAATACTCATTCGTAGCGCAATTGTTTTAACTGCTGACATCACTGTTTTCTTGGACAAATTATTATAGGTAGTTCAAGATGAGTTAACACTGCACAAAACTTGAAATTTGCGTTATATTCAAATCATTAGAAAGATCATATTTCATTGGTTCAAGTGTGAGACATGAATAATTCTATTACCTGTTATAAATACGTTGTTAAACTTTAATTATAAATTTATTAAATGCGAGATGTAAGGGTTCATTAAGTAATAAAAGAGACAGACAACGGAATTTTAAAAAGACCAAGAAAATCATCAAATAAGCAACCTACGAAGGCATGCGTTGATTGTTTTGAGGAATACATAATAAGAGACACTAATTACAAGTTTCATACAACTCATAAAGCTCTTCCTACTATGAAAGGAGTTTGTAATGCAATTGTGGATGATGATAGGGTGGACTTTCAAGGAAGTTTATCTTCCTTCCGGAAAGTAGTTACAAAAATAGGGTTCAAATGGTGTCGAGCCATAGATGATCAGAGAATGTTCATTGAGAAACTTGAAATAAGAACGTTAAGGTACAGATAAAAATGCATATGTATCATTATCAAAATATTCATAAAGTATATCTATTTCAGATACAATTATTTGAAGCAACTATAAATTTACAGAAGAGCAGATCGGACTGTAATTTATTTAGATGAGACATACATTAACGCAAGTCATACTACATCAAAAAAATGGCGCGATAATACGAATAATGACGTAAAGTGTCCTACTGGTAAAGGACGTAAGCTTGTCATTTTACATGCTGGTGGAAGTCAGGGTTCTGTACCTAATGCGATGTTAATATTTAAATAAATTTTATAAGTTTTAAAAAATGGGCTGAGGAAAAGCTACCTAATTTACCAAACAATAGTGTAGTAGTCATGGACAATGCAGCTTATCACAATATGCAGAACGAACAACAGCCGACATTAAGCTGGAAAAAAGCAGACAAGATGGCATGGTTAAATGCTCGAGGCATACATTGTGATACAGCTGCTCCAAAAATAGATCTTGATGACCAGATAAAGCCGTTGAAAATGAATAAGCGGTACATAATTGATAGTATTTTTGTGGGCCATGTTCATCTTGTTTTACGTCTTCCGCCTTATCACCCGAACTTAACCCTATTGAAAATGTTTGGAGAATATTGAAAAACAAGGTGACATCACAGAACAGTTTCAATTTTGACAATGTAAAAAAGTTAGCCGCGGAAGCTTTTGCAAATTTTCCAACGGAAGTCTGGACCAACACATGTCGACATGTTGAAGCAATAGATCAGTAGCATTGCGTAAATTAGTCTATAACGGATGAGTTGTGTGAATCATTGATTATTGAACTGGGTGATGACACATCAGAAGATGACGATGAGGAGAAGGATGATAGAAATCCATTATTATTGATACCATTTTGTATTTTTTGTTTTTTTTTTTATATATGTAGACATTTATACCATGTAATATATTTAAACCATCAGTAATAAATCTACATGTATTAAAATGATTATTATTTCAAACTAAATACATGATATATGTATAACTACTTTATTATTTCAAGAGAAGAAAACACATGAAATAGAAATCAAGAAAACCTTTGGTTCCTATACAGAGATTAAGAAGTGTTAATGTTTTTAAAACAGTTTTTAGTACATCAAATAAATGTTAGATGTAAAATTATTAACAAAGCCATGAACCAGAGAACATCTTTTTATTCGCACATCCTACCCTATCAAGCTACAAAATGTTTAAAAATATTAATTACAAATGTTCTAAAATAAAACTGCAGCAAAGGTCACAATAAACGTCATGTTTAAATTTTTTTTTAATATACTAATATATTGAATATTTGTTTTTGCTGCAATACCCAAATATTTCAGGCAGAAGTAGTTTTATGAGTTCAAGCTAAAAGTTTACAAGCATATTTTGACAATGACAGTTACCAATGAGCAATTTTATGGAAACTTTTTCTGCTACGTTAGTACATTTGTAAAATTTGAATTTTTCATTTTGCCGCCGCGCATACCGTCTCAACTCACCTTGCACTATCTATAATTACCGTATTTTTTATTTTAATCTATTAATTTTTATTTTTCAAGCCTATTTATTTTATACGAATTAAATATATTGATCAAAATCTAGTTATTTTTTTCGAAAATTATTGGAAATATGTTTTAATAAGTAATTTTACTTTTTATAATGTTTACAACTTCTATACAATCAATAAAGATATTTAAATCCATAGTTAAACATGTGCTCCATTTTTCAAAATTTTCTTTTCCGCTTATGATGCACACATAAAAATATATAGTCTTGAAAAATTATACAATACAAAAGAAAATAATAAAGTACATAAACCTAATCCCATACCTAAATATAATGGAGTCAAGATCGAAAGGATATTCTATGATCCCCGTAGTGGGAGCTCTAGCGCGAAGAATGTCTTGTTCGGTCGGTAGATAATTGGGATCCTCTATTCTTTCAAGATCAGAAAGATAACTGCAACCAACACAAGCATGCAGCATGCATTCGACACAAAACACATCAGCGATTAAAAATAATTATCAAAGTCCAAAGCCCTTCTCGATAAAAATTGATTCTTTTTTGAAAATATCTCGTGTGCACATGGGAAATTCCATTTCTAACGTAATACAAGAAATAAAAACAGGTACCGTTCGAGTTTAATGCATATTTCTTCGATAGTAACCTTTATCTTAATAAAGTTAATTCTCTTCATGTAAACTAGGCTTTGATAATGGGCGGGAGAACACATACTGCATGTTTGTTGCTATTTATTTAAACAGAAACAACTTTCACATGTGGAAAATAATTATGTAACATTTTAATACAGGGTTTTAAAATAAACTGGTGATTGGGGTATAAATTTATCTCTTATCCAATCGAAACATAAAAATACTTTGCAACAAATTAAAGTATATTCAATATAATAATAATATATGTTTTATTACACACAAAAAAAGGATTACAAACATTGAAAAAAGAAAAAAAAAGGACTGTATATAAATACATTTTCAATAAATATTCCAGTAACCCTTTGCGGTAAACGGCAGAAAGTCAGACGATCTGCACGCGAATGCAACGTCTGTTTTTCATTCCTGCCGCGATGATTACATCTACAAGAAAAAAAAAGCTATGCAGCTATTATGTACCAAAAAGCAAAGCTGATATTTCCATGTGAACATACAGCAGTAAAGAGATGAAAAAAAATTAAATGACATTGTAAATTTAAGTAATTGAATCATGAATCATACGTCTTACATGACATTTAAAAGAAGGAACTGATAATTTTTTTACGAAATCCGGCAAACCATTGTATAGTCGCGCGACGCTAAACGAAAATAATCTTTCAAAAAGAGCGGTTCGATGAGCAGGGGGTGTGATGTAATGGGAAAATCTAATATTAATGCTATGCACATCTCTTCTAAACCTTAACCTGATGAGGAGATATGGCGAAATCTTTGTGGTTAAAATTTCATGATAGAAACAGTATTGGTGCAAGTAGCGACGAGAACGCATATTTAACCAGTCGAGTTCCGCAAGTTTATGTGAAACATGTTCACGCCTTTTTAGACCGTACACAAAACGAATGCAGTAATTTTGAAGTGTTTGTATTCTTTGCACAGTAACACTATCAAGGCAAGGTCCATATACAATGTCGCAATAATTAAAATGCGACAAAACGAGCGCATCAGTTAACCGTTTCCTAGGTAGAATAGAGAGATAATTTCTATGGGAATAGAGATACTTTAAATTGGTATACGCTTTACGGATACACATACCAATGTGACCTTTAAATCTTAAGTTAGAGTCGATTAGGAGCCCAAGGTTTCTAATAGACTTAAAAAAAAGGCAAAAAAGTGTTGTTGACTTATGATCATAAAAAAACGTTATCAAGAGGACCATGTTTTTTCTTTGAATTTTTTACTACATCTAACCTTGCTTAAATCATACCAAGATTGAAACTTCAAATTACGTTTGACATATTTGATTGTAATTATTAAGGTTCGACAAACGCGTGCTATGGCAGAGCCGCCGAGAGGGGATTTAGGTAGTGAATCGACAATGGAAGCGTTGCTTATGTTGCAGTTTTACGCGGCTTACCGGGGCAGTAGTATTTTGTCGCAGTGGACGTCAGGATGTCAATAAAAGATAACAATATATTATTTTTTAATAATACTGTATCTCACGTACCTGCTTTTGCGCGATACGCCTCTGACGTTGCACTCGTTTGTCGTTCTTTAATAATTATGCAATAAAAGAAGAATTTAGCAAATAATTATAGTAAATGTTCAAAGTGATCTCCTTTGGTTGTCTCGGCAGTTGCCGAGCCGCGTCATCGGTGACGTAGACGAACACCGTGTTTCTGAAAGTCGCCGCCAGGGGGTGGGGAATATTGGAATCCAAAGAGAAAACTATTTTTGGCCCTCTCGTAGAAATATCGCAACTAACCTACATCTATCTCTTTCATAATTGGTTTGTAACTAGGGTTTCGTAACTGTGGTTAAAAATGTCGTTCGCCAAGTGCGGCGTTCCTGTTCAGTTTTGCACATTTGTCTGTAGTTTTCAGTGAATTGTAATGGATTTGTTCATTTCATACTCGTTTAGTTCTTTTCTTTGAAGTTTTCTTTTAAAAATCAGTATTTTCAAAGCTGCCTGTACGGACAAATTTAACAATTACAAGTACTACAATTGCAGCAATAGGTACGTTTATTATTCATGGTATTTGTAAATTATGATACTTAAAAATATGTTTATTTCCAGTACTATGATCATAGACTCCAATATAATAGGTTAGTAAGTTTATTAGCCTTCTACAGAAATTCCCAATGCAATATTTTTGCCTTAACGTTGACAATATATTTTCTTTATTGAAAAACGCATTACATCGAAGGACACCCATGCCCCCTATGAATACCGTGTCATATCTAGTCTTGAATTCCGCTAATAAATGTACATAAAAACTTGTGTTTTGTGCTCTAACATTTGTGTTAAATACAGAATTTGACAAAAATTGAAGACAATTTAAAATAAACAGACCGCGTATTCTGCTGATAGTTTCCGGTATGTCTGCGAGAGGCGTCAAAATACGGGTCCACGTCCATGGCAAGAGTTGCCTTTCTAGTATGTTGTTCTATGGTCACCGATAAAAATACATTACGTTTAATAAAACCTTTCAAACTGAGACACTAGTGGTGACAGTCACTTTACGTTTGACCAACTGTACTGATAGATAATAAATAAAAACATTTAGATTTAGATATTAATTAATATGTATTAATAATTAATAACAATTAATGTAAACTAATGTAAAATTTAAACTTCTCAGGAATAAAATTTCCATATGATATTAAATGTATGGGATCTAACTTAATTTTATTTTGCGAATAGAATTGAATGAAAATTAAACAATTTTCAATGACAAAAAGTTTACAGTATTTATTAACTCCAATAATTATATTTCTTTTTAACAAATTATGAAAATTCCTAAAACATTCCCTACACGACAACTATTTGCAAATTTATTTAAATGAAAATGTTTTTAAATTTTTGAATTTATTTTATTTGAAAATTATTTACATTTATTTATTTATTTGGTGAAGTAATGAATGATGTAACTACTCACTGCAGTTCTTCAATTGAAAGTTGTAGTTTGATGTTTCTTTGTGAGAATTTTGCTTCAACGCTGCCTTTTGGATTTGAATTGGGAAATCCAAATATTTTTTTCAAATCTTGATTAATGTTCCAAAATTTTAATAAAGGAGGATGATCCAAATAGATTTACTAAACTTGTTGAAACTTGTTTATCCCTATCTATTTTGTTTTCTAATCTAAATCCGTTTCTTTATGAAATTAAATCAAATAACAAACTTTCTGATTTCAATATCCACTAAACATGCCTTTCAGCTTCCATAGATATGTTGTATGTCGAAATTTTGAGATACGTATAATACCAGTAAGTTGGTAATAACAATTGTGACCTAAGTGCGTGTCCCGTAAGTGACCGCTGCAAACATTAGTGACCATCACCTGTGACCCAATGCGAAAAGGCTCTAAGGTGGAACCAAGTTTCGTCTGAGAAGAAGGATTTGTCATGGATATTATCATTATTCATGTGATTTTCAAACCAATTGCAGTATTGTACTCTCAGTCCGTCATCAATGGGCTTGAGTTCTTGTATAACACGAATTTCATATGTCAAATTAGTTTCCTGTGACAGCTTTCTAATTGACTTTTTTTTATGAAAGATCTATGTGCCTCCTCACATCCGCAACAGCTTCAGCAATTCTTTTCTTGAGCCCACCACTACCGGGTTTGCGACTTACTGCACCAGTTTTGCGAAATTTAGCAACGCAGCGAACAATCTATTGATATAAATCAAGATATGATACTGCAAAATTAATCTATACATAGTTGCATAGAATAAAACCATCCCCCGTTCTGTTGCTTTTGTCCATTACGAAAATACCTGTCAATGAATAAATGTTTGGCGATTTATAGTAAACGTGCTTTAAAATCTATGATACATCAGTAGAGCGGGCCAAGAGAGCCCCGCGCCAGGTTAGAAATGAGTTGGCCGGGCCTATGACGCCTCATATGTATGTATACAGATGAGTCGGCACGGCCTTCAATTTATTGATTTATTGCAACAGTCTCTCGTCAACCCTTTACAGCGTTAGTCGTACTTATTATAGATGAATATAATTTATATATGTAAGTATGTCTAACGTACGCAAGGAAAATAATCGGCCGTTAGCTAGTAAAGTGACTAAATTTATCAGTGAATTTCCGGAGTTAAACTACAATGGAACCAAAATATTGTGTAGAGTTTGTAAAATACCGTTAATGTGCTGGAACAAACGCGACTGTAAAAGACATATTAATAGTGTACAGCACAAAAATAAGAAAAATGGCGTGCCACCTCAAACCCAATTTCAGTTGGATTTACTTTTAATGACAATAATTGGTCGCGTTTTAGCTAAGGTCGACAGTGTTTTAAAAAAGAATTCCGATTACACGAGATTAAGACAAATGTGTGGTGGGGCATCTGCAGATTCCTTAACTAACTCTAAAGATTATTTTAATTATGCCTGTGTTACTTCGGTAGATGTGGACCGGTCTTTCTCGAAATATAAGTACATTTTTTCGTCGCGGCGAACATCCTTCACCGAGGCAAATGTGGAAACATAACTGATGGTGCAACTTTTTCAACAAGCTTCTCCGCTTTATTAAGAAGCTCCGTTTATTTTTTATATTATTATTTATTGTTACGATATTAAGTACAACAGATTTCTGAATAACTACTTTGGTTACTTTTTACAGTTATTACCTTATTACATCACATTTACAACACATACCGTTTTCAAAAAAAAAAAAAATAATGACAATAAAAACACCTCAGCGTGTGCATGTATTCGCTCTATTTACCAAACATTATTATTGCGTCGGCTTCAATTTTTTACTCTGCTGTATTGATTTCAAAATATCACATGTCTGCTGTGAGTCACATATACGCTATTTATAATAAGCGGCCCATGCGTCTGACTCCGATTCTGTTGCGGGGACCGATTTGGCTCGCTCTACACATCAGTAAACATAAAATGTAATTGTCAAACTTGTGCATAAATGTCAAACATAATTTGAAGTTTCAATCTTGAATTTAATTGTCAGATCTTGTAACATATGGATCTCTCGATTACGTTTTTATGATTATATTGTACTTCATCTAAAAACTGTTATTAGTTATTTTTTACATTGCGCTTTACATTGAAAAAGGTGAAGCATGATTAAAATGTGAACATTGTAGGTGTTTTACATAACAAAAAGGCGTTATTGCAGAAATATGAATTAAACTGAACGTGTCAATATAACGAAGACATTTTAAAAGTTATTGTTAATAAAATTGTATCTGTATTATAAAGTATTTAAGAAAAATATTTTGAAAATAGCAAAATGTATCAATTGAAATGATAGATACTAGTCAAAGTTTCTTGATATGATTGTAATTTACTAGAGTTTTATTTAATAAACTCATGTTCAAAATTAACGCTCCGCTCAAATGATTCTACAAAATTGTTTGATATTTGGTAAATTATTTTGTAATATCATCAAGAAACAATTTAACTGGAGATAATTAAACATAGGTTCCTTAATTAATTTCTTTTTTAATGGAAACTTATGGAAAAAAATACAAATTCCACTCAATTACAAATTCGGAAACAAAACGATATTATTAAGAATCAAAAAAAAAAACTATAAACAAAAAAAAAATAGAACGAAAGAATAAAAGTTAATAATGACACCTTTCCCTGGCTCTGATAACTGCTTGGATTCGCCGCTTACTATTAAATTTTGGATTACTTGGGGAACATTATCCCACTCGAAAGGGATTACAAGGTCCTGAATAATGTTCTCTAGGTAATATTCAGCATTCATTGACCTTTGGCGAATAGGGATTAACTCTGTAGGTGTCAAAGTAAATCCCCCCCAGAAAATTCTTGATCCAACGCCAAGGGGCTTGTGTGAGAGCTTGATATCTTTCTCCAGTTCTTCGCTATACTCTTTCGCGACCATATGGGGATTTTAAACTTACTCTAGTCTCGTCTGAAAATAAAACTCGCTTCCAATCTTCAACTGCACGATTTCTAGCAAATCTCAAACGTTGTACTCTGCGTGCTGCGGCAAGTAATGGTCCAACTGCATGCCTCTTCAATCTCATTTCCCTCAGCCTTCTCCTTATAGTTAAAGCAGAAATTTTAACATTTCTGAGGGCCTCAAGTTGGTTACTGAGTTATGTGCTTGTTATTCGCCTTTTTCTGAGAACTTGCAGTTATAAAAAAAGATCATCTTTCGCACTTGTAACTAGTTTCCTATCTTGACCACGTCTTCTAGAGTGCGATTCGGTTCCCCTGAATCTTCTAACCATTCGACTGAATGTTGCATGATTATCGCTCAGCAAGCGACGAATAGGTTCAATAAATCAGCATAGTATTGTCCTGTGATTATCCTTCCCCTCTCTAAATAATCAATCAAAATTATGCCTTGCGAACCTCAAAGTCATCGCCGTAACTTTTCCGGCTGATGGAATCGTCTTCGCCTTCTTTGCTGCACGTTCGCTGGGAAAACCTATTTTGTCGACTGACCTTTGGTTTCTGGCGTGTAGTGGTGTGTCCATGTCTCATCTACAGTCACATAACGCCGCGGAAACTCACTCGTATTGCGCTCGTCAGAAGACGCCTCACCCATCTCGACAGCGGTTTGCTAACACGATATCATGATCTTTATT
The DNA here is from genome assembly GCA_029619315.2 of Dynastes maya. NCBI lineage: Eukaryota > Metazoa > Arthropoda > Insecta > Coleoptera > Scarabaeidae > Dynastes > Dynastes maya. The sequence goes on along the minus strand of JAROYE020000004.1, from coordinate 51,529,913 downwards.
AATCATATAGTTCGTAGTCACCCCAATAGGACGACTTGGCCGCTCCTTATCAAAGACGGATGTTCGGCCACGCTTAAATTGATTAAATCAGTACCTGATGGTAGCCATCGAAGCTGCATGGTCTTTATAAACTACAAACAACTTCTCTTTGATTTTTGCACACGTTTTCCCATCCAAAAAAAGAAATCGAATCACTGAAAACACTACTCGATGAAACTCTCTGAAATTTTGACAGACGTCGATTAAAGAATAGTACTCACAGTCGGTAATGAAGATTTTGACACAAAGCGGTATCTTTTTCCAAACACGTGTACTTCTCATACCATCCTCGTACAATGAAAGAGCTATAATGATTCGAGTTATAGCGAGTTTCGGTTATTCGAGTTAAAGCCCACCCATATTACGGATAATCGGAGTTTTATTGTATACATAGGCTATATACAAACTACTAATAATAGTAATAACCCAAATCTTCAATTCAAGTCAAAAAAATTCATCATCAACAATATCACATTAGCAGTTACGAGTTTACATTAGCCATCCGTAATGACTAAACAATTATTGCAAAATACAATGCGTTTCGGCGGAAAAATAAAATTCACCGCCGAATTTACAACATTCACAGTTCCTAGTAAAATACAATTACATAATCTGTCATCCTTGGCAAATTATAATTAAAAGAATATAAATAACCAGTCAATCATTCTCAAAATACAATAGGAATACAAATGAAACCCATTTCAATTGATACAATAGCCAAAAATTTACGAATAAATAATTAATATTTTCTATTTCCGCAGTATTATACATTACATAATAACAATAATATTTAGAATGCCTTCGTTGCATAACATTGTACGAAAAGGTCCTGCTGCTTGGTGTACAAAAAGAAAAATACAAGGGATCTCATGAGAACATATTGGTTCATTTTATTTCGTAGAGATAAAAAAAATGATTTTGTTATTTATATTAAATTAGGATTATTAGAAAAGCGAACATATAAAAAAATTTCCTCTGTCCTAGTTTTTAATTAACAGTGAAAAAATGATAAGTAGATTATTATTATTAAAAAAATATATGTATATTAAATAAAATGTAAAAAGTAGTAATAATAGGATAACAAAATAAAGTATGTAGGTATAGTACTGGTGACATGCCGTGTTTTGTAGAGTAGTTAAACGTTGTAGTGTCGTACCTAAACCTTATCTCATCCAAGTCAAATGGATATTCTATGATACCGGTGGTAGGTACGCGGACACGTAATATATCCTGCTCAGTGGGCAAGTAGTCGGTCGCTGCGACTCTGTCTATTTCCATTAAGTAACTGCAAGGGATGGTTCAAATCTATTCGTAACACTTTTCATTGTCAAATTTGATGTTGGCGATTCGGAGTAGGCAGTATTGTTGAGAATGTCTCGTTTTTGTAAGGGGAAAAGGGAGACGACATCTCCCAGAATAATGGAATGAATTGGTGAGATTATTTTTTAAAATATAATGCATATATTTGTGTGGGTTGTGTGTTTGTGTGTAGTACGGTTAGATTTAGAAAGTAAAAACGGGTGGTGCTGAAAATAATTTACTATATGAAAATGTACTTCAATTAGTATATTGGAACATAAATAAATATTCAGGGCTAACAGTAAAAAAACGAATGCCTTAAGTTACAATATCAGAGGAGATCTTTACGTAATCTACAGTGTTTTTCACAAAATTATAACGCTGGCCTACCGCGATCAAAGAAAAAGGCGATTTTCGCCAAATACTTAGTTTCGCGAAAACTTAGTATTTGAAAAAGTTTTTTTGAAATTTTTATATCATACATAAGTAGTCTGGGCAAACAGCGGTAACAGTCAGTGTAGTAGATATGTGGTGCGGAGTCGGCGATTATTTATTTCAGGCGTTCACAGCGTCAGTACTAAATCGATGCTGTATGCGAGTAGTTCTGCGTATATGTAGGCTGTCGTAACTTATTTCGTAATTGTACGCTTATGTTTGCTTTAAAAATGTCGCAGTTAGGTACGTCGCGAAAACGACCAATGGCAGACACAGTTAAAAACTTTATAGTGGACGTGCCGGACTTAATTTTTGATGGCGCTAAAATTCAATGTCTAGTTTGTAAAATCCCTTGTGTTGGTCTAGAAGCCATTGTCAACGTCGCATCGAAAGTAAACAGCATTCTTCTGCAAAAAGTGGCATACGAGACCAAGAAAAATTTACATTTGATTTGTGTTACTCTTATTTTATGTAATCTATCGTTTCGTTTACTAGACAAAGAAGCATTTGTCCTCCTTCTGGAATAAATATGCGGACTGTAAATTACCTAGTGGGACATCGATACGAAATGTAGTGCCATTTGCTCGTGAACATATAGAAAAAAGAATGAAAGATAAAAAACTGTGGTTGTGTGTGGACGAAACAACAGGGAACAAAGACAGTGTTTCTAAAGTCCCCGAAACGTACCCGACTATTTCACAAACTGTGTCCTGATTTACTTGAACCACCACAGCCGATTGTTGGGGAACATGGTTGCAGGCTGCGTTTTACTACAACAAATATTTTGATCAAGTAAAGGTAGTTTTAAAATTCAATCCGACAGAAGCTGCAGCAATCAAGAAAAGCCAGGAAATATTTCAAGATAGTCAGGTTAAAAGAGATTTACAAACTATTCACAACAATTACTTCGGACTAGCGGAGGGAATAGAAAAATTACAGAATGTTTCGATGTCGCTAGTGGATTCTGTTCAAATTGTGAATGATGTTCACGCACGTTTTTTTATGCGCTCGCCACGCCTCTGGCTGTTACCGCATATTTGTCCAGGTTATACATAACTGTACCATTTTGCGACCGTTTTAATTGAGTGTGTCTTGAAACAAAAGAAAACAATTTTGTCAACTGTCAGATAAGCTTTTTAGGCAAATACAACTGATTAACACCTTTCATTAAAATGTTCATTTTTAGTTTCTTATTTTGACCATTATTTCAATCAAGACATGAAAGAAACAGAAACAAATATTTTTAATAATCAAATTTGAGAGAAATGCAACATTACACGTAGTTCTAAATTACAAATAAGAATTTTAATTGAAATTTAATAATTACTTAAAAATTAGATAATTTAAACTGTTTTTTTTCAACTTTGCCATATTCTTCGATTCGTCTTATTATTTTAATATATAATATTTCGAATTTATACTAGCAGTACATATTTCTTGGCTGATAGGCCGTGGTCTTTGATGTGTCGAAATCGACGTTTCGCCAAACACTGCGGTCAGCATCTTCAGGACGATGATTAGTCTTCACTGGTCGTCTGATGAGTCATATATTTCGATTAACGTTTCGTTGCATTTGGGGAATAATGTCTTGACAGGCATCGCGAATTCTTTGGCATACTTTTTTTCTAGTTTGCGGTTTAGATTTGTACACTTTATGTTTAAATAAGACCCCACAAAAAAAAAAAAACCAAGCGAGGTGATGGGTGATCTTGGTGACCATTCGATTAATGGACTGTTGCCACCTATCCACTTCAAAGGAAAGTGGTTATCACACCACTGTCGAACTAGCCCTGCATTGCGGAATGGCGTACCATCTTGTTGGAGATATAGTCCCTGTCTGATGTCAAGTAGCAAATCTTCGATTGCGTCCCATAAAGAAATATTTAAAAATGTCAAAAATATTTGTGCGATTGAAGTTTCAAAATTGAAAAATGGTAAAATAATACGATTATTTAAGATACCACACCATACGTTTACTTTCTGGGGATACTGTCTTTTACAGTTTATAACCCAGTGCGGGTTTTCTCTAGTAAACAGAAAAAAATTGCTGCAGATCTGGTGGGTGGTCTATCAATTCGAAATCTAACTCGTAAATTTTTGGGAATAGTTCCGCAATTTCTGCCTTCGATTTGTCAACCAATGATGCGTAGTAAGCTCCCGCCATTGCTTTCCCGGCCGATGGAACAGTTTTTGCTTTTTTTCGAAGCCTATTCACTCTTCATAGTCCATTGTTCCGACTGTACCTTGGTTTCAGGAGTGTACTGGTAGTATGCCTGAATGAGCAAATGCGGCACCCAATGTCCGGTTAGCCTTTTCATGTCTAAATCTTCAGCCAATATATGGCAAATTTTCATGCCGCGTTCTTTCAAGATGCACACAGCCTCTGCTTTAGTTGCTAAAATTTACTTGAGGTGTTTGTTTGTAAATGTTCGTTATGGCGGCTTCAAGTTCAAGAAAATCGACCAGGCAACGTGCAAAAGTGAGGTATGGAGATCCCAATTACGAGGAAACTCTAATGCGGTAGGCAGAGGAATGTGATGAAGTTTTATCGGAAGAGAGTGAAACGTCTGAAATTGAAGAACCTGGTCAAGATTCATTAGAAGCCAATTCAGACTCTTCAAATTCTGAGTCTGAAGAAGATGTAGCTACAGCGGAGGCCGATAGTGATAATCCCAACTGTTTCGGTTCTCCATCCGGCATCCAGTGGAATAAAGTTCCGCTAAGCTCTAGGAAAACTGCGAAACGTAACGTACTGCGTTTAGCATCAGGTGTAAAAACAAAAGCAGTGTCCTGTGATACATCTGAAAATGTTTTCAAATGTTTTATTACAAGAACGGTCTTAGAAGAAGTCGTCAAGTACACAAACCTTGAAGCTCGAAGAGTAACTACAGTAAAAGACAGAGGATGGGTAGATATTGATGTGATGGAGCTGAATGCTTTCTTAGGTTTGCTGATACAAGCTGGTGTAGAAAGAAACTGGGATGTACCGATAAGAGAATTGTTTTCTTCTGATAAATGTAATCCTTTTTATCAAGCTACTGTGGGAATTAATCGGTTTGAAGATATTAGACGGTACCTGCGTTTTGATGACAAAAGAACTCGTGATTTTCGCCTACAGACCGATAGATTAGCTCCGATATCGTATATATGGAACTTATTTTTACAACAATGCAGCTCATCTTTGGGGCCAAACGAAAGTGTTACCATTGGCGAGCAGTTACTCTCGTATAGAGGGAGATGTTCATTTATTCAGTATATGCCAAATAAACCGTCAAAATACGGTATTAAGATTTTCTGGATGTGTGAGTCAGAATCAGGATTTGCATTTGATGGAATGGTACATACCGGACGACAACCCAATCAACCTATCCATACAAATCTTGCTTCTGAAGTAGTGCAAACCTTTAGTACGCAGCATCCACTTCTCTGGACTAAATGTTACAATGGATAATTTCTTTACAAGCATTTCATTGGCTAAATGTTTATTAGAAAAGAACCTAACAGTGGTTGGAACACTAAGAAAAAATAGGAGAGAAATACCAAATAAAATAAGAGATGCAAGGAACAAACCGGTCTACTTTTCTACATTTGGCTTTTATGACAAAATGACCATGATTGGCTACATTCCTAAGAAAAACAAGTCAGTCATTTTTCTCAGCACCATGCACAATGACTTATCTGTAAGTGTAAATGTTAAGCAGAAACCGGAATTAATACTTGATTATAACAAGACCAAAAGGGGAGTAGACGTAATGGATCAAAAACAATCCAACTATACATGTAAAAGGCAAACGAAAGTTGGCCTATAGCGCTTTTTTCTAATATAATCGATATTGCAGCACTAAATGTATTTATTATATTTTTCACGTTGAAACCTGATTATCATAGGAATGTAACACACGCTAGACGACTATTTTTTAAGGAATTAGCTGAGCAATTGGTAATACCGCATATGATAAGAAGGTCAAAAAATCCGAAAATATCAAGAAATTCAATAAATTGTATGAACAAATTTATTAACATTGAAAAAAGAGCGACTGATGCCGTTACAAATAAAAGGAAGAGATGCATGATGTTTAGACAGTTTAGACAGAAAAAACAAACTAGTTTGGTGAAAAATGTCGCAATGTGTGCAACGAACATAGTGTAAGAATTTGTAAAAAAATGCTACTTTTGGACATGTATTTACATTTATAAGAGCTATAATCTTTAGTTAGAGGTTTTGTTTAATTATTTAAGATTTTTACACGCACAAATAAATGATTTAAATATATTTCATGTTCTTATATATTTTTAACATAGTAAAAAAACAACCAGGCCTGAGAGACTCGAGAAATGTTAATCTATATATCCGAACACCCATGCATCCTAGGGTTAAAAGAGTAAAATAATTGACAGTCGTGCGTGTAGAAATGAGCCTTTGTCTAGTGAACATGTAGCATTAACGAGGTATATGGTGGAAATAAAATTGGGCTTAAAATGAAGCCCTGTGGAACACCACGCAGATCTGACAACGGTGACAGTTATGCCATTTAATTCCACTGATTCTGACCAGCATGACAGAAGACTAGCAACAAGGCACGGGCATTATTCCCAAAACTCTTTGCTCTTAAGATATTTAAAAGTATAACATGATGTATGGTCTCGAAGCATTTTTAAGTTATTGTATAGTGGGAGTATAATGATAATTTATCATTTTAAAAATTGATACATTGTCTATTACACAGTATTTAAGTCAAAACTTTAATATTTGAAGTACATTTTCATATAATAAACAGTATTACAGCAGAAATACTACTTCTTATTTAAATAACGAAAAATAAAAAAATAATAAAAAGGCACTCTTGAGAAAAAAGGGATAAATTGAAATGAAAATGAAAAATAAATAATATAATCATTATAATATTAAAAAATAAGTAGGCATTCCCTATGGAACCTATTGAATTTATTTCAGCTTTCACACTGTGATGTTCCTGAAATAATCGTTCCTTAGCTTGGAAAAGGAACAATACAGGTATGCATATTATATACATGGATAGTACTGAAAAGGAGAAACATAACAGTAATAAAAAAATCTCAATTAGTCTGTACCTTGATGAGATTTAAGATATACTGAAATATAAACGGGATTTGACATATGTAAGGTAATATAATAATAAAATATATCAAAAAATATCCTTTCATACCTCATTATTAATTTAATAAAAAAAAAAAAAATACGTATAAAGACGATATTTTTCGATATATTTTAGAATATTTCCTTATTCTATCTTATTTCAATAAAATTATAACACAAAAATAATTATTATTACTTATGTGCATGTTAATTCTTCATTTTATAAAAGCCTTCTAAAAAAAGTTAATAAAAGAGAACTAAAATCTAGTCGACATATGCAAAAATAAGTATATTATATTACAGTTTGTTTCAATTTCGTTTTTAGTAAATAGTATTAAAAAAAGGGTACTTGCAATGCAGTATTTTTAGTATTAGCACTCTAACTTTTCGATTGTTAATATAAAATGCATTAAAAAATATTACAAATTTGCTTATCAACAAATCTCTCAAAATTGTAATTAACAAAAACATAGGAAAACAGATGAACTAATTCAGTTTTCATACTGCATGTAGAGAAAACTTTTTGTCCAGCAAGTATCACGAGATAAAACAAGTGAAATTTAACGACAGCACGGTCGTATTTTAAGAAAAAAAAAAGCAAATTAATCGGATATTATTAGATTTAGTAAATAAAAGGTATATAATAGTGTACAATTTTGGGTACATGTGTAATTATAATAGTAATATATAGACAGTGGTTCTTAGAGTTTATCATTTTATTCTATTAATTTTGGGCAACAATGGTAGGTGAATGAATATTGCGAAACTTACTATTTCGCTGAGTCTGTCAATTGATATTCTCTTCGGCGGTCGTAGCATTCTTGGATACCACTGTCGTTCCATAGGTCCTTGATCGCCTCGACGTAGGGACTTTCGAAGGATGTCACGGTTTCGTAGTCAATGCTTCGTATTAAATCAGCTTTTTCCTACAAATGAAATTGTTCGAAAATTACAATAGAGCACACGGGTAATTTTTTAGTTTAAGTTTAATGCAGTGAATAAAAATTAAATATATATTTTTTTAAATTGTGATTTTTAAAAACCGTCAAAACACCCGTGACGACAGAATATTTATTTACATATTTCTGATGGAAAATATAACCCCCAAATATTCCTGTGTAAACAAAACAACGTGACGCTTAACGCTTTGCGAAATATGGGAAAAAAAAAATAAATAAAATTCATAAAAGTTGTTGAAAATAGTGAATTGCGCCACTATGCTAATCAACGTCGATGAAAACGCCAGAAAATATTCAAATTGTTGCCATCTAGTGAAAAACGTATTGAATCGCTAATATAACTGCCTCTCTGACACCTAAAGTGAAAATATTTTTTTTGTTAAATCCATTATCTTAAAATATGAATTAATTATACTATAGTTAATTTGGTGGTTATGTGTTCTTTATGTTGTTATTTCTAGCATTGAGAATATGCGGAAGCATTTATAAAGAATACTATATGTAAGGTATACTTGGGGCATGATAAATATCGATGCACGTAATATACAGCTTAAATGATGTGCATCGATATTTATCCTGCCTCAACTATAACATTATATCTATTTACATTTCTGCTTTGACACCACCATTTTCTGTAGCCTTAAAATATTTTAGTGATATGAATTCTCTCAATATGAATACGTCTACATTTAGTAAATTATCGCTTCGCACTATAATAAATTCCTTCTCAGTCATTTTTTCACATACGCTTATTTTGTATCACTTTGTTACAAAACAACAATAGAATAACACTGAAATCTAAGTAAAATTACGTTTTCGAAGGGGATGCAAATGACTAGAATGGATTAAATATGAAGAGTAAATCGGATATAAATATCATGACGTCATGATGGCATTTTGTTACGATAGTTGTTTAATTTTAATTTTCTGCATATCATCTTCATAATTCTTAAATTTTTCGTGTGGGTGTACCCTATGTTACATTTTGTTATTTTAACAATTTAGCAGGAATTGGCAGCTTTATGACAATGTACATACCAAAAAAGTTGCAGTAATATAAGCATTGGTTTACATTGAATAGTGAAGCTAATGTAAAACCAAAGTATTTGAAGATTGCAGCTAATTTATCTTCATTTGCAATATGCTGTTACCTAGTGCTTGGATCATCAAATTTTAAGGTTCCGAGTAGGAAGCTGAATCTTTTTAGCATCATTAGGGAGCGAATCGGGATCTTAGTTGTCTGACTTAAAAACGCCGGCTAGATACAGAAGTCCTAAAAATTCCCTCATCTCTTTTTTGTCGATGTGATTAGCAAATTGACACGACAAAGCCTGGCCATCATAAGTTGCCTGGAATTTAGTAATCATTTTATTTGCCTTTCCAATAAGTTCATTTACATTGGTCGAGTAATAAACTCAGCTCATGAATAGGTATTGTAAGTTTACTGACGTAAGCAGGTCCTGAGAGACCATTAATGTGAGATACAATATTAATTGCATGAGTTCGACCTTCAGCAGCATTTTCGCTACTATAATTATTGCTTGTATTATGGTCACTTATAACTGCCTCTGCGTTTAACAGTTCGCTATCGCTGGCCCAAAATGTTTCATTTATCTTCTCTAATTCATAGCCATAACTGGCAACAACTTTCATTCACATTAACTGTATAGCAGGGTCAAATTTGAGCCTAACAGTAAAATATAACTACAACATGCTAAACTACATAGATGATTGCCATAGCAAACAAAATTGTTTAGTACCTAAAAAGAATACCTGGCAAATGGCGTTGCTAGATCTGATAGTTTATGAGCGAATTTTAAATTCATTTACCATACGGTCAAAATTGACCCCATCATAACAAAAAAATAATAATGCTTTATTGTTTGTCACAATAAGCGTTGCCAACATCAGACTTCGAATTAAAATAAAGGTAACCAAATAACACAATATAAAACACATTTAGAACAGTAAAACAATTAGGAATGCTCAGCGTAATTGTCAAAATATTCGTGGTAAGAATAGTAACATTTAGAAATTAAGAACCTTTTTACTGCATTCTTGAATGCATTTAGTTCAGGAGCATTTTTCAAAAAAACAGGCAGTGCAGAGTTCACTTTTGCAAATGAATATAAGGACGATCTTTCAAATAGATATGTTTTGCGCCGTTGAATGTATAAGTCCCCCCCGTGGGTCCACATTGCTCCTAACGTACACTACCGCGCGGTATATGGACAAACAAGGAACGGTCAATAAGTTCTTTTTGATGAACAAGGACTTACATGATTCTTTGCGGGATTTGCCAAAAATCAACCTAAGAATTAATTTTTGATAAATCAGTACGCGTTGGTAAGCGGCACGATCCCATACTAGAATATTATAGAAAAATCGAGTATGCCAGGGCATGGTATACCGTGAGCCCTAATTTTGTACTGAAACTGCTTTTTAATTGTACAATTGCGTAATAGGTTGAATTTCTTTTGCAAATGTGGTTGATTTGTTCATCGAAAGACAGGTTATAACCAATGTCTATCCATTTTGAGCAATTTGACACTGTTTGAGAAGCTAAAGCCAAGATAGACGCCTAACTGAGGCAGGACAAGTCGTCGCTGACTTAAATGCACGAACACCGTTTTGCCGTGATTCATAAGCAATCTGCTTCTACAGCACTAGGTAGAGAACTCGTCCACAGTAGGTTTCATAGATTCTAGCTCGGTCAAGGACTTAGCGGAAACAGCAACGGAGGTATCATCCACATATGCCACAACATGCGCAGATCTGAAAAATTCAGGCAAATCATTCACGAATATCAGAAAAATTAGGGGACCCAGAAGCGAACCTTGGGCTATACCCAAACTAATTGGTTCTAATAGCGAAACTGTACCAGATACGACTACACCCAACGTCCGGTCTGTCAAAAAGAAGAAAACCAATCTAATATCCATAATACCCATCGCGCACAATTTTTTCTGCACAAAGTTCAAGTCCAAATCATCGAATGCCTGTGATAAATCAAAGAAAATTCCAGCTACATAATTGCCTACGTTGATATCAGTCAGTATCTAATTTCACAGCAAAAACGATACGTTAGTAAGTGGTCATATTTTTGTACAAAATCGACGTCATGTTGGCCTCACTCCTGCTTCTAGTACTCCAAGTTCTTAAGTACGATGGGATAAAAGTAAACTGGTAAGCGACGAGGTAGTATCTGTACTATAAACAAGGCTCGCTTTCGTAACGATTTACAGGGTACCGTCCGGGTTTACTTTTGTGCCAATGTACATACATTACCGGCCATAATTATTTGCCAAGCTACATTTTTGTTTGAATTTTAGAAAATTATTTATTTATTGTTATTTAGGGAGTATAATTATTTACTTACAAGTAAAAGAAAGATATCACATTAAATAATACCGCAAAAGGCTCCTATAATACTTAGTTATCGATTGAATCTCCTTGATTCGATAATTAGGGGTCTAGGTAAGGCCATAAAAAGACCGGAAATGTAATACAATTATCCTTCACTAATAAATATTTCATGTTATACAGGTAAAGATGACAATTTCCTATTTACCCGAATTAGAATTATGAAAATAGATTTAGTAGTTATTGTTCTTTTAAACAGTGAATATCGTTAATAAAATTATCTAAAATGAGTATCAAAATGCCAAAAACAAGAGAGTTGCCTTTAGAAACCTGCACAATAGTTGGTGACTATTTTATATTCCAACATGATAATGATCCATAACACACATCTAAACTGTGCCACAAATATTTAGAATCGGTGGAACGCAAAATCTTGAAATGGCCTCCCCAAAACCCAGATGCTAATCCCATAGAACTTTTGTGGGAGGAACTCGATAGGCAAGTGAAAATAAATCCTCCAACTTCCAAGGCATCGTTGTGGAAACAACTACAACAAATCTGGCCTAAAATAGAATCCGCTACTTTGACGAAATTGATAGAGAGAATGCCGCAAGTGCGTGCTGCAATTATTAACCCTCCGTTTGACGGGCTGGGTCTACGAAGTTTCGCAAAATCGTTTTCTTGCTGTAACTTCTATAAATTTTTTTTTTAATTCCCGAGTCCTTATATAGATTCCTATCTTTAATAACAACAACTCGTGTTGTATTTTTTAAATTGTAAGCCCTACCATTTGCGTGTTGCAAGGGCATTGGGCCTGACAGACCCAACCCGTGTATTGTTGTTGGATAGGAAGCTATATAAAGACTCAGAAATTTAAAAAAATATTTATAGAAGAAAACGATTTTGCGAAAATTCATAGACCCAGCCCGTCAAACGGAGGGTTAAAAACAGGGAAGTTAAGTCGAAGTTTGCGTTCAATCAAGACGTGATAGCCGTCTCGTACGTCCCGAAGAAATCTAAGAACGTCTTGGTCGTATCGTCCATGCACCAAAATGGTAAAATCAATGACAGTGCAGGCGAAACTAAGAAACCAGATATAGTAACTTTCTATAACCACACTGAAAGTGGTGTAGACGCGGTATGGCTTCTTCATATAACACTGCCCGAAATACTCGCTGCTGTTTTATGGAATCCTTAACGTTGGAGCCATAAATGCTGCAGTTATATGCAGGGCCAATCAGCCAGGTGGCGAGTTTAGTAAAAGTTGAAGACTTTTCTTAAAATGCCTAGGCATTGAATTAGTCCAAGATAACATGAGAAGACGGGCATATACATCCAAACTGTCAAGGCACGTTCGACAATCAGCAGCATGTTTGGCAGAAGTTACCCCACCAGAAGATACCTTTTGTCCCCCTCCCAACAAAAGAGGATGGTGCAAGTATTGCAAAAGGACCAAAACACGGCAAAATCTACAAATCCTGGCTTTGCATGAACCATATTACTGCATGTTGCGGAGATTGCCCAGAGAGAGAAACGCACTCTAACCTTACACACTCGTACTTTGTGTCTGGGGGTAGTTACAGTATTGTTATTATATTTTTTTGTTACCTTTGTTTGTTCAATTAGTTACCTACGGATATTGAATTTATTTTTGTGTTTTCTTTCCCATGTACGTGTTTTTCTTTAAACCTTTAAACCTGATTTTCTCACATATTTTTTTCAATCAAGGGAAAGTTCGATATTTTGTTTATATATTTACTTTACCCATGGCATTACATTCTAGAAGCACCGAATAATGGTCTAAATAGCTCTTAATAGAAATAACCGATGAAACTTTGAAAACAGCCAAATTTTAAGAATGACCCTGACAGACCCCACCCGTCCGGCGGTGTGATTTGGGAAGCACCCGTCTACTGGAGGGTTAATAGTCGAGGTGGACATTTCAACGAAACGAAGATTTAATTTTTTTTGTGTCAAATAAATTTTATAATCGAATTTCTTTTGTTTTAAGAGTATTTTATTAAATGCTTCCTCTATTTATGCGTATTTCTTTGAGTGGGCAAATAATTACGGCCGGTAGTGTACATCTCATTACATCATTTCAGATTTCTTTAAAACATTTAACAAAAGCCATACCTTGATATAACTTTACCATTGGTTTAAAAAATTAGCTTCAACTCAGAGAATTCTATAATTATTCTCCATATATGGCGTCAAGTAGGCTATAGCAACGCGATACTCACTATACTGGAAGACTCTGCATATCTGATTTTCAAGAGGTCCATAGCACGGATCATACTCTGCATGGCCATGAAGATGTTCTGGTAGACTAATTTTATGAAACCTCGCTTGTCTTCGTCCGAATATCCAGCACCATGGATAATTCGCATCTGTTTGATGAAGGTGGACTTGCCCGACTCTCCGGTACCTTGAAGAACGCAGAAAAACGATATTAGTACAATACTTTAATTAATATTGAAATGTAATAAAGAAAGGTTATGTTTTCAGAGTTTTTTTGTAAATAATGCATAAAAACTTATATCAATACGGGCAATTTAAATAGAAGATAATGTTTAATATAAATATGATATTAAAACAAGCGGTTTTTGATAATTATCAATTCAAAATGTCAACTTTATCATTTTCTCAGAATTTATGGATTAATACCATAAAGTAATCGAAAATTACGATTTGATTTAAATAAACATGGTGACCAACACGATGTTAACTTTATTTTTTCCAGTGTTTATAAATCAGTTATTTATTCCTTTGCAACAACGTCCCATATTGTTATATTTAATGATAGCATTATGTTGTCACATAATAACGGCCTGTATAAAAAAAAAAATACTTGAAAATCCCCGTTCCTCAAACACGCAGACATGCCGGCAACATTATTATTTCTATTTCTACTTTTAAATACTAATATCCGATTTCTCAAGGTGGTCAACCTCTCGTGATATATGCAACGAAAATAAAATTATAATTTGCAACGTTACATCATCGCACAAAAACGCAACTGGTAGTCGATAATTACGAAGAAAAAGATACGCTATTCCTTGCAGCTGGATAGAAACGAATTTATTATACCCAGGACACTACGAATCTCTAAATAATTTAATTTTTTAACGATCATCGTATCCGCAAATGTTAAGAGACAACATTCTAGGAAGAAAATAATACGGAATAGTACGGACTGGTGTGAATGTCAGTCGGTACTTGAAAAATAAAAACAAATTTGAAGTGTTCTGCATTTGTTTATTGCTTATAATAATAATAATAATAAAGTTTATTGCCCAACAGTATAGATACCAAATTAAGGAGAATGTAAAACAAACAATAATGTGCATAGAAAATACACATAAGTCACATAACATAAAAATTCGAACGGAAACAAATACAAATGCATTCTATGACTATGAAATCACGAGTGTCCAACAAGAAATAAGGTCACAATCAAAATAGAAATAAGGACACAATCAAAATCGTCCACTTACCAACATTGCTTCATTTTGCATGTACCACCACAATGACATGAAGAAGGAGGGCCATCCTTTACTGATTTCAATCTCTTTTAATTGCTTATTCATAGACTGTATCAGATTTTTGGTATAATCCGATGAAATTCTTGTCCACTCTTCAAGCACCGCTATTTCGAGTTCGGATTTATTCCTATTCTGGTGTTTTTTGACGTTGCGCTTTACTTCATTCCAAACATTTTCAATTACACTAATATCGGGTGATCGTGGTGGTGTGTCTAGAACATTAGGGTAGTTATAGAGGAACCATTCTTTTACTATAGCTGCCTTATGTTTCGGATCGTTGTCTTGATAGAAAATGAATGTATCAGAAATGCCTAGTTTTCTGGCGCTTTCTTTCACATTTTGTTTTAAAATATTCAGACACTTCCATTTGTCCATAATACCCTCCATAAAATGAATATTACGAACACCCACCGCCGACATGCATCCACAGACCATTACCGAATCTACATGTTTTACAGTTGGAGTTAAGTTTTTAGCCTGTAAATGTGTATATGGTTGTATCCATACATATTCTTTACCATCAGAGCCATAATATTTAGTTTTGTTTCATCAGCGAATAATACGCTTTTCCAAAATGAAAAATCTTTGTGTAAATAGTCCTGTGCAAATTTTAATCTTAACTTTCTATTTTTCTCGTTACGAACGAAAAGTTTCTTTCGTTAACGAGAAAAATATGGATGGATAAATGGACGTATCTGAATATTTTAAAACAAAATGTGAAAGAAAACGCCAGAAAACTATCAAGACAACGATCCAAAACATAAGGCAACTGTAGAAAAGGAATGGCTCCTCAATAACTGCCCTAAAGTTTTAGACACACCACCACAGTCACCTGATATTAATGTAATTGAAAATGTTTGGAATGAACTAAAACGCAACGTCAAAAACACCAGAATAGAAATAAATTCGAACTCAAAACAGCAGTGCTTGAAGAATGGGCAAGAATTTCATCGGTTTATACCAAAAAAGATGTCCCACGAAGTATTGAGGGTTAATTCTTCTTCATGTCATTGCGGTGATATATGCAAAATGAAGCAATGTAGATAAGTGGACGATTTTGATTGTGACCTTATTTCTTGTTAGAATACTGTTTATTTTTAAATTCCTTTATATTTTATAAATTTATTATTATTATTATTATTGAATGGCTTTGGCGGACGCCACTGGCTAGTTACCCCAGACACCTAACAACCCGAATGAACACAGGTATCAAAAACACAGACACACTTCACACCCGGGGCCGATCGGGTGTATAAATTTATTAATTTGATATATTTCTGTACTATAAAGTATTGTCTAAGCTTTGTTTATATCTATGTAAAAAGTTAATATTATGACTGTATTTTCATTATTCCTTAAAAAAAAAAAAAAAAAAAAAAATCAAAAGAAAAAAAGGGAATCGACTTTATTATTAAGTAATTTATGCAAAAACGAAAGGCAAGCATTACTGCGTCTTAGTTTTAGAGATGCTACAGAAAGGTGTTTACTAAAGTGTTGCATGGAAAGCCTCTGTAGGGGTAAGTGCTGTTTTCCTTGAACCAAAGACACTTTAGAAAACGCCTTTGCACACTTTCAATTTCTTTCTTGTGCAATGTGTACATTATAATAGGGACACCATATGACCGCTGCGAACTGAAGTTTTGAGCGCACAAAGGAAAAGTATAGCGACATACTTGCACATATACAGTGAGGTCCTAAAGTGTCTCTCCTCCCCAACGGCAGAAGCTAGCGTTTTTAGAGAAAACAGGTAGGTTTCTATTTTTCGTGAACTAACTTTTGCCGTTAGCGGCAATTCAATTGTATTTCCTGTATATTTTTACGTTTTCGAAAAGGTAATCGAAAGGCGAATCCAACGATATCACATATGTTATACTTTAACTTAAGAAATATCATGATATGCAGCAATAAAGGTTTTGGTACGCAAAGTTGGCTAGAGAAGAGCGCCAAATTGTATCTTATGACACAAGACTGATCTAAAGAGCTCGTTGCTAAGCAAAGTAATTATAACAACTGCCAAACTGTCAAATCTCAGTTCCAAACTCTTGTTGTTTATTTATTATTATTCTTATTATTTTCTCTTATTTTAACTTGATTTGTTAATTATTGTCATTTCCTTTCTTTATCGAACTTTATTGCAATTAATTAATTATGGTAAGTTTCTGTAAATGTGTTAGTTTTTGATAGACAATGTCTGTTTCTTCGGTTTTTGTGTTGTTGCTTTTATGATGGCTTCGGCACGAACCATGCAAAATTACTGGATTAACTTTAATATTATGTAAATCTGGCAACAATTATTACCTTATTTGTTATGGTTGCGCATGAAACTGTACAATAATTTAAATCATATTATCTTCTATTAAAGCAGTTCACCCTGTAAATTTTGTGCTACCTATCCTTACTTAGCGCAAAGTTCAAATATTTCCGGCTGTACAAGGCAGTGTTCGTTATGTTCCACTTTGTGGTAATAGTTACCAAATTCACCAAATATTAAAAACGTGGTCCACACTTTAGGACCACACTGTATATATTACAGCTCGAAGAGTACTAGTTTTTAGTAGCCAGCCAGACAACGTAAGCCGTCATTAAATTAATAAAAGAAAAGCATACGCCTAATCACATTAAACAACGTTTAAACGGCGTTTATGGTGATTTATCTCTAGAGCAACGCAAACTGCGCTGAAAGCCAGTGGCTGACGCATAAAAGTTTACACAAAATAAACACGGCTTGGACAATGCGGTATAAGCGTCAGTATAACTGCGACTCGAAAACCGATCTGTTGTGTATGCATCTACGCTGTCGCGTTTGAGCACGTAACACATTTAATTTGTGCGTCCGCCACTGGCTTTCAGCGCAGTTGCGTTGCTCTATTTATCTCCTTCATATTCCACTGTAAAAAAGTGGGCAAAATGTTTCCGTTTGGGGTAAGAATCCCTTGAAGATGATGAATGCGCCGGTCGGCCAATTGAACTGATAACACCTTAAAACATTTCAATTATTGAAGAAATGGCGTTAGCAGATCACCGTTTGAAAGTGAAGAACTTAGCAGTGATGTCTAACATTTCTGAAACAAGTATTCGCCGAATTCTCCATAACCGTTTGGGTATGATTAAATTAGTACAAGATGGGTACCGCATCTTCTTTCGGCTCTCCAACGTGAACGTCGGGTCGAACGTGCGCGCTCGTTTAACATATGTGGAGACGACCCGAAACCGATTTTGGAGTTCATTGTCACAAAAGATGAAACAATGGTTCTTATTTATTTTCTCATTTAAAGAAAGACTTTAGGGGACGTCGTTTGAAGGACGATAGTGAGTTGCAAGCAGCTGTAATACAACATTTTGAGGGAAAAACTTAATTAATTGCTGTAATAAATGTATTGAAGTTACGGGAGATTATATTGAGAAATAAAAATTGTTATATTTTACCCAGTTTATTTTTTCTATATCAGTGCGAGAATTTATGGCGCCTACCTCGTATTTAAGAAAGAAAACGATTGTTGAAATCATTTGATCATGTAATATTTTCACTTGCAAATTAATAGTTTTTGCAATACTTGAAAGCTAAAACCCAGTTCTTTAAAGTGCTAATTGGTAGTTACCTTTATTGATGACTTCCGCCTATCTTTAAGTGCCACTATCTATAAATACCTTCAAATTCTTGGTGATTTTTTTTTCGCACTAATTCCGACTTGTTTTGATAGTTTCTTATCCTTGTAAAATGTAGCTTGCATCCAAAAATTAATTACAAAATGCAGTTTAATATGCTTTCCGGCAACTGGTTCTACCGTTTTTGCAAAGTTATTTAAAACCTCGTACCTAATGAGCAACAGATGAGGTAGATTACGAAGTGAACATGCCTTTATAATTTAGTTAAGTTAATAAATAAACATACAAACCCAGCAAGTACACCTTAAAACCTAGAGGTGATTTTTTTATTATGCACTTCGTATTAGAACCTATGTAGCGAACTTTTATTCATTCAAAAAATACGGTAAATAGTATTTGGAACTCGGTAACTGCCAAGGAAAACCGATATTAGACTTTTCCAGCTTCTATTAGTCCATTCTCTATATTTTCACTACCTGTCGTAAAATGTAAATATTGATATTATTTTCGAAATTAGGAATCTTTATGGTAGTTGAGTTTAAGTAAATTGATCTCCTTTAGCTCGTAGTTACGAGGATGTCTCAAAGAGATTACTAATAGCACCTAACAGCTTTAGCTGATAGTATCGCACTAGTAAAATGAATGGAATTAAAAGAAATCCAAAATATGTCAAAGATATATAAAATGTGGTTGACATCAGAGTTTAGTTTTCTAAATTTTGTTGTCTAGATCATTTAATGTAAAAAAAAAATTATTTTTCTAGGTCTATTTACAGAGAACGTGTGAAAAAAATTGGTACAGAATCAAATGCCCCGGGGGGGTTTGTCAAGCCTCACCCGTGCGCTGGAGGGTTAATTATATTGCAATTATTAGAATTTTCTTCGTGAAAAATAGTACCTATAATTCACTGTATTCGGCCAATCACAAATACAAATCCAAAAATCACTCGCGTGACAGCCAAGCGTCGCCATGTTGCTTGTTTACGCTTTTCAACGTATGCTCTTCGTACGAGTAGGTACCGATTAATGTGCTCCCATTTTGCCATAAAACTGATAAATTAACGTTAAAATGGATCTTAGCAGTGATGAAGAAAATTGTACTCCACCTCTAAATGGGCCAAGCAACAACCCAGAATCTTCTGCCTGCAAAATCCAGGAAAGCCTACGAGTCTGTATACAAATCATTTATGAAATGGCGTGATTGTAAGAAAACTAGTTCTTTCTTCGAGAATGTGATATTAGTTTACTTTGGGGAATTATCGGCAAAATATGAAGCGTCTTCGCTACGGACGCATTATTCAATACTACGAAGTACACTTGAAATTCGTCACAACATTGAACTAGATACGCATGGAAAGTTAAGAGCATTTCTCAAGTGAAACTTTAATGGCTATCAAGTAAAAAAAAGTAAAAGAACCTTTACTCCCGAACAACTAAATTGTTTCATTAAAAATTCTGATGACCAGAAATACCTTGCCACAAACGTAGATAGAAATTAAATTATCCGTAATGTTACTAATAGCTCAACATTTTCTTTTTTTAAGGTGGCAGTAATTATGGGTATTATGGAAGCCTGTAGGTGTAATTAATTAAAAGAAATGAATATTGGGAATCTTCCAGATCAATCATACATATTTGTAAATGTATCATCGACAATATTTGTAAACGTGCCCAATACAAAAACCAAAAATGAAATTGTGCGTCCGCCGGATGTTCAATGGTCCTCCTTCTTCTTAAACTATCAAAATGGAAAATGTACCGGTCAGAGAATTGGCTTTAATAAGTTTTCAGCCACTTTCTTAAATTTTCCTAACCCAGAACTATACACAGAACACTCTTTTCGTAGATCTTCAGCAACTTTGCTAGTGGAAAGGAAAGCTAAATGAACGGAGGTTGAAAGTCAACTGCAGTGGCAGAAGGCTACATAGACGATTCTATAAAGAATAAAAGGGACACGTGTCAAAAAGTTTTACGATTCGAGCAAACTAATAATTCAACCACTAAAACTACCAATCAGAATTTAACAATGGACATTACCACTCCATGTTTAAATATTACTGCACAAATTTTAATGTACTCATCCGCTAAATAAAAAATGAAAATTAATTAAATGTATTATACAAAGTGTCCCATATCGTTATGTTCAAATTTTGGGAGCGTAAATTAGACTTAATTTTAAGAAGAAAAAACGCAAAAGTTGTAGGTGGATTATTATTTGTTTCAAAGTTATATGCGTTTTCAATTTTTTAACAGAAAATAAAAAAAATAAACTTCGTCAAGTAAATAGTAAGTAAAAATAAACACATATTACTTAAAAAAGTTAACAATATATCCACCTGCCCTTGTTGAATGCAAGCTTGTACCTGTAAATGCTCCAATAATTCTTCCCTAGTATTTGAAACTTGCGCGTGTACTAAATCTTTCACATACTCCCATAAATAAAAATCTAGGGAATAAGGTTCGGTGATGTAGGTGGCCATGCACCAGAACCTCAACTAATCCTAACCTCAATTAATCCATCTTGGTCGAGGTGGAAATTCCGGATGGCAATTCCAAAATGTACCGGTGCAGTGTCTATTTGAAACCACATGTCTCGCCTTACAAACAATGGAACATCCTCTAAAAGTGGTGGCAGTTCCTCAACAAGAAACTGGAGCCAATTGTCTGCATTTAATCTCGCAGGAAGAACGAACGGACCAATTAATAAATCATCGATTAGGCTATCCCAAACGTTAATAGAAAATTGATGTTGAAATCTAGATGTGCGTATTGCCTTTGGATTTTCTAACTCACACCTATGCAGGTTTCTCGTATTTGTGACGTCAGTTCTTCTGAACGTAGCTTCATCTGTCCAGAGAACTGTTCCGCAGAAATAAAAATTAAGACGAGGATAGTGGTCTGTTCCAAACAAATCTTGCACTTTACGATAATGATATGGATGCAGACCCTCACATTTTAAAATTCGCCAAATAGTTGTTCATAGCACTCCAAGTTTCTTAGAAATTCCACATACAGTAATAGTTGGATCCTTTGTAACAGTATCTAACACTTGTTCATCTATCTCTGCTGGTACATTTATTCCTCTATCGAAAAGAGCGTAGTCTGCATTCTAGAAATTGTCTATGTATTTCATAATAGCCATAAACAAAATGCATATTCGCATACTCTTCGGGAGAAAATCGAAAAGGCACTTTAAATAAGCAGAACATGTACTTTTACTATACAACTTCTCATTACTTCAAAATGAAATAAATTTCTCTTTTTAAAAAGGCGAACACAAATGACATTTGCACATTATCAATAGTATTTTATTAATGTTATCATGGCCAGATCATGACTATCGTTTTTTTTAATTTCCTTTATTTTTTGTTAATTAAATTAAAACGCCTATAACTTTGCAATAAATAACAATCGATCTACAACTTTTGCGTTTTTTCTTTTTAGAACTAAGTCTACTTTACACTCCCAAAATTTGAACATTAAAGTTATCAAATATGACGATTTATTTGTTGAATAGCTGTAGAAAGAGCATAGTATCACATTCGCGATTATGGCCATTATTCACTCAGATGATTTGAGCCACTTACCTATGACTCATGGGCTCCAACATCATCGCGAATATTGGCTGTCATAATCGCTCATATAATAATACACTCACAGACAAAAATATTGCATATATTATTTTAGGTCTTTATTATTTTTTCTTTAAAACTTTTCTGATTTCTATTGCTAAATCTTTCACACTGGACTGTTCTACATATTATGCAATTTGTTACAGAAAAAAAGAATATTTTAATATAGCCTTTTATGAGTGAATAAGAGGTAACGTTAAAACGTTATAAATTGGCGTAATGTGCCTTGGTGACCAAAACAATGATTGATCTCCATTCGATGTCGTCAGAATGACATTTCCAGGGCTTTAGTGTACAAGTGTGTAGTTTCAGTTAGCGAGATGCCTCATTTATGTGTCATAGATTGTGTTAAAATTGTTTGTTTGGCTAATGAAGGGTACACACAAGAAGATATTGCACGGAGATTAAATATCCATCAGTCGACTGTCTCTCGTAAAGTAAGACGACACAATGAGACTGGAGAATACAAAAGGCGGCGTGGCTAAGGACGTAAAAGATGTACAACGCCAAGAGATGACCAATATTTGAGACTTCAATCTTTACGAAATCGCGCACTTACACCACCGCATCTTAGAAATGAATTATTGAATACAAGACAAGTCAATGTATCTGTCAAAACAGTAATAAGGAGACTTAAAGAGGTCGGCTTAAATCCAAAACGCCCTGCTAGAGTTCCTCGGCTTCTCTCACGTCACAAAATTCGACGCCTAGAATTTGCAAGAGCCCATGTTAATTAGAATGAACATCAATGGGGAAAGATTCTTTTTACAGACGAAACAAGAATGCAATTATGGAAACCTGATGGACGTAGTCGTGTATACAGGAGAACGTTTCGCAGAATGTAATCTTGCACATAATCTTAGCTTTGGTGGCGGTTCCATTATGTTATGGGGCGGCATTAGTTGAGAGAGTCGCACGGAACTCATTGATGTAAATTTAAGAATGAATGCTGACTGGTACATACACAACATCCTTGAAGAGCATGTTTTACCTTATGCCGGCTTTATTGGCTATGATAATTTTATGCTAATGCATGATAATGCCCGAGCCCATCTTGCAGGGATCCAGTACCTTGAGGATGTTGGGGTTGCGGCGCTTGAGTGGCCAGCAAATAGTCCTGATGCAAATCCCATAGAACATCTATGGGACATTCTAAAAAGAAATATACGAGCACGAAATCCAGCTCCTAACTCAACTGCGGAATTAAGAATTGCTGCACAGGAAGAATGGTATCGAATTCCTTAAGAAATCATCAAAGATCTTTTGTAAGTATTAAAGTGTTATTATGTTGCGTTGTTATTATGTTTATGGGTAATTAATGTTGCTTTTTTCAATTAAACGTTTTTGGCCAAAAACAAGTTGTTGATAATTCCTCCACGAATTTGCTATAAATTCTCCATATGTAATTTATTTGATTATCAATAACGTAAAACACTCCAGTGTACAAGATTTAGCAACAAACATCACAAAAGTTTTAAAGAGAAAAACAATAAAGGCCGAAAATAAAATATGCAATATTTTTGTCTATGAGTGTATATACTATTTAACATGAAGATACTGTACGTAGCTACAAAACTATAATGAAATTTATATTATTGTGTATGTTTTTATGTAAAATTTATTTGCAAGCAATTCATCACTTCAAAAGGACTCTTATTGAATGCGCTTTGGCTGTGACAAATTTTTTAATAATAGTAAATAGTTATGCAAATAGCTACAGTTGTGTCGGTAGTTTTTTTTTGTAATTTTCATATTTTTTTCTAAAAATAAATACATAGGTACAAACCAAAAAAAAACAGCAAATTATTTTCCACTTTATCATTTTTACAAATAAACCCAGTAAGTTAACATTATTGAAACGAGCGATGGGTGCTTTTTTGTAACACATTTAAAACCACTTACGATTTGTATTTAAAATAAAGAAGTTTGTAAAAAAATCTCAAAAAGTGTAGAGGGTACATAGGTTTGACTACTATATTTGGATTCATAAATATATACCTGCTTAATATCAAAATAATACAAGGCCTAATACGTAGTAGGCGCCATAAAAAATAAATTTGATAAAATACAACAATTTTTATTTTTCAATATAATCTTCTCTAACTCCAAAACATTTATTACAACGATCAATTAATAATTCTATACCCTTGAAAAAATAATCTAAAGTTTTTCCCTCAAAATGTATTACAGCTGCTTGCAACTCACTATCGTCCTTAAAACGACGTCCCCTAAGGGTGCATTGTCGTGCAATAATAGACATAATTTCGCGCAATTTTTTTTGAAGTAGGCGCACCAAGATTACCAGCAAAGGTGAACAAAGTGAATTTTCAATTTTGTTTTCCATTACTAATTGATAAACTTTTTCTACCGTCCCAACATTTAGTTATCTATGAAAGTGGTATACCGCGTTAGTAAGTTCCGTAGTAAAGTGAACCGCTAAAATATACGGACAGTGTAGCAAGGTGGGGAGTCGCGCGAAGCGAATCTATCGGTAAGAATCCAATCGCCATTAGGAGAGGATCGCACTAGACACTAGCCGTGCATTATGCCCGTAGTTTATTTCTTTAATTGATCATCCTTGTCTCTCTCGATCTTTTCTTTTTGGTTATTTTTGATTTGCTTTGTTTATGTCTCGAAATTATACTGTAGAATAGTTTTCTTTTTAATTATGCTCTTATAAATTAAGAAGTCGTTAAATGGTACTACGATAGGGGCAAATGACTGCTTATTTGAACATTTATTATAACACGTTCAACCGAATTTTTACACATACAAATACAATTCATTTTACCATAAAATTCCATCAATTTTATTCAGAAAGCATTATCATTTGAACATTTAATATATTGGATATTTGGAAATGAAAAAATATAATCTAGTTATTTTATAATGGGAGGTTCTATTTAGTTTTGGAATTCGTCATTTTCCTTTTAAATTAAGGACGTTTTCTTTGCTTGATATACGACAATAGCATTTATTTTGAAATAATCAACGATTAAAGTTTATCAATAGGACAAAAATCAAATAAGATGTATTACATATTTCCTAAAATCTGTGCCGAGCTGTTACCTCGACTACGTATGCTAGACGATCGAGGTGCGAGTGTATGCGCTTGACCAGGAGGTCTGAGGAGCGGAGGGGATGTTCCTAGCATAAGCGACAACGCTATTCGCTATATGTATGGGACTCGCGACTATAAATGAATCCTTACCTACCCTAGTATACTTAGAATTTCAATTAAAAATACAATTAAAGAATAAAGTGTTGACAATTATTGTCAAACGTTGATAGGTGTTTTTTTCGATATTGTAACCTGTTTCGAAATATTTTAAAATATCTTAAAATATGCTGAATTTTTGAAAAGATCATTAACCATCCCACACTATATAGTTGTTCGGGCTCGTATTAAATGAGCTAGACATCAAAATTTAGATTGTTGGTTTTAAGTTTTTCCCTAAAGCCCACGTATCATTCAATGTTTCTTTATTTCGAAAAGTAGACCGTTTACGATATCTCAATACTAGATACAATTTCAAATCAGCATTTCAAGGCTTTTAACTGAATAATACCTAGGTTTTTACGTACTAATTTGAATATATAAAACCGATTTTTGAAAACCCTAGAAAATATTACAAACAGCACATGATGGAATGAAAATTAACAGATTTACAGAACTCTTAAAAATGAATGATCCAAAGGAAAGCAGAACCGGCAAGTAGATGGCTAAAATGATGGAAAAAAAACGCTCTAGGACGTTTTTATTTTATTTAAGAAACAAGCGAAAATTTTGACCATTTATAAAAACGCTAGTTAACATTTTTTAATTACGCTATAAGTTGAAAACAAATGAAAATCAGATAAGAACATATGAGTTTTTTTACATTATTTTCACGTGTAAAATACACTCCCGGAGTTTGGTCGGTTCCTTCCGACTCACCTTGTATATTGTAATATCTTAGCTGTGGCCTATGGGTTTTTAAACTAGACAAATCAATAATAGGTTCTGCTGTTAGGTGTTTCAACTCATAATCGATAGTAATTTTCTGCAATTAGTTGTACGATTTTATGCATGGTGCTCTAGAAAAGTTGTACCATAATTAGCACCTAAGGAGATGAGTCCTGTTTTAAAGAAAGACTGCAATCTGTTATTTACATTTTTATGTTCCTTACTGTTTATCAATTTCATATGAATTAACTTATCGAACGTATGACACAATTTAAGAATTGATTTTGCAAAAAAATGCATAGTTATCGCAAAGAAGAATTTGGGTGGTGCACATTAATTTAATTGATAAAAATGTGTTAATTAACAAGCAAAATCTTAATCAGTACAGTATTATATTACAATCAAATATTTAAAAAACGTATTTTGAACAACCAGCTGACCAATTAAAAGTACAAAGTGCACGCTCGTGTATACAGACGTTTAGATTTAAAAATCCCATTATTTTATCAGCAAACAAAGTTTATCGTGATTCCTTTGCCTATCGGCCAAAGAAATGCCGTTATCGCCTTTTTAACAGTTCCGTAAAATATATCTAATCAAGATATTGTATAAAGGGGAAAGAGAAGTTTGGAATTATACAAAAATATTTCTAAGAATAAATAACAAGATTGTACATATATTTTGCATTTCCTTGTTAATGCTAAGATTTTCTAGGAAAATGTAGAAAATATGTGTTCTTCTAATTAGCTTTACATAAAAATAAAATGATTTGGAACATTGGTTCCTAATCGTTCCTAAGAAACGATAATTTACAGAACAAAAAATAACTTAATTGAAAACTTTAATTCGAAAAAAGAATTTTGTAAAATGTAAACAACTCAAACCTTTATTTCAATTTTGGAATTTACTTATTTTCTTAATATAATTCTAATGAAATAATATGGACCTCAGTATAGAATTACGATTAAATTTTCGGTAATCTAAGATAAAAATATTCGTTTTGCATGTTGTGTTCTCAACAAACATAGAAAGGCAAATGAAAGTATTGCGATTGGAATGGGCAAGCCATATTATGAGAAGAGGACCTACAGAAATAATTAAGAAAATAACATACTGGACCCCACTAGAACCCAGAGGAAAGGGAAGACCCAGAAGGAGATGATGGGGCGAAATAGAGGAAGACACCAAAGTTATGGACATCAAGGATTGGGGAGGAATATGCAAGGACTGGAAAAATGGAAAGAAATAACAGCAAAGACACATGCGAAGCTATAATAGATGAAAACAAAATCGAAGACGGAGAATAATCCACCCCAGAAATTGGATTTCAAACGCCAGCCGGCGTCGCCATAATTCAAACGAATTGAAGACCGTTGATGATGATGATGTGTTTCCATAACAATTTTACATTGCAGTTATCAAAAAAGGAGTCGAAATAGTATTTTAAGAAAGAAAGATGAAATTATTTCTTGGAGAAGAAAGCACCTACGTCAAATTATGAAATATCGCGAAAATGGAACATCAATCTACTATTCGGATGAAACATGGGTAAATGCTGGACATACAGAACACGAAGAATAGACAGGCACATCAAGACAAGCTTTCGCGGAAAGTTTGTCAACAGGGCTTAAGAATCCTTTGGTCAAAGGGAAAAGGTTAATTATTACACATATAGGCTTGAATGAAGGATTTGTGAAAAATTGATTATTTCTTTTTGAATCAAAACGAACGAGTGGTTATCATGAAGACATGAACGCAAGAAGATTTGAAGAGTGGCTACAATATATGCTAGCAACTTTAAAAGATGATGCGGTTATTGTTCTCGACAATACTCCTTACCATAGTCGAAAATTAAATAAACCATCTACAGCCAGCAATAGAAAAGCAGAAATTCAAGAGTGGATGAAACAACATAATATCGAATATGAGGAGGACATAGTAAAAGCAGAATTGTTAACGTTAATTAAAGAAAGCATAACCAACACCACAAAATATGCTGTTGACGAAAAATAAAATAGAGAAAAACAACAGAAAGGTATTGAGACTTCCACCATATTACTGCGAATGAATTCCATTCAAATTGACTTGGGCTCAACCGAAAGGATATGCTGCCAAACAAAATACAACATTTAAATTAGCAGATGTAAAAGAATTATTGAAAGTATCGCTAAAATTTCTAGTGAATATTGGTAAAATACCGATAAACATGTTATTGAAATGGAGAAAAAAATGTGGGAATTGGTCAATTAAAAAAAAAACTGCATGTAGAACCATTGATAATTACCAGTAGCAATGATTCATCAACGTCACCTTCTGATGAATGTGACTAATAATTACGGGACTATCATCATTAAGAAGATATGATCATTTGGTACACATATCGCCTACCCAGAATAATACTGTTCTAACTTCACATGTTTTGCTATGGAGTTAGCACGTTATTATTTTGGGCAGGCGATATATGAACATATTTTTGCAGTTTTTATGAAATTGTAATATATTCAAATTGTATTAATGTGAATATATCACAATAAACAAGAAAATATTTTCGAAAAATCCCTTAAGAGCTTTTCAATCTTGACCAGTCAATAGGTTTGTTCGCTCAGGCTGCACCTTTTACTCGGTGTAATGTAAAATGACGTCACTAGAGTGGTCAGTACAAGTAGGTGTATGGTTGTGTTTTTGCTTTTATTATATCTTATAAACAAGGGTTGTGTGCAACTGCACGCAGACCCAACGTACACATACTTTTTACACTGGTTACTCGGAGTAGTTAAGGCCGAGCGAAGAAGGCTAATGCGGCGTTGTTACTGCATCTATTCGACGATTCTAGTACAAGTTCAATGTTAAGTCGGTTTTACACTCATTAATTTATTGATCAATTTCTAGAACTAGATGGTGTGACTTCAACATTTGCCAATTTCTAGTTAAATTTTAAGTTCTAGCTTTTTCAATTTTAAGTTCTTAACTTCTTAACTATAAGAATTAGACCAACTTGTAGAAATTGATGAATTAGAACAAGTTCTGTTTTTCTTCAATTTCCTAGTTATTATTTTATTTGTAATTGCTATTACTGTTGTACAGCAATGTCAGGACTGTGAAGAATAAGCTGTATCAGAATAGACCCACCACTATTGACGATTTAAAGGAAGCGATGGAGAGAGAGTTTGACGTGCTGAATGCCAACACTAAAGTATCGGCACACTCCGCATCACACAAGTTTTTAATTAATTCGGAACGACCGCTTCAAGGACTCATGGGTCCTCATCATGAACCGATACTGTTAATTATGTGTCGACAACAACGGAGGACACTTTGAATAGTTTGATAAATAATATTTAGCACATTATGTTAATAAAGTATTTCTTATTATCCGTTTCTTTTCTTTTTAGATTCTTCATATCTGGGAAAGTGACTTTTGACCTTATATAGTAGATGTTTTGTATTAGGTAATAGGACAATACTAGGACGCAGGGATATAGACATGGATACAAAAATAAAAATACATAATAATAATAACCTATGCATGTGAAAACTGGACACTACGGAAGAAAGATGAAGCAAAGATAAATGCGGTGAAGAATAAGAAGGATAGCGAAGGAAATAAAATGGGAAAGGATCAAAAAAGAAATCAGACAATTAACAAAACAAGAACCAATAATAAGAAAAATAAAAAAAAAGGAAACAACTAAATTGGTACGGACATTTAGCACGAATGGAGACAGAATGATAAGAAAAATAATGGAGACAGGATATTCAAACAAGAAACGAAGAGGAAGATCAAACAGAAAAAAGGGAAAGACTCTGGAAGAAATGAAAATAATGACAACAGAAGAAAGTGCAAAAAATGGGTACAAGCGGAACCGGTTCCACATCGAACACCTGGAGAGGTACAGGGAATGGAGAAGAACTATTAAATACAGTTGCGGCAACAAAAATCCGGACAAGTCTTATAGGCTATTTTGAATACTGTAAAGCACTTGTCATGTACCATCGCTTTCATAAAAATCTGGGACAAGGGATGCTTTTATGACATTACCCATTTTAAACATGTTTTGTGTATGAAAAAATATGTCAAATTGTCTGTCAGTGTCAATCGTAAATGGACAAGTGATTGTCACAAGATTGAAAAAACGTCACAATGAGCTCATAAGAGTTGTCCCAGATTTTTATGAAAGTGATGGTACCATTGCTTTCATAAAAATCTGGGACAACCGATACTATTACGACATTATCCATTTTAAACATATCTTGTGAAACAAGACAATTAAATAATTTAATGTCAAATTGTCTGTCAGTGTCAATCGTAAATCGATAGGTATTGTGCAGTACTTAACTATTGATGTATAACAATGATAATGCTCCCTTCATCATTTTAATATCGTTTTCAATAAAAATGTTTAAAAATAATCTTTTATATATTTTTTGCCAGTAAATTATGAAAAAATATGTCAAATTGTCTATGAGTGTCAATTATAAATCGACAAGTCATTGTCACAAGATTGTGAAAAACGTTAAAATGAGGTCACATGAGTTGTCCCAGATTTTTATGAAAGCATTGGTATGTGTCAATTTTCAATTTGTCAATTCTATGGTATCTTATAAAAAAATAATCTACTCATGAACAGAAAAGAAATCTATCAAGCGCATTTATTTGAAATAAAAGTCTTGTTATGAAATATCTAATATATAAAAAAAGAATATAGATGTTTCAAATTAATATTTTGTAATAGCTCAATTATCTAATACATTTCGTAAATGGCTGGACATAGAAAATATAAGGAAATAAATAAATTCTGGTGTGAGATCATTTCAAATTTCGTCTATTTTATCTTTTAATTCCTCGACGCTTTCAGGCATGAAATTACTATGTTTCATTTTTTAACGATATATCCCCACGCATTTTCAACGGGATTAAAGTCTGGACTTGTCGAACACCATGGTAAACATATTTATGTTGTTTTTCCTAAACCATTGATTAGCAATCCTAGAAGTATGCACTGAACAATTATTCTGTTGAAATATGAAATTTCTATCGCTAGACATATAATTTCCACAGAAGGTACGAATTTATTCGTCAAAATTGCAGTATATATTTGAGAATTAAATCTTCCTTGAACATTCCAACAAACACCCGGTCCGTGTGTATTAATCCAAGCCTATACATTTGTTGTAAATTTATCTCCTACAAGCTTTTAGCGTGTATGTTTCATTAAATCGAGAATTTGGTGCTCTATACTCTATATCTCTACTTTTTCGTCTGAAAAAGTAACATTTTACCAAAACATTAAATTGTAGGGCAAAGATTCTAATGAGAAGTCAATTTGATGTTGCTTATTCACTAGTCCAAGTCACTAAAAAATGGTTTTTGACAGTCACTCGATTACAATTCTGATTTTTTTTCTTTCTACTTCTTACAGTACGGACACAATCCGGAAATTGCGTTATGATCCCTGCATTTACAACTGCATCAAATGGACTATTCCTTCAAAATTAAATATTTTCGTCTTCAATGAGATTTGATACAAGCTTACGACCAGAGCCTATTTTTCTTCCTACAGTTCCTCGACGCTATCATCTCTTTCTGATATTGTTAACAGTGCTTTTGGGCAGCCCAAACCTACCACTTAGTCTTCTTATTGACCATCCCAAGTAATGTAATTATTTGCATTTTTCCAATAGCACTTATAATTATGAGGCATAATGACATATATATTAATAATTATTTTGACATAAAATAATATCTGACAAGGCAAAAGTCAGATTTAAAATAAACCATCATAAGTGTCCGTTCTTTTGTTGCCCCAATAGTACAATAGCGAGAGTAAAGTCAATACGGTAAAGAAAGCGAACGGCATATTTCAGAAAAACTGTTTTCCCTGCTGTTGGCCATGATCTAACCTTACAACAAAATCAAAACGATGAAGGAGGTAGGGGGTTAGACCGTGGCTGAAAGCAAAAAAAAGGCAATTTAACATTAGTTGCATCTAGAAATTGATCAAGTTCGGTATCTTGGAATTATTGATAGATGAAAAACACGAACAATTTTGTAATTTAAGAACTAGAATTTGATCAATTTTAAAATCTGGAAATTGATCAATAGGTTGATAAGAGTAAAAACGGTTTTATGGAAAAAAAAGAAAGAGATCTTAAGCACTTTTTCCTCTTTTCACTGAAACGATTTTAAATCATATTTTGAGTTCCCAAATTTTTTAGAAGAATGCAAAAAGTATGAAAGTATTTTATTAATAACTAGAAACGTTTGGCACAACATTTCGCAATGTATGAAATTGTAATTTCAAACGAATTTGGTTAATGTTGAATTTATAACATACATATACAATTTTGTGTTCTAGACTTCTGAATCAGTCAACCAAGTATTTATTTATTTACAAATAAAGATACTTGTATCTGCACTTGTAATCTTCATAAGCTATATATAACTGACTAAAACCTCTTCATATTTCATTTCAGGAATTCATAGCATTCTCAGTTTGCATTTGATCTAGCAAATTATTAATAAAACGCATTTTAATCCTAATATGAAAACTAAATATTGAAAATAAGGAGACGTTTCCAGTTTATAAATGAATCTTACTGTATATGTGCATATATAACCTACAATTATGCAACAACAGATAATCTACCTAAAAGTGAAATCAGGTTCATGTGTAGAGGTTAACTCCTAAAAAAATACATAATTTCACTATCTCAAATTCTCCATATCTCCCCTGGATTAGTTGCTTTTCATTTTGTAATAGGGATTTGAATTCTATTTAAAAATAATGCATGGATTTCATTACAGAAATCTCTATATATGAGTCAAATTATTTTAAATCTAATTTGAAGGACATTAAACCTGCAAATAATTTCAACTCTTTATGGAAATCTATAATAGCAAAAGACCCATGCATTTTGTTAGTACACAAACACGTTAAAATGAACATTATCACGAACACATGATGGACTTTTATCAGATATATCAGTGAATTAACATTTTAACCTCTAGAAAATGAACTGAGATAATAAATAACATTTTATGATCGAAAAGTAACTGCAATATATCTTTGAATTATCAAAAATAATTCACGAATAATAAATTTAATTATAGTGAGACGTAAACAAAATTCTTTTTCAGTGATATCGAAAAAATTTTGAATGCTTCTTAAATCAGAACATAATATTCTGTTGTATTAAATCTAGATCCTTATAATGTAGGGGATATAAACACTCACCGAGCAATAATAATTTAAGTTCCCTCCTTGCATCACGTTTGTCTCTTCGTAACTGCTTTTCGATTTCTTGATTAATGCGTTTCTGTTCTCTAACCTCATCCGATTGGCAACAGGACATGATCATGCTGTAGGTGTTGGAAGTTTAGACACAATGTCGCTAGCATCCACGCTGATTTAACACCAAAACAAAGCTACTGACAATTAGTGGCCACTGTGGAATCCGCCGCCAACGTTTGGGTGTGGTGCCTTACAAGTAGCAGCATTCTTTTATATAGTCACAGTTACAACTAACTTAATCCTGTTACGTTAACTAGATTTCCGAAGCCCGAACCATGCATAAAAACAAATAAGATTAAATAGGATCTCAATTTTCATACATTGCGTCAAGATATGAATAGAGAAGGAACAGAAAATTTTGTAGATACTTGGTACTAGTAGTGGTAGTAGATCTTTGGAAAATATCCAAACATCCGCACGTCTCAATGTATATACAATATTACTAGATACATTCCATGCATTATAACTTACAAGTCATAAATCTACTATATTTATCTGAACACTATTTTGCTGTGAACTCTGCTAAAACCGCCTATTGACAATATGGCGCAGACATGTACGAGTTTTGCGCAAAACAGGAAGTTCGACTGAAACCCGCTACGGCTCTCAAATTCAAATATAATTTATTGGTTTTTAGGGCTCAATTACAGACGCACACTTTGTAATTATATTAATACACTTTGAGTTATTTGTAATAAGCTTATTTAAAACCGAATCCAAAGAGTATTAAATTAACACGCACGTTCAGGAACGAACAGCAATTTGCACCTTTCTCATGAGAGTTTACTAATTTAATAACTCGAATCCCTTCCAATGTTGATCGGCAAAGTCAAATTAATCACACAATCTCGAATTTTGCTGTTTATATACGTTTTCCTTATAAAAAAAAAACGTTTTTCCCATGGAATGAAGATTATACATATGCCCGTATCGCATTAAAAATAAAATGCATTAAGGTCCCATTTAATATACAGCACAGCACAACATTCTGCAATAACTTGAAAAATATTAATCATAAATCATTTTGAAGTAAGAAAAGCAGGATATTCGCGGTTTAATCTGAAAGCCACAAATAATGTTAAATTACCTAATTATCGCGATTGAAAGACATGAATTGCTTATTCGAAATAGTGGGATACGATAAGAATTAAGGGGAGATTAGTGTAATTAGAAAATACCGCAGAATCTTAAAGAGAATACGCGAAATATGGGTTTCCTTTTCTTTTATCTTGATTAAATTTTATTAATGGAAATTATATTTCAAGCTGTTCATATATACACTTGTAGTTACAACTTTGGTTATTTAATTAAAAGTTCAATTGCCAAACTATAAACTCATTTATTTTTTTATATATTCATAATCAAGAACCTGCAAAACATTAAAAAGCGTCGTTAATCTTTCCAGTTAAACATATAAAAGATAGAAGAAGAAATAATATACGTATGGTGCATATTGGATGATTGTTTTGGTCAATCGGTTATATTGTTTAAAACTGTTACGTTGGCAACGTTGACCCCGATTACATCCTGAGCTAACTACCGTAGTTATTAATCTCGGAAGTTATAAATCCTACGATGTAAACGATCGCTACTATGGTAGTTACTAATCATGCTTAGTAACTACCGTACAATGTATGCACACGGATTAGTAATACCGACTTTAGTAAGTGTGACCAACATTAAGCTATTCTGCGTCTTTACACGGGCTGCACGAAATGTTTTTAAAAGAAGTTTCTAAAATGACTAGTCAAGTTTTAGTGGTTTAAATTAATAGTTTGAATGCCCAGCTAATAGCAGTCATCAAAATTGTAGTAGTGTTTTGTTTTTGCCTAGAATTGTGTGTAGTATTTTAACTTCTCCTACACAAAAAAATTGTATTTGTTAGATTAATAAAAATAATTATGACATATTATTTTGATTATTATTATTTCTAAAAGTTGGTTGTGATTATATACTTTATGAATACATTCCAAACATAAGGAAGATTCCAAGTGAACGCACTGCACACAAATGATTTTAAAAGATTGCTCAGGGAAATCAGAATTGATAATAAATCACTGTTATAGATGAGTTAAAGTTAAATGTGATGATCTCAGAGGCGCAGTTAAATGTTAGTGTTGTTTACTTTGAACTCTTCCAAGGTGAACAAACCATCAATTATAGAATATTTCGGTCACGCTGGTCCAAAAGAAACCATCATAGGTGAGGAAGAATGATAATGTCTTTCATTACATCAAACTAGACATAGCAAAAATAACTCAGCAGCAAATAACACAACCAAGTCACACGTGAAGTTAGCTTCCTTTACTTTTTAAAATATGTTGGTCATTGACTTAACTGACTATGCCTAATATCAATTGGAACTAACTACGGTAGTTATAACTCCCGACTTAGATACGATGTAAACGTATTCATTTACAAATTGCTATATAAAAAATAATGTAAAAAATTAAGAATAAAAAGCCCATACTTTCTCTTATTTAATTGCATGTAAATGGCATGTTATTGTTGGAGTTGGCATTTTTTAAATTTCGCGGATGATTTAAGTTGGTAGTTTCGGCAGTAAAAGACATATTCTAAAATATCTTAACGTAATACAGACGAATATTTCCTTTATTGCCGGAACTACCAAGTTAAATCATCCACGAAATTTTAAAAAAGCCAACTAATTATTATACATTAAAAATACATATGTTTGAACGTACTTCTTAAAAATTTAATTACACACCTGATATTTTTTATAGTATTGAAATTCTTTAGTGTGTTATTGCCCTAAAAAGATTACCGGAATTAAGCGGAAGTGATCATATTCTGAATCATTTTGTATATAAATTATTTGAACAGTGCCACCAATAGTATTTGTTCAAAATATAGCAGGAAATTATTGTAAAATATAGTTGGTGACACTGATTTGGAAAAATCTAAACTTCTCCAATTTCTGCAGAATCGTTTGAGCTGTAGACTCTAGCTGCAGAAGTGTTGATTTTACAGTTTATCGGTGCTTGTGTTTTTTTAAATGGTTTATCATAACCTTCGTAAACAATAAATACGTTTATCTGTAATGTTTTGCCGATTAGAGATAATTATATCTTTTTAAAACCATTAGTTGTATAAAAGGTGATACGTGATTTCCAGCAATATTAGAATAAGTGAAATTATAAAATGCCTCCACTACCTCTGGAGGGTCTCCAGACTCCTATCGCTAATAGCGTGACACAGGGAAGCTTAGGAAACGCACAAGAAGGCAATAGAGGAGGCATGATATCTTTAGGAGTCTTGATAGATTTTATTGTACAAAGAACATATCATGAACTAACAGTATTGGCTGAATTGTAAGTGTAATTTCTTGCATTTTATGGGAGCTGTACCTAAACTAACTTTGTGTAGATTGCCTCGGAAAACTGACATGGAACGTAAGATAGAAATATATAATTTCGCAACCCGAACCAGACAACTATTCGTACGATTGCTAGCCTTGGTGAAATGGGCTAACAGTGCTTCCAAAGTTGAGAAATCTGCTGTACGTGTTATTTGATAAAAAAAAAGTCGTAATTTTAATTGTATTTATCATATTTTAGCGCATAATGGCTTTTTTGGATAAACAATCATTATTATTTGTTGAAACAGCTGATATCTTAGCAAAAATGGCAAGAGAAACTTTAGTACAAGCTAGATTACCAAATTTTCATATACCAGCAGCTGTAGAAGTGTTAACAACTGGAACGTATGGGAGATTACCTGCTTGCATAAGAGAAAAGATTGTACCTCCAGATCCCATTACAAATGCTGAAAAGCGAGCTACACTTTTACGATTGAATCAAGTTATACAGCATAGATTAGTTATGGGAAATTTATTACCCCAGATGAAGAATTTAAAGGTATAATAGGATATTTTAATATTTCATGTACAGATAGTCCTCGACTTACAACTGAGATAGGTTCTTAGACATTTGGCGTAATTTAAGGAGGCCGTAAGTCGAGTTTCATGAAAAGTGAACAGAGATTAACAACAAAAAATATTACTGGATATGAAATTCAAATTCATAGTTCAATCTTTATTTAAAATTATAATAATTACAATAAAAATACAGTCCTCATCATCCGAACTTATTACATTACTACAATCCATTGAGTTATCTTGAGCAACAGTATACTCAGTGCTAGTTTTTTTAACGAAACAATCCAATGTTTGCACTTTCACTTTCCCGTAAATTTCATAACAACATGCAATATTTTCCTGAATTAGCTTATTTACTTTTGTAAATTTTTCTTCCTTTGCATCCATTTCTTCTAATTTTTGCATTCTCTAATAATTAGCGAAAAACTGTAGCCATTTCTTTTGCTGGTGGTATTTCTTCTTCATCCGGTTTTCTTTTACTTGCATCTTCTGCATCAAGATCTAATAAATCTACATTCATAAGGTCACCTACATTGTATTCAATGAGTTGGTTAATATGTTCATTGTCAACATCAAGATTAAGTTGCTGATCAAGCTCTACAATCTGATCTGTAATTTGCTCAATCTCAATTTTGTTTTCAATTACCGAACTAGTCTCTTGAAATTGTTTCGTTAGTTTTTTCTACTCATAGAAAAAAGCGTGACTTGCCATCCACATTCTATATTTTTAATTGCTAGAAGCATATTATATTTCGACCAAAATTCTTTTAAAGTCGTTCCATTTTCAAGAGTCATAATTGCTTGAGTAAATCTGATTTTTAAATAATATGCCGTAATGTAGCAATAGCTCCCTAATCCATTGGCTGTAAAACATTGGTTTTATTCAGAGGTAAATACATAATTTTTATGTTTGGGTGTAAATCACCAAGATGTGGTGGGTGTTCAGGTGCATTATCCAGTAATAACAGTATTTTAAAAGGAATGCTTTGTCGATTGCAATATTCTTTTACTCCAGCCGCAAGTACTTTCACAAACCAGTCCTCAAAAAATAATTGTCATCCAAGCATTTTTATTTGACCGGTAATGTACTGGTAACATATTCGCTGCTTTAAATACTCTTGGATTTTTCGGTCCATGTATTATGAAAGGTATCAACTACACTAGCAATATTTTCGCCTAATAACATTGTTATTCGATCTTCATATATCCTTAAAACCTGGCATACATTTTGCCTCTTTTTGGATGTACACTACCGCTCATATTAGGACAGACAATAAAATTTCATAAACTTTTCATGGAAACGATCTCGTTGTGTTTAGGTATCAATAGCGTCTTTATAATCTGTAATTTATGAGGATTATAACTCATTGCATGTAAAGAATTCCAATTTACAAATTCTTTAAATAACTATTATACTTTACACAAATTATGGTAATTTTGAGAAGAATTTATAATCCCTTTAATTGGATTATTTCCGAGACAAAAGTATAGGCCCTAAACTCATGCAATACGCCGGTCCCCACGCCAAAAATGTTCTTCATATCAAAGAATGCTTTAGTTATATAGTTATAGAAGCCTAACAGCACCGGGGATTGCCCCAGAAATGAATTGCGGCCGCGCAAGAAACTTTTCTGTTAGTACGGTAAAACGGCGGTTAAAAGCTGCAAATCTTCACGGCCATGTTTCGGTAAGAAAACCCTTACTTCGGCGGGGAAACTGGTAAAAACGATTTTAGTGAATAGAAGCACACAGATACTGGATAGCGGAAGACTGGAATTGAGTGCTATGAACTGATGAATCGAAGTTTGAGGTATTTGGACAAGTAGGACGTGTTTTTTGTTAGAAGAGTGGAAGGTGAAAGAATGCTGTCTGAGTGTATAGTGACCACTGTGAAGCAAGGAAAAAGTTCTGTGATTCTCTACTGTTGGTTTCCGGGTTGGAACCGCGTCGTTGTCGTAGCTTTTGCCGACGTTTCCTCCATACATTTATGGGGCTGTTACTATACTGTTCAACCAAGTGAAACCCAGAGTGTAGTCTAATATATTGACGACCACGGAAGCCTATGTACCGCTTCTGTCATTGTTTGGGGTTGCTTTTCCTATGCCGGTACAAAAGATTTGAAGCGAATCGGAAGTATCTTGCGAAAAGAAGGTTATTTACAAATGTTGCAAGAAAATGCAATTCCATCGGGAGTGCGTTTAATAGGTATTTATGCAAGACAACGACCCCAAACTTTCAGCAATCCTATGACAAAATTATTTAAGTAAAGAACAAGACAATAAGCGCTGTAAATAATGACCTGGCCACCGCAAAGTCCCGTTCTTAATCGTATGGAATTGTTACGGAACGAACTTTAAGGAAGGGTTCCGAAAATGTGACCTAACTCGACAAATTATTTGTGGAATATCTTACAAGAGGAGTGTAATATGCCAAACAGAGTCCTGGAGAAACTAGTGAAACGGATGCCCTAGTATTGTACAAGCTGTTCTTCGGAAAAAGGGAGGGCTTTTCGACGAACGGAACATTTAATAAGTTTATGTTTATATGTTGGCAGAATTGCCTTTATTTTTACTATTGCATGTAATAAATATTCGCTAATAATAATATATGTAATAATAAATATACATATTTAATTTGAATATCATTTAATTCCTCAAATTTATTCAAGTGTCCGAACTAATATGAGCCGTAGTGTACTCAGGCATCTTCCTCCAATAAAACCCGGTTTCATCTACAGTTAAAACTTGTTCCTTTGCATAATTTTCTTTTTTGAGGAAGTCATCGAATATCAGCACTGGCAGTCTTTCCACAAACTTTCATATTTTGAAAATTCGCTCGTTTCCTAAATTTTTGAAACCAGCCGTCGCTTGCAGTAAAAGTTTGATCATACCCTTCCCCTTCCTTTGATTTCAACAATTCGAAAAGACTTGCGTACTTTTGTTTCAATTATGGCGAGGCTAAGAGGAACTTGTTTTTGGATCAAATCGTCCATCCAAATCACCAATAGTTTTTTCCATTCCATGCATGGATTCCTGCCCTTTTTGGTTATAACTGCTTCTTAAATTCGATCTTTGTTTTTAAAAATCGTTGCGACTGTTGAATGAGATAATTTAAGGTCATGCACTATGTCTTTCACTTCTGTACCACTTTCATGTTGTTTTATTAACTTTATGTTTCATTTCTAAGTTTATAACAATTCTTTTCTTTTTCAACTTTTATTATACGCAGAGATTTTTGGGGTATAAAAAAATTATTCTGAAAATTAATTCTATAGGATGAAGATCGGGGCTTTGCGGTGGCCAGGTCATTATTTATGTTTGTTTTATTTATGTAATAGGCGCATGCATGAAAGAGACAAACACAAACTCGTAAATGCGAACCGTCTAAGTTGAGGACTACCTGTATAAGGCTCTGTATGGGAATTTTTTTATATTATATTTGTTTTATGTAATGTAAGTGTATGTTATTGTATTGCCATCTTTAGATCGAAAATGGAAGAGTAACGTTCCATGTTAAGCATGAATTTGAAGTGTCATTGACTGTGATGGGTGATGGACCAAATATACCGTGGAGGTTGTTAGAAATTGACATCCTCGTTGAAGATAAAGAAACTGGAGGTATAGATACCTTTTTGTAACCGGAAATAGTCTTGTGTGTAATTTTTTATTACAGATGGTAAAGCGTTAGTCCATTCGCTACAAGTGCAATATATTCATCAATTAATTCAAAGTCGCTTAGTTGATAATCCTTCTCCATTAACGGAGGTATACAATTGTTTACATTTCTTCTGTCAGTCGTTGCAGTTAGAAGTACTTTACTCGCAAACGTTGAGGCTTATGAGAGATAGGCTTGATGATCACATTCACGTTGATGAATACATACCAGGAAAATGTTTAACTGTTTCATATTGGAGGTAATTGTTTTATAAATTAATTTTGATTTAAGCATTGCAAGATATTTTATGTTCGCAGGGAATTGACAAGTAAAGGAAAGGATCAAGCTAATAAATCTGATCCTCGCTCAGAATTAGGATACCGTTTGACTGTGCAAGTCGATCCACACGATCCAGCTAGACCATTGGCAGTATTGCATATACCATCTTTAGGAACCAAGGTATTTTAAAATAATTTCTGTAATATTTTCAATTCATTTTAAACATTGTTTACTTGTTGCTTATTATGAAATTAATTTTTATTAATTTTACACTCTAAAAGCTAACATAATGAGATAAAATTTTATTTTATTTTCTAGGAAAATGAGATCGCAGATCGAGCTATCCATTCAGAACTTCTCTCGATGGAAAGATTATTGGTGCACACAATTTATGTCAGGACCAGAAGTCGTCTAACTGATCTCAAAACTGAGCTACAAGCTATGCTAAAAGATATCGAATGTAAGTAAACAAAATCTTTGAATTTTCTTAATTTGCATTAATTTGATTTTGTTTTTTCTTTGACTTTGAAAATTTGATTCTTTAAAAAAATCAACTTTTAGACCGAATCCTAAACTCATTTGCCGAGGAATTTATACGTTTTCAAATGTAGGTATTTCATATCTAAACATTTAAAATAGAAGATTAAGGGGTTATTCCCATGCTATTACTTCTGTGTTTGGCTCCACATTCAGTCCTTCTCTTATTATTTCATTTCGGATCTTATTTCTTCGGGTTATACCCATAACTCCTCTAAGATACGAGGATGGTAGGAAGTACCCGTGTTTAGAGACAGATGGTGCTTTATGTCAAAATCTTCATTACCGACTGTGAATACTATTCTTTAGTTGACGTCTGTCAAAATTTCGGAGAGATTCATCGAGTAACGTTGTTTTGAGAGCTGTTGAAAGTGAGTAAGTTTATATATTTGTGGGATCGTGTAGAGAGAAAAATATCGGTCAGTGATTCGATTTCTTCTTTTGGCTGGAAAAACGTGTGCAAAAATCAAAGAGAAGTTGGATGCAGTTTGTAAGGGTCATCTTTCTTTTTTGATGAATTTAAGCGTGGCCGAATGTCTATCTTTGATGAGGAGCGGCCAGATCGTCCCATTGAGATGACTACGAACATCTCAATTGAACGTGTGCAAAACATCCTTAACGAGAAATTGAGTATGAGAAAGCTATCAGCCAGATGGGTGCCGCGTCTGCTGGCGATTGACCAAAAATGGAATCGCATAATAACTTCAAAGCAATATTTGGATATATTTAAGCGCAATACGAGTGAATTTCTGCAGCGTTATGTAACTGTAGATGAGACATGGATACATCACTATACGCCAAAAACCAAATGGGTTTTTCCTGGCGAAAGTGCACCAAAGCAGGCGAAGATCCATCAGACGGAAAAGTTATGGCGACGATTTTTTGGGATTCGCAAGACATAATCTTAATCGAATATTTGGAGAAGGGAAGGACAATCACGGGACAGTCGATTTGTTGGACCGATTCGACGGTGAACTAAAGAGAAAAAGGCTTCACCTATTGAAGAAAAAATTCTCTACCATCATGATAACGCCGCGACCCACCCATCGGCTATTGCGACAGCAAAACTAGTCCAGTTACGGTACGAATTGGTGCCCCATCCACCATATTCGCCAGATTGGACCACTGTTACTTGTTCTTTTCCAAACTTGAAAAAATGGCTGGGCGGAAAGCGGTTCACGTCAAATCAAGAGATCATTGCCGAAGCAGAAAGAGTTTGACAAATCCCATTATTTGGATGGCTCAAAAAAGTTGGAACATCGCTGGATTAAGTACATAGAAGTATAAGAAGATTATGTTGAGAAATAGATTTACTAAATGTAAAACAATTGCACTGTCTTCTTTAACACAGATATTTATCATACCATCCTCGTATTTTGTAGCTACCGCCTGTATCCTATTTTTCACGGGCTCTCTCTTCCATAGATTAAAACTGGGCTGAAAACTGTTTTATGTATTGTTATTTTGGTCTGACGACTGATTTCTTTCTTCCTTATAAAGGGCTTTTATTGTTATTTATTTAAATATTCTCATATTTAATATAGGTAACTTACAAGGATCGCCAGCTATCTTATCTGTTGCCATCCTCCAACCTTGCTTGCGTGCTGAACAACTCTTGATAACAGTGGACACCCATACAGGCATGCTACAATGCCAGGTCCCCCAGTATGAACCACCCTTAATCCCCGAACTTTGTAATTGTTTGAATGGGGATCATGCAAGGCTTCCAATGTTAATAAGCGAATTGAGATACTGGATTACTCAGAGAAGATGCGAGAAAACACTACAGCATCTTCCCGCTAGCGCTCATGAAAGGCTTCCCCTATTACATCATTCGGATCACCCTCTCACAAAAATAAGTAGGCATAGAATGTACGTGCAGTTGCATCGACATCCAAATGTTGTCTTGGTAAGTGTGCACTTCAATTTAACAATAAGACGTGTAAGAGACTAAATAATTAATAATTATTTGTTTTATAGATTGTAGAGTTCAAAGAAAAAGAAAACAGTCCATGTGAGATTGATTGTTCATTCTATTTGGCTGTAGTTAAACATTCTAGTATAGAGGACAATCCGGTCGATGAAGTATTGAAACAGAGATACCAAAAGTGTACTTAAAGGTGCAAACCTTGATTGAATTTGATACATTTGTTGCAACACATGGGCCATTCACCAATGTTGATGGTAAGTAGTAGTATACATACAGGGTAAATCGGGAGGAAAGTATCAAGCTGCAGGAATGCATTCTACGCGCAAAAATAGTACAAAAGAACCCAAATGTTATCCGATTTTAATTTGTTTTGAAGTTTTGACGTTATAACAAAATTCTTCTTTACGTATTATTTTAATCATAACCTTCAACTGTCAGTATGTCAATGTCAATTTTATTACGTACTTTATATTTTAAAAGTGTTAAAAAATGCCACGTATATATTCAGATGTTGATTATGC
This sequence comes from Dynastes maya, assembly GCA_029619315.2. Lineage (NCBI taxonomy): Eukaryota > Metazoa > Arthropoda > Insecta > Coleoptera > Scarabaeidae > Dynastes > Dynastes maya. Next base: position 51,485,863 of record JAROYE020000004.1, on the reverse strand, counting down.
AAATATAGTGCTCATTTACCGCTTTTGTAATGGGAATGCTACAGCTTCTATTGAAGAATATCGCTAACAGTTTCCACATCAGAGAACTCCGGATAAATATGTATTTCTCAGAGTCTTCAACAAGCTGTGTGGGACAGGAATGTTTCCCAGTGGTAAAGATTCCAACCTACGACCCCCTTTTTCCGGACAAGCACGTCAACCAGCTACACCATAGTCTGTAGGAATGAATCACTTTTAATATCCTGTCCTCTCATTTTGGAGCCTTGTCTCATGGGAGACCAGTATTTCAATTGTACGTATGTATTATCAGCAAGATGGAGCCCCTGCACATTTTGCTCGTCAGGTCAAGCAACATTTGGATATTTATGCTCGTCTTGGGTTTTTATTTATTAGTCGCTCGCTTCTGTACGGTACTGCTAAGTTGAGTTTTATAAACGCATCCACAAGGTCGAGTAGAACAAGTTGATATTGATAGCGCTGCCGCGTTATTTCTTTTGTATTAATCACGCTATGAATGGGTTATTGTCTCGACGCGGCGTGCACTATTCAGGGGACCGCGTCGATTCGCACTCTAATTAATATACATGAGTCTAACAGGATTATTGAAGCCTACCGAAGGTACGGTCTCTCGCGATAAATCTAGTTTCCACTTCCATGCATGCGAATGATATTGAGGAGAGTTATCCGACATGATAGTCTACATTTTCAATGAATGCGTAATTGGAATTTATGTAAGGCTGATATACTGATTCAAAATAATCGGCAAATACCTTGCGAATTTTTAGTTCAAAGAAGCGATATGCAAAGTAAAAGTCGACTATTGCAATGCATTACTTTGAATTGTTAGAAATGCTGCAACCTATATTTAAAAAAAGGCACGAATCAATTAGAAGAGCAATGTTTAGAAGTCAATGGTATTTATTTAAAAAAACGCAATGATCAGAACAATGTGTGAAGGGAATTTTGTTATGATGTAATAACTTCAAAACAAATAAAAATCGAAAAACATTTGCGCTTTCTTCAACTATTTTTACGTATACACCTGGAGTTTGGTGCGTTCCTCTTCACTCTGTATATTTTAAAACATATCATTTTGTATACACATCGAGAAAATGTGAAATTAACTATATCTATATATGTACGGCGACAGAGCGAGGAGGGGATTGAGTGGAATCCGATCGGTTCGATGCGGGTCGCGTGTTAATACGCTTGTAACAACGTTGGCATGTAGACCTACTGTGTGCAAGAACGCACGCAATAATTTGGTCGCCTGGAAATGAGAGTTTCGCATATGTATTTTGTTGCTACGAAGCTTAGACGAAACTAACGATAACTGACAAAATAAATAAAAATCTAAGGTACAATATCAGGATGTTCATATGAAGAGTTCGAAAATGCCCCCCTCCTTGGCTGAACAGTAACCAAGTCGGTCGTAAAACTACCGTCTCACTCGCTTGAAAATTTCAGGGGTTACTGTCTCGGAAATGCCAACCATATTTTCCTGCAAATCGTGCAGATTAGCTGCCGTCTCAAATCGGTACAGATTTTCTTTGATATAACCCCATAGAAAGAAATCACAGGGAGTGAGATCGGGTGATCTCGGTGCCCATTTTATTGTACCTCTCCATCCAAATCGGCATTAATAGCACGGACTGCAGGAATAACTTGAGTTCTCAGCAAATTCAAATATCTCTCTCCATTCAAGTTGCCGTCAATAACAAATGGCCCTATAATATCATCATCCAAGATACCCGTCCAAACGTTAAGTTTTTCGGGGTACTGAGTTCTAACATTATGGGTCAAATGTTGATTTTCCCGAGACCAATAACGCACGACTGAAGGATTATGATGGCCATGATGTGGAAAAGAGGGCTCGTCCGAGAACAGAATATTTTTATTAAAATTTTCGTCTCGGTTAGCCCTCTACAAAACTCCAGTCTGGCAAAACTGTCCTCGGAAAAAATCTCTTGGCAAATTTGAACTTTGATACATTTGTATTTATTGCGCTTCAAAATATTTCTGACATTCCTTTTTTCAACACCGGTTTCGTCTGATATTTGGCGACTAGAGCAAGGTTCATTTATTTCGACGTACGAACAAACCCTCGCTTCTCTCTCCTCCCGCTCGGGATTAATTCGAGGGATTTGAGGCTGTTCGTCCATTTAGTGGCGTTTTCTGCAATACCCGACATAACAGCCAAGTTTCTTAAACGCTTCGACGATATTTGAAATCGTCTGTGCGTTTGGAATAGGCCGATTGACGTACTCTACTGAGAAGGGATCCATCGTCTGCTGTCGGCTATGTACAGAGAAATACAACTGAATAATCTGAACTTTCTCTGCAGTTGTATAAATGGATATCTTGTATTCGTAAATCACGTAATTCTTACTAAGATCGTCCGCACATAATGCAATCTACTTCGTAATTAATCACATCGGTAACCGTGAACCGTCGACTGCCGCTAACCCCTCCGCTTGTGGTGAATCACCCATTCGCGTTTGCCGTTGTCGCATGTACGCTTTTTCGTATAGCTAGACATTTTCTTTCCATATGTGTATACATATATCCAAAGATCTTATGTCGAAAACACTTATTGCAGATACGCTTGAACCAGGTAGTCTTAAGAGGAAAGGTGGTATCAAGACAGAATCCAGTACACGCAGATCAAAACAACCTGCTTATTTTATTGCTGAACTGGCACACGTCGTTGCGATGTGCGATGAAAGATTACCATTTGTAACATTAGCGACTGAGGTATTTATTGTGATTATTAACGCTGGCCACGAGCGGTACCGCGCATCGGCGTAGAATCAGTTCGGACCGAAAGGAACGGTAGTATTACTTCGTCTGCGGAGCAGTACGGACATTTTCGCTGCCGGTCATTTGCGCAATTGTTTATCTGTCCTAGAAAAATTATTGCAGAAATTCCAGACTTAATATATGAAGGTGCTAAAATTACATGTGTAATCTGTAAAATCCCGTTAATGTGTTGGTCCAGACAACATTGTCTACGACACGTAAATAGTGAAAAGCATGTCTCAAAAGAAATTGCGCACGAGACAATGAAAAATTTATATTTAATTTATGCGTTACGTTTATTGCATGTAATATACCGTTTAATTTACTAGACAAGGAACCATTTATCTGCTTTTAGAATAACTATTCGGAGTGCAAATTACCAAGTCGAACATCGTTACGAAGAATTGTGCCATCTGCGCGCGAACATATTGAACAAAAAATAAAATCGGAGTTGAAAGATCAAAAATTGTGGTTATGTGTCGACGAAACAACAGATCGGAAGAAACATTCTGTTCTTAATGTAATGGCACGCAAATTGGAACCTCATCAATCGGCACCTTCAATTCTATTAGTCTCCAAACGAATACAACAGTGTACTGCCGAAGTAATTTCAAAGTTAATGTTAAATACATTGGACAAGTTTGAACATTCAACAAACCAACCCTTGATGTTAGTGAGTGATGGTGCTGCAAACATGCTTTCTGTAGGCCGGTCTCTTAAAAAGCATTCTGCTAATTTGTTACACATTACGTGTAAAATTCATGCTCTCAATCTTGTGGGGGATAGTATCCGAAAATGTTATCCTGAGGTAGACGCTTTAATAGCGCATACCAAAGCAGTATTTGTCAAATCACCGAAACGTATTCGCGAATTTCACAGACTGTGCCCCCGTATACCAGAGCCACCAGAACCTATTCTAACTCGTTGGGGAACATGGTTGCAGGCCGCGTTTTATTATCATAAATATTTTGACAATATTAAGAACGTGGTTTTACAATTGGATACAAAGGAAGCTGCCGCTATCCAGAAAAGCCAGTCGAAATTTCAAGATAGTCAGGTTAAAATGGATTTAAAAATCATTCACGACAATTATTTCGGGCTAGCAGATGCAGTAGAAAAATTACAAAATCCTGCGGTGCCGTTAGAAGAATCTCTACAAATAGTGCAACATGTTCACGCACAGCTATGCGCGATTGAAGACGCAAAAAATGTTTCTATTCTAGAAAAATTTGAAAGTGTTTTTGAGAAAAATTCTGATTTTGGCACATTAAGACACATTTGTGAAGGTGCGTCAACAGAATCGTTAAGTTATTTGAAAGATTATTTTACTTACGCAAATATTACGTCACTAGATGTAGAACGTTCGTTTTCTGCATATAAACGCATTTTTTCCTCATGCCGTACTAGTTTTGCCGAAACAACAGTTGAAACATATCGAATGTTGCAGATATTTAACAGACATTATTCACTTTGTGATTTCACGGAGGACTCTTAAAATGGTAAGTGTTTGAGCACGTGTTGTTTAATTTTTATTTAAAAGACGAGCGAAATTATTTGCGGCAGCAAACTTGTCTATTAGCAGAATAACTCTAGTGGAACGCGAGGCCTGGTCGACTCTACGCTACTGCGCGGTACCGCTCGTGGCCAGCTTTAGTGATTATATAGAATTTAATTTCTTTAACTTTTATTTTGCTTAGCTTACCAAAAGAAACATCTTTCACCAAGGCCTACAAGTCGAAGCAAACGCCACTGGCTTAGTATTGAAACTAATACAATTACCCCCACCCACGCCGGAAATCGGCCAATCGCAAGCGTGGAGAGCGCTGTTGAAACGGCTGCTATCAGTTTCTATTCGCGTATATAGTAAGGGTAACTCGAAAAGCTGGATGGTTGAGTTTGTCTTTTATTCTACGCCCTTATCAAGTACTCATCCAAAAGAACAAGGTTAGTATACATAAACACAGAGCTTTTTCATCTCTTCTATCAATTCCCTAACTGCCCGTTGTATTTGACAAAAAACGTAAAGATTTTATTGTTCAAATGTTTTATATTCTTACGTTATATTTAACAAAATTATTTTTGAACACGAAGAGATGTTTTTAAATGTGTGTAATAAACGTTCTGTTTTAATACAATATATTTTAAATTATATCATCGAACGTAGCCATTCTGAATAGTGATATATGTAAATGTCATATTCATAGCAGTGAACGTATTGCAACAATTATAATTTGTTGTACAAATACCCTACTTAAAAATGATTGTGGGAAAAGTAACGATAGATTAGGTAAAACACCACATAATAAGAAATAAAAGACCCTGGTTAAATAGCATGCCCTGTACATTTTCTCGTGAAATTGAACAAAATTTCGAACAAAATTGCAATTGCTGTATCATTTCAACCTTAGTTTCGTCCAAGTACATGTACAATTACAAATAATAATAATTAGTCGATTAAGTATTCACCACAAATACATCTTTTACGAAAACGGTGCTCGGTTACGTGTTTGGTTTTTTCTTTGAAACTTCGTTTTTCCAAAATAAAATCGAATGGGATGCGAAGAAGGGCTCAGTTGACGACTCTTTAAATCGAAAGCCCTTCAAAACTTGAAAAAGAAATGGAAAAAATGATTCCTTTACCGCTTAGGCTAATATCGTGCATGGCGATATATCACGTAAACAGCGTGACGTCATCGAAGAGCGGTGAGGCTTTGCAGTATCGGTGGTAACGGCTAAGCCCAAATTGAAAGTGTTATAACTAAAGCGTGACAAACGATTGCACCCGCTGCATACAAGGAATCGAAATAGTAATAGTACACGCACACCGATCAACCGATAATAACCAAATGTCCACTCGATTCCTTGTATGCAATTTTTTTTTATGGGACAAAACCAGTACAAAATGATGCCGTACTCGAACTTTTAACATGCCGAGGTGGCGGGGCTAGCATGTCCCACCAAAAAGAAAGTTTTATAACTCCGTTAGTATTAAAGCACAACTTTTTGCAGCTAACGGCATTGAAACAAAGTGCGGTTAGCTTTAGTGGGTATATATTTTAGTATCCACTTTGAAAGGTTCAGAAAAACGTTAACAGTTTGGAAATTCTTAGAGATAAGGAAGCTCGACAATAATTTTAATAAAATGTTCAAACCAAGTGCTAATATTATTTTAAATTACTAGGTTCCAGAAGGCCTGTCTACTTCCAATACGACATAGGCAACGTTGATACAATTGCCCGTAACGTAGACTCGCTTCTAAACGATTGGTCGCAAATCGTTCACCTGTACACAATCGTCCACGATCTAAGCGAATACTTAAACTTAAGTAGCGAAAAATACAATCTTAGCAATATATTCAGCGTTAAATCGTACAACTACAGCAAGCTGGTCCTTTGCTACGGTCCCGACAAGGGAGCTATGATCTCGGTAGCATGGAACGCTACAGAAAAGGTGTTTAAGCTCGCGTTTGGCGCTAACAATAACTCTTTAAACGCGCATTCGATAATAAGGGAACAGTTGGAGTGCCATTTGAATAGGCATAGAAATCTAGCGCAAATCGTGCAGCTATTACACGAGACTTACGAGCCATTGATTTCGATTAGCAAGTTACCAAGTATACCACAGCTGGGGGTGTATAATGCGGTAAGTAATTTCTTTCCTTTTTAAAGTGTTATATCATTCTGTTTATGTATGCGCATGCGTTTGACACGATTTTGTCAAACGCATGCGCAAATTTAAAAAAAAAAACGCTACTACAGTCTCTGCTCTCGAACGCACCATGTATGGCCTCCGTAATGGTCAGAAGTTAGAAATAAGCGGACATCCCCTTCTTGAAACCAAATTCCTCATCAGTAAAGCGTGACAAACGGTTGCACCCGCTGTACATACAAGGAATCGAGTGGACGTTCGGTTATTATCGGTTGATCGGTGTGCGTGTAACCGATAATAACCGAACGTCCACTCGATTCCTTGTATGTACATAGTAAACACAGCGGGTGCAACCGTTTATCACGCTTTACTCACCAGGGAGCAGCGCCAAGGATTTCACCTCGTTTTTAAATCTAGAGAAAATGACTTCCTCTGCTATTTTTGAGAGAGAATAGAGCAGACTGAGCGGCCTGTGGTTTTGCGAGAACAAGGGATCCTTGCCCGGCTTAGGTATTATGATCACGGTGGCATTCTTACATAAAGACGGAAAATATTGGAAGTTAAATATGGAATTGACAATCCCCAGGAGAGCGGAACGTCCCGACGGTGGTAACAAACTCGATTAGGGATTCCATCAGGGTCCAATAATAAACTGTAATTCCTCTTCAGTAGCTTTATTAAGAGAATCAGTCGCTAGGAACTCGTCGAGTTTTCCAAGAGCAGCATCGATCTGGTCTTTAATATTGTCGTCCTCGTCACACTCTCGTAGACCGCTCCAAATAATCTACGTGAGCTGCAGCTACATTTACCTCACCAAAAACTAAGATCGTGAACCTTTTGCGGTTAAAGTTTTTTAACATTTTTTATGTTTGCTACAAGAAGTTATCGTTTGCTGCCAAAGAGGAAAGCCTGTCGTGCGATTTTCGAGCTCTAAAATCGTTGGTCTCCTTTGGGCCATGCTCAATGAGCAAAGTAGCTCTTGCTCAGACAACTGAAAACATTGTTCGTGGTGCTGTCTTTATGGCTTTCCTTTTTCCATGACAAGGGCTGTCAAAGTATAAGGCATCCAGCCAATAAAAAATGCAAATTCTTCAATTACCCAGTGTTGCCGTAGCAAATTTCGTGTCACCAATCTCAGACATTTCTAATAATACTTTATAATCTCTTTCGGTTGCGTGAATAAACATAGATGCACCACGTGTTGAATTTATATTTTATAAAGTGTAGTTGTAGTTACCTACATATGTTACGTCCCCGTATCCATTTTGCATATATCCCATATATGTAGAAGACCTCTATTTACTGTATACCAAAAGTAGAGATTGTCTCAAATTTATTGTATGTATCTTCTTTATTTACAGCGACCACAGGTACCTGTTCAAACGTTTACGATAATGCCACAATCCTGCACTTTAATAAGAATAGCATATCAAGGCATGTATTGTCTAGAATTGCGAATACGAGGTGCCGGTTTAGTCTCACTTCGTGATGGCGCATATAGTCGTTTTGATAGAAGCAACGTGGTCGACGTATTTTCACCTACCCAAGGTTTAAAGGCGTTCCTCTCAAAGTATGTAGACGAAAGTGCGGTGTTTCGAAGAAGATCGCAATCGGAAGATGACAATCCTCCTTCGCCAATTTCAATGGAAATAGAAGGCGGTGGCTTTTTAGGACATCATAGGGGACCCCAATCGCCCGCTCAACAAAGAGAACCTGGATTGAGATTTAACCACCCCGCAACGCCACCTTCAGGGTCTAATCCTCATACACCAGCAAGTCCTCATACTTCGGGAATGTCGCAGCCTCAGGCGCATACCAGCTTTGGTTCAAGTCCCGCGACATCTTTCAGCCCGACGTCATTGTCTACCAATATCAATCCAAGTCCAATACCAATTTTACCCCATCCAAGTCCTAGTAATCTGGTAGCAAATTCCCCGTTGAACCCGCATGTTCCTAGTCCGGGAGGTTTATTGTCGAACGCATCACCGGGTCCAGTTACCAACCTGCCAGGGCATTCTCCGGTCAGCAGTTTTATGCCGACAGGTTTGTATATAGTCGAAAAGTTGTTTATAAGCTGGGACCTATTCTATTTTATGAAGGTCATATGGACGGCAGTCCTTTTCCTTCATCTCAAAGTATGGCTTCACCGGCTGCTTCTAATTGGCCAGGATCGCCGAGTATGCCACGTCCGTCACCTGCAAGACCAGGACAATCGCCAGGGAATCATCCAATTATGCATAGTCCGCAAGCGGATCATAAAACAGGTAAATAACTAGAGTACAGTTGGTCTCAATGCGATCCTTGCCCGATTAAAAGATTCGTATTCAGGATTCAGTGTTGTGTTTCTGTTTGCCATGTTCGAAATTGTATTAACCTATAATCATAGTTTTCATGTAATGGTGTATTAAATGTAATGTATGTTTTAAATGTTTTCTTAAGAAATTACTTCCAATTGAATACAATCTTGAATTGAATAAAATTAAGCCTATTTTTGCATTTAAAAAAAAATTTAAGCATATAACTTGGTTCTTTTAATCAACATACCCGTTTTCTTTTTTTTTGTATAAAATTAAATTCTCGTCTTTCTAGAATATTTATGTTTATTTAAAATTAATATTAATATATTTTTTTTTAATTGTCGATTATAAACAAATGTTTTCTATGATTTGAGCCCGTTTGTACTAGATTATACATTACATTCATACTAGATTACATATATTTTTGCACTACAGTGAGAGAAGCTATACAATTGTCTTACTAGCTTTAATTCTACATGTTCTGTATGTCATATTTTTTATCCAATGTTTGTTCTGGAAAACTATTCACTTCGCTTGAAATCAAAGTTCATACATTTCGTAATAAAATAACGTCTTTCGTGTATTGCTTTTTTACACAAGAAAGTATTTGTTAGAATAAAACGAAATATCCAATCCAGAGAATGACTTAGTATTATCATGTTCTTAAACAAAGTTCTAAAAAATGTCCTTAACTGAAGAAGCTCTCAATTTTCATAGCAAACATTTGCAATATTTTACATTGAATTATTGTGAATTACAGGTAGCCATTTGTCTAGAGTATTACCCCAAAGATCATGGGCAGGTGCAGTACCAACCCTATTAACGCACGAAGCTCTAGAAACGTTATGCTCCCCATCGTTACATCCGCAAGGTCTTCCTGGACCGGAATTAGCGCCATTAGAAAGGTTCTTAGGTTGCGTATACATGAGGCGACATCTACAAAGATACGTTTTGAACGAATCCTATGTGAGTACTATCTTCTCTGCAAAAGTTCTATTTAACAACATAATTCCATCTTCAGTTAACGGCAATTTCAACAAACGAACCAGGTGTGATCCATTTCAAAGTCGCCGAAACGCTACAATGCCGTATCGGCTTAAACCCGCAACATTTGCAATCGCTACATTTGAAAATTACTCCACTGGCAGAGCACAAAGATGTGTGGAGTGCTGAAGAGTTACAGGTTCGTTTTTTTTTTATATTTATTTTTGAATTTATAACATGTTTTTTTTATTGCAGATAATTGAAAAATTCTTTGATACAAGAGCTGGTGCTCCGCCATACAAACCAAACTCCTTATGCGGCTTTTGTTCGATGCTCAACGTTCCTGTTAATGTGCTCAAGGATTTCGTGCAAATTATGAGATTGGATATGATGCCTGGACTTGTACAGCAACAAGGATTTAAATGGTCCGTTCAGTGGATGTTGCGAATACCTCCATCGGCTATCCAACTTGTTCCTACTGGAATGGCGGGAATCTTGGTTTATAAAAATAAAATATTAATATTCGTAAGTTGATTTTTATTATTCGACTTTGCCACAAAACTTAATGGCTTATCTTTTATAATATTTTAGCTGCAAATTACCAGAATATTAGGACCTCAATATCCTTCAAACACAGATCCGCCAACTTTAGTGTTACCTCTCGTTTATGATACCAGTACAAATATCACGCAGCTAGCTGAAAAGAGAGACGCGGGGCCTGCACCGGCGGTTGCAGCAGCTAGCCAACTTCTGAAACATTTCTCTCAATACCAATCGAATCATATAGAATGCTCGCTGTTTCCTGCAGTCCGAGAACTGCTCATGAATCTCACGCTTCCATCCGAACCGCAACAACCTAGCCCGGCTCCGGGCTCGGTGCCTCAAATTCAATCCCCAGCGATGCAGATGGCTCAAGGACAACCGGGATACCAAGTTTCGATGCCTATGAATATGATGGGGCCGCAATAGTGGTTGCTATTTGGCGGTGATTATTATGACTGGTAGTACATCATGTGATCGACGTTATCTTTGTATTATACAAATACTGCATCGAACTCTTGATGTGTGTGTTTCGTTTGATGTTATTATCGTTTGTTTTCTTATGATCTTTGTATATAATAATTCGCAGAAAGAGTGAAAAATACGTGATTTTTACCAATTGAGATTGAAAATCGCTAAGCAGAGGTACTTGATGTATTTAACTTTTTTATAAAAGTGTATATTATATGAATACTTTTTGTACATACAGTATTATAATGAGAATAAAAGATAATATATATGATTAATTTTGTTTTCTTTTAATCATTGTCAATGGAAAAACTACTTATTTTGGATTTTTTTAATTTCGCAGATTTGAGATGGTAGTTCCGGCGATAAAGGACGTATTTGCATGCAATACGCCAAAGGCTGTTTTATACGACACGTAATTTTGTGCAGAATTGCATATTCAATTATCAACAAAATTGTGCTTGAATAAAATTATGCAAGGTGTGTGTACTGTGTTTTACAACAAAACGCACAATCCTGCGCATGCGTATTTTGTTTCTGAATTCTCGATTTGTCATGAGATCCTATGAATCGTGTATGTCATACAAATATGTGTATATGCCTTATAATTGTGTGGTTTCGCGTGTTGAAGCTTACAATCAATATTTACAGTTTCTATCAGTCGTATACTTTTTGCACTTTGAATACATCCTCCATTTTTATGTAAATAAATGTCGGTTTGAATAATATTGTTGATTTATACGATAACTTGTATACATGTAATCTTGTATAGAATTATGCGTTGTCTGTGTAAAACAGCCTTAAGAAATTGGCGAATGCGTCTTTTACTGCCTGAACTACCAACGTAAATCATCCGCGAAATTTAAAAAATGCCAAGTGGGTACAAGATATTTTAATTTCCCTTAAAGTAATATATTTGTTTGTTCATTCAAAAACAGTTGGGAAAAAACATTCAGAAGCAGGCACATGTTTAAAATATCTAAACTTATGTTTATCTAATTTTTTATATGCACATACCCTGACTCTGAAGGTTGCATTTTTAAGCAAAATAAGACAGGAAATAATTCAAGCGAAAGTTACCTGCTCCAAATTCATTCATCTCTAGTGGGGTAAATAAAATGTGGACATGGGTAAACTAAACGCTATTAAAATTTTGCTAGCAGTTTGGTTGAATGTGAAGTGTCTCTTCCCTACAAAAGGTCTACCATTAAAAAAAATATGCAGGTGAAGCTGTATAACAATCATGTGGTCATCTTTAAGAATTGCCAAAGGAACAATTTTTGTACTGTTTTACCTTAAAAAGGAATTATATTGAAAAAAATATTTTTTTTCTGTAGTTTTTCTACAGCTAAAAATTTTCAACATATGTTCTAATCATATTCAAATCAAGATTCAAACAGCCGGTACACATAAAATATTTAAAATGTCAAACGTAATAAAAGTAAAATAACTATTTGTGTGTAGAAAATACTATACTATACTATAAGGAGAGGTACTGTAACTTTCGATGCACGTCATATATGCTGTATCTATGACGTAACACCACCAACTCTAAAATACGAATTTGTAATTTTCTAAAATACACGTCAATTGGCTTATAATCAATAGTTTAATATGTAAATAGTTATAGATTACTCCAGTTTTGCATATATTATCTCTTATCATAATTAATTAATTATTTTAACGCAACTATTAACAATTAACGCAATTGGACTGAATTGGACTTTCTTACAACTGTAGTACACCGTTGTGGACGTACGTTTCTGTCAACATTATTTGACATTTGTGCCGTTCGTTTAAATTATTGTTTATTCAACGCCTATTTTCTTTTATATTACATTACTTCTTATATTAAAATTAGTCCTTATCAGGACTTTATTAGGTTAAAATAAAATGCCGAAATTTTAGTGTAAACAAGCAAAAGAAATGGTTGCAGCCTTAATAACGTTCTTTGAACAAGAACGTGATAGCATTCGCATTCACAGACGACCTTTGCTACCTTTTGAAGCAGTGAGGGAAGTAAGTAGTGTATTTGCACAAACACAGTGTTCAAAGAAGCCTTACCTATTTTTATTTTAGCGTGTTGCCACAGCTTTGAATATTAGCATATCTTCTGTTACTGTTACAGAACATACTACCAGAAGATATGCTAACAGTAGCATATCTTCTGTTAGTATGTAACAGCATGTAATGGCGAAAGGCACAGAATAAACGTTATAAAACAATCAGTCGTTTTAAATAACTCGGCAGTCTAAACAGTAACAATAATTTACCAAAATAAATTATTGTTTTATTTTGGTAATTTATTTTTAATATTTAAAGTGTCCCCAACATACATTAGGGTTGACAGTTTTTTAGCTGGTAAAACAGAATTTCTATTTGATGAAATTCATTGCGACTAGTCACAGATAGATGTCGTTCAAGGTATACAAAATAATTTAATCAAGAAAAGTCGTAATTGCATATTATAATTTGTTGCCATTTATAATTACTAATTATTATATTGATTTATTATTCATTGTGAAGTTTATTTTTCAAATTATAATTATGTTTTATTTCTCAATAATTGAAATTACCTATGTAATTTTTATATCTCTTATATTACTAAAGAAATGAAGGAAAAAAAGTAATAACAGAATCAGATTTCTTATCTTTATATTTTCTGAACATTATATACAAACAATAATATAAACTTATATCCTAAAAACATTACTGTTTTCTTCTTTAATAACATCAAAATCAGTACAATTAACTTTTGATTGCATTGAAATAAAAAAATCTTGTGCGATTCTTAATAAACTCTTAAAACATTTAAAATTATAATATTTATAATAATAAAACACATCCATATACATACATATAATATTATACAACTACAAATGCTTAATCCCTTAACAATTATTACGAACTCGTACTAACTTCAGTTGAAGTGCTATTAGTTTTACGCCATCAATAACGAGAAAAATTCGATTTTGTAATATTTTACTTTTTTATATAGGTATTTTTTTACATTACAAAAACTAACTTCCATGCCTACAAGTTAGTAAGTATTAAAATTCGATCCTATTGGTCCTCCATTTTATTTTCGAATTACAACGCATGCGTAGAAATGACGAATGATAGAGCAGTTCAGTCGTTTTGAATGAGTAATGCGATGAAATCGTTTCGTAATTAAACGGTTGTTAAAATAATTGTAACTTTAATAAGATCGTATATTGTAACATATTGGATGTCCCAAAATTTTGCGTGCAAGATAAGGAATAAACGTGTTTTATTTAAAAATTGTACTCTTTTAAATTTTGTACTATTTTTTTTTTGTAAAATTTGAAAATTTGATTCCTTCCAATCTATGAGATGGGAATTCATTTTTTAAGAGCAACAAAACTTTTGAGGAGTAATGGCAATACAAAATGGCTTGGCAACAAAATTTAGAGACATCCATCCGACTATATGATGTATGAATTATCTTATACCTAAAAATATGTCAATAAGTTATAAATAACACTATTTACATAGATTGAGAAATTGTAAACAAAACATATATACGAAAGTAGTAAGTGCAAATACAACAACAATCATTAATTACAAGTTATATTGGTTTAATATTCGAAAATGTACAAAGGCACACATTATGAACCTTCTTTTTTTGGGTAAACTTACATATACAAATACTGCATTTTCGTGACAACATTTACACATTTTCCTTTCATATCATAAATTTTCTCAGCTTTAAAAAGAAATTAACGAAAGAAAATATCCTAAATAGATACGCAAACGAAGCAGACAGGTCCATGTTAAAGTCCAGGGTGCTCCAAAGCTTTTTTATAATTCATCATAGGCTTAGTTCTATTTGAAATAGACAGTAGCCCAGATTTTGTTTCTTAATATATCATCAGATCACGAGAGCTATGGAAGAACACCAGCTCGTTTGAGGAGCCTGTACATACAATAGTTGTCCAAAATAAATACGAATCTCCTCATATTCATTTCGACATCCATTGTATCTATAAAATTTGAATGTTCTTTATAAACAAAACTTACGAGAATTCGAAGAAATTTACAACTACACGGACTAGATTTACATATGCAAAAAAATCCTTACATTCTTCTCGCATTTTGTACAATTATGCATAGATTCTCACGCAAATAACTTATTTATAGCCGTTAATGGATTTACTAAGGCAGAACGCTAAGAATATGCACAATAATTGAAGTAGACCTAGACCTATGCTGATGCCGATTATTAAATTCATGTTCGATTTGATATGGTCCACTACGACTTGATAACAGCCTACTAAATAGTACGAATTCGTTTCGGAAGGTCTAGACGTGCAGATCGGGTATACGGGTCTCAGTAGCGAAACGTCATCTTCTAGTACGCAGCAGGATTCTGGAATGACGCGTTCGGAATGGGACGTGTTGAAGTCTTTGTAGTTGTTGACGCCGCAGCAGTGGAGTTGGGCTTGGAGATGGTTCCACATCAATGTGATCGCATTGGATTGGTTCGTGGCTGGGGAAAATTTGTCGACTGGATATTTCCGAATAGTTGTCGTTAGGAAATTTTTGGTTTCTACTTCCGCCTGGAAATGAAAGAAAAAGAGGTTGATCGCAAAATGCGAAATTGCAAGTTGTTTAAGAATGGTAATCAAAAAAGAACACCAAAAAAGCTTATTAAATTTTTCTTTGAATGGTTTGAATACTTACTTTTCCTCTGTAAGCGGCAACCAATCCCCCTGCGGTGATTTCCAGGATTAGGATCAGCAGCAAACAAATTCCATACTGAAACAAATATGAAATACTACAATGATGTTAAGGGCTTAAGGATTAAAAAAAAATATATTAAAGAAAAACCTCAAAGACCCAAAGTGTAACGGGTTCATAATTCACTTGCAGATGTCTATCCTCAATTAAAAGCAGATCGTACTTTATTAAAAAAAAAACTGAGTCATTAACCATTTTAAATTCTTTTCATGAATTATATAATTAACTTTTTGGACATTAGCAAAACGTGCATAAAGTGGAGAAAAAGATACACGTGGCTACATTCTTCGTAAAATTTATAGCCAAGAATCAAACACTTGAATGTTATACCGGAATTTCTAAGATTGGACGTGGTCTTTAAAGTTTAAACATCAGTACAGAATAGTAATTTTGAGATGTATATTTGTCGCCAAAAGCATGTCTCTTTCTTTAGTATTTAGATTTTCGACTAAAAAAGCATTCCCACGTGTAGATGTACATAGTGCATATAAAATGTTTAACACAAGTATTTCTATTTTAATGCTTAAAGTATTTATTATAAATATAGTTCTACGCTCATTGAAAATGTTGATGCATTCAAGGCAGTCCTTGATAAATAATGAATGTTAAAAGCCCATGTTTTTTTTCCTAATGTCAGAATTTTCATGATGCAACAAAGAGTTGGAAGAATGGTAGGTTTGCATATTTCAAAAATCCAAAGTCGAAGGCAATATCTATTGCATTCTTTGGTTCAATGGAGTTGATCCAGCCCCAATTTTTTCCATTGGATCAAAGCATATTTGAAGATTTCTAGACTGAGATGATGCACTGCCTTTCGAAGAGATTATTCAGAATTGGGGTAAAATAAAGCAGAAAAATGGTTCCTTCGTTCAAATTTATATCTGATCCTTATGGCAAAGATTGTTAGTATGGAAATTGATCAGTCCTATGAAGGGAGAATGAAACGTTGTTCTGATTTTACTGTAGTAAATTAAAAAATTCAGATTCGGTGCTTATTCTTAGAGAAAAAAAATGAATATCTATGTACACACTATGGACTCATACATTTTTCTCTACCTCTTAACTTGAAAGAAATATGAAAACAGGCGAAATTCCGATAGGAGCAATGATAGTTTTAATTTTACTATCACAAAAGGAGCACCAATATGCTGTAATAAATTTTTCAATATATATATTAGTTATTGGTTATCAACGTACTTTAAATCAAACTTTTAATTCTACTAATTTTATTATTATAGTTTTCATTCTTGTACATTTGTTCACATTCAAACTTAGGGCGATGAATTCACGGCTTTTGGTGATTTCCTGTTGCACCTTGCTTTCCATACCTTTTTTACAAAGACGTCAGACGAAACACAGAAGATAATCACTGCTAAAACCAAGGTGATCACCTCCCTCTCTTCCTTAGAGAGGTGCCTAACGTCACTAGTTTGTATGTGCAATACAATGCAGATAGCACAAGCTGGTCATTGTTATCTTGGCATTTCTTGATTTTTATGATCCTGGGAGGTTCCGATTTTTATGATCTTAAGGCAACAAGAGAAGGAAAGCAAATTTTAGTGTGGGAGTTAATCGGAGCAATCACTCTGATTTTAGTAGTGATTATTTTTCTGTGTTTCGCCCGGCACCTTTGTAAAAAAAGATATGGAAAAGAAGATACGACAGGAAATCACCAAAAGCCGTGAAATCATCGCTCTGGGTGTGGATATGAAGAGGTGAAGTGTGGAAGAATGAAAACTATGATAATAAGATTAGTAGAATTGGGAGTTTCATTTAAAGTAGGTCGTTAAGCAACAACAATATGTGTACTTAAAACATTAAAAGTCAAGTTTTGTTGGCAATATTTGACAATCCACAAAATTGTGAGGTATTTACAATATATTTTTCGAATTCTAGAATCCGTTACTGCATTCAACTTAGTGACTGCATTCAACTTTGTGACGAAATATAAAGAACAATTCACGAGATTCGTAAATCCATATCCAAGTTATCCTTTTCTAAGCAGGTTTAGTCATTATTATTGTCATATTAAAGAGGGTTTTATTTACATTCACATTCTAAACATTTTCTTGTTCTGTACTGTACCACAGTATTTATTACCTCCTACAAACCACATAATCTAAACCATTATTCTTATATATTCTGTTCTATTTTATATAAATCCTGCTCCTTCATCATCAATCTCCTTAACATCCACCATTTCATCTCTTATTCATATTTATATATTTCTTTTAGTTATCTTACTTTTTCAATTCCTTACATTAGATTAATTGTCGCATCTATACAATAGAATTAAGCCTGCATTATATACATATATAGTATTTTATAGCGACGGTAGGTATTTTAGTTAAAGACTTTATTGCTTTACACCGGAAATACCTGTTAACCTTTTGTTAACTATTCAAACGATTAATTCCCTTATTCGATGAAAGCATTTTTTCATATACGGGCCTCATCGTGGAGTTATCCGAGCTTGAACCGTATGATGCTAACGTTTCGTTGACAGATTAATATTCCGCCAATAGGGTATAATTAGTTCAGTATACAATTGAGTGAACATAATCGACCTTTTCTGTAAAATATAGTAAATAGATCGGTTATCGTGGAATTGTAGCAATTGCTAGCAGATCCATGTTGGGGAAAAAGAAAAGAAGTAATAGGGAAAAAGAAAAAGATAATGGATTATTAAATCAAAATGTGATTTTAATGAAAAAATAGTATATTCATACATATACTTGACAGTATTGATAGTAGTATTCAAACGTTGGGGCTGTTAATATAAATGTGATTATTTATTGTTAAAGTTTATGCTGGACAATGTCTTTTTTCACACTTTTCATAATTGGTCAAGATTTATGGCTAATTTTGTGTCAAATTTGAAGGAATTCTGTCAAGTATTTTCAATGTTGCAACATATGGAGGTTATAGTTTAAATTAGATGGTAGCAAGTAATCGAAATGTTTACATGTGGTTACATCTCAAAGTGGTTGATCAATTGCTGTTCTGTTTCTATCAGCTAGCCAAAATAAGAATAGTTTTCTACGTTGCACTGCTAGATCGCTTTCAAAAGAGTTAAACCTGAATTGAGCCAAAAAGAGGAACGGAATTATTTTCCCAATAATGCTTCTTTGTGATGGTACCTTATTGTATGAAGATGTTTGCCCCATAATGTTTACTAAGGTCATAAACCATCTTTCTTACTCGTCAGACTATCTTTGGTAATGTTTCTCTGCCTTTCAGGATGAAAATTAGGTAAAAAACATTTTTATGACGTGTATCTATGTAATTTTAAAACAAGCAACAGCAATTTTCAATAATTTTAATAAGTGAATTGTTTTGAAGCCCTTAACAGCTGCAAAGTAGCGGCTTCTCATGAGAGGTTTAAGGGTTCGAGACTTTCAATCATCGTATCATCGCTAACTGAAAAAAGGAACATCACCACATATCATCTTTCTGTATGCTCAATATATTTAAGCATTTTAAAATTTACGAGAATTTCAAAAAATGTTTAGTGAGATAATTATATAAAAGTGAATCGATGAAAATTTTTTAGCCGTTTTCTTCAGGGTAACTAACTTATTTTCTTGGTGGTAGCTGCCTGTTATTTAATATTTCGACAACAATATACTTTTTCGGAATATACCTCCTTTTTTTTCCTTTTTCCCTTTTATAGAAATGTTACATACTAAAAATTTTTGTATCTAATGGTAAAGTACGAATATCTGCTTGCCTTTTATGTTGTTGTGTTTCTTCAGTCCTTTCATTAGATTGCCTGGCCACTTGGTATGCTTCAAAATCATATTTGCTCCTAATTGATGCGAATGTTGGTATTCCATTGACGTTGCCATTTTTTTTTTTCAACCAGTTCATTATCGTCAAAAGAACGGTTAAAAAAATTTCATGACTTAAATTTCTATCTGGTTGAAAAAAATGGTAAACAACATTCGCATCAATTAGGACAAATATGGTTTTGAAGTATATCAAGTGGTCAGCAATTTAATGAGTGAGCTAAAGAAAGGCAGCAACCTTAAACAAGAAGATATTCTTACTTAGATGTAAAGATATTTATTATGTGACTATCAGCTGCTACTGCTATTAATTAACAAGCCACTACCACCAAGAAAACAAATTCATTATTATAGAAATGTACATATTTTTTAAATTAATATATCCTTTCCTGTTTCTATACACAATTTCACGTGATTAGTTAGCGAGCTGTTCAAGAGTGGGCCCTACTGCGAAATAATGGTTCAACGGAAAATTTCATAAGAGGTAAAAAACGCCGATCGTTATCCGAACGGCAAGCTTATAGTGAATAGGGGCTCAATCAAATCGAATTTCCACCGAATTCCATATTCGACGTAAGAAATAAAGCCATATATTTACCGAAAATTGATTTCTCTTTAGAATTATATTTCTTTCGTGAATATTTGAATGCTGTATAAGTTTTGTTTTATAATTTCACCTATCACATACCTTAAAAATGAAAAAAATCTATATAAACGTTATCATGGGAATAGAAACAATAACGGTTTTAAGTTAGAAACTTCATTATTGATGGAGAAAAAGCGGAACCGTTTTGATGACTGATTGGTTCAACTTTAAATTTAAACTATAGGACACTATTTATCGGTGTTTTGTGGGGGGAACGTTAGCTATTTATTACACTTCGTTAGTATTTTATTGTACGATTTATTTTCTAATTTATTTTAATGCCAATTAATAAGAATTTAATTGATGACATCGGCTACTTTGACGAAATATTTCATTTCTCAAATAGAGTGTTTAGTGTACACATCATTGAACTTTTCAGTCTGTTTTTGTTGTCTTGTTTCTATGTACTCCTTTAATATTCGCGTACTTGCTACTGGATATTCAGTATTTCACGCCCATCGAGAAATCATTGGTCATAAGCGGCCCAACGAAGTGTGTTCCTTTTTATTCGAGTTTTTACCGAACCACTTGAGTCCAGAAATTACAAATCTCCACATATTTTACGATTCTGCCGGAGGGCAAGATAAAAACTTAGTATTTCGATTTCTTCTGTTGCAATGATATTTCTAATTAGAAGACATTCCTATATGGAATGCGACCAAAACATGGAGCTGATCCTGATCAATCTACATATTCGGATAGAGTCGCCCAATTGACTGGTATGAACTAATAAGAAGTTCTAGGGTACAACTTTTCCATTTATTATTGTTGACCAGCAACTGGAGCACATTGCTTACAAGCGCAGTTTCTAAACAATGTCCATTTAAAATTCAACCTATAAGACAAGTTTCTTTTTCCAAAGATCATCCTAGAGTAGTGCACCATAGATTCAAATATTCCGTTCACTAAGAGACTACACCAATCACTGCTGCAAAGAAAATAGAAAATGCAAAAGGTACTGCACCAAGATATGCTGCACTGGACAAAGGGGAATTTGGGCCTCCGCTACAAATTTACAGAGGTAATTAATGGTTAAACCACTGACAATATTCGCTATGTAACTTGATATTAATTCTAGAGTATTTCCAATCGAAAACGAAGAATACATACCAACATATACTGAAGCTAATACGATCCTGTGTGAATTCTGCAGCTGCCGATTTTTTGAAGAATTTACCATATAAATAAACAATAATCTTATTTTTTTGTTCATCTTACTAGCTGTACGTATTTTTTACTCAACATGAAACAGATTTTTTTGCAAAAAACATTCAGTTAATTTGTAGCAAAAGAAGTAAATTTAAAAGCTTATTTTGTATTTCCGAACGTATTTGTGAAACGTTGAGAGCCTCCCAAAGATAGTAAGTGCGAGCCGCCGCTAGTATAGACAGAAGAGGGTACAAATGAATTAAGGTACCCAGAACTTTTTGACTGCACTGTGTAACTATTAGAAAAATTAAGTGAAATATTTTCCGGAAATTCTCGCCATAATAAAAGCCCGACATTGATCTCAATATTAGAACTTAGTTAACCTTGACCTTGTCACGCATTTTGTACCGTGTTAAACGATGCTGGGTACGTTACGTAGGTAGTTTTTGTGCTGTACCCATGGAACTGATTATTAATATTATTACGGCTTATGTATATAATCGTAATGCTTGTTTTTATTATCATCAGGTTACAACCTTGATCGATAAATGAGAACTGTGACACTGCACCAGACATATTAATTATCTCATTTCATGAAACGCTTTTTTATGCACGAGGTACAATTGGGTATGGGTGCTGAGAGAATGTCTTGCCGTCCGTTTTGTTTTTCTATCATAAAAGAAGCTAATCAAACAATAATTTTAAGGTTCCGGGAATATTAATGATCGTTTATGACTTCATTATTTAAATGATAAATAATTTCATGATTTTCAAAACCAGTATTTACATGAACAGATGAAAATGTTTATTCCATCTATCATAAATATTTAGATGTTAGCAATTACCTAAGTTTGCAACAGTTCATTAGCGTGTATAAAGATTTTCATGCTGGAAAACTCGTCTGAATTTGTACAAATTCTCGTTTTCATATGTTATTATTGGCTCGTTAGAGTATATTTCATATTAAACTAAAAATCTTATATTTAAAAAACAACAATTTGCTCCTAAAAACTTGGAAGCCTGTATATAAACAAAATATTTACATCCAGCCCTACAAAAGTAGGGTAAAAGAAACTTTGTTTCTAATCGTAATTCGCAATTTCAACTTTCGCCTTCCCCACCTTATCTTTAACCTCAATCACTTTGATGTCATATTTTGTGTATTTGACTGTCTTAAGATGATAAAAACGTGCGATTCATTAAATTATTGTCTTCTACAGTATGTCCTCAGATTGAGTTCACTATAGGTACATATATAATCGACAAAAAATGTTTGAGTTGGAATTTAATATTTGAGAAATAAGTCGTGCTTGGTCTGAAACATATTTCCAGTATATTTTCAATTTTTTAAAATCAAGTAGATCTTTACAGTTGATGAAAAACTAGTTTCGTTTCAGGTAAAATACCTTTTGCGTTCACAGTATGCCAATGTGTTATTAAGAAAAGTTGTTTAGAATGAAAAGTTATGACTAGAGTAGCGCCAACGTGCAGTGGCGGAGGTTCGATACGACCCTCAGTATAACTGCGAGTCTCAACCAGATCTGTTGTGTACGTTTGTTTTGAAAATGTTGCCTACGTCGCAAAAATGACCAATGTTGGACAAAGTTACAGAATTTATAAATTTTTTTATAAATTTAAAATTCAATGTGTAGTTTGTAATATCCATTTAATATGTTGGTCCAAAAGGGATTGTCTACGTCACGTAAATAGTAAACAGCAGTCTTAAACAAAAAAAATTGCACACGACACTATGACAAATTTAAATTTAATTTATGTGTTACCTTTATTGCACGTAATCTACCGTTTAATTTACTAGACAAGGAAGCATACGTCTTCTTTTGGAATAAATATTCGGTCTGAAAATTACCAAGTCGGGCATCGTTACAAAGAATTGTGCCATCTGCTCGTGAACATGTTGAAAAAGGAATTAAATCGGAGTTGAAAGATAAAAAACTGTGGTTATGTGTGGACGAAACAACAGATCGTAAAAAACATTCTGTGATTAATGTACGTACAATGGAACCACAACAATCGTCACCTTCAATTCTATTAGCTTCCAGACCAGTACAACAATGTACTGCCGAAGTAATTTCAAAGTTAGTGTTCAATACATTGGAAAAGTTTGAACTTTCAACAAACCAACTGTTGATGTTTATGAGTGATGGTGCCGCAAACATGCGTTCTGTAGGCCGGTCTCTTAAAAACCATTGTGGTAACTTGTTACATATTACGTGTAAAATTCATGCTTTGGGTCATGTGGCAGACAGTATTAGAAAATCCTGAGGTAGACGCTTTAATTGCGCATACAAAAGCAGTGTTTGTCAAATCCCCAAAACGTATACGCAAATCCCACAGACTGTGCCCCCGTATGCCTGAGCCACCAGAACCTATTCTTACACGTTGGGGAACATGGTTACAGGCCGCGTTTTATTATCATACATATTTTGAGAATATTAAGAACGTTTTACAATTCGATCCAAAGGAAGTTGCGGCCTATCAAGGAAAACCAATCGAAATTTCAAGATAGTCAAGTTAAAACGGATTTAAAAGCTATTACTTCGGACTAGTGGAGGCAATAGAAAAATTACAAAATCCTTCAGTGTCGTTAGTGGAATCTCTGCAAATAGTGCAACATGTTCACGCATAGCTATGCGCGGTAGAAGACGCAAAAAATGTGTTCTAGAATGGTTTGAAAGTGTTTTAGAGAAATATTCTGATTGTGGCACATTAAGACAAATTTGTGAAGATGCGTCAACAGAACCGTTAAGTTATTTGAAAGATTATTTTAATTACGCAAATATAACGTCACTGGATGTAAAACGTTCGTTTTCTGCATATAAACACACTTTTTCCTCACGCCGCACTCGGTTTGCCGAAACAACTGTGGAAACATATCTAATGTTGCAGATATTTAACAGACATTATTCACTTTGTGATTTCACGGAAGACTCTTAAGACGGTAAGTGTTTGACCACGTATTATATTTTATTTCTGACCATTTATTTTGTGTAAATTTTTATGCGCCCGCCACTGACTGTTGGCGCAAATTGACCAACTCTAGTTATGAGGTGATACAAATTTTTTTAACGATCGGCCTACTTTGATAAAATCCAATAAATTGTCGAATTGTGGACTCCATTGTGATTAAGTGAGTTAAGAGAACTTTTAAGTGTTACAGACCTTCTTTCAACAGGGTTGTACAGCGTTCATTTGCCAAATGGAATGTACACGTTTGCCTTTTATGCAATGGCAACAGTATGAAATTCCAGTAATTATTCGGTCATTTTGATTCTATATATTACTAGGTCTTCCATTTGAATTCTGGAAAGATTTTCGAAAGGTATTCCATGCCAAAAAGGACCAAAAACGTCAATAAATGTTTTAGGCTGTAATTTTTAGAGGTACTTTGAATAAAACGAATTGATAGATAATTACATTAAAAGATAACATTTCCGAAACTTCTGTTCCATTTGCTATTAGCAACTGTTTTAGTCCAATGGACCACGATTCGTATTTTTTTGTATATTTTTAAAATATCAGGATCAATGTTAACAAATCCATGTTACCTCCATGAAAGTGCTCGCTAATAAAGAGCTTTTTATTGATTCAATAATACTAAAGAAATCTTTTCAACATATCGATAAAATTTATTTGCAGGAAGAAATTAAACTAAAACCATTTACAAGAATTACTTTATCACCAATCCAATTGCTACTAAATAAAAAAAAAACAACTTCGATAACATATCTTAATAACTTCTATACTTGATAAAACTTAATCTCTGAAAGAATAATTTATTTTTTCCATGCAACTATTAACGACTTAATTTGATTATCACACATCCTAAAGCCACTACATTAACATATTGTGCCCTAATAAAACTGGTACTTATAACATACTTACGGTAGTCAGCAAGCATTGAGATTCTCTGAGTGCACCACAATATCCCAAAAAACTGACGATGAACATAAACGCTCCAGCGGCAATCAGTATGTACGAGGCTTGTTCGATGACCGCCGGCTGTGTGAATTGCTGGAAAAGAAAGAGATAACGCTGTATATATTGTTACATATGCCGATGTAGATGCGTGCATGCACGTATCAGATGCGAAAGCATAAAACCATCTTGGTTGCAAAAAAGTTCCATCGGTAGGAACATGTGGTTGGTGTCGTAACGAAACTGTGCAATAAAGGAGTGCGGCATATACAATAGTCTATAAAAGTTTTAATACATGTGTTGCTACGTAATTTTAAAAAATGTAGAGGATTTTAATCCTAACAAGAGGTTCATCTTTCAAGCAATATGATATGTTCTTGGATAGCACAGGTGTTTGACAAGTTTCTCCTTTTGACATTTATAAATTGTAATATGTTGTTTGTTGTTGTATTATTGGACGAAGTGTCGGATTATGAAATAGACTTCCCACTTCTGGGCATCGATTACTATGATTATTAGCGATTGAATAACGTATTTTCGAAAAAAATATATTAGGGAAGTTAGCAAGATGGCTATGTAAAAAAATGAAATTTGGTGCTCATGTTGCAACCTAGCAGTTTGAAGCTCTCCAAGAGTTGCTGGACAATTTTGGCGTAATTTTGTGCTCGTGTATTTCCAAGATAGTCTTTAACAATGTTTTTGAATGCCAACCAAGCATTCTCTTCATGCTCGATTTCGCGGAAAGTAGTCACATTCTCATAAGGTGTAAAGATAAAACTTGACGTGGTAAAAGAAAACTAACTATAGTTTTGAAATCAGCATGCCTAATTAACTATAAAACAGCTCAAAAACCAAACTCAACAGAAATTGTCTTACAAATTGTTCCCCAGTGTAATCAATTGTTAGACGCGGTGCGTGAAACCACGTCAAACAATTGATTATTATTTGAAGGAGAAAAACATCGAATTAATGTCTCAATGCCGGTATTCACCTGATTTATCATTCAACGACTTCTTTTTGTTCCCGAATGCCCAACAAAAATGCGTGGACGGCGATGTTTATCACCTTGAGAAGCTGCTAAAGTCTTCAAAAACCATGTTTTAGAGATACCATCTTCATAGTGGAAAAAAATCTTTCGAGAATTGGTTCGAAAATAGAAATCTTAATCTTGAATATTTTGAAAAACAATAAAGCGATTTGCACCAAAAGTTTTGTTTTCTTTCATTATTTTTGTGAAAACGTTAAAGGTATCGTTCGTATTTATAGTAGACTGTTGTAGCTATAAACGAAATCAGATACTTTACGTCTTCAAAGCTTTTTGTTGGGTCTTCAAAATGTTTTCCATAGTTCTTTGTAAGTTGTTCTTAGTTTTCGCTTGTTATACTGTCATTTTGTCACATTTGAAGAAATGTGGTATGTTGCAAGCTTTTGTTGTTAACTGTTTGTTACAATTAAAAAAAGAGAAATAAATAAAACTAGCCAAGTGTATCTTTAATAGAAACTAAAACCCATTATAATTTCCTTATTTTAAAACATTTTAGAACAAACAAGTTTTTACATCAGAAATTTAACCATTCTTAAGATGGTTCCATCAAGGAAATATATTAAAAAAATTTTTTTCACAAAAAACCATTCTTAGTGTTCCATAAGGAATTTTAAAATATATCGAAAAACATTATTAGTTTGCCAATTTAACCAATTTCGTAGGATCAATAACATCGAAGAAGACAAGAGTGGCCCACTAATTTGGATCAGCCTGTATATTGGGCGAAAAATATCGGCCAAGTTAAACATTTATCGACTTAATTCCTTTTATTTTAAAATTGTTTTTATAAACAAACAGTTTTATTGTGAAAAAATTACTGTTTTAAATGTAAATTATTATTTCACTAGCCTTCCACACAGCAAGTAACCTTTTAGTTGACTAAATCTATCACTATCCACTTTCCGATTTATTTAACATTTCTTTGTTAATTTTGGTCTATTTGGTCTAAAAACTCTTCTGTATACGGTTCCCTGAAGTTCGACATCTTCTTTCTGTCGAATTCCTTCGCCATTTCTGAAGAGGATTCACATTTTGTAATTGCAGTGGGTAGATTATATTTTAGTGACCTACTGCATCTTCAAAAAACATCCCAAATTAAACCATTTGTTACCAATTGGATTTGCGATGGCTCCATCATATTATTTTTGTTTGTATTGATGGTGAATCCATCAAATATCAATTTCTTTCACCTGCTACATTAAGTCGGTGGATAGTAGGTGGGGAAGTTGTTAGATGCAAGTTTGATTATTATTATTATTGTGGAGACTGGCTGGTGACCTCACATCTGATCTGGATGAATTAATGATTGAGTTGATAACGTTAATGTCTCAATGTCACGCCATTTCCACCATTTCTAAATCGTTTAGTTTGGTTGAAGTAATAGTGAAGGATTTTTCATGTTGATAGGTCATCGTAAATCCATCGTAAAACTAGCATTGGTGAAAATCTGTAATTTCTTTGGAATTTCTGACGCAATTAAATATTTGAAAAAATGTCATCCTAGTAAGGAATCGAACCTGACACTTCCCACTTACCGGACGGTCTTGCTTACCATTACACCACGGGGACCTTATGTCAGGAACATTCACTTTTTAATACTTAGTTATTAACGTTCCTGACATAAGGTCACCGTAGTAAAGTGGTTAGCACACCCGTCCGGCAAGCGGGAGGTGTCAGGTTCGATTCCTTATCGGCACGAGATTTTTCACGACGGAAATTTCAAGGAAATTACAGATTTCCATAATTCACAGACGGAAGCCAAAATGTATTTATCATTGGTGAACTCCATCATACGTGTTAGCTAAAAAACGGACGTCCTTATTCATGCAAATGGCAATAAAATCATTTCTGAACAAGTTTTATGAAAAACAAAGAGATTTGTCAAAATGGTCTGACACAGCAAAACAAAGTGTTTACTAACATGTCAGTTACGGTTTCTTAAAATTCTGTATCGACTAAATGGAGTTAAACACCTGATTTGCTCAAAGACTACAAGAAGAATCTTTAACTTGGTCTAATTGCAACGTTGGTATTTTTGATTATTCTATTGGTAAAACAGCAATTTGTTTTTGATCATTCTGTGTTTAAACTGACCATAGGTCTATTTACAAAATTTCTATGTTTACCACTAAATACTCCGCATACATTTTGAATGTCTTAAGTTACTAGTTGAAACATTTGTTGATCTTAGTTATTCTAGATTCTTTTGAACATCGACAATCCCAATCAACTCCTTTATTCTCACTACTACTTCTACTATTCCCTATCTTTAACTTATATGAAATGTATTTTATGCCCAAAAACATTTGTAAACAAACGGCTAACCCAAGGATTATTGAGCTTAATTTCTTCTTGATGTAATTCTATCTTGACGCTAAAGTTTTGCGGTTGACTATACATGACATATTAAGTTCATGTGTCGAAACCACAAAACAAATTATGAGACTTATGAGTAATGCCTGTGCACTGACGAAGGCGTCTGGAATTACATGGTATTCGTGAGGTCGAACTATTTAAGTTATTTAAGGAATACTAATGTTAATACGATAAATGTCGACAGACGTCATGACATCGAATTGGTGAAATATGCAGTAATAGGATAGACATTTCGATATAGAAAAAAAAAATTTTCGGTACGTAATTGATTGCGTGATAAGCCATATCTGTGCTACTACATACTACACCAAATAAGCATTGTATTTTTGCGGATGCTACTAATTAAATTGTTTTAAAGGACTGCCTGAATCCCCTCTTAACATTCAATGAAGGTTTATTCAATTAATTAAATTACTGTCGCAATGGACGGGGTGGGATTTTAGTGCAGTTTATAGCAGTGGGGAATAATACAAATATACGTATTAATGTGTACCTTGGGAAGTTCCGAATGGTTTTCTTTTAACTCATTAATAAAATTTTGGTAATCGAAGTACGAAGTGTGAGTCATAGATAAAGTTGTCCAGGACGTATGAAAATTATTTTTTAAACTGGTGTAAAGTACGTAACAAAAATTCTCTGAAAAAAGTTCTTAATGGTTTCCTAATTGGAAAGAATCTTGTATTAGATTAGATCAGATAAGAGGTAGCCGTGGCCTATACCACTGCGACCTTTTCAGATCTATTGCTGGATCATTTACTGTACTTGTTTAGATGTCAACAGATCAATGAACAGCCTCTTGCTTTTCTATTTCTAGAATACTTTAGCGTTGCCGCTATTTCAGCTAGAATACCGTCTGTGGTATATTCGGACTAATTTTGCTGTCGCAATTGCCGATGTATGGGCTGAAGCGTTATCATGATGGTAGAGAATTTTTTCTTCGCTAAGTAGGACTTTTTTCTCTTTAGTTCAGCGTCGAATCGGTCCAACGAATCAGTCCTGTGATTGTCTTTCACTTCTTCAAATAATCAATTAAGATTATGCCTTGCGAATCCCAAAAAATCGTCGTCATAACTTTTCCGGTAGATGAAATCGTCTCCGACGTCTTTGGTGTTCGTTCGCTGGGAAAAACCCATTTTGCTGGCTGACCTTTGGTTTTTGGCGTGTAGTGGTGTATCCACGTCTCATCTACAATCACATAATTCCGCAGAAACTCATTCGAATTGCCCTTAAATATGTCTAAACATTGCTTTGAAGTTATCACGCGATTCCGTTTTTGATCAATCGTAAGCAGGCACGGCATCCATCTTTCCGATAGCTTTCTCATAGAATTTTTCGTGAAGGACGTTTTCCACACGTTCAATAGAGATATTTACCATATCAGCAATCTTTCTAAGCTTCACCTGGCGGTCTGCTAATACGATATCATGAATTTTGTTGATCATATCGTTTGTTGTCACCCCAACGGGATAACCTGACCGCTCCTCTTCAAAGACTGATGTTCGACCACGCTTAAATTCATTAAACCAATATCAGATGGTAGTCATCGAAGGTGCATGATCCTTATAAACTGCATCCAAATTCTCTTTGATTTTTGGACACGTTTTCTCATCCAAAAAAAGAAATCCAATCATTGACCGGTATTGTTCCTTTTCCACGATTCCACAAATACATAAACTCCCTCACTTTCAACAGCTCTCAAAACAACACTACTTGATGAATTTCTCCGAAATTTTGGCAAACGTCGACTGGAGAATAGTGCTCGTAGTCGGTAATGCAGATTTTGGTACAAATTCGTCATTTATTTCCAATCACGGGTACTTCTCATACCATTCTCGTATTCTCGATTTATTACGGTATCGACTCCAATTTCTGTCTTGAACTGTTTAGATTCGGTTTTAATGAGGGGGCTCCTTTTGCCATTCCTCTTTTCTCTGGTCTCTGGTATTAGTATTTCATAGTTAGTATTATCAAAACGGAATTGGGGCTTTTTATTTTCCAGATGAGATGCAAACCAGTTCAATATTTTATCGTAAATATCTTTTTCCAGCTATACGCATTATTCATTGTCTTCAACCACACATAGCAGATATTTATTATCAGGGATTCAGAAAAATTATTCTTACGAAAACCGCAAAAACACATCATTGTTGACATTACAGCAATTCATAAATTTGTTTTTTTTACGATTGGTTCAAATATTTTTTCGTATTGAGGTAAAAAATTATTTTTCTTATTAAAGATGAAATTTATGAAACGGTTTCCAATTATAGTTTACTTTTACTCTTATTATACACCGCAATAAAAAATTCTACCCACATATTAAAATAAGCATACCTACCAAATTTACATGCAAAACAAAGCTGAAACCCAAACGATGAGATATTTCGATTGAATACAGATTATAAGCCGTGACAAATTATGGACTTTCTAATTACGATTTTCAATCCTTTTATGTCATATTGCGATGACGATCACAGTTCGATAACCACGTGACGCGATATTTTAAGAGTGTCTAAGACAAATAGAAAGCGAAAACGACTATTATAAAAAAAGAAAATGTAAATGGTTAGTGTAGATTTTGACTAGATAATTTGAGAATGATTAAATTATTTCCGGATGATTAGGTGCAAAGTTGCAAAATTGTGATTATTATTGTAATACCTATTTTAATAATTGTAGAAAAAATTGTTCCATGTAGAATAATGATTTAAATACCGTTGCTATTTGCGATTTTGTGAGCGCAATTCGTACTTTTAAATGATTTTATGGCGTTTGATTAAAGCCATGAATTTTCTCATTGGTATAGTAATGGCAAAAGAAAATAACACCTTTAGTATCATCACCAAGACATCTCTTAAATGAGTTATCAAGTTCTTTTTGATCTATTTAGATTATATTATCATTTACAAGTTCTTTAAAATATTAAAATATGCACTATTTAACTAAAGAAATGATATCAATGTAATAACCTATATTTTGCAAATAATAAGATAGGATTTACAATACAATTTTACTGACAATTTTTGAGATATTTCAAGCAAAAGACATGGAATGTTCAAAATTCTTATTCAAAAACTTGTAAGATCACACAGAAGCATGAGATGTAAACTCTAATTCAGAAACTAGTACGCCTTTGTATAACTGAAGTCATTAGAAACCCTCCAACGGCTGCTATGGAAATCATACTAAATTTACCCGCTCTTAACACAGCGAAGGAGTGGCAAGAACGGAAGCATACAGATTGAAAAATTCTAGTACCTGAAGAACCCACAATAGAAACAGTACTAACAAACCCGATCTTTGCTATGAGTAGTGACATAATTACCTCCAAGGTCTCCTGTGATAAACCCTTCAAAGCCTTCAATTTAATTTTTAACTGGGAAGAATGGGGAAATGTAGAAGGAAGAAAACCAAAGACCCTAATCCGATATATAGACGGATCAAGAGGTATTAGTTTTGGAGTTGGTATATGTGAAAAAAAACCACGAATGCAGACTATATGTGCCACTTGGCCGATATGCCACCGAACGAAACTAAGTGCTATACAAACCTACCTATGAGTACAATTTCAAGGCATATAGTCTCTAAACTAGTATGGGAGTGCCTGTAAAACCTAACAATTCTGTCTAAACACAACAGAGTTACCTTGATGTAGGTGTCAGAGAACAAGGGTATAGCAGGCAAGCTAAGTACTGCAGGCTAAGGAGAGAAGGTGCTAGAATGAATTTCACAGGACTTGAACCGAAGTAGGAATAATTAAGAGTGCAGTGCGTGGTGTAATTGACGAGTCGATCACAAAACAACACCAACTTCATTGGAACCATGCAGCAGGACAGAGATACATAATCGCTGACATACTTGCATTAAACAAGATTCAACTTCGGACACCAACATGTCTACTGTATTAACAGGACATGAATGTTTGAGAGGATACCTGCACCTCTATGCAGACTTTGTAATGAAGAAAAGGATACAGCTTCTCATATTATTTTCGAACGCGCAACGTTCAGTCAGCACAGATACGCGCAAGTGAAGAAACCTGTTTGAGGCAAATTAGACCGCTGTGTTAAGGATGTAAAATGTTTATGGCAAAAAACAATCACTCATTTAATCTATGGGACTGTGATATTGCCTCGTATAATGGTAAGGTTTTGTACTGGCATTTTGGATAATCTAATAATGCATTCTTAAAATGGTAGGAAACAATGGCTCCTACATATTCATTATATTTCAAGATATTTTCAGGAACATATTATTATCAATGAGGACAGGTCACCCTAAAATGCAGCATGGAAGTACAACGGTATGGCAATGGTGTGGTGCATTTAGACACAATTTTACGATTTGTGGTTAAATTTGCGAATGTAACGTTACTTAGTCCGGCCCTAACGTCTGTATTACGTAAAGAATGTAGATAAGTAATAGTCCTTATCCTTAGTCGTTATTATTATATTCGGGTTGGTGCCCCAGTGATAAGAGGGCGTGTTCCTGACTGTGGCAGAGTTGGCCGCTGTGTGTTCCACCCGGGTCAAGCGGCAGATTTTTCTGGAGTGTCTGGTACACAATTCCGAGTCACCATTCGCATGTTGGGGAATAACTAATTACCCTTCATCCTTTACGGCAAGCGTTTGTTTCACTTTAACAGTTTTTCAACACTTTAGAGTTGATAATTTCGGCAACGTTTAGATTTAAAATACAATTTCTAGATTCATCAGTCGAAAAACATGTTTGTTTACTGTCAGAATTTTCGTATCTAACTTCTTGTTTATCGGTTGTCCTGGCGCTGCCAATCTAACAACTTGATATTTTAAATTTTGATGTAATGATGGTCGAATTCGGTGTTACACGTGACGTAAGTGATTTTGATGATTGTTTTCCAAATACAGTGCGTTACTTCTGTGTGTATGTGTCATTTTTACAAATAGTTTAATAACATTTAAACGTACGCGCTCTTCACGTCGAACATCCCACTACAATATATATGTATATATAAATTCTACGTAGCTTCTATATTTTTGTAGTATATAGAAAACAGCGAAGGGTAGTGTTGAGCTTGGGGTGCTTTACTCCCCGCCAGTGGGCGATTGGGCGGCTAAGATAGTTACCGTTGTTCTCACACTAGATTGGTCTATAAATCCACAAAGTTTCATTTAAGTAGGTGAGATGCATTTACCTGTGTTTCCTTGTTAGTACCTATTTATACGGCACTTAGGTGAAATAAATGTTAGTTACTGGTTTATCTGAAACTATATAAATCAACTTGTAACAAAAAGAAATTGAAATAATCCCACAGTATTTAATGTTTGCAAAAGAAGTGTTACAATTCTCTTATTTGAGTTTAAAGTTATTATTACATATTGCTCTGTTTAGGTAGTAGGAGGTTGCCTATTCTTTAACATACCCTTTTAACAAGGCTTCTAACTGTGTATATAAGTGATAAATGAGAATGAAACTATTTCGGTCCTAGAAGATGAGTTACAATGAAATATTTGTTAAGCGGATTATAAAAGTTCTCTTTACCTCATTCTGTGTGGATAATCCAAATGCACTAATAAATCGGGTTGTATTACTTTTTCGAAAATTATATGGTTAATTATTAAACTAATTATAGACAGCGTGAAACAACTTTCTTTGATTGACAAACTCTTCTAACTCATGCAAAAATTTGTGGATTCTAAGACCAGTACTGGAGCAAATCTTTCATTGTTCCTATTTCTGCGCTGCACTAATGTAGACCTTACTGTAAATCTTCAACACATATTTTTGTGTGATACATTAAACATATGAGGCTCCCTCAAATTCATGTCAAAAAAATATTGACTCAGTAGTCAAGTTCAAACTGCCTTTATATTTTAACATATAGGCAAATATAAAGTAGACAAATAAATATACATATTCCATAAACATGCGTCTATTTTAACAAAACAAATCTCATCACATCATAACAACATCATCATGCCAAGCCGTCATCGATTGACGGCTCGTGAATTCTAAAAAGTAGGTAATCACAATAAGCTTAATAACGAACTATGTAACGGATCTGCAGAGCGGTTCTTGTTGTATGTATATGGCGCACAGTGCGTATACGCCGTCAAATACTGCATTAAATATTCTATTCCGGTCGCATCTACATATAAAGTGTGCGTATGATCCTGCTCGTTAGTTATCCGCACTCACTAACACTGTGTGGTGCAGTATTAATTGGGTTAGGTAAATTGGGGTTAAGTAGGTTGCCAATTATTTGCTGATCCTCGTAAACTAGAAATGGCGACCATGTTAAAATGAGTATGGTCATTAATATTAATGACGTTGGTTAGTTATTCAGCTTTGTTTAATTAAAATTTCAATTACACGCGAAAGAAATGAATACTTGGAAATGTCTACGGTTTTCTAAATCCAACTGATATGATATTGGTTACCTAACGCTGGATGCTGTTTCTGGTTTTGTTATTACACATTTGAACTAATAATATTCTGGAGTTCTATAGAAGAACTTGATGTATTTTAGTACAATTGTTTACTAATGTGTTACTGGAAGATGCAATAGAAGCAAGCACGTAAAAGACTAAAAATCCATATTTATTTATGATTTTAAAATACTGGCAAGAAAATTGTACTGCAAAATCCTTTATTTGGGTTAAACAACTTTAGATAACATCATGAAGAGGAAATAACGGGTTTTCCTTGACAACGAAAGGCTATCCTCCAAGACTTACAATAGTTACCTGGTACAAAAATGTTGAAAATGGATTTGCTCATGTGTTTCTTGGGCATACAATGCCCTGTTAGCAGGCCTAGTATTGTTTAGTAGGTCAGCTGTAAATTTAGGCCTGTGTCCAATCAGAAATTGCTTTGCTTGTCTCTGATCTGGAATACTCTTCCACTAGTCTTGAGATTTCTTATCTTTCCATTGTTTAGTAGTTGCTTTAACTACCGTATAAGCTATGCCTACAGAGTGTTTTGGGTTTTGTCAGCAGTTGACGATCCTACGAGCTAATTCGTTTGCTTTGACATTCCCTCGATAGCCTTTTCTGTCCAGGAACACGAGTGACCAGCAAACCAACATCTGGCAATAAGACAGAGTTACATGATGACTGAATAAAGGGCCCAAGGGTCAATAAGCTTCGCCCTAGAAACAGAAAGAAGCCCCCGGTTTCTGTTTTTCTGTATTTAGTCTTGCTCAAAAGCAGCCTTGAGAGTAATTTTACTTTATTCAAAACATATTTTTGGTTCTTTCCTGCAATGTGGATAGATGCAATTAAAAGGTAGATTTTTTGATGCTGTTGCTTAGGTTGTGTCGATATTATGGTACTTGTATAAGCAACACTTTATTTAGTTGGTTTTATCGGTTTAATGATCTGTTTTTTCGATATTGATGGGATAATCCACAAAGAGTTCTATCGTAATATCTTAAGGCGGCTGAGGTAGCATATGAGAAGGGTTCTTCGCCATGCTAACCCGAGGCCATATACTCCTGCTTTCATCGTACAGCAGTTTTTTTGCGAAAAATAACATGGGCATTATTTCCCATCTAGCGTACTCGCTTGACTTGGTTCCTTGCGACTTTCAAGTTGAAGGAGGCGAAAATTTGACACAATGGAGGAGGTTGAAGCTGAATAGCGGACGATGCTGAACACAATAACGAAACAAGACTTCCAGAACGCATTTCTTTCGCGGCAGAGATGTGATCGGTGTTTGTACTTTCAAGAGGAGTACTTTAAAGCTAGTGAAGGTGAATGAAATCCTGATATTCTTCCATTTTAATTATTGCTATATTTGGGGTACCACCTCGTAGTTTCAAATAAACAAGCATTTTTGTGTCACGAGGAAACAGAAGAAGTTGTAATTCTTTTAGGTATGATACCTTTTAAAAGTGTTTAGTGTATGTATTATATTATATTTCTTATGTATTATTTAATTGGCTTGGAAACGAGG
Source organism: Dynastes maya (assembly GCA_029619315.2). Lineage (NCBI taxonomy): Eukaryota > Metazoa > Arthropoda > Insecta > Coleoptera > Scarabaeidae > Dynastes > Dynastes maya. The sequence continues at coordinate 51,449,491 of JAROYE020000004.1, read as the reverse complement.
CAAAATACCCTTTAAAACTACCAACCTGAGCACTCGTCAGGAAGTAGGCTAATTATTACGATATTTTCAGCGATAATACCAGAAACTAGCGTAACTTTCTTGTTTCCACAGCTAATCTTTTACGTAATACCATAGATCCATTACCTAGAAAAAGAACAAGACTTCCAGTTGTTAACAGATAAAGCACAGTTTGAATTGGAGCATTTGTAAAATATTCAAATGCGTGTCAACGACTTCATGTCGCATCGAAGTCTCTTTAAATATTCAGAGGTTAGTCGTTCACAGTGTACACGGCCACAAAGGAATTGATACGGTGTCATTGAGTACATGTATATATGAATGTGGCAGGTAGTACATGTACTTCTGACGACGCGGTTCTGGGTATCGGTTTAAAATTGCCACAATTACCTTATTCAGAACGACCGTTTTTTATTGACAAAGAGGAAAGAGCAGCGCGACTGCTAGGTATGATTGCTTTGTCGACTTTCGCGGTCTACTTTTTCGGTTAATACGCACTCTGAACCCAAATTACGTGATGCGTTTGTCACTTTCTATTGCTAGTGGTAACTATATATAAAATGCATAGTGTTCATTAACAACGGAATTAAAGAATGTGTTTAGGTGATTAACTGGCTGTGGTGTTTTTCAATTTTTTAACACATAATTAAATGAAAAGTATTCACATTCTTTTACTATTTCTTCTCATTTGTATTTTTCACACGCAGACACTAAGTTTGGAATGGCGTGGTACATGTCAATCCTTCATGATATTAGGTAGAGCAGGAACAAAGCGGTTTTAGAGCAGGAAATTCGTCTTTAGCTAATATATTTACACCGCAACAGGTAATCGTGAAGCGAAAAGCTCGAAATCGACCTACGCATATTGTATTCATAGACCTCGGAAAAGCCCCCGATACGGTGCCCTTGATAAAACTTTTTAACATTGACAGAAATCGGCCTTAGCGAAACGTGTATCCATGCAGTTTACAATAGACTTGTTCTAACAGAAATCACAAATTAGTTAGACGTGATTCGATCAGCTAAAAAAAAATCCAAAACTGTTTGCTGACTGTTTTTACAGTTAGTTTTCTCTTTTCAAGTTTTAATACTCGTAAGATGTCATTAATTGATATCTAGTTTAATTTATATTACCGAAAGAGTGTCTAGGAACACTCCCGGACCTACCAACCATACAATCAATTAATTAATTTCGAAAAATTAATTTTTCTTTAATTTCTTCCTCGCTTAAAACATTACAATATATAGAAACCGTCAAAGTGTAGTCATGTTTGGAAACAAAATCTCAGCCATTCAAAGTTACGAACGGTATTTTTTTTTAATTAATTAGGTATTGGGATCATTGCCCATTACACCACACTATGTAAAGTTTCGGTAAACAGAAACTACCCGTGGTAGAACTTCACCGAATTAGATCCAACAATGGATCAAGGAAAGAACAAGGCTCGAAAACGCATTTCACGTCTTGGGGCCTGCCAGGACGACTTTCACAAACAAAGGAACCCTCACAAAGGAGAGAAATGGAACCACGGCTATGTAAACCTATTAGTTCAAATCCTAATCTTCGTTCTTTGTAAATATCTCAAGATCTGGTCGTACACGCGTTTGCAGTTATGGGACAGCAAGGAAGTCATATCTGTTGGCATCTTAACTCCCACCGCTAGTAAATCCTGCATTAGACCTTTCTGATGCTCTCCATGCAATGGATATTCAAAGAAAATATGATTGAGGTCTGCAATTTTCACCTCACGCACGAAACAAAGAGCTGTATCTTTATATGAACCTTTAAAACGTGTGGGAGTTTATATATTGTCTATTAAATTTAATGGCTTGGCAAATGGGTCTTGTAAATACAACACACTCTGGATAGTTTATATTACGATATTCAGCAGATAATACCAGAAATACGTACCTGTTTAGCTAATTTTTGCGTAATGATCCATTCCTAGGATAGTACAAGACTTGTTTTCCAGTAAAGCACATTGAATTGGACATTTTGTCAAAATTTAAATGCGTTGTCAACGACTAATGTCGATCGAAGTCTTTTAAATATTGGTTGTCGTTCAAGTGTACCGGCCCTTTCGGTCATCATGTATATTGAATGGATATATTCCGACGATGGTTCTTATCAAAATTGCAAACTACCTATTCCATGTAACGCCGTTTGTCTATTGATCCAAAAGAAAATCGGATTAGGTATGTTGCTTGGTGCTTTGCTTCTGTTTTGGAAGACATCTGAACCCAATTCGTGGCGTTGACTTAATCAGTTACATTTTAATGGTCTGTGTTCTTACACGGATATAAAGAAGCGTTAGGTGATTATGCGTGGGTTCAATCAAAAAAATGAAGATCACTTCTTTTACATCTTCTTTGATTTATCTGTCCACCAGAACCATATCGAACTGGCTGGACTTCAACCTTCATATATATAGGATTTGATAGCAGGTCATAAGCTTTGTTGAGCAGGAAATCCATTTAAGCAAATATTTTAACAACAGGTTATCCTAAGCAAAAAGTTGAAATCGTATGCTATGTATTCTGCACCTCAAAAGCCGATTACGTGCGCCCTTGCGAGGATATTTTTAACTTCAATATCTTTGGAAAGTGTAATAGAGACAATAGTTGTTTAACAAAATCACCAATAAATGTTGTCCAATCAAAACGTCTATGTTTTCACAGTTAGTTTTCTCCAAGTTTTAATACTCTAAATGTAACTAAGGTATCTAGTTTAATGTTATTACCAAAGTGTCAGAACCTCAGGCACCTCACTACAGATTCATGGATAATTTCGAAATTGAATTTTCATTGCTTTGTAAATACAATACGAAGTGTGTTGTTGCGAAAGTAATTAAGCCATAAAAGTTACTGTACGTATCTTTTTTATATTATTGGGATTCGTTAAGGATTTCCACATAGTAGCCTCTGATATTTTTGAAACGTCAATGACAATTACATCTGTCAAGTGATGTTTACAAACTAGAAACGTGTACAAAAGTAGTTATGGAGCGGTACACAATCCAGCAACATGCTAAGATGGTTAGGACTCATTATGAAAATGGGCGTTTGCGAAAAAATGCATTTCGTGCATTACGTGAATATTTTGGTGTACACAATCAACCTTTGGAATGCACAATTTGGAATGTGGTTCAGAAATTTGAGCAAACTGGGGCTGCAAGCACAGTTAAAGCACCTCATCATATTTGTCTAAAGCGTTCGGAGGGAAACATGGCTCTTGTTTGTGAAAGTGTGGCACATCGATTCGGCGTCGATCCCAACAACGGGGACTCTCCTATTCCCTTACACAACGAATCTTGGCCAACGATTTGCATTTGCATCCTTACAAAATGCAATTGACACAAGATTTGAAGCCGAGAGATCACCAACAGCGCCGTGTCTTCGCAGAATGGTTGCTTGAACAAGAAGATGATTTTTCAAGGAAAATCATCTTTACTAACGAAGCCCATTTTTACCTTAATGGTTTCGTTAACAAACAAAATTGTCGCATTTGGGGATTAGAAAACCCAAGAGCGATTATAGAAAAAGAAATGCTTCCCCAAAAAGTGACTGTTTGGTGTGGCATTTGGTATGTAGGCATCATTGGCCCATATTTCTTCGAAGACGATGCAGAAAATGCGATTACAGTTAATGCCGTTCGCTATCAGAGCATGTTAACCGGCTTTTAATGGGACCAATTGGAAGATTTGAACGCTGATGACCTTTGCTTTCAACAAGACGGTACCATAAGCCATACAGCCAGAGAAACAGTCACCTTACTTCAGATTCGTTTCCCAGGACGCGTAATCCCCAAAAAAATGCGGTATCAATTGGCCTTCTCGTTCGTTTGATTTAACTCTTGCAGACTTTTTTCTTTGGGGTTATCTGAAGAGCAGCGTCTACAGAAATAAGCTGTTGAGACGTGATTATGCTTTTATATGCATTATTGAACTTTGATAACAATATGTTTGTTTGTTTACACTTAAAATATGATTATAATACATTGCATGTGACAAGTGTACTAAACTAGCTGGGTATGCGGCCTCCATTTTTTATACACGCTCTCGGTAGAAAACGTTTTCGTTGTCTGTCGGTATTTTCTAGCGGGAAATTTAAATTTGACTGAACATAAGCCTAGAACGATTGCAGAGCTGAAGGACGAGATGCGTCGCGAAGTCAACAGCATAGATCCTGACGTGTGCCACAATGTTATTAGAAATTATGACAAACGCATTAGAGAATGCCACATGAGCCGTGGCGGTCATTTGCAGGATATAATCTTCCATACATAATGGCAATTAATTAAACTACATTATATCATAAAAATTTTTATTAATATTCAACATTTCTGTTCTTTTTTTTAACCTTATATCTGGGAACACTTAACGAATCACCCATTACTACTAAAATCTATAGAAAGCATTAGAATGTTGAAGAACAAACTGTGAAAACTACGTCTTGTGCAAAATGGGATAGTAATATAAATCGAGAAAAGAGAATATTTATGCATAGGAGAGGAACAATAAGAAGACTCGATAAATAAGGTACCAATGTGCAATTAATAGAAGTACCTATATAGGCAGCATAATATAAAACGAAGGCACTTCAAATACGGAGAATTCAACACGGTCAGAAATGTGTTCGCAACTCACTACTTTGGTCAAATCATATTACAATAGAAACAAAAATGAAAATTGTAGATTGTAGAACAGTTATCGCAAAAAACACCGTAGAAATGGATTTTCTCAGAGTCAGTAAGATATCCAAGCTGGAGCACATATCAAATGAACAAATTAGAAGAAGAACAAAAAGAATATACACTAGAGGTGGGCACCTTGAGATTTTTGCAGGCAAGACCCAGCCCGACACTTTAGCGTGCTTTGTTTGTCCACCAGATGGAGGCAGCGTTGATATTAGTTGTCAACCAACACGTTTTTAGTTGATAATTGGATTTGTCATGGCTGCATCAGTTAATGTTTTTGTTTGTATTGATGGATTGATGGCGACTCCGGCAAATATCAAATTTTTCCACCTTCTTTTAAAGTCGGTGGATGGTAAGTGTGGAAGTTGTCAAATGTCAGTTTGATTATTATTATTGTGGAGACTAGCTGGTGGCTGGATGAATTCATTAGCTTTTTGGCTAGATTGAGAAGAAGAACAACAACTATGAGAAATAGGATCATTAAGAAAGGAGAATGGAGAAATAGAGTAGGTTGACGATTGAAGCTGTAGGGTCCCCGCTTATATGAGGGCCAAGCTGATGTTACTGAGAATAAAAAAGAACGGTTTAATATATTCTATAATGTTATTTTAAATATGTTGAAAGTAATTTCCTTATAACCCTAATAATACATTTGGCCATTTTCACCTTTCACTTCTTAAACGCCGTCAACCAATCTTCTTTTGGAATACTTGCAAAATACTGATGAATGACCGTATCAACTTCTTCCTCGGACGAAAATCTGGTACCTCGCAAAAGTTTTTTTTAAGCTCATAAAACAGCCAAAAGTCACACATTGCCAAATCAGGTAATTACAGTGGATGTTCTATACTTTTCTATCTCTTTTAGCCAAATATAGATGTGAGAGCTACGGTATAGGGCGACGTGTTATCGTGATGCAATATATCCTCCTCAGATTTCTTATGCAAAAGGATTTTAAATCCAAACCCAATTTGTCTCGAAATTGAAGGTGTGTAAAAATAATCTCGAAATACATGTAGGAGATTTGAGATTCTAGAAATTACCTAAATTGAATAAAATTTCCGTCCTGTGATAGGTATTGTGAATAAAGTGATAGAAAGTTATATAATTCTACCCTTATTAAACATTTTAATTTTAAACATTATATTTTATAGTACGAGGATGGTATGAGAAGTACCCGTGTTATGGTATGCCTTATGGTACAACAAGGTTCTATTTGGATTGAAAAATGTCTGCTATTATATTGATGACATACTTATGTGGGGTACTGACTTAGAATCATGCAAAAGAACAGTTGAATCGGTTTTAGAAAGATTAAGCCAAGTCGAGTTTAAAATAGCATTTAACAAATGTAAATTTTTTGAGAAAAGTGTGGATTATTTAGGAGTCAGTATTTCTGAAAAAGGTCTTCAACCTGTCCCTGTCCTGAAACCGTACAATTTGACAACGTTAAAGATCATTTCTGGGGTTGATAAACTTTTATGGGCATGAATTACTAGAAAGGGAAAAGATGTGGAAATGGACTAAAGAATGTGATGATTGTTGCAACAAATTGCGATGTACTACGATCTGAACAAACAATTTATTCTAACGTGCGATGCGTCAGCTTATGGGATAGGGGCAGTTTTGGCTCACAAACTAGACGGAATTGAACGCCCAATATGCTCTGCACCTAAATCGTTGAATAAATCAGAGTGAGTGGATGAGAAAACGCGTGTAGAAATCAAAGAGAAGTTGGATGCAGTTTATAATGACCACGCACCTTCGATGACTACCATCAGATACTGGTTTAATGAATTTAAGCGTCTCCGAACATCCGTCTTTGATGAGGAGCGACCAGGTCGTCCTATTGAGACGACTACGGAAGATATGATCAATAAACTTCATGATATCGTCTCTAATCTTCACCTGGCGGTCTGGTGGTCTTAGAGGGATAAGCGTGATCACCTGAAGACGTAATAACAACTCATAGCCAGACGTTGCCTCCCGTAATTGGCGAAAACTGTTGGGGGATGCTAAGGCATGGCTTTTTATTGTCATATGAAGCATATTTCCGCAGTAGGCTGTGGTTTTATGTATGTAATAAGTGTAGGTATTGTAGACCAAGCTAATGATTACACACAAATGTATGGAACATTTACACATGCTACCTTGTTGTATTCCGTTATTTGGTTAGCGTGTATACATTTGGGGATATCTAATAGTCAGTAGCATGGCTACATATTACTTTCCAATACATTCTAGGGTATTAATAACAATTATTTCATTCCATTGAGGCAGGATCGATTATTTAATTTCATCTAAGTGCTCTTAACCTAGTTTTTTCTCATTTGATATCTATTTATAAAACACGTACAGGTGCCCTGAATACCTATGTATACGTACTGTATATTGCGATCATTTTGTTAAAAGAAAAATAAACGTTCTTTCTTCCTAATAATATACGTTGAAAGCTACACCTTTTATTCAAATAAGTCGCGTTCTTTTTATAAAAGACCCCCTAGAGCGGACAAATTAATCGTATGTCAACAATCTCGGTAAATATTTAGCCAGATATTTTAAAAAATAATTGTCGTGATAAAAAGTACATCTACATTCGCGCAGACGGAGATAAGTTCTTGTCTCTAAAAGGATCCTTAAGTGACTGTCACGAGGTCACCGTTTAATTCGCCGGGTCAACAGATCTCAAAAGACAATTGACCCTTTCCCCCAATTGTCTTCTGCACGGAGAACGCGATACATATTTAAATTTATATATTGTCTGCTACTGCTAGGCTATGAGCAACTCTTTCTGACAAATAGAGTCGCAAAATTGGATCTTATATTTCTCTATATAAAAGATGATGTAATTGTTCAAATATTACTTGGTACAATTTGGAAATGAGTTGTTTTTAATTTATTTCTATTTTTGTAAAAGGTTATTTTATTTTTATATCATTATTATACTCTAATAAATATTATTGCAAATGAATTAGGACATTAGGAATTGCAAATTTTTTTGTAATTTAACAGTTATTTGAGAATTCTGGAATTTTTACCAATGTCACAGTGCTTATTTGGGGAAAATAGAATATTATTATTATTAGGTATGTCGTTTATTCACTATAAAGCGGATGTGTAATTATACATGGCCCACACGGGCAAGTATTGTAATACGTTAGATCAGAGTTTCTCAACTTGTGGTATGCGTACCCTCAGGAGTACGTGAAATGGTCTCAGAGGGTACGCGGAAAAAAAGATGTAATTGTGGACATTGATAGGTAGATTGAATCCTACGAAGAAGTTCGTTACACCATTGTTTGTTCGCCTCATGAGGGACCACAAAAAGACGATTTTGGTCTCAACATAGACGGCGCTGTAATCAGTGAAAATAGGGTAGCTTTATCTTTTTAAATGGAACCCCGTACTTTTTATTACATATTACTATGATGGATTAAGAAGTTCTGGGCAATATTTTTAGGTAAAAAGAAATATTTGATGACCTACATATTTCTTGTCTAACAAACTTTTATTTCATAGTATACAAAAAGTATGAAACATATCAATAGAAAGAGTGGGTACTAGCTAAGTACAAATAGAAAAAGAAAATAGCATGCTTGACAAATTACTAATTAGTTATGGAGTTTAAAAAAAGAACTCATTTGGATGATACAAACATTCTTGAATCAGAAGTTCTTTAAGATTTTTTTTGAAATCTTTAAGTGTATATGTCTTAAATTCATACGGCAGTTTGTTAGAAATTTTTAAAACTTGTGTCACTACACTTTTATGTATGCGCGCGTAGGATGTTTGCGGCACACGACGAGTTGCTTTTCGGCATTCCTGAGTGTTGTAAATATGGTTAATTTCGTATTCGGCAAGGATTTCATTGTAATGTTTTTTCGCGAAACACGCACATTCATAAATATACAATGCAGGCAAGGTAAGTATATAGTTCTCTCTAAATGCACTCCTACATGATTCCCCTTTTTTCAGATTAAAGATGCTTCTTAGACACGACTTCTGGAGGATGAAGATCCTGTCAACATCCACGGAATTTTCCCAGAAGATGATGCCATACGATAGCCGGGATTCTACGAGGGCGTATTGAAAATTAATGCCTCCGTGGCTATAACTTTATTAGTAATAGATATATTGTTTACTTATAAGTGTGAAATGAAATGATAGTATAAACTGTCCTCTTGACAGCAATACATTTACGCCAACGTACTACGAGTTGCGCAAATCCGTCACGGAAGAAGTCTGAAGTCTTCGCACGGCACCATTTCCGCACCTCCGTTATCACCTCTGCATCCGAAGAGAAACGCTTGCCCTTGAGATGTTCCTTAAGCTTCGGAAAGAGGAAAAAGTCACAAGGCGCAAGATCTGGGCTATAAGGTGGATGAGGTAAAACGTCATGAAACCCAAGCTTCTCCAGTGCTATACGAGTTCTCTGACTTATGTGAGGCCGAGCGTTGTTATGATGCAGAATTGGCACTTTGGCTGGACGAACCCTACGCAGCGGTCACTTCAGATTTGTTAGGGTGTTAACATATCCTTCGAAGTTGACAGTACATTGTATGTTTTGGTGGAATAAAGAGAATTTGTGTATGCCAATTCTTGATTTTTTTTAGATCTTTTGAAGGGACTTGAGCCAAATCCTTTCCAAAAAACGGTTTATTTTAACACCAGTTGGCCATAGTGATGGTTTCTGTGCTTCCTCGAGCATATCGAAGGAAACAGATATTTTCTACGACGAGTAGTCATCCGGATGTTTAGATTTTAGCTTTTCAATTTTGATCTTGTTAATACCTTTGTTGGCCAAGTATGTGCTGATATTATTCTCCGTCGTACTGGGTTCAAAACCAAAAACATGTAAATGCGCGTATCTAATAATCCCTTTTAATTTGCATTTATTTGTGGGTATTTGTGGGAAACAGTGGATGTACGAGGTGTGGCAATTAAATAACCGGACTGGTGCTACTATTGGCAAACAGCGAGCATGCCACGGCAGGTTTGAACTTGTCTGTGCTTGTAGATGGTTCCCCCACCCTGAGGTCGATGGCCACGGTTGTACGTCGCTCAGTCCCGCTGTAGCAATCGTCCGTTCATGTCCTTACGCTAGCGTCGCGTCGGAAAAATGCAGAGCGTTCAGATCGAGCAACGAGTTAACCTCAAGTTTTTTGTGAAACACAACGTTCTAACTAGCCTTTGTGAACGAGTGAGAAGACGAAGACCCGATTTGTGGAAGAGCAACTCCTGGATGCTCCACCAAGACAATACGCCAGCCCATTCCGCCGTGTCTGTGAAGGTGTTCTTTGCGAAATCCGGCATCACCGTGTTGGACCACCCGCCGTACTCGCCCGACCTGGCCCCCTGTGACCTTTTTTTATTTGCTAAGGTAAAATCAGAGCTTAAGAAGACAGGATTTGACAGTGTGGAAGCAGTGAAAACGAAAGCGACAGAGGTTCTCAACAAGCTGACAGAAGCGGACTTCCAGCACTGCGTTCGACAGTGGAAAATTCGTCTGAGGCGTTGTAGGGATCGGCAAGGAGAGTGCATTGATGGGGATAAACTTTGTAATGTAATTGGTGATCAATAAAATCTTTTGTAGCACCAGTCCGATTATTTACTTGCCACACCTCGTATTTTGTTCACTGGATTATGTCGTGCAAAAGTATTCAGTGATAGAAATGTTGGGGACTATTAAACAGCAATTAGCATCCCAAAGACAAGAAAATAACTAACACCAGTTGATAAAGCGTAACAACAGTCGATAATACAATTTTGATCATTTTTTGGAAGAAATCGAAAGAAGTTAGATATAACCATCTATGTAAACTTTGTGTGAGTTCATTGTTAAGGGTAAATAAAACAAATTGGTCTACTTTCTCACAATATTTAAGTTAGATATAGTTAAAAAAAAGTTTTTTACGGTTTTTCTTAGTTATGAAGTATTTTCCAAGTTAACCAATTTCTAAGTAAATTTGACATTTGTGTACTAGATTTTAACCATAATTAATTTATTTTTTACATTCATAATGCTTCTCGGTTTCTTTATAAATACTTTTAGGTATCAAATTCATTTCCCACATAATCGTCAATCAAATGAACCTCGAAATTCATTCTTCAAACCGTAATTTACAATTTATTAAGTCATATGAAATCGCTTAAAGTTATATACAGAACTACATATATGCAAAACACCATTCATACATACATGTAAATATATCCGTTTGATTTACCTCTATTTACTATGAATATAATAGCTTGTGTGTACCATCATTTTCACCAAAAAAATGTGAAAAGTCCAGTAATGTCATCTAGGAAAAATTAGTAAGAACGTGTTAAATGCAAAAGGCGATGTCGCTTTGTATGGTAGCGTGAAGTAGATTTTTTAAATGAGCAGCAACGTTCCGTTAAACACAAATAATAAAAAAAAGGTGGATAAATGTGAAGTATGTGGAAAGAAATTCAGTACTGTTGTGTGGCCATAGACTTTCCAAGTATTTTAGTAATTTTTTCGGTGAATCAAGGGAAAACATTTATAATTGTCATACAGTCATAGTTGGAATTAGAATAGAGAAGTTTTAAATTATTTACATATGTACATACAGGGTATGTCACGTTGAGCATCGGTTAAAAGTATATGGGAAAGACAGTAAAAGAGAAATTTGAAAATTTACATACACAACTAGCTCAGCTAAAATATTTTCAACTCTTATACCGGAAGTAGCATTCAACTCTTATATTTTAAATGGAACACTACCATTTCTATGTCAAATTTGAATTCTGTGTTAAATTTTAAAATTATTTTTTGCAACATACCTAGAATTCACTCTTAAGGAGATATTGCAACTTTTCGAAAAAGTTTGACAGATATGGTGCATCACAGGCTTTCACATAACTTACAATTGTAATACGCCAAAAAAATTATTCCGTTTGCTGGTAATGCTCTTGAAACTGTTCCCATAGTAACAGATAAATTTGCTAAATTATATTGGGTGTGCCAGCAAGCAGGGGACAATATCAGGTATTTAGACTGAGAAATCTCAATTTTTTTTAAATAGCAACACTTAATTACATAAGCGAAAGAAAACCACTACTGCGTTTACTACTATTGACAGTACATTTGACAGCTGCCTTCAATTATTTAACCATGGCAAACTGAAATTGACATTAAACAAAGCGATATTTAAGATTAAGGAGGTTTTCACAAAATATTTCCTAAACTATTAACTTTAGCACTAGCACTTGCTAGACATTTTCACTTTACTTTTTGATGCAGAATCTAATATCGTTTAGAAAATTAGGAGATGCTATTTAAAAAAAAACGAGATTTCTCAGTTTAAATATCTCTGATACTGTCCCCTCCCTACTGTAACACCCAGTATAATTTAGCAAATTTATCTGTTACTATGAAAACATCATTTCATGAACATTTTTTTTGGCGTATTACAATTTGTAAGTTATTTTAAAACCTGTGATGCACCACATCTTTCAAACTTTTTCGAAAAGATGCAATATCTCTAAGAATGAATTCTAACTATAGAGAATGTCGCATAAAATATTAAAATTTTGCACAGAATCCAAATTTGACATAAAAATGATAGTGTCCTATTTCAAATAGGGAAGTTGATGACTACTTCCGGTCTATACCGGAAGTTAATTATCATTTCAGCTGCCGGATGGATATTCTATTACTTTTATACCTCTTTCAGCCTAATATTGGATGTGAGAGCTGCGGTTATGGACGATGTGTTATCGTGATGCAACATAATACCCTTTTCAGGAACCCTACTGAATACCTCAGACAAACATTTTTCGGTATACCACGGTCATAAAATGCCTGAATGAACAAATCAAAGATTAAAAGCATGATGATTTACTTTTTTGATAGCCAAGATATTATCCATAAACAATTTGTGCCTCAGAGCCAAATGGTAAACCAAAATTTGTACCGAGAAGTTCTTGAAGGACTTAAAAAAAGGGTCATTCGTGTGAGACTGAATATCAAGAACACCTGTATGCTGCTTCAAGACAATCAACCTTGTCACCCAGCGATTTTAAATTAAGGCGTTTTTGACAAGTAAAAACATCCCTGTGTCCCCTCAGCTCCCTTATTCAACAGACTCGAGTACCTGCAACTTTTCCTTGTTCTCAAGATTCACCTTAAAGACATCATTTTGGGACATTGAAGAACGTTGAAAAGACCGTAATCGACCAACTGGAGGCGATTTCAGGATTTGCGTTCTAGCACAGCTATGAAGAGTGGACAAAGCGTTTCCAGCGCTGTGTGGCTTCCCAAGGCAACTACTTTGAAGGAGACAATGTGGAATTGTAATTTCAATTAAATAAAGAAATTATTTGCACACCTGGTATTTGCTTCTTCACTTGCTTATTGGGGAAACCCTCACAACTGCTTAAAATTAAATTTCTTACTAGTGATGGGAAAAATCGTTATTTTAAAATAACAGCTTCAACCGTTATCGTTATTTTGAAATAACGGTTTCAAAATAACAGGTTTAACGTTATTTCGTAGTTTACAGTTCTACATGATAACGCATCGTGATTCCACATACCACATGTGCAGCTGCTGATCTTCCAGCACGCCAAAATTTAAATTCAGAAGTTTTTTGTAATATAAATATTTTATTACGTTTTTTTGCAGATAAATTATAAACTGGTTAATAGATTAAAGTAAATTAAGCGATAAACTGTTCACTGTTGTACTATAAGATTCACTGCAATCATTGTTACAGCAGCGTTTAATTTCCACCATTTTGACTTATTCTTCTGTTATTTTTCTTATATTTAATCTTAGTTAATGCGAGAACATCTATGTCCTTAAATGCTATATAATAAATATAACGGTTTTATTTTTAGTTTTTATAAGTAAATTTTTTATATAACATCGGTCTTTTATTTTACATTTGATAATTGCAATACATACGATTATTTAGAAAATATACCCATAATAAACGTCCGACTCGATGTCGACTACCGCCGTAATAACCGTTCGAGAGGATATTTATGTAGGAACGTGATCTGATAAGTTATTTTTCTAGGGGAGTTGTAACTATTATCTGTAATAAACAGCGGCTTCGATCAGACAGTCGTAGCGCCACGCAGTTGAATACGCCGCAACGGTGGTCGATGATATGTTCACAACAGTCCGGAAGCAACCGTGATATACCTGTTATTTTCCCAGCGAGATAACAGTTGCAACCGTTATTGGATCCATAACGGTTATAAAATAACAGATAGTTAAATAACGACCCATACCTATTTCTTACAAACAGGTTTTACTTTTTCTTGGAATTTTCCGACGTTAATACGGAGAAAATTCCAAGAAAAAATTATAGATTTCATAATTACCGACGGAAGCCAAATATATTAATTAGGCTTTACTTTTATAGATTTTGGAAAGGCTCAAACTTTTAGGGAAAATATTTTCAATAATTCATCGCAATGGTAATGCTTCATTATGCTCTCAACTAATTAAGAGCAATTTGTAAACTTCTCATTTGGAAATAGCAGTCGCCATGGCTTCTAGTACACAATCAGTTTTAAATTGTTCAATTTTAATGTGAATTTCTTGTGAGAAGTAAGAGGGAATTTTATTTATATCTACAGCTTTGTAATAATAAAGCCAATCATCAGCGCTGTCATTATAAGGAAATTAAAACACAGTTTATAACGGTTGAATCTTAAATAGTGAGAAAAAATAGTTGTGTAACAATAACTAGACCATTCATTGCACCTTTCATTTTCTTTCTCCTTCGTGGTAGCATTCCAAACAGCTACTTTATTTATATAATAACCAACACAATATTACAAATGTCTCTACATGTGTATACTGAATATTTTCCACCCACATCATTCATTTGAATTCTATTTAAAAACTTGGTATTGACTAGTACAAGTTGAGTATGTTCGTAGATGGGTTTCAGATAAAGTGCCGCAAGTCATATATTTACCATAGAATTCCATCTGTGTAATTTCTGATATAACCTAATGAGTGCATAATGTGACATTATGCTGGCGGTAGGTTCAACAACCCCTAAAGGGTAATAAAGCAAAGCGCACGGTGCATTGACGAATGAAACTCGTGCCGGACTCAAATCTGTCTCGTGCACTTAGGAGTTTTATTGCGCGAGGTTTGCTTAATATTTTAACTTCCCTTCTAGTGGTTACCTATTGATTTTTAAACGTCCTTTGTTTCTGTATTTATGTGGCTTATTGTTATCAATGGAATAATTATGAGGGTCAATGGAAATTAACTACTGAAATTATCACAGTTTTCAGATACAAATTTGGCATAACAAACAGAGGTAAGTAACTTTTTTTACATAAAGTATTAAAATAAAATAAGTAATATTAATTATGTAGAGTTTACTGCAGGAGGAAATGGGTAATCAGCAAAACAAAACTCCATAATAGAAAAAGACGACGGTCAGAAACAATTTGTTGAAGGAAACATTTCCCAAGTTAGAAAGATTGAGAATAGCAAAAATATATCTTTGCCACTTACAATAAGTAAAGGTTGAAATAACAGGATCAAATTTGATCACTGATGATCATATTATGTAACATAATATTGAAAAAGATCAGAAATTTTCAAAGTTTTTGAACGTTAAGGATCCTAAATTTTTGGCATAAATTGTAACAGGTGAAAATCCAAGGATATATTGCAAGGAATCTAACACTAAATTTATATACATATAAACAATTTGCGTATTTGCGTACGTATATTTGAAATAACTCGTGAAATGCGAAATATTTATCTTAGTCAAAGTTATAAAAGATCATTAACAATCAGTTCAGTCTTGCTGCTGATGCTTGGCTATCGAAACGTGCGTCCAGTACGAATTAAGTGTTGTGGTAAGAGTTTTAGTGAACTGTTTCAGTGTTCCAGTGCCACAGTTTTAGAGTACCCGTTTAGTGTTAAACGTTGTTTTAATACAATATATTTTAAATTATATCACCGAAGCATTTGTATTCTAGTTCCCTATCCAAATTTTAGGACATTAGCAATCAGTTTTATAAAAAGGTACATTTTTGTGTTTGTACCATTTTGTTTGTATTTATGCTTCTTAGTATTTGTGATCAAAAATTTAACGCTGATATATTATTATTAACAGTAGATTTCTTATTCTATTGATTTACAGCTTTGAGCTTAAGCGCTATTCTACAGTTACTCATTCCTTACATATTAAATAACATCGGATTACTTATGCACTTAACTTACATTTCCTATGAAATTCTGTAATTCAACCTGTTTGATATGCCAAGGTCTTGTATATAAAATACACAACAATTAGCGTGCAGTTAAACTAAATTGCTGTTGCATAAAATCTCTCTAATCAGTCCAGATTTTTTACAATTTCCTTTTTAACAGTTACGTTAGATATCATTACCTGATACACCTACAATAGTTCTGTTATAATTTGTAATACATAATCTGGCACCGTTATACGTATTTTCATATTTATCATTTACTAAACACAATAAATAAAACGTTGCGTAATAAAATAATGGTTTGTGCCTTAATAGGATAACCTTTTATATGTACGAGTTAAAAAATAGTTGCTATAAAAATGAGCCAACGTTATGAAACAAGAAGTAAGTAATCCTGAATTATATTATTTCTAATAGATTATTTAAAACCATTAGCATCTGGGATACGTTTTGCTGACCAAGCAGATTTTAAGTTTTATATAACATTATCAATTTTCCTAAATTTGGAGATTAACCCATTTTTCCCAGTGTTTCATTATTCGAACATCTGATTATCACTGTACGTTCATTTTATAAACATGTTTAAAGTTGTTTGGACAACTGGACGAAGAAATATGGAGAGACAGCCTGAATTTGCAATTTCAATTACCTTCAACAGTATAGTTTTCATTTCAACAATCAAGACACACCAAAATGGTTTCCAAAAAGTAAATAAATGTTTGGTTGTTATTTTGATATTTTACTGAAGTAGTATTCTAATTGAGATTGACATATTTTTGTGCTGTAATTGTACGTACAATGATATCTGATAAAGTTATAGCTTGAAGTTGGGGCAACGTTGTATTCAAAAGAAAAAGTAGTTAATTTAAATGAGGAAAGTGGAGAAGAGGAAGATAACGAATGCAACGAATCGCGAGACAAAGTACGATAACACAAAGAAATTTGATAAAATCTTGAACATACTTTTTCAAATTTCGTGTCTCCTAGACAACTATATCATATACCTTCTCAAGCAGCGGCTTGTTATGAATTATTTTTAATTATGAAGTTTGGGAATTCTTGAAACTATGTTTGTTACATATGCTCGGTCTACAGGAAACCATTTCTTTATTGATGTAAATTAAGTCACATATTATATTGCAATTTCTTTGTTGTCTGAGTATTCAGACCTTTCTAGATGGAGAATGTCATAGGAGCGTAATACAGAAACTTACGTCCCTAATGTAACAAACGAAAATATTGACCGATACAGAGTATCCATAAGATCTAAAAAGTAGTGGTTGGCACCATTTATATTTTGTATAGATACCGTTGTCCATAATGCTTGGCAAATCCATGGCTATGCAAATGAAGGTTCCAAAATCGATTATTTGTAATTTAGAAGACATATAGTCCAAACGTGTTTGTAAAATTGCGGTTCAGGTGTTACTGGAGGTGGTAGACTCAAGTGTTCGAAACCAATTGAAAGTAGAATTCAACTCGCAAACAAAATCGGTGCACCTTTTGGAAGAAAAACGCAACAAAAGCTTGTGCGAAATGAGACGAGTAACATATGTTATTCTAAATTACCATTCTATGCTGAAGCAATACCAAAATCCTTAAAATTTAAATTTAACAGCTGCACACAAACCACATAAAGATAACAAAAAATTTTCTACTCACACCAAACAAAAGGTCAAATATTTGGACAAAACATATGTCATTTGCAAAATTGACTAATGACTGTGAAGGCACATACATACATAAGACAGACACAACAATACCTACAATAAAAGTATTTACGCCCACCAGTACAACATTAAAACCAAAATATTAATGCCACCGCTTTATCACAGCACCATTATAATCTGGGACACTATCTTAATTTCAAACTTTAAAATTTTGAAAACAGAAACTAATTATTATAGATTATTATAGAGTTAAAAAAATGTTCAATATCAGAAAAAATAAAACTTCAATCAACCACAGGAAAGATGTAAACGCCTTAATAATAATAATAATAATATGACATAATAATATAACATAATAATATGTCAGTTTATTGTCTAACAGTTTTACAACTAATAATAAGACAAAAATAAATTCATACATATGGTTTTAGTTATAACGATTGATTTACATTATTAAAAAGTATATCAAAATAATGAAAAACCGTTGACCAGCAGAATGTAGCGGGAGGTGAGGCATGCAAAATATCGGTTCTAGAAAATGGCAAGGAAAAGCGAGAGCAGAATCGAGGAACACGAAAATTAAGAGAAGAAAGGAGGTAAGGACTATCAATAGATCCATGAACCAGTTTCCATACAAAGCGGGCTCCTTGACATTCACGTTGCGATGATAGTGATGCCAAGTAGTCTGGAATAATCTATTCCTCGTTCCGGATAGAGATCCTCTCTATAAGCAAGGTATTTAAGAAATCGTTGTTGAACTTTTTCCAAAGAAAGCTGAAGATGATGCATATTCCAACTTACTGATGAGGAAACTAAAAAAGAGGGTCATTTAAAATTGAACGTTGCCACATGACTTAGATGAGCGTATAATAAAGCCTAAGGTCTTAGAGGTTGATAAACAAAGATCTGCTATATGTGAGGAGAAACTCATCGAAGGGCCAAACAAAGCTCCACGAACTCAATTTTCTTCAAAAATCTATTATTTATACTGTACGTAGAAGGAATAGGATTGAGCTTGCGAGTAAAAGACATGTAACAAAATTTATTAAAGGCGCAGTTTAAATTCGTCGTACCAAGCAATAACGTGGTTAATATTATTCTACAGGCATACAATATCATCTCAGTTAGAAATAGATGTATAGATTGTAATGGCATCGGCATATGCAAATACCGAGCAAGTCAATTTTTCAAGTAGGTCATTTATATACAATACAAATAGCAAGGGCCCCAGGTTAGATCCCTGAGGAGCACCAGATTTCGGAAGGAAATAGTTGGATGTCAATCCATTGTACTGGAGGTAGTTGCGCCTGCCAGTCAAATAGGAGTAAATCAATCTTAAGAACGATGTACTTAACCCAAGCTCTAGTACTTTACTAAGTAAAATACCATGATCAAAATAATCAAAGGTACTACTAAAATCCGTGTAAATCACGCCAACTTGACTTTGCCTATCCAAATCTTGACAAATAAACTGAAAAATAGTTACAAGGTTAGTAAATGTTGATCTGCCACGAATAAAGCCATATTGATAAGGACATAAGCGTAATATATTGTAATATTTGTCTCAGGGGATTTTTGGGAAAAATATGAAATTTTCTAAATTAGTCTAAATTTTTAAATTCTTTGTAGAATCGGGAGTATTCCTAAATACTCTTTGGGTAATTTTCTACTGAATTTTTAAATTAATAAATCGAAATTAATGAATATTAGAATTCAAAATATAACTAACTTTGGGATTCGAATGAAGTTGATGTCATATAAACGCTGTTTATAATAACTTCTACAGGAAACTGCCTGTTCTAACCTTCAACCCTTTCCTCTTTGAATAAATACTTTGATTTCACTATCGAACACTTTAAATTGGTATCGTACACAAGTAAACAGATTAATTCGACGAAAGCTGAATCAAGATTGATGAACATTTTGGCGTCGCTTGTCTTTCTTTTATTTGCAATCGCGGAAGATGGCGATTGTTTCATTCCACAGCAAATTTTGATAAACTAAACCCAAATATAAACTTTTCTGATACATTTCGATGAAATGAAGTTATTTCTGGAAATAGCATAGAAGAATGCATGCAGTAACGCAACCAGCTGACAGAAAGGCTAATCTATGACCTAAATTCTGTCTGACAAGTTTTAAACGTGAAATTTTACCAACGATTTACTTAATAACATTCGGGCCAAGATTTAATTTATGAAGTGATGTTTGAAATACCTTTCAATTTACCCTGTTGTATGTTTTAGATGACTTTTACATTAATTTTGACGATTTACAAGATTAGGAAAATAAACTGAAGAGTGGATTTGTCTGTGTTACCCTACGATCGTCGTTACCTGGACTTAACTGTATTATTTAACATCAACGCCCTAAGGCCAGTTGGCTGGGGGAAATGGTGATTTGGAAAATTACATTTTTACTCGCAAGGGGGATATTTCATTACCAACGAATGGCTAACCTGAACACCCTATTCGTTCAGAGGTTGACAACCGATGTTGTTGTTGTAAATATAGAACGTTACAATATATTAATTTAATGAGATAGCCAATTGCCATCATGCCTAAAATAAAATTAAAGACATTTGAAACCAAGGTATACATTTATAGAAGCTTTAAGTCATCTAATATTGTAACAATCTAAAATCTGAATCAGATTCTTTGTGGAATAAATTTGTACGCGCATATAAAAATAAAAAGTGGAAATATTTGTAAAGATTCCGCATGTAAAAACAAATTCGTTTGCATGCTTTTATGTCGTGTTCGTTTTTAAAGTTACACGTTTGTTGCTGTTAAATAATTTTAGTATTTTATAATAGTTGACATAACCTTTAAATAAGGGTTAATAAGAAAATAGACGTTAAAATTAGTTGAATAAAAAAGAAAAATAAAGAAATAAAAATTCAAGACTAAAAAAAGGAAACTAAAAGAAAGAAAAGGAAGGATATATATGTCACAAAGTAAGAGCAAGAAGAAACTGATAAGCAACTTCCTTCGTTCAAAATTTTATGGAGTAAAAATAAACAAAACGTTAGATAACTAATGATAAAAAATACCTGTAACTGCATTGTAGATATGCTTAAAAATGTCGACAAAGAGGGGCGATGAAATGTAACAAAGCAAAAGAAGTTTTTTTTTCCTCCCAAAAAAGATCTAAACAGCCAAATAAATAAAAAACTAGAAAATTAGGAACTTATATCAAATATAAAAAAGCAAACAACAAATTAACAAACAGTTTTTTGAACAACTTTGTCAAAAAATATTTTCTCAGAGTTAAATAGCCAACATGATTGAACAGTCTTAACTAACACACTTGAGCACCTATTTAGCTTTTAAATGCCATTTCTTTAATCAAAAGTTTTCAGTTCATAATTTTCTGCCATTATGTGGATACAAACATTTTTCTTTGAATGATTCTAAAATATCGTTCTTACGAACACCTTCAAAGGATATTATCTCTTCTTAATTCTTCGACTACTATAATCCTAAAATCCTGACGACAAAATCTTTTCTGTTACAATTAAAATCCAATTGGCTCCAATATGTCTCCTGTTTCACGTTGAAGCACTAAATTTTCGCTTTCTACACGTACCCAAGTGCCATATGGAGTACGATATAATTAAATTCTACCGTAACATGAGGACTCCCACTTCACTAACTTTAATTAGCATGTGGTTATTATTAAAACCCTGTTGCTTTCGCATTTACAACGTAGGCACTAACGTATTACGAACGCGTATTTGTAGGGGTTGACTACATCTGGGATTAGATTTTTCCCAGGTTGAAGCGTTACGTTTATTTTCTGTTGAATATTTCAATTGCGTGCATGTGTTGTTGGATTCGTTTAAAAAAGAAACAAACTGGAAACACCAGTTTGTTGTAATGTAAATATACATAAAATATTCTTAAGATTTATTATTCAAGCTTAAATTTTTAAAGATTAGCCGCCGCTAGATTGTATTTTTACTGTATTAGTGTTGAAAATATATCTCGTTTAATTGAAAAATGTGTGGCAAATGAGTTTTTCACAATCTTATTTAACATTTATTATACAATAGGCCGCCTACTAAGATGGACGGTCTAAACCCGAATTGTTTATTTTTAGACTAACGTGATGATTAGCTTAATTCGTAGTATATACATCAAAGAAATCATCATACATCAAAAAGCGATGCACTATTACATATGTTTACAAGTGTTACTTTGAAATAGTTTTGAATTATACAGAGTGAGTCATCTCCATGAACTCGGAAGATTGTGACTGTGAATAGAGATGTTTTAAAACGATTAGGGACCATTGAAACATAAGTTCATAACTACGTTTTTTAAATCGAGCATGCTACATACTGTAATGAACCTGATGAAAAATTGTCAACTTCTCAGGGATAAAAGTTTCATAAAATATTAAAAGTGTCTAACTTAACTTTATTTTATGAATAATTTTCTCGATGCAAGTTTGACGTTTCGCCTGACAGAGGCGACGCGTCCGGCATGGTGTTTTCGCTACGGCGTCGGAGAAGCGTCAACGTCGAAATAAGTTCGCTTGCCTCAGTTTCGAACGACAATAACACTTTTGGAGTCGCCGAAGAAGCACCCTTTCGATCGCCGTCGATCGCGCACGTCAATATCGGCCGCTATCGGACCTTTACGCGCCCAGTTTACTTCATTTGTAGTGGTCTTCCATCCCTCTCCCGCCAACGGTTGACCGACCTATAACCGAGGATGGGAAGCGCGGGCGTAGTGTTATCGATCAGCTATTATTAATTATATAATAAATAATATTTACTTTTACAGAATTTTGATGTTTTACAGTTTCCTAAATCAATCCCCAACCGGCAATTGTTTTTATGAATTTATTTGATTAAATGGTTTCAATTTTTGAATTCATTTGGCCAAATTAATGAATTTTTAACAATTCACTGTAGTTCCTCAATCGAAAGATGTAGTTCGATGCTCCTTTGTGAAAGTTTTGCCTCAACGCTGCACCCAATTCAAATCCAAATGTTTTCGTTCTTGAAATCTTGTTTAATATCTAATAATTTTGATATTGGAGGATCCAAATTGATTGTTGTTTTTAAAACTTAATGTTGATATACTTTCATATTTATTTGAAATTTTTCAATTAATCGAAGAATTTAGGACTTTAGGCCCGCACTGTATAAGAAACTAAGTTTTTGTACTGATGTTTATCATTTATGGTTGCGACATAGGAATTTTATTACTACTCCTATTCCTAGAAGCTCGATATTCCATCATCAGTTAGCGGTGAGTTCTGTAAAGTGTTGAGGTAATAAGTGTGTTATTCAGTTGCAGAGAGTCAATAATTTACTGTACTCGATACATGCGCGGCTGAATTAAGGTTTAGTTAGAATTAGGTATTTCTATTTCATTTTTATTTTCGCTTTATTGTTGTTGTATTATTGGGTGAAGCGTCGGGTTACGGAATACGCCTCGCACTCTAGGTATCGATTACTATGATCATTAGCCGACCCTACTAGAATTTTGCCGAATCCAGAGGTGTTCCAACCTTTGGTAGGGATTTTTAACGTACCAAACATCGTATTGACACGAGGCCAACGGTTTTACTTCCTTATCCGAGAAGAAGGCATACTCCGATTTTTATCCATAAACCAACCGCCGGGTTATGAACCCGCGCCGTTCGGATCGAAAGGCAAGTATGCTAACCGTTCGACCACCGCTTTATTGTTACTAAAGGCTACATGGAAGATCAAAACCATCTTTACTATATTTTGAATTCAGATTTTTAATTTTCTCTGCAAAGTGTAATTGGTGCATTAGTTGTTATAACAACTTATTGTAATTTCTGATGTGAAAGAAGCTAAACGCTATTATTATTATTATTATTATTAAAACGAAAACACCTTTTTAATTATAAGACCAATAGAAAAGCTATGCAATTGGCGCAAACACTTATCAACACCATTCAAATAAGTAGGAAAAATGTTGGCCGTCCTATATTTATTCATTCAAGCAATTCTATTGCTAATATAATGTGTTAAAATGATTGTTATGTAACTAAAATGGTGAATAAATATGTTTGAATAATATTATTATGAGCAGAATATATAACAGTAGGAGACAAATGAAACAAATAATAAATGGCCTTTTAGATCCATCCAATCCATACATAAACAGGATAAGTAGAAAGCTTTCCAATGTTCCAAAACAATTGAAGGTACTCATAAATAACCGTTAAAATAATTGATTGATTCTCTTTGAAAACATACGCTGATTAAACCTTGCATTTTAGTCTAAATTAAGATATATTTTAACTGTAGCACCCTACTATGACCCATTATTCCTTTTTTTACTTCCTCCTTTCCAATAAATCTGATTTTTCTTGAAATTTCTCGCAAGTGTTAAGAAAATCAACGTTACGCATTACATAACCGTTAATGCACACGTTCCTTATGCTAATATGTAACTAAATATGTGTTATTTAACGCCGTTTCATACGTTTAGATGACATTTTTCATGCGGGATATGCACGCTGCGTATAATTGCTGTACATTTACGGTATTTCATACTTACTAAAGCGGTTGAACGAAACACGATTTCGAACTATGTTAGGTGAGCACATATTTGCACTATTCGCTGTCACCATGATACTCTGTGTTGTCCTTAACGACAAGTATCCACGGTTAACGCTGACACGAGCGCAAATAGAAATTGTACTGTTTGGATTGTATTAGCAAGATCGAATTGCACTAATTTCTATTTTTCGGTTCCTAAAAAGGTGTAACTTGTACATTAATCATAATGGTGGATTATTTGAAGATGTTTAGTTTTAAATACGTTACTTACCTTAATTACGTTGTTACTTTAGTTGTACCGTAATTAACTTTATTGTTTCTTAATTTATCGTTTGTTATTCTCTGTTTTTTAGTTCCTCAGAAATTATTTTTATGTAAAATCGTAATTGCAACGAAATAAACATTTCATACAAAAATAATTGTGATTATAATTAATATATTCTGGCTTCCGTATATAATAAACTTGCTTCAGTGTATTTGGCATGTAAAGATAAAAATTCTCTGTCGAAATATTGTGACATATTTGCAGATAAATATAACATCTAGGTATTAAGACAGAACGAATCTTGCATAGTCCTCGTGGTGTAGTGGTTAACACGCCTACCCGGCAAGCAGGAGATGCGAGGTTCGATTCCTCGCCGTAGAAATTCCAAGGAAAAATTAGAGAATTGTGATTGTAATTTAGAAATTAAAAGAAAAATGTTAATAATTGTCTTGAATCTTGTTACCAAACGCGATTGTGCATCTATCAATTGTTTCTATAGCTTACAACGTGAACAGTTCGAAAATTAAAAGGAGAAAATGGCCGTAATTTATTTATTTGTAAAAATAACTGTTAACCCTTTTTTTTTAAGTTATGGCCGACTATGGTTTCCATTAAAAAAACAATTTTACCTGCACTTTCTCCTTTGCACTTCTTTCTAAAGTCAATAATAACGGAGCTACAGGCACCAAACGAAATAAACAATTATTTTCGAGACATTTAGTTAGTCGTGTATTTTTTTCGAAAAAAAAGGCTCATTCAATTGAGCTCGTAAAACTGTAATTCTTTCCCCATTTGATTGCTCTTCAGTTAATGAAAGTTAGTAAAAAATAACAGCAATGGTATAATTGACACAAGATTAAAGTAGTACGTAACTAATAATGCACATGTAGATAATTCGGATTACAATAAATGAGACCTCATAAAATTATAAAAGACTAAAACGCAATGACAGCAAAGAGAAACTACGAAAGATAACCTTATGTAAAAATTTTAGGCAGAGACTTAATGTTTCGTTAGATAGTAGTTTTTATTTAAATCATTGCTATCTAACTGTATTAGATGTGCTGCATATCGAATATTACAGACGTATTTCCCGAAAAAGTACAGTATCTTCGAAAACACTGGAAATAAGTATTACGTTATTGGTACAATTTTAAAGTTAATTTCATAAGCGAGTTGCTAGCAACTTTAACATCCTGTATATATTTTTACATTATACCACCTTGAAACATATAAAGTGTTAGCCTCTAAATTGATAGTAAAATAATAACTCACGACACTATATCTGCTTTCTGACTAGGTCTTAAAATGTCAAAGTCTGTAACTGTCAAAATTTTAACAAAATTTTAATAAAATTTGCAGTATAGCCGAAAGTAATTATCGAAAGTGCACATAACTGTATATTATTGTAAAGGCAATTTAAGTGGCTATCAAAATAACCAATTAAAAATATAGCAATCTATTTAAAAGAAAAAAGTTGAAGGCGATAGCGCAAATTTGGAACACCCTGTATATTTGTAAATAATTTTACAAAATACGCTATGGTATACTATATACGTACAGAAAATCTCATTTCTCCATCTTTGGTAGTTTTAACGCTAACTTCCGCCAACACACTAATGGTGCACCCGGTAGAATATTAAAAAAAAATCTTCACAAAGATTGTAAAAAACGATATCGAAAGTGACGAAAATTATGTTGTTTAAATTTAAAATAATCTCAAATTTATTAGGGTTTGTTTCTGCAACGATTTAAAATCGTTTGAAATCGTTAGACCATGCGCATTACAAAAATAGTGTTTGTGCAGTTAAAACGCCAAACTCTGACTACTAGTTTGACGTAATTTGGCGTTCGTGCAGATCTCCAAATTAATTTTTAACCGTTTGCTGATAGTTGCTTCAGTTTGAAGATTATCCTCCACTGATCCATCAGACGCATGCGCGTTGTTATATTGTGATGTGAAAAGTTGTATTATAGGTTTTTTTGTATATGTTCTTTGTTGGTTTTGTTAGGAATTAACAGTTCCTTTAAGGTTGTAATTGTGTCTAAACATTTCGCGTTTATTTCTGTTTTCGCTTACCTCTTTCTGTAATATTTGAATGTAAGATAAATCTATTATTTTCATCTGCATATTTGAGTATATTTTCTCTCTTAAGTCTATTAAATACGCTTGTAACTTATACATCGCCTGATAATTGTAAAAAAGCGTACGTGCAGTTCAATTGTTAAATCAGTTTCAAATCAGTTTTAGTTTGCGCATGCGTAAATTAATCCAAATTAACCTCTAATCAAATTATCACAAATCGGCTGCAGAAACAAACCTATTGTACTAAAAAGTAATTACACAAATTATACAGGGTGAGTTTTTCCCGAGTTTCAACGACACACTACTGGCGTACTCGGTATATATTAAAACAAACCACGACATGATTAATTTTGCACGCGAATGTACAAGATGTAACAAAAGCATTTTGAAGGTAACTTACCGGTAAGTGTTGACTTGGCACTGCCTTTAGAAGTCCAATGAAAGAATTTTTATCCACCGCTAACCATATACCAACAGATAATACGACCGAACCAGCCAACTGAAAATAAATAAAAATAAATTAGTCATGCTATCCATCAAAAGATTTAATTACTCCGACATGATAATAAAAATTCTAATGAACGGTCACTTCCCTTTAATTGGTTTGTGGTTCATTCAATGGGTGATATATAAAAATAAGCTTCAAAATAACTCTTCTTAACAAGGAGATGTTACTAAAGTATACCAATTTCGATTGGTTAAATTATAGTTTAAAATATAGATGACAATTTAGAGAGAAATAAAAAATGTATGCGGATGAAATTAGAAATAGATACATAATATTCATTTGACGACATGTAAACGTAGTATCTTAATTATCAATGCATTACAGATGATAGTCCCGTCTGCAAAATTTTCATACGTAAATGTATGCATTCTGTCTGTTACGTACATTTCGTAGAGAAGAGGAAGTGAGTTAATTCAATATGAAGTATGTATGGAATACGCTTCATAGCGCTTAAAGATGATGAATATGTAAATAATATGCATGCGAAATTAATAATGCAAATGACTGGATTAAATACGGAGCAAGATGGTCTATCGTGGTAAATACACCTACCCATATTCATATAAACAACCAAAGCACTGTTGACACGTGTATCAATTAGAAAAGGTGTATGTAACAACAAGAAGGATTGATAAGTGCACAAGTTCTTTATATGAAAAGTGGTCTTTTGCTGTAATAATGATTATTTGCACCACAAAAACTTGCGGCAACGTATATGTAAATGTACAAGCCTTAGGCATTCTACACAATTTTCCATATTTAATGATGCGCAAATGCTTATGCAAATTATGGTGACTACCTTTAATGATTTTGCATTAGATACTATAATATGGAAAGTGATGACCTAGATTTATTTTGCCCAATTTCCATTAGTCCCCTATTTTAACCTTGGCTATAATGGAACGTCTTCATTAAACTTCTAAGAGAACTTATTGGATGAAAAGTCAATATTTAATAAATCTAATCTCCTGTACTTCCATCTTTAAACCTTTAGAGGAAACTTTCAGAACTAAAACGAATATACAAGGTTGTGATAAAGAAACGGATCGGCTTTTTGTACGGAATGGTATCTACTTGAAATGCATTTTTTTAAGAAAAAAAAATATTATACAGGATTGATCAGAAAAATGCTGCATCTACTTAAATTTTTTTAATGAAACACTTTGTATATGTTTTCATTTTTAGATTCCACAAACAATGGCGTAGGTAAAAACTGAAAATTTCATGCAACTTCCCTATTCTGTAAACTTTTTCCCGCTTTTTTTAAAGATTGATTTTCTACTATAAACAGAAATTTAAAGAAGAATTAATTGCCTGGAATATAGCAAAAATGCCACCTGATAAGTATTTTTTTTTAAAGTAAAATAGTTAATGGTGAAGTAATAAAGATACACTTAAAAAGTCAATAATGTTAAATATCAAGATCTATCACATTATACAGTAGCACCAAGCTCAGAAAAACCTCGGAAAATATGCGAACTAATTTCAATATCAAACAACATCGACCAATAAGAAGCGTAATTTTCGTTTAGTACAGTAACTGACACAAGTTTTTTTAATTTCGTACGCTTGGTTCATATTTTTGCAAATTTACTTTTATTTTCCTGTTCCTACTTGTTTGACTAAAAAATTGTCTTTTTTAAGACACCTGTAGTCGTATATTTACATAATTTAGGTAAGTAAATATTTTCAAGGATATATAAATCATTCAAACTGTAAATTTTTAGGTTAGGAATTTCTAAGTGTATTGTAATATTCCTTTTAATACGATATTAATTTATAAAAAGAGTAATATTATTTTAAGGCATTTAGGTTTTTTTTCTTTTTTTACAGGTTAGCAACCATGAGTAAACGTAAACTTGTTCGCTCGGAAGCACGAAACATTATTCGCAATGTCATACAGTTCTTTGACAAGCAGAAAGCAGATGGTCATAGGACGTTTCCATTAGAAAAAGCTAGTGAGCTAGCTGCTGCAGCAACAGGGAAATCAGTCAGTTTCATAAAGCAGATTCGCAGAGAATCTGATATGGCCGGCACTTCTTCATTACAATCTCCAAAGAAGAAGCGAGAAACTGCAGTTTCAATAAAAATTGAATTAGATGATTTTGACCAAGGCGTACTAAGAAGAAGAAGTGTCCATGAGATGTATACTGTAGATCGTAAGGTGCCAACATTGAAATTGCTGGTAGACAAAATGAAAGACAAGATTAACTACACAGGAGGACGAGAAACTTTACGTAAATATTTATTACAATTGGGCTTTCGATATAAGAAGTGTCATAATAAAGAAAATTATTGATGGAAAGATATGATATTATAGCTTGGCGTTCTCAGTACTTAAGACAATTATGAGAAAATGAAAATTTAGGAAAGAATAAAAGACCAGTGATATGTTTAGATGAAAC
Source organism: Dynastes maya (assembly GCA_029619315.2). NCBI lineage: Eukaryota > Metazoa > Arthropoda > Insecta > Coleoptera > Scarabaeidae > Dynastes > Dynastes maya. The sequence continues at coordinate 51,420,073 of JAROYE020000004.1, read as the reverse complement.
TTATATTCACCCAACATATGGAGTTGGCAAATGTTGGCAATCGGAAGAAGAACCTGGTGTTTATAAATGTGATCGAGCTGGTCAGAGACATATTATAGTGCATGCAGGAAGTTTTAATGGCTTTGTCGAGAATGCTTTGCTAATTTTTAAATCAAAAAGTAAATCAGGTGATTACCACGATGATATGAACCACTTCAATTTTATGCAATGGTTAGAAAAACAACTTATTCCAAACTTGCCTCCACATAGCATTGTTGTTATGGACAATGCACCATATCACAGCATGCAAATAAATAAACCACCTACACAAAATAATCGAAAAGATGATATTCGATCATGGCTAGAAGGAAATAGAATTGCAACAACTCCAGAAATGCGAAAAGCAGAACTTTTAATGTTGGTAAGACAATATTCTATAAGTAAAACTTATTATGTTGATGAACTTTTAAAAAAGCATGGCCATAGTGTTTTACGTTTGCCTCCTTACCATTGTGAGTTGAATCCAATAGAATTAATTTGGAGCATGGCGAAAAGAAAAGTTGCTATGAATAATGTGTTGCACTCTAGCCATGACATCGAGCAATTAGTTAGAACTGCAATTTCAGAAATCACGCAAGCTGATTGGGAAAAGGAGTGTAACCATGTAAGACATGTTGCAGAAGAAATGTGGAAGGCTGATGGTTTAACTGATGAAATTGTGGAAAATTTAAGTTTCACTGTAAATACAGGTTCTTCAGATGAAGATTGGATCAGCGAGGACAGAATATCAGATGATGAATTTGATTACTAAGGCTAATGATCGCATTGTAATCTATAATGTAAAACATTTTGCAATTGAATTATATTTGAAGTTGAAATAAACGTTTGCTTTAATTAAATTAGAAAAACATTCAAAAACTCTTTATTTTTCTTAATTCCTAAGTTTTTCACACGTCATTGGTCATTTTTTATAGGAGCTACTACTTTAGTTTGATTTAAATATCCCGCGGAAAAGATTATGGATGAGAGTGTACCTTGTTAACTTGTAGCGCCCTCGGACACGCCCACTCAGGGCTTTTCTGAGCTTGGTGGCACTGTACACAGTGCATTTATCAGAAATATTGTTCATGAGACGAATAACAACAAATGACAATATTGCATCAAAGAATCTGAACCACAAAATGGTATATGAATGTAACGAATTTAGTGTATTTTCTTGTCGCCTTATTAAAGCTACCGCTCAAGTAATGATAAATTCGGTGAAACTACGATAATGACAAAAATAACTTACGGAAATGGTTAATTCAACACTGAATCATTTATGATGAACACCATGAAAGCCGAGTAAAATCATATTTTCGGCTGCGTAATAAGCATTCATTCGAGTTATGTAATCGCCTATAAGAGGTGAGTATGTTGTACTTGTTTAAGGTACAGTGTTGTCCGTAAATATTTAAACATTTTATTAAAGATAAATTTTTATCATTGCCATAGGCAAATGTTTGAATTCGAATAGATTTTGTTATGGGTTCTATTTTTGTCTTTTTTCAAATCATGTGTTTATTATGTAGATCTAGAGAGCTTTAAGAAATTGTTCTTTGGAGATGGGAATGATGGAAACGCTAAAATTACCACAAGAAGCAAATTATCTTGCTGACTTTCATAAAAATCGCAACACATGGAATTTGTCTATCAATTTTAATAACATTTTCAGAAAATGCATATTTTGATGAAACAAAGAAATGATTAAAATTTCAATAAAATCTATCTATCGATTGTTGTTTTTTTTTTTGTTTGTACTTAGTAACATTAACTTTTATGAAATAAAACAATTGGTAGTGTAATAACTGTCAATTTTGCGATTTGTTTGTCAACTAGTGCCTTCTGAACATTTAATAATGCCCCAGAGTTCATCAACGTGAAAATTATCAGCAATTAAATGGCATGAGAGAGGCTGGACTTTCGCTTAGAGATATTGGTGGCCGTGTTAATTGTGATGCAACGGTGCGCGGTGGCGAAATGTTGTTCCAGATGGTTCGAAGAAGGGACTAAACAACGTCGTCCTGGATCTGGACTACAGATCGTGAACAAGGTCGTTTAAGACTTTTTGCCACAAGAGGCAGATTTTCCACAACTCGGTCAATTGCAGTACAGTGGATGGGAGGTGTAAGACACAGGATGTCAGTGTCTGTTTATCGACGGATAAAATCTTATGGACTGCATTCGTACCGTCCATTTTTGTGTCTTCCTCTTACCCCACTTCACCGTGCTCGCAGACTAGAATGGAGCAACGAAAGAGCGAACTGGCCTCAAGAGTGGTATAAAATTGTGTTCAGTGACGAGTCTTGATTTTGTTTGTGGGCCCGCGATGGTCTTAGGAGGGTCAGGCGGATGGGTGGAGGACACAAAAATTAAGCATTTTTTGTGAAACGCAACACAGCCCTCATACAAGGAGTGATGATATGGGGTGCAATATGTTATGGTAACAAATCACCCTTGGTCTTCATTGACGGCAACTTAAACGCAGCCGGTTACACTGCCAATATGCTGGAGCCTGTTGCACTACCATATCTTCGAAGGTTGGAAAATCCCATTTTCCAACAAGATAATGCGCGCCCCCGTACGGCAAGGGCTACAACACGCTTTTTGAAAGAAGTTAACATTGCCGTCCTCCCATGGCCTGCTCGGTCGCCTGATTTGTTACCCATTGAAGGTGTATGTGATCGGTAGGCGGCTGAATGATTTAGCACACCCTTCAGACGAGTTGCACCATTTTCAGCTGCGGATTCAGGAAGCTTGGAATGAGATACCACAGACCAATATTGATTAATTGACATAGCAAATCGTGACGGAGCAACTCATTATTGAAAAAACTTTTTTATTTCTGTTCTTTTGTTTTCAAATTTTAATCGTTTGTTTGTAGTGATAAATTACATCGTTTGTAAAAATTTCAATAAAACCGTTCAACTAATTCTAGGTATTGCGATTTTTATGGAAGTCAGTATAATTTGATCAAGTTTAGTTGGTAATTTTTTTGATAAATTAAATAACATTTTTAATTATTGTATAATGATGATAGCAAGAAATGTGTTAATCAAATAATAACGTGTGGAGAGGAGTGTGCCGATACTTTAGTGTTATTATCGTCTAGCTTAATTGAAAGGTGAATATGGATTGTATATCTAAACACAGAGATAAAGTCTTTAAGCCCACAATACAGCATCATAAAAATACATTTAAAAATACACGTAATACATGTAAAAATTGACAATTAATTTGTCGAAATACACGTTTATAATAAAATTCAATAACAAATGGAATTAAAATGTATAAACTTAGACGTTGATACGTACAGGTAAAAAATAAAGGTGGCCTATATTGATAATTAGAACAAAAAAACCTTTCCTTATAGGCAACGATATATTTATTATATTTTTGTTTGTTAGGTACTGTGAGTAGTAAAAGACGTTAGAAATAGAGATTAGCTCAAATCATATCTTTTGCACGCCATAGTCAATTCATTATAGCTAGTTCAACTTTGTTATTTTAAAAAGCGAGCAGCAGTGCATTTCGGGTTTCCCTTCCTCTCTCGATTATAGGTTTTGAGTTATTCTCTCTATTGCTTAGACTGTTCCTTCTTTGAGTTTGTTCGAACCATCGTAATTTCTAAGTCTTATCAAACGCAATTATATCTTATAGCTCATATGTCTCCTATAGGTGTCATTCGCCATTATTTTGGGATCTGCAATTATCCGCATTATCTTCCTTTCAATAATTCAATTTAATAATTCGAGAACAATAATAATTCTGAACAACATTAGCAAAATCTTGGTTCGTATGATATTGGATTGGATAAAGGAAACGACAGATAAAAAATTACGGAACAGTCAGACTGGATTTAGGCGCAACCATTCCTGCATTGATCTTGTAGTGACATTACGAATTATATTAGAAGAATATAATGAATGGCAAAAAGAAATGCACCTTCACTATGGAGTAGTAATGAAGTGCAACGGAAAAAAAACGGAAAAAATCAATGTAAACAAAGGAGTAAGGCAAGCATGCATACTGTCTCCGTTCTTGTTCTTGATTGTCACAGACTGGCTTATGAAGAATACAATGAAAAATGGACTGAAATGGAGATTTGACAAATATGAATATTAAACCAAAAATTAATGCTAATATAGCTCATGGTATTGGTGGAATCATTCCCGTCAAAAACAATGTAGCAGAGAAAATAGCGCTAACACATGAACATGTTTCTGCTTACCCGGCGTCATCAGCATGGTTCTCAGCACTCCTGCTGCTACAATTGCGTTTGCCTCTCGGTTTATGCTGCTAATCTCCAAATCCACTGGGCATTCTTTCCACGTGTATGAATATTAAACATATACAGAATAAAATGGATAACCTTCGTGGAAATGTGGGGAAACTAGGACTGGAGATAAATCCCAACAAAACTAAAATGATGCCAATAAACTCAAATGACACAGACAATGTGGAAATAGACGAACACCAAGTAGAAAGAGAAATAGAGTTTATATACCTGGGAAATATACTGGCCGAAGATGGAACTTGCCATAAAGGCATACGAAATAGAATAAATAAAGCGCAGATAGTATTCAGTGCACTAAGGAAGATATGGTCATCAAAAAAATTGACAACAAGAACGAAAATCAGGATTTTCACAACAAATGTTAAAAGCGTTTTGCTCTATGGTTGCGAGTCATGGGCAACCAATAAAGCCGACAGCACTGGAGTTCAAGTTTTTGTTAACAAATGCCTACGAAGAATAATGAATATATATTGGCCCAATACAATAACATTATGAAATGAATATAGTGACGCGACTAGATGACTCAAAATATATTACTCTATGCTACAAAATTCCACCGACGACCCAATAATAATAAAACTTACTGACGTCTAAACAAAAACATGACGAAACATATTTAATTTACGAAATTATGCTAGAAATACCTTTGAATTTACACTGTTATTTGCTGTAGGATGATATTCCATTAATTTTGAAGAGTTACGAAATAAGAAAATGAACTGAAGAGGAATAACTTCACCGTTCCAACACGTTTGTTCTTGGCTGGAGTTAAAATAATTATTTATTACCCCCGCTCCAAAGATTGGAGGCTCGGGGAGGAGTAGGAGTTATTGAAAAAGAACTAGCAGCCGCCAGAGAGAATTTCACATTGAACGAGTGGCTATACTAAATACACTATACGTGCTGGAATGACAGCTGCGTTCGACTATGTAAAATTTATAACATTTCAACACATATAACAAAAACTTTTTTTTTATATAACGGTTGAATTTTTTATTTTTTTTTTAATTATAGTCTCAAAATACTTTTCATACATTAAATCATGTTAAAAATAGTTTCTTCTTAATTTGAAACGTAAACGGTATTCAAAAATGGATTTGAAAATGCTCATACTTTTATGAGCAACAGTGTATACGCAATGTGAATTATCAAAGTGGAACGTATAGCGCGCAGTAACCGGAGACCTATTAAGCACTAAAAAGAAGTATTTACACACCAGTCGAACCAGTAATTTTGCGAGAAAGTAGCTTAAAGAACGTGCCGGAATGGCCCCTCTATTAAAGGCACAGTCTCTCTTACACAACGCACTTCTTACTTCCTTTTTGTTATAAATCGAAAAGTAATTTATGATATGGGCATAATTTGTTGTAATTGCATTAAATCTCAACACGATTGTAAATCGTATCTGGCAAGAGCCCCATTACGAATCTTAAATTAATACATAATTAATTCCAGCTACATTATACACAATTTAAATTCTATTTGAGAATGTTACTGTCTGTGAAGATTGGGATATTTCATTATATTCATTCTTGTTTCTCTTCATATATGTATGTAGATGTAATTAAAACCTGAACCTAACGGGATAAGGATACTGCCTTGCTGCGGGGATACTAAAGGCTGTGACCCAGATTCGGCATGTCTATTTGAATATCATCGTTTAGAAACGTGTGTAGATGGATATGATAATATGTAGTGAAAAGAGAAACAAAGTTAACCTACTATTAGTGCTATTTGTTGCATTAACGAAGTGCTAATGTTTTTGATTTGTCTTTGAATTAGTAACAACAAACTAATATAGATAACTTTATTAATACTGAAAGCATTTAATGTCCAGATATATTAAACTGGTTTATTGCGAGTTTCATTTCGAATTACTTGGATAGATAAAACCCCAGAGATACCCAATAGATATTAAAAAAGGAGATCTTAAAACCTTTCTTTGAAAAGCCAATGAACTTCTTTGTTGAGGTGAAAGGACAACGTCGAAAGATTTTAATTTAGCAGTTACATAATAACAATATTATATACGAGACGAGGTGTGGCAATTAAATAACCGGACTGGTGCTACTATCGGCAAACAGCGAGCACGTCTCGGCATGTTTGAACATGTCTGTGCTTGTAGATGCTTCTCCCACCCTGAGCTCGATGGGCACGGTTCTACGTCGCTTAGTCTCGCTGTAGCAATCGTCCGTTCAAGTCCTTGCGCTAGCGTCGCGTCGGAAAAATGCAGAGTGTTCAGATCGAGCAACGAGTTAACCTCGAGTTTCTTATGAAACACAAGGTTCTAACTACCATTCGTGAACGAGTGAAAAGACGAAGACCCGATTTGTGGAAGAGCAAATCCTAGATGCCCCACCAAGATAATGCGCCAGTTCATTCCCCCTTGTCTGTGAAGGCGTTCTTTGCGAAATCCGGCATCACTATATTGGACCACACACCGTACTCTTCCGACCTGGCCCCCTGTGACTTTTTTTTATTTCCTAAGGTAAAATTGGAGCTTAAGGGGAGAAGATTTGACAGTGTGGAAGCGGTGAAGGCGAAAGCGGCGGAGGTTCTCGGCAAGCTGACAGAAACGGACTTCCAGCACTGCTTTCAACAGTGGAAAATTCGTATGGAGCGTTGTAGGGATTGGCAAGGAGAGTACATTGAAGGGGATAAACTTTGTAATGTAAATGGCGATCAATAAAATGTTTTGTAGCACCAGTCCGGTTATTAATTGCCACACCTTGTAAGATGTCTGTGAATCACAGGAATTAACTTTTTAAGCATTTTCACTATTGAACTAAGGAAGATTGGGGTAACTGCGCCCCCAAATCGGGTTAGTTGATCTAATACAATGGCTTGTCACACATAAGTTGGAAAATATACTTCCGGAAGAGAAAAATGAATTGTTAGTAATGGTGGTGCTTTTTAGTAGGGTGGTGGCACACCCACCCACATACATGGAGTAAGTGCGTTTTGGCATGCTAAACTCCGTATCAATTTCATGCTAAACATGAAAGGGCAAGGACAATGTTCTAATAAAAATTATTTTTCAAATATTTTTATTTTGTCAAAAGTTGCAGTCTCGTAAGGGGGGTTAACTTAACAAACATCACATGTCGAACAGTCTTGTAAATACTGTGCGTTTCAGATAACACTGGCCATAGGTATTTACATAGTAAAATGTTTATGTGATGTTAATAGTTTTCCTATGGGAAGTAATTGATTAATTTTTTGTCCACAGAGCACATTTAAGCCTATAAGATCTTCGAACACTTTAGCGAAGTTACATATAATTGCGATGGGTCGATAGTTGAGAATGTCAGAGGCATCTCCCTTCTTATGAACAGACACCACTCTTATTTTTTCCCAAGCTGTAGGAAAGACACCAGAAGTTAGAGCCAAGTTGAAGATAAATGTGAGTGGTTTAACCAATACGAAGTTGCAGTCATTGATTAGCTTGAAATTAGATCGTCTCCAGCAGTTTGTTTAGTCGGAAGAGCCGATGTGCTCCTCAGAACATCATCGTCCCTCACCAATTTAATATTTAACGGTAAACGATTGGTGCAGACGTCTGGCAAATTAGATTTTGTATCCGGTGAGAAGACGTTTGAAAATACATCCGCGAAGGCGGAACTTAAATGAAAGCGAAAGCGGAACTTACAATGTTGAAATTGGTTCTGATCATAGTGTAATTAAAAGAATATTAAGTTATGTCGAATATTGCATCCGAGTTTTATTAAAAGTTAATAGCAAACCATACAAAATAAATCAGATCAAAGCGGAAGATTCTTTTGACTTTGAGACTCTGGCTACTTGTGTGTCGCGAAATTGAAAAACTTACATAAAATGGTTAATATGCCAAATTTAACAATGAGAAAAAAGAGGAAAAATTGCATAAAAGTAAACTAATTAAACGGAAAAAGGGCTGACATGGATTTATGTTGCTTATGTTATGTTTCTCTTACTTCTATTGGTATTACATTTTCATTTGATTTGTAAAAACTAAAATTTTATTTTTTGTAAGATGGTGTGATGTACGTATCAATATCTTGATTAATAAATAAACTTCGATAAACAAAAGTTCGATGTTGATTTTTAAAAAAATATATTTGAAACAATATTGTACTGTTTACATACGAAATTAATGTATTTGTCTTTCTTATTAGATACATACGTGACTATTACAAACATAACTATCCCATTTTTGTGTGGCTTTTTCCCAAAAGTGCTTCTGCTTAACATAGAACCTTATAATTTTAAGCCAGCGATATGTCCCACGCATACTTCAGGTGGGTTTAATAGGTAGGTACGTACTTTCGGCAGCTTAATAACAGTTACGTTAGAGCGACCACTTTACTGATTATGTATGTAATTATAGACTGGAATCGAAGATACAAAAATGGTTTTTATAGCTTTATTTGCTAATTTTTATTATATTAAGTAAAGTTAGAAATTTTGCAAAGGTTCGCGTATCTGGGAATGACGCTTTTTGTAGTAAAAAAAATAGTCACAGAGGATTCAAATGTTGATCGTATAAGTGACTTAATTAAACAAGGTCCTCGGCTAACTGCTAGACGTTTGGCAGAGATAATACGCATTTCAAATTGGAGTAAGAACCAACGACAACTTAGGACTCCATAAGGTGTCCGCAAGGCGACTACTTCGAATGTTAACGAATTAACAAAAGCGAGAAAGAGTCACCGTCTCAGAAGCAAATTTGGCGTTGTTTAAAAGTAATCCAAAACTCCAAAATAAGAATTTACAACTAGCCAAAAAGGCAGCGCATGCATTTCATTGGCTAAAACCTCTACCGTGGTCTGCAAAAGAGCCACCAGGAATTGGGAAGAAGTTAAAACGCCCCGTACTGGTAAAACATACCACGACAAAATCAGATGAAAACATTCATATTAGATTCGCTGAAGACGACGTTGTCTTTCAATAAAGAGGATTTCAGAATACTGCTGGGCTTATTGACTCTAAAATACCACTTACATAAACTAGGAAGGGCTGAAGATCAATTCTCTTGCGCATGCCAAGAAGATTTGGAGACAGCAGAGCACAGTCTATGCTAATGTGTAGTCACACAAGACATTAACATTTCAATAGATCATTGCTAATATCTACTGCATTGAAAGAAGGAGATCTTATAATTATAAGCACCAATGTCATAGTACTAAAGATTGGTGACACCGAGGGTCTCTATCATTTCATAAATTAGGGCTGAGATTTCAGCGGGTAAGATTATTGCTACAAATTGAAGGAATACGAGCTAGCATTATGCAAAATTAATCAATGAATTTCATAATTAGATTAAAGAAAAAAGAAGAAGAAATTTGTCGTATGGAATTCCCTTTCTTCAGTAATTCTTTCCTTTCAGTGTTTCTTTGAATGCAATTCAAGATGCTGATGACAGGCACACACAGCTTCTAGTGATTTTTTATTTATTTCCAAAGCTAAAAAACTGATCAGGGAACCAAATCGGAAAACAATGGTAACATTGCTTCTGTACTAGAAAATATGCGGAATAAGTGTCAAGTACATAGAAATTGTTCAGGAAAACTAATTTTGTTGTAATTATATGCTAGAGACGACAAATACTGTATATATTATCATCATTTTTCTTTATATAGTAAGGTACAGTACGAAAAAAAGCCTTATATAAAGACCCTAAAGTTTACATTCAATACAAAACTGTGCTAAAACTCTCAATAATCTACCAGCGTAGTACTATCTTGTGTTTTAATAGCCAAAGAAACTGAAAGAATAATAAGTAGAGCGGGCCAAATTGCGCCATCCAATAGAATCGGAATCAGGCGCAACGGCCGCTTATTGTAAATAGCGTATATGTGAGTCACAGCAGATATGTGATATTTCGAAATTAATACACAAGAGTAAAAAAATAAAAGCTGACGCAATAATAATGTTTAGTAATTAGAGCGGATATATATATACATATATATATATATATATATATATATATATATATATATATATATATATAGACATATAAACAGTCATTGATGAGCCCGTTGAATGTATAATTCGGTCGCTGCGGAGCCCAAAATTACGTTGTTGAGCCCGGGGTCGGGCTCAACAACGTATCGAGGCGTATCTCAGCTTTAAATGGCTGGAAATAGTCAGTAGACCCTAAAACTTCAAATTTCGCGGGGGGCTCCATAGCGTACTATCCCTATAATTAAATAGACAAAATAGTTCCGGGAAGGACCATGTAGGGGGCGCCCTGATCAAATTTTATATACGGTATATACAAATAGATCAACATGACGTTGTTGAGCCCGAAATTTGGCAACTGCGTTGGGTTCCATAACATACCATTGATATATAACTGTATGTTGGTAGCGGATTTATATATCGCGGTGGACTTTCTACTCTATAAGTATCATTAACCTGAAAGTTATTGTTCTCGATATTTTACTATCTGTATTAATATAACTAATCGTTAGCTTACCTCCTAATAAAATTATAACACAGTTTTTTGGTAAATTCAGCAAATGATTGTTTCATATAGACGCTGTAATCATAAATTAAAATACTTGTTAGGCCGAAATAATTGATTTCTATTACCCTGGTAAGTGGAATCAGATACTGTAAACTGTTTATTTTGTTAGCTTCTTTGACCGTACAAATTTCAACAATTTAACTTCCTCAGTGATTTATATTTGAATAGTTGTGTGTTATATCAAAGTTATACCTTTTTCTGCAAGGTCTATAAGATTTGCATAATTCTTGTGTTATTTCATTTAGATAACCTACACACCAACATATTTTTTTTCCATAAGCTCTTAGTTTTATACATGTCATCTCTCTATATCGAATATAAGTGGGAACGGTAGAAAATAAATAAAACAACATGATAACTAAAGAATTACATGTGGAAGGAATGAATAATTTTTTTAAACGAGTGACGATGTGTTAGAACAAAATTATTATTGACGGTACCAAATGGGTATGTAATGTGAATGTGGATGGAGTTTGATATCTGAAAGAATTAATATTCAGTTTCTGGTGATTTGAATTGTAGGGTGAGAAATGAAAAGGCAGATGAATGGTTGGTCAACAGAAGGAGGAAAAGATAAATAGTAACTGTATAAAATTAATGGAATATTACCTTCTGAACAACCTAGAGATAAACACCTATTTCCATCATAAAGAAATCTTATACGATTACTCGACAAACATCAATTACAGAAGAAGCATAGTAAGTCACAGTTTAATAAAAAAAAAGGCAAGTGTGTGATATGAAGATTAAGAGAGGACCAGAGACATTTCCCGATCACTTACATGCTCATGGCAAAATTAAAAAGCGTAAAGATAAAGAGGAATCTAAAAGAGCGAGTGAAAGTGATGAACATATAGATTGGGGAAGGAGAAAAGAGTATATAGATTCATAGAAGTACCGGAGACAAACGTAGAAATGCTAGAAAAGGAAAATATAAGTATAGAGAATCTTCTGAAAGCTGCCAGAGAAACATGTGAGTTCCTAAAAACAAATTCTATAAAGCAACAAACATTATAGTTAAAGAAGTTAACAAACAAACAAAAATAAACAAAATAAGATGGAAGCAATACTTGAGTGAAAGAATAATATCAAAATATGAAAGGAAATATAGAAGGAATAAAAAACGAAATTGAAAAATATGGTTAGAAAAATCAAGGAAGCATTTGATACGAAAGTAAAGAAAGGATAGTAGAAAATGGCCTAAAAACACTGGAAAGCGTAAACAAGCCGGAATATGTATACGAAGAGTAGGATAAGATAAATTATTACGAATGATGCGCAAACGCATGATGAAACAATGCAGAGCGGAAAACAATGCCAATAAAAATAACTACACTGCAAAAAAACAGACCAGAGTATGGGAGGTTGTCAGGAAGTAAGGATAACAACATGAAAGAGGGGGAAGTAAAGAAGGCGGGCAAAAATGGGACAATATCAAGCGGTCCTAAAAAGGGTTAGAATATTTGACGACACATTTGAACTTAGGGAAATGCAAAAGACCTTACTGAGCATATTTTGCCTTTATCAATTTGTGTCAAGGTGTCTGAATGTGCCTGTTCAGATGATATCATGATTACGACAGGAAGTCAAAATTTTAATACATATGATAAAGTACCACATGAAATGAGAGTTAATACCCGAAAGATAAACGTAACGTTAACCACTGAAAAAGGAAAATTCAAAAAACAGTTGGGAATACTGTGAAAACTTATCATGCGATGGAATAGAACGTTGATAAGCAAATAAAAATTTCGCGACAACTAAAATGATACTGTTTGATACTATTTGTAGGGCAATACTAACTTATAGTAGCCACAGGGATACCAATAAAAACCATGAAGAGTAAACTAGAATCTTTGGAAACAACTCTTTGGAATTACAAGAAAAGGCAAAACGAAATACGGATGTAGAAGGACTAGATATAAATTTAACATTAAGCTAAATTGTTATGGCGTATAACTTAATACCATACCATACATCAAACATATACCATATATTGAGGTGATAAAAATGAAATGTGTCGCTTGCCTTTTTGTATAGGTTATGTAACGTCTTCCTCTGGAGAAAGGCGTGAAAAAAATTTCAGCTTTTTAATGAATGCAGTTTTTTAATATTTATTTTCTGTGTCTTTTCCCTAAAAAATATGGACTACAAATGTAACATTAGTCAATTGCTCGTATTGACTTGTTTGTGTAAGAATGGAATATCAAAGTGGTTAGCGATGAATGCAATATATTCTATAATCATTAATTATAGATTGGTGGGATCATCTCTTACAAATAGACAAACAGAAAAAAAATATGGGAGGCCAATGAAAACAAAAACAGGAAAATCCAGAAAAACATAGGAGAATGTTACAACTATTACAAGACTATTCGGAATCGAGGAGTAACAGTGACGGAGACTAAATGTGCGACACGAAATAGCGATAGGAAACAATGTGTGCTGAAGGGACTAATCATTCGTTTTGCACTGTGCAAAATTGTTTAACACATGATAAATTCAAGGAAAAACAGCAGCCAAGAAAAATAACAGCTATTTGACATTTTCCAAAAAGCAAGGTAGTCTGTTAATAGGTACTGTATCACATTAGCTGGCGCAAAATTATTCAAAGGCATTATGTGAAAATGTACGGCGGGAAAGTTGGGAAAAATCGACTTCATAAATTACAACTATCAAATCTGGCTTTGTTTCAACCCATACATTTCCCATGTCCTTTCTTCAAATGATTTCTAATTGAAATTTTTAAAGTACTCCCGGTTTTTCCTCTTTTTAAGGTAACAAACTGTAACAGTAATTCACTATCTTAGTTCATTCCGTATAGAAGCAAGGCATTGGCCTTGCTTCTTTCTGGTTTTCCTGTATTTCTTTCTGGTTTTCCTTATTTCACCTTCTATATCACATAACAACAATGATACATATAAATATTCAATAATAAACGCATTGCAAGTAAATCACATTTACAGCGCAAGTCAGTTGCGCATTCCACTTGCGGACGCTGCATAAGATAGATCGTAGCTTAAAAGAAAAAAAAGAAACACAGATTGGAGGTTTGGCAACGTTGCGGGGCTCCATAACGTACCTAAGATATAAACAAATATACAGTCGGGTTCCAAATAATACCGTTGTTATATCTGGGTCCCATAAGGACATGTTCATACCTAACTTTTTAATTTATAGGAATTTTTTACCCCTCTCTTGGTGCGCTGGCTTATATCGGGCTCATTAACGTACTGTTTACAAGTATATATATATATATATATATATATGTATATATATATGTATATATATATATATGTACACGCTGAGGTGTTTTTATTTTCATTATGATTTTTTATTTGATTGAAAACGGTATGCGTTGTAAATGGGATGTAATAAGGAAATAACTGAGGAACTGAACGCTTTTTTTTTTTCTGTTGTACTTAATAATGTAACTGTAAATAAAGATATAATAAATAAATTCTATCCTTCTTAATAATGCGGATAGGCTTGTTTAAAAAGTTGCACCATCAGATAAGTTTCCACATTTGCCTCGGTGAAGGATGTTCGCCGAGACGAAAAAATGTTCTTATATTTCGAAAACGACCGTTCCACGTCTACCGAAGTAAGACAGGCGTAATTAAAATAATCTTTAGAATTAGTCAAGGAATCTGCAGATGCCCCATCGCACATTTGTCTTAATCTCGTGTAGTCCGGATTCTTTTTTAAAACACGATCGAACTTAGCTAAAACTCGTCCACTTGTTGCATCGTTTATACTGTGTAACAATGTACTACCTTCGTCCACGACTTGCACTGATTCTACCAACGACAATCCAGAATTTTGCAAATTTTCTATCGCGTCTACTAACCCTTTGTAATTGTTGCTAATATTCTTTAGATGTATTTCAACAGAAATATCGAGAAATCCCTTCTGGCTCATCCTAATAGCTCTAGCTTCGGCAGGGACGAATTGCAAAATAACGGATTTGACTTCTTGAAAATGTTCATTATAATAAAAGCGGCTTTTAACCACGTTCCCCAACGCGTAAGAATGGGGTGTGGTGGTTCTCGAATACCAGGGCATAACCTGTGGAATGCCCTAGTCCTCTTAGGACTTTTGAGAAACACTTTTTTTGTGTTTGCTATTAATGCATCCACCTCCGGGTAACACTCTCGAATAGTTTGTGCCACAAGATGTAAAGCATGGACTTTACACGTAACATGTAAAAGTCCTTCACACTTTTCTTTAAGGGGACGGCCTACACTACACATTGTTTCTGCACCATCGCTCATGAACAACAACAGTTGACTGGTTGACACTTGAAATTTTGTAAACGTTTCGAGAACTACGGCCGTAATTGCTTTACTAGTACACTGTTTTAATCTTCTGCTGGCTAATAGAATTGCAAAATTTGGTTTAATAGGATCTAATACGCGCACTATTATATTCAAAATAGAATTTTTTTTGCAATCTGTCGTCTCATCAAGACATAGCCACAGCTGTTTATCTTTTAATTCGGCTTTAATTCGATTTTCAATGTCCTCACGTATTCGTGGAATATCTCTCCGTAACGCTGTCCGAGATGGTAGTATCCACTCGGTATTGTATGTACCCCAGAATTTTCGAAATGCTTTTTTATCAAGTATACGAAGTGGTAGACCACATACCATAAACGTTAAAAGCAATTCTAATTGAAATTGACGTTGTTGTGACACACCATTTCTTTTATTTCTGTGGTGTGCGCTATTTATATGTCTTTCACAATCACGTTTGCTCCAGCACAGTAGTTTCTTTTTACAAACTTTACAGAAAATTGTAAATCCCATTGTAGTGTAAATCCACAAATTCACTAAGAAATTTATTAACTTTCGTAGGTAATGGCCGTTTATTTTTAATAGTTACGTTAGACATAATCACTAAAGCGAGCACACCGACGCTTGTTTCTAGTATGCCACGAAGTGGTGCAAACGTAACATCTGCAGACTCGTCATTTGTTGATGAATAGAGCGCGTCATCCGTAAATGAATAAGCGCGCTGTTAGTTCGTAGCCGTCGATGAATGAACTTTTTTTTTGTAGTGGCCCACTGTGAACAACGCCCTATTTATCAACGAACACCCAAACTGCAGGTGTATATTTGCGCGTCTTCACGACGTAATAGACAGTGGTTTTGGTCCTCGTCCTAATAATTACATATTTAAATTACCTATGTTTACATACATATATGCGCCCGGCAGCCTGATTGCGAACCTGGCGCGTGGCGCTCTTGGCCCGCTCTAATAATAAGTAAAACGTCTTCAAGAAGACCAAAGCAACACAAGAAAAACATTTACAAGCGACAACATGCGTGATATCTTTTTGCCCGAACTTACTTGAATGTCAAAAGAATAATTTGGCTTTAAGTTAGTAGCAATGCCTATAAACATCAAGTATAAATAAGTGCATAATTAAATACTTACGAAGAAGATGAAATTAAACAGGCAAAGAAAATATTTGGCAACGCAGGAACCGCAATCGTAAACCATGGTGGAACAACAAGCACGGCGTCTGAAATCAAAAGTACAAAATTATAAAATCATATTTATACATGAACAATTGTATACATATACATATGTAAGAAAAGTATAGAACTGAATTTATAAAAAGTTAGCAATACCTTCTACTTCTGAAAAACTACGCCTAACAAAATGTTAAAAAGCAATAAATCTAATCAATAATATGTTTTTGTGATTGTAGAATGAATATTTTTACGTTTACGGAGATATATGTATAATATATGCATATCTAAACGAAAGGTCAATGTTATCAATTCAAGGACTTCTAAGCCAAGAAATGCATGGCTTTGGGAAAAAGTAAACACAGCTTACATATGTAACACTTTTTTTACTGTTATAGATCACATTTTTCTTGTATATTGTTGACAGGATGTTCGGTTTATTTATAAAAAAAAAACATTCTATAATGTTTTTTAATAGCACAGATACAATACACACAATTTTTGAATATGTATACACTACCGGCCGTAATTATTTGCCCACCCAAAGAAATACCCGTCAATAAAGGAAGTGCTAACGGAAAAAGAAATTGTAGTTTTGCTTTTAATAAAATACTCATAAAACAAATAAATTGATAGTCTTCTATTATAAAATTTATTTGACACAAAAGATTAAATCTTCGTTTCGTCGACTATTAATAATTGCGGCACACACTTGCGGCATTCTCTTTATCAATTTCGTCAGAGAAGCGGGTTCTATTTCAAGCCAGATATCTTGTAGTTGTTTCCACAACGATTCATTGGAAGTTGAAGGATTTATTTTCACCTGCCTATCGAGTTCCTCCCACAAAAGCTCTATGTCATTAGTACCTGAGTTTTGAGGAGGCCATTTCATTATTTTGATATTGCTTTCGCGTTCCACCGATTCAAATAATTCGCGGCACAGTTTGGAGGTGTGTTTCAGATCATTATCATGTTGAAATATGACACAGTCACCGATTATTCTCATTCCAGATGGTATAGCATTTGCTTCCAAAATTTTCCGGTAACGCTCTTTTAAAATTCCATCTATTTTGACCAGGTCTCCTACGGGTGCAGCGTCAAAACAACCCCGAACCATTACCGATCCGCCCCCATACTAGACTGTAGGTGCTACACATGATTCTGCTGCTCGTTCTCCTTTCGAGAACGAACGTTCTTCTCTTGGAACCGAAGAGTTCAAATTTGGACTCATCAGTCTACAAAACATGTTTCCACTCATCAACTGTCCATTGTTGAAGCTCTCTAGCCCACTGCAGCCGTTTCATTTTATTTTGCTTGCGTGAGAGTAGTTTGCGCAACGTTATTCGGCCAAATAAACCACCCTCTTTTAACTTCCTTTTCACGGTGGTTAAACTAACTCATTTTTCATGCTCAATATTTATTACAGGCGTTATTTCAGGTGCAGTTTTTCGTCTATTCCGTTTACTCGTCATAATTATTCGACGATCTTCCGCTGGTGTTGTCACATTCCGACTTTAGAATTTAATTAAATGTGATATCTTTCTTTTACTTGTAGGTAAATAATTTGCTAAAATCCAAGCAAAAATGTAGGTGGGCAAATAATTATGACCGGTAGTGTACATAGATTCCAAAGCTATTAGTTAAACACTTTGCAATTATTAATGAAAGCAATCTCTGCTACAAAATAATCAATTCATTCACTAAAATTACCGATAATTAGTGAACCAATGTTTTATGGTTCAAGGCTGTTAGTATTGTTGAATTAGTGGAATTGTGGTATTACTAATTATCAACAATTTCTACAAATTAGTGTTAAGTGCCAATATATGAATCTTGAACTTGAAGTGGTAAATAGAGTTATAATTAATTGCATAGCGTTTTGCAACTTCAGAACTGGCGGAAATTGCTTAATTAAAGCGGCGATATAATACTGGATGGCGATGTAAACAGGGTGTTTCAGAAATAACGTAATTCATAAAAGAAGAGAAGCTAAAATTCCTAATAATTATACAAAAAGGAGTTTTTGCAAAATTCACGTTTAACAAATTTTCGATTACGGGCCTGTGCACAACTATACATTTTCCAACATTCCAATAAACTTAAATCCATGCCCCAAACACAGACGCTTTAGAAATTCAAATACAGTAGTTGACAGACGTGCAATCAGGGGTGGCTGGTGCACTGTGGCTGCAGAACAATTACATAAATTATTAATTTTGACGTCATAGCTTACTTTAGATTTTACTTAAATTACACGTATTTTTTTGATAAAATAACAATTACTATTAACTGCATTAAAAATAATCATACTGTGCCTCGAAAATTTAGATGAACTTCTGAAGTTTTATGTGGAAGTAGACCTTTTGATCCACTATGTATTAAAAAAAAATGGTTTTATTTTAATGCAAAATGTAGGTTTTCCATTTCAAATGGGTCACACTGTATATATATTAAGGCATATTGTATTACTTTCCTTGCATCCTTATTTAACAGAATACCTACATATTCGAACTACCAAGTTCACAGCTCAATATTTTTAAAATAAGGCTTTATGAAATCAAAAATATTCGAAAACAGTTGGATTCTGCTTACTGGAAATACTGCAAGGAAGTTGATACAAATCGATATGTGCTATCGCGAATTATAAACTGCGTATAAGATTATGTGGAGCTTTTGAACTAGCTCTTCGAGGACATTATGGGTCTAGTGAATCTGATAAACCCAGTGTATTTCATGGTTTAATAAATTTTAGTGCACAATTTGGTAACGTATTTCGGGAACATATAAGTTGTTTTGCAGGTTTTAACGGAACTTCAAAGGATATACAGAATGAATTCTTGCAGCGCATGTTAGAAGGGAGAACAAGGTTGGTAAAATGTATATATTCTAAAGGTTGTCTCAGTTCCTATCTTGCAATACTTGACCGAAAGTTTGTGGGCGGAGGGCTGAAGAACGCTGATTTTGACGTCATTGGTAGTAATGTATTGATATACTTGTTCGTAACAACGTTTAAATTTATGGATCTCATATGTTCTATATTCTACTACCATTGGCGTCATGGCGCACGCTATTTTTAAAGTGAGACCACCTTTAGAGTAAATGTATTCTACCAACTTTGTGTCGAGAAGGCATTGTACCAAAGATAAATGATACAAAATATGAAACGAGTGTGGTTTTACATGTCAGTTAAAGAAATCCATTTGAAAGCTTTTGGTTATAATCTTAAGAACGGTCTCCTTCGTCTGCTGTGATGATATACTTGCTATCGAACGTGCCCAGTACGATTATGTTGTGGTAAGGGTTTTAGTGAACTGTTTCAATCTTAAAGAACAAAAGGCTGCAGCTAGAGCACGCAGCTTCAGCGGTAAATTTGAATGAAAAATTTGCAACCGCGAAAAATGTTCGTATAGAACGAATTTATAAAAAGTTAGTATTTAAATTTTAATGTTAATTTCAAGACATCAAATACAATTAAGTTTCTAATATAAAAATCGCATTTCCGTTACATATAAGTATAAGTGTAATGCATAACTATGTAATTATAGACCTTTCTTATTGTAACATTATCATCTACGTCAGTCTTTCTCAAAGTGGGCGATAACGCGGCGAATAAGGTGGATATTACACCGTTTATTGTTTGGCCCTTGGGAAGATAGTCAATTAGTAGCATTCCCTTAGCATCCCAAAAGACTGACGCCATAATTTTTCCAGCTGATTTCACGAACATTGTTTTCTTTGGTGGTGGAGAACCCCTATGTCTCTATTGTTTTGACTGTTGCTTGGTCTCAGGGGTATAATAATGAACCCAAGTTTCGTTTGTTGTAACAAATCGTTGGATGAAATCGGTTATATTTGAGTTAAAACGGTCTAGACTCTCTTGACAAATTCCCATTCTCTGAAAGTTTTGATCCATTGTCAATATGCGCGGCACCCATCTTGCCGAAAGCTTTTTCATCCCTAATTCCACAGTTAAGATATGAAATGTTCTTTCATCTGAGATGCGTATATCCTTAGCAATTTCGGAGACCTTTAATCCACGATTTTTTCGACGATTTCAGGCGTCGTGGCAGTTTTTGGTCATCCATTGCGTGGGTCATCTTCTAGGCTCTCACCACCATGTTTAAATTCCGTTACCCACTTATGCACAGTCGTAAATGATGGAGCAGTTCTCCTAAAGTATACTGCATATCTTTATGAATTTCTGTTGCCTTCCAACTTTTTTTCACAAAATATTTGATAACAGTGCGCGTTTCAGTTTTATCCATTTTGCAAAACCCACACAACTAGCTTTATTCACAACGGCACAAAATTGATACTACTTGACAGAACAACATCATATTTGACATTTGTGCACAAAACAATTGGCGCCATCCATTGCGTATATTTTAATCGAACTGATGTTGCCATCTGTGCTTTATTTCGCGAACATTTCAAAGCACCCTCGTACTTTATCGGAAATTAAAGTTGGGAAAGCAAATTACGCATGTGCAGTATTTTTGTGTAACGCAATAGTTATCTGAAGGACGTATTTGATATTTGGTTTGAGTAATTTCTAATAGTATGTTCAACGTATGTTTGGTATGTTGGTATATACTAACACCTTATATCTTACTGCAAGTTGCTTCATTAATTTTTGTATACGTTGATAACCTCTTTACTTTGGACTTACAAAACAATAATTTAATTTCTCTAAATCGATTTGAGTAACAATAAAAACAAAGGAAATATCAGCAGTTAACATACTGATAACGAAGGAAATTGATATAAAATAAGTTTGATAAGAACTCGCGCAAATAAATATTATCTTATAAGAAATTTCAATTTATTTACAGCAAAGGGTACCAAAATCTTTTTCAGATCTTTTTTTTGGACATTTGATATTTAATCCAAAACTTTTAAAATAAAGTAATATCTCCATAAAAGGAATGGAAAAGTACAGACAATGGATAGTTATGCAAACCAAAGCCCGGCCGGAAGAAGTACATATACGTACCGGAATAATAAAAATTAAATAAAAACAAACAAAACCAAAGGCGAATCCCTGAAGCCTGACATAATTTGTTTAATGTATTCCCTGCTTTCCTTCATTGTGATTCATATTTTTTCCGGTAGGTGCGTCCCGATCTCGATCGCCTCGCCATAGATTTAACAAACGCGAATCGCACATGCAGACGTGTATTGTTTAAGTTTAAGTGAGAGATACGAAGAAAACAATAGACGCTCGACTCGCGATGGGCGTAGATTTCAATTATCTCTCAGACGCGACTTTGTGTGTAACGATTGCACTTTCGAATCTGGCAACATACATTATTACGGTGTCATATCGTTAAAGAGCACACTTTCATGGTAGAAGTTGTACTTCTAGACGAGAGATTTGTGCAAAATTTTATTAAACTCCCCATTCTAAGCATGTTATCCTGTTCGAATTATTGACTACGAAAAAATAAACAAATAAATTTAACAAAAACAAGGCAATTGGGTATATGCCAAAATGAACTACTGTAAACTTGCATCATTGCATATGTTTCCACAGTTACTTCTTTAAACCTTGTGCGTCGACAAGAACAAATATTCTTATACATAGAAAACGATCTCTCAATCTAAGAGTACATTTGCATTTAGAACTGTTCAAAAATTAAACTCAGCTAAGTTCACTATTCTTACACTTATTATAAACGGCCTCTAAGTATTAAAATCGGGATTTTTCCTTAAAACATCTGCAAACTTTTTACTAGCGCATAATCCTGGCGTATCATTTAATGTGTGTAATTTATTTTTTACACTCTCCACTATGTCTAATGATTCCTGCAATGACAATTCAGTACATTGTAGTTTTCTGGTGGCATTTAGTAATACTGTTTTACTAGTTCTTAACTTTAAAAGTCTAAATTTGAAATCGTTTTCTTTAACTCTAATTGCTAGGATTCTGGCGTATCATTAATGTGTGTAATTTTTTTACTCTCCATTGTTAATGATCTGCAAATAGTCAGAATTGTAGTTTACCAGATGGCATCTAGTAATAAATGTTAATGGTCATATGTGTTAAATCTTTAGGTTTTTAGGTTTAGGAGATTTAGGAAACACTGCTTTAGTACTTCCAATCATCCGATCACCGTTTCCGTAATGTTGTCGAACAACTTCACCAACTAAATGCAAAGCATACAGCACGCAGGTTATATGTATTAAGTTAGGAAATATATGTTTTAAGAATCGCCCAACACTTAACATCGTTAATCACAACTTGATCTTGGGCAATTTTAAATTTTTTCAAAGCGTTCATTATCACTTTTTGAATATTTTCCGCGGTACATTGTTGAACACGTTTGCAAGCTAACAAATATCGAGATGCTGTGTTCTCGCTAGATAAAACGCGAGCTATTACATTCACAATACTGTTTTTCTTTATATCGGTCGTCTCATTCACGGTAATCCATATTTTTTTGGAACACAAATCACGTTTACACACATTCTCTAGCATCTCTTTCATTCGTGGCAAATGATTCTGTAATTGTGTTTATGAGGGTAATGGGTACTTTGGAACGCATTGTCGCCAAAACGTTTTAAAAGCTGCTTTTCTCACCAACGACAACGGAAGATTACAAGAGGTAACCATAATTAATAAATGTATGAGGAATAGTGTATAAGGTATTTCAGTTCTTGCATTTCTCATATGCTTAATACCATTGACATGCCTCTGGCAATCAGTTCTGTCCAATGCAGCCAAACGAACATTGCATATTAAGCAAAAAACTGCACTACCGTCATATTTTAAATGGGGAAAAAGTGACACATACTTATGTACATTAGTACAAATCTATTACGAGGCATTGTTTCTTAGGTATGTAAATATTAGTTCTATATGAAACGATACACTAATTATGTACTTGGTATAATACTACAACACACAAAAAACACCAGCTATATTTTCAAAAGCGACACGTAAGTACATAACCTTGACCGTTCGACTAATCTCTGCAACAGCTCAACCGGTACTAAAACGAAATCTCTCTCAGCGCGGTTTAACATGATTTATATTCGAGGTCGACACTACATGCCTGCTTCTCTACCGGTTTAGTTTATTTATGAATTTTTCGTATTCTTATATTAACCCGTAATACCGACGCCTATGCGAGTTCGCAAGTTTAGGTTACTCTACTTATAAACATTCGGTATGAATAAATTAGCAATACAATACAAAACAGATAGCTGACGCACTAATTGTACCATAAGGCGTCATTTATTGATGTAGCCCTTGATGCGTATTAGTAACCAGTAGGTCTTGTACCTTGACTTATTGTTAGTGTAGCAAATATATCATTAGGATTCGGAAATGGATAATGTTCTGCACGCGACACCGGATTTGCTGTGAGTCACTTTGCGTAACATCCCCTGCTTTTCCAATCTCTTCAATTTGTTGGATACTACTTCTTTAAAGGAATAATACGAAAAAAGTGCTATAAAGAATCAAACGATTGTAGAACTATTTACTACAATTTGCTTTGAACTATTTACAACACTTTACTATGTGATATAACAACGTTCTTTACAGTTTTACATCTTATTGCCAAGTGCCTTATTTTATACTAATAGTATAATCGATACCTTTTAGCGCGAAATTCAAATACATTAACAAATAACATTAATATGTTCAAGTTTTATTGTAAATACACGTTTCTCCTTGTTAATTACATTTAAAATATTAGTTGAAATTTAGTTAAAGTAACATATTAAGAACCATATTTACAAGATAAAACAAGTTATGTGCACAAATAAAGTTTTGAATTTCATTACACGACATGTTCCAGATTCATTTGAGCACGACTGTACATATATACATACAATATATTCAGCGGGGTTTGTTAGATGTTGAATAAGACCATACGATTGTGGTTAGACGACACTGTTTAGTTGTAAAATGATAAACGAACGTTTGCATTTCCTAGATAACGTCAGTAGGTAAATGTAAATTTGCTAATTGCAAATGAATGAAATTTTGTCGGAATCATAAATGTAACTATTTGATAGTGCTAGATATTATTACTTAATTCTTAGAATTGTAAAATAATTTGAATTATCTGGTCGTTAAAAATTGCAAAATTGGCGGAACGTTTTGTAATGTTTTAATAGCAGAAATTGCATTATCGTTTAGTTATTTTACATTTTAATAGTTGCTGAGATGGTTTAATTAGTTTTAAAATTGTATAAAGCTTATTGCAGAGTTTTTGTTTGAAAGTTAATGTTCTGTAACCAATTTAACAATATACATTGGACCTCTCAATATTTTCTTCAGGAAAAATTATATTTATTTTTGAAGTGCTAATTTTGTAGCTGAAATATTTTCAAATATCTTTAAGCTGAATTACATATTTTTAAAAAATCTGATACTAAACCTACCGCAATGAAAATGAATACAGAAACCCATTCGATTTGTCTAGCATTCATTGTATATTTGTCTATATCTATCTGCCTGTAAAGTCACTCCCATTCTCTTATTTTGCAATAGTTGTAATCTATTCGTATCCTACAAGCTAATTAAAACTAGAATTATTCCACTTTTTGTGCGATTTATTTAGAGTAAATAATAATTGTCCCAATAAACTACCCTAAGGAACACCACGTGATACTTTAATTCGGATATACTATTCGAATATATTTCATAAATGATTTGTAAATCTGTTGTACCCCTAAGCCATTTTTTAAATAATTATCATTATTAATGTCTTATGTTTATGCTATTTTCAATTGAAATTTTAAACCCTATCTGTTTCGACGTTGTCATTCTCCAATTTTCCTCTATATGGTAAAATCTTTTATAAGAACTTAAAATTAGTCTGGATTGATAACGTTATATACAGGCTTCTGCATAAGAATATACAGCAAATTTTGTCTTGAGTAGAGCAGAATTTGGCTGAAACATGGTTGAGGTTTAAGAATCAAGGTTTAACTGACTAATTTAGCAATTACTTCTGTAATTTACATCATGACTATCAGAAGACCTCTTAGTGAAATTCTGTAGAATATACTCCTACTAAATAATTAAATATTATATTAACTCCTACTGATAAATCAAATATTATATTAACTTGAAAATTGGAAATATGGGGGATTAACTACTAAAAAAATGGATATTGAAATTTTTCTTGCAAGCAAACATAGAAAAAAGAAACTCCTACCTTGGGTAGTGACCATACCTCCCATAGCGTCTTCCATTGATAACCAGAAACGAATTAAGATATTTAAGCATCTTCACAGTAAACTATAATATGGACTCACGATAACGAAAATAATAAGGTAACGAAGCCTTCTTGACAGCTGCCAATTCATTATGATGACATAAATATGCATGACAAGTTTGATTGAAATTCTCGCGTGCAGTAGAACGAATGCAGAATGCAGGTCTTAAAATCTTTTCGGTTACAAAGTAAAATGGCGAATGGAAACTGCTCAGTTCACGATAAAGTCAAATAAAAAAAATCCCTATTTAATTTATTTTCCTATACTTTGCCACTATTTGTGAACCGTTATGCATTACTTTAGTTCATTCTAGATTAAAGATGTTAAATAAAAAACATGCTGTAAGACTTTAATTTTAATTTAAGATTTTACAAAAATATTATTTATAGTTTAGGGGCGTTTTACTACCAACTATATTTAGTTTTCCCTGTACGTAATATCTCCTTTTTCACACTGTCAATAAAGTAGATTTCGATTTATCGATAAGAAAGAAATTTATCATATATGGTTATGGTGGTTACAAAAAAATAATCTTCGATAAATACAATTCGCCATTTTAAAAGCCGATTTCGCACCTGTCAATTTATCGATCAATTTTAAGATCTCTAAACTGATCACATTCTAGCTCTTAATTAGAACTTGTTTTTGTTTTACATCTATTAATAATTCCGAGATTTTAAATTTAATCAATTTCTAGATCTTAAATAAGAACTAAGACGTTTAAAATATCGGCGCTTAAAACAACAGCGGAATTTCGCAAAAATCTCAAGTCATCTCAAAAGCTAAGATAGATGCGTATATGGAATATTAGAGAAAGTTCGCATGAATTAAAAAGAGGAATCCAAAAGCACAATAATACATAGGTGTTCCATTTAAAAAACCAAACTTGTGCGGAAACTGAAAATCCTGTACACTTGAATATAATTCTGTGTTGTGCAGAACTTGTCTCTGAATATTTTTTATTTGAAAACTTTTCTTGTAACTTGCTCACCAAAAGAATTATCTTCCGCCCACGCATTAGGTGAACATGCTGTATATATGGTGAGTCAGGGGGAATGTACCGTTACCAACGATATACACAAGGCCTACGCGCTTTGATGTCAGCAGGCTGTGACGTATTTTGACATAGGCCGTATAAATGCGTTTACACACAGACCATCCCCGTTTTGAGTTGGTCTATCCAAATTATATTGGTTTTATTTAAAAAACACTTGTAGTGATGTTTCCGTACTTTGTTGGTGATACCTGTAATGTTTTTTTAGTGTTGTATAAGCGATATAACCTTTTCTGAAATGATAAAAACAAGTTAACCCAACCTAAGATGGCGTCGGTTGTTTTGTATGTTTTGTTTGTGAGTTATACTTTGTAAATAAAAGAAGATATTATTTATGGCCGGTGAAACTATAATTGTAAGTTTAAAATATCCTAGGCTTAAAAGAGATGCTATTTCAACTCAATTCCGTAACTGTCCCCGTTGCATTTGACAAAAAACGTGAAGACGTTATTGTTCAAATAGTTTTATATTCTTACATTATATTTAACAAAATTATTTTTGAACACGAAGAGATGTTTTTAAATGTGTGTAATAAACGTTCTGTTTTAATACAATATATTTTAAATTATATCATCGAAGGTAGCCATTTTGGATACTGATATATGTAAATGTCATATTCACAGCAGTGAACGTATTGCAACAATTATAATAACTTATTCTACAAATACCCTACTTAAAAATGATTGTGGGAAAAGGAATGATAGATTAGGTAAACACCACATAATAGGAAGGATAGATTAGGTAAAACACCACGTAATAGGAAATTAAAGACCCTGGTTAAATAGCATGTCTGTAAATGTCCTCCTGAAATTGAACAAAATTTCGAATAAAATTACAATTAATGTATCATTTCAACCTTAGTTTCGTCTAAATACATATACAATTACAAATAATAATAATTAGTCGATTAAATATACATCTTTCACGAAAACGGTGCCCGATTACGTGTTTGGTTTTTGCTTTGAAAGATCGTTTTTCCAAAGTGAAATCGAATGGGATGCGAAGAAGGGCTCAATTGACAACTGGCATCCTCTTTAAATCGGAAGCCCTTCAAAAAAGTAAATGCAAAAAAACGATTCCTCCACCGTTTAGGCTAATATCGTGCATGGCGATACATCCCTAAACAGCGTGACGTCATCGAAGAGCAACAAGCCTTCTAGTATCGGTGGTAAGGATTGTACACGTAAAAGAACTCATATGTTCTTATTCGATTTTCATTTGTTTTCAAGTTATAGCATAATTAAAAAAAAAATTACTGGCGTTCTTGTAAATGGTCCAAATTTTCGCTTGTTTTCGAGATAATACGCCTTAAATAAAATAAAAATATATTTGCATTGATTACCTACAAGAGAGCACTAATTTTTTTTTACAAAATGAATTATAAGGACCACTAGAGTTCCTCTAAACATCAGAATGTAAATGTGTTATCAGCATGATGGAGCTCCTGCACATTTCGCTCGTCATGCCAAGCCACATTTGGACGAAAGATTTTCACGAGAGCAAGAAGCGCCCTTCGTAGACGACGCATAAAATGTCTAGAGGACAATGGTAGTATTTTTAACATTTATTAGAAGAACGCTGTGATTAAAAAAAATGTTGGTCCGTTCCTCCTGACTCACCCCGTATAAAATAAACATGTACGCATGTAAGTGTTTGTTTATCTATATTTAATTTTACTTATACCAGTTATACCTCAGTTGATAAGCTATCTTCTTGATACTAATTAACATTATGTACAATGTGAAATGAATAGGCAATGCAATAACCCAACGTAAGTCACAAAACAAACATTTGAAATGTCTGTGTGCCAGAGTGAGGAATAATGGTAAACAAAAGTTAGTAAATATGAGTAATCTAGGAAAGCAGAAAAATTTTGTTAGTTGTCAAAATAAATAAAAGTAACATTGTAAATATTTTATCCTCTTGCATTTTAGGACATTTTCTTTTAATATTCTCTAGTCTACAATAAATGCAGAAGCAATAAAATTAATATTAGACAAAACAAATTTTACTCACCTTATTAATTAAAAACAAGTTACGAAATCTTTGAGATTATCCCGAAGAAACAATAACGCTTGTATACATAATATTTTGGTCGCTATTGTTTCGTTGAAATAACATCTATATCTTTATATAATTAATGAATTAATGTGCAGGGAGAAAGCATATTATAATGCTTCCTGGAAAGGTTAAATAACTGTCGCTTTCGTTTTAAAATAGTAATTTTAGAAATTTTAAAAAGTGCACAGACAAAAATGAAATACGTTTTCTAGTAATGTTCTCATAACAAAAATAAAAAGAAATTGAATGCAACAAGATTGTCCTTTGACTATTTCGTGTAAATGCTAATTACTTCCAAGAATGCACTAACTGTTAATTAATTGGTTGTGGGAAAATATTTGAAAATCATATTGCTTTTTAGTTTAAAGAATTTAAAACATGCAATTATAAATTTGAATTGCAGTAGCATATGCGATTGAAGATATCTGTTCTGTTAACTGTAAGTTATATATTTTTGTTGCACAAAATACAATATTAATAAAACTTTCCAAAGTCAATTTACGTTTCTCTAAATTTCATATATTTAATTTATATAAAAAAAGACTGAAGTAGTGGTGCCAATGGACTGAATCGAAAATTCCCTTCGGAGTGAATGATAATTTCCTAGATTTCCCTAAATTCAAATTAACAGCGACTATTTCTGTTACCAAACGTGGTAAAAAATGCTTTAATATTTAGGACCAGTTCTAAATGTATTGTTATATAACACATTTGGCAGAAATTTATATCTGCAACGTGTATAAATTTTTATTATACCGGTAATTGTTATCGTGTCAAATTGTTCTTGTTCATGTATATCCCATTTTCATGTATTATTTAATAACTAGTTTTTTGTAATCTAATGTTGGTACTTTGAGTTACTATGTAATTTTTGTGTCTTTGCCTAACTTCATAGATATAAGTGATATAACCAATGTTGTAAGTAAATTATAAAGCACGTATGTACATTAGTGTATATCGGATTCATAAATATAATATTGTATACGTGTAAAAGTTCGTTTTTCTCGAAAAATACCAAGAGTTGTTACATTAAAAAACATTTAATCGGTCTTAACCTTCATTTATAACCTCAAAATTAGTAGTTATAATCAAGAGTTGCAATTAGGGTTTGAACTTTAGCAAATATGTTTAAATGCGTCCGTTCACAATGTTGAAATTAATAATCTTAATTTTGACACAAGCGGAGAAGTTTGTAAACTCCAAACTTCTACATTCAATAGAGTTGACGCATGTGTTGTTTTGGAATAGCACAAATATGGTTCAGCAAGAAGGTAATATAATCTTTGAGTAAAGTTAAAACCACGTTGAAATGTTACCACGTAATGATAATGATTGAAATTAGGTGGATTAGGTTCTATATTTGAACAGTTTGAATATATTAATCGTTTTCATGTGCCTCCTAACCCGGTCGATAATCTAGCGGTTCTATATTCCCGAATTGTTTATAATGATCAATGTAGTTAATAGTAAACGTAATCGCAAATACTGCATTAATTAGTTTGCTTAATCGTAGTCATTGCGTTGCGTTATAATTTTATAATTTTTTGCATTCTACGTTATAAAGAACAAAGTTAATAATAATAACAACAGCAAAACAGGAGAATCCCATATCACAATTAAAGTTGATAGTAGTAGCAATAAAGTATTACGCCAGGAAGTTAGCGAATAGAACCTTTACTTCCGGAGCCGTCAACTTAAATTGTGCGGGAAATCTAAAAACTCCCACCCAAAAAATACCAAAACGGTCAAGGTTGTTACTACACAAAGAGAAATGGTTTCTTGCACCAAGAAATTAGATTTTCTTGCAAAAATCAGTCTCTATTCGAGAAAATATTTTTATTTCAAGACTATAAAAATGTTTAATGTAAGAAAATAATTCTCTTGAAATTTTGTTTGTATTAAATAAACATTTTTTTTAGGGTTAGAAAATCAAAAAAATCCAAGAGAGAAAAATGTTTAGTCCAGGTAAATCATTTAGTTCTGAGTTAAGAAAATACTCATATTACATTAACCGGTATCTTTTGAAAATGATTATGAAACGTTGAACGTTAAAGGTTATATGATTGTATGGGTAAGTATGGCATCTGTATTCCGGTTTCTGTCGCTACTTTCTAGGTAGGCATGACTATATCTCTTGGCACTAGGTACCGCCAGGAAATATTTCAGTGCTGTTTTTGAGGATTAGTGGCATAAACTGAGAGGTGAACAGCAATGTGGGCAGGAGCAAAAAGCATTAGTGCTTTTCTCTTCTCACATTGTTTTTGCCGGTAGTGATTCCATCAATACCACGAGCTATATATCAGCATTATCTTGGTTATTGTTTCTAGGTACTTTTTTATGTGTACTTCTACATTAAAGTTCACTTTTGTTTGGACACTACTATGTAGATAACCTACCTTAGCCTCTTTAAAATCACAATCAATGAGAATAATTTACTGCGTTATGTACGGATATGTCGCACATTATTAAACAAGGTAAGTGCAGTTAATAATGTGGATATAAATAATATGCATTTCAAGAATTCTACGTAAATAAATGCTTTATTTTGAGAAAATAAAATTATTGATTTATGAACAATACCTAAACGCTTTCTTGAATTAAGAAAACTATTTACTATCCTTAAGAAAATATTGTTTTGTGTTCTAGCGGCCATTTACTTGTACTAAAAATCCCTTTCTTCAATGTTTCTACAAGATTTTCTTGAATCGAGTTAACAAATGTCTTAAACAAAGAAATACAACTAGTTCATTACAAGTAAATGCTTCTCTTAAGCGGAGAAAAAAACGCCAAGAAAATATTTCTTTTGATTTAAACAGTAACTGCATTGCGGATAATTGAAATTAATGAATGTGTATCTATTGTTTACCACAAATTCCTTCTTTTGTCTTCAATCAGACGATTTAAGTTGGTAGTGTCAACAATAAAGATCATATTCGCATACATTGCGTTAAGAAATTGTTTAATATGTCCACTATTGCCGGAACTACCAACGTAAATCGTACTAAACTATTTAAACAATTTGAAAACATTTTGATTCCCAATTTTTCATATTTTCTTAGTTTCTTTAACACTCTCGTACTGCTTCTTCTTTAAACCCTAATTGAACTCCGTTGAACATTAAACCAAGTATTTTAGAAAAAGTAAAGAAACGTAGCTTTCACGTAGGGTAGTGCGCAATTAGTGCAATGCGAAACTATACACACATCAAACTTTAACATTATTTTCTATGTTTATTTTTGAATTTGTATTGTCATTACTCCAGAAGCTGGTGGTAAATATGTAACGTTTCTGTATAATAACAAAAGCAATTGTTAATATCAACAGATAAATTTAGATTAGGTTATGACAAAGTAAATCATTGGTCTTAGTTGTTAAAGTCTTACATTAATTTCGCACTGCCTCAAACAAAAGCGCAATAAATGCAATTGTCAAATAAATAAAAAAAAAACGCATGAAAGATTGACTTGACTTTGTCGTGTTGAGATTACCAAGAAGGTTAGAGGCTACCAAATTAGCAAAATCGCTGAAAAACAACCAACAACGAATGTCTGCCATAATTGTATGTAAGTTAATTTTAAAGGAGGTGATAACTTGAAAAAATTGTATCGCTGCAACGTTTTCTTGCGTATCTTACTTTACCGTACGCAGAGAACGTAAAAATTAACAAAACCTAAAATGTTCTATCTGATTTAATTATACACGCAGAGAAACGCTTCCTTGTATTAATTAAGACTGTCCGCCTCAATTCAAGACAATTACAGTTTCAATTATCCACAATACAGTTACTATTTAAATCAAAAGAAATATTTTCTTGGCGTTTTATTCTCCGCTTGTAATTAAATAATTGTATTTCTTTCATTAAGACATTTGTTAACTTGAATCAAGAAAATCTTGTAGAAAATTAGAAGAAAGCGATTCTTAGCATAAGAAAATGGCCTCTATAACACAAAACAATATTTTCTTAAGGATAGTATATAGTTTTCTTAATTCAAGAAAGCGTTTAGGTATAGTTCCTAAATCTATAGTTTCATTTTCTTAAAATAAAGCATTAGAATTCTTGAAATGCTTATTATTTATATCCACATTATTAATTGTATTGACCAGTACGACATATCCGTAACATAGAATGCAGTAAATTATTCAAATTGCATGTGATTCTGATGCCATCTACAGAATAATATCCAAACAGAAGTGTAAAGTAATGTAGAAGTACACAAGTGCTTAGGAAAAAGAAGAACCAAGATAATGCTAATAAATAGCTCATAGTATTGATGGAATCACTCCCACCAAAAACAATTTGAGAACAGAAAAGCACTAATGCATTTCGCTCTTGTCGACGTTGATGTTTATTTCTCAGTTTATGCCACTAATCTTCAAAAACTCACTGAAATATATCCTGGCGCCATCTACTTTCAAGAAATATAATCACGCCGTCCTAGATAGTAGTAACACAAACTCGAGTACAGATGCCATACTTGCCCACACAATGATATAACCTTTGACATAAACATTTTCAAGATACCGGTTAATGTATTTTTTTTCTTTTTATTACTACTTACCAAGTGTACTAATTTAGTTATAGTTTTTTTAATATATAATAAATAATAATAGTAAAAAAGAGATAAATAAACTTAAATATTAATTCATTAATTATTAAACTACATAAAAATAATCCTTATTTAATTACATTATTAAAAAAATAATTTAATTATACTGTAAAATATAAAAAAAAACTTTTTCATTAGTTCATTCATTTGCTCCTAATTTTAATTATTAACTTTAGTTTTTTTTTAAATTAGTGTAATTTTTCTTTTGTTGGATATCCATGAAGCTGGGCCTGATGTGTTTTTGAACACGAAACCGGTCACCTAATTTCTCAATAAAACTGTGAGATATGAACCATTTTTTCATTCCTACCCTTAAATATGAATATTTTCTTGACTTGATTTACTTGGAAGAAACGTTTTTTTGTCTTGGATTTTCTAACCCAAACAAAATAAGTATTTAATACAAGTAAAATTTCAAGAACATTATTTTCTTATATTATGCACTTTTATGGTCTTGAAATAAAAATATTTTCTTGAATAGAAACTGATTTTTACAAGAAAACCTATTTTCTTAATGCAAGAAACCATTTCTCTGCGTGCGACAGCGCCAAAAGGTAATAATTTTGAAAAATTTGCTACAAAACTGTTTACAATGCTTACAATATCTGATATGTCTAAACATTTTTTATATGTAGTGGTAGGTACAAATTCCTTTTCTTATCAACAATCCTATTGTTCTGTGATTTATTTCTTCAATTTGTTTGTTGTATTTATCCTTTTATCTGTTTGTTCTCAATAGCATAAATATTTACATGAATACAAGAAGGTAAACTCAATATGATTCAAGTACATATTCTTAGATATTAGTCATAAAGTATATCTTGCAATACGACAAAAATCAACAAAACACGTTCGCGACGTTTTAAAATAAGAAATACTCGTGCCTTTTATATACATACAAATCCCGTTTATTTTCGATCTTAAAAAACAAACATCGGAATTAAAAGTACCGTACGCATCAGGTAGACTGGACTGGGAAACCTACATTCGAGTCTTCGATATAACCTTGATACGGGGAGAGAAGAAAGGCCGCGAGTATTACCGACAACCGACAGCACCTGCGATCGAAGAATGCTGCAACCTGCCACTAAAGACGGTTCATATCCTTAGATTTCTTTATCTTTGTCTCGGATAGCGTTTTTCCCATTTCGTTGCTATAAACACATCTTTCTTGCTCTTTGAAAAGAAGGACAGTGCATCAACAAGCGACCGATCGAAGAGCAACAGGTGGCTGGGGAAATAGAAACAAGACAAAAGAACATCAGGGATAACGATGATCACGGCGCGCTATATATGGATATAAAATAATTTGTTTTGTAGAAGAATGGATTTTGAAGATTGCTAAGTTGTGGATAGATGCAAAATTATAAAAAGTAATGGAATGGTTGTGATGCAATCTGCAGTTTATCTTTTTAAAATTAAACGCATCTGGCGTTGAAAACATACAGCAAACGGACTAATATTAATCTGAATGGATTTTACTCAGGACGCAGCACGTAAACCAATTTGTTAGCATATACAACATCATCAATACTTCACTGGAATTGGGAAAATAGGTGGGTTCAATGTATCTCAACTTCTCAGCGTTGATCATCAAGTAGATAAAAACCATTATGAATACACAGAAAGCCTTAATCTTTTGGGTATTATCGCCTACCGATGTGCTTAAAATTTGGTTGTGCTATCTGATATTAACTTGCGAGAAGTACCAACATTTAACTCCCGCGGTTCGACTGCTTTTAATATTCATTTCCATCGAACACACAATATTGAATTATCTCAATTCCTTATTGGATGGTACAACGTGGTTTTTTGCAACGGACATTATATCGTTATGTATCTAGACAATGGTGTACCATTTAATATTTTTTCGCAACATCAAAAGGGTGTCATTCAACGTTTTCTTGGTCCTGGAAGTGTTTGCCATCAAACGCCCTGCTAAACCCAAGATCTTAACCCCTGAACTTAAGGAAGATATACACACAACGAATGCTACAGAGACCCAATAAGTCTCTTCATAGGATTGCTCAGCAAACAGGGCTTATTTTTTATTGTTCACGTAGCAAAATAAACATCTTTTTGTAGGTTTATCATACGGAAGTTGTCATACAGCAGTACGTCCTAGATGTCCCGCAAGCTTTCGATAGAGTATGGCATCAGGGTCTTATTCTCAAGACGAGCAAATTGTTGTCAAAGAATTATTGTCAATTATTGGAGTGATACTTTTTTGAAAGAAAATTTAGAGTATTCCATGAAGGAGCCTTTTCAAAGTTCCATCCGATTTCAGCAGGAGTTCCACAAGGCAGTGCCCTAGGGCCACTGCTTTATTTACTCTACACCGCTGATATTCCTACATCAGAAGAAATGACAATAGGCACATTTGCTGATGACTCAGCTATTACGGTCAAAGATGCGTCCCAATCAAAGACAGTTGAAAAACGTCAAACTGCAGTAAACAAGATCCACAAATGGACTAGGGACTGGAAGAGCTTAACAGTTTGAGATCAGTTCATGTCAGTTTTGTGTTGCGGAGAAACGACAGCAACTTTAAGATAACTATTGGGGGCTGTCATATCCCTCAAGTAGTATCAACAAAATACCTCAGTCTCCATCTTGACGGAAGGTTGAACTGTGAGAGAAAACGCTAAGCAAATTAAACTTAAAGTGCAAAAATATACTGGTTGATCGGGAGATACACCTATCTTAACCAAAAATCTAGAAGACCGATTTATCAGTCTATAATTAAGCCAATCTGGACTTAGGGCGTGCAACTATGGGGTTGTACCAAGCTATCAAACCAACTGATAATACAACGTAGTCAAAATAAAGTTCTCCGTTTGGTGACAAATGCATACCGCTACGTAACCAACGAAGAGCTCCATAATGACATAGAAGTTAAGTGGGTTAGTGAGGTGATCCAAGAATTTGCCGTGAAACATAAAAAGATACTATTAAATTATACTTATGTGGAAGCCATCTAGCTCCTGGAAAACACCCAAAAGTTAAGGAGATTGAAGCGTATTAAACCGCATGAGCTATTATAAACATTAAAATATATATTGGTGTTCTAACCTGCAGTATGTTTTAGAAATACATAAGTACATTTCAAAAGTCGTAATAAATTAATCTGTTAAGATTATATTAATCATATCCAACAAAGGATGTTTAAAAAAATTACACTCATCCATATAAAGTGACTGATGTGGTTCAGGAATTGCTTCCACAAGATTTTAATGGACGAATGCAATATTGCAAATGGTTTTGAATAATATTAATAATACGAAGTAGATGTTTACATGTACGCATGAGGAAATCTAAT
Organism: Dynastes maya; assembly: GCA_029619315.2. Classification (NCBI taxonomy): domain Eukaryota; kingdom Metazoa; phylum Arthropoda; class Insecta; order Coleoptera; family Scarabaeidae; genus Dynastes; species Dynastes maya. The sequence goes on along the minus strand of JAROYE020000004.1, from coordinate 51,383,498 downwards.
TAGATATTCTCATTTGTACATTTTTGTCGAGTAAATTACTGCAAACGCCTCTACAGAACTGAACAAATCGTATTGCTACAAATTCTGACGCGACAGTAGCCCCAACTACTGGTTTAAACCGCCATAGGTTAATTAATTAATTGAAACGTAATGCCATCACCTACCCATCATCTATGGACGCGCGTTTCGATGTTATACATCTCGTCAGCATAGCTTTGTGGAAGGTAATGGCATTTCAATATTTCAAATCGCATATCTACGAAGTAGATGTTTACATGTACGCATGAGGAAATCTAATTAGATATCCTCATTTGTACATTTTTGTCGAGTAAATTACTGCAAACGCCTCTACAGAACTGAACAAATCGTATCGCTACAAATTCTGACGCGACAGTAGCCCCAACTATTGGCTTAAACCGCCATAGGTTAATTAATTAATTGAAACGTAATGCTATCACCTATCCACCATCTATGGACGCGTGTTTCGATGTTATACATCTCGTCAGCGTAGCTTTGTGGAAGGTAATGGCATTTCAATATTTTAAATCGTATATATACGTTTCAATTAATTAATTAACCTATGGCGGTTTAAGTCAGTAGTTGGGGCTACTGTCGCGTCAGAATTTGTAGCAAGAAAATCTTCATGCTTTTGTTGAAATAAGTTTACATCCGATTAAAATTGATGTGTAGGTAGCAATGTGTTGAAGACGAAATATAGGACCGATTTTCGTCCACGAAACTAGTAATACTGAAAGATACATACAAATAATTTTGAACCTAAATCAAGTTACTCGAAAGAAGATGTTGCATGAACATTTTGAGCAAGGCAGGGCCACTGCACATACCGCCTTTATACTCACATATTTAGAGGATTTCTTTCCCACCAGATTACCTTATCTCACTCTGTTAGATTTTTATTTATTTTATTTATCACTGAAAAATAAAATATTTCGTAATAAGCTCTATAATATTGAAGAATTACAAGCAGCGATTCAAAATGAATTAGCAAATATAAATATCGAGGCGCTACAGTGCTTGCATAATCCAGATGTGTTAAATCTTCGCGACTACTATTATCCTTTTCCAACACGTATTTATTACTGAACGTTCTATCGTCCCAAACTTATCTTACTACTGCCAGTTTATTTCTAATACGTTGGATAATAGGGGTCAAGTAGATGTCATTTACACGGATTTCTCCAAAGCCTTTGATCGCTTCGATCACAGTATTACTCCTATTAAATTAAAACGCTTTAGGTTCAGCGATGATTTGGTGGAATTTTCCACATCGTGCCTGCTTAATCGAAAATAATACGTTTTTTATAATTGTTGTGCTTCGGTTACTTATGTGGCAACGTTTGGAGTACCCCAAGTTTCAAATCGGGGACCCCTCATCTTCAATATCTTCATCAATAACATCGTCGACGTAATTACATCCGAGAAGCTTCTATTTGCAGATGACCTTAAGATGCCTAATGTAAAACTTACAACCTCAGTTTAAATACAAATAAATATAGGGTTATATTTTTTAGTCGTCAATGTAATTCGTTTTTAAATATAACCTAAATATTGATTTGTTGTTGCGATGTGAGGATTAACCTGGGCAAATATGCGGTAACAGCCAGAGGCGTGGTGAGCGCATAAAAGTTTACACATAAAATAGAAGGTAAGAAATAAATTATAAAACGTGCTGAAACACTTACCGTTTTAAAAGTCTTCAGTGAAATCACAACCTGGGTAACATCTGTTAAATATTTGAATCATTGGATATGTTTCCACAGCTGTTTCAGTCAAGTGAGTACGACGTACGGAATAAATGTTTTTTAATGCCGAAAACGACCGTTTGACATCTAGCGATGTTATATTTGCATATTTCAAACAATCTTTGAAACAACTTAATGCATCTTCACACGCACCTTCACAAATTTGTCTTAATACAAGAAAATCGGAGTCTTTCTCTAAAACACTTTCAAATTTTTGTATTACATACCAATTTGTTTCGCCTTCTACAGCGCATAACTGTGCGTGAACATCATTCACAATTTGAACAAAATCCACTAGCGACATCGAAACATTTTGTAATTTTTCTATTCCCTCCGCTAGTCCGAAGTAATTGTTGTGAATAGTTTATAAATCTCTTTTAACCTGACTATCTTGAAATATTTCCTGGCTTTTCTTGATTGCTGCAGCTTCTGTCGGATTGAATTTTAAAACTACCTTCTTTACTTGATCAAAATATTTGTTGTAGTAAAACGCAGCCTGCAACCATTCCATTGTACGTACCATTACATTAACCACAGAATGTTTTTGACGATCTGTTGTTTCGTCCACACATAACCACAGTTTTTTATCTTTCAATTCCGTTTTCATTCTTTTTTCTATATGTTCACGAGCAAATGGCACTACATTTCGTATCGATGTCCGACTAAGTAATTTACAGTCCGCATATTTATTCCAGAAGGAGACAGATGCTTCTTTGTCTAGTAAACGAAACGATAGATTACATAAAATGAGAGTAACACATAAATCAAATGTGAATTTTTCTTGGTCTCGTATGCCACTTTTTGCAGAAGAATGCTGTTTGCTTTCGATGTTACGTTGACAATGGCTTCTGGACCAACACATTAAAGGGATTTTACAAACTAGACATTGAATTTTAGCGCCATCAAAAATTAAGTCCGGCATGTCCACTATAAAGTTTTTAACTATGCCTGCCATTGGTCGTTCTTGCGACGTACCTAACTGCGACATTTTTAAAACAAACATAAGCGTACAATTACGAAATAAGTTACGACAGCCTACATATACACAGAACTACTCGCATACAGCATCGATATAGTACTGACGCTGTGAACGCGTGAAATAAATAATCGCCCACTTCGCACCACATATCTACTACACTGACTGTTACCGCTTTTTGCCCAAATTAGTGAGGATGTTAAAGATTTGGGAATTCCTTTTGATACGAAGCTTAGTTTTGTACAACACGTGGATGCTATAATAAAATTAGCTATGACTTCACTAGGCTTCATCATCCATAACTGCAAGTTTGTACATTTAAACAAATGGAATATGTTGTTATTAAAAAATGTGCTTTTACTCAACTAAACCTTTGTTGAATTAAATAAATAATTTGAAAGATATATATTTGTTTGATTCAAGAACTTTTATTTCTCTATGCAGGAATTGGAATTTCAAATGGCGAAAAAGGAATTTGATAAATATGTTCTGCGCAAAAGGTTACGTACAATATTTAATAAAAATTGTGAAAATATAACTAAATAAAGGTTCCAAAGTCAACTTAATGTTTTTAAAATATATAGAAAAAGCTCATACTTAATATTTCAAAGTCTACTGAGTATTTTGAATTTGTTACCTCAATACCAAGAGTCTCGTTACAAACCGGAACAGTTAAAAGTGCATTAGATACGTCTTAGCATACTTGTAACTATATTTAATTAAACTTGGACGATTATTTCATTTCTAGTACACATACTTCATTTAACGAACGTTATATTTACATTCGCCATTGTCGTAAATTGCAATTGCTTGAAGGACAGTGCTTTTTTAATATAACGATGACAGCTTTACTTTGCCTCGCGCAGTAAAACTCAAGAATGCGGTATTACAAGGGAGAAATTAAACGTTGTCTCTCTCGCAGAGGCAATAATATTAGTTATTAGAATGACACACGTAGTGTGTAATATACGCGGAAATTCGCTATTTAACTTTATTTAAGTGCTTAAATTATTTGACGTGCTTGAAACTAATTGATAATTTGTTTTGTACGAAAGGGGAAAGACCTCTCGTACTGTTTTCTTTTTTATTCTAAGATAAATTAGTGTAAGTGGCGTCTATAAAGATTTCTATTGTGGGTGGAGAATATAAAAAAAATTACAACCATACCGTGTACGTATGAGATGCACTACAAACTTTGGTAAACTGCATTTAAGATTGCAGTAGAAGAGAAAATGGGAATCAAAAATTGATAACAATTTCAGCTATGGAGGGGCTGATAGCCCCTCCCATAACACAATCGGAAATTTGAGAATAAAATGTATTATTAAAAGTGAAGTAAGTAGAATCAAAAAGAAAATGCAGATTTTCCATAAACAGAGGCTGCAATCATATGAAACTTATTGGAAATAATGGTCTTTCAAGGGATATTGGTAAAGAAATATAATCTTTCTCGACATAATCTCCTTGTAGCTCTATACACTTAGTCCAGCCGTATTTCAACTTTTTTAAGCCATCTAAATAATATAATTTTGTCTAACTCTGCAAAATAGGCCTGTGTTGCGGCAATGGCCTCTTCATTTGACGTGCACCGCTTTCCGCCAAGCCATTTTTTCAAGTTTGGAAAAAGAAAGAAGTCACATGGGGCCAAATATGACGAATATGGTGGATGGGGCGCCAATTCGTATCGTAACTGCATTGGTTTTGCTGTCGTAATTGCCTATGATGGTAGAGAATTTGCCCTCTGGTGGGGCCTTTTTCTCTTTGGTTCAGCGTCGAATCGATTCAATAAATCAGCATAGCACTGTCCTGTGATTGTCCTTCCCTTCTCTAAGTAATCAATTAAGATGCCTTGCAAATCCCAAAAAATCGTCAATGCTTTTTACATCAATGCCACAGAAATGAAATTTTACTGAATTTATTTTGCTTACCGTGGAAGCCATATTTACAGGAAATAGAATGAACAATTGAAATTCGTTGGCGCTGTTAAAATAGCCATATCCTGTTAAAATCGCCTTATGATTACTAAAACAAACATTTTTTTCTTTACAGTTTACTTACAGGTAGGTAACTGATACGAAACATGGCTGAATCTAAGAAGAAATGTCGACAGTACAGAGTTGATTATTTTAAATTTGGTTTTCTTCCATCAAAGGCAGACAAACGATTGCCCATATGCACTTTTTGAATCAGTTTTAGAGTTTCTGGAAAGTAAAGATCCAGATTTAAAGGAAAACCTGATCAAATTGAAAGCAGACATCGCGTATTTGACAGATTTGTTCAAAAAATGTAATGAGATTAACTTGCAGTTACAAGGGGACAGCCTAAATTTAATAAAAACAAAGGGTGTAATTTCGGCTTTTCTTGGGAAATTTAAATTTATGAAGCAAAATATTAGTCGGCGCGAATTCTCCCAGTTTCCAAACTTGTCACAGGCAGAATGTCTTGATGAGGATATTCAGACATACGTTCAACATTTAAATGCCGTGCATGATGACTTCAAAAATAGATTTGAAGATATTCTGACGATGGAAATACCACCATGGATCATAAATCCATTTGATGAAACGGAAGTGGCGAATGTGGTATTACAAGAGGAGCTACTCGAGCTTAGCACCAATGAGGAGCTGAAGGTGAAATTTAAAAAAGGCTATCAAACATTTTGGCTGCAGGCAGAAATACCCGAAAAATATCCTGGGCTGTGGGAAATTGCGAGAAAACTTTTGATAGGGTTTCCCTCGTCATACCTTGTCGAAAAAAGTTTTAGTGTCGTTACAAACCTATTAACAAAAAAAAGGAGCAGATTGAACATCATAGAACGAAGAGATTTGCGGTTATTCCTCACAAAACTGAAGCCTAATATTGATAATTTGCTGTCAACCCATCAAGTACATCCCTCCCATTAAAATTATTTTTTTTTAATTGTTGATTTGCATTGTTGAAGTTACGTTACGTTATTCAAGTTTAATTTTGATTCTATTAAGTCTGTAATCATATTATTTCAATAAATAGAACACAAGAAAATATACTATTTTTCTTTTTATTTTTACCACTCCGAATTTAGGGTTGCAACTCAGCCGCGACGCAAATTTCCATCGTTAGATCTAATTTTCACATTTTTTTACGAGTTTTGGGAATATGGTAGAAATGTAGCAGCAGGGGGTCTACCGAAACCAGTAAAATTTTGAAAGTGGTCTACGAGAAAAAAAAGTTTGGGAACCTCTGGTCTAAAACGTTATTATTGAAAAAGTTATTTGATGTTAAGGCGATAAATTTTGTGAAACAAATAGACAGGCAGTTTAAATTGATTCAATCCCGTTCATTTATTACCTTTGGAACGAGGAACAAATTGTTTTCATAGACACACTATTGTTTAGTGATAGTAATTTTCACATTTATGATGTCTTGGCTTGTACGTACATACACTACCGCCCATAATTATTTCCTCACCCAAAGAAATACGCATAAATAAACGAAGTGCTAACTAAAAAAGAAATTGTAGTTTTGCATTTAATATAATACTTTTAAAACAAAGAAATTGATTATCCTTATTCAATTATAAAATTCATTTGACTATTAATAATTGCGGCACCCTCTCTATCAATTTTGTCAGAGCCTGAGGATTTATTTTCACCTGCCTATCGAGTTTTCGCCTATTCCGTTTACTCGTCATCATTATTCGACGATCTTCCGTTGGTGTTGTCACTTTCCGTCGTCCTGCTCGCTTTCTATTTAATGTGCCAGCCTCTTGATATTTTTTAACGTTATAGTCAACAGTTCGGCGACTTAATTTCAATTTTTCTTGCCATATCTCTGTTACTTCGGTCAAGATTATGTAAAGCAACAATCATTGTGCGGATTTCTAAAGGCAACTCTCTTATTTTCGGCATTTTAATATTAATTTTAGATTATTTTATTAACGATATTTACCGTTTAAAACAATAATAACTACTAAATCTAAATTCATAATTCTAGTTAGGGTAAATAGGGAATTGTCATCTTTACCTACACTATATTAATTTTTTATTAGTGAAGGGTAATTGTATTACATTTCGGGTCTATCTGGACCCCTAATTATCGGATTAAGGAGATTCAATCGATAACTAAATATCAGAGGAGTCTTTTGCCGAATTATTTAATCTGATATCTTTCTTTTACTTGTACGTAAATAATTATAGCCCCTAAATAACAAAAAACAAATAATTTTCTAAAATCCAAGCAAAAATGTAGGTGGGCAAATAATTAGACTAGCTCTAGGATATTTTTGAAAAAATAGCTTATTAATGATCTGTCATATAAAACATAAACATAATAGTCAGAAGATATTTCTAAATTACTTCCGAACAAATTCCTCCAATTCAAACCCAAAGATATTGGAAAATAATTGTCATAATTAATTTGAATCCGTATTTGTGGGGATTTCTTAGAAGATTTAAGTGTAATCGTTCTACTTACAGTATAATTCACAAAGATGCCACAAAATTTAGGGAATTGTGAATAATGTAAATATAACATATAAATATTTCAATAAGAAAAGCTAATGTTCTGTATAGCGGCAAAAAAATATTGTTATCATCAGATGTGGTCGGGAGAATCATTTTATAAATATTAATTTCTTAGATTTGCTTTTAAGCATTTGCATTGATAATATTACTCGACAATAATAAACACATTTCCTAAATATTCTACATAACTTGTTAAAAAGATTCTCGAATATTTTTTGCGTGAATTAACAAAAAACGTACTTCTATATTTTCTTACTACTCAATATTTGAACAATTTCGATTTATTTTGGTTGATTTAATCTAAAAACTTTTGAAAAATTAATAGGTTACAAATCTTATCTTGGCGCAATTTTTAAAATTAAAAGATAAACAATGCGAAGAGTACTTAAAAAAAGTAAAACTTATTACGTGAAAACCGCGCTCCGTATAGAATATAATCAAAAACTATAAACAAACCATCAAACTTACCTCCAACAATATAAATACAAGCTTAGATATTAATATAAGCGGTAGCGAAACGTAGTACAATAAATTACCACCAACTAATAATAATCTTCCAAGTAGTACGCGACGCACGTATGCGATATACCGAAACAACTGCGCGTATAGGACCAATTCTACCAACCGCTACGATGAGACTGGTTGTGTGAATGGAAGTGGGAATATACGCGTGTTGAAAGAGTCTACTGCGCGTAAAACTAGAATCGGTAATAGTATTAGCAATAGTATTCTATCGGAGTGTTCAGTGTTAGTGTTTTACATCAGGGGACAAACTGTATTACAGTCTAAAATTATGTATTTCTTCTTGATTTGGATTACTCTTTTTTGGTATACGATACGCGCGAAAGGTGTCTATGGTATAATAATGACGCCCGTAGGGAAAACGGGAAAACCCTATTGCGTTTAATTGTTTATTTGCAAACAGCTATTACTAATTCACTTAGTCAAAAAAGAATGTTTGGATTTGATGATGATTTAAATTAACATGCGGTTACTTGTAAGTACTTCTATAGTTTGAAACAGTTAAACACAATGATATTATATTCTAATCCTGTAAACATATCTGTTATGGTTTGCTTGCAATACATAGCCAATTATATCCTGATATTTAAATATATTGCGTAGAAATGAAGGTAATCTGATTTTTATTATGGTTTTGTGGTTTTGAATTTTTGGCAAAATTAAATTCATTGGAACAATAATGAAATAATCATCTGTAAAATCGTTAGTGTTTAAGCTTAAGTGAACTTGAACCGATACGGATGGAACTTGTTCCTTTTTAATTCCCTCCCTGCGCTGGGTTAATATGATAAGTATAACTGCGAGTCTCAACCAGATCTGTTGTGTATACATGTACGCCGCCGTAAATACTATTTCGTAGTTCTACGTTTGTTTTAAAAATGCTGCCTACGTCGCGAAAACGACCAATGTTGGACAAAGTTACAGAATTTATAGCAGAAATGCCTGACCTAAATTATGATGGCGTTAAAATTCAATGTGTAGTTTGTAATATCCCTTTAATGTGTTGGTCCAAAAGGGATTGTCTACGTCACGTAAATAGCAAACAGCATTCTTCAAAAAAAATTTGCACACGACACTATGACAAATTTAAATTTAATTTATGTGTTACCTTTATTGCATGTAATCTACCGTTTAATTTACTAGACAAGGAAACATATGTCTTCTTTTTGAATAAATATTCGGACTGCAAATTACACAAGTCGGGCATCGTTACAAAGAATTGTGACATCTGCTCGTGAACATGTTGAAAAAAGAATTAAATCGGAGTTGAAAGATAAAAAACTGTGGTTATGTGTGGACGAAACAACAGATCGCAAAAAACATTATGTGGTTAATGTAATGGTACGTACAATGGAACCACACCAATCGTCACCTTCAATTCTATTAGCTTCCAGACGAGTACAACAATGTACTGCCGAAGTAATTTCAAAGTTAGTGTTAAATACATTGGAAAAGTTTGAACTTTCAACAAACCAACTGTTGATGTTTATGAGTGATGGTGCCGCAAACATGCTTTCTGTAGGCCGGTCTCTTAAAAAACATTGCGCTAACTTGTTACACATTACGTGTAAAATTCATGCTCTCAGTCAGGTGGCAGATAGTATTAGAAAATGTTATCCTGAGGTAGACGCTTTAATAGCGCATGCAAAAGCAGTGTTTGTCAAATCCCCAAACCGTATTCATAAATTTCACAGACTGTGCCTCCGTATGCCTGAGCTACCAGAACCTATTCTTACACGTTGGGGAACATGGTTACAGGCCGCGTTTTATTATCATAAATATTTTGAGAATATTAAGAACGTGGTTTTACAATTCGACCCAAAGGAAGCTGCGGCTATCAAGGAAAGGCAGTCGAAATTTCAAGATAGTCAGGTTAAAACGGATTTAAAACCTATTCAGAACAATTACTTCGGACTAGTGAAGACAATAGAAAAATTACAAAATCCTTCGGTGTCGCTAGTGGAATCTCTGCAAATAGTACAACATGTTCACGCACAGCTATGCGCGGTAGAAGACGCAAAAAATGTTTGTGTTCTAGAAAGGTTTGAAAGTGTTTTAGAGAAAGATTCTGATTTTGGCAGATTAAGACAAATTTGTGAAGGTGCATCAACAGAACCGTTAAGTTATTTGAAAGATTATTTTAATTACACAAATATAACGTCACTAGATGTAGAACGTTCGTTTTCTGCATATAAGCACACTTTTTCCTCACGCCGAAACAACTGTGGAAACATATTTAATGTCTAACAGACATTATTCACTTTGTGATTTCACGGAAGACTCTTAAGACGGCAAGTGTTTGAGCACGTATTATATTTTATTTCTGACCATTTATTTTATGTAAACTTTTATGCGCCCGCCACTGGCTGTTGGCGCAAATTGAGCAACTCTAAATTTATCAGTTACCGCTATAGAGAGTAACACGCATTTGTCCCGCTCTCAAGGAGATACACCTTTTTCGGGTTTCTAGTTCGAATATTGCTTTGGTTTTTCCGCAATTACTTAGTTTTACTAACGTTCATCGTATTGTTAAAAACTAACGAAGAAAAGAATGATGAAGCAGTGTTTAATATTTTGATAGATACAATGCAACTTAGCATAAAAAATGAAGATATCAGTATTTGTCATAGAATTGGCAAACAAAATTGTTCAAACCGTAAAATTAACGAATATGAGAATTCGCCATCAGGATACTATTACAAATCGGAGATTTCAGCGGGGTTCAGACATCTATGTAACTTAACACCTTACGAGTGGCAGACATGGCCGTGATACATTTGGAAAATATAATAACGTCCGGGTATTAAATGGAAGAATACACGTGAAAACGATCGACCGTGATAAGAAATCCTGCAGATATGCGTTGGTGACCATGGAAAACTCCGATAAAATAAAAGACTCTGGAATGGTAAAGATTAAGTAATTATGCATTCTTTACTTTTCTTTGTTTTCTATATACCAAGAATTGCTCTTTACTTCAGTATTATGTTATGAATGGGAGAGAAATTTTTCTTGATGAGTGGAATTTTAAATGTATTGTATTCCTTAAATAGAACTGGGTGGTTATTTTACCACTTTACGATTAAATATTTATTGTTATTACTACTCGGAAAAAAATCACTTGATAGATACTACTTTATTGTGGCAGTCATTAACACAATTATGTAATCCGACCCCACATTTTTGTTAATTATTACATGTTGTTATTATAGATAATAATTCAAAGTTATGGTCAAGTTTCTAGTGTATTGTTTCACATAAATGTATCATTTCTTCCAACAATCCTTGTGTCGAGACGTGCAAGACAAGATTTTGGCAATTTTTTACATAAAACTTCCTATTTTTTTTTTTTAACAAAATGAGTGAGTTTATAAATAAATCATCACATATCCGTACAGACGATTTTATTATCGAAGCCTATCTAAATGCATTAACCAAATGTTTCCTGCCTTAGGATTAGACCCAGATAGTATTGGTTATTCATCAATAGATGTCGCAATGAAAACTTAATTTTTTTTCTAATAAATCGTCTGGTTTTATATAGTCAAATAATTTTCACCGGGTTATTTCTGAATAAAGTCTTCCGTAGTTTATCTTCTTACTCTAAATTTGTCGAATGTTTGGAGGAATGGTATCACATACTTGCGAAATAGCACAGGTGTTTGGTAACATTCCCGTGGCTGACCTAAAAATTGGGAAGCTGTTGGAGGTACGAAAATATAAGAATAGTTATTGTTACTGCGTCTTACTTGTTCTTTCAAACATTATAATTATAAGGACACCGCATACATATTGTGCATATCATGCAATACAATTTTTAAAACAATATTGTAGCATTTTTTTACAACGTGTGTAACTAAAACTTGTACACTATTGTAGCAACCTTTGTAACACATCATTGACTAAATTTTTCCAATAATAATAATATATTTAATAGAAATCCAATCCGTTAACCACAATCGCGTAGTAGGAATTTGCGCAAGTTGTAGCCAGTCGTATATTCTCAAACAAACTGTAGCAAATTGTTCTAGAATTATTTGATTCGTTATAACATTTTTTCCGTGTACTTATCAGCATATAAGAAATTACTTTTGCGTCCTAATACTCAAATCTAGGCGCGAAATCGCTATGGTGAACGTTTTATTTAAAATTTGTAATAATTACGATATGATCGCTTGTTGTCTCTATTTAGAGCACATATTCCTTACTGTAGTACCAGGCCTCTACCTACAAAGCACATAACTTTAAATACTTTATCTCCAGTTAATAAAGTATCTAAACTATATAATACCTATTTTCAATCTGTAGAGATATATGGTGTGTCTAAGCAAGTTTTTACGAAATCGCCCAAGTCCACTATTCCTTTTCAAAGTAACTGATGTTGCTGTATTGTTTCCTGTCCCCTGGCATTTTGAATTTAAATTAATAAATTAGTAGTGTTTTGCATTTTAAGTTTTCGTTGTTATCTGCGGCAATTGCATTGTATTTGTTGTTTTATGTACACGCAGAGAAACATTTACTTGTATCAAGACTGTCTGCCTCAATTCAAGACACTTACTGCTTCAATTATTTATCTACAATACAATTACTGTTTTATATCAAAAGAAATATTTTCTTAGCGCTTTTTTCTCCGCTTAAGAGAAGTATATACTTATAATGAAATAACTGTATTTCTTTGCTTGCGACATTTATTAACTTGATTCAAGAAAATCTTGCAGAAACTTTGAAGAAAGCGATTCTTAGTATAAGTAGATGGCCGTTATAACACAAAACAATATTTTCTTAAGGATAGTAAATACTTTTCTTAATTCAAGAAAGCGTTGAGGTATTGTTCATGCATCAACAGTTTCATTTTCTTAAAATAAAGCATTTATTTACTTAGAATTCTTGAAATGCTTATTATTTATATCCACATCATTAATTGCACTTACCTTATTTAAAATAGTACGACTGATTTTAAAGAGGCTAAGGTAGGTTATCTACAGAATAATGTTCAAGCAAAAGTGGACTTAATGTAGAAGTACGAATGAATAAGTGCCTAGAAACAATAACCAAGATAATGGTGATATATAGCCCATGGTATTGATTGGAATCACTCCCGGAAACAATGTGCAACATTGCTGTTCATCTCTCAGTTTGTGTCACTAATCTACAAAAACAGTACTGAAATATTTCCTGGCGCCACCTAGGAAGTAGCGTCAGAAACTGGAATACAGATGCCATACTTACCCATACAATGATATAACCTTTAACGTACAACGTTTCATTAACATTTTGAAAAGATACCGGTTAACGTAATATGAATACTTTCTTAATTTAAAACTAAACGATTTACTTGGAAGAAACATTTCTCTGTCTTGGACTTTTTTGATTTTCTAACCCCCAAAAAATATTTATTTAATACAAATAATATACATATTATACATTTTCATAATCTTGAAATAAACATATTTTCTTGAATAGAGACTGATTTTTGTAGAAAAATCTAATTTATTGATGCAAGAAACCATGTCTCTGCGTGTATACAAACATTAATATTAGGAGTTTCTATTAAGTAAATGAATAAACAAAATACTTTAACGAAAATTTATTTTTTAATGTTAAATAGTTTGTACGTATTCGTTTGACCTTCGCTAACCGATGTGCAAATTCCTTTTTTGATTTATTATCCTGAAGATAAGCTGCATTGCTTCATTTTTGTGACATGCAGATAGAAAGAATGTCACAAAAGCATTGTGTTTCGCGTGTAACCTCATTTTAAATGGAAATTGCGAATATTGTACGATTAGAGATAAATATTCAAGTAGGAGTTGAATATTAAATTATACCTTGTAATTACCTACTCAAGGGATATCCCTGTCGAAGCTTTGGAATAGTTATTTTCCTTCGGGCCGCCTTGAGAAATTGGGTTACTGTGTTACAAATTCATCATAAATTAATATGCGGTTCTCTGAAGTATAAATACTTACATGTTTGGTATACTTGTTACAATACCTGTTTATCTATTCAAATAAAGGGCAAGGGCAAGAGATGTTATTTTTGTTTTGTTTTGTAGAGTTTGATTTGCTAAATACACTCTGCACTTTTAGCTGTCGACGACATCTCTAACTCTATCTAAGCTATCCTGGTTTCAATTCTCCGATTACCGGAACTGTGAGAGGAACAAACTTACAAATGATCGAATTTTCTCACCAGCTAAAATGGAGAATCGGTATAGTAGATCAAATATTCAATATTACATTAGACAAAAAGCTGACGTGGGACTACCATACCACTAATTTACGGAAAAAAGTTATCACGGCAACACTAGTCTGCCGCAGTCTGTTCGGCAAAAACTGATGTCTTAAGCTTCAAATAATCTTTTGGTCATATGCAGCAATAATTAGATCCATGATCACCTATGACTCATTGGTTTGGTGGCCAAAAACCAACTCAGAAGATTGTGCAATAGCAGCTTCAACAAATCTAGAGACTCACATGTTCCCCCACGCGATGCGTATACCTGTCCCACTAAAGTTTTGCTGAGAATAACGCCATTTCACATTTATCGTCAGAAGCAGGCTATATAACAAGCGCCTTTACTCTTCAAAGAACAAAAGGATTAAGGCTGGGTGATCTTAGAAGTCATTTGAAAATCCCGGAGGATTCCAACATAAAATATTTGATACACATTGTCAGTAGCAGTACGTTAGATATAACACAATGTAAAGTGTGTGTTTTGTAGTAACGTGTATAATAAACGTTAAGTAGTAACTTGCATTGTTGTTATTAATAAACAATAACAATAACCAAACACATTACAAAAGACATGATGCCGATGTAATACAATTTTGTATAACCTTATAAGATACTCATTAAAAACCGTATTGAGTGGCCAACCGGCGAATGTTAACATAGCAGAGGAACTTTGGCATATTACGAGAACAGAAAGTGTTGGAAGAGGTACAGGCATTAGTGGATTTAACTACCGTCTAAAAGTGCCTACGGTGCTTCAAACTAATATATTTCAAGTTGATATTTTTGCTTTATATATGAGCGACAAAAAAAACTTTGAGAAAGGGATACGAGGCGCTGCTACACGCAGAGAAATGGTTTCTTGCATCAAGAAAATAAGCCACCATTCAAGAAAATATTTTTATTTCGAGACAATAAAAATGTATAAGAAAATAATTTTCTTTAAATTTTATTTGGATTAAATAAATATTTTTTTAGAAAATTTAAAACAGAAAAATGTTTTTAAGTTAAGAAAATATCTATTAAAGGTAGGAATGAAAAAATGGTGCAGATCTCACAAAGTTCTATTAGGAAATTAGGCGACCAGTTTCGTGTTCCAAAAACACATTATCAGGCCAGTTACAAGAATACCCAATAAGAGAAATTACAAAAATGGAAAGAAAACCTAAAGTTAATAATTAAAATTAAGAACAAGTGAATGAATTAATGAAAAAATTTTTTTTTATGTTTCAGTATAATTATTTCCTTAATCATGTACAGTAGAACCTCGGTTATCCGGATCGCGATTAACCGAACTCCGTTTTAACCGTAACAGTACTAAACAAATTTTCCGTTTTAATCGAAGCAATAAAAAATCTCCGCGTTATCCGAAATAGGGCGTATTATTCTCTTAGAAAACCAAAATATTTTTTAAATTAATACCGGACTTCCCCGACATTAGATTGTTTACATGTATTGTACAATAAGGTATTTCCCCTGATATAGATCGCCTATGCACATGATATTCAATGTTATTAGATATGTCCACATTTCAAAAAGTACCTATATATATGTGACTACCAAATCAAACCGTGTTAAAGATTATTGTATTAACGAAAATATGAAACATTTTTATCTATTAAAATTATTTATTTTCCCTATAAGCTACGATACAAAGATTTTCCAAAGACACAGTAGGATCAACATAAAAATGTAGTTCACATTTAAATCCAATACTTTCCAAATACTTCATTCTTCCATAATTTAACAGAGCCTTGCATTTCTTACCAACTATTTCCTTTTCCTGTCTACTTAAACCAATTTGTTTATCTCTGTAAAACAAGATTAATCAAAATGCTTTGCATTTGCTTGTAATGTCCAGTTTTTTATGATACCTTTCATTCAGGCTTTCAAGATTACTTCTGTAAAAGTCTGAATCAAGTTGATTGTTTCTTTCTCTACTGAAACCAGTTCCACATGTTGCCCAACTGACCATACCACGCATGATATTAAAGTCTTTATGATTTAAATGGTTTTCCTATTGTAACATATAAAATTATTTGTAAATGTTAAACAATATATAAAAATATGCTTACATTAAAGAAATCTTTTCCTGTATACGCACTCCATTGACATCTGTGATGGCAACAGAATGCCATGACAAGTCCAAAAACTTTATTGCCCACATCTTGATAGTTCTTTATACAACGAAGTGCCAAGTCTAAAATTTATAATTAAATTAATTGAATAAACTACTAACATTTACAAACAACAGACTTTTTTACCTGTGGCATCCCCACAAAGATGTTTTGTAACTGCAACAATTCCTTTCGCATTCTTTAATGTTTCTACATGACATAAAACTAAATCGCCTATATCTGCTCTTATCCTTTGTACTTTTCCACTTGATTTATCCAATTTATTGTCCATTTTGTGCCTTAAAGAAGCTCTTTCAATTAGGAGTACAACAGAATTGCTTATGCCCTCTAGTGCATTTGCCATCCAAAAGCTTAGCTTTCCTTTTAAATTAATTTAATGAAAAACTGTAATTTTGGCAATTTTTAACAAATTGCCTACCTTTACCAGCTCCAAATTCTATGAAACAAGTATCAGGTTGGAATAAATCATACTCCTTTAAGTAACCTAACAATGACGATGTTTGGTATAAATGTTTTTTTGATTTGTCTCCCAATTCAGGTTTTGCTGCCTCATTTTCAAGTAACGGGTGATGAAGTATTTTTTCGGTTATGTCAATTTTTAAAACATCTAGAAGTTAAAATTGCAATCTAAAAGTTTTGTAAAGTAGTTCAATTTCGATTACCATCATGCAGCTTTAATATTTTCTCTATAACAGTTTTAATTTCCTCTACTTTATAACTATCTAATGATTGAGAATTTAATTTACATCCTTCACTTGTTTCGGGTATCGTTTCCCCGCAATTTATACCCCGAACAATGTATGGCACACTATCCTTTTGTCGTGCATTGCAGATTTTCAAGTGTTTTGAAAGTTTATGTGCGTAACAAGTGCTAAAATTTTAAAATGTTAATTTAGAATATTTTAAGTACGTGGAATAGTAGCTTAACTGTTTACGATCTAAAGGGCACACTACTCTTAAATTCTTCTTTGATTCGTCACCTGAAATGTTATCACAATTCGGCATGTGTTCACCACAATATTCTTCCCCAGTTTTTACAGTCATTTTACAAAATCGCTTTTTGCGAACTACGAAGTGTCTACAGTGTGGAATGTCTTCTTCGGCGAGTTTTAACTTTTTTGAATTTTGTGTTTCCATTATTTTTAAGTGATTTTAGTATTCATTAACAATTTGATCGAAGGTTAGTTATGGTATAGTCGGTATGGTTATGGTCATGTTATGGTTAAATCCACGGGATGGCTACTCTTTGAATTCAACGAGAAAACTATTTTGGCTCCTCTCGTACATATACCGCAAACTGACCTAATCTCTTTCATAATTGGTTTGTAACCAGGGTTTGAAAGTTTGTAACCATAGTAACTGTGGTTGAAAATGTCATTCGCCAAATTCACGCCGCGTTCCTGTTTAGTTTTTGACGTTTGTCTGTATTATGGTTTGTATTTTTCAGTGAATTATAATTGATATCTTCATTTCGTACTCGTTTAGTTCGGTTGCTTGAAGTTTTCGTGCGTTTATTGTTTATGGTGTAGGTGGTTTATTGTTTATGGTATTTGTAAATTATGTTACTTAACAATATGTTTATTTGTAGTACTATCGTCATAGACCCCAATTTAATGGGCCAGTAAGTTTTTTAGTCTTCTACGGAAATTCGCAATGTAATATTTTTGCTTTAACGTCGACAATTATTTTTCTCTATTGAAAAACGCACTACATCGAAGGGCACCTACACACCCTATAAGTACTGTGTCATATCTAGTTTTGAATCCCGCTAATAAATGTATATGTAAATGAAAACTTGTGTTTTGTGCTCTAATATTTGTATTAAGTACAGAATTTGACAAAAATTAAAGAAAATTTAAAATAAGTAGACCGCGTATTCTGCTGGTAGTTTCCGGTATGTCTACGAGAGGCGCCAAAATACGGGACCACGTCCACAGCTAGAGTTGCCTTTGTATCAAGTTATTCTATGACGCTAATCCTTGGCTAATTTATGTCAGTGTTGCCAGCATCTACGTACAAAATGCAATAAGCTTACACTTCGTCTTGTAGGTTTGTACGCAAGAGGATTTTTCTAGTAAATTTACAGCTTACAGAAAATATTATCTTCCGTTATTTAACGCACGAATTAAAAAGAATTGCACTGTTAGAATGGCTTATTTTTAGAATGGACACTAATCGCAGATTGCAATAAATATTTTATGGCTGTCATCACTGCACTAATTGACAAACGAACAAACCTATGTATTCTGCCAACCTTGGGCGTATATGTCCTACCGGAACCAACCGGAACTACCAACGTGAATCATCCGCAAAATTAAAAAAAAACACTCTATACCTCTATAGCTGTAACATAAAGAAATTAAAAATCTTTGTTGCAATTTAAAAATAAGAATCGTTTTACCTTAGCTGAACTTAATCTGCTTCCTCTATCTGATAAAATTTCACCAGTTTTTAAAAATGCCCATTGTAGATCTCAAATTATAGTGTGTCTCATGTAGATATGTAAAGAGATCAACCTAGGGATGGGACATCGGTAGTAAAACATCGACGTTGTTTACCGATGTAAATTTCGAGCACCAATATCGAATTATCGATGGTTTTCTAACATCGATATTTTTTGTGTAACTAGACATATTTCAAATTTCGCAAAGGTAAAAGAACTTATTTGTAACAATAAATATTACTTCATAAATCAAAATAAACTGTTTCTTAAATAATACTGATTCCTAAAAAAGGACTTAATAGGGTATTTATAATTACTAACACGTTTCCTTTACTAACTAAAGAAATAAAATTTGGGAAGCTCCCTTTTAATCTATTTCTTTGCTCTGGGAGCGTTACACTCGCTTTTGAAAATAAACGCTCTGATGGTAACGATGTTGCGACAATGGTTACTTATTGTTATGCTATTTTTGAAAGATGATGAGTGAGTTTTGCCATTTATCTTTCACCAATGCAAAGGGTTTTCTTCAAGCTCCACAACAGGACTTCTTAGATACAAGAAGTTGATCAGTTTCCCCAATCTGTGATAAGTTCTTTTCCATTAGCCGTTGGTGACTTGCCCACAAATTAAATGTATTATATCATTTAGACAGTCTAGACGCATAATTAGACACACAATTTTTTTCTTTTTATTAGTAAATGGCACTATACATAATTAAAATATAAAAACGTAAGTCAATGTTTGTCCTTCGACATCGATATTTGTATCGATGTTAACTGATAAAAATATCGATAAAAAACTATCGCTGTTTTTAAAAAGGTATCGATGCTTTAAAAACATCGATGTACAACGCCCATCCCTAGATCAACCAGGTAATAAGCGATAACACCACTTCATATAGGTTATACTATATCCATTCCAAAGTAATGGTATTTTGTCGTGGTCACGAAAGAAACGTTCCATGAGTGAGGCGGTGTTTCCCATCAGTAGTAATTTTTGTGCAAAAAAATGTAGTGCCATCTAGTACGCAGGTGGTCAAATCTTCTACAATGTTCAAAAATGAAAATTGGTAGGAACTTATTCATCTTACTGGCACCACTGTCTTCTAAAACAACATGAAGTAGTAATTCTATATAATTCCGCACGTTTCTCGTACGGCGCTGTATAACTTTCGGTTATTTAGGTTAGAATATGGTTAGAGTGTAGAATTCGGAGTTCATAAAAATATATAAATGTTTGCTTATTGATATTTTCTAAAAATATTATTTGCAACCTACAATGTAGTGTGCCCTCTTTATAGTTAAATTGACTAAGTACAAGGAAGATTAGTAATATACAAATAAGAGTACAAGTTAATAGTAGACAATAATGGCTTTACTCAAGGGAAAACAATCAGAGAGACCTTCTGATGCAATTACGTTAAGTAGAGAGGATGCAATAGTATATCAATTAAAAGTAATGCATGGTTGGAAGGATAAAAGCGATACGTAAGTGCTTGTAGCTCACTTTATTGTAGCACATAAGAAGATTTGTTTTATATTAGCTTTGCATTTCGATATGGAGGTGCTTTTCTTGCATCTCTTAGTGCAGCAGCAGGTATTTACATTAACAACCATTATAGAATGAAGTTTAAGTTACATTATTATGGAAGAATGTCATCGTATTTACCGATAGTTATTTTACCTGCTGCAGTATCATTTTTATTTCATACTCAGGTATAACAATATGTCATTTGTGATTAAAATTAGTCAAGTATTTCTATATATATATATATATTTTAGTTTGTAACAACAGAAGTTATATTACCCGATAAATGTATTGTTTGTGCCGAAACAAGAGCTAGTGCTATTCAAGCAATGGGTGGTTGCGTTCTTCCTGTAATATTAGCACCCACAGCAGCAATTCCAGTATGTATATTTGGGAAATGTAATATATTATTGGGAGTAAAATCTATTCTTTAAGTTAGCCATGCAGTACAATACTTACGATGTGCCATATATTACCAAGGAACCGTTAAAGGTATTCAAATTGGTGCAAAAATTGACAAGACCAATAGGAAACATTTTGATGACCATACTTCTCGGTCAAGCTATTGCAGCTTCAGTTGTTACCTATTTTGAGGCAAAGTCTGTCCTTCAGGTACAACGTAAATTAGCTATGTTGGAAGATGAGTTAGAACATCGTAAAGTATAACGAAAAAAGTTATAAGTTGCTGTAAGCATTGATGTGAAAAGTATTTTGGAGATTTGTTTTGATAGTAATCTGGAAATAACCTAATTTTAATCCTGCAGAGGAGGTTTTTGTAGAAATAGATAAATAAATAAAATAATTCAGTAATTTTGGTAATATTCTTTAAAAAAATAAGTCTAATTGCTGAAGTAGGTATTGAAACAAAAAAAAAAAGAATAATTTCCTGGTTTCAGAACATCGCATGTAGTTAATTGGGTTGATTAAATTTAACATTACATTTTTATAACTAAATGATATACAGCAGCCAGCTTATATCTTGGCGAGTGGTGGGGGGTGTTATGTATACTACCGCACATGCGTATTGTAATCGATACCTACACTCTCGTTGACACACACAGAAAACACGTGCAACCTAATAAATGACTAAACAGTTATTAGTCTTTTATTACTAATAACGGGTGTTTTTTTTGGCTTAGATAGAACTTATGGAAAAGTTAACTGTCAAATGAGCTGTCATACTGCCATAGATAACCCACACTGCGTTCAACTTTTGACATTTATGTTCAGTATACTCTGGCAAGTCATCATGAATTGACTCAGGCTTGATCAACACTCTCAAATTCTTCAAATTTATTTTGAAAATCAGTCATCGATTCGCGCAACTTACAGACAACTCCATGATTTTTATGACCCACATAATCGTCCTTCTGAGCAAGCCAACCGTCGAACTGCGGTTAGATTTCGTACCACACACCCGCTACATGATGCAGTAACACCAACATGTCGAAAGAATGTGCGTACTAAAGAAAACATCGTTGCTGTAAACGAAAGTGTGGAAGAAGATCCTAATTTATCCAATCGTTGTTGGTCACAGTTATTGGGGCTTTATTAGTCAACTACGTAGAAAATTTTGCGTAAAGATCTTGGTCTACATCCGTACAAGATCCAGCTGGTACAGGAATTAAAGCCACAAGACTATCATTTGCGTCGTTCTTTCGTCAATTGGGCTCAAGAGCAGTTGGAAAGTGACCCGTTATCCTAAAATTGTGTTCATCGATGAGGCTCCTTTGGGTTAACGGGTTTATGAATAAACAAAATTGCCGCATGTGTACTGGGACCAATCCACAAGAGACCTTACAAACTCCATTACATCCAGAAAAATGCGCTGTTTTGTGCGGTTTGCACGCCGGTGGCATTATTGGCCTTTATTTCTTAAGAGATGAGGCCAGAGCTCGTGTTATCGTCAATGGAGATTGCTACCGCACCATGATTAATGATTTTTTATTTTAAAATGTGGAGAACGAGATGTGGTTTCAACAGGATGGCGCTACGTGCCATACGGCGACGGCAACTATTGAAATCAAAATTTGAAGTTAATTTCGAGGAATAGACCTGTCAATTGGCCTCCAAGGTCTTGCAATTTGACACCCCTTGTTTTTTTCCTGTGCGACTACGTAAAATCACTGGCTTATGTCAATAAACCAGCAGCAATTGACGCCTTGGAAGTTAACATTGTTCGTGTTTTTCGTGATATACGGCCAACAGTGCTCGAAAGAGTGACACAAAATTGGACGTCCAGAATATTTCGTCAAGAACAGCTACGGTGACCATAAGCCCGAAATTATTTTCTAATGTTAATGCCATGAATAAATCTTGCGAATCATACAAAAAATTTGATTAGATTTTAATTTCTCCTATCATTTTTTATAATTTAAAGTTTTATCGGGCTTAAAAAACACCCATTATAACTACGTAACAGGGGGTGCACTCTGAACGAATGGAAACCTAGCGTTCTCGGTTAGTACAGCTTAGCATGTTAACGAGTCCTTACAGTGGCGTAGCAGAATGAATACAGTTGGCAACAAAGTTCTTCACAGTCAATCGCGTGATATTGAATGTGTACACCCCATTTGACAGTACTTTTAAATGTATCTCTGTTTTATTACCTTTTATTATTAAATCATGTTCGCTAGCATTAGCTGCTACAGAAGATGATTGTATCAGTACTGATAACAGTCGGAAGTTGGATTTGTCCAATTATTTCCAATAGAAGATTAGCTCTCGTTTCTAAAGGAATAAAATGAAACAACACCATTACAAAATTTAATTTGCATGTATTTTTATTATTAAACCTGTAAACCCGACTACATACATTCAAATTTATCCTAACATAGTAATTATAGCTAAAATTTATAGAGAAAAAAAACCGAGAAGTGTCTCAAATATAATTATATTAATGGCTTATTGGAACCACTACGATTTTACTAAATTATCCAGCTTAGGCACGTTTCTTTTTTGTGTTATATCGGTTGTGTTTACAGCATTTTAATTTAGCATTTTTTTTTTCTTATTTTCCTTCTATTGATTGATTTATTATCATAACAACAAAATTCATACTCCTAACGTTTTGTACGAGATAATGTTAGATATGTAAAAAAAATAATAATAAACGAGGCGATGTGATATTATCAAAAATTAGCTGGATCCTATTTATATAATTTTTCGGTTAATATATTTAGAGATAGCCATTGTTTTCCTGAGACAGAGACACCGAGTTTAATTTTATTATTTTACTTATATTTTTTTGTAAATAATTCTTTTAACGGTAATAAAAACGGTCTACAATGAAAATTTAATTGTAGATCAATGTTAATTCTTTTCTAATTTTAACCAAATTTTTGCTTAAGTTGGCATAGAGTTGCTGCTTATATCACCCAATCACAGTCCTAAAATATAGGATGTCTTTCTATAAACAAAAAATTAGTGTTATAGAAACATTTTTGCGGACAAATAGAGCATCCTATATAAGCTAAATAGGAAAATGAAAAGTTGGACGAAATATTTTATAAAGTTATATAATAGGCTTAATTTGTGGATCTCTATGCTAGTTTTAATTTCCTTTTGTAAAAGTGTATCTGCTTCATAAATACAAACAAAAAGAATATAATTTGATTAAGATAACCATGTCATGTTCAATTAATATCTCTAAAATCTAGAGATAGATATAACACATGGATAAAACTAGCTTTGAAAATAGATAATTCATTAAATTCAGTTTTGTACTTCTGTTTAAAATTATACTTATTTAACAATTGATAAATACACAGTAATCATTTAGTGGGATCCAAAGGTTTATTTGTAACACTTAATGGCGGCTGGTACACTGTGGCTACGGGGCCGCATTACAACGCTTCGATTTCCTCGTGTATTTCCGTTGAATATCGTGTACATTGGACTGTACAACGGAAGTACACGAGGAAATCGAAACGTTGTAATTGACCTCCCGTTTACGTTACCATCAGCCGCCACTGAACATAACTAATGAAGGCTTTTCCAGTTGCAGTGTTGCCACACTAAATTTGCAATATTCCTGAACAATCACTGTGTATTTTAGGTTACTGTGTGCACAGAAAAACAAAAAATTATAAATAAATTAAGTAGGATATATACAGAAACTGAGCATAAAGAACCACCATATGTAATGCTTAAACTTACTTTCAATTCCAACAATGCAAACTATAAAAATCTTAACAATTATTGGATGCCATGCACGGACTTAGTAAGTATTAATAGATAACTTTTTCTTAATAAAATTCTAGAAATAATAAGCATGGTTCAGAAAAGCACACCAAATTGAAAATACAGCAAAAACTATGTTGCACATTAAATTAAAAACAAAAGAAACACTTTAAGATTGCCTTTGGTATTGCCTTGATCTATTCTTTCTTTTATAACTGCTACATATTTTTTGCCCATAAAATTAAGTTCATAGAAATGATACAAAGGCATACCAAAGTCAACTTAAGGGTGTTTGTTTTAGTTGAATGAATGAGACACTATACTATAGATTAATCTAAAAAAAAATGATTAGGTACACAGTGTTATCAAAATATGAAAAGAATAAATATTATAAAGAAAATATAATTAATTGCTAGAATATTATAATTAATATTAGATGTTTGGTGTCAAACAAAAACAAAAGTCAGCACGTACCAAACATGCCAATAGTTACAAGGGACGGTAGTGCAGTTTAGCACGGTCCAAATATTACATTATTTTTTTTCCTACTACCGACCTAAAAATTCGAAAAAATCCATATTTTAGGAAAATATTTGAAATTTGCTTATACCTTTCCATAATTATCAAAGCTCTCAATTATGTACTGACACCTATTGTTGTTTGCTATATTAATTAAAAAATCTATCACAAACCAAGCAGAATCGAGGTAAATAACCCGTAAATATTTGACTTGCGTAGCAGGCAGTAGGAAAAAGCTTGTTTGATTAAAATAATTATTGCAAAACGAATTGTTGAATGTTTTTTTTTTTTAATTAGTACCTGTATGTTTGGGACACGCTGTTCTAGTGAAAAAAAAAGATTTTGATAACCTTGTATATAATAAAATATTAACAATAAATTCGGGATATTACAGCAACGAGATCATGGAATCTTTTAATAATCGCGTATTTGTTTAAAACGATACATTTTTTTCCCTAAAATCGTTAATAATGTTGGAGTTTTTTGAGCAGTTTCATCATCTTCCTAATCGTCTTTTGTTTTTCTCCTCATTCACTTTGCGATTGTACGATATTCTACTCAAGATGATAAAATGGCAGTGTTGTTGTAAGTTTTTTTCTCATTTTTAACTTTCGCCATCTTCTAAACGAACGTGACTTTTACACTTTTAGAAATGATCGAGGACGAACAAAAGTTAGCGTAAACTCAATAAAACGCCATAATTGTGAAAATTCCAAAAAGTTAGCTGAATTGGTCGTTTCTTAAACAAGCTCATTATAGTTAGGAAGTCATTAATTCTTTTTTTTTTAATTGCTCTTAAAAATTCTAGTGAAACGTGTCTTAAAATTAGGTGCTTGCATTGGCAAAAAATTTACGATATCCTTGAAAATGCGATCCTACATTTTAAACTAAAACGAGCGAGATTTGAAATTGCAATTTGCTTTTTTTTGGGTTTTTAACAATGTTCTTTCTGTTTTAGATTTTATTGAATTTATGCGAAGTTTTGGTTCACACAGGATATTTTAGAATTTATTCCAATAACCATAGTTGTTATTTTTAGTCTGTTGTAAACAAAATTTTTGCGTTATAGATTTTTTTAAATTTCAAGCAACAACTAGGAAATACCGAAATCTAGAATAAATTCTGGTTGTTTCGTTTCCCATGTTAACGTTTATTTAATCTGAGATGAATTAAAGAAAAAGATTCAATGTTGTTGAGATAAATTCTAGATTATCCTGTATATAAATACAATGTGATGATAAAGTATGGAGCAACAATTCGTAACTGTTGTATTTATCCTTAAAAATAATACTCGAATACGTGATTCTGGCGCAAAAATAATTTTTTTTTTTTGTTCCAGAAAAATTTATTGTCAAGAATTGTAATTTACACTTTTGAAATAAGCGTGTAGTTTAACCAACGCCCATATTTTATCATCACACTGTACAATGTGTCTATTGATCGAGTTCGGAGATTTGTAGGTGTAGAAGAAAAAATCATATAAAAACGTTTGTCTTGGAATACAATTTTCAATACCATATTTGCGACTGTTATACAGGGTACATCAGAAATAACATTTTTAATTATCTCAATTTCGCTTTTTTTTCAATTTTATAAAAATATTTTCAGAACAGTGATTTATTAATATTAAAAGTCCGATAAATATTTTTTCTCATTGTAATTAATTTCGTAACTAATTACTTATAAATTCTCACCTATCCTTATTTTTATTTTCAAGTAAGCTGGCTTTTAATCATTCAGAAATATTAGAATAATACAATACCAAGTAGCCTGTTCTAAATAAATGGAATGTTTTAGTGGCGATATTTCAAATCAGCAGTGGCTGGTGCACTGCGGCAGAGCTGCATGACAACGCTTCGACTCCCTCTTGCATTTCCGTCGCATATCGTGTACATTGTACTATGCAACGGAAATACATGAGGAAATCGAAGCGTTGTAATTAACTTCCCGTCACTACCGGCCACCACTGTTTCAAATTGATGGTTGTGACATAATTTTGTATAATAATGAAATTAGAAAACGCTACGTTAGAACAAAAAATTTATATCGCCTGATGTTATAGTTTAGGACGCGAAATATGGCAGCTGTTAGACAATTTTATGAGATATGGCCTAATGTTTATTTCACAAATAACAGAGCAAAAAAATTGTAATGAAATTCATGAGAACTGGTGGTGTTTTGATTAAAAAAGAAATAAAAAAACAGCGTAATGAATATGATGCTGTGACTTTAATGGCAACGGATTCGGCTAGAAATGTTTCCAAATTGTCGTTAAGAAAAGGAGCATCTCTAATTGACAATGTAAGTAAACCTTTACTACAAACAGCGGCGGAGCTGCAGAACACACAAGGACAACCTTTAGATATCCTCGTGTACGATCTTCTGTCAAGTACAATGTACACGATATGCAACGGAAATACACGAGAGTATTTAGCCTTGTATTTGACCTTCTATTTAGGTCACCATTAACCGCGACTGACTACAAAAAACAAGATTAATATAATTCGTCCTAAATGTAATCATTTTCTGGAAAAACAACTTTGATGT
The DNA here is from genome assembly GCA_029619315.2 of Dynastes maya. Lineage (NCBI taxonomy): Eukaryota > Metazoa > Arthropoda > Insecta > Coleoptera > Scarabaeidae > Dynastes > Dynastes maya. The sequence goes on along the minus strand of JAROYE020000004.1, from coordinate 51,356,145 downwards.
AAACAGAACAATTAGTTCGCAAAACAGTCGATATTGGAGCTTCATATCAAGATAATATTCAAGCAAAATCAACGTTTGGTGTGCTGTTTTTTTATAACGGAATCATTCGATAATATTATTTAGAAAACAATTTAAATCAACACATCTATTTGCATATTTTAAATGCTTTTTTTGATCATTTGCAAGATACACCTTTACCTGATAGAAGGAAGTTGTACTTCCAACAAGATGGCTGTCTCGCTTATTCCATGATAATTGCACGTGATTGGTCAAATCATTAGTTTGGGAACAAATGGCCAAGAAAGCTGATTAGATTGATAAAGATGACCTTAGAAAAAACATCATGTGAAATAGTATGGAATGGATACAAGTCTGAAGAGTTCATAGTAAGAAGAGGAGTTAGGCAAGGCGATCCACAGTCAACGGTACTGTTCAATCAGGTGCTAGAGGCGGTGGTGAGGAACAGCAGGTTAAAGACAAAAGAAACGATATTTAAAAATGAGCACCAGTGTCTAGCGTTTGCAGACGATCTAGTGCTAATAGCAAAAATAAAAAAAGAGCTAAAAAAGATTACAAAAAATCTAGAAGAGGAGGCAATGAAATTTGGCCTAAGAATGAATTGTACAAAAACAAAATACATGATAATGGGGGACACAAAGAATGATACCGAAGAATATAGAAGAAAATGGAAGAGAAGACTGCGAAATAAAAGCAAGAAGTTTGGAAGTCTAAGAACCATAATAAAATCCAAGTATGTGACGAGAAGGGGAAAAATGAGAATTTACAAATCAATGATGAAAGACCCACAGCGACTTACGCATGTAAAACCTGGGTGCTGAACAAGTCAGAAGAAAAGGCAATTGAGAGATGGGAAAGAAAGATGTTGAGAGCTATTTTTGGAGGCAAGCACATAGAGAACAGCTGGGGCAGAAGGACGAATCAAGAACTTAGAGAACTTTATGGGGACTCCAGCATTATAACATACATCAAGACTCAAAGAATTAGATGGTTGGAAGATAGAAAAACTCCCAAATGGAAGAATGCCAAACACGATTTTACATAGAGGTCCAATTGGCGCAAAAAGCAAGAGAAGACCGAGAAAGAGATGGCATGTAGAGGTACAGGAGGATCTCGGAAACATAGGAAACCAGGAATGAAGAGCGAAGGCAGCAGACAGCACAGAATGGAGGCGACTGGCACAGCAATTTAGTGAAGCAAATAAGCAAGCAATGTGATACAGAATGAAATGTAAATTCTATTACGCTCAAGGCCTGTTGAGCAGAGCAAATTAATATTTTGAAATGCAGTTTGTTTGATTAGTACGAAGGGGCCGTGGATTAATAATGGTAAAACTTTTCACGAAACTTATTCATTACAACAAAAAGTATTTTTTTTTTAAATGCGACTTAATCCCTTCATTCACTTGCCCTTTCAATTATGGACTTTTAATTTCGGGGATATCTGAAGCAAAATGTGTACAAAACTAATTTTAATAACTTAGATTTCTTGAAAGATAAAGTAAGTTACTGCAAATATCGCATTACAGCAAATAAGGAACAATTACTGGGAGTTTAGATATCGAGTTGAACCATGCGCTAAACTTGGTGGTGATACGTTTAAATAGAACTTTGTTTATTTTGATATTTTATAATTTATGATTTATTGGAAAAAATCACATGTAGTATTTAGGAACCAAAAATTACAATATCCATTTGTTTATTGCTGTTTGTTTTGACGTAAATTTGCTTTAATCGAAATCTAAGTAATTAAAAATGTTATTTTTGATGTAGCAATCGCCGAAATTGTAGTTTCAAGATAAGCAGACGTTTTTATAAAGAATGTCTTTTTCTTCTAAACCTACAAATAAAAAAAATGTTTCTTCTCTATCCATAGACACATTGTATACTAACAAATAATAAAATTTTTATAGTATAGTATAACTACGAAAAATTTACATGAATAGTAACGTTTAATTCTGATTCACTTTATATACCTTTTAATATGTTCATAAGAATATTACACCTATGTAGATTAGTCAAAATCGTTACAATCAGTATGCGGTATTATCGAAATTAAATGGCTGGAATATTTCTTCATTATTACGTTTAGATATACATACAAATATATTGTATTTTGGTAAAAAAATAAATTTCAATTTCCAATATTTAAAAAAATAACTTCTAATTTTTTTTATTTCTCCCAAAAACCATCGACAATTATATTACTCATGATTGCAACAATCTTCACTTACAGCAAACCATTTGCTATTTTACTAATAGTAAATATTTAATAAAACAAAAGTTTAGTAATGAATAAACGAAATAAAATGAAAGTAGAGAATCTGTATAGTAGAAATAATGATAATAATGTAACAATAAAAAATATAATTGTAACAAATACAATGGTACAGTATCGAAAGTATCCGCAAGTTTTCTTTTCAAAATACTTCCCTTTAACGTATCACTATAGCATTTCGTGAATTACTAACAATTTACATTATACAATAAGTAGCACTCACTTCGAGTTCAAAACGAAAAATGAACCAACGCTTCTTAAAGGACATTTTAAACGCCAAGATTTACCAACTACAGTTGTGTGTATTATGCTTCATCTGGGTTGAATGAAAAAACACACAAGTTGAATGTTGTTTTTCTCATTTCATTGTGTACAAAATAATGCACTTTTTTATAATTTACATACTTGTTTCCCTACGAAGTCAACACTATTAGGTTTTTGATAGTTTTTATTCTTTGTTAAAAATGTTTTGGTTGGTGGTTTTTTAACATTCGTCTTTAGAACTTAATTTTATTTATTGACGATGCACTGCTTTACTTTCATATTCTCTTTTTCTAATTTAGGCATGCAATTATTAAAGAAAATGAAAAAAAAACAATAAAATAAACTCTACATGATAATCTTATCCTAGCAAGGGAAATTTATATATTACAATTAAATTGTCTTGAATGCTAGCAAAATTTGTAGTTAGAATGCAGACAATTTTAAGAAAAGAAAAATGTTACTGTTCCCTAGATTAGTTGCGTCTAAGAATTATAGATTAACCTTTTAAAAGGCATTAGAGAGTTTGCGGTAGTCCATTCTTCCTTATAAAAATTGTCGTTATGATCTATAGCGTAAAATTTTGGTGAAATGTATACCGAATTAAATTACGTTATTTCTAAAAATAACGGACCCAATCAGAATTTAGTTCTTATAACTAGGCATGCGTACAACTAATTCTGTAGAGCTGACTGCCGTTTATCCGTTACATGCAGTGTGAGGTTAGAACACAAAAGATGCAGAATTCGTGACAAAATTTCACAAAAGTGACATTATTTGGCCCCGAATTTCAAGTCGTATAATATTTTCGTTAATGACGACGATGCTGTGCGACAAGTAGGTAGTAACCATTTGGTAATGCATGTTGTTTTCGTTGCACAACATGACTCAGGTTATGTTACGTTATAATCTAAAAAATGGCTGTAAAACGTAACGGGCAATGCTTGCGCTCCCGCAAACTGCCTAATAACTCAACATATTATAAACGTTTTAATAAATTTTCCTACAAACTTTTATCTAATTAAAGAAAAGGTATCTTTGTGGTATTGAAATTATAATGCAGAGTTTTGTTGAGCACAAATACCTTTTGGAATCTTATAGATCCCATGTCATTAAATTAGATATCAGTTTAATCTTTCCCAATTCATTTTGAAGATAGTAGCTATCAAGACAGGTTAAATGTAACATATTTTTTAATTCGATTGTATTCAACATTTAATCTTATTTTCATATTTAAATGCATATAAAATAATCTAGAGATTTGGTCAGCCAAAAAGCTAAACGATGTTGTAGCTTATACAATACACTAAATGTCATGGCAACATGTTAGAGTTTGTATGGGCTATACATGTCTTTCGTCATTGCAAAGATTTGATTTTTGACATATTGATTAAAATAAAATTGTTACCAAATCAAATACGGGAACTACTATTTGCTGTAGAAATTTTCAATCAAATGCCTATATGTAACACGGAGTTATTTATTATACAAATACAGGTTGCGTCTAAACGTCTGTTCAAAATGCCATCACAAATTTATCTTTCGCACCAGAATCTCAAATACTATAAACTTTTGGACTGAAATAAGTTAACTTAAATCGTCTTTTGGTTTAAGGAGCTTGTAATAGCATTTAGTGGAGGTCTTTTAGAAACATCCCGTGTATTTTTAAGGATTACAAAAATTTGTTCTTCTAGTTTAAATTATTAAAAGAAATCTTTCTGGATTTTTCAAATTCCATATTCAGTTGGAAGAGAAAATTAAATGAATTACAATGCTTATAATTTTGGTACTCAAACAATTATTCCATTTTTACCTTTTTGGGAATGTTTGGAATTTCAAAATTAGTTAAGTATTGAATACAGTCAAAAAGGAGGGAAATCTGTTATAAATGCTATAAATAAAAAGGAACTTGAAGCCAGTTTCTCAATCGCTAATCATCTTAAATTTACACACACGCATAACAAAGATATAAACAAACATCTGGGATCGAAACCATGTTGTCATATTGGAGTTTTTTTAATTTTCGAAAGCGAATGCGAACTGATAAACTGACTTTTGCTAGTTAATAGTAAACAAATAAACAAAAAAAAAAAATTCTATCAAAGCAAATTGATCGTCCTTCTTATCATCACTCTGATCTGGTGTGCTGTTGTCAATTAGGCACAATTGTGAGCGCTCTTTTGTTGTTTCTTTTTTTTTTGTTATTGAAAACCTTTGGTGTTTGTGGTAAACGTCCTAAATCGATTTTCCATTGGAAAACTATTATTATTACTATTGTTATTGTTGTAGCTATTATTGTTGTTGTTATTATTGTTGTTATCGTTAGAATTATTAGACGCTAAAGACGTCGATGAGATGACAATCTGTCACTTGCGCTTTCGGAACGGCGGCGACTGATATCCATTCATTTCGGCGCCGTCGAGAGATGGCAGCACGGGAAAGTCGCGCTGGTACGACGAAGGGCCGGCGTACGGATCCCACCAGATCGGTGCCTGCGTCGGTATGGACATGTAAGATGGAGGCTGTATGAAACCGGGATTGCTGTAGGTGGGTAGCGGTAGCGGTTGCTGCACCATTACGAGTGTAGGCGGCTGATAGGGCGGCAAAGTATGTGGGGGAGCAGCGACGGTGCGCCCCCACATTAGCTGCTAGCAGCGCTGACTGTTCCAATGGTTCATATAGTCTTGATAAGTCACTGTAATTTTTTCACTTTGATAGCGAGTCAGTTTTATACTTTTCCGAAGGTCGTTCGATATGGAGGCCTTGTAGCCGCCCTTGCGGAGAAGCGAGTCTATCGTTTGCACTTGATCCCAACCTGCGACATCGGAAAGTACATATGAACTATTGTAACAACAAATGATTTTGCAAGATGTTTGGGGAAAGTACAAGAATGCCATACAAGAACAGTAAAAATTTGCTCGATTGATTATACAACGTGTCCACCTAGTGTGGCCGGAAGACAATTCCTTTCCTGAGCAATTAGTAAAAGTTTTCAAATAAGAAATGTTCGGAGATAGGTTCTACCCTACATAAAAATATAAACGGAACACCCTGTAAATTTTTGTGTTTCTGGATGCATCTCTTCAATTCATGTCACCTTTCTTCAACTTACTTATATTTATATAGTTTAGTTTTTGGGATAAGTGAGAAAATTTGATAATTTTCGCAAAATGCCGCTGCAAAACGCCTGATATTTTAAACGTCTTATAAGTGATGTCTTGTGTTAGTTTATTGAGGGACTGTTTACAATGTTTTACTGGTTTCGACCTAGCAGCCTTCCTTTGCAATGACTTCAGCACAGGTTGCAATTGCAAAATAGTTCTGCCTGAAAAATTGTTGTGTGATTTTCCGGGCTTAAGGATATCTTGGGTCTAGGGCTCAGTCCATAAATACCGGCTCCTGTGCCTTGACTGGATTGCGATCCGTCCGTAAACCAGTTGTCGGGAGCACTGAAGTTATTCCATGCTTTCGGTACTGAAATTTTCAATTTGTCAGTAAAAATAATTTCAGGTGCCATACTGTCCGCGGGTATTTGTAACAAAGGTTCGTCCGGTACCGTCCCCGTAATATAAGTGTGCTCTTGAAGTCTAATATTGGGTTGCCACAAAGGATCGCAGCTGTAGCTTCCGCCTTCACATAATGCTCCAGCGGGGAGAGACCCACTATGGCCTCCAAGGAAGCGATTCCGGTGTTGTTAAATTAAGAAAACCTCATTCTTTCAGTAATAAAATGTTAATTTGTTTCATGCATTGCATTTTTTTTTTAGAAGTTACTCTTTGACAACATGAAAAGGAATTCTAATTTAGGTTCATGTTAAAGCGTATTAAGTGATCTTTTAAACAACGTAATTTGAGGTCTGGCTTCAAAAAAAAAAAAATTAAATCTAACACTGCCAAGTGGTCGACTTCTATGCACGTGGGTATAGAAAAATGTATAAATAATGTAAGTGCATTTTGAATCTACATTTAAAATTTACTTAATGGAATGTTGTACAATACCAATAATATTATGCGATTTGAAAGATAAAAGATTTAAATTTAACTTAATTAATGATAATAAATACAAATAAAATTGGTATTCATAACATCTCCGTCCCTCACTAATAATTCTAGTATTTACTATGAATCACCACTCTTTTTAAGTGTATATAGTACATGAATTTTATGTAATAATGATTTAATTCCGTTAAGAAAAAAATTGCAATTATCAATTATACAGAATGATAAGGTTCAGCTCTAAGTTGGCTATGAAATAAAAACAGTAAATAAACATTTCAATGTGGACTATGATCTTACATTAATTTAACGATTTTTCAATGGTATAAACATAATCTAGAGGTTATACTACAGCTACAAGTATAAAATGAAATACAAGAAAGATGCCATTTCTTAGGTGTCTATAAGAAAAAGAAGAAATTAATTAAATGGCAGGTCTCACAGAGCTACAGTGCTATAATGAAATTAACAAAGAAACTGGACGATAAATATAGTTCGAAAGAGTGTTATAATTATCTTGAAATTTACTCAGTCTATTAATAAACTTATTTACAGGAATTTTAAAATAATATTTGAACAGATGCTTTCAGGAAATGAATTAAACAATAAAGGCAGGTGGTGACCTTCACACACAAAACTGTATTATGGTTGACCTACTTATTCAAATTTTAATTACTTTGAGACAGTACAGCGAAATTTGTAGGTGGCCTCATTTCCACATTTTTCTATACGAAATGAAATTTTACCTTGCTCTGGTGCTACTTCTGGTAAATACGTAGCTGTTCGTTTATTGCCTTTCTCGTTAATAAACTCGATACGTATACCATGCACACCGACTTCCCAGTCTAAGTAATCCGATCCATCCTCGAAATGCCTTAGAATTGACACGGAAACGCTCAACCTAGGGAATTCATCCCTTGTTATGGGGTTAAAACGAGAATCCTTAAATGCACTTGTTATGGCGTATTCTCTAAGGCCTGATTGTAAGTTCATGGCGTTGAATGTTCCGATACATCCTCTCAATCTTTTATCCTTTCCTATCTTCCATGTCACGAACAATGGACTACAAAAGAAAGAGTTAAATGTTTGGTAATAAAAATGGGAATCCTAAACAAAGGATTTTAGACATTTTTGGACTTTTTCTTACTACAAATTTGTTTGTCAATGGTAGTGAGCAAAACTGGAATAGATTTTATGGTGACTAGAGTGTGTTTTCTTTATAAATTTAATCAACTTACTATGCGTCGTTGCTGAATGTAGGTGTTTTTGGCGGATCGAGGTTATATAGGTGACAGTAGAGCACATCAAAACAAAAGAAGCACATTTCGGGCAACGCAACCATGCCGTTTGAGATACCGTTCGACAACATCGACGTACCATTACACGATGGAACGCTGGTCGAATTGTTTAATTTCTGTTTTTTCGTTCCACAACAACCAGCAGCCATCGTATTTTCAAAACACACAGCTGACTGCCGAGCCAGATGGCCACAGAGACATGCGTGGAAACTCTCACTCCTACATATAGAAAAAGCACGACGGCATGCCGCAATAGATGACGTCAAAGGCGATTCATCTCTTTTCTATTTTGAATACGAAATAAATGTATTTTTCCGTATGCAAATGCATGAAATGAACTCTACTACCATAAGCAACATTTTATTATTTAATGTTGGTATTCAGGGCCGGTCCACCTGTCCGTTTAAAAAACTCGCCTTCCGCTCACTTTTAAAATTTTGGGCGCGTGCAACAAGAATGAGCTAACAATTTAGCAGACAGCCGCTAGAGGGAGCTCGTATTAGATCAGCTGATGTATTATATTTTACCGGTTCTTATTTTGAAAATTTGAATTGATGTATTAGATATGGGTTGGTTTTGTGGTTTTGTACTCGTGAATGATAAGTTGATAAGTTCTGTGTAAATAAGCTCTATAAATATTAATTTAAATAAGAAGTATTGTTTAAGATTGTTGTAAAGTAGCGTTCACATAGGGTAGCGCGACGCGGAGCTATACACACGTTAAATTTTAAAATTATTTTCTGTATCTGTTTTCGATTTTCCATATTATGATTACTGCAGAAACTGCTTATAAGCATGCAATGTATCGTTTCTGTGCAATTCATGTATTACAAAAGCAAATGTTAATATCAACAGATAAATTTAGGTTAGACAAGCGTATGGCAAAGCAAATCATTGGTTTCAGTAGTTAAATTCTTGCGCTAACCTACTACAAGGATATTCAATAAAAAAAATTACAATAATGGTAAAAAACTAAAGTCATGAATTAAAATTAGGAGCAAGTGAATGAACTAATGAAAAAGTTTTTTTTTATAGGTTACAGTAAAATTAAATTATTTCTTTAATAATGCGATTAAATAGGGATTATTTTTATGTAGTTTAATAATTAATGAGTAAATATTACCTTAACCGGTATCTTTTGAAAGTGTTGTACATTGTACGTTAAAGGTTATATCGTTGTATAGTATCTGTATTCTGGTTTCGTCGCTATTATCTAGGACCGCATGACTACAACTACTGGAACTAGGTGGCACCAGGAAATATTTCAGTTGCTGTTTTTGAAGATTAGTGACATAAACTGCGAGATGTAAGAGCAATGCGGCCACGTCCAGAGGACTTCTTCAACCTAGGCCGCGCTGCGGCCCCAGACGACCGCGTATGACCTCGAATTATGCCACAGCTTCCCCTACAAATAAAGAGATGACCACACGCATTTGCTTCTTTCCCTTCTTTTCCCCCACATTCAATCATAAGCCGCGCGAAATGAGCCGGCTTTAGCATAAGAGGACAAAAAGGGTTCAAGGTTCTTCAAGCTGACCCTAGTATCGATTGCAGTTCCCAGGCAATGCGGCCAGAAACAAGAAGCTTTAATGCTTTTTTATTCTCATATTGTTTTTGCCGGTAATGATTCCATCAATGCCGAGAGCTATTTATATTAGCATTATCTTGGTTATTGTTTTTAGGCACTTGTTTCATGTGTTCTTCTACATGAAGTTCACTTTTGTTTGAGCATTAATCTGTAGATGACCTCTACCTTAGCCTCTTTAAAATCACAATCAATGTGAATAATTTACTGCATTATATACGGATATGTCATACTGTTTTAAACAAGGTAAGCACAATTAATAATGTGCATATAAATAATATGCATTTCAAGGATTCTTAGTAAAAAATGTTTTATTTTTAAGAAACTGAAATTATTGATTTATGAACAATACCTAAACGCTTTCTGGGATTAAGAAAACTATTTACTATCCGTAAGAAAATATTGTTTTGTGTTATAATGGCCATTTACTTATGCTAAGAATCGCATTCTTCTAATTTCTACCCAGACTTTAACGATTTAACAGTAAATACAAAATCCAGCAATACGTTTTATAGTATTTATTTTTAAGCTATCTCTTTACTGTACTTTGTACCGCTAGGTGGCGCCAGAGAAGGCATTTAAAGCTATATCACTATAGCCACTTTTAAAAGAATGTTAAAGGTTTGGCGATTGTTTTTTGATGTTGTTTGTCTATTTTTTCTTTTGTAGAAATTGATGCAATTATACTAATATTACATATTTCAAATGATTTAAAGGAGATACCAATTTTTAGAAATATGATTTATTGAATATTGACAATATTCGTTCTTTAATTTCAACACTGATAGATAGTTATAGATACATCAAAAAACAATTTCTTTCACAATTTTTATCCAAATTCAGATAGCGGTTCCACATTTGTTTATTTATCTATAATTAGCGCCTGTACCTAGTTCGGGAGCCCAAATTACAAGTGCATTTGCGGTTTGTAGTGGTCGATTGGCTTGCTTCTGCGCTTTCAATTCAATTTTATCCTCGCGTCGCCTTTAGATTGTCATATTGTTATTATGATGCTATTATATTACCTCGAATACGATTGCCTTTTGTTAAAAATTTGCGAAATGAGCCGATGGAGATTTATTCTTCAATTAAAGTGTTTTGAATGGTATTAATAGTAATTGCATAAATTGCGCATTAACCTTCGAATGATATAATTAGTGGTATGTTTCATTACCGATTGGCAAATAAAATGTAACTCTTGTTGCGTTATTAGATTAAAAATTTCCTTGATTTACATGTAATGACTAATTACTATACACCGTGTTCCAAATTACCGGGACACTATTACCAACTCCTCTATTATCCATGCTATAATGAAGGTTAAATAAACAGAGAAATATAATGTTTGTAATGCTGATTAAGATGCAATTTACAAAAACGATAAACAATTACATGACGCACTACGCGGAAAATTGAAATTTTATTTTATTAGAGTAGCCTGTATATTTTTTAAAATTTCAAAAAATACTTTAATTCGTGATAGAATAATTTGAATGGAATAAAACTTTAAAACAAATCATAACTTTATTTCCACACGTTTTCAGCGTGTTCACTATTCATTGAAAAAATGATTGATGTAGGGTAGAAAATTCACAATTTCACAATTTGAAAATAAACTTTTTGTTACACAGCGTGTCCACCTAGTGTGCTGATGGAATTCCTTTCCTGAGCAATTTAGAGATAAAATTTCCAAATAAAAAAATATTCCGAGACAAATGCTGCACAACATAAAATTATATTGAGGTATACAGGATGTTCCGTTTCCGTTGCGCACGGTACAAGTTTGGTTTTTTTAATGGAACACCTGTATATTATTACGATTTTAGACACCTCTCTTCAATTTATGGCAATTTTTATCAATATTCCCTATACTTATCTATCTTACTTTTTGAGGCAATTAACAAAATTTTATATTTTTGCGAAATGTCGCTGATTCTTTTAATGGCCGATATCTTAAACGCCTTGCACGCTAGGGTGGTGATTCAAATTTTATTCGATTGAGTATTTCTTTGAGTTTTTGGCAAGGCATCGAAGATTTTTTTATATCAACCAGATTCTACAAAAAGGTCATCAATATCGTTGCCAAATTTAACTCATTTTAAATGGAAAAGCCTGTATATTTTTACAAAGTATAATGGAGAAGCTCTTCTAGAATCTTTTTTGTAAACATTTTCCTATACCTAAAATGCGTCCTTCTTTATTAAATTGAATATGAAGCTATGTAGATAAGCATTTTGCTTAAAAACGTAGGGTGTTGTGACGAAATATTATAAACTTGCTAAAGATATTGATTAAAGCAAATGTGGAAACGTTATCTTTGTTGGAACAAGTTCATCTACTCGAAATAACCATAATTTTCTTACATTCATATGTATGCAGTATGTATGCGTATTATATGTATGCAGGAAAATGGTGTTCATTTGTAGAAGTGAAATTGTATGCATAAATTAAATTTTGCAGTTTATTTTTAATGAATATCTTTAGAAAAACAAAAGTCTATAGTATTTCTTCACAACACTCTATGAATTTTAGTAAAAAACTTATCCACCTAGCTTCATATTTAATTTACTGAAGAACGACACATTTTAGGTATAGGGAAATGTTTACAGCAAAAATTCTACTACAGCTCTATCAGATCGCGGAAAAATATACAGTTGATATAAAAAACTTTTCGATGAATTGCCTGAAACTGAAGAAATACTCAATTGAATAAAATGTGAATTGTCCGTCCACCCATTAGGTGGACACGCTGTATATACATAGCTTTTTACAGTCCCATTAGGCTCAATGCTTAGTGACTTTTTTCCACATTTTCCTATCCTTTGCTTTAATCTTCCAGTTTCGTATGCTCTTCTCGTTTAAGTCTGCTTCTACCATTTTTCTTCATCTCTTCCTAGGTCTCCCTCTCTTCTTTCTGTACATAGGTTCTTTCCATGCTATCATTTTTGCCATTCTTTCACTTTCCATTCTTTCTATGACCTAGCCATTGTAATCTTCTTGATTTCATTATCTCTTTTCTTTTATGATCTTTGTATATATATCTCCTCATTGGTCCCTCTTACATAACCTTCTTCAGTCTTCCTCCCACCGAGTATTCTTCGTAGTATCTTCTTCTCTCATCGCTTTAAATTTTCTTCAGTATTTTTATTGAGAATCCGTGTCTTACACTCATACAATATTGTTTGGTTTTACATATTCTGAATTTCGAATTCATAGATAGCTATTTTGATTATAACAGAAGATTTATCGCTCCTGCACTGCTATTGGTCAACTTCCTTCTCCTCCTCGCATTTCCTTGATACTAGTGCACCCAGATACTCAAATTTTTCGAATTCCATCTGCATACCTTAAATTTCCCTCCAGTTTTTGTTGTTCCCATGGTCATCTTTTTGCTTTTTTTTTGTTATCAGTCCCATTTGTTTTACTCCTATAACTAACCTTCGGGTGATTTCTCTGTCACTGGTTACTAGTGCAATATCATCAACATAACTTATTAGTTATTTTTGTTCTTCTTATCGAGTCGCGGACTTTATTAAAATCCATGAAAAGTACCACGGCTCATAACATGTTGGTAAATACCTGGTTGATTATTGATCTTCCTTTTCTGAACCTTGTTTGGTATTCACATCTGCAATTCCGTAACTCTCTATGATTTAATTTGATGATGGTGGCCATTATTTTGTAGACCACATCCAAAAGTGAGATTCCTCTGTAGTTGTTACAGGATCTGACGCCGCCCTTCTTTAAAATTGGTACTACATATTACGGCCTTTTGTCAGGCCTTTAGCATTTCTTCTTCTCTTCAAATCATCAAAATGTACTCGTACATATATTGCTTGCCTCACGTCTACTTATTCCGTTTCTTCTTGTACTCTCATTATCTTTTATTTTTTCAAGGATTTAATCTATTTCTTGTCTTGTAGGTTCCTTCATTCCGTTAATACTTTCTAATTCTGGATTTTGGTCCGTCGGGTCATATTCTTCCACCGTTTTGTTAAATAGCTCGCAAAAGTATACTTTCAACCTCGTTTTTATTTTTTCTTCTTCGTTTATTAGAGCTTATCTTTAATGAATATTGATTAATTGTGGTTTTCTTTTCCTTTCTTTATATCTCTAAAACTTTTTGTTAAGTTAAAGATAAATTGAAATTTTAAGAAGTGCAATCGAAAGAAATACTAAAATTGTAACGCAATGTATTACATTGCACTATAAACACTACTATTTTTGACATAATAACAAATAAATGATCTAAACTTTGCGAAGAAAATCTCAAATTGTGTGATTATTTTTGAAAAAATTATTTTTCTTTTGATACGGAATCTTGTTAGAAGTTGCGGCATATGACGATCTGGTAAAAGCAATTAACAATCTAGAGGAAGAAGCAAATTAATAGGGATTGGAAATTAATGAAGTAAAGAGAAAATATATGAAAATAGGATGTGAAAGAGAACACCAGCTAGAGAATGCAATAACACAAAGTTACAATGTTCAACTACCTAGCAGTAACATTATGACAAGCAGTTGAAGACAGAATAAAAGAAAGGATTCAAAAAGGATACGAAGTATGCGATAAGAAGAAACAAAACGCTATTGAAAAGCAAAAGCATAAGTAAACTAAACAATATAAAAATATATAAGGCTTTAGTAAAACCAGTAATTACGTACGCCATGGAAACGACAGTGGCAAATAAAGTGGAAGAGGAAGAGCTGAAAATAATTGAAGGGAAAATAATGAGAATAATACTCCAAATGTAACGAGAGAACGAAAGAAAAGAGCAAAGAAATAGAACATAAATTAGAAAATGAAAGTATAGTGAGACGTATAAAAGCACAAAGACAATTTGACTGGATGTATAACGAGGCGGAAGCCAACTGAAATAATCAGGAGGGTATCACAATGGATACCACTATGATCAAGAAGAGGAGGTAGATCGAGGAGGATCTGGAGAAATGAGATGGACATACGAGCCCTGGGAATAGTGGATTGGAAAGTAAAATGACGAGATAGAAACGAATGGAGAAAGATAGCAAATGCAATCAAAAGATGGTTAATCCATCTCACCAAATGGATTTTAAAATGTTTTGAGCGTTAGCCATAATCCGAAGGATTGTAAGGCTTGATGATGTTTTAGGAATATTTCCTTTTCAGGGTTTAATGTTAATATTTTGTTTTTTTAACACGTTGAGTGCGACCATGGAATACCAATATAGGAATCCCCCGTGGCCACAATTTTTTTTCACAATTTTGAATGGTTGTTGCCGTAATATTAACATAATATAATAATTTTCTCAAATACAATATCAAAAATAGTAAATTTGAACATTTTTATTTGTCGAACAGCACTTGGCTCCCACGGCCACAAACATCCAACTCTGCATAGAGGTCTGGGGGAACATGGGCAATAGACACCCATGTGTTGCGATTTTATGAGTAATAGGTTATTAGCTACAGGTTACTGTAAACAGCGTTTGTGAAAACGTGCGTATGCTAGTTAGGCTAAAATCTATTTAGCCGTTTTTAGTATCTTGAATGTGTGTAAAGTGCGAAATGAGTAAAGGACCCTACGAATAGGAACAGGAAAGGCTACGGATACTGTGGGATGATATTTTATCTGCTGATGAAGAAGATTTTTCATCCGAAGTAAGTGATTACGAACCATCAGACACTTCAAGTACGTAGTAACGATGATCCCGAAACTCCAAAGAAAAAAATCAGATTGACTTTTACACCACAATCTCTAAACCGCTACAATTTTTCGGCCAGGCTAGATCTGATTTTGTGCCATCTCTTACTCCTGCAGTTTATGCATCCGCTGAACAAGTGCCAACAAATAATAATGAAACTGAAACATCATCACCACATCCAAACATTGATGATCCGGACGGAATTGATGAGATTATAGAGCAAGTAGTTGTGCAATACAGCGACTATTGTGAGAATGATGAACACGTTGAATGAACATGATGTCATAAATTGGTCACCTGTAACAGGAAGATTTTTCAAAAAATTTCAGTTCACCGAACAAAATCTTGGAATTTTACCATTTGTTTATGATATGTACAAAAGTCGCCCTACGACTTTTACAAAGTAATGGTTATTGACGAAATATTCGAGCTTTTCGTCACTCAGACAAATCTGTACGCTCGAAACGAAAAAGTGAGAAATCAACTCCAACGTCTTGCATTTAAAACTGGAAAGATACAGATAAAACTGAAATTGAGTGTTTTATTGGATGTCTGATATGGTTAGGGCTTGTTCCGTTGCCGTCACACCCTGTATATTGGTCTAAGAATTGCATTTACGGCAACTTCATAAAAAAGTTATGTCAAGAAATCGTTTTCAACTATTATTGAAAAATTGGTATTATGCAGACAACCAAAATGTACACCATGGTGATAGATTATACAAAATAACGCCTCTAATAAACAACTTCTTGGAAGCTTTCCTATGTCCTACAATGCCGAGCAATTTATTTGCATTGACGAAACACTTGTCCCGTTTAAAGGTTGATTAAAGCTTAAATGGTATATTAGCAACAAAAGGCACAAATTCGGCATAAAACCTTTTAAATTATACCATGATGATGGGTATCTATATGATCTACCTGTTTATTGTGGTCAAGAGCAGCACTTCCCCAAAGAAAATTCAGTACCCACTGACGTTGTATTGAAACTGACTGAGAAGTTGTTCAGCCAAGTTCGTACAATTGTTGTTGAAGACAATTATTACACTTCTGTCCAACTGGCTCATGCATTGCTAGAAAAAAAGCCTATATTCTGGGGACTTTACGTACCAATCGGAAACAGAACTCCAAAAGTATTGTACAGAGAAAGTTTAAAAAGGGAGAACAAATAAGAAAATAACAATGGAATATTCATCCAAAAATAGCGAAATAGAAGGGATGCGATGTCGACCAAATTTATGCCGGAGATGGTCGCTGTAAAAAGAAGAACTGAGGATATTCAAAAGCCTAATACTGTTGTAGAATATAATAAGCACAAGGCTTACATAGATTTATCAGCTAATTATATGCAATAATCCTACTAACACAATATGTTAAAATTACATATATATATATTTTCAGATCATGCGTACATATTACATCAACAAGCAACTAACGAAAAAATGAGCATAACCAACTTTCGTGAGGAGGTTGTAAAAGGTTCTTTTTTAATTTTTTGTACGTACACATAACCAAGCTATAATATTTACTTTTAGGTGTGCTAAAGAATCAGGAACTTTCTAACCGTGCTGATTGCAATAATGGATCTTCGGACCACTGACTTGGGCAGAGTAGTGACAGGAGGTCGTGTGTTTAGTGTTATGCTCAAGTTGCAGCTGTTTCCGGAAGATCCGTAGCAAAAAATAAAGCATCTAAGACAAGGTATAAGTGCAGCAGTTGCAACAGATATTTTTGCTTAAATTGTTTTTTCGACACATTTTCGATTCATCAAAAGTATTATGAAATCAAGTTTTCAGCGAGTAAACGATATTTCATTTTACCTCTTACCTCCTTCCATAAAACTGCCCACAAACGTATAGAACACCAGGCCAAATATACTACCAGACTGTTCAAGTCATCTGCCACCGGTTCCCGTAAGAAATGCATAGACGAAGAATCGCATAGACTGTCCGATGTGGCTAGAAATAACTTTGGTCTTGTCAGGCACTCCATGTCCCCCACGGAATTAATTTTTTTTTTCAGGAATGCGGAAGAAAATTTTTTGAATGCTATGACCTGTTTCCCATGGAAAACTGCATTTGGTGCACAAGAGAATATTGTGAGAAGCTATGACATAATTTCTATTACGTAAAACCGCGTCGTGATGTATAAATAGCAAAATATTCCAATTATTTCATTATAATTAGAATAATTAGAATTGAAGAAAAAAATATATCAGAGGAATGTTATTATTTTTAAACAATAATTACTTCACCGACTACAGAGTATTATTACAAGGGTAATTGAATAAGCCATTTACTGGATTCTCTACGGTCTATTCGCAAATACCTTTCCCCACACTTCCTGATGTGCATATAATTATTCTAATACACATTTTCCCGTTTGTTTCGTTACACCTTTATGCACTTTTCATCCACGTGTTAACGCAGGGAGTGCGACTTAATTGCTTTCTTCGTTAAGAGAAAAAAAAGACCTACTGGCTGGTGGTCCCGTTTCACGACGGCCTTACATAATAACGACATTGCCTTTGTTGATATGTGTACCTGTGTCTGTTTTTATACACAGGTGAATCAATTATTAATGCATCAATGAATTCTCCCACCAAAAACCGTTGTTCTATACGTATTACGCATACAGCATCGGCTAGTAGGTGTCTTCCAAGTTGCTCCAGGCGAGCACGTGTGAATTTAGTCTTGTGCATCGAGTGTAGTGCGGCAACTCGCCTTTCGTGAATTTTTCGCCGCCGGTGTATGTAATTACGCGTGATTTTTTTGTTTTTTTGGTGTTGCCAGTATACATCGTACGTGAATTAGTTCGGTACGCAGATTTAAAAGGCATTATTTCAGGAAAATTTCGATTGTTATTGCTGATATAACTTAGTCAATTTCAGAATTAAGCTGTGATTGTTTTGATGTATGTATTGTGTTCTGTGATAGTTATTTTGTGATCCTTGGATTTTGAGAGGAATTATCGATGTGTTAAAGGTAAGTGAATCAGCTTTAGATGCTAATCAATGTGAATTATTTTGGTAAACGATGATATATTAAAGGTAAATTATGTCAACATTTTTAAAATTTTTTAATATTTTTACAAGTAGGAATACTTAAAAGAATTGATAACAAACTGAATTTAATTTCATATGTTTACTCTTTATTTTTCATTTACTTTACTAATCATTTTAATAGATGTAAGTATAAATATCGAAATATACCTAACCTCAATCAGAGGATGCGGCGAAATTAAACTTTTCAGTATTTTGGCAATCTAGCAATCACATGTCTTTTTGGCGATTTTATAATTTTATACGTGTCTAAGTTTTTGTTAATAAAAAAGCTTTTGGAGATGATGGATATAGTGATTATTACTTAGTTATCAAGGGTTGGTATTAGGTTGCGACGAAATAAGGTAAAAATTAATGGTGGTAAGTACACATTTTGCAATGCTCCTAATACAACCTTACATACCTATAGATGCCCTAATTTTGAGGAATTGTAGAATTGTGCCTAATGTATAAATTGTAGAAGGTTAACATTTTCAGATAATGAAATAGACATCATAGTCTATCTTTTAAAAATATATCTGGATATATAAGGCGCTGCGCTTTGATGGAAATCAGAATCTTGATCAGGTTTGATCACTTGAGTTCTCAATAACTTTTTTAAACGCAATATTGTAGCGACAGCAATCATCTAGGTTTCTTTATTGTTTTAAATAAAGTGGACAGTTTTCAAACTCTTTAGAACTGCTTGCATGGGAAGTTATAAATATCGAGACATGCTAGTTAAAGTTTAAACGACTAATAATATGCCTATTAGCACTTCCTCTATTCACGCAAATAACTCCAATACAAAGTATGTACCATTTGCCACGATATTCTTCGTTCGGTTTTGAATTGAAAATCTTAATGTTAAAATGTATCACGGTTGGTGTTTTGGAAACCACAACCTAGGAACCACTTGAAAGAAACAGACATTGTGTTGACATACTACTGTAATGGTAGGTATTACAATATTTTCTGAAATTCAATCTTCGAAAACATCTTACTAGTCATTAGTAGTAACAAATGGGTGAATTTTACGTTTAAAATTCTATACATTACGCGAGATATGCATTGCTTTTGATATTATTTCTTGTCAAAATAATACTTATTGAAAAATATTAAATTACAGTGTATTTTATAACAGAATTGATTCATTTTTTGGATATTTATATCTGATAGTAAATCGGTGACACTACTTGCTCTATCATGATACCATCAATTTCTAATTTACATTGGCATGGTTCTTTATATATCACCATGGATTTAGTTTTTTCCATGGATATACACACGTTATATTGTTTTGATGTCAGGTGGAGTTTATATATTAGTCTTTGGATGTCGTCGTCTGAGCTTGCGATTAGGACAGCATCGTCTGCATAACACACTGCTTTTATTTGCTTGTTTCCCATTTCGTAGCCGTTTAAATCTTTGAAGCTTACCATAACGTTCCTGTAACTTCCATTGTCATGTTCAATATTTACTTCGAAAATATCAGCTGTCAGTCTCAAACGTATAGGGTATTCAGGATAGCCACCCGATGGCAATGAAATTCCCTCTAGCGGATAAAAGCTATTTTTCGAAAGCCTCAATTTCCCCCCAGACCGACTGGCTTTGGAGCGAGGGTATTAAATAAATAATATAACTCCAGCCAATGACCATCTTAGTGGATCGAAGACAAAACTATTCTTCCTTTTATTCTCCTAAGTTCGCAAAATCTTCAAAATTAATGTAAAATTCTCCTACAACCAACAACAGGGTAAATTCAGGGGTATTTCTAGCAGGGCCATGTAAATTAAATATCTATCGTAAAATTACTAAGTAAATCGTCAGTTATTTTGTCATATTTATGTTGTCAGTTGTATTTTAGAGCATAGAGTCGCCTAGTTGGAGTTATCTAGTAGCGTCACTACATTCATTCTCTCATGCTATTTCTAAAAATAACTTTATTTATCGAAATTCATCATAATATTGCGTTTAGGTAGAAATCATTAAAATTTCCTGTGGAGAGAAACAATCGCCATTGCGATTAAAATAAAGGAGAAAAGGGACGCCAATAAATTCATCAATCCTGGTTAAACTTTCTTCGAGTTAACTAGTATTTTGACTGCGGTTCCAATTTAAAGTGTCTGATGTAGAAATTAGAGAATAAATTCAAGGTTGGGACAGGCAGATTTCCAGTAAATGTCATAAGGAGCATAGTGTTTATATGACATCTTAAAATCAAGGTTAGTTTACATTTTTAAATTTTTAACATTCGTTAATTTCCATTTATTGATCTCAAAATTCATTAAAAAATTGCCGAAAGAGTACCAAAGAATATTCCCGAATCCCACAAATGAGTTAAAAATTTAATTAATTTACAAAATTTCATTTTTTTTTAACAATTTCCCTGAGATAAAGCATTACACTATCTATTGCCTTTAAATCATTTCTACCTTGTTGTTAATAGAACATTAATTATTCTGATTTTGTTACATTACTTTGCAATCGGCCTTGTTCTGAAGCGCTTGGTTAATTAACAACGGGGCTTTTTTATTACAAAGTATCATTTGATATAAAAAAAATGAGATTATGGTTACAGTAACATGCACCCGCCAGTTTTCTGTTCACATCACTGACCCATTGTATGCAAGGCATTGTTAAAGGCGCTTTAACTTTGAATTCTCATCATTCACGCAAAACGAAAGTATCTAGTTTGAATGTTATTTTCTTAGTTAGTTTCTATATGTAAAATGGGTGTATTATAACATTATAAGTCATAAATAGTGTTATGCAGTATTATAATAATCATTTCACAATTTATTAATTAATTAATCGACCTTCTCTCAAGTACCTACACACTTTCTTGTGTACTTTTTTTCTAAGAAACAAATAACCTTTACCAATTACAAACTAGATCGTTAAAATGGATACATTTACGACTTTAGACAAACAACCTGCTAATATCGAAAAAGTGCCGCGTTACCAATGTTCGCGTATGTATGTGAACCAAATCGAGAATCTAGGTAATTGAAATTCATTATTCATTCCTTATGTAGGCTTAGTAACTTGAACGCCTCCTACTCTTGCTTGTCTCGAACTAATTAAGGCAAATAATGTATAATGCAACGTCATATTACGCTAACGTCGTATTCGTTATATGCACGAGAGATAGGTATGGGATATAACACTATTATCGATTTGCGTCTTCGCTACATCATCTTGTGCCTGTCCAACTTGATGAAGTTTAACAGTTCATAATGTGCGTATACATACAATAAAGCCTGACAAACGGTTGCACCCGCAGAGACGCCTGTACGGGGAGGGTGTATGTACGTATGTGGATGCAGAGCTCAGTAATACGGTAGACATTGAGGAGTTTAGTGTTCGGTTATTTATCGGATTCTCATTGTATGTTTTCGAAAACATGGGACATAAGCCTGGTGTACCTATTGCATCGCATGTGAAGAAATATATTTGGCGTTTCCCTGGTTTGGAATCTACAGGTTCGCACATTCGTTGCAAATTTTGCGGTATAGGGTTGCTAGGTCGCGCGACATTTGAATGTAGTTATTAAAAGTAAACGTCATGTATTGAATTTAAGAAACAATATTCCGTACTGGCAATTTTGGTATGACGTTATTTTCATGTTGAGCACATGCAACATCCCACAAATGTCCTTGCTTCTATTTTGTTAGCTACTTTCAATCTTTTGCTCGCTCTCCCCAGTCATAAATTCCGATTTTATCTATGTGCTCTTTTACTTGTTGATATCATCTTCTCTTTGGGCGTCCTTTTATTTTCTTTCCTCCTTCTCCTGCATATAGAACTTTTTCTATCACTCTATTTTCCGGTATTTCCATGATATGCCCCAGCCATCTAGTCCTTTGTCCTCTATTTTTTTTTTGGGTTATTGTTGGTTTTTCATGCACAGTTTTATTTCCATGTTTGTTCGTCTCCTCCAGACTCCACCTCGGTAGCTTATCCCCCCAAATGTTTTCCTTAAAACTTTTCGTTTCCAAATATTTAGTTTGTTTTCAATAGCAGTAATCATCGCGTACATTACATGCTCTGCATACGGCTCTGTTGCGGCTGACGTCATCACAAATAATTTTGCCGTTCTCTTGTAATAACCGTAAAAAGCAAACAAAGTAGTTTCTTAAAAAATCTGTTGTACTTAATATCGTAACAATAAATAATAATATAATAATATGTAACTTCTAAACAGTGTGGATGATTGTTGAAAAACTTGCACCACATTTGTCTCGGTGAAGGTTGTTCACTGTGTTAAAAAAAAGAACGTTCAACATCTACGGAAGTAATACAGGCATAATTAAAATAATCCTTAGAGTTACTTAATGATGCTTGCTATCCGTCAAATCGTTGAAAAAAATTGAAAAGGGTTTTACTTTTCACGATGTGAAAACACCAAAACGTCGAAATGTAAGAAATGTAGAGAATATTGGTACTGTTGTAAAGATTCAAAATGTATCGATTATTCGTCGTGCTCACGAATTAGGGCTTAGAAGAACGACAGTTTGGCGTATTTTGCATCCGTATAAGATTGCGTTGGCCCAAGAATTGAAGCCACTGGATGTAAGCGTTGTGACTTTGCGGCTTGGGCTGTAGAGCAACTTGAAACGAATTATAATTTTGGGCAAAAAATGATCTTCTCAAATGAAGCTTATTTTTGGTTAAGAGAATATGCTAACAAACAAAATTGTGGTTTTTCGTGTGAAAACAATCCACAAGAGAACCACATGAGAAGCCCCTGCACACGCAAGGGGTCACTGTATGGTGTGGTTTGTGGCAGGGTGGCATCATCGGACCATATTTTTTCCAAAACGAGTAGGAGATGCAGTGACAGTGTCTGGTGAGCGGTACCAGTGAAATTAATTTGGAGAACATGTGGTTCCAAGACAAGACGGTGCCATATGTCACGTCACACTGCTAATACCACTATCGACTTACTGCAAGAACTGTTTGGTGACAAGATAATTTCAGGAAAGACAACTGTCAGTTGACCTCCATGAAGTTGTGGTTTAACTCTATGTCCTATGCGAACCTTTGATGCATTAGGATTGAACATGAAACGTTGCATTCCTGACATCAGGCCCAAGTTATTGCACAAATTTATCGAACATTGGGCTTATCGAATTCATTCCTATTCAGGAAGTTAAGATGGACCAGTTAAGATTTATTAATTATCCGCTTCAGCAATGTTGTGTTATTTAAAATATAATGTAATAAACTGAGCTTAAAAATAATATAAAAAACTTGGTTGTATCTAAAATAGTTTTTATTTTATTTCATTCATTGTAAAATCATATCATTCTTATTGGAAAACTGTTTACATCCAACAAAAGCAATAAAACTAAAAAGAACACTGCTATTTCCGCCACCGGCGCGAATCGTAACAAAAAAACACATACTTATACCCAGCGTATTTCAGTCGTAAGTCAAAAACCATGAAAGCCAGAGATATTTCGCGTTTTATTTGTATTGCTTCTTGTTGTTCGCGGTGGTTTCTAAATTTCAACATTTATTTCGCTCGTTTTAATGGTCCAACTCGTAAACAATATTTACCGCGATAAGTTATAACACGAACGTTTCCGAATGGTCGCGAGATTTCAGATATGCAGGTAGACCATTGTATGTGTTTTCGCGTAATGCCTGGCGGCTGGAATATCACAACGAAAATCGTAAAATTAGTATTCAGGAGGCTCAGGAGCGCGATCATAATAAAAATACCTTGCGTAATAGATACGACCATTCTGCATTTAATATGTTTCATCTGAGTTAAGAACATTACAAGAATGGATATCGCAGGTTACAAAGTTTTATTGGCAAGTAAAAGTGATCGATAATGTACAGATTTTATTGTGTGGATAATATAAAATGTGTTAAAATATTACCTTACAATGTCACGTTCTGTGGGCGGATTTAATTTTGGATGGATCTGTGAGATAAATTTATGTATTGTTTGTAGAAACCTTATCAGAGTTTTATACTCTGGCACTATCCTTAGGGTTTCCAAATTAAACGATCCAGCTCTTCATGAATTTCAGAGCCTAGTAACGTTCAATTCTTAAATAAGAATGAAAGCTACAAAGTCCGACATGCAAATAATGAGGTAACAAAATTGACATTGTTGTAACGTCATACATAATATTTCGCGGTTAGTTACTGTTGTTCTTGGTATTCTACACTGTGGTATATACTGTGTCCCACAACAGCTCAACCGGTACTAAAACGAAATCTCTCTCAGCGCGGTTTAACATGATTTATATTCAAGGTCGACACTACATGCCTGCTTCTCTACCGGTTTAGTTTATTTATGAATTTTTCGTATTCTTATATTAACCCGTAATACCGACGCCTATGCGAGTCCGCAAGTTTAGGTTACTCTAATTATTACTCATTGAATGAAGATAATTATATTACTACCTACATTAATTCTAAAGGACGTGTTAGTTTTCTAAAATTAACTCATTGTGCAGATTTTAAAATATTCCCAGTTAATTGCATGTATGTTACCTATATACATACGTAAGCGTTTTATCCAAGTCGTGCAAGTCTCAAGCAAATAATTAAGAAATGCAAAATTTCTTTATTACGATGTCTATAAATAGCTACGATATTTTTTCTTTTTGTTAATTGTTATTCTTTACGGTTCGTAGTTGCGGTGTACACATTGTGAAAAATGAAAACGTAATACATAAATCCATTAGCGCATATGAGGAAATCGTTTGGGCAAGATCTAGAGCGTCTATATCCAAGTGTGAAAGTTTAGCTGCATATGGGTGCCTATACGGGCATAAAGAAAACATTTTTATCACTGATGTGTTTCAAAAATGACACGCTTTCGTTTTACTGTATTTCCATATTATAAATACTCCTTTCGTACATATCAGATAAGGAAATCATTCTTTAATTTGCGGAAATTTAAGCAATAAGATGGTTAATAAAGGTTTTAACAAAAATATATGCTTGTCTTTTGAAAAAAATTAATACGCAGTATTCTGAAAGTATTTTTTAAGATTCTTAAATATTTACGCAAGCCTTCGCTTTCTGAAGTTCTTAGGAATAGTTTGGATGAAATAATTTGCATACTCCAAAATGAATTGTTAGTTCTGAAGGAGATGGTGTAAGGAAGTGTTAAAGAAATTAAGTTATAGGATCTTACAAATAAGTTAATAAATAATATAATGAACACATCAGGTGTTACAGGTACGGGAAGATAGAAGCGTCAAGTGTAGCACAACATATAAATGATACCGGGCATAATATTAAATTAGAAAACCTAAAATTAATTAAAAACGTGATTTCGCCGCTTGAACTGGACGCCTATGATACTATTTACATAAATAAGAATGCAAACCTAATCAATAAAGAGAAGGAACCTTTACACTTTTCTTGTCTTTTAGATTTATTACGGTAAAGAGATGATTTATGGTTGTGGTATAACAAGAGACGCCGATCCTTTTGTATATTCCGCATTCCCAGTATTTAGTTGAGGGGTATATACGGAAAGAATTTGATGGATAGAAAGGACATAATCGTTGTCTCACTCGGTTCTTATTTGTATTAGGGTGCCTTTTCTCCTTATTTCAATTTGCTTTTTAGTCTAAAGTAGGTACTTGTTATATTTTATATATATTTTTTCTTGAAGAGCAGGGATAGAGCGGATTCGTTAGATTTAATATATGTTCTCTCACATCAATCGGTACGCGGTTGAAGATGAAGACCAACATGTCTTCGAAACGACCTGTCCGAGTTAAATAATAATTTGTGTGGTGCGGAGTGCCGAGAATTTTGTTGTTTTGCCAAGTTAATAACTTATAACAAAATAATAATTAGTTCAGGATGTACAATTAAAGTAATACGGATCAATATATTCATATACAAACTATCTTTAGACAAACGTAGAATCATATCTGAAATAATCTTCGCTTGTAAGTAAATGAATAATGCATTACAGGTTCCTGAATTACTGCAGTTATTGGACTTTTATGTTCCTAGATTGTGTATTAGACATACTTAGCTTTTTTATCTTCCTCTCGCTTCTACTGTCCATCATTTTCATTCTCCGTTACTGTCAATCTGTGCCAGCGTAAATAAGTATTGTCAGGATATCGATATGTTTACTATTTCTTTAAGTTCATTAAGAGCGCTCTTGCTGGAGACATTTTCAGCGACCTAAGACAATTCTTTTTCCTTTTGTCCATACATCTTTTTTTTTCCTTTTGTCTATATATCTTTTTTTTCCTTTTCCTTTCTTTTTACGAATACATTTATTCATAGGGATATGCCTTTTTCTTTTTCATTTTTTTTTTAATATTGTATAATTAATAATTATTGTTTATCTCTATATATATATATGCATATGTATACTCGGTAGGTTTAAGTAATAATTGTACTTTCAATAAATTGTAGATTATCCTGTAATTAGCAACATCCGCTGCTGTTGGATAATAAACTATTATTATTATTATTATTATTATTATTATTATTATTATTATTATTATTATTATTTAGTACAAAAAATTTAAAAATTCAAATATTGTTAAATCATAAATTCTCAGCCTGATATAGAAAAAATAAATTTTGTAAAATATAACAATTTTTATTTCTCAATATAATCTTCTCTAACTTCAATATATTTATTACAACGATCAATTAATAATTATATACCTTTATAAAAATAATCTAAAGTTTTTCCCTCAGAATGTTGTATTACAGCTGCTTGCAACTTACTGTCGTCCTTAAAACGACGTCCCCTAAGGTCTCTTTTTAAATGAGATAATAAATAATAATCATTTGAAGCCATGTCCGGACTGAACCCGTGGATGTTCCAATTCTTGAAAGCCGCGGATGGCAGCTTGTGAAAGGGCGGCAATATGGACGGGTGCATTGTCGTGCAATAATCAAACACCTTTTCTCAATTTCCTCGACGTTTTGCACGAATTTTGTCCCTCAATTTATGCAGCAAAGACGCGTAATATGTGCTGCTGACAGTTGTATTGCGCTCTTTAAAGTCAATGAGTAAAATACCCTCTTAATCCCAGAGCATTCAGAATTTTTACGATAGTCGGTATAGTAGTTGCGGGTACCAGAGTTATTGAAAAAATATATTTATTTTTGTTAAGGAAAAGTATGCATTTCACTTAGATGCATAAGCAGACACTTGAAAGTCTCAGATGCAAAACCAGACACGTAATTTTTTTAACAAAATATCTTTTCAGTGGCGAATCAGATATTTTTGGATCACGCACTAACATCATTTTTAAATATTATTACGAATGTTTGTCAAAACTGCAAGTTGATTGATTAGCTTATAAGATTTTTACAGGTTTTTTGCGTTTTACTTAAAACTACTCGCGTCAAATGTCTGCTTTTGCATATGTATATACGCTTCACATGTATACGTCCAATAAATTAAGTTAAATATTTATTCTGTGTTTTCTAATTAAGTTTTCTTGTCGACGCGTCGGCAATGTGTGGAGAAATTTTAGTCGACGTGACATTGTCGACACGTCGGCAATTGATTTGTCGACATGATATTGTCGACGCAGCACAACCCTGGTCACAATAGAAGAGTTCATCCTTACTGATTTACTTTTTTGAGATTGATAGAATTATCCAAGAAGAGTTCGTTTTTCAAATTGCTAAAAGGAGTAGATATAGCAATTATTATTTTCAAATTTTCAGTTCTTCTATATTTACCCTAATTTAGTTGGTACCGTTTCTTGCTTACTGTCTTCATTTACACAGGCGCCATTAATTTTAACAGTAATCTATAAAATTATTTATATTACCCATGAATAATGCTTAAAATGTTGATTACTTTGGAATTGTCCTTGTATTCATTTTGAATTTCCCCCATCTAAGTACGTTACATAACTTTGACGGTACTCGAGAATTATATGGAACTATAAAGTGCATATTTTATGAGCATTTTCGCTACAAATATTCCTTAACGTAAAAGTTCTTCTTTGAACATTTGTTTGTTTGTGGATTCTCTTTTATGACGTTTAACTATGCTACTTTTAGGAAATGGGGATGACGTCCGTAATTGCTACTAATTGAATTTCGGAATAAGCAGATGGCAAATCGAATTAACTGCATCTCTGCAGTGAGTGTGATTAAAATTTAATTAGTTGCTGAAGGGAAATGACAAGGGGCAAAGATAGCACTCGAGTCGAGCAGCGGCGAGGTTCGTATTAAACCGACGGTATTGCCGATCAACTAGAAACAATAATAAAAAGAAGGGCAAAGAATAATTGGAAGGGCATGAGGGGTATCGCTGCGAAGTATGGTGTTTCGAGAAAATCGAGAAGCGCCGTTTTAATTAAAAAATCTGGTTTTTATACCGTCTACTTCATCGCTATATTACGTAATTGCGTTAAGTAAATTAAGTTTTTTTCCTAATATTGCTACGGTATCGGTATTTTCTCTGTCGATCTTGTTTCATTTTTTTACGGCCTATAGATTAATACTCTAAACGTATTGAATTTCTTCGTAAAATATCAGAAAAGTGCTGACCGATATTATTTTTCGATTATTTATTTTCGTGTATATACATACATGATTTAAAAAGCAGGTAATAATTTTCCTAAGAATATAACACCAAATTCATATTTGGTATAATTGGCAAGAAAAATAATGTTTTACTTCAAAGGGGCTTTCAAATGGACCATAGATGAATGCCCCCCCTCCTTAGCTGGGCAAGGGAAGAAAAATTTCACCCCTTCTCCACCACCCCGGCTACAATTTTCGCCCTAGACAGGTCATAATTTTTTTTCTGCAAATTACATTTAAAAATAAATGTTACCTCTTTTTGCATTTTTTCCTCGGTTATATATAATGTAGAAAATATTTTTTATAAAGCGCGACTTCGCACATATATATATATATACATATATATATATATATTCCGTTATTATACGTATTTGATTGGTCTTCCGTTTACTATTTATGTGCATTTGGCATCTACTATGAACGATCTATTAGACAGTGATAAATTCTACACTTCAGTTTATTTCTAACAACGAGAAGTGACTTTAAAAATCGCCAGAAAATGAAAATAGAGAACTTGTGATTTTATAATACAGTACGAAAATATATTAAAGTGCGTCATAATGTCAATAAAATGTCGTCTATTTTTTTTATAAATGATTTACTGCCTATATTTTGGCTTTGTTTTTAGAATAAAAATATTTATGTATAAACCATTTTTTCGTTGAATACCACAGCTGTGGAGTTGACAATCAATAACGGAAACTCACAACCTCATTAAAAAAATGTAAAATTTGCACTATTACTCTTTTGTATAATAATATGTGAGATGAAAAATGTGTTGTTTGTTGTTGAATATTGTTAAGATGTTAGCTGAATTTAAAGCAAACCCAGCCATGGCTGATGTATCTAGACACTGTTTCTTTTTCGACCGTTTCACCTTTATATACAAGTTATTTTAAAGACATGAATACGTGTATCTGAAAATATTCTGAATACAAAGCTAAAATATAAGCAGTAAATCAGTCATTTATAAAAAAAATAGACGACATTTTACTGACATTATGACGTACTTTAACATATTTTCGTACTGTATTATACACTCACAGACAAAAATATTGCATATTTTATTTTCGGCCTTTATTATTTTTCTCTTTAAAACTTTTGTGATTTTTATTGCTAAATCTTGTCTAGTGGAGTGTTTTACGTTATTGATAATCAAATAAATGACATATGGAGGATTTACAGCAAATTCGTGGAGGAATTATTAAAACAACTTGTTTTTGGCTAAAACGTTTAATCGGAAAAAGGAACAATAATTACCCATAAACAGAATAACAACGCAACCTAATAACACTTTAATACCTAGTAC
Organism: Dynastes maya; assembly: GCA_029619315.2. Classification (NCBI taxonomy): domain Eukaryota; kingdom Metazoa; phylum Arthropoda; class Insecta; order Coleoptera; family Scarabaeidae; genus Dynastes; species Dynastes maya. Next base: position 51,326,118 of record JAROYE020000004.1, on the reverse strand, counting down.
TTCCTCTTCTTGCTCTAACGATAGCTTGCATCCTCCTAGGCATGCTGCGCAAAAGATCTTTGATGATTTCTTGCGAAACTCAATTCCATTCTTCAAATTTTACGTTAGATACATACGTGTCTTCTTCAACTTCCTTGAACATTCTCATATTTCTCTTAAATTACCGATATGGTAGGTACTGTAGACATTTCATGGAACGCGTATGTTGTAAATAAATAAGTAGAACAGCGTAAAACTTCGTAAAACGCAACAAAAAATGTCGAGCGACATAATTAGATTAACCAGGAAATGATCCCAGTCCATATACGACGCAGGTATATGCATGTATGTCTATAAAGCTACGGTACGCGGTCTATTTAAATAATAATAATGCATATGCGTCCTAATATAAATCAGTGTAATTAAAACAAATGGGATGGTAGTGTAGTGTGTAAAATTCATCAGTAACTAGGGATGTTAATATGCAAATTCGCACAGCGCGAGTATTGCGCATAAAAGGCTAGAGGGCCTACTAACCCTACGATCATGAGGAAGGCAACTGTACGAAGATTAAACCGAAAATTATAATACCCGGTTGCTTAGGTGCTTGTCATCTGGTGTTTCGCCTATATGCAAATTAAGAATTTCTGTCTGATAAGGTTTAGTAAATTAGTTTTCGTATTAGAAAGTTATTTTAGTTCATTCGGGTATCAACTCCAAATAAATGTCGCAAAATTTTGGAAATAATTCTAGTTGACTTACAATTTACTTGCTAGTTTTGCACGGTAAGTTAGAGCAGTTTAGTTAGGCGTTTAATTAATCTAACTACTAGTCTAGGATCTTTCACTTCAATAATTACTTTTCAATCTACGAGGGTAAGTCAAATATTATCTACACTTTCGCCATAACAAGCTTTAAAGGTTATCGTAGCGGCGGCCGCTTGCGCATGCGTTGAGTTGGCGCCTCTGTGGTCATGTGTGCGGAATTTAATCACGATCGCGTCATTTGTCTGCTAGCTACAACAGCATAAGCATGTCAGCTGCGCTATTAGTTTGCACCAAAGAGCAACAAGCAGTGAGCCGATTTTTGTGGTCAGAGGGTGTGAAATTCACCGGAGACTTTTGCCACAATACGGGGACAGTGCTTTATCTCGTAAAGGCATTTTTTTGTGGATCGAAATGTTTCAAAGTTGCCGTACGAGCGTAACACAAAAAAGTGAGCTGGACGGCCGTCAACCTCGACCACCGACGACAACATTCAGCAAGCTCGAGAGATGGTTACAGCAAATAGGCAAGTTACCATAGACTTTCATCTCTTTGGACCGCTCAAGGAAGCTTTGAGAGGTCGTCGATTTGCCTCAGATACAGACGTTCGGGATGCGGTGCAAAAGTGACTTCACGACCAACCGAAAACCTTCTATCAGGAAAGCATACGGAAGCTTGTGGCTCGCTGGACCAAGTGCATTGATAAAGGTGGAGACTATATCGAAAAATAATGTATCTGTTGTACACCTATCTTTGTTTAATACAGTTGTAGAATTGAAAGTGTAAGTAATTTTTGACTTACCCTTGTACATATATGTAAATGATATATCTATTTGCTTCACAAATTCTCTCTTTCTACAGTAATGTTGACGATTGTGTCGAGCTGCACCAGGACCTAGACAGATTGTGTAAGTACTGTCTCCAAAACAAACTCTTTTTAAATTTCAACAAACGTAATTATATCAGGGTGGTCTGAAAAGTTTCCAGCGTTACACAGAAACAAGTATTTTTTTGTCAAATTCAATTTTATTTCTCAATATAGCCTCGTTGTAAGCTTATACACTTTTCCCAAAGATGTTCCCATCAGTTTAATCCCTCCAAATAGTAGTTGGCATCTTGTTAAGAGTTAAAAATTCCTCAAATAAGTCATTCCGTCTTTTGAATTTATTGATCATTCTTTCTCTTTGTTCACATTTTTTTTCTTCATTGATGTACTTTTGTTTATTACGTTCATTTATTGTTTTACGCAGTTTGGTCAGCTCTTTTACTGCTAACGACCGATTTTGTTGTGGCTTCTTTTTTAATTGGCCAGTACTTTGTGTTTGGGGTTCACTAATAGATGAATTTTCGGCCCTGTTGGATGAGGGAGTTGAAGCTGGTGCTGATGGCGAAGAGAAATTTTGATCTCTACAAATAAATGTTTGAATATACATCCTACTAACGTTAAAGACATTTACATCCCTGTTACAGCATCATTATTTGTTCTCAAATCTAGTTTTCTTAATAGATTATCATTGTGAATAACTTTTGCTCGTTTAAGTAATATATTTGATAATTCTCTGAATCATAAATTTTATCTAATATATACGAAGCCAAAGTCACAAAACCTTACCTTTCATAAGGACAATTTCTTCTTCCTCGACCTGTTTTGTTATCATGACTCAACTTTCTTTTGAAAGCTCTCTCCAAACTCTTCCATTTATTCTCACACCGTGCAGCAGTGAAGTTATATCCAAAAGATTTTATTTCTGCCGTTATGGTCTGTCACATATGTTTCATACTTTTCAATTTTCTTTCTTTAACAAGAACCTTATTTTTCTTATATAGTTCTATTAATAATTTAATTGTGGCATTCGGCCATTCTGCTGGCACTTCTGAATCAGTTGTAACTTTGTTTTCTGAATAAACTTCGGTTTCTTCTTCACTCTTGCCAACTGGAAGGGATTTTCTTAAACAGGTATTTTCGTCAATTGTCATTTATTCACCATTCTTCATGTCTACTAAACCAAATGGAAATTTTGCATTTCTTCATCTAAAATCGGCGTTTATTATAAAAAAAAAACAATATAATTTAGTATTTAGATACACAGCACTTGAAAGCAAAATTGTATTACTTTTGTTTGTTAATCTATTTACCTTGAGTTTTTAGAATATAATACCCATCTTTGGCATCTAACACCCTGCAATCAATAACTGAATTAAATTCACTAATTTTTGGTTACTACTACTGCTACTACTTCCGAAGCAAAACATAACTTAAAAAACAGCACTTGTTAGTTTGTTTTGTTCAGTTTAATTGCTATTTTTTGCACTTAAGTACATAGTGACGTCATATACCACTATTTGGAGTATTTTAGAGTACTACAAACGAACAAACCTAAAATAAATCTATATAGAAAATACTGCACTCTCTCGTCTCTATCGCTTCCGAAGCAATTCAAATTTCGCGCCAAACGAATACTCGTTTGTGATTGGCTGTCGCTCTTCGTCGCTCATTCGCTCGAGTTATCGAAAACCTACCTTAATTTGCTTAGAACACATAAAGGAATCAACCTATTATGTTACGAAACTATTTTAAGAACTAGATGGAAACACAAACTCCTATAGTTTGGTAAAAATGCTTTTCCATATTTTCCTTCATTTAAAAAAAAAATAAAATAGAAAGTAGGCGTTGACGAATGTGATGGCCTCCTCATTCGATGGAAATCTCTGTTCTCCAAGCGAAACTTTGAACATACGAAACAGAAAAAAATCGCTGGGGGTCAGATCTGGTGAATAGAGTGGGTTGTCTATCAATTCGAACCTCAATTCGTGAACTTTTGCCATGACGACCACTGAAGTGTGAGAATTATCTTGGTGGAACAAAAAAATATGGCCGCTTTCGGGCAATTTCTGCCTTCAGCTTGTCATGTAATGATGCGTAGTTTGTCCCCGTTATTATTTTTCCTTTTTCAAAATAGTACATTAACGTAACTTCATGACTATCCCAAAAAACTGTCGCCATTACTTTGCCGGCCGATGGAACAGTTTTCGCCTCCTTCGGAGTCGATTCACTTTTCGCAGTCCACTGTTTCGACTGTGTCTTGGCTTTAGGAGTGTGCTGGTGTATTCAAGTTATTAATCGTCGCCAAAACTCCCACTTATTTCGCTTAAACTGCTTTAATAGGGCTTTGGAAACGTTCATTCGAATGCGTTTTTGGTCCTGTGTGAGCTAGCGCAGCACCGCGGTTGGGTTTTTCATGCCAAATCTGCAGTCAATATATGACAAACACATTTTTTCGAGATGCCCACCGTCTCTGCTACCTCTCCAACCTTAGATCGACGATAGTCTAGGACCATTTGGTGAATGTTTCCAATGTTATCGGTAGTAGTAGCAGTTTTTGGCTTTCCCGAACATTCATTGTCAACCGAGCTGGTACAACCACATTTAAATTCAGCTGCCAAAAATTTCACTGTGGCAAATAATGGTGCAGAGTCCCCGTAAACATCTCGGCTTTAATTTGCGTACGTGTATTGACTTTCAAATGCAAGAAGTCAATGACGACCCGGTATTCGATTTTTCCATGTTTACAGAAACACTAACATCGACTGACATAAACAACAACTGAGCGTCCAACGTGGTTGAAATTTTCAAAAGTAACTCCATCTTCATATTGAGGCTTCAAACTTATCAGACGTCCCTCTGCATGCCTGAAGTCTCTATACTTTGCTACATATAACAGATTGGAATCCGTTCAACAAAATTATATCAGATTTCCTTGCCCAAAGTGGGGCTAATTTTTTTGATAATTATGTCATCTCGTATAAGCATTTTGGTGGTCTGCCTTTGTGTAAGTGTAGACTACTGTCGGACTTAATGACAGTATTGACTGTCCAAAGCTTTTTTTTTGTTTTCCTTTCGTGTGCCTTCCAGTCATATCCGTAACGATGTTTCATTCCATCTGCCCTTAGGTCACACTAATTGTTTTCAATTATCCGTTAAATTCATGTCCACTTGCAACGAGCAACTCAGCATTTGTAACTCACTTGTCACACTTAATTCTAGTTTGATAAAGTTTAAGATCTTGATTACCCGATGTCGATTGACCAACTTCAATAAATTTATAATGATTTCTTTCCCTTCAGCTCTCCTTAAAGTTATTTTACTACTGTGTTACCTATGTACTATGCACTTTTTTTGCCACTGAACATTGATGTTTATCTTCATGCATTGACCCGTTTTTTTACGATTGAACATATCAGCGTTTGGCATGGCGAGTAGCTATTGGAATTATCATAGAAAATAATACACAAATACGTCAAAATTGATACTTTGTGTTCTTAATTTTCATAATTACTTCTGCTACAACACTTTTATTCCGGTTTATTCCGTTGCTGTAGAGATATAAATAAATAAATTGGTGTTAAGAGTGACTCATTGAGGTGTTGACGTTGGAGTTGATCTTCAGCTTTTCATAGTTTGAATGCCAATATTCCTCCTTTGCTGAAAAATAGCATTGTTTTTACTGTCTTTGGCTTGATTTGGTCCAGTCGTGTTTTGTCAGAAAAACTTTTTTTGATTTACCTCCTATTTTCTAATCTTATGTTTTAGGCGGGTCCCCCGTAGATTACAACAGGGCTTGCTGCTTCTTTTAGCTCAGCTGTCTTTTCATTTCCTTCAATACCTTGATCACTTGGAACCCATTACAGTTGCGTGGAGATTACGTTTCAAATGCTTTGGGTTCCATACCTAACCAGTTGTCAGGTGACAAACTAAGATAGAGTTCCAGCAAACACGATATTTATCTTGGCCTATATCTTAAATCTAATAAATAGGTGTTAAGAGTGACTCATTGAGGTGTTGACGTCGGGGTTGATCTTCAGCTCTTCATAGTTTGAATGACTTATCCATAAGGTTACCAATATTCCTCCTTTGTTGAAAAATAACTTTGTTTTTACTGTCTGGTCTGGTTAGGTCCAGGCGTGTTTTGTCAGAAAATATTTTTTTGATTTACCTCCCATTTTATAATTTTACGTTTTAGGTGGTTCTTTCGTAAACTACAATAGAGCTTGCTGCTTTTTTGGTCAGCTCAGCAGCCTTTTCATTTCCTTCAATACCTTGGTCACTTGGAACCCATTACAGTTGCGTGGATTTTATGTCCCAGGCGCTTTGGGTTCTATCCGGTTGTCAGGTGACAAGCTAATATAGAGTTCCCTTCCAACAATAAGTGATAGTCATGTGGCAACACAGTGGAGATCACAGAGGAGAGACATTTTTAGGTACTGCTGTTAGCAAACACGATATTTAACTTGGCTTCTATCTTAAATCTATGTTGTCATTTCCTAGTACATTTCCATAATATTAACATATAGATCCTTTGTTGTATAAAGCACGATCTTGTGTGACTCAATACAACAATATTTATTCCATGTGCACGGTTAAGTTTATGCAAACTAGGTCCGGTTGGTTGGTTCAGTGCATAACGTGTTTTGCATTAATTTCGATGATTTGATTCATCTAATTCATTTCTCTTTGATGTCTATATACAGTTAAATGCAGTTAGCGTAATATAGAAACACAATATCTGTAGTTGAGTTAACTTTTAAATGTTGACTTAAACTGTACTAGACCCTAGCGTCCCCTCCAATTAAGCCGGGTATTAAACAAAACTTACCAGCAAGGTGCTAAGTCCTGTATACTAATGAATAAACTGAAAAATCTTAAATTAAATGTAAATTTTCTTCAATATTTTGGTTAGAAATCGAACAAGAATGATTGCTCTATTTCGGAATCGAAACAACAATCCCAACACTGGCAGCAACGAAGCTGACTGTTCGCCCTCTTTATAAGCTGCGTAGGCGATAATGTTTTAAGATTTACAGGTAATCCTATTCGATTATATTGTTTTCTTCTCTTCTGTTTCCGGATGAAAAAACAGCAATTGTTGAGAAAACACATTCTTTGGAAGAATGTATTGTTCCATGTTGGTAACGCTTTCTCTCCCGGGTTGCTAATTGTTCAAAATAAACTGGGTAGATTGCATATTTACCAGACTTAGTTATCTCCGAATTTAATCTTCTTAAGTTAAATTTCCTTATTTTTCTTTAGTAACGGTTTGAAGCTCGCTCAGGCAGTGGCGGATTAAGAGCCTTCGGGGCCCCTAGGCACAAGTAATAACCGGGCCTCCCTCCATCTTTTATTGCAAATTGTAAAATAAACAAAAATCTGTAAACAAGTAGGTAAAATGAAAATTTTAATTTTTTATAAAAACATATATTTGCAAATAATGTTTAATAATTAGAGTAACCTAAACTTGCGGACTCGCATAGGCGTCGGTATTACGAGTTAATATAAGAATACGAAAAATTCATAAATAAACTAAACCGGTAGAGAAGCAGGCATGTAGTGTCGACCTTGAATATAAATCATGTTAAACCGCGCTGAGAGAGATTTCGTTTTAGTACCGGTTGAGCTGTTGCAGAGATTAGTCTAACGGTCAAGGTTATGTACTTACGTGTCGCTTTTGAAAATATAGCTGGTGTTTTTTGTGTGTTGTAGTATTATACCAAGTACATAATTAGTGTATCGTCTCATATAGAACTAATATTTACATACCTAAGAAAACAATGCCTCGTAATAGATTTGCTACTAATGTACATAAGTATGTGTCACTTTTTCCCCATTTAAAATATGACGGTAGTGCAGTTTTTTGCTTAATATGCAATGTTCGTTTGGCTGCATTGGACAGAACTGATTGCCAGAGGCATGTCAATGGTATTAAGCATATGAGAAATGCAAGAACTGAAATACCTTATACACTATTCCTCATATATTTATTAATTATGTTTACCTCTTGTAATCTTCCGTTGTCGTTGGTGAGAAAAGCAGCTTTTAAAACGTTTTGGCGACAATACGTTCCAAAGTATCCATTACCCTCACAAACACAATTACAGAATCATTTGCCGCGAATGAAAGAGATGCTAGAAAATGTGTGTAAACGTGATTTGTGTTCCAAAAAAAAATATGGATTACAGTGGATGAGACGACCGATATAAAGAAAAACAGTATTGTGAATGTAATAGCTCGCGTTTTATCTAGCGAGAACACAGCATCTCGATATTTGTTAGCTTGCAAACGTGTTCAACAATGTACCGCGGAAAATATTCAAAAAGTGATAATGAACGCTTTGAAAAAATTTAAAATTGCCCAAGATCAAGTTGTGACGATTGTGACAGATAGCGCAGCAACGATGTTAAGTGTTGGGCGATCCTTAAAACATACATTTCCTAACTTAATACATATAACCTGCGTGCTGCATGCTTTCCATTTGGTTGGTGAAGTTGTTCGACAACATTACGGAAACGTTGATCGGATGATTGGAAGTACTAAAGCAGTGTTTCGTAAATCTCCTAAACGTTTAAAAGGATTTCGTAAATTTTGTCCAGATATTCCAGAACCTCCTGAACCAATTTTAACGCGATGAGGTACTTGGCTAACAGCAGCTTCTTACTATTTGATCCATTTGCAACAAATTCAGTCAGTTATAATGCGATTTAATCGGAATGAATCCAAAGCAATTAGAGAAAGTCAAAGAGAATTTCAAATTCCTCAACTTTTAGAAGATTTAACAACAATATGTACTAATTATACAGTATTACTAGATGCCATCAGAAAACTACAATGTACTGAATTGTCATTGCAGGAATCATTAGACATAGTGGAGAGTGTAAAAAATAAATTACACACATTAAATGATACGCCAGGATTATGCGCTAGTCAAAAGTTGGCAGATGTTTTAAGGAAAAATCCCGATTTTAATACTTTAGAGGCCGTTTATAATAAGTGTAAGAATAGTGAACTTTTAAGTGATTTTGAAAAACAGTTTCTACATGCAAATGTAACTTCCTTAGATGTGGAGAGATCGTTTTCTATGTATAAGAATATTTTTTCTTGTCGACGCACAAGGTTTAAAGAAGTAAGTGGAAACATATGCAATGATGCAAGATTACAGTAGTTCACATCCTGATGCCTCTAATTTGTTGAATAATTAGCAAGTAAGTTTATTTATGAATTTTTCGTATTCTTATATTAACCCGTAATACCGACGCCTATGCGAGTCCGCAAGTTTTGGTTACTCTATTAATAATATAACAAAATCCTATTGAAATGGTATGGGCACAAGTTAAGCACTACGTGAAAATGGGTAATACCGCACTTAAAGTGAAAGATACTGAAGAGTCATTGTCACAGTTGATAATTGGTAAAACTACATCAAACATGTGAAAAGTATTGAAAATGATATGTAGGTAGGCTTACGAAAAAGATAATTTATATCGACTGATATCAACTGATTCAATCTATTTTTATAATTTTATAATTCTATAACATATAAGCCGGAGCACCTTTTGTTTATAACGGCTCCTGATTCTAAACTTCTTAAATAATAAATATTTAAAACACCTTTCGATTTTACAACACCAGAATTTAGACTGGACGCTGGATGAATCACCTTACGCTTTCTTCGCTCTTGCACATCATCGCCTTTGATTTTGTTTATAATAGATATGCTACATTAACAAATAAACGTGTTCGTCCGAAGATTTAATATCTATTTTGGCGCACTGCCAGCATAAAATTTATCGGTGCTGTCGTTGAAAATTCCACGAGCAGCACAGGCAGCGTTAATCCGTTGAGCAGGTCACGTCTACGCTATGTATACAGATTGCCCTCGCTTAATCGCCTTATTCTCTGCCAATGGAGTTGACTCGAACATCAAAAGATACGGAATGGAATACGGAAGTTATATGAATGTTCTGCGAAAGTAGTTGAATATACACAGTACCCATACACGTATAACGATGCGTATTTGATATTATGTTCTTCAGCGTTAATGAATTAACAGTATTTGCTTTGAACTGTATGTAATTAACGGAAATTTATTAGTTTTTGAGTATAGCAAGGTATACTTCTCTATTTTAAGTTTATTTTTCTACACAGACAAAGTTTAAAAAGATCCAAACTAGAGGTGGGCACATGCATAGACTCGTCCCGATACTTGATTAGCCCAGCCCGACACGTTTGTCAGCTCGGTGCGGCCTGTCACATTTGCCAATTATGCCCCCCGTCTCCTGCACCGGCTTTACCTGCCTATTTCGCTCTGCCCGTTTTGCCTGACGAGAAGATGATTAAATCTGTTCGACCCTACTTCAAAGAATACAATCATTTATATTGTACTATGTTATTTACATTTATTTTTTTGAGCGGGAAATTTTTCCAGTTTTGTTTCCAAAAATGTCTTTAACTCTAACGGACACAGCCAGAGCAGTACCTTTAGTTCAAGGTGGCCGTAGTCAATATTATGCCGCTCAGGTACTAGGCATTACTCGTTCAGCAGTCCAAAGAGCCGTTCAGTGTTTTGATGAAACCGTCAGCTATACTAAGAGACCAGGATCAGGCCGCAGAAAAGCAACATTCGAATGAGACGATCGGTTTGTGGTTTCTTCAGTTTTGAGGGATAGGCAATTGACTTCGGTTGAGGTGGTAAATCGACTGAGCGAAGTAAGAAATGTGCATGTAAGCAATTGGACAGTTCGTCAACGATTAGTCGAAGCCAATTTAATGTCCGGAAAACCAGCCCAATGTCCACAGCTATCTATGGAACATCGTACAGCTTGATTAGCTTTTCCACAAGGACACGAAAATTGCCCATTGGGGCAACGTGCTATTCTCGGATGAATCCAGATGGCCGGGAAAGAATTTGGAGAAGACAAGGTGAGCGATTTGCTCAATGCAATATTGTGGAAAGAATTAGCTACCAAGGAGGCTCCGTTTTGGTTTGGGCTGGCATAAGTAGCGAAGTCCGTACTGAATTGGTGGCGGTTGATGGTGGTTCTATGACCGTTGCAAGGTACTTAAACACCATTTGAGAAGAGTACATGATTCCTTTTGCTCTATTTATAGGGCCTAATTTCATTTTTATGGACGATAACGCGCGTCCGCATCGTGCTCGGATCGTTAATGAATGTTTAGGCGAGGTCTGGATTGTGCGTATGGCCAGCTTGCAGTCCCGACCTCAATCCAATACAACATCTCTGGGACAGACTAGGAAGACAGGTTCGAGCACTTGTACCCCGTCCAAACAACTTGGCTGAACTTGCAGCGGCGCTTTAGGCAGAATGGGAACAATTGGATCAAAATAATGTTCAAAATTTAATTAACTCCACGCCGAGACGTATGCAAGCTGTGCAAGAACGGCCCTTTGTGGAAATAGTCTCTAAAATTTTATTATTATTGTTTTTTTTTTATTAATGAACCCCTTTGAATTTTCTGTATTCCCAAATAGTCTAATATAATTCAATAAATTAATTTATTTTTTCTTGAAAATGTGTTTTTATTGAATTTTATCTGTTCCTCTAAAATTTATCACCAACCTTAAGATTATAAATCAAAAATTTTTTTCTTTACGGAGAAAAATTCAAATGGATCGATTTTTTTGCACCTGTGTGTACAATTTTTCAAATTCAACAAATATTTAACATTAAAAATTCTTTAATTTATATTCGTTTCTCTTTGCAAAAAAAATGAGTAAGATCTCACGCATTAAATAATTTATCAAACGTTAACCCCGAGTAATTAAATAATTTTATACAGGGTCTCATTATGATCTTCTTATTGTTCTCTTTATGTTACAAAAAATGTTTATCAATGTTTAAAAAGAATATCTTCACAACAACTAGGGTTTAGAAAATATAAACAGATTTTAAACATTCATACAAAATATTAAAATGTAAGACCATTTTTCGATGGATGCAATGGAGTCGAATGAAATACGTTGGGCATTTGGAATACGACATTCTGTATTTCCTAATAAATGAACTCAGACGTCATTAGAGAAAACAATTTGTCACCCATTCACCATTAAAACTTCTAATAGTAATTTGTTTTTTAAAATCAATAATATAATAAATTTAATAATAAAATAAGTTAAAAAAGAAAAAATGCCAAAAATCATCTTCATTTTCCTTACATTTTCATTCTAATCGTTTCAATTGCTCTTCAACATACTACATGTTATTGCCTTTTATCGATACCTAGAATACCTTTTCAACGGCATGATTATATTCATGATTAACGTATCTTGTTTAGATGTAACATCAATGCCAAACAAGTACACCGTGAATATTTTATGATGACACCTCGCAAGGTACATGCAAGTTTTAGACGGTGAGTAATGCCGTTGTTAATAGCTAATTGCTTTTTAAAGATCCTACTCACATCTCGACGACTTTATTAACTATGAATAAAACGTTTCCTACCGTTCGATCTTTTTCGGTGAAGTTTAGTTTCTGCAAGACAGTTATTATCGCGAGCGAGTGTTTACTTGCCGTAAACTAATTAAAAAAAATATGTATAAAGCATAGAAGGTGCGGTTGTACTTATGTGACCTTGAATCCATGTTGTAAACAAAGAAATTGTGAGCTATCCAGCGTATTACCGGTGGAATTTCAATTGTGGGTTTAGCGATATTCATTAAATAATTACCTTAAGTGTAATGCCGGTAAGCTGCGCTTTTTGTAGCCATATTTTTTGTTGTATCTAAATTATAGATAATCTTGGAAAAGGTTATTCGAGAATTCTAAAAGGCCAATCAATTCTTAAAAGCCGTTGAAATCTTGTATACCCCTTAATTTCGTGACATAATGAAAACTGACATCTCGGTTTACTTTGTTGTATCATAACCTGTTAATAATTCCTTTATAATGGATGGAATTACAAAAAGAGGTTATATAGTGTGTTTATTAGCAGTTTCTGCAATAACCATGATGAACAAATTTAAAAATAAATGTAAAAAGAGAGGTGTTGGCGGGTACGTCCCATCAATACTCAAAAGAGACAAGAGACTATTTAAATCACGATCCCGATTCCTTTTTCTTATATGTAGAATGAATGTTGATTTATTTGAGAATTTATTGAAAATAGTAAAAGCAAATCAACGGTCCGTCAAATATTTCGGGGAACATTTGAAGTCCTGTGCGCTGTACTACGGCCTGTCTGCTCATTAACACATGCACATATGAACAAATTGCGGTACAGATGCTAATGGTTTCTTGAATAATTGGCAGTCTCATAAATGCATAGGTGCGATAGAAGGCATGCACATTCATGTAAAACAACCTAACAATTCTGACTATTTATATTACAATTATAAGAACATTTTTAGTATTTTATTTAGTGTATGTGATGCATATTATAAATTTGCACGTGTGGACGATAAATGGACATCGTGCTTGATACCGCCGCAGAAACACTTCATAATCACCAAAACCGTAAACATCGTAATTGAGCAACACCCACGTGTGTTAAGTTTTAGGATAATCCAACTAATTTTGATAGTTAGAAACATTATAATTATACTGTTGGCGACATCTATGAGCCGGATGTGTCGACTAACTTGCCGAGCCCGCAAGTACATTGACCCGTAAGCATTTGACATTTTACAAAACACTTAACACGTTCTATTTACATCCTGGTTCATAACCATAAGATAAGATAGAACGAATTTTAAGGAGAATTGTTTATTCACAATTTGGTGAATTTTGAAGTTACCGAAATAGTCCAGAGGGAACACGAACCTTCGCTTCGCAAGGTGCACTATAGTACGAGGGTGTATCAAATATAAACGGGGCTGATTTTCTTAAAAATTCGGGAGGGCCACTAGACCTGGGAGGGGTTGGTGCGTAGGTAGCCTGTATCGTTAGGGAGAGGGGAGAACCGACTGCAACTCTCTTGGGTCCCTTTAGTATCAAAAGAAACCATGAGCGAGAAAAAAGTGCATGTCTCCGCGGAGCAACGGATCATCATCAAGTTTTTGCCAAGGATGGGGTGAACCTAACCGAAATTTTGCAGCGATTACAGACACAGTTCGGGGACAACATCCTGTCAAGAACCCGTGTGTTTCCATGGCACAAAAATTTTTCTGGAGGGCGCGAAAAGGTCGAGAACGAGAGCCATGACCGCCGTTCAAGGACAAATGTGATCGAGGCCAACATCGAGGCAGTCAGAAATCTCATAGAGGGAAATCGGCGCATAACTCTCTTCGAAATCGTTGCGGAAGTAAACATCAGTTACGGTAGTATCCAACGAATCGTGACAGATGACTTAGGATTTCGTAAAGTGGCCGCTAGATGGGTTCCACGTCTATTATCGGAGGATCACAAGCGACGTCGATTGGAGGTTTCGCAACGACTCTTCAATCGATACCAGCAAGAGGGTGAGGCCTTTTTGAATCGCATCATCACCACGAAACTTGGGTGCATTACTACACGCCCGAGTCGAAACAGGCGAGTATGGAGTGGAGAAAGAGCGGCGAGAGGGCACCGCTGAAGGCAAAGCCGGAGCGGTAATGGTAACAGTTTTTTCTTGATCGGCAAGGTGCTTTTCACGTTGATTTTCTCCACGATCAATATTATTGTAAAGTACTGGATGCCGCGAAATTGTAACTTCGAAGGGAAAGGAAAAAGCAATCGGCCAGAAGTGTCATTCTTCTGCATGACAACGCCATACCTCATGTGGCTAACGCCACGATGCAAAAAGTGGATGCATTAGGATGGGAAACGCTGTAACATCCACCCTATAGTCCAGACTTGTCACCTTGTGACTTCCAACTTTTTGGACCCCTCAAAGAAGCGCTTGGAGGCCAGCGATTCGACGACAACGGAACGGTGGAAGCGTTTGTACTCCAATGATTACGCGAATGTCCGAAGAGTTTTTACGATGATGGATTAAAAAAGCTCCCAATGTAGAAAAATAATATATTTGTAAGCTTAGTTAAATAAAGTTAGAATTTTTAAAAAAACGAGTCCCGTTTATATTTGATACACTCTCGTAATATAACAATTGAAAATAGAAGAGCAAGAATATTGTTCTGGTATGATTTTTATTTCGCCTACTTTTCAACATATTTTGAGAAGCATTAATTTAAAATACATCGCAGGGACAAGCTTTGAATTCCAACTAAAATTACAGTAGCATTAATCGAGTCGAATTTTAATTGCAAATTGCGTATTTACGTAATTATTGGGTAATCGGGATTCCACTATTAATAGTGCGATTTTATTTGCGCTAAATCGACGCGAAATCCAGAGACGTGCAGGGACAATTTCGTTGGCAGTTATGAAAATATTATTTAGGTTATTTGATGTGCGTTCGATCTATGTAACTCGTTTATCGTAAAATTAATAAAAATAGCACAGGCAGGTACTTTAAAGAATTATTAAAAAAGAAGAAAAATTCAGAATATAAATAAGTTAAAAGATGATTAAACTTGGTCCGTATCATAAATTTAAAGCTGTTAAGAAGCGTCCGATATTTAAAATTTATCTTGCAATAGCGACGCTTGAGTTTCGCTAAAGAAAAAAGTTAATATTTAAAGGCACTTTAAGTTGTTGTAGGCGGAACAAAAACTTTCCACTCTGTTAGAGGTGGATTAGTATCTGATAGGCTGACGTTAGTAAATCATTAAGAGATTAAATAGACCGGGTTTTGAATCGGTATAGAATTTTTATGAGGAAAAGTCGATATCTACAACGACATTTTCGTTCTCCCAATTACATAGTTGGCTGTCGTAACTTATTTCGTAATTGTACGCTTATGCTTGCTTTGAAAATGTCGCAGTTAGGTACGTCGCGAAAACGACCAATGGCAGACACAGTTAAAAACTTTACAGTGGACATGCTAGACTTAATTTTTGATGGCGCTAAAATTTAATGTCTAGTTTGTAAAATCCCTTTAATGTGTTGGTCCAGAAGCCATTGTCAACGTCACATCGAAAGCGAACAGCATACTTCTGCAAAAAGTGGCATACGAGATCAAGAAAAAATTACATTTGATTTATGTGTTACTCTTATTTTATGTAATCTATAGTTTCGTTTACTAGACAACGAAGCATTTGTCTTCTTCTGGAATAAATATGCGGACTGTAAATTACATAGTCGGACATCGATACGAAATGTAGTGCCATTTGACTCGTGAACATATGGAAAAAAGAATGAAAACGGAATTGAAAGATAAAAAACTGTGGTTGTGTGTAGACGAAACAACAGATCGTCAAAAACATTGTGTGGTTAATGTAATGGTACGTATAATGGAACCACATCGACCGTTATCCTCCTTCTTATTTGCTTCCAAAGGAGTTATAAATTGTATTGCCGATGAGATTTTAAAGGTGGTGTTGAACCCATTGAACAAATTTGAAATTTCAACTAAGGAACTTTTAGTGTTTATGAGTGATGGTGCCGCAAACATGCGTTCTTTGGGCCGATCTCTTAAAGAACACAGTGGTAACTTCTTACATGTAACGTGTAAAATCCATACTCTAAATCTTGCGGCACAAACGATTCCTACATGTTTTCCACTAGCAAGTGCATTGATTGCTAGTATAAAGGCAGTATTTCTAAAGTCCCCGAAACGTACCCGTGTCCTGATTTACTTGAACCACCACAGCCCATTGTTACACGTTGGGAACATGGTTGCAGGCTGCGTTTTACTACAACAAATATTTTGATCAAGTAAAGAAGGTAGTTTTAAAATTCAATCCGACAGAAGCTGCAGCAATCAAGAAAAGCCAGGAAATATTTCAAGATAGTCAGGTTAAAAGAGATTTACAAACTATTCACAATAATTACTTCGGACTAGAGAAGGGAATAGAAAAATTACAAAATGTTTCGATGTCGCTAGTGGATTCTGTTCGAATTGTAAGTGATGTTCACGCACAGTTATGCGCTGTACAAGACGAAACAAATTGGTGTGTAATACGAAAATTTGAAAGTGTTTTAGAGAAAGACTCAGATTTTCTTATATTAAGACAAATTTGTGAAGGAGTGTGTGAAGATGCATTAAGTTGTTTCAAAGATTATTGTAAATATGCAAATATAATATCGCTAGATGTCGAACGGTCGTTTTCGGCATTAAAAAACATTTATTCCGCACGTCGTACTCACTTGACTGAAACAGCTGTGGAAACATATCTAATGATTCAAATATTTAACAGATGTTAGCCAGTTTGTGATTTCACGGAAGACTTTTAAAACGGTAAGTGTTTCAGTGTGTAAACTTTTATGTGCTCGCCACGCCTCTGGCTGTTACCGCATATTTGCCCAGGTTAATAATGATGCTATCTTAAACATAATGTTGGAAGTGTATGTATATTTGTTTTCTATTAACTAAGTGAATATATTTTTTAGACTTTTCACTGTAATTTCCCATTTCAATATTTTCTTGGATTCTTTACAATATCTTTAACATTTGATTAACTCAATGAGAATTGGATATATTGGAAACGGCAATTTATGTTCCAACAGGTTAGCAGGTTATGTTGTATTTTTAAAGAGTATATATCACTACACAAGTTGTCATAAAAAACTAAACTTATTCTTCCATTAGTTTTTTTTTTTAAGTTTGAGTTGTGTAGAAACATTATCGTATAAGTTAACATGACAGTTTCAAATATAGTTAAAACCAGATTTAAGTGTACACAGAGAAAAAAAAAAGTACTTGAATCAAACAAATATACAGGGTGGCGCAATAGTGTGGCAAAGCTCGATATATCTGATATTAAGAGAGATATCAAAAAAACTTTCTAATAAACATTGTAGACACTCCCAAACATAACATTTTAAAATTATTTACATTTATACAGGATGTTCCATAATTCCAGGGTGAACTTAACTTATGTTTTTTAATGCGACATCCTATATATTAATTTAAATGTTGTTTAAGATCATCTCCCCCATACTGCCAATATAGGGTTTTATTACGTTATTATTAACGCTGGCTACGAGCGGTACCGCGCATCGGCGTAGAATCAGTTCGGACCGAGAGGAACGGTAGTATTACTTCGTCTGCGGAGCAGTACGGACATTTTCGCTGCCGGTCATTTGCGCAATTGTTTATCTGTCTTAGAAAAATTATGATTTCGTCAGCAAAACGACCGCGGTCGGACAAACTTCGAAAATTTATTACAGAAATTCCAGACTTAATACATGAAGGTGCTAAAATTAAATGTGTAATCTGTAAAATCCCGTTAATGGTCCAGACAACATTGTCTACGACACGTAAATAGTGAAAAGCATGTCTCAAAAAGAAATTGCGCACGAGACAATGAAAAATTTATATTTAATTTATGCGTTACGTTTATTGCATGTAATATACCGTTTAATTTACTAGACAAGGAACCATTTACCTGCTTTTGGAATAACTATTCGGAGTGCAAATTACCAAGTCGAACATCGTTACGAAGAATTGTGCCATCTGCGCGCGAACATATTGAACAAAAAATAAAATCGGAGTAGAAAGATCAAAAATTGTGGTTATGTGTCGACGAAACAACAGATCGGAAGAAACATTCTGTTCTTAATGTAATGGCACGCAAATTGGAACCTCATCAATCGGCACCTTCAATTCTATTAGTCTCCAAACGAATACAACAGTGTACTGCCGAAGTAATTTCAAAGTTAGTGTTAAATACATTGGACAAGTTTGAACTTTCAACAAACCAACTCTTGATGTTAGTGAGTGATGGTGCTGCAAACATACTTTCTGTAGGCCGGTCTCTTAAAAAGCATTCTGCTAATTTGTTACAAATTACGTGTAAAATTCATGCTCTCAATCTTGTGGTGGATAGTATCAGAAAATGTTATCCTGAGGTAGACGCTTTAATAGCGCATACCAAAGCAGTATTTGTCAAATCACCGAAACGTATTCGCGAATTTCACAGACTGTGCCCCCGTATACCAGAGCCACCAGAACCTATTCTAACTCGTTGGAGAACATGGTTACAGGCCGCATTTTATTATCATAAATATTTTGACAATATTAAGAACGTGGTTTTACAATTCGATACAAAGGAAGCTGCCGCTATCCAGAAAAGCCAGTCGAAATTTCAAGATAGTCAGGTTAAAATGGATTTAAAAATCATTCACGACAATTACTTCGGGCTAGCAGATGCAATAGAAAAATTACAAAATCCTGCAGTGCCGTTAGAAGAATCTCTACAAATAGTGCAACATGTTCACGCACAGCTATGCGCGATTGAAGACGCAAAAAATGTTTCTGTTCTAGAAAAATTTGAAAGTGTTTTTGAGAAAAATTCTGATTTTAGCACATTAAGACACATTTGTGAAGGTGCGTCAACAGAATCGTTAAGTTATTTGAAAGATTATTTTACTTACGCAAATATTACGTCACTAGATGTAGAACGTTCGTTCTCTGCATATAAACGCATTTTTTCTTCATGCCGTACTAGTTTTGCCGAAACAACAGTTGAAACATATCTAATGTTGCAGATATTTAACAGACATTATTCAATTTGTGATTTCACGGAGGACTCTTAAAATGGTAAGTGTTTGAGCACGTGTTATTTAATTTTTATTTAAAAGATGAGCGAAATTATTTGCGGCAGCAAACACCTCTATTAGCAGAATAACTCTAGTGAAACGCGAGGCCTGGTCGACTCTACGCTACTGCGCGGTACCGCTCGTGGCCAGCTTTAATTATTATTATTTGTATCGGTTGGAAATTTCATTACGTTATACCGGGTATTTGAAAAGTTATGGTCAATTTTATTCTGAAAAACATGACAAATTTAATAACCCGTATCTTGATAACTAGTGAATAATTAATCGTTTTAATACTACCACGAGTTTAGACATATACTCTTACTTTGATATCAATTGTAATTTGTTTCCACGAGTGTCGCATTTATACAGAGCAAGTCAAAATAGAAATGTACGATTTTCTAATTTTCTTCAAATGAACATCCATGTATGTTAAATTGAGATTTATAGAAATTATGCCAATATATTAAGTTATACGCAATTAACTTTTTAAGTAGCGAACCACAGTAGCGACCTATTCGACACAGTTGTTAAATGTCAATCGTTTGACTTGTATTAATTTTTAATAAGGCAAATATTTTCCAAAATGAGCTATTCTGTTGATGAATTAACAGATATGATTTGGGTTTTGGTGAATGTATGAAAAATTGCTTACTTACAAAAAGGATTTACCAAGAGAGATATCCTAGATGAAAAGCGTTTGAAAGATTGGTGGAGCATTTTAATCGTACAGGCTCAGTAGTGTATGAGAGACACGAAAGAACAAAAGCTGTTACTATGGAAAAAATGAATTTAATGTGTTGATAGCCGTTACAGAAAACCCACATATTAGCCAACGTGAAATTTCGCGCCAATAAGATATTAGTAGAAGGTGTGCACAAAGAATACTACATAAGTATAAATTCCATCCCTATAAAATTCAGTTGCACTGGGAGTTAGTCGAAGATGACTTTCCCCGCGGAGTTGCTTTTTGTGAATGGGCTCAACAATAAATCTATAGCCAGGAAGGAGAGTACGTAAATGTACCCTTTCTACTTTTGATATAACATACATGGGTGTCCATTTGAAAAAAATGAGCAACTGGTAAATTTCCATTTGGCTTATCCTGTATAAATGCGATACTCGTGAAAAAAAAAAAATTACAGTTGATATCAAAGCAAGAGTACGAGGTGTGGCAATTAAATAACCGGACTGGTACTACAAAACAATTTATTGATTACCAATTACATTACAAAGTTTATCCCCAACAATGTACCCTCCTTGCCGATCCCTACAACGCTCCATACGAATTTTCCACTGACGAAAGTAGTGCTCGAAGTCCGTTTCTGTCTGCTTGTTGAGAACCTCTGTCGCTTTCGCTTTCACCGCTTCCATACTGTCAAATCTTGTCCCCTTAAGCTCCGATTTTGGCGCATTATCTTGGTGGAGCATCCAGGATTTGTTCTTCCACAAATCGGGTCTTCGTTTTCTCACTCGTTCACGAAGGGTAGTTAGAACCTCGTGTTTCACAAGAAACTTGAGGTTAACTCGTAGCTCGATCTGAACACTCTGCATTTTTCCGACGCGACGCTAGCGTAAGGACTTGAACGGATGATTGTTACAGCGAGACTGAGCGACGTACAACCGTGCCCATCGAGCTCAGGGTAGGGGAAACATCTACAAGCACAGACATGTTCAAACCTGCCGTGGCGTGCTCGCTGTTTGCCGATAGTAGCACCAGTCCGTTATTTAATTGCCACACCTCGTATATTTCTAAACTCGTGGCAGTATTAAAACGATAAAGTATTCATTATTTCTCAAGATACGGGTAATTAAGTTTGTCATGTTTTTAGAATAAAATTGACCATAACTTTTCAAATACCTGAAACCCTATATTGGGGGTATGGGGCAGATGAGTTTAACCAAAATTTAAATTAATATATAGGGTGTCCTGTTTAAAGTTTCGTTAGCATTCGCAATTGTGATGTTGCATTTTTCTGAAATCGGATTGTTTAACGTGGAATACCCTAATTTTGCCAAATTTAAAGTTATATTTTGCTTCTTATTAGAAGCGAAATTCCCGTAGGATCATTACTATGGGGATTTTGCTTTCAAACACCCTGTCTGTACGTTATTTTTTCATTTATCCAACGTTCTATATCCTAGTATTGCACAAATTGCCATCAAATTTCGTTCGTACGTTTTAAAACGCGCCTGACGATTTCCAAAAAAAGCATCGCGCGTAACGCAGATCAATTGGCGATACGCCACCCAAAAGGTTAGACTGATTGACTTCGATGCCTTTATTTTATTCACGTCCGATAATTTTAGCGCGCTCGGGGGAGAGAGAAAAAAACGTAGTACGTTAACGAATGAAGGCACGGGTCAGATGGGGAGAAACGACCGACTGGCCGACGAGGGACGATCCGTTCGCTGTCAAAATAATTAAAGCACAAAAGCACGCCGAAAATCACGTATGACTGGCTCAATTAAAAATTTAAAAATGGAACGATGCGCGTCCGTTGCGCACTGGGCGTCGGCGGCAACGCCGGTATCCCCAAAACCCACACATTCGTGACGTATTACGTGCGTAAAACGGAGGGATTAGTACATTGATGTAGACGTATGTATCATTCGTGTTACGTACGGAAAATGCAAACTAATAATTGATAAAATGCTAACCAACGGGGAAAAGTGTAAAAATACAGTGTTACTACCGATTGTGAATAAACGTCACATAAGCTATAGCCTGTTACATGTTGAGATCGAAGTTGGGTCTTATGGAATATAACCCTCTTTAATTAGGTAGTTTATGTCGATTTGAATGAAATGTCCTCTTTTATAACTAGGAGTGTTGCCAGATCAAATAGCGAGCATCATTTTTAGAATACGTTTATGTCATTTGCCAACTTCGGCTCATCGTTTGTCCTGCTATTACTTACGAGGGTATTTTGATAAATTCTTGGCCTACCGTAGAATAAAAAACAATTTTAAAATGCAAATATTTTTTTATTCGATGTATTCTCCTTTCAAAGTTATACACTTATTAGAACGATCCTGCAACAGTTGTAAACCCCTTAAATAAAATATTTCCTCTTGCTCTGCAAACCAACTCTCGACAGCTTCTATTATTTCTTCGTTCGAAGAAAATTGACGTCCTTTCAAACATTTTTTCATTTGAGGAAACAAATAATAGTCTGACGAAGCCAGGTCCGGCGAATAAGGAGGATGCTCAACAATTTCGAACTCCAAATCACGGATTGTGTTCATCGCAATACGCGATTTGTGTGCAGGCGCATTGTCCTACAAAGGCACCTTTGGACAATTTGTCAGGTCTTTTTTCAATGATTTTTTCTCGCAGAGTTGTTAATAATGTAGAGTAGTATTCTCCAGTTATGGATTTGCATTTTCCTAGATAATCAACCATAATGATTCCACGAAAATCCCAAAAAACTGAAGCAAGAACTTTTCGGGCGGATTTCTGCACCCGAAACTTCTTAGGCCTTAGCGAACCAGAATGCCTCCATTCCATCGACTGTTGTTTTGTCTCTGGGTCGTAAAAATAGTGCCAGGTTTCATCCATGGTAATAAGACGATTTACAAGGTCAGGGTCGTTGTCAAACCGGGCGCATAAGGAGCGCGACGCTTCCACTCTTGCTCGCACTCTTGCTCGCATTTAGAAATCCATTTTGCCACAATTTTTTTTCATGTCTAAATCGAAGTGAATTACATGATGTACACGCTCATATGAAATTTTCAATGTCTCAGATATATGTTTTATCCCAATTCGACGATCTGATAAAATCATGTCGTGAATTGCATCGATATTTTCGGGGGTGGACACAGAAATCGGTCTTCCAGGTCTTTCGTCATCTTCAACCGAAAATTTATCCCTCTTGAATGAGGCAACCCAATTTTTTACGGTCGCGTAGGAAGGGCAAAGATTACCAAGTGTTTTAAACATATCTTCGTAAATCTCCTTACCCTTTAACCCTTTTAAAAACAGGTACTTAATGATTGGTCGATATTCCATTTTATCGATTTTCACAATGTCGGTGGAAACACAGCAATGCGTTTACTTTTCTTACTCAAATTTTACAGTGACATTTCAACTGACTTGTTTGTTGCTATGACAACGAAAAAATATGGATTTTAATAAGGACATACATCAAATTGCACCTAATTCAGTCACTAGCCAAGTAATAAATTTAAATATCGAACCTTCCTCAAAGTATAGTTTTACCTCGTTACCTTAACGGAGGAAGACAAGATATTATTCAATCTTTATGACGTGCTACTAGCGTTGACCAAGTACTTAAAGAGACCTTCCATTCATCATTTTATAAAAGAGGTTAGAAGAAAGGGGAACGAAGGATACGAACTTTTTTATGTATGTATATTGATATTAGGGTTTGCCTTTATAAACCCTGTATAATGTTAACATTATATTGGATCATGCTGTTATGATTATACTACACCCCTTATTTGCACAATTAGATTATATGATCATCTAGATTCCCTTGTAAATTAGCTTCTTGGCAATGCCTTCCTGTTGCTATCATAAGCGCTGCATACCTCGAATTTTCCCCACGCAATGAACACGAAACCATCGACCATGTAAAGGGAACTTAGTCAAGCAGGCAATAGCTCTTCTTTATATCATCTGTTTGGATTGACGTTGAACTACGATTATCTCGCATAATAATAGCGCTTTTCGTCAGTTAATGGACCGCATCTGAATCGAGGTGGAACACGGATTTCCACCGAAAATACAATGAGGCAACAAGAGGAAGCGTAACAGTTGGAGGCAGTGACATTTTCAACGCCCAACGCTCTTGATGCCGGTACCATAGGCAGACAATAATTACTAAACGATGTGCGGAGAAGCGGATCATACGCTGTAAAAACTGTTTACTCCTCGATTACACGCAGTAAAGGCAATATTCCGGGGATTTATGAAGCTTTAATGCCCAGAGAAAACTTGAATAATTAATGTCAAAATGGTCGTTTTTGTCTGAAATACTAACTTTGTTGCTGTTAATAATAATTTGCTTTTTTTCGGTTCATACATTACGATAATCATCATAACATAATTTCATTTTTTTTTCTAACTCGAGAACTGAAAATCACAAGGAGATAATTCAGTGATAGAAACCAACACCTCATCTTCTATTACCACCCTGGGTAATAACGAAAACATATTTTGATTAACTAAGTAATCACATATTTAATTAATCATTTTAATTTTGCAAGCAGACAATTGATAGAATTCTTGGCTAATCTAAAATTAGCTAAAAATTGTAGGGAATTAAAAAGATCTGTTTCTCAACATATCGGAAATAACTGCTAATATTACCAATAACACAGTAAGGAATGTGGCAGTTGTTAGGTACCAATATCGGTAAAAAACCAACATTTGTTGACCACTATTTTTAACATGTACAGTGACACAAAAAACTAACGCCTTCCTCTGTAGATGATCGAGTATCAATATCATCTTTTAAAAGTGGTCGGTCGTTCTTGGATGCCCAGATTGTATATCAATCGTAATTGCGAAAATGACCGAAGAGCTTCTGGAAAGTAATCTTAATATATATTGTCATCAAAAGGGAGGGACAACAATTTCATCGTATCGAAGTTTTCTGTATTAGTCGTAGGCAGTCTACATTAACTCATTTACGACCTTGAAGCTTTGAACAATACAGTTTCTGCAGCTGTACATAACCTATACAATTGGATTATAGATATACATAGGTAATGCGAAAAATATCATACAGGGTTTGTCTAGAAAATAATGCAATTATGTTAATAAAAAAATTTAAGATATCGTTACAACTCTTTAAAATACTCTCCTTGGGCATCCACACATATTGGCCAGTGACTTTTCCATGCACTTCCAGAATACGCATCCTGGAAGGCGTCAACAGGGACCTCGTTTAGAGTCTTTGTCACTGCGGTTTGGATCGCTTCAATGGTTCCAAAACGGGTTCCTTTCGGGGTGGTTTTAATTTTTGGGAAGAAAAAGAAGTCTGTCGGAGTCAGGTCAGGATTGTAAGGGGTCTGTAACTAAAGCTTGTACACTACTGTAGCAACCTTTGTAACAGGTCATTGACTAAATTTTTACAACAATAATATATTTAATAGAAATACAATCCATGAACCACAATCGAGTAGTAGGGATTTGCGCAAGTTGTAGCCAGTCGTATATTCTCAAGCAAATTGTAGTAAATTGTTTTACTATTGCTTGATTCCCTATGACTTTTCTTCCGTGTAGCTTTCTGGCAAGCGACACCTATTAGCAGGAGCGCGGTAGATCTCTGAACTCTGTCTAATGTACAATATTATAAAGCAGTTCTGTCTAAAAGGTTTCTATTTTCATGACAAGTCGTTACGAACAGCAAGATGGCGTCAAACAAAACCACTATATTGCCAACAGTAGTTATTCAGGGGACTGATTACTTGATATGTGATAAATAAGCTATTATTATTCCTTTAATGTTAATAGTCAATATTACAGAGAATATTTGCCCTTATCGAATCAGATCTATTGTTAGTAGCGAGCTAAATATAGAAACTGAAGCGGCGGCGGCGACGTAAATCGAAACTTCAAAAACAGTACAGATAACCAGACTAAATGCAAACCAGCTCCATAAGATGACTTATCACGCTCGTTACTAGAAGACTAATTGTTCTGCTGTCATCGTTTCATCTTCCTGCTCAACGCCGAGATAAAGAACTCAGCACGAACGTCATCCCCGTCTAGTTGACTGTGGGAAGTGAAAAGATCGCGCAGTGCCCCGTTTTAGCAACACGTACTATCTACCTTATCGTCGCTGTACTGCGGATGTAGTTAGGCAGCGTTTATTTCATGCTCGGCGAATCTTCTAGTGCTGGAAGGATGATTCACGAGGTTCTCTTTCCGATGACGTCTCTTCTTCTACCGTCGAAATTAAGAAATTCACCCGGACGAAATCGTTTAATCATGCAGTGAAAGTGTTTATTAACGCGAACAATTTATTAGGGCGAAACGACGAAACGAAGTGGAATGGGCAATTTTTCGGCCAGAATAAATTTGTATTAATCCAAATCCATATCCTTTTTGTTCGAATTTATCGTGTAGGTATAAAGGTCAGTCCATCAATAACAAATTACGGCTTATTGTGGAAGTTGATGGTGGTTAATTTATTGAAAGTTTGGTATCTTATCGCTTCTTTATCTACTCCTTCAAAATATATCCGATGATTTTGCTTGTATAAGTTGGAATTCCAGATATCGGGGAATGTTTTGATGACAAATATTATGTTATAAGCGTAAAAAGGAAAATACTAGAATGTAATAAGTAAAAACGTATCTCAACATCAAATATTCTTTTTATGTTAGAGTAGCGCTTAACTTGGGTGTCAACATTTTGGCCACATTTTCACGAAGCATGACAGTTACGAAGTAATCGATCATCGTTGATTTTCACAGAAGCAAAAGATTGATAAAATGTGGGTGAAATATTAATTACTGAGTTAAATCCAAGGAGATTTCATCTTTAAGAAGCTAATTGTTAAAATATTATTATCGTTAGCTATTACATGAAATGGACGATTTTAGAATTACTTTAATACTGTAATAGTTCCAGAACCTGTTACTTTTCCGTATGCGGGGGACAAATCGTATAATTTTCGAAGGGGGGATTCTTGCATATTGTATTAAGAACTATGCACCATTCGTCGCATTGTCGTTGCTGAAATTATTCGCGGATGTGGATTTAGCTGGTACACTACTCTTTATGATGCGTTTGATAGATCTGTTCCAAAGAATATTCGGAATATATCGTCATTTCCGCCATGGTTTACTCATGGGATTAAACGTAATTTGAAGATTAAAGATCTCTGCAAACGTAGATGGCTTAATACTGGAAATGAACGTTTTTATTGTGAGTTCAGAAGACTTCGAGCGCTTGTTAAGGTACAGACTGCTGATGCCCATGAGCTATATATAAGGAATGTTGAACGTAATGTCAGAAATAATCCCGCTGATATCTGAAGATATGTGAGTCAAAACGGCTCGGTGGTCTAGTGGTAAGAGGGTCTACGCTTGGGTGGGCAAAGTTTGGCGCTGCGTGTTCGAGTCCCGCTAGGATCAAAGTTTTCTTAACGGGTCCGGTACACTCCCTAGTCACCATTCGCAGTTGGGGTACAATTAACTGCGCTTCACCCTTTACGGCGAGGGGGTGATAGTAACAAAGTCACGGAACACTTTACACACACAATTTACACACTTAAGGCTCCTGAGGTTATGACAAGCTTGAGAAGCTTATACACCCTGTTGGACCATCACCACACTAAAAAAAAAGACGTGGAACATCTAGAATTCCAGGTGTACTTCATGATGATGCTAATGAATACTCTAACCTAAGGGATATTGTGGAAGCATTTGTGGATGTTTTCTCCAGTTATACTGACGACACTTTCATGAGCTATTTTGATGATTCCATGCCCCTACCGTCCTTCGGTTTCTCTTTTATATTCGAAGATGATTTAATCACTATTATGTCCCGATTTCTTGAAAAATTTACTGCAGGGGAAGATCAAATACCTAGCTTCTTGGTGCGTGATGGAGATATGTTTTTGCGAAGCCTCTTACAATTCTTATTAATCTTTCCATTCCACTAGCTCCTTCCCAGAGCGCTGGAAGAGAGCTCCTATAGTTCCTGTCTTTAAAACCGGAGACAAACAGCTTCTTAAGAATTATCGTCCAATTTTGATTTTAAACAACTCGCCAAGGTTTTTGAGCAGGTGATATATAAAGTTTTATACAGTAACAACCGCTCTTTTCTTTCACCAAATCAACACGGATTTGTACCCGCACGATCAACTGTTATTAACTTAGCGTCTCTCGCGCAATATGTCTTTGAAGTTGTTGATGAACGTGGTCCAGTGGATGTGGTTTATACGGATCTCTCTCGGGCCTTCGTTACTGTGTCTCATCGCCTGTATTCACAAGCTGTTTGGATTTGGAGTTAATCCAGCATTCTTTAACATCACGAAATCCTACTTAGACAATCAAACAATGTGAGTTGTCCGATAAACTTGCTTTTTTCCACGTTCTCTTCACCATCTCATACAGATACTTCGTCAGAGTAGGGATCTTCAAGTCCGCTCTAAGCCGCTCATTCTGCATGAATCCAACTGTCATCCTGATGACCTGGCTCTGTAAACCTTCTGGTCTCTTAAGGTGACCGGGAGCCACTGTACATCAAGCAAGTGCACCATATGTGATAACCGGTTGCAAACATGTAAAATATAGTAGAAGCTTGTTGCTTATATGAAGTTCTAAAAAGTAGCAAAGCTTGGAAGAATTTCTCATTACTAACAATTCGCATCTCCCATCACGTATAAAATGTAGCCCATGCTCTATTCGAATAATGCATCCCTTATTTGCAATTTAAAGACTACGATCGTCTAAATTTTCGAGTCGTATCCTATCCATTTGCAATTTTACTGCGGTGCTACGGAGCGAAATAGTGGAGACCTTAATTTTACGTAATTTACATGCCCTAGCTTAATTGCGTCGCGGCCAATTTAATTCGGATTAATCTTAATCTTTCGGACGTTGCAATTTGGATTACGTAGATGGGCGGTGGAAGAAAGGCGAAATGCAATTGAAAACACGTACTCGCAAATAAAGCTCCTCGAATCGTATCCGGTCGAGCTAATTTCTTTTTAAGGCGAATCGGTTGGTCGATAAGGATTAGCCGTACTTAAAAATACATCAATTATATTTTAATTTAATAAACTTACCTGCGCCTCCGCCAAATCGGGATTTCGTCGTTGTTGACGCATTATGTTTTTTGTTTGCGTAAATAAGAACCAATAAGAACGAAATAGTAATGGAAATTGAGTTTATAACAACCCACATTGAAAACATTTTAGATTAGATTTCGTTACGTATTAAAAAAATAATAAATAGCAGTAGTATTTTTGTAAAACCCTACGAAAATGAAAACGCTACGAAAACAAATAATCACTCATATGTACTTACCTGTTAAAGTTGTGAAAACACACAGTTTAGAATATTGCTTCTGTTAATAGTAGGTCTAGGCTAAAAGCTCACGACTCGTTTGTTAGATGTAACGACCTATATTATTGAGAAACCTTGGTATTCCATATTAGCAACATATTCCATATTTTCATCTCTTACTCTTGTGGGGGTTAGCGCAACCTGCATCACTTATTCCTAAAAAAATCCAGAAGTACAAAAACAAAAGAAAACCAAATAACGAAATCCACAAAAAATTAAACAAGCAAAATTAAAGGTTTAATCATTAATACATACTACAGTTTTACATTCGCACTTTCTTCTTTCAGGGACGTGAACTTAATCTCTCCTCTCTTTAAGAATTTCCTTTTCTACTCATTTTTAGCAGTTTCTTTGAGAATGTTAACCGTATTTTTTTTTGAGGGTTTATTTTGTTTTTTTATTGCGACGGATGTCACTGTAGCATTGTTGTTTATGTATTATACAGTGTGGACCTAATGTGTCCCCCCATGTTAACTTTTGAACGACAGAAAATAATAACGAGAACAAAGGAACGTATGACAAATGCAGGTTATATAACAGTAAATAACAAGAATAATTTACGCTTTTGAAATTGAGATTTGTCAGTTTGGCAATTGTTATGGTTACTTTGCTTAGAAACGAGCTCTTTAAATCAGTTTGGTGTCATAAGAAACAATTTGGCGCTCCTTCCCAGCCAATTTTGTGTAAGAACAAAAACAGATTACCAAAACCTATATTGCTGCATATCGTCATATTTCTTAAGTTAATGGTA
Source organism: Dynastes maya (assembly GCA_029619315.2). Classification (NCBI taxonomy): domain Eukaryota; kingdom Metazoa; phylum Arthropoda; class Insecta; order Coleoptera; family Scarabaeidae; genus Dynastes; species Dynastes maya. The sequence continues at coordinate 51,296,202 of JAROYE020000004.1, read as the reverse complement.
CCGTTGGATTCGTCTTCCGATAAAAAAAGTTGACGTCACTTCCGGTGAAACCGGAAATGCTATTGAAATGCCGATAACGGCAAAAGTTAGTTTACAAAAAATTCAAATCGACCTATTTTTTCTAAAAACGCTAGCTTCTGTCGTTCGAAAGTTAGTATGTGGGGGGACACTTTAGGCCCGCACTGTATACATGTTTTCATGTTTATTGTTTTGTCCTGTAAATGGGAATGTCCTGTTGGACAATAAAGAGTATTATCAAAAAAATAAGCATTTCTCAAGATTCTCAGACATCATAGTAAACTCAAATACTATTATGCGAGGAAATGCACGTGTATCGATATGTGAATATTAACAGTAGGTTGTTATCATTCTATGCGAAACTAAATAGTTTACGTCGTTAAAGTATCAAAAAGGTATATTGCATGAATCTTGCTAGCGTTTATGACACGTAGACAAAAGTACCTGTACGCTACATATGTGCATCCTTATTAGGAAGTAAAAGCCACTATACCTTTCAAAATTTTGAAGTGTTGATGGCAAACTGTATGGGAATACGTTATTGCTAGCATAGTCGTTCGTTTGTGTTTATCGGTAGGAAATGAAAGTGCAGACGTTACCTACGATATGACAAGGCCTAAGCGCTCTTCGATGACGTCACGCTGGGTCGGTGATGTATCGCCGTGCACAATATTAGCCTAAGCGGTAAAGGAATGTTTTTTTTTTGCATTTTTCTTTAAGTTTCGAAGGGCTTCCGGTTTAAGGAGGATGCCAGTCGTCAACAGAGCCCTTCTTCTCATCCCATTCGATTTTTGGAAAAGTTTCAAAGCAAAAACCAAACACCGTTTTCGTGAAAGATATATTTGTGGTTGATATTTAATTGACTAATTATTATTATTTGCAATTATACATGTATTTGGACGAAACTAAAGTTGAAATGATATAGTAATTGCAATTCTATTCGAAATGTTGTTCAGTTTCACGAGGAAATTTACAGACAGGCTATTTAAGCATGGTCTTTCATTTCCTATTATGTGGTGTTTTACTTGATCTATCTTTCTTATTATGTGGTGCTTTACCTAACCTATCATTACTTTTCCAACAATCATTTTTAAGTAGGGTATTTGTAGAACAAGTTATTATAATTGTTGCAATACGTTCACTGCTGTGAATATGACATTTATGTACATATATCAGTATCCGAAAGGGCTACGTTCGGTGATATAATTTAAAATATATTGTATTAAAATAGAACGTTTATTACACACATTTAAAAACATCTCTTCGTGTTCAAGAATAATTTTGTTAAATATAAACTTCACGTTTGTTGTTAAATACAACGGACAGTTAGGGAATTGAGTTGATTTTTTAAACTTACAGTTGTAGTTACCCCGGTCCTTGAATCTGTAGCTGTTGAAAAATAAATATCTTCTTTTACAAAGTGTAACTCACAAACAAAACATACAAATCAGCCGACGCCATATTAGGTTAGGTTACCTCGTTTTTATCGTTTTAGAGAAGGTTTTGTCGCTTATACAACACTAGAAAAACATTACAGGTATCACCAACAAAGTACGGAAATATCATTACACAGTATTTTTTTTTAATAAAACCAATATAATTTGGATAAATCAATTCAAAACGCAAGAAACGATCTGAACGTGTGAATGATCGACTACCTACTTCAAAATACGTTACAGCCTGCTGACGTCAAAGCGCTCAGGCCTTATGCATATTGTAGGTAACGGTGCAGAACGGTATTTAGTTCCTTCTTTTATATATTGCTTCTTGCCTTTCAAATTATTATTAGGTTTAGACATTTTCCATACACATAACTAGATATATGGTTTGAAACACATCATTTAGTCTTTTGTCCCAGATTTAACTTTTTATTCTCCCAACGACGCCAGCCGTATTGTTGAATGTAAATTAAATAAAGAAAATAACTTACTGAACGAATTATAATTTATAGATAACCATTTTATAAACATAATAACAACAATAGAATATTTTGAGAAATGCAACATAACGTTAGCAGAAGCACCAAATATCTTAAATGATACAATAAATCAATTAAAAGCTATTTTCCGAGAATTTGGAAACAAGTTAAATTAGAAAATTATTTTCGTGTTCGACAGAAACACAGATTTACGTATACTAAATGAACTGTGTATTAATGAAAATCTAAATGCCGATGCACATTTAAATAATTGCGATGTTGAAAGAACATTTTCTGCATTTGAAAAAATAATGACATCTAGAAGAACCAGCTTTATAGCTGAAAACTTGGAACAGTCCCTTCTAGTAAACGTTAATTCAACCCTTATTTCTATAAATGAAAAATTTAATAAGTACTATTTTACGCAGTTCATCCAGGTTTGCAAAGCATAATACCGTGTAGTTATAAATAATGACTTTTATTTAATGATACTTTTAATTAATATCGTAAATAAGTACCCACAGATTTTAAAACTAGAACGTAAAATCTATTGCATCGTACGTCTATGGAAGTGGGAAAATAACGTATTTCATTCATATTCGCCGACTACATGTGTCATCCCGTACAGCTTGCCGAGGTTTGTATATGAGCAATGAAAACCTGTTTCTTGCTTACCTCATTTTGATTCTAACTTGTAACTTCGTAGTTAGAACGAATAGACCTACCATTTTCATAGTTTTTCCATCCATAAAATTAAGTCTCTTTTATCTCTGGAAATTCAGACCAAATAGTATAGAACATCTTATACAAATAAACCTGTTAGCACAAAGTGAAGTATCAGGAAGGAACAGAACTTTTCAACAACAACAAGATGAAATACATATAAAAAATTGACCGCATTTGTGACCGTCCACGATTCGCTGACAAGCATAATTTATCGCGAAAAAATAGAATCAGTAAAATAAATAAGTGGGAGGACGCAATAGAAACAAACCTTGATATAAAAAGCGAAGTAAATTCTTTTCCTCCGAGAGCGCGGCGAAGTGTGTGTAACGCTTGAAGGAGGAAAACATGAGCTAAAACGCAATCTTAACCATAACAAATGTAGACTAGCAGGATTGCCGGCTATTAGGGGGAAATATATATGTCCGATAATTTTTCTTCCACTGGACGCACCACCGCTGATGAGAAATGGGAGAACTAGACGCGGAATGCCAATCGTGTTTCCAGCACGTGCTTCTTGATCCTCGCGAGCGTATTGTTTTTCAGAGAACGTCGTGGTGGTGTAGTTTAACAATTGTCTGTGTCTGGAATTTAGTTGGTTGAAAGGATGATGCATGTTGCAATATGTCGTGAAAATTGCTGCGTGAAGGCTTGTATTGGAATCTAATTTTGCCAGAAATATTATTTGCCACAATTGTTATTTTCTACGCCAACAAATTCGTTACTGGATTTATTCTATTTTGTAAATCCATTATTCTATTGTTTCAGTGTGTAAATTTAATCCTTCATTCGTTTTACCTTGTAAATTTAATATTTCATTGTGCCATATTCACCATTTCATTTGTTTTACATATGTTTTATAAACCCATGTATATTGTATTTGTGTACATTTAAAATATTGTATGTGTACCTATTTAACACAAAAACATATTTAAATTCATTTAATATACATAAATGCAACAGAACCATTCACACACTGCCGAAACTACGTCGGAGAACCGAGTGTACGGAGTGTCACAATTCCCACACGTCGCTCCTTCGCCTATGCGCAGTGCAGCGCTCGGACCGGTACGATGCATGGTCTTTGGAAAGTCCGCTTATATAGGGAAGCAGTAGCTTGACAGAGCAATGCACACTAGAGGTGGTATAGCAAATACACTAAATAACTAGAACGTCTGGGTAGTCTTCCACGGCTATATTCTGCTACTATCTCCGCGACCAGACGTTCGAGCTCCGTCAAGAGTTTGGTGGTGGCCCTAATAATGCACAATGCGTTGTGAATTAGTATACAAATAAGCGTTACGATACTGAAGACACATTTAAGGTTGCCAAATGCCTCGCACTCGTATTAGGTGCGATTAAAATTATGGATACGTTGCGAATTTAAGAAAAACATACAAACGTTGCGATTTAATATATACCGAGACATATTTATACAAATGTACATAGATATATGCCCAGAAAATATCTACACAAACAAGTAAGGAAACCGCATTATAAGATGTAAATAATGCTAAGATATATGCATATTTCTTATTTTATGCACATTTTCATGTATTTTTTTATGTAATAATAAGGGGAACGGTTCTAATAAATTTTTTTAACACATATGTACTGTGTTTCATTTCGAGAGGTACTGAGCTATCGAACAAATAAGCAAATACTTTATACATCTAAACAAAGCAATTGGTCCTCCCTCTTCGCAAGAGAGATACACCGAAGCAGACGACTAGCGGCATTGTTCTTCAAACCAGGCGAACGTAACAACTACTATAGCTTAGACCACGATCGATTTCACCAATTCAGCAAACCACGAGAAAAACAAAACCACTTACTTGCATTATTCAAGCTTTTCCAAATTGAGGAACACGAAAATATCTATCAAAAATAATCTACCATTCGCTTGCACAGCCTTCGAGCGAAACAAATCCGGACGGGTCGTAAAGGGATACAGAAGCTGTATACTTATCAACGTAACAAGCTGATAAGCACCGTAAAAATTTTACGCATGTATAAAAACATCTTATTCGGAATTTCCTCTTTCTGAGCATTTATATATGTATGTGTATATGTGTCCGGGAATACCATCAGTTCTAGTTCCGCATCGACGCATGGACATTTTATGGCAGTTTTTATCGCCTAATCGTTTCGGTAATCTGGTGGAACAAAGGAAAAACGCAGGAGGAATGGTTTATTGAGTTTTCCGATAGGATTACGGGATTGTGATGCTTGGGGATCGTTATAGACGATATTAGATGATGTTTTATGCTAGTACTGGACGTATAATTGAAAAAAATATTGTTATTAGGCTGTGATTATAATTAGGATTAGTGATTTTTATATTCTACTCATAGTTTATGAGAGAACAACGAGTGTTCTCGGTACATGAAGTACTCATTGATAACATATTCCAGTAAACATGTGCTTATCGGCTGTTTTTTTTTTCTGACAGTTTAATTTGGAGTTTTGCGTAATTTGTACCAGCTGCAATGGTTGCGTATTCAAATGCTGAAATGAGCGATATGGTGTTTATGTAGGATCGTGCTAATGGGAATGCTGTAAAAGCACGTCGTCTCTATGAAAATCGATCGTCAACTGCACGCAGAGAAATGGTTTCTTGCATCAAGGAAATAGATTTTCATACAAAAATCAGTCTCTATTCAAGAAAATATTTTTATATCAAGACTATACGAGGTGTGGCAATTAAATAACCGGACTAGTGCTACAAAACATTTTATTGATCACCAATTACATTACAAAGTTTATCCCCTTCAATGTACTCTCCTTGCCGATCCCTACAACGCTCCATACGAATTTTCCACCATCGAAAGCAGTGCTGGAAGTCCGTTTCTGTCAGCTTGTTGAGAACCTGCATCGTTTTCGCTTTCACCGCTTCCACACTGTCAAATCTTGTCCCTTTAAGCTCCAATTTTACCTTAGGAAATAAAAAAAAGTCACAGGGGGCCATGTCGGGCGAGTACGGTGGGTGGTCCAACACGGTGATGCCGGATTTCGCAAAGAACGCCTTCACAGACAAGGCGGAATGGGCTGGCGCATTATCTTGGTGGAGCTTCCAGGATTTGCTCTTCCACAAATCGGGTCTTCGTCTTCTCACTCGTTCACGAAGTGTAGTTAGAACCTCGACGTAATAATGTTGATTGACTGTATGACCTTCGGGGACCCAGTGGACGTAGATAATTCCACGCCTATCAAAATAAACAATCATCATGGCCTTGAATTTAGACTTGCTCATTTTCGTTTTTTTTGCCGTGGTGAGCTTGGGCTCTTCCAATGCATCGATTGGCGATTCGTTTCAGGATCGTAAGTAAAAAGCCACGATTTATCACAAGTAATCACTCTGTTTAACAATTCTGAATCATCATCAATGTTGTTTAAAGGGTCAGCACAAATGTTCATTCTCGATTCTTTTTGCTCTGGAGTGAGAAGTTTTGGCACCATTTTTGCGCAAACTTTCTGCATGTTGAATGATTCATGCAAAATCTGACGGACAGTTTCTTTGTTAATTCCTGAGATTTCAACAAGTGCTCGGACACTCAAACGACGATTTTCGCGGATCAATTTACCAATTTTCTGAATGTTGCCGTCCGTTTTCGGTCGTTTCACGTCCCTCCTTAAACCCTTTACACCACTCAAAAACTTGTGTGTGCGATAAACACTCACTTCCGTACACTTCCTAACATGGCATGAGCTTCTGTAGCAGTTTTTCCCAGTTTCACAGACTTGAGTAACCGTCTCGATCGAAACGATTTTCCGACGCGACGCTACTAGGACTGACGAGATTGCTACAGCGAGACTGAGCGATGTACAACCGTGCCCATCGAGCTCAAGGTGGGGGAAGTGTCTACAGCACAGACATGTTCAAACCTGCCGTGGCGTGCTCGCTGTTTGCCGATAGTAGCATCAGCCCGGTTATTGCCATACCTCGTAAAACGTATAATATAAGAAAATAATTTTCTTGAAATTTTATTCGGATTAAATAAATATTTATATAGAAATTAAAAAAACTATAAAAAGCTGCATTGGCAGTATGTCAAAAAAGGGTTGAGGAAATAACAAAACACTGAGGATGAATAAGCAAATATTAGTAAATATATGTTTAAATTATACTTACTTACATGTTATATGTAATTAAATAATAACATTACCAACCATTCGGTGGCCCAAAAAAAAAATATAGTAATAAGAAAAAAAAAATACATTAACGGGTATCTTTTGAAAATGTTTATGAAACGTTGTACGTTAAAGGTTATATCATTGTATGGGTAAGTATTCTGGTTCCGTCGCTATTATCTAGGACGGCATGACCATAACTACTGGCACTAGGTGACGTCAAGAAATATTTCAGTTGCTGTTTTTTGAAGATTAGTGGCATAAACTGAAAAGTAAGAGCAATGAGGCTAGGAGCAAGAAGCTTTCATGTTTTTCTCTTCTCATATTGTTTTTGCCGGTAGTGATTCCATCAATATCAGGAGCTATTTATTAGCATTTTGTTTCTAGGCACTTTTTTCATGTGTACTTCTGCATTAAGTTCACATTTTCAAATCACAAGCAATGTAAATAATTTACTGCATTTGTAACGGTTGAAGTTTTATTTAGTGCCAAATTTAAATAAACTCGTAATATTTAATTCAGGTTAAATTCAGATTGAATACTAGTTGCGTCATCTGAGTTCGATGGACTTAAGTTGGTATCAATATATTTTCCAAATTAATTTAATATTCTTATTTATCATCTGTTTTTCATCTTTTGGATCATTATTTATTGTTATTTCTTTTTTACGATAATTCTGGTTCATTATCGGTATTGGAAAAGAACAAAAATGATACATCTATGTTCTTTGGGTAAAGGTTTAGTTTTGGCAGTTCTTCCGACTTCTTAGTCGTAAGTGGAGTATATGTTGGAACGTCGAACGTACTTTGTCGGCTTGCTAGAAGCTTGTTTTAAAGTTATTGGAAATTGTGATTTTTGGTGATATTTGGTTACAGCTGAGTGCAGAATTTGTGGCTTCAGCAATGCTGTAATAATGTATAGCAGGATTTACCTGGATCTTACTCACCAAATCGTTCAAAATTGTTTAGATACAATAACGTCCGCGCTTTTTTTGCCTACTTCCATCTTAGGCGGTTCTCTGCGTGTGCCTTCGCATGTGGTGTTTGAGACCGTTATTTATAGTCATTTAATGTAGTTCTTAAAGCGTCGCATTCCAGGAAACTAATTAGTGAATTGCTTACTCAATGATTTAGGGACGTATATGTATATACCAAACTGTGGAAGTCTTTTACTATTAGATTCTTAGACACACTCTAATTCTTTAAAGGATTTTGTTCTTGTCAGTAAGGATATACATATACTAACAATTTCTAAAAAAAGAAACGGCATGATTTAACCTCTAAATATGTATGGATTTCCCGTATGGAAATCGTTTGTTAGAAAATGTTGATCTTCGACAAAGGAACCACATTATTAAAATGCAGTCATTATCACATAACTAGTTATCTAGAGTTTCGTCAGAAAGAAAGCTGCTTTGTTTTAATTTATTATAAGATGTTTTTGCCTTATTTTGGATGATATTCACTAAACTTTGACTCAGCAGGTTAGTTCTTATCCATCCATAATCTAATTCAAATATTTTTCAAGTCCAACAACAAAGACTTACCCAATTTAACTTGTTAGCATCCTGGAACTGCGAGATTGAGGTCATCTGAACAAGGGAATTCCTAAAGAATCTGTTTGTTTTCCAACATAATTCGATCTCCTTAAACACGTAAACATGGCGACGATCAAACTTGTTGTGAAAAGTAGCCGGCGTTTGTTCGCGAAGAACCAATTTTTGCGCGATGGCATCACGTCATCCCTCACCTTATATAGTGGAAGACTTGTGTTCCCGTTCACCCATTCCCTACACCGCCCTTACCAGGATGTAGCACCTGGTTCTTCGAGAAGCGCCGTAGTAATAGGGGTGGGTGACAGCGCGCGCACCCTGTCGTCCAAATAGTAAAGCTTCCGTAGGGCTGGCAGTAATTTTGCGGCAGCAGACCGAGTGGCGGCCAAACTAAGAGCAGTCTGCTGCTGCTGCACGTGTTTTTCCTCATCAAATAGCATTTTATAACACTAAACGAAAATACCAATATAAGATCCGTAAAAAGTTAAAAACTAAAACACAAATTGATAAGAGCCCGATTGGAATCGATTTTCAAATTCATTTACGTAAAATGCGTTTTAAACGAAAATAAATCATATCTATTAATTAAATTTTTGTTTTTATGCACGATTTTAAAGACAATAGTTTGCATTAATTAATTAAATTAAATTTATCTAAAAAAAACCAATAGTGAATTTATCGAAGTTGGTGAGGAAAATCTTTTTTTCGAAACGAAAAACGAATTGACGATAAGATACCGATTTTCGAAAAAAAAGGTGCTTTAAATCCGCAACAACAAATTCTAAAACTTAGTGTATGTAGGTGCAAAAATGGCAGAAATAATCTAACCAAGCAATATCTGCACAAATTTAAGCGTTATAATATAAAATCTCATATATCTTTTAATAGTTTCAAAAATTTTTAGTGCATTGTGTGTTACTACTTTACATACTGCGATACATCTCTTCCAAAGCTCACTTAAGGGAAAAAAGCTCCTCCAAAACAAAGGTAGGAACTATTATACCATTATTTGGATATGCTTACATAATACAACTGTGTGTCTATAAGGTCATGACCCTCAATAAAAACAATATTATATATATGTTACGGTTTACACACACATAGCTTAAAATCGATAAAAGCTCTCCTCCAGCTAAAATAGGATTTTTATCATCACTCAACTGCGTGCCCGAACTGACATTTACTAAACCGGGAAAGCCACTAGTTCCGTTGATAGACTAGCGAATTCTCTGTGATGGATATTGCTTTATTTACCTTATTCGAAACTAAATTCGAAGACTTCTTAAATTGTTGCGCATTTCATTAAATCGCCATACAACGGGTAATGTGCCTTTTGCCAGCTTTGTTCTGATGCTTCTTTATTTTCGATGCAGATATGGATTTTGGTGAGGGTAAATGTTGTCAACGTTCTGGTGAAATGGCGCGCCCACTTGCAACCTGATGCAATACAATGCTAAAAATATTCGACAAATTTTCGTAGATGTAATTTCATATTTCATTGATTCTTATGGAGTTAAACATTTTGTTGGTAATAAATAAATTGATTCCTTTTTGGTTCCTTATTGCTGATTAAAAAGTATGACTCCAAATTATCATTGTTTGAAAACGTATTTTAAACTATTTCAGAAAAAGGTTTGGTTGTAAAACAAAGGTAACTATTGATCTGATTATTTCAGTTAAAAAATGAATTATGTCAAATGATAAATTCTAATGAGAAACCATATCTAATTCTGGTTTGTGATTCTATAGAACTTAACACAGAGAATTATGGTGATGATGCCTAATTTTGGGGTGGTGCATTAACGATATCCAACAAGGTTATAAGCAACTATTATTAACATTTTAATAGTTACTAACTGTTGTTTACTATTTATTAAATAATTTCAATTAGATAAGTACTGATTTAGAAATTTCATTAAACAAATATTTTGATCTTCCGATTTGAATACTGAGGTTATTTACTGTGTGCTTATATTTGCTAGTCGCTTTGTAAATAATGCTTCATAAAGCTGTTTTATATTAATATATTGAATTTTGAATGAATACTCTTTAAATACTCATCGGTTATAAAGAAGATAATGAAAATTAATATAAAAATAACGTAGACATATTTAAGATTTTTATTGAAGTAAAATTTTGTTTACTGTTAATTAAAAAGTGTGATTTGAAAATATATTTTTAACTTAAAAAAAAATATGGCAAAACTAGAATAATTGTTGTTTTAGTTATCCCAGTTAAAAAGTAAGTAGCACGTAAAATGTTAAATTTCAATAAGAAACCGTATTATAACTAACCTTGGGTTGTGGTATTTTAGAACATAACACAGGGTGTTACAGCGATGATGCCCAATTATTTTTTGGGATGATGCAGTGTCGATATCCAGTGATCTTATAAGCCTTTGGTAGAATATTTTAATAAAATTATTAGCTATTATTTACACAAATAATTCCCATTACACCTATTTAAGTACCTATGTAAAATATGTTTTTATATTTTTTTGATTTTAATACTAAGGTTATCTTCTGCGTGTTTATATTTGCGAGTCGTTTTGTAAATAATGCTTCATGGAAGGTAGAATTAAGAAACGCTATGAATTGGGTTATCCAAACTGATTTAGAATTCTAAATCGAAAAATTTTGCGAAAACTGTTCTTAGTAAGTAAGTATAATTATCAAAAAATATTGTGGTGTTAAATACAATACAATAGAAATGAAGGTAGATACTACTTGAACTTATTGATGAGTATATTTTTAACAATTAAGAAGTTAACATAAACTTCGCGGATGATTTAAGTTGGTAGTTCCGGCAATAAAGGACATATTTGTCTGTATTACGTTAAGAAATTATTACCGGAACTACCAACTTACCTCATCCGCGAAAACAAGAACTGAAAGTGGAAGTTGATTGATTTACTTTCTTTGACGTGGGTTTCAAACAATAAAATTGATAAAAATTCAAAAGAACTTTATTGCATTGAAATTTTTTTGTCTTAAGCCAAGTAAAGAAATTCATTAGTAGTGATTCGAATATTTTGAAATTTGTAGGCTAGGATTGGTGAAAAAGATTTGTTTAAAATCCGTTGCTATCTCATTTTGTGGCAGTTATTACTAGAGCAACGCAAACTGCGCTGAAAGCCAGTGGCTGACGCATAAAAGTTTACACAAAATAAACACGGCCGGGACAATTCGGTATAAGCGTCAGTATAACTGCGACTCGAAAGCTGATCTGTTGTGTATGCATCTACGCTGTCGTATACTATATCGTAGTTCTACGTTTGTTTTCAAAATCTTTCCTACGTCGCGAAAACGACCAAAGTTGGACACAATAAGATAATTTATTGCAGAAATGCCTGATTTAAAGTGTGATGGCGCTAAAATTCAATGTGTAGTGTGTAAAATAGATTTAATGTGTTGGTCGAAAAGTGATTGTCTACGGCACGTAAATAGTGCAGGGCATGTTTCAAAAAAAATTCCACACGAGATTATGACAAATTTAAATTTAATTTATGTGTTTATTGCATGTAATTTACCATTCCATTTACTAAGGAAGAAAGCATACGTCTCGTTTTGGAATGAATATTCAGACTTTAAGTTACCAAGTAAGAGAACATTACACCGAGTTGTGCCGTCTGCTCGTGAGCATGTCGAGAAAAGAATTAAATCGGAGTTGCAAGATAAAAAACTGTGGTTATGTGTGGCCGAAACAACAGATCGTAAAAAACATTCTGTGGTTAATGTAATGGTACGCACAATGGAATTACATCGACCGTCACCCTCAATTTTACTAGCTTCCAGAGGAATGCACTGCCGAAGTAATTTCAATGTTGGTGTTAAATACATTGGAAAAGTTTGAACTTTCAACAAATCAACTGTTGATGTTTATGAGTGATGGTGTCGCAAACATGCTTGCTGTAGGTCGATCTCTTAAAAAACATTGTGCTAACTTGTTGCATATTACATGTAAAATTCATACTCTCAGTCTCGTAGCAGATAGTATCAGAAAATGTTATCCCGAGGTAGACGCTTTAATAGCACATACAAAAGCTGTGTTTGTAAAATCCCCAAAACGTATTTGGGAATTTCATAGACTATGCCCCGGTATTCCTGAACCACCACAACCTATTCTTACTCGTTGGGGAACATGGTTAGAGGCTGCATTTTATTATCTTAAATATTTTGAGAATATAAAGAACGTGATTTTAGAATTCGACCCAAAGGAAGCTGCGGCTGTCAAGGTAAGCCGCTTGAAATTTAAGGATAGTCAAGTTAAAACAGATTTGGAAATTATTCAGAACGATTACGTGGGACTAGCGGATGCGATAGAAAAACTACAAAATTCTTCGGTGTCGTTAGTGGAATCTTTGCAAATAGTGCAACATGTTCACGCACAACTATGCACGATAGAAGACGCAAGAAATGTTTGTGTTTTAGAAAGGTTTGAAAGTGTTTTAGATAAAGACTCTGATTTTGGCACATTAAGACTAATTTGTGAAGGTGCGTCAACAGAACCGTTAAATTATTTGAAAGATTATTTTACTTACGCAAATATAACCTCACTAGATGTAGAACGTTCGTTTTCGGCATACAAAAACACTTTTTCTTCACGCCGCACTCACTTTGCCGAAACAACTTTGGAAACATATCTAATGTTACAAATATTAAATAGACATTATCCACTTTGTGATTTCACGGAGGACTCTTAAAACGGTAAGTGTTTGAGCACGTATCACGTTTAATTATTTTGTGTAAACTTTTATGCGTCCGCCACTGGCTTTCAGCGCAGTTGCGTTGCTCTAGACTTATTATTAACGTTTCAATTCTAATACTATTAATAAATAAAACCTACTAGTGATACTTGAGGTGCTCCAATCGACTGTGATATTTGAGTGGCTTAAAACTTGTAATTCAATAATCTATACATTTATTTACTTTATTATTGAATTTAACACCATGAAAAACATTTAATTGGTAATTACTTTGCAAATATTAGTTAATATGATTCTTGGATTACATTTTTTGCTTATTATTTACCTTAATTATGTTACCTTTCTTGTGTAGCTATATAATTTTATGACAAATAAATATGTAAGTCGGTTTATATACTCTATTATTTCACATAATCTTTCTTCCTACAGCAAAATTCAATTTTTATATTATAATTGTATAAATTAATATGACATCTTTTACAAAATAGTTCCATTTTTCTCGATACGTATTTAGTTCACACCACAATTTCATCATTTTATTATCTATCTATTTATTTAATTAATTAAAACAGAATGAATACATAATTCTACCACGATCGAATGTTAAAGCAGCGTCTACTATATGTGAGGTTCTCATGGATGTCAACTGTGTAACACTGAAATTAATATATAAACCTCTTTTAATAACTTTCATGCTTGCCTGCAACGTAAACTCTTTTCTTCTTTCGCCAATTATCAATTCATACAGATCTGCTCGTATAATGAAAGGAGTTCACAGGAAACATAAGAAAGAATGTTTTAGCGTTATGGTAATTTTAACGTTAGCATTAGAGACAAAAGCGTCAGAATCTTCTTTTCTGACGACATTGCAGAGTAGGAAAACGTTTTTTCTTCTTCTTTGCATTCCTCTTTAGTTAGCAGCGAAGTCTGTCGCAAACCGCGCTATTGTTCGCGAACTGCTGATCTACTTTTTTCCTTTATTTTTTTTTTAAACGAGATTACTTTTTTATGTCGCGCGCTTTCAGAATCATAATGGAATTTTTCGGTTAATTCAAATTTGTTTACGCGATTTGCATAAAGTCAATTTGCGAGATCCCAATTTTTACATGCAGAAAGAGGTGTTTTTTCGCGGAAGAGCGTACATACGAGTTGATTCGATTCAATTTTTACACTTGGCCGAGGAACGTTTTACCCTTTAGTAAATTGTTTTCATCGGTTAGTATTTGTTTTTGTTCCGTTTTCGACTTTGTTTGAGGTTAGCAGAGTTTAAATTAGCATTTCAACCTCGGCGCAGAATTTCTCCAGCATCAGGATGTAATATGGAGAACCGCCTTAGGGTAGTCATTGTCGAGGTCGTGTTAAATTACTTAAGATTACATATAGAATCATGACCATACTTCAAAATATGTCTACGAAGCAATTAAGGCAAATTCGAAAGAAAAGCATGTTTTTACAAAAATATTTGTTTAAATAATAACTGTTAAGGTGTGTCCCTGGACTAAGGCATGGATAGGTAAGGCAGACAGAATATTATTGAGTTGAAATTTCAGCTTTTGGAATTCAATCATGCTTGAATAGTAAGTAATTTATGCCATAATTTTATTGCCGAAAAATCAAGCAGATCTAGGAAATTTAGGAAAAAGGATTTTTTTCAATTAGTAAAGTGAGATACGATCGCTTTGTTACTTTTGGTAATGAAGCACTATCAGCAAACACTGTTTACAACTGGTTTGCAGAATTTCGTTTAGGTAGTGCTTCCGTCAGTGATGAATTTCGTGAAGGTCGACCAAAATTGGTTGTTCCCAAAACATCGATGCTGCGCGTAATATGACTGAAGAGGATAGGCGTGAGACTTATCGTGAGATAAACGCATCCTTAGATCCGAACACTGCAGTGCATTCGGTTTTGCATGAACATTTAGGTGTGAAAAAGATCTGTTGAAGGTGGATATTACTCCCACAAAGCGCACTAAGATTGTTACTTTGAATGAACACACATCAATAACTCAAAGAAATATTGCCAAGAAGCGTGGTGTAAGTTTAGGAGTTGTAAACAAGATTTTGAAGCAAAAAAGCGACACTGGAACGATTGAGGTGAACAGAAAAGGGAAATGTGGGAGGAAAAGAAAGACAACAGCAAGAGATGAAGCTTTTTTAATAAAGAAAAATAAATTAAACTCTAGGAAAACAAGCCAAGCACTTCAGCAAGACTTAGCACACGCTGGTGTTATTGTTCATTACTCCATCGTACGAAGACGACTTATAGAAGGTGGGAGAAAAACAATCAGACCCCATTGACTGCTGCCATGATGAAACGATATGATTGGGCAAAAGAATATGTGAGCTGGACTGTTGAAGATTGGAGAAAAGTATTGTTCTCAGATGAGAGCCATTTTTTGGTACAAGGACAGCGATCTCGTTCTGTTAGGATAAGTGACAACAAAAACCTTACGACAGCTCATATTGATCAAACAGTTAAATGTTCTGGGGCTGCTTTTCCTATAAAGGTACCGGATCCCTTATGCCGATCGAAGTCATGATGAACTCGCAAAAATACAGAGACTTGATAGAACAGAGATTGAAAACTGAACTAAGAAAAGTTGATACCAACGGTCACAAGCAGCTTTTCAACAGGGTTCGGCTCTATGTCACGTGTCCAAGGTCATGAAGAAATATTTCAAGGACAAAAACATATCGTACCTTGAATGGCCAGGAAACCCACCGGATCTTAATCCGATAGAAAATCTGTGGGCTACTGTAAAAGCTAGACTTCGTAAATTAGATTGCTCAACAAAAACAAAACTGATCGAAGCTGTAATCCAGATATGGTTTCGAGACCAGCAAATATCAGAAAACTGTAAAAAAACTTGTTGATTCTATGCCAAAACGCGTTAAAGAAGTTCTAAAAGCCAAGGGAGGACATATTTCCTATTGAAACAATTTCAATTGTATTCTTTTATAAATAAATGTTGTTTGTTTCAAATTATCACTTGTGTTAATATTAATTCGCACAACACTGTAAGTAGGTGAAGGTCATAACTTGTTCAATGATGTTCTTTTCTATTTCTAGTTTGCACCTGATTGGATATTTTTCAATCGTCATACATTTAGTTTTTATTTTCGATGTTTCCATATTATATCTCCTCGCGGTAATAATCATTTAATGCAGCATCCTTTGGAGATTGTCTTCACTATCGGCTATTAAGACCACATCATCGGCGTGTTACATTTACGTTGGTGTCGCCTATTCGGTATCCTTTTATTGCCTTTATTTGGTGTATTATTTTATCCATAATTACATTGAACAGCATGGGACTCAATGAGTCTCCTTGTCTTATACCTTTCGTGATTTCAATTTCATCTGTGTATTTATTTTCTACCTTTCTCGTGTCAATTGGTCTAAGGAAATACACAAAAAATTCTACAGAGGAACTTCAAAACCCATACACGACATCGTAACTGGTGAGGAAGCATGGATCTATTCGAGCAACTAAGCAATAATCAACTTTTTGTGTTCCTAGATGAATAGAATCCAATAAAAGTTAATCGTTCACTTCCAAGAAAATGATACTTGTTTTTTTTTTTATACTGGAGATGCCGCAAGCATTGCTTTGGAGGATCGAAGGATAGTTAATGCTGAAATCAGGAGATACAATCCACAATCCGCATCATCCTTTGTCATGACAATGTTAACACGTCAAACAATTAATTATTTGAAGGAGAAAAACTTTGAATTAATGTCTCATTGCTGGTATTCATTTGATTTATCGATTAACGACTTTTGTTCCCGAACGCCCATCAAAAATGCGTGGACAGCGATTTTGATCACATTGATTTGATCATGTTCTCAAGATACCATCTTCAGAGTGGAAGAAATGTTTCGAGAATTAGTTCGAAAGCATGCAAAAGTGTATAAATCTTAATGGCGAATATTTTGAAAAACAATAAAACGATTTAAAAATACACATGAAAAGAATGCCTAGTAATAATAACCAAAAATCAATGCTAATATAGCTCATGATATTGGTGGAATCATTCCCGGAATAAAGCGAGGAAAGGGAAAGGCGTCATCAGCGCGGTTCCATACACTGTCCTTTCCTCGCCATTGTTTTTCACCCCTCGGGTTTATGTCGTTATTCTCCACAAACAGCACCAAAATATATCTCCCCACCTCACCAACAATGGCGAGGAAAGAACAGTGTACGGAACCACACTGATGATGCCAGGTAGGCAGAAACATGTCCGTGGGTTACGCTTTCCCTTTCCTCGCTTTGTTTTTTGCCGGGAATGATTCCACCAATACCATAAGCATTAATTAGCATTAATTTTTGGTTAATAAAACGAATTGTACAAATCTTTCATTGTTTTTTCATGTTTCTGATTATGCAGAAACCATACAATTTACCCTATTATTACGAAAAGAACGTTCTCTTTAAACTGACTTACCTCGTTCCACTAACGCTGCATTTCCCCTAACCACAGATTGAACGATTGTGTAAACTCAATTCAGCGCGAATCCGACCATGTCAAATCGTTACCTTTAGTTTTACGATTCCCAACGCGCCACGTTTCACGCCGTACGTAGGGACATTTAAATCTGCATTTCGCTTCCCTCCCTTGGTCCACCACGAATCAGTACGAGAAGACCCATTCCCGAACGTAAATATAGCAGTAGGACAAACGCAGAGCTTATGCAGCGAATCCGACGTCAAAAGTACAGATTAGTTCGCGATTTTGCCGCTATCGTCGCTATCCAGTAAAGGGATACGGCGTGATTAACAGCTAACCAAGCTGGCAGGTTAGTATTATGGTGGATAGTGCCATTGATACGTATCTATTGCGTAGAACATCGCGTTGTCCGATGCTCTGAATGTTGAAATAGTCTCGTTCAATTCCAGAGCGAAGAGATGGATTGAGATCAATGGTGCTGATGTCGTTCGCGGCATTCTGGTAAGCTCGTATATATTGGATTCTTGGTCCGAATGTAAGCTTCGACTTTAATCAATTAATCGTTGTTAATTAATCGGTACCATTCGCGTTTTGCGCGCGGTAAAGTGGGTGGTGGTCCATGGGCGCCTCGGACTGTATGTAAATATTTTATATTGTATAGTCAACTATGGAAATATTAAACAAATACAATGTCATCAGCAGATACTGAGGAGAATAGGTGTAAGTTATTTCAGAAATATGATTCAAAATGAAGTACTCTTACACAGAGAAAGATTTGGGACAACAAGCCCTTGTATTTTTAAAATAATAATTTACAATAAGAATTAAAAGACGTTTATTTAATCAAATAAAATATACCGCGTTCGTAAGTTCCGTAGTAAAGTGAACCGCTAAAATATATGGACAGTGTTACAACGTTTGTCCGCTATGAAAGTATAAGGTGGGGAGCGCGTGAAGCGAATTAAGGACGCTCCTAGCATAAGCGACAGCATTATTCAATGTATGTATGGGACTCGCGACTATAAATGAATCCTTACGTACCCTAGTATAGTTGCTCTTAAAAAAAATGTGTTGTCAGCTATTTTACTATACTTATTGTTATATGAACTATATATTTTTTCCGTATAATATAAAGCAACAAATCAACATTTGATTTAATGTGTAGTACGTGTTATACCGTGTATCATTGTGTAAAACTTTTAGTTCCTCTCATTTTAATTTTTGTTTTCAGCTAACTGCAAACGAAATATATTTTTTAATCTAAAACAACGAAATTCCATTCAGCAAAATAATCAGCATCTGTACAAGCGAAACAGAATTGCCGATGCAAAACAAAATCGCGTTAAATATGCAAATCCGCTTCTATGCAATTTTCCACTCTGTATGTCAATGGTGAAAATATTAAACTGACAACAGAGGTACCAATTGTTTCATGTTAAGTATTGCTGTTATCTTCTGGTAGATTCATTGGTCCAGAATCCAGATTCCTTTAAATTTTCAGAGGAAATCTTTTCACATTTGTGCTTGCACAGGAATAATGGTATTACTTTCTATGTGCTTCTAGAAGGATCTACTATGTTGACTTCAATTAAGTCAGTTCAATTGGAGTCAGTTATTCGGAATACGTGAAAGCAAAGCATTAATCATTGAATGAGAGTAATTGAAGCGGTTCGATTGGGATAGCTTGTAAAGTCCTAATATTATAAAGTATCGAATATAATGTTAAGGTTCAAAAAAAGAAAGAATTGAATTTTGATTTATAACTTATTTATGCCTAGCGAGCATGAGACAAATACAAAACCGTAACTTTACAATAAGATTTATTGTACAAAAAAAAGGTTAATTAACACAGGTAAATTTTACATATTAACAAAATTAATTAAAGTGATATAGTGCTCAGTTTTGCTATTTCAACGTAGATGTTAGAAGGAGAGGATTGAAGGAGTTTAATAATACAACGGCGTTTAAAATTTATTTATTTTTGTTGCTGAAGTCGTGAACGTTCTAATAAAAATAATATTTTGTAAAAATTACAATTCTGGGTTATACTTATGTTCTAAATAAAGAAATATTTTTATTTTAAGTAGATGTGTTATAACTTTTTTTTACAATAAAAATGTTTTTATGATTAGTAAACCAGTGTGCTATTGGTACAAGATATTTTTGTCAGAGTAAAGAAATTTTCTTAAAAACACAAATTTTACAACACATTTTCCTCCGTGTGGTAGCTCACACAGAATCGTTATTGTGAAATTGGATCGCACCAATAGAATACAATTTAAATATGGTATAAGATCAAAGGAAATTTAGTACATGAGCTGAAACCTTTATTTTTTAGAAGAGAAACCTAATTTTAATTTGGATTCCGCCTAACTCCCTACAAAGTGGATTATAGCGAGTTTCGCTGTTGGCAAACAGTTTTTGGACGCTAAATGGACACGAAAATCGCCTTAGTGCAGCCTGCCTAATCCCTTTACCTTTCGCAGGTTAATACGGACGGTTGACATACATAGACATAAAGCGGAATTCAACATCGCGCAAATTTGGGAAAGGACGCTTGACGATGACGAACTCTAGTTCGGTCAAAGGCGTATTAACGTGACATCGCATCGGCCCTACTCGTTAAAGGAACTAGGCACGGCGACTACGGCGCATTTCACTAAAAGGCGTCGAGGGACGACGCGTGTGTGCCACCAATTTTAAAGTTTCGGGCGTCCCTCATTATAACTTTAATTCGTCCGTCTGTCATATTCTATGACCGGATAAATTGTCCTATGGTAAAATCGAGACGTAGCTGCGGAAATAAATTGTGACGCCATCGTTATTAATTCGGATGATTCAGATTGGCAAAGGGAAGGATTTACGGGGTTCGTCGAAGTTTTACATATTAGTAAGGCTTCGTTAGATATTTTCTGGATTATTAATCATTAGAAGGGTCTAATTGTGTCATAACGTCAACTGGATTGTAAGGGGTTTATTTGTATGTTACTATTACTGCGATTTGTGATATTTCTTTTCGGGGAAAAAGTTACGAAAACGAATAGGAATCCTAGAAAAGAGCAACACAATTATCAGGGTATATGGATTGTCAAAACTAACAAAAATGATTGGCTTGGCGTTGGGTTAGCCTCAGTGATTATTAAAGATTAATTTCTATATAGGTTTTATCCTCGAATGAAGTACTCTTGTAAATTTTCTTGTTTTTTAATTTTTGAAAAATCATTCTTGTTCAATAGTTTTGCTTATTTTCAGATGTTGAATGTATGTAGTGTTCAAATATTTCGGATGTTATAAAAAAAAAAAACTGAAATTCTTATTATGCAAACTACCCTTATTATTAATTTGTATTTGTAATATTAAGTTGAGCAGAAGTACGGTTGTACTCGTTAGGTCCACAGGGATGTATATTGGGTAGGGCAGCCAAAAATAAAACAATCACTCAATTGTTCAGATTCTGAGCTTTCGCAATTAACTTATTGCTTCATTGGAGAAAACCAAACTAGAATTATAAGCATTACAATGTGTACTACAGTAAATTCAAGATCCCTTGCTGCCACATGCTCTACCGTACATTACGCATCTACTTAATTGTTGCATAGAGACCAGTACCTTTCCTGTGTATGGGAACGTTCTATCGTGGTCCCTGTTCCTAAAAGTTAATGACATTTCTGATTTACCCCCCATTGGTCTATTACCTACGCTGACTAAAGTACTGGAAAAATATTACATGAACTTGAATACTTTCAATATGCTACCCACTTATCAGTCTGGTTTCAGACCTCATCACTATTGTATTACTATCGTGTTAAAAGTTACGGATGACATTAACTGAAGCTCGCGATCAAGGCCTGTTGACCGCATTGATTCTGCTGGACTTCAGTTAAGTTTTTGATACCATTAACCATAAAATACTATCGTCCATATTACGTTATATAGGTTTTAGCAACGACGCCGTGGAAATGCTGGACTCGTATTTGGGCGGGCGATCTTAGTGCGTACGCATATCGAATAATGCGTCATTTGGTAGCATTGTTTCCACTAGTCTAAGTCTAAATAAGGGAGTACCAGAAGGATCTATTCTGGGTCCAATTTTATTTTGTATATATACTAGTCACACTACCTACACTTGTTTCTTACTCCAATGTTCAAATGTACGCCCACGATACTCAAGAGTTTTTATGCTAAAGATATTGATGAAGCTGTGGATCTTATTAATTGTGATCTAAATC
The DNA here is from genome assembly GCA_029619315.2 of Dynastes maya. NCBI lineage: Eukaryota > Metazoa > Arthropoda > Insecta > Coleoptera > Scarabaeidae > Dynastes > Dynastes maya. The sequence continues at coordinate 51,274,478 of JAROYE020000004.1, read as the reverse complement.
AAATCTCTAACTTTTCATTGAATCATATGCTTAAAATTAATAACTCTAAATCTACTAAGTTAACAGAATGCTTTTTAAGAGACCGGCCTACTGAAACCATGTTTGCGGCACCATCACTCATAAACATCAACAGTTGGTTTGTTGAAAGTTCAAACTTTTCCGATGTATTTAACACTAACTTTACAATTACATCGGTAGTACATTGTTGTATTCGTCTGGAAGCTAATAGAATTGAAAGTGACGATTGATGCGGTTCCATTTTACGTGCCATTATATTAACGACCGAATGTTTTTTACGATCTGTCGTTTCGTCCACACTTAACCACATTTTTTTTTTCTTTCAACTCCGATTTATTTTATTTTTCAACATATTCACGAGCAGATGGCACTATCCTTCGTAACGATGTCCGACTTGGTAATTTGTACTCCGAATAGTTATTCCAAAACAAGACAAACGCTTCCTTGTCCAGTAAATTAAACGGTATATTACATACAATAAAAGTAACACATAAATTAAATATAAATTTGTCATAGTCTCGTGTGCAAGTTTTTTTTGAAGCATGCCGTTCGCTGTTTACGTGTCGTAGACAGTCCCTTTTGGACCAACTCATCAACGGGACATTACATACTACACCTTCAATTTTAGCGCAATCATACGTTAAGGAATTTCGGCTAAAAATTCTCTAACTTGGTCCGCCTTGGGTCGTTTCCGCGACGTACGCAACATTTCTAAGCAACACATACCGCGCTAATGGAAGCTACACCGAGGCTTGTATGTAACCGTATAGATACGACGCAGCTGCCTGTTGGCGCGCGTGGCCAACTCTATTTATCACAATCAAAATACCTACTGGATAAAATACGCTTCCGTACAAACGTACACAACATTAATATTAGGAGCAGAAGTTCCATTACGCCGCCGCCGCACGGGACTGCATTTTATGAAAGATCCTTTTCTTTTAATGTATACACCTCGTACAATTCATTGCCGGCCAGTCTCAAAATATTGGATATGCGACCATTCGAACGTGCGCTTCTGCGATATATGAAGGAAAGACCATAATATATTTTTATTTTATTTTCTGAATGTACTTTCATTATTCATGACAGAATACTTAACATAGGTCTTAGTTTTAGGCATGTATATATGTGTACTGACGTCAGTTCTACTGCACTTACATCTATTTTTTTCTCTCTAAGTACATTAAGGATATAGATTAAAAGCAGGGGGTGGTTCTTATGCCACCCATCTGAACTGCTTCTTAAGATTCGACACGGGTTTTGGCTGTCTTTTTTATTCCTATTTTGTGTATTTGTTTTGTTAATTGATAACGTGCTAAATGAAGACATAGTATTACTATTACTTACAAGCGAATGTTATTGGCGCATTAAACGAAAAGCTATACATTACAATCAATTGCCACATTAAAAAATATATTAAAAGCTATCAATTACAAACATTTTAAACATTAAAATTCAAAGAGAATAAGCTTTATGCGACTAACACGTGTATAGAGCGCATTATGGTCGAAATACATTCAAAAGTGTACTTTATTCAATTTTACTGATACAGTCTTCATATTTGGTACATCTTGTTTCGCCTTGTTGTTATAATTTTTATCATTTTTCCTAAATCTACTAATTTCTCCTTCTTTGTAGCCTTATACGTAGCTAATAATAACTTAAAAGGATCATCTCTGGATAATTTGTCAGCGTATTTTTCCTGAGTTTTCTTCGTTTTCCCTGTAAAACTTTTTGATGGCCTTCCTACCGCAATCTTTGTTGTGGATGTTGACGGTTGGTGCTTACTTAATTCTACAGGGGTTTTAAAGTAGCTGTTAATTTTTTGCGATTTTTTTAACAGCATTTATTTTATATCTAGTGAAGACAGTAGTTTATTTAGCAAAAAAATATAAAGGAATCCTCTTTGGTTTGAAAAAATCTCGTCAAGAGGTGCTTACTTTGAGTTAATATCCTTTTTTTTTTAATTTCAGTTCCTAGATAAGTGTAATGGATCAATGCATTTAAAGGATGTGTTTATGTTTATTACAGATTGCAACTAAGAAAAAATTCGGGGAAAACTTTGCAACTGTCTTGAATATCTTTAAGTCATTGTTTGCTTATAGTCACAGTTCATTTAATATAATTTTGTGGGTGACTTCTGTTGTTTATGCTTTCTATTAACTTTTGAAATTAAAATAATTATTTATTAGACTGTACCTATTAAAAAGTTTTTAGGGATTTTTGCTAAGAAAGGTGCTTCGTGGAAATGAAATGAATGACGTTCTTTTCGTTTTCAATCAGGAGGCTTACATATTGAATGACAAACATAGGAAGGTAATTACATAAATGCAAAAAAAATAATGCATTGAGAAAGCACTTTTTTATAATTTAAAGCTGTTTTACAGGTAATCTACAGATTGTTCCATTAATTTCCTAGAAGTTTTTAAAGCTTCCTCAAAATAGCTAATGAATTCATCAGTCATGGCTCCTAAGGTGGACATCGTTAAATTTTTAAGTTCACAAATTTGGTCTATCTACTTTAACTCATTTATGACCCGGATGAAGTTTTAAAATAAAAGAAAAATATTAGTGAAATTTAAAAGAGGTACATGTTTCTGAAACTTTAGTCGTCATCCCGACAGTTTTAAACCACGTGATACCCACTAACGTCAGTTTGTTAGGTGCTAGATCGCGAACTACTATAGCATGTTACAAGCTCTAGTAGGTTATTTTCAAAGGAAAGAAATTTTAATTGATTGAAAATGTAATTGTAAGAACTTAAAATATTGTCTATTTGAAATGTGTAGTGCAATTGCCTGTGATATTTGACAAATGCTATTGGAAACGATGAAGCGAAGAGACGCTACGGTAATCTGCTTCTTTAGTACGACTCGCCTTTGAGTGGAGACGTATTTGCCTAAGTGATTAATTTTAGAAGCAATTTTAAGTGTGGTAGTGTACAAATTTTATAAAAGAACGTGAGATTTTATTACGTGACACGTTATCATAGAGCGGCCGCGTGAACATCAAATTTTGAGGTTAATTTTTATTCTATCCATTTTGTAAAGTGTTGTTACTTGCAGTTTACCATTTTTTCAAACTGCCGAGAGATGGTCTAGGTGACACTCCCAGACCTACGGCCGTAAAAATTATTTTTCTTGTTCAGGAAAACAATTTATCAATATTATAACATTGTTTTGTAAGGCTAAGACGGTTAATAAAACGTTGATACTGGTAAATATGTGCCAATAACTATATGTTTACGCCTTTATAAGACTTAATTGTGTTGATTAATTGATCTTAATTGCGGTACGATAAGCATGAATGTACAATTTTAGATATGATAAATTGGAAAACGTGCTTTTGTCATTCCAACCATCTTTGGGCGAATATTCAGCTCGTTTAGATATAACCTGTCACCATCGAAAATGACCCGACCTTCTATAAATAAAAGGATATTGGATCCTTGAACGGATTTGAATCTATTACGTTCGGCGGTTTTAGATAGGCCGAAGCCATTTGCTGGCCGTTATTTTCAAGTAATGATGTGTCAAATGGGGTCGCAATAAACAGATGAAATACTATGGCCCGCGTACGAATAATTCGCTGCCGAAACGGAACTGTACGGCCGTTGCATCCGGGAAATAATGGGCCGAAACGTCTATGACACGTTTGTATTTCAGGTGGAATTATTTCGCAGGTTAGGAAGGTAATTAATTTAATGGTTATCGGAGTAATGTCCATTATTTTTTAGATATTTTTCAATTTTTCAATTTTTTATCCATTACCTAGCAATTTTGTTAACATATATCATTATGTGCCCTGATTGATTCGGTGAAACTCGTAGAATTTTGAAATGAATGAATCAAATTAATAATTTCGACGACTTTCAGATTTATGTATTTAATTTTAGTAATATCAAAAACAGAAATATTTCTTTTCCGGTGTGGTTGGTACTATATTATGCCACGCTTAACGCCTATCTCGATAATATCGCAAAAAAAAGGATAAGCACTTAACGACACTTCGTAGAACTACAGCGACAAAACGCTAACGTAGCGTATATGAATTTAAACGTAACAATATAACTTATACACACAACTGCATAGTGAAGCAAATGATAAATTTTTTCTGTGATTATTAATAAAGAAGTTATTTATCGAAAATCGTTTACAATTACCTCACCTTACCTTATAAGTTTGTGTTCCATAACAAATCAGTGAGGAGCAACAATGAAGCTACACATGAAAAGAGTGTCTAGAAACAATAACCAAAGTAATGCTAAGAAATAGCTCTTGGTATTGATGGAATCACTCCCAGAAAAAACAATGTCAGAAGAGAAAAGCACTAAAAAATGGACATGTTTCTGCCTACCTGGCGTCATCAGTGTTGTTCCGAGCGCCTTTTTCTGCTGCCCACATTGCATTCGCCTCTCAGTTTATGCCACTAATTTCCAAAAAACGGCGATGAAATATTTCCTGACGCCACCTAGTACCAAGAGGGATAGTCATGCCGTCCTAAAAAGTAGCGAATACAGATCCTCTCGATCAGAGCTCCTTGGACTGCTTAATGCAAGATAGCGTTACGCCTGAGCGCTACGATAACTGCACATATAAACGATTCCTGGGTTCCTGTCGCTACTTTCTAGGACGGGATGATAAATCTCTTGGCACTAGGTAGCGCCAGTAAACATTTCGGTGCTGTTTTTGGAGATTAGTGGCATAAACAGAGAGGTGAACGCAGTGTGGGCAGCAGAAAAGAGTTCTCGGAGCAACGCTGATGACGCCAGCTAGGCAGAAACATGTTCGTTTTTTAGTGTTTTTCTCTTCTCACATTGTTTTTGCCGGGAGTGATTGCATCAATAGCATGAGCTGTATTAGCATTACTTTGGTTAACAATTAAGATATTGGCCACCTTATGAACTACCAATCTCATTTATTTAGCCTAACAGCAAACAGTATATTGAGATGAAATATCAGTTTATAGATAATCACAGGTCCTATTTTCTTTCTAATTCCCTACTTACATATGATTTTGAATTACTTACGGTAAAGTGTTGTGTGTGTCGGTGTTTTTTCTCCAAATTCTTCTGTAAAACCATCTTTTTTCCTTTTTTTTAGCTAATATTCCAAGTTCTTTTGTTGTAAATCCTCTCCAGTTATTTTTCTTAACTTCTTGAGTTTATCTTCTTTCTTATTTTCTTCGAATTGCTGCTGATTACTTTTTAACAGTTTCCAAATAAACATAATACTTCCAACATTGTTTAAAATTGAATTTCTAGATAAGTTTTTCGAAACGCTGTCAAAAAGGTGTTTTCTACCTGTCCGCTTGTTTATCCCGTTGTCACAGAAATACCAATCCAACCATTTGATATTTTTTGTGCTTGCCCTAACTATGATAATTTCCGATGTTATAGATGATGTGAATTTTGACTAGTGGATTCCATATAATTTGTGTTGTGCATGAATGTTGTGTTTTTTACAAAAAATATTCTCAAGATGTAAATTATTGAAAATAGCTTGTGAGTTTGATTATCTCCCACAAAGTAATATTAATGGAAATAATAGAAACTGGTTTAGGAATATCGATTCAATTCGATGATTCTTACGCATATGTGGGTTATTGTAGAAATATGAGATTTTAAATATCTTCATAGGAAGTATGAACTAGTGGTGGGTCGGTATTTTAATAACGGCATTTTGGAGCGGTATTTTGTTGCCGCTACGTGTCGCGCTCCGCAGTACCAAAATAACTAGTTACTTTGAAACGATTGGTTGTCGCGTGACACGGAGACGGTAGCGGTTTACATTCGCGACGTTCTTGTGGAACGTTAATTTCGCTGAAACGACAAACGCCGTCCGTCGCGACCTCATATAACCTCTATAATACTCATAATGGATCTCAAACTGCAGTGTTTCATGTAGTTATGTAAAGAGATCAACCAGGTAATAAGCGATAACATCATTTCATATCGGTTATACTACATCGTTCCCAGTGGCGGTGAGTGATGACGTAAACGGGGGGCACGGACAGCAATTCGATTCCTTCGTGTATTTTCCTTGCATATTGTGTACATTGTACTATGCAACGGAAATACACGAGGAAATCGAGTTGTTGCGCCCTCCCATTTACGGCATCACCTACTGCTACTGATCGTTGCAAAGTAACGATATTTTGTCGCGGTATTTTTGTGTCGCAGTCGTGACAGGAACGTTCCATGAGTGGAGCGGCATTCCCCATCACTATTATTAACATGGTTAAAAGTAGGACAACTTAACTATAATGTATATATGGTACGTAGGCTTCCGCGGTCGTTAATGCCACTATACCCTTTGTTTCCGAGCTAGAACCACGTAGTTGTCGTAGCTTTTGCTAAAAACTACAACAACGACGCGGTTCCAACCCGGAAACCAAGAGTACAGTAAAATGTGCATAGTTCGTATGGAAAATAATTGAAAGCAATATTGTCGTTAGCTCTACATATATTTCTATTCTTTTGCTACTCGATAGTGAATAAGTTTTTGGGTATGTAGACATTTGGGCAAGCATAAGAATTACATCAAAGAAATAGCGATTTAAAGCAAAATCCTCGGCGCACGATTGTCATAGCACTAAGTAAAATGCTTGCAATATTCAAGTAATTGGTAAGAGATGGTACTTTAAAAAAAACTAAACACGGCGAAAAAGGCACATTATTCTTGTTTAGTCATGACATAAATAAAGCGGGCCGAGCATTCCTTTTTCTTTGGCAAAGGTTCCGTGTTACATTTACGTCGGAGCATGGCGCTATCTATCGGATTAAGGATACCTTAGCTGACCCTGTTGTTTGTGCGAATGTGTTTATATTGACTTTCCGTGCGGAGCCTTTTCATTCGCATAGTTTCTGTTGGCTCCGAACTGTAGTAGGGTTCTCAAGATTTACGCGACCCGTTAATGCGGTTGGTCGTTAACCGATTTACCTCTTCTTCCGTGGACTTTGCGCGTCGCATGTTTTCGTGAACGTGAAAATAAAGTAATGAGGAGTTAATGGAACGATAGTTTCAGTTCTTCGAGCATCGGTGTAATGTTGGGTTTACGATTTTATGCTCTTTTGGTTTTGTAAAGGTATTTACCGCAAATTGAATACAATGATGAGGGTGTAACTGAGGGCGATGATGTTTAATGATACCTTCCGAAGCACTCCCTAAATACTTTTTAGGAGTTCATTCTTCTGTAATACATACGTGTCTAATGTACCTATAGCGTGAAGTAGTTCACTTTCTTTTTGTTCTAAAATTTAATGTGTTTGGCTGAGTTTTTCTATCCCTAGCAGCTTTAAAGATTTAATTTTAGTATTCCCCTCTTTCTTTGAAGATGAAGAATTTAATTTTTGGTGCATTTTGTTTATCTGCTCGGTGAATTAGGACATGAATGGAAACTATTTTAGAAATTACACTTTAAGATATGTAATATTTCAAATTCTAACCTTTTTTCGTTAAAGGTTTCAGTTATTTGGTAGTATTCAAACTTATGAAGGAATAAGTGGTAGTTTTGTGAAGAAAATTCTTTATGTTTCAATATTGACAAGAAAAAATAAACAAAACAATATTGAATTGTAACTCAGAAATACATTAAATTACGGTACTTTGAAATATTACTTATCTTAAAGTGTAATTTCTACAATAGTTTCCATTCATGTCCTAGTTCACCGAACAGATGAACAAAATGCATCAAAAATACGTTAATTTTTCACGTAACTTTCAATAATTCTTGATAACAACTCAAAACACCTAAAAAGTGCCACTAGTTCCCGTTTTTTATTGGTTATATCAATTGCGAATACTTGGAGCAATCTGCTCAAAGTAACATCTAATCTAGATGTTGTAAATGTGAAGTGCATAAAGGGTGATCCAGAAAAGAAGGCAATTATCTTATTTTTGAGATAAGAGGTGGCGATTTCATATTTGGGTATAACTGTTAATACTAAACAACGTTTCTTAATAATGTTTTCCTCTATTTTGAAAAATAAGGGTATTTTACTCTTGAGCCTCCTTCAATTTTAAATGTCCACTCTGTATACGGTGGAAGATAAACTGCGATTAATGGGTGACAAGTTGGTTTTGAAAGGTGCTCAAATTTTCTGAATTACTGTAATTTTATAAAAGTCCTGAGTTGTACAGTTACACGTGTCAAATTATAAAAAATATAGAAAAATTCAATCCAAGGATAAATTATATAAGAGGAGATAGTTTAATAAATAAATTTATGTTTGTTAAAGTAGTGTTAAAAAAAATTAAAAAGTAAAAAGTTACTTCAAAGTTTCAATGTTAATTTAACACAATTTTCGGTTTTGTGCTGAAGATGTCGTTTTTTGTTCTTGGGTTAACAAATTTTGGGGACGTCATACCCACATTGGAAAATTGTGAATAATTAATCTGAAAAGATATTCATATACAGCGTGACCCATTTGAAATGGAAGCACCTATGTAGAACCTATATTTTACATTAAAACGAAACCAATTTTTTTCTAGTACATAGTGGATCAGAAAGTCTATTTTCACACAAAATTTCAAGAAGTTCATTTAAACTTTCAAGGCACACTACGATTATTTTTTGGAGGTCGAAAATAGCAAAATTTTATTAGCGATTTTTTTATTAAAAATCTAACTACACTACTGAATTCAACCAAAATTTCATTGAAATATGATTATTAATAAAAAAGTTATGAGAGAAGCATTTTTCAAACTCTACCGTTTACGATTTCTTAAATCCGCTTCTTACAACATTTATTGACCAAGGTAAAAGAAAGTGGTTCTGTGGAAAACAGGAAACAGGGTAGCGCGTGCTATTCACATGCTAGAGCCGATGTTCTTTTTGTAATTGAAAAACGGGCCCAGCATAGAATTTATATCAGTAGGTGCCTCAAAATATGTTGGCGGCAGAACCTTTGTTGCGATAAAATAAGAAAATAGCAGACAGGATACAAATAACATGCAAAAAAGATGATACTTTTCACCCCTAAACATCTTCTTCAGCGAAAAACCGTATATTTTATTTGGACTAAATTTTTTACCGGTGAAAACTAAATTTGAGTCAAGAAGACCGATACATTTCCATATTTATTTACTACCCCGTAAAGTACTTTTAACTAAACCTCACTGAAAGCAGAAGAAATATATTTTTCACGTGGAAAAAACCTTTTTATTCCAAATTCCACTTCGTATGGACTTTGACGTGTGGTCGAGCGAAAAATTTCTCGGCGAAATCGAAACTAGAACGCATTCGATATTTGAGAGGGTGTAACTTCAGTATTCGGACCAATATAAATTGTCTATAAAAGTGAAGCTCCTTAGACTCACCTTCTCTTATGTACTTACCTTATATCGGTTCCGATACGTGGCACGGAAGAGGCCAAGAATCGCCAAGAAGGAAAGCTGCCTTCGTGAGAATGAAGCGGAAACTGTAAATCGTTTAGCAGGGTCAGGGTTACCCGGTTAGGGCGGAAGTAGCTTCCGCCATGTTGACCTAGATGTATATAAATGTTTAAACCGAGTATAAATTACATAGAAAATTACTTAGTTGTTGGCATACATAAATTTTAGGGTTATCTACGGCCGTGTAAGATGAGCTTTAAATACGTGATGTAGTACTAGAACCCATACAGTTAGTCTAGTTTGTGAGAAATTATCGCGAACATTCCATCAATTTTGCACTGGAACTTTCCGGAAACAATATAGTCTTTCATTCTTGAAAGTGCTGAAACAAGAACGTGACTTGTTGAAATATAATCCATTAGTTGATTTACTGATTACAAGAATTGCATGTTACTCTGGTTGCTATTATTAGGTGGTATCAAAAATTCTCGCCACTTTTCACTATGCGGTAAGTACGAAAATTGGCGGAAACTTTTGATACAACCTAATATTTGAGTTTAATTTATATTCCTCCGGATTTGGACTTTGCTTCTTTTGAATACTTCTTTGACCTGCACGAAATCTTTATTTCCAATAAGCATGTCATCATTGGCCATTTCAACTTACCTAACTTCGTATCTGAATCTAACATTTTTGATTGCAAATTAAATTTATTTTTATCTTTCATGGAATTCCTAAACTTACCATACTTTCAATCGTAATAATAGAGTTTTGGACTTGATCAACCATACTCTTTCTGAGATACTATCGAAATCAGTACTAGAAAAACCAATGTTGGTGCACATTTACCTGGCAAGAGAAAATATAGACGATGTGCCCTTTGTTTTACGAAAATCAGTGTCAAGAGGTTAAAGATAATTTGTGCTGAAGTACTTCGTACTATTCTATAAACATTTCTAATAATTTGTTCCTTTTTAGATATATTATTGCCTGCTACACTGAGAGAAATGTAATGCTAAGGCATACAATATATTTGTAATCAACGTATTGTGGCAGTATCCACCTCATTTATGGTTCTCGTAACAAACATATACGTACGTCTTACTACAATAAACGTAACACAAACTATTTTTGTATTTTTCAGTTCAGTTCAGTTTTAGTAAATTTTACGAACACGCAATATGGCAATGAGTGACATATTGTAGTGAAAAAAACAAAGTATTTGTAGTTACTTACTGTGATTACATACATTACAATATTGTTGTTGAACAACAATAAGTGGGCAAACAGCGGTAACAGTCAGTGAAGTAGATATGTGGTGCGGAGTCGGCGATTATTTATTTCACGCGTTCACAGCGTCAGTACAAAATCGATGCTGTATGCGAGTAGTTCTGTGTATATGTAGGCTGTCGTAACTTATTTCGTATTTGTACGCTTATGTTTGCTTTAAAAATGTTGCAGTTAGGTACGTCGCGAAAACGACAAATGGCAGACACAGTTAAAAACTTTATAGTGGACATGCCGGACTTACTTTTTGATGGCGTTAAAACTCAATGTTTAGTTTGTAAAATCCAATTAATGTGCTGGTCCAGAAGCCATTGTCAACGTTACATCGAAAGCAAACAGCATTCTTCTGCAAAAAGTGGCATACGAGATCAAGAAAAATTTACATTTGATTTATGTGTTACTCTCATTTTATGTAATCTATCGTTTCGTTTACTAAACAAAGAAGCATTTGTCTCCTTCTGGAATAAATATGCGGACTGTAAATTACCTAGTCGGACATGGATACGAAATGTAGTGCCATTTTTTCTTCTATATGTTCACGAGCAACATATAGAAAAAAGAATGAAAACGGAATTGAAAGACTAAAAACTGTGGTTGTGTGTGGATGATACAACAGATCGTCAAAAATATTCTGTCGTTAATGTAATGGTACGTACAATGGAACCACATCGACCGTCATCCTCCTTCTTACTTGCTTCCAAAAGAGTTATAAATTGTACTGCCGATGAGATTTTAAAGGTGGTGTTGAACTCATTGAACAAATTTGAAGTTTCAACTAAGCAACTTTTAATGTTTGTGAGTGATGGTGCTGGAAACATGCGTTCTTTGGGCCGATCCCTTAAAGAACACAGTGGTAACTTCTTACATGTAACGTGTAAAATCCATACTTTAAATCTTGCGGCACAAACGATTCCTGCATGTTTTCCACTAGTAAATGCATTGATTGCTAGTACAAAGGCAGTGTTTCTAAAGTCCCCGAAACGTACCCGACCATTTCACAAACTGTGTCCTGATTTACATGAACCACCACAGCCGATTGTTACACGTTGGGGAACATGGTTGCAGGCTGCGTTTTACTACAACAAATATTTTGATCAAGTAAAGAAGGTAGTTTTAAAATTCAATCCGACAGAAGCTGCAGCAATCAAGAAAAGCCAGGAAATATTTCAAGATGGTCAGGTTAAAAGAGATTTACAAACTATTCACAATTACTTCGGACTGGCGGAGGGAATAGAACAATTACAAAATGTTTCGATGTCGCTAGTGGATTCTGTTCAAATTGTGAATCATGTTCAGGCACAGTTATGCGCTGTAGAAGGCGAAACAAATTGGTGTGTAATACGAAAGTATTAGAAAAGTCTTGCTGCTGATGATGATAGCTTGGCTATCGAAACGTGCGTCCAGTACGAATTAAGTGTTGTGGTAAGGGTTTTAGTGAACTGTTTCACTGTTTTAGAGAAAGATTCCGATTTTCTTATATTAAGACAAATTTGTGAAGGTGCGCGTGAAGATGCATTAAGTTGTTTCAAAGATTATTTTAAATATGCAAATATAACATCGCTAGATGTCGAACGGTCGTTTTCGGCATTAAAAAGCATTTATTCCGCACGTCGTACTCACTTGACTGAAACAGCTGTGGGAACATATCTAATGATTCAAATATTTAACAGATGTTACCCAGTTTGTGATTTCACGGAAGACTTTTAAAACGGTAAGTGTTTCAGCATGTTTTCTAATTTATTTCTTACCTTCTATTTTATGTGTAAACTTTTATGCGCTCGCCACGCCTCTGGCTGTTACCGCATATTTGCCCAGGTTAATAATAAGGAGAGAAACGGTGCGTGGCGCGCACCCGCATTATGTCGCATCGGTTAGAAATTGGTTGCATAACAATTTTTCCAAATTATTGGATGCCCGCTCTTTAGATTTGACTCCACTTGATTTCTTCTTGTGTACCAAACACAACCACAGAATACTGGCGAACTGAGACTTAGAATCACTGAAGAATGCAGGCGTATATCACCAGAAGCATTTGAAAGGGTCAGAAGACAATTTGAAAATAGGCTATATTATTGTCTTCAACAAAATGGTGCACAATTTGGACATTTAATTAACTAATTTAAATATTTTCTTTTGAACAAAGGTTATATTTTACATGTTTTGCTTAGTATGATGCTTTTTCTGTGATAATCCCTAGAACTTGACCAAATGTCAAACTAAGATATACTACTGAATTCATAATGAAAATACCTTTCCAATGATGTGTCACAAATGGCATTATCTCATTTAAGATTTTTACGTTGGGGGGCTTAAGGAGGTAAGTTTAGTGTCATGATATATTAATCAAAATGGTTCCCCCTCGAAATAAAAATTGACCTGTCTTTGCATTTTTTAACAATATTATTAGTTTGGGATGTAGGCCGACTGGGAAGTTTTCTAATGAACACACTGTATATACTTGCAGTGAAATAGTTGTATTTTATATCTACATTATTAATTGCACTTCCCTTGTTTAAAACAGTACCACATATCCGTACATAATGCAGTAAATTATTGTTATGCTTGTAACAGAATAATGTTCAAACAAAAGTGAACTTATTTGTTCCTTTAATTTATTGTTACGTACTTATTTAATATATGCCAACACATTAAGTATACACATTCTTTTTAAATGTATGTACGTATTTAACGAAATGGCTTCATATTTATTAGGGAGGCTTTATATTTATTAGGGAATTTTTTATTGATAAAGATATGTATTTGTAGTCAATCTCAATTTTAATTTAATTATATCAACTCCACCAGCATTTGCAATAATCATAGATTCGGATATAATTTAGGCCACACGCTGTAATTACTGTAGACGTCTATAATACCTAAAATTTATTCGGCTGTCCCGCAATAATTATGATTTACGTGCTAATACATTTCATGTAGCAATATATACGTGGAAGCATTTGTTTTTTTCATTATATTTAGCCATAATTTCATTACTGTTTCAGTTATAAAGAGAATCGTATCAGTACATCATACAGAGATGAAATAGTGATTTATATTGTCACAGTTGGCTTCAGTAAAATTTATATTTTGGTTTTATACTTGCAATATAATCCTGTGGGGGTATATCCGTTTTAGACAGATCCATACAAACAAAATATCGACCGGAACATAATTCCAGCGTGAATTTCCGGATAGGCTGGGCTTCATTACACGTCATATTTACATAGAACCTACAGAATGGGAATTGTACCTAAATATACAGTAGGTTTTTCATGCGACTAACTACAATTGAAACATTTGGAATGGTAAAAAACACTAAAGCGAGCTTCGTTTTTTCGCATAGGTAGGGTACAAAATGATTTTTTGAAATTGCCTTTATCAGAGAAGAGTTAGTTTTTGCGATAGTGAATTTATTCGTAGTTTTGTGTGTAAGTGTGGGCTATAAATGCTCAAAGCATGTGTTATGTTTTTAAGCTGATTCATCTTCTCACCATTGGGATCTCGCTTATTATTGGGGGTAGAGGATAGGTTTAAATTTGGTAAAGTTGCAAAATTTTGTTATGAATCCGAAGAGAAAGTGGACCCGTGACGTTCGAGATTTAAAAAAAAAAACAAAAAAGTTAATTTTTTTCGTTTACCTCTAGCACCTTTATTTGGCCTTGCAGAAAAAAACTAAAACCACATTCTCAAGGCCACATTCGATCCCTTATCTAATGATGCAGTCGAAATTTTTAGACGACGTTTCGGTTCTTTTAGGCTATCATCAACTTTCTTATTTCTTATTGGCGCCATATTGGATTTTGACACTGTCAGCACGAGTTTTTTTTTCTGAAAAGCACTTCCAACAATCACATTCTGTCGTTTTAAACGTCACAGAGCAGATACATCATTTATAAAATAATTAATTTTGTTGAGTTAAAAATCATGCAGAAATATGCCCTATTTATTATTTATTATTATAGTCGGGCCATGGCACAGATGCCTTTAATCACTGTGACCTTATTGCATCTATTGTAACAGAATGCCCTTGTATGTGTTAAAATAATTGAAGGCTTTTAAGAAACCTTAGTACTATTCTAGGATTTTCTTCTTTCAGTTCAGTAGGTGCAAGAAATTGCCTACTGAAATGTTGGTGTTGTGTGTGACTGATAGCAACACATTTACATGATTTGATCTTCAGCTTTCCCTAGTTTCAATAAGTGCTATTTTAGGGCTACATGACCTGTCAAAAATCCTGCCAATAATCTAAGACCTCTTCGATTGTTATTTTTGGCGAGCCTGACAAGAGAACTTTCGCTTATTTTTATCCTGGAACACTTTCCCAGTACAAGACTTTTTGATTGTCGTTTTATGTGACTCTTTTGGAGACTACAAAAGAGGTTCGGACCAATGGAAAACATGTTCGCTGCTTCTTTGACCAGCTTATCTGTCTTTTCATTTCCTTCGATCCCTTAGTGGCTTGGAACCCATCCCAAAGTAACGTGGTTCTTGCGTCCCAATTGCCGTAGATTGTGTACATATTCGTGTATCAGACCAGATTCGTAAGTGTAGATCTTAATAGCCTTCAGGACTGCTTGACTGTCGCTGAATATACATAGTTATAGTTGCGCCTTGTATTCCTTTCTAGAGGTTCTTTATGGTGCATAGGTTTACAGCAGAAATCTCTGCTTGAAGTATGTTGGCGTGGGGTCTTGCAGGCACTTTTAGGTGATAGTTAGGACCACTAATGCCTATACCTGTTCCGAGCCCTTCTATGCTCAAACCGTCCGTGTGCCATGCCAGGGTACCTTTTTTGCATTGAGGCTCTTTGGATGTCCACTTTCAATGATTATCTTATAAGGGTGATCCAAATTGTATTACATAGGGATCGTGTCCTTTGCAATATGCATCAGATAATTTATATTGGGATCTTCAAGTATTACTTTCCTTCGTTCTACTAAGAGTGAGGGCGCTCGATACAGCCTCTTCTGAATGTAGATGCGGAGCGGTGTTATTTCCAGCAGAGTGCTGTGTGATGCTGAGACATGCAAATCTCTGAATATGTTGGAGCTGCTATTGCACAGTCTTCTGAGTTGTTTTTTGCCACCAAACCAAAGAGGCGCAAGTGATTATGGGTCTAATTATTGCTGTATATGACCAGAAGGTCATTTGAGGTTTAACACCTCAGTTCTTAGTAAGCAGTCTTCGGCATACCAGTGATGCTGTGATGGCTTTTTTCTGTAAGTTGGAGATGTGGGAGTTCCATCTATTCCAAGTATTTAACTTCATCGCTGAACGGTTTTCCCTTCGATGGAGGGTGATTTTAGGGAGACTTTTCTTCTCCCTGTAAAAGGGATGATTGCAATGTTTTGCGGGTTTATGCGCAGGCTATGATTTGGACACTATGTATAGGTGTCGTCAAGAGCTCTTTGCACAAGTTGAGTTATAATATCCTCATATTTTCCGCGCATCTTGGTTTCCAGGTCATTAGCGTACCGTTGCACCTCATATCTGTTAAACGCTAAGTTTTGTAGGAGATCATCTACAAAAAGACACCGGAGTAGAGGTGACAGGATCCTCCTTGGGACAGTCTCTATTAGCTATAGTTGTTGTCGTTTTGGATCCTAGCGTAGCACTTATTTATCGACTTTGGAGCGTGGTTTTAATGCAATTTGTAGACAGGTCAAAACCTTTGGCAGAAGTCGCTCTCTCAATGCTTTCGAAGGAGCTGTTGTCAAAAGCACCTTCTATGTCCAAGAATGCACAGAGAGCCATTTCTGTTGCCATAAGTGACGCTTCCAATTTGCTTTTGATTTTGCTTTCTGATATATGCGTTAGTCAGGATGAAGCGAGTTTGTTGCAAAGACTTAGGTACTGTTCTCATACCTTTTCCATTCCTTTGAGCATGAATAAGGAGAGACTGATGGGTCTATACGCTTTAGGCTCTGTGGATGATCGTCTTCCTTCTTTAGGTATAAATACCACATTTATGTCTATCCATAATATTGGTGTATAGCCGTAGCTATAGTTGGCTTTGTGTGAGAAGACGTCATCTCCTAGGTGATTTACAGGGTTTAAATGTCATTAAGGCCCATCTTATTCTTATTGTTGTAAAGATTTTACTTGCTTCATGTTTCCTTTGATGGACGACTTGAGTCTTTTTCGAGGTGGTAGTCTGCTAGTAAATACAATACAGGTTGGAAAATGAGTATTTAAGATTACCCCTAATGGCTCTCTGGAATTTTTTGTAAAGCTAACATACAGAATATGCTCTAGGAAGCCGGTAGAGGAAATAGATGGCGTTACTCACCAAAAATATTCTGGTAATACAATTGCGCATGCGTTGAAAGATACTTTTGAAAATTTGTGGAAAATAATGGTAAAATTACTAGAAGCAGCCGTACACTACAAAAAATCATCCTTACATAATCTGCAGTCCATGGTACTAAAGCTACTGAATATCTTGTTTTGATTATATCACTATTGCAAGACCCAAATTCAATCATATATTTTTTTTGAATGTTGAAAGTATAAAGACATCAACTGTACCAACTGTAAATGTGTTTATGATCAAAGTATAAGGTATTTACAAAGAACAAAGGCCAGGATTTAAGCTTGTTGGCTTCCATTTCGCACCGTGCCGTTGTGGGGGTTCCTTTAGTCCAATGGCCGATTTTCCTCAATTCCTTGTTGGATCTAATTCGTCGAGCTTTCATTATAGGTGATTTCTGTTTACCGAATTTGTAAGTAATGTAGTAGTACGGGCGATGATTTCTAATACATATCTTTAAGCAAAAAAAAAAAAAAATATGAGCAGAAATATCCTTTGACTAGGGTAATTAAGAAATTGAAATTTTCAATAATGTAGTTGTAATGGTTCAGGTAACCACAAAATCGGAAAGATGTACCTTCCACCACTAGAACAAGCAGACCAAATGAAGAAGAGTCAGCTAACAATTTCGGAAGGCCGAAGAGGGTTCCAGAGAGATTGAAGTGAGAATCGATAGCGGGAGCTATTCGGAGCGAAGCAATTAATTTTAATGATATTGAAACCCTTAGCGTTGGACTTGTATGAGCCGACGGGAATAAGATGTTCTTGATGATAATATAATTTACCCAGGTTGCACCTCTTTCGTATACACCGCCACGGTGTACGTAGAGGAAATATTGTGAAAGGAATAAGTAGGTTATTAGGACAAGAAAACACCTTATTAGGATGAGATATTGCTTTCCTTATCAGGAGAAAAGTACGTATCGATTATTGTAGGGAGAATGTTATCCATTATTTTTTTGGATTTACAGCAAACTACTATTTAACAACTTCTGAGAGTTATTTAACAAATAGTTTTAAATCCATTTGTAAATCTAAAAATACATAGTGCGACAAATAAGTTTCGAGACTGGCAGTGGAAAACATCGTTGAAACAAGATATCTGTACATTTTTCGATTTTTTTATTCAAAATATTCTCCTTTAGTTTCAATACACTTGTTACAGCGATTCAACAGTGATTCAAATGCGTGTT
This sequence comes from Dynastes maya, assembly GCA_029619315.2. Taxonomy (NCBI): domain Eukaryota; kingdom Metazoa; phylum Arthropoda; class Insecta; order Coleoptera; family Scarabaeidae; genus Dynastes; species Dynastes maya. The sequence goes on along the minus strand of JAROYE020000004.1, from coordinate 51,256,332 downwards.
CTAGCTCATGTTGTAGCTGTTTTCATGGTCAAAATGTCATTAAAAAAACATCCTTTCAACTTCAATTCCAATTTTGGGAATAGAGCGAAGTCGCACGGGGCCAAATCAGGTGAATACGGTGGATGATTCAACACACAGACTTGATTTTGAGCCAAAAATTGACGAACAATGAGTGAGGTGACTCGATGCATTATCGTGCAACAGAGACCAGGTTTCTGGATCACGATATTCGGGTCGGGTTGCCCAACTCCTCGTGAAGAATGGTTCGGATCGTTTCTTTGCTGATGTTTAAAGCTTCTTCTATCATTTTCAGCGAAGCGTTGCGATCATTTGCAATAAAATCACGTACTTTTTCGATCATTTCGGGTGTCCGAGCTGAAATTGACCTTCCTTCGCGTTTATCATCTTCTAACGTCTCTCTGCCTTCCAAAAAACGTTTATGCCACAAAAACATTTGCTCTACTCAAACAATCATCGCCGTATACTGGCTGCATCAACCGGAATGTTTCTGATGCATTTTTGCAAAGTTTAGCGTGAAATTTGATAATTGCTCTTTGTTCTATGTTAGTATTTCAACATCGACAACAAAGTTGTTTTGAGAGAACTGTCATAACTTTGCTATTTGTCAACCGATTGAAGCGAAATTGGTATTACTAGAAAGAGAAATGCCACAGCTTTCAAATGCCGATCTGAACACATAGGTGGCGCTACTAGTTACTCAGATATGGTTCGAGTCGCGGAACTTATTTGTCGGACTGTGTAAATTACATAGAGCGTAAAGAAATTTTGCAAGCCTGTCATTATAACTGGGAAAGTGATTATACCCATCGATAATTGTTATCTCATGGCTCATGAAAGTAGAATCATACAAAGGGTGTCAAATTAGGCGTGACCCGGTTTTGATCTCTATTTATAAAAATCTGAAATGTCAAGATACAATAATTCTAACTGTCAAGTGTTCTGTCATGTCCTATAATACTAATAATAATAATGCTTTATTTCTACATAAAAATAGTAGTAGCGTCAGTACAAATCTTACATAACACAGTAAACTAGTATATTACTTATGGAAAAATAATCATGAATATTATACGGCTCCAAATTACATAAATAACAAAACACTAAATTTTTAAATGCTTGTAAGTTTCTTTCCAGTTTTATTTCATTCGGTAGATTATTATATAATTTAATACAATTATACGTTACACTTTTTTCTGTTTGTGATAGCTTATGCCGAGGAAACTTGTAATTCATTTTATGTCGAGTCCGGTAGGTATGTGTCCTTTCGTGAGAATTGAATATATTTTTGTATTTAAAGTTGAACAACAAACATTCGCAGATGTAAATGCCGTGTACCGTAAGTATATTGTTTTCACGGAATAACGATCTTAAGGATGTATTAGAAGTTAGACCCAGTAGCGCGCGGACTGCCCTTCTGTGTAGAATAAAAATTCGATCCAATTCAGAGGAGTTCCCCCATATTAAAATACCGTATCGTATAATAGAAACTACATATGTGTGGTAGATAGTCTTTAGCGTTTCAAAATTTGCAATGCGACTCAGGATTCGAAGTGCATAGCATGCACTACTGAGTCTATTACATACGTCGTTTACATGGTAGTTCCATTTAAATTTATCGTCAATTATAATGCCCAAAAACTTGTAATGATTGGTTAAATTAAATTTACTACTGTTTAAAGTAATACTTCGAGGAGTTGCCCCATTGTTGCCCCATTATTTTTAAAAATAATAATTTGGCTTTTTACTGAGTTGAGTATTAGATTATTGTCTGGTAGCCATTCTTCGGTATTACTTCGGTACTATTCTTTTCCAGAATCAATCAGGGCAAGGAAATCTTCACCGCAAAATAGTAAATTTGTATCGTCCGCAAAATTGATAATTTTCATAAATATGAAGAAGTAGAACAGCTTATTAAAAGAGGTGCCAACGATTTCGACATGAATTTCGTGTTACTATGGCTCCATCTGGCAAAACAATTAGAAGATGGGTCACAAATTATCGCCAGAGGGGATCAGTAGAGGATTTTTAACCACAGGAGAAGGCACAACGTGCAAGAACGGAAGAGAACATTTTGCATGTTAGAAATGCTATTGAAGAATATTCCAGTGAATCCTTATGCCACTAATCGCAACAAGTAGAAATTTCTCATGAATCCGTACGAGCAATAGAAAAAAAGGGCATGCCAACAAGAACTGACTTTATTTTCGATTTACTTGTCACGATGATAACCTGTAATTTGTCACTTCGCTTACCCGATAAGGAACCGTTTCAGAACTTTTAGTATAAGTACAACCCCGAGTTGAAGTTGTCAACTACGAAAACGGAACGTAAGCATACGCGAAGACGTGGAAAAGAAAATGAAATCTACATTAAAAAATCAGTTGCTTTGATTATGTGTTGACGAGACAACAGATTGCAAAAGAGATTATATTCTAAACGTTATAGTACGTGTACTGGACCCTCATAAACCGACGCGTTCACTGTTACTAGCTAGCAAAAGACTGGAGAAGTGTACTGGTGCGGCATTTGTGAGGGTGGTACTTAGTACGTTAGAAAACTTTCAAGTCTCACCACGTCAAGTGTTGATGTTTATGAGCGATAGTGCCGCGAAAATGGGTTCGGTAAGCCGTTCTCTTCTTGAACATAGTTGCAACTGTGTACATGTTACGTGTGAAGTGCATGCTTTACAACTTGTAGCAGAAACTATTCGACAATGTCCACCCGAAGTAGATGTATTAATAGCAAATACAGAAAAAGTGTTTCTCAAATCTCTAAAACGTCTTCGATCATTTCACGCACAGTGTCCTGGTATTCATGAACCACCACAGCCGATTCTTACACGTTGGGGAACATGTTTGCAGGCAGCTCTTTATGACGCTGAATATTTCAAACAAGTAAAAGCTGTTATTCTACAATTCAATCCTGCCGAAGCTACAGCTATTAAGGGGAGCCAGACAAAATTCCAAGATATTTCCGTTAAAACAGAGTTACAAACTATTCGTAACAACTATAAAGGATTACATGACGCAATAGAACAATTACAAAATAGAGCGTTGTCGTTAGAGGAGTCACTATAGTGGACAAAGTACATATACTGCTACGCATTACAGATGACGCAAAATATAATCGCGCTTTAGCAAAGTTCGGGAGTGTGTTAAAGAAAGATTCCGATTTTGTCACATTAAAATATATTTGTGATGAGACTAATCCATTAACTAAATTCAAAGAGTGTTTTAATCATGTATTACATCCGTAGATGTCGAACGATCTTTTTCAAAATATAAACACATTTTTTCATCACGGCCGAATATCGTTCAACGAGACGATTGTGGAAACATATCTAATGCTGTCAACTTTTTACGACTCCGGTGGGTGATAATACTGGTAATGATGCTTCTACTTTTAATGTTCGATAATTCCGAAGCAGCTCGCCAACCTACGCTGCTTAAGACGTTGAGTGTTTCACAACTTTTCAGATATTATAATTCTTGACTGGTTCTGTTATTATTATTCGATTTATTGCTCATTTTTTGGTATTGCACTTACTGAAGGAAGCGCACGTCTATGCCGCGCAGAGACATTACCTCCCTTTAGTCATCAATGTTGAGGAATACCAACGTTAAATAATAAGATTTTGCATATCATAATGAAGTTCATTACTACGATTATATTTTGTATGCAAAATAAAAAAATACTATATATATCTACGCGAAAATATCTGACCAAGGCTAAAGTTTAAATTTAATTAAGCATTAAGCAATTTCATGCAATACAATTTCTGTTATACGTACGAAGAAAGCTAAAAAAATAAAGAGTCTAGGTATATAAAACCTTTAATCGCGAAGTGCATCTGTTCAAATCCCGTTTCCTTGTTCTAAAAACCCAAATACGCTTGAATTAAATCGAATAGGATAAAAATAAAGTTTTAGCGGTATAGGGCGTCGCGACGCGTAATTATCATTAGTTCTCGCGCTACCTGCTCTGGTTAATTTAGGCGTCTCGAGTTAGTTCCCGGCAATTTAATCAAAATCCAATGGCGAACGAGCCGCGCCGCTACCTCCTTACAGCCTCATTCATGTTCGCGTTATGCAATTTTACACACAATAACTCCTGATGAGGTTCGCGTTCTGGAAGCGAACGGCCTCGAAACGACGATGTCGGTCGACGTATGCATAGAAATAGGTACGAGGTGCGGTAATTTATTTCACAAAATGCAGTTTTAGCAAAAGTGTATACATATAGCATATACAAATGTATTTGCTAATGGTTACCGTTTCTTTTAAGATGGTGCCTCAAAGTGCGTTCATATACCAACATGCAAGAAGCTGTACTTGCTTCTTGCAGCGGAATTGAAACTCATTTTTTAGAGTAGTTCAAAGTACCAATTCTAGTTTCAGTTGAATATAACAATAATAATAATGTTTACTGTGGTTGTTCAAAAAAAAAGAACGTTGACATTGTCAGTGTATACTGTATACACATACGAGGTGCATTCAAGTTATAACACTTGCAATTTTTTTTCTCACTAACTAATCACACGAAAACTATGAGACTTGTGTCACTTTTCGACGTAATCTCCTTGCAGCCGTACATATTTTTCACAGCGTCGATACCATGATTCCATGGCCGCCGCGAACGCTTCCTTAAGAGTCTGTTTTGACCACTAGAAAAAACCGTAAACGTCTAAAGGTTGTATCATTGACGTTTTCTTTGGAATTGTAAAAGTATTTACTTTTTTGTTCGTTGGTACTAAATTTTGCACATCACTCGGACAATGCCCACTCCAGGAATCCAATAGGTAACCAAATACATTCAGCTCCAGTATTTAAGTATTTGATCAGTACACATCTGTAAACCAATCTTCAAAATGCTGAGAAGTTAGTTTTCCGGTCATTGAAGCGGATCAAAATTTCTAACTTTAGAGAATTAAAAGAAATCAAAATCTTGCCTAGTTTTATTATGTATTCAAATAAAAATGTATCTCCAGTGACAAATGCACATTAGCTTTAAATGTTGAAAAAGTATCTTGTGTAAGAATACTTGCTATTAATATTGTTAACGGAAATTATTACTTTCCTTTCCTAAATAACAAACCGAAATAGTTTCCTTTTTTAGAATTCTGAAAAATAATAAATATATAACTTAAAATTGTTTTGTGATCTAGGTTTAGTATTTCTATATAATCTTTCCGGAAACTTCTTGTTACAATCTTCAACTCATAATCAATTGTTATCGCCAAGGTTCTTCAATCTATTTAAATACGCATGGTATAAAAGTGAATACATCGCCGATTTAAAAGATCCTGTAAGATTCTTCCTCCCGAAGGATGCACAAAATACCTGAGCGTGGGATCTTCATTATCTATTTACGAATCCACGCTCAATTGACCCCCTACCTACTACTACCTATCCGACCCCCAAACACATTTCAAACACGAGTCACCTCCACAAACAATAGCTTCCATACGGCATACCACACCCGGAACGTATCATACTCGGAACGTATCACACCCGGAAATAAATTCCTGGAGCCACCTAGTGTCAAGAGATATAGTCATTGAACGGATACCCGTTCAGGAGCCGTTCAGAAGCTGTTTAGGAGCCGTTCAAAAGCTGTTCAAAAGCCGTTCAAAAGCTGTTCAGAAGCTGTTCAGGAGCCGTTCAAAAGCTGTTCAAAAGCTGTTCAGAAGCTGTTCAGGAGCCGTTCAAAAGGCGTTTTGGAAATATGTTAACATGCCTACGTAGATGGGCTAACCAAATATAATATCATTTCTATATAGTTCCACCGCAACCAAATTCTCGTTAAATACTGTACGAGATTTACAATCCCGATATCTCTGAAAGTTAAATAAATTTTAACAGAAAAATATTGAATAAAGATTTAAAACTTGCAAAATAATTCAAAGTTATTAAAAGGAAATATTATTTACAACAACTATAAAAATTTAAACTTGGAAAAATTCAGACATTGAAAAAATATATTTACTTACATGTAAAGTTGTATAAAGCACTGAGGTTACACTCGTAGAAGAACTATAAGATGCACGAAGCTGGAAACGTGAAGAAACACTGTGATGGATAGAAAGAAAATACCCCTTTTATGTCGTTATATCAATAATTAAGAGAGAGCAATTCCAAGAATGTAATAATTTTTATGCCTATCTGACTCGTTGTCATCATTCTGGAAGGATGATACATCATGTTGAGACCTGTTTCTAAGACACAATATCGGTATTTATCTATAAAACTCAATCAACGGTCGTGACGCTAGAGGCGGAACTTGGTACTCTCACATGTATTGGTCATCCGCGTCTCTGAGCGGTATCTCAGTGTAAGAGCTACGGCTGTTTCGACGTTAAAATCGAATCACCCGAAGCCATTGTATCATCACTAGTACACCTTAAGGCCTTTTTGGTACCTCACGCGTTTCAAATTTTCCACCAAACCTAGTACATCCTTTTCACGCGTTTCAAAAGGGGTGGGGCCTATGGCGTTACCGTCAGAAGTAGGAGTGGTGGGGATAAAAAGTAATTTTAGACCCCTATGTTAAATCGTATGGGAATTTGCGCCAGAACCGGCCTAGCTATACTACTACTGTAAATATAGCACATCAGTTACGCAAATAAGAATATTTCGTGGCAGATGTAATATATATTTGTGTAAATCCTACGTAGCTTCCATATTTTTGTAGCATATAAAAATTCTAAAAGTTTCAAAAAAATAAGGGGGTGGGGATTGTTTCCTTAAATAAGTACTCGCTATAGAGAAGATATTTACGTCATCGTTAAGATCATGTAAAATAGTTTAAATCTTGTCTTAACTTCGTTTTTATATCTCTTATAGTTTTTGAGCTATTGAGTCAAACAGCGATGGGTAGTGTTGAGCTTGGTGTGCTTTACAGCTCGCTAGTGGGCAATTGGGCAGCTAAGATAGTTACCGTTGTTCTTACACTAGATCGGTTTATAAACCTACAAAGTTTCATTTAAATCGGTGAAATGCACTTACCTGTGTTTTCTTGTCCGTTCATCTTGCTGTTCAGCTGATTTATATATGTACTAGAATTGTTTGCCTTTTATCATATAACTTGAAAGTTTGAAGTTTGTTTTACAACTTTTCCACCAAGTTTATTCTTATTGTCTCCTGTTTTATTTTAGGCATGAATTCTTTTTATTTCTGGTATCTCTATGGTATTCTATAAGCATTTCTCCTTTAAATTTTCAAAAGTTTTTTTATATCTCCGAATCTTATCTTTTGCTATATCGCGTTGAGTGCTCTTTTGTCGAAACAACTTTTCCTGATCTCTACAAGTTTCCAAATTTCAATCACTCTTATGATATTTGCATGTTCATAAAGCAATTACGTACAACACCCCACAATTCTTCTCAAAATCAGTTAGACCTCGTACACAAATGAGGCCATTTCCCTCTGTTATTCTTTCCTCCATCATCGAATGTCAAGATTGACTCATCGTCGACGCCCTTCCACTGGATTTCGTATCGCAATTTTATCTTCTGCTTTCCCAACTTATTTGTCCTTGGAACCGGCTATGACGAAACGGCAGATCCGAAGACGTACATCAGCGTCTATTGAAGATGAGGATGAAGGCTGCCAATTTCGCGCCCGCCTAGAATCTAAATCCGACGAGGAGGCATTCCTACGAACTGGCGGAGACGGAATTTCAAAATCGATACACCGGATTTGACGAGATGCGTTGTTGGACGTAAAAATTCGAAAGATAATGGCGATTTTAGGGCCTTGATGTCGCTCATTAAATCGAAATGGAAAGAGCACGATGTTATTAGCCATGACGGGAAATTTAATAGCGGTTGTCATTGCTGAAAAAATTGCCGTTATTTATGGATTATTTATAATTTACGTATATGAAGTATTTTCTTCTCTCAAATAGAAAAACTTTGAACTAATAATGGAAATCTTATCAGGGAATCTTTTAAATTGTTTTTAAAACTAACTATAAACAATATTTGTGACGAACCGTAGTCGGTCCGTATGAATTTAAACATTCCTAAGACAAAGAAAAATATAAAAATTATTATTTGAGTAATTTTTTATCAATCCTTTAAATTATTTTTCACTTTTGTTGAATTTTTACTTTGTCACATATTTTTCAACATCGCTGTATATATCTTTTGAAGCGATAGTGTATAACTTACCGATCAATCGCTCTAGAGCTTGTGTAACATTCTACTTTTAAATTGTTCTTATCTCCATACGTCATGTACAAGAAACAATACGTCACCCAAATATTTAATATATAAAGCCATGCAGAATTTCATTTTACAGGAGTTCTCTCCTGACCAATCTCTTCACCGACGGTATTCATATTGTCTGAGTTATTTTAATTCACTGACTAAAATTATTACCAACTGAATTCTCTTAACTTGCTGACGATAATTTTACATTGTCTAAGTTCCCTTAATTCACTGGTAATAATTTTATTGGTCGATTTTACCGGCTTGAGAACTCATTTCTGACGCACCGCTTATTTTCCCGTATAAACAAATTTTAGTCTTCCGCGACGAATGTGTTTAAGTCTATTTAAATTTGCAATCTTAAGACAAGAATTTCATTTCGTTTTATTTTGCTTTAATCCAAATGACGTTCGTTTTTTCTTTTGTCGCAATATGGGGACAGTGCCTTATCTCGTAAAAGTGTTTTTTTTTGTGGATCGAGGTGTTTCAAAGTGGCTCCACGAGCGTAACACAAAAAGAGGGAGCTAGACGGCCGTCAACCTCGACCACCGACGACAACATTCAGCAAGCTCGAGAGATGGTTACAGCAAATAGGCGAGTTACCATAGGTGAGGTTGCTTCTTCTTTAAACATCAGCCACGGTTCTGCCTATCAAATTATCCAGGATGAACTCAAATTTCGTAAAGTGTGTGCGCGATGGGTACCACGAATGCTTACCGCAGAAAACAAAACCAAACGTTTGGACAACTGCCAACGCTTACTGGATCGCTTCAACGCGGAAGGCGACGCATTTTTAAGCAGAATAGTGACCTTTGATGAAACGTGGGTTCATCACTACGAGCCCGAATCGAAACGCCAGAGTATGGAGTGGAAACACCTGGGATCCTCTAGCACGAAAAAATTCAAGACCCCGCCGTCGACTGGACGACTACTTGGACGGGGGGACTACCATAAATAGTGTGAGGTACAGTGATTTGTTGGCGAATAAGCTGAAACCAGCAATTCGAAACAAACGCCGTGGTTTATTCTTAAAGGAAGTTTTGTTGTTGCAAGACAACGCCCATCCGCACACGGCCCATAACACCATACTATCAACAGGTTGGGCTTTGAGACCCCGGAACACCCTCCCTACAGCCCTGATCTCGCTCCCTCAGACTTTCATTAGCGTTTTTTTGTGGATCGAGCGTAACACAAAAAGAGGGAGCTGGACGGCCGGCAACCTCGACCACCGACGACAAAATTCAGCAAGCTCGAGAGATGGTTACAGCAAATAGGCGAGTTACCATAGACTTTCATCTCTTTGGACCGCTCAAGGAAGCTTTGGGAGGTCGTCGATTTGCCTCAGACACAGACGTTCGGGATGCGGCGTAAAAGTGGCTTCACGACCAACCGAAAACCTTCTACCAGGAAGGCATACGGAAGCTTGTGGCTCGCTGGACCAAGTGCATTGCTAAAGGTGGAGACTATATCGAAGAATAATGTATCTGTTGTACACCTATCTTTGTTTAATACAGTTGTAGAACTAAAAGTGTAAGTAATTTTTAATTTGCCCTCGTATAAAACCTTGCCTGTTTTCATTCTAAGGACTCTGGACGAACCAAAGTACTTCAGGTGGATTGTTGATTATGCATTTCACAACAGCTGTGTTTATAGAAACAGATTATAGTATAATCGCAATTTTTCTAGCATCTATTTGACGTAAACAAAAAATATAAAGTAGGCCACCTGTCCTTCACCCTCCTATAATATTTATGTTTTAAGTAGTTGTTTGCAAAGTAAAATTTTCTAGTCACCGCATACATACACGTACGAATAAATAACAATGGTAATCGTAATCTAGACGGAAATTACCCGAAATAATCATAAATCTTTGCTAGAATCTCGCGCAATTTCATATCTCCATTCTTTTACGTGAACACGCTAACAACAAACCATAAAATGTAGCGCAGAACGAGCTGAATCGCGAGCTTACCAGGCAGCGTGTATTTTTGAGAAAATCAAGCTTCTTTCTATTATATTCGCTACTTCAATTGCATAGTTCATGGAGTACTATAAGGACGCGCCAACTGTAATCTTTCTATATTGCATATATACGAAAAGCACGCTGACCTAAAAAGAATTTGCAGTTGATATCGTATGTACGGGCAATGTCCTCGCCGGCGGCTAACCAACCGTCCGACCAACCAACCAGCCGGGGCAACTTCTTCCACGCTGTATGTACGCCGGGAACTCGGTCGTCGCCAGGGGTCCAGCGCCCTGTGTCGTTCGGATTTCATTTATTTTTATTGTCCCGCATAGAATGAGTTTCGGTGGCTGCGACCATTGACTGTACGATATTAAGTATTGACCATGCCCCTAGTGACCTGTGTATCTGTGCGTCCTATTCGGAATGCAACTGGAGCAGCAAGATGCGATGACATTTAGAAAACGTTTGTTCAATTTGGTTTTTACACTCTCCCAGCTGATATAAACTGTATTAAGCTGATTTTTTTTATATATTCTGAAGTAAAATGCAATGGACAATCAGTCATAATAATATTATTTATTGATAAGTAGTAGGATATTTGAGTTCTATACATAAAAAAGGAAAAAAAAGACGGTCCTAATAACTATAGGGGAATACGTGTGTCATCATTAGAGTTGTTCAATTTGCGCCAACAGCCAGTGGCGGGCGCATAAAAGTTTACACAAAATAAATGGTCAGCAATAAAATATACTACGTGCTCAAACACTTACCGTCTTAAGAGTCTTCCGTGAAATCACAAAGTGAATAATGTCCGCCAAATATCTGCAACATTAGATATGTTTCCACACACACACAAAAAAGTGTGTTTATATCTATCTTTGGGACAACTTAACGATTCTGTTGACGCACCTTTACAAATTTGTCTTAATGTGCCAAAATCAGAATCTTTCTCTAAAAAACTTTCAAACCTTTCTAGAACACAAACATTTTTTGCGTCTTCTACCGTGCATAGCTGTGCGCGAACATGTTGCACTATTTGCAGAGATTTCACTTACGACACCGAAGGATCTTGTAATTTTTCTATTGCCTCCACTAGTCCGAAGTAATTGTTCTGAATAGTTTTTAAATCCGTTTTAACCTGACTATCTTGAAATTTCGACTGGCTTTCCTTGATAGCCGCAGCTTCCTTTGGATCGAATTATAAAACCACGTTCTTAATATTCTCAAAATATTTATAATAATAAAAGGCGGCCCGTAACCATGTTCCCCAACGTGTAAGAATAGGTTCTGGTGGCTCAGGCATACGGAGGCACAGTCTGTGAAATTTGCGAATACGTTTTGGCCATTTGACAAACACTGCTTTTGTATGCGCTATTAAAGCGTCTACCTCAGGATAACATTTTTTAATACTATGTGCCACTGAAAGCATGAATTTTACACGTAATATGTAACAAGTTAGCACAATGTTTTTTAAGAGACCGGCCTACAGAAAGCATGTTTGCGGAACCATCACTCATAAACATCAACAGTTGGTTTGTTGAAAGTTCAAACTTTTCCAATGTATTTAACACTAACTTTGAAATTACTTGGGTAGTACATTGTTGTACTCGTCTGGAAGCTAATAGAATTGAAGGTGACGATTGATGTGGTCAGCTGTTCCTTAACGACGTACTTGATTCAATCAAATTACTTTTTGGAATTTGTATTCGCCAATGTGTATTTCTGTCGTGTTCTCTCAGTCTTATCTTGAGTCTATCATAAATTTTCTATTTTCTAGAGTTATATTGAAGCCTATAGTTATCGCTTCTTCACTTATTTTCAATGTTTTTTTCGACTCTTTTTGCTGATAGATATTAGGGCTAATTGTAAATGCCCTGCGTACGCTATTATCTGTGTTGTGCTTTGCGCTATTGTGTTGTTAATCCCTGCGTCACGTATCGCTCCTTCAAGCGTTATGTTGAACAATGTTGTCGACAAGCTATTCCCTTGCCTTACTTCTCTTTCTAAGTTTATGGGGTCGGTATTTCCCTTTTTTGTCCTGACTCTTGCTACTGCGTTCATCATCGTAATTTTTACCAACCTGGTCAATTCTCCTGGTCAATTCATCTTCCTCATCTCTTTTATTAGTTGTTTTCTTTCTATACTATCGAAGGCGTGTCGGAAATCTATGCATATTGTTTTCAGCTCCATTCCATATTCAAAGCATTTTTGTTGGTATTGTCTTAGTGGTTTTTCGCTAGTCCGTTTCTTACCGGTGTCGTATGTTGCGTTCAATAACATAGCCGCTCGATAGTTCTCGCATTTAGACGAGTCTCCTTTCTTGAAAATGGGGGTTATCCGTCCTCTGCCCCAGTCCGCTGATGGATATTGCAAATCCTTAATTACAAAGTTATAAAAATCTAAATTCAAACAAAACCACTAGCTTGAATTTACTTGGTAGCGATATGTAATTAATCTAGAATCTATTTTTAACAATGGCGCTTCTAAAAAGGGTAGTTTAATTAACAACACCCATCTACTTTGCGAACAATGTAGGTCAAATTCAATGCACAAACACCAAACAGACAAAACACACGAAGTTCCCTTAATATATTATCCCCCGATGCAATTTTGACACGACCAACATCCACTTATACGTTTGTGATATCTAGAGAGGCAAGATCCGTTGTTCTCGACGAACAGCAGCACTTTTCGTATTCCGTCCGATACAGTCTTCGCGCTTTCGCCAAATCCCATCAATCATTTTCAATGTATTTCGGTTTCTATGGATATCATATTATATCCGGAGGCCGCTGCGGTGCCGAAGAAAAATGATAAAACGTTGCCGCGTCGATGTAATCCCCTTGTTCCGCCATAATAATATTCTTTTTGTGAAGGCGTTAGAGGAGTAATTTATTTAAAAAGAACGCGATCTAATTTCGGAAATGGCCAAAAAGCGCCCACCAAGCACTTTATTAAAAACATATAACATATTGATTAAGTAGTTTGAGGGGTATTACGCCATGCAATAACAAAAAGTGCTTATACTGAAACAAATTTTTAGAAAAAATACGTGGCTGGTTCAAAAGCAAATGCAACAAAATGATGTTTTGATTGAAAAGTTGCCATTTACTTCTTTAATGAAGCGCCACAGTATCTCAAGCCGAAATACCAGCAGTACTGGGGTGTATTGAAGAATTAGATAACCAAGAGGTGAACTATTGATTTATTGCTATCTATTCAGTCAAGCAGTGATCAAAGCACTAGACTCCACAAAGGCGAAGTCGAAACTGGTAGCCGAATTAACGTGACCCTGGTTTGAATACCAGGACACGAAGGTCATCGAGGGGATGTCAAGGCAAGCGAATTAGCCCGAGTAGGCTTGTCAACTGCTGACAAAACCCCAAAATACTTTGTAGGTGTAGCATATACGGTAATTAAAGCAACTACTAAACAACGGAAAGATCAGAAATCTCAAGACTGGTGGAAAAGTATTCCAGATCAGAGACGGGCCAAGCAATTTCTGATTGGACAATAATAGGCCTGCTAACAGGACATTGCTTGCTGAAGAAACACATGAGCAACCTAGGCCTGACAGAGGAAACAGCATGTGGATTCTGCCAGGCGGAAGAAGAGACTGCCGTCTATGTGCTGTGCGATTGTACAGCATTGACAGGAATACGGCTCTTAGAAATGGGCGCGGAATATCCAACAGCCGAAACCTACGTAGAGGGATCACTCACAAGGCTGCTAGGTCTAGCGAAGAAGACAAATCTAACGTAATTGATCTAAGGATAGAGGAAGCACAACAGATCTGAAAAGGTCGAAGTGGGATAGATCAAGAACCACCTCGCATACTAATCTAATCTAATCTACTTCTTTAATGAGGATGATTTTTGGGCAAATTCTACTATTCCATAATAATAGCATAATTAAATTAAAGAAAATATAAAATATAAAATCATATATCATATACAAAAGAAAAAAAAAGAAAAAACGAAATGATGAAAAATGTAGGAAAAGAATTGGGTATTTGAAGAAAGTTTTATAAGGAAAATAACCACATTCTTGGATATAAAAAGAATATGCTGAAATCAAGTATTGCCATTTGACAAGTCAGGATCATCTTCATGTGGAAAAATTGATTCAAGAGCAGGTACAAATGCATCCCTGAAAATATCCAGATACCGTTGCTCCGTGAAAATTTCGTCAAAGAAGAAAGGACCAGCGATTCTATTGTTAACTATCCCTGCCCACACATTAACTTTGCAAGGGTACCTGCAATTTTGTCGATTTACTGTTCCATTTACGCAAAATGAGGCTTTATCCGAAAAGAGAATTTAGCGACTTAAGCGTGGATTATGGTTCCAAACGGTTCACCGAGTTCTTGCAGCTGCAATATTTTGTAAGGATGGTATTTTTCTGTTTTTAATGCACGTAGAGAAACTTCATTGTCTGCTGCGTATCTACTTGACCTGTAAAAACTTATCTTTTTGCTAAGCATTTCGTTAGTAGTAACATATATGAACAGGTGGGGAGTATTTCGAACAGTTGATTTAAAGGAAACAATCATTTCACTTTCAGAATAACAGAATTTATCGTTGCTTTTTGTTATTAATAGAATTTATGCACTCCTTAAATGACTTTTTTCGAAAGTGCTGTTATCTGAGGTATTAAGATTTTGATGGTATCATTTAGACAATTAAATGATCTATCGAAATTATAAAAAATCAGGAGTTGTCATTTAAAATACTCTCGATGATGTAATTACTTGAAAACCAGAAGTGGGAGAAATTTAAAATTGATGCAAACATGTTTATTAAAAAAATAATAATAATAAAATTGGCCTGTCCGAGCATTTCTTCGAAATTGCTCCTAATTTAATGAATTTATTCCATAATTTTATCTATAAACTTAGCAAATAAAAAGATTTCAAAGTATACATTATCCTAACAATGATTTGTCAATTTATCAACTATTCCAGTCTCGTTGACAAGTAAACAAATTCCTGTTATTTCATTATAAAGCCATAAGTTTACATATCTAATGGTGATATAGAATGACCAAACTAAGAAGGATGTGCAAAAGCTAGACTCTAAAGGCCGTTCTGCGTAGAATTATGCGCATAAAAACTATGTATCCTTTGTGAACTTTTTCTTTATTTTATTTTATTGTTTTACAAAATTACGAAAAATATGGAAAAGCATTTTTGCCAAACTCTAAGAGTTTGTGTTTCCATCTCGTTCTTTTAATATTTTCTGAACATGGTTATTTCTTTTATTGTTCAAATTGAATTGTAGAGTGGGAACAAGAAATAAATAACAATTTCTTTTTAAAGGAGTATTGAGATTCTAATTATATTTTATTTGCTATTGGGGAAGCCAAAATCGTTCCTTCAATGACCAAGCTTCATGATATTTAAGAGCCTAATTCTTAGAGTTCTCCACAAAAGAATGTAAGTCAATTGAAGAGTAGGAGTAACGAATCAAATACGATATCTGTTGCAGGAATATTACGTTTTAAATTATATTCCATTTAAACTTTTGCCTTGGACAAATTTAATGGAATGAAGAAGAAAAGAATTAATTTATAAAGAATGAAATTGAAGATAGCCTCAACTTTGCTTAACTGTGGATTTTGCTTTTCAGTAATTTTTAATTTGGTTCCCAAAAGATTTATCGAGGTAGAAAATCTTTTGTGTCCTACATTTTTAAAGACGCAGAAATATGGTGTATGTATGTATTGTATATACAATCGAACTTTCTTTTAGCGAAGTCGCAAAATCACGGTAAAAAATTCGATAATTAGAAACTTCGGTATATAGAAATAACAAAAATTTTTGGGAACAAGTTTATTATTAAAGCTGGTCACGAGCGGTACCGCGCAGTAGCGTAGAGTCGACCAGGCCTCGTGTTCCACTAGAGTTATTTTGCTAATAGAGATGTTTGCTGCCGCAAATAATTTCGCCCATCTTTTAAATAAAAATTAAATAACACGTCCTCAAACACCATTTTAAGAGTCCTCCGTGAAATCACAAAGTGAATAATGTCTGTTAAATATCTGCAACATTAGATATGTTTCAACTGTTGTTTCGGCAAAACTAGTACGGAATGAGGAAAAAATGCGTTTATATGCAGAGAACGAACGTTCTACATCTAGTGACGTAATATTTGCGTAAGTAAAATAATCTTTCAAATAACTTAACGATTCTGTTGACGCACCTTCACAAATGTGTCTTAATGTGCCAAAATCAGAATTTTTCTCAAAAACACTTTCAAATTTTTCTAGAACAGAAACATTTTTTGCGTCTTCAATCGCGCATAGCTGTGCGTGAACATGTTGCACTATTTGTAGAGATTCTTCTAACGGCACCGCAGGATTTTGTAATTTTTCTATTGCATCTGCTAGCTCGAAGTAATTGTCGTGAATGATTTCTAAATCCATTTTAACCCGACTATCTTGAAATTTCGATGCTTTTTGGTAGCGGCAGTTCCTTTGTATCGAATTGTAAAACCACGTTTAATATGTCAAAATATTTATGATAATAAAACGCGGCCTGCAACCATGTTCCCCAACGAGTTAGAATAGGTTCTGGAGGCTCTGGTATACGGGGGCACAGTCTGTGAAAATCGCGAATACGTTTCGGTGATTTGACAAATACTGCTTTGGTATGCGTTATTAAAGCGTCTACCTCAGGATAACATTTTCTGATACTATCCGCCACAAGATTGAGAGCATGAATTTTACACGTAATGTGTAACAAATTAGCAGAATGCTTTTTAAGAGACCGGCCTACATAAAGCATGTTTGCAGCACCATCACTCACTAACATCAAGAGTTGGTTTGTTGAAAGTTCAAACTTGTCCAATGTATTTAACACTAACTTTGAAATTACTTCGGCAGTACACTGTTGTATTCGTTTGGAAACTAATAGAATTGAAGGGGCCGATTGATGAGGTTCCAATTTGCGTGCCATTACATTAAGAACAGAATGTTTCTTCCGATCTGTTGTTTCGTCGACACATAACCACAATTTTTGATCTTTCAACTCCGATTTTATTTTTTGTTCAATATGTTCGCGCGCAGATAGCACAATTCTTCGTAACGATGTTCGACTTGGTAATTTGCACTCCGAATAGTTATTCCAAAAGCAGATAAATGGTTCCTTGTCTAGTAAATTAAACGGTATATTACATGCGATAAACGTAACGCATAAATTAAATATAAATTTTTCATTGTCTCGTGCGCAATTTCTTTTTGAGACATGCTTTTCACTATTTACGTGTCGTAGACAATGTTGTCTGGACCGACACATTAACGGGATTTACAGATTACACATTTAATTTTAGCACCTTCATATATTAAGTCTGGAATTTCTGCAATAAATTTTCGAAGTTTGTCCGACCGCGGTCGTTTTGCTGACGAAATCATAATTTTTCTAGGACAGATAAACAATTGCGCAAATGACCGGCAGCGAAAATGTCCGTACTGCTCCGCAGACGAAGTAATACTACCGTTCCTCTCGGTCCGAACTGATTCTACGCCGATGCGCGGAATCGCTCGTGGCCAGCGTTATTTATTATTATAAAAATACACATATACTACATACATAATAGAAAATCTTAAAAGCAGATACATATGAAACTTAATTTTTTGATATAAAGTCCGTAATTTTTCGCTGAACTGTTCACTTAAAAAACGTTTGGTGTTCATAAAAACTTTCACATTTATTTAACGACCCGAATATATTATCCGGTACGTTTTCACAAAATTGCAGTCCTCGTCGAATTATTTCAAATGCACTCAACATATCATCTTCAAAAGGTTTTACAAAGTTGTCGTTTTCACATTCATCTTCTTCGTCTTCTATAACCGCATTGTTTCCATAAGTCACACCATCTAAAATGTCTGCATCGGTAGGGTATTCTGCAATTGCTATTTCTTCGTCTATTTCGAGATAGTCTTCAAGTTCTATACCTTTACAAATATGATTACAATCTCGAAGTCTTGCCCATTTCTTTTTTAATTCGGACAGTTGCAATTCGTCCTCCTCATCCCAGTCAATGGAAACTGAAGAAAATCCAGCTTTTGAAGAGCAATTTCTAATTATTTTTTCGATAACATCATATGTCCACACTGTTGTAAATATAGAAATGCATTCACGCAAATTGATGGAAATTTTGTCTGCGGGCTCGTTTTTTTTCAATTTCGTCATATTTGGCGGAAAAAATATCAGCTTTATGCTTTTTAGCTTAGGTTGCAAACTGTGAGAATGTACAGGGCAGTTATCAACAATTAGTGCTATTTTTATAAGTTGCTTTGTTATTTATTTGTCTAGTTTTAACAACCATTGTTTTGTTTCACTCGTCGTCCATGCTTTTTTATTGAAGTTGTAGTCTACTTCCAACGATTTCACACCTTTGAAGCATCTTGGATTTTTACTCATGGCAATTACCATAAGATGTAGTTTTTCCGTCCCAGTCATATTTGCGCCAACCATAACTGTGATTCGTTCTTTACTGTTTTTCCCCCCGAAGCATTTGTCACCTTTGAATGACAACGTTTTGTCTGGTAAGCACTTGAAAAACAGCCCAGTTTTGTCTGCGTTAAAAATGTCTTTAGGATCATAAATATCCAAAATGTTTTTTAACACTGTTTCTCTCCAGCGATTACAGTCTGTTTCACTAACATCGGCACTTTCTCCGGAAATTACTTTTTGATTATACCGTGTTTCTTCTTAAATTTGTCTAGCCAGCCGGTGCTTGCTGAAATTCTGAATGTCCCATTAATTTTGCATATTCTAATGCCTTTTTCTAAATTAAAATACACGCAATTATAGGCTGAAGTTCAATGTGCACGTGAAAAAATCGTTAAATAGAAAAATTCGCTAAAAGGGTGTTCGTAATATAGAAGTTCGACTGTAATTACAAATATTTCGGTTTGATGGCTTATACAGTGCGGACCTAAAGTGACCTCCCGTGCTAATTTTTGAATGACAAGGTTTTTAGAAAAAAATAGGTCGATTTCTATTTTTCGTGAACTAACTTTTGCCGTTATCGTCAGTTCAATTGTATTTCCGGTGTCACCGGAAGTGACATCAACTTTCTTATTTTAAATAGAACACCCTATATATTTTTAGGTTTGCGGAAAGGTAATAACATATGTGGTATCTTTGGATTCTCCTTTCGATTACCTTTCTGCAAACCTAAAAATATACAGGATGTTCTATTTAAAATAAGAAAGTTGACCCACTTCTGGTGACACATTAACCGGTATCTTTTGAAAATGTTTATGAAACGTTGTACGTTAAAGGTTATATCATTATAGAGGTAAGTATGGTATCTGTATTCCAGTTCCGTCCCTACCATCTAGGACGGCATGACTATAATTACTGACACTAGGTGGCATCAGGAAATATTTCACTTGCTGTTTTTGAAGATTAGTGGCATAAATTGAGAGATGTAAGAGCAATGTTGCCAGGAGGTTTAATGCTTTTCTCTCAGTGGTAGTGATTCCATCAATACCAAGAGCTATTTATTAGCATTATCTTAGTTGTTGTTTCTACGCACTTTTCTCATGTGTGTGAATCAAAGCGGACGGCTTTGTAACAAGTAAACGTTTCTCTGCGTGCATTATTTATGGTACATATGTGTAGTTTCTGTACATTATACATTATGTTACTGAATTCATTGTCAAATTATATTTACCCTGTATAGTATTTTGAGTATACCTGCAGTAACTGGCTGCACTTTGTGTTTGATTCTTAATGCATTTTGAATAGACCGAATATATTTCTTGCTATACCTTGCATGATAAACTAATGGTCTCTTGTGCAGTACATGTAAATGGAATAGATAGCTATTACAAGAAGGATCAGTACCATTCTATAACTTGAATGATAGAGATCGGAATAAATTCGTGCTGAATGCAAAGTGGTGTTTCGTTTTCAAAGTGCTTAACAATATGCATTCGCGTATCTTAATTCTAACCGAACGACATTATAAATCTATTATATTACTGGCGAACAATTCCAGAGAATTCCGCTAGAAATAACTCAAAATTAATTCTCCAGAACATCGTAAGCATACCTTCTGACATAACTTGTGAAAACGTACGGCGGATGCAGTCACGTTATGAGCAGGGATGTAAATTCATTAAAATATCGTCCAATTTTAACAATGTCCGTTCTGTTGTTCGCCTTCCTCATGGCATTGGTGGATGCATAGTGCCAACTGACGTTATTAAATAAGTGACACAAGCGAGCTGGCACTGGCTGCATGTATGCGTTATGCGCTTTAATATGTAATGGCAAATTTGGGATCAATCTCAAGGTCTCATTGTGAGCCACAGAGGATGTGCATTGTGTTTTAATCATTTGGATAGAGCATGGAATAGTCTTCGAACTCACTCGTTAATTCTATTTGCCGTAAGGGGTAAGACTGATTTACATTAAAAAGTATTTGCATTTCGGATTTTTTGAAGGGTTATAAATAACCTGGGCAAATATGCGGTAACAGCCAGAGGCGTGGCGAGCGCATAAAAGTTTACACATAAAATAGAAGGTAAGAAATAAATTATAAAACGTGCTGAAACACTTACCGTTTTAAAAGTCTTCCGTGAAATCACAAACTGGGTAACATCTGTTAAATATTTGAATCATTAGATATGTTTCCACAGCTGTTTCAGTCAAGTGAGTATGACGTGCGGAATAAATGTTTTTTAATGCCGAAAACTACCGTTCGACATCTAGCGATGTTATATTTGCATATTTAAAATAATCTTTGAAACAATATAAGAAAATCGGAGTCTTTCTCTAAAACACTTTCAAATTTTCGTATTACACACCAATTTGTTTCGCCTTCTACAGCGCATAACTGTGCGTGAACATCATTCACAATTTGAACAGAATCCACTAGCGACATCTAAACATTTTGTAATTTTTCTATTCCCTCCGCTAGTCCGAAGTAATTGTTGTGAATAGTTTATAAATCTCTTTTAACCTGACTATCTTGAAATATTCCTGGCTTTTCTTGATTGCTGCAGCTTCTGTCGGATTGAATTTTAAAACTACCTTCTTTACTTGATCAAAATATTTGTTGTAGTAAAACGCAGCCTGCAACCATGTTCCCCAACGTGAACAATCGGCTGTGGTGGTTCAGGTAAATCAAGACACGGTTTGTGAAATAGTCGGGTACGTTTCGGGGACTTTAGAAATACTGTCTTTGTACTAGCAATCAATGCATTTACTAGTGAAAAACATGTAGGAATCGTTTGTGCCGCAAGATTTAGAGTATGGATTTTACACGTACATGTAAGAAGTTACAACTGTGTTCTTTAAGAGATCGGCCCAAAGAACGCATGTTTGCGGCACCATCACTCATAAACATTAAAAGTTGCTTAGTTGAAACTTCAAATTTGTTCAATGAGTTCAACACCACCTTTAAAATCTCATCGGCAGTACAATTTATAACTCTTTTGGAAGCAAGTAAGAAGGAGGATGACGGTCGATGTGGTTCCACTGTACGTACCATTACATTAACCACAGATTGTTTTTGACGATCTGTTGTTTCGTCCACACACAACCACAGTTTTTTATCCTTCAATTCCGTTTCCATTCTTTTTTCTATATGTTCACGAGCAAATGGCACTACATTTCGTATCGATGTCCGACTAGGTAATTTACAGTCCGCATATTTATTCCAGAAGGAGACAAATGCTTCTTTGTCTAGTAAACGAAACGATAGATTACATCAAATAAGAGTAACACATAAATTAAATGTAAATTTTTCTTGGTTTCGTATGCCGCTTTTTGCAGAAGAATGCTGTTTGCTTTCGATGTGACGTTGACAATGGCTTCTGGACCAACAAATTAAAGGGATTTTGCAAACTAGACATTGAATTTTAGCGCCATCAAAAATTAAGTCCGGCATGTCCACTATAAAATGTTTAACTGTGTCTGCCATTGGTGGTTTTCGCGACGTCCCTAACTGCGACATTTTTAAAGCAAACACAGGCGTACAATTACGAAATAACTTACGACAGCCTACATATACACAGAACTACTCGCATACAGCAGCGATTTTGTACTGACGCTGTGAACCCGCGCCAAATTGTTTCATCAAGACGCCAGACTGATCTAAAGAACTCGTCAAATCTCAATTCCAAAAGCGTACATTATTTTTGTTATGTATTTTTATTATAACCAAGTGTCATACTTTCGCTCTTTGTGCTCGTTATTATTTTATCTCTTAACTTGTTTTGGTTATTGTTATTTCTCTTTTACTTTATCGAACTTTATTGTAATTTATTAATTATGGTAGGTTTGTTTAAATTTATTAGTTTTTGATAGGCAATGTACTTAGATTTCAATTTTTATGTTGTCGATTTTACAATGGCCTCCGCATGGACCACGTAACACAAACGTCAAGAATCTAATTTTAATATTCGGCGAATTTAGCAACAATTATTAGGAAGTGTAACATAATGAACATTGCCCTTGTACAGCGAACATTGCGTTA
Organism: Dynastes maya; assembly: GCA_029619315.2. Classification (NCBI taxonomy): domain Eukaryota; kingdom Metazoa; phylum Arthropoda; class Insecta; order Coleoptera; family Scarabaeidae; genus Dynastes; species Dynastes maya. The sequence goes on along the minus strand of JAROYE020000004.1, from coordinate 51,233,639 downwards.
AGCAAGGATAGATAATATAAACTTTCTGCTTTAAGAGAAGATAACATGATTTAAATTATTGTACAATTTGTTGTACAACCACGGCAAATAAGGTGATAATTATTGCCGGATTTAGCCATCATAAAAGTAACAACACAAAAAGCCTAAAGAACAGACATATTACTATTCTCTTGGTTTCCGAGTTGGAACCACGTGGTTGCCGTAGCTTTAGCAGACGTTTCGTTCACACTCATATGTGACATCTTCAGGACTGTAGCTGCACACTGACTGAAGATGTCACATATGAGTGCGGACGAAACGTCGGCTAAAGCTACGACAACGACGCGGTTCCAACCCGGAAACCAAGAGAATAGTATTATTAACGACCGCGAAAGTTTACGGACCAAAAACAGACATATTGTCCATCAAAATTTAACAAATTTAAACAAACCTACCATAATTAATTAATTGCAATAAAGTTCGATAAAGTAAGGAAATAACAACAATTAACAAAACAAGTTAAAATGAGAGAAAATAATAACGAGAACAAAGAGTGAAAGTATGACAAATGCAGGATATAATCACAATAAACAACAAGAATAATTTACGCGTTTCGAATTGACATTTGATAGTTTGGCAATTGTTATGATTACTTTGCACAGCAACGAGGTCTTTGGATCAATCTGACGTCACAAGAAACATTTGGCGCTCTATCCTAGCCAACTTTGCGTAACAACAAAAACAGATTACCAAAATCTTTATTGCGGTATAGCGTAATATTTCATAAGCTAAAGTATAATATGTGTGGTATCGTTGGAAACGTCAAAATTATACAAAGTGTTCTATTTAAAATAATAAAGTAGAAGCCACTTCCGGTGATACCGGAATACAATTGAACTGCCGATAATGGCAAAGGTTAGTTCGCAAAAATAGAAATCGACCTATTTTTTTCTAAATGCGCTAGCTTCTGTCGTTCAAAGGTTAGCATGGGGAGGAGAGACACCTAAGGACCTCATTGTATAGGAATTTTGCTGCGAAAACACGTTATTCCGTGAGCTTGACTATTGACGTTTCTTCCTGTGCACCCTCGGAACTTCTCATTGATTATAAACTTTTATAGGAATACACTGGCCTCATATTTCCGTGCAATTAAATTTTTCACGACACCTTCTAATATTAGCTGAACATATTGAATAGAAAACAAAATTGCCGTAGGTGGCGTTGTCACAAAAACCGTCTCTTGTATACGGCATACGTACTACGGTACGGCGTCCATTCACTAGCGTCGAAGTTTCCGCAATTTCGGACAACTTCGTTTTGATTACGGAATGAATTAAGCGCGTCCTAATTCATTTATCGCGACGCAGCCGTTATTTCATTAATATCGCCCTTGGAAAGGAAGTGAAACTCCGGTTTTTGATAAACGCTTTTCAGAGATTGCCTACCCGCGATGTAAACGCTTTTACCTGTTTTTTTTTGTTTCTATACACGTAGAGATTAATATTATACGATTTTATGTGGGTACCAACAGAAGGTATTTTTGTTCAGATTGATTTTTTGCTCAGATTTTTGCAATTATGTGGAAATTGCGGAGAATTGCGAACACGGGCGTGATTTATTTATGTGTAAAAAGTCCGACATGCATATGTGCTTTCGTTTCGAAATAAATGTCATTTCCAGCTTTAACATTTTAACCTTTTTATTGCGTTAAAACTTCTGGAATTTTCTACGGCTCCACATTCGTAATTCGATAAAATGTTGCAAGCTTCTGGTAAATTATGCATCTAACCTAAAACATGCTTAAGTGAAAGGCCAAATGAATGGATAAACGTTGCCATAAAAACAAAGTTTTATTCGACATGGAAAATCCACAATGCCAATGTCAAATATATTACCTAAAAAAATAAATTTATTGTTTTGATTGGTTTTATTTACATTGTTTGCTAAATTTTGTGCTTGTAGGATCGTGGAAGAATCCTTTCTGAGCTGAGGAAACCGTTTCAATAGAGTTTGTATGTGGAAAATCTTAGTTAATGTTATATTTGAAGTTTTAGAATAGATTTGTTGTGAATTCGGGATTATCAACTTGATAGCTTTTTGACAATTTAAAGTGCCATTAAATTCATAAATTAAACTTCTTTTGAATACAAGTCATTTTTAAATATGTTTATCTTCTAGTACAAGTAGCACTAAACTTTTCGACCGTCTTAGCGTCTCCTTATTCATCTGTAGAGTTAGTTAAAAAGGTGGTACCGGATGGCAGTAGCGTAGCGGTAGCGACGTGGGTAGGGGTAATTTTTAACTCGTAGTCGATCTCGACAGTACCGCGAGAGAGTTCAAAGCGACAGTACGTTGCACGCTGCACACCAAATAAGTACGCGGAGATGGGACGCCCAAAAGGTGTAACGTTCCCTTTGAATGTGAATAAATATCTCAGGCATTTCCCTGGATTAGAATATAGACGTCCGCATATCTATTGCACAATATGCAATAGCGGATAGCTAAGTCGCGATAGGTTTGAATGTAGAAAACATTGTAAAAGTAAACGTTATGTATTGAATTTACGAAACAGTATTCCATGCTGGCAATTTTTATATGATTCTATTTTTATGTTAAGTGTATGCAACATCCCACAACATCTAGTATCTAATGAACACTTTCGTCTTTTTTGGGCTAAATACGTTCCCTCATGGAAGCTGCCAACATCTATGCAATTACGATACAATTTGCCACGTGTGCAAGGTACAGTAAAGGAATGTATAAAAGACGAGTTGAGAAATAAGAAAATCTGCCTATGTGTGGATGAAACAACTGATGCTCAGAAATACAGCGTCATTCATGTTATAGCGCGTCCTTTAAAACGTGATGGTCCACCAACTTCATTGTTGTTATCCAGTAAAAGGATTCAGAAAACTAATGCAGAAACCGTTGTCAAGATAATAAAAGATTCATTGAGAGAATTTTGTATCACAGGAACCCAAGTCACAATGTTTGTTACTGACGGAGCCGCAACAATGCTGAGAGTTGGTAGGATGTTGAAAATATGCTTCATACACGCATGTCACCTCGTAGCAGACCTTTTTAACAAACTCTATTCATCTGTTATCGATGGTATTTGTACTGTAATAGTATGCGAGGGTTTGCCGTCTCTCGCCACCGCAAAGTGCCATCGCTGCGCATATGCGGCCATGAAGTTTCTACTTCCCCAGTTACAAAAACCCCACCAAATAGAGAAAACCTGATTCTGCAGATGGCAAAAAAGTGGCAAAATATGTGTCACCTGTAACCTCCACTTCCCTTAATCGAGCATGTTGTTACTTGAATGTGCTTCAGTGAAAATGGTTCAACAACGCTAATCATGCTCTAATCATAAATTGTTACTTTTAGGCCAAGGCATTTGGAACATGCGAAATTCATTGAAAAAGCGACCAAACAAGGATATAAAGCTACCAATAATGGCTCCAAAATATTTTAAAATACCCCAATTTTTGGACACCCCAAAAGCACCTCAAAATCTATAGGTCACCGAAAATTGGGTATATAAGAAAGGTTGAAAATCAGCAAAAAAGAACCCAAACAACTTTACAAAATCCTTTGTTTTTAGACATATCAAAATGGCTTTTTACTTCTGGAGCAGGGCGTTTGGCACATGGGAAAATCAATAAAAAATTACCAAAACAAGCCTCCCAATCTCTTAAAATACCCCGATTTTTAGACACCCCAAAAGCATTTTAAAATCTATAGAACACTAAAAATTGGTCACGAAAAATGATTTAAAAAAAAATAAAAAAAATGATCCCTTGTTTTCAGATACTTGAAAATGGTCTTTTACTTCTGGACTAGGTCAATTGGGTACTTTTGAAACCAAGTAAAAATCATTGAAATTAGACCTAAAATGTTAATAATTGAAAAGGAGGTGAACGTCTCTCATTTTTAGATAACCCAAAATGACTTTTCATTGCTAGAGCAGGACAATAATTGGGAACATGAAAAAAATGCTTAAACATTTTTGTTGTGTGAATATTCCACCGGTTCCGTCTGGGACCACTGAAGAATCATTAGAAAATCTAGTAAAGTCATTGGACTACTATTAAGTGATGAATTTGCATATATACTTTTAAAACTAACTTTAGATATTGTTTCTGGACCAGGGACAATTAGGCCAATTTACCAGACAGGCTTTAAATTTTTTAAATATCGTTTGAAAAGCAAATTTTTAACACAAGCATAATAAATTGTATCAAACAATGAACTTGATTTATCAAAACATGATATTAAGAAGTTAGACTATAATTTGAAATTAACTTTGTGAAGATATGAAGTTTTACTTGTTAAACTAACACTTGAAAAACTACATTCGATCACTTAATCTGAAATTACTTATTGGTGATTAACGAAAACAACTGGTCAATATGTTAAGACAACTAACAGAAATCATAACTAAAACTAAAATCACAAGTGAAAGCAAGTAAAAAGCAATATAAGATAATTTTATAGATTTATAATTTGTATAAAATAATTATAATAATAATAATACTTTTCATCCTGAGATCATGCACTGACATAGGATTAAGTCATATTTACAATGAATAAAATAACAAAAGAATAACAATGTAATAAAATACAGCCCAAGCCCTAATCGCAACTCACAAATTCTTCCAAATTGTACGAACAAATTTTATTTAGAAGTACGTCTTCCCTAGATGTGTAAGACAAAGCGAGATAATGGCTCTGAGGGAAATTGGAACCTAGAATTTGACCCAAACGTCCTCATTGTTATACTATGATGTAACAATGAGGTACCTGTTTCTGGCAATGAGTTGGTTAACATATTGAGTAGAGATAGTATAAATTGACTATTAAATAAACAAAGCAAACATTACAGTTCCTGTATGTACAAATACATTCTTTAAAATCATCTTTATCCCACGCGTTTGACTTCCTTCATTGGCTACCTTTTGCAGGAGACTGTATCTAATTTACCGTGCAAACTTTAACCACGTATTTTGTAATTTATTCGCCAACACAATTTCGAAAAAAATATGTACGAGGTAGGCGCTATAAATTCTCGGCCTGACAAATTATAGCGTGTTCAAATTCCATTGCGTCATGGTTACATATGTGCGAGGCCTACACTATATAATTTACTGTTCGAATAGTAGTAGTTTTTAGTAGCCAGTCAGACAACGTGACTAGTGCATGAACATGCCTCAGGTAACGAAAAAGAAAGAAGGGCATACGACTAATCACATTATAGAAAGTTTAGATGGCGTTTTTGGTGATTTACCTCCTTCATATTCCACTGTAAAAAAGTGGGGAAAATGTTTCCGCTTGGAGGAAGAATGCCTTGATGATGATGAGCGCCTCGGTCGACCAATTGAACTGATAACGCCTCAAAATTCTCCGTAATCATTTGGGTATGAATTAGTGCAAGATGAATACCGCATCTAGTTTCTGCTCTCCATGTGTGCTAAACATGTGTGGAGACGACCCGAAACCGATTTTGGAGTCCATTGTCACAGGAGATGAAACATTGGTTCTGTATTATGATCCTCTATCCAAAAAGGAATCGATGGGACGTTGTTTTAAGGACGATAGTAAGTTGCAAGCAGCTGTAATACAACATTTTGAGGGAAAAACTTTAGATTATTTTTACAAACATATAGAATTATTAATTGATCGTTGTAATAATAAAATGTAAAATAAAAATTGTTATATTTTCCCGAGTTTATTTTTTCTATATCAGGCCGAGAATTTATGGCGCCCACTTCGTAGTTAACCCTCGTAACGTTTTGCTCATATCGGCGTTAATGGAAAAATAGAATGTATTAAAAAAGTATTTACCCTGCCATAGTTGCACGAGTATACGTTGAATGAAATTATAAATGTAAATGAAAGTATTTTTGAAATACCTATTCAGCGTTAGCGACGATTTTAGATGTACGGCAGAAATGTACGTCGCTCGTTTTTTTTTGCAGTGTTTCGGCTGTTTCAGTCATTTCCATATGCGTCTGTAACTGCAGAAATGCGAAAATTTTATTTCCATTTCGTATTTCGTTGGAAATGGTAATGCAGGATGTAGAAAATTGAATCCGGATAAAACTCTCGATTTGTAAAATGAAAATTCTGCGCTTAGTTAATGGGTACAAACATGGAGCAATATTTACTATTTACATTCGCAATGTATTTTTAGAAGTTGCAGCTTCTACACATGTGTGTATTTTCAAAGTATGACGTCTAATTTGTTAGTGTAGTAATGTGCTGTCGGTAGAAATGTCAGTGTTTTAAGCTGCGTTCTGTTAATGTCATTTGTGTGCTGTGGCTATGTGCAGTTGCATGGTTCCAATGATGTTGTTTTGCGTTCCACATCAGATTAATTGTATTACGTACTGCACCCTTAGCCCTAGAATAGTAACGTGGTGTCATATACATATGTTGCCATCTGTTTTCTAGTAGGTGTTATTTTAATTAATATTGGTTAAAGTCGGTCCACGTTCTCTGTACCTTCAAATATATTAGTACTAAATATTACTGATTGCTTTTCATTTACGCATGTCAAATTTAGTTGGAGTCATGTACGACATTACCATTCCAGATACAGTCTGTGTGTTTGTTAGAAATGGCTTCTTCGAGTAGAATTTTACCTGAAGCAGAGTTAGAAGAGCTAGTAAGAGCTTATGAAGAGAGGTGAAGCTGATTTAGAAGATAATAATGTAGATATTCAGAGTGAAAGTGAAGCAAACTCTGAAGAAGCTTACGAAAATAGTGTTTGTGAAGATGAATTTTCTGCAGAAGAGGAAAACGAACCGGAGGAACAAGAATTACAAACAAAATTTGTTTATGGGAAAAATGGATACAAATGGTCTACTTTACCATACTACACCAAACCCATTCGTACATTATAAAAAAATATTGTTTTGAGATTACCCGGTCCGCAAGAAAATGCTAAACAGGTAGAAAATGAGTGTGATGTCTGGAAATTATTTTTTACTAATGAAATGGTGGACCTTATCATCGTACATAGTAATGAGGAAATCTTTAGACAGACTAGGAGATATACGAATCAACGATTTTGTTACCTAACAGGGCGTGAAGAAATTAGCGCACTTTTTGGACTCTTATATATCTGTGTACCAAAAGCAAATAATTTGATTACATCGGAGTTGTTTTGAAAAACATTTGGAGCTCCGTTTTTTAGAGCTGGTATGTGTGAAAAACGTTTAATTTTTCTGTTAATCTGTCTACGATTCGACGACATGACCACCAGAATTGAAAGGCAAAAAGATGACAAATTTGCGCCAATTCTTGATTTATGAAGTAAATTCACTATAAACTGTCAGAAATATTGTACCCCTGGAGCATACGTTACAATATATAAGTAGCTCCTAGGATTTAGAGGAATGTGTAGCTTTAGGGTGTATATTCCTGATAAGCTAAATAAATATGGGATTAAAATCATAACGATGTGTGATTCGAAGACCTTTTTTATGTTATCAGCGATTTCTTATATTGGTAAAACTAATGAGAAACGTATTTCTATTGTTTTCTATTGCCACGAGTTGTTGCAATGGAGTCATGACTAACGCTGGCCACGAGCGGTACCGCGCATCGGCGTAGAATCAGTTCGGACCGAGAGGAACGATAGTATTACTTCGTCTGCGGAGCAGTACGGACATTTTCGCTGCTGGTCATTTGCGCAATTGTTTATCTATCTTAGAAAAATTATGATTTCGTCAGCAAAACGACCGCGGTCGGACAAACTTCGAAAATTTATTGCAGAAATTCCAGACTTAATATATGAAGGTGCTAAAATTAAATGTGTAATCTGTAAAATCCCGTTAATGTGTTGGTCCGGACAATATTAAATAGTGAAAAGCATGTCTCAAAAAGAAATTGCGCACGAGACAATGAAAAATTTATATTTAATTTATGCGTTACGTTTATCGCATGTAATATACCGTTTAATTTACTAGACAAGGAACCATTTATCTGCTTTTGGAATAACTATTCGGAGTGCAAATTACCAAGTCGAACATCGTTACGAAGAATTGTGCCATCTGCGCGCGAACATATTGAACAAAAAATAAAATCGGAGTTGAAAGATCAAAAATTGTGGTTATGTGTCGACGAAACAACAGATCGGAAGAAACATTCTGTTCTTAATGTAATGGCACGCAAATTGGAACCTCATCAATCGGCACCTTCAATTCTATTAGTCTCCAAACGAATACAACAGTGTACTGCCGAAGTAATTTCAAAGTTAGTGTTAAATACATTGGACAAGTTTGAACTTTCAACAAACCAACTCTTGATGTTAGTGAGTGATGGTGCTGCAAACATGCTTTCTGTAGGCCGGTCTCTTAAAAAGCATTCTGCTAATTTGTTACACATTACGTGTAAAATTCATGCTCTCAATCTTGTGGCGGATAGTATCAGAAAATGTTATCCTGAGGTAGACGCTTTAATAGCGCATACCAAAGCAGTATTTGTCAAATCACCGAAACGTATTCGCGAATTTCACAGACTGTGCCCCCGTATGCCAGAGCCACCAGAACCTATTCTAACTCGTTGGGGAATATGGTTGCAGGCCGCGTTTTATTATCATAAATATTTTGACAATATTAAGAACGTGGTTTTACAATTCGGTACAAAGGAAGCTGCCGCTATCCAGAAAAGCCAGTCGAAATTTCAAGAGAGTCAGGTTAAAATGGATTTAAAAATATTCACGACAATTACTTCGGCTAGCAGATGCAATAGAAAAATTACAAAATCCTGCGGTGCCGTTAGAAGAATCTCTACAAATAGTGCAACATGTTCACGCACAGCTATGCGCGATTGAAGACGCAAAAAATGTTTCTGTTCTAGAAAAATTTGAAAGTGTTTTTGAGAAAAATTCTGATTTTGGCACATTAAGACACATTTGTGAAGGTGCGTCAACAGAATCGTTAAGTTATTTGAAAGATTATTTTACTTACGCAAATATTACGTCACTAGATGTAGAACGTTCGTTCTCTGCATATAAACGCATTTTTTCCTCATGCCGTACTAGTTTTGCCGAAACAACAGTTGAAACATATCTAATGTTGCAGATATTTAACAGACATTATTCACTTTGTGATTTCACGGAAGACTCTTAAAATGGTAAGTGTTTGAGCACGTGTTATTTAATTTTTATTTAAAAGATGAGCGAAATTATTTGCGGCAGCAAACATCTCTATTAGCAGAATAACTCTAGTGGAACGCGAGGCCTGGTCGACTCTACGCTACTGCGCGGTAGCGCTCCTGGCCAGCTTTAGTCATGACCAAATGTTCTAGAGTTATCTAACTTGTAGATAGAGTTGAAAACGTTGGATTCATCAACAGACCCTTAACAAACCAAAACGCGGTTCGCATAAAGAAGGGAAAACTCTCGTAAAGGAGACATAGCAGAGGTTTTCAACACTTCAATATAAATCGAGTTAAATTTCCATCGACAAAATCAAATCTTAGCGAACAATCGAAGCAAGCTAATCTACATTGTCGTCGTAATTAGTAACGTTGTCATATAGCCTATTCAGTGATTTAAAAATCGATTTGCCACGGCTCGATACACCCTTAGTCTAATGTCCGCATCGCGGGTTGTTAATGGCATGTATACAAGCGTGGGGCCGTAGTAAATAATCCACCCGCAGAGGATAATAGCGCATTAATATTCGCGATAGCTAGGTTTTTCGATAGTCAGACGCGTTATTCTATTCACCGTGGAAATATGCATCGAAATTCACGAACGAAATTTCAGGTTCCGTGTGTGTGCTTACGTGCAATTGTGTATGTATCTGTTAACGATGATAAATTGTTCGTATGTGACCTTCGGTTATCGAAACTATTCTGGTATTGGTAGGAATATTGAAGCTGTTGCGTGTATGTTTCTAGCTTGCATTAAATTTTCTTAATAGTAGATGATAATAATAGTTTGGAGGAGGAAATTAAAACAATATTAGGTAGTAATTGAAGAATTAGATCTAAAATACACCTGTTGGTTGATTTCTGAACACTGGGAAATGGATGGGCCATCAATTACCGAGTTTTTCAACTATCAATAATTTACACTGCGTGAAGTGTGTATGTAATTGATTGTGGCACATGACATGTCAAGACTGTGCCATTTATAGTCATGGAGTCTTTCATCACAGAACAACGTAAAAACAGTCGTTCTGGAAAAACAACTTTCCGTAAACTTCGGAATAGTTTTGGTCAACATAGACGACATGCAGAATCTGAAATTTGTTAATCGTATTGCGAAGGCGGGTCCAGTATTAGGTCGTACAAATAGAGAAAAACAAGTTCTTGACTGAAACAAATATGCATTCAGTCAACGAAATCGTTAAATGGCGGCAACGGTCTACTTTTTTTGTTATTTGATTCAAACATATGATCTCTTGAAACAAAGAACCTGAAGTCTTATTTGAAAATTTATCTGTTTGATTCACCTTAAATTCTTATTTAATTAATCATATTATTTACATAAAATTTTTATATGTTTTAAAATATACATATGTAGATGCATGTAAACTTTTCTGTTTGTTAGTTATACAAATAATATGATTAATTCAGTAAAAAATCGATATTATATTCCCATTTTGAGAACGTTCACCATTAAGAGGTTAGATAAATATTCGTATGTAGATTGCCTTTGTACTAGCAATCAATGCATTTACTAGTGGAAAACATGTAGGAATTGTTTATGCCGCAAGATTTAGAGTATGAATTTTACACGTTACATGTAAGAAGTTACCACTGCGTTCTTTAAGAGATCGGCTCAAAGAACGCATGTTTACGGCACCATCACTCGTAAACATTAAAAGTTGCTTAGTTGAAATTTCAAATTTATTCAATGAGTTCAACACCACCTTTAAAATCTCATCGGCAGTACAATTTATAACTCTTTTGGAAGCAAGTAAGAAGGAGGATGACGATCGATGTGGTTCCATTGTACGTACATTACATTAACCATAGAATGTTTTTGACGATCTGTTGTTTCGTCCACACACAACCACAGTTTTTTATCGTTCAATTCTTTTTTCTATATGTTCACGAGCAAATGGCACATTTAGTATCGATGTCCGACTAGGTAATTTACAGTCCGCATATTTATTCCAGAAGGAGACAAATGCTTCTTTGTCTACTAAACGAAACGATAGATTACATAAAATAAGAGTAACACATAAGTCAAATGTAAATCTTTCTTGGTCTCGTATGCCACTTTTTGCAGAAGAATGGTGTTTGCTTTCGATGTGACGTTGACAATGGCTTCTGGACCAACACATTAAAGGGATTTTACAAACTAGACATTGAATTTCAGTGCCATCAAAAATTAAGTCCGACATGTCCACTATAAAGTTTTTAACTGTGTCTGCCATTGGTCGTTTTCGCGACGTACCTAACTGCGACATTTTTAAAGCAAACATAAGCGTACAATTACGAAATAAGTTACGACAGCCTACATATATACAGAACTACTCGCATACAGCATCGATTTAGTACTGACGCTGTGAACGCGTGAATTAAATAATCGCCGACTCCGCACCACATATCTACTACACTGACTGTTACCGCTGTTTGCCCACACTACTAATGATTCACACAAACCCTTCTTAGTATTTGGGCCGAGCAGATGTCGATGGGGATATAACAATTTTAAATTACAATAGGCAGCCCTGACACACTTCGCCACATGTGAGTCAAATCTAAGACTGCTGTCCATAATCAAATCCAAGTTCCCAGCCTCCCCCAACGATGAGCAGCGTAATGCCGTCGACAGAGAGAGTTTGCATTTGGAGGGATTCAACAGCTCAGTCCGATAGTCACATGCACGAAAGGAATGGTATATTTGTGTGTCGTCCGCATACGTGTGCTGTTCACACGTATTCAAAAATTACTTACTGATAGACAAGCGCTGTCATAAGCCCACAGGCAATCATATCAAAATTAGTATTGATGCCTCTAAGGAGTTATATTTCATTACAACGCCAACAATCGATACCACAATACTGGTTTAATTCGTTAAGAAAAACCTACCAGTTTTATAGGTTATAACATCCAGTTACTAAGCAGAAAAAAGTTTATTTAGGCAGGGAATTCACCGCAAATATACCAAGATAAACAAGATTTCATCCCTGCAGCGTTCGATTTTTTCGACGTTAGGGGGGATACAATACCGAACTGTATCAAACTCGCTATACTACGACATAGATGGATTACCAATTTATTTTTGCCTCTTCGTTCTATTAAAGGCAATTAGAAAAGGTTTCCGGTGCGGACCGACAACCGCAAAAAACACTCGACCAACGCCACCTCGCCATCGCATCGCTTTCACCGAATCCACCTAACAATGCAAACGATGCTCGGTCTGGTCCCCGATAAAAAATTGCCAGTTTCCTTGTCCATAATCTAATATTCGCGCCCAATTTTTCCTTTCCTTTATCCGGAAATCTGTTGAAAAAGGGACGAAATTTAGCCACGACGTTGTTATGTGAAGTTATCGTTTCACCAGCGACATATACGCTATTATTCATAAATTTCCAAAGTGACAACGAGGATAAAGTAAAGGTTGAATGCTGGATTCTTAAAAAAAATTGCTGAATTTTTGATTTTACGGATTATCATCTTCTTTACTTACTAGACATTTTGTGTCATCGCGTATGGGGATCTGAATGAAATAAAAAATCTTTAAAGGATCTTAAGTACTTTACCTCCAAAAAGCAGTGACATAGGTGTTTGTTTAATTTATGTAAATTTTGAACATGAAGTTGGAGGAAAAGAAAAGTCCACTTTCTCACAATAACTCAAAATTTAATAATAAAGAGCGACCGGTTTCGGGACTAATGTCCCATCTTCAGGTTCGAGTTAAAAGTAGTAGTAAGGAAACTGTCAAATTAATAAATAAAAATAAAAACTACACATTCTATATATCAACAATTCTTGGACTACTTGTGTGGTGGGTAATTAGAGTAAATGATTTTCTTTTTAAACTTGTAAATTGGGACGTACACAACATATTAAAAACGGTCAAAGTGATAATCAATTGGATCAATTAAATTTGGAAAAGTAAGTTGATTAAACTGATAAAAAGATTCTGTTAACGTTGTCCATATTATAATAAATGTTGTAATGAATAAGTCTCTTAAAAACCCAGGAAACTTGAAACAGAAAATTAAATAAGTGGAATCTTAGAAAAATTTTACAAAACTAAACCCAAAAGAAATTTTATTGCCAAAAGAGTATAAAAATGTATTAGATTTATTAGTAATTATATCGCCTTTTAACAAATGAATTTTGAACAATCGTAAAGTTTTTGGAAGAAATACTTTATTTGTATGCCATAAGATCACTTAAGAAATCAATCTACTTTTATTTTGTATGAAGTCTGAGATGAACAACATCTAATAAAAGCCCAACGTTACTTTGCGGTGGGTCCCAAGCGCCCAAGAGATCGAAGGAAACGAAAAGGCAGATAAGTTGGCCAAAGAAGCAGCGAACATGCCTTTCATTGGTCCTAATCCCTTCTGTAGTCTCCAAAAGAACCACATAAAACAAGCAATTAAGACTTGGTAGGATAATCAAAAGGCTTCGTACTGAGAAAATGTTCCAGGATAAAAACAGGCGAAAGCATTCATATCAGGCTCGCCAAAGACAGCAAAAGTAGTGCTACCGTTCAGCAAAGGGGATCTTAGATTACTGGCAGGATTTCTGACAGGCCATGCAGCCCTAAAATATCACTTATTTAAACTAGGAAAAGCTGAAGATCAAATCTGCCGTCTATGCCAAGAAGATCTGGAGACGGCAGAAAACATCCTATGTGAATGTGTTGCCATTAGTCGCATACGACACCAACACTGCACCAACACAAGCCATTTCTTGCACTTACTGAACTGAAGGAAGCAGATCCTAGAGTAGTAGTAAGGTTTATTAAAAGCCTCCAACTATTCTAACACACATAAGGGCATTTTGTCACAATAGATCTATTAAGGTCGCAGTGATTAAAGACATCTGTTCCACGGCCCAAGTAAAACAATAATAATAATAAGCCCAAAAACAAATGAACCAAGTGTAAGACATCAAGTCATTTACGGTACAAATTTAACACTTTCGAAACTGAATATGTACTCAGGTTTTATTAAATGCTTTTACCATTTCATTGCAAAAAGTAAGCCTGCACCTCTGTCTAAGACATGTTTTAGGAAAGCAAGCGTTGTTTTAGGAACGCAAGGCCTACAACGAATTTTGTTCTTGATGGAAGACCATGTATACAGGAAAACACTAATGAGGTATTGATATTAAAGCAAACGAAAACATATTTCCTCCTTTAAAATGCGGTTTGTACAGGAAATGTACTTTATAGACTTAAGAATTTGTAACAGAAGACACGGAATTGCTTTCTTAACCCTAATTAAGCTTACTGCCAATGAAATATCTTCTTCGGCATGCATGTCCTCGAAATGTACTGTTTTAAATATGTTTGAAATCGAGAAACCAATTAAAGGGTTGCAACCACATTTACTGAAATTCACAGATGTGGTTCCATTAGGATGGAACTATTGTTAATGTAGTCAGCATAACAATTCACTTCATGAAAGAATGTTTCGAGAAAAGAACGCTCACCGTTAGTAAATTGGTCATCTTTATCATTATCTTTTGCTACGTCTTTCAACTGAGAATTTTTTTTCTGGGATACTTGAAGAGAGGGTTTATCATCCACAATTTAATGAAGTAATAGCAATAAGTTTCGTTGGGAGATAATTATGACGAAGTAACAAAGCCATGAAATACTTTACATACACCCAGGAAATTATTACACCAGGGTTACCATTTAAGTTTTTAAAAGAAAACAATGAAAGAAAAACAAATTGTTGGTACAAATCATTTTATTGTTTTTTAAAATATCCGCTATTAAGGTTTATACACTTTTGCATGCGTTCGAACAAAAGGAAGTCCTTAGGCGATAAATCAGGTGAATACGGGCAATGAGACATTAATTCGATGTTTTTCTCCTTCAAATAATCAATTGCTTGACGTGACGTGTGGAAGCTGGCGTTGTCATGAAGAAGGATGATGCGACGTTGTCGATTGTTTTTCCTGTTTTTATCGATGACTTCTGGCAAAAGAATTATTGTATACTATTCCGCATTAACTGCTCTTCGATCCTTCAAAGCAATGCTTGCGACATGTCCAGTACAATGAAAGAAACAAGCAATCATTTTCTTGGAAGTGCTTCGTGAACGAACAACTTCTGTTGGATTCGATTCATCTGGGAACACCCAAACACTTGATTGTTGCTTAGTTTCCGGCTCGTACGGATTGTGACGAGCTGTAGTCTGTCTTTGTAAATTTAAAGACTTTAAAAGACCAAGAAAAATATTAAAAGTATTGTTTGAATAATTTTGTAACAATTCTTTAAATTGTTTTTGTACGTTTGTAAAATTTTTATTTTTGTCACTTATTTTTCAACGCATACAACTTTTGGATTATTAGTTTACAACAATCACTGTAAAGCTTGTGTAACATTCTATTTTTAGATTGTTTTTATCCGTCTACGACATGTACAAGAAACGAATACGTCATCCCGATATTTTGTATATAAACCCGATCAGAATTGCATTTAAAGGAGTTCTCTTTCGCTGACGGAATACCTTACTGTCTGAAAGGACTTAGCTCGCCGAATGGAATTATTGCCGACTGAGTTTTGCCAACTAAAGGATGGACTCGTTCTGTCAATGTTGTCTTGATTAACTAGCTGCTAGTTCCATTAGCTGATGCTCTCGACTTAAGAGTTCATACCCGTATTAAATTATCTCACCGTATAGAGCTGTTATCAACTGAATTTTGTCAACCGAAAGTCGGACTTGTTCTGACAACGTTTTCTTAATTCACTGGTGATAGTTTTATTGGTTGATGTTGCCGATTTAAGAAGTCATTACCGCGAATACTGTTTATCTTCCCGAATTAAAATATTTTGCGGTATTAAGTGAATTTCGATTGAGTTTTGACGACTAAAGGACGGACCCGTTCTGTCGTAGTTCTTTTAACTCACCGGTAGTAATTTTATTATTTAATTTTACTGATTCTAGAACTTATTCCCGTGTCACCGTTTGTTTATTATCGTAAATAAGTTTTAGTCTTCCACGACAAGTACAATTAACTTTGCCGACAGTTCCTTGTACATGGCCTTAACCGAAATTTTGAATTTCGAATTTTAATTTAAGAAAGAATATCATTTCGTTTTACTTTTTCATTGATCTGAATGTCGGCTATTTTATGTTAAATGTCGTTTGTAAATATGTAAATAAATCAAAGTATAAAAAAAACTTGCCGGTTTTTAATTCGAACACTCTAAACAAATCCGAGCTACCGCAGGTAGATTTTGACGATGAACCACCGTGGTCCAGGGCACCGTAAAACTCACTTTTGATCGAGATCACAAAATTTAGGGAATTAAACTCACGAAGAAGCCGTTTGTTTAAGCGAAACGAACGGCATTTTTCCGATTTAATCTCATAAAAGTAAATAAGCACATCTTTGTCGCTTGTAGTGACATCTGTTAGTAAGAAGAGTAACTAAAACCTCTATATAACTAAGGCCGCTAACGTAGAGTATCTATTAACATAAGAGATTAAGTTATTTTATAAAAGGAAAAGAAAACAATTCATGAGCAATTTATTAACTTACAGTTTACAATTACAAAGTATATTAGTTGAGAAAATATTTAACAAAATTATTTATTTATATTTCACAAATACTGAAGTTCTCCTAAATCCGACACAGTTCAGAGAGGGAGCACCGTGAACGCGGTTACACGTGGCTTTAAACGCTAACTGTAAACAAACTACTCGGCCGATTTCTATGCTGTTACTGCTTCAGCAATAACAAATGTCAGATTTTACGAAAATAACAATGTCAAATCTCAATAGCACCATCCAGTGGTCGTTTGTAAAAGCTTAAGACGCTATCCTCGTTGCATTTTAATAATTTATTTTTGCTGTACAAATTGCAAGATTACATTAGTCTACAGTTAATTAATTTTTCACTAAATATATACAAGCGTTCATTTTATTTGGCATAATATAACAGATCCAACACTTACAATTTATGAGCCTTTGATTTACGGGTCTATTACAGACGGTGCAATTAAGTCATTAAGTCTCTTATAGTGGCAATGTTTCTTTCGTACCCATAATTCTCTTCGCGAGCGTTAGAAGTAAACCTTTTTGTCGCCTCTTGAAAATGACGCTTTCCAGAACGTCGGGTCGGTAAAAGTAACGCCACCATGAGGGACTACACGGAACGAGACCCGTACCCGTGTATTAAATGATGCATGCCAAAATTATTCCTTCAACGCTTATTTTCGAGGTGAAAATGTCCAAATACTACGCGACGAAATGAAGCTTTAGACGTGAAATATGACTCCTTGTCCTTTTGGGGTACGTAAATAATTAAAATGATGTAGAGTTATTGCCGAGGGGTTTCCGTAATATTTTTATTATAATGGTGTAATAATGTGACAAAGAAATGTTCGTTGTGTTTATTTAAATATTGAGTAAATTGAATTTGATAGTTCATTTACAAATGTTTCAAGTAATTAAAGAATTTTAAATGGTAACCTGTGACGTGTCTTAACCACAGTTAAACATTCTGTCGTCTGAAAGGTTACATAGTTCTACTGTTACTTAACATTATTTCAGTAGAGGTCATAGCAAATCCGTATGCACTAAACCCCGTCATTTAGAACATAGGCTTATTTTCTAAGGGTTGTGGCGTCCTCCCAATATGCATTGAATCGATTCTCACTTTTGATGGCTTCAAATGTGAGGTGTATTTAACATACTTCGTTCCTCTAGCCTGTTTGGCTTCTAGAACACTTAATTTCACTTGGTTTGTGAGGATGGTATGATAAATATCTGTGTTAAGCAATTGCATTCAGTAAATTTATTTCTCGACATAATCTCTTTGCACCTCCATACAACTTAGTCCAGCGACGTTCCAACTTTTTAAGCCATTCAAATAATAGGATTTATCGAACTCTGAAAAATAGGCCTCTGTTTCGGCAATGACCACTTTATTTGACGTGAACTGCTTTCCGTCCGTCTATTTTTTCAAGTTTGGTAAAAGAAGGAAGTCACAGGGGGCCAAATCTGGCGATTGTGGTAGATGGGGTACCAATTCGTATCGTAACTGGATTAGTTTTGTGGTCGCAATTGCCGATGAGTGGGCCGGGGCATTATCATGATGGCAGCGTTCAGTTCAGCGTTGAATCGGTGTAATAAATCAACATTATGTTGTCCTTCACCATAACTTTTCCGGCTGAAGGAATCGTCGTCGTCTTCTCTGGCGCACATTCGCCGGGATAATCCCATTTCGCCGACTGCCCTTTAGTTTCTGGCGTGTAGTGATGTATTCATGTCTCGTTTACAGTCACATAACGAAGCAGAAACTCATTCGTATTGCGCTTAAACATGTCCAAACATTACTTTGACGTTATTACGCGATTCCGTTTTTGATCAATCGTCAGCAGACATGGTACCCATCTCGTTTCATACTCAATATTTCGTGAAGAATGCTTTGGACACGTTTAATTGAAATGTTTGCCATATTAGTAATCTCTCTAGTCTTCACCCGACGGTCTGCTAACACGATATTATGAACTTTATTGATTATATCGTCCACAGTCACCTCACCGGGACAACCTGGTCGCTCCTCATCAAAGACGGATGTTCGGCCGCGCTTAAATTCATGGAACCAGTATCTGATAGTAGTCGTCGAAGGTGCATAAACTTCATCCAACTTCTTTTTGATTTCTGCCCACGTTTTCACAAAAAAGAAATCGAATCACTGACTACACACACAAATAACAAACTTGTTCACTTTCAACAGCACTCAAAACAACACTACTCAATGAATCTCTACGAAATTTTGACAGACGTCAACTAAGGAATAGTACTCAGTTGGTAATGCAGATTTTGATACCAAGTGCCATCTGTCTCCAAACACGGGTACTTCTCATACTATCCTCGTATATGTTAAGGGTAATGTGTTAAGTTTAGCTGTCCTTGTTCTTTTGCCTAAAAAGTTTCTCCGGGTTATATCTGAAATGCTGATGTGATTCGAAAACTTATACAATTGATTCGCCGCATTGTGACTTTCTTAGACGTGTATACTGTACTTCATATTTGAATTGTTACGTGAGTTTATGTAATAAACGCAAGTTAAAAACGAATTTGTGTTTTGCTTTTGAAGATGATTTTTTACCAAGCAAAAACTGAATCAATCCAATCTATCGAATATTCAAAGGCCATTTGCATCTTGACACCCTTTTTTTGCTTTTAACCACCCAAAAAGCGCCGTTTATATTGTAGTAAATTTAGAAAGATAACTCCACATTGAACTCGTCAAGTTCTCCTTAACATAAATGTTAAGGACAATATTCAGGAGACGATTGAGGAGCTTTTTTTTCTAAAACACAATTTCTGTAAAGTCGCTATTTTAAGAAAACTGACGTGTTTTTTTTTTACGTAAACAGAGTAATTATGAAGTAAAAATATTGGCAGTGTAGATAGATTCGATATCAATAAACAGAAATTGTATTTTAAATAGAAAACTTCAGAAATAATTAATATATTTTGGCTGCCGTTGGTGTATTATGAAAATCTGTCGAAATATTATGATATACTTGCAGATAAAATAACAACGAGGTATTATAAAGTGAACGTTCCTGACTTAAGATCCCCGTGGTGTAGTGGTTTGCACGCCCGTCCAACAAAGGGGAGATGTCAGATTCGATTCCTTACCGAGACGAGATTTTTTCAAGTATTTAATTACGTCGGAAATTCCAAGGAAATTGCAGATTTTCAGAATTTGAGATTTGTAAATAGATACGTAGATTATGTATTTTGGGGGCAACATGTTGACAGATCATCATAAATCCATCGTAAACCCATCATTGGTGAATAAACAGAGTCCCTGCCCAACTGTGATGTCGTAGCTATAGACTTGGGGTATTTGGACTAACGGAGCTGGTTGTCTGTTCTAGCTCTGAAACAGTTCACTAAAACCCTTACCACAACACTTAATTCGTACTGGACGCACGTTTCGATAGCGAAGCTATCATCATCAACAGCAAGACAGTCTTGCTGCTGATGATGATAGCTTCGCGATTTATCAATGAATACATGCTATATATCATGTTTATCATGTACAAACGGTCTATTGCATATAACACTTGTCAAAAGGTTGTGAATGGAACAAATTTTATTTGTATTATTCATAAAATACCTTCCAATATTTATTTGTGTGTAGAGGTTCTATCTTTAGTAACACGTGCGACAACATAACTACACCCTATAAAAGTCCCCAAACGTCTTTTAACCAAGGTAAAAGGTCGAAGGGTATAATATCTGATGTATGCATATGCACATGTGGTTCCAGAAGGACGATTCCGTTTCCAATCGAAATCGAAACACTTTTGCCCGTTTCGTAATATTAAAAAGGAATTCCATCTCGGAAAGTTTTCGTCTCTTCCCTGATATAGGCTTCGTGATCCGGATATTCCCGTCCTTGCGCTATACGCTGGAGAGAAAAAGGGATTCTTAATCCGGAGACGCGTAGAAATACGCTACCCTCCGAATAACTTTACGGATAAAGGTGCACATTGAAAAGTTCGGAGCCAAATACGAATTTATGTGAAAGCTCCGAGACTATACCGGGGTATTATTAGTTGGAGTTTGTTTGGGAATATCTGTGGAGGAATAACGTAAGCCTTTCCTGAAAGATGCGTGATGGTAATACGTGACTGGAGGTATCCAAGGTATGTATGTATGTTCCGAAGTTCGCGTTAGTTCTTCTAAGGAAGGGCAGATTCTGTTATCTGAAATATGCGTATGTGCGAGTATGTTTTTCACACAGAAGCATATGCACTGCTTTCAACTTAAAACCAATGTTATTTTTGGATTCTCTATCAATTAATACCTAATATTGTGTGATTGTGAAAACAACGTAGCCTCTCTTGCCTCCTCGGTTATAGATCGGTCGTGAGAGAGGGCAGGCGTGAGACAGACGGGAAAGAGCGTCAAAAGGAAGCAAATTTTACGGGACTTGTGAAAAAGAGGGAATCAGCTAAAGGATGGTAATCTAGCTAGATAAAAATAATGCAATTTTTCCTATAAAATAGGCGGAATTTCGCAAATATATTAACGGGGCCTTTGTATTTTCAAAATTTATCGTTGTAAGGAAAAAAGAAATGTGGAACGTGGTATTGCGGTTGTCGAGGCGAGACGTTAGATTTATCGGAGAGTATACATAGACAAATAAATAATTTTTGATTATCATAAGCGTAGGTATCGATTAGTAAGAGAGTGAAGTAGCCTCGCATACGAAGAGTAGGATAGCGTGCTAGGGGACACAGCTTACAATCCAAAGGCGGTATTTTGTTTATAATAAACATCCTGTTTAATACATGCTTTAGATAGGTATAGCAAAGAGCCAACGCCAATAGCCGTCTCGAAATTCGCCGCCGATTGGCAAAGGTATCGCAATAATAAACAAATTTAAACATTCTTCGTTCGTATAATTTAAACGCGTTGTACTTAATACCGTAAATGTATGAGTAGCTATAGGTGTGTTGTAAAAAACACTTTTGTTTTTCAAAGATAACGAATATATGTATTTCCATTGATTGCTTTTTAAAATTAAGATTGTGTTAGTTTTAATACGCCACATAAGAAATTTCACTTCAATAAGTAATATAATATAATAAATATACGCAACTTCTCAACAGCGTGAATGAATGTGGTGAAAAATTGTAATAATATATAGGGTATTCCATCTAAAATAACAAAGTTGACAGCTATTTCCGGTATAACCGAAAGTGCCAGATAATTGAAAATATTTTAATTTAATAGTACATGTAGGGAATAGTATATTACCAAGTTTTCAGAATTTTGCAACGTGTACTCTTTCATATATCGATCGATGCAGTTCCCGGTGAGCTATTTAACTATTTGTTCTTTATTATACAGGATACGTTCATAAGATGTAATGTTTAACGAATTTCAAAATGATAAAAATCTAGAATGTTAACGGGTATTTTATATTTTAAAATAAAATATCTTGATGTGAACTTTCATATATTCAATTGTAAGCATTCTTCGGTTATTTCCAAAGATAGATTTTTCACTACTAATTTAATTGTGTTAATGCACTGGAAATGCAAAAGGAACAAATTAGTAGTGCGGAAACCTTTCTAACAAATTCTAACTAGTTAATTAAATAGTAACTGTTTATAGCTTTTAAAATATATGTGTGTATAGAACTCGATAACTATTCCTTGCCAAACCTTTGGGATTTAGGTTATCATCTATACTAAACACTTAATCCGAACAGCTAATTTAACTTTATCATGACAGGAATCATGATTAACCTGCATGAACATCATTCATAATTTGAACAGAATCCACTAGCGACATCGAAACATTTTGTAATTTTTCTATTCCCTCCGCTAGTCCGACTGACTATCTTGAAATATTTCCTGGCTTTTCTTGATTGCTGCAGTTTCCGTCGGATTGAATTTTAAAACTGCCTTCTTTATTTGATCAAAATATTTCTTGTAGTAAAACGCAGCCTGCAACCATGTTCCCCGACGTGTAGCAATCGGCTGTGGTGGTTCAGGTAAATCAGGACACAGTTTGTGAAATAGTCGGTTACGTGTGTAAGTTGCTTTGTTGAAACTTCAAATTTGTTCAATGAGTTCAACACCACCTTTAAAATCTCATCGGCAGTACAATTTATAACTCTTTTGGAAGCAAGTAAGAAGGAGGATGACGGTCGATGTGGTTCCATTGTACGTACCATTACATTAACCATAGAATGTTTTTGACGATCTGTTGTTTCGTTCACACACAACCATAGTTTTTTATCTTTCAATTCCCTTTTCATTCTTTTTTCTATATGTTCACGAGCAAATGGCACTACATTTCGTTTCGATGTCCGACTAGGTAATTTACAGTCCGCATATTTATTCCAGAAGGAGACAAATGCTTCTTTGTCTAGTAAACGAAACGATAGATTACATAAAATAAGAGTAACACATAAATCAAATTTTTCTTGGTCTCGTATGCCACTTTTTGCAGAAGAATGCTGTTTGCTTTCGATGTGACGTTGATAATGGCTTCTGGACCAACACATTAAAGGGATTTTACAAACTAGACATTGAATTTTAGCGCCATCAAAAATTAAGTCCGGCATGTTCACTATAAAGTTTTTAATGTGTCTGCCCATTGGTCGTCGACTAACCTAACTGCGACATTTTTAAAGCAAACATAAGCGTACAATTACGAAATAAGTTACGACAGCCTACATATACACAGAACTACTCGTATACAGCATCGATTTAGTACTGACGCTGTGAATGCGTGAAATAAATAACTCCGACTCCGCACCACATATCTACTACACTGACTGTTACCGCTGTTTGCCCAGACTAGTCATGATGAAGATGAATATAGATGACACTGTAGTATACGAGGGTCGTTCAATAAGTATGAAATAGATAAGATGAAAGGTAATAGTGTAATTTTTTATTTTTCTCTTATTTGAACTTATAATGCGGGAACAAACTGTTAGTTTGTGACACCAACTGGTTATTCTTTATAAATTTCGATTGTATGTATAGCCGCGTACATGCGATTTTGACACATTCTTTTAAAATTTTAAAAACTGCATTCTGTAATTTTCCCTTTAATTAGAGTTGTTAATGTCGGTGTCATTGAAAACGTTACTTTTCTGTTCAATAAATTTTGTGATCTATCTTACGCCCCTGAATCAATTATTGGCAGGGACGTTCTAAAAGTGTAATTGATTGTTAATTTATCAAAAAATAAAACCAAAATTGTTTATTTATCAAAGGGTACGGCTTTTTATTGGCCGCAACTGTACATATGTTTGGAAATAATTTCGGCAAAAATATTTAATTCTGGTCCTCAAATATTATATACCATTCTTTGTGGTGTATTCATTCTCTTTACAAAACAATACCTATATTATGCCGAAATTTTGACAGAAACAAGAAAGAAAGAAAATCGCCTTATTTAAATTCAATTGTATTTATTTAATAAATTAATCGAAAGTGCCTCAAAGAAAGAGGCTTAGAGAGTTTAATTAAAATCCAGAAATTGCTTGAGGTAGATGCCTCGAAGCTGACTTAAATTTAAGCCTCTCAACGCGATTGCCGGAACTTACGAAAAGGAAAAAGGAAGTAGATTAATTCGATAAAATTTTTATTCCAATTTTGAAGTCAAGATAAAAGAATATCCGGGCGTAAAATTTATTATAAAAGGTATTGTTTATAATCTACTCAATTACAAAGAAAACACTTTATATAACTTATTCACTTTTGGTTGCACATACTGCTTTTGTTGAAAAACGAACACTTTGTGATCATTTTTTTCGTTAGAATTTCTTCAAAGTAGTTTCTATTAAGCATAGTTGTTCTGGGAGCAGTGGCTACCAGCGTCTTACTAAAAAAACTGGATTATTCTGATAATTTTATTTATCTTGTAGAAAGTTAAAATTTTGTTGGATGTACGTTTCTTTCACGTGTTTTTGTCCTAGTATAAATGATTTAATAGTAGATAACGCTGTTACCTCAGATACATGAACATTAGTGATCTTCATGAATACTTTATTTTTCGATTTAACAACACTGAATTTAATTCTTTTCATACTTTTAGCAATTTTTGTCTTAACTGGTTGTTCAATTTTGCTATAACAGCTGAAAACTGTTCGAAAACAACAGTGGGTTAGCTTTAGTCATTTCCAATAATAGCTTAAGCTTACGCAGTCAAAAGACTCCAGAAATCATCTTTAAGTATGAACAATGTCCCTTCAAAACTGTAAGCAAATAGTAAAATTTAAATCTTTATCTAACCTGGAAAGACAATTGCAGTTTTCTTGCTAAGAATCTATCATCCACTATTTTCCTTGCAAGATCTCTTATAAATGTGACCCCATAGATGTTCTGGTAATAGTTTATCGTCCACAGTTTATGTCTCAATATCCTCATGGTCTGATGATATGAATTTTTTTCCCCCACCCAGAAAGAATGTTTGCTTTACAACGCAAATTTGTAAGAATTATAACACCTTATTGAACAAAAGGTCCCTTCAAATCTACGAATTTTCTAACATTGTCCAACTTGTAGCTATGTTTAGTTTATGATTAGACAACGGAATACTAAAAAAACCTCTAATAGGAAACATATTAATAAGACGTGCATTTGATAGCATAAATGAATTGGAAATCCTATCATCATCCCTTTAATGTGCGAGGTGGTACCAAAAAGTTCCCGAAATACAGCGATAAATAAAATTGAAAACCACTAGGATTTCATTCACCTCCGTCACCTTCAAAGTAGCTTCTTTAGGAGAGCAAATACGGATCTCAATATCTTTGCCACGAAAGGAATGCATTATGGAAGTTCTTTTTTTGTTAGTGTTCCGCACTGTCCGCAGTTTAGCTTCAGTCCCCCCTATCGCCAAATCTTCGCCCCCTCAACTTGATTTTCATGGGACAACGCGGAAATGGTGGCCCCGTAAGCTTTTTTTTTGTTTTCATATTATTTTTTGATAATTTTTTTTTTATAGAAAAGGAAACGATTTAAACAGAGACTTCTTTACATTAAACTTTATTCAAAATTGATGAAAAAAAAAGGGAAATAAATGGTTTATTTTACAGAAAAACAACAAAGACTTAATGGCTATCATTACCTCAGATGTTTGGAATGATGGTAACATGCGGACGTAATTGCCCCGATAAAATACACCTTAATTAGATTTCCCCCACACTTAATATCTTTATCGTTCTCTTCATCATCCCTATCTTCATCATTTAAAGTTATTTCCCTGTCTGCATATACACCTTTCCCCTAAGTAGCTTCTGTCTCTTATCATCTTGGTTTTCCTTATGATCTTCATCATTGTGAGCAAAAAAATTTCTTTTATTACCTTTTTTTGTAGAGGTTTGTTCTTTTAATACCCTTTTATTATCTTCTTATCTTCTATTAGCTTTCTCTTCTAAAACAGTTTTGTATAGGGTGGGCATTAAAATTTGGGAATGGTGTTTTGCTGTTGACCTATTACTAATTTTGGAGGTTGATGGTGCTCAGAGAAGAAACATTTCCTGGAACAACTTTTCGGCTATTTGGCATAAGCACATGTACATTTAAAATTTTTTTCTTTCGAAATTGCGTACAAAAGTTTTGAAAGATTTTAACATGTTTTGCTACATGTCTTTTTTCCTTTACCAAAATTACTGGCTTGCGGATTAAAGAAGAGCCAGTGTCGCTGTTTTATTTCAATAGTTTTTGCAGGGTACTTCGTGAAATATTAAATGTCCTAGATACTTCCTTGAAACTCCTGCTATTTCTAACAGATGAGTGATCATTAGAGTTTGTTAAAAACGTGGTACCGGCAGTGGCGCACCGCATAAAAGAAGGTACGTAATATATAATATTTGTAAAAAATAATATTGCTACCTTTTCCTGTCGTCTTGATGTCCACTGTGGCAATTGGCAACCGCCCTGGTAAGCTGCATAGAATTGCCACATCAGCAACCCTTGCATTGTCGATTCATTCAGCCGTCGACGGTGTTGTGAATACGTTGTCGTATACTTCGAAAATGATCGTTCGACATCCAGTGAAGTAAGATTTGCAGATGTCAGATATATATTATAGACCGAACCTTTTGTAAATCGGGATTTTTCGTTAAAATTGCACCAAATTTTTGAGAAACATCGACTCCTATAGTGTTCGTCAAGTTTTCTAGAGCAGCTTGTAAATTGTTTATGCAATTTAATGCGTCTCGTGCAGATAAGTTTTCTAATTGCTCAATAGCTTGTGCAACTTCAGAATAGTTCATGGAAATTTCCTCTATTTGTTGTTGAACGTCTGAATTGGAAAAAAGCTGCTGACTATCTCGAACTGCTGCAGAATTATTTGAATCAAGTTTCAACATGACATTTTTCACTTGTGAAAAATATTTCTGATAGTAAGATACTGCCTGGAGCCATGTTCCCCATCGCGTTATTACAGGCTGAGGTGGTGGTGGTAATTTCGGACACAATTGTTTGAATACACGGATGTGTTTGGGAAATTTGATGCGCACTTTTTTTGGTAGATGCTATTAACTAACCACCATCGGATACTTCTTTCGAATGGTTTCTGCTACGAGGTGACATGCGTGTATGAGGCATGTTATGTGAAGAAGAGTCGGAAAGCATATTTTCAACATCCTACCAACTCTCAGCATTGTTGCGGCTCCGTCAGTAACGAACATCGTGACTTAGGTTCCTGTGATACGAAATTCTCTCAACGAGATATTTATTCACATTCGAAGGGAACGTTACACGCTTTGGGCGTCCCATCTCCGCGCACTTATTTGTCGTGCAGCGTGCAACGTACTGTCGCTTTGAACTCTCTCGCGGTACTGTCGAGATCGACTACGAGTTGAAAATTACCCCTACCCACGCCGCTACTGCAACGCCATTCGGTACCACCTTTTTAACAAACTCTACTGATTATTATTCCAACAGTTTTCATATGAATTGTTATTTACGACTTGCTCCACAATGGGGTAATTGAGCCGGCTCCCACTACCCCGCAGTGACCGGCTACCTTAACCCAAAAAAACCACCTGTTGCATTTACAGTAATAAGCAAATAACTGCTATTCGAAATGTTACTTACCTTAAGTATTTTCTAAAGTCTTTTGGTAACACTAAAAACAGCGGTTTCAGGAAAACTTAAGCTTTAAACTTTACTTCATACGTGATAAAACAAATGTTCGTTATTGATTGCGATGCTACAACTAAAACATCTTAAATTTCGTTTCGATTTTAAGAGCAACGAGTTGCTATTGCGTAATAAACAATATAGCATGAATTTAAACGCGGCTGTTATTACCCCACAGGCCACCATTCCCCCGGTCTCCCATACAATGGTCATATTTGTTTTTCGCTAAAGCAGCTATAACCTCCCTTAGTCGCCTTAGGACGTCACCATGAAACTCTGTACTAATCACGTGATCTGGAAGTACGAATTCTTTGTGGATAATCCCATCAATACCGAAGAAACAGATCAGTAAAGACTTGACAGACTTCCTTTGAACAAAGAACATCTGGTTCAGTTCGAAGCTGTTCTTTCAATTCTCTGCAGATATTTATGCGACACGACGTTACTTCTATTTGTCACTTAGCGACTGCGAAGCGACGATTGCAGCGCAAACTTTGTTCCCTATTCTTATCATGCCCAATTCTTTCGACAAAATCAGCTGACATGTTCCATAAGATAATCCCACAATATTACAGATGTCTTTGATGGTCTGGCTATAATCATTCACAACTGCATTCCGAACAGCATTCTGGTGTAATACCGGTTCGTGGTTGTCCGGAACGTTCATCATCCTCACCTGATGTGCGGTCATTTTTGGAACGTTTGATCCAGTCATAAGCTTGTATTTGATCCAAAGCGTCAGTCCGAAATGCTTCCTTTAGTATTTTGTTTATTTCTTCGGTAATCGTACCGAGTTTAAAACAGAACTTGATACAAATACGTTGTTCTCTCAAATCTGCCATTGAGAAATTACAAACGCAAGCAGACACAACAACATACTGATTCAGAAAGGATGTACGCAGTTCCACGTAGATTCAAATTTCGGGAACTTTTAAGTACCATCACCTTTTATTATCATAACTGTCTTTCGTGTAGTCAAGCACATTAACTTCCTTTTTTAGATTCAAAATTCCTATTTTTTCAATGGTTTTGAAACTCCTGTGGATTTTGCCACTTATTTTAGATAAGAAGACCTTCAAATGGTTCTGCACTCTCTAAAGTACGATAAAGAACACATTAATTTGGAGATCAGCTATTTCCTGGCAAATGTTTTCTTTCAGTTTCATTGCTGTTGTGACATATTCCAAAAATTTGTAGAGGAAATACAAAATGGACACCAGCAAGTCTAGACTCGCATCCGTACAATGAAAAGAAATAAATTTCCACAAATAATTTGGAATTTTCTGGTAAAAGAAAATCTCATTTCGAGTAGTTATTTAATAAATTTCCCTCTACAAAAACCATTTGATTAATCTGCTACCTCTAATTCTTTTTCCTCTCTTCTATGAAAAAACGAAACCAAACAAAATAAAAAAAAAAAAATTAAATTTACGTTTCTCGCTGAACCGGTAAGTAAATCAGAATTTCTATCGCTTGTCCGCATAAATTCATATTTATGTTAATTAGAAACGCTTGATTCGGACGCGAAAATTCGAAATTGAGTTTCGCCGGGTACCGACTTGTATTTTTTTTTTATTTTACAGCTACGCTTACTTCCCATACTAGTCGGGATTGCTGAGCGAATTCAATAACGAAACGAAAAGAGAATATAAATATTAAGGACGATATAGTTTTTAGCCCTTCGCCGACAACGTGAAATACCGCTCTTGATATTCAGCGAAATTAACTGACGGATAGAGAATGTAATTAAAACTACATTAAAGGAGTCACGCAGCCATGCTAATGTTCAAGGTAGATCTAAAACCGAGCCGTAAAGAATAGGCAGAAATGGGCGCCGTTAATGTTAATATTGTTTGAGGAGAATGAGGAGAGCGAAGAAAATGTTTTAAACAGGTCGCTGGAATAAGTTTTTATGTGACTTGTTAAGTAAACATGACTTTAGGATATAAGCGTTTTGATTTATCGTCGCTATAAAATTTTGAGTGAAACTTTTATGAACCAAAGACGAACAGCAGCACTAAAAACTATTGAAATTATCTGAACGAATCGACAGCATTAAAAAAATTAAGTTTAGTAATGGGTATGGATAGTGTGTTGAACTGTTATCCGTCCGCACAAATTTAAGGACTTGTAGGCTAAAAGAAAAGAGGATAAAATTATAACAATTATCTTTTCTAACAAATCTCTAAAATATCTTTGGAAAATCCTGTATAATATTTTTGAACACTAGTGTATATTTTGATAACGAATGTGTTATTTGTACGCGTCACGTACAAAGCCACAGTGTGTCATAAGTAGAGTAACCAAAACTTGCGGACTCGCATAGGCGTCGGTATTACGGGTTAATATAAGAATACGAAAAATTCATAAATCAACTTACTTGCTAATTATTCAACAAATTAGAGGCATCAGGATGTGAACTACTGTAAACTTGCATCATTGCATATGTTTCCACAGTTACTTCTTTAAACCTTGTGCGTCGACAAGAAAAAATATTCTTATATATAGAAAACGATCTCTCCACATCTAAGGAAGTTACATTTGCATGTAGAAACTGTTTTTCAAAATCACTTAAAAGTTCACTATTCTTACACTTATTATAAACGGCCTCTAAAGTATTAAAATCGGGATTTTTCCTTAAAACATCTGCCAACTTTTGACTAGCGCATAATCCTGGCGTATCATTTAATGTGTGTAATTTATTTTTTACACTCTCCACTATGTTTAATGATTCCTGCAATGACAATTCAGTACATTGTAGTTTTCTGATGGCATCTAGTAATACTGTATAATTGGTACATATTGTTGTTAAATCTTCTAAAAGTTGAGGAATTTGAAATTCTCTTTGACTTTCTCTAATTGCTTTGGATTCATTTCGATTAAATCGCACTATAACTGATTCAATTTGTTGAAAATGGATCAAATAGTAAGAAGCTGCTGTTAGCCAAGTACCCCATCGCGTTAAAATTGGTTCAGGAGGTTCTGGAA
The DNA here is from genome assembly GCA_029619315.2 of Dynastes maya. Lineage (NCBI taxonomy): Eukaryota > Metazoa > Arthropoda > Insecta > Coleoptera > Scarabaeidae > Dynastes > Dynastes maya. Next base: position 51,202,861 of record JAROYE020000004.1, on the reverse strand, counting down.
TACCTGGACAAAATTTACGAAATTCTTTTAAATGTTTAGGAGATTTACGAAACACTGCTTTAGTACTTCCAATCATCCGATCAACGTTTCCGTAATGTTGTCGAACAACTTCACCATCTAAATGCAAAGTATGCAGCACGCAGGTTATATGTATTAAGTTAGGAAATATATGTTTTAAGGATCGCCCAACACTTAACATCGTTGCTGCACTATCTGTCACAATCATCACAACTTGGTCTTGGGCAATTTTAAATTTTTTCAAAGCGTTCATTATCACTTTTTGAATATTTTCCGCGGTACATTGTTGAACACGTTTGCAAGCTAACAAATATCGAGATGCTGTGTTCTCGCTAGATAAAACGCGAGCTATTACATTCACAATACTGTTTTTCTTTATATCGGTCGTCTCATTCACGGTAATCCATATTTTTTTGGAACACAAATCACGTTTACACACATTTTCTAGCATCTCTTTCATTCGCGGCAAATGATTCTGTAATTGTGTTTGTGAGGGTAATAGGTACTTTGGAACGTATTGTCGCCAAAACGTTCTAAAAGCTGCTTTTCTCACCAACGACAACGGAAGATTACAAGAGGTAAACATAATTAATAAATGTATGAGGAATAGTGTATAAGGTATTTCAGTTCTTGCATTTCTCATATGCTTAATACCATTGACATGCCTCTGGCAATCAGTTCTGTCCAATGCAGCCAAACGAACATTGCATATTAAGCAAAAAACTGCACTACCGTTATATTTTAAATGGGGAAAAAGTGACATACTTGTGTACATTAGTAGCAAATCTATTACGAGTCATTGTTTTCTTAGGTATGTAGATATTAGTTCTATATGAAACGATACACTAATTATGTACTTGGTATAATACTACAACACACAAAAAACACCAGCTATATTTTCAAAAGCGACATGTAAGTACATAACCTCGACCGTTCGACTAATCTCTGCAACAGCTCAACCGGTACTAAAACGAAATCTCTCTCAGCGCGGTTTAACATGATTTATATTCAAGATCGACACTACATGCCTGCTTCTCTACCGGTTTAGTTTATTTATGAATTTTTCGTATTCTTATATTAACCCATAATACCGACGCCTATGCGAGTCCGCAAGTTTAGGTTACTCTAGTCATAAGTAAAAAGTGCAACGTCACGGTCAAGAATTGTATATAATCGTTCCAGATTCACATTTCGACGGACTCTTGCGTGGGAAGTCGGCGATTACGCAGACTACAATAGGCTAAACAGTAGTTTCACCACTACGTGGCAAGTCGGCGTACAAGCTGACTGCAGCAAGCTACGTAGGGTCCTGGAAGTATCCCTGGGGTAGTCGGAGTTTCGCCGGAAACTTTGGAATATTTTCCAGGAATATCCCGGGGCAGTCAGCTTCGGCCGGCAACTCTGGAATGTTTTTCCCAATCATACGCATAGCAACAGCCATCAGCTCTTTGTTAGATTCCTCCGCGAGAAGGACCGCCGTTTAAATTATTCAAGTCCGTAATTAACTTGTACCGAAACCCGTTGCAAACACTTGATTTATTTTGACTCAGAGAATCTAAGACCGTAAATTAACTTTTGCTAGTCTAAACAGACGCATATCGTTCCACTACTTGATATCTTTTACTGAGAAAAGATCTTTTCTGTTAAACATTGTAAATAGTCACGACCGAGCTACGATTTTATATTATTTTGATTTAATTTGTATGTTACGTTTGTTCTTTTTTAAAGTTATTTTGTCAAAAACGTTTAATTGCTAGCACTTGTAAATAAAACTTTGTAAATATTATTTACTTTTCATTCCGACACTGAATTCTGGACATAAGCAGCTAACCCCGGTTGATGATAAATGGAGGTCGTGCTCACAGGCGATTGGGCACCTACCTTACCACTGTTTTTACACTAAATTGATCCACAAACCCACAAAGCTTCATTTAAATCTGCGAGTATTACTTATTGGTGTTCCTTTGTTGATTAGATCCTAAACACAAAACGCAAAAAAAAAAATATTGTCCTGTTGTTAATCTTGATCATCTATTGATAGAATCCCCAGTATATGAGATATTTCTCAGCTTGTAGATACCTAGCAATTTTTTCTCAAGCAATTTTTTTTTCATTCCCCTTGTACGATCGGCTCTTGAATTTTTTTATCGCATCTTACATAGCGAATTTTAACGCTTCCTCTTCGCATTGTTATTTGCACACCCCTCGGCCTCATCTTATCTTCAGCAGGAACTCATCGAGAGACAAGTAAAAGGTACGCAGGAAGACGAGCACCCGACTTCAGTTATGTTAATGCCCTCTCATTGATTTCCTCTCTCGTTTTTTCTTCATTTCGGCGGAGATAAAGGGTCCTCTTCGCGTGCGAGGCTTGATTCCAAGAGGCATAACTGGAAATGTAAGCGAAATGTATTTTTCTTCTTCTCCTCGACGACGTTCCGGTTCCAAAAGTAGCGGTTTTAAATATGAATATCGATTTTGCTTAATTTCGGGGAAAATGCGGCGAATTGGGCGATTCGTGAATGGAACGAGTTTACTTTCCAATTTCCAGCATAATCAGTGGCTTTGTAATTTTCTCTCTATTCTTTTTTTTGCTTACTATATACGTATATAGTAAGGATAAGGATTCTGAAGATGAACTTTATGAAGTCTTCCAAATTGAGTATTAACAAGTCAATAAGGGTGCTTTTAAATAATCTTTTTTCCTTGATGAATATGCAATTGGTAAAATTACGTAGGTAGAGGAAAAACGAAGTTGTATTGAATTTTGAAATTCTTAAACTCGTTTCCTTCCCTTAAATAAGACTAAATTTTAACCTGATTGAAAATTTTTGATTGCTAATGATTACAAAAATTAAAGGGATTACTTTTTTATAATTAAATATATCTATAACTTCATAGGTATTTGTGGCGGTTTACGAGAAATGGGTGTTTTATCTTAGGAAAGTGGAAAAACTGTACCTTTAAATGTAAAGGTTTAAGATCCCTAGACACCATCTCTTGTGAACATGCATTCGTCACTCCACAAAATAAGTGATAAAAAGTTTGACTTTTCTTGTATTCTTTGAACTTCACGGTGTTATTTACGTCGTTCTCGTAAGAACAATATTTTTTCCGAATAGACGGAAAGTAATTGAATACATAAATGACTTGGAGGAAGTATTGGATAATGTTCCGTTAAATGTTAGAGCTAACATGTTTACATGCACGATGGTACACCAGCTCATAATGCAAGAATTTCAAGAGCATGGTTGAACGAACATTTTCCAGATGGGTGGATCGAGCGAAATGAACCAATATCATGGCCAACAAGGTCTATAGATATGAATCCCCTTGGCTTCTTCGCTTGGGTTTTTTTAAAGGAGAAAGTATATATTAAATTTTACAAAGACTTCAGCTTTCTATTCAAACTAATGGCTACCAGTTTGAACATTAATGTTAATTATCAATTATTATCATAATTTTTATTAGGCTTAAATAAAACTCGTATCTTGTCATGTTATTCCCACTGATTGGTTACTGGTTTTATACGATGTTGCCAAATCTATACTTCTTGTAAGTAATCCGTACGGCTTAACTAATGACCATTCAACTTTTCTGAATTAGGATTGTCGACTCAGAATTGATCATAGAATCGCCCTAGATAATGATTTTTCGTGAATTTCTGACCATCTTCTACGTACAATTAAATTGGATGAACAGAAAACAGTTGCAGCTAAATGGTCCATCGAAAAATGTTCGCCTGAGGTGTTCTGTAGAGGCCCTGAGAAGGATATTATGTTGCATCACGATAACGCATCGTCCTATACCGCAGCTTTCATGATCTAATATTCGGGTGAAAAACATGAAAGTAATAGAACATCTAAAAATATTGGCGAGATTTTTGTCTGAAGAAGTAATTGATACGGCTATTCATCAGTATTTTGCAGGTATTCCAAAAGAAGATTGATTGGCTGCCTTTAAAAAATTAAAGGAGAGAATGGTCAGATGTATCAATAATACATCATGAATATTACAAAGTAATTCCCTTCAGCAATACTGAAGGGAATTACTTTGATCACATTTCAAATAAAATTCCGATATATTAACTGTTTCTTTGTTCTGAATAGTATCTGTGTGGCCCTCGTATAAGAGTTTAGGTCATGTTATTATGGTAAAGGTTTATTTCAGATAAATAGTAATATTTCCGTATGTATTTATTACATTCAAATGTACATGAATAATCCCCTGAAGCGTACCGTGTAGTAATTAACATCAATTATCATAAAATCAACAACGGGGATTACCACGGATTCAATATGTATTGCAAATGTAATAGTTAAATTAACATAATTGTTGTTTATATTTCATCTGATATGGAGACTTGCTTATTGCCGTTATTTCTCACGTAAACATTCAATATATGGCAGTGTGTTTAATTAAGTACACGCCAATAATATGAGAGAATGTTTTGTAACTTCAACAAAGTGCTCTCATTGGTTGCTGTTACTAAACCACCTTCCTTTTCTGTTGTCTTATACATTTTCATCACCTCTGTGATATTTGGCATTACGTCAGTATCATTTTCGTATATCCCACACACATTGTTTCGAAACGCACCATAACGGCTCTTCTGGAGTAAATATTGTAGCAGCCATCAGGACACAGGCGCTCACGAGTGAGTTATAATAGATTTTGCCCATTCATATTTAAATAGCAATATCCAGGAGGGTTACGACTTCGATATGCAGAACTGTATAAATTTTAATTCTCAGGTAGAACTAACCGAGATTCGCATAAAAGTCTGGAGGTCTATACAGATTTCGTACAATTCTGAGATGCATTTTACATACGTTTGCGACAAAATGTCTACCACGTGTGGGGTGTAAGCTTGTTACAGATGAAGATACATTTTTGTCATTTCAGCTCGAGAATATTTGATTCAGATTAGCATGCATGAATAAAAATCGTATTTTACATAGCAACATTTATAAGTAAATTGAAAGCGATGTTCACCAACAGCGAGCAAGCAGCATCAGTACTAAATCGACCAGTAACATCGAACTTGCTACTAGACTGCTATAGAGTTTTATCCTAAGGGTAGCAACGAGCTGTCGCAGTTCGGCGGACCATTTTTCAAATGCAACCACGCACACGGACTGCAAGTAGCTGCCGATCTAAGCAGCAGCTGCCAACTTGCTGCTCGATCCCTCCGTGCAGTTGACAGTTGTGCATCGCACACGAACTGCTTTAAGCTGCCAGGAAAAAAAAACTCGCGTACGTCTCCTGTCACCACCAATTGTATAACATCTATAACCACACTTTTTACAATAAAAGTATACATATTTCATTAATTGTATGCATGAATTTATCTTACCAGTTTATTTGTATTGAATAAGGTATATGTAAAATAAAAATTAAAATTATAAAAAGAAGGCCTTTTTTAGCGTAATATAGAAAAAGATAGAGTTTATTCTTGTTGTGTAGGGTAAAGTTATAAGAAAGGATATTTCCAACATTTTTATATAGGTATTTATGTGTGTACGCGTGCGTATTATTCTTGCTATTTTCATAAATTAAACATTTGGTAACATAACAAGATATGTAGAATGGAGATTTTTCTGCAGCTCGACGTTGGTGTGAGTGGATCGTGTAAGAAATGTTATTTTACGAGAAACAATTTTATGTACTCGTTTGGAATGCATGGTATATAAAAGTGGATATATCGCCGAACGGCCACTATATTTTGAAAATCCTGTAAGATTCTGTGTACAACACAATGCCGTATTTGTGGCAGGCCTGCGTTTATTCGTTGTGAAGTAAGAAGCTCCTTTGTTTTCAACTTTTCTAGGCGGATTACCATTATTGCAATAACTATCTAGCGACTGTTATAAGCAATCAATTTATGAAATACGTTCCACATTGCACCACCTATCATTCTTATTATTACTATGCCACCAAATGTAACACATGGGCTGAAAAGTCCCGGGCCTGACAAAGAAAACACGTTTATTTTTGTTCAAAATTAGCTTTATTCATCAACGTAATTTCCATTAAGAACAACGCAATCATTCCAGCGCCGCTCTAACATTTCAATACCACTTTTGTAAAACGATTTATCTTTTGCCTCAAAATATGCCTCAGTTTCAGCGATAACCTCTTCATTCGAGCGAAATTTCTTACCGGCGAGCATTTTTTTTAGGTCTGCGAACAGCCAGTAGTCGCTGGGAGCCAAATCTGGCGAATACGGTGGATGTGGGAGCAATTCGACGTTCAATTCATGTAGTTTTGCCATTGTTTTGATTGACTTGTGATATGGTGCGTTGTCTTGATGAAACAAAATTTTTTTCTTCGCCATATGCGGACGTTGCTTTGCAATTTCGGCCTTCAGACGCTCCAGTAACGCTATATAATATTCACTGTTGATGGTATTTCCCTTCTCAAGATAGTCGATGAATATTACACCACGCACATCCCAAAATACCGAGGCCATAACCTTTCCAGCCGATTGTTGTGCTTTCGGGCGCTTTGGACGAGGTTCACCAGTTGCTGTCCACTCAGATGACGATCGTTTTAATTCCGGAGTGAAGTGATGGATCCATGTTTCATCCGTTGTCACATATCGACGGAAAAATTCCGGTTTGTTACGTTTAAACATGGCCAAACACTGCTCAGAAGCATCAACACGTTCTTGTTTTTGGTCAACAGTGAGCAAACGCGGCACCCATTTTGAACAGAGCTTTCTCATAGTCAAATGCTCATGCAATATAAAGCCAACACGTTCTTTTGATATCTTTACGATGTCAGCTAACTCACGCAACTTCACTTTTCGATCATTCAAAACGATTTTGTGGATTTTTTTGATGTTTTCTGGTGTTACCGCCTCATTTGGACGTCCACTGCGTTCTGCATCATCGGTGTCTCTACGACCACGTTTGAAGTCAGCAAACCAACGTTTTATTGTTGTTTCTGATGGAGCGGAGTCCCCATAACACTTTTCAAGCCATTGCTTCGCTTGAACGGTATTTTTTCCCATCAAGAAGCAATGTAAAATTAAAACACGAAATTGTTTTTGATCCATTGTTTTGGAAATAACAAAAGTAGCGTCACTCTTAGCACAATAACTCACAAACTAATGAATAGAATATCATGAAATTTTAACAGCTGTCTTTTTAAGGTTAGTACTAACTGCAAAACAGGTGAATGCAATAAAACTAGCGCCATCTATGTGTTAGGCCCGGGACTTTTCAGCCCATGTGTTATATGCAAAATGCATCGTAATGTTTTTCTTAGCTTACTTTTTAAACAGTCGTCAGTAAACTCTAAACTTACACTTCATTAATAAATTCATTTTACAATAACCTGCGTGTGTTCTTTATTGCTGTAGATACAGCACATCAGTTATGATTTTTTTACACAAATAAAAATACAGGGTACTAAAAAAAACGTTTAAATATTTAAGGAACATATATTACGATCAAGAACCAGTAAAAAAGCCCTAATGAACATCAACCGTTTTCGTGGTGAGTGCATTTGTCTTTTTTGAAAATCAAGGAAAGCCACAATTTTCATTATCCGTTTAGTGTTTTCTTTTTGTTGCTTTAGTCATACAAACCACGACTTTCTCTAAAGTAAAAGAATTGTTTTCATAAATTTGATTATCAGCTCGCAGTGTTATGCATACGCTATTTTCCAAATAAATGCGATTTAATAAAAAAAACTTTAAGTAAAACATTTTGTGTTCATATGACATTTGCATTATTAATCAATTCGCTGTCAATTCATAAGCTGTTTTCTGGTAGTGAATTTATTTTCGACGCAAGGGAAATTAGTTTCCGATTTGCAATGCCTTATTCAAATGCTGAAATGGCCGACATGGTTGTCATGTATGGTCGTGTCGATGGGAATGCTTTGGAAGCACGTCGCCAATTGAACAATGTTGTCAAACAATTCAACCAAAACCGAGCTTTTTGGAATGGGTGCGGAGTTCCTTCTTAAGAAGATGTACATCCTGTATTGAAATGGAAGGAGGACATCTTGAACATCTGTGATTATCGTGTTCTGTAACGCTAAACGTTAAAAGATGTAAAAAAGAACACAAAAAAGCAATTGCACTTATCTCGAAAACGGTTGTTTTGCGGACCCATATTCATTAGGGCTTTGTTACTTGTTTTTAATCGTAATATATGCTTCTTAAATATTTAAACGTTTTTTTTTAACACCCTGTATATCGTGGCGGATGTAACATACATATAAATATGTAAATTCTAGGTAGTTTCTGTATTTTTGTAATATAAAAATTCTGACATTTGCAAAAAAATAAGGGGGTGGGACTGTTTCCCTAAACTAATATTTGTTATAGGGAAAGTATTTTCATATATAAACCTTGTCTTAAGTTTTGTCATTTTTTATATCTCTTATGGTTTCTAAGTTATGAAATCAAACAGCTAAGGGTAGTGTTAAGCTTAGGGCGCTTTATACCCCGCTAATGTGAAATTGGGCTGCTAAAAGAGCTACCGCTGTTTTTACACTACATCAGTGCATGAACTCACAAAGTTTCATTTAAATCGGTGTGTTCCTTTGTAAGTATACATTAAATGAATTAATCGCATTCTTTAAGTCTTTCGTTTTATATCCGTCTCTCATATACATAAGTATCGAGTTGTTCCTCTTCCTATTCTATTTTTTAGATCCATTTCCTAAATTAAAATTTCGAATAATAGGAGAATTGTAAGCATGCACTGCAGTTTAACTCTTTCAAACTGGAATGGTTTGGTTTCTTTTGTTTGAAAACTGTTTACAATTACTAGCAGCTATTCGTGTTTCTTAAAAAAGCGTTATGTGTACACGATTACTAACACAAGCACTTCTCATAAAAAATATGGATTGCAGCCACGCTCACATATATAGGATGTATATAAATTTGTGTTAAAGCTTTGTGTGTGGTGTAGTTTTGAAAAGAAAACATTTACAATAAACGTTGTTGTTGTAACATTGCAAAGATGATGTTAAAAAGATTAAGTTTTAGCTTTAAACAATAACATATATAGCTCGAGCAGATTGCTCGAACAAGTTGTTAGTAAAAAGTCTTAAAAAACGATATTGGAGCAAATCACGCGTCACTGTTAGGTTAGGATGGTTACCTGTAACGACGTTTCATGCAAATGCCAGTTCATAAAATGGAAAACAACAAATGGCTTGCTCAGCAAAGCTGTTTCTCTATTTGACACCAACAAAAAGAAAACTAGATGAAGCTTTAATTGCAACCAAAGCTAAAAGAGGGAAACACCACAAAATTATTGGCTATGTGAAATTAGTAAATATACCATCTTTTGCTTCAGAAGCAATATATACGTTTTGCTTTAGAAGCAACACATACGTATCTTTTTGTCACATAATAAAATTATCATATTCTTTTGCTGTCCTAGACTTCTATTCATTTTAAAATTCATTAGTAATTACGTATCGCAATCTAGATTCTATAAAAGGGAAATAAAAATGTTGATGCCGACAGTGTAGCGCAAATTCCTCACACCATACTAAGCAGAGCAGTTTTTTTTAATTATCGAACAGTGTTGCTCAAATTTCAGCTGAAAGTCAATCTCCAAACCTAAAAACCTAGTGCTCCCTTGATCAGGAATGGATTGATCGCGGTGTCTAACTGCTTATCACGTTTGAGCTTGCTCGAAAATGTATCAAGTTCGTTTTACCGACATTAAGGATTAGGTCGTTATTGTCGCACCATGCTTGAAAAGAGGATCTAATTTTATTTGGCTGCACAGACAACAACTTTGTACTAGAATTAACCACAACACAACTTGTATCCTCTGCATATTGCGACAGCGAACGAGTCAATGATAGGTTTAAGTCGTTTACTTATATTGTAAACAAGGCAGGTCCAAGAATGGATCCTTGGGGGACTCCACAATCAACACGCACAACAGCAGAATAGAATTGTTTCTTTAACCTTCCTACGCAACCATGAATAGTAACAAAAGATTTGCGGTTGTTGAGATAGGATTCAAATAAATTGTAGCAAATACCGCGTATACCGTAAGCCCACATCTTAGCTAGCAAGACGTTATAGTCCAGTGAGTCAAAAGCTTTCGACAAATCAAAAAACATGCCTACTACTGTATTTCCTAGATCAATTTTCTCTGTATACTTTATTCAAACAATAATATATAGCATCGGTTATAGCTGCACCCTGCACAAAACCAAATTGACTGGAGGAGATTGCATTAGTTTTAGAAAGATAGTTAGTTAAGTAGACGTATAATTTTTTCAAATACCTTTGCAATAGCAGTTGGGATAGCAATTGGTTTGTAATTACTGGCTTCAAATTCGTCACCTTTCTTGTAGGAAGAGATAATTTAGTTAACTTTCAAATGATCTGGAAAATTGCCCTCAATGAAGGAGTCATTTATTGAAGCAGCCAACGACTCAGAAATTTATTGCGCGACAAATTTTAATGCGAAACAAGGAACATCATCGACCCCAGCACAATGCTTTTCAGAAATTTCAAGCAGTATGTGTTGGATCTCGTATTTATCCGTAGGTGTAAGATATAAACTGTTATTTGTGTGTGGTATAAATATAGAATTTCATTTTTTTTCAGTTAAGCCCACTTTAATTAATTTAATAATTTTCAAATCTAAATATTGTTAGATGGATGGAGTGCATAGTTCAAATTTACTTGATTTTTTCAGATGTCGGGTAAAAGCTTTAGTTTATATCTATACACTTTTTACGTGTTGAGAAAATGTTATTGATATTGAGAAGAAGTACTGACTGTTTAGGATCAAAGAAAATATTGGAAATTGCAGACAAAACTGAACTGAAGAAGTAAATAAAGCTCTGTTTTAAAGAATTCTAAGCTTTTGAATTTTATTCAATTCTTCATTAGAGTGGAACAACTCTACAATACAAAAAAAGACGATAAACACTGTTATTGACATTCTTCGTAAACTTATGAAAGTGTCTCAGATACTTCTAATTGCTTTCATTTGAGCATGGTTTAGAAAAATTCAACAACGCCCTAAGGAATATTATCATAATTCAATAATAAATGATCATGTACACGTAATCTCTATACTTTACCTATTCGTACTTGCACCTTGATTCGTCAGTACGTTCAAGCAGTTCAGGGTTTTAAAATTGCAATTTGATTTTCCAAGAACGACAGAGAATAGAATATAAAATAGATTCGATTCCAAAACAAAAAACTAAAGCGTAAAACGAATAGCAAACTACATTTGCATCGATATTTTCACGTGTCTAGATCGACAAATATCTACGTGCCACAGAGTTCAATAAGGTCAGGGCGTGTTACTGGAGGAGAATTTCAACGTGGATGCATTTTCCTAGGAAAATTGCTGATTTTATCGGAGAATAAATGTGAAATTTCAACTGGAATCACACTCTAGTGGTACGTATAATCCGCGTGGCAAGCATGACGTTAACACTAAAGATAAGGAATATGGGAGAATAGAGGAGGATGAGTCAAAAAATAAACTAATGTTGGAACTCAAAATAAAATTTTATTAGCTTCTGGGAGATTATATTTAAAATACTGAAACGTTTTTAAAGGGATTAAAGAATTTAGATTGTGGTAGAATATAGATTGCTCAAAATCATTGGCATGTTATGTACACAGAGAAAAATAGGTTCTTGGCTCAAACAAATATGCATCCAGTCAACCAAATCGTAATGTTAAATGGCGGCAAAGATATTTTTTTTAATTTAAAGAAATAATTTTTTGACATCGTTATTTGATTCAAACAAATAACATCAAGTTTGATTTGAAAACGTATCTGTTTGATTTAATATACTATAATATGTTTGATTCAACAATACAGTTTTTTCTTTTAAAGAACTTCGTCAGTTTGAAACAAATATATTTTTCTTTACCATTTATTTGACTTCACCTTTTAAGGGCGAACGTTTCCAAAATTGGAACATACTAAAACATTTAATTTTTATTGAGTTAATCATATTATTTGCATAAAATGTTTATATGTTTTAAAATATACCTAGATGTAAATTTTTCTGATTATTAGTTATAAAAATTTTATACAAATAATATGATTAATTCAATAAAAAATCGATTTTTTATTATGTCCCCATTTTGGGGACGTTCGTCATTAAAAGGTTAGATAAATATGTATTTGCTTAACAAAATATTTCTGTGGTTTAAAGTATGTCGTTACTTTGACAAATATATTATTCTGTTGGTATTATTACTCCACTGAAATGGTTAGTACGATAGAAGCTTTCTTCTTTTTAGAGAAGAAAGCATCAATTTATGGGCACATAGGGTAATAATGTGTTAAAAATACATAATCTTTTGAAAGACGTTATAGACATTGTGGAGAAACTAACAAAAGGACATAGAGAATAAGTATGATACCGAAAATTAATCTCCATTTTGTAGTGAAGTGGTGCTTTTATTCTCGTAAACAAACTTAACTTCTTCCATTACGTTAAGGTGATATCAATGTCTTCCTAGAGATCTACGTGGTCGCAAACAAAAACGGTCAACCTTAAATCTTACAGATTTCCTTCAAGTTTCTTTTAGATTACTCACATTTCCCAGGAATCTGTAAAGTGAATCTGGTTAGGTTAGTTTAGGTCTCGATGTCGAAGTTGTAACCTGATTTTAGCAATATTAATAACATCAAAATTAGGTATAGTGCAACGATAACTTTAAACAGACTGTAGCATGTCCAAATTGTTATAATATATAGCTACAAAAATACGTCGACAAAAAAATTGTTAAAAGGTATGCACTTTTATATAGGTGTCTATAAAAACAATAATTATCCATGTATATGTAATTTTGTAATTGTATACGTACACAATTATTTCGATGGAGATGACATAACCACAAAATAATTTGTTCCTTTTGTTCCTTCGGAACAAAAGTAGGACAAAGTAAAAGAAACGAGTGACAGGGGTAACTGTATGGTTAGGTGCTAGAAGGGTGTTAGGTATTATGACAAAAAGGCTAGGAGATAGACAGATAGACAGCACCTGCCATAACCAGGGGCAGGCCTTCTTACCATTGGACGACCACGCTGTTGTAGTTTATTTTCAGCTTAGAAAATGTAATAACTAAATAATAAAATAAAATTATTCAGCCAAAATATTTAATGGTAGCGCCTGACAATGATTTGGAATCAGTCGCAGTAAACCTCAACAATATTTATGATGAATTTGAGAAGGAACAAATGATGCAAGAAGTAAGGAGATTCCAACGCTATCTATGCGCCGCCAACGCAAGTGCAGAAATAGCTCTTACCTGGACGGCACAAGAAATTCTGCAATTTATTATTAAATGGGAGTTCACTGAATTCCTTCCCAACATATACAGTACTTTTTAACAATTTGTGTATCTTAAGTTTCGAAACTTAAGTTAATCAGCAATTACTTACGATCCACTATGACCGATGAAAAGCTAGAAAATTTAGCAATTTTGTCCATAGAAAGAGTTGCGAAGGCGCTAGATCTTGATGATGTTATAGATAAGTTCAGTGAAATTAAGGCTCGAAAACAGGTTTTATAAAATAGTTACAATTTAGTTAATTCAATATAGGTTCTATTACACTTTCTTCTTTTATTTTTGTCGTTATCCTATCCAATATGAGGGGCCGGGTATTAGAAACAGTCCCGGGCCCCCAAAGGAGTTAGTTCGCCACTGCGTTTCTACAAACTTTGTAAATATCTGAAAGTAACATTATGATGCTCTTTCTTTGTATGCCGATGTACATTCGTTATTAATGTCTATACCAGTGGTTCTTAACCTTTTGAAAATCACAAAACACTTACAATTTTATAAGATTTGTGCATTGTGTAACAATGTTAATTTGTTTTGCATAAAAGTATAGTGAAAGAAATTGCTATAATGCAAAGAAACACAACACGAAGTTACGGTTGAACTTGATTAAAGTGCATTACAGAAACGATAGATGAAAATGTATGTGGTTTAAAATGTCATTTAATGTTCTCCTCTAACATTTCCAATAATAAATTTGCTAATATTATGAAACAACTGAATCAGATTATTGTTCGGACACAGCGATTGTTTTGACAAAGCTGCTTAATTAATGGGGCGTTCTAGTCATGCGACAATGTTTTTGTAACTAATTAACAGTTTATTGAATCGAAGTTGGATTAACAAAACTGATTTATCTATCCACCGTGCATAATTTGCAATGGGTAATGATATTTCAAATAGAGAAATAGAATAGAAAACAACAAAACAAGTAAAACAACAAGGAACTGTTATGGATAAAACTATTATCTATTATTTTCTACTATCCAAAAACAAAAGCTAAAAACTTAATAGTATTGCATAGGGAGACTTTGTTCTTGCTTCCGGAAATCAAATCTTTTCAAATCCTAAGCATATTTGGTCGCTCATTTATACCAAGACGCGTACTAGAATTCCTGGTTTGTAAAAAATTATTATCCTGATTTTTCTTCCACTAATTCCATTATAATTGCTTTTGTACATTAACTCCCATATACGTAATTTCTGAAACTATATTTGCACCAACTTTCTCCTTAGAAAAAACTGGAAGTGCTTTAAAATCCTCTATGAATTCGCTTACTGTCGACATTGTTAGCGCGTGGAGGGGTTGGTTTAAATATGGTCAAAATATGGTTTAAATATGGACAAGTTTCTGTAACATGGTGAATTACGGGATTTGCACATATAGATTGCCAAATATTCACTTAATTATATTAAAAGCAGAGTATACCAACCGTAGATTAGATTTCAAAAGTTTTTGGTAATCTATATATAACTTTTCTTTAAAAATACAGCCTAATAAATTGGATAGTTTTCGGACCACAACTCAATACTGATTATTTTCTATTGTCATCTACACCAATTTCCGATTCCAAAACCAACTTTGACTGGAGAATAAGAGCATCAGCTTCGTTAATTGTCATCATCATCTGACAATTACTCCCAAACTTTAACTTACTCCCTTTACAAAGTTATTTAAATTTAAAACAGTTTAGAACTGTAAACAGAAATATTAAGCGATCTTTCCGTTAAACCCTAGCGCACATTTTACTTAGTTCCTTCAATTCGCCTTCCATTCCACAACTAATCTGTCGCTAATTTGATTCTCTATCTTCTGGCATGCTAATGCGAAAACTTTCTCCTGCCTTAAACGTCATTGTTTCCGGCATATTTAATTAGCTAAAATTAATTAACTTCAATTCTACAAATGGCTAGAGTTTATCAAATCAATATTCGTCTCGTCCTCCGACTTTCTGGCTGGAGGATATAAGGAAGGGGACACGTCGCTTGACTGCATGCTAAAGGCATGTTTTGACTAAACAGACACGTGTGCGACGGTACGAGTCTTTGGTAAACTCGAAACTCCCTAAAGGTATCGGGGACACGAAAGTTTGGCTGCCTCTTAATGGATAAGTGTCGAAGTGGTTAAACAAATAAGGAGTTTGATTCTGGTCCCCTAACTGGAACTAATAGGTGTAAATCAATAAACTTATCTCCTTCGAATTTTTTTATTATTTCGCTTAAGTAATTGGGACAACTTTTATATTTGTTTTTGTTTCGAGCAATAAGGTCGAATTTTGAGTGTAATATGGTAAGCGTAACAATATTTCCAAATTGTGAATAAATTACAATACAATGTGCAAAAAATATCTGGAATATTGCAAATATTTCAAAAACTAAATATTTCCCTTTGAAAATTGGCATATTGATGTAATTGAAAACGTTTCTGTAACTATACAGGGTCAGAAAAAAATACAAACTTTTTTATTTTAAATGGAATACTCTGTATATTTTTGAAGATTCTAATAGCTCAGGCCTAAGGTTTTGTGTCAACAGAAAACTTACATAAGTAATATAATGCATATGAAAGGGTATGTTTTGTATAATTTATATTTATAAAATATATAAAAACTCACAATATTAATAAAAAGAATACAAAAAGCCTTTCGCCCTACAAGCTCTGTTTGTTGTTTTTTTATACTCGCCATCATATTGATATCCCATCGCCCGTGATACTTTTTCTCTATTTCTTTCTATTATTTAATATCCTGCTGGAGTCGTTCAGCTTGTTCTTCACTGACATCACCAAGGTTAGTAGGAGAATAGTCCAAATGTGCGTGTAAAAAGGGAATTTTGATGTTCATATTGCAGCCTAAAGCTTTAGCATGTTCTCCATAATATCCAAATATAATAATTTGGGTCTTTATTATTTCTTAGAGATTTCTTTATAACTTCCTTAAAAGTTTTCTACGCATTTCTTCGCGGATATTCATTACTGCTTCAAACTCATCAGTTTTCATTAGGGTTCTAATTTCAGGGCCAACAAGGATACCATCTTTAATCTTCGCTTCTGGTAGGCCAAGCAATTCTTCACACAAGAGTTGAAAACATCGACCTGTTTTGTCCAACGCCTTAACAAATTGCTTCATTAGATAAAGTTTGAATGAAAGTAGACCGAAAAGTTTTAGGTCACCGCGCACTAGCCAGTTTTTGCAGTCTATTCTCATGAGAAGCTCTTGAAGATGCTTGTAATCCTCTTTCAATTGGGTTGAATGACCAAGAACAGAAGCATAAAAGTTACCGTAATGCAAAAGAAAAGTTTTAAAGCTTCTTTTTGATGAGTCCATGAAAAGTTTCTGGTCAGCCTATTTCGGAAGTACCAAGCAAAATAACTAGACTAGCGACATTTTTACAATATACAGATAGTCTATCCCGTTCAAAATATTCGACAAATTCACTCTCGCGATTACAATATCAATAAAACATGGTTCCTGGAGCAAGCAGGTATTTTTATTTTAATCTAGATCCTATTATTTCGGAGAGATCTTTGCGAAGTCCTAAATCTTTGACTAAATCGTTCAGCGCTTCTTGTGAAAACTGCTGAGATACATTTTGATTTGAAGACGAAGCTTGAAACACATCCGTCTTCCCCCTAGCTAAGGTCGTCTTCCTCATCACCACTAACACATTGTAACACTTTTGGTGCCACAAGTATAGGGATATCAATCAGCACCATGGTGTTGATTGGTTGATTGGTTGCTTCCAAAGGAGGATTAGTCTCTTTGATCCTTAGCACTGCGGCCCAACGGGCCTATTGTGTTATTCCTGCTTTGGATTCGTTTTACTTGAACAGGTTAGTTCCCTCGATCAGATTTAAGAGCCTGTGTAAATCTTTCTCCACCATAGGGTACTGGTCTTGTTGCCGGCTCATTTGAATACGCAATGTGTTTTAAAGTTTTTGTATTATGAACTTCAATGTCGCAAAGGCTAAACTAGCAATTGTCTGTGTGGTTCTTGGGCTCTCTCCATACCACCGGTATTCCAAAGGATAGAGCTTTTCTTGTTTCTTTAACCCAGTGTCTTAGAACTTCTTCGCAAATCTTACAAACAACATGCGGTGCCCAGGATTCGTCTTGATCTCCAAGTTTTACTTTGGAGTACGCAAAATACGCGCTTTTAACATTAATTAACATTAATGGTTCTCTTTTACTTTTTCACAATAAAGTTACTGCAAATGTAACAATTATCAGGCTTATTTTTGAGACATTTTTGGAACAAATTTCTCCTACCAAACAAGAACCAAACTTATCATTTAAGTGCTACGCATTCAACTAAATGTAGACTATTCGAAGTTCTGTATTATACAGATATTTCTCCCCATTCAGGGACTCCCCATCGCGCGTTGGAATTTCTCCTGTCTTGGATTATTCCGAATATAGGTATTCTCCATCGGCATTTTAGCGAATGCTGTAGTATTAGCGGTAAACACCAGCAAATTATCATCAGTTTTACGTAATAAAAACTATGATGATTGTATAGAAAAAAACTGTGTGTTAGACACAAACGACGATTGTCTTAGTTATCAGTACATCAAAACCAATATAGAAAATCACAAATTGTCTAATCACAAATTTTTTGCAGCCATGTGTAGTCCTTTACAAGATAAATTCCACTTGTGAAATTAAGTATAAAAAACCTCAACGTTTACAGGTGTAGAACGATAGCGCGTATCCAACGATACGAATGGGGAAAACGACAAAGTACTTGAAATGGAATACATAATCCGAATCAAGACTCTTATTCGATAAAAGAAGTTTTCGACTTGTCGCGTCGCCCGACAGAAGACGTTATATATCTATTTGGGCTGTACGGAGGAAAGACGTTGAAAAATGAAATGACAGTTGGAAGTTTGCTTTCCGAACGTTGTCGAATTGAATAGTTTGGAGGAGGTTGTGGGAGATGTTCTCTAAACTAATATTCGTAAGGTATACGTCCCTATAGGAGAGAAAAGGAGTGAAAGAAGGGAAGAGAAAAACGACGCGATACGTCAGCCCGAAAAGCTTTTAGCTAACAAACGTAGGAGGAGCAACGGATATATAGAAATGTGATAGGTTTTTTATTTGCGGATTAACTTTTAATATAAAAATGTTAGACGTGTCTACAGTGGAGTTAAAATAGAAAAGGAGGAAGGAAGTTTTTGAAGTATTGGATGGATTAAAAGATAACGTCCGCTTTGGGAGATGGTATAGAGGATGATAGAAGTTAACCTCTTAAAAATTTAAGAACTTCCATTACTGTTTGAAACAATCCAAACGGTTACTTAAATTTAATCTAATAAAGGGAGAAAATAAAGAAACTGAACTTGTAGGTGTAAAAGTCCTTCTTTTACATTTACAAGAACTCCCATTGTCAACCGTACAACCGAATAGATTATCAATGGGAACCTACGAATTCTCGAAACAATTCCGAATTAATCAAAAACTTGTGTGGTGAGGAGTGTGCCGATACTTTAGTGTTTGTCATACTATCCCACACTCCTTGCTATCATTATTGCAAATACACTCCTCAACAATTGAAGTGGATAATGAAATAATTTCTAAAATTTTAATATTTAAATGATATTACAGGTGTAGAGTTTGTATAGTTCATTCATTATGGCTAAGCCGGGCACAATCGGTCTTCGCAACAGAATAGAATCAGTCGCATGGGCCGCGGATTATAAATAGTGTATGTGTGACTTACAACCGACAGAAATGACGCAATAAAAACGTTTGGTAAATAAAGCGAATATATGCACACGTTGGAGTGTTTTTATTGTTGTTGTATATGTTGTATGTGTAATGTAATAACTTATTACATAACCTTTTACGAATTGAGGCGTTTCTCGGAAAAACCTTACTAGTCCAAAATTGTAGTTTTGAATAAAACGAAAAAAACTGTTTAAAATCTTTCCTGTCTCAACTAGCAACTTGATTTTTTGCATACAAGTTACTTATATTAGAGCAAGGGTGCTTAATAAAATTTATCTTATAACTTTTAAGTCGAGCTTCAATAAATAAAAAAAAACTGTTGGACATATGATGTTTTTATTGGAAGTAAATTAATAATTTTTGACATAAACAATTAAAATGAGTAAAAATTAATCCTCACAACCACTACTGTTATCATCGTTATCTGACATATTTAAGTCATTGACATTATCGGGAGCTGGATTGTTCCTTTTTAGTAGATCGTCATAAAATTTTCTGTTTTGCTGGCTGTGTAGAAGTAGAAGAAGTTTTTCAATATTTTCTAACTTTTACTTCTGAATAGGAATTGAGATACTATAAGCCTTCTTCAAGGAAACTGCATTTGGAATCCTGGTTTTTGATGTTATAAGAGACGAACGCCATTGACCATTATAGTTGTCTCTTAAAAAAATACAACTACGTGATTTTTCTATACGAAACATTCGCACATTTTTTAATTTGATAGCAGGCTTAGGGTTCTTAAGAAAAAACTTATCAGTGCTTGTTTCAATATCATAAATCATAGAACCATTGACATTAACAAGTTTGAAAGGAGACGGTTTTGTTCTAACAGCTAAAATCAGTTTATCCAAGTGCTCCGGGATTTCGATTCGTTCAACTTTCCTTTTCTTTTTCTCTATTAAGGAGAAATCCTGATCATTAGGCAAATATGAGTGGCCCCTAACCGGAAACAAGTAAGTTATGGTGTCGAAAAGTTTTAGTCCATGCACGAGTATATAAAGAAAATATAACATAGTGTAATTCTTGTTCTGTCCAGGGCACCCATCACTTATTCATACCAGATTTCTACAAACATCATTGTTATTTATATAATGAAGTAATAGAGACACATCGTTTGTCCTCTTTTTCGCATGGTTTTTAGTATACGTGTACATTGTGGCTTGATTTGAGCCTAAATCATGAATACCGAATACCAAAGTTGCCTGGAAAAAAAAACGGGATTGGAAGGTATATGCGGTAGAGGCATGTTTTGCATATAATCGAAGCTTAAACATGTTATTTCACCTGCTGCTGCTTGTGCCTTATAAGCACGTTTCTTGGTGTGAAACGTTTCGGCCTTCCTTAGATGAAGTTCTTTTTCTACTGTCATAGAGGATTTGTCAGCATCGGTGATATCTGGATTACTAAGATAATGTTCAAATCGGTCACAATCGGCGCAGGTGTCCGACCGAGGATATCCAAATTTAATATTGAATTTTGTGTGGAATACGTGCCAATACATTTTATAGGGAACATTAAGAAAATATTCTTGGACAAAAGCTTTGTGCGTGTCCCGAATTGTTAAACTAGCAGGCAAAAAAAGTTCTGGATTTTTTCGCCGGGAATAATGAGACTGCATGGCGCTAAATGATCTGATGTGATTCTTTAATAGATTCACAGCTTCTTTACAGTAACTTCTTGGACGATTCTGGTGTTTGCCCCTTAAATCTCTTGGAGCACAGCCTTTTTGTACCAAAGATAACTAAATACGTTTAATTCTTGGTAAAGTAATGCTATGAATACTCGCAAATGCCTTGAGGCAAATAGTTTTCTCTGTGCCAGAACAACGCAATTTGTAACAGTATGACGCACAGTGGGGATTATTCTGATTAGTTGTTCTGCGAACACGACGTCTTTGTATGTGCTGTATACCTATAAGTCCTGCCAAATGTGCGTCTTGGGCGTTTTTATCATGCATATCATTAAATTGTGTCAAAACTTGATTTCTCTCCTGAGCAGAGGTTATTTTGAAGCATTTAAGCCGCTTACATCTAAAAGTAAAAGTATAATAATATTTAAAGCCACGCTTACCCACATTATTCAAACTGTACCTGCAGTCATCTCCTAATGTTCTGGGAGGCACCACTCTACCCTTATGGTTGCGGTGTTGTGCACCTTTTACTTTGGCTTCTCTAATCACCTATGAATCCGTTTTTCTCTTTTCTCTAGCCAACCAGCACGTTCATTAGTGTCTACATCCATTTTAACAACAATAACTATCAACACAAGAATATAACCTACAAACTGCCTTCAACTTTGACAGAACTACCACAAATTAACATCAGAACAATAAGCGTCAAATTTCTAGGAAAAACATCATATGTCATGGACATATGATGTTCTTAACTGAAACATGCTGGGCTTGTGATGTTTTTAGAGGAATCAGCAATACTTTGATATTATTTTTAGCGGAACATATGACAGTTACCGAAGAAACGCTTCTGTTACCCGATAGATATGACTTCCCACAGACAGATGGCAGCATAAGTATGATTTTACCAGAATTGGACTAATGAGGTTTTTCCGAGAAACGCCTCAATTATAAAATAACAGACTTTACTTTTTGGAAATGTTCAGCATAATAAATTTATTATTATTATTATTGGCCTCGACTGGAAATCATTAACCACTCAGAATAATAAAAAGCCACTTGCAACCATGTTCCCCAACGCATAAGAATCGGCTCATTGACAGAAGTGAGCAACTCGTAATGCTCCACAATAGTGATCAACAAGCACCATGTATGGACGCGCGTTTCGCTGCTATACGGCTCATCAGCGTACCTCTGTGGTTTATTTAATTACCTCTGGCAGGTTGAGCCATCAGTCGAGCTGCTACCCTCACAGAAAAGTGGAGCATCACGACAGTTGCTCACTTCTGTAGAAGTCAATAAAGCTATTAATTTCGACAATTTCTGTGATTAGAGTATCTTTAATTAGATACTCTCATCCATATTAGTATTCAACATTTCTCTATTTTATGACATTACAATATCATGAAAATTTAAGATGTGTACTTATGTGCGAAAAAATGAAACTTTGGAGAGTAGTTTTTTTCGTGTTTACCAATACGAGGTGTGGCAATTAAATAACCGGACTGGTGCTACAAAACATTTTATTGAACACCAATTACATTACAAAGTTTATCCCTTTCAATGTACTCTCCTCGCCGATCCCTACAACGCTCCATACGAATTTTCCACTGTCGAAAGCAGTGCTGGATGTCCGTTTCTGTCAGCTTGTTGAGAACCTCCGTCGCTTTCTTCTCACCGCTTCCACACTGTCAAATCTTGTCCTCTTAAGCTCCGATTTGACGTTAGGAAATAAAAAAAAGTCACGGGGAGTCAGATCGGGCGAGTACAGTGGGTGGTCCAACACGGTGATGCCGGATTTCGCAAAGAACGCCTTCACAGACAAAGCGGAATGTGGTGGCGCATTGTCTTGGTGGAGCATCCAGGATTTGCTCTTCTACAAATCGGGTCTTTGTTAATTCCTGAGATTTCAGCAAGAGCTCGGACACTCAAATGACGATTTTCGCGGATCAATTTACCAATTTTCTGAATGTTGTCGTTCGCTTTTGATGTAGAGGATCGTCTAGGTCGCGGATCGTCTTGGGTCGTTTCCCTCGTTAAACCTTTTACATCACTCAAAAACTTGTGTGCGCGGTAAACACTCACTTCTGTACACTTCCTTTAACATGGCATGAGCTTCTGTAGCAGTTTTTCTCAGTTTCACAAGAAACTTGAGGTTAACTCGTTGCTCGAGCTGAACACTCTGCATTTTTCCGACGCAACGCTAGCGTAAGGAATTAAACGGACGATTGCTACAGCGAGACTGAGCGACGTACAACCGTGCCCATCGAGCTCAGGGTGGGTGAAGCATCTACAAGCAATGCAATGCAATGCATGTTCAAAGCTGCCGTGGCGTGCTTGCTGTTTGCTGATAATAGCATCAGTCCGGTTATTTAATTGCAATATATCGTATTGTCATCATTACTAATAATTAGATTTACTTTTTATGCTATCTGACTAAAACAGTTTGCATAAATTTTATAATAATTTAATAAACAAGGTGTTTGTATTATTGTTATTTACTACTGTTCTCTTCTATGTTATGCCGTCGAGTGATTTGAGGTAATTTATTACATCTAAATCTCTTATTCGAAGTTATACTTGTCGTTAATTGTAATTAATTGTAATGTGTAAATTCCATTTAGATATTTTATCGTTTTCTAGCTATAATTATCTTCAACATTTTTAGACGCCGTGTTATTGTAAAAATTATTGGGATAAGCATTATGTTAAGAACATAAGGAAGTCAAAACAATCTTCATCTCTTTTTACAAGTATATTTTATGCAATTTTCTGAATATAACTTAATTTATTTATAGTTTAATTAATCTTTATGAGCGGAAAGCTGAACAATTCACACTTAGAAGGTGTCTTCATGCGAAAGTAAAGCCATCGTGGACAAGTATCTCTATATATACACGTAAATATGTACATAGGATATGTGCGCGATGCATGTTAATTAGTTTAACAACTTGTAAGAGCTTGCTCGTGCTCCTATTATTTCACACGTTTTCATATCGCAGGGCCCGCTGAAAACCCGTGAAACATATATTTACACAGGGCATCAGAGTTTATTCGAAAAAAGAACACATTTAATGAGTTCCCCATAGGACGACCCTAAAGCGTCGTTTCCATACTTTCACGTAGACGCCCACCCTATTATTCGTGTGTTTACGTAAATAAAGAGCGTTTCGCGTTGAAAGAAATCTGCAACGGTAAATTGGAGAAATGAACGTTAGTCTGTACGAAATTTAATAATGAGTTTCAAAATCGTTTCGCCCACGAGCAATTAAGATCCAAATTAAAATTATCCTATTGGCTGCGCACTTCGTCAATAAGTACAACGTGTCCACCTAGTGCATGAACGGAAGATAATTCCTTTTCTGAGCAATTTAGCGAAAAAGTTTTCAATTAGAAAAATATTCGGAGACAAATACTGCACAACATAAAATTATATTCAAGTATACAGGGTGTTCAGATTCCGCTGCTCACGGTACTATACCTACCTATCTTATTTTTGAGATAATTGGCATAATTTGAGATTTTTGTGAAATGTCGCTGTGTTTTTAATGACCGATACCTTAAACGCCTTACACGCTGGGGTGGTGATTTAAATTTTATTTGATTGAGTATTTCTTGGAGTTTTAGGCAACATACCAAAAAGTATTTTATATCAACTGGAATCTACAAGATGGCCATTGAAATCGTTGCCATGTTTGATTCATGCTATTTCATTTTTTTTTAATGGAACAGCCTGTATATTTTTACAAAATATAATAGGGAAGCTCTTCTAGAATCCTTTTTGTAAACATTTTCCTATGCCTACAATGGCTCGTTCTTTAGTAAATTAAATATGAAGCTATGCGGAATAGTCATTTGCTAAGATTCATAGAGTGCTGTGCTGAAATACTATAAGCTCTTGTTTTTTAAAGATCTTCGCTAAAATAAAACTGCAAAATTTAATTTACGCATACAATTTCACGTCGCTTCGAGGTAAACACCGTGTTCGTTGTGTTTTATTGAACATTTACTAACTTCACGGGAATATTATTTTGTGTAATGTCCATGTTATGCTGACTTAAGAAATTAATTCGGAAAGTGTTTTCATAAATATTTCTATTTAGCTAAATTGCAAAATTTTTTAAACAACCTTCACATGTTCTTATGTATTTCTCACTGTTATTTCGAGTAGATGATGAAATTGTAAAAAAAATAACATTTACACACTTGCTTTAATGAATATCTTTAGCGAAACAAAAGTTAAAAGCCGTTAAAGAAAGTATGTCAACTATCTCAAAACTTAAGATAGATAGGTATAGGGAATATTGATGAAAGTCGCCATGAATCGAGAAGTGGTATTTGAAGTTGTAATAATATACTGGTGTTCCATTAAAAAAACCAAAACTTGTGTCGGTCGTAGCGAAAACTGAACTCCTGTTTACTTGAATATAATTTTATGTTGTGCAACATTTGTCTCCGAATACTTTTTATTTGAAAATTTTTTCTCTAAATTGCTCAAGAAGAATTGATTCCGCCCACGCACTAGGTGGATGCTGTATTATATTTTAACTTGATGAATATTTATTGAGTGTGTTTTTAACATCTGTGCTTTATAAATTGATTTTGTAATCAATTTGTTATTTGGTTATTATGTAAGCAACCTCCACATTATTTATTACCATACTGAAAAAAGAAATTCCGGTACGGATAATCTGCAATTTAATTACCGGTTATCCGTACCTTTATTTTCGTTGCAACATGAAATTTCCCGCAGAAAAGTAAATTTCAACGCGAAAATTTAGATAGAGTATAACACTATTACCTTGTATGTCTCTAACGTGAACATTTGAAAACTAAAAATTCCCCTGAACTTTTACTTATCTACATGATATTTACTGCTCATTATTACTACCATAATAAAAATTTGCTTTAGACTTATGTACAGGTTTTTCATTTTATTTTGATCATTACTGATTTCCGTTGCTATTGCAGATTCAAAAAATATTCCAAGTGAAAGTTGTAGCGTTTTACCTCTACAACAAAACATAATTATGCTTTTTTTAATGGAATACCCTATATATTTTTATATTTTTGGATAGCCTCTCATTCTCTGATTCCAAATATATTATATTACATATATAAGACTATTTTAAGTAATTAGTAAGTTATTTTACTGAATACAATTAGGACATTTTTTGAGTTAGAAAGCAAGTCTTATATACCGAATATTATATATTTAGAATCAGGCAATGAAGAGTCATTCAAAAATATAACAATATACACGGTGTTCCATTAAAAAAAAGCAAAACTATGTTTTGTTGACCACGCTCCCTATATGCAATGTTGACAGCTATCAATTTTTTATACGATAGAGGTAAAACACTACAACTTTTGTTTGAAACATTTTTTTGTATCTGCAATAGTAACGGAATTAAGTAACCCTGGTACAATGATGAAACTAAAATTTTCATCCGTTTAACTGTCAGTTAGACATTTATATCTATTTCATTAAGATTGTGGTCGAAAGAAATATATGTTAGCTTCACCCTGGTGCAACGTTTCCGCAACGAATAAATCTGGAACCAGTTTAGGCTCTAGCTGTGCGATTTGGTCGACATTTTAACAAAATCAAATCAAATGCCGGCTCCAAAATGTTATGGAACTCGAAAACTATTTTTAACACCACACGTGTGTTCCAAAATTCAACAAATTGGTTTGCTATATTTACATGTTAACTATTTTCATCTTTTCATATTAGACATAACAATATTCTATACTATAACTCGATAAATAAAAGTAACGTATTGTGAAACTTCATTTATTATTGTAGGTATGCAACAATGTTTAAACGAGAAAACAAAAAGGAAAGCTCCATGTTTCTTCTATTCTTCATACACTTTTCTGAAGATAATAAAGAGGGATAGTAACTCAAAATTTTACTTCTTTGCAATTTCAAAATCATGTCATAACTCTAAACCTAATGTATTTGTAAAAACTAGAATTGATGGTTTATTTTCCCAGATATTGATAACAATTTGGTAGCAAAATTATGAATTTTATTGTCACATTGTACATATGTATATAAACATTCTGTTTATTTTAGTTGGCAGTTACTTTGAATATATGAACACATTTACTTATTTTTTAAAGATTTTTATAGACACTATCAAACCGTTTGATGTTTGTTGTTTCTAGCAGAAAGAGAATTGCATTCTTCATTAATACGATTAGCTCGCTGTATAGCTATTTTAAAGTTCTTTTATTGCATACTATGATACAAATCGAAATGATGTAGAAAAGTAGATAAAAGTATGTAGAATATGGAAAAAC
Source organism: Dynastes maya (assembly GCA_029619315.2). Taxonomy (NCBI): domain Eukaryota; kingdom Metazoa; phylum Arthropoda; class Insecta; order Coleoptera; family Scarabaeidae; genus Dynastes; species Dynastes maya. The sequence goes on along the minus strand of JAROYE020000004.1, from coordinate 51,175,866 downwards.
ATATATTTTAATGATATTTACAGTATTTTTCTTCGTATTAAAAAACGGACCTTATTTAAAAATATCCCTCGTATAACAAAAGAACAGTGGAAATAGTGAAAAAATATGAGAATTAATTAAATTAAATTAATCGATAACTGGTACTGCGCATGTGTAATTCCTTATAATAAGCAATTAATCATTTGTAATTTTTTATTTATAGTTTTATTTATTTCATTAAATTATGTTGCAAAAAGTATTTTGTGTGCTTAGTGTTTGATTTACAAGTAATAAGAGCAATCTGTTCAACAGCCTCATATAATAAACCTTCAAAAACACCAGGAAACAACAAAAATAGTTCACCTCACTAAAAATTCCAATTGTGCGTACACGCAGTCGGAATTCGGCCCGCTTCATCATACCAATCCTGCCGGAAAATTCTCCAGCGGATTCTCGAAGCTTTCGCGTCCTTCGGCCATGAGTAAACCAATCTTGCGCCGACTGTTAGCGAAACACTTCGAGAAAATTGACTGCCGTTGCCGTCTTCCTTTCAGAAATGACGACGGTCTTGTAAGATGCATTGCACCCAGGCGAAAGTAAACTCCAATCCGACGGCGGCTTTCGGTCTCTCTCCCTATACGCCATTACGTGCCGCCATCGATCCGACTGTCATCGGAAGAAGTGCCATTGTTTCGAATTAAACAAGATGTCGACGAAATAAGCTAGTGCGCCCCGTCGGACATAAACGCCAAGCGTCGCAAATTACCCCCTGAAGTTGTGTACGAAGACTACGAACCCTTTTACGAGAAGGGAAACTGGAACCTTGGGAAAACGATAAACAGCGGCAGTGTACGCGCTCGATAAAGACTTTTGAGATGGAGAAAGATGCAAATAGGGTGTTGTGATTAACGGTTAATGATGTTTTACTTAAAAGTTGTTTAAATTTGACAGAAGAGCAAAATCAAAAAGTAATGTTGATAGACGTTTTTACTATAATTTTATTGTCATTTTCTAATCAAAAATTGCCTATTTCTATAGAGTGGAAAAATAAATCCATTTATATAATAACGATAGTATAAGCCAACGATAATAATTAATTTATAAAAACTCCGTCCAAATTAAAATTATAATAGAAAATCATCTGGAATATTTATCAAATTGGGCGTATTACATGCTATTCTAAAAAATATATATATGAATGTGAAAATCTGCATTTAAAAAAATAAATGCAAATATTATCAGAATATAAAAATTACATTGTGTATTGTCTTATATAAGGTCAAACACATTAAACTAAGAATGGTATTTTATTTGTAGAATGTATGTACTTTCTAAAATGTTATCAATTACAAATGGAATTTCTCTTTATACAAGTTAATGCCACCGTATCTATGTATTTCAAATAGTAACTTCATATTTACATATGCTATTAGCTGAATACGACCATGATGTCTAAACCAATTTTGCTTATTCCAACCTTGACTCTTAGTTTCTCAATATGACGTCGAGCTTACGAAATCTGGCTTGAAAAGATCAAAGGTGCCGACAGAGAGTGCTACTTCTGATTGTTATATATATTCTGTGTCGAAATCGTGTCTGGTGGCGAGAGAGCGTTGGCTGGATGTAAGCAATGATGTGCATTAATCTATAAACAAATACTCTCTCATAGTCCGTCTTAAATTGAAATTATCTAACCTTTGCTTTCAACCAAATACAAATTACTTCCTACATTCACCACAGCCCTTTAGAATTAATTCTAAGCTAAATCATTCAAGTATGCATCGCCAGTCGTAACTTCTAATTCACATTCGCTGTTAAGCGTTCCCAATACGTTTTACGCATCGTGGTATTTGTACCACCCTTGTACAACATTCGAACATCATTCTCTCGCCGTATAAGTTGGTTATCCCTGCAAGGATGCGAAGTATGTGGGTGCCGTTCACATTTGAAGAAGATTATTCGTTCGGAGGAGTTTGAAAATGTTACCTTTGTGGTTGCTCGCGGGAGTAGAGTAGTAGCGTCTTATATTCGGTGACCTTTGCACTATCAAGTCGCTTGTTTGCTCTTCACGAATGAGTATGAAGGCTATACTGAAACCTGGAGGAGTTTTATATGTCCTAAAAAAATAATTTCTTGTTGGGTGGAAGTTATCAAAAGCTATTAATTTGCTTTCTCGCAGTTTTGTTGAGATTATTAAATTGTGCTAGCATTTTAAAAGAAACAGTATAAATGTTGAGCGTCTACGAAATGAACCGCGGGAGTTCACAAACTGTTAAGTATAAAGTATGAATCGTTTATTGAACTACATTTACAAAAAAATAATTTATTAACCAAACAGTTTTCTTTGTAACATGAACAGATAAAAGCTTGCTGTTTCCCATATATAAAAAATGCAAGTACATAAGTGTTGTGTAATATATTAATTACATAATTTGGTTCTTTTTCGTGTACACATCTACTTGTATCGCAACCTTTGTAAATACTCGGTCCACCGCCACAAACCCTACTGGAGCCTGAGCGTCTGGTCGGCCGACAGCAGCAAAAGCCGATCACTACTGCAAAAATATACTATACGTAATAATGAAACAACTACCACCAACCACTAAGTACGGACGCGTGTTTCGCCGTACCACGGCTCATCAGCGTACCTATGTGGAAGGTAGTAGTATGTATGTGGATGCAGAGTTCAATAAAGCGGTAGACATTGAGGAGTTGGGTCGTTCGGTTATTTATCATCATTGTATGTTTTCGAAAACATGGGACGTAAGCCTGGTATACCTTTTGCATTGCATGTAATATATTTGGCGTTTCCCTGTTTTGGAATTTACAGCTTTGCACATTGGTTGCAAATTTTGCGGTATATTGAATTTAAGAAACAATATTCCGTACTGGCAATTTTTTATTTTTTTATTTTCATGTTGAGCACGTGCAACATCTACAACACCTAGTAGATAATGAAAACTTTCGTCTTTTTTGGGATAAATAAATTCCATCATGGAAGCTACCTACAAAAAGACAATTGCGGTACAATTTACCACATGTGCAAGGTACAGTAAAAGATTGTATAAAAGACGAGTTAAGAAATCAAAAAATCTGGCTCACTGTGGACGAAACTACTGATGCTCAGAAACACAGCGTGATTCATATTGTGGCGCGTCCTTTAAAACGTAATGGTCCAGCAGCTTCCTTGTTGTTAGCCAGTAAAAGGATTGAAAGAACTGATGCCGAAACCGTTGTAAACATAATAAAAAATATGTTAAGAGAATCACCATGTTAGTTTCTGACGGAGCCGCAACAATGCTGAAAGCTAGTAGGATGTTAAAAGTACGCTTTCCGACTCTTCTTCACATAACATGCCTCATACACGCATGTCATCTCGTAGCAGAAACAATTCGAAGCAAGTATCCTAGGGTGAATGATTTAATATCATCTACCAAAAAAGTGTTTGTGAAATCTTCCAAACATATCCGCGTATTCAAGCAATTGTATCCGCAAATTCCGCTACCACCTCAGTCTGTATTGACGCGATGGGGAACATGGATCGACGCAGTGTCTTACTATCGCAAATATTATTCCCAAGTGAAAGATGTCAATTTCAAATTTAATTCTTCTAATTCTCAAGCGATTCGCGAGAGTCAGCAACTTTTTTCCGATTTGGACGTTCAAAAAGAAAAAGATGACATTTCCATAAACTATTCTGTAGTGACACAAACTATTTCGCAGTTAGAAAATACTCACTTATCTGTACAAGACTCGCTAAATAACATCAACAATTTAGTAGCCGCTCTAGAAAGCTTGACGGATCCTATAGGACTTAGATGTCGCGCAAAAATTTCATGCAGTTTTAAATAAAAATCCGGATTTAGAAAAGGTTCGATCTATATCTGGAGTTCAAGACTGCACAGAAGAGATACAGGAGTATTTGAATTTCGCAAATCTTACTTTATTATATGCTGAACTATCATTTGCAAAGTATACGAGAACGTTTTCAGGCCGTCGTCGAGGCCTGACCGAATCGACAATGGAAACATTGCTTATGTTGCAGTGCTACGCGGCGTACCATGGCAGTCGCACATTACCGCAGTGGTCATCGATACCTCAATAAAAGGTAATCTATTATTTCTTTATTAATACTGTGTCTACTTTTGCGCGGTACGCCCCGGACGGTTCCACTAGTTTCTCGATCATTATGAATAGTACACGCACACCGATCAACCGATAATAACCGAACGTCCGCTCGATTCCTTGTATGTAAACACAGCTCCTTTCACGGCGCCTCTGCGGGTACAATCGTTTGTCACCATTTACTAATTAAAGATACTCTATTCACTGAACCTGTCGAAATTAATAGCTATATCGACCTCTACAGAAGTGAGCAACTTGTAATGCTCCACTTTTTCTGTAAGGGTACCAGCTCGACTGATGGCTTAACCTGCCAGAGGCAATTAAGTAATAATGAACCAACTACTACCAACCACTATGTGGAAGGTAGTACTCTAATCACTGAAACTGTCGAGCTGCTACCCTCATAGAGAAAGTGGAGTATTACGAGTTGCTCACTTCGAATTTCTACAGGTTCAGCGATCAGAGTATCTTTAATTAGATACTCTCATCTATACTTGTATATGCTGTACAACTCACGACTACCCAGACGCTCGCGTTATTTCATGTATTTATTTAATACACCACCTCTAGTATCTATTGCTCCTGCTGCTGTCACCATACATAAGTGAGAAAGATGGAAACCAAAAATTGTTTGATGAATAAACGCTATGTTATGCGTAAGCGAAGGAGCGACGAATGACAATAGTGGTATTATATTTTCCTCCTCGGCGACAAATGCATACCCAGCGCTCGTTACCAATACATACGCTAGCGATGGCTCCATCATACAAATATATAAATGACAAGCTATTTTTAATTTGTACGTTGACGATTTTTATAATATTTGCGTACCTATAAGAAATTAAATATATTTTTACATCAAATGCGAATGAATATAAATATGGGGTATATGAATTTATACAAAACAAAACAAGTGAAATACTGAACTTAGAAGAAAATAAAACAAACGAAATGTTGGTTTCTCAAATAAGGAACATAAGATGGGGACTTTAGAATAAATAAAATGTTAATTGTTCTTAACAGAGCTATTAGCGCAAATTCTATCGCATTTAGGGCACTTAGCACCACTATTCTTACATCATTCCGATCTATAAGTCTACAAGGTTTCGTTTAAATCAAAATTTTTAGGTTATACCTGTGTTCCCTTGTTACTAAATACAAATTATCTTGTTTCTGTTTAGCGACATCTATTAGGTGCCTAAAAGACATTGGTATTCGAAAATTGCGGATAAAAAATTAATTCCCAGAGAAGCTTAGTTTCAAACTCTTAGGAAGTTTCCTACATTAGTTAGATAGTTACGGAATGTTTGTACGTAGCTGCTATTAATCATCTTGTCTCAATTTTATTCTTGGCATCCAGTTAGCGTAGCTTGGCCTTCTCTGCGCCAGGAAATTTTATCTGGCATTTATAAGAATGCGAGAATGTAGCGCACGAGTTTCGAACTTCTTCTTATAGCCGATGTCTTGTAGCGTTGTTTAAGTTTATCGAAGTAAATCCCGGGGACGGCAATGCAAATAAAGCAATAAATAGCCTCAAAGCCTTTTTACGTATGTACATATAATACATCCTGCAGCGAAAACGAGGTCCCATAGCAAAATTTCTAAAACGCACGCTTTGAAGGGATATCTGTTGTAGTTTCGGTTCAGTTTTACACAACAACTCAGGGGTGAAGTACGTATAGATGATATTAATATACTATTTATATAAGAAGACATGAAAAACGATCGAATGCATCTCTCCGAAGCGATGCGAGCATGGAAGAAATAGGGCGAAATGGAGAACGGTGGGAAATCTCGCGATAGCGCAGCTACATCAATTTATGTGTCTAGTAGCGGTACTAGTACAGCGAATAGGGTTGAACGTACTAGAAAGACACGAATGACAACAAAAACCCACACGCGATCCGACAACGCAGACAATGGTAGCGCCAAACGAGCTAGCATAAGACCATATATTATCTTCTATAAACTGGGCCACTTATCTGGAGAGCTCCTTTATATGCGTTTCGGGGTTTCCCCCGTTAGCGCTCGAGATTTGTCGCTCCGAAATGCGCATAAATTTTGTCCGAAGTGCAATCGAAATCGCGCGCGATAAAAACTTGAAGGCGGAAGCTATGCTGCTGCATACCATTTAAGAATGCGGATAGATGGAGTTAGGAACGGCGTCCGTATTAGATGGAGGATAGTAATATGACAGTTATGTAGCAAGATAAAACTTTAGCCGTCAGCATTTTCTGAATGCCAGCTTAGTACTGAAACACAAATAATAATAAAAAGAGTTGTAAATACTATGGAAAAGAAGCGCACGAAAGAATGGTAAATTAGTCTTATATAAAAAAAGATAGATCTCGGTAATTCATAACTTAGTATTATTGAAATATGCGAAATTTAGATCTTATGAAATTTTACGGTAAATTTTCAAAAATTCTCAAATTTAAAGCGTATTTAAAATTAACAAACTTCTTATTGTATCAAAATTCCAGTACGTATAAGAGTATTAACTCTTATTCTTAAAATAGTTTAGGCGTTGGCTAAGCAAATATCAACCTTTATCGTTCAATGATGTACACGGCAATTTTAAGGATTATATTATAAATTAACACTTTATGGTATCACAACGAAAGAAAAGTAAGGTTTTTTATTTATTTTAAAACAATACCACTATCAATAAGTTGTAATTTTAAAATATATAAATAATAATAATAATAATAATAAACTTTATTTCAAAGTTTGAAATAAGTCGGAAAAAAAAACAACAATACAAAAGGGAATAATACAATAACTAAATACAAAACAAAAGAAATTAATAAGTAATAAGTCAAAGTGACTATACACATATCAAATCAAATAATGGGGCAATCGAAAAATTCCTTAAATGAATAAAAACATTTGGACAGTAACCAAGATTTTACTGTTATTTTAAATTTATTTAAATTATAAACTTTCCAGTTGTCTGGGAAACGATTATAGATTTTGATTGCAAGGACATCAACACAATCTGATGTAAGTTTTAGGTTATGCTGCATGAGATGTATCTTAGGATCTCTTATGTCATAATTATGCTGTGCATTGTTAGTCGCTAATATTTTATTCTTGTGTTTATGAATATAACAAGAGGCTTCTAGAATATATAATTCAAATACAGTCAGAATTTTTAAAGATATAAAATAATTTCTACAAGATGTTAACTGACTGATACCAGCAATACACTTCATTGTAGCTTTCTGCTTGAGAAGAAGTTTGTTGGTAAAAGGGCTGGAACTCCAAAGAAGAATTCCATATTGTAAACGGGATTGAAATTCCGAAAAATAAACAATTCTTAATGAGTCAATGCTGAAAGATTGTTTTAAGTGCCTTAATTTTAAAATTATTACATTAAGTTTTGAGGTTAAAGATTGACAATGAAGATCCCATTTCAGCGACGAAGCCAGAGTTACTCCTAACAACTTAGCTGAACTAGAATGATTGACAATATTGTTTGAAATCTGTAGATTTGGATAGAAATTAATTTTCTTTTGGATAGTGTGAAAAATAATATACTTAGTCTTATCAAAGTTTAGGGAAAGTCTATTAGCGCAACACCATTTGGACATCCTACTTAACATGTCATTGGCAACACTCCGAATATCCTGCTCATTATTAGTACCCAGTATAGTTGTATCATCCCGGTAACACACCACACTGTAGTCACCTAGAAAATCAACAATGTCGTCAATAAATAACGAAAACAAAAGTGGTCCAAGGACCGATCCCTGCACTACACCAATGTTGCTTGGTAGAGGAGAAGACCTGATTTTGTGTCTCGTGTTTGAATTAACTACATCAATTTCAACAAATGTATTCGGTTCGAAAGGTAGGAAATTATCCGGTTAGCCACATTTCCCCTAAATCCCAAGGAATTAAGCTTGTTCAACAACAGATTGTGTTGAACACAATCGAAGGTTTTAGTTAGATCACACAGAACACTCATCGGACACAACCTACCCTCAATGCTGCGAAGGATGCTGGCGTGAAGTTCTAACAAAGCAGTGGTTGTGGATTTGCCTGTCCGTAAACCGTGTTGAGCAGAAGGTAAAATATCCAATTTATTTATAAAATTATCTATACGATTAAGAATAGAATATTCACGTAGCTTCGAAAAAGACGAGGAAAGTGCAATTGGTCTGAAATTCGAGATGTTATTGTCACCTTTCTTAGGAATCGGTCTTATAGATATGGTTTTAAGAGACTCCGGGAAAAGCCCTTTATCAAACGATTCATTAATTAGGTATACTATAGGTGTTACAATTATATGCTTGAATTCCTCGAGGATGCAAGCAGGTATCCATCAGAACCAGAGGTGAATTTATTTTTAATTTTATCGAAAATTGTAATCATTTCAGATTCAGAGTAATGAAGTAAATACATCGAATGAGAAACTTGCTTAATGTGATTGTTGGGGATTGAAATATTAGGTACAGAACAAGAGATAGCGATTGGAACCTCTTGAAAGTATTTGTTTAACGTGTCAGCCACAATACCTGGGGAAGTAACTGTATCATTGTCCACTTTAACAGCGAATTTAACGTTATGTTGGATAAGATCAGTTTTATTTTGTAATTTTTTAAAAATATTCCATGTGAGCATAGAAAAAATTTTGTTTAGAAAAACGGACTAATTCTTCGTGTTGAATTGTCAGTTATGTGTGTTCATATAAATAAAAACAATGTAATTCTCTGCATATGTACATATAATTATAGCAAGGACTATGGGGTAGTATGGCAAACACAATATTCACGGCACACTTTTCAAAATATTAAAATTGAATCACAAGAACCATCAAACTAAAATATGAAAATACAAAAAAATATAAGATAAATGATGAAGACCTTTAACGACAAGTAAATTAGTGTGACGGGCGAGCTTGCTGATCGACACACATTTTTTTCAAAACGCGGAATAAGGTTTGACATTGTCACCCTTATTCTTCGCTCACAAAGGTTCTCACAAAGGATGAAGATCCTTACAGCTTTGGAACTCAGAGTTGGATATTCATTTCTGATTGATATCCAAAACTCCACTAAATCGGAAGAAGTAAATTTTATTTTCAGGCTGTTGTCGCAAGAGAGTTCAGTTAGACTTTCTTCTTCCCGCGAAATGTATTCTGGTGGAGCTTGAGCACGGAAAGGATCTTGGATCCACGCAAATTTCTCGACATTGTCTTCCTCAAAGTATTTTGCAAATCAGTCATTGAGCTTTGAGATGTGTTCCTTGAAAAGGGACAGCAAGTCTTGTGAAACTTAATTAATGAAAAATCTTTCCATTTTCCCACTACTTTACGGAAACACAAAGCGACGCACTGAAACAAAGTGGGCGCTCCTCTGGTAGCGGGCGTCTTAAAACCGTTTACCTTTCTTATCAGATGTTTACTCTTCGATTGCTATTTAGGAACTGAGCTGGTTCGCCGAAGTGGTGCTGTATTTATACTAGCCGCCCCACCTACTTAGAACGTTCGCGAAGTTTCGACAATGTCCCATAGTATGCTATATAAGTCTACTGGAAAGTTCTATAAACTTCACGAAAGTCTTATAATTTTTTGGAATGTGCTTCTTTCTAGAAAGTTCTACAAGCTACGGGAACAATCTAGTCTAGATGTTCTAGAAAGTTCCATTAGCTTCGTTTACTTTCTACGGCTCTCCAGGGTGCCGTTGTATACACTTAGGGAACCCCTGCCATAGTTGAAGGATAAATTGTGATCATGTAACAAACTGAAAATTACACACCAATTCGTATATCTTTTTTCCACAAAGTTATCATCTTTAAAATATTCAAATACTTCTAAAGTTATTTATTCGAAATTCACTTTCTTCACGTCGGACATAAATGCGGTTTAATATTTCAAAACCCTTTTAAATAAATACCCTAATACTTGGGCACGAAGAGGAATGAAATTAAGAATAGCGGCCAATATCGAAAATTAATTTTGGACCGTTAACCGTAATTACGCGAAGAAATTTCATCTTAAACTCGACGAAGATTTCAAATTAATTCCGTCGAGAACATTAATATTTAGGTCTTGTATAAAAGAAGTAAGAAGCTATGTTTGGCCAATGTTCGAAAAGTTTCTCGCAATTTGCCCGAGGCTACTTCGAAAAAATTTCGTCTTCCTTTCGGCAAACTCCTCCTCTCTTTAAACAATACATTCGCAGAATATTAACCGCCATACGTTCCGCCAAATACCGATAAATATTTGTTTTCCCCGTAAAACTTTCTCAGTATAAAAAGCCCTTAAACTGGCAATGTAGGTCAAGTGTTAGGTAAGCAAGTAGACTTCATTATGATGGTCTTCTTGTGGAATTCGTTGCACGTTAGTGGTACTAGCGTCTTAGTGTTGTTTGTAAGAGCTTACGTTTCGTAAGCATCTGGCTCTGCTTCAGATTTTTTATTTTACTTTAAATATAACAGCATATTATTTTCATTGACATCTTAATCATCATGATTACACAACTCAATTGTAGCTGAATGTAAGAAATAAAAATCCTACATTCTCATGTATCAAAATTCCTTAGAATTTAAAAATTCGTAGATGTGGGATGTGTAATTAAAGTTGTAAATTGTTTTTAACTTTAGGAAAGCGAATTTTATTGATCTTTATAAAGCTTTTGTTAATATCAACCGGTCTGATCTATATAAAATGACAAATATAATGATGCTTGTAATGGCTTTTATGATATTCTCTATAGCAATATAGTACAGCATGTTCCATTAAAATTGAATACACAGCTTAAATATCCGGCTTGGTACATAAATGAGCACATTAAAAACTTATGATTGAAAGAATATTATCGCCTAAAGTATAAGAAGTTTAGCTGTATGGATGATTTGAATAACCATAGATCGTTACGCAAACAAATAAACATTAATTCTAAGGTTTTATTTAATAATTTTATACTACAATCAGAACCTGTATTTCAAGTAATACTAAACAATTTTGGCGCTACGTTAATGCTAGGAAAAATAGTTCTGGTATTCCCAATACTGTTCTAAATTCGGGTGGTGTATTCTTCAATGACCCGTCGTCTATTGTAGATGGCTTTAAAGACTTCTTTCAATCAGTTTATTTGGAGAATTACTATTTGATCTATGTTTCAATTAAAAATATAAATTGTTTTGTAATTTTATTTGTACGGATTATTCGCTATTTTCAGAAAGATGACGTTCTATTCGATTTATACGTCCTGTAACTTATGACTAGAGTAACCAAAACTTGCGGACTCGCATAGGCGTCGGTATTACGGGTTAATATAAGAATACGAAAAATTCATAAATAACTTACTTGCTAATTATTCAACAAATTAGAGGCATCAGGATATGAACTACTGTAAACTTGCATCATTGCATATGTTTCCACAGTTACTTCTTTAAACCTTGTGCGTCGACAAGAAAAAATATTCTTATACATAGAAAACGATCTCTCCACATCTAAGGAAGTTACATTTGCATGTAGAAAATGTTTTTCAAAATCACTTAAAAGTTCACTATTCTCACACTTATTATAAACGGCCTCTAAAGTATTAAAATCGGGATTTTTCCTTAAAACATCTGCCAACTTTTAACTAGCGCATAATGCTAGCGTATCATTTAATGTGTGTAATTTATTTTTTACACTCTCCACTATGTCTAATGATTCCTGCAATGACAATTCAGTACATTGTAGTTTTCTGATGGCATCTTGGTACATATTGTTGTTAAATCTTCTAAAAGTTGAGGAATTTGAAATTCTTTTTGACTTTCTCTAATTGCTTTGGATTCATTCCGATTAAATCGCATTATAACTGATTGAATTTGTTGAAAATGGATCAAATAGTAAGAAGCTGCTGTTAGCCAAGTACCCCATCGCGTTAAAATTGGTTCAGGAGGTTCTGGAATACCTGGACAAAATTTGCGAAATTCTTTTAAACGTTTAGGAGATTCTTCTTTTACAAAGTATAATTCACAAACCCTAGTATACATTGTTGGAAAACAGCCGACACCACAGTACTATAAATAGACCGCCCTAGTCACGCTTTTATCGTTTCAGAAAAGGTTTTATCGCTTATACAACACTAGAAAAACATTACAGGTATCACCAACAAAGTACAGAACAGTATTTTTTTTAATAAAACCAATATAATTTGTATAAACTAATTCAAAACGCAGAGACGGTCTGAACGTGTAAATGTCAAAACGATAAATATGGCTGATCGAGTACCTAAACCAATATACCTGCAAAATTGAACTTCGTACGCAAGGCAGCGAATGGTACTTCGAATGGATTTTGAAAAGTCAAGATTTATTTATTCAAAATAGTTAACTGGGGCTCTAGATAACAAAAATAAAGACAAAAACAAAGACAGAATAAACAAGTTTTTTTACAAATAGCAAATTTCAAAATTTCTTTGATATTTCTATTTATATCTCAAATAAATATGAAACCGTTTAAATAAAAACTGCAGTACATCATCCAACAAACCCTTTTCGACATATAATACGAAAGTTACGATCCAAGGAGCAAGGCCCAAGGACCAAAACACCTGGTTAAAAACCACCATTCTCGATTTAAATCAGCAACAAGCTTCCAATCGGCGAGCTTCTGACATCGAAATCATTTAAACAATTCACGTTTACATTGACGAACTCCCTTTCATCTGTAGATCTATACTTCCATACGATGAAACCCCACATAGTTCCGTGTATTTCTGGGAATAAAAACCGTGTTTGAAGTCTGCCAAAGCTTGCCTACATTGCTTCGATATAGTATTCAGCGTACACGTGCAATATGGAACATACACATTTCGTATTTTTCGAGGTAGAAGAATATTTTAAATTGTTTTAAATTGTTTTCGTCTCGTTCAATGCGCTAGCGGGATGCAAATAGTTTCAGAATGGACGTAACGAACTTTACCGCTACAGATTGCGTTGATATGTTCTATGCTTTACAATTTACTGATCCTCATACGACTGTGACAGTGGAATTTTTGTTTAATTTGAAACTTTACGATTTCAACTTTTATTTTGCATTTTCCTATTTTTTAGCCTACAACCTACACAAGTTATGTATGGTCATACAAAATACTTCCTTTTAATGTAGTAAACTTTATTTACTTTCAAAATTCAATTTATTATGCTGCAATATTTTTTTAAATCACTTATCGTTCCTGTTTGGCTGCATATGGCATTTCAATACGTAATTTTTATTCTTTACAATGAAGAGTAAGAATTAAAGAAAGTTCTGCAAGGAAAATACATTCTGGTAGCTTTAACACTTTAACTATTTTATAGATTACAACCAAGCTATTGAAATTAATTTCTTTACAAGCATCGAACCGCTACCAGGCGCCCACAATCAATAGCACCGAGACAATTGTTATTGTACGTCCATTCGTTCAATGTCAAAATCCCTCGGGCGGCTATTAACACTTTTTCAGTAGCTCCATCTCCTTTTATGGCCTCCGATCGCTGGAGCGGAGGTGCTAGGAAATTAAAATAAGTCTAATCAACTTGGGGGAACGGATAATTTACTTGTCTTCTGTTCATTTTCTTCACATCGTAAATCTTCAAATTTAATGGATTATTTTCCTACAACGTGACAGCATAAATTCGGAGGTATTTCTAGCATGATTTCGAATATTAAATATTGTTCGTCAAGTAATCGCCTTGTGTGTCAGTAAATTTTATTATTGTACGGTTGTTACTGATGTTATATGTCATAGAGTAGCATAGATTGAGTTTTCCAGTTGCGTCACTGTATGGAATGCATTATGCTACTTTTAAAAATTAGAATATTCCTTGGAAATTCATTATCAAATTATATTTGGAATATAATGTTATCAATAGTCTGGGCAAACAGCGCTAACAGTCAGTGTAGTAGATATGTGGTGCGGAGTCGGCGATTAATCATTTCACGCGTTCACAGCGTCAGTACTAAATCGATGCTGTATGCGAGTAGTTCTGTGTATATTTCGGCTGTCGTAACTTATTACGTAATTGTACGCTTATGTTTACTTTAAAAATGTCGCAGTTAGGTAAGTCGCAAAAACGACCAATGGCAGACACATTTAAAAACTTTATAGTGGACATGCCGGACTTAATTTTTGATGGCGCTAAAATTCAATGTCTAGTTTGTAAAATCCCTTTAATGTGTTGCTCCAGAAGCCATTGTCAACGTCACATCAAAAGCAAACAGCATTCTTCTGCAAAAAGTGGCATACGAGACCAAGAACAATTTATATTTGATTTATGTGTTACTCTTATTTTATGTAATCTATCATTTCATTTACTAGACAAAGAAGCATTTGTTTCCTTCTAGAATAACTATGCGGACTGTAAATTACCTAGTCGGACATCGGTACGAAATGTAGTGCCATTTGCTCGTGAACATAAAAAAAAGAATGAAAACGGAATTCAAAGATAAAAAACTATGGTTGTGTGTGGACGAAACAACAGATCGTCAAAAACATTCTGTGGTTAATATAATGGTACGTACAATGGAACCACATCGAATTTAGATACTTAAAATCATTAATTTCTGCAGCCTATTAATTGGTATAAATTCAGAACATATCCTGGTCTCGTTTATAGGTGGTGTAAGTACTACTGTTGACGTTTACCAAATTTTAAGGAAAGCGCTTGTTTGAACGGACTCATTATTTCATGTAATTGGCCAATTTTCAAATCCATTAACTGTAAGTGCTACCGATAAATTTGCATTTTCAATTTGAAATATTAACTCCAAGGATGTGCATCCTTACTTTTAACGCTGATTGGCAAACCGGATTCGCTTGGCAGTAAATCGGACATCGTTCGTGTCAACGAACGCGAAACAGTAGCATGCAGCTACCTCATCCAGCTCGTTGTTTTTATCCCGGACGACTACCAGGGCATACACGACTTATGTGAACTATATATACATATATATGTGTGTGTCTGTGTGTACAACGTGCCGGTTCCCTTGGGATCCGTGGATCCGGATTACCGTATCTCGAAAATTTAAATTTGCAATGGAAATGACTTGCACTGCTGCATTATTAACTTTGTTTTAGCGAATTGTACAGACTACCTACTCGGAACATTTTACTAGATGCACGTCACTACCGTCCAACTTAAATAAGCTCGTTTTATCTGCTTATGTAATTGGCTGCGACTCTGCGAGTTCATAAAGATGCTTAAGTTACTGTCTAATCTCGTTCCTGAATGAATTTTATCAAAGTATATTCAAGTTAAAGCGTTGCATATCTTTTAGACGGGCATCTGATTAGGAAAAATTATAATAATTGAAATCTTTATGTTAATGAATGGTTGCAGGAAGAAATAAAATAATTTTGAAGAAGAGAATATTTATTTTGAATTGTTTTAGGTATTGTTACATTAAAAATATAACAAGTAAAATCGCTGTCATTAACGTCACAATGAATAGTGGTTAGTCAAGTGCAGTCCAGCAACCTACGCCAAGATGTTCCTTTTTTCTGACTCATTTTTAATTCTTCAGGGGCTTTTATAGCCGTGAGAGTCCCCTCTCTCTGGGTCCGAGAGTTTATTAAGTAAACGCGACTCCAGCTAACGATAATTGCGGGGAAACGACAATATTCCTCGTCTCCGTTCTATTTTCTTCAGGACCTTAATGTTCGTTTTTTATGTAACTTTTCCTACGAACCCTTACAGAATAAATTCTATTGCGTCTTTACAAGCATTTCACAAATGAAATATCGCTTGGTAATAAGTAGAGTTGGTCACGCGCGCCAACGGGCAGCGGCGTTGTTTCGATTAGGCCTCGGGTTCCATTAGAGCTATTGTGTGTAGATGTTTGCTGTCGTAAATACTTTCGCGTAGTTGTTAAATAAAAATAAAATAATGCGTGCTCAAACACTTACCATTTTAAGAGTCCTCCGTGAAATCGCAAAGTGAATAATGTCTGTTAAATATCTGCAACATTAGATATGTTTCAACAGTTGTTTCGACAGACCGAGTGCGGCGCGAGGAAAAAAATGTGTATATATGCAGAGAACGAACGTTCTACATCTAGTGACGTTATATTTGCGTAATTAAAATATTGTTTGAAACAACTTAACGGTTCTGTTGATGCAACTTCACAAATGTGTCTTAATGTGCCAAAAACCAGAATCTTTCTCTAAAACACTTTCATATTTTTCTAGAACACAAACATTTTTTGCGTCTTCTATCGCGCATAGCTGTGCATGAACATGTTGCACTATTTGCACAGATTCCGCTAACGACACCGAAGGATCTTGTAACTTTTCTATTACCTCCACTAGTTCGAAGTAACTGTTGTGAATAATTTTTAAATCCGTTTTAACCTGACTATCTTTGGATCGAATTGTAAAACCACGTTCTTACATTTAACCAAGTTCCCCAACGTGTAAAAATAGGTTCTGGTGGCTCAGGTATACGGGGGCACAGTCTGTGAAATTCGCGAATACGTTTCGGGGATTTGACAAACAGTGCTTTTGTATGCGCTATTAAAGCGTCTACCTCGGGATAACATTTTCTGATACCATCTGCCACAAGATTGAGAGCATGAATTTTACACGTAATGTGTAACAAGTTAACAGAATGCTTTTCAAGAGACCGGCCTACAGAAACCATGTTTGCGGCACCATCACTCATAAACATCAACAGTTGGTTTGTTGAAAGTTCATACTTTTCCAATGTATTTAACACTAACTTTACAATTACTTCGGCAGTACATTGTTGTATTCGTCTGGAAGCTAATAGAATTGAAGGTGACGATTGATGCGGTTCCATTTTACGTGCCATTATATTAACGACCGAATGTTTTTTACGATCTGTCGTTTCGTCCACACACAACCACATTTTTTTTCTTTCAACTCCGATTTAATTCTATTTTCAACATATTCACGAGCAGATGGCACTATCCTTCGTAACGATGTCCGACTTGGTAATTTGTACTCCGAATAGTTATTCCAAAACAAGACAAACGCTTCCTTGTCTAGTAAATTAAACGGTATATTACACACAATAAAAGTAACACATAAATTAAATATACATTTGTCATAGTCTCGTGTGCAAGTTTTTTTTTAAGCATGCCGTCCACTGTTTACGTGCCGTAGACAGTCCCTTTTGGACCAACTCATCAACGGGACATTACATACTACACATTCAATTTTAGCGCCATCATACGTTAAGTCAGGAATTTCGGCTAAAAATTCTCTAACTTGCTCCGCCTTGGGTCGTTTGCACGACGTACGTAACATTTCTAAACAACACGTACCGCGCTAATAGAAGGTCGAAGCTACACTGATGCTTGTATGTAACCGTATAGATACGACGCAGCTGCCGGTTGGCGCGCGTGGCCAACTCTAGCAATAAGTCAAGTCAGGTGGGAAATGTCCCTATTTTACGGGTTGCCTATACTCGCTAATGTCAAGTCGTTAGACATTGGATCGTGAACTCGCATGACGTATTACAGGCTGTAATATATGGCAGTAATTGAAATTATTTCCTAGGTCAAACCCCGACAATTAGGAAATATACAAATTAAAAGAAAAAGAAAATAATATTCGTTGGAATAACATGTGGTAAAAATGTTCGTTAAAAAGAAAACAAATAATGAATTGGAAAATATTGAAAACGCAATTACCAAAAATCTAGAAAATTTCTAGTTAGGATTACAGTAATAATAAAAGATTCCTAGAGTATATCCATACATTAATGAGAATTACTTAAATAATTAGAAAATATGATGTTTGTAAGCAGAAATCACAAAAAAAGGATAAGTCCACTTATTTGGTCTATGCTCAACTGGAGCATTCGAGTAACCTTGCGCTGTCGTGGTCGAACGGCGGTAAATCGGCACTAGTCTTGTCCCCGAGTTGAATAGGACGCAATCTTATATGTGGACACGCACGCAGCACAACTCTACCCTTCAGTGGATTTCGACAAAATGTGCTTTAACGAAAACCCAACAAAAAAAAACCTAAAATGTGGAAAATAACGATCTGTAAGCATAAATCTAATGAAACATGATTACCTCGGATGGATGGAGGGTTTACGTGCCGATGATTGATTATTCATTGAATGACTGGCGTGCCGTCGTGAAAATTATAATAATAATAATCATACCCGACAATGTCGATAATGATTATACAAAAAAAACTGAATACAGAACCATTCACAGTACTTAATACTGTAATATTTTGAAAATCTTTAAATCCTACATTAAGTGGAGGCATACAGCCACAAGCAGATTTTCGATAAGCGGTCCTTCTCGGTTGACGGTCGCCACCAGAAAGACCGGGGTTGATTACCAATCAACGTACACCGTGCATTCTATTGCAATGAACTTAGCTAAATTTAGTTATAATAAAAATAACTAAAACAAAAATAAAGAGAAAGAAAAACTTGATGAAAATTGTTCAATAACTAACCTTTATAATTGAAATTACCAAAAGTAAATCAACCAAACATTAAATATGTCATTCAACAAGTTGCACGTTGTAGACCATGCACACAATTTAACAAGCGAAGAGATATGTATGTCATGCACAGACTTAAAGTCTTAATAACACTTTTATGATAGAGCGATCTTTCTATCGATTGTGTATGAAGGTGAATGTTGGTGCAAGTTGGTGGAGCAATCTAATTTTATTATTTTAAAAGGCGTCAATCGTTATGCGATGATTGCTTTAATCTCTTTTTTTATAATTCAATATTTAACAGAGGGGGAGAAATTTGAATGTGAAGGCGCAGCCTGCTTATTAAGAAACCAACCATAGGCAATTTGAGCTACGTGTAAAGCGTATTTGACTTCTAGGGTAATATGAGACTAATGCGCGCAAAAAAGGTCAGAGAGAGAGCCCTTGTCTTTTGCACGCGTAAATAAAAGCACGCAACGCGAAATCTTTGTTTTAAAGAGTTTCTTGCGTACGTTAGGTACGTAACGCTAATTTGTTAAAGAGTTTCTTGTTTCGTGCTCCATCATCTTCATCCCTCCTTCTCTTTCCTTCCCATCGTCATCATTACCATCGTCGTCGTCGGCATTACAATCAGCATCATCATCGTCAAAATTTCCGTATAACACCGAACGCGGGACCGGTACCGCAAGTGAAGGCGCTGAAAAACTGGAGGGTGAATTTATATAAGTGGGCGTCCTTTGTCGTGACAAGGTTACGCCGTCGGTCGGTGGCATGCAAAAAAGGCTTTGAAAGGGAGAACAGCGCCGCATCAGAGCGAACCTTTTCCACCTTCCCATCCCGACATATCATATTTTCTTAACGTAAATTCCCGGCGGTATTTAATGAAATTAATTTTCAAGGGAGTATATAGCGTAAACTTGCCTTCTGTTTATGCTAGTCCTGCCCTCCTTTCTCTCCACCCAAGAAACGGAGCTCCCGAAAAAAGTGGCCTGTACAGTCGTGGACAAAATAATAATAAAGCAGTAATTAGATAAAATGAATCATTTACTTGACACTAATTAAGAAATAGGAACAGATGCAGCAAATGTTTTTAATGCTCAAAAAGGTATAACACTGGGGAACAATTTGTAACACAATTTCTGTTGAGTTTGGTTTTTGAGCTGTTTTATAGTTGATTAGGCATGCCGGTTTCAAAACTGCAGTTAGTTTTCTTCTACCATGTCAAGTTTTATCTCTACACCTTATGAGAATGTGACTACTCTCCGCGAAATCGAGCATGAAAAGAACGCTTGGTTGGCATTCAAAAACATTGTTAAAGACTATCTTGGAAATACACGAGCACAAAATTACGCCAAAATTGTCCAGCAACTCTTGGAGAGCTTCAAACTGCTAGGTTGCAACATGAGCACCAAATTGTATTTTTTACATAGCCATTTTGCTGACTTTCCGGAAAATCTTGGTGCAGTCAGTGATGAGCAGGGTGAGCGATTTCACCAGGATTTGAAGGTCATGGAGGCACAGTGTCGAGGTAAATGGGATGTACATATGATGGCCGACTATTGTTGGAGCATTAAGCGAGAATGTCCACAGATTAAACATTCCAGAAAAAGCTATAAACGAAAATTTTTGCCTTAATATGTAATTACCGTTCGATAAAAAAACAACTATTTGTATGAACACAATTTAACTTGCAGTAACTATTATAGCCTTAGTATTAATAAAATTATTCTTTATAAACAGTATAGTTGGTATGTTTTTACTTTATTTTCCTTTATATGCACAATTTGTATGACTTTTGAGGGTATCCTGTAGCTTAAAAAGTTGACGTGATTGACAAAAACTGCGGTTATTTTTGGATCCAAAGGCTAAAAGTTAGTTAAAAACAACTCACAGATTTAAGACAACGAAATTGCTGTTCCCCAGTGTAATTTTTCAATAAAACAGTAAACGCATTCCATCGTTATTTAATGAAAATGATAAATATTAAAGAGCTGGTCTGCAAAACAGTAACAGTATCGCAAAACCAAAATAAATTCCTGCATTGAAATGTTGCTGATGTCTACATGCATGTGGCATGGTATGGATTCCACTAAGTTTTGGCACCTCGCCACTAGAATAGATACCCATGTATTTTGAACCACGTACCATAATTCACGGATATTGGACTGTTATACATATTTTTTTAAGTTGTATGCCAAGTAGTGTCATTGTAAGTGGAAGCTTCTTGGTGAACAATTTTTCATTGTTGTATCTGCTCGTCTTTGCGATTCTTCAATGGCCGATTTGAGGTTTGAAGTTCTGCTTTAAACTAAGCAAAACTTTTATTTAGTCCACTATTTCGGTGAAACAGCTCACTAAAACCCTTACCACAATACTTCACTCGCACTGGACGCATGTTTCAATAACCAAGGTATCATCATCAGCAGTAAAACTGAACTGCTCGGTATTGTGGTAAGTGTTTCAGTGTTCCAGTGCCACAGAGTTCGAGTACTTGATTACTACTATGTCGGATTTACCTCTTAGTCTACTAAAGTTCTTGTCATGGTGCATGCTTGACAGCAATATAACGAATTTACCCTTTCTTACATATTAGCAGAGAGTAATTTTCCCATCTTCGCTAAATCCAGAAGTTGACGACAATGGTTCGCGATCTTTATTTGCCATCATTTGTAAACGTGGTTCTAAACTGTCGGGATGACGACTTCAGGATCGTCTTTCCATGACAGTTTAAGAAAGTGTTAGTTCTATAGGGTCCAATTAACTCATTATATTTTCAAATATTCCAAAGGTATGCATGCTTTTTTTTTTAATGAAGCCGAATTGGATGGAAGATATAAGATTATATTCTATTAGGTAACAAATTAATCTAACATTTATAATCTTTTCAAATAGTTTTGCGAATATAGAAGGTACGAATATTGGTTTATAGTTGATTATATCAACTACCACCAACGAATTAGCATTTCATCTTCACCATACGGTAACATTACGTTTGTTACTATGGTGGGTTACATTATTTGCCCTACTCCAGAACAAGAAAAGCATCCCTATACCACTAGTGATGTGTCGCTACCATGTTTGATAATCTTTTTGATGTACTGTGAAAGAAATTGTTGATTTACACTTCGACCAACATTCTGTTTGTCGATCTTATTACAGAACAACTCTATCTTGGTCTCATTGAACCACATAAGATGTAGCGCCATTGAGTTGAAACCCAATCTTGCAAAACTCATTCCATTTAAATCTACCTCAAATTTCTTCGCCCTATAATAAGTTGTATAAGTTATAATTCCCACTCGGAAATAGAAAAGAATTGACGCTTTACTGCTCTAAGAGTGTATAGTTACAATATTCCAAACCGAAATAGTGGCAGCACTGAGGCAGAATGAAAAAATGGTTAAGCAAGAGGCTAGCCTTCAATCTGTTATTATCTATTCAAACAGTCAAGCGATCCCAAAGGTACTGGGCTCCATACAAGCAGAGTGGAAACTAGTGTGGGATTACATGAGCACTTTGAATAGATTGAATAGTAAATGAGGACCAACGAGGGAACCTCAAAGTAGACGAATTAGCTCGAGTAGGTTCGCAAATTTCGGATTAAAACCTGTTTCCTTCTGTAAGGTTGTTTAAGCAGCCACTGAACAATGGAAAGAAAATAAGTCGCAAAACTAGTGGAAAAATATTCAGGATCAGAGATAGGCCAAACAATTTGTAAATGGCTACAAGCCAAAATTTACAGCCGACCTACTGGGCAGAGATAGGAAGTCGGTCAAAACAATAATAGGCGCTAATAGGACATGCTTAAGAAGTATATAAGCAGCTATGGCCTGATTCTGCTACTGCATGGAATGAGCAGGAATGTGGTTCTATGAAATGGGATCGAAATATTCAAATCTCGAAGGCTACATAGAAGGATCACTCATAAGGCTGTTGAATCTGGCTAAAAGGGCAAAGTCATTGCAAGCGATCTAATAATTGGGCAGTTACAATGAGCCTGAGTATGAGAGGTCAAGAACCACCACTAGTAGAATCTATTTATCTGCTGTCTACTATCTACTATTTTTCCTCTAATTCGTTTTGTTTCTCCATTTTATAACAGTTGTAATCATCTTGTCGCAACAAATTAATAAGATTTCGTTGTCCTTCTGTGAAATGCCTTTACGGGTCATACTATGCAATAAATTCAAAATGTTAATTGTCAAAATACATTTTTCTACAATTACTGCAATAAATCTTTCAATTCAACGTAACCATAATTTGTCTGTCGCCCCACTCAACTAATAAAGTATAGCAGCTAGACGTTGCCTTTATGTCCCCATTTAAAACATACTATGCTCAAGAAATAGAGAATTAACTTAGGGAAAATCAGATGAGTATTGTTTCGCCAAAATGTTGCTATTAGGTCTATAGGTCTGCCACAATGGAGACGTCATGCAATGGTTGTCGAAGAACCGGAGTAGTTCCAATTTGGTGTCAATCAAGTGGAAGATCAACAAACAGACAGAGCAGTGGGCCGTATAAACTCAGATAATTATAGAGGTGAAGCTGAACAGCCAATGAAAGGTAATGCAAAAACTTCAGGTAGCGTGACGAAAACAGATTCCAGACGTAAATCAAATTGCAAGTACTTTTACTACCAAAGAAATTATCGATATAATTTCCCCAATTATTTCTGCACCACCTAAAGAGCAGCGAACACCTAGTCCACCATCAAGAAATTAACACAAAAAAAAATTGTTTCCCCACAGAATATTTATTCATTGCTTTCGTGCAGGAAACAAGGGAATAAATAAAGGAAATCTCAAGTTATAATTCACGTGTTCTCTTTGTGAAGCAAAAGGATTTTTTGAGTAATATCTCAAATTGCGGGAGCTAGGTCAAATTTGGATACTCGTCTATTTCAAATAAGGCAACATTTCTTTCTTGATAAAAATACGAGGGATGATCGTAAAATAAGGTTACCATATTTTTTTAAAATAAACAGCATTCTTTATTTCCTTAACATTACACATCGTTTTAAAGGTAAAAACTTAAGCTGTTTTTCGACATAATCGCCATTTCTATCCAAGCATTTTTGCAGACTGTGCTCCAACTTCTGTATCTCCAGGTCGTAAAATTCTGCCGCCAGTCCTTTCAAGAATCTTTTCAATTGTGATGTTGGAAATCTCAGGAATCCGAAGAGCGAGTTGACGAATGGTGATTCTCCAATCTTCAAGCAGTATGCTCTCGACCTTTTCAACGATTTCCTCTGAAACTGATGGTCTTCCACTCCGCTCTTCATTGCGAATTTTCGTCCGACCTCCAGTGAATTCCCTACACCATTTGCGAACGTGTTGAACAGCTATACACTCTTCTCCATAAACTTCGGTTAATTGACGATGAATGTCTATAGGTGAAACCCTTTTCGCGTTTAAAAAACGTACCATAGTGCGAATTTCACATCTGGCGGTAGCGGCGATCGGGAGTTCCGTCTCGGACGGCTGCTTAGCCAATACTGAGCGGCGTAGCGAGACGGGAGTGGTACATATATATAGTGGGAGAGCTGCTGCACACGCCAATGTTTTCGGATTTCGCCTAACACGTCTTATTGCTGCGGTAGGGCTTTGGGAACCTTATTTTACGATCATCCCTCGTATCAAACTTTATTTAAATCACCTTGTTTTGGTGAACATGGTTTTTTTAGTACATTTTTTATACCAATTATACCATTAGAAGGTTGTGCCATACTTTGATTAAAAAGAAAATCAATGTGTTTTATTTTGATTTTACAAAAAAAAAATAGCTGGAACTTAATGATTTTCGTTTACTGCTGAAGAACGCAACATGCATCGAGTGTTAGTGAAGTGTTGTGGTGGGGGTGGTAGTGATTTAATTAACACGTGACAGCAGCACCATCTACCATTACATGGAAGTGGCTATAAAGGTTCACTCTACGTAACAATTTATTGTTATTCCTGTTCTCAAGCATTACTATTATTTTGCGCGCGACTGTACGTCTACGGAATGATAACGGCGCTTTTACCAATTTTTTATTTTACGAATTTGTTTTGTTTCGTGTTTTTTTCTTCCTTCTTCGCTTTCTTTTTGTGTGTGAGCGAAAGCTCGCTCGCTTTGAGTTAAGATCGGCCTATTAATAAAACAAACAGTGGCGGATATCATACTGTTCCACCCACTTTTTGATCTTTTGTTTGCTTTTTTCTTTCTTCGTTTCCTTTGTGATTATAATTCCTCGAGTGGGAGAATGATAAGGTCAAATTACTCCTCTTTCATTTTTTAATTAATTACCGTGGAAATTAAATAAAAGGAGCGTTAATTTGTGGTATTCCGGTAACCACTTTTTTTTAAATTTTGCGTGTGTTTTTAGGCTGTAATGAAGTAAATGCGAGGTAGATAGGAGATATACAGTAATTCTAATTCATGTGTGTTCACATGAGTAAGACGCTAGTGTAATAGAGAGTTAGATTGTGTTTTCCAACAATGATTTAACGTACATGTTTTATAGGTTAGACCACTGTTACAGATCGTCGCGTCGTCTAATTACGAAATATGATAGAGAAACATTCTATATTACAATAAGCCAATATAAAAAACAGTTGATCACACTAGATACACAATTTATAGATATTACAACTAAAGCGTGAAAAACGGTTGCACCCGCAGAGACGCCTGTATATGTACGTATGTGGATGCAGAGTTCAGCAATGCGGTAGATATTGAGGAGTTCGGCCGTTCGGCTATTTATCAGATTCTCATTGTGTGTTTTCGAAAACATGGGACGTAAGCCTTGTGTACCTCTTGCATCGCATGTGAAGAAATATATTTGGCGTTTCCCTGGTTTGGAATTTACAGGTACGCACATTCGTTACAAATTTGGAGGTATAGGGTTGCTAGGTCGCACGACATTTGAATGTAGAAGTCATATTAAAAGTAAACGTCAACACCTAGTAGATAATGAACACTTTCGTCTTTTTTGGGATAAATATGTTCCATCATGGAAGCTACCAACAATTGCGGTACAATTTACAACATGTGCAAAGTACAGTAAAATACTGTATAAAAGACGAGTTGAGAAATCAAAAAGTCTAACTCACTGTGGAAGAAACTACTGACGCTCAGAAACACAGCATGATTCATATTGTGGCGCGTCCTTTAAACCACCATGTTAGTTTCTAACGGAGCCACAACAATGCTGAAAGCTGGTAGGATGTTAAAAGTATGCTTTCCGACTCTTCTTCACATAACATGCCTCGTACACGCATGTCATCTCGTAGCAGAAACAATTCGAAACAAGTATCCTTGGGTGAATGATTTAATATCATCTACCAAAAAAGTGTTTGTGAAATTTCCCAAACATATCCGCGTATTCAAGCAATTGTATCCGCAAATTCCGCTACCACCTCAGCCTGTATTGACGCGATGGGGAACATGGATCGAGGCAGTATCTTACTATTGCAAATATTATTCCCAAGTGAAAAATGTAATTTTCAAATTATATTCTTCTAATTCTCAAGCGGTGACATTTCCATAAACTATTCTGTAGTGACAAAAACTATTTCGCAATTAGAAAATACTCACTGATCTATACAAGATTCGTTAAATAACATCAACAATTTAGCAGTCGCTCTAGAAAGCTTGACGGATCTTATAGAACTAGATGTTGCGCAAAAATGTCGCGCAGTTTCAAATAAAAATCTGGATTTAGAAAAGGTTCGATCTATATTTGGAATTCAAAACTGCACGGAAGAGATACAGGAGTATTTGAATTTCGCAAATCTTACTTCATTAGATGCTGAACGATCATTTGCAAAGTATACGAGAACGTTTTCAGGCCTGACCGAATCGACAATGGAAGCATTGCTTATGTTGCAGTACTATGCTGCGTACCATTACCGCAGTGATCATTGATACGTCAATAAAAGATAACAATCTATTATTTTTTTATTAATACTGTGTCTACTCTTACGCGGTACGCCCTGGACGGTTCCACTAGTTTCTTGAACATTATAAACAGTACACGCA
Organism: Dynastes maya; assembly: GCA_029619315.2. Lineage (NCBI taxonomy): Eukaryota > Metazoa > Arthropoda > Insecta > Coleoptera > Scarabaeidae > Dynastes > Dynastes maya. Next base: position 51,149,329 of record JAROYE020000004.1, on the reverse strand, counting down.
CATCGATCAACCGATAATAACCAAACGTCCACTCGATTCCTTGTATGTATATAGTAAACACAGCTCCTTTCACGGCGCCTCTGTGTGTTTTTCGGGCTTTTTATGTTATTTTTAGGACAAGCTCTAGCACGAACAATGTAACATTGCTGGGTCAACTTTAATATTCCGCGAATCTGGCAACAATTACTACCTTATTTACCGTAGCAGTATAACAAATTGTTCAATGATTCAAATGTTATTATTTTCTGCAAAGCTGTAGATTTTATCCCATCTGCCCTACCTTACTTACAAGGAAGAACAACGGATTACAGCATAATTCTACTCTAAAGATGTAGTATTATTCAGTTACAATCTTCAACTCATAATCAATTGTAATTGCCAAGGTTCTTCAACCTATTTAAATACGCATGGTATAAAAGTGGATACATCGCCGAACGGCTACCACATTTTAAAGATCCTGTAAGATTCTGCTTCCCGAAGGATGCACAACAATGAGGTATTTGCGGCAAGCCTGCGTTTATTTGTTGTGCATTATAAGCAATTCCTTCGTTTTCAACATTCCTGCACGGATTACCTATCATTCTTACTATGTATACGCATCGTAACGTACTTCTTAACTTACTTTTTAAACAGTTGTCAGTTACATACATATATTTATCTCTATAATTGCAACTAACGCTGCGAAGGGTTGATGAAAAACTGTTGCAATAAGTCAATAATTTCATTCCCTGAGATAGCCCGTGCCGATCCTAACCTGGCGTGAAGCTCTCTGTGCCCGGCACTACTCATTATTAGTAAACTCTAGTATAACAGATGAAATACATTTGGAAAAAAATTAATAGCATTTATTTATAGAAAATCAAACAAAAAGAAATAAACTGTGTATAACAAATAAAATACAAATCAAATTTGTACTATAACATGCCAGTATCAGACACACGTGCATAAAATCGCAGTGTCTACATTTTTCTCCGGAAATAAAGAAGCCAATTCCTATGAACTGCGAGATGTCAACGTTCAGTGGGAAAGCGCGAAGAAATGCTGACGGAACACTGGAGCAAAATGCTAACCGTACGCGCGTCAATCACCTCACGAACGCGGACAAATTATTAGGAGCAACGCCGACGTGCGGGAGCAGACAACCATCTTGATAAATGTTCGCGATATGTCACGCCCGATGGCGCGTATTAGATTTTCGGGTTATACGTTTCACTTTTCCGGTCGTAGCAGGTACGCTTAAAAAAGGCGAAGAGATTTCCTTTTAGACATTTAGGCCAGAAATAGACGACCGCGAGAAACGCAGCGCGTGAGACCCAGCGTTTTTTTAACGTGTTGGGATTGTTTGAAAAGCTTACTAGCTCCAATACCTTAGGATCAGTGAGATCCATTCGATTCCAAAAAAAGGCGGTCATCTATTCCTGGCCTTAGGAAAGGATGTCATTGAAGCATCTGCTTAGTAGTATTGTTGATCCAAAGCTGATAGATGAATGCGAGCAAAGAGAATGTCTGGTATAGATGAATGCATCAGTGAGGGTACGTATAAAGGAAGGTTTCTATATAGGTGGCCTTAGCTATTTTGCTGAAAGTGATACACTTTTGGACACTATCCACTGCATATTTATTATGATTTGTCCTGGAAGTTTTTCTCGATTAAAAATTAGCTGATTTTCCGCAATTACATGAGCAAAAAATCTACATGGCCCGATATAAAGTCCTTTCGTAGTGATAGGCCGCTTCTGCTTAATATAAAAGTTATACCTGTCATGACTGCGCCAAATACATAAAAAGCAGCAGCATTTGATGTAACCTGATTGCATGCCCAAAATAGATGCAGTAACTAAAGGCGGGAATATATGCATTTTGCATATTTGTGCATGTTTGCATGACATATGCATTTTGTACGTTATTTACATATTTTATTTATAAGAGAAAATGCGATTGTTGATAATTAAGGAGATATGTGTATTGTAAAAACCTCCTTAACCTTAAATATCGCACTGTTTAATATCAGTTTCAGTTTGCCACGGCTAAATAATTGAAGGTAACTGTCAAATGTACAGTCAACAGTAATAAACACAGTTGTAGTACAATTATTCATAATTGCACGTATTTCTTAGTTTAACGAAAATGTGTCGCTTAGGATTTTCAAATGAAGATTATTTAAATTAAATTATAATTTACTACGAATGATATAGCATTATCGATAGAACGTGCCGAATTTTCATGGCGAGATATCCTGAGATATCCAAAACCTACTCGAAGCATTAAAAAATTGTGAAAATTTTGGTTCGTTTAAGAATATACCAAAAAGAACCAAACCTCTAGTAGATGACGAGCATTCGGAAGCTTTAATGACTACAGCACATTGTTATTGTTTACCTATTTCAATCTAAAAGTGGTTATCCATTACGTTCCATTTAATTTTTAATTTAATTCCTGTCCCAGTGCATTAATAATTAACAGGCTCCTTATATTCTAACTACTATGCTCATACCTTACACATATTCTTTTTATCTGGAGAATGTGAACAAATGACCATTTTAGAGAAGTAACCAGCTTCCATTCATATCGGAAGGAGGCGCCTTGTTAGTGACTGATCAATACTTGCATCGGCTTATTGTCTCGTTTTCTTTCTTCTTTTTTGCTTCTACGTGAATGCGATAATCCATCTTCGTTAAGGTATATTAACTTACTGCGAACATGTGGAGTACTTAGATCCAAGTTTGCGATGAAGTTAAATATGATGGATCATGCCCAGATGGTGTCGTTTTAAAATCATCAATTCTTCGTTTATATCCTTTCATTTATTATCCTTCATTTTAGACTTCGAGTTAAACGAAGTCTTTGTTTCTGTGACACATACATTGTGTAGTAGAATAATGTAAAGGGTACGTAATTTTTTATAATTGTGAAGTCATTATTTTCTAATTGATATTTGTGATAGGTGTGGTCAGTATTATGGTATATAAGGATAAATAAATTTCGGATTGGCTTGACAAATGCAATGTAAATCTTTGTGAGAAAATAAGTGACATAATAACATTAGAATAAAGTAGGTTTAAGATTTAAATTGGCACACATGAGATGTAAGATACATGTGTCAGAAAATAAAAAAAATCTGATTTAAGAAAATCAAAGTTTTTGAAGAATAGGTTGTTCAGGGAATTATTTAGTGCTGTTTCACTTTGTTGGTTCCAAAGGTTCTTTGTTCTCCAAGAATCAAACAACGTCGTCTCCTAATTGTTTTAATCTTTGCCAGAGTTCTGGAGTACATTTAAGCGTATTTACCCAATAACTTAAACACGGACAACGTTGCAAACAGCTGTTATTTTATTCCATTATTAGTGGAAAGATGCTTACATGTATATACATTATAGTGGGGCATAGAGGTTCCCAGTTCTGTTAGTATTCTTATTAGTTGATTGTGTCGTAGGCTCTTTTAAAATCGACAAACAGTATGTGTAGAGGGATCTCGTGTTCATAGCAACCTAACGCCACTTGTTTAAGCATGAAGATTTGTTCTGTTGTCCCTCTTCCTCTCCTAAATCCTCTCTGGTATTCCCACAGTTCCTTCTCAGCGCATGTTTCTAATCTCCTTTTTATTAGTGATGCTAAAATTTTGTGACGTCTAGTAGGACATTCCCGCGATAGTTTCTACAGTCCCCTCTATCTCTTTTTTTATGCAGCGGCACTATCAGTGCTTCCTTCCAGCTATTTGGCATGGTCTCCGTCTACCAGGCTTGTCGTATTAATCCATGTATTTCTTTTTTCAGCTTTTCGCCCCCATACTTTATATTTTCTTTGGTGATTCCGTTTAAACTTGGGCTCTTGTCATTTTTTATTAGTTGTATTACTCCCTCCATCTCGTCTCATTCACTGTTGGTTTTTCATTGTCGGCTATTTCTTGGATTTGGACTTGTTCCTCATTTGCTTCCTCATTCAGAATTTGTTGAAAGTATCGCTTCCATCTTTCCAGCTGTTCCTTATCGCCTCCTATCAGGTTTCCTTTCTCGTCTTTTATGTATGGAGCTATGTCACGAGTCTTTGGCCCTATCTGTTTTAGATCTTTGTAAAAATTTCTTATTTCTTTACGTTAATACTCTTCTTCTATATTTTTTACTTGGTCTTCCACCCATTTCCTTTTTTTGAGCGGCATAGTTGTTCCTCATTCCTACTCTGTAGCATTTCCATCCGTAGTCTTTTCTTTTGTTCAATCTCTTTTTCGCACTCTTCGTCTAGCCACTTTTTCTTTTCTTTTGGTATCTTCTTCTTTATATTCTTTCTTGTAGCTTCTGCTATTGTCAAATTTGTACGTAAATTCTCGAAAATAAACGACTCTCAAATCGATATTTTTATTTCAATTTGAATAAAGATATATCGAACATCTACAAAATGCGAAATCAGTAGAGATATATGACAATGACAAATTTAATGGCAGAAAGATTATAATGAAGTGAGAGAACAGCTAGCAGCTTAATTTTGCCTGTTTTCTAAATATTTTATTAATTTATGTGCTTCATAAAGGGTAGATAATTTTACATATTTTACGTGTGTGAAGTTTGCTTTACTACGTATTAAGTTTTCTAGAAAATTCGGAAGAAGAACTAAAAAGAACTTAACTCTAGCAAGCTTTTCTATTTCTTTTTCCTTTTAATAATTATCTTCATTCTCTACCTGAACACGTTCACCAATCCTTAAGATTCACATGCTGCACAGCACGTTAAATTTTATTGCGCTTTACACGGGACAATCCCCTAAAAGAAAAAGCAAATTGTTTAACTTGTGTCGAAAGCTCTTGCCGTCCGTGAAATTATCGATATTTCAAACTTCCGAATACCGTTTAAACTAATTTTATGACACGAATTTCGGAAGTTTTGTCTTGCCAAGTTTTACGCGCTTACGTGTTCAAAATACGATCAGTATTCTATTCGTACGCTTTTGTAAAACTAAAAAAAGCGAACGTTACCTATAAAGTTAATTTCAATGCCCAATCTAAAAGTTGATAAAATGGCTCGAATTTATTGCACCTGGTCGCTGCGATTGGCCAAAATAATAGCGAGAAATGAATTAAACGCCGCATTCATCATCATACGTGGCCGCTGAAATGGTTAATCGATATTTGTGTTTCGAGATTGTACAGAATGGACGGTATTTTGCAAATTCCGTGGGGCTTAAAATAAAATTTGTGTTTGCTAATTTATCAACAGGATAATGATATACACTCAGAGACAAAAATATTGCATATGGAGTGTTCTATGTATTTTGCAATTTATTACAGAAAAAAAAAGCTTATAAGTGAATAAGAGATAACGATAAAACGTTATAAATTAGCGTAATGTGTTTTGGACTCCAAAACAATGATTGGATCTTCAATGTTGTCCGAATGACATTTCCAGAGCTTTAGTGTACAAGTGTGTAGTTTCGGTCAGCGAGATTTAAGTGTTCAAATGTTTGTTTAGTCAATGAAGGGTACAGACAAGAAGATATTGCACGGAGATTAAATATCCATCAATTGATTGTCTCTCGTATAGTAAGACAACACAGTGAGACTGGAGAACACAAAAGGCGGCATGGTCAAGGTCGTAAAAGATGTACAGCGCCAAGAAATGACCAATATTTGAGACTTAAATCTTTACGAAATCGCGCACCTACAGCACCGCAGCTTCGAACTGAATTATTGAATACAAGACAAGTCAATGTATCTGTCAAAACAGTAATAGGGAGACGCAAGGAGGTCGGCTTAAATCCAAAACGTGCTGCCAGACTTCCTGGGCTTCTCCCACGTCATAAAATTCGATGTCTAGAATTTGCAAGAGCTCATGCCAACTGGAATGGACACCAATGGAACATTTCTTTTTACAGACGTTTCGTAGAATGTAATCTTGCATAAAATCTTAGCTTTGGTGGCGGTTCCATTATGTTATGGGGCGGCATAAGTTGGGGGAGTCGCACCGGACGCATTGAGGTAAATTTCAGGATAAATGCTGATTGGTACAACCACAACACATGATATTCATCGAGCTGGAAACCGATTTCCGTAAAGCTAGCTCGCGTACAACTAATCGAACGACTGACCACTGAATCTACTACACTGAATTCGAACACGAACATACGTTGCATAGGTCCCTACTCGTCTATGAGAATTCAATTTTGTCTTTTTTTCTGTGATATGCTTAAAGATAGTTCCTTGATGTATTTAACTTTTAGATTCCGTATGACTACAGCCATTACCTGGAGGCTGATTGCGGGTTATTTCTGGAACACGCTTTATTCATCGACAAAACCTATTGCTTCACGCATGCAGATAGAGTTTAGGCTTGCTTCTCAGTTGAACCTTTAAAGAATTGTAGCAACTTCAAACAGTAACTTTCACATGAATACTCTACGTACTGCAGATTTCTAGCTATTATATGTAAATTTTTTGTTACAAATTTTGAGATATTATGCTTGCCTTAGGTAATTTCCATTTGTCAGAGTTTCCATTGTGAATTTCCACATATTGCAAACGCGAACCTTTGTCTGGTAATATTGTTTGATGAAAGTACTAGAGACTTCATGCTTCAGGGAATATCTTAACGTCGGCCGTGGTACTCGAAATAGACAGACAAAGCCCTCTCTAGCCGAATATGGAGAAGGTACTTATCTACTTTAAAGTTGTTAATATTGAGGAGGTGCTCGATTAGTTTACACAATATACCGACTAGCACATACCCTCTCTCTCATCTCACCTCTTGCTTATACTTACGTTGGCGTTTCCATTGATCCTTAAACAAAAAAAACGCGAACAAGGAACGTTTCTTGGAGTGAAATAAGAATTCAACTTTTTAATACGTGAGCAACGCGAGCATCAATATGTTCTAATCAAGGGCGTTTAAGAGCTATTATGCCTTCCTGTAAATCCCATTTCTTTGTGAAAATCTGTAATTTCCTTCAAATTTCCGGCGTATTTAAATACTTTAAAAAATACTAGTCCGAGTAAGGAATCGAACCTGACACCTCCTGCCAGACGGGGGTGCTAACCGCTACACCACGGGGACCTTGCGAGGAACGTTCACTTTTTAATACCTAGTTGTTATTTTATCTGCAAATATATCAAAATATTTTAACAGACAATTCTTGTATGCCAAGTACGCTCACTTTTACAATGTTTTCTACATTCAAACCTATCGCGACTTAGCAATCCGCTATTGAATATTGTGCAATACATATGCGGACTCCTATATTATAATCCAGGGAAACGCCTGAGATATTTATTCACATTCGAAGGGAACGTTACACGCTTTGGGCGTCCCATCTCCACGCACTTATTTGGCGTGCAGCGTGCAACGTACTGTCGCTTTGAACTCTCTCGCGGTACTGTCGAGATCGACTACGAGTTGAGAATTACTCCTACCCACGTCGCTACCGCTACGCTACTGCCACCTTTTTAACAAACTCTACTTATTACGTGTATTAGGCAAAGTAATTCTGTTATTTTCAGGAATTCGGCAATTTCGCTTATTCAGCGTAATACAAGAAGGTAATACTTAATTCGAAGGTCAAAATACTTAGCAAACAAAAAGTACGTAAGCGTTTCACCTCTAAAAGTTAACAAAAGAAGAAGCAAGAAACCATTTGATAAATATAATATATTGAGAGCTACGCAATAAAATCATTGCAACAGAAATCAGAGCAGCACATAACCTAACAAATTCCGCCAAACAAGCCATTACTTATACAATTTTCATTCTTTTTTTACTTTTCCCACTTCCTTTCATTACCTTTTTTTTGCGGAGAACATTTTAATTACAATAAAATACAAAAACATTCAACTGCGTACATTCCTCCTCTTTTATTTGGTCCATTAGGATTCAACCTGCGCCCGAACAATGTACGCTTTTAAACTGGCACAAGTGAGTGAAAACATCGTCGTCGGCGAAAATTTTCCAATCTATTTCAGCTGTCTAAGCCAAGGAAAGGAGATAGAAAGAGCGAGTTAGGACAGGAGAATGGAGAGATCCACGTTCGGCGGAAGCATGCAGCGGGCTCTGGCGCGCTTTTGTTGCGGGGAGGAGGGTAAATCTAATGGAGGAAACCTGGGTGAACGCTAGACCCGTCGTATTTCTAGCTATTCGCGCGCAAACTTGGGACTGTCGGCTTGGCTCTGTGTGTTGTATATACTCGAATTGTATTGGTCGCGGTCTATTCCTATCGACCGGCTTCCACTTGATAGTCGTTGTACAGACGTACACTATTTGCCATATATATAGGAACGATTTTTACAAGATCAATTGAGGGGCAGAAGTAATGAAGCGGTTAGATAAACGCTTACGGAAAGGAAGTGAGTTAGTATTAAGAAAATTGCTTCAGATTTGTTATGATGCCAAATTTGTTCCTTAATGTTTGTTTACGTTTGTTGTATCGGACCATACAACATTCTTCAATTGATCTATGCTCTAATGAACAACAATTTTCGCAAACTTCAACCTTCTCAAGCTAATAGACTTATATTATTGGTAGCAAGCTTGTTATTAAGTTGGAGCGTCCTCTGAGATTTCCTGTGTAGGTATACGGAACGGGAATTACGAACCATGGTTGCTGATTCCTTTGGCATGCCACATAGAAGTATCTCATTTAATATAGTTTTGGCATTTAACTCACATAATACTTCCATACTGGAATTATTACAATGCTCCTGCATATTTAGGCTTTATTTACTTCTACGAAAGCATTGTTTGTCCTAGATGCCCTCTGCCAGCGAACGGTGACTCTGGTAGCTCTTAAAAGCCTTACTTACGCATTACCACTATTGGCTACACTCATGAGTAGAGCCCGGTAACAGGGAGCCGTGCCATAGCCGTACCTGCCTAGTATACAAAAACAATAGTAAGAAACATGGCAATATGCTGACGGATCTCAGATCTTCAAATTGTGTCGGCGAAGTCTTTTTAGGCAAAGGCACGACCTTGGAAAGCTTCCAGTTATCTAGGAAAGATGACTCCCGCAAGCACGCATTTATCAAATGGGTAAGAGGCGCCAAGATCACAGGGCAACACAAACCGCTCAAACAATTCGTAGAATAAATTGTAATTCCCTTTAGGTGGTCGGTAAATACACCCAACTAATATATTCAATTTTGCTGCTGATACAGATAACCATAAATGCTCAACGGATTCCGTTACCTCTGAAAACACTGCATTTGCCCTTATATCGCTTTTAATGTAAATACCAGCGCCATCGCCCCTGCCTCTTCTCGGAATGTGAAAGAATTTGTAACCATCAATGTCAACCAGCTGTAACATGCAGTCCTGCAACCATGTTTTGGTTACACATAATATACCGTATTCATTGTACAGTAACAGATCGCGAAAAGCAGAAAAATCAGCCAAGAGCGACCGAACATTCAAATCACCAACTCTCATTGTAGTGGTGACAAAAAATAAATAAGTAAGAGAACGACAACATTATTGTGAATTATTGAAACAGCAATGAAAAATGAACCAAAATGGCTGCGTTACGCATCACAGCAGAGAGAACAACAACTCACTCCGAAGTATACGCACAAAAGTCCCTTTCCCACAAGCGGTGGAGACGCCGGGTATCCGGTATAACATGTGAAACTTGGTGAAAAAAGAAGAATGTAACAACACGAAGTACGATAAAAGGAAAAATGATAGAAGAGTGGACGATCTGGTTGAAAGCAAGGAATGCATACAATCCCTACCACCGAAATAGTTCTCAGGAGCAAATGAAGAGATGTATGAGGGGTATTTTTTAAATAAGGTCCGTTTTTTAATAAGAAGAAATATACATGCTATAAATATCATTAAAATATATTTTTTCCGTATTTTACATACATTTATCTACTTTTCTACATGATTTACATTTTTGTTCAAACATTTGTCATACCGCTCAACAAGCCTTTTAATTCCGACGGCAAAGAAATCCTCCGCCTGTGAAGAAGCCCAATCCATGACTGTAGTTTTCACATCTTCGTCGTCGTTGAACCGTTGATCACCAAGAAACTCCTTTAAGTACCGAAACAAGTGAAAATCACTGGGTGCAAGGTCTGGACTGTAAGGTGGATGATCCAGTTGTTCCCATTCAAAAGATCTGATTACACCGTGTATGTGCAGAAACATGTGGCCTTGTATTGTCATGGAGCAACATCACACCGGAAGACAGTAGGCCACGCCGCTTGTTTTGTATGTCACGCCGGCATTTTTTCAAGCTCACATAATACGCATCAGAATTGATGGTTGTGCTTCTCGGCATAAAATCCACTTACAAAATCCCTTTCCTATCCCAAAAGAACAGTTGCCATGATCTTTCGTGCTGAAATTGTATTATTTAATTGCCACACCTCGTAGTGTTACGTTCTCCTGGTTTGAAGAACTAGTAGTCTGCTTCGGCGTATCTTTCTTGCTAAGAGGGTGGACCATTTGCCTTCGCTTTGATGTATAAAATATTTGCTTATTTGCTCGAAAGCTCAGTACCTCTCGAAATGAAATAGAATACTCAAATAGAGTATGTATAAAAGTAAATTTATTAAAATAGTGCCCCTTATAATAACAAAAAAATTAAAGAAAATGTGCCTTAAATTCGCGTGCGAGGCATTTTGCTACCTTAAATGTATCTTCAATATCGCAACGTTTGTCTGTATATTCAATTCGCTTCATTTATACGTATGCATTATGCATTATTAGGGCCACCACCAATCTCTACAGAAGCCTGAACGTTTGGTCGCGGAGGTAGTAGCAGAATATAGCCAAAGATGGGCACCCAGACGTTTTCGCTATTTGGTGTATTTGCTGTATCATCTCTAGTACGCATTGCTCCTCGCTACTGCCTCCTGTAGAATCGGAAAAGTTGAAAACCAAAGATCGTGCGATGAATAAATGCTATGTTACGCACAGACGAGGAACGACGAATGCCAGTCACGGTATTTCGTGACGCTCGTTCTCCTAGGAGGTTTCGGTACTCCGATAAAGACATGCATACGTGGGTTATGCTTTCTTTTTCAGCGGTGATTGTCTGTTTAATACTCGCCGTGGTGATTCCCCGTCTAAAGTCCGTCTTATCCCTTGATTTCTAATATAGGAGCTTGTCGAAGTTGCGATTATTTGATTTAATAGCATTTCACCTCGATTTTTACTTTGCATGCGAATGGTTTGATATACATTTGTGTATATTCCATAAATTTAAATATGTTTTTGTGATAAATACGTACACATATAATATTTAAATGAATAGATACAATATATAAATATGAGTTTAAAAGAAGTGAAATAAATGAAATATTCAATTTACAAAACAATAGAATGATGAAATTTACAAAATAAAATAATGAATTTATTGATATTAAAATAAAACTAAAATATTAAGAAGCCTTAACACCTAGTGTATTAGGCATGTATCTTTTAAAAATATGATCAAAATATTTGCTGCAATGGATTAAATATGATAATTTTAATTTTTTTATCACATTTTCTCGTTGTCGTAGATATGACGTGTAGTGTACTAACGTATCTGCTGCATTTCCCCAGCACAGTCTCGTCGGTCTCCCGCTTTTCTTTACACTGCAATTCCAGCTCCGGGATCTTTTTGACGCGCTCTCTCCTCTACCTCATATCCTACCGACGGCGCGGTACGGAATTTGCTCCTCTTCCTTTGCGCTTATTCAATATTCACGTTGCGTTATACTCTCCTATTTGCATAGCGTTGTTTTGATTGAGGTCTGCGTGCGCGTAGCCGACGTAATTTTTGAGCAAGATTAATCTGTATCGAATGTCGATTTAAATGCGGAAGATGTCGCTCTATTACGTGTTGTTCGAACCGACTAGATAGTTACATTATTTAAATTAGCCCGTCGGCTGAACGTCTGCAGCGGAAATTGCTACGATTTCTTTTCTGTTTCTTTTGGATTAATTTTAATGGAGAAAATTTTCAAATGGGTGGATGTATGATTGTCGTCGGGATCAGTGGTTTTTTTAGCTTAAATTGCCACTATGATGGCTTCAGTAGAATTTTCATATATATACATATATATATACAACAACTCCCGCCCCCGTATATTTTTGCAAATTTTAGAATTTCTGTATACTACAAAAATATATTCTAGGCATCTTTTATATTTTTGTAGTATACAGAAATTCTAAAATTTGCAAAAATATATGGGGGCGGGAGTTGTTTCCCTAAATAAATATTCGTTATAGGGAAGATATTTTTATTTCATCTTAACTTTTTTTTTGATATTTCTCATAGTTTCTGAGCTATTGAGTCAAACAGCAAAGGGTAGTGTTGAGCTTGGGATGCTTTACACCCCGTCAGTGGGCGACTGAGCAGCTAAGACAATTACCGTTGTTCTTACACTAGATCGGTCTACAAACCTACAAAGTTTCATTTAAATCAATAAGATGCACTTATCTGTTTTGCCCTGACAGCCAAAATTAACACACACTTATCTGTGAGGTAACAAATAAAATTTCAGAAACAACTAATCATGTAGGTTTTTTTTAATGGAGCCTATTGATGTATCAACTAAATAATTAATATGTAGTATGTCGCCAATTGATGTCAACATATCTGCCATTGAATTGTGGCCACCTATATACACAACTGGAGGACGGTTAATGCTGATTGGTATACAACCGTTTGTTTACCAGAAATGATTACCGTGCTCTGAAAAACCAACTCATAATGCGAGCTCACAAGACGTTTGAGTTTTTAGAGCAGCAAAACATCGAGTTATTAGATCATTCTCCGTATATCCTCGACTTATGTTCCAAGGATTTTTTTTTACGTTCCCTGGAATCAGAATGGACTGCGTGGTTAACGCTTCCAGTCGCCGGAAGAAGCAGTCGATGCCTTAAAAACGACGACTTTGACTGTTTCAACAGATGACTGGCATAACTGCTTTAACAGTTGGTTTAAAAGAAAGGGAAATTGTATCAATCTTTGTGGAGAATACTTTGGGAACCAATAAAGCACTTTAAGTTTATCGTTTACTGTTATGGCTATATGCAAAACTAAAAAGAAAAGCCTCTTACAACTAAGTAAGCAATACATAGAAGTACTATTTTACTACATTAATAGCGTTTCACAACAAAATATTGAAACGGTAAAAGCAAACGCAAAAATGTCAATCAGCTAATAAAAAAATATGGCTGTCCATAACAAATTTAATTTTTACTTTGTGATTGTGTATGGAAAATAGCCAATTGCGTGCCAAAATTTTTGCCCTCGATTTTAAAAACACTCCACCTAACTAAAAACCAGAGTAGTACATTTCAGGAATGTATGTTAACTTCCAAAAATTAATTAAACAATGTTGAAGTATTAATGCAATTTATTTTTAGAACTGATATGTTTTATAAAATCTAGTCGTTAAAAAACTAAATTCTTCCTGCCGTCTAAAAAAAATAAATTTTGTTGGTAAAATTTTATAAAATTTAAAAATTCAGTACTGGAAAGTTAATCAAAAATGGTAACGCATATATTTGTTTCAGTTAAAGTTTCATGTACATGTAATTTATAATATTTTCAATCAAAGTTCGAAGCATCATAGTTTTGAACTCCATATGTACTCGTTGTAAAATAACACGAACAATAGTTTATAAATTGCTGCAATATTGTACATTCCGAAAATTACAACTCAATAAATTCGTGCACATACCGATAAATAGACGCTATTTTCGGGATCGAAACGAAAGCATAGGTACGTGAGCATTTATGTACATATGTATATGTATATGTTTCATTGAGCTCTCTCTCTCTCGTCATAAAGTTCGAAACTATGAAGTATTAAATGGTTTGTATTCGTCGAACTATGATTACTTAGTCAGTTTCGAACCGTACCAAATTTATACTCGCTTATTTGCTTTACGATACCTGTCTAAATTACCTGCTTTCGTTAAGTTTGCTTTGCAATCAAAGTTCGAAGTCAAATAAAAACTTGAATGCGCGACTGTATATCTCGCGTTGTTGATGTATGCGGTCGCCCTTTAACAGGAGATCGGGAAGAGTTTTATTAGCGGAGGTTATATACGTTCGCGGAAATATTGATATCGGCGGCGTTGCAGTAGCGAAAATATTGATTTAACTTTAAGTGACTTCTTTTTTCTTATTGGGACGTGGAAATATTTTAGGGGGAAATATACATTTTAATATAGCATATTCAATAAACTTGTTATTTAAGATATGAATGTTTTTATGGTTCTTGTTAAAAGATATATGGGAAGTATTTTAAATATGATATTATAATGTAATAATAAGATTATGTTATTATTTTACTAAATGTAAATACTAAAATATGATATCAGAGAAATTTTATAAATACAGTACTTCGACATATAGATACATCTATCATTTCTATGGGTTACTATGATTAACTGGTAAGTTTAAGTTGCTTGTTGTGATTAGTTAGTATTGCCTTTGAGAAAAGTAAAAAAAGGTTAAAAAAGAAGGGGTACCGGCTTCTTAATAAAAGCGACCTCACTTGGAGTTATTTCTTATAAACACATTTGAATTTCCATTCTTCTTCTTCTTCCTCTTCTTCTTCTTCCTCTTTCACTTTTTCTCCTTCCTCTTCTTCTTTTTCCTCTTCCTCTTTCTGTTCTTCTTTTTCCTCCTCTTTCCCTTCTTCTTCCTCTTTTTCTTCTTCTTTTTCCTCTTCTTCTTTTTCCTCCTATTCCTCTTCTTCTTCTTTTTCCTTTTCGTCTTCTTCTTCCTCTTTCACTTTTTCTTCTCCTTCTGCTTCTTCTTCCTCTTTCTCTTCTTCTTTTTTCCTCTTCCTCTTTTTCTTCTTCTCTTTCTTCCTCTCCTTCTTCTTCTTCTTCTTCTCAAATCCTATTGCCCATTATGAGCGTCGGATATGTTGACTGCACTGCCAATCACTGGTCCATTCCCTCCATGCTTTCCGGTTCTTGGTCAGCTCTTTCATTACCAAGTCCTTCGTCCTATTTCTTCTATTCTTCCATTCCATCCCAAGACCTCCTTTCTTTCTCTTATCTGCACTTCTTGCTTCAAGCACCTTCTTAACTATTCTCCTTACTATATGACCACACCAGTTTAATTTTTTTTTTCAATCTTGGTGGTTACTGCTTCTTGATTTACTGTTCGTCTTCTCTTCAATTGTATACTCTGTTCCCATAATAATATGTTCTTTATTTCTACTGAAATGTATCCTTATAAGAAAAAAGCACACAAGTAGAAACCGGCGTCAAACAGAAATGTAGTTAAGTGAGATATGTACATCACATTTTATAATAAATTTAATAATTAATATATTCTTTCAGCGAATATGGTTCAACATCACATATATATGAATGTGTCATCCATTTAAATTTTATAAAATTTGTCTCAGATTTTATATTGTCTGGCAATTTGTTAAAGAACATTATGCTATTGTATTGTACATCTTTTGTAAATTGTCAATCTGTGTTTTAAATATTGTAATTAGCTTTAAACCTAGTACCGTATTCATACATTTTTTCATTCTCTTTGAAATTTATTTTATTTTTAAAATTAAAGATAACACATTCATACACATAAATTCCGAATAGTGTCAATAAACCGTTCGGTTTGAATAGCGATTGAAGAGAGACATCGTAATCCAGACCCAGCAGTATAAATTTGTCTTTCCTTCATGTATCTTTTGTAATTACCAAGATTCACTTACATATGTCAATGTTAGTTGCTATGGTGAAGCGATTGTATTATATACTTTTCATTCGATGCTTTTATATATTTTTTTTTCACAAAAATTGTTTCATTTAGGATATTATATATATTATTTGTTTTTCTTATTCTATTGTTTGTCTATGTCTAACTTCTTCTGTTATTATGCTCCCAAAATATTCGTACATATGTTGATACTTTTTCTAGTTGTTGTCCTTTAATGTGGATAACGGAATTACTGTTCTTGTCATCATCATTGTGTATAATCATGGTTTTGCACTTATCAACATTCATTTCTAGTTTTAACTTTTCTATTTCTTCTGTCCAGTTTTCCACTAGTTTCTTCATCGTTTTGTGATTATCTGCTACCATATGCTATTATGTCAGCCGCATAGAGTAAATTGTCTATTTTAACTAGTTTCATTCCATTGCATCCAATTATTATATTTGTGGTTGTTCTGATCTTGTTCTTGTATTCTTTATTAATCTGTCCATTAGTGTTTAGCAGATAACTTGTTTTAATCCCTTATTGATTTCGAAACTACGTGGCATTTCCTCATTCATTTGTACCACTCCAATTACTCGTTTCTTATTACTTTAATGAATTTCTGCGTTAAGTTCGTCTAGGCACTTCCATATTAGCCGTATCAAAAGTTGTTTTTAAGTCCAAAAACATCAAGTGAAGTTCTTTGCCTGTATCTATCTTTCTCTCGATTATATTCCTAAAAATGTATGTTATCACTCGTTTGTTTGCTTGCTCTATATTTAGGTTGCTCATCTTCTAATTTATTTTCTACTTTCCCTCGTAATCTCTTCTCTATAATCTTTGTGTATATGTAATTTGAAGCTGGTAGTAGACAGGCATATCGCTCTATAATTAACACATTCCAATTGCCCCCCTTTTTTATGTATCGGCAAAATGATGTTATTCTCCCAATCTTGTGGGATGGTCCTGATTTCCCATATCATTCTAAAGATTTTCAGTACATTTCTTTCCATTTGTTCTCAGGAATTTGATCATTTCTGCATCTATTTTGCCGATACCACAAGCTTTATATGCTTTTGTGATTTCTTCTATTATTTCGTTTATTTCATATTCCATTTGTTGTTGTGCTCTTTCTTTTACGTCCAGAACATTTTGTTCTTTGTCTTCAAATTTAATCTCATAATGTACTGATCACACCCCTAATGCATCTTCTGTCCTTGTTTTCAATTCATTATTTCTGCACTTAATAGCTCTTTGTGATTTGCTTTTATTTCCTCTTAGTTTTTTCACTTGGTTCCAGAATTATCTGTTATTTGTTTCATACTTCTCATTCAGGTGTGTTCCGAATTCTCTCTCTTTTTTTGCTTTTTTCACCACTTTCTTCGCTATGTTTCTTTTCATTATGTATTCTGTTCCATTTTCTTCTCTCTTTGTACTCTTTTTCCAACTTTCTTTCTTCTCTTTAATTGACTATTTAACTTCGTCATTCTACAAGCGTTTTCCTTTCAGGTTATCGTTGTATCTTCTTATTCCGCATATGTTGACTGCTTTATTGTAAGTTATTCCTTTAAGCATTGCTCATTTTTTCTCCAAATTTAATTCGTCCTCCTGTTCTAGTATTTGAAGTTCTATGTTAGTTTCTATTGCATACCTCCTCCTTATTTCATCTTGTTTCAGTGTATGGATTGGTATTTTCGTGTAAGTTATTGTCTTTTCATTCTTCACTTCCACGTCTTTGATTGTTGTTGTAATTAGCCTATGTTATGTTCCCAATTCTGCTTCTACTTCTGTCTTATCTTCTTCTGTTTTTTGTTGGATGTATTGCGTGTATGTTATATAGTCTATAAATTCCAACATTTTTTATCCATTTCTGTTCATTACTTTTCCTCCTTGTCTCTCATACTTTCCAATGCATCCAAATTCTCCGCTTTGATCGTTACCTATGTCTGCATTCCAGTCTCCCATTATAGTAATTCTGCCGTTCTCTTCTCTAGTTCTGTCTAGGACTGGCTACAAGTTGAAGTAGAATTCAATCATTTCTTTCTCGTTCGTTCGTTTTGCGCAGTGGCGATATCGTAAATAATGAGGTTTATCTGAGGTGCGATCATTGCTACTTTAAAACTTTAACTAATCCTAATTTCTCAAGGGTTACAACAATCTATCTACGAAAACAATATTTTTTTCGGTTTGAGTTTATATTTAATTTTTTTTTATTCAATAAAAACTTTTATAATTAACATATTAACAATTCGCGCTTAACAAAATAATAGAAAATGGAATTTTAATACTTTGTTTGCATTGTTTATTCTTTTATACTTTCTAACGAGACGAAAAAATTAGCTCGTAAATGAGATTCTCCAACAAAATTATCAAAATTTTTGGTGGAGGAGATGGTGTCCTATGTCTCTGGGATCGTTAATTTTAATGAAAACAGCCTTTTCATTTGTATTTTTTTGTAAACAGATATTTTTTTTCAAAATCTCTAGATTATTACAGTTATTATATACAGGCTGGCGCACCACATTCGCGTCAGTTTACATACGAAAAGCGGCAACATATTTTTAAAAATATTTCATTAAGAGCTATGTCGGTTCATTGGGAGCAAGTTTTAAAATTCTTTTAATATATACAGAATGGATGAAAAAGAAATTACACACCAAAGTTGTGAAAATTTAAATGGAATACCCTGTATATTATTGCATATTTTGATAGTGTGGGCTAAATAAAAGCAAGTTACTGTTATGTTTCCTATACCTAATTCAAGCCGTTTCTGAGTACATTTAACTATTATACTTTTTAATTGTATTTATTTTTAGTCGAAATATTAGACTTGATGATAAAATAAAAGTTATCCCTAAAATTTATACAGGATGGACGAAAATACACTTTTAATTTGGACTATTATTAGAGTCAAATAAGTTTCTTATATTAAATGGTACACTCTATATTCATTATCGTATTTAGATTCTAATTTTAGTCATTTATAAAATTGTATTAAGGTTTCCTATGCTAATATCTTATATTTTCACAGTAATTTAACATTTTCAATTTTGAATATTCATTTCTTTACGGAAGTAGGCTTTGGCAGAACTGACGTTATTATTACTGCTCCAAATTTTCCGAAGAACAGGGGTGTCCCATAAAAGAAATGGAGCGACAAAAGTCAATCACCGGGAAAGAATAAAATGAATTTTTAGTTATGGAATTTCTAATTGAACTCCGCATACAAGATTACAACCAACGACTCGAATTTTGTTGATGGGTTCTAGAAAAGTTAGAAGATGATGAACATTTCTTAGATTTTGTACACTTTTTAGATGAGTCAACTTTCCATAATAACGGATTACTTAACAGACATAATTTTCATTATTGCAGTGATAAAAATCCCAATTCTTTTAGAACCCTCGATCGTCAGCACAGATGGTGAAATGTTTGGGGTGGAATAATGAAACGCGTACAGTAGGTCCATACATTTCTGATAGCCACTTCAATGGTGCCATATTTCTTGAATTTATAAAAAAGCAATTTACCTATACTTTTGGAAAATATACCACTTAGTATCCGAAAGAAAATTAGGTAGGCAGTATCCCAATAGAACGCGGAGGTCCGCCACATTGGCCAGCAAGGTCCGCAGACCCAACGACTATCGATTTTTTTCTTATTTCTGTGGGGATACATCAAAAATATTGTTTATGATATATCGCCAACCACATCCGACAATATGAAAGACCAAACATGAACAGTGTTTCGTTCTATTGCGCCAGGTAATTTGTTTAAAGTGAAACAGTCATTTTAAGAAAGAGTTCGCTTATGCATTGAAAATGATGGAAAATGGAAAATGAACATTTGTTAAAATATTAGTTTTTTTTACATTTAAGTTTGTTATTTGTTCAATAAAGTATGTATTTGCTACTTATAGTTATGTCTCTTTTTAATTAGCATGAAAGAAAAATCAGTTGAAGGATAAGACTGATAAATATCATCTATTTGTAAGCAGTAATAGTAACGTCAGTTCCGTCAAAGCCAACTTTCGTAAAATAAATGACAAGAAATGAATATTCGAACTTGGAAATGCTAAAGTATCAAGAAAATATAAGATATCAATATAGGAAACCTTAATACAATTTTATGAATTCTTAAAATTAGAATCTGAATATGATAATGAATACAGGATGTTTCATTTAATATAAGAAAGTTATTTGACCTTAATGATAGTCTAAATCAAAAGTATATTTTCGTCCACCCTGTATAATTTTTAGGGGCCATTTTTATTTTATCATCAAGTCTAATGCTTCGACTAAAAATAAATACAGTTAGAAATATCTAGCTTAAATACGTTAGATAGGCGCGCCTCTTAAATTTTTATTTTCAAGAATAGTTAAATGTCTCAAAAACGGCTTGAGTTAGGTATAGGAAACAAAACAGTAACTCACCTTTATTTAGCCCGCACTATCAAAATATGTAATAATATACAGAGTATCCTATTTAAATTTTCACAACTTCTGTGTGTAACTTCTTTTTGAGTCATCCTGTATTTTGCCGTTTTTCGTATGTAAACCGACGCGAATCAAGTGCGCCAGCTGGTATAAATTTCTAAAAAACGATAAACAACCAGACTAAAATCACCAAAAATATGTTAATAACAATTAATTGTTTCAAACACTATTGCAAAAAAGAGATCAAAGCACATTTTCTGATATACCTGTAAGTAATTTCAATCATACCGTTCCATAATCATGCCGTAAAATGCGTATATAAACTTTTACTCCATAAATATCCCTTTGATATAGATACATCCATCTAAAAATATCCACATACAAAATTCATAATCATTATCTCTTCCCCCGGCGCTTTTTATAGACCGCTTCATCCAAATATTTAATTAGAGTGCTTTAATATCCCGTAAAAGGCCGAAAAAAAATGTCTATGGGTATACACAGGCATAACCTTGCACGAGAGTACTCCAGACTCTAGACCAGTGCGGCTAGGTAGGTAGTATAAACTCTTTTCGCGTTTTATAAGGCTTACACTTGACGTTTTTCATTATAGGGGTTTATATGGCGCTTAAAGCCGAAATATCGTGATGCCCGAAACACCAATGACCCTTACACCTTTAAGCAAACATTAAATAATGGATCGTTCGCAATTTTTAGCCAGGTACTTTTTTTTCTGGTAACCATTGAACTATAAAATATAAATGCAAATTCTGCAGAATGTATACGGTTGATAGGTTAATAGAAATTTGGTTTTCCCAGTTTATGGGAAAAAAAGCCATAAAGCAGTAATATTTGCTTATAAAATTTATTCCGAGTGCGGTATACTAAAGTTTTAACAGCCTATTACCTGTAGTAATCTAAATTAGCTTTTATTATTTCAATGATTTGACGATTACCACTAGAAAATTTTATTTATCAGTGGTTTTAGTAACCTTATTTGAGGAGCGTTCATGCAAAATCAGACATGTCTACATAAAGTAGTTTTGAGAAAAAAGCGAAAAAGGGCACTGCAATTACGATTATGCTACTGATATGACGACTAGTGTACCTAATCACACATTTAATACTGTCATGGTTATGGAAAAATGTGCATCCTTCTAGGAAGAAGTTTATTAAAGTCACTTTTTAAAATTACATTAACACATTTTTAAGGTTATTATAAACACAGTTCAAATATAAACGGGACTGATTTTCTTAAAAATTCCGAAGGGCTTTTAGACCTAGAAGGGGTTGTTGCGCAGGTAGCCTGTACCGTTAGGTAGAGGGGAGAACCGACCGCAGCTCTCTCGGGTCCCTTTAGTATCAAAAGGAGCCATGAGCGAGAAAGAAGTGCATGTCTCCGTGGAGCAGCAGATTATCATCAAGTTTTTGGCCAAGGAGGGGGTGAACCCAACCTAAATTTTGCGGCGATTACAGACGCAGTTCGGAGACAATACCCTGTTAAGAACCCGTGTGTTTGCACGGTACAAAAAATTTTCTGGAGGGTGTGAAAAGGTCGAGAACAAGAGCCATGATCGCCATCCAAGGACAAGTGTGGCCGAAGCCAACGTCGAAGCGGTCCGAAATCTCATAGAGGGAAATCTGCGCATAACTGGATGACGCGAAATTTCAAGGTAAAGGAAGAAGCAATCGGCCAGAAGTGTCATTCTTCTGCATTACAACACCACGATGCAAAAAGTGGACGCATTAGGATGGGAAACGCTGGAACATCCACCCTATAGTCCAGACTTGTCACCTCGTGACTTCCATCTATTTTTGTTTTTATTATAAAGTACATGGGTTAACATTATGTTTTAAAAATTATATCAGGTAAATGTCCGCCGCGGCTTTGCCCGGTTTGTTGAATCCTGGATACCCAATTTGTGATGACGTTATCGCATAAAAGTGGCTCAATTTCAGCAATAACGCGCCTAATGTTGGCCTTTAAGACAGCAACCGTTCGCGGTTTGTTAGCATAGGCTTTGGATTTTAGAAAGCCCCAGAAAAAAAATCCAGTGGCGTTAGGTCGCAGGATCTGGGCGGCCAATTAACGTCACCATTTCGCGATATAACGAAACCTTCAAATTTCTCATGCAATAGTGTCACTGTATCACGTGCCGTATGGCACGTAGCACCGTCTTGTTGAAACCAAATGTTTGTTAGATCGATTCCATCCACTGAAGGCCAAAAAAAATCTCTTATCATAGCCCTGTATCGCTCACCGATGACAGTAAGTGCCACTTCTTCTTCGTTTTCGAAAAAATACGGACCGATTATTCCGCCGGACCACAGTGCACACCACACCGTAACTTTTTCGGAATGTAGTGGGACCTCATGAATCTCCCGTGGGTTTTCGTCGCTCCAAATTCGGCAATTTTGCTTGTTAACAAAACCACTTAACCAGAAATGAGCCTCGTCACTAAACATTATTTTTCGGCCAAAATCAGGATCGACCTCCAACTGCTCTAGCGCCCAATTAGTGAATGCACGCCGCTGCTTAAGATCGTTAGGCTTTAGTTCTAGGGTTAATTGCCTAAGTCCTTATGCAGGATTCGCCAAGTTGTCGTCGAAGACAGCCCAAGTTCTTGAGCTCGACGCGGAGTGGACAGTTGCGGATTCTCATGCACACTTTCCCACTGCAGCAATATTTTCAAGGGATCTTGCGTTTCGCTGACGTACAGGCACTATCCGATCTGCCACAGACCCAGTTGTTTCGAATTTGTTTATTAAACGTCGAATTGTGGATTCTGAAGGACGATCGTTGACATCATAAATTGCACGGAGTGCACGAAACGTATGACGAATAGAATATTGGTTTTGATAATAATTTTTTACCATTTCGACGCGTTGCTCGGTCGTGTAACGCTCCATAATGAAATGCAGAGACTAACTGAATATGGCTGCCAAAGATATCACCTGTGTGATTATCGACTTCGTCATGCGCCGTTGCCAAACGTCGAGCGTTACTATTTGAAAACCCTTTATTAGTAAATGTATGTTCAAATTATACTTACTTGTATGTTATATGTAATTAAATAATAATATTGCCAACATAGCCAACTGTTCTTTTTAAATGTTACCCCCAATTCATAATATTTTTAAGTAGGCCGAATTCAATGGCCAGGGACTGTAAAATGTCATAAATTCGAAAAAAATTATATGGATTGGCAGCTCTGCTGGTAATTATCATTTTTGTTTACATTTTCGGTTGGTACTGATTTATCAACATACCAACTTACTATTTCTAGTTGTATTCATATAAAAAAGCATTGATTCTAATAATAAAATCAATGGAAATATAACTTCTTATAAAGAAGTTATATTTCCATTGATTTGAAACTTGTGTATTATATAATAATACACAAGTTTTTATATATACAGAAAGCTAATTGCGCAGTTATTGTTAATTTAACAGTATTACCACTTGAAAGCACGTTGCCATGTAGTGGTCTTCTATAACTTTACACTTGGATACTTATTTTATTATGCTACAATCCCTATGCACTTCTATGTTTAAGTAATATTTCAAAGAAGTTTTTTAATTATACATCCTTTGAAAATGCAAAATTTGCCAGAACTTTCGCAAGTATAATCTCGGTATCCCTGTAGTTTTGCGTGAACTTTCGACATTAATAGCTCGTCATATAATACCGTTGTAGAGTTAATTTATTATACACTTAATTCTTTCACATTTAATTTTACCTCATCTTATTCATTATTAACCCTTTCTATATCTGTATTTATATCTGAATACGCCCACGGAATATGACCCCTTTTATTATTTATTAAAATTCTTCAATTAACCTTTTCCTCGCATCCTTTTATTAAACCCAAACTTCTCTCTACATTGAAGTAAAAAAAATTAACTCTGAATGTCGACCAGCAGAAAAAGGAAGGTAAGATGAAATATGGTATGCGTGCATGTATTCATATTAATCAATACGTCGGTCAAATTCGCCGTTGTATATACAACGTTCTTGATTAAATAAGCCTCGGAGGGGTTCACGGTCCGAAAGATAAATGACTCAAAATGTTTTATTAAATTTATTTTTTGCCTTGCGTTTCATTAGTATATGAAAATCTCGAAACTGAATTTGTCGATACCTCGACGGTTTTAATATCTAATTTAAAACCCATCCATATTCATTTGTGTTATTAACTTCCATACATACTCATTTGTCTAATGGATTGATTAATTACCGTAAGGCTATCTAGCCGCGCATAATGTATATCAAAAGTTTCCTTGAAGAAAAGGGTGTCCTATATTCTATAATAAAATTACTTGCTTCGGAAAGAGAATCCCTTTAATTTGGGAAGAGTGTCAATTAAATAATTACTTATTTGGTCAACTTTCAACATTGAGCTACCAAACTAGCCAACCTTGATTAATCTGTAGGTATTGCATGGAAAAAAACCTGTAGAGATAATTGCAACGACGTTGTAGGTATGATTTTGTATTCAAATTCACGAAATTGTAGAAAGCTGTGCCGCGCATTATTGTAGTAAAATATGCTTTAAAACTAGCTAAAATTCACAAAAGGTGGTCTAGTACTTAATACTTAAGTAAACGAATATGGTTTAATAAACATTAAATAAAACTACCTGACAAAAATTTTGTTACTCAATATTATGCCGATTCAAACAATTGTAAGAGAGCCAAACAAGTTGTGACGAACCATCAAAGTCCGTCGGATTTAAAGACTGTTAGATTTGGGAAAGACGTAAAGATTATGTTTTATTTTTCACCTTTTATAATCAGTCATTAAATCTTGTGTAAATTTGTAAACTTTTATTTCATCCTATTAATTAATTTATGTTACTGTTTATGTTGAGCGTTAGTACACTTATTATGTAAGTTCAATAATTGCGGGGTTTGTGCAACGGCGTGCTCATAAACTACTTCACGTACAAGGTTGAAATACGTCATTAACAAAAAGTAGCACGTCACTGCCGAAATCTGCTATATACCGATTCTGCTCGCAAGATCTGAAAATGATTACTTAGCAGTGCTTCTAATTTAATTACTTATGATAGTATTTAGGGATCCGTTTGGTGGACCGTTTTCTCACATCTAAATCATCAATCATCACCTTCGGTGTCTACTATGTCCAGCTTAAATTAGATAACCCAGTTTTTTGACTAGCATCCAAACACCATATCCACCATAGCTGTAGACAATTATTTCAATACCAATCATAATTCCTGTAAAATTAACATCATTGTCATCAAATCTACATCCATTTTCTGAAATTTAATGGCAGAGATTACGACTTACCAGTAATAAATGTTCGTAGCTCATCGGATGCTCTTTTGTATGCCACAAGCCATGGAATGTTGAATGGAATGGAATGTTGAAAAAGGCCTTAGCTTCTGCTTATGAAAACACGCAGAGAATACAAAAAATCTAGAATGTTAATTCTTTCCAAGAATATTACTTCGATTTGGAAAATCATTTATAGATACTTTAAAGTCTTGTCATTTTAATTTTCCAAGATTCGCATAAGGAAATTAACAACAACTGTATATATAAGCATACAAAATGATAACACCTGGAATACGAAGTGCCCTTAAATGTAAACCTTTTGCTAAATAATTTATAAGGTGAGTGGTTTGTAATAATCTTCTTAGGAAAAGGTTTGTTAATCTAAACGCGCTTTTGTTTTAAGATTAATCTCAACAAAGCTTTTGTTTCCGCAATAAACGGCATTGTTTTTCGAGTATAATTTGTTATTTAATTAAATTTAACAGGAGGTATTTAACACAACAATTTGTAAATACGCTGGGATACGGACATGGTGTTTGCGGTATTTTCATGATCATTCAATGTAATGGTAAAAATTTGCATGTTAATGGAAAAATTTCTTCAAAAGACATTCCCAAATCAATTATTTTTACATAAGAATTTTTATAAATTAGAATGGAAACATTTTAGTTAGATTTATTTAGCAGACTTTTTGTTTACTTAAGTATTTATCCAGGAAATAAGTTTTCTCGTAACCTTGGTATAAATTAGCGTAAAAATTGTGTCCGATACTGTGCATGATGCAATATGATGCAGTGAAACCTATAATAAAAAATGTTTACAAATCGCTGCAAGCTATAAAAAAATAAGATATGAGAGGTTCAGCTT
The DNA here is from genome assembly GCA_029619315.2 of Dynastes maya. Taxonomy (NCBI): domain Eukaryota; kingdom Metazoa; phylum Arthropoda; class Insecta; order Coleoptera; family Scarabaeidae; genus Dynastes; species Dynastes maya. The sequence continues at coordinate 51,123,081 of JAROYE020000004.1, read as the reverse complement.
CTTCGATAAAAAAACATTTGTAATTTCAACTTTCTCGGTTACCTTCATTTGTGGCGTAACATTCTTATGCATTCAAAAGCACTTGCAGACTGAAGGAATTACTATGGACAAAACCATTCAAAAATGAGTTGCTTTAAAACTAAAAAACCGAAACGAACTGGTTGAAATTGCGTTAATGTTTTCCACAACTTGTAAAAAAATGGGCATACCCACTGAGAAATTAGGGCGAAGAAGGGCCAGCAGAAGATACAGGAGGTGAAGCTTTGACATTGAAACAAGGATTAAGAAGATGTGTGTTTCAGTCTCTTGATACTTTCTATCGAGAACTTACAACTAGGACAGATTCGGTGCAAAAAATATTAAAAAAATTTGCGGCATTTGTCGTCGCACCTCATTGAAATGGAAATTTAAGAACACTCGAAGTTGATTTCAAGCCTCACGGAAATTTTTGATGAGATAGAACAAAATGAAATTTCATCAGAAATTAAACGGTTAAGAGCAACAAAAGTTGAAAAGGACGAAGCTCAAAAAGTGGTCTGCATTGAAAACGTTAAAGTTTATTGTGGAAATGAACTTTTATTTGGTACTAAAGACTTTTTTGACATTGTGTGCTTCAATTGCTTCTTGCGAGGGAAGCCTTTCAAAGCCGTGGTTGATTAAAAGCTATCTTCGATCAACAATAAGACAAGTAAGACTTAACGGTTTGGTAATACTTTCCATTGAAAATGCAGTAGCTAAACACATTAATTTTGATGAAGCAATAAGGAAATGTTCAAAAGTCAAAGCTCGCAAAAAAAAACAGTTTTAGCGTTTTCTATTGACAAAAAAGCCAACAACATCTTTATAAAACATCAAAAATGGCAGATTAATAAGCTTTTCTAAATATACGTTTGTTTTAAAAATACACGCGAAGGAAATGCCTAGAAACAATAACCAAAATAAGGCTAATATAGGTCATGGTATTGATGGAATTAATGACGTAAACTGAAAGGCGAACAGCGATGTGAGTAGGAGAAAAAAGCACTCGGAGCAACGCTGATGGTGCCGGGTAGGCAGAAACATGTCCTTTTACATTAGCATTATTTTGGTTATGTTTGTCTGCTAGATGTAAGTTGTTTTTCTTTAATCCTAAGATTTTTTGTTCTCTAAATCATTTTAACTGTTTAATTTTAATTAAATAACTGTTAATTATATATTTGTGTTGATATTTTGTTTGGTGATCATTCCAATAAAGGGGGCCCCAGGAAGATTTCCGCTCTGGACCTCGATAGCTGTAGGTCCCCCACTGTCTAGGCACTCTTAGAGTGGACAAATTTTGCAACACTGCCTATGTATTTTGACAGCCAATGCCGTATGTTTGTGGGCATCATATTTGGCCGCAGTTTTGAACGGTCCAGGGAGTGGCAGGATATTTTGTATTTATAATTTCTACTTGCTAGATGGTGAATATATCGGTTTATAGATATTTCGCAAAAAATGCTGTCGGTTATGGAACTTCTTATTTTAGTAATTTGTTTTGTTTCCAAGTATTGTCGCCTAATCTGGAATGGAGGTTCTTGGGCTTCAACGTAAAAATTGTTTCATCTTTTTTAACACTTATTTTTAATATGTTTTCGAGTAAAACTTTGTCCATATTGTAACACCGATTCTAAGGATTTGTCTCAAACATTTTTATATGTGTATGGTTACCGCAATTATTAATTTTATCTTTGTATGAGGTTCTTTTTGTATACTGTATGTTACTGTATTCTATTACGTAGGTATTACTAGGTCACTAATTGATTCTCGTGCTACCTGTTGTCGGCAAAACTGTTTAATCTTTGCAAACGCAAACTGCATTCACCCTGATAGTTAGAAGCTATGATTCTTATCATCATCTCCTCATTAAATCATTCACGGCCATCGTAATCAAGAGTCGCCGACTGCAACGCTTCCGCTTATGCTTGCGCGTAATAACTCTTCCAAAACAGCAATTTAATTTCGACCCGACTCGACGCATATACGGTCGTTGCTACATCTTGCGCAATGGAGGACCATATATCTTGCCTTCGCGTTACGTTACGACACGACCCAACAGAATTATTCACATTTCAAAGTGGCGTGTCCGTTATGAATACTCGCGCCCGCCAAAAGCTCACGCGATTCCGGTATGGCTCCGTCAGCTGTGACAGATCTTAACGTATCGCATTAATAAATCGGAATGCGCGCACCATCGCCCTCTGTCGGTCGTTTCGATTCATAACGATCTGTAATCTAGGAAAATGTGGCCGGGCGTCTTGCAAATTATGCAATAACTGCCGAATGCGACTTGTAATATGAAATGTTCTGTTGGAGTGTTACATATATTTAGGAATTCAGGGATTCAGAAATAAAGCAAATAATTGTACACATTTATACTGTTAATTGTAGGAGTTATGAACAGAAGCAATTACAAATGTTTTGTTTAGAATATTATTGTTATTGGGTTTGTTCGCAAAGCACTTACAGATTAGTGATATATAAGAAACTTTAATAAATCCAGTGAATTTTACCTGTTATTAATTGTAACATTTAAACTATTAATCGAACGAATTTTATAAATTAATTCTCAAGCTAAAGAGTGAATTTCAATTCCCCTTTTCTTCACTAAACAAACAACATGCTAAACAAACAACAATATTTAGATATTTTTGTCTATTAGCAAGCTTTAAAAATAACAACCCCATTTACGTCTAAGGTTGCTGTACTCCCAACAATACCAAGAAAAGTTTACGTCAATGTCTAGGACAGCTTGAATTGAGTGAACAGTAACATGATGCTTGCCAAACCAAATAATTTCAAATTTGGTCTTAAAACAGAGTAAAGAAGAAACAAGAACTACTACATGTAGCACTTCAAACACCTAAGCGGTTTTCAAAACTACAGTGAACATTCGACATAATCACCTTCAATACGAGGGTGTATCAAATATAAACGGGACAGATTTTCTTAAAAATTCCGGAGGGCTTTTAGACCTAGAAACTAAAAACTGCTTTTGTATGCGCTATTAAAGCGTCTACCTCAGGATAACATTTTCTGATACCATCCCCCACAAGATTGAGAGCATTAATTTTACACGTAATATTAACATAAGTTAACAGAATGCTTTTTAAGAGACCGGCCTACAGAAACCATGTTTGCGGCACCATCACTCATAAACATCAACAGTTGGTTTGTTGAAAGCTCATACTTTTCCAATGTATTTAACACTAACTTTACAATTACTTCGGCAGTAGATTGTTGTATTCGTCTGGAAGCTAATAGAATTGAAGGTGACGATTGATGCGGTTCCATCTTACGTGCCATTATATTAACGACCGAATGTTTTTTACGATCTGTCGTTTGGTCCACACATAACCACATTTTTTTTCTTTCAACTCCGATTTAATACTTTTTTCAACATATTCACGAGCAGATGGCACTATCCTTCGTAACGATGTCCGACTTGGCAATTTATACTCCGAATAGTTACTCCAAAACAAGACAAACGCTTCCTTGCCTAGTAAATTAAACGGTATATTACATACAATAAAAGTACCACATAAATTAAATATAAATTTGTCATAGTCTCGTGTGCAAGTTTTTCTTGAAGCATGCCGTTCACTATTTACGTGCCGTAGACAGTCCCTTTTCGACCAACTCATCAACTGGACATTACATACTGCACATTTTAGCGCCATTTTAGCGCCATCATACGTTAAGTTAGGAATTTCGGCTAAAAATTCTCTAACTTGGTCCCCCTTGGGTCGTTTGCGCGACGTACGCAACATTTCTAAACAACACGTACCGCGCTAATGGAAGGTCGAAGCTACACTGAGGCTTGTATGTAACCGTATAGATACGACGCAGCTGCCTGTTGGCGCGCGTGGCCAACTCTAATTAATTTTATCTGATATCCTAAGAGTCACACAGAAGGCAGTTGCTTAACTTATTACTATTACCACCAATTACACCAATAATATTACTGTCAAAAATTCTGATTAAATCAGGAGATATTTGTATAGAATTCAAATTCGCTGGTGTAGTTCGATTTCGTCGTATATAACATGCATAAAACCACAAAACTGATCCGTAATATTCTTTAGCGCTGTATATATAATCCGGATGAGAAATCGCTTTAGATTAAAATAAAGCGATCCGATGTTATGGCCCGCCGGTTACAAAAGAGTATATTATTGCTTACACGGATGAGGTAGATTACGAAATATCACGTACAAAAATGATACGGGGAATGAGGATATCGCCTTCGGGGGTTACAGCGTGGAAGACAAATTGCGTGAAGTTAAAAATGAAAGGATCCATTTCTGGGTAGACATATATATGTATGTATATATATATAATATGTAGAAGACAAATTAATTTTCGAAACCGGTTAGCGAGTATTATTAAACAGTTCATTCGCCTGAATTAAATTAATTAGGGTATTAGTTCATCGTATATTAAATATTTAAATAAAATATGTGTTAAGAATACACATGAAAAAATGCCTAGTAAAAAAACCAAAAATAATGCCAATATAGCTCATGGTATTGGTAAAATCATTCCCGGAAAATATAATGCGAACAGAGAGAAGAGAATACTTGGACGCGGACATGTTTCTGCCTACCCGGCGTTATCAGCGCGGCTCTGAGTACTCTCACTCTGCACATCTGTACTCCGGTGTATGTCGCCACGGTTTAGGACGACATGACTGTGTTTCTTGGCGCTAGGGGGCGCCGGGAGATATTTTCAGTGCTGTTGTGGATATTGGGGGCATAAACCGAGAGGTAGACATAATGCAGACAGCAGAGTAAGAGTTCAAATAATAACTTAGTCTCTCCTTGGCCTCGCCAATCCCCTTCTATGACTTGTTCGGTTAGATTTTGCGTTGATTTACTTCTTCAAACTGTTGTTGTTTAGTTTTAGCACTTTTTAGCTTATATTTAAGTTTATGTTAGACTTTTAAATTCGAATTTCTAAATGAATTTTCCAAAAACTGTTAACTGTCAGATTTTCTGTTTCTATCTTCTTGTTTATGCGTTGTCTGGGTGCTGCCGATCTAACGATTTGATATTTTTAATGTTGATGTGATGTTCGTTTTCGGCACTGTAGATGACGTAAAGGATTTTGCTACTTGGATTCTAAATATAGTATGTTTCGTATGTGTGTTTATGTCATGTTTACAAATTATATTTCCTAAATGTAAATTACTCAAAATAATTCGGAACTTTGATTATCCCCTGTAAGATAATGGAGTCTCTTTTTTTAAAAAATTAATAATATAAATTATCAAAATGCCAGAATTCGAATAATAACCCAAAATAATCCGATTTCTGCAAATGCTACGACAAATTCTAATACTTTACGAATATTGATATGAGATTGATTGAAGTTAATGTATTGAAGTGTCATCGGACGGGTGGGATGTCCCACTACAATATGTATTAGTCTAGGTCTAAGTTAAAACGCACAATATGAAAAAATAGGAAATAAATTACTTACAATTTCTTAAAACAGCATGAAATTAAATGTTTTAAATTTATTACACTGGTCTAGATTTAAAATAAGTGTATATGTCATTTAAAATTTGTTAAAATTATTGTAAAGTGGACTATACACGACACGCTAAAATTATTACAGTAAGTGTAATAAAATTGTAAAATTATATTTTTTAGTTGTAATGGGCTAGTTTCTGTGTTGTTGCGTTTTTTGTATTTTTTTTTTTAGATTTCAAAAGTTTCCGTTTCTTTAGGTCGTCCTGTAGGGGAAGTTCTGATGGCTCTGGACACGGATCGAATCGTCAAGTGTAGCACAACACATAAACGAAACCGGGCATAATATTAAATTAGAAAACCTCAAATTAATTAAGATCGTAACTTCGTCGCGAGAATTAGATGCTTACGAAACCATTTATATGAAAAAGAATGCAAATCTGTTAAACAGGGAAAAATGTCCTCTTAACCCCTCAGCTCTCATAGATTTATTGATGTAAACCGAACACATGCTTACGTTTTGTGCTACAGGCAAAAACCTTTCCTTTTAGTTTCGTATAGTTCGCATGTACAGTAGGTACTTGTAAATATCTTTTGGAGTAGGGTTAGAAAGCAGGTATGTTAGAATTTAAATCTTTTTCTTAGATCATTTGGTCGTACAATTGACAATGGAAATCCAGGAATTCTCGAAACAATTGTTCCTAATTAATCAAGTAACTTGTGTGTTGATACTTTAGTGTTTGTGACTCTTCAATATTATTTAAAATAAATGACGCAATTTCCACTAAATTTCCTCTATGATTTTCCATTCCTTTTCCCCTTTCAACACTTATCCATTTAAAAATATAAGGGAAAAAGGAAATTACGTCTTTAGTACATTTTAACGAAACAGAAGGGCAGTATCAATGCACGTGCCTTTAAAATATTATCTTCGTGTTTAAACTTTACGATACATTGAAATATTAAAGAGTAATGCAATGCTGCCGTCTATCTTGGTACAACTTTGTCCGGATGAAATAGACATAAACTACCAACGAAGAGCAATCCCTTAGGAGCTGGCATATGCACGTTCTGCTAGTTTTAGATACATCGCGCATCTTTATATCTTATTCTCACTTAGTTGGTAATGCTCGTATGGGATCTGACACGTAAGTGTCTCTCTCTACCTATATATGCACGTAGATAGTAGAAGATAAAATGTTGAAGGTTCTATCTAATTTTGAATTGTTTAAGGATATTACGTCGAAAACGTTATAATTTATTTTCGGATTGTTAACATTAATGTGTCAAATTTGCACATGCCCTAATTTCAAAGGTTCTTATATAAAACATGATTTTTATAGTTATAAAATTAAGTTTCAAAGTTGTATACCAAAATTAAATTTATTGAAGATACAAATTCTCCTCCTGAAGAAGAGATAATTTTCGCAAAGCTATTCGAATTTTATCTAAGAAGCAACAGTGAAGCAGATGGAAATTCTTTGATTTGGGACAAGTTCTTGAACTTTCTGACGTGTTACATGAAAATTGTGAAGTATTATAAGATGCATCTGTAACCTGTTATAATAATTGATTTTTTCCAAGGGAGTGCGGCGATAGTAGTAGGGGTGGAATAAATTCATCTGCACTAATTTGATAGACCTACACTGCCCTCCTAAGCCTAAAAGGAGTATCCATTTTTTTTTCCATTTTTAGGTTTTTCCTCTTAAGTAATGTTTGTGAGCTACCCGTCATTATTTCTAAGCATTATTTCTCTTGGCGTTTCCACTTTATTTTCCTTTGTGTTCCACACGAATTTCTCTCCATCTACTATCATCTTCTGGTATCCAATTAATACACTTCTGTTCTTTTTCCTCTCTTCATTTTCTATCTTAGTGATTGACTTTTTTCCTTTCGGTTAAATTATTACTAATATATACTCTTTGTTCTTTCGGATATCTTAATTTCTTTTTATTTTTCATTACTTTGCTTTTTTGTTCATAATTTTCCACTTCAATCATGTATAGGTTTTCTTTGATTCCTTCACATGTTTTAGTTTTCATTTCTACTCCCAGGTTGTCCTATATAAAATTCTGTTCCTCTTTTGCAAAAATCCGAAAATCGTCGAAATTTCACCCCCTAAACGTGGGACCCGCCGAAACGGAAGTTTCAATTCGATCGGGATTCTTCCCTTGTTAACCGCATAAAATTAATAGGTAGAGTTCTAACGGTCCGAGGTAGGCGCCATAAATTCTCGGTCTGATATAGAAAAAATAAACTTGATAAAATATAGCAATTTTTATTTTTCAATATAATCTCCCCTAACTTCAATACATTTATTACAACGATCAATCAATAATTCTATACCCCTGTAAAAATAATCCCTCAAAATGTTGGCGGCTCGAAACTTACTATCATCCTTAAAATGATTCCTTTTTGGATAGAAGATCATAATACAGAACCATTAATTCATCTCCTGTGACAATGGACTCCAAAATCGGTTTCGGGTCGTCTTCACAAATGTTTAAAAATGACCGCACACATTCGACCCGACGTTCACGTTGGAGAGCAGAAAGAAGATGCAGTACTCCCTATACGGCTGAGAATATAACTACGAAGGCGCATTATATTCTGGCGAATAACACCGGAGATATTAGCGATTTTCTTAAATTTCACACCAGGCACCCTCGGCAAGTTAACGATATTTGGGGAATATACTCCCTATAGGTGCAAAAGATGCACCCTCTTTCTAATGTAAGCGTAAATGCCATTTGGTGTTTAGTAAAAATCGTAGTGGTGTATCTTAAAGTATACCGTTACTATGGACGTCACTGGATGTTCGGGTGTTTCCGTAAAAATTAGCTGCTATCTTAGGCGGCTGTTTTCACACCGGTAGACATCACTGCTAATTCCTTCACTCTCAAACGGCGATTTGCTAATACCATTCCTTCAATAATTGAAATGTTTTGAGGACGTATCAGTTCAATTGACCGACCGAGGCGCCCATCATCTTCAAGGGATTCTTGCCCCAAATGGAAACATCTTGTCCACTTTTTTTACAGTGGAATATGTAGGAGATGAATAACCATAAACACCGTCTAAACGTTGTTTAGTGTGATTGGGCGTATGCTCTTCTTTTGTTAGAAATTTAATGACCGCGCGGTACTCAATTTTCGTTACCTGAGACATTTTCATGCACTAGTCACGTTGTCTGTCTGGCTACTAAAAACTACTACTCTTCAAGCCGTAATATACGTAGTCTAGGCCTTGCAGATGTGCAACTATGACGCAACGGAATTTAAACACGCTCGAACCTGTATAAGTCTGTCAGGCCAAGAATTTTTGGTACCTACCTCGTACATATCAGCCGAACATGCTATACCCGATCACTTTACGTCAGCCGAAAACGTGAGTTGAGTACGCATTTGGGCTATCAGTTGGTTCATAACAATTTTGTCAGAGAGTGTAGGCGATATGTTATCTCAGTCGTTTTGTAGGTCACAAGACACCACTGGTGTTTGCCTATGAATAGTACCGAGAAAAGGTTTCATTAATTTTACAAATATCTTCAATAGTACTCATTAATCGATTTTATAAAAACTATAAATAACTTTTAAAGTGGAAGAAGGATTAATTTGCACACGAAGTGAATAAAATACAATTTCTCTCAATTTCAAGTCTTGTTCCGCTTGTAACTTACACATTTTTTTCTCGATCCAAATGAAAACTTTGCTTTTACTGTATATTCTCCACTATGCATATTATGCACCATGCATAATTCGTATATAAAAACCAAACTATTACCTCCCTCCCGTTGGAGATAATCGCGAGAATCCTGCGGAATATATAAGCGCGCGACTACTGCAGCGCAGGAAATTAGAGACCTTATTCTCATGCAAACTTAATTCTTTCATTAAGTCCATAAATTGTTTCGAGTTTTTCTACTTCGTACTGTAACACTTTACATTTTAGATACGAGGCGCCTTCCTATTATCTTCGTCTCGCTTTCGGCAGGAACTTTATAAACGGCGCACACCTCTTACTTTTTAATTAGTCCGGAGCGTTTTCGGTATAAAATTTTCATGACGAAGGTGTAAGGCGTCCGCGACTTCCTAGGAAATCCTAAATGAATATGTCGAATAATTGCTTCGTAAATAGGCGAACCGTTCGTGAACGTATATGATGGTATTTCAGTTCCTAAAGCTTTCTATTTAATTGGAAAAGCATAATTTGTTCAAGTACGAGCACATATTTAAATTTGCTCAGCGAAAATTTCTGAAATCATTTACAATTTAATGTAGACCAAATTTAAAATGACAAATGTCCTTTGGGTGTGAGATTTTCAATCTTGAATTTTTGCAATTACTATTGAACCCTTACCCCACAGGCAAACGTAGGCAACTGTGCCTCTCCGATTATGATAACATTTTGCAGGGATGTAGTACACCGAAAAATACTGGACACGTATTTTTTAGCTGCTTTTTTGGTTTGGAGGTATAATTGACGCTCAAAGTTACCTCCCGAAAACACATTTTTTGCAATATCTCAGGAACATGACAAGATATCAAATTCATTTAAATAATGGATTGTCCCCTGTTACTGGCACTACATTTCAGATGTGAAAAAATCACTGGCGCACCCATGAGGTCGTCTGTGGGGTACTGGTTACAACAAGGTATGGATGGTATAAAAATGTTTGTGCATAAAGCATTTCTTTGAGAATTGTCTTAACAGTGCAGACTATCAACCTCTTAACTAGAAAACATGATTCTTTAGATAGCAATTACTGTTTTAATTGTAAGAATTATAAAATATTTTTTGTTATTCCAATATACAAAAGGTGATGTGATCTTTATTATACTGGTTGTGATTGTGATTACGATTATAATTAGAATATATTATTTAAAAATGAGAAATCTTTTGTAAACATGCATCAAGATTATTGCTAGTTTATTGTAAATACAAGACAATGTCACATTTTATTAATTATAAAACGAAAACGATGATAAGCTTACAATGAATAGGAAGACAATAAAATACTTATATACAGCGTGCCCCAATGTTACAAGAGGTGTGCGGAACTAAAAATCTTTCAATCTCAATTTGGCATTTTGAAACTAATCCCTGCTTCGTTTGAATCTTATCTTTAGTTTACTTTCGATTTTTTAAAATCAAATAGGCCTCGACAGTTCAGTAAAAACTATTTTCGTTTCGGGTAAAGTACCTATTTTGTTCGCAATATGCTAAAATGTTACTAAGAAAATTTGCATTCATTCTGAACAACTTTTCTTAGTAACATTTTAGCATACTGTAGACGAAAAAGGAACTTTACCTGAAACGAAAATAATTTTTGTTCAACTTTTAAGGTATACTTGATTTCAGGAAATCGAAAGTAAACTAAAAATAAGTTTCAAACCAAGCAGGGTTTAATTCCAAAAGGTCAAGTTAGGATTCGAAGATTTTTAGTTCCTCACACCTCTTGTAACATCAATCCTGGGACACGCTGTAAATATAGCAAAAATATGTTTTCATTTCAGACTTTGAAACAAAAGCAAATTTAATAAAAAAACATATCTACATAAACTCTATTTATAGCTTTAGTGTTTGTTTCGAAAAAATTCCAATGTATACTGTTGTAGATAAAATCGTGCATCTCTCCGACTAGAAAATATACAGTACTGGTCAATTTCAAGTTAACGATAATAAAACGGTCGTATTTATTGTTTTTTGTGAATCGAATAGGCAAGATCTAAGTAAATTGTTCTTGGAACATGAAACTACAACAAATGTTATTAATACTTGTCAAAAATGTTATTAAAAATATCTTAGGCTAATAATAACAAATTAAAATGTACCTGATTAGATTACATTAATGTGGGACATTTCTAAGTTTACGATAATAAAATAACGACAAAAAAATAAATTTTAAAAATATCGTAATAAAATTAATATTTCGTATTTCCTCCTTTACTTGTGAGAACAGCACGAAGACGTTGTGGGATGCTATTGACTAAATTGTCCAAAATATTTTGTGGTATTAATTGCCACTGCTGTTGAAGTTCGTTCAAGAATGTTTCCCAATTTCTTCTCGATGTTTTTGGAATTTTGTTATCAAGGATGGCCCAAAGATATTCTATTGGGTTGAGATCGGGTGACTGGGGCGGCCAGTCCAAGAGCTCAATGTTTGACTCTCACAAATACTGCACAGCAACCCTGCTTTTATGCTTGGGGTCGTTATCCTGCATGAAGAGAAATTCTTCTAGACCCATTTTTTCAGTATATTGTAGTAGATTATTTTCTAGAATCTCAGCATAGGATGCCCCAGTCATTCTTCCTTCAACGACAGCTAAATTTTCAACACCCTACTTCGAGAAACAGCCCCACAGCATAACACTCCCTCCACCGTGTTTAACTGTGCACTGAAGAAACCGGTCCTGTAAGCCTTCTGATTTGCGACGCCACACTTTTTGTTACTTCTTTGGGTTCAGAATCTCAAATTTAGTTTCGTCGCTCCAAACAACTTTGTCCCAGAAGTTAGTTGGTTTGTTGATAAATTCTCTAACAAATGCCAATCGCCGAGCTTTATTTTTCTTACTGATAAATGGTTTCTTCCAACACTTTTTGTTTACCAAATTAGCTTCCCTTTAGTCATCGCCTAATTGTTCTAGGTGATACCCATAAATTAAGTGCATCTCTAATCTCATGTGCTGTTACTGTAGGATTTTTCCTAGCTTCTCTCACAATACGTGCATCCTCTCGGACGGATGTGTTTTTGAAGTTCCGTGTTGTCGATATTTATCGCAAATTTTTTTAGCCCCTGGCTTTGTAATTTTATATTTTTTTGATATTTCCCAGTAGGTTAATCCGCTTTCACGATCCGTTATTATCATTTCTCTAATTTGAACGACCCTATGCTGATAATTTAACATCTAATAAACAAAAATTAAATGAAAACAAATGCTCTTTAAATGTGCTTTCCTTACCTTTGCTGAAAAAAATTCACCTACAAATATTCTGAATTCTAGATGCGTAAAGTGAGATCATTAACTTGGAACTGGCAACGAAACAAAACAACTGCTTTACTATGGGTTTTTTTTTATTGAAAAAGCATCTTGTGTCGATGAAATATTTATGCTCGCATAGAAAGGGGAATACCCCAAGTTCTTATCGCTACATTGGGTTTTCCACCACAGTTCGAAAGTTTTAACATTTTTTATCAACAGTGATAATTTTATAGAATTTATGTATTGTTAACTTGGAAATGACCGGTACTGTATATATTTTTTATGCGTAATAGTTTATTTTCATATTAACCCATAAAATGTAGTTACTTTTTTTAAATAAAATTTGTTTGATCTACGTTTCAATGTTATGTCACCCTCCTTAAACTGAAGGAATAGAAGATTGACATATAGGTATATTTCATATCAATTTTTGTATATTGCAACATAGTCAATACCACAAGGGCCATAACAAAGAATTTTTTACTTAAAATACAATGGAATGTAAAATTTAATTCTAAAAATATAGAGAAAAATGAGTTTCCGGGGGGATACATTAAAATAACGATAACTCCCCTAAAATGGACATTGATAAAAAAATCCAAAGACAGGTAACCCTTTTTTGTGTAGTTTAAAGATATGAAGAGAAAAAATAAATCAGCAATATCTGTGGGCGGAGGCGAAAAAACAATGAGGTTTTCTTAATCCCCAACGACTTCATGGGTGCGCCACTGATTTTTTCTCCTTTATAATGTAGTGCTAGTAACAGGAAACAATCCCTTTTTAAATGAATTCGATATCTCGTCTTGTTCCTAGCAAAAAAAGTGTTTTCGGGAGGCAACTTTGAACGTCAATTAAACCCTCTTAAACCGAAAAAAAAACACCTACCATCTATTGTTAAGTTCAATGGTTCGCTTCTTCTGCGTGCCCCTTATATGCCTAATATTAAAATGATAATAATAATAATAATAATAATAATAATAATAATAATAATAATAATAATAATACTTTATTGATTAAAAGTATCCGAAAGGATAGTAAAATCAATGGTCGAATACAAAAATTCTAACAAACAAAAAAGCAAGAAAAGATCAACTAATCAAACAAAAGGAAAGGAAACAAAAACAAAATAAAGAATAATGCTAAACTAAACTGAACACGAGGATAAATACGAAACGTAGCGATGGGGCGGCTTATCCCTATAGATTCGTCGCTAGGGTTGAGAAACTCTTCTACACTGTAGTAGCTTTGCTCTATTAAATACCTCTTAGTAGACTGCTTAAATCTGGCGCTCACTCTTACTTCGCGAGGTAGTTTATTGTATAGTTCTTTCCCAGTGCTCGTCAATCCTCTATCAGTGATATGCAGCGTACATCTACTGCTCGTTGTTCCTCTTTGGTGCAAACTAATAGCGGAGCTGACATGCTTATGCTGTTGTAGGTAGCAGATAAATGACGCGATCGTGATTAAATTCCGCACACATGACCACAGAGGCGCCAACTCAACGCATGCGTAAGCGGCCGCCACTACGATAGCCTTCAATGCTTGTTATGGCGAAAGTGTTGATAATATTTGACTTACCCTCGTATATCACTAATATTGTATCTATTTTGATTACGGAGATATACGCTAAAAACCGAAAATCGTTCTAACGAAGGGCAGGGTTTCCTACCCCTTCAACATGTTTTTCCGCCCTAAAAAAAATTGTTTTGAGCATGTCCCAGGGTGGACTACTCACACACAAAGTTTCAAATTTTTCAAAATTTTCGGGTTGAGAACTTTTCTTTGGAAGATGCAGTTGCATTAATCAATTTACATAACTAAGTTGTTGTCTGTCATAAGCTTTAAATTATCCCTAAGCAGGTATGACTCTTTTATTGGATAATTCTAGGGACCGAAGCTATAATTTTAACAATTGATACTCAAATAAGAAAACAATAAAACTTAATAAAACACTTTTATCTTAAAATCCCTTCGATTTCCTAGTGTTTGTTGTAATTTTGATTGGGACTATTTGATTCCAGGCTAAAATGACTGACGAATCGGAAACGGACGTCCGGCGTCTAATTGCGTCCTCGTAAACAGCACAATCATTTTTCTCTCGCAACACCCGCACAAAATTCGAACCGAAACGAAACCGAAGATGAGCAGAGACGAAGTGCACTTACGCGACCGACTGCTGATGTTAGCCGAATCCACAGCGCCCCATAAACCGTTCAACGTAAAGCGGAAAAGCACCTCGAAGCAGAGCTCGAAGAATGGTCCGAAGCTCAGCGTTCAGGATTTCGTCCGAATGGACCCCGGCTACACTCCCGACATCGAGCATCTGGTGTTCCCGGGCAGAAAGAGGAATCCCCAACAGGTGGCGCCCGTGATGACTTCTGTACCGAGCAAGACGCGATCTAGGCTAGCTGAGATGTTTGCGCTCAGTAGGCATCTGCAGCAGAGATCGGTTGATAGGGAATCCAAGCCTAGAGCATCTTTAGTGAATGTAAGTATAGAGTTAATAATGCTGTCTATGTTCCTTTTTTAATTTCGCAATTATCTTAGGTTATATCTTATATAAGCAGTAAATGGTTATCTCATTTCTGTAAATTTCTAAACTAAATACTTGAAGATTATAATTTATAAAACTTTCACAATCTCTTGTGAAAATATCAAAGGGATTTTATTATTACTTGGAATTTATACACAAAAATGCTTGTTACTTATGACTTTGTTACATTGTAATAAACTTTTATGAATAGTTTACCATCAGTTGTATGCAACAGCACATCTGAATTATCTTCAAGGCAAAAACAAACATATTCCACGTTTCTTTTTGAACGGCCGAATCGGAAAAAAAGTTGCCGACTCTCGTGAACCGCTTGAGAATTAGAAGAATTAAGTTTGAAAATGACATCTTTCACTTGGGAATAATATTTGCGATAGTAAGGTACTGCCTTGCTGATACAATTGCTTGAATACGCGGATATGTTTGGGAGATTTCACAAACACTTTTTGTAGATATATTAATCATTCATCTAGATACTTCTTCGAATTGTTCTGCTACGAGATGACATGCGTGTATGAGGCATGTTATGTGAAGAAGAGTCGGAAAGCATACTTTTAACGTCCTACCAGCTTTCAGCATTGTTGCGGCTCCGTTAGAAATTAACATGGTGATTTGGGCTCCTACGATACAAAATTCTCTTAACATATTTTTTTTATTATATTTACAACGGTTTCGGCATCAGTTCTTTCAATCCTTTTACTGGCTAGTTTCGTCCACAGTCAGCCAGATTTTTTGATTTCTCAACTAGTCTTTTACTGTACTTTGCACATGTGGTAAATTGTACCGCAATTGTCTTTTTGTTGGTAGCTTCCACGATGGAACATATTTATCCCAAAAAAGACGAAAGTTTTCATTATCTACTAGGTGTTGTTGGATGTTGCACGTGCTCAACATGAAAATAAAGTCATACCAAAATTGCCAGTACGGAATATTGTTTCTTAAATTCAATACATGACGTTTACTTTTAATATGACTTCTACACCCAAATGTCGTGCGATCTAGCAACCCTATACCGCAAAATTTGCAACGAATGTGCGAACCTGTAAATTCCAAACCAGGGAAACGCCAAATATATTTCTTCACATGCGATGCAAGAGGTACACCAGGCTTACGTCCCATGTTTTCGAGAACACACAATGAGAATCCGATAAATAACCGAACGACCGTCCTCCTCAATGTCGCAGGTTTGCATGTTGCTCCTTCTACCACAACCTGGTAGAGATGCCTTTACTATAATGTAAGGAATTAAAAGCCAACTTTGCTGAACTTTTAGAATTCAAAAGAACCAGTCTTCATAATTACCATTTTCAGAATGTATCCGTTTTATATCTTGCAATAATTAGATATTTTAATTTCTTGATGATTCTCTCAGGTCCTACAGATATGATAATAAATTTTACGTATTCAACCTTTTAGTTTGTATTTTAAGCATACTCATCTCAAATCTGGGTACGTTCTGAAAATTAAAGGTAAATACTTTCTAAAATCGCAATCAATAATAGTGCTTATCCCAGTATAATAAAGGTAAAAGATTTCTCCCCGGCCGAAAGTTTCGCAAAATAAATTCTCCCTGCTCGTCAATTAAACGTTAATCCATTTTCGGAGCGGTGGAGAGGTGCTAGATAAAACAGTTTCTCGTTTGTAAAGTAAATAATTGCTCGGTTTCGAGTGTACTCGTGTATAAGTAAAATTACACACTTGGGAGGCATGGACCGGGTCTATGTGAACGCCGTATATACACGCAGAGAGCTTCCACGGATGTTCCAACGGGTCAATACCAATTATATAGCTCCCCGGCACCGCTATCTCCTCCGTTTCAGACGTCTGTTAGCGAAGCAGAGCGAGTTAAAAGCGTATACGTCGACAAATGTAGACTAATAGATCTGGATGGATGGTTTTTATTTCTGTCCAATAGCGACTTGGCCAGTTCTTAAGTTTTATTACTATATTCTGTAGTAATAACCATAAAATTGGGAGTAGATTGAAGTAGATTGTGGGCTACTTATGGAAAAAAATTATTATTTAATACAAAAAACTTCAAATAAAAGCAAACAAGTAAGTGTTACTACTATAACTAAGGAAATTGGCTGACGTCAACCAAAGCTACGAGAACAAAAAGAAAACGAGAATTATATTCTATAGGCAAGTGTGCAAGCAGTGCTACCCTCTCCCCTTAGTAACGTTTAATAAACACTATCACTTATTAGTCGGCCATGAGAAATCATTGCAACCGATAAAGTAATTTTTTCTGAAGTCACTCCCAATCCTCTCGACGATTTTACGGTGGCAAACTTTATGGAGCACACTGCACCAACATTAAATTCTGCTTACTGCTAACGAAAACAGCGACAGAAACAGTTTCAGTGCTTCGGAAAGGTTGGAAAAGAAGCTCTGAGTCAGGCAAGAATTTACGAGCGGTTTGCCTGGTTCACACGTAGCGAAATGTCACTTCAAGCTGAAGTTCGTTCGGGTCGCTCCACAACATTAAGAACAGACCAAAATGTTCAAAAAGCGCGCAATGCCATCATATGTGATTGTTGCAGAACAATCGACGAATTGAAGCAAATCAGTGGAATTTACTGAAGTTCATGCCAAAGAATCCTAACTGAAGATCTGAGTCATCACAGGAAATAGATCTTGGTGTTACGGTTATGACCCTAGACCAAAAAAAACACGGCAAGTGAAATCAAATGTGAAGTGCATGATGGAGGAGTTGTTGACGTTGAATTTGTTCATCCGGACATCACAGTAAACCAACATTATTATCTGCAAGTGCCGTAGCCATTGCATAAGGCAGTGAGAACAAAAAACGACCAGAATTGTGACAATCAGGGGGCTGGTTGCTTGATCACAGCGTTGAAAATCAACCACTTTTTGACGGAAAACGGCGTGACAGATGCGTAGATAAAAAGGGATCTGAAAATGCCTTATCGACTATACAAAAGAACTAGCTAGAAAATGGCAGCAGGCTAACTTCTCGGACAATCTCCTGCTGGCCCGAGTGTTTGGGGAGCCCCGAAACCGTCCGCCTCCCAGAAGCCGCGTCATCGGAATATGTGATAGACTCGAACTTGGGGAGTAGCTTGGATTTTCTCTTTGGACTAAACCTATCACTTTTACTTAACTAAATGAAGATTGAAATTATAAAGCTTCGCGGCTAAGAAAATAAGCATATAGTCTAAAGAAAGGAAACAAACACTAATAGATACATTATAACCGATTCTAACCAATGTGGACAACACAAAATGGCCGCGATTAGTGTCTTAATTAATAGACTGGTGAAATTCCTCTGAATAAAAGTAGGTACAATAAAGAGTTTTAATTCATAACAAATGTAGCTTATAATGATTACTCTTCTATAAATGTCGACCGCATTCTTAAGAAAGTCCAACATGAGCACTATGTAAGAAATTCGACGACCTTAATCCCGGTAGAAACCCGCGACAATAAATTTGTGAAACTTCCCTTCAACAAAATATCGAAAGGTTTTAGTAAAGTTTTTAGGGGACAAGATATGAACGTATGTTTCAGTTCAGGTAATACACTTAAAAACCTTCTTGGCAATCCGAAACATAAACCGGACATGAAAGAAAGGTCGGGAATTTATAAAATTGCATATAATGACTGTGATAAAGCCTATATTCGTCAAAGAAAACTAACGATAGGTACTAGATTCGATAAACACATCAGGTGCTACAGGTACGGCAAAATAGAAACGTCAAGTGTAGCACAACACATAAACGAAACCAGGCACAATATTAAATTAGAAAAGCTGAAATTGATTAAGAACGTAACCCCGCCTCGTGAGCATTTGAAACTATCTATATAAAACGGGAACGAAATCTGTTGAACAGAAACCACCCACCTCTTCATTACTCTTGTCTTTTTGATTTACTAGGGTTAAACGACTACATGTTTTAAATAACGTGCTACATTGGCAAAAGGCTCTTTCGTCGCGTCATGTAAAACTTGCATGGTTTAAATTTAAAAATGTATAGACGGAAAAAAAAAACAGATTTGACGGAAGGGAACGTATCGTTGTATTGCTCTGGACGAAAACGTGGTCAGACCTTCTAGTTTCGTATATACCTCGCATGTTTTTAGTGTTAGAGCTTCCCAAAAGTAACGGATAAATTCTATAAAATTGTTGACAAAAATATTTTAGAAAAATGCTCAAACACGTCGATCTTTATTTTCAAATTGCCATTCGGGCATGTAATTTTCAATCCCCCACCCCTTCGCCCCTAAAGGGTAGCAACCCCAACTTTAAAAATTCAAATGCCAAAGTACTCCTTGCAATACCTCGATTGATAGATTTTTTTATATTGAATTGACAAAGGCTTCTTGAACATTGTCTTCCGTTTCTGGGGTGATAGAGCCGATTTCTTGACGAATCCTTTCCTTTAACGTCTTAATATTTTCAGGTCTATTAAAATAAATTTTAGCTTTTAAATAACTCCAAAGAAAATAATCCAACGGGGTTAAATCCGGCGATCTTGCTGGCCATTCAATAGGTTCCCGTCTGCCAATCCGCCGATTAAGAACTATTTGATCGAGGTATTCCGAAACTGGACGTGCATAATGTGGAGGCTGCAACCAAATTCTGTAATCGGGTGCATCAGGATCTTCTGCACTAGGAAGCAATACCGCTAAAGTAGTAATTAGTTCTTCTCGGAGGAAGTTTAGGTAATGTTCACCATCCAGCGTTCCGTCGAAGAAGTATGGTCCAACAATTCGAGAACCCACTGCACCAGCCCACACATTAAGTTTTTGGGGATATTGTGTATTCGCTTCCATCATCAAATGCAGATTTTGAACCGCCCAGTATCGCAAATTTTGTTTATTGACGGTACCATTCAAACAAAATGTTGCCTCATCAGAAAAGACGATATACGAGAGTTCCATCATTGTATCGCAAAATTGCACTCGCCGATCAAAGTCATCACGGACAAGTGCACTTTGTACGGGTGAAATTTGTGCTTATGAAAAAGTCTGGAAACTGTATTGCCTGTTTTCATCTAAGGCCGATGGACGTCCGATCCTGTTTTCAATTCGACTTACCGTTGATTGCGATATTGGAGAACGGTTTGGGTGAGTTTCATTGAACAAAACATGAACTTTTTCATACGTCCGGCTTCTATCTCCAAACCCAATCATCATTAAAACTTCGATTCTTTCGGTTTCAGTATGTCTCATTTTTGCTCTTATTTCTTGATTCGTGAAAAAAATCCACTAAATCCACTAAATTGTGTTTAACAGTAATAAACAAGTTGCAATTCTTTCTACAACATTGCTATGGCCGGTTTAACAACGCCCGCTCGAATATTGGCACTCTTATTTGAATACATTTTGGTAAATATCTCCGTTATTTATCAACTGATTTTGAAAATTTTTTTTTGTTATATTCAGTATAAAATAATCTGTTAATCGAGGTATTACAAGGGGTACTTTGCTATTTGAATTTTTAAAGTTGGGGTTGCTACCCCTTAGGGGAGAAGGGGTAAGGGGTTGAGAATTACATGCCCGAATGGCAATTTAAAAATAAAAATCGACGTGTCTGAGCATTTTTCTGAAATATTTTTGTCAATGATTTTATAGAATTTATCCGCTACTTTAGGAAAGCTCTGTATTGTTATGTTATGTTCAACGTTGTATTTACGACGACAACAACTTCTCTCGGTTGTCATTTCGGTATTGAAGTAAATATCAGGCTGGCCACTCGTTGGCAACCAAATATTCCTCTTGCGGGGATAATGGGAAATTTCTTCGGTACCATCCCCCCTCAGCCAACCGTCCATGGCGCGAGGAAGGTAGAATTTAATTATAAGTCCAGATAACGACGAGTTTTAGAATGGCTGTTATTTATTGCCCAGTGTTATCTGAAGTGCACTGTATAAAACTTTCAATTTAAAAACCAAATTTGTATCGTGTACAGCGAAAACTGAACACTCTGTGTACTTGAGTACAATTTTTAATTAACTCTTATCTTACTCCACGCACTAGATTGGACTTTATATGAACAAATCAACAAAGAAACAGTTTTACACAATTACTATTTGTTGCCGTTTTCTTTTCCTAAAATCCATTTTTTTAAAAATGTACAAATGTCTCACATTAAATAATTCTCTCTGTATATGTGTGCTAAAAATTGGATTGAAGTACTTTGAAGTTAGTATCCTTTGAATAATACTAAATGGCGTGTTACATACTAAATTTGTGAAATACGCAAAAGTAAAACAGTGTATTTTTTGATGGAAAAAAAGCTGTCATAGAGAAATGGTTCCGATTCCGGGTATTCCCTATCGAACAATCGCGATTTTGTAATCCCATGGATATTCATCCCCGGTCGCGCCAGCTACCGAAAAAATAAAATAACACGTCCGAAACATGATGTAATGTCGTAAAACTGGGCGACAAGATAAAGGGAGGCAGGAAAAGTCGGGCTAAATCCCAGGGCATGCGGAAGCCATGATCTAAATGAAGTTCCCAACGAAATTAATGCATTATATATGATGCGAACATCATGCTGTCGCTGACGGGACCAAAAATAAAGATAAAAGGAAAACAATTCTTTCCGCCCTAATTTTTGTCAGTCTCTTTCCACTACCGATGTCGACAGAAACGTCCCATGTGATGGATGGAAACTAACGTGTATGTACCTTTGTATGCATATGGAGCAGGTTGTTTATGGAAATGAGTATGTAAATATGAAAGAGTTCTTTCGACAAGTTGTTCGGATAGTAGCATGTAATTTATTTAATTTGCCATAATCTCTTTCAGTAACGTTACCTTTCAGACGAATTATTTTCGAATGAAATTGGAATGATAAAAAAGGAGCGGTGAGGTATTTTAAAATTATGTAATGCAAGTTATTTCGTTACATTTTTATCTAACGAGCACCCCTTTATCTATCAATACGCAAATACTAAAAATAAAATTTACTTATATTAAGAATCGCTTTCTTCAAATTTTCTGCAAGATTTTCTTGAAACAAGTTAACAAATGTCTTAAACAAAGAAATAAAATTATGTCATTGCAAGTATATAATACTTCTACTCTTAGGCGGAGAAAGAAACGCTAAGAAAATATTTCTTTTGATTTAAAACAGTTATTGTATTCCAGATAATTGAAATAGTGATTGTCTTGAATTAAGGCGGACAGCTTTGATACAAGTAAACGTTTCTCTGCGTGTGCACTTCTTAATTTTGGGATAAATGCTAGTTTATAACTTTTGCATGCATATTAACGAGCAAATTCTCATCATTGGACTAAAGCTCCGGCTGCAAGAGTCTTTTAACAATTGAATTCTGTATCAGCGATGTATTTCAAGCACTCGTAAATAAAAAAAAATTCTATTTTTGAAACTTCTCGACAGTGTGCAGTTCAAAGAAAATTTATAATTTGTATAACAAAAGAAAATACAGAAAACTATGTAAGTCATGTTGTATTACGAACCATAAACTTCTCGAATATCGTAGAAATGTTCAGATTTACGGAGTTTTACATTTTAGTCACACCAATACTAATAATAAGTTAATTTATTTTCCATTTACCTACTCAAACTGTACCAACATCCTTGCTGTAAAACAGCATATCAATCATTATTTTGCCTCATGGCTTTATTGGAAAATACCGAGTAATTTCTGCACGAAATTTCTCAACAAACTTTTCTACAACTTCCAACGAATTATTTTCAGGAACAGCTAACTCAAACCTTTTCTTTCGGATCGTAAATCACGTTTGTCCCAGAATTTCTGACGAAAACTTTGTTTTAGACATCCGAAGAGGTGTAGCAGTAAGCCTAATTCAAGGTATAGAATGAAAGAAAGAAAGTAACCTTAACCTTTAAAAATTTTTATGTATTAAATACATTACATATTACTGGCACTTATTAAAAGCTTTAAGATTTATTCCGCTTACTCAGTGCTGATTTCTCTAATTGGATTAATTTATCTTCTTACTACGACGACTGATGGAATCAGATCAATACGATGGGTGATCAATAAATTACGAAGTTTTTCTAGAGAGGTCCTGAAGCGTGTTTTGAGTTTGGACGAGGTGAATGATGACTTGCTTAGTTTGAAATTTCTTTTGTGTTCGTTAAAAGTAAGTGCAGGAGCGTTTAGGAAATTTGTAAAGTCTGCGTTGAGCCCGAACGACATCCAGGGAATAAATTTATCGATCTCCACTTACAGCGCATTCAGTTTAATTTCCTTTTGCTCGTAGTTAACCAAATTGAAAGAAGCAAAGGCGGTATTTGTCCACTATTTTGCTAACGTGGAAATTTTGTTATTAAATAAGTTTACTAATGGTCTTTCTATGGTTATGACAGATATAAAACAAAAAACTAAATCAATCTGGAAATTGCTGAACTAGATGGCCTTAATGTAAGGGAGATATGTCAAAATAGTATAAAAAGCCAAGTTAAGGAGGAAACCGCAACAACAGAAAACAGCACAAATAATTATGGGGAATAATTAAAGAAATGTTTAAATAAGGCAGAGGAATCTCACAGAATTAACATGCAAACAATGCCATAATATGGCGGAATATTATGTACAAAAAATAAGTGGTTAGGGACAAGAAGATATGGGTATGAGAGAAGACGAAAAGAAAGTTACAAATTTATAAAACAAAACGAAAAGAACTGATTAGATAGGTAAATGCAAGACATGGGAAGATAAAATAAAAACAAAACTCACGAAAGAATAAACTAACAAAGGAAATCAATTACGAAAAGTCATAGTTCAGAAAAATAAATATCCAATAACAGCAGAGAGTGAGGAAGCGGTGAAATTAATGCGGGAAGAATATCTTAGACAGCTACTAATAGACAAAGAAAAATTACAATTTAATGAAGAAATTTGAGAATCCAAAGAAAACATAAACGAACCCCCACAAGATGGGGAAAACAGCCGCCAAAGGCAACATTAAAGCTATTAAAATGTGCAGGGCATAAGCTTCATATAGCAATGTGTAAATTTATAAGCGTAATATAGATTAGAAAGGAAAGAATACCTGAATAGAGGAAATGGTAACAATAATTTCAATCCTTACAACCACAACCAAACATTGTGCCTGAAATAGGCAACGCTCAAGTCAGCCCATAGGCACAATCGTCATTAAATTCCGCACACATGACCACAGAGGCGCCAACTCAACGCATGCGCAAGCGGCTGCCACTACGATAACCTTCAAAGCTTGTTATGGCGAAGGTGTAGATAATATTTGACTTACCCCCGTATTTTAAGTTTACGTATTTTCTATTTTGTAAATAAATAAATTTAAAACATAAAAAACGTTATTTTAGTTTACCTTTTGAAGTTACTAGGGTATTCTTCACCAACTTTTCATCGTCTTTTACATGTTCATTTAAATGTATTTTTACATCTAGATATTTTCAGAAAAAGATGTTATATATTGACAAAAAAAATCCTTAGATCTTGCCTTATATGTGTATATTAATGAGTGAGAAAAAGACAACTACACCTTTTACTTTCCGTCTCTTTCTATTGATAAATGTGCCTCAAAAAGGGTTCATGCCTGTTCCATTCCAGTTTTTTGTTAGAGTTCAATGACAGAATATTACCCCGTTGCTTATCCAGTACGAATTTCGTGTAGAGTGCCAACTAAGTTCTTTAAGCAGTACTTAGAACTTTGAGCAGAACTCTAATAACTAACGCTATAAAAATAATGTCGCTAACATAGAAGGTATAACCAAAAGTAAGCGTTTCTGAAAGAAAAATAATGAGGGATATCATTGAACCACCCACACAATACAAGAAAGTGAAGTAAGAAGAAGGACAATTTATAAAACAGAAAAGGAGAAGAAGAAGACGTAAGATATATAAAATCAATGAGGATAAATTGGCTAGCACACGTTTGGGGAGATCTAAACATAGTATAATGAGAGCAGCAATGTAATGGGAACCGGTAAATGGAAGAGAGATTCTTTAAGGATCTATAATTAGCGTTCTAATTAAGAATTCCCTACTATAAATGATAAAACTCAATTCTATCCTCATAAACTGCCAATCTTTGAAAATGAAGTCGAAATTGGGTTGTGTTACGTATGTGTAGTATGAAAATCGCTGTTTTCATGGACGTCACATTTTCTTTAACTAACTTATAACATATTGCACATATACAATGAGGTCCTAAAGTATCCTTCCCCCATACTAACTTTCGAACAACAAAAACTAATGTTTTTCGAAAAGAAAACAGCTCGGTTTCTATTTTTTGCGAACTATGATTATCGCTAGTTTAACTACATTTCCAGTGTCACTGTTAAGTGACGTCAACTTTCTTATCTTAAAGACGTCCTGTATATCTTGTGTTTTTGGGAAGGTAATCGAATAGTGAATCGAGCGATACTAAAAATGACTACGATGTGGAACATTATATCCACTACCCTTGTAGAGCCAGAAATATTTGAACTTTGCACTAAGGCTGGATAGATAGGATAAAATATACAGAGCTAACTGCTCTGACAGAAGGCAATAAGATTTAAATTATTAGACAATTTTGTTGTGAAACCACTGCAAATAAGGTGATAATTATTGCCAGCTTTACCGAATATTAAAATTGGCCTAGCAATTTTGCATCGTTCATGCCAAAGCCAACCTAAAAGTAACAACATAATAAAACCCGAAAAGCCGACAAATTTGAACAATCCTACCATAATTAATTGCTTTAGGACCTGTACAATGAATATACCGTAATAATTTGTATATGTTCAAATAACTGATCAAAGGTGATTTTGGTAATGCTTCGGAAATTAACCAAATGACCTTCTTTTGCTGGAACGTAGATTAGAGACTATCGATGTGACAATTATTACCTCATATTACTAACCCATATTGAAAGCACCTGAAGTACATACGAGGTAAGCGCCATAAACTCTCGGCCTGACAGACTTATGCAGGTTCGAATGTGTTGAAATTCCGTTGCGTCATAGTTGCACATGTGCGAGGCCTACACGATATATATTACGGCTCGAAGAATAGCAGTTTTTAGTAGCCACCCAGACAACTTGATCAGTGTATGAAAATCTCTCAGGTAACGAAAATTGAATACCGCGCGGTCGTAAAATTTTTAACCAAACAGAGTGCTATACGCCTAATCACATTAAACAACGTTTAGACGGCGTTTATAGTGATTTATCTCCTTCATATTTCACTGGAAAAAAGTAGACGAAACGTTTCCGTTTGTAATAAGTATTCCTTGAAGACGATAAACGTCCGGGTCGGCCAATTGAACTGATAACGCCTCAAAACATTTCAATTATTGAAGAAATGGTATTAGCAGATCGCCGACTGAAAGTGAAGGAATTAACTGATGTCTAACATTTCTGAAACAAGTATTCGCCGAATTTTCCATAACCATTTGGGTATGAATAAGATTAGTGCAAGATTCTTTCTGTTCTCCAACGTGAACGTCGGTTCGAATCTGGGCGCTCGTCTTTAAACTGTTAAGGCGACCCGAAATCGATCTTGGAGTGCATTGTCACAGGAGATGAAACACTGGTTCTGTATTATGATCCTCTATCCAAAAAGGAATCGATGGAATGGCGGAGACCCGATGAATCTCGTCGCAGAAAGGCGAAAGTTGTTCAATCAACGAAAAAGGTGATAGCCACAATATTCTGGGATTGTGAGGGTATTTTACTCATTGACTTTAAAGAGCGGAATACAACTATCAAGAGCACATATTGTGCGTCTTTGTGGCATGAATTAAGGGATAATGTTCGTGCAAAACGTCGAGGAACGTTGACAAAAGGTGTTCGATTATTGCACGACAATGCACCCGTCCATACTGCCGCCATTTCACAAGCTGCCATCCGCGAATGCGTCTTTCAAGAATTGGAATATCCACCGTATAGTCCGGACATGGTCCCAAGTGATTATTATTTATTTTCTCATTTAAGGAAAGACCGTAGGAGACGTCGTTTTAAGGACGATAGTGAGTTGTAAGCAGTTGTAATACTATATTTTGAGGGAAAAACTTTAAATTAGTTATACAATTAATTGATCGTTGTAATAAATTTACTGAAGTTAAGGAAGATTATAATGAGAAATAGAAGTTGTTATATTTTACCATGTTTATTTTTTCTATATCAGACCGAGAATTTATGGCGCCCACCTCGTACAGATCAATATCTGCTTTGAAACAAATGTTATCATAGTGATATTCCTCAAGAATTACAGAAAATGTAGTTTGGGCTAATTGTATATAGTTTCTCATACCAATTTTGTGTATTAAATATCACGTCGTTTTGTATATGACCAGTTGTCTGTCATTTCTGCCATTTCGCTAGCGATAGAGTAAATTTAAACATAAAATTTAACATGTCTAGCATCAGCAGAGCTCATCAAAGATATTGTGAAAGCCTCGCTATCAGACCGAAATGATGTAACCATTGAACCGATGAAACATTTTTCTAAATATCGCAAAAGTTAAATTCAAGGAAGGCATATTTGTAGGTCCAGAGATAAAAAAGTGATTCACAACCAAAGCTTTCTGTGCTTTTCCAAAATGGAAGATGGATGTAGGCGAATAATTTCCTTGGGAATAAAAGCAATGACCAATCCAAGGCAATTGTATCAAATTTAGAAAACTGTGCTATTCTACTGAATATTACTATCAAGGGTGGTTGGACAAAACGTAATGGGAAATTCTTGTCGAAGTTCTGCAAAAGAAACAGACAAATTTAGATACAAAAGCAAAAAACAACAACAAACCAAAGACGTCAAGTAAATAAAGATGCCATGTTACCAAAATGGTTATTTTTGTTTTCACGTTATGTCTTCTGACTTTTTTCCTATGACATTAAACCTTAAACTATCACATCAAAAAGGTTTGAGGTATTACTGCTCATTTTAGCAATAAGTACAATAGAATAACACCTTAATTAAATTTTTTATACTGTAACAAATCTCGCTCTTCAATTGGGGGATCCAACAGCTGCCGATGCCTAAGTTCTCCGACGCAGTTCGAGATTCTTATCGCGCTTGTGTCATTACCTGCTAATAAACAAGTTCGCCAACAAACTTTATCAAAGAACCATTTGTTCCAGTTCGCGATATATCCAATAAACTTCCGCTGTCTGCTATCTGACGTTTTGTTGAGAAACTCCTCCCGTTTCCCGACGATGCTCATTTCGTTCCTCTCCCCCCGCTGACTACGATTGCCACTCGACGATTTCCCAAACGAACTTCGTAAATTCGTTACGACGCCGTTCGAAATTAACACTTCGTATAATCGTCGTCTTACTGAATTACCCCCGGCCGTTCGTTAATTTTAAAAATTCCCCGTTTTCTTTTCGAACCGGAGATCGATTTCCCTTGCTTCATTAACCTGTGTAAAAAACGTCAATTTAATATAGCCGGGAAGCTTGGCCGGATAGATTGCTTGCTCAACTCAGTTCGTTTCGTTAAAAAAAAAGTTCCGCATTGTGCTTTCCTCCTTTTTTTTCTTATTCACTACGGACTTCTGTAGAGTACCAACGGCATCAGATAGCTGCTACGCACTGGGAAAAAGGAAAACATCGTTCTAATATCGGAAAATATTTTAGCCGAACACGTTACAAATGTAAACATGAGAGAAAAACATTGAGAAATACTTTGACAAATGTCGGATGATAAATATTGGAAGAAAAAAGTTTTTCCCTAGTTTCGAAAAACATGTCGCTAAAAATTTCATTTAGGGTTAAGAATTTAGACGGATAAATGATACTAAAATAATTTTCTAATTGATTTAAATTTAAAGTATGTATAAATCTATAGTGAGTACTTCCAGATTGAATTCTGACGTTAGGATGCATAAATCGTAAAGAAACCTCAGTGCTTTATTTCATTCGCGATAGCGATTGTTTAATCACGGCTAATTTGGATAACTATACCTTTCGAAATATAATTTTATAGTCAATTTTAATCGAATATTCTTATTTCTTTTAATAGCATAATGCACGCCATGCAGCGACGTAACTGGAAGACTGAATATATGTCACTCAATGACATTTAACACTACCAACAACTGTACAGTATTAAAATTTACTGACAAACAAGACAAAAATACAGCTGAATGTATGCTGTCAATTGTTGTAGGAAAATGTTCCTTTAAAACTGGAGATTTGGAATGTGAAGAAAATGAACACAAGACAAGTAATTTATCCGTTTCATCATGATCGTCGACTGGACTTAAAATAATCTCCTAGCAATACGATATTTACTGGAGATATTAAAATGATTACGGCCCCTGTTGGTTGTTTAGCCAACTCAAAACACCCACGAAATTAAAAAGATACTTTGTCTATTACATTAAAATAACTAATTAACATTTTTATGTATCGCATATTTTAGAAGGTATATAATTCTCATAAACGCATTGACATATACGAAAACTGAGATTATAATAAATTAGAAAAAGGTGGTAATGATTAGAGTAACCAAAACTTGCGGACTCGCATAGGCGTCAGTATTACGGGTTAATATAAGAATACGAAAAATTCATAAATAAACTTACTTGCTACTACTGTAAACTAGCATCATTGCATATGTTTCCACAGTTACTTCTTTAAACCTTGTGCGTCGACAAGAAAAAATATTCTTATACATAGAAAA
This sequence comes from Dynastes maya, assembly GCA_029619315.2. Taxonomy (NCBI): domain Eukaryota; kingdom Metazoa; phylum Arthropoda; class Insecta; order Coleoptera; family Scarabaeidae; genus Dynastes; species Dynastes maya. The sequence goes on along the minus strand of JAROYE020000004.1, from coordinate 51,093,437 downwards.
CGATCTCTCCACATCTAAGGAAGTTACATTTGCATGTAGAAACTGTTTTTCAAAATCACTTAAAAGTTCACTATTCTTACACTTATTATAAACGGCCTCTAAAGTATTAAAATCGGGATTTTTCCTTAAAACATCTGCCAACTTTTGACTAGCGCATAATCCTGGCGTATCATTTAATGTGTGTAATTTATTTTTTACACTCTCCACTATGTCTAATGATTCCTGCAATGACAATTCAGTACATTGTAGTTTTCTGATGGCATCTAGTAATATTGTATAATTGGTACATATTGTTGTTAAATCTTCTAAAAGTTGAGGAATTTGAAATTCTCTTTGACTTTCTCTAATTGCTTTGGATTCATTCTGATTAAATCGCATTATAACTGATTGAATTTGTTGAAAATGGATCAAATAGTAAGAAGCTGCTGTTAGCCAAGTACACCATCGCGTTAAAATTGGTTCAGGAGGTTCTGGAATACCTGGACAAAATTTACGAAATTCTTTTAAAGGTTTAGGAGATTTACGAAACACTGCTTTAGTACTTCCAATCATCCGATCAACGTTTCCGTAATGTTGTCGAACAACTTCACCAACTAAATGCAAAGCATGCAGCACGCAGGTTATATGTATTAAGTTAGGAAATATATGTTTTAAAGATCGCCCAACACTTAACATCGTTGCTGCACTATCTGTCACAATCATCACAACTTAATCTTGGACAATTTTAAATTTTTTCAAAGCGTTCATTATCACTTTTTGAATATTTTCCGCGGTACATTGTTGAACACGTTTGCAAGCTAACAAATATCGAGATGCTGTGTTCTCGCTAGATAAAACGCGAGCTATTACATTCACAATACTGTTTTTCTCTATATCGGTCGTCTCATCCACGGTAATCCATATTTTTTTGGAACACAAATCACGTTTACACATATTTTCTAGCATCTCTTTCATTCGCGGCAAATGATTCTGTAATTGTGTTTGTGAGGGTAATGGGTACTTTGGAACGTATTGTCGCCAAAACGTTTTAAAAGCTGCTTTTCTCACCAACGACAACGGAAGATTACAAGAGGTAAACATAATTAATAAATGTATGAGGAATAGTGTACAAGGTATTTCAGTTCTTGCATTTCTCATATGCTTAATACCATTGACATGCCTCTGGCAATCAGTTCTGTCCAATGCAGCCAAACGAACATTGCATATTAAGCAAAAAAACTGCACTACCGTAATACATTTATAAAAACAAATACTTATAGTATTTCGTCGCAGCATTTTAACAAAAAGCTTATCTGAATACCTTTACATTTAATTTAATAAAGGAAGACTCTGCCTTTGAAAAAATATATCGGACGTTCTATTTAAAAATATCGAAATAAGATAAATCGAACATTGCAACGATTTCTATGGCCATCCGGTAAAATCTAGTTGATACGTCGTAGGTTCACATTACCGATCTAGTTTGATGCAGTTATTCGCATCTCTAATGACGTTAGTGTCCAGAAAAGAAACACTTTGTTCAATTTCCGTTTCAATTGTAAGTTTCAGCTTGTTGTCAAAGCTGTTAAATACATTCAAAATAGTTTGGGTTTTATCATGGAGTAAAGCAACGAAAATGTCGTTCACATATTGAAATATAAAAGGAAAATCTAAATTAACCGAAACCTTAACGTAACTAATTTTTCTTTAAGTACACTTTTACCCTGCAATTCAGAGACTACACTCCACATTGCTAGTTACTTTGTTGTTTATATTCGTCCATTAATATCGGATTATACCTTATATATTACTATTTCATTGTGACTACCATAAAATTCTTAAAAAAAGTTGTATACAATACATTATAGTCAATAATGGAACATGAATATATCAAATTGTTATATGCAATACCAATAATATGGAAAAATAGGTAGTTATTATACTATACATATATGAATTCATGTAATATTAACACATTTTTATTTTAAAATATATTATTTAGAATTACCGCTGAAACATATTCATTGTTCGTGCCCACGGGCGGAAGTTATAATAATACCCGATAGCATTTTGTGCGGATTTACAACGTTCATCATGTTTATTGCATATCGAGCCTAATGTTTAATGAAATCATAGGATATTAAAATATATTGTCAAATTTCAATTAGTTCCATAGTACTCAAATAAATTGTGCCATTCAATTAACTCTGCAAAAAAATATTAGTACGTTCTGTGGGGTCACATCTGCACTTTCTCAATTAAATTTAATTTTACGAACTAATTGCTAAACATTGTATGGGTTATGGAAATTATTAATAGAGATATACAATATAATTTCTTTACTGTACAACAGTATACACTTCTATGGCGTACCTTAAGATTGTGAATTTAACGTATTATGCGTATCTTTGATATCAAAATTATAACTGTTTAAATATGGACTTGCCGTTTAAGTCGCAGAACATCAATTTTTACCACTTTCTTTTTTAAATATTAGAAATGCTCCCAAACATAAAAACGACGTTTAAGGACTTTTGGGACAAATACAATCCCGAGTTGCGGTTGAAGAAAACAGCACGTAAGCATGTTGCATTTGTACGCGATGACGTGGAAGAAAATGAAACGCATATTGAAAAAACGGTTTCTTTGGCTATGTGTTGACGAGACAACAGACTAAAAAAATTCAATTGTAAATATTATGGTACGCATACTAGACCCTAGTAAACCTCCATTACCACTGTTACTAGCTAGCCGAAGACTACAGGAGTGTACTGCTGCAGCAATTACGAAGGTTGTACTTAGTACGTTGGAAAAATTTCAAATTTCAAAAGATAAAGTGTTGATGTTTATGAGCGATGGCGCAGCGATAATGCGTTCGGTAGGCCGTTCTCTTCTTGAACATGGTTGCAAGTGTTTACATGTTACGTGTAAAGTGCATGCTTTACATGTGGCAGAAACCATTCGACAATGCTCTCCCGAGGTAGATGCATTAATAGCAAGCACAAAGAAAGTATTTTTGAAGTCTCCCAAACGCCTACGATCATTTCACACAGAGTGTCCTGGTATTCGTCAACGACCGGAACCAATTCTTACACGTTGGGGAACATGGTTGCAGGCAGCTTTTTATTATGCGGAACATTTCAAAATAGTAAAAGCTGTTGTTGCACAATTCAGTCCTGCGGAAGCTGCAGCTATTAAGGAGAGCCAGTCGAAATTTCAAGATATTTCCGTTGAAACAGATTTAAAAAATATTCGTAGCTACTATAAAGGATTAGCTGACGCAATAGACCAATTACAAAATAGATCGTTATCATTATTGGAGTCTCTGCAAATTATGGACGGAGTACATACACAGCTACTGACTATACATGACGCAAAATATAATCGCGTTTTAGAAAAGTTCGAGAGTGTGCTACAGAAAGATCCCGATTTTAGCAACATTAAAACAAATTTGTGATGGTGTATCGAATAATCCACTAACTAAGTACAAAGAGTACTTTCATCATGCATGTATAACATCGGTAGATGTTGAACGCTCTTTTTCAAAATATAAACTCATTTTCTCACCACGGCGAACATCGCTCACCGAGACAACTGTGGAAACACATGTAATGGTCTCAACTTTTTGCCACTCTTATCTATATGATGTTAACACTGATAATGGTGCTTCTAATTTTACTGTTCCGTAGCTAAAGCTGCTTAAAAGAGTGAGTGTTTCACTACTTTTCACATATTGTAATTATGTATTAGTTCTGTTATTTTTTTCTATTTTCTTCCTATTGTTTTTATATACTAGGCAGGTACGGCTATGGCACGGCTCCCTGTTACCGGGCTCTACACATGAAACACACACATACTAGCATTGAGAATTTTCTATTTTAATGCTGAATTGAACATTGGGAATTCCCAATTTTGCTCGTTATCTCTTACTAGCAGCGGTAAGACACATTTTAAAAATAACAGCGTGTATATGCAGAGTCGCAACTACAATAAATGCTCATAAATTCTGCTAGTGGATAGATATCGCGATATGTATATATCACCATATTTATCATTAATATAAAAGATGATACAAATTAACAGATATCTATGTATATCTCAGTTATTATTGGCCCTATGAAATCGATTCTGTTGGCAAACTGGTAATAGTACTCTGTATATTTTTTATAATTTAGAAAGGTAATCCAATTTCTGATATAACAGTTTGGAAATTATTGTTCTGAAACAAATAATAAGAAAGTTACAGTAGCTTTTTTTCTATTAAAGATATACGTTTGTAGCATAATAGTATTTATAGCAGGCTATTGTAACTCCATGCGAAGCCAAGTTCCAAACTCAATTTATATAAAATGTCAAAAAGGTACATTTAAGAAACGAGGAAAAAATTTACGTAGTGCAACGTAAACTACTTCGTATAGAATTACAACAGCCTACTATACATATTAGACTACAAACGTGTATCCTTAATAGAAATAAAAGACTACTCTAATTTTCCTATAATTAATTTCAGGACAATAGTCTAGAAAGCTTTCACATCATAAAATGAACTATTAGTAGAATAGCTATGAGAGTTCGGGGCCAAAAATAAGATGTAACATAGGAGTCCAATTGCATTTTTTATCCCCACCACTCCTACCTCGGGTATGTCACATGACCCGTGACGTCAAAAGCCCCGCCCTCTGGTGGGAAATTTGAATCGGGAGCCGCTTAAGCAGCTCGCAGAACAGCTTACACAACTCCCGAAACAGCTTAAATAACTCCCAGAACAACTTAAACAACTTCCAGAACTGCTGAAACAGCTCGCAGAACAGCTTAAACAGCTCCCGAAACAGCAAAAACAGCTCCCAGAACAGCATAAACAGCACCCAGAGTAGCTTACGCAGCTCCCGAAACAGCTTAAACAGCTCTTGAAATAGCTTAAACAGTCTCCAGAACAGCTCAAACAACTCCTGTCTCAAAATTCCCGCCAAGGAGCGTGGCTTATGATGTAACGGATCACGTGACATGCTAGATCCTTTAATTTCGAATAGCCTATATATCTTTCGAACTCTTATTTTAATAAATAGTGAAAGCTTCTAAGGATTTTGTAAAATTTCCTTACACACCCTTTACAAATTTCTTTAATATTCAGACAAAAACTGCTTTGTGACGTATTTACCATTAAATATCCTGTTAGGCCTATTTTTTATTTTTCACCAATTTTACGAAAATTCAAGAAAACGAGAATTGGATATTGCAGTTTACATCGAACTTGAAGTCATACAGCACCATTTTTACAGTTTCTCTTCAAATATTAAAAGTATTCCTAAACTTAAAAAATATAAACGTAATAATATTCGAATTATTTCCAAAGATAGATACATATTTAAAGTGTGTTTACCCAGCAAATGGCTTGTTATTCCTGTATCTATTTTGTATTACTTAAAAAGATTCTCAGTAAAGCGTTATATCGTCAAGATTTAATTGAAAACTGCAGTAACGGCGATACACATCCTTACCTCATAAAGTTATGCATTAGCGCAACATAGTGCAATGCAAATTTAGATGGCTGCAAACCATTTCGGTGCTATCTACTTCGGCGTATGCTGCACTAAATAATATCTATGCAAATGCTCCAGACCAGGGCATCTGGGTACTTGTTCTAGTTGCGAAATTGGCCTCTTTCAACTGCTAGCAACGGATACGGGATGTGCAAAGAAGTTAAGGACGTACACCAATTTAAGTCAATACAAGAATTGTCGATTTAAACACGTGCATTAGAATTTTACAGTAGAACATAGAATTGTATTCCAACCCTCCAGATTTGTAAAAGTACACCTATTGTGTTAAGTGTACGAAACTAAAATTTTCTGCTAACATAATAGACGTGTTTGTTGGAATTTACAAGAAGAATATGACGATGCAGAAGAATCAGAACAATCAGAGAATGAAAAATGGAAAAAATTGAGATTTTTTTTTTTTAATGACAAATCAACTGAATCGATTCATTTCTTTTCAAATAGTTCCTATTCGACCGATTTCCATCGATTTAAATTCAGTAAATGGTCAATAAATGATAAAAATTAGTTTTTTTTGGGGTGTTTGGGCCTAAAACTAAGACAAGGAATAAAAAGCTTGTATACAGAAACATGGAGCTATTAAGATATGAGAATAAAGGAGGCCTTCGACAAGCTGGAATTCTGAGCCCAACACTATTAATAGTCATTGACATAATCAAAGAAGTGCACAACAACACAAAACAAACTCCACATCGGATATTGGAAACTGGAACCAGTGAAGATAGCAGAATGTGCCCTTACTGATGATGTGATGCAACACATGAAAGACATCTACAAGAAAATTTAATATAATGGGAAAAACAACTCAAGGAAAGAAAAACGAAAGTAAATACAAACAAAACAAAAGTGATGACGTTTGCAAACAGTGATGGAAAAAACAAAAGTAATGACGTTTGCAAACAGTGATGGAAAAGAGATGAATACAAAAATAAACAATGTGAAACTGGAACAAGTGAATGTATACAAATACTTAGGAGTAAAAATACATAACAGCAACGTAAAAATTTAGGGTAAATTGTATTTGCATTCCGAATTTTTTTTAAGGAAATTGACATATCTACATTTAGGTGATTGAAAACAAAATTATAAATATCTCGAAATAATAAGGTAGGTTCTTGGTTCGCTATTTGTCAATCAGCCTGTGTATTCAGAAATAATTTTTAAAGATGGCTTGAAAGATGGTTTCTACCATTTACACAGTAGGCAGAATTGTACAATTCCAGAAGATTGGAACATCCTGTATATTATGCAATCTGTATATGCGTTGTGTAATACAATTATTACCCTTGACAAGTTACAAACGTCCAACTGGAATTTATATTAACAACTGTAATTGCTTTTGGGAAACATATTCAAACGAATTAATTTAATAACAAACAAACATGTGACTAAACAACACATTCGAGCAATGGACAAACAGATATTCTGTACACAGGATTCTGACAGAATAGATATTTAACCCGATTCAACGTTTTTAAATTTCTCGTATGTATATGTAGCGGTATGTCAATTCTATGTCATACTATCTATTTATTAGTAGCAAATTAAAAGAAGTGTAATTTGCAGAGAATTACACATAGATCAAATTAATTCTGCTGTGTGATCAATTTCAGTTATCTGGTGTCGGTATTATTGAATTTAATTTGGAATCCATTAACGAATGGCTGTTGCAATTTACGTGAAAATTTGTTAATGCTACACCGTTGTAATCGATTATTTTACCAGTATATACAATTACAATGTTATGTTTTTATGGGGAAGTTTCATTAATTCAGATTTTAGGAATGTGAATTCAAAAAGTTGTGAAACTTATAGCTAGTTTTAGAATTTAAATGCTATTATTTTAGAATGATAATAATAGGTAAGGATCATCTACTTTAAGTTGGCAAATAAGCAGAACAGCACGGAAGCTATTGTATAACCAAATACTCAACACTTCTACTTCTTTTATATAGGCTGCTGCCTGTTTTTCTTCACATGTTAAGGGGATTCGTCAGATATTGTTATTCAACGCTTCAGTGGTCTGCCAGGGATCCCTTTCCAGTTGCTTTTGAGCCTCTTGTTATTTTGATTAGTCTATTGGCTTGGGTACGTGTTATGTGGTTGTTCCATTCTTTATTATTATACAGTTTCCAGTATCCTATTTTTCAATTTTTCATAGGTTCCTCTTTCAATCCAGGGAGGACACTAAATTAAAATAATTATTTTAAACATTATCTCTATGTTAACTTTTTGGATTTAATATTACAATAATAAAAATATACCGATTTATTTGTTGCACAGGTAGATGGAGTATGAAAGAATATTTCACGCGGATTCTTGTACAATTTATTACCACATTTGACTTGCTTTTAATATGTTGTGCCTGTCCAGTTTACAAGATTTTAAATTCATTGACTTCAATCATTACACAAGTAATCCAACAGTTGTCGAAAATCATATAGAAAGTGTTAGTAGTATTTATTTATTGATTTTACAATACTTCCTACTATTAAGTACAATAGTTTTTATAAAGTTACAAATACAATAAAAAATAAAAGAAGAATTCATACAATTGGTCTCCCTAAACAATAACAATTCATCAAAAGGATGGAGATATGTGTGGACGTTGGAGTGGTCATGTAGAATAATTTTTGTTGGCTTTTTTAATTGATTGAAATTTTGTATTTAAACTAAAAAATTGCAATAAATGATACCTTTCTCTTGAAGCATTTTCATGTTATCTTAATTTATAGATATTCTGTACATTTAATCTTAGATTTTCTGATGGTAAACATTTTATTCGACAAGCAGAACTTTTTATAAAGAATGACTTTTTGTCGTAAAATCAATAAGAACAATTTGTTTCCTCTTGTCGACTCCATCCGGGGACACAGTGTAATGAAAACAAGCACACATTCTTTAAGGAAATATTTCACTCTATCTGAATTACCAACTTGATTCTTTTCAAAGATCCTAACTTGATGACTCAGTTTCATTCTTCGCAATAACGCACATTAATTGTTAATGTTACGTACGCTTAAATTCTATTAAACCCTAATCTTATTCCCTGTGAATTACTTCTTCTTTCTTGAAAATACACCGAAAGAATGGAAACAAGTTTCGAGAAACAACAATAGGATTTAAGGATAACTACCGAAAGAGAAAATGGATTACGCTAGAGCGAAATCGGTTTCTTTTTGGTCTAGCGTAGGCGCCTTTATACCACATATACATGCATTTAATCAATATTCCCCACGTGTTGTTTCTTCAGTGTCGAGAGTTTACAGCTACTTACATGCTGAAAAGCTTTTTTTAAAAGCATGGGCCTTACTCGACATTTAAGTACCATTACCACCACCTGAAGAGGTGTTTAAAGTGTATAAAACCATATTTTCTGAATTTGTATTTTAATTTATACACACATTATTTGTAACTACATTTTTTTTAAATTTTGAGGTCCTCAAGAGAGATAATTACTTGCATTTGGTTTAGAAATTATTGCTTGCTTGGTCCTTGAAACATATACAAATAAATTGTCAGCTTCCAAAAAAGCTTAACAGAACAGTTAAAACCAAAGGTGGATAATTGAGCTGTTCGAAAATATGAAATCATTGTATGGGTAAGTATCTGTATTCCCGTTCCATCGCTACTATCTAGGACGGCATGATTGTAACTACTGGCATTAGGTGGCGCCAGGAAATATTTCAGTTTCTGTTTTTGAAGATTAGTGGCATAAATTGGTAGATGTAAGAGGAACGTGGCCAGGAGCAAGAAGCCTTAATGCTTTTCACTTCTCATATTGTTTTAGCCGGTAGTAATTATATGGATACCATGAGCTATTTATATTAGCATTATTTTGGTTATTTTTCTAGGCACTTTTTTCATGTGTATTAGCTTCACTTTTGCTTAAACATTATTTTGTAGATAACCTCGATTTTAACCTTTTTATAATCACAAGCAATGTGAATTATTTACTGCATTCTGTACAGATATGTCGTACTGTTTTAAACAAGGTAAGTACAATTAATAATGTGGAAATAAAAACTATTGATTTATGAACAATACCTACCTTGTGTTATAATGGCCATTTACTTACTACTAAGAATCGCTTTCTTCGAATGTCTTATACAAAGAAATACAATTATTTCATTACAAGTATATACTTCTCTTAAGCGGATAAAGGAACGCTAAGAACATATTTCTTCTGATTTAAAACAGTTATTGTATTGTGTATAATTGAAACAATAATTGTTTTGAATTAAGGCGGACAGCTTTGATACAAGTAAACGTTTCTCTGCGTGTAGGATAACATACACAACATTTAGCAATATCAAGAAGATAATGTTCCTAACCATACTTCTTCATTGTATGTCAAAGAAAATAAATACGAGGGCAATATAAACAACAATTTCTACACATATTTTTTGACAACCACTGGCATAACTCGTCAAGAGTAACTTTTTGTTGAAAATGCGCTTGTTGATTTACAGTTTACAGGTGATGCCCTTGCAACAAGTAATTTAAAAAGGCACTAAAATAAAAGATAAACAATAAAATTGTTGCTAGAAAGCATGAGAAACAAAAGAAAACCAACCTTATCAAGTATTTTCACGGCGACTGTACACATTCTAATGATTTATGCGCAGCTTTATTAAAGTTCACCGGTGATGGATTCCACTGTCACCTAGTTTGCAGCGTCTGGGCTTCATGTATTTCGTCTCCCTTCGTCCGTTATGTATTCATTAAATTAAGAGGCAACTGCCCACGTGTCAGCGACACTCAACCACTCCACAACTAACCTGCAACGACGTAGGAAAAAAGTATAAAAAGAAGGTCGCTGTATACATGCGGGGACAGCAACGGCAGGAACGTAAATCTAGGACGTTTTAATGAAACCGGCGGTCTACAAACGATTAATTTCTTGCAGTCCACCTAAATATGGATGGAAAAAGTTAGGAAATGAAAACAGAGATATCTAGATGCAACCTTCGACGCGACCTTGCCGTGAAAAACTCTAGAAGGTGTATTAACAAAGATTACATTTTTTAGCATTCTCGTTTATAGGTTGATAAGTACTTTTGTATGTGTGTAGACTGTTTTTGGGAGTATTAAAGCAGATACCTCACAAAGAACAAAAGACGAATGAATTCTAATCTAATTAAATATCTGGAAAGAAAACTCAAAGAAAAATTCAAATATGACACAAACAAGACGTGCGTAATGCATACACACATAGGTTTCTATCAAATTCAGTCAATTCGGCTTATAGTGCACTCCAATATCCCGGCGTGCCATGCCCAAATGATTAATATTTACAAATCGAAATTACATAGATAATACTCCGGGCTTAGGCAGGTTCTTTCAACCTGCCTAAGCCCGGATTCGAACACCTTCCGTGACAACACAAATAAGATCTATGGTACATAGGGCAACTCGATCGTTTGGAGCGCACGTAATTGGGGTGTCTAATATTATAATTATGGACATCTGCATTGCTTAGAAATTTATTGTTGCAGTGAAAATAGTTCGCTACAATGTGTATACCGGGTGGTTTGTAAAATCCTAAAAGATATACTTTTTAAGTATGCACCACCTTTTAAAAAACCTCCCCTAGACCAATTTTCTTAAATTGACTTTATGATTGGAGTACTAGAAATTAGAAATACAGCGGTATAAACAAAAATTTCATTTAACAAATAGCTACTAATAAAAACATTATAATTTCTTAGTTTCGGTAGTACGTATACAAACGTACAGGTTATATATATAGAAGCTGTTTGCAGACCGTTCAGGTCCATAGCTTTATTATCCTTTTCCATTCTTCCCGACTTTTCGCCTTTCTTCTCCAGTTCTGGATTTGTTTCTCTCTCAGATCATCCTCCACCATTGCTTCCTCGGTCTTCCCCTCTTCCTTTTCCCTTCAGGAATTTTCCATGCCACTGCTTTCGTCTTCCTCCCCTCCTCCATCCTTTCTATAGGTCCCAGCTATTGTAGTCTTCGTTTCTATATATAATTACCTATGGTGGTGTCATTAAACAGTTCGTATAAATCTGCGTTCGTTCCTCTTTCCCAGTCCGTCAGTCCTCCTCCAAATATTTCCCTCAATATCTTCCTCTCCTAGACTTTGAGCTTTTCCTTTATTTTGATTGTCATTACCAAAGCCTCGCTTGCATAGGTAAGGGTAGATCTAAGTATTGATTTATAGACTTATTTTTGTCTGTCTGGATACCTCTTTAAATTTCAGGATTGTTCGTAGTCTTCCTGCGCAGCTGTTGGCTTTAGCTATTCTCAGGTCTACTCTTCTTCTTCCTGGCATTTATTATTTATCAGACCCAGATACATAAAATTATCGACTTCTTCGAACTCAGCCACTAACAAGTCATGTTTATGCACTAGTAGGTTATTTTTCTTCCACACTTATTCTTCACTTCCATATATTTTGTTTTGTCTGGGTTAATTTTCAGCACAATCATCTCCGCCGCATCCATCAGTTGCCTTGTTATATAGAAATACTAAGAATATAATAAACTTCCACAGAAATTAAAAGACAGTGACACAAAATTATTCAAAATCAATTTAAAAAGTATCTCATAGATGTATTTAGTAAATTGATGATAACATCAGTTCTATATAATTTAAAATAAAACTTACGAATTAAGACTACTAGAGCGTCCAACATATCTTTTGACATACATGTATAAAATGAAGCAAATAAATATTCTCTTTCCCACAAATACAAATTATTCCTGTTAACAAATAAATCGTCACAATAAAAAAAAGTTTTCTATAACATCAACCTCAGGTTACATCAAGGCAATCACTTTGAATTACAATACATATATGTATAATGATTAATTATGATGGTATTACATGTTAATAGGATTAAACGTTAGCTTAATCTTCCCCATTTCTGAACCTATACTAAGCTAAACAATTTTATTCCTGGCGTATGTGACTGTAGGTGGCGCTAGTTGACACGTAGACGACGCTAGCCTCTTTTCCACCCCCTTCAACGTTCCAAATTGAAGAGCATTGTCGCTTCCGACTATAAACACTCTCGAATACGCCTACCGAGTGTAATTATACAAATACCGAACGCAGTGCCTAGAATATGCCGAAGAGTCGAAACGATGTTGCGATTTTGGAACACGTTTCACGAACAGTACGCCTTAATTTTACACATTTTACAATTTTTACATTTTACAATTAGTTCCGCGTTTTCGCCGCCTGACGAATTAATACAAACAAAATAATAGGGGAATAGTGCCCCCTTGCTGTTAATTCCGCCGCACTGCAAAATTAGAACCAGCTATACACTTCCCTGGCCTACGCGTTTCGGTCGTGTTTACCTTGCTATTTTCCCGTAAGCCTCTTTCATTGTCTGAAGCAGCTTTAGTATCTCTAGGGGACGACTAATTAAATTAAATTTTGTCTATTAAGATAATACATAATACTATGTCTATTTTGGTACGACGAAAGTTCATTTATGATCGTGTACGAGAGCACCACACGAGTACAAATCTATCTAATCCACTAAAACTATTGGACCTGCCAGCTTTCAACGAAGTAGTGAAATACGCAATTACATGCTACAGGTTATTATACCGGGTGCGCCATTAGTGTGTCGGTGAAGTTTATCGTGAAAACTACCAAAGATGGATAAATACGATTTTCTTATTTATCTTTACCTTATTGGTGCCCTTTTGAAAGTAATTTTGCAAGGAAATTGCTGGCGATTTCAAAAAATATAGATTCTGTTTAAGGAAATCCAAAAAAAAGGGTTTGAATTTCGATAAATGCTGCACGACATATTTAACACCTTGTATATATATTTTTCCATTACACAAATTTAAAACATATAAGATGTTAGCCCCGAAATTGATAGCAAGAGCGTAACTAGAGACACTACAGTTGTTTTCAGGCTAGGTCTTAAAACGTCAGAGTTTGCAACTGTCAAAACTAATAAGTGCGCATAACCATATATAACTGTAATATAGCAATCGATTTCAAGAAGGCAGTTGCGGAGATTTGAAACACCCTGCATATTTGTAAATAATTATACGAAATACACTGTGATATAGTATACACGTACAGAAAATCTCATTTCCCCATTTTTGGTAGTCTTCACGCTAAACTCCACTTACCTATTAATAGCGCACCCGATACATTGCTAGTAGATTAGAACGCTTGTCTAAAAAATCCAAGCTTTTGCTTTCGTTCCTTTCCACTTATCGTAGACATTTTCATCTCTTTAAACAATTTTTTTTTTCATTTTCTGTCGCTTTTGGCGTGTTGAGTGTTGAGATTATCTTCCAATTTACATCCTCGTCTAAATCGAACGTTCAGTTCACAGTTTCGATGTTATCGATGGTTCAATTTCATATCCGCTGTCACCCAAAGTAATGCCAATTTTCTTATCTTAAATAGAACTAAACATCTTTAAAATGTCACTGTATGCAGCAGTAGAGGTTTCAGTAACCTGATCTCGTTTCTGTCCAAAGAGTTCGTTGCGAGTCAACGTAATCGCAACAGTTGTCAATGTTCTAAAATCTCAATTCTAAAGCCGCAAATTATTCTTGTTATTGCTGTTATTAAATCCCGCTCTTTTCATATTTTCGTTGCTCGCTTTTTTTCTTTTCCTTTATTTTTTCTTGTTTTGTTAATAGTTAATTATAGTAACTTTGTTTAAATTTCTTAGTTTCTGATAGATAAATTTCAATCTCACTGTATATCATCCCTTTCTTTGTTTTCAAAATGAATAATAACTAAAGCGAGGTAATGTCTTTGCCCGGCAAAGACGTGCGCTTCCTTCAGTAAGTACAATACCAAAAAGTAAGTAATAAATCGAATAATAATAACGAACCATTCAAGAATTATAATATCTGAAAAGTTGTGAAACACTCACCCTCCTAAGCAGCGTTATCAAGAAGGTTGGCGGGCTGCATCGGAATTACCGAACATTAAAAGTAGAAGCACCATCATCAGTATTATCACCCACTGAATAGGAGTCGTAAAAAGTTGACAGCACGAGATATGTTTCCACAGTTGTCTCGTTAAACGATGTTCGCCGTGGTGAGAAAATGTGTTTATATTTTGAAAAAGATCGTTCGACATCTACGGGTGTAATGAATAGAACACTCTTTGAATTCAGTTAATGGATTAATCGATGCACCATCACAAATTTGTTTTAACGTGATAAAATCGAAATCTTTCTTTAACACACTCCGGAACTTTTCTAAAGCGCAATTATATTTTGCGTCACGTATAGTGCGTAGCAGTGTTTGTACTTCGTCCACTATTTGCGGTGACTCCACTAACGACAACGCTCTATTTTGTAATTGTTCTATTGCGTCATGTAATCCTTTATATTTATTACGCATAGTTTGTAATTCTGTTTCAACTTAAATATCTTGAAATTTTGTCTGGCTCTCCTTAATAGCTGCAGCTTCGGCAGGATTGAATTGTAGAATAACAGTGTTTACTTGTTTAAAATATTCAGCATAATAAAGAGCTACCTGCAAGCATGTTCCCCAACGTGTAAGAATCGGCTGCGGTGGTTCACGAATACCAGGACACTATGCGTGAAATTATCGAAGACGTTTTGAAAATTTGAGGAATACCTTGTCGAATAGTTTTTGCCACAAGATATAAAGTATGCACTTTACAAGTGTTCTAGATGAGAACGCCCTACCGAACGCATTGTCGCGGCACCATCGCTCATAAACATCAACACTTGACGTCGTGAGACTTGAAAGTTTTCTAAGGTACTAAGTATCACCCTCACAATTGTTGCACCAGTACACTTTTCCAGTCTTTTGCTAGCTAATAACAGTGGAAGTGTCGGTTTATGAGGGCCAAGTACACGTACTACAACATTTAGAATATAATTCCTTTTATAATTTGTTGTCTTATCAACCCATAACCAAAGCAACTGATTTTTTAATGTAGATTTGATTTACTTTTCCGCGTCTTCGCGTACGCTTACGCGCCGTTTTCGTAGTTGGCATCTTCAACTCGGGGTTGTACTTATACCAAAAGTTCTGAAACGGTTTCTTTTTGAGTAAGCGAAATGGCAAATTAAGATTATCATCATGACAAATAAATCGAAAATAAAGACAGTTCTCGTTGGCACGCCCTTTTTTTCTATCTCTGTGTTCTTCGGTATTTACATGTTTGTTACAGTCCGCCTTGTCCCAGCACATAAAACGTTTCTCGCACACTTTACAAACTATTTTAGCACAGTCGTAGAACAAATCCGGTAAGTCACAGATAAACTTATTTACTGTGCCAGCAAAAGGTCGTTTTTTAGCCTTGTTCGCATGACACATTTTAAATTAATAATTATATATTTATAATGAATAACATGTAACACAAAACACAACGCACGCTCTCGTTTCCTAAACTGAACGAAAAATAAACAAGCTGACGCTGACAAAGCGAGAATCGATTTTTGCCTATGTATCGCAGAGACGATTACCCCGCCCTAATAATAACTCTTCACAATTTTAAAATTATGTAAATCTGTTAGAAAGTTGTGAAAAGAAGGAATGATGCAGTGTGAGATTTAATGTTGTACAGTGAGGTGAAATTTAAACCTCACCGTATATCATTCCTTTTTTTAGTTTCATATTGAATAAAAAAGTAATCGACAATTTTAAAATTACATTATCTGATTATTTAAGATCCCTACAAAAAATTGCACCAAATGTAATAGACTTCGTCTCCGCTAGAGGTCGTAAACTCCGCCGGAAGAACTGCCACGCGAAAATTATGAGTACCCTGTCAGATCTATGCCCGTTCGCCTAATACTAATTCGCATTTTACGATCTTTCGTATAATTCAATATCATCGGACGCGGCCATATTGCATGATATCTAGTTCATAAATGTCAGTCGCCATCGTCCACCAACCGGTGATAAATTTATCAGGCGCAAGTTATAAGGCAACGGAAACCAACAACAACAAATGACAACTGATAGCGCTTTTTAATGGCATGTCTGTGTCGTTTATGACATTCGGACTTTGGAAAAAAAGAGAGAGAAACAGGGGCCAAAAACGAGGTTTAATGGGGGACGATTATTAAAACATTGTTGGGATTGATGTGCGGTCTACAGAGAATGAAAATAACAACGAAGGCACTCGATGAAACAATGTATCTGTGTATTATTTTATCGAAGCTAATTATGAATGTTATTTTCTTAATTACTTGTTAAATGCCAGAAATTTGTTTGCCATTTTTGCGTAATTTTCTAAATGAGCTTAATCTAAAGTTACAAGAATCAACTATAATTTTTGTTACGGTTCAAGATAATATTGAAGCAGTAATTAAAAAATGCGGTTTATGGGCTATCAGAATAAAAGGTGGTACATTGTAAAACTTTTTGTTATTAAATGATTTCATAAAACACTCAAATCAGAAATCAAACGAAAATATAACTTCTACCTTCATAATTTATTTACAAAGTATGAAAGAATCATTGAGGAGTTATTTATTAGAACCTAATCCTGGGTATGAATGGGATTGGTGATCCTTTTAGTTGCAAGAATATACCAAAATTTCATAAATTAAACAGCATTGAAGAAGATCAACTGGTAGACCTTCCATGTGACGGATTAATGAAGCTCAATTTTCAAAATAACATACTTTCAGATTTTTGGATATTAATCCGCAAACTATACCCTGGAATAGAAGAGACAGCAACGAAATTTTTAATACTGTTTTCAAGTACAGATTTATGTGAATGAACATTTTCTATGCTAGCCTAAAAAATAAATCTAGGAATTACCTGGACGAGGAACCAGATTTACAAATAAATATTTCAAATATTATTCCAAACATAAATTCGTAGGCTACGTAGGCTTCCGCGTTCGTCAATAACACTACACTCTTGGTTTCTGGGTTGGAACCGCGTCGTTGTCGTAGCTTCTACCGACGTTTTGTCCGCACTCTTATGGGACTTCTTCAAGGCTGTTACTGCACACGGACTGGACACTATTCATTCCGGAAGGGTTTACATAGGGCTTGTTTCGAGTCAATGGAGCGGAAAAGTTATGGATCAATGATGGCGATTGCTAGTAGGTTTAATCAGTTGGGATTTCCACGTGTGATCTAAGGGGTAGCCATCTTCGCGATTGATTGGGATGTTTGAAGACAACAACAGTTTGCAGTACAACACTCGTGCCCAGTAGCATGAGTGCCGACCGATTGCTTTATTTCACCGATGTACACACTACCGCACGAACATGGAATCTGGTAGACACCGGGGGCTTCCAGATGATTGCGGTCTTTGATAGGAAAGTAGTCTGAGAGTTTGAAATTAGGTTTGAAGATGGTATGTTGTTCCTGAAGAGAATCTTGCTGATGCGATCGATTAGGGTCAGATAAGAGGAGTTGCTGTGGAGAAAAGATAGTGTGGCGGTTAGTGATAGTTTGAATATCTTTCCTAGAATAATTATTGCGGATCAGTGATGTGGTTTAGTTCTCGAGGAAGCGAATTGGGTTCAGATATGGAAATTGCCCTTTGGATAAGAGAATTGATAACACCGCATTTTGGGCTGGATGATGGTGTAAGAGGCCATTGAGATATCTAACTGTGTGCATGGGTTTTCGGTAAACCGGTGTACTAGAACATCTAGGAAAGGAAGGCAACTGTCTGATTCGAATGGTGAAGCGTATGGGAATTCAGAAACGTCAGGAAATCGTTTAAGCCCCATCAACAGACTTACCTACAAATGGTCGAAGTACCTTTCTAACCTTCTAAAACTTTACGCAGCGACTCTTTCATCCTAACGGCCATGGTTCTTTTAGGCGGAGCTCTTCAGAAAATACTCCTACTCCAATTCCTTTGCTGGTTTTTGATCCGTCTACGGAAAGACATAAGCGCTCTCACCACTGTCAGTCTATTGGTGTGTCGAGGATTTTTAGGATTTATCTTGACAAAAAGAATGTTATCCGCCGCGGCTTCTAGGATCGACAACCTGTGTTAAGCGTGCTCCCAGAGTTTGCGGTGCATTCTACCAGGTCCTATGAGTTTGTCTTTCTTTATGGCAGAAATTTGCCTTTCGATTACCTTTCCAAAAACGTAAAAATATACAAGCTGTTCTATTTAAAATAAGAAAGTTGACGTCACTTTCGGTGACACCGGAAATACAATTGAGCTACCGATAACCGCAAAAGTTAGTTCAAAATAAATAGAAATCGACCTATTTTTTCTAAAAACGCTGTACAAGTACAAACTTGCTTTTGATTCCTCAACAAATAATTGTTCTTATTTTGCAAATAAAACACATGTTGAACAGATAGATACTTAATATAGAATTTAATTGATACGTCAATAACAAAAGGTTATTGGATAAGGAATGATTCTGTTGAGATTTGTTCGTATGCGATTGCCACATGATTAATCTATGGAAAAAGTAATTTCAGCGTAGCCTACGAATATAGGGTACACGTGTCATCAATCGCTCTGAGTTCCGTAAGCTGGTTACAAGGTTTTAATTTAAGCCGTGCAATATGTCTAACTAAAATCGCGAAGCAGTCTAACTTATGCAATCGTAACGGGGGAAACTGGGACGCCGGAAGTTCTTGCAAACAGCAGCAACTTCCGTATGCATCATCGCTGTGTGACGGCTGCAAAGTTAGACGAAGTAGCGGCAAGATTTATGAATCCCCTAATACCGAAGATGATGCAACTTTAATAAAGCGATCAGATGCATACTAAATCATCGATCCTAGCAACATGATTGCATTTCTTGTCGTATAATTTGTTTTATTAAATTTCAATAACATCGACATTTTCTTCTTATCGTTAGTTAATTAATAATAAGAATAGTAACAATAAATCAATTTTCAAGATACTAAATGCCTAAATACATTAGCTGCTACTTACGCTTGAACCTTTTACAATTTAATAATAAATCTATTTTACTAATTATACTCTACATGATGAAGTTATTAGTACAAATACTTTTGCGCCATCATATTAGGACATACAACGTCCTCGGGACTCCTACAAGGACTCATTTTAGAGCCTTGGCATAATGACTGTTCCGTCGTTGTATATTTATAAGATTTTATGCTTCGCGTATGACAATAATAGTAAATTTTGTAATATCGAAGATAATTACGAAACAAGATACACTAGTGACAGAAATGCACACAACGACGAAATATCAAAAACAAAGCTATTACAATCCATGCAAACTTTTGAACTGCCTCGCAATCCAAATAAAAAACACGACAACATTGTGCGCATTTAAAGTTAAGATAAAAAAACTTTTAATTGAAAGGATATTGTACGAGGTGTGCCAATTAAATAACCGGACTGGTGCTACAAAACAATTACATTACAAAGTTTATCCCCTTCAATGTACTCTCCTTGTCGATCCTTACAACTCTCCATACGAATTTTCCACTGTCGAAAGCAGCGATGGTCCGTTTCTGTCAGCTTGTTGAGAACCTCCGACGCTTTCGCTTTCACCGCTTCCACACTGTCAAATCTTGTCCCTTTAAGCTCCGATTTTACCTTAGGAAATAAAAAAAAGTCACAGGGGGCCAGGTCGGGCGAGTACGGTGGGTGGTCCAACACGGTGAAGTCGGATTTCGCAAAGAACGCCTTCACAGACAAGGCGGAATGGGCTGACGCATTGTCCTGGTGGAGCATCCAGGATTTGTTCTTCCACAAATCGGGTTTTCGTCTTCTCACTCGTTCACGAAGGGTAGTTAGAAACCCAGTTTTTCCCAGTTTCACAAGAAACTTGAGGTTAACTCGTTACTCGATCTGAACACTCTGCATTTTTCCGAAGCGACGCTAGCGTAAGGACTTAAACGGACGATTGCTACAGCGAGACTGAGCGACGTACAACCGTGCCCATCGATCTCAGGGTAGGGGAAGCATCTACA
This sequence comes from Dynastes maya, assembly GCA_029619315.2. NCBI lineage: Eukaryota > Metazoa > Arthropoda > Insecta > Coleoptera > Scarabaeidae > Dynastes > Dynastes maya. The sequence continues at coordinate 51,073,016 of JAROYE020000004.1, read as the reverse complement.
AGCACAGACATCTTCAAACCTGCCGTGGCGTGCTCGCTGTTTGCCGATAGTAGCACCAGTCCGGTTATTTAATTGCTACACCTCGTATAACGTGGATGAGTTTGACTTCTGCTGGTAGGTAAATATGTCTCATTTATACACTTTCCTTTGCTTATAGAGTTTCTTTAATTTACGGACCGATTTTATTTGTGCACCGATTTTATTTGTGTACGGATTTTATTTATACACTCATTTTTATTTATACACAGTTTCTATTTATAGGCGAATTGTGTTTATACTAGGATTTAGTTACAGGTGGATTTTATTTATGACAATATTTTTGTAAACGTTTACAGAACAAAGAAATTATTATTATTATTATTAATAAATGTACAAGTAATACGGTTATCGATACTCGCCACTGTCAAATCGTTATACGTTAGATCGCGAACTCGTATGGCATAATACAGGCTGTAATATGGTACATAGTCTTCAATAAAAGAAATTGCAGTTGATTGAAATTGGCCGTGATTTTTGACAAATCTGCCTCTTTAGTTCGAATCGTTCATGAGTGAAAACGTGCTTGGCTTAATGATTCATTTTAAAAGCAAATTCAAGTGTTTAAGTGTAAAATAGTATTTCAAGTGCAAAATTAATTCAAGTTTGATCATTCAAACGAACGCAAGATTTCAGTACGTGACGCGTTATCGTAGTGAGATTCCGTTAATTTAATTTTTGTAAGCGTTATTATTACCATTTTCGAATTGCCAGATCCTTAAAAAGATTATCATTTACTTAGAAATCAATTTCTCAAAATTTATAACATTACAATACCTTTTATAAAGCAAAATAGGTAGATAAACATAGGCTAATAGATAGTTTTCAAATTTTGATTGCAGATCATTAAACACAACATAGTTCTCGGTCCTAGAATCCATTTACTTATTATTTTGGCACACTACTTTTTAAATACACGTACTCCACTTCACCTTATTAATGAATGCCTTCAGTAATGAATGTTTGCGTCACGTATATAGTAAACAGCATTCTTTAAAAAAAATTGCACACGACACTATGACAAATTTAAATTTAATTTATGTATTACCTTTATTGCATGTAATCTACCGTTTAATTTACTAGACAAGGAAGCATGTCTTCTTTTGGAAAAAAATTACCAACTCGGACATCGTTACAAAGAAATGTGCCATCTGCTCGTGAACATGTTGAAAAAAGAATTAAATCGGAGTTGAAAGATAAAAAACTGTGGTTATGTGTGGACGAAACAACAGATCGTAAAAAACATTCTGTGGTTAATGTAATGGTACGTATAATGGAACCACATTAATCATCACCTTCAATTCTATTAGCTTCCAGGCGAGTACAACAATGTACTGTCGAAGTAATTTCAAAGTTAGTGTTAAATACATTGGAAAAGTTTGAACTTTCAACAAACCAACTGTTGATGTTTATGAGCGATGGTACCGCAAACATGCTTTCTGTAGGTCGATCTCTTAAAAAACATTGTGCAAACTTGTTACATACTACGTGTAAAATTCATGCTTTCAGTCATGTGGCAGATAGTATTAGAAAATGTAATCCTGAGGTAGACGTTTTAATAGCGCATAAAAAAGCAGTGTTTGTCAAATCCCCAAAATGTATTCGCAAATTTCACAGACTGTGCCCCCGTATGCCTGAGCCACCAGAACCTATTCTTACACGTTGGGGAACATGGTTACAGGCCGCGTTTTATTATCATAAATATTTTGAGAATATTAAAAACGTGGTTTTACAATTCGATCCAAAGGAAGCTGCGGCTATCAAGGAAAGCCAGTTGAAATTTCAAGATAGCCAGGTTAAAACGGAGGCAATAGAAAAATTACAAAATCCTTCGGTGTCGTTAGTGGAATCTCTGCAAATAGTGCAACATGTTCACGCACAGCTATGCGCGGTAGAAGACGCAAAAAATGTTTGTGTTCTAGAAAGGTTTGAAAGTGTTTTAGAGAAAAATTCTGATTTTGGCACATTAAGACAAATTTGTGAAGGTGCGTCAAGAGAACCATTAAGTTGTTCCAAAGATTATTTTAATTACGCAAATATAACGTCACTAGACGTAGAACGTTCGTTTTCTGCATATAAACACACTTTTTCCTCACGCCGCACTCGGTTTGCCGAAACAACTGTGGAAACATATCTAATGTTGCAGATATTTAACAGACATTATTCACTTTGTGATTTCACGGAAGACTCTTAAGACGGTAAGTGTTTGAGCACGTATTATATTTTATTTGATTTCTGACCATTTATTTTGTGTAATCTTTTATGCGCCCGCCACTGGCTGTTGGCGCAAATTGAGCAACTCTAGTAATGATTGATACTTGATACCTCACAACATTCATAACCTTTAACTTCCCGTTGCTCGTGTTCTTCCACCATCAAAAGTCATGCTATTATTGCATTAGAGTTACCGGCTTGATAATTTCGTCAGTGGTCTATGACGATGATTGTTGTATGTACCACAACGTACGTTTAGTTAAGCTAGTTATGTTCACGATGTTGTCGGCATTAATATGAGTATACGCAATAATATTCGAGTGATGTGTCTGTATGTAATCAAACTGTGCATGTTGTTGTTTTGGGCAGCGAAGCGTGGACAGCGCTATGGAACCACCTCGGCTGAGTGCAGGGACGGCAGCGGTGACTTCGGCGACAACAGCGACTGGAGCCGCGGCGGCAGCAGCATCGGCATCGACGAGATCGACGGATAACCAACAGCAGAGGTGGGTCGTCGAAGAACCAGTCCGCCAGAACACCACCAGGCTCAGTCCTGCTAAGGATCCGGACATGGCCACTACTAGGTGAGTGACTGTGTTTACATATTGCATAGTATATTTATTTTTATTATTACTGTTGTTAATTTAACTTATTTAAACCGCGGCAGTGTTCAAGTTGAACAGAATTGGTGTTGTGCGTGAAACGTGATCGGAATTCGTTGTTACTGTTGATATAAGTAAAACGCGCTTCATTAGTAACTTATTTTCGTTATCGATCTGACTGAGGAGTTCCGTTGTGTTAGTCTGCATTGTTTTCATTCTAATTGGCGTGGAATGAACGAGAGGCAAACAATTTTTGTTAAAGTTTAAATTTTACATAATAAAGTTTTAAACAAAGATAGGCATTCGCGTTCTACTAATCATCAAAACATTACTCGTAGATAACAACTAGTTAGGAACTAGTTTTATACAAGACAACTTGCATGCCTAAAACAAATAATTTGTTCATTTACAAAAAAGGTGCTTTTAGTAATTCTAGAATAAATTCATATGTACAGTGTGTCCTGTTTCTGTTGTACTTATCGGTTATCTACATATTTAGTATAGATTTAGGTTTGTGTTTTACGCATTGCTGAATTACAAGGTAAAATCGAAAAAGATCAATCTTTAAACACACCTTATATACCGATTGTACTATAATATATAGATAAGATAAAAGTGATTCTTTCTGTGTGTAGTTTTTTCTAGAAAAAAAAATGATTATTAAGAAATTAAGTAGGACTTTTTTTAAATTAAATATACTGCGCCTATATTTTTTTATTTATTTCAACTAAGCACGTTATGCATTTTCCAAAAATATGGGATAATTAATACTTTTCTTTTATCAATAGAAACCGTATACTTCAAAATTTTATTTATATCTATTTGATAGTAGGCCTTGAAAGAAACTGACTACCATAAAACAAAACTGAACCAATATAATGTTTTGGTAACCTCTGTCAGAATCTTGTATATTCGGTATTTACGAACGATTATCAAATGAGATATTTCCAAAAATAATGTTGAATTTGATAAATTTTGAATTTTCAAAGCCTTGGTCTTAGCAACTGTGGAAGCCATCTTTAAAATTTAAGGCGCAAAATTGTAACTGATGTTACCACAACCTTGATAATTAGATTCATTGTTTTGTTTTATGATAGTCCGTTATTTTTAGAACCAACCATTAAATTGATACAAATTTTTTGAAAAATTGAGTTATATAAGATGTCTTACGAGGAACTACATTGATAGATATATGAAACAGTATAAAATTCTGAAAACTTGGTAATATGTCTACATGTAGTATTGAGCTCAAATATATTATTACATTTTTGAATTCCTAGTTCAATTTTAAGGTTTGTTTGATAAAACTACTATGTTGCTATTTCTAACCATATTTCAAATATTTACATTTTTTGAAAATTTTTAACAAATTTACGAGTGCATGTGAACTTTTGTAACTGTGAAAGTGTTTAACTTGGAAAATTGAAATTTTGCTGACCGTATAGGGTAGGTTTAGAAACCGAATGAATTTTTTTAAAGCATTCTACAGCGTGTCCGACAATTACGATTAAACTTTCAAATGGGGAAAGTGTCAAAACTTAATTTTTTAAGATACAACTACATATTTTTCTCTTTCTTATCAAATTGCTCTTACAAAAAAAAAAACAGAAAATCATATTCATTACGCATCTAAAATGGACACTTTTCAAGATATTTAGGAAAATGTATATTGTAACGCAATTTTCTTCCCAAAAAAGGGTACCCACCAATGAGAATGTAGCTATAATTTTTAAAATATTATCCAACTTTAGAAATATCCAACCGTAATTTTCGGACACGCTGTACAATGTTTTCGAAAAATTAATTAGGTTTTTATTCCCACCCTATACGGTCAACAGTTCTGCAAAATTTCAATTTTCCAAGTTAAACACTTTCACAGTTACAAAAATTCACATGCACTTATCCATCTGTCAAAAATTGTCAAAAAATGCAAGTATTTTAAATATGGGTAAAAATGGCAGCATAAACTTTAAATTGGATTAGAAATTCAAAAATGTAAGAATATATAGGGTATTCTATTTAAAACAACAAAATTGACAGCTACTTCCGGTGTAACGGGAAATCTTAAATAATCAATAGCAAATGTAGGTTTTAGTATATTACCAAGTTTTCAACATTTTCCGTTGTATATTCTATGATATATTGATCGATGCAGTCCCTCGTAAGACACCTATAGAGCCATCATTTTAGCTACAATATCAAAAAATATACAAAGTGCTCAATTAAAAAGAAAGAACTCCTGCGTAATTCCTTAAAAGTCAATTTTTCAATCAATAAAGAGTAATTGTTTACACTTCCTATGTGTTACAGCATCGGTTCCTAAAGTGTAAGTCGCGACCCCGTAAAGGATCGCGAAAGGATATTCAAAATAAAACGAAATTACATTAACGCCTTAATATTTGTCATAAATGTAATAACATAAACATGACAAACTATTATTCTCAGATTACTAGACGTTCCCAGTTATTTGGCGTACTTGCTGCCTTATTTTATACGAATAATTGAATATGGTAAAAGAGGGACAGAGAAGGGGGTCGCTAACAAAATTCTTATCAAAAGGGATTCCCCCTTTAAGATGTTTTGAAATCTGTGTGTTACAGTATAGCCGATATATGACACACGTTGAAAATTTGAAATTTTCCGATTTCACTCCATAATCCAGAAACCAAAAGAACTATTGCAATTATTTCCATAATTATCCCCAATTGTGTACGTTAAATTTGGAAATCAAATCTAGTTTTTTTAACGTGTGGTGACGGCCGAACGAGGTGTATAAAGAATAGGAAAAAAAATATAATATTCAGACACTGAGATAAAATTTGGAGCATTTTATTTTTTTAATAAAATGAGTGTGTGTGGTTCTATTCACGGGAAACACGTCCATCGGAATATGAAAAAAGACGTAGGTATGTAATTCGAACAATTCCAACTAATACAATGAAAATAAAACTCGCTGAACATATGTATATTTGTGAGTTAAACCCTGCCAGTAGGATGTCTTCATTGCTCTAACTCTAAACTAATGGAAAATCGACGTATGTCATACGTTTATAATTTTTGTTGTTAGTTTTACATTTTTCGTGACATGCGAAATATACGGAAACATAAACTAAAGGGTCTGTTGTCATTGTAGCATGGAATCGAAAAGATTTGAATAGGATAGCGGTCCGTTCTCTTTAATCATCAAATTTGTGTTCTTTTTTATGTAAATAGTTTCGTAAGCGTCTAATTCCCTCAGCGAAGTTACGTTCTTAATCTATTTCAGGGTTTCTAATTTGATTTTATGCCTGGTTTCGTTTATGTGCTGCGCCACACTTGAGGATTCAATCTTCCCGTACTTGTAGCGCCTGATGTGCTCATTGAATCTATTACCTATGATGGAATTTTATAAATTCCGGACCTTCCTTTCATGTCCGATTTATCTTTCAGTTTGCCAAAAAGGTTTTTGAGTGTATTTCGCTCAAACGTACCTTATTATTTTGTCCCCTGAAAACTTTACTAATACCTTTCGACATTCTATAGAAGGGAAGTTTCCCAAATTTCTTATCGCGAGTTTCTGCTAGGATTAAGGTCGTGGAATTTCTTACATATGAACTTTTTTAAGAATACAATCGACATCATCGAAGAGTAACGATTGTAAATAGCTATTTTTTTATGAATTTAAGTTTTTTATTATACTTACTTTTACTCCGACGGAATTTCACCAATCTATTAATTAAGAAATTAATCGCGGTGTTTTTCTGTTGTCCGCAGTGGTTAGAATCGATCATAATGTATCTATTAGTGTTTGTTTTCTTTCTATAGATGTCTACTTCTAGTTTTTTGTTGTTTCTAATTACTTCTTCTTCTACTGTAAATTTAATAGTTTCGAATTTTAAATTAAGTGTCGCAAGAAAATCGGAAATATTACTTTTCTTAGTGTCAGAGACCACAAAAATATCGTCTACATACCTAAGCCAGATTCTAGGAAAATATACGGCGTCCTTTTTCATACACGTCTCAAATTTACTTATGAACAAGTTGGCTATGTTACAATCTTTTAAATCATCGTTATAAATCACGAAGTCTGCATACAGAAAAAATATATTTACCCAAATTTTCCTACTTTTGCAACGTAATATCGCAAAATTAACAGTATCTTAACACTTAACACCTTCCATCTAAATAAAAACCAACGTTTGATGCCAGTTTAAAAACAAACATTACGCACTTGTTGAAAAATCCAGTCTCGTGGTCGTCGAAAATCGTTTAATACACCAGGTAGTCCATTCTAATAAGGAATCTGCCCACATTTTTTCCCGTAGTATACGACATCGATAATATCCAACGCTATAGTGCATATGGCAGCCGAACTCTAAGTTCATTGTCCAAAGAGGCACGACGACAACATCAAGTCAACGTGGGACGAATAACAAGCGGATCCGTTGAATTTTAAAGTTCTTTTAGAAAAAGAATAGGAAGAGAAGTTTGATAAGTATGGCCCCGTGCGGCAGTCATATACATACATATGCACTTGCATGCATTTGTACACCTCGTGTAGTACCTCTATACATATGTTGATACCGGGCATAAGTAACCAAAAGTAAATAACAGAAAACGCCCTTGTAGATATCGGCTTAGAGTTTGGATCCGTTCGGTTGGCGCGGAGGCAATTTTGAAAGCAAAGTTGTAAGCGTGCATGTACTTACTCTAAGTTGATGGATCAAGCAAGGGAACCGCTGCAGGTGTAGGAGAATATTTTGAATACAAATACGCTTTTAGTGGCAAAACTTAAACGGGTGGAAATTCGGAAATTTGTGTTCGGAAAAATGATACCAAGTCGAACTGATTCAAACCTTTTTAACCTCTCTAAATTGAGCTACACCATACCCGAGTAGTATTACTCTAGGTGAATCAAGATCTACAAATAAAACTGCTCTACCACAAGCAGTTTTCAAGAAAGATAAGTTTTTGGTTTCTTCATTTAATATGAATAATCTTAACTAAGGTTACTCATTGGATTGCAGCAGCAAAAAAAAAATTCCAACTTCCTTCCAAGGCATATTTTCTATTTAATCAGTAAACATTTCGTAATAAATTCGATGGTTTTTGCAGAGTTCTATGCAACTATTTATTATTTACTAGAGTTTCACAAAAAAAGAGTATGGTCTACAGAAAAAAAGAAAAAAAATACTAGTTATTCTTAGGGATGGGTCGTTATTTAACTATCTGTTATTTTATAACCGTTATGGATCCAATAACGGTTGCAACTGTTATCTCGCTGGGAAGATAACAGGTATAGCGCGGTTGCTTTCGGACTGTTGTGAATATCATCATCGACCGCCGTTGCGGCGTACTCAACTGCGTGGCGCTACGACTGTCTGATCGAAGCCGCTGTTTATTACAGGTAATAGTTACAACTCCCCTAAAAAAATAACTTATCAGATCACGTACCTACACGACTCTCGAACGGTTATTAGGACGGTAGTCGACATCGAGTCGGAGGTTTATTATGGACATATTTTCTAAATAATTGTATGTATTGGAATTATCAAATGTAAAATAAAAGACCGATGTTATATAAAAAATTTACTTATAAAAACTAAAAATAAAACCGTTATATTTATTATATAGTATTTAAGCACACAGATGTTCTCGCATTTCGAAGATTAACTAAGATTAAATATAAGAAAAATAACAGTAGGATCATTCAAAATGGTGGAAATTAAACGCTGCTGTAACAATGATTGCAGTGAATCTGGGTACAACAGCGAACAGTTTATTACTTACTTTATTTTAATCTCTTAACCAGTTTATAATTTATCTGCAAGAAAACGCAATAAAATATTTATATTACAAAAAATTTCTGAATTTAAATTTTAGTATGCTGCAAGATCACGATGCGTTATCGTGTAAAAAAACTATAGACTGCGAAATAACGCGAAACCTGTTATTTTGTAACCGTTATTTCAAAATAACGATAACGGTTGAAACTGTTATTTTAAAATAACGATTTTTCCCATCACTAGTTATTCTTAGAAATATAACATGAAAGTCAGGAAATTTACACTAACATTGTTATTACATATATAAATATTAGAAACATTTTAAATTAAACTAAAATGTTAAAAAGCTTTAAAAGGTGTTTGAATTTGCATACCGCTAAAAACAAAAAAGATAATGGGGTAGGGTTGAATTTTGTTAGATTTGGCTCAAAAAGAATATCTTAAATTTTACATTTAACAATATTTCCAGCATTGTCGCCAATTTTTCATTTGGGTTTTTGGATTTTAGCTGAATAAACTTGATATTTTCGAATAATTATTGATTAAGACATATGCAGTGCATCGCATCGGAGACTATAACTATCGATATATGAAAAAGTATAAATTGGAGAAACCTGGAGATACGATAGGTTACACATGAAAAATGCTTAGTAACAATAACTAAAAATTAATGCTAACGCTCATGGTATTGGTGGAATCATTCCCGGCAAAAACCAATGTAGCAGAGAAAATAGCACTAACACACGGGCATGTTTCTGCCTACCCGGCGTCATCAGCGTGGTTTCGAATACAATTTCCTGCTGCGTACAATTACGTTAGCCTTTCAGTTTACGTTGCTAATCTCCAAAAACAGCACTGAATATGTCTCCCGGGGACACTTTGCGCCAGGAGGCACAGAAGGTAGCAAGACAAACCGGACGGGAGCTGCCCGATAGGTGGTGGACATCTGCACTCCGGTTTATCTTGCTACCTTCTGGGACAGCATGACTGTGTCCCTTGGCGCTAGGTGTCACCGGAAGACATATTCAGTGCTGTTTTTAGAGATTAGCAACATAAACTGAGTGACAAACGCAATTATATGCAGCAGAAAATTGTACTCGAAACCACGCTGATGACACCGGGTAGGCAGAAACATGTCCGTGTGTTAGTGCTATTTTCTTTGCTACAATGTTTTTGCCGGGAATGATTCCACCAATACCATGAGCTATATTGGTATTAATTTTTGGTTATACGATAGGTTACTCACATTAACAGCGCCAGCTTACATAAAATATTTTGACACGTGTGTGGTTTCCAGTTATACCGGAAGTGGATAGCAACTTGTTCATTTTAAAGAGAACTGTATATTATTACATTTTTGAACTTCACATAAAATTTGAAGTCACATGCAATTGTTTTTGAGTTCTTTGAAGTTTTAGAAAAAAATTGATGTGTCCTACCCATAACCAAAGACATTTCTTTGTTTTTTTTTTTAAGAGCAATTTAATAAGAAAGAGATGACTTTTTCTATTTGAAAGTTCAATCGTAATTGTCGAACACGCTGTATAATGTTTTAGAAAAATTTATTCGGTTTCTAATGCTACCCTATATGGCCACAGTTCTACAAAATTCAATTTCAATTTTTCAAGTTAAATATTTTCACAATATTATAAAATTTCACACGCACTCATTCATCTGTCAACAATTTTCAAAAAATGCAAATATTTCAGATATGGTTAGAAATAGCAACATAATTGTTTCATTGAACAAACCTTGAAATTGAGCTAGAAATTCAAAAACATAATAATATATAGGATGTTCTATTTAAAATAACAAAGTTGACAGCTACTTCCGGTATATCGGGAAGCCTTAGATGATTGAAAATATTTTAATTCAATAGTACTTGTAGGCTTTAGTATATTACCAAGTTTTGAGAATTTTCCATATTTTCATATATCGATAGAGGCAGTTTCTCATGAAACACTCTGTATTATCAGCCTGTACTTCATTGAAACGATAGCAATAAGCAAGTGTTTACATTAACCGTGGCTACAAGAAGCGGGTCACACTAGATTTTTCTTGTAAAATAATTTACTACTTATTAGGTAATCACAAATAAATGCAGTTACACACATTCATATAAAATAATTAAGAAAAGCGCTAAATTAATTCAATTAATATTTAAACAATCAGTAAAATGCATGTATATATAATAATAATAAGAAGTAGAAGTAGAATCACAGAATTACATTTTCATTAGATCAAGTATAAGATCCATCGACGCAAAGAACTCTGACGAACTAACGCTAGAAATCGGACAAGGTTTCCTGACACGACGCCTTCCAAACAAGGCCATCACCCTTTATAAGGCAACTTGCCAGAAAACTAACGAGACGGACTTGAACGATGCATTTATCGCTATGGGATTGTATCTAAACCAAACAGGACTAAAATAAAAGTATTATAAAGCCTGTTTCTCTCAACAGAATCCCAAAAAAAAATTTTTTTTAATAGAATTAAATCCAGTTAATAACCTAAGAATATCTGAAAATTAAACGGCTTGGCGCACACGTTAACCCTGCACGAAATTACTCTACAAAATACCCATTATTAAGTAAATATGCATGTAACGTAATGCAGTTGACATTCGTTTAAGGGACTAGAATGAAATTTCAAAGATTATCATAACAAAGACGTCAGTAGAATGACGTATAGTTCTGTCTAGTGCTTCGCAGCGTGTAATTTTGTACGAGAGTTTCGTACTCCCTAACTATCCCTTCATTTCGAGACGTAGTTTCTTCCCATTTCCTGTAGAATTTGATGTTTATTACGCTGCAGCATTATCTCGAGTCGCCTTTCATCAAATTAAGTTGAATTGGAGGTGAGTTAATACCGAAAATGTTGTGCTTTCCATGGTTTCATGCCAGTCGTATTGCGAAATTGGTACACATTACAAGTCGAATTCCCTTGATTACACTACAAAAAATTTTGGGAGCATTTTACACCACATGGAAAATTTTAAAGTATAATGTGAAAATTACGTAGTACTTCTAACATTTTTACTTGGTATTTAACCCTAGGATGCATAACACGGGCCTCCGAACCCCAGCGTGGTATTCTAAGCTTCATAACTTCTTTATCTTTAAATTTTTTTCTTCTGGGCCTTGTCTATGCCTCAACTGGATCTTCCTGTTGCTATTTCTAATTGACGTTTGATCTATATAATTTATAAGAAAATATATTTTAGATATTTGAATTCTACCCCACATTTCTCGGGTCTCGTAGGCCCGGTTTATTTTTGATTGATAATCGTTTATATTTACATTCAAAACTGTCTTTGCTTAAATAATTTGTTGCTTCTGTGGTGATTGATATACGCACTAATTTGTTTTTCCAGTAACTTTTCAAAGATTTTTAATAACGCGCACAGAATACTGATGGATATGATTAGGAAGAGGAATAACACGGGCTTTTTTCCAGATACGAGGGAAGAAACTATTGGAAATACATTGATTAAAAATATGACTCAAAAACGGTTGAATGTGAGGACAACACAGCTTAATTTGATTAACACTGATCCCATCACATCCTATAGATTTAGAAGAAATGCTCCAAATAGCCAAGAATATGTTTTCTTCAGACACGGCATAAAAGTTAAAACAGGGTTGCAGTAAATCGATAGTCATTTCAGGATTATTATAGAAGTTAACAATATCGGGACTCGGATCGAAACTACGAACTACTTAACATAAAAAGGAGAAAAAATTATTAATGGAATCTGCATTAAGAAGATAAGGTGGTAGAGTCAATTCCTTTTTATTAGAAGGGATTATATTAAGATCGCATAAATCTTTCCATGCGGTTCTGTTATTCGAAATTTGCAAACGATAGTTCAAGGAAGCTGTCTTTTCTCTCCTAATGGTGTTAACAGTTAAATATCGTGAAGATTAATAATAAGAGAAGTGCTCCGGATTGCGGCTACGTTTAAATTTCAAAAATGCACGATCTCTTAGAGTCTGAATGGTTTTAATGGTGTCGGTAATCCACGTTTTGCGCTCGCGCATGACCTTACAGGTGCGTACCGAAGTATGATGGTCAAATAAAGAAGTAATTAGGAAATTAAAAAGTGCGATTTTGTTATCAATTTCATCAAGATCAAAAATATGACAGAATGGCAAGTTAACTAAATCAGAATAAAAAGTTTCATAATTAAAGTATTTAAAATCCCTATAGGTTTTAATAAACAGCTGGAAGTTAGTTGCAGTTTGTAAAATATCATAATTAACACAAAAATGGTCGGAGAAACCATGAACTGGTTTTATTTGGACATTAGTAGTGATATCACTATTGTTAGTGAGAATTAGATCTAGTCAGGAAGCAGATATGTCCGTAACCCTAGTAGGTGCTTGCACAATCTGATGCATATACAAACTCATATTCAACAGCTCTCAAAACAACACTACTGGCTGTATCTCTCCGAAATGTTGACAGACGGCGACTAAAGAATAATACTCAGAGTCAGTAGTACAGATTTTGACACAAGGTGCCATGTGTCTCCAAACAAGGGCACTTCTCATAACATCCACGTATGCTATACCAACTTCTGTCTTTCAATTTGTTAGTGGTAATAGTATCATGCGCCTATCATAATAATCTTTTCTTAGATAAAGTTGGCAGCGTTCTTGAGGATCTTATTCTAGCTTTCTATACTAGATATTGACTTCGAAACAGCGACGTAACTTTGAAATTTCTTGAGAACACATCAACAAGAGTTGCTGCTGTTTATACCACACAATACAAGAGATATGTAGATAACGTAACGAAATTAATCTTCGTACGTCTCTCTAAAACATTAACTTTGACTTTACAAAGGTTATTAGACGCCACAAGCTCTTGTAGATAGTTTCTGAAATATTTTATATTGTGTAATATATGCATCATCCATATGTATAAAAGACCTACTTCTTATATACATTTATTCTCCTGCATCACGGTGATTTTATAGTAGAAGCTATTCAACTCGATGTAGTCTCTTAGCATAATAATAATGACTTGAAGAAATTTTAAAGCCTAAATGTATTTTTCTAAATCCTACCAGTCCCATGTGTGTGTGCGCGTTAGAAGGACTAACTGTTCCGAGCCAAATTTAGAAACTTGATTCTTTATATAACGTAGTGTAGTCACCAGAACGATATTAAATTATTCACTTATGAATAGAAGCGCATGAATAATGAATTTTGGTGGCTGTAATCATTGTTTCGAATCACCTTAGATATAACTGTAATGGATTACTTAATACGAGAACTACAGTTCCATTTTATTAGTGAGTGTCGCAAGGCGCCCTGGTATCCAAGAAGTATTTGGGTGTTGTTTAAAAGCTACGTTGGTTGAGATGGCGTAGGTTTCAATGTGTCTGCTTTAGAAATAACGTGAATTGATTTGTCGTCAAACGAAGGACAATATAACCGTTTGTTAAAGATGTAATTTAGTCACGAAATGTGGCAAATAAATTTAAGCTTCAATTTATGAAAACGTCTACAAGGAAGTCTTTATAAATTGATTGCTTTAATTACACTTTAACCCTAGAATGCATTGGTATTCGGATATACAGATCAACATTTCTCGGGTCTCTCAGACCCGGTTGTTTTTTTAATCTGTTAAAAATATATAAGAACATGAAATATATTTAAATCGTTTATTTATGCCTGTAAAAATACCTCTAACTAAAGATTACAGCTCTTATAAATGTAAATACATGTTCGTTGCACACATTATTGCGACACTTTGCACACATTATTGCGACACTTTGCACAAACTAGTTTGTTTTTTCTGTCTAAACTAGAGGGACATATCATGCATCTCTTCCTTTTATTTGTAACGGCATCAGTCGCAGTTTTTTCAATGTTAATAAATTTGTTCATACAATTTATTGAATTTCTTGGTATTTTCGGATTTTTTGACCTCCTTATCATATGCGTTATTACCAATTGCTCAGCTAATTCCTTCAAAAATAGTCGTCTAGCATGTGTTACATTCCTATGATAATCAGGTTTCAACGTGGAAAATATAATAAATGCATTTAGTGCTGGAATATCGATCATATTAGAAAAAAGCGCCATAGGCCAACGCTTCGTTTGCCTTTTATATGTATAGTTGGACTGTTTTTGGTCCATTACGTCTACTGCCCCTTTGGTCTTATTATAATAAAGTATTAATTCCGGTTTCTGCTTAACATTTTCACTTACAAACATGTCATTGTGCATGGTGCTGAGCAAAATGACTGACTTGTTTTTCTTAGGAATGTAGTCATAAAAGCCAAATGTAGAAGAGTAGACCGGTTTGTTCTTTGCATCTCTTATTTCATTTGGTATTTCTTTCTTATTTTTTCTTAGTGTTCCAACCACTGTTAGGTTCTTTTCTAATAAACATTTAGCCAATGAAATGCTTGTAAAGAAGTTATCCATTGTAATATTTAGTCCAGAGGAGTGGATGCTGCGTACTAAAGTTTGCACTACTTCAGAAGCAAGATTTGTATGGATAGGTTGATTGGGTCGTCGTCCGGTATGTACCATTCTATCAAATGCAAATCCTGATTCTGACTCACACATCCAGAAAATCTTGATACCGTATTTTGACGGTTTATTTGGCATATACTGAATAAATGAACATCTCCCTCTATACGAGAGTAACTGCTCGTCAATGGTAACAGACAAGGCCCAGAAGAAAAAAAAAATAAAAATAAAGTTATGAAGCTTAAAATACCACGCTGGGCTTCGGAGGCCCGTGTTATGCATCCTAGGGTTAAATCAATTTCCTATTCAAATCAATCTGAAGAATAAAAAAAAACAAGAGTTATACGAAGATATATTATTGCTTAAGGCCTAGCGATTTTTCTAAATGCTTTCTGTTTTTCGAAGACTTTATAAGCAGTTTCTTTAGTTTTCTTTCTAACAAACTTTCTAGACATCTCTTCTGGACATGCCACACCATCTATCTTTCGTCTTATATGTTTATGAACAACAAAAAAACTCCATAGCAGTATTGCTGAAACGGATCTGGGTGAAAGGTCAAGTGACTAAAGTTAAAATATCAAAACATGTTACATTATTACAATCATATTGAAATCAACTGTTTTTACGGAAATACCAAAATGATATTGCAGTCAATAACATAAAAATGATTTGACCAAAAAAGCTGAAAAAGAGAGATTATACAGTGAGGTCCTAAATTAAGCGTAAAGGTATACAGTGTGTTCAAGATAAAAAAAGTCGGCAATACTTTGGATGACACCGAAAATGCAGTTGAATTGCCGATGGCATCAGAAATTAATTCACAAAAAATAGAAATTTGTCTGTATTTTTGTTCATGAAACCCTAGCTTCTGTCGTTCAAAAGTTAGTATGGTGCCCTCTACCATACTTCAGGATGCTTCAGGATATTAAAAATCTCAGAAACCTGGATTTTAAATCAAAACTTAAAAGTAGTAAGTGCTGGGTTTGCGTCAGTGCTAAGGGCGTGTACCGCAATTAGCAAATAATAACCTGTTGTGCCCCGAAGAAAATGGATTCCTGAATATTATTACACTCACGCAACGCAATAGCTGAAGTTTAGTTGTTTCCGTTGTCGCCAAAACAACCACATTCATGTTACGATTTGGTTTCTTTATCCCCTCCACTAACATTATATTGAGGCGCTATATGTAAACTGTTAAACATAACCTACATCTACATGACAGTGACAGACCCACATCTTTGTAGTCACTGAAAATCTGTAACCACTTCCCAATTGCGTTGAGAAATACGTAGAACGTTTGTGAATTATTAAAAACTATAATAAAGACTGTTTTACACGATGCACAGTTACGTACCATTGCTTTCATAAAAATCTGGAATAACTCTTATGAGTTCATTTTGACGTTTTTTCAATGTTGTGACCATTAAATAACTTAATAGAAGGGCAATTCTGGCCATGGGCGTGCACCCGTATTTTGGTGCCTCTCGTAGATATACCGGAAACTACTAGCAGAATACGCGGTCTGCTTATTTTAAATTGTCTTCAATTTTTGTCAAATTCTGCACTTAATACAAATATTAGAGTACAAAACACAAGCAGTCATTTGCATATATATTTATTAGCGGGATTCAAGACTAAATATGATACATTATTAATAGAGTGTACGTGCGTCCTTCGATGTAATGCGTTTTTCAAGAGAGAAAATACATTGTTCACGTTAAAGCAAAAATATTGCATTGCGAATTTCCGTAGAAGGCTAAAAAAGTTACTGGTCCATTAAATTGGAGTCTATGGTGATAGTACTACAAATAAATATATTTTTAATTTAAATAATTTACAAGTACCATAGATAATAAACTGCATAAGTGTATTTCCTTTCTTAGTCGTTCCTTGTTTAATAATTTAAAAGATTTTATTTCTTGATTTTAGCGGTATTATCGTTAAATATATTGTAGTTAGGGTTGATTAAAACTTATAATTTTAATGTTTCGACAATCTTTATTGTCTTCAGAAATACATGTCCACAAAATATAACATTGACAACTAACATAAACACTTTAAAAATTTGGTTTTGTTTTGTCAAAAAAAACATTGTAAAATATTCAATGCTACAATCTTGTGGTTATTTCGACTTATTTTTAAAAGGAATATTCTAGCCATCTTTCGAATTTTGATAATGATCAAAATTTCATATGAATAAGAAAGCTTTATAGGAATATAACTTTCTTCCAATCATCAAAACTCCAAAGTTATTTATGTAATTTATGTATATTTTAAATACACTGTAAAATCCGAGCTCAGTTTTATGTATATATTTCCAACAACACTCTCGGGACACATTAAAACCATTGTGCTGATTCCATGAGCCCCGTAATTTCCCTTACAGTGCTTCTGTGATTTCCACTGCAAATCCCAACCTTGGCTTTTGCAGTTGTAATTCTAGGTCTATCAATACTTTTTCTTTCAATTTTGATGGTTTCTGTTTGTCTATAGTGTTTAACGATATTTCCCGCTGAAAATGTTGCCATTTTTAATTCAGTGGCGATTTGCTTTAATAATTTTCCTCGACAATACTGGAACATAATAATTTCCCGCAATTTGTGTGAAGTAGCGGCACCTCTATCTATTTAAAAACAGATTAGCACTGTTAAATAACAGTGCTCTATTGTTAATCTCAAAGCATTAGCTTAGAGATTAACAATAGATTACCAATAAAGGTGAAAAGTGAGTTGTTCTATCGTCCCAAAATTTGGTTGTCTCCGAAAGTCGTCTATTTTTGGAATTTCAGTTAAAAATACAATTGAATAGTAAAATGTTGACAGTGCTCAAACGTTGATCTTAAAAATATGCTGAATTAAAAAAAAATCATTAACCATTCCAATATACAGGGTGTTCCAGGAGCTCTACGGCAAACTTTGGCAAATGATAGCTGGGTTATTTATAAACATTTTTTCTTAAATGAATATGGGTCTGATTCTCTTTTGTTTAGAAGTTACAAGCAATTTAAAAAATATATTTCCATTTTAATCCAAAGATTAGTGTTTGTTATTGTTAAACTACACTACGAGCCTCCAAAAATTGACATTAACTGACATTTACGCCAAGGTAATTGGTTAGGTTTGTCAATAGATGGCGTCCCTCCGATGCAGTTCGATGATAGGTTTGTTTGTTATGTAGGTGTAGTGTACTACACTAATTGTACGTTACACCAAAAAGTACTCATTTATACACCTAATAATTGAAAGGGTGTAAGAATTTTAACAAACGTTTATTGTGTATGTGGTGTAGGTAACTGTCATATTGACATAAAAAATATATAGGTTATGTTTGTCTAGTACAATTGTGTTTGCCTATTTCGAGTTGCAATTGCAATAGAAGATGTGCTAAAATGTCGGAAAATATTATTATGGAGTGTATTGAAAATAATAGTGAAGATGATGATAAAATTCTAGATAACGTGCTTTTTGATTTTCGCGAAAATTTTTCGCGCATGACCTTCAAAAGGACCCCCAAAGTCACGTAGAAGCAGTAAAAGTTTGTGCAAATACCTTGTTCGGAAGATGCAGGACCTCGAAGGTGAATTATATGCAGGTACGGAGCATTGTTAAAGGTTGATAATTTTTTTTTCAATTTGATGAATTACTTTTAATTTTTTTTATTGAATTTCTACTTTTGTTGATCTTTGCGAAGGTATGTATGTATATTTGGTAAAATTCTAGATAACGTGCTTTTCGATTTTCGCGAAAATTTTTAGTGCATGACCTTCAAAAGGACCCCAACAAACGTAGAAATTGAATAAAAAAAATTAAAAGTAATTCATCAAATCGAAAAAAAAAATTCCAACCTTTAACAATGCTCCGTACCCGCATATAATTCACCTTCGAGGTCCTGTATGTTCTGAACAAGGTATTTGCACCTTTTTACTGCTTCTTCGTGATTTTGGGGGTCCTTTTGAAGGTCATCTAAAAGCACGTTAAGTAGAATTTTACCCAAGTTACCATCTTTATCTCGTATTATACTCATTTTTGCAAACTGAATAACATAACATCTTCAAAACATAACCTAAAACACACCTACACTACACCATCTACTCCACCTCATGAGATGGTGTAGAAAGTGTTACACTATTTATCCTACACCAGGATACCAAACAAGATTAGGTGTTAACAACTTTGGCTTAACAAACGCTGTGGTGTAAAATTATGCTACACTTTCTACACTGGTGTAGTATAACAAACAAACCTAATGTTTACGATAGAGACGAGGGGTTTTTTGAAAATCTTAAATCCAATTAAAAAATTTAAACGGTTGACTGAAAAATTTTAAATTGATAAAGATTTGTCGTCATTGTTTAGGATCCTCTGCCGCGAGCAGCAAGCCGTGACGTGATGGAGAAATAACTCAGCTATCATCTGTAAAAGTTTGCTATAGAGCTCGTAGTACAGCCTGTATAGTTATTAGGGGCTCGTAGTTTACTAACAACAGAAGAAATCTTTTCTGGTGAAACTGATACAGAAAATACATCTGATTGTAGCTACGATAATGTTTCTGCTCATACCAGAGCACTAAGGAGAAAACCTAATAATAAGATCTTACAAGAAAAATTGTTGCTAAAGTCAGATGAAAGAAAAGGAAAACAGCACAGGGAGAAAATGGATCATACGATGGAATTATTCAACTGGTTATTCAAGGTTTTTTTCAGTCTTCATTTTTCCAGCAGTATTTAAATGTCAGTGAAGGGCGAAATTTACATTTGTAAAATAATCCTAAAAATGTATTTTATATTATAAATTCATAATAGAATTAAATGTACATATTTCTTTCTTTTTTTCTTAAATACAAGTAACTGTACGGGACATTCGAAAATTCTCTCGGAACTGCTCATCACCGTATTTATCAATCATTTGTCCAAATTCAATACTTTCTAGCCTCTTCTTCTATAACCTTTATTTTAAATTACGGAAAGTAATTATAAACAACAAATAACTATTACAAGTAAATAATTAATTTGTATTTAAACGTCACTACTGTTACTTTCATAGTTAGTAAATACTTCTAGAAATTCTAATAGTTTTTCTTTCTATTCAATTTCAGGGGGCCTAATGTATCTGTTCTGCACTTGAGAGGTACGTCAGATCCATGGGAACCCAGCCCTACTTCCGTATTCACCACCTCGACCGCGACATCTAGATCGTATTCGACAACACGCACAAGTCAATCTTGCCAACCTCAACTCACCAAACATCAATCGCTAGGCGGTTACAATCAATCCTACAAGTATAACAATCAAGGCTTCCATTCCGGCGGTGAAATCAATTCCGCGGAGATATTTTTGAATACCTCCTGTAACAGGGAGCTGTCGCCGGTAAGGTGGTGCGATAAAGAAGTCGATGGCGTGTATTTGGGCCGGTCCGGATGGGTGCAAGTCCAACAGAGATCGTTAGACGAGAATAGGAGGAATACTTACGTCTCTACGGAATCGCTGCAACCGTCTAAGAGGATCGGGATTAAATTGGCCGATTATCATTGTAAAAGTGAGCCTGGGAAATATTCCGAAATTAGAAGTTTAGAACCTCAAAGGCCGATCTATTTGCCGTTGAGAGCAGCGGATTTCGAAGTAACTAAGAAATCTCCATCGCCTCATAATGTTCCTGAAAACTTCTCTCCTCCTTCAGTAACTCCTATAATTTCACCTCCTCCAGCGTTTCAAGATAAGAATACTAAGAGCACTAAAAGCAGAACCTTCTTCGGGAAAGCTCCGTTCTTACCGAGATCCAACGCGATTGTGGTTGATGACATTA
The DNA here is from genome assembly GCA_029619315.2 of Dynastes maya. NCBI lineage: Eukaryota > Metazoa > Arthropoda > Insecta > Coleoptera > Scarabaeidae > Dynastes > Dynastes maya. The sequence goes on along the minus strand of JAROYE020000004.1, from coordinate 51,052,107 downwards.
GTCCACCCACATCGCCAAAGAAGATAATAACGTGGAATTCCGCTCCAACGCGTAAATTGAAAGCCGCTTCGCCTAATACCGAACAAATCCGATCGTATCCGAGGATACCGCAAACGAAATCTTTGGAAGACACAACCGCATCGCGTAGAACGCAATTCCTCCAGAAATACGGAGAGTCCTCGTCGTCCTCTTCGAGTTCCATGGGCTTCAGGAGCCTAGATAGTTATGTACCACGCATGGCGATGCCTAGATTATCTGAAAACACCGATTCTTCCGTTGATGTCTACGAAGATGCCGACGATGAAGATAATAACAGTTCCTCAATTAATATAAGCATGATCCCTCCTAAAGACAAAACCTCACCTTCAGGTAGAGGATCTCGGCTCCCGTATAGGGTTCCTATTAGGAAATCTCCAGCTAGTTCCGATAGTAATAAGCAAGCCAGCTGTGCGTCTCCGACCAGTTCAACGAGCTCAAGTGGGAACGAATTTCCTTCAAGATCCCCTTCGGGAACTTTGCAGCAGATGAGAAGATCCGCTCCAGCTAGGCAATATCAAATACAAGAAGATCCTTCCTTGAGGGTAAGAAGATCGAGAAGCTTACAATTGCCTGAAAGGAAACCTCCACCGAATTTTGGCAGAGTGAGCAATCAGAAGGTGTCACCGCAATACCCCGAAAGTCGTAGGGTGATTGTGAAGATTGGAAATGAGGGTCGAAGTAATAAGACGAATAAGGAAAACGATGTTAATGAGGAGTTACTGAGGGAAGCCGAAGTAGTGACTAGCTATTTGTATGGAAATAGAGCTAGGGCTGCACAGCAGGCTTTAATGATTCATAGATATAATAATATTAGAGAGGAAAAGTCTAAATCTGAGCAAAAACCTACCGGAGGAAATATCTATAACGTTTATGTTGTTGGAAATAGCAAAGACAGGCAGAAAGTGTTACAAAGGGGTTCTACAGCGCCGATCTTGACTGGTGTCAAGAAGGAAATTAAGAATCCGTGTAATTCTGATACTTGCGATTTCTGGCCGCACTGTGCGCATAGAGAAACCTTAAACACCCAAGCGCAATCGATGATGAGATTATCGCACAGCTATCCGAGTCATCAAAGATCGATGGATAAGCCGAGCCCTGAGAATAATCGACCGACATTGGAAAGGAGCAAGCGGCTCTCAAGGGCAGACACCGACGTCCGATCCTACAGCAATTTGCCGACGACGCGAAGACCTACTTCGACCGGCTTCTCCGTCGACAGCGGGATCGCGGCAAGGGAGAAACGCCTCAGCCCCAATAAGAGCGTCGAACGGAAAACGTCCCCGGTGAGTGTTGCAAGTGCCACCCGTTCGCCCGTGTCGAGACACGAAAGCAGTTCGTCGAGTAGTGACATTTATGTGACCACTTCCGATCGTACGTCGACGAAAAGTCCGAAAAACGCCAAGAGTTCGGGCGGTTCGACCCCGATGGACGAGATCGCGCCCCCGGTTATCGTCAAAGAGGAAGCGGTACGTGAAATTGTGCTTACGCGACCGGGTAGTGCCCCAGGTGAGGAGAATAAAACCGGAGGCTCTTTCGTTGACAATCAACAGCGGTCTATGTCCTTGCCGAAGTCGTTCCTGTCGGCCAGCTATCAGCCAGCAGAGTAAGTGCTTTGATCCGTATTCTTTAAGAGAAATTCTACTTTTACAAGTGTCCCGTCAGAAACTACAACCATTAATGTACAGCGTCATCCGTAAAGTACGCACCATATGGGAAAGTAATCTGAAGTGATTTGTTGTCAAAGCTAACTTTTAAAAAGATAATTTTGGGCAAAAATATTTCCACAAAACAAATATAGCAAATTTGTGTTAAGGAATTGTTAATTTTTTTAAGTTTAACTAGTAGGTATTAATAAATGTTCTTTTCTTATTATAAGTTTATTATTTTAAGCAATTTTAGGTGTTAACAAAAATAAAAAAAAACAAAAAAGTTCTCAAGTTTGTCACATTTTTAAAAAAAATTCACTTAAGTTAACATAATATTTGGCCAATTTGTAACATTATCCACTTTTTAAATCAAAGGTTATTTACATAATATCGTTTATTTATCATTTTAAATAAATCTTGAAGCCGATATTTGAAAAAATAGGTAAAAAATAAAATTTGACTTAGATGACCATGACTTTAAAATTAGATATAATTTTTAATGCTAAACAACTTTTTGAAATATCATTTTTGAATATTTTTGAAGATAAGGGTACTTTACTTTTGGGACAAAATCAAGTTTTCAGACGTACCCCGTATAATATTAGAAATTTTCCATATTTTATTGGTACATATTTAATTTTAAAGGATGTGCCAATTTTTATCAAGAATAACTTTTTTTCCAAAAACCCATAATAAAGAAGTTTCCCATATGGTGTGTACCTTATGGATGACACTGTATAAGAAAATATGAATTGGAAAAATGTAAGAATTTGACAGATGCATAACCAATAGGGTCTACTCACCTAAAATATTTTAACATTTCCCCCATTTTTTGGTTAACCGAAAGTCAATAGCTACTCGTTTGTTTTAAATGTGTAACAATTTTATTGTTACGCGTTCTGCTTATTTTTACAGCGGTGTATGTGCACAAATGTTTATTAAAGGTGGTTGAAAAACATAGTCCACTCACTCACAATCACTCATTTAATAAATCATGAGCGACCGGTTTCGGGACAATTATCCCATCATCAGGCTCGAGTTAATCTAAATGATGGGATAATTGTTCCGAAACGGGTCGCTCATGATATATTAAGCGAGTTATTGTGAGAGAGTGGACTATGTTTTCAACCACCTTTAATATGTATTCCTCACACAGAGTCACATTAGATCAAGCAAATGTTTATTTCGATTTTTTGCTATTGAGAATTCCTCCATAGTTTTTTTTTTAGTATGATTTTTACACATATGTTTGGCTGAATGCAATTTTCCTTTGTCCTTTCTCTCACCGACTTTTGCTGCGATCATACGTCTTGATTACATTTTGAAAGGTGCTTAATTGCCTTGGAAGGGTACATACGACTTACAAGGGAACACCGGCAACCCGCACTTCTCGATTTCGATGAAACTGCACAGACTGAAAGAGTACCTTGGTATAAGAACACCATTTTTTTCTTACCTAGCATATCTCGCCGATTGGGTACAGCCCCTCAAAGATTTATGTTTTTTTATTGTTAATATCGGAAATTATAACAATATCTTTATCTTTAGAATAATTGAGTAATTACATAGTCCCAAGGATACGTGAATTATTTTTCGGAAAAAAATTATAACGCGGACCGCCCCTCCCCTTTTTTTCTTTTTTTTCTTTATTTTTCACAAATAAAGTATATTACATAGTCTAAAGGATGGCGTGAGTTATTTTCGGGAAAAATTAATAACGGGGGACCGGACACCCCATACCCTCATTTTTTTTACATTTTTATATTCTACATAACACCGACTCTATTTGTGAAAAAATAAAATATAAAAATGTAAAAAAAATGAGGGTATGGGGTGTCCGGTCCCGCGTTATAAATTTTTTCCGAAAATAATTCGCGCCATCCTTTAGACTATGTAATATACTTTATTTGTGAAAAATAAAGAAATAAAAAGGGGAGGGGGGGTCTCCGGTCCCGCGTTATAAATTTTTTCCGAAAATAATTCGCGTCATCCTCGGGACTATGTAATTTACTTCAAATTATATTCTAAAAAGAAAAAGATATCTGTTATAATTTCCGAGATATTTACACAAATAAGAAAAACAAAAATCTTTGGAGGGGGCTGTACCCCTAAATCGGCGAGATACGTTAGGTAAGAAAAAAATGGTGTTCTTATAACAAGGTACTCTTTCAGTCTGTGCAGTTTCATTGAAATCGAGAAGTGCGGGTTGCCGGTGTTCCCTTGTTAGTCGAATTTACCCCAGCAAGTTCAGTATTATTGGAGCTTGGGTATGGAAATGCGCGTCCAATACAAATGAAATGTTTCAGTGTTCCAGTGCCATCGTGTACTTGATTAATTTCTTTTAATTCCTTGATCTTCATTTTTATGTACTATTGCTTGACTTCCTTAAGCTGCCATACCAAACAAGGCGATGTTTTTTGCAGTTTTGGAAGAAAGCGAATAAATAAGTATTGAAAAAAGTGTAAATTGAGAATGCATATGCGTTGAATTTTGCAGATCATCAGGGAAGTCATTGCCTTCCTCATATGTACAATACTTACCGCTGTAAATGAACGGCACCTCATGCATAATGCGAAACAATTTGAACCGCACACAAGAAGACAATCTTCGCCAACGGGTTCTGGCGATAATTGTCGTTAGACCACTACCCGTTGCCAATATGCGATCGCGCTAATTTCAGTATTTAATCCATCCTAGCGTTATTGTCGGGCAAAGAGCAACGCTCCCATCTAGCTATTCGTCCAATTACCTCTTTTTTCGCTATAAACGTCTGATACGAACATAGGAACGCTGCATACCCGTTCCATATTTAGATACCGTTTATGGTCATTCGCTCGCCTTCTAAGGGGACTTCGATCCGTTCCAGTGTGTTATGTGAACGAGTCCTTTTTCAGAGAGGAGCGACCGAACCGGAGGTATTTTGTCCTGCACGTCACGTCCCATCTAACCATCTGTTGTGCGTGATGGCAAATGCGTTGATTTAAAGAGATGACTGCCTTAGGAATACAAGGTGATCGGAAATTAAGTGCGCAACATATTACCATTTCCCTCTTAACTTAATACTTTAAAGAGTTAACCACTCATAGCGGAAGGTAATGGTCTGATACATGCAGCGGAGGCCGGGCCTAGCGACAACATGTATCACCACTGCATTTTCAAATTTGAGATGCGCTAAGCGAAGAAGACTATTTTAAAAATGTATTTCGTAGAGCTTTCCTTTGAATGGTACGCAATTAAGTGATTCGAAAGATGTGCGTGAATTTTATTGAAATAAAATTAAGAAATATCTGTGCGACAACCCGAAAATTAGATTTATAAAAAAAACTAGTTAACAACCGTTTAAATTTTAAAAATACATCAATTATAACACAAGACATATAGTACAGAACTCCCATTCGCTGAATAATTGTCGTTCGACACTCTTCTCGTCTTTATGAGTCCTTCGCAAATTACATCAAAACAATGTTTGGGGACAGTAAGGTATTCAAAAGTTTCAGAATTTGATAAAAAAATATCTTGGCACAGCGAGCAGTTTCATCCAAAACATCTGGCGCTTAACCTATTAAAGTACTTTTAAAAGACGATCAACCCAAACTGCAACAGATGGAAGGTAAATGAGGATTGAGATGACCAATAAGCAGGGTTTCGGAAAGTTACCGTTAGATGGCGTTTGATGTACTGCGACATTACATCGTATCAACCACGCATGCGCTATATTTTCAATTTAAGCTAAGAAGTGCGCTAAAGATGTAAGCTAAGAGCTGCTAAAAATGTATTTTGCGGTGTAGAGCTTTCTTTCTTTGAAATAGTTTGTACCGCAAATTAAGTGATTCGAAAAGATTGCTATTTTTATGAAATAAAATTAAAATCGATTCTTGGTAATAGCAGCTTTTTTCAATTTTCGGAAGAAGATGCATTTGCATGAATTTGATAAAACACAAATTAGAAGTAAATCAAAACAAATCAGCAATGTAGTAAATAATTTTATCAATTCATCACAAAACAAATTACATTATAAACAAAAACTATTACACAAACAAACCAAACGTTTTAAAGATTTCATAAAAAATAATCCACAAATTATTATCACTAAAGCACATAGTTAGTAGCCTTGAGAACTACCTGACTGTCGCTGAATATATTTATAGTTACGCTTCGTATCCCTTTCTCAAGGTTCTTTATGACGCACACGCAAAAAATTCATAATGCACATTCTTCAAAAGTACATAGAGTGAATACTCTCCTTAGACCAATTGTATCTTGTATCTAGGGTCCACTCTACAAACTCTCAAAATATCTAGCTGATTCAATTTCAAAAAAACACACAAAGAATTCATTTGCGTTCAACTAATTCATTGACAGTATTAAAATTGAAGATTCAGGAAAACACTTTCCTTAGATGTCTCTATGTAGCCCCACATCCCAACATTGTGGAAAAAAACTGGGACAATTCACAATATCATACAGAACTACCTTAGTGTAGCGCTTAGTAACAAGAAAAGAAAACGAAATAAAAAAGCTAGTTTCATTCATGGTTAGCTGTAAAAAATAAAAGACGAAGTATTTTAAGTATGTTAACTTATGAACTGGAAACAGAAGATACCGATGCCTATAAAAATATTCTTAGATTAACAAATAAACACCTTAGTAACTTACTACATTTTTTAGGAAGTGACATTACAGAAAAGAACGCAGACTAGATAGTATATCTCCACAGAAATGAGAACGTACTCTGTACAATTTTTATTTATGCATATAACATACCGTTGTCTTTACCTCATGGGTTGCTACAGGTTTGGTTAAATAAGTTTCAGTAAATTTTAACAAATTTTAATGTTTTAATATTAACGATGCCAACCGCTGTTCTCTTGTTTGTTGGATATTTCACATCACCTATTTGTTCTTCTCTGATGAAGCATAAATAAAGTATGCGAAAGCTTAGAATTTCATAGAAGAGGGCCTTTTATTTTGATCGACTGCAATTCCTAGTCCGCAGTGTACTTGTTTTTTTTTCTCACTTACTTCTGTTGAAACTGTTGCCACTTACACTGTGGTAGCACTACACCAGTACTATTACTGGTTCTAAGACTATACAAATTTTTCAAACTAGTTAAAAAGTATTGAAGCTATTTTACACAATGTCAATTCTAATTTAATTAAATTTAAACTTATTATCACCATCAACAGCTGACAGTCGCCAACTTATTTTCAATAATCCAGTATAAATCGTGGCATGGATACGTTGCTAATATAAACACACAGGACTGCAAAACTGATGATGCGACAAGTTGTTTCCCTATTTCCTTTTTGTGTAGATCATGTTTTCTTTTGTTTTTCCTTTGCCATCTTCGTCACCGATTTTTGCAATTAAAATGTTAATGTTATGTAATTATTTATTACCGAGTTGGTAGTTTATTCCTTTTTTCAAGTTAATTAGCAAGCAGACGACGTGAGGAAGGTAACGTGGTGTAAATATGAGGTAGCTTTTAACTCGCAGGCAACTATGGATTAATTATTCACAAATTCATGTTGATTTTGTTCTATTAATAATTACTCAATACCATATGGGTAAAATCTAACCATCCACTTACACATTACCGTCCGGTTTTCTTTAAAAAATACAAAAAGAAAACATTCTTTCATTTTATTTATTCTGTGGAATTCATGAGAATTAAGAAAAAAATAATATAATATTTATGTCTCCCGGCTCCCGTACGCGTTACAGAATTGTGAAACGTACAGCAATTTCTCTTTTTGAACGTCTTTAAGAAGCGCATTACAGAAGTAGTGAAACTGATGAAGCAATTACGTTAAATGACATGCTATTTCTTGAATCTTAGGGGAAAGAAAAATACCATAACATCATTAGTGTACGTTTGCGATAATTGTGGAGAAAATTGATCTGTGTGAATTTTTTCGTAATGCGTACGATTGCCTTATTGGGGAAGGAAAATAAAATAAGAAAAATTAAATTATGATAATAACAATGTAATGTTCGCTATATGGAGATCAGTTTTGAAGAGGTTAAAGCTTTTATGTTCTGATAAATATATACTTTGAAGATTACTACGCCCAAGAGAGCAGGCCGTAACTTAAATGTGAATTAAAGTGGGCATAGTATATTATTTTTAATACATTTATATCGCATAACTTCTTCATTGTTCTTAGGACGTATAAAGCTTTATTTAGTTTGGAGGTGATTGTATTAACATGCAGGCCCCAATTCAACCCACTATCCAACGTTAATCCCAACAGTCTGCAACCAGACACACTCGCGATATCGATATTGTTCATCTGTAAAATCCCGTCGCCCCTCCCTTCCTCGAATACTAATACCTAAGTTTTTTCGATATTCAGAACTAGTCTATTTAGAGATAACCATTCATTTAATTGTTGCAGCGTTGTTTTTATATTAAAAGTCATGAATAATCGCGCCCAGTTAATACAGTGTGTTAATACAGTGTCGTCGGCGTACAGTGTGACGCTGCCAGATGCCGTTGCTGGCAGGTCGTTTATATATAAAAGAAATAATACCCCAATGGAGGTGTCAATAATTTTTGAATGGTGATATCTAATACAGTTGTCCGCATGGAGATGCTTCACTTCAGTGAACTGCCTACGTCGGCACAAATACGAACTAAACAAACGATAAGATCCTCTAACGCCGTATTGATATAACTTACTCAACAATATGCTATGATTTACTAAATCGAAGGCTTTAGTTAAATCGCATGCGATACAAGCCACTTTCTGATTTTGATATGATGATATTAGTTAACGCAGTGTTTGTAGATTTATTAGTTAGGAACACGTGCTGATGCGGTGTAAGTAAGTTATTTTTAATTAAATGTTTAGTTAATTGTTGTTTTAACATAATTTCAAAGAGTTTGGACAATGCTGGTAAAATAGAAATAGGTCTATAATTTTGAAAATTTAAGGAATTTGGGAAATTACCTGCTGTAATAATAAACTATTAATAATATTTTCAAGAGGTAGATTGATGGTAATAACTACTGATTTCAAAATCTTAAAAAAGACCCCACCATGCCCTGTCGCTGACGTATTATTTAAGCTCTTAATTATTTCACTTATTTCTTCTTCGGTTACCGGTTCTATAAACATTGAATTGCTTGCTGAAATTGACGGTATTCCCGGATATAGATCATTTAATGACTATTGAATTGTTTGTTTTACTGAGTCTTCGAACCAGTTGACAAATATCATCAGATTCAGTTGAAATGATATTATTATGTATGATTTTAAAATTAGAAAAAGGTAGACTCTGTTTAATTCCTTGGTTTATAATAGACCATGTAGTCTTAGTAATATTATTTCAGATTACTATTGTAGTGTGGACGCATATTTTTTTCGCGACTTGGATAGCTTGTTTTAATATGTGACTGTATTTTTTATAATAGTTAAGCAGCACCGCGTCGGGAAACATCCGCGACAGCATATGCAGCCCCCTCTTCGTTCGGCAGGAATTTCGGAGTCCCTGAGTCATCCAAAACCTGCCATTACTTAGCTTTCGTTTTTTATATAGGAAACAGTCATTAACGTGTTCCTCGATAATTTTGTGAAAATAAGAATATTTTAGTTCAGAGTTAGTTTCCGATAAAATGATTCCCCGATCTATTGAATTCATAAGCCGGATAAAGATTTTAAAAATTTTTTGTGTATAGGCTCTTTTAAATTCATAATTTACAGATACTTGCTTTTTAGAATTAAGTGATATTATTTGGTAATTATGATCTGACAAATCGGTGCTTGGATTTGTTGTACGTACTTCTAATCAAAATATTGCAATACATGTGCTAAAAGACCCAGAGACCCTAGTCGGTATACTAATAGTCGTGAGAGGTCATCATTTGCTTAAATTTATTTGAAATGTTATTTGTTTCTAAAACGTTTATGTTAAAATCCTCACACAAAACTAAATTTTTACATTTTTTTTGGTAATCAAGAATACAGTCCAACTTTTCAAAAAACAAAGAAACATCTGAACCTGGTGATCTATAAAATGACAAGACTATTACTGACGGTTTTTCTAATTTAATGCCACAATATTCAAAGTGATACTCGCAAGCAATATCTGGCAGCGACACATTGGACGCCGACAAATCCCTCTTTATAAGTACTAAAGTTCATCTGTGTTTACTAACATCTCTAGCAAAAAAACTGCCGACGTAATACCTCGAGGATGTTAAACAAGAAACCTGGGCGTAATTGAGCCAATGCTCACCCACGCAAACCAGATCCACATCATTATCAATCAAAAATAGTTTGAATTCATGTATCTTACCCTGCAAGCTTCGCACGTTGAGACCAAGAACTCTTAAAACGCCCTATCGTCGCACAGCACAAAAAACTCCACAGAATCCAAGTCATCCCGGATCACGGTGTCGTCCGCTTCAGAGTCGAAGTGAGTCGCTTCATCTTTATACAAATACAATTCAAACCAATAGGTGTTAGTGATCTTTTCATTTTTTTTTTTGTATTTTCTTCATCGTTAGGGACGGCGATCAAATTCTGATAGTTAATATACTTTTTGAGTGGCGGATTATTAAAATTATAACTTTGGTTGTAACTGATAACCTTATACATCGCTTCAACAAGCTTAACTTTGCCCGAATACTTCAGGTGGATACTTTTGTGAAAATCATTCAGTTTAAGAATCAATAGTTTCACTTTCTTAAAATAAAGCATCCTTCACTTAGAATTCTTAAATGCATATTATTTATATGAATATTACTTATATGCACATTATTAATTGTGCTTACCTTGTTTAAAACAGTACGACATATCCGTACATAATGCAGTAAATTACTCACATTGCTTATGATTTTAGTAGAGATTATCTACAGAATAATGTTCAAACAAAAGTGAACTTAATGTAGAATGACACATGAAAAAACTGCCTAGAAACAATAACCAAGATAATGTTAATCACTACCGGCAAAAACGATATGAGAAGAGAAAAGCATTAAAGCTTCTTGCTCCTAGCCACGTTGCACTAATCTTTAAAAACAGCAACTGAAGTATTTCCTGACGCCACCTAGTGCCAGTAGTTATAGTCATGCCGTCCTAGATAGTAGCGACGGAGCTGGAATACTTACCTCTATAATGATATAACCTTCAACGTACAACGTTTCATAAACATTTTCAAAGGATACCGGTTAATGTAATATTTTTCTTTTCTTTTTATTACTATTTACCACATATACTAATTTAACTATAGTTTTTTATAAATATATAATAAATAATAATAAAAAAGGGATAAGTAAACATAAATATTATCTCATTAGTTTTTAATTATTATTATAATCAGGTTATTACAAACATAATCTCTATTTTCAGTAAGCATTTAGCAATGGGAAAGTAAAGAATATTAAAGCCAGTAAAATCTAAAAACAACGCCAGTTTTTGCGCAATAAATCAAAGTAACGATCAGTAGTAGGATTCATCAGAGCCTATGAAGTATTAAAAACGATCCCACTTGGAAATCGTAAAAAAGTTAATATACACGGGAAAAAGATTTGCGATAACTAAGGATCATTAAACGTTAAGAGATAATAAAACCTGACGTTTATTATGGAGACAATATAAGTTTCAATTATTTGACAACAGCTGGCTTTATAGACACGCACAGTATTTATAGGCAGGTTATTACATGCTACGAAAGTGCTAATATCGATGTGTTTGTACCTAGTTAGATGTTGGCGAAATAAAAATTAAGATAAAATAATAATAGCAAAAATATTTTCTGTTATTACTTCAATTTTCAAAGAGAAATTGTATTTTTTTATATACAAACCATTTTATGTGGGTCCTACTTCCTCCTGCACAATATTATAGCATGTAATAGAGCATATCTCGACCAGCATTAATATTCCTTGAATGTCACTCGAAAACCATCCTGTGCGTGACATATAGGTAATATGTATAATGTATGTATGTACATACATACATATGTATGGGTGGGTTTATAACACATAAAGATAGGTATTATACGTTACAAAACCCCTTATTATTACGCGTTTCAGCACGTTCTACTGTTATTTATGGAAAGTTGGATTAAATATTTTATGCCACGCGTAGCGGCGTAAATCTGAGAAAGACATTAATTTGTTTGTAAAGCAACTTGACGTACACCTGGGTGTCTTTAATTGCAGAGTTGAAAAGAAATCAAATTAATGGGATTTTTTTTTAGTGAAATTGGAATTTTTTTATCTTTTTGTTTTTAGGAGATTAAATCATTGAGAAATTGACCGTAATACATTTTTTTATTAGAAAATTTAAAACTCAAACAAACAAACAAATAGAGCTAGGAATTGTTTAACTTATATTATTCGAATGGTAATTTGAAAATTTATTCGAATATTATCAAATTATTCGAATATTCGAATTATTCAAATTATCCGAATATTCCAATATTCGAATAGTATTCGAATATTCGATTAATTCGATAATATTCGAATATATGAATTTTATTGGGATATTTATTGTTATATTTTACCTCAGGGATTTTGTTAAAAAAAATTTGAATTTTGCGACTTAATTTTTTAACTCGTTTGTGGGATTCGGGAGTATTCTTTGATACTCTTTCGGCATTTTTTAATGAATTTGGGATCAATAAATGGAAATTAACTGTGCAAGGTACAGTAAAGGAATGTATAAAAGACGAGTTGAGAAATAAGAAAATCTGCCTATGTGTGGATGAAACAACCGATGCTCAGAAACACAGCGTCATTCATGTTGTAGCGCGTCCTTTAAAACGTGATGGTCCACCAGCTTCACCGTTGTTATCCACTAAAAGGATTCAGAAAACTAATGCAGAAACCGTTGTCAAGATAATAAAAGATTCTTTGAGAGAATTTTGTATCACAGGAACCCAAGTCACAATGTTTGTTACTGACGGAGCCGCAACAATGCTGAGAGTTGGTAGGATGTTGAAAATATGCTTTCCGACTCTTCTTCACATAACATGCCTCATACACGCATATCACCTCGTAGCAGAAACCATTCGAAAGAAGTATCCGAAGGTGGATAAGTTAATAACATCTACCAAAAAAGTGTTCATCAAATCTAGGTAGAAACCCAGCAGTTTAAAATGGTCGCAAACCTCCCACCGATACTTATTGTACTTAATTTTTTCCAGAAGAATTTTTACATTGTTTTTACATCTTCTTTTAGACATGTCGAATGAGCAACGAAGGTAACTGCTAATTCATATGATAACATAAGAAAAACAATGAGAGTTGTTGTATTAGTATACTGCATATCATGCACCAACTAAAGTATTCTAACAATAGCAGTTAAAAACACAAAAGACAAAACAATACACAGTTTTGTCGGAAATTTACCTCACAATGTACTCTACCATTTAATTCAAAACGACGCTTGCAGTTGGCACCATGTAGTGGTTAGTTAACTAGCGAATTTCGCAATTTCGTCATTCCAGCTTCTAACCTTTTACCAAAACGCGTTACAATTAACACTATCGATTACGATTGTACATTGCTATCCACTTTAACAAATTACAAGCACTTAAACAATACAACTCAAACGCATGGAACTATACAGCTTTAATCATTCTATAGAAAGCGTTTGCGAATCTAGTTTCAGCTGGAATCTGGTACGTGGGCTTCCGCGGTCGTCAATTACACTATATTCTTGATTTCCGGGTTGGAACCGCGTGGTTGACGTGGCTTCTGCCAACATTTCGTCCACACTCTTATGAGACGTCTTCAATACTGTTACTACACATTGACTGGGGACTATTCTTTCCGGAGGGATTTATACAGCACTTGTTTCGGGTCAATGAAGCAGAAATGCCATGGATCAATGAAGTGTGACGGTTGCTAGGAGGTTTAATCAGTTGGGATTTCCACGTGTGATATAAGAGGTGGCCACCTTCGCGATTTAAATTGTTGGGGTGTTTGAAGATCTCCATAGATTTACGAATTTTTCTACTACGATAGTGAGGGGTTCGAGACAAGATGCGGATCGAGTTAAATTGGATTTGGTAGCCAGTTTCCAGTCTATGCTCAGGCAGCGTGGACCCGGCTACACACAACATCCGCGTGCAACGATCGTGGTCCCCATGAAGATATCAGAGGCTTGCAAGCGATTGCGGTTTGCATGGGAAAGTAGTCTGAAAGCTTGAAATTGTGTTTGAAGATGGTTTCTATGTTGTTCCTGAAGAGAATCTTGCTGATGCGAACGGTGACACATTGAATATAGGGTAGATGCATTTGCTCACGGAAATTAGGGTTAGATGAGGGGAGTTACTGTGGAAAAGGGCTTATGTAGCGATTAATGGTAGTTTTAATATCTTTCCTAGAATAATTATTGCATATCAGAGATTCGGTGATGTGGTTTAGTTCTTGGGGAAGTGAGTTGGGTCCAGATATGGAAATGGTCATTTGAATAAGAAAATTGATAACAGCGTGTTTTTAGGCTGCATGATGGTGTGAGAGGCCATTGAGATATCTATCCGTGTGCGTGGGTTTTCGGTAGACGGAATGTCCCAGCACACCGTCAAAGCACCGGTGTACAACATATAGTAAAGGAAGGCAACCATCCGATTCGACCTCCATGGTGAAGCGTATGGAATTATGTTGGGAATTCGGAAACGATAGGAAGTTGTTTAAAGATTCGTGTTCGTGAGGCCATATGACAAAGGTGTCATCAACGTACCTGTATCAACACTTCGGTTTAAGGTTGTGGGGTAATAGGGCTTGTTGTTCGAACGCTTCCATGAAGATGTTGGCGACAACAGGAGGCAGAGGAGATTCCAGAGCTGCACCTGAGACTTACTCGTAGTATTTACCATGAAACTGGAAATAAGTGGAAAAAAGACAACCTTCATTCAACTCAGCTAGATCATCAGGTTGGTCATTGGAGATGAGAAACTCTCTAATAATGGATATTGCATCCGGTATGGGAACTTTGGTGAATAAGGATTCGACATCAAAGCTGACAAGTAAATCACCAGGATCTACCCTAAACTCTTTCAGCCGTTTGACGAAATGTCGGGAATTTTGGATGAAAGAATCACTGCGCCCAGTGTAAGGTTTTAGAAGGTTAGAAAGGTACTTCGACCATTTGTAGGTGGGGTTATTGATAGTCTGACAATAGGATGTAAGGGAATACTAGGTTTGTGAATTTTAGGGAGACCGTATAATCTAGGGGCTGAAGAATCGCTAAGGAGAAGTGACCTTGACTTTTTGGTGTTGCAATTTCCATGTTATGTAGCATATTTATTTTGATTAAATTATTGCATTGTGTACGTTTTTTTTTCTAACTCTATTAAGCATGTTACGCTGCTGATGAAATATTCCGTAATTTTATAGGGAAAAGAATACGCTACTCAGTGATGGTCAGGTTTGTGTCTAACTTTATGTTGATTTCGTCCAAGCATACAACAAACGGTGCAATGCTGTTTCAAGTTCTTTGGGATGGCCATCATTTTTAACTTAGCGTTTGGTTTTTGAAAACCTAATCTTATTACTTTATTTCTTCTATTTTAAACCGCTTAAATACTAATTTCAAAATTTGTTCACCAAGAATTTCCCAAAGAAACAAATCTTTTGTAATACCGTTCTTTGCTAAGACCAGAATCATTTGGGGAAATTGGTGAGAAGGCTATTAATTTTCGGATTTAAACACGCTTTCGTAATCTTGCATTCTTCACGCGTAAGCGTATTAATTCCGAACACAAAAGCCTCCTAAAAGAAAGAGAAACGAAAGAAAAAAATCGCAATCGCGAAAATAAGATTCGAAAGACGATTGACCTTGTTTCCATCTAGGGAACCTCGTCCATCGTATTTATAGAATAATATCATTCGACAGAAACGACGAAAGTTTCAGGCGAAAGAATTTTAATTGATCGCGAGTCATGATACGTAATTGTTGCGCAAAATAAGTCGTCCGTAAAGAAATTCATCAAAGACGACTTGCTTACGCTTGAAACGACAGGTAGATACCCTTAATTTTCGTAGCAAAGACAACGTAAGGTATCTAATTAATTTGTTAATTTTTACGCGAGGAAATCAAGTGTCTGCCAAGCTGCACGGTCTTTATGAAAGCAAATCAATTGGAACATTGAATAAGAAGTCGTCTTGTTTGGTTACTGAACGATATTAGAGATTAAATTGTGAAGAAGAAATGATTACAGGATGGTTTCTAACAGTTAACATATCAATTTAAACTTAAAGGCGGTGTCAATATGTCAGAGCAGATATAAAATAAATAAGCAGTCTTCTTAATTTATTAGTCAGGAAAAAATCATACTCGTAAATTACATTCTTGCTTGTCAAAGTTATGTCTTTAATAATTATAAGCTGACAACTGATGTACATATGTTTACTTGCAGAAATTTCGCTTACGTAATTCATTTTTTTCTGTATGATTTCTGTTGATGATTGTTTAATAATAGACTGTAGATTGTTTTTACTTGATTTTAATTCACAAATTCACAAATAATGGCTTACAATGAATGCACGTGTTTTGTGTTGCACCGAATCTTAACTGTACTGTCCAACGGCTTGCATGGTACTGCTGTACTGAATATATACAAGGAGCATGCGTACAAAGTGGCGGCAATTTAAATTATGTAAGCAAACAAAAATGACCCTTAATGAAATCTAAACAATTTCAAAACAGCATTGTTTCACCTACCTGTTTAACTTATCAATTTATATTTTGTATTATTACTTTTTGCCACGCAGGGTAGGAAAGTTATATTAATTGTTGCTGCTGCACCACTATTTGGGATATGTACACAGGGTGTTACCAAAGGTATTAAAAATATTTTGGTCCAATAACTGGTCCACAAATTAGAATAATGTGAATGTGTGAAATAATTAGAAAATAAAATATCACCAATAGAAGCAGGTGCCTGGGTTGTATTGTATATTGTTACAGGTTTTCTCGATAATCACAGAAGCATGAATTATGACTAAAACGTTCAGTTTTAAGAGAAATTCTTTTGCAAACCTACAAAAGAATGTCCCCTTTTTACACTCACATTTGAAGTTTTCTATTTCTATCTAATTTAAACAGTGTGAATGAGGAGTGTAGCGAAAGAATTCACTAAGACATTCAGGACATGGAAAGACGGTACCAAGGAAGGTGGAATGTAAAGATGATAGGGAATTGCATTTGGGGTTTAGTTAGAAAAAATAATTCTGCACAAAAGAGGTTAAGTTTATGTCTGCATGTTAAATCAGTATTTATTAACAAACACTTTTTTACAATTTAATACTTGTATTAAATTATAAATACGTTAAAAAATAATCATTTTTTTATATTTAGAAAAAGTGAAAAATGGAAAAGGTATCACGTATGTATATGCTTCGTAGGTAAACTTAAACAACTTAATGCTAAAATCTTAAAAAAATTGAAATAAACAAATCTTTGTTTGAGATTTGTTTCCTAGAATTATGGCCGTTTGTATTATTAAACTTTTTCATGTTTTGACATTTGATAAGGTGTGAACCACAAAATCTTTCTCCTGATTTGGCCATAAATGAGAACTATAGACATAGCAGTCATGTCTGAGTTTAATTCATCTTTATAGATTAATAGAAATTGAAGTTGGACTGTCAATTGTCATTCTTATTTCATAACCACAAGTGATAGGTATTTTTGTAGTATTGTAAAATAATAGCTTTCGTATTTAACGAACAACAAAAACGGTACATGATTGAAATTTATTTGAGAAATGGCAGAAAAATGGATGGTGTACGGATTTATTCTACAAGAGACGCGTACGAAGATTTTCTAGAAGAATTTTCAAATGAAGCTATTCTGTATAATCATTTCAGTAGATCTATATATACACCGTTTTGTAGAGTTGTTTAGGCATACAGGAAGAAAATATTGAAGCGGTGAGACAAGTAATGGAGGAACGTCTGCCGACTTCTGTGCGACATTTACAAGAACTAGATCTTTCTTATGGTACTTGTAGACGTACTCTTAAAAATGATCTACATTCATACCCTTATCGATTACAAGCAACTCATGAAATACTTCTTGCAGACATGCCCGTAAGACAAAATTTCTATGAACGTTTTTATAACCATTTCAATAATGACAGGGCCATAGAAAAAATTATGTTTACTGTTGAATCATGGTTTCCTCTCTCTGGTCATGTCAACTCTCAAAACATAAGAATATGGAATACAGACAATCCACATTTTTTTATGGAAACACCATTACATTCACAGTAAATTGGTGTTTGGGCAGCTGTTAGTCAGAAAAGAATTATTGGACCCATATGGACCCTAATGCTGTGCGATATCGAATGGAAATTTTAGCACCATTTGCAAATATATTACATGATGACGAACTACAGGAAGGTCATTTTCAACAAGATGGAGCTCATATACATACTACCAATGAAAATATAGTTTTTCTAAGGAAATTCTTTGAAGATCGTTTAATTGGTTTAAATACAGAGATGATATGTGATTTCTTTTTATGGACATACTTTAAAAATTCCATTTTTAAAATCCTCGTTGTTGATCTTCACGACTTACAACAAAGGATTATAAACAAGATCGGATAGATTAATAACACACCTTGGATTCTTCGATGATTCCGTTAAAAGAATCGTGCTCTTCTCTTCTAGAGAACACATACAACATCTCATTTAATAAATATTTATTTATTAAATATTTTTCTCCAGCACAGATCTTTTTTATTATTATTATTGATATAGATATAGTTCTAAAGCATTTAATACATGTCCTAACCTGCATTCTATCTCCCATGGAATGACATTAGTTCAAATGAGCTATCGATTTAAAATTAATATAATTAAGTTAAGACATGAGTGATTTATCTCATGCCCAACTGAGGAGAACTATTTTTTGGCTCACACGTTATATTTAGACAAAAAAATTTCATTATTTTCTTCAGTATAAAAGAACATTAGACAAAGAATGTTACTATTACACATCTCGCGACCCGGCGAGTTTTAAATGAGTGTCCATTTAAGAAAGACGAGATGGCCAATTCAAGGTCATCATATGCGAACTCCCACGTTCAAACATACATAGTCCTATCCAACTTTACACACACGTACTTACATACGGCACTACGCAGAAAAAGCTGAAGATACATAGATACACGAGATACGTCGAGTTGAAACGCCAACGTTTGTGGCGACCAGCGGAGAAGCACGGTAATGCAAGCCGTTAAGTGTGCGCTTGTTTACTATTTACGATGTAGGTAAAAATAATGGAAAAACAGACCCCTGCTTGAAATATGTTGCGAAATGGATAGAGTTTCTTCGCTAGCGCTACACATATATAGTGTAGTAGTGTAGTATTACGCCACAATTGCTTTGAACTGTATATACATACATGGTTTTTTCAATTTTTTGCTTTTGTACTATGCGCATGTTGATGGTTTTTAACTTCACTAACCAACATCAGATCTCTTTTCAAGAGTGAGTTACGAGGTTACCAGAATAACGTGCCAAAAGTTGCTTGCTTAGCTGCTAATCAACAATAAATTAATGTACACTATAAGAAATGGCAGTAAAATTTCAGCCATACGCCTGTATTATTTTACGGGATCACACCAAAGATCTCAATAAAAGTGTTAATTTTTCCTGTAATTTTAGCCTCGATATTACAATATTACTTGTACGTGCTGCATATATTGCAGGTACATTACTGCGAAGGAAAAGTGTAAACTTACGATACGAAATCGAATATCAACGGACCCTAACGCTAACGGGCTCCAACGCTAATTTACACGAATATGCCAGATGTGCGGGTTACCTGGAATATTAAATAGTATTAAATAGTAAAAATTTTTTACTCTGAGGTATGAGAGACTCGACTAAACTCTGAGCAACTCAGCTCATTGATAAGAGGGCAAATAAAAACACTATTATTAGCAAAGGTGAAAGTTAGGATCTAGGCGTGACTTAGCAATGCGTCAGCATTAGAAGGAGCAGAGAGACGGCATGGCATATGCATTCTATCGTCATCTAAGACAACGATAGAATGATGTACGTGACCTAGCAGTGCATCTGCGATACCGCTTCTCTGTCCCCACTAATGCTGACGTGTTGCTGTGGCGCTCTCAGTCACATCTCGTTCTTAACTGACTTCCGTCTTTGGTTATTGGCCATTCGGAAATCGTGGTCATAACAAAGTTTCTTCTAGTTTTGCCCTATTTGATTCGATTGTTGATGGCAAGTTTTTATGAAGTCTTACATCTTTAGCAATGTAAGATTTTATAAATGTTTAGAGGTACATCATCACCTCCAGAATAAGCAGCAGTAGTTGATCATCGTTCTTCTTAACCAACCTAGTTGAATAGAAAATGTAATATAAGGTATCATATCAACTGATTTTGAGCTGAAATATTGCATATCCTAAACACAACACATTCAGAAGGCCAAACTTCCAAATGTTAGTGAAAAATTAATCAGTACTAATGTATTATC
This sequence comes from Dynastes maya, assembly GCA_029619315.2. Taxonomy (NCBI): domain Eukaryota; kingdom Metazoa; phylum Arthropoda; class Insecta; order Coleoptera; family Scarabaeidae; genus Dynastes; species Dynastes maya. Next base: position 51,031,953 of record JAROYE020000004.1, on the reverse strand, counting down.
ATGGCATATATATTTAAGTGAAAGAAAACTTATAGAAATACCAATAATGATTGGGTATGGAGACCAATGTCATAATCATAGCGAAATGCCTGTTCCTTCTAATGCTACTGATTCAAATAACGCCCCGATTAATAAATCTGTATTAAAAAAATAACATCGAGAGAACACTTTAAACATCATTTTTTTTACAATATACTAGATTGTCTATTTTCTTTCAGTTTTAAAAACAAATTAAAGCTTTGCATTCATAACTTTTATAATAAGAGTTCTGACAAATTTATGGCATAGGTGTATAAGTAGAATCAATTGTTTTTTTCTTAGAAATACTTTAAATAAGTAACTTATGTGACGTACATATAGCTTTTTAGGGAATTGAAGCAACTATTAAATCAGAAAAGAAGAATAGGGCAAATTTCATAGATCCTAGCACACATATCAATCTCGTGCTTATTTTTGTAGTAATGAAAGAATGATGCTTTTAAAGTTTCTTGAAACTTCACTTTAGCTTCAACAACATTGCATTTACAAGCATACTGAAAGTATCAAAATCATAGAGCAGCATTTTTTCAAAATTTTTCAAATCTGATACCAAAGACTAAGGAAACATTTTCTATTTGATTGTTTTTGTCTTTAAGATACATTACTGTCAAATACAATGCTAAATTATAAAACATAAGCTAAGCTAAATGTCGATATGCTTTTTACAATCTGACACCTGACTAATGGGTGCTCTGACCCATACGTTTTGAAATCTATTCAAGGCAATGAAGAAATGATTGAATGTCAAACTAAAGTTATAGGCAAAAATGTTGTATTTAACCTTTCATACTTCAAATTATGTTCCGATTGTTTTGATACGAAGCCCAAAAGTTTTAAGAAAACATCCTAATATTTCGTATAGCATACGTACATACCGTAAGAGTGAGCATACTATGATCAGCCAGCATAATCGGCATTTTTCGGAAATGCCAGAGCAAAGTCGTGTCTTACACGTGTACGTAAATGAATATGCCGTTTATAACGTGAACAAGGTGCACAAATGAGTTTGCGCTTCAAGCAAATAACATTCCACAGTGACATTTAACACAGCATACGTTTAGATGCGCTGAGTTTGTGTAAAATCGGGTGATCATTATGGTACGCTCGCTCTTACGGTATACGTAATCGATGATCCTCTTATATCGAGGTTTTTCACACAAGTCGATATTTTCCACAAATTTACGCCACTGTTTTCTATTTAATGCTACCTTCTTCACCCCTTTCCACGTCACTCCTGTCTTTTCTAATATTTGATTGACACTTTTATTCCAGAATCTTCACGGCCGTCTGTTTTTTCCTACTGGCCTTTTCACTTGTCTATCTTCTTGCATTCGTATCACATTGAAATGGGCTGGACGCATTTCAACATTTTCCCTTTTATAATAATAATTTTTCCTCTTGTCAATTCTGTGTTCCACTTTCCCTAGGTATCTTCTTTCCATTGCCTGTAATCTCTTCTCTTGTTTGTTACCCAGTTTTCGGTTCCGTATGTGGTTACTGGTATATAGAACGTTTGGTATACTGTCATCTTTGTTTTGCAAGATATCTCTTTTCTATTTAAGTTTCTATGCAATGAGTGATACAGACAACCCATAGAAGGATACGAAAGAATCATGTACAATACGAGGATAGTGTAAGAAGTAGCCGTGTTTAAATACAGATGAAAATATGCAAGTTTATATATTTGCGGAATCATGGAAAAAGAACAATACCGGTTAGTGACTCGATGTTTTTTTACGGGAAAACCTGTGCAAAAATCAAAAAGAAGTTGGATGCAGTTTATAAGTGCCATGCACTTTCGATGACTACCATCAAGTACTGGTTTAATGAGTTTAAGCGTGGCCGAGCATCCGTCTTTGATGAGGAACGGTCACGTCGCCCCATTGAGATGACTACGGACGATATGATCAATAATGTTTATATTATCGTGTTAGCAGGCCGCTGGGTGAAGACTAGAGAGATTGCTAATATGGTAGATATTTCAGTTGAAAGTGTGCAAAATATCCTTCACGAAATACTGAGTATAAGAAAGCTATCGGCGAAATGGGTGTCGCGTCAGCTGAGCATTGTTCAAAAACGGAAGTACGTGATAACTTCAAAGCAATGTTTAAGTGCAATACGAGTGAATTTCTGCGGCGTTATGTGACTGTAGATAAGACATGGATACATCGCTATACACCAGAAATCAAAGATCAGTCGACAAAATGGGTTCTTTCTGGCGAACGTGCACCAAAGAAAGCGAAGACGATTCCATCAGCCGGAAAAGTAATGGCGACGATTTCTTGGGATTCGCAAAGCATAATCTTAATTGATTGCTTGGAGACAATCACGGCTGATTTATTGGATCTATTCGACGCTGAACTAAAGAGAAAAAGCCCCTACCTAGCGAATAAAAAAAATCTCTACCATCATGATAATGTCCCGGCCCACTCATTGGTAACCGCGACAGCAATACTAATCCAGTTACGGTACGAATTGGTGCCCCATCCGCCATATTTACCTGATTTGTCTCCTATGACTTATTTTCTTTTCCAAACTTGAAAACATGGCTTAGCGAAAAGCGGTTCAGGTCAAATGAAGAGGTCATTGCCGAAACAGAGGCATACTTTTTTATTGATCAAAATTAAATGTAAACACTAAAACCAATCTATTAATTTTACACGTACAAACTGAAGTTCCATTTACAAAAGAATTATGTTATCATAACTAACAAAAAAATTCCTTCGCCAATCATTTTGACTAGAATAAAAGTCATTCAGTTTTAGAGACAATTTGCTGATATACAAAATGTTACTTTGTTAGTGCACCTGAGAAAGCTTTTCTGGACGTGAAAAACAAAGCAGAGATTTTAAGTAAAATTAAAAACTTACCAATATTTGTCAAAACAGTAGCGGATAAGACAATCAAATGTCTTCAAATGCTACCAACCAATGCAAAGTGTGCCAAATGTATTTTAAAATATTCTTGGGTTTATTGAAAATGCAAAAATCTGTTTTTCAAATGACTTCTCTTTGTATCCGATTTTCTATAAAAATTGTCTTGAACGGTATGAAATTATAATGCGGGGATCTTTTGAAAAGTTACAAAATGGAAAAATAGATGTTTGATATATTTGAAATTTTGTCGTTAGCAAAAGTAACAATTAACTCAATATAACTTAGTACCAAAATTAAAATGTTATAAAAATCCTTCGAAAATAGCTTTCGCTTCCATGGTGATGTCCAAATTTTCGGTACGGTAATGTCAGAATGGTTACCATGAAAACGACTGTTATTTAGGAACTGCTACGAATAACAATTTGCTTGTCCATACACGATGGTGGGTCCATGACTTTCTGAACGAGAGTTTTTTCAGCAAAAAAACCGTTTTACTTCTCAACATAATCTCCTTTTAGCTCAACACATTTCGTTCAACGTTTCTTAAATTTGTTGATCCCTTCCAAATAATAAGATTTATGTGGGCTCTCAAAAGAGGCGTTTGTTTGAGCGATGACTTCATCGTTGGAGCCAAATCTCTTTCCGCTTTGCCATTTTTTCAGATTTGGAAACGGGAAATAGTCACTGGGCGCTAAATCCAGGGAATATGGGGGAGGAATTGATATCCCAATTCATGAAATTTCGCCATGGCGACTTCGCACGTGTGCACCCGTGCATTGTCTTGATGGAAGAGCACCAAATGCGGTCGTTGTATCTTGAAATCGTCATTGAACCAGTCAAATAAATTGCCGTAATATTCGCCTTTGCTTGTTTTTTCCTTCTGAAGGTAATCGATGTGGATTATGCCGCGTGCATCCCAAAAAACTGTCGCCATGACCTTGTTAGCCGACAGACCCACCTTGGCCTCTCTTCGGCACCGATTCGCCCGGAGAAATCCACTGTTTCGACTGCTGTTTGGTCTCCGGTGTGTTGTGGTGTATCCATGTTTCGTCAACGGTTATGAAACGGCACAAAAACTCGTCCGAATTATGGTTAAACAACGTCAAGCAGTCCTTCGAAATTATCACACGATCGCGTTTGCGATCAATTGTGAGTAAATGCGGCACCCATCTTGTGGATAGCTTTCTCATACGCAGGTGATCATTCAAAATCGAAACCACTGAGCCATGTGATATGCCTATGGCTTCTACAATCTCAATTAGGCGTCCAGAAAGTTCGGTGTCATCGGTGCTTGTACGACCACAACGAAATTGAGTAAACCACTTCTTTACCATTGATTCTGGTGGTGCAGAGTCCCCCTAGTATTTATCAAGCTTAGCGTTGGTTTGAATGATGGTTTTCATCTGCAAAAATGATGGTTTATGAACACACAAAGTTTTTTCCATTTTCGTCAAAATGCACGACGTTGTCTGCTTTCAATGGCTGTCAAACTTTAACTAAATGACTCAGCTTTCTCAAACTTTGACAATAGTGTATTGACAGATGGTGATTGACGGGAGCTGTGTTGCTTTTCAATTTGCAATGCGGGAAATTCAAAAAGCCACGGACATATTAACCCATTCTCGTATAATTTTGAAATGAAGAAATATAATTAAGCTTTCCGTTGATGAATTTAGCTTCTTGCACTAAAAGTTGTTTACTGGACTCTTTTTTTAGTAAAAATAGTTCTTGTCTACACGTGTAAGACAAAGAAGGAAAGCAGATCTAGGGAAAATTGGAGGGAAGAGGTCACCAACACTGCTTCGCCTCGTAATAAAATGGAACAAAATGCAATCAAATGTCAAAAGAATGCACTTTTGAACATAAGTAAGCAAATATAACAATGTTAACATTGACACTTACATGTGCTAAAATACAGCGAGATAATATGTTAAATAAGTTCATATTTTGAACATGTTGCCAGCAAAGTAATTCTGATAATGTGTGCGCGCCTTTAAAATTAATTTCCTACAATTGGATCTCTCTATGTTTGCATTCCTCTCTTTTAAAGTGCCACTGCTTATTTTACGAAAACGTTTTCAGATTAAGAGGCCAATTAAACACTCGAAAATCTTTTTTTTTCCCAATGGGAGAGGAAAAAAGCACGACGTTTTCCCTACTAAAACAATATTAAGCCGACTAGACTGGCTCTTTTCGAGTGAAAATGCCTTAATACCAAGAGTACAGTTGAATTAATTTAATGCGCGCTTGTTTACGGAACAGAGAAAATACATTGAATACAGGGACGGGAACGCCGCATTGGATCGAAGCAGCAAAGGGAAAGGGAGTCGTGAAAAGGCTGTTGAGCATGGGATGGCATGGGAGATTGCAATTACGATGGGCATCAGCTCTCGGAAAAGTGCTGCAGTTAGATATCTTTGTTTGACGAGATTTACGTAATGCGCGTTTAAAATGAAATTATTACGCGCCGAAAGGTCCAAGAAAGGGTCTTAGGAGCGCATGTAGATATTTCCGAAGTCGCGTCATGCAATTATGCCGCTACCTTTGGAAAATGGAAATAGCGAGGCCCTTGCAAATTAAAACTCAATTTCTGCATAGCAGGCCTTAATTGAACGCCTTCTAATTTCGATAGTGTCTTGTAAGATGTACCAAAAGGGCAATATTATTTGATGTTGGTAAGGTAGAAAGCAGAAAATAGAAATAGTGGAAATATACAATTATCCAATGTAAATTAAAAACCATGAAGCAGGAATGGGGCCATTAATTATGCCATTACGTGAAAAATATTGCAGATCCAATTTTATATAAGGCAATGTTCACGTCGCAGTGAAGAACGAATATAACGTACTTTCGGTCGTGAAAATCTGATATTTAACGAGATATTCCCCGATTCCATCCTTTACGTAATCGAACCCTACACCACTAAAAAAATGTTGGGGGCATATTACACCTAATGGAAAATTTTAAAGTATAATGTGAAAATTACCACACGTCAGTTTAAAATTACCTATTACCACTACAATCTTCACTTAGTATTTAAAGTTCTATTGTATTAAATAATTTTCTCTGTAGTTTTTATACTTCATGGGGATTTCAACAACAGTGAAATTTCTTTTGGCTAGAAAAGAGCGCCAAATTGTTTCTTGTGACGCCAGACTGATATAAAGAGCTCGTTGCTAAGCAAAGTAATCATAACAATTGCCAAACTGTCAAATCTCAATTCCAAAAACGTAAATTATTCTTGTTATTTATAACCCACCTTTGTTCTTTGTGCTCGTTATTATTTTGTAATTTTAACTTGTTTTGTTAATTGTTGTTTCTCCTTTACTTTGTCGGACTTTATTGTAATTAATTAACTGTGGTGGATTTGTTTAAATTTGTATATTTTTGATAGGCAATGTGCTTAAGTTTCAGTTTTTTATGTTGTTGATTAGGTTGATAAGGTGAAAATTGTTGCCAGATTTACATAGCATTAAAATTGACCCAGCAATTTTGCATGGTTCCTGCCGAAGCCATCATAAAAGTAACAACACAAAAAACCTAAAAAACAGACATACGAGGTGTGTTAGAAATATAATGAGACTGGCACCATTGCGAGCAATCTGGCAACGCTGTAGTTGTTCTCCCTCACTAGGCTTGTTTGTTAATCCGCTCCAGACGCTCAGTCCGGGTTTGAACTTCCTACTGTCACCACGTGATTTTTTAGAACGTTATCAGTGAAGTTGTGTTTTTGTTGTGTGTCACACAGAATGGAACGGCAGTATTTGGAACAACGTTATACCATTAAGTTTTGTGCCAAACTTGGGGAATGCGCAAGTATAACTTTTGAAAAGTTGAAGCAGGCCTCTGGGGAACATTGCTTATTAAGGGTACAAGCTTTTCGTTGGCACAAATCATTTTTGGGTGGGCGAGAACTGGTGGAAGATGAACCTCGCTCAGAGGGGCCTTCAACTTCAAAAACCAACGAACATGAAACGTGTGAGGGCTCTTATGAGGTCAGACCGTCGTTTAACAATAAGGATGATGAGTAACCAGTTACAATTGAACAGTTTCACCGTTCATCAAATTTTAACTGGAGAATTGCACATGCGAAAGGTCTGTGCCTAAATCATGCCTAAGAACCTCACAATTGAGTAGAAGGACATTCGAAAAAACGTGTGCCTTGATCTTCTTGAAAGAATTGCCAAAGACTCCAATTTCTTCACTCGTGTGAGCACAGGTGATGAAACCTGGATTTTTGAATACGACTCTGAGACAAAGCGGCAAAGCCAGGAGTGACACACTGAGAATTCTCCCCGACCGAAAAAAGCTCGAATGAGCAAATCAAAGATTAAATCAATGCTGATTTTCTTCTTTGACAGTAGGGGTACCGTTCACAAAGAATTTGTACCTCCAGGGCAAACCGTCAACCAAGTTTTTTACAAGGGTGTCCTTGAAAGGCTCAGAAGAAAGGTGATTCGTGTGAGACCAGGCATTGCAGACAAGTGAATGCTCCATCATGACAACGCCCCATGTCACACGGCCATCTCCATCACGGAGTTTTTGACATCAAAAAGCATCCCTGTGGTTCCTCAGCCTCCCTATTCACCTGATCTCAGTCCTTGCGACATTTTTCTTTTCCCCAAACTAAAAAGTGTCTTAAGAGGACGTCATTTTGGAACTTTGGAGAACATCCAAAAGAATGTGACGGACATGCTAAATGCCATACCGGCTGAAGCCTTCCAGCGCTGCTACCAAGACTGGGAACAACGACTTTGCCGGTGTATAGCTGCTCAAGGGACCTAGTTTGAAGGGGATAAAATTATTTGAAAAAAATAAAAATGTTGGTAAATAAAAAACCAGTCTCACATTTTGAAACAAATTTATCATAATTAATTAATTGCTGTAAAGTTCGATAAAGTAAAGAAATAACAGCAATTAACAAAACAAGTTAAAATGGGAGAAAATAATAACGAGAACAAAGAAGGAACGTGTGACAAATGCAGGATGTAATAACAATAAACAACAAGAATAATTTACGCTTTCGGAATTGAGATTTGACAGTAGATTTGACTTTAGATCAGTCTGGCAAGAAACAATTTGGCGCTCTTTCCTAGCCAACTTTGCACAACAACAAAAACAGATTACCAAAACCTTTATTGCTGCATATCGTCAAATTTCTTAGTTTCTAGTTAAAGTACAACATATGTTATGTCGTTAAATTCGTCTTCGATTATCTTTGCAAAAACGTACAAATATACAGGCTGTTCTATTTAAAATAAGAAAGTTGACCTCACTTCCTGTGATACCGGAAATGCAATTGAACTGCCGATAACAGCAAAAGTTAGTTCAGAAAAAATAGAAATCGACCTATTTTTTCTGATAACGCTAACTTCTGTCGTTCAAAAGTTGGCATGGGAGGGGGGGCACTTTAGGTTTCTTTTCTAGTTCTAATGAAATATGCGGATATTCTTATCATTCGGATATTGTTATCAATTATTCTAAGTCTCAAAGTGCCTATTGCACTTACTATCTATTTTTCTCCGTGTACTTTGTGTATCTACCAACATACGATAATGATAACTGTTCCAAATTCATCAGTAAACAGAGCACAACTTCTTTAAGTACTCTTAATGATGTATTTATAAACTGCGATGCGTAAATAAATTGAATTATATAGAACCGACTTTCAGACACTTCCAGAATACATTAACTATCGCGTAGACCATAATAATCTCGACCTTGGTGCCGAAAGAAAATGAATTATCTCAGATGTCGATTGCGACCTTCGCAATGCGCGACTACTTCAATTCACGGCACTCTAAACCTACTCAATTTCTGAGGCATACATGTATAAACAATTTCCTGAAACCCTAACGTCATAACGCATGCTACGAACGGAAGACTGTACGAAGTATACGCTCCGTCAATTTCGTCCTTTCGTTTTAACTCATTTACCCCCGGCGGGCTACATTCTGAAACCGTAGATGTAGGTGTATAAGGAAAAAAAACAGCGAACAACTTGATATACTCGGATACTTGAGTAATAGGTTGGGATACGCTGGATATGAGATCAGAATGAGAAAGTAATTTTGTAACGTAGCTTCTCAAGTGTATTTTAATATTTCCGGGAGTATCAGGATCTAAAATATAATTTTTCACGCTGCGAAGTTGATACAAGTACAACACGATCAAGTGCTATTATTCTTGAATTATTAGCTGATCTGAAGATAAAGTGTTAAAGGAAGAATGGTTGAGACCAATCCATAATTAATCGCCCTACAATTCGAAAATACCATTGCCCTTGTTGCAAATGTATTCTCCAATTAAATTTGGAAAAGTGATTACCTCATACGTTCTTGTGATTTTTATTCACATGCACAAAACAGCGTCATTAAATTTTGAAACAGCTTGTATAAATCAGAAACAATATATCCAGTCTTCCATTTTCTTTGTCATACAAACGAAGTAGTTCTTAAAAAATTGACTTAAAGTGGAGATGGTCTTCTAAGTTGATTGCTGTATTATGTTCTTCATCTAAAAGAAACCTTTCTCCGATGATTGATGAAATGATTGGCTGAGAAACCTTCTTCCCTCAATAATGAGGATTTATCCAACCTCGACATTCTCTAGCTGTTCTACACTGAGAAAAAAGATTGGTTGAACCAACCAAAAATTGGTTGACTCGACCAATTTGTTTGTTAAATATACTCAACACTCCATATGGTTTAAAACAACAGTTAGTGTGTTCTGTTAAGTTGAAAGGTGATTGGAATGATTCGCTAAAGTGCTGAATGAACATATTTTTATTTGAATGAACATATCTTTAGTTGAATGAACACATAAATGTGCAACACTTCGTGGTTTGTTGGATGAACCAACTCCTTTCTCTCAGTGTAAGACTATCCAAAGTAATCTATATGGACCCAAAAAAGAAAAAGTGGTAGTCCACGAGATTTAAATGGGGATACATCAAGTCATGATCAATAATCAAGAGTTCCGTAAATGATATAATACACCTAACACAGATTGTGTGCACTTATAGCAGGCACAGAAACTACTTAACTGATCTTTCATAAAATTCTTTATATATGTATGTATCTGCTCTTATTCTTTCACATTAAATCACGTTGGTTGTCGAAAAGCTTGTGTTTGACAAGATTTCTTTCAATTTTTGAGATCGTTTTAGAATTTTTTGGATGCTACAGATTCTATTTTGAAAGGAGATTTAATCAAATGAAAGCTGAAAGATATTGCCTGTTTGACAGATTTATTTACTAAATTTAATGACGTTAATTTGCAATTACAAGGTTGAATTTAATAAAAACAAAGTTCATCAGTTTGCTTGCCAGAAATTAATCTAATGAACGGCTCGGTGGTCTAGTGGTAAGAGGGCCAGCGCTTGACTGGGCAGAGCTAGGCGCTGTGTGTTCGAGTCCCGCTAGGATCAACATTTTCTTAGCAGGTCCGGTATACTCCCGAGTCACCATTCGCAGTTGGGGTACAATTAACTGCGCTTCACCCTTTACAGCGAGGGAGTGATAGTAACAAAGCCATGGAACACTTTACACACTGAGGGCTTCTGAGGTTATCACAAGCTTTAAAAAAGCGTATACACCCCGTTGGGCCGTACACACCTCACTAAAAAAAACACTTTAAGGCGTAAATTTTCCCAATTCCCCTGCTTGTCATTCACAAACGTCCAGAATGATGACATTTTGGCCTACATTCAACAAATGGCCTTCACACAAACTTCAAAACCAGGTTTGAGGATGTTTTGACAATGGAAGTACAACACTAGATTGTCGATCCATATGGTGCCATTGAAGAATCGGATATCATATCACAAGAAAGAAGAACTTATGGTGCAGTTCAGAAAGGGGTGTCAGCATTTCTGGCTTCTGAAAGATATTCCTGTTGCTTAACCTGCATTATGGACTATTGCAATTAAGTTTTTGGTGGCTTTTCCATCTTGATACCTCGTGGAAATCACTGGCCGTGGGGATCTGAGGCTACACCTTATTAAATTGAAGCCAAATATTGAACAATTGCTATCAAAACATCAGGTTCATCAGTCCAACAGCAGTATTTGTATGTCACCTATGTATATTTTGATCTTGTTTAATTTTATGTAAGAATTTTACTAGGTTCTGATTTGCTTCGTCAAAAATCCAAATATACACTTACACGTGTCTTGAATAAAGATCTGAATAAAAATTGTATATGTTTACCATTGTCGCTGAGTAGCTGAGAGAAACACATTTGAGCTTCATAAGTTTAGAAAAATTCAATATTCTGCAGCAAAAAAGTATTGGGAATATCTGTTCCAAGGAAACGAATCAACAATCAACCTTAAAGTGTTAAAATTGTAGAAAGTATCTGCATACAATCTAACTACAAATCATATAGAAATTTATTTTCTTAAAACTTTGCATTTTGTATGTTTGCAAGACACTCCAATACTATAGATCATATGCTTCTTATAAGTAGCTGCCTAAAGAAATTGCCTTCTTTAAAAGCTCTTGTTGCCATAGCTAATAAACACCAACATGTTTTAGGTTTTGAAGTATGTCTAGAAACTGTCAATTTAATCATTCTTGACACTTTCTGGAACACAAACTAGTTTCACTAAAATTACCATGTAAGGTAGATTTTTTAAGAAGGTTACAGGATTGATTGGAGCCTCATACTTTACGATAATTATATTAAATTTTAAACTCCATTCATCCAATTAAATATATTCATCCCATTCTGCAAACATTAAATTCCTAACGGGACAATTACATCCCGCAGCAATTTTTCATCTCTTTCTTTCTATTTTTCTTTGTACATCTGCTTGTTTAGAACGGTACCAGCTTAATTACAGCCCAATAAATAAACAATTAAGAGCTCAACCGCGAGGAACGTCGTTAGAGGGCGTCGCGGTAACCGATAACCATGGCCAACCGCGACCGTTGGCTTTCTCCCGTACTAAATACTGTGTTCGTTAAATATTAATTGTAATCAAACAAAATTTAGCATGCAAATTTCGGCGCTAATGTTTGCCGAAGCGCAAACCCAACACTGGACGGTCACGCCCCGTAACTGACCAGCCAAAATCATAATATAATAACCTGGTAATATAGCGTATAATACTAATTTAAATAGGCTTTTCTGGCTGACCGAGCCGATTTTCTTCGAAGGCTTAGCTAGCGCGGGAAATTATGAATTATAAATGGCGATAATTCGATAAACGGCGCCCTCTTGTAATCTGCGTATATACAGTGGCGTCTGTATAATTAAGAACGTTGTATTTTAGACCTATTTAGCGTAATTATTTGCTGGTTTAAGGCGAAAAATAAAACAAAAAAAAGATTTGAATTGTGAAATACATACTATAATAGGATTAAATATTTTTCAAAATAATATAAAAAATTAAACGATACCTTAAAGTAACATGTCTTTGCTAAAACCTTATTTAAAAAAGAACTATTACTACTGGATGTACAACATACGAGGTGTGGCTAAAAAGTAACCGGATTAATGCTATAAAATTATTAATTCTTTACATTACTTGGGAGAATGAAGTATTCCTCCTTCATCCTACGCATGATTTTCCAGACAGCGTTGTCGGGGTGTAACTCCCCTTCGAGAGGCTTCACCGAGGGCGACTTCCGATCCATCTTTGCCGGTGACCATCCGATCCCGTTTGTAGGAGATTTAAAGGAGAACGGTTATGGTAGGAAGCTTTTGCACTTCCTACACAATTCAAAGGTCTAAGCAATTGCTCCGCAAGACCCCACCTACCACGGCGAGGGTCGCAGGCAGGAGGTTCTCGACATTTCACTAGTGTGGAATTTCTCCTTCGCGGTTGGGGTTACAGTCCGGTCCTCTTCGAGATAGATAGTCAGGTTCTCACTAACACCAAAGGTATTGGTAAATATATTAAGTGGAGAGAGTATGTTCAAAACTGCCAATGTCAATTTACGGATTCGCCTCTAGCGATTAATGATGATAAGGTCTTGAAGGAAGCGGTAATCGAATTTATGGAAGAGATCGCTCGGTCACTTCAGGCCTTTTACACTTGAGAAGCGGCTTCCCAGAGAAATTGGCGACTTAATAGTGCAAAGACGCAAGATCGGGAAGAAGGCGCAGCGCACGTTGGCAGCGGCGGACAGAGTTACTGCTAACCTGGTGAGCAGGAAAGTGAAATTGGCTCTTAAAAAATTGAAGTATGGTCAACGGAATGTCAAGGTCTCCCGATTGTCTGTGAAGGACGGATCGTTGTGGCGATTTCTCAAAATGTTGAAGGGGTAAAGAATAAAAGCCAATCCGTCTTTATAACAAAATGGCGTTGTGGTAGACATCGACGGGGACAAAGCGCAGATATTTGGGCAGATTACAGAGGAAATTTCATACACTGCTGATACCCCTAATAACGATACTACGGGGCCATTAATCGAGGCTGCAGTGACGTTCGGGTCCGTGGGATTTGCTTCCATAAATGAGTTGCAGGTTATCGTGAGGGATCTGAAGAACAAAAGGCCCCTGACCGGGAAAAAATAACTGAAATGAAGCATTAAAGGCCATCCCTAGGGTTTGTCGCAAATCATCAAAGCAATGCTGGATCTTCAATATTTTCCCAATGCTTGGAAAACCTCGATTGTCGTGATAATTCCTAAGCTTTCGGGTTTGTCGAGAGTCATTGAAGCAGTGATTCTCAGCAAATTAAAATTCGAAGCTGAAGAAGCCAACATAATCCCTGACACTCGGTTCCGTTTTCCGGAGCTGTCGACGGATTTTCAAGCTCTGCAGGTGATAAACAACATTCCGGAGAGGCTTAGTAGACGGAAGGTGACCCTGGCGGTTTTCAGAAGGGCGTTCAATTCCGTCTGGTATGACGGGTTGGTGTATAAGCTCCTCCGTTCGAGCATTGACCAGGGACTGATCCGAATTATAGAGTGGTACCTCTCAAATCGAAGGTTCATGGTAAGATCTGGTGAAGTGGTGTCGTCCGATCGGCCCCAGAAACCTAGCGGGTACGATAACACCGCAGACAAACAGTAAGATAAGATGGTTCAAAAACAACCAAGAGCATGTCTGACCTTAAACCATTAGTGCACCCCAGAGATAATAGGCTTGGTGGACCGCAGTGTTGGGATGTAAAACACTTTATCCTTCTTAAAAAGTAATTCCAGCCGACACCTTGATTCCAAACCGTATAAATAGTTGTTGCCTTATCTTATTAATTACCAACCATGGGTTTCTGTTGCTTAAACATATGCTTCTTACATCAACCTTAACAACTACATTACAGCATTTGTTTTTGTTTTACCTTTACATTATGTATACTAAAACTGACAAGACCTTACGACCAATTTCTTTTATACTAGTTCAGTAACATTTATTACTGCAATAGAACAGTTTTTTTGATTTCTTTAGTAGTTATTAATCGGTGGAAATACTAGCCCAATTCAGAAAAAAACATTTTATATTTACACTGTTTAGTAAGGAGGTCAAACAGAGTCTAAATGATATATTACCCGCTTGATCTAATTCATTAAATATGGTTTTAAAAACAAGATATATGTACGTATACGACGTGCTGACGAAATAAACTTTCTAACTTCGAAATTGTTCTTAATTATACGGCCACCGCTGTATACACATAGATTAAGTATCGTTCGTTGTCGGGGTGGAGCATTAAGTGAGTTTCGGTGGAAGTGGATAGATAAACTTAATTATTACAGTGCGACGTTAGGCGGCATCATTGCATAATGGAATTTTGGATAAGTTTATTTTGCCAGGCTATGCGAGGGCGCTTTTCATTCTGAATTTAATATTTATGCTGGTTAATTTTAAATTAAAGATAACTTATTGTATAATAAACGCAGTTTCACAAAAGCTCTATTGTATGTTTACAACTATGTTTTGGTGCGGAAGTTTCGTTGTTATACAGCCATTCATAGAGTTGTGTGCATTTGTGTTTCCGTTGTACTTGTTCTTCTTTTTTTATACTAATGTTGAGAGTATATAGAGTAGGCATATATAGATAAATAGGTATATATATGTATAGTATATACCTTATGTAGACAATGAAAGTTGAGAACTTGAAACAACGTTTTCGATACTGGAAGACGTATTAACTTCAAAAGGAAGCCGTTTTACTGCAGAAAATATAGAAAAGTCTCTGTGAGAATGGCTAATTCCTCTTTCTTATTTCCTACTTGAAACCAATTTATTTCATATGTACATATCTTCTGTTTCAATTTATAATTAATATATGAATTTCGTTTAAATACGTTTATAAAAACCTAGCGTTTGAAATATGCAACGTACACTTAGAGCGTCTCTGTATCATCTTTACTATGCACGGCTCTGAGTCATGCCCCTTACGATTTTGCCGTTCACTGAAAATAAAGTTTAGTTATAAATGAATACGTGCCATTCAATCCTTGGTTTTTTAAATTTAAAATATAAGCTTCAACAAAGCGTCTCTTCAGTATCCTGGTTCGACTCGGCAGCGAATTTCGTAACGCCTAGCCGTGCGTTAAAAAAGGGTGTTGTCTTTATTATATAAAAATAAATTCATTTTTTGTTATGTACGACCCAATGGAATGAAATATGCCAAAAGGAACTCACGTATCTATTTTTAATATCTAACAGAAAGGGATGATGACAGAGATGGAGAGTACAATCATTATTCTGTATAATAATTCACTTATAAGAAGGATTTCATGTAGATATATGTAATAGATAAGAAATCAGTTTTCCTTGATCTCTCCGACCTAATTCTAGGCATTAAAAAGTGGTTCATTCCTACAGACTCTGTGGTGTAATTGGTTTAGCGCGTCTGTGCGGCAAACGGAAGCCGTAGTTTCGAATCCTACCGGAGTCAATGAAAGTCTTATTTCATTCATTAAATTTAATTATGTTGGAGAAACCATGAGAAACCGATTTCTCACTACTCGCCAACGGAAGCCAATATGTTAATTAATATGTAATACTTGCTGTGAAAAGTTAAATCAATCTGTTGTCCTTCCCTTATCCAAATAGTTAATCAAAATTCACAGAATTCGATCACTTGATTAACTTTCTCATACTCGATTTTTCGTGAGAGATGTTTTGCACACGTTCCATTGAGATGTTTACCGTATTAGCAATCTCTCTAATTTTCACCAGGCGATTTGCTAACACGATATCTTGATTGATATATTGGTAATATCGTCCGCAGTCACCTCGATGGGACGCTCCTCATCAAAGACAGTTGTTCGGCCACGCTTAAATGCATTAAGCTAGTATCTGATCGTAGTCGAAGGTGCATGGTCCTTATAAACTGCATCCAGTCGATAATGCAGATTTTGACACAAAGCGCCATCTGTCTCCAAACACGGGTGTTTCTCATGCCATCCTATGTCATAGAATCCGGAAATTTCGTCAACAAACATTTCAAAAACTGTATATATCCAATCAACATAAATAATTGAAGATGTTTTGTCTAGAAAGCAGCTTATAAGTCTATAGATTGCCTGTGACACACAATTTTATAAATATAAGCAATGTCCCTCGGTGTAAGCCTGATGCAATATACATTATAAATGGTTTAAATTATAGGAAATAAGTTGCTCTTAACTTCCCTGTGAATATAAATGGCTTAAATTGTAGGAAGTAAGTTGCTCTTAACTTCCCTGCGAATCTTTAAATCTAAAAATCACATTTCTATGTTGTAGGGTCTGCTTCCAAAAAAATACATATGTGCATACATCTCTGGGTTTAAGAATACGATTTGTTACAGACGTTACAAACAAATTGAAATACTTAGTGTACGCATCCACACGATATACAAATGCGAAATCAAGGGCGAACGCCATATGGTTAACATCGTACGGTATCTTTATTTACGATCAAGGCTGCTAAGGTATAACGTTGCATAAAAATCTGGAGATATTAAATATTCGAATAAAATTTCTCATCTGCAGTAGTGCGTATAATGACTCCGGTATAATCTGATTGTAAAATATGCGAGATAATATTCGTTCAAACGAAATGGTACTACTTTGTATCGAGTATTTCGCTTTATAGTCTGGATTGTTTCAATGATACGTGTATGATGTATAAGTATGTTGTAGGATGTGGTATTAACCCTTTAACGACTAAGGTAAATGTTGGGTTTACTTGTCTATTTTCTTCTTTCTAAAAAAAAATGTGGCACTTTAAAGTACCGACAGTTTTATCATTGTTTGTGTGTTCTGAAAAGTACCAACATGCTTACAATCCAGGACAAAAAAAGACACTGGTACTATGAAATGCCATTATTGTTTCCACTCATGGTATTCTAGAAAACAATTTTTTCTTTCATTAATACATAAATACACACCACAAGCATTACATTTCTACTTCTGCATTTTTTCCTTGATAAACATCGAGCTTTTTTATGTATTCTTTCTGGTCAGCCATACACCACAGTTTGTGTCGCGCTTTATTGGTTATTACAAGTATTTAATATCCGTAAAGGGATTAAGAACGTGTCGATGGGGATTAATCATTTTTAAAGCAAGCTCCTAGAAACATGCTCTTTAAAACGAAAAAGTTGTCCATGTGTAATCCCAAATTCTTGATAGCCTTGACAATCAGAATAGGGATATTATTTATCTGAATGTGCAAATTATCTAGCCTAATATCAATCCTCCTTCCTGAAAAGATAAGGACCGCCGACTTCTGTGGATTCAAAATAAGAAAATGTTTAGAGTACTCTGCAAGCCTTACAAGTAGACAATTCTGAGGTGTACACTGTATACAGAAGAGGACCCAAAATAGAATCTTGAGGGACACTAGAAGTAACATTTCTGAATCCCAAGATATTTTGACCCAATTTAATAGCCTAAGTTCGACCGAAAATGTAACTGCGAAAAAGTTCTACAGCAGTATCTGACAAACCAGCATAATGAAGTATGAAACGCAATAAATCGTGATTAATAGTGTCAAACGCTCTACTGAAATCTAACGAAACCAAGATGGTGACCATATCCTTGCCCACGGAACTGATAATATCGCCTGTGACACATTACTAGAGTTGCCCACTAGCGCCAACGGGCAGTGGCAGAAGTTCGATACAACCCTTAGTATAACTGCGAGTCTCAACCAGATCTGTTGTGTATACATGTTATACGCTGCCGTAAATACTATTTCGTTTATTAAAAATGTTGCCTACGTCACGAAAACAACCAATGTTGGACAAAGCTACAGAATTTATAGCAGAAATGCCTGACCTAAATTATAATGGCGTTAAAATTCAACGTGTAGTTTGTAATATCCCTTTAATGTGTTGGTCCAAAAGGGATTGTCTACGTCACGTAAATAGTAAACAGCATTCTTAAAAAAAAAATTGCACACGACACTCTGACAAATTTAAATTTAATTTGTGTGTTACCTTTATTGCATGTAATCTACCATTTAATTTACTAGACAAGGAAGCATGTCTTCTTTTGGAATAAATATTCGGACTGCAAATTACCAAGTCGGGCATCGTTACAAAGAATTATGCCATTTGTTCGTGAACATGTTGAAAAAAGAATTAAATCAGAGTTGAAAGATAAAAAACTGTGGTTATGTGTGGACGAAACAACAGATCGTAAAAAACATTCTGTGGTTAATGTAATGGTACGTACGATGGAACCACATCAATCGTCACCTTCAATTCTATTAGCTTCCAGACGAGTACAACAATGTACTGCCGAAGTAATTTCAAAGTTAGTGTTAAATACATTGGAACGGAAGACTCTTAAGACGGTAAGTGTTTGAGCACGTATTATATTTTATTTCTGACCATTTATTTTGTATAAACTTGTATGTGCCCGCCACTGGCTATTGGCGCAAATTGACCAACTCTGCACATAACAAAGCAGTAGCAAAACTATGTAAAAGAACGAAATCCAGACTGCCAATTGCGAAGAACGTTGTTATTTAAAAGAAATTGTCTTAATTGACGTTTCATAATCCTTTCCAGGACTTTAGAAGAGGTGGGAAGAATGCTGATTGGGCGAACGTCTTTAGGAGTAACATGTATAGTAACTTTGGGCACAGAAATAACAATAACCTCCTCCAGGTTCATTTACGAATAGCGATTTTTATTTCATGCAGCTCAAGAATATCAAACTTTGCTTACAAAATCGGCGTGTGCTCGTATACGGAGAATGTTAAGAATAAGCGCACCTGGTAATCACACATATGTTATTTTAGAAATAATTATAAACAAGGTATCTAAATATGCTCCCAGTATTACGAAATGTAAAATAATGTGCGAAACGACACTTGAAATTATCTACATAAATTGAAATAAATAACCACCGTTAATCATTGCAAAATAACAAATATAAATAAATGGTCTATAACGAAATCTGCACATGAATTTAGAAATTGGGCTATTAATTTTACTAATTGTACCTTTTCCTTTTATTGCAATTGTGTACAAAAAAACTAACTCGTTTCGCGTAAATCATCTATCAGGATTTTTACTCCACGTCAAAAATCCAGCGGTATATTTGCTGAAAATAAATCACCGTGTAGGTGCAGGTTACATTTGACGTGCAATTTATTAAACCCGCAGATTAAAATTTAAGATTTCGCCTATGTACCTGCGTATATTCGTACAAAGTGTAGTTAATTTTCCTTACACAAAAGGGGCAGGTATTAACAATATATTCACGTATGTAGTGGCATGTTGAGGTATGTTCATATATCTCCGCGAAAATCTGTACAACGAGCGGTAGAGAGGTGTATGGAAAGGGCTTTATACGTGACTATAATTCGCAATAAGAGAACTTTGAGGCCGTAACGTGGCACGACAACGCTATCAATTTCCTTATCGGGAAAATAAACTAACAGGTTCCAAATTTCCGCGAAGGATCGTTTAAAAGGACTTATATAGTAATACTACAACGATGCGTAAATAGGGAAGGTGTGATAGTGTGAATATTTGGTAATAAGAGATTGTTTAAATTATTGTTGTTTATCGCTGTATATTCTGAAAACTTTTTGGCATAGTATAGACGACAGACAGTCGGTGAACGACAATTTGGTCGGTACGGTTTAGAGTGCGCGTGAACAAATGATCGACAATAATATTGGATGATAAAATACATCAAACTTGTTATATTTTTTCGTCGACCTGTCTATTGACCAGGAAAATAGTCTGTGCTACGCCTTAATGTAGTAAGTTGTATGAGAAACAACACAATTCATGAAATGTTTCTACGTAGTATGTTAGAATTTCCATTATTTTAAAGTAAGCAATGTATTGTTATCGACTATAATAATTTAAAATTACTTTACAGCAAGAAGACACTACTTATTTCGGTACGATGTTTTAGAGAGAACAAACAAAGTAAATTTGACATTTCAAAAAGAAGGTCTTATTTTAAAAGAAGTTGTAGATCAAATTACCTCTTTAACAGAATACCTAAGAACTATTCGTGAAAAGTTTGACCAGTATGAAGGAGAAGCGAAACTTATTTTGAAGGTTTCGTCTGAATTTGAGTTTCAAATTTCTTATAAAAAAGAAAATACACGCCAAATTAAGAAAAAAGTATTCCACGGTGATTCCTCCTATTCAGAAAACTTTTCTCAAAAACAAAAATTTAGAGTAGAGGTATTTTTAGTAACATGTGATAGCATAATTTCTGAAATGGAAAGATCTTGTTGTTATAAAGAATTGCAAGTATATTTTTCATTTATTTTCGATTATGAAAAGACAAATTTGAATGACAAACGATCCGCAGCTCAACGGCTTCTTAAAATATATCCGTTAGATTTGGAAAGTGAATTAGAAAACGAAATAATACATTTTCATGAACATCTGACAATAAATAAACAGAGCTTAAAAAATTGCAACAGCCAAGAAACATTAAAAAGTGTTAAAGTGTTAAGAAGTATTAAAGTCAATCCTCTATCCTAATGTAGCTATAAGCATTTAGAATATATTTAACTTTAGCTTGTGGAGTTTGTGAAGGAGAAAGAACATTCTCAAAACTGGCGGTAATAAAAAACCAAAAAAGAAAAGAAGCTTTAAGCTTGTTATGCATAGAGCATGAATTCGTAAAAAAAATAAATTTCAAAGAAATTGTGCAAAAATTTGCTGCTTCTAAAGTCCGCAAAGTTAATCTGCTATAGAGCCCTAGTGTGTAGACTTCATTAAATATTTTTAGTAAGAATAAAAATTTATTTATTTTAATTTTTACTAGGTTTTACAGATATTACATATTTATAAAAACAATGTTTTTATTAGGAATGTAAAATTTTGTTTAAATATTTTTATTGAAAATAAATTTGTTTACAATTTTTTTGTTTATTGTTATATTATTAAACATTATTTGCAAATATATGTTTATATAAAAAATTAAAATTTTCCTAGTTGTTTACACATTTTTGAAATTGCTTATTTTACAATTTGCAATAAAAGATGAAGGGGGTGGGGGGCGTTATTACTTGTGCCTAGGGGCCTCGAAGGCTCTTAATCCGCCACTGTTACCACTCCTCAACTAGTTTGAAGATAATTGTGTAGGACACCGGTTATTTGTTCGATCTTGTCCATTCAACGTCCTTGAAGAAAAATTTCACATTTCATCAAGAAAAAGCGGCGGCCATCTACCATTTCCTCGCCTGTAAGTGATTAATACAAATATAATATACATATGAGAATTATAAAAAATTGTGTATACCTGTTCATAAGTATCTTCTAGTTGAGGAGTGGAAAGGATTCTGCAGGCATTGGTGAGAATATCAATGGCTTCGTGCATATTTGCAATTGGCACAAAAGCCAAAGACGTTAGCATCCTGGCATTCAAAACAAATTGTGAACCACTACTATATTCCACATACAAGGGGCCCACTATGTGTGCGCCGCGGCGCCCCGGGACACCGTAGAGAGTAAATAGGGGCACGCCTGCCAACGCGAGCAGACATAGCGGTCTGGAACATTCTAGAATGAACATTTCGAAACGGCTTCGAAGCTAATGAAATTTTCTAGAACATCTAGACTAAATTGTTCCCGCAGCTTGTGAAACTTTAGATGTGGAATATTCTCGAAGCACATTGAATATTCCAAAAAAGTATGGAACTTTCGTGAAGTTTATAGAAGTTTCTAGTAGACTTATATAGCATACTATCGGACATTGACGAAGTTTCCCGAAAGTTCTAAGTAGGTAGGGCGGCTAGTATAATTACGGCACCACTTCGGCGACCAGTTCCCATATAACAATCGAAGAATAAACATCTGAGAAGAAAAGTAAACGGTTGTTTCAGAATGTCGCTTTGTGTTTTTGTTAAGTCGTAGGAAAATGGGAAGATTTTTATTAAACAAGCAGGTCAACAGTTCAAGTGAAAGAGATCAAACAAATACGAAGATAACTGTTTGAATTTCAATTGAAGTAAACAACGAAGAGAGACCGCTGTGTGTGCTTTGTTCTGCTGTATTGTTATAGATAATAATAGCTAGCAACTATTAAGCAATACAGACCACTGATCAATATTCATCAAATTTGCAATAGAATTACGCATTGCTCTCTCTTGAACAACAAACTTTAGTTGCATGCACAGATTAATACCCATTTACAAGAAAAAAGAAAAGTACTTATTGTTAGTAAACGAGATAATTAATAAACAATTCTCGTCTAGCTCTTTCACTGGCTGCAAACGTTTATGCTAATAAACGACTATGCAAATTCCAAAATTATATCAAAGGTTATTCCGAAAGATTTTATCGTCTAGTTTCAAGTTCGTATGCTGTAGCTAGGTGAACGTTATTGCCGCTGTAATCCCATATATCCTAGCCATTATCGTGGAAACTGTTGTGACACAAAACAAGGAAGTGCTGTACCAGAATATTTACCAAATAGTTATTAGCATATCAGCAATAAAGCAGCTACTAAGTTTGCTCATGGCATTCCAATTACTGGCGTAGATATGAATTCAATTAAAAGAGATTAATGCGATGTTAAGGTGTTACAAATCTTTTAATGTTTATATCCTTTCAAAATGGAATTTTATTTTGTTTAATTCAATTAATCTTCTAATTATCTCTAAAGGGCAGCGTTCGAATGTTAAATAACCGTTTGTAATAATAAAATAAAAGGAAAAAAAATACCTCTTCCGATACCGGGAATCGAACCCGAGCCTCCTGGGTGAAAGCCAGGTATCCTAGCCACTAGACCATATCGGATGTATACGAACATTTCCAAGTTTATATATAATACTTTAAGCAATTTATATTTCACTTTTATCTTTAATTTTATTTTAAATTTTTAACAAATCAAATATCTTTCTACTGAGTTTAAAATAATAATGCGTTCACAATACTTCAACACCTACATGCAGACTTTGATGGTTAACATTTGAATGAAAAAATACAGAAAATTAAAAAGAAGTCGTCTATAAAGACTGGCGATTATTTTTCTAAAGAATTAGAAAGTATACCTTTTTATCATCTCTCTTATTAAAATACTTTTTCTGTATGTTTGCATATCATAAATTGTATAATTTTTAACGATCATGGCATTGGTAAGAACCACTCTCCATACTCATCACATTTTACTTTTCTTTGATCGTATATTAACTTTCGGAATGAATACGTATATTTTGGAACATCAGGATTGAGGGGGTCAATTTTATCCCAAATAAAAATATATTATTAGAAGAGTCAGAAAATTTTTTAGAGTAAAATTAGCAATAACTAGTCGACTTAAACTAGTTAAAATAATATATTTATCATTCAATGTTCTCATAACAATTATTACACATTTCAATACTGTGATCTCTGCATACATATCGTTTACAGTTGTTTTGAATACATTTGTCCGAAGTTTTTCTATCATTTGTTTCGGGGCAAAATTAACGTGACCCTTCCTGAGAAGTGCCAATAGTACTACTATTGGACCGTTTTAATGTAGTAGCCGTTTCAACTTCACAACGTTTTAATTCTTACACTGCATACTGGGATCAACTTGACTCCAAAACATTATAATATTTGTAATAAAATTTGTGCAATTTTTCTAAATACGCTAAACTCAGAGACATACGGTAACAGAAGATTACCTAGAAAAAAAATTGAAAAAAAATTGTACGTTTTATAACAAAATTTAGAAATCTGAGGTGAAACAGACCTCACGTATGCAATCTGAATGTTAAGCAGGCGGTAGTTTTATATGAAATCACTGTCACATACAGAGCGCACATATCACACACCCCAACCATTCCGAGTGTGTAGTATTTCAAAATTAAATTACCACACGGCTTGCGTATGATTGCGTAGGATGTGTTCCGTACAAAACAGATTGCTTCCCTTAAATTAAATGTTGGCAAATTAATATGCCTGTTGCAGAAGCTGAATAAAAAATAGTGAAAACGTAATTTAAAGATTAGATAATTAATGAGTTTCTATAAATTTTAAACTTGCAATTTTGTTCATTTTTGATTTTAGTTAAAGAAAATAGGAAACAAAGACAAGAGTGAGCGGTTATTTTCAACACGTATTTGTATTATGTGTGGCCTAGCTTTAGGCGAATAAACGCTAAGGTATTTGTGAAATGAGAATAGATTCTAGTTAGAATAGCTTGTAGATAAGTAATATTAATTTCATTGCCGACTAATTGGAAATAATTAGAGCAGGGCAGATCCTTAAAATAATTTTTTAGTTATCAAAATTTTTCATGTCAACCCCAACCATTTACCATTATATAGAAAACGCTGGAGGCAATTAAAAAGATAATAAAAACCAATGTTTAGTATCAAGTGGTCTATTTTGCCTTAATTTTTGTTTTTTTTTCATATTTAAAATAATTGCTAAGACGTTGGATTAGTTTATGTACATTTTGTTGGTTTTACTAATCATTTATCATTTCCAAAATTCTTACAGTGACACAGTGAATAGAAAAATCAATGCATTTTTTATAGTGAATAAAAAGTGCATTGATAACTAACCTGGGCAAATATGCGGCAACAGCCAGAGGCGTGGCGAGCGCATAAAAGTTTACACATAAAATAGAAGGTAAGGAATAAATTATAAAACGTGCTGAAACACTTACCGTTTTAAAAGTTTTCCATGAAATCACAAACTGGGTAACATCTGTTAAATATTTGAATCATTAGATATGTTTCCACAGCTGTTTCAGTCAAGTGAGTACGACGTGCGGAATAAATGTTTTTTTAATACCGAAAACGACCGTTCGACATCTAGCGATGTTATATTTGCATATTTAAAATAATCTTTGAAACAACTTAATGCATCTTCACACGCACCTTCACGAATTCGTCTTAATACAAGAAAATCGGAGTCTTTCTCTAAAACACTTTCAAATTTTCGTATTACACACCAATTTGTTTCGCCTTCTACAGCGCATAACTGTGCGTGAACATCATTCACAATTTAAACAGAATCCACTAGCGACATCGAAACATTTTGTAATATTTCTATTCCCTCCGCTAGTCCGAAGTAATTGTTGTGAACAGTTTGTAAATCTCTTTTAACCTGACTATCTTGAAATATTTCCTGGCTTTTCTTGATTGCTGCAGTTTCTGTCGGATAGAATTTTAAAGCTATCTTCTTTATTTGATCAAAATATATGTTGTAGTAAAACGCAGCCTGTAACCATGTTCCCCAACGTGTAACAATCGACTGTGGTTGTTCAGGTAAATCAGGACACAGTTTGTGAAGTAGTCAAGTACGTTTCGGGGATTTTAGAAACACTGCTTTTGTACTAGCAATCAATCAATACATTTACTAGTGGAAAGCATGTAGGAATCGTTTGTGCTGCAAGATTTAGAGTATGGATTTTACACGTTACATGTAAGAAGTTACCACTGCGTTCTTTAAGAGATCGGCCCAAAGAACGCATGTTTGCGGCACCATCACTCATAAACATAAAAGTTGCTAGTGAACTTCAATTTCAATGAGTTCAAACCACGTTGTCTAGTAAACGAAACGATAGATTACATAAATAAGAGTACACATAATCAAATGAATTTCTTGTCTCGTATCCCACTTTTTTCAGAAGAATGTGTTGCTTTCGATGACGTTGACAATGCCTTCTGGACCAACACATAAGGATTTACAAATAGACATGAATTTAGCGCATCAAAATAAGTCGACATGTCACTATAATGTTAACTGTGTCGCATGGTCGTTTCGCGACGTACTACTGCAACAGTTTTTACAGCAAACATAAGCGTACAATACGAATAAGTTACTACAGCCTACATTACATAGAACTACTCGCATACAGCATCGATTTAGTACTGACGCTGTGAACGCGTGAAATAAATAATCGCCGACTCCGCACCACATATCTACTACACTGACTGTTACTGCTGTTTGCCCAGACTATTGATAACACAATTCTTTTAATAAAATTGGTAAGAATCTGTTTATTAAATTAAATAAAAGATGTAAAGAATGAAATTTTTAATGTTTTGTGAATACTTTTTTTAGAAATACAAAAAAGGACAATGATGTAATATATTTTTATTAAAGTTGGTCCAAGGAACAGCTTCACTAGTTTAATAAAAGATTTAATAACCATGTACTTTTCATAAAGCAATATAATCGTATTTTTTTTCCAAAAGATGAAACACCTGTATAAATACATCCCTTTTTCTAACAAGAAACTATTGAGTGTAGTCTTTCACGGCCATTGTCTACTGCAGAATAGTCTTCCGGGTGTTGCCGTGACATCGAGTTTATTCTTAAGTATTTGCCAATAGAGTGGCCCCACAGGTCCCCAGATCCTACGCCCCTTGATTTTTTCGTATGGGGGCATTTAAAATCAAAAGCGTAGGTTGATAAGCCCCAAAATCTAGAAGATTTGAAAAATGGAATTGAGTATGAAATGAGTCGAATTAGTCCCCGCAATATACAAAGTGACTGTGTCCATAGATTTGCTTGTTGTCAAGAGGTTGGTGGACGGCATTTCGAACATTTGATTTAAAGGAAACAATCATTTCATTTCTTGAATAACAACATTTATTTCTGCTTGTTGCTATTAATAAAATTTATCTTTTCCACTCTTTAAATTGGTTTTATTCGAAAATTTTGTTATGTGAGATATAGAATAGTAGGATATTATATTGAAAAATAAACAGATTGTTATTCTACACGTCCTCTTTCTATGTTAAGCTTAAAATACATGGACCCCCCCCCTTGTACTTTGAAGCGTTAAACAAAATATTAGGTTACATTTTTAACAGTAATTTATAGAGTAACCAAAACTTGCGGACTCGCATAGGCGTCGGTATTACGGGTTAATATAAGAATACGAAAAATTCATAAATAAACTTACTTGCTAATTATTCAACAAATTAGAGGCATCAGGATGTGAACTACTGTAAACTTGCATCATTGCATATGTTTCCACAGTTACTTCTTTAAATCTTGTGCGTCGACAAGAAAAAATATTCTTATACATAGAAAACGATCTCTCCACATCTAAGGAAGTTACATTTGCATGTAGAAACTGTTTTTCAAAATCACTTAAAAGTTCACTATTCTTACACTTATTATAAATGGCCTCTAAAGTATTAAAATCGGGATTTTTCCTTAAAACATCTGCCAACTTTTGACTAGCGCATAATCCTGGCGTATCATTTAATGTGTGTAATTTATTTTTTACACTCTCCACTATGTCTAATGATTCCTGCAATGCCAATTCAGTACATTGTAGTTTTCTGATGGCATCTAGTAATACTGTATAATTGGTACATATTGTTGTTAAATCTTCTAAAAGTTGAGGAATTTGAAATTCTCTTTGACTTTCTCTAATTGCTTTGGATTCATTCCGATTAAATCGCATTATAACTGATTGAATTTGTTGAAAATAGATCAAATAGTAAGAAGCTGCTGTTAGCCAAGTACCCCATCGCGCTAAAATTGGTTCAGGAGGTTCTGGAATACCTGGACAAAATTTACGAAATTCTTTTAAACGTTTAGGAGATTTACGAAACACTGCTTTAGTACTTCCAATCATCCGATCAACGTTTCCGTAATGTTGTCGAACAACTTCACCAACTAAATGCAAAGCATGCAGCACGCAGGTTATATGTATTAAGTTAGGAAATATATGTTTTAAGGATCGCCCAACACTTAACATCGTTGCTGCACTATCTGTCACAATCATCACAACTTGATCTTGGGCAATTTTAAATTTTTTCAAAGCGTTCATTATCACTTTTTGAATATCTTCCGTGGTACATTGTTGAACGCGTTTGCAAGCTAACAAATATCGAGATGCTGTGTTCTCGCTAGATAAAACGCGAGCTATTACATTCCGCAATACTGTTTTTCTTTATATCGGTCGTCTCATCCACGGTAATCCATATTTTTTTGGAACACAAATCACGTTTACACACATTTTCTAGCATCTCTTTCATTCGCGGCAAATGATACTGTAATTGTGTTTGTGAGGGTAATAGGTACTTTGGAACGTATTGTCGCCAAAACGTTTTAAAAGCTGCTTTTCTCACCAACGACAGCGGAAGATTACAAGAGGTAAACATAATTAATAAATGTATGAGGAATAGTGTATAAGGTATTTCAGTTCTTGCATTTCTCATATGCTTAATACCATTGACATGCCTCTGGCAATCAGTTCTGTCCAATGCAGCCAAACGAACATTGCATATTAAGCAAAAAACTGCACTACCGTCATATTTTAAATGGGGAAAAAGTGACACATACTTATGTACATTAGTAGCAAATCTATTACGAGGCATTGTTTTCTTAGGTATGTAAATATTAGTTCTATATGAAACGATACACTAATTATGTACTTGGTATAATACTACAACACAAAAAAACACCAGCTATATTTTCAAAAGCGACACGTAAGTACATAACCTTGACCGTTCGACTAATCTCTGCAACAGCTCAACCGGTACTAAAACGAAATCTCTCTCACCGCGGTTAAACATGATTTATATTCAAGGTCGACACTACATGCCTGCTTCTCTACCGATTTAGTTTATTTATGAATTTTTCGTATTCTTATATTAACCCGTAATACCAACGCCTATGCGAGTCCGCAAGTTTAGGTTACTCTAATAATTTATCTTTCCGAAACAGTATAGGATCTTTTTCATTAAACTCTAGTTTGAAAACCAAAAAA
Source organism: Dynastes maya (assembly GCA_029619315.2). Taxonomy (NCBI): domain Eukaryota; kingdom Metazoa; phylum Arthropoda; class Insecta; order Coleoptera; family Scarabaeidae; genus Dynastes; species Dynastes maya. The sequence continues at coordinate 51,002,933 of JAROYE020000004.1, read as the reverse complement.
ACCCCGTCTAATTACTTTATACACTTCTCTTGAACCTATTTATTTTAGATGAAGTATCCAACAATATCCAATTACATTATTTCAAGACGGGCCAATTCAAAGAATGGCAATCTCTTGATTTGAACGTGAACGCCACTGCATCAACGTAATTAATAAAATAATAAACGTAGCACTAACGGGAATTTAACATCATCCTCTTTGATTAATGACCTCCCGGTAAATGCGGCGTAGTCAGACACGGCAACGTTATACGAATGCCCAAGTTGTTTTATCTGCATTAAATTCTGATTATCCGAAAATATGTTCCAGGCGAAAAATGAATTAAAGTAAGAATCTCCACGTAAAGAAGTATTACACAAATTCTCTGCAGTCGGAAATTGTCTCTGGCTCGGAAAATTTACGACAGATTAATTCTATCTACAAAGAGGATTCACCTTAAAGCGGCTTTGTTGACTAGTGGAGTCTGGAATGAATGGTAAACTTAAATTGCTCAGCGTAAAGTAGTCAGAAGGCAGTCTGCGAGCTGGCATTCTGGTAGCACAATTTTATTGATTTTCTTTGACTTTCTAGCTAGGATGTCACAATTTTTTATCATTGATTGCTATTGTGATTTCTTACTATTACTGTTGAAATTGTTAAATATAATTGAATGATACTGAATTAGGAGTGTGGCTTTAGACTGAATTAATTCATATTTAACCAAACGTAAGCAAGTTGTTTGTTTAAATTATTATTGCGATATTAAAAAAAATGGTACAGTTAATTCTGATCCTTTAGACACTACAATGCTTTGGGATCAGTTTTGGGCGCAATGCTCTTTATTTAATATTTTAATTATCCGAATAGTCAAACTAGCGGTCATTGTTGTTAAATGCATACCATTGTTACATGCCTATTGTTAGCTTATGCCGAATAAAAAAATCGTTTTCCTACTACCGGCTACGTCTTTCGGCGATCGGTGTCGCCGAAAGACATATTCAGTGCTGTTTTGGAGATTAGCAGCATAAACTGAGAGGCAAACGCAATTATTAGCAGCAGAAGATTGTGCTCAGAACCATGCTGATGACGCCGGGTAGGCAGAAACATGTTCATGTGTTAGCGCTATTTTCTCTGCTACATTGTTTTTGCCGCGAATGATTCCACCAGTACCATGAGCTATATTAGCATTAATTTTTGGTTATTGTTCTTGAAAGGTTTATTTAAAGGATGCATAATATACATACAGGCTATACCATTTCAAATAAGAAATTTGATATCCGTTTCCGGCTGAATCAAGAGTGCCATGAAGTTGAAAATATTTTTAGGAAATACATTATTATCTGTGCGGTACCTCAAATGAAAGTTTATTTTCTAAAGAAGCGCAAATGTATATTTTCTTGATCAAAATGTATTTAGAAACGAGCACCATTAGTCTTCATGCAGTAGTAAAGCTGGTTTTCAAATTCTTGCCTTATTTTTTGAAAAGTTCCTTGTGAAATGTTTCTACACTCCATGGCTCGTTGATCCAAATCGTTTAAATCTATCGGCCTCACTAAGCTCTAGCACTATCTTTATTTTGTGCAGGTGAAATATGTGTAGCTTTGTGACTTTGCATGAGATATAAAACTGTTTATTCAACGATGTTGCAAATGTCTGCTGATCAAACCCTCAGGAAAATCCTTCTTAGATCTAAAGATAGTGCAGAAAAATACGTATCACACAAATCAGACACATAACAGCCGCTTTTGCTTAAACTATGCTAATTTTCACAATCTACTTGTCAACTAAATTCGTAGTCGTTTCAAAATTCAACTCAACACGTCAGTGTAACCCTCAAATTGACTTTTATACCATGGCAAGCTATTGCACACCCATCAATCTCAAAGTAAAACAATATTTGCTCATGATAGAAAAGGTAAGGTACATTTGCAATAATTCCATAGATCAAATTTAATCGAATTAAGATTTCTGTCCGAAGTAAAAGTTAAGCTATCTCCAAAAATATAAGCATTACAATTTCAAATGCATTTTATACGGCGACAGTTTTTGTTACTTTTATTGGTTTGTGTACAATCACCTGATGAATAGCGGTACTTTCGCAGAAATTCGATCGTACATACGAAAAATATGAGAGAATTTCTCGTAGAAATGTTTCATTTATCTTCCGCAATCTACGAGAAGTATGTTTGGTATATTTCTATATGGCGTTGTCGTTTAGGGTCGAGATACGTTCTTAAAATCGACGCTAGGTAACGTGTCGAGATTTGAAATATGACACCAAACGATGAGAACTCAGTAATAAAAATACGTTCGACGGATATTCAACGGTATAAATCTTACGTGAAACGCATACAAACGTTAGTGAGAATTAAACCATGAATGTCGAGAATTTAATAGCGCGATAGGGTTATAAGTACGCTTTTCGGAAATAGAAAGGCGTCTAAAGATATACTGTTATTCGTTAAAATTTTAACAGCTCAATAGATTTTTTAATATTAAATTGGATCGTTTTTAGGACGTTGATAGTTGTGATTGAGTAACATCTGCATGGTTAGTACTGTTTCAAGGGAATTGTATTTGCCAACTTTGCTAACCAATAAAGTAATAATGAGCATAGTTCATGTAGTAGTATTATTTTAGGAGAATACGGAAAGCTTTATAAAAAAACAATGCAATTACATAACTATAAAACATAACATTAATAATGACGAGGTGAGATTCAGTGACAGTAAACACAATGGCTGACATCCTGTTCCTCCATCTAAATCTTGAATGTACACATCAAATAGTGTGCTATGAAATAACTTTATCTACCTAACCCTGTATTCCTGGGGGGTTGTTCTTTCCCTCCCGCTATGGTCGCTTCTTGTAGACGATCTAATAGCGGTGGTGAAAGTACTTTGGGATTGAAGTACAAGCGTATGCTGACGACTTAGTCATAGTGATTAGAGGCACGGAGACTTAGGAGCCAATAACTATCGTGCAGAAAGTGGCGCAAAATCGTGATCGTTCCATTCACAAGGAGAAGAAAGCTGGAGGGATTGAACCCTCCAACCCTTCTAAGTCAACAATCACATTTCTCTACAGAGGTCAAATACAAGGGATGTTTCCAAAATTCTAGGAATTTGGCTGTAATTTCTTTATTTTGTTAATTTTCATCTAAATTACAAGATAGTTTTTCAATGTAATCTCCATTTAATTGAATACACTTATCCCAACGCGTAACTCATTTTTTTAAACCGTCTTCAACAAATTTTTTCGGAGTCTCTGGAATCCACCTATTTATAACAAGTTTAACACCATTTAAGCTCTCAAATCGAACACCCCGTAATGTTTGGGAACAGATGAAAATCACTAGGAGCCAGATCTGGTGAGTGAGGTGGATGTGGAAGTAATTCCCAGCGCAGATCGTTTAAAACTTTCTTCGTTCTTTGTGCGGCATGAGGTCTTACATTGTCTTGTTGCAATAACGGACGCTTATGCAACTTTCCAGACCGTTTTTTAGAAAGTGCCTGCATTAACGGGACAGATTCTGCGTTAATTGTAATACCTTTCGGTAGATAATCCATAAAAATTATCCCCTCGCAATCCCAGAATACAGTCAGCATTACCTTTCCGACCGACGGAACTGCACGTGCTTTAAGTGGAGGTCCTTCTTCGGGTTTGCGCCATCCTTTGGATTGATTTTTGGTCTCAGGATTGAAGTAAGGTATCCATGTTTCATCAGTAGTTATTATCCGTTGCCAAAATTGGTCGTCGTAACGGGCTAAAAGCTCTTGAAGTTGGCGGCATGTGTTGGACCTGTTGAGTTTCTGTTTGGCTCCCAACAACCTGGGTATCCAGCGAGCTGAAACTTTATTTACACCCAAACGTTCGTGTAAAATTTCTTAAACCTGTCGTGTACCTATTCCTATACTAACACTAATTTCACGAATGGTTATTCACCGATCATATTTGAGTAGATTCTCCACGGCAACGACGTTTCTTTCATTTACAGAGGTACTCGGACGTCCACTGCGTGAATCGTCTTCTAGTGATGTTCTGCCAGCTTTAAAACGATTGACCCAGAAATAGACAGTGCTTTTAGATTCTGCAGACTTCCCAAATACCGCATGCAGACGTTGAACAATTTCTGAAGGTTTCACACCCTCTTTAAACAAAAAGAAAATGATTATTCTTTGAGATTTAGCCACGTCTTCCATGCTTGCAAAAACAGCGTTCAAGAAATACGTCTGTATCAGTCAAACAACAAAAGCAAACTGAATAATATTGCACGGGATAACTGCGTAAACGTGTCAAGACTCGTCTCTGACGTCTAGTGTAGCCAATAAGTTTTACGCAGTTAAAGTAGAGCTAAATTCCTAAAACTTTGGAAACATCCCTCGTATATAGGAGTCTTGCTTAACAATCCACTATCATCCTGGAATCCTCATCCGGATAAACTAATTCACAAAGCCAAAATGTCCTCCAAGAGAATGTATTGGCTATAAGTGACAGTGGTCCGTCATATGAACATGTTGTCTGGTGGAAGAAAGCACAACAGGTTGCAGGGTGAGCTAAATTCACTTTGTTGCAAAGAATAGTCAGACTGATGACCGCTGGTACGTTAAGTACAACACCTGAACTGGGTCTTGAAATTTTCCTAGACCTTATAGCTATATGGGGTATAATTGCTATACAACATATCCTGGGCTCGGACAGAAATCCTTGACTGTCTACGCCTTTGGATATGTTGTGTACCACAGTATCTTTGGAGAATTCCATCGATGTATGCTCTCTTGACAGGGATTGTTGGAGTAGCAACTGCGACTGATATTAGCCTCTATACCGGTGACTTCAGAATGCACACAGGAGTTTAAGATGGAGTATAAGAAAGTTGACGTAGTAATAGATATACAGTTCCCTTACAACACGAAGTCGTACCATGTGCAGTAAAGAGTTAACATCTCAAATACTTCAGTGTTATGCCGGAATAGCTCTAAATTGTTCATTCACGCATTAGGTGGATACGCTATACATGGAATTTTTTCCATAATGATACTTTCGCGGAGCGACAAAAAATTAAATTGATTCTTTGCAAATCATATCGTTAAGGAATTCTGTAAAACGTCTACGAAATTAATAATATTTCATGTCTTATTATCTGTATAATCAAAAATTAAATATAATCAAACAAATTTTTACAAATAAAGTACACGACCATAATTATTTGCCCACCTACATTTTTGCTTGAATTTTGGAAAATTATTTATTTATTATTTAGGGGTATAACCATTTGCCTATAAGTAAAAGAAAGATATCACATTAAACAATTTCGCAAAAGACTCCTATGATATTTAGTTATCGATTTACTCTCCTTAACCCGATAATTAGGGGTCCAGATACGACCATGAAAAGACCCCGAAATGTAATTATCCTTCACTAATAAATATTTAATGTAGTGCAGGTAAAGATGACAATTCCCTATTTACCCGAACTAGAATTATGAATTTAAACATTTTAAACATAAAATTATCTAAAATCAGCATTAAAATCCCCAACATAAGTGAGTTGCAAGAAAATTGAAACTAAAGCGCCGAACTGTTGACTATAACGTTAAACACATCAAAAGGCTGACACATTATTAAATAGAAAACGAACAGGACGACGGAAAGTGACACCTGCGGAAGATCGTCGAGTAATTATGACGAGTAAACGGAATAAACGAAAAACTGCACCTGAAATAATGGCAGAAATAAATATTGAGCGTGAAAAACGAGCTAGTTTAACCACCCTAAAATGGAGGTTAAGAGAAGGTGGTTTATTTGGTCAAATAGCGTTGCGTAAACCACTCTTACGCAAGCAAAATAGCAGTAGGCTAGAGAGCGTCAACATTGGACAGTTGATGAGTGGAAAATGTTTTCTCACCGATGAATCTAAATTTGAACTCTTCGGTTGTAAGAGAACAACGTTCGTTCGAAGGTCGAAAGGAGAACGAGTAACAGAATCATGTGTAGTACCTAGCTTGGGGTTGTTTTGGCGCCACATATGTAGGAGACTTGGTTAAAATAGATGGAATTTGAAGAAAAGAACGCTACCGGGAAATTTTGGAAACAAATGCTATACCATCTAGAATGAAAATAATCGGTGACTATTTTATATTTCAACATAATAATTCGAAACACGCCTCTGAACTGTACCACGAATATCTAAAGTCGGTGGAACGCGAAAGCAATATCAAAATAATGAAATGGTCTCCTCAAAGCTCAGATGCCAATCTCATAGAGCTTTTGTGGGACGAGCTCGATGGGCAGGTGAAAATAAATCCTCCAACTTCCAAAGAATCGTTGTGAAAACAACTACAAGAAGTCTGGCTTAAAATAGAACCCGTTACTATGACGAAATTGATAGAGAGAATGCCGCAAGTGTGTGCGGCAATTATTAATAGTCGAGGTGGGCATTTTGACGAAACAAAGGTTTAATTTATTTTGTGTTAAATAAATTGTATAATTGAATAAAGATTATCAATTTCTTTGTTTTAAGAGTATTTTATTAAATGCAAAATTACAATTTCTTTTTCGGTTAGCACTTCCTTTATTTATGCATTATGCGTGCTTCTTTGGGCGAGCAAATAATTATGGCCGGTGGTGTATGTAATATTCCCAAAACTTCTATAAATCCATCTACAACATTAAACTTTCTACGTTATTGTATTCATAAATTTGTACATAAATTAAAATTTTCGATACGGTACTTTAATCAGTAAAATTCTGTTGCAACACATTAAAGCAGAATTGCACATGCAAGGACACTGACAGAAAACAGCTGATTTTCTCCACATTCTAAATTGCACCTCGGCAAAACGCAAAGAAAACAACCTTTTATATTCGGATATAAATATTTACAGTTCAGCGTATCTAAATGACAAATGTTAAATTCACGGAATACATATAACGTGAAATGCGATAAAAGCGAATAAATTCAAACAACTGTTAAACGCGTGTAAAATTGAGTTGTCAGAATAGCAGGCGTACATTTCTCGACGATCGTTTTTTGTTTTCAGTTCGCGGTGCGGCTACATAATACACCGGTCAAAACCTGTACCGTACGCTGGTATACACATGCATGAATAAATATAATACAACCTGATGCAACAACAATTACAGGATAATGTATTCGAAGAACAAAAAAGGCAAGACAATAGGTATACCCCGACAAATACATATTTATTAAAAAATTATAATAAAATTAACATAATAACACCGCACGCTTCATTTATATAACCGTATGGAAGGTCTTTTAATGTTCGCGCTGAAAGAATTAAGAGGATGTGACGATTTATAATAAAATCTATTATGGTTTAGGTACCTCGAAATAACATCTGATTTAAATTCTAAGGATCATATTTTCTGCTTATTTCAAAAGGAACGACGAATATATTTTTAAAATTTATTAAAATGTATTTTGACCTCGGTTTCTGGCTGAAGATGATAATTTTATCTGTTAATGAGTACTTTAATCAGCTTTAGGATGTATGGTGAAAGCAAGTGTTAAAAAAATTAAACGTCATAATTTGGAGCTGTCTTTAAAAGAATGTGAACTTTAATATATGCATTAGATATCCATATAGAAGTTTGTTTACTTTCTAATTATTATGTAACCGTTAAATCTCTCGTGTAAATAAATCACTTTGTTTATGTTGGAAATATTTTCATCAGTTTCAATTCGTGGAATAGATATTTATTCGTGACGTTCAAATTTAAATATTTCCTGGGGTGTAATTTCAGGTTAAATTAACCACAATTCAAGATTCAGCTGCAATCTATTAATAATTGATGACAATATGATGTAGGCAAGTATATTTGGACAGGAAATATGTACCTAAAAACAAAGTAGGGTTTGCATAAGATAGTTCGAAACTAGCGTAAGAATTAGTGCGAAATATTACACGAATCTCGTCGATATATTGACAACTGGCACTAACAATTTGTTTTGTCATAACTAAAGCTGGCCACGAGCGGTACCGCGCAGTAGCGTAGAGTCGACCAGGCCTCGCGTTCCACTAGAGTTATTCTGCTAGTAGAGATGTTTGCTGCCGCAAATAATTTTGCTCATCTTTTAAATAAAAATTAAATAACACGTGCTCAAACACTTACCAATTTAAGAGTCCTCCGTGAAATCACAAAGTGAATAATGTCTGTTAAATATCTGCAACATTAGATATGTTTCAACTGTTGTTTCGGCAAAACTAGTACGGCATGAGGAAAAAATGCGTTTATATGCAGAGAACGAACGTTCTACATCTAGTGACGTAATATTTGCGTAAGTAAATAATCTTTCAAATAACTTAACGTTTCTGTTGACGCACCTTCACAAATGTGTCTTAATGTGCCAAAATCAATTTTTCTCAAAAACACTTTCAAATTTTACTAGAACAGAAACATTTTTTGCGTCTTCAATCGCGCATAGCTGTGCGTGAACATGTTGCACTATTTGTAGAGATTCTTCTAACGGCACCGCAGGATTTTGTAATTTTTCTATTGCATCTGCTAGCCCGAAGTAATTGTCGTGAATGATCTTCAAATCCATTTTAACCTGACTGAAATTCCGACTGGCTTTTCTGGATAGCGGCAGCTTCCTTTGCATCGAATTGTAAAACCACGTTCTTAATATTGTCAAAATATTTATGATAATCAAACGTGGCCTGCAACCATGTTCCCCAACGAGTTAGAATAGGTTCTGGTGGCTCTGGTATACGGGGGCACAGTCTGTGAAATTCGCGAATACGTTTCGGTGATTTGACAAATACTGGTTTGGTATGCGCTATTAAAGCGTCTACCTCAGATAACATTTTCTGATACTATCCGCCACAAGATTGAGAGCATGAATTTTACACGTAATGTGTAACAAATTAGCAGAATGCTTTTTAAGTGACCGGCCTACAGAAAGCATGTTTGCAGCACCATCACTCACTAACATCAAGAGTTGGTTTGTTGAAAGTTCAAACTTGTCCAATGTATTTAACACTAACTTTGAAATTACTTCGGCAGTACACTGTTGTATTCGTTTGGAGACTAATAGAATTGAAGGTGCCGATTGATGAGGTTCCAATTTGCGTGCCATTACATTAAGAACAGAATGTTTCTTCCGATCTGTTGTTTCGTCGACACATAACCACAATTTTTGATCTTTCAACTCCGATTTTATTTTTTGTTCAATATGTTCGCGCGCAGATGGCACAATTCTTCGTAACGATGTTCGACTTGGTAATTTGCACTCCGAATAGTTATTCCAAAAGCAGATAAATGGTTCCTTGTCTAGTAAATTAAACGGTATATTACATGCGATAAACGTAACGCATAAATTAAATATAAATTTTTCATTGCCTCGTGCGCAATTTCTTTTTGAGACATGCTTTTCACTATTTACGTGTCGTAGACAATGTTGTCTGGACCAACACATTAACGGGATTTTACAGATTACACATTTAATTTTAGCACCTTCATATATTAAGTCTGGAATTTCTGCAATAAATTTTCGAAGTTTGTCCGACCGCGGTCGTTTTGCTGACGAAATCATAATTTTTCTAGGACAGATAAACAATTGAGCAAATGACCGGCAGCGAAAATATCCGTACTGCTTCGCAGACGAAGTAATACTACCGTTGCTCTCGGTCCGAACTGATTCTACGCCGATGCGCGGTACCACTCGTGGCCAGCGTTAGTCATTACCAGAGAACTGCAAAATTATATGGGATAGCGTCAGCCGCAACAGAGCCGTATGCAGAGCATGTGATGTACGCGGTGATTATTTCAAGATCGAGGAATCAGTAAAAACAACAGGAGTAGAACCGAGAACTTGACAAGATACGAGGTAGACGCCATACATTCTCAGCCTGACAGACCTATATAGGTTTGAGGGTATTCAAACTCCGCTACGTCATTGTTGCACATGTGCGAGGCCTACACTATGTATATTATGGCTCGAAGAGTAGCAGTTTTTAGTGGCCAACCAGACAACGTGACTAGTGAACGAAAATGTCTCAGGTAACCAAAATTGAGTACCGCGTGGTCATTAAATTTTTAACAAAAGAAGGGCATACACATAATCACATTAAACAACGTTTAGACGACGTTTATGATGATTTATCTTCTTCTTATTCCACTGTAAAAAAGTGGGCAAAATGTTTCCGTTTAGGGCAAGAATCCCTTGAAGATGAGGATCGACCAATTGAACTGATAACGCCTCAAAACATTTCAATTTTTGAAGAAATTGAGTTAATAGATCGCCGTTTGAAAGTGATGGAATTAGCAGTGATGCTTTTGGGTATGAATAAGATTAATGCAAGATGAGTACCGCATCTTCTTTCTGCTCTTCAACGTGAACGTTGGGTCGAATTGTTACAGGAGATGAAACAATGGTTCTGTATTACGATCCTCTATCCAAAAAGGAATCGATGAAATGGCGGCGACCCGATGAACCTCGTCCCAGAAAGCTGTAATACCACATTTTGAGGGAAAAAGTTTAGATTATTTTTATAAGGGTGTAGAATTATTAATAAATGTATTAAAGTTAGGGGAGATTATATTGAAAAATAAAAATTGTTATATTTTACCAAGTTTATTTTTTCAAAATCAAGAATAAAGAAACATATCCATCACCCTTTTTACGAAAATGCCAGCAATTTTAATCATTCTATTGAAAACATTGTGCGAGGTTACCTAGCACAAAGAAACAAAAAATGTAAATGTCTTTTTCTATTCGTTTCTATTTTCGTTTTCTACATTTACTTCCATTTACAAAATTCATCTACAAATAATACCAAAAGCAAACTTCATATATAAAACCTGCTTTTAGCCTACTTCCCATCTGGTTTCTAATAAAGACGAAATCCCCTCCAAATCTCACCCAACTCCCTATTCTAAGCGCCCCCGGCAAATAGGACTCTTTTGAAGGTGACGCGCCCTACACAAGAGGATATCCCGTTTTTAAGAGCGGATACACGTTTGAGTATTTTTTCTACGCGAGACGCGGCGTGTGCAACACGTTGTACGGCCCGGTCACCCTTTTATATCTGCGAGCTGATCCGGCCAAGGTGGATTTTTGTAAAAGAAACAGAAAGGTGTTCCTTTCTAAGAAGAGAAAATAGACCTCTCGTAGGTCGGTCAGCAGGTTTATTTCACGATAATATACTACGTATATCCGAGATATCTTCTCTATCGATTTTACGTGGTGTCTTTTGTAACACATCTCCTTCCAACTCACTACGGATAGTGCTGTAGTGGTTAGGCGCGTAGGTGTGAAGAAATTAATTCCGTACAATTAATGCTGTTGACTTTTAGGAGCGCGTGGGCGCTGTAGAGTAACTGCAGTTGCAAATATGTCGTAATAAATTATTAAAGATTACTTATGCTGGAAGTTAGTTTTGATTAATTACTTTTGTTTTACAAAACTACTACCATATCTACTACATAATAAATGTATGCATATTGAATGAGTACATTTCATTATATTATTGTAATACCATGGGATTTAACAGCAAGAAAATCATTAAATATGGAAATATGAAAGGGATTTATTGTGTTGCACTGAGCGAAAACGGTACGTAAATGCAATAAATAAATTAATTGTTGTAATAATTTATTTATTAAAATTGATTCAACGTACAACAACGTTATTGTAATAATGAGCCGTATATTAAATTATGGAACACGGTTTTGGATATTATAAACAAATTTGTTCAAACAAAGAACTCCTTTGTTAAAAGCTATCAACTAGTTTATTGAAAATATAAAAAAGGTACATTCATGTAATATATTTTTTATTAAAATTAGTGTAACCATTATTAGTTTAATAACGTACGTGGGTAGTCTGCAAAGTGTCCGGCCTGACACAGAAATAAGTACCTTCTGTGTCAAATTCAATTTTATTGCTTAACATAGTCTCCTTGTAAGTCTACACACTTTTCCCAGTGATGCTCCCATCACTTTAATCTGTCCAAATTGTTGTTGGCATCTTGTTCTGCAAAATAACCGTTTACGAATATGATCACCTCTTCACTCGATGAAAATCTCTGCTCTCCGAGCAAAACTTTGAGCCTAGGTCGCTGAGAGCCAGATTTGGTGAGTAGGGTAAGTGGTCTATCAATTCGTGAATTTTTGCCATGGCGACTCCTGAAATGTGAGACGGGGCGTTGTCTTTGTGGAATGAAACCTTCTTTTGCTTCAAATGCAGTGATCTTTCCGCAATTACTCCCTTCAGCTTGTCAAGTAATGATGCGTAGTATCCCGTTATTGTTTTTCGTTTTTCAAAATAGTCGATTAACACAACTCAGTGACCATCCCAAAAATAGTCGTCATCAGTGATGACGACTGTTTTGTGATAACTCATCGTCGTATCTATACGGTTACATACAAGCCTCAGTGTAGCTTCGACCTTCCATTAGCGCGATACGTGTTGTTTAGAAATGTTGCGTACGTCGCGCAAACGACCCAAAGCGGACCAAGTTAGAGAATTTTTAGCCGAAATTCCTGACTTAACGTATGATGGCGCTAAAATTGAATGTGTAGTATGTAATGTCCCGTTGATGAGTTGGTCCAAAAGGGACTGTCTACGGCACGTAAACAGTGAACGGCATGCTTCAAAAAGAACTTGCACACGAGACTATGACAAATTTATATTTAATTTATGTGTTACTTTTATTGTATGTAATATACCGTTTAATTTACTAGACAAGGAAGCGTTTGTCTTGTTTTGGAATAACTATTCGGAGTACAAATTACCAAGTCGGACATCGTTACGAAGGATAGTGCCATCTGCTCGTGAGTATGTTGAAAAAAGAATTAAATCGGAGTTGAAAGAAAAAAATGTGGTTATGTGTAGACGAAACGACAGATCGTAAAAAACATTCATTCGTTAATATAATGGCACGTAAAATGGAACCGCATCAATCGTCACCTTCAATTCTATTAGCTTCCAGACGAATACAACAATGTACTGCCGAAGTATTTGTAAAGTTAGTGTTAAATACATTGGAAAAGTATGAACTTTCAACAAACCAACTCTTGATGTTTATGAGTGATGGTGCCGCAAACATGGTTTCTGTAGGCCGGTCTCTTAAAAAGCATTCTGTTAACTTGTTACACATTACGTGTAAAATGCATGCTCTCAATCTTGTGGCAGATAGTATCAGAAAATGTTATCCTGAGGTATATAATAGCGCATACAAAAGCAGTGTTCGTCAAATTTCCGAAACGTATTCGCGAATTTCACAGACTGTGCCCCCGTATACCTGAGCCACCAGAACCTATTCTTACACGTTGGGGAACTTGGTTAAATGCTGCGTTTTATTATCATAAATATTATGAGAATATTAAGAACGTGGTTTTACAATTCGATCCAAAGGACGCTGCCGCTATCAAGAAAAGTCAGTCGAAATTTCAAGATAGTCGGGTTAAAACGGATTTAAAAATTATTCATAACAATTACTTCGGACTAGCGGAGGCAATAGAAAAGTTACAAGATCTTGGTGCAGACTCATGTTAACGCACAGCTATGCCCGATAGATGACGCGAAAACTGTTTGTGTTCTAGAAAAATTTTAATGTTTTAGAGAAAGATTCTGATTTTGGCATATTAAGACACATTTGTGAAGATGCGTCAACAGAACCGTTAAGTTGTTTCAAAAAATATTTTAATTACGCAAATATAACGTCACTAGATGTAGAACGTTCGTTCTCTGCATATAAACACATTCTTTCCTCGCGCCGCACTCGGTCTGTCGAAACAACTGTTGAAACATATCTAATGTTGCAGATATTTAACAGACATTATTCACTTTGCGATTTCACGGAGGACTCTTAAAATGGTAAGTGTTTGAGCACGCATTATTTTATTTTTATTTAACAACTACGTGAAAGTATTTACGACAGCAAACATCTACACACAATAGCTCTAGTGGAACCCGAGGCCTAATCGGAACAACGCCGCTGTCCGTTGGCGCGCGTGGCCAACTCTACTCATCACTCTCTCGGCCTGTGGAATAGTAGCCTATATAAAATTCAGTTTAAATGCGTGTTCACTACGGGTGGTCAAATCCAAGAATTTATTTTTGCCATTGCCATTTTAGAAAATTTCAAATTTTGAAACTATGCTGTTGTTTCACGATGGTAAAAAGTTACAATCGCTTATATTAATAGAAACATTATTAGTAAAACAAGGCACAAATAAACCAAAGAAACTAGGTTCGAAAAATCTATGATCCTGAAGTTAATGCAGAAATCCAGAATAATGGACAAAATTGGAATGTAATATCAACTACATACCGACTTAGAACTAGCGGCAGATCTAAAAAAATGTTCGTTGGAAGATGACTACCGGCCCTTTGGGCCGTCAACGAAGGTGTAGCTTCTCATCCAGCATAGTTCCTTTAATTAACACTAGTACAGGACACTTACAGAGGAAGTGTTCCACTGTCTCGTCTTCATCTTGGCGGCTCCTACATGACAGATCCCATCCTGAAGAAGGGCTTCTTTAGCCGGCAATGCCCTGTCAGAATCTTAACAACCCTGCGAAGGTCCCTTCTGGACAATCTCGGATATGTGAGAGCGTAAGCAAGGCGTACATAGGTGGTCGAATGGAGGGCTCTGGGCCGTGAAATGTCATGCCTAAACCCCTCCTAACCAGCCCATCCGCTTCTTTATTGCCATCGGGATTTTCATAGTGACCCACTTATAGTTTTACTGTAACATTTCTCTTCCCATGTTACTGTTTCCAAATATGAAATCTGAGGTTTTCATTTCAAAAACACTTCTTTCAATTTCTTCTGAATAAGAATCAATTAACTAAAAAAACCTATTTGAACATGAAAAAATAACCTTGCTATAGTGGAACTCCCCTAATTTTGACTAGTAAAGTCTAAAATTCTACAACGCTATATGAATATTTGAACTTGTATGTATTACAATTTAGACTAATGTTTACGTTCCACTTTTTGCACATTGAATTGATTACACCTTCAAATGTTGAGGGACATGGAAAATGAATCAAAATTTGGTTTGAGAGATACAATTTGTTTTACCTTATACAGATGATAATTTTGAGCATTTATGTGAAGTATTTATCCTCGATTTCTTTTTTATATTTCCAGTTCATGATCATCAACCATTGTTTCCGTCAATATCTGAAGATATCTTTTTTACTTTTTACAGCGAATATCCTTATGTGTATGATATTTTTTTAGGACGACCCACCTTTTCTTCCGTATTCTTTATACATTCGCTTTGTAAAATATCCCAGAGGAAGTTGCCATAGAAACTAGCTAGAAATATAGTCTGCTATCGCATTCTTTTTCTCCAACGTATTGTTATCCATTGTAGAGACCGCATAAAATCAACTTAACTTGATGAAATTCAATTTCCATTATTCCTTATGGAATTAATTTGTTGTTTTAATGAATCTATCATACTTTAAGCCGACCCTGTACAACCTGCCCTCTTCGGCATTGTTTGGAGCGGTGCGGCCTACGAAAAATGCGCCCACTTTCTTCAACAATTCTGCCATAGACGTCGCACAATAATCGTACACGTGGAAGAGAGAAGCTCTAATCCGACAGTCTTTCTCTTCCATTAGAGGTAGCAGCTGTTTCCGGAGGTCTGCAGATGCTGCTGCTGTCTCGGCACAATGAATATCGTCTCTCAAAACCGTCGGCCTCGTGCACAGACGGGCCAGATACTCAAAAAAATCAATCACGAAAGCTTAGTTTACAAGCGTGACGTATCATATGACATGAGGAAAGAAGAGGATGTAAAACAAAAAAAAAGAAATAATTAAATTGTATTTTTTCGATATATACCTTGACAAAATTAGTTTTCCTAAGTACTTTTTGATTATATGTAGGTATTATGTGGATGCAGTAAACTTTTTTGACAAGCAATTGTAACTTTTTAAGCTTTGACATGGATAAATTGTTTACAAACGACCAAAAGACCTCTTCGTAATAGAAAAAAAATGTATTCTATAAATAATTACGTTAGATACGTTAAATTGAATTATTACATAGTTTATATTTGAAATACAATAATTATGAAGAAAAATGGGTACATAACAAAACGTTTCTTCAGTTTTCCGAAGAAGAAATGAACTTATTTAGTAAAAGTTTAAAACACGACATGAGAAAAGAAGTTCAACGATTTGCAGACAGCCGCCTTTCATCTCGACCGCAAAAATCGTCCAGCCTCCATCAAGCCAAGAATATCATCAACGAAATAGGAAAAAAGGTGAAGTGGGGGCTTTATTAAGCAATAGAACATTGTAGAATAAGGGTTTAGTATTTAATGAAGAAAACATGGAATTTGTGTTATATGGAGAGAAACTGCAATAGTTTCTAAATCCGTGCATTCAGAATAATACTGTGTCTTCATGCGCACAATTCAAAGTTGAATAATCCATTGTGACTCAAATGTGGGATGATGTTAGTAAAGGTGAGAATAAAAAATAATGGTCCAATTTCACACAAAATTCTATTAAAGATATCAGGAGTTTCATTCAAAGTTACTTTGCATTACATAGGTATTCAATAAATCTGGTGATTATTACAGCTGTATCGTTGATATTTACTCGACCTATTGCAGACATTTGCTTGGAAAAATTGTCAGAGAATGGGGCTGGATCCACGCTATCGGATAATGGATTCGATCGGATAAAGAATCCAGATTCAGATAACGGATCTAGCTGCAAGGTTTCGGATAATAAATCCAAATCCGAGGTTTCGGATAATGGATCCGGATCCGAAGTTTCGAATAATGGATCCGGATCCGAGGTTTCAGATAGGGGATCCGGATCTGAGGTTTCGGATAATGGATCCGGATAACACCAAGATCCAGATATCCGGATAGTAAATTATGCAGATCCAAAATCATCCGGATCCGGGTAACAGCTCTAAACTATATAGATTCGGTACAAATTATGCTAAATTATGATTCCTATGACCCGAAGCTATTGTATCATCACTAGTACACCTTATTGCCTTTTTGGTCCCCCTCGCGTTTCAAATTTTCCACCAAACCTAGTACATCCTTCGCACGCGTTTCAAAAAGGGCGGGGCCTATGGCGTCACCGCCAGAAGTAAGAGTGGTAGGGATAAAAAGTAAACTTAGACCCCTATGTTAAATCTTCTACTTTCCCTGTTGTATACATTTATTTCTATCATTTTTAGCGTAAATATATGATCTTGTACGCTTCTTCCTTTCATAAACCGGCTTTGTGATTTTGTTATTGTGTTTTATCTATTATCCTTTCATATATTTTCATTACTACGCTGGTTAGAGTTATTCCTCTGTAATTATTACATTCATATTTGCCTTCCTTTTTATAAATAGGTAAAATGAGGGCTGTTTCCAAATCTTGAGGTATTTGTTTTTCTAGCCACGCTTTATTTAATATTTGTGTTAGTCTTTCTGTTGCTTTAAGCCCCATTTTTTTTATCATTTCCGGTGTTATCATAGCCTGGGATTTTCCCATTTTTGATGTTTCTTATTGCTTCTTTTATTTCTTCAGCGTCAATGAGGTTTTCCTCTTCTGATTCGTAGTTGTTTATTTCTGGGTCTTCGTTATCGTGACATATTCATAAATGTTCTTGAAAGTAATTTTTCCATCTGTTCATAATTTCGGTGTTTTCTGTTAGTATATCTCCATTTTTGTTCTTAATCCCTCTCGTATATTGCGCTTTTCCTTTCCTTAGGGTTTTTAATGTTCTATAGAATAGTTTTTAGCTTCCTTTACTATCTGTTTCGATCCTGTTGTCAAAGTCAATCCATTCTTGCTTTTTTTTTCTTTTGACAGTAGTTCTTTAACTCTTTTTCTTTCTTCTTTATATATTTCATAGTTTTGGGGTTATTATTTAAGTATAATTTCCACTTTTTCTTCTTCATTTTTATTTGTGTTTTTATTTCGTCTGTCTACCAAGAGGTTTGTTTCTTTCTATTATTTTTCGTTTTATAACCGCAAACATTTTTAGCAGCACCGATGACTGATGATTTAAACTGATTCTGTTATTTCTATTATTTCCTTTGTTAATTTTTTCGTCAGTTCTCGTATTTTTTTTGCTATTTCTTCGTTGGTTAATCTGCGAGCGTTTATATTTTCAAATTCTACTTTTTATGGGAATCTTCTTTTTGTTACTGTCTTCTTCTAATTTCTTTTTGATTTTAGTAACTACTAGGAAATGATCACTTCCAATTTCTGGTCCTCTTCATACTTTTGTGTCTATTATTTGTTTTCGGTTGCTTTTCTTCGTTAGTGTGTAGTTAATTATGGATTTTTCGTTTCTGCTAGCTACTTCTCTTGTGAATTTGTGATTATCTTTATGTAGGAAGAATGTATTATTAATTATTAAATCTTGTAGTATACAGAAATCGAGCATTCTTATTCCGTTATTATTTCTAACTTCCTCTCCATAATTTCCTACTATTGTGCCATACGTTTGATCTCGTTTACACACCCCGTTGTTGAAATCTCCCGCTATATATATTTCTTCATTTGAATCCTCTACTTCGCTGGCTAGTAGGCTCCAGAAGTTGTCTATTTATTTTGTATTGAGTCATCTTCGTTTGGTCTGTATACTATTATAATCTTGTTTATACTCTTATCCCTATTTCTTAGCTCTACTGTTAGTATTCGTTCTGTTGTGCCTCTCCAATTATGGATTTCCTTTATGTTTGGCTTTCGTAGTGGCTTTTTCTAATAATATACTTTAACAAATTTATTGTCCAAAAATAGAAATAAGAAGAAGAAAATATTTTCATCTCCCATTTGCCGGACGGGTATGCTAACCACTACACTACGGGGACCTTATGTCGGGAATATTCACCTTTTAGTACCTAGTTGTTATTTTATCTGCAGATATATCATAATATTTCGACAGACAACTTTAACTCTTACATGCCAAGTACACTAATTAAGCAATGTATTTTGGCTTCCGTCGGTGAATTATGAAATATTAATATACAATTATTATTTTCAAGTATTTAATTACGTTAAAAATTCCAAGGAAATTACAGATTTTCAAAAACAAATAATTTCGACAAATCTGGAATATATCAAACTACGCGGTGACTGTTAAGTGAGTATGAAACTAGGAGATCGATTAACATAAGATTCAAAAATTAGCCCTAGCAAAACATTTTGTTGTTGTTGTTGTGTTGATACGATATAATTTTAGTTGTGACGACGTGAGATTTTTAAAATCAAGTACAAATCGGAACTTGGAGGCAATTTATATGAGAAAATACAAGAACAAACTTACCAATTCTAACTTGTCCCCTATTTATAATTATACAGTTTATTAGATGTGTTTAACGAAAATTGGCCTTTTGTTTTCTCTGTCCTTGTATAAAGTTGCTTATTCTCGTTCCACTTTCGGCTTTTATAAACTATTTGCTGTTATTTACTGTTGCACATGATACATACATACATACGGTTCAACATTTTGCTGATGATGCAACGAAGAACTGGGAAATGCGCATTCAATTCTTAAAAAATCCTTTGTGAAGAAGTTTGGTTTTATTCTTACCATTGAAAGATTAATCTTTTCTTCTCCATCTTCTTGGTGGTTTTCCAACTAAAGCTCTATTGTTTATTACTTCGTTAAAAGAAATATGAGTGAATATTTCTACACAAAAATTTAGATTCGCATCGATACTTTCTAATTAAAAATATGGTGCACGATTAAAAAAATACTTTATGACATAATAAAAGAAGGAATTCAAATAAATGTTATTTTAGTTAAAAATTTAGTTCACAAAATCGCATACGAACACATATCATATGTGCATTTTTTCTAATACGTCGGTACTGCTCATTTTGCTATCTGTCACCTTGTTCATCTTTAATTGTAATAAGTAAGGTTGGCATTTTTTTAATTTCGCGGATGATTTAAGTTGGTAGTTCCGGCAATAAAGAACATATTCGTCTGTATTACGTTAAAAAATTGGCGAATATGTCCTTTATTGCCGGAACTACCATTCTAAATCATCCGAGAAATCTAAATAATGCCAACTCTAGTTATCACAGGACGATTTATTAAAAGTAGTTTTTTTTCTATTTATTTAAGTTACCTTCGAAATATTAAGACGTAATTCTCCTCTACTTAAAACAAAATTATCCTTTAATGATCCCCTATATCTAGCGGCACGTCGGTTGAATGCATCCAAATACCCGAACGTATCGACGTCGAAAATCGCCGAGCGGGTCCGATCGGCACATGCATCTGCCATAGAGCGCACCTACCTTGTCGGGTCGCACGAGATTCGGCCTAAAGAACGGTTAACGTTCGGTTTATTGTACGTGCCGGGCCGGACTTGTAAACACATACAAATTCATCCGCACAGGCTCTACTGTAGTATGGTGCAGTTATAACACGCGTTTGTCTTCGAAAAGGACGGTTTATTTCGGCGTGTCTGTCCTGCAAGAGTTCGCGTAAGCTTCTTTTTTAGTGCTGGAATTATGACTTTGTTTCGTAGTTGAAAATGGAAAAGAAAAAAATGTTGGCTTAATTTTTTTCTACCCTCCCTATTTTTTTTCGCGAAACATGTGTTCGTTGAAGGATAGCACAAGACATAGTTGGCATTTTTCAAGTGTGGACTGCCTAATTACAAGGATGTGTTCACCTACGAAATCTTGGGACACCCCTTTGAATCATTTGGATATTGAAAGACCTATTAGACGTGCAACTATGTAAGTTTTAAACAATTTTTATTCCTCTATTCTAACGCCGTACATAGTAAAATGCACGCGTTAAGTAATACATGTTTTAAACTAACCCGAGAAGGTGAAAGCAATTTGCTAATGGCATTGTTACGCTTCCACACGCTGTCTCGCGCTACTCTAATATGTGAACAATTTGGTAAACTTACGTCAGGAAAGTATCCTAAACGATTACGAAAAAATTATATACGAAATGCGGCAATTATTTTTGACAGGGCGGAACGACGCATAAACTGATAAATTATTAAAAGTACTGCGAGAAGCGTGGGCTGAATTGACCTTTCTCGTGTCTCTCGAGAGTATCATGATATCGATTTTAGGGGTTGTTTTGCGAAACGTGCCAGCTTGGAAACAGCTGCTTTTTATAGGTTATGTTATGTTTAACCTTTGTCACGGAAATCCAGATTAATTTTTGGTATTATTTTTGTTGTAATTTGAATATTGTGTATTGAATTGTTTCTTTATATTAGATATTTTAATTTTATTATTGTTTAAGTAAGGTTAAAAAAATGTTAGAGCAGGGAGTGAAGTTATGCGCGGAAGAAGACCGTTGCATTTTTAAGTACTTTCCAAGGTCACTACAGATTAACTTCATTTTAACTCTAATAAAATTTACAGAGTCGGCTGAAGCATTGTGGCTTGCAGAATATGTTAAAACATTTCTAACCAAAGAATATTTATTAAATTTACATATTTATTACATTATTAAAATTTACTTTGCAAATAATATACCTACATACATTACCGCATATTTTATTAATCTTCTTATAACTTATCGAGAACTATACAAATACTATCGCGATCTCCATTTAATACAATATTTACATATTCCAACTACCAAGTAACGAAACAACATGAGCATATTGGATTGTGTTCTGAGCTCAATATTTTTAAAATAACGCTTTCTCATTCGCCAACGCTGCACGAGACTAACTATTGCATGTACAGTGATTTTGTGGCTGCAGTCAATACAGCCATAAACGGTTATTCATTGACATTCAACGGCGTAGTTCGTTTAGTTACGAAGATAGAACTAAAATTAAAGAATTAGGTGGACCGATACCGGAAATAAAACATGAAGTAGCTGCTTGTAGCAGACATAAAGGTTATAAAGTCAATTTCATAATAGCGTGTATCTTAATACAAAGGGGATTTGTGATGAGAAAAATGCATTATTTTGTTTTTTGTGCGTGTTATTAGGCGGTGATAAAAGCTGTAGAGTCTGGTAGAGTTGCTCAATTTGCGCCAACAGCCAGTGGCGGGCGTATAAAAGTTTACACAAAATAAATGGTCAGAAATAAAATATAATACGTGTTCAAACACTTACCGTCTTAAGAGTCTTCCGTTAAATCACAAAGTGAATAATGTCTGTTAAATATCTGCAACATTAGATATGTTTCCACAGTTGTTTCGGCAAACCGAGTGCGGCGTGAGGAAAAAGTGTGTTTATATGCAGAAAACGAACGTTCTACATCTAGTGACGTTATATTTGCGTAATTAAAATAATCTTTGGAACAACTTAACGGTTCTGTTGACGCACCTTCACAAATTTGTCTTAATGTGCCAAAGTCAGAATCTTTCTCTAAAACACTTTCAAACATTTTTTGGGTTATCTACCGCGCATAGCTGTGCGTGAACATGTTGCACTATTTGCAGAGATTCCACTAACGACACCGAAGGATTTTGTAATTTTTCTATTGCCTCCACTAGTCCGAATAGTTTTTAAATCCATTTTAACCTAACTATCTTGAAATTTCGACTGACTTTCCTTGATAGCCGCAGTTTTTTTTGGATCGAATTGTAAAACCACGTTCTTAATATTGTCAAAATATTTATGATAATAAAACGCGGCCTGCAACCATGTTCCCCAACGTGTAAGAATAGGTCCTGGTGGCTCAGGCATACGGGGGCACAGTCTGTGAAATTTGCGAATACGTTTTGGAGATTTGACAAACACTGCTTTTGTATGCGCTATTAAAGCGTCTACCTCAGGATAACATTTTCTAATACTATCTGATACATGACTGAAAGCATGAATTTTACACGTAATATGTAACAAGTCAGCACAATGTTTTTTAAGAGACCGATCTACAGAAAGCATGTTTGCGGCAACAACACTTTTTTTTTTCGCCAAATGCGACCGCTTTGTCTTGATTTCATCACTCAAACGTTGTTCGCATAATATTGTTTCGACTGTTCTTTCGTCTCAGATGTGAAGTGATGGACCCATGTTTCATCCATGGTTATGAATCTACGCAAAAATTCCGTATTATTGCTGCGAACGTCGCCAAATACTCGGCTGAAACATCCGCACGACGCTGTTTTTGTTCAATTGTAAGCAAACGCGGCATCCCTCTCGCGCACATCTTTCTCATGTCCAAATTTTCTGTCACTATTCGGTGTACAGCACTTTTTGAAATGCCTATCATGTCTGCTAACTCACGGACTTTCACTCGACGGTCATCCAATATTATTTTCTGTATTTTTTTTACATTTCTGGCGTGGTCACCTCATTTCGTCGTCCCCTGCGATGTTCGTCTTGGCAGCTCGTACGGCCGCGTTAAACTCTGCCACCCAATATTTTATTGTTGTAATCGATAGATTAGACTCCCCCAAAGTAGAATCTAGCTCAGCTTTTATATTTGTTGGACTGAGACCTTTCAAATGAAAGTATTGTATCACATACCGAGAACAATTTTATCCATGTTTAGAAATTCACTGACACCGTTCACTATTGTTGGCTGTCAAACGTATATCTGTTAGCGTCTTCAAACTTCAAACTTAAGCTTTATAAGATTGGTACTTTCGACCATAGTAATTATTTTCAAACAACAACCGCCATTTATGGGTCAGGTCGGGTACTTCTGGGACCACCCTCGTACATGTCAGTTAAGGAAATTCATTTGAAAGATTTTGGAGTTTTATCAATCTTTAGGAACGCGCACACTCTAGTTGCAGTTATAGATTTTAATGAAAAAGTTGTGACAAAATTTACAATCGCGTATAGAACTAATTTATAAATGGGAAGGTTTAAATATTAATGTTAATTTCAAGACATCAAACACAATTAACTTTCTAATATAAAAATCGCGTTTACGTCAACGTTATAATGCGTATGTAAGTATAATTTGACATCTTTTACATTTGCTAACCACAGAACACACATTCATGAAACTAGCGCGCCGCCGCTGCTACAGATAACCTCATTTTAGCTCTAATAAAATTTACAAACACAAAAAAATTGAAGAGTGAAATTATATTTAATATTAAAATAAGAACATTCCTAAGGTAACTAATTCGAAAATGATTAAGATATTTATTTTGGTCACCTATTAATAGTAAAATAACTCAAATACTTTCTTAATTACAGTTGTTAAATGCAATTTACCTACCTCGAACAAATAATTCCCAACACTAGTTAATGATACACATGGTATTTTTGAGGAATTTTAAAGATACTTACGTACACTAATATTTTCATTAACAACTCGTCAAGAAGATATTATTTATTACTTTAAATCTATTTTCAATGTGCCGTAAAATAAACCAACGATTTTACTATCATTCTTACTAACTATTGTGTTTTATTTACATTACACCCTATTTGCATGGTTTGGCAAAAATTCAAATTCACTTGGCCCAAATCCAAAAATAAGCTGATTACATGCACGAGCGGAATTTGCCACAAAACAACTTCACTGGTTGTCATTATGATGCTGGAACCATTTACGTCGGGGCTAATGGACCCTGGATAGAAATATCCAGTTGTTCTAATTCTTGTTTGTACGTATAGAACACTATTACTTTTTTGCTTTATTCTCTTAGATTGTGAGCCTTAGCTAGGTGAAAACAATTGAATTACATTAGGTTTTCAAAAGATATAACTCCAGAACACTAAATTAAATCAAAATTGCTGAAAAATATTAGTACATAAGCTTTTCATTCTTATGAAACTGGTAGGCCAGGGGAAATTGTTTTAAATTAACGTCATTTTACTTTCACTAATGTTACTTTATATGTTGAAAATATTATTTGATTTCAATATTTATTTGATAGTATAGGAAATCATATAAGTTTCTTGAAATTAGCTAGCGTAACATTTCTAGAATCTCTGCTCTTTTTCGCTTTTAAGTTCGCATTAGTATTGCTATTGAATAAACTAATTTTAAAATGCAGAATAATCTTACAGGTCTTCACGTTTCGCTGATCATGCTGTCAACATCTCCAGAAAGTTTGTAAAGATTGTCTTTAAAGCTGACAGCATGATCAGCGAAACGTCAAGAGTAAACTCAACGACATGTCGACACCCGGAAGGTTCTATTGTAGATAACGGCCGTGAAAGCCTATACGCAACTAATTTAAAAATGTGTTAGTGGTTTTAGTTTAAGATTCGGTTTAAGACATGTGATCCTCTAATATTGATGCTGTTATTTTTCTTAGTGTTTTGTTGAATGTTTTCTACTAAAAATTGACTTCGCATCTGAAGCTATCGTATCATTTTATAGACACCCTTTTATACCTGCTTTGACTTAATGTTAATTACTCTGTGCTGGTTGCAAAATGCAACAAACTGGGCACCCGGGGAGTAAACCTAATTTGAGTAGGCTGAATCCAATGGTGCCAACCGTTTTTAAAACCTAGCTCGCGTTTTTGAGCAATTTCAATTTAAAAATTTTAGTCCCAAAGAACCTTCTGGAACATTCTGGAATTTTCTGGAAAATCTGATCAATGGCCGAAGAGCTTTCTGGAACCTTCGAGAACTTTCCATAGACCGTTCATGAACCATTCGTGAACCTTCTAGAAATTTCCATTCCCGCTACTGCCACTTGATCAAATGGGTATATAAGCGACGCTGTTAGCCGCTGAGAGCTCTGTCTGTTTTCAAAAGTCAATGTGTTAACATAAATATTAAAGCAAGTAGTCCAAACCGAAGTGAATAGTGAAAAGTTCGAAATTGTTCATTGTATTAACTTGTAAAATCAATTAATTTGAAATATCAAAAATGGATAAATGTTCTAAATTGTATACCTTTTGTTACGTGTGGGGAAAATTTGTAATTAAGACCACTCGGCGTAAAATAAGTGCTGAAACCGCTGATTTATATCAACAATATTTCTCACAAAATATTTTTACTGATGTGTATTGGACGCCGGCTATTGTTTGTACAACATGCGTTTTGAATTTGAATAAATGGACAAAAGCAGAGCCGCTATGCCATTTGATGTTGCGATGATTTGAATAGATGCAAGAGAACATGATCCAGCTGAATGTTATGCGCCCGTGAATTATACTGACGGTATGGACAAAAGAAAAAGTGGTTCTTTGAAATGCATTCCAATAACATAAGAATACTCAATTGCCGCTGCCGCATTTAAATACAATTCCTGTTCCAACAAGATTAATTTCAACAGAACAATCTGGGCCATCAGCATTAGAAATCATGAAAACCGTAGAAGCAGACGTATCAAATGTTACTGCGCGATGTAATTACATTGAAATCACGCAATCTCTTTTGAATAATACGATAAGAAGCCTGAAACTATCACAGCGACAATTCTTTTGGCAAAGGACTTGAAACAAACGAACATTTTGGCAGCAGATGTTCGGATTCACGGAGCAATCAATCGTCATCATCGTTTTACGAATTTTTTAAAATCCATTGAGAATAATTCACTCGCTTGTTGCACTGATATCCGTGGTTTGATTTTAACGATGCAAAGTGAATATAATCCCGAGCATTGGCAATTGTTTATCGACTCGTTAAAAGCAATTTGAAAGCGGTTCTGCTGCACAACACTAATTCAAAAAATTCCATTCCGATTGCACTGAGCAGCAGTACAAAAAAAGACATATGCATCGCTAAGAAAAATCATTGATTTAGTGTAATATAATGAACGTAAGTGGAAAATTAGTGCCGACTTAAGTGGTGGCTCTTTTAAGAAGTATGCAAACGGGTTATGTGCTACATGTGCTTGTGGAATAGGAATACCCGTTTTGCCGGCAACCAATATAACGAACGGAACTGGCCTTTACGTGAGGAATTTAGATTGTGACAAAACAACATTATTGAGATTCCACTTGTGCCGATCGAAAAGGTTTTGTTACCACCGCTCCACATCAAAGTAGGAATTGTTAAAAATTTCATAAAAGCATTGAACCTAGAAGGAAATGCTTTCAACAAATTGCGTCGTATTTTTTCACAGTTAAGTGGGATGGAAATAAAAGAAGGTAGATGTATCAGAATGTTTATCTATTGAAATTTCATTTTGTATATTTATTGTACAGGAATATTTAATGGACCGGACATTCGTCGTTTGATGAAGGACAAACGATTTGAAAATGCACTCATGGGCATGGCATTGTGTGAAAGCGGTTATCGACAATTTTTTTTGTTTTTTGATTTATTGTCATTGTTTATTGAACGTGGACAGTGTCACTACATGAATAGATATAAATATAAAGTAGATATAAAATACAAAACATAAAATAGATATAAAAGTATCAAATATATAAAATATAAAACTATAAAAAAAAAATAAAATATCAAGGATATAGAATACAAAACAGCATATAGTCTATGTATAAGTGATATCCATATATTCCTCCACACTATAGAATGTATTTTCTATAAGAAGCTGTTTTAGTGCAGCACTAAATTATATCGCTGACTGTACATTTTTTATAAACGTAAGTAATTTGTCGTATAATGTTATCGCTCTGTATCTATGACTCATTTCATAGAGGCTTGTCTTATCTGTGAGTACAGTCAAATCTAGACAGTGCCGTGTTTGCATGTTGTTGTAAATATCGCTATTTTTACTAAAGCTATGTTTATTATTTATGTAAAATTTTAGTACCTCAAAGATGTATAGACTGGGAAGTGTAAGTATCCTAAGGTCCTTAAAAAGTGGACGGCAGGATGTTAATGGTGTAACGCGCAACATGCACCTGACAATTCTTTTCTGCAGTATAAATAGCTGTCTAGCTCCCACTGCCGATCCCCAGAAAATCAAACCATAGCTAAGACGGGACTCTACATACGCGAAGTAAAACTGCCGCAACGAATGTATATTGACAACATTGCGTAAGATTCTCATACCATAAAGTGCTGTCGACAACTTACTCTGCAATAAACTGCAATGTTCACTATATTTTAACCCTCCGTCCACAACCAACCCCAAAAACTTGACCGAGTTGCTTTCGGAAACCGGAATGTCATTATACCATATGTCAAAGGCATTACGATGCAAAATGCACGATTTAAATTGAACCAAGGTTGTTTTGGCAATGTTAAGTGTTAGACAATTATTATCACACCAGTTAGACATCTGATTTACCAATGTCGCAGCTGACATTGAAAGACCAGTATCATCCATATTTGAAACTCTACAACTTGTCGTCTGCATATTGGGATAAGGTACAGTGTGTTAACGTTAGATAGAGGTCGTTAACATAAATTAAGAAGAGTGTTGGAACCAAAATTGATCCCTGAGGAACACCGCAACTTAGTTCTATCGCTTTTTGGGTGACATTTTTTGGAATTTACAAGAAGAAGATGACGATACAGAAGAATTAAGGCAAGAAAAATGTTTTTTGTTTGCAAAGAAATGAAAAATCGAATGAATCGATTAAATTTTTTTCAAATAGTTTCTCTATTCGATGTGTATTCGTCGTTACGACGTCTATTCAATCGATTTCCATCGATTTAAGTTCAATAAATGGTAAAAAAATGATAAAAAATACGTTTTTTTGGGAGTCTTCGGGCCTAAAATTTTTAAATTGAAATTTCTCGAAAACGCGAGCTAACTTTTAAAAACGGGTAGCACCATTGGATTCAGCATACTCGAATTAGGTTCACCCCCCGGGTACCCAGCTTGTTGCAAAAAAAATCACCAATTCGAGCACAGTGTAATTGTTGCCGACTACGACAGAAAACTGTTTGTGTTTGTAGACCACAAACACACAACATTGTACCTGTAGTTGCATTACTTTCCGATAGAAGATATTTAGAAAACGTTGGGGCTTGAAAGTCCCGTCAGTACACAATGAGTTGAGTGATTTTCCATTTTACTTTGTCAAATAAAATTAAATGCAGATTATTTTTGAACCTACCTCGTATATTGCAATTAACATAACAACACGAAACCTGCAAATTAACTGCAAACAACTTTTACATTTGTTCCCCCTTATCATCTAATGTTAATCGTTGGAATGCGTGATTTATTCTCATTTTTTAAACTTACTTAATTGAGCTCTAACGCATATCGCTTCACACCTGCCCGTCTAGCGTTAAACGGGTTGAATTTAATTAATTATTAGAGCTTGTATTCATAACAAGGAACATTAGTTGTTGGTCACGTTCCGTGCACGCAAGAATTTTTCTTTTACGAGTTTATTTTTAATTGTAAAGAAAACCTTACGCGGTTAAATAACGTTTATATTCGTAAAAATAAACATTACATAACCTTACGGAGTGCTTATAAGAGTATTATGATGTAATGCGGTCTTCAAACAACGAATTATGAAGGATGCGTAGTAACGATCGTTGGGAAACTTGAAATACCTGTTGGTTAATTTGTTTAAATAACATAGACATAATCTTTAAAATTAAATCCATGCATTGTTGGAGAGGATGATTCTTTTCTTCACTCTGTAACAAAATAATTTTGAAATCATTAACGTTATTTACAAAACATCCTTGCTTTTATACATAAAAACTTCTGGGAATTCAAACAATACATGAAAGCCAATTGTGTTAAATAAATAATATGCATATACAGTCATATCACTCATATCGTTCTGTAAATATGTACAAAGTGATATGTAATGTAGTTACATACTTGTAGATATGTGCATTTTATTTATGAAATTGGTGTCAATCATTGTTGACATCCTGTTTCATTGTCCCAATGTTTCCTTATACATACATGCACATATAAACAATGAATTTATTTCTTATTTAAGTACAAATAAACTGCAACTATTTAAATTTTTTACCTTCATAGCTAGAATGGCTGTTGAAGGTTATGTGTGTTCGTGTCATCTTTCACAAGCAGTCTACCATATAGTTGCATTTATTAAAGGAAATCTTGAGATATTTTTATTCGCGATTCAAGACAGTAGTAATAAATTTAGTGCATAACAAGAGCTTTATGAAGTTACATTGGAATACATACAAGGAGTTTAAAAATAAAACAATTTCTTTGAAGTACTGCGTCTTAAATCCATTATAGATAAGATATTAGTCTAAAGTACTAGAAAGGAATATGGAACGTCAATTAAAACATTTTCTTTTAAACAACAATGTTCTTCCCAATTGGCAGTCTGGATTCCGTCCTTTACAGAGTTGTGCTACTGCTCTGTTATGTGTCACATACGATATCAGTTCCTTGGGTAAGGGTACGGTCGCCGTCTTAGTTTTGTTAGATTTCAGTAAAGTGTTTGACAGTATTAATCGCGACTTGTTGCTTTCCATACTTCATTATGTTGGCTTGCCAGATACTGCTGTTGAACTTTTTCGCAGTTACATTTCCGATCTCAGGCTGTTAAATTGGGTCAAAATATCTCGGAATTCAGGAATGTTACTTCCGGTGTCCCTCGGGGTTTTAATTTAGATCCTCTTCTGTATACAGTGTACACCTCAACATTGTCTGTTTGTCTTTTGTATTGTCGTTGCCATTGTTATGCTGATGATTAGTCTGGACAAACAGCGGTAACAGTCAGTGTAGTAGATATGTGGCGCGGAGTCGGCGATTATTTATTTCACGCGTTCACAGCGTCAGTACTAAATCGATGCTGTATGCGAGTAGTTCTGTGTATATGTAGGCTGTCGTAATTTAATTCGTAATTGTACGCTTATGTTTGCTTTAAAAATAAGTTCCTATCGATCCTTTCATCGAAATGCATTAGAGAACTTATATTTGGAAAAAAATCATCAAAAGTAGCTGTGGAAGTATAAGCTATTGCGATTAAATAACGGAAGATAGGGCCGCCAGAAAATTGATCAATTCTGGTTAGACTTTCGTTAAGTTAACTAGTGTTTTGATTACGGTCTCGATTTGAAGTGTTCGATAGTGAAATTAAAGTATAATTTCAAAGAAGAAAAGGTTAGAGGTTGAAGCAGGCAGATTCCTGTAAAAGGTCATAATAAACAGAGCGTTTATATGACATCAGCTTATTTCGAATTCAAGACCAGTTTGTATTTTTACTTCTAAAATTCGTTAATTTCAATTTATTGATTTCAAAAGTCATAAAATTGCCAAAGGAGTATCCAGGAATACTCCCGATCCCACAAAGAATTTAAAAAATTTAAATTAAATTGCAAAAATTCAAATTTTTCACAAATTTACCCTGAGAAACACATTTCAATACGTATAATTAAAACAATTAGAAAGTACATATTAATCAAGATTTTTATCCTAAAATTTTGTTTACGAAAGAGTTATTTGTTTATAGCTGTACCTAAGCACCTTCGAGGCACTGAAAATTTGATCATTGATGAATCTATTGATCTCTCCTCCTAAAGGGCATTGAAAATATACCAGTTTTTGTCCTAGATTAATGAATTATTTAAAATATTTTAAATCAAATCCACTTTCTAAAGCTGAAGAAATAATTGCCAATATTATTATTATACAATAGTAAATAGAAGTATGAGATAACATTCCAATTGCATCTATGGCGCTATTACAGAAAAAGTTTCATCAGCAAACTTTATTAACTTTAAAATTTATTTTATTACGATAAACTTGACACAGTAGCTTATTTAATAGCTGTATTTTAAAAAAGGAACAATTGACAGCCAGTAAGTACCAACAAAACCGTTTCGCTTTTATTATCTTTAAGTTACAGTACATGCTATTATGTTTTGAATTTATTGTAATGGTAATAATACTAACAATGTATCGGTTACATTCACCAAATATAACGGTACTGCAAAATATTCATACTTAATCTGTTCCTTAAAAAAACACCGTCATGCTTCTTGATTACATTTCACCGACAAATTAAAGAAATAATAACATTAATAACACCTCATAATATTGTCGAATTTATCACTTAGGTAATAAGATATATTTTTTCTCGATTAAATATAACGCATTCTTCCGGAAATGATATTTGATTGCCATTCATTCCTCTCTTTTTCCTCTTATTTCTTTCCTGAATGTAATACATTGTATCTCTATAGTAATCGTAATCAAGCAAGCGTTGGACGCCGACCATATGCTAGGCATATCGATTTTGTTTATTGTACGTGACTTTCTTTTGTTAAAGGGCAAATTGCGACATATAACAGCTAGACTATGAAATGCCGCGCGGATCGAGTCAACTTAGACGTAATTGCGTTGCTCGCCCGTTTGAAAAATTGTGGATAATTTGTTGTGATCAAAGGTAAATATGTCGGATGGAATGTTGTTTGAGTAATATTGACGTAAAAAAAAATAGTGCCAGCAGTTTTTGAAGTAATACAGTATACGCGTATGAAAAATATTGTAATGTTATAATTTACAACATCGAACGTATGTAGCTGTCATTATATAGCGGCACGTAAGTATAGTGAGTTCAGTATATTCACTTGTTCAAAGTCAAAATCTCTCTGGCGGCTGAGCTCTTTCTCAGTAGTCCAACTCCTTTTATGGCCTCCTATCGCCGGGGCGGGGATGCTAGGAAATTATTAGTAACTTGTCTTCTGTTCGTTTTCTTCACATCCTAAATCTTCAATTTTAATGGAATATCTTTCTACAACAATTGACAGCATAAATTCAGTTGTATCTTTAGCATAATTTCGAAAATTAAATATCGTAGTAATCGCCTTGTTTGGTAGTAGATTTTAATATTGTAGTTGTTGATGGTGATAAATGTCATAGAGTAGCATACATTTGGTCTTTCAGTTGTGTCCATGCATGGTATGCATTATGCTATTTTAAAAAAAATAGGAATATTCGATTAAAATTTATTATAAAGTTATATTTCGGACCGCTATCGCGAGTAGAATAAAGGTGCGAAGAGACGCTAACCAATTTCTCACTTTTAGTCAAAATATTCATCCAAGTAACGCGTATTTGGCTGTGTTCCCAACTTCTAAGTGTTAAGCGTTTAAATTCTACCATAAATACGAAGTAAAAGTTTGGTGGTTTAAGAATATGCAGGCATTAATTGATATCTAGTTTAATTTAAATTGCCGAAAGAGTGTCCAGGAGCACTCCGGAATCTTCAGATCGCACAATCAATTAATTTTAAAAAGTTATTGTTTTTAATAAAACATTACAATATATACTCAGAATAATTACATTGCCCAATAGGTTTTGCGGAACGAATATAGTATTAATTTGAGTTTGAATTACCATCTTGCAATTCATTGTAATGACTAACGAGCGGTACTGCGCATCGGCGTAGAATCAGTTCGGACCGAGAGTAACGGTAGTATTACTTCGTCTGCGGAGCAGTACGGACATTTTCGCTGCCGGTCACTTGCGCAATTGTTCATCTGTCCTAGAAAAATTATGATTTCGTCAGCAAAACGACCGCGGTCGGACAAACTTCGAAAATTTATTGCAGAAATTCCAGACTTAATATATGAAGGTGCTAAAATTAAATGTGTAATCTGTAAAATCCCGTTAATGTGTTGGTCCAGAGAACATTGTCTACGACACGTAGATAGTGAAAAGCATGTCTCAAAAAGAAATTGCGCACGAGACAATGAAAAATTTATATTTAATTTATGGGTTACGTTTATCGCATGTAATATACCGTTTAATTTACTAGACAAGGAACCATTTATCTGCTTTTGGAATAACTATTCGAAGTGCAAATTACCAAGTCGAACATCGTTACGAAGAATTGTGCCATCTGCGCGCGAACATATTGAACAAAAAATAAAATCGGAGTTGAAAGATCAAAAATTGTGGTTATCTGTCGACGAAACAACAGATCGGAAGAAACATTCTGTTCTTAATGTAATGGCATGCAAATTGGAACCTCATCAATCAGCACCTTCAATTCTATTAGTCTCCAAACGAATACAACAGTGTATTGCCGAAGTAATTTCAAAGTTAATGTTAAATACATTGGACAAGTTTGAACTTTCAACAAACCAACTCTTGATGTTAGTGAGTGATGGTGCTGCAAACATGCTTTCTGTAGGCCGGTCTCTTAAAAAGCATTCTGCTAATTTGTTACACATTACGTGTAAAATTCATGCTCTCAATCTTGTGGCGGATAGTATCAGAAAATGTTATCCTGAGGTAGGTAGACGCTTTAATAGCGCATACCAAAGCAGTATTTGTCAAATCACCGAAACGTATTCGCGAATTTCACAGACTGTGCCGCCGTATACGAGAGCCACCAGAACCTATTCTAACTCGTTGGGGAACATGGTTGCAGGCCGCGTTTTATTATCATAAATATTTTGACAATATTAACAACGTGGTTTTACAATTCGATACAAAGGAAGCTGCCGCTATCCAGAAAAGCCAGTCGAAATTTCAAGATAGTCAGGTTAAAATGGATTTAAAAATCATTCACGACAATTACTTCGGGCTAGCAGATACAATAGAAAAATTACAAAATCCTGCGGTGCCGTTAGAAGAATCTCTACAAATAGTGCAACATGTTCACGCACAGCTATGCGCGATTGAAGACGCAAAAAATGTTTCTGTTCTAGAAAAATTTGAAGGTTTTTGAGAGAAATTCTGATTTTGGCACATTAAGACACATTTGTGAAGGTGCGTCAACAGAATCGTTAAGTTATTTGAAAGATTATTTGACTTACGCAAATATTACGTCACTAGATGTAGAACGTTCGTTCTCTGCATATAAACGCATTTTTTCCTCATGCCGTACTAGTTTTGCCGAAACAACAGTTGAAACATATCTAATGTTGCAGATATTTAACAGACATTATTCACTTTGTGATTTCACGGAGGACTCTTAAAATGGTAAGTGTTTGAGCACGTGTTATTTAGTTTTTATTTAAAAGATGAGCGAAATTATTTGCAGCAGCAAACATCTCTATTAGCAGAATAACTCTAGTGGAACGCGAGGCGTGGTCGACTCTACGCTACTGCGCGGTACCGCTCGTGGCCAGCTTTAGTAATGACTACAAGTGGCATATATATGTGATCTTCTTGACCTTCAAGGAGGATTCACCAAATTTTGTTTTCTCTGTCTTTGGGATAGCCGCAACACTGAAAATAAAGAAGGTGTTCCTGAAAACTTATATACTAGGAACAAGTAATGTCAAATATATGGAGCCAAAGAAAGTCTATCTTCCTCCGTTTAAATTAGGATTAATTAAAAATTTTGTCAAATCAATGGAGAAAAGTGGAAAAGGATTTTTATATTTTAAGTATTTCCAAATTTAGGTGACGCTAATCTGAAAGAAGGTATTTCTACTGGTCCACAGATTGGGATGCTAATGCGTGACACAAAATTTGAAGACTCACTTCTAAAGAACTTGCTGCCTGGAGGTCATTTAAAAATGCGGTCTAGTGCTTTTTAGGCAACAATAAATCTAAGAACTATATACTCATTGTTAAAAATCTATTAAAACGTTATGAAGAATGTGGCTGAGGATGTCTCTTAAAAAGCATTTTCTTCACTCACATCTCCATGTTTTTCCTGAAAATTTAGAAGATGTGAGTGAAAAGGGTGAGAGATTCCATCAGAGTATCCTTCAAATGGAAACGAGGTATCAAGTTGTTAGGTTCTAGTCAGAGAACCTGGTGTTGAACATAAAAGGCAGTGCCATAGACCTATTTTAAAACCGATTTTTTTTTTACAGTTTTGAATTACGTTTCATGACTTTGTTGTTACCTTGATTTATTTTCATTAACCATATTGAAATTGAAAAGAAATTGTCAAACTACTACAAAAAATAATGAAAATATCTATATTTGGAAACAGTACCCTGTATAAAATTTTGTAACAATAATAATAAGGTGTGGTATGCATGACTTTCTATTTCGTTCCTGTAAAAGTAAATACCTTAATCTTCATGACATTCTCAAATATTTAAAACAACCGTGCAAATGCTAAAATTTCATGATCCTAAATATCTCAAAAACAATTGACTTTAGGAGTAAGGTGTAATTCAAATTATTTACATATGTATACAATCGATTAACCTGATAAAAATATACCATTGTATTTAAAATAAGAAAGTTGGTAACCACTTCCGGTTCAACGGAACATATTTTAAATTAATAGGTCCGATGCTATAACTACCTTTTCCAAAATTTCCGTGTTTCATTCATAATATCATTAAAACATAACTAACGAGTTTCGTGAAATACCCTGTATACATACCATTCTAAATATAATAATATCGTCTTCATGAAAATTTATTTCAGTTCCCGCTTTACTATTACGACGATTTTGACGTAACGCGTCGAATGTGCGACCTTGACCTTCAAGGTCACGTTTCCCGGCTCTCGAAATAGCCGTATACACAGCCGACTGCGTTTTTCATACGTATCTTTAAAAATAAACTCGGATTGGCCAGCGTGCGAGAGCAACTACATCGATTGACAAAGATGGGTTGATGTCCGAGAAAAAAGAAAAGATTCCAAGTATATTTCGATCCGTTTCAACGTCCTTTCCTTTCTGATTCTTCTCAATTCAATTGTTGTTCGTTTCCTTTTTCATTCTCGCTTGTTTGATTTGTTTCCTTTTTGCCGAATTTTTGTTTTCTGTTGAATTTTTTTTTTGAAAATGTATTTTGGAATTGTACTGAATTGTAAGGATTCTGGGCAATATAATACGAAATTCTCTCATACAAAAAGATTAAAATCCTATCTGTTATGCAGATGCTTGGCGAGGAGTACATACGTTGAACATGTAGCGGGTTGTGGCCGGGGGAACAACTGGCCGTCTCCTCGTATCGGAGGTTAAAGACCCCTGTGGAATAGTTGGTGCAGAACGACGAAAGCAAAGTTGCAGGGCATCGATGCACTCTCTTCTGCAGTTTTTCGGTTCGCATTCAATGCACTCAATCTTAAAATAACCTGATACTCGCATACGGCGATTCGTTTTTTTACTATTTTTTTGAGGTCGCGAATTTGTACCTTGTAAAGAATGATTTGGATGCATTACGTTGCACATTCTTCGCCAAAGAAAGTTTGTAACCCCCTAGAATTTCTTTGTTTATTTTGACTGCACCAGTACGATTTTATGATTCGCGGATGCAACAAAACTTTGTGTTTGTGTAAATTAGGCGATGGAAAAATAAGAAGAAAAAACATGAATTTTAATTTCCTTATTTACTAATAAAAAACGAATGTTATTGATAGGATGGAATACCAAAAGTATTCAGTCACAATGTCTCCATTAACAACAAAAACATTTGATTAAAAGAAAATAATTCAATTTTTTTATCATAAATTACATAGGCTTATTGCTACTAACCTGTAATTGCCAATTTTAATTATAAGAAGTAAATAAATACAAAATGCACATGTTTAAAAGGAACAAACAGCTGCAGAAAAATTCACTCAGATATCAAATACATAGAGAAAAAAAGTTCTCAACCCAAACAAATATGCATTCAGCCAATCAAATCGTACTTTTAAATGGCGGCAAAGATATATTTTTTTAATTTAAAGAAATATTTTTTTTTACATCATTATTTGATTTAAACATATGATCTCTTGAAACAACCTTAAGTTTCATTTGAAAATATATCTGTTTGATTTAATATACGTAAGAAGTTTGATCCAACAATACAGTTCCTTCTTTTAAAGAACTTCGTCAGTTTGAAACAAATATATTTTTCTTTACTATTTATTTGACTTCACCTTTTTTAATGACGAACGTTCCCAAAATGGGAACATACTAAAAAATCTAATTGTTATCGAATTAATCATATTATTTGCATATAATTTTTTAATGTTTTAAAATAAATATATAGATTTTTGTAATTTTCGCTAATCCCTAATGCAAACAGGAATTCTGATATTCACCAATGCATGGCAACTATTTTATTTTTTTTTTTTATGCAGAAATTTTAACGTTAGTTACCCACTGGTAAAAATATATTGTTTTTGACCTCTATTTGCAACCACAAATATGTGATAAGCAAGTGCAGGTACAAACACGACAATGACATCAATTAACACACAGTTACAACAACGCTAACCCACAGATACCTACTAATTCATTTAATCGATTTGATGAAGACTGCTTAGTAGACTGTGTAGTGTTGCAAATGCGGTTTGTGATATTTATATTATTTTGATTCTTTGAAATTTAATCGATGGAATGGAAATCGATGAGCATGGAACTGTGTTGGTAAAATCGTGTCGCGCTTTTACAGCTTCTTCAGAAGTTTTCCAAAGACTGTTTTCTTTTGTTTCTCCTTATATATGTATCTTAGGGTCGTCTTGAATTATTGAACTGTATCCATCCAGGTCTGGTTGTCCGCATCTATCAATATTCGAGTTGTGTCCATATGTTGTTTGGTGTGTAAGAATATTCCTTATTATAGTTATTGGTGTTCTTTATTATTTCCAATTCGTTGGTAGTCGTAGCCAATACTCTGCTCTCATGTTTGGTAAATGCGTTCGGTGACTGCTTTCTTGTCCGTGTGTCCTTGTTGTTCATGTATCCCTCTAGTTTGTAACTTCGATAGCTGTTCCTTCTTTGAAGGCACACTATATTTAATCCTATTTACTGTATTGTATCTAACTTTCACATTTTTCTTCGGGACTTTCTTTGGTCTGTTCCGCATCCCAGTGATGTTTGGGGTAGTTAGGCGCATTCAATTATTTTTCCTTTGGAGTTATTGTCTTCCCTCTTCCTAGTACTTATTCCTTTCTGAATTGCCTTTGGTATGTTACCGTTCTCCAATATGTTCTTTATATCCAGCATTTCTGCTGCTTCTTCTACTTCCAACGTCTGAATGAAAAAGTTGGCGATCACTGGCAATAATTGTGAATCTATTCGAGCACCACTTCTGGTCGTAGAAATCATCGTTCCATAAAAATACGAGTCTTGCTAAGTCTCGTATATCTTCTCGTAATCCTCGTAGCACTAATCATCGTTTGATAAATTGACCTGGTATATTGGTGAATAGTGATTCAATGTCAAAATTCATCAATATTAAAAAGTTGTCCAATATATTCAAATCCAGTGACCAAACCGGTTTAAAAGGGACCAACTAGTAAGACATCAACTTCAAGTAGAAAAATTAAAAGGATTTTCTCTGAAGAACGTATGTATCAGCTATTGTTTTTGTCCATTCCATTTTTATTGACTTGCTATGGTTTCCGTGAAATTATCGAACGAAATTTGCTAAAATTGATTTATTTTCCTCTCGGAGCGATTTTAGGTTTCGTGTACAACGTCTTTCCTGTTTCCGGCATATATTTACTTCAAGCAACACGAGCACTCACAAGCATTCTTTCATTGTCCGCTTTTTAAATCATTTGTCCATCAAATTTATTTATTTTTTTTTATGTGAATGGTTATTGGGAGTGACATTTTTTTGCTGCTTTTTATGTTTTGAATCTTGTCCTTTTTTTCATTGAACAGAATGCTTGTCAAAAGCGATTACAATAATACTTAATTAAAAACTAAAGAGGCCTGGTCATAGTATGGTTTTGTCCCATTTCTGTTCCAATTTATTTTTACTACAGTACAAGTTATGTTTTTAACATTTTCCTACAAATTAGAAAGTAAATATCGTATATTAACTAAAAGGATCATATTCTATTCATGTCTTCTTATCTTCTGGAAGTAATTATTAAAAATTCAAAGACCCGTGTACATGGACACTCAACACTTAATGTTTTGCTAGTGTATGTATCTTGTCTTCAAGGCCGTGTTATTGATTTCTGAAACGCTAAGTTAGATTCTGCGTTAGGATGAACATTGCTTGTCAAAACGTCCGCAAGTTGATTTATTGCCCTTCAATAACTTGTATCCTTACAACGGTTCAACGTCTTAGGTCAGTTCCACTATCTATCTCCTAACTTCCAAACGCTGATAAAATATGTGTGCACTTGTACCAGCCATTTAGATACATCATCTATGTGGAACTAGATTAAACTCTGCTTAATGGATGTCTGATAGCCGTTGTTAATGGATGTGATGGGGTCTAGAATTAATGAATGTATTGTGCTAATATTATCAAGTTAAAGATATCTTTGTATTTAACGCAATTAATTATATGTTATATGTTAATCTCGTAGCCTTTCTGCGGTAGCCATATCTGTACTGCTTTACATTGAAAAAAGGAAGAATTACTGCAATTGTTTAATCTCAAATTTATGAAGATTGTTGCTATTATATTTAAAATATTGCATTGATGAGAAATGTGGCAGAATTGAGGTTATTATTTCTACTATAAAAATTCTGTACATGGTAACAGATTTATTGACACAATATTTAAGTTGTCAAATTAACATTAAACGCCTATTTCTTTAATAATCTAAAATATGGAAGTATCACTGGTATCATATTGGGCTCAGTAATGATATTACTGCTACTAACTTGTGTTTCAAACTTTAGTAAATAAGGTATTCTTACAGATAGTTTTCTGCTTTATTTGGATGTCTACCTAGAAGAGTTTGGTTAGAGGATACCAATGTTTTTGATCAATTGTCACAGCAAGATAAAACGTTCTCGCAATATGGTAACCTCAAATCAATTTAATAAGTTTACGCGCTTGAAAAAATTATTTTTATGGCGAAGAAATGGGAAACAATGATGGATTTTATGGTAGCAATATAGGAAACGCTGATTTGTTAAAGGAATGCATTCAGGACTGTAAGAATGCATACTATATAAGGGAGTTGTCGCAAGTATCACGATAAGAGATAACGTTAACGCCACGTAGTTCCGGTGGATAATTTTTTTGTTTAGGGGAAAACACATAAGTTCTTGTAATTCTTTTCGTACAAATTAGAAATATTTGAATTTGGCGGTTAACTCGGTGTCACTTATACCAACATGACGCCTGCTCAGAATAATGTGCTAACTCCATAGCAAACCAAGTGGAGTTACGACAGTATTACTCTGGTCAGGCGATTACCAAGCAATGTAAACATAATCTTCGCAGATTTGATAAATTTAACAAGACCATATCACCCACATCCCCTAAGTAAATAGAAATCAATAAAAATTATTGATCTCTACTTTTGGAAGACGATGCGCTTTTTGTCGCTGTTAACCATTTTCATTTTAATCGTAAAATCACATGTAACATAACCTCAATTTTTTCCGAGATCGGTACCGTAATTTGACAAATATATGGGATACCGATAGCTCTGTTCCCATAAGTCTGATCACATTGAAAATGTTAAAGGGGTTATCGTTTTCGGAAATTTATCGGGTGCTTGCTATAAAAAAAATGAAAAAAATAACACGTTTGTTACGAAGACGCTGTAAAAGATTCGATAAGTTAAACCGTGAATATCTTGATTCTTTATCTGCATTTAAGCTATTCTGCATATGAAGTATTTCTAAGAATTCAAATCTTGCTTGAAAGATGGGGTTATTTTACAATTTTTCGTCTTATCATTATTTGTTACCAATTTAGTTATTATTATTGAATAATTTGCTAATGTGTGTACGATATGCAAGGTTGGAAGAAAGCCTGGAGTAGAGGTGGGCATTCAGAGATTTATTGGGCCCGGCTCGACACGTTTATCCTCACTGCCCGCCTGTTGGCTCGACACTTTGCCGGTTATCAGGTCGACAATCCCATTCGGTACTTCAAGAAATTAATTCTTGGAGAAAATAAATTTCATTTATATTGCACTATTCTCACTATTAAGAAATGTAGCAATAATTTGAATGACTGTTTTTCTTAATCCGAGCAAGTGACATGCATATGCTAATACGCATCACGAGGAGGGTTATCCTTCTTTGTGATAACTAGAGCGGGCCAAATTGCGCCATCCAACAGAATCGGAATCAGGCGCAACGGCCGCTTATTGTAAATAGCGTATATGTGAGTCACAGCAGATATGTGATATTTCGAAATTAATACACAAGAGTAAAAAAATAAAAGCTGACGCAATAATAATGTTTAGTAATTAGATAATAATATGTACACGCTGAGGTGTTTTATTTTCATTATGATTTTTTATTTGATTGAAAACGGTATGCGTTGTAAATGGGATGTAATAAGGAAATAACTGAGAAACTGAACGCTTTTTTTATTCTGTTGTACTTAATAATGTAACTGTAAATAAAGATATAATAAATAAATTCTATCCTTCTTAATAATGCGGATAGGCTTGTTTAAAAAGTTGCACCATCAGATAAGTTTCCACATTTGCCTCGGTGAAGGATGTTCGCCGAGACGAAAAAATGTTCTTATATTTCGAAAACGACCGTTCCACGTCTACCGAAGTAAGACAGGCGTAATTAAAATAATCTTTAGACTTAGTCAAGGAATCTGCAGATGCCCCATCGCACATTTGTCTTAATCTCGTGTAGTCCGGATTCTTTTTTAAAACACTATCGAACTTAGCTAAAACTCGTCCACTTGTTGCATCGTTTATACTGTGTAACAATGTACTAACTTCGTCCACGACTTGCACTGATTCTACCAACGACAATCCAGAATTTTGCAAATTTTCTATCGCGTCTACTAACCCTTTGTAATTGTTGCTAATATTCTTTAGATGTGTTTCAACAGAAATATCGAGAAATCCCTTCTGGCTCATCCTAATAGCTCTAGCTTCGGCAGGGACGAATTGCAAAATAACGGATTTGACTTCTTGAAAATGTTCATTATAATAAAAAGCGGCTTTTAACCACGTTCCCCAACGCGTAAGAATGGGCTGTGGTGGTTCTCAAATACCAGGGCATAACCTGTGGAATGCCCTAGTCCTCTTAGGACTTTTGAGAAACACTTTTTTGTGTTTGCTATTAATGCATCCACCTCCGGGTAACACTCTCGAATAGTTTGTGCCACAAGATGTAAAGCATGGACTTTACACGTAACATGTAAAAGTCCTTCACACTTTTCTTTAAGGGAACGGCCTACACTACACATTGTTGCTGCACCATCGCTCATGAACAACAACAGTTGACTGGTTGACACTTGAAATTTTTGTAACGTTTCGAGAAACTACGGCCGTAATTGCTTTACTAGTACACTGTTTTAATCTTCTGCTGGCTAATAGAATTGCAAAATTTGGTTTAATAGGATTTAATACGCGCACTATTATATTCAAAATAGAATTTTTTTTGCAATCTGTCGTCTCATCAAGACATAGCCACAGCTGTTTATCTTTTAATTCGGCTTTAATTCGATTTTCAATGTCCTCACGTATTCGTGGAATATCTCTCCGTAACGCTGTCCGAGATGGTAGTATCCACTCGGTATTGTATGTACCCCAGAATTTTCGAAATGCTTTTTTATCAAGTATACGAAGTGGTAGACCACATACCATAAACGTTAAAAGCAATTCTAATTGAAATTGACGTTGTTGTGACACACCATTTCTTTTATTTCTGTGGTGTGCGCTATTTATATGTCTTTCACAATCACGTTTGCTCCAGCACAGTAGTTTCTTTTTACAAACTTTACAGAAAATTGTACTCCCATTGTAGTGTAAATCCACAAATTCACTAAGAAATTTATTAACTTTCGTAGGTAATGGCCGTTTATTTTTAATAGTTACGTTAGACATAATCACTAAAGCGAGCACACCGACGCTTGTTTCTAGTATGCCACGAAGTGGTGCAAACGTAACATCTGCAGACTCGTCATTTGTTGATGAATAGAGCGCGTCATCCGTAAATGAATAAGCGCGCTGTTAGTTCGTAGCCGTCGATGAATTAACTTTTTTTTTGTAGTGGCCCACTGTGAGCAACGCCCTATTTATCAACGAACACCCAAACTGCAGGTGTATATTTGCGCGTCTTCACGACGTAATAGACAGTGGTTTTGGTCCTCGTCCTAATAATTACATATTTAAATTACCTATGTTTACATACATATATGCGCCCGGCAGCCTGATTGCGAACCTGGCGCGTGGCGCTCTTGGCCCGCTCTAGTGATAACAGCGTTTTAATTTAATGAATTACATTCTTTCGTATGAAATTTATGGATAATGAATTCGTCATGGTTTTCAAAGCAATCTTTTCGCGGGTACAATCTGTAGTCGTGTTCTTCAGAAGTTTCTTCTCTTGATCCAGCCTGAATCACGGGATGGGCCATGGCGAAGTCGGGCTGCTTCGGCCCATTCACACCTTTAGTGGAAATGATGCTCTTACGTCGAAGCGGTTTAATTTGTAAATTTAAAAAATGATACAATAGAATGCTTTTTTGAATGATT
The DNA here is from genome assembly GCA_029619315.2 of Dynastes maya. Taxonomy (NCBI): domain Eukaryota; kingdom Metazoa; phylum Arthropoda; class Insecta; order Coleoptera; family Scarabaeidae; genus Dynastes; species Dynastes maya. Next base: position 50,958,922 of record JAROYE020000004.1, on the reverse strand, counting down.
TGGTCCAGATAAGCATTCATTTTAATAAACATCTTTTACACATTGCCGCCATCCTGAATTGTTTTCAAATGGGAATGCAAGGGATGCACGCAGAGAAATGGTCTCTTGCATCAAGAAAATATATTTTCTTGCAAAAATCAGTCTTTATTCAAGAAAATATTTTTATTTTAAGACTATAAAAATTTATATAATATTGGAAAATAATTTTCTTGAAATTTTATAAATTACAGTATAAATAGATTATTTCTTTAATAACGTAATTAAATAGGGATTATTTTTATGTAGTTTAATAATTAATGAATTAATATTTAAGTTTATTCATCCCTTTTTTTATTATTATTTCTTATATATTAAAAAGAAACTATAGTTAAATTAGTACACGTGGTAAATAGTAATAAAAAGAAAAAAACATTACATTAACCGGTATCTTTTGAAAATATTTTGAAACGTTGTACGTTAAAAGTTATATCATTGTATAGGTAAGTATGGAACAGTAAAAGAATCTTAATGCGACGTATGTGCCTGTTTTTCAAAAACTAGCATCTCAAATCTGGGCTCTGTATTTGATACACACACAATTATATTAATTTCAAATTCGAGACGATTTCTCACTTTTGTTTTGATGACAGTCATAGACGAGAAACTCAACTCGCATAAATATGATGTTGCAAATGGAACCAAACACTTTACAGCTTCGTTTGCGAGCTGGGGGTATTCTTGCATTCTTTTGGTCCAAAACTGATCTGGGTTCTGCGAAAAAAATTCTAGTTTTAACATTCCATCACTTTATATTTCAATAAGTTGTTCCTTTATGTTTGTTGCAATCTCAGCGTGCTGAAAAGAATCGTCTAAAAATGGATTCGGTATCCATCTGTAATTATCATAACTGTTTTCAATTTCTTTGGGGAAATAGTCGCAGAGATGTTGCTTCAAGTTGTGCAAACTGATTGGCATATCTGCAAAAACATGCTCAGAATTTATGGCGGTATGCTTAGTTAAACCTTCCATGAGTTCTTGAATGCACTGGAATGAATTAAACTTCTTTTTCCCAATTGAAGTCGACCATAAATCAAGTTTTTTTATAAATTCGTTAATTTTATCCGTGGCTGTTATTATATTAACATCGCAGCCTTGCAAGCTATTATTCAAAATATTTAAGTGTTCGAGAATATCAGCAAGGAAAGCCAGTCTAAGAAGCCAAGGAGGACTGGAAAATAGGTTCCCATATTCCGATGTTTCATCGTCCAAGTACATACATCAAAAGTTCTGATTTTAACTGGAAAATTGTATAAAAGTGTCAAATAAACATTTTCCGGTCGTATTGGTCTCTAATGGCGTACAAAATAAAATATCTTCTGTAACACAATTTTTCGTATCTTACGAAAGCTACAAACTGGGCACAGTTAGAAATATCTGTAGATTCGTCCACCTGTAGGGCGAAGTACGTGCACTTCTTAATATTTTCAACAATTTGTGTTCGAATATCTTCTGCTATGTCACTATTCTTCTTTGGATAGTACTGTTGGACAGCGGTATTGTTTTTAACATTGCAGCCTCTTTTTCACCAACCATTATTTCCAATTGTATGTGGCTTACTGGATTTTGCAATGCGAAATGCAACTCGATCACTTGCTAGTAATGCTTTTTTGTTATGAGTGATTGTTGATGTAAAAATGGCTTGCTCCTTGTGCATGGAGTTTATTGGAAATAACGGTAAAACCATATTTAAGATATTCATGGTTGTACAATCTATTTTTCTTTTTATATTTGTTACTTCCAGACGTAGATAGTTGTGATGATCTTTTTAAAAATTTATCCAAATTTAACAAACCAATAAATTTCAAAATAACCGATATTGCACTCAGTAGCTAACAACACAGCACACAAGTTGGAAATGATGCCTTGTCTCACTTCGCTGCTTATATAAAGCCAATCTGAAACTTCCAGAAAGCTCCAGTGCCATCTAGCACTCTCTCGAATATGGTGGAAACTTCCGTAAAACGCGAAGAACAAAGAAGAAATTATGCTACTTGGTGATAGATGGCGCAGGTAGCAGACAGTCGCTAGAAATATTGGTAAACATAAAGTTTAAATGTTTCTTTTTTTACATTGGTTGATCTTTTTAACATTGATTTTCAGATATAATTATATATTGAAATATATGTCAAAACATAAAAACAGAAAGATTTTTATATTTTTAAACTTGGTGCTTTACGACTAGGAGAAAAATGCTAGTAACAGTGGCGTAACTCCTAACAGTTGCCGTTTTATTATGAGGAGGTCTCGAACAGAATTCTTGCCTTAAGGGGGGTCCTTTGAAAAAAATGTTTGAGAACCACTGTATTAGAGAATTAATACTTCAATTCGTTTTTTTTTTTTGGTAAATTTGTCATTGCTGAAGATAACTGTGTAAGAAAATTCAAGTTACAACAATTTTTTAACAGATACAACCATAAATAATTTTATTACACTTCAGCCAAGTATACCATTTGAGATACATAACCTTCCAGAGCACTCCTAATTTGACCGCGGCTAGGCTGATACATTGAAGAGTGATTCTAAACATGTTGATTCACATATTGTCGCCAAACTTTTTGCCAACCCTGTATGAACAAAACACAAAAATATTAAGTATTTTTTCCGCAAAAGACAATGACACACGTCAAAAATATAACGTAAACCCTTTTTATATAGAAGGGTTCAATTACTATTCGAAAATGTTCATAAAAAATAAACAAACGCTTTTAAACACATTAAACAATAGAAATGTTATCCTCATTCAACCTATAACGACCACCTTTACCTTTTGTCTTCTAATACATAATTCCATTCCTTGTTTCTATTTTTAACGTCAGAAATCGGGATAGACATCTTTCTGGGAATAAGGAAATTTCACGAGAAAGATTAATAAACCGGACATTGACAAGGGTAGATATCGGTTTTCAAGGGCGACGGACTCTAACAGAATAAAAAAGACAACACCATTGTTATCCTCCGGTCGTTGGCCAAACCGAATTCATGAGGCCTGTATAGAATAGATGTACGCGCCAATACTACACAATAAAGCCTCTTTTTCGTAGCAAGAACATATCGCACTCGACAGTCGAGATAGCGCGCACAACCTATGCATACGTAGTGAAACAAACAATTGTAAAACATCTGGCGTGTATGGAACAACGACGTTTATGTCGCTTGGCTGGGCTCTCTGACTGCTGTCGGACGTGTAAAGTGGACAAAATCATCGAACCATAAAATATTCATGCATCAGCATCGTAAATTAAACAAAACCCAAGCCGCCGGTACATAGATCAATACTCTGGAACACGGTGTAGCAGAGCTAGCGAACTGGCCGCCGGCAATGTCCGAGATGTCCGTGTGCCACGTTACTGTTATTGTTCTTCGGAGTGATATATGTATGTAAATCGGAAAAGCTTGGGTGGGTATTGTGCCGAAAATTAAAGGGAAATTAAATGTATAGGCTGTTTTAAATATTCCAGCTATAGAACGACCCGCGGGAGCTCGGAGAGTTTGAAAATCGCTTTGTTGTTTGTGATCCTAATCTAATTTTAAATTCAATATTAATTGAAAACAACACAAAGTTTTAATTTAGGATGGCTGAGTTATCTCAAATTCAACTAAAATATCTGCTGGAAATGATAAAGTTATAACTGGTGGCAAAAACAATTTGGGACTGTATAGAGTTCCTATTTTTTGTTCAACATCGTTGTGATTGTTCCCGTTTTGAACATTTGGATATATTTTAAATCTATTTTAAAATAGAATATCTGAAAATTGGGAAAATAGTGTGGCTAACACCATAATAAATCTATTTTTCAGAAAGAGGAACTGATGAAATGTGTATTGTCCTGAGAATAAAAAAATATTTACAAATCGTGACATAGTAACTTTACAATTGATTTTAGAACTACGTACTAACCGAGCTTACACAATTTTAGTATATTTTTTTTGAAAAAATAGATTTACTATAATGTCAGCTACACTATTTTGACGATTATTTATTTATCACCCTGTATACTAACTACTACAAAGTCATTCTTACTATACTTCACTATGTAATGATATTTGGAAGTTTCTTTAACGTACAAAAATGACTGAAACAATTTTTGATAAAAATTTTCATCACGTTTAAAGCTCGATATTCTTTCTCGCAAAACTTGTATTCATACAGATGATTTATTATAATTGCAAAATAATATTTATTCCGTATTTTAGAACTTCTTTATAAGTTGTAAAGTTCTATAAGGAAGCGATGGTTAGGTCTTCAGAAACTCCACTGAGATCGCCTAAAATATATTTGGCGACAAAGAAAATCTACAGTGATGGATTCCTCCATAACATCGAATCATGGGACATTTCCTGTTTCAAGGCAGACATTGCCTGGTTCTTACGATTCAGTATTGTCCATGGTTTTTGTAACACAATTAGTGATGTAGAAAGTGTATTTTAACCATCAGCATTCATTGCCTAGTAATAGCATTCTAAACAAGTGTTTTTTGTATTGTATTGATCCTCTTTGGCAATGTTCGGAGGGTTTCTTTTTGTAAACATTATTTATCTTCGAGGATTAAGAACGTCTAATTCAGATATACCAGACTTTGCTTAATAGAAAATCAGTTTCCAGTTTGAAAAATAGTTCGAAGTTGATGTCTGAGATCGTAGCCCAATTTGCTGTTTATGGAATCTATGCCTTTTTTTGCTTCTGTTTCATGAAGAATTAAAATTCAGTTTCTCTGCTGAAATCATAGCATACTTATCGAAAAGTGCATCCAGCTTTAGTGTTTCGTGAACCGTTAAGGAAGTTATTGCGGCTTGAAAAGACCTGGTGTAATTGGCTGTGAGTTTTTACAAATGCTGTAGTAAACAGAAGAGCTATGGGATACTAACACAATTTCGCTGTTTAGTTCAAATTGCCGTCGAGTGAAGACGTATTTGTCTAAGTGTTAATTTTTCAAGCAAATCCACCGGTTTTAGTGTGTAAATTTTACTTCAAGTAGAAGGTTAATTCCTATGACTGCCTGGTTTGGTGGCCTAAGATCACACAGAAGCATGCGATAACCAGTCTTTTAAAAATTCAGAGTCTGACATGCCTATGCATAACTGGAGCCATTAAAAGCACCCAACAGCTGCTATAGAAACCATGCTAAATCTACCTCCTCTTGAGATCTATATCAAGGGATTAGCTAGAATGGGAGCATACAGATTGAGAAACACTAGTAACTGGAGAACTCACAGTGGGCCTGGGCACACTGGAATAGAAGCAGCAGTAACAAATCCTATTTTTGGGTAGCAACAATCTCCAGGATCTCCTATGACAAATCTTTCAAAGTTTTCTTGAATTGGGAAGAATGGATAAATGGAGAGGGGCGAAAGCCGAAAATCCAAATCTGGAACACAGGTGGGTCAAAAACGGGCACCACTGCTGGTGTTGGCGTTTATGAGGAAAATCAGAGATACAAGGTATGTGCATCACTTGAGTAATACACCAAACAGAAATATATGCTATAAAAACCTGCGTGTGGGAGAGTCTGCGTCGGCAATCGCAGGGTGGGACGATTTGCATTCTTTCTGACCGTCAGGCAGCCTTAAAGGCACTAGCATCTTATCATATATCCTCCAAACTAGTACGGAAGTGCCTGCAAAACGTAATGGTTCTGTCTAAACACAAGAAGGCCACATTGGTGTGGGTGCCAGGGCACGAGAGTATAGCGGGCAATGAAATTGCAGGACAGCTGGCGAGAGAAGGCTCAAAAATGAATTTTATAGAACCTGAACCGGGTCCAGGTATTACCAAAAGTACAGTGCGTCGTGCAATTAACGAATGGATCATAAAACAATACAAGTTATATTGGAACCATGCAGCTGGGCAAAAGCACGGCAAACGGATGATAAGACCGTCGCAACATCTGACTGCAGACATGTTTGAATTAAACAAGATACAGCTTAGGGCAGCAACTAACTGAACCTGGCTGTTTGAGAGGTCTCTTGCACAAGATGGGAATTTACAGTGTTGAACCTTTATGTAGACTTTGCAATGAGGAAGAGGAAACAGCTTCTCATTTTATTTTCGAATGCGCAGCGCTAGCTCAACACAGATTCGCTATGCAAACTGCAATTGATCTACAAATGGAAAAAGATTAACTGCATAGGTTGGTTCTTAAACCTGATCGAGGGCACTAACCTGTTCCGTTAAAACGAAACCGAAGCAGGAATAATACCAACGCTTTGGTAGTAATCAAATCAAGTCAAAGTTCAAGATTAATTTTTCTTCTATCAATTGTATTTCTATTATTTGCTGTTTATTTTATTGTAAACTGTCGAAAGAGTGTCTAGGCGGCATTTCCGGATCTAACGACCATGAAAATTAATTTATTTATGTAGGAAACAATTTCTCTGATATTTATAACACTGCAGTAGTTAGAGAATGCTGTTTATGGAATAATGATAATAATAAACGGAAATCTAATTTTCATCTTCCTTTTATCTAAGCTTAAATAGCGTAAATCCACTTACAAAATTAATCCCTATGTTACAGCTTAATTCTGCATCCTTGAACCGTGACCTTCCTTCCAATTACCTCGCTATTAAAAGCCTGTTATAATTACATTGTTAAAATCGAATCGATTCGAGATATAATCTTCTTATTGTCGACTACATATAGAGGAGTGGATCAATTTTTTGCTCTAACAGAATTTTTTACTCCAATAGCTCAATACCAGAAGCGTGTAGCTGGCACAGGAACCATCTAGGTGAATTAACTTCTCCGTATTTACGAATGATAATGGTAAATTGACCAAGAGTTTGAGACAATAAAATATTAAGGGCTAAGAAATGTACTCGCAGAGAAATGGTTTCTTGCATCAAGAAAATAGATTTTCTTCCAAAAATTAGTCTCTATTAAGACTATAAAAATGTATAAATATCTGGATTAAATAAATATTTTCTTAGGGTTAGAAAATCAAGAAAATCCAAGACAGAAAAATGTTTCATTTAGTTTTAAGTTTTAAGAAAATATTCATATTAAAGGTAGGAATGAAAAAATGGTCCAGATCTCATAAAGTTCTATTGAGAAATTATGCGACCAGTTTCGTGTTCAAAAAACATATCAGGCCAGCTACAAGGATATCCAATAAAAGAAAAATTACAATAATGGAAAAAAGGTTATAGGTTGCAGTATAATTAAATTATTTCTTTAATAATGTAATTAAATAGGAATTATTTTTATGTAGTTTAATAATTAACGAGTTAATATTTGAGTTTATTTATCCCTGTTTATGAAACATTGTACATTAAAGGTTATATCATTGTATGGGTAAGTATGATATCTGTAGTCCAGTATTTCAGTTGTTGTTTTTGAAGATTAGTGGCATAAACTGAGAGATGTAAGAGCAATATAGCCAGGAGCAAGAAGCTTTAATGATTTTCTCTTCTCATATTGTTTTTGCCGGTAATAATTCCATCAATACCAGGAACTATTTATTGGCATATTATCTTGGTGTTTGTTTCTAGGCACTTTTTTCATGTGTACTTCTACATTAAGTTCACTTTTCTTTGAACACTATTTTGTAGATAACCTCTACTTTTAGCCTTTTTAAATTCACAAGCAATGTGAATAATTTACTGCATTATGTACGGATATGTCGTACTGTTTTACACAAGGTAAACGCAATTAATAATGTGCATATAAATAACATGCATTTCAAGAATTTTAAGTAAAAAATGCTTTATTTTAAGAAAATTAAACTATTAATTTTGTGTATGTATGAGTAAGAGGAGTAACCAAGAGAGACAAAATGAGAAATACAGATATAAGACAACAGTTAGAAATACAATCCACCCTAGAGAGACAACTAGTCCGGTGGGGCCACTTACAACGAATGCCAATAAGAAGACCGGTTAAGAAGATATGGGAAGTCCGAATTATGAAAAATAAAAAAGCAAAAGGCCGAAGCAAACGTGGAACGGAGTAAAAGGAAATTTATTAGAAAAGAAAAATGTAACCTGGGATGAAGCAAAAAGACATGCCAATGACAGAAAAATATGGAAGAAATTTTTAGACGAATAAGGAAGTAAATGTAACCCTACACCGACAAATGGTAAAAGGGACATGGATTATATATATACACATATATATGTATATTTCCAAATAAAACATAAAAAACTCTTAGTTGGGTGCATTACGATGATGTAACATTTTATATGTATGATCTCGTAAAAAAACGTGGGAATACTTTCCCTCGTGGAATGTATGTTGCTCTGTCACGTAAGTATTTACATGGATGCATGTGTCTATGTAAATAACCCGTTCTTAATTATTTAAATCTTTAGATTTAACACGCTTGAGTTAGTAAATATGTTATTGTATAAATGAGGAACGTATTTCTGCGAATGCTTTGCGTTAAAGTTAAAATTCATGTTAGCAAATAGAATGTTACTCAATTCTGAAATGACTGACTGTCTGAATACAATATTGGACATGTCTATGCACAACGTAGTTTTCTTACTTTTGCCTTGGGTTGATTTCAAACTCGAGGAAATTGATTTACCTGGCTGACCTGAACTGGTGCAATACGACAAAGTCGTTAGGCACAGCTATTCCTGAAATAATGGATACTGCAGTTGTTCAAACGAGCTATAACAACGGCAGTCACGCTATTCGTATAGTGGAAGCAGATTTTGCACTTAAAGTTTTATTGTCGTCGTTCTTTTATATATTTACAATGTATAGCAGTCGTACTTATTGTTCTAAAAATAAATATCTTTGTATATAGTTTTCGTATTGGATTATGTAAGTGTGCAAAAGCACGAAAACGTATAAATATATGTATATTTATCGTTGGGAGAAATTCAATATTGTACCCAAGTTTAGATACCTAACCTTTACACTTTATCTTGCCATGGAATAAATTTATGTTTTCATATCGAAGCACTTTCTCTTAATCTGCATTTTGCGTATTTTTCTCTAGTAAATGATTCAAATTCTGAAAGTAAGAACTAAAATACATTTATTCTATATTTCAATAAGTCTAATCACGATCTTCAATGATTTTTATTTTCTAATAATTGTCTGCTTAAGAGTTTGTACATATTAGCTGATTACTCTAGACAACAGCAAGATGTTTGGGATCCAAAGTTGTATCGTTTTGAGGGTGAATTAATCCATTCATCTTTATCAATTTAAACGATATTTTCCTCTTTGAATTACTCTTGAGCAGTTAGACAATAGGGCAGCAACAAAATAATATTCATTTGACTGCTAGTGAATATCTAGATTTATTTCTTTTTCAAATAAAGCGAGCTTGCAGAAAGGCCCAAGGAAATGAGCGAGGGAATATACTTTTGGGGTCATGACCGAAAAACTTAAAGCCAGTTTCTTTTAGACTATTGTGATGGGGAGTTGTATACACAGTAAGAATGTTTTTTTAAGAAACTGCCAACTTTTCTGTTTCGAGGAATCAATCCAATGAATTTTGACAAATACCACCATTTTTCGAGTTTGTGATTATCCATTGATTTTTCGTTGGAGGTAGAGTACAATTACAATGTAAAGCTGGGTGGATGGCTCAGTCCACCAATCTACATCGACCAACAAGGTCTATTATAGTCCGGCAATGGAATTCAAGAGTTCGCCAAGTAGGCCTGTTTTTCTGGCGAATTCCAAAAGTTCGCTCAGCGAAATTTTTCTCGGACTCTCAAGCGTCATAAAAGCCCCGCTAAACAGGGAAAATCTGATTCTGCAGACGGCAGGACAGTGGTAGAAAATGTACACCGCTGTTTCCTCCTCTTCCATACACAGAATGGGACTCTTCTTCTTGAGCGAGCCCCATTCTGTGTAGATATTTCTTCAATCGAGCATGGCCGGCAAGGATTGCGATTAGAGCCCTGACAAGACTTCCTGTCAAGTTCTATAAGCTTCCTGGCTCGGTCTGTGCTGGGCAACATAAATGCCCTCACATAAGTTAGACCCGTGGAGTTACCCCAGGTTCGAATTATTTCTTCCAGTGGTTAATATGCCTGTTCATGCATTTTAGGTTAGATATATGTACCTATATAAATCACTTCTGTGTTAGAACCAATATGTTACCTTCTTAAGGGTGGTCGTTAAAAAAGACCTATTCTCAACGGACTGACAAGTTTATGATTACGGTAATTTATGTGACGTACAACTAGAAGTGACTTGATTTATTTAGTTATACGAACAAAACTGCATGTATACCTTTTTTTAACACCAGTTGCTTTCTAGCCGCGCCAGCGGCCACACCAAATATACAGTCCACTCCAGTAATGTAATTCGATTAAAATACTATTAAACAAAACTGCATTCTAGTTTGATTCTTGCAATACCAGCATTAGTTTTAAACATTGCCTTTTGGCAGTGTTAAAAGATATGTTAGTGGAGTGTGCTCGGCTCCCTTCCTGGCAAGGGCATCAGTCGCCTCATTACCATCAATGCCCAGGATACACTGGCATTGATTCAGAACGTATGCGATATTCTCGTTCTGCCATTCCCATTACAAAAATCGTACACCATGTACATATTGGCATATTCATTGAATGTAGAATCCATTATGAGAATGAATACAATAACAAAAGAATGAAGAAACAGAAAAACAAGAACTAATCAAGACTATACAAATAATCGCGAAAGAAACAGAGGTTACACAAAATTAAAACCGTCTCGACGGTCGAACGGTTAGCATACTTGCCTTTTGATCCGAACGACGCGGGTTCATATCCCGGCCAGAACAGTTGGTTTTTAATTACGGATAAAAATCGGAGTATGCCTTTTTCTCGGATAAGGAAGTAAACCCGTAGGCCTCGTGTCAATACGATGTTTGGCACGTCAAAAATTCCTACCGCAGGTTGAAACATCTCTGAATTCGGCAAAATTCTAGTAGGGTTGGCTAATATTCACAGTAATCGATGCCTAGAAGTGCGAGGTGTATTCCGTAACCCGACGCTTCGCCCATTAATACAACAACAACAAAATTAAACACAAAAGTTGAATTAAATACATAAATGTCAAAATTTGGCAGTAATGTTTTTGATTGAAATCAAACTAGAATACAAACTTATTGTTCTACAACGCTACAATATGTGGTTTTCCTGAGAGTATGTTAATGACGAATGACGAATGAAAAAAAAAACGTTTACGAAAAAATTGCAAGCTGTCTCTATCAGTAGATATCGAACATTAACGCTTATTTGTGGACTAAAATTCCGAAGTATAGCAGACATATCAGGGTACATTTTGGTGGAGACGGTTTTCTAATTTATCTGATACAAATAAAAAATATAAATATATATTGCTTAATAGGTCCCCCGTGTCTCGCTCCGCTCAACATTTAGAAAAAGAACATCAAAACAAAAATTTGAGCTTCTGTTTCATGGATTCTAACAATGGATGTGTTCATTTTAACTGGCACGTAACTCCCATTAAGATTACGAGTTTCCATATTAATCTTGGGTTCTTTTTCTTTCATTATATCGCCATTAGATCACGCAATCGACGAAGACGGTGCAATTTACTTACATAATTGCCGACAGAATGAAACATTTCATTACGCTGGTGCGTTTTTACTCCAACGATCGTGTAGCTTTTTCATCTAATGTTACGACGTTTGTCTTCATTCTATCTAAATGTCATCCTATTACGTTGCCTCCCGGTGCTGGATTTTATGGCTTCTAATCGCGGCCTTAAAAAGACGTCATTTTCTCGAGCAATCGGTCAGAAAGCCGGAGCCGATCCTTTCCTGATCCAATAACGTCTCTTCGAACTTCAAACTTTATTTTCCTATGAAACACACCTCGGAATCCGCTGACATTTACCTTTCGCGACGCTTTATCGCCTATTAGCCTACGGCCGCTGTTAGCTGATACCAACGGTCTCAGCGTGTAAACATAATTTATTTGCTCGCTGGAACCCTGACTCGTCTGGCCTTCTTTCGTGGAAATATTACCGATTTAATTACTGCAATTACGCCAGGAATTTTATCGGAATTCTGCAATTTACCTTGATTTTTCGTAAATGCAGGAGCAATTCTGCGAGAGACGTAGTTCCGCTGGTAATTTATGGAACAACTTTTTTCTATTGTTTTTCTTGAAGTAATAGAAGCCATTTTGTTGGTGCTTAACGAGATTGGTAGTTTGGATTATTAATCAAGTTAGTTGAATTGCAAATTTGTCTACCTCTTCTAACTGGATAAAATAGGTAAATTGCCGACCATTTAGCAAGAAACAATTCCAAAACAACTTTTGTGAGACCTGAGCTGAGAGACCTACTATTTAGCATTTCAAATGCTGCAGTATTTGGTGTATTGATGAATTGATTGGAAAGCAACAGCAACACTTATTGAAATTATATACTGCTCAAAAATTGAAGCGGATAATGTTTTTAATTGTAATAAATTCTTAATTTTAATAAAATTGCAGTTATTTTCTGATTTATTATTTGATGAGAAATACGGGCGACGTTCGTGCTCCCTCTAGACTATTTCAGCAAAATTCTCTCTACCGATCTTATTTTATGTTTATGGACGAGTGTGAATATAAAACGCTTCTTAAATGTTTTGTAAAACATCAAACGCTTTGGGTGAATATACTTGCGGGCTCAACAAATTAGTTGACACATCCGACTTGTAGATGTCGCCAACAGTATTAATGTAATTTAAGAACTGTCAAAATTACTTGGATTATTTTAAAACCTAACACACGTGGGTGTTGTTGAATTATAATGTTTACGGTCTTGGTGACGGTGAAGTGTTTATACGGCGGTATCGAGCACGATGTCCATTTATCGTCAACCGAGGTTAGCTGCTTATGTCCAGAATTCAGTGTCGGAATGAAAAGAAGTAAGTAATATTTACAAACGTAACATACAAATTAATCAAAATAACATAAAATTCTAGTTCGGTCGTGACTATTTACAATGTTTAACAGAATAGATGTTTTCTCAGTAAAATATATCGAGTAGTGGAACGATGTGTCTGCTTAAAGTACTTACTATCTCAAGCAGTCAAACGTTTGTTACAGGTATTGGCAAAAGTTCGTTTACGGTTTTAGATTCTCTAAGTCGAAAGAGATCAAGTGTTTGCAACGGGTCTTAGTATAAGTTAATTACGGACTTGCATAATTTAAACGGCGGTCTTTCTCGTGGAGAAATCTAACAAACAGCTGATGGCTGTTGCTACGGGTGTGATTGGGAAAAATACTTCAGTTGCCAGCCGAAGCTGACAGCCTCCGGGATATATGTAAGTATCATAAAGTGTTAAGAATTTCCCAGACTTAAAGGTATATCTACAAGATTCATGTCAATTGAGGTCACACATTATGAGAATGGCGAATTAATCTTTTTTTGCAAGATAAATGTGCGGTTAGAAGTGGAACTAACACCCCAGTGCATTACTCCATAAATCATTCTGGAGTAGAAGTCCGAATAGTAATTTTTTTTTTAATCTGATAACTACAAGATTTTTTTAATTATACATTGCATAGCAACCCTGCAGCTTGGATATATTCGCCTTTTGAAATCAAATCATTCTAAGTGGAACAAAAGGGCTTTCCTGGCTTGTATATCACTACTTCTTTATTAATTTGTGATTTTCTTTTTTTCTACAGCATCGCTTTTCTGCTGTTGTTTTGTATTTCCTAATCAAGGAATACCATGCCCAATAATTTTAGTTAAACCTAAGTCGAACAATATTTTGTGAATACTTCTTCTACAGTTAATAATTCGATTACTCAAGATGCGTCTATTTTATAATCCCATTTATCATATCCACGTGTAAATAAATAAAATAAATTGCTGGAATTTTCCAACTATCTTTCCATATTTCTTTATGTCAGTTGACGTAGCTAAATCATTATATAAATTGCTGTTTATGTTTCACCCTTACAATTTGTTTGTATTATTATTGCTCTTTCTACTAAATACACTCTAACCCAATTTTATCCTTTGGTTAACTATTCAAAAGATAAATTCATGCGATATCATATTACATTATTGAAAAGTACTTGTAAGCATGATGCGGGTGAGATAGGTATTTCCTAACACACAATTTATTCAGACTTATTAACCCACTATTACACTTTGGTTGCTAAACCCACTTGGTATAAGCATTCATGGCGAAGCGCTTTTCCCATACATATAACAAATAATGTTCGACATAGGTGCAGATTTTAAGAAATACAAAGCACGTTTAGAAACTAAGTTCCGTTTGGTAATAAAAACAAAAGGAGTACAGATACAGAAAAACCATTTATAGCAAAAAAAACTACAAGCCTTAAACTATCATTCTACATAGCTCCTACCATTTTGTAGGCACTTATCATAGCGTGACACAAGTTTTTCTATGCCTTCCTCATAAAGCGTTGCCGCCTATGTTGTCAACCATGTGGTAACATGTTCTTTGAACTCTTCATCGTTGTTGAATTTTTGACCACCAATTAACGTCTTCAGGTGCAAAAAGAAATGGAAGTCGCTAGGAGCGTGGTCAGGACTGTACGGAGGGTGGTCAATCTGGGCCCAGCCAAAGTCCTATAAGAGTTGTGTCTTGTTCGCAGTGTGAGGTCGGGCATCGTTATGGATCAAAACAATACCGTTTGTGAACTTATTCTGCATTGCGCGACGCAGTTGTGTCACCTGAAAACGTTCCTTGGTGGTCAAAAATTTAACAACGATGAAGAACTCAGACATGGTTGACAACGCAGGCGGCAACGTTTTATGAGGAAGTGAGAATATTTATCCTATTGATGATCGACTCAAATGATTATCGATTATTTCCAAATAAATACTTAAATGTAATATTGTTGTATAAGATGCAAAGAAATCATTTTCAATTTCAAAGGAAAAATGATGCAATAGCCAACGACAAACGTGGGGTAACGGGGAAGAAACTCATTTTCAGATGAATTTCTCCATTTCGTAAATCCTTAAAATTGATGGAACAGCGTAAATTCAGAAGTATTTCGAGCATAATTTCGTAAATTAAATGTTTCGTCATGTTTTTGTCAAGAACGCCAGGAAGTTTTATTATTATTGAGTTGTCAGTGGATTTTTGTAACACAGAGTAATATATTTCGAGTCATCTAGTCGCGTCACTACATTCATTTCATTATGCCACATTTACAAATAGGTTTATTCATCAAAATTCATCGTTAAATTGTATTTGGAAAGGGATTATCAAAATTTGCTTATAAAACAATCGCCATCGCGATTAAAATAAAGGAGAAGAGGAACGCCAATTGATTTTCTCATTTTCAAATTTTCATCGAGATAACTCGTATTTTCGCTGCGCTCCCAGTTCTAAGTGTTAATATTTCAAATCGTAATGTAAATTCAAATTACAAGTGAAGGTTGGTGGTTAAGAATAGGCAGTTTTCCTGTAAATGTAATATAAACATAGAGTTTATATTGACATCGTCATAAAATCCAGGATAGTTTAAATTTTCAACTTTAGATTTGATTAAAATCTCACTAGTTGGTATTAAAATTCGTGTAAATTGCCGAAAAAGTGTTTTAGAACACTTCCGAACCCTCAATTCATATAATTAATCAATTAAATTTCGAAAATTTTATTTTTTTAAGTATTTTAATAGCCACTGCATTACGGTGTTCTCTATCGCGGTATATCCCTTTTGAATTAAGAAAGATATGTTTTATAAGTATCTTAGAGGAAATTCTAAGAACATGCAATATACGTGTGTATATAATATAAGGTGGATTGATGGAAAGTCTTCCTTGTTTTTGCTAGAAGTAAAAAGGCCATATTTTAAATTCTTTTCCTGATTTCCTCATCTTAGGTAATTGTACTTACAAATACGTCCACATGTACTACGTCGAACTTATGTAATATCTAAAACGGAAGTTAATTTATACATGCTTTGTAAAGCACTGACTATGAATATCTCCAAATATCAACGTTATTGATTTCCACTAAAAAGTTAATAATTAAAATTTTCCATTCAAATGACTATAATCACGAGTACGGATTTTATTTATTGCTTGCTATCTTGTTTTTGAATCATAATAAACAAATAAATAGTTTCCATAAACTGCTGAGTTCATATAATCTTTTACGTCAGAATTTCGCCATACATTACTAAATTATTTACAGTTAAATTTATTGATGGCTTAAAGGTTAAAGTCTACTACCTTACTTATTCTACTTCTTATATTGTGAATATCGATGGTTGTGGAATTAATTATTTTGAAATGTACATATGTATACAGTGCATCTTAATGATAGTAATAATAGTACTTTATTCATAAAGCCATCGGTTGGATTGATGCGTCAATCTTACATCTAATTAAGCACAATTGTACATGCTAATAAATCGGTAAAAAAAGAGAAAATAGAGGAGAACATAAAATAAAATCTCTGACACTGCCATTTAACATACGAATTGATAAATAGGTCTTATACGTATCCTGGAACTTATTATATAATTTTGCACATATGAAAAAGCGAGATTTCTTATGCAACGATAATTGAGTCTCGGATAAATGATGTCGTGTATATTTCTGCTGTTGTACTGGTTCGGTGTTTTAAACTCGTTGAATTTGTCTATGTTTTGCTTAACAAAAGTTAAAGGTTTATACATAAAAATGCAGGGAATGGTAAGAATTTTGGTGGCGAATAAAAGCATCCCTACAAGTATCTCTATAATTATATCAAACATCAAACGATTAAGGCGCTTCTGTGAAACAAAGACCCTCTTCCAACTTACAGCAACAACCCAAACAGGAACATTATATATCACTGAGTATATTAATGCATAATAATCAATTAGCTTAGGTAAAACATGCTTTAGTTGGTTAATGACATAGCAGGCACTACTCAATTTGTTGCATACATTCAGTAAATGCTGGTTCCAAGATAATCTATGATTGACCTGGACACCAAGCAACCCCACGTCATTATGCATGATAAAGCGGCTTTCAAGATCTGGCAGAGGTTTCCTTTTCTAAAATTAAACAAAAGAAGTTTTGTTATTGTTTAAAACAAGTCTATTTGACGTATACCACTGCCCCATGTCGCTCACTGCATCTGTCATACTCTGTTTAAGTTCTTCATTGCTCTGACCCGATATAATGACAGATGTGTCGCCTGCAAAAATTTTAGGATAACCGCCTCGGTAAGACATTGATAGTTAACAAAAACATAAGGGGACCCAAACCGGATCCCTGTGCTACACCGAGGGGTACGTAATATTCACTAGACTTTAATCCACCCACGTCAACGACTATACGCCTATCAGACAGGAAAGATACCATCCAACTCAAAGGGATGTCACGGAAACCGATTGCTTACAATTTATTAGCTAATAAATCACTATCGACACAGCCAAAGGCATAATTATTAACATCCAAATAGCAATAGATGTGATCCGTACAATAAAATAAAGCGGTTTTCGTGGATTTCTGCCTTGCAAAGCCGTGTTGGTTCTTACGGAGAATATTACGTAATTGTAAATGTGTTCATACCCTATTAGTTTGGAAAGAGCGGAGCAGTGAAATTCAGTTTTATTTCTCAACGTAAGTGTATACACTTTTTCCAGCGATGCTCCCATCTCTTTAATCTGTCCAAACAGTAGTTGGCATTTAGTTCTGCAAAATAAGCGCTTACGAATGCAATGGCCTCTTTATTGGATGAAGATCTCTGTCCTTCGAGGGAAACTTTGAGTTTAGGAAACAGAAAAAGTTCATGGGGGCTAGATCTGGTGAATAGGGAGGGTGGTCTGTCAATTCAAACGCCAATTCGTGAATTTTTTTACCGAAACACTGACATCGATTAACACAAACGACTATTAATCAACAACTGAGCGTCCAGCATGGTTGAACAAAATTATCTTTCAACGCATGCGCAATTATATTACAAGAATATTTTTAACAAATAACGTCATCTTCATGTTGAGGCTTGAAACTTTTCAGACTACATTGATATGAAGCATTTTAAATTGTAAAGTAGAAGATTATTTTCATCAATGTCAACGGTATACTGTTGACAGGAATTCTAAACTTCTTTTCTTTCCACAAAAACTTATTAATATTAAGTAAAATCCATTTCATCAATCATGACCGTGCAAAAGCAACAATAAGAAGGGATACATTAATGAGCAAAAGTCGGCTCTTATATCTAAACTTCATAACTTCACCCAAACTTTTAATTAATCGAATTTGCCCGTTACCTCAATCCAGCATTTTATATTATAATTTCCGCATATATACCGGCGGCAATGGTTGCGGTGTCTTTCGCAGCATCAGCATTCAAAATCCGTAAGCGATCCCGTAGCTACTCGTCTAACTTATTTAAATTATATTTCCGTCTCGCAAGTTGCCGTCCTCCTCGGATTTATCGGATTTTGTGTTGAATTTGACGTCACATCAAGCGCACCGTGGAAGGAAACGAAAAACATGGAAGGAAAATTACTAACTGTAGCTCTGCCGTGACAATAATATCGCTGATTTATTGCCGTGAAGATGGGAGAATGGAAAGACTGAGAGTTAGTAGTGGTTAGGGATTGCTGCTGGCGGTCGACTGCTTGGTTGGTCGGTTGGTTGTTCGGAGAACGCGGTTCATTTAACGTAAAAATCCGTGTTCCTTCTTTTTTTATCGATCCGAGCAGAATTCTCAGAGCAATCTGAAAAGTTGCGTATCTTACTTCTTGCTTATCTTGCTTTTGTAAGTTCTTAGAGATGGAGGAGTATTACGAAAAAGTTTTATGAATGTAATTTTAAGTGTACGATGAGATTAAACAGTGTGATATCTATTACAGAAGTAAATGTACATTTTTTTGAGTTTTCATAATCCATAAAAAAAACTTTGTTGTGTGGAAAAATATCTGCACACCCTACCTATGACAATAAAATTTCTTTTTCTTTTTTAGTATTTTTTACGTACATATTATTACAACTTTGTTATTCCTGTAGTCACTGCTTCAGATCCATGGTAACAATGCCTTTAATATATGTTAGAATAGTTAGATAGCTTTTGATGAACCTTAATACTAGCCTAGAAGCATGGTCTTTTACTTTAGTAGATAAACGATATTCTTCCACAGAACAGATACTGTTCTGTGGTTCCTAGATCTCCATAACATGGACATAATCTGCAGCTTTTGCTAGTTCGTATAAGGGTTACATGTCCTGTTAGTAAACCTGCTAATACTCTGAGATGCTCTTTGCTGAAATATGACATTGTTTTTGCTATACTTGTGGAACTTGTTATAAGTGCTTTCTCCTGACAAATGCCTTAGTATATTTTGCCAGTACGAGGTCTTTTTCTCTCATTTTTTAATATCGTGTCTTGAATGATTCTTCTGTAGACCATTAGGATTGTGATCCAATAGGAGACATACGTGGTTATCAGTCTTAATTTCCCCCAATCCTTTGGGTGGCTTGGAACCCACCACTGGGGTTGTCCTCGACACTCGCGATGCACTAATTCGACGTATTAGAAGTACTGCAGCCGATATGTCAAGCGCCCTTCCTAGACATAAAATGTTTAGAGGTCAATGCTGGTATTTTTGAACATTTATTTAAAAAACACTGTGATTAAAAAAATATTAATGTATGAAATTTTGTTTATATGTAATTATTACGTATGCTATAACTTGAAGACAAATGAAAATCGCGTAAGAACATATGAATTTTTTTACATTATTTTCACGTGTACAATACACTCCTGAAGTCCTGCTCCGTTCCTCCCGACCCACCCTGCATACGTGTAATTATTTTACAAGTATTTTCTAAATTTCCGAATGATTTCCATTGGTGCCTAAAATTCCTAATCAAATTATCGGAAAAAGGATCAGTATAACGAGCAATTTAACCGAATATACGTGCTCGTCCGTCTGCATGGAAAAATACGCCCAGGTACGGTGATCCCGACGCCATCGCCGCTAAAAACAACGAGCCGAACACACTAATTACGAGGCGCCTCGATGCCGTATTGATTTTGCTATAAACCGACAGGTTTATGGACTTTCTAGGTGAAAAAATGGAACTTCTACACGGCAAACGGCTACTTAATGATGCTATTAAGTGTAAAAGCGAATATCGGAACGCGACATTTGCAGATGACGGTTAATAGATCTTTTTTATATACGTGATCGTAATAAGGTATAAGTATACAAGAGTTATTTGTAATAAGAAAAAGTATACCTTTTCGGAATGACTCTAAAAAGAGAGTTAATTTACTTTGAGAGTGGTTATATGACAATTTGGAACATTCCAGTGGATATTAATGTTATTAAAGAATTTGATAGAAGAATCGTGTTGGCATTGATGTTCATGAACCAAATCGATTCTATGACTCTGAAGTTGTTCGCTTAACAATTTTGTTTCAATTGAGGAACGAGTTCCTTACAAGAGATCGATTTTGCGTCTTTATTCTTTTCTGGATAATTTAAGAAATTATGCTACGTATTACCATTCATATCAAAGTAATATCGAAGAGTATACATATACAGAGAGCCCACGCAATGTTAAAAATTCGCAGTAGATTTTTGACGAGAATAGCGGAGCGGTCTCGTCAAGAAGCTCAAACGCTAGTGTCGCTAGATTTCTTCTTCGTCAATCTAGATGTCTCTGAATTAATTTATTTATTTTTATATTTGTACCTATTTTTTTTTTATATAATAGAATTGGTTGCAACGTTTCAAGCAGCAAGCTGAAATAGGAAACATTAATTTAAGCAATGTAACGCTATTTTTAAGCGTGTATTAAGTATTTTGGCCACCGATTTCATCGTAGGATTTTAAGCGAAAACAAACCAGAATAAGAGGTCTATTCGATAACATTTCCGTTAAGTTTGCTCTCTACCTGAATAATGTTATGAGCTCTTATAAATTATAAAACTCTTGCTACACTCACGTAGTCCGTAATTGTGGCAATTCAAGTTGTTAATTTGACAACTATCAAGAACACGACCCTTTCTCGCCGTTGTTTTTCACCTCTCGGGTTTGTCATTACTAGAGCGGGCCAAGAGCGCCACGCGCCAGGTTCGCAATCAGGCTGCCGGGCGCATATATGTATGTAAACATAGGTAATTTAAATATGTAATTATTAGGACGAGGACCAAAACCACTGTCTATTACGTCGTGAAGACGCGCAAATATACACCTGCAGTTTGGGTGTTCGTTGATAAATAGGGCGTTGTTCACAGTGGGCCACTACAAAAAAAAAGTTCATTCATCGACGGCTACGAACTAACAGCGCGCTTATTCATTTACGGATGACGCGCTCTATTCATCAACAAATGACGAGTCTGCAGATGTTACGTTTGCACCACTTCGTGGCATACTAGAAACAAGCGTCGGTGTGCTCGCTTTAGTGATTATGTCTAACGTAACTATTAAAAATAAACGGCCATTACCTACGAAAGTTAATAGATTTACACTACAATGGGAGTACAATTTTCTGTAAAGTTTGTAAAAAGAAACTACTGTGCTGGAGCAAACGTGATTGTGAAAGACATATAAATAGCGCACACCACAGAAATAAAAGAAATGGTGTGTCACAACAACGTCAATTTCAATTAGAATTGCTTTTAACGTTTATGGTATGTGGTCTACCACTTCGTATACTTGATAAAAAAGCATTTCGAAAATTCTGGGGTACATACAATACCGAGTGGATACTACCATCTCGGACAGCGTTACGGAGAGATATTCCACGAATACGTGAGGACATTGAAAATCGAATTAAAGCCGAATTAAAAGATAAACAGCTGTGGCTATGTCTTGATGAGATGACAGATTGCAAAAAAAATTCTATTTTGAATATAATAGTGCGCGTATTAGATCCTATTAAACCAAATTTTGCAATTCTATTAGCCAGCAGAAGATTAAAACAGTGTACTAGTAAAGCAATTACGGCCGTAGTTCTCGAAACGTTACAAAAATTTCAAGTGTCAACCAGTCAACTGTTGTTGTTCATGAGCGATGGTGCAGCAACAATGTGTAGTGTAGGCCGTTCCCTTAAAGAAAAGTGCGAAGGACTTTTACATGTTACGTGTAAAGTCCATGCTTTACATCTTGTGGCACAAACTATTCGAGAGTGTTACCCGGAGGTGGATGCATTAATAGCAAACACAAAAAAAGTGTTTCTCAAAAGTCCTAAGAGGACTAGGGCATTCCACAGGTTATGCCCTGGTATTCGAGAACCACCACAGCCCATTCTTACGCGTTGGGGAACGTGGTTAAAAGCCGCTTTTTATTATAATGAACATTTTCAAGAAGTCAAATCCGTTATTTTGCAATTCGTCCCTGCCGAAGCTAGAGCTATTAGGATGAGCCAGAAGGGATTTCTCGATATTTCTGTTGAAACACATCTAAAGAATATTAGCAACAATTACAAAGGGTTAGTAGACGCGATAGAAAATTTGCAAAATTCTGGATTGTCGTTGGTAGAATCAGTGCAAGTCGTGGACGAAGTTAGTACATTGTTACACAGTATAAACGATTGCAACAAGTGGACGAGTTTTAGCTAAGTTCGATAGTGTTTTAAAAAAGAATCCGGACTACACGAGATTAAGACAAATGTGCGATGGGGCATCTGCAGATTCCTTGACTAAGTCTAAAGATTATTTTAATTACGCCTGTCTTACTTCGGTAGACGTGGAACGGTCGTTTTCGAAATATAAGAACATTTTTTCGTCTCGGCGAACATCCTTCACCGAGGCAAATGTGGAAACTTATCTGATGGTGCAACTTTTTAAACAAGCCTATCCGCATTATTAAGAAGGATAAAATTTATTTATTATATCTTTATTTACAGTTACATTATTAAGTACAACAGAATAAAAAAAGCGTTCAGTTTCTCAGTTATTTCCTTATTACATCCCATTTACAAGGCATACCGTTTTCAATCAAATAAAAAATCATAATGAAAATAAAAACACCTCAGCGTGTATATATATATATATATATATATATATATATATATATATATATCCGCTCTAATCACTAAACATTATTATTGCGTCAGCTTTTATTTTTTTACTCTTGTGTATTAATTTCGAAATATCACATATCTGCTGTGACTCACATATACGCTATTTACAATAAGCGGCCGTTGCGCCTGATTCCGATTCTGTTGGATGGCGCAATTTGGCCCGCTCTAGTCATTACTCTCCGCAAACAGCACCAAAATATATTTCTTGGCGCCATCTAGGGCCAAGAGATAGTCATGCCGTTTAGAAAGCAACGACCGAAACCCGGAATGCAGATGCCCACCACCTATCGAGCAGCTGTACCTTTCGAAATAAGTCAGGAAAAAATACAAACATTGCTATATCACAAAAAAAACAAGTGTATATAGCGTGTAGTACATGAATACTTTATCATACTAGTGCGAAAACAAAAATATTCATTCAAGGAATTTTGAAGTTCTCCTAAATTTATTGGAGCCATAGGTTTTCCAATTATCTAGATTTCGACACAATCGACAATTAATTTTAAATGATATTTTATAAGGTGTATTTTAGAATCTTTGTTAGTTGGCAATATTTTATTTTTGTTTTATCAACGTAACAAGCGACAAAAATGCAAATCAAATAGTCAAGACTTTTAGACAAGTGAAATAGTTTCTACAAGATAACTGATCCAGGCCGGCGATACATTCCTTGTTAACAAGTTTCATTGACAAAAGAGTTAAATCCACAAAGAATTCCATATAACACTTGAGATTGAAATTCCAGGAAGTGCACTATTTTTTAGGGTTTGTAACGTTTTAAAGGCTGCTCCAGAACTTATTGCTTAACTTACTACAATGATACTCTTTAAGTTTTTACAAAAATAATGAAAGAAATGAAATTTTTTGTAAACATCGTTTCTTCTTCTTTCACTTGGTAAGACAGGGCCTATTTAGTTCATTAATAGAAGTCATCATGTTTGTCTTGGAGGGAACTCGCTGGATGACGAAATCCAACTTTGGGCTCATCGCTTTGGTGGTCGTTTTCCTTTCGGTTTCTCGTCTCTTGCAATTTTGGGTAATATTTTACGATCCATTCTCTCTATATGGGCATTCCATTCTTTCCTTCTGGTTTTTACGAACTTTACAATATCCTGTCTTCCATAATTCTCGTATTTGAGAGCGATGCATCGTAGCGTTCTCGTCTCTGTTGTTCTCAACATCATGTCTCGCTGATTTCGAATCTCATTTCAGCAGCATATGTCAAGATTGGTCGGATTTTTCTTCTCGAAACATTTTTTCCACTCTGAAGGTGATAGTACCTCCAAAACAGTTTTTGAAGGCTTCAATAGCTTCTTGAGATAATAAAAGTAGCTGTCCACGCATTTTTTGTTTGACATTCGGAAACAAAACGAAATCGTTAGGCGATAAATTAGGTGAATATGGGCAATGAGACATTATTTCGACGTTGTTCTTCTTCAAATAATTAATTATTGTACTGTGTTGTGTTATCGATGGTTTTTCCGGGTTTCATCGATGACTACTGGCAAACAAATTGTTGTATACCATTCGGTATTAATTGCTCTTCGATCCTCCAAAGCATTACTTATGGCATGTCCAGTACAACGAAAGAAACAAGCTCTTGGAAGTGTTTCGTTAACGTACAACTTCTGTTGGGTTCGGTTCATCTGGGAATACCCAAACAGTTGATTGTTGCTCGTATGAATATATCCAAGTTTCGTCACCTGTTACGATGTTGTATGCGGATTTTCAAGTTCCTCTGTCGAATTTTTTGAGCGTTTCCTTACACGAACCTTTTTTGTGCTCAGATCAAATTATGCGGAATCCGTCCGGAGCAGATCTTTTTCACATCTAAATGTTCATGCAAAATCAAATGTACTGCAGTCTTTGATATGTCTAAGGATATCTCTATGTGACGGTAAGTCCCATGCCGATTCCTCTTCTATTATGTTGCGCACAGCATTGTCTTTTAGAACAAAAAACGATTTTGGTTGACTTTGACGAAATGTATCACTGACGATCACGACGAAATTTGGCAAACCAGTTGTAAACAGTCTTTTCTAATGGTGCTTCATTATCAAAAGTTGAATGAAGCGTGTTAGACCTTTACTAAAATCGTAAAAAAATCATCCAATGAAAACCTTCACGTAAAATTTCCATTTCTTCACAAAATTGCTTTTCTTTAAACGCTCACTGTAAACAAACTACTAGGCTGATTTATGTCCTGTCACTGTTGTATATAATAATAAATGTAAAACTTAAATAGCACCATCTAGTGGTTGTTTGTAAAAACTTAAGATGCTACCCTCGTATCGATTGTTGCTACCCTATATCAACCTTTATTCAAATATTGTTTCCCTTGTCCTTTTAGATGCGATTTGAGACTTTAGATAGAAAGATGCGTTAGCATTATAATTATTCTTTTTTATTTCTACATCAGTTGAATGAGTGCCTGCAGGAGCATCAAATCTTAGCTTTAATTTAACAATTGTTTTCGGTTGTAGAAATCGTCGGTGAAAATAGCTCAGGTTATTTATCCTGCTAGTTACGATACATCACTTTTTTCACTTTTGTTCCTAATACATAAATTATACCTATTATCTATCTTTTCTTTACTTAAGCTCGAAATTTTGAGTCAACAGTCTATGCTAGTATATTTTGTTTACTGTTATCATGGTAACCAAACTATATTGACACCAGAAACCATTTGGAAGTAATTTCCAAATGCAATGCTCACTTTTGACTCAATTAACTGCTTATGCGCAAAATTTGGAATCAGTGGTTTAAAAACGTTAATGTCAGTATCTTTTGTTTACTATTGTCATGGTAACTAAACAATACTAACACCAAAAACCACTTGGACGCAATACTCAAATATGGGACTCGTGCTTAACTGTAAATATCTGTTTTACATGCAATGTTTGCTATATGCATCATTGTACAAAAACATCACAAATATAAATTTCCTATATGGTGGATACAGAAAAAATATATGGTGCTATTTAAAAGAAAATACGTTTCTTGCGTTTCAGTTTGGTAAAGTTTGGTGTTGAATACTGAGCATACTGTATATTTCGAAGGCATTGTATCTAATCTCGTAAAAATTTACGCTAAAATGTGTTTGCATTTCGGATTTTTTAAGGGGAACAGATAAATATACTTAAATTTAGGCGATTGAGGGCGAAATCATAAATATCTCGAAACTTGCTAAAAAAAGGTATACAATCCATATTATATTGGTTTACTTCTAGACGGAGAAACCAAAAACGAATCAGTATACAGGGTGTTCTATTCAATATAACAAAATAAGTGGCTGGTTCGCTACTTACCGATCATCCTGGATATTCGGAAATATTTTTGAAAGATACTCTAGGAGTTCTATTAGATTATCAGAAAATTTGACCTCCCTACTATTTACACAATAGGCGCTATTTTACAATTTCAGAAGGTTGGAACATCTGTGAGTTGAACTGAAGTAGAATTGTAGTAAATGTAACAATGTTAACTGCATTGAACTTCAATTCGGTTAGTCTTGTTGTCAACATTTTGAACAATATCAAATTTTCATTTTCAAGACTGTTAAATCGTACATTTTACCGGCTTATTCCAAGTTTAGGTCTTATTCACACAATCACATCACCTACTAAGCATATCGTATTTCCTTAACGGCGTTCCCAACAACATGTTGATTTAGCAAACGACCCATTCTCTTCCCGAAGCCCCGGCAGTGATCGTATTCCAAACAAAACCGAATAAAAACAAGCCGAGAGAAAAAAAAACAACCGCACAGAGCCAAAGCAGTCTGATTTCCCCTTTCTCGGCTACAAAGCGATGAAACACGATACCCGCCTGAACACCCAGAGATGAATAAAGAACTAATTACCTCTACTTGTACGTACTCGAGGCGATACGAATCAACGTTGTTCCGGAAGAACCGTCCATCTGGTTTCTAAATTGCGTTCTCCTATATGTGACGTCTTTCCCCTTTTCTCTTTGGGGATGCATGCATGTGCACGTGTGTACACAATGTCGTGTTGGGGGAAGCTCTTTATTTAACGTGAAAGAACATAGGACACGGTTTCGTGTAATCCAGGCAATTATCTGGGCTTTCGTCGTATGCAGCGAAGTTGATGAACATATGTACTTTTCTAAAAGTATCAAAAAAGAATACGAGATGTATTCTCTATGAGAAACAAATGTCTGAAACGTTGAGATTTGTACTAGTGTTAATTATCCGTTTCAGGCAAGGATATATAAAGTAGTCGCGAGGTTTTTGAAATCATTTATATGTCGGATATTGTAGCAGTTCCATTGTATCCTGTATTTGCCAATACAACGACATAAAGTATTTGGAAAAAAGCAACCCCCTAACAGTGATTTCGGAAACTTGCCAATCTACCCTCGTAAGCCTCACAGAGGAAACAAGATACAGGTTCTGCCACGAAAGAAGAGACTGTCGTTCACGTACTATGCGATTACAGACGACTAGCAGGAATACGGCTATCAGAAATAGGCTCAGAAAAATGAAACCTACGCAGAGGGGTCACTCACAAGGCTGCTAGGTTTGTTGAGAAAGGCAAAGATAACGTAAATGATTTAATAGTTGAGTAGTGAGAGTGAACCACAATAGATCTAAAAAGGTCGCAGTGGGATAAGCCAGAGACAACCTCGTTTGTATCTAGCCGTTTGGAAGAAGCTATTGTACGCATAGCAATTATGGTTGTATTGCTTGCAATACCAAGAAGCAACAAGTAAGGTGTTACCTTCTTAAACATTACAGAGTTCCTGACATAACACTTTCAGATCACACACGTCCTAAAATCGAACCGATTGTAGAACCCAAAATTGGATAGATCATACAAAAAAGCCTGTGAATTGAACAAGTGGGTTCTCGATTGAAATGGGCAAAAAGTTTTTAAATAATTAAAAGAACTATTTAACAAAATCGTATCCCTTGCTGTAGTCTAATCAGTTTTATTTCACTCAATACGATCACTTGTATTTCCATGGACTTTCTACCACAACGCTTAATAATTAAGGATTCCAATACACCTGAATATAGTTTGGTGGATCCATGGCTTCTGCTTGTAACCCAACATCAGATCTAACGCCTCATTATTTTAAGACTAGCCGCAGTCCCAACATGTACGGGAAATTTTCGTCCTCTTAAAACTCAAAATTCCTTTTGACCTTTTGTCTCTATTTCCGCCTTTTACCCTTTCCGCCTTGATTTCGCATTAAACCAGACTCCGCACTTTACATGTAAAAGCGGTCCGCGTGCGTACGGGTAATTTATGTTAAAGGCTAAATTTTGCATAAACTGCTCACCCTAATTCCGTTTTCACCCAGTCCGACTTATAAATCATTCCTTCGGCTCTTCAAAAACGCCTCGGATCCTGACCGGAAGCTGAAAATAATTTCCCCCAACATCGTTGTTCCTTTTCCAAAAATCGAAAACGAAACCTTAAATTGCGGTACGTACGTACGTGGAAAAACGAGAAAGAAATACTAAAACTCGAAGCGGTCATCATGAAAGCTGTTTCCTGTCGAATGGAAGCTTTTATTGCGCGTATATGGGAGAAGGTAAGGAATGACGAGGAAACTTTTGTAATTACATATTTTTTGCTCGGAATGATACCAGACGAGACCGCAGAACCTTTCTGCTGCCTTCTTAGCCGTTATCCTTTCGGGAATAACAAAGATATTTTTCGGCCAAGGGAATCAGAAGCAATTACGAGACGTTGAAAATTTAATTATCAATTTGGCCAACCTAATGGTGGTTCGTGTTTAATAAATAATATCTCAGCTAATTAAACTATTACGATTTCACGTTTTCTTTGGTATCTTTGGTATTTCAAAGCTAATTTAAAGTGGAACGGCTACTATGCTTGTAAAGGTGCACTAAATGCCAAGATGTATTTAAAAAAGATTTGTTTATAATAATATAAATTAAATCAATAATGTTAACAAAATTCGCAACATTGAAAATCTCAAATTGCCATTCTAGACAATCACACATACACTCATATTGCTTTAAAATTTAAATTATTTAATCCGTTAAAACAGAGCAAGTTTTTGTTTTCATTGTCACATGCACGAACCTCATTGCGAAACCTTATTTGCCCACTTAGGTAACTAGGTATTACATTATTTTTAATTTTATAAATAATATTCATAAACTTCCTATATATGACACATATATCCATTTGCTAGAGCGCATACAACGGTAATTCCTGAAATTTCTATCATTCAGAATGGATATATCCTATTTGCGGCCTAGATTACGAACTGGTGTTGAATCGACATGGGTTTGAGCGTTACTTCCGATATATAACAAGGCCTAAACGCTTTGACATCAGCAGGCTGTGACGTATATTGTCTTAGGTGAACGATCAGCCATAAACGCGTTTCACGTTCAGACCGTCTCTGCGTTTTGAATTGGTTTATCCAAATTATATTGGTTTTATTTAAAAAAATATTGTGTAGTGATATTGCTCTACTGTGTTGACGATACCTGTAATGTCTTTCTAGTGTTGTATAAGCGATAAAAGCTTTTCTGAAAAGATAAAAACGGGGTAACCTAAAAACTGTGGCGTCGGCTGTTTTGTATGTTTTGTTTGTGAGTTGCACTTCGTAAAAGAAGATATTATTTATTTTTTGAACAGCTACATATTCCAGGGCTGGTGAAACTATAACTAAGTTCAACAAATCCTAGGCCTAAAAAATATGTTATTCCAACTCAATTCCCTAACTATCCGTTGTATTTGACAAAGAACGTGATGATTTTATTGTTAAAATAGTTTTATATTCTTACGTTATATTTAACAAAATTAACAAATCTTGATAGAAGACGAAGTGGACGGCCACGGGTGACTTCTGGAGCTGAAGATAGATTTATAGTAACGACTTCGAAACGAGATCGACGTCTAACGGCACCGGATATCGCATCGCGCGTTAATACACAACGACGAACAAATGTTTCTGTTACCACCGTCAAGAGGCGATTATTGGCAGTAGGTTTAAGGGGATGCATCGGCCGTAAAAAACCGTTTTTAAAGCGGGTGCATAAACAGAAACGATTAACTTGGGCAAGAGAGCATGCAAACTGGTCACTGGATGATTGGAACGCAGTCTTATGGACCGACGAATCCAAATTTGAGTTATTTGGTACGAGACGGAGAGTTTTTGTTCGTCGACGACCAGGGGAAAGAGCTAGTGAGGCCTGCTTAGTGCCGTCCGTCAAACACGGAGGTGGTAATTTTATGGTTTGGGGTTGTTTTGCTGGAACAACTACGGGTGATTTAGTGAAAATTAGTGGTACAATGCGGGAAGAAGAGTATTTTGATATTTTGCAAAATAATGCTATTCCGTGTGGAAGCCGTCTTGTTGGTGAGCCGTTTGTGTTCCAGCAAGACAATGACCCCAAACATACGGCTCGAATCTGTAAAAACTTTTTAGACGAGAAAGCAGCAAGAAATTAACTAAGATTAATGGTTTGGCCTCCTCAAAGTCTCATTGAACTCTTATGGCATGAGCTTGATCGAAGGGCTAGACAGCGACAACCTCAGAACACCCAACAGCTATGGGATGCGGACTGTCTTGAAAAATTGCTTTGAACAATGCCTAAACTTTGTGCAGCAAAATAAACATAATAGCTAAATAATGCATAAATATTAATATGTTTGAATAAATTTACTGTTATTTGACGATAGTCACTTATGTTGTATAAATTCATTAATAATCACAATAAAATTTTACTGTATCTGTGACTTTTTGTAAAATCCGTTGCTGCTTCCAAACTTTTGGACGGTAGTGTATATGTCGTACTGTTTTAAACAAGGTTAGTCAATTAATAATGTGCATGCATTTCAAGAATTCTAAGTAAAAAATGCTTTATTTTAAGAAAATGAAACTATTGATTTATGAACAATACCTAAACGCATTCTGGAAATAAGAAAACTATTTACTATCTTTAAGAAAATGTTATTTTGTGTTATAATGGCCATTTATATTAAGAATCGCTTTCTTCAAATTTTCTGCAAGATTTTCTTGAATCAAGATAACGAATGTCTTAAACAAAGAAATACAATTATTTCATTACAAGTGTATACTTCTCTTAAGCGGAGAATGGAACGCTAAGAAAATATTTCTTTTGATTTGAAACAGTTATTGTATTGCAGATAATTAAAACAGTAATTGTCTGGAATCAAGGCGGACAGCTTTGATACAAGTAAACGTACACTCTGCGTGTAACAAAATCATATTTCGCGTGTTTTCATTTTGACTTTTTTAAATCTATTATTTTTAACTGTATAGGTATATTTCGTTTTCTTAGCCGTTCCTTGTTCAATAATTTAAAAGATTTTATTTCTTGATTTTACCGGCTTTATCGTTAATAAATATATTGTAGTTGGAGTTAATTAAAACTTTTTTTAACGTTTCGACAGTCTTTATTGTCTTCTTCAGAAATACATGTCCACAACTGTAACAAGTCAAATACATTGTCTTAAGTAATACGGTTTCTTGTTTGTTTTTTGTTTGTTTGAACTTACAATATAACATTGTTAACCAGCACAAACACTTTAAAAATGTCGGTTTTGTTTTCTCAAATAAAACATTATAAAATATTCAATGCTACAATCTTGTGGTTATTTTGACGTATTTTTAAAAGGAATATTCTAGCCATCTTTGTTGGTTGACAGAAAGGCGAATGCGAAAACTCCGATTCTAGCGAGTATTCAGAAATTTTTTTATTTGTATTTGTATAGGTGTAAAAAATCTTTTATAAAATATTTTACTATCGTAAATTATTCACAATGCTAAAAATTGAATGTAATAAAATTTCGACAATGTCTTTATATTTAATAAAGAAGTAAATTATAAAGCAAGATGCATACTATAAATGATACAAATCAACAAACATCACAATTCAGTTAACGACAAAACAGAAATCGAAGGACTATCTAAAATCCTATTTTATAATGATTAATTATATATTATTAACTATTAATTTTATTACATTCAATTTTTAGCCTTGTGAATAATTTACGATAGTAAAATATTTTATAAAAGATTTTTTACACTTATACAAATACGAATAAAAAAATTCCTGAATGCGTGCCGCCTCGCTGGAATCGGAGTGTTCGCATTCGCCTTTCTGTCAACCAACAAAGATGGCTAGAATAATCCTTTTAAAAATAAGTCAAAACAACCACAAGATTGTAGGATTGAATATTTTATAATGTTTTATTTGACAAAACAAAACCAAAATTTTTAAAGTGTTTGTGTTAGTTAACAATGTTATATTGCAAGTTCAATCAAACAAAAAACCGCATTACTTAAGACCATGTATTTGACTTCTTACAGTTGTGGACATGTATCTCTGAAGAAGACGTTAAAGATTGTCGAAACGTTAAAATTATAAGTTTTAATTAACTCTAACTACAATATATTTAACGACAAAGCCACTAAAATCAAGAAATAAAATCTTTTAAAGTATTATTAACATTTAATCAACGATCTCATGAAATGACGCTATAACGAAAAAGCAAATGCGATATAAAAAGTTTGTTGCCATTTAAGTAAATATTACTCCAAACCTTTTAAATTTATTGTTCTTTGAGAACGCAGAAAACACTAAAACAGTCTTATTTCGAATTAAACGTTCCCTAACATTTCCTAAACGTCAACTATTAATTGTAAGTACTCCTTTTAGCAAGATCTCCCGCAACGAAACACACACACGAGAATTCGGTTCATTTGCTTTTTATCAAGGGACTCGAATCAACCCTCCCATAGAACATTTTATGGCTCCACTATTTGCTGCACTGTTTGGGCAATCAATCATTCTCAATTTTCTGCGATAGAACTTGCCAGTTTGTGCCTGTTGTCGATTGCCTTAACTCTATTACCGTCGATCGGTCG
Source organism: Dynastes maya (assembly GCA_029619315.2). Classification (NCBI taxonomy): domain Eukaryota; kingdom Metazoa; phylum Arthropoda; class Insecta; order Coleoptera; family Scarabaeidae; genus Dynastes; species Dynastes maya. The sequence goes on along the minus strand of JAROYE020000004.1, from coordinate 50,926,044 downwards.
AATTAAATCCTTTCAGGTTTTATTTGGGTACCCCTGAACATTGTTAATAATCGTAATTGAAAGCGTACTGATTGTGGCAGATGTTTTAGGTACATAAAATTAAACGAAGTCCCGTATTCAATTTGACTGAATAGTGCGGATTTAGTGCTTGTTTTATGCGGTGTAACTGTACAAGGCTTGTAGTAAAAGCTGCATTAAATTGGTTTTATTATCTTTTGTGTTGTTTAAAATAGCTTTGAAGTAGCGTAGTTATGGGTTTGTCAGGTATCTTCTTCTGCTTGACATGGCCGTAAGCAACTAGTATATTATAGTAATTACATCTTATATACCTCTCAAACATTAATACATACGATACATAATTAAAGGTCATTTTGTTCAATATATCAATTAAAGAGAAATTATTTTTATACCTGTTGCGTACCTAAGTGTTAGTCAAGTTTCGTTTGCCAAATCTATCAAACCAAAACAGATATACACTACAAAGAAATACCCATAAATTAAGGAAGTGCTAACTGAAAAAGAAATTGTAATTGTGGATTTAATAAAATAAAACAAAGAAATTGATAGTCTTTATTTAATTATAAAATTTATTTGACGCAAAATCTTCGTTTTCGTCGAAATGTCCACCTCGACTATTAAGAATTGCAGCACACACTTGCTTCTCTATCAATTTCGTCAGAGTAGTGGGTTCTATTTTAAATCAGGTTTCTTGTAGTTGTTTCCATAACGATTCCTTGGAAGTTGCAGGATTTATTTTCACCTGCCTATCGAGTTCCTCCGAATGTAATCACTACAGGGGGATTACATTACTACCAACCGCCTACAAGGCTTTATCTCCATTAATACAGAGAAGAATAAGAGAGGTCACGGATAATAAAGTAGGAGAATTTCAGTGCGAGTTTACGAAGGGGAAATCGACAATTGACGCAATACACATAGTTAAACAGACAAGACAAATATAATGAGGATAGGAAAAGAGCTGGGCAATAGAAAAATTAGAGTGGGGAATTATTCTTTTGAGGAAGTAGACAAGTTCAAATATGTGGGAGTCGCTATCACAAATGACGGTAATAGAGAAATGGAAATAAAGGAGAAAACACTGGCAGCCAACAAAGCTATGCATATAAATAAACACCTACTAAGAAGTAAAAATCTTTCAAAGAATACAAAGATGAAAATTTACAGAACAACCGTAAGACCCGTAATAATGTATACAGCGGAAACACTGACAATGACAAAAAGGGATGAAGAAAATTTGAGAGTCGCAGAGAGAAGAATACTGAGATCAATACTAGGACCAGTTAGAATGAAAAATTTGGAATATAGAATAAGAACAAATGAGGAGGTAGCGAAAGAATGTGGAGAAGATATAGTGAAGAGAATAAAACAGCAAAGAGCAAAGTGGTTGGGGCATATGTGGAGAGCAGGAGCGGAGAAGATAGTAAATATAATAACAAATTGGGAGTCATCGGGAAAAAGAAGGAGGGGAAGACCTAGGTGTAGCTGGATAAATAAAGTTAGGGAAGACTTGAAGAGGATAGGGATCGATAAGGCAAAAAAAAGCTAAAGATATAACAGAGTGGAGAAGGATATGTGAAAGAGTGCAATAGGAGGGAACAAGGACTGATCCTCCCCTTAAGAAGGGAACTAGAAAGTTTCATCTGAAACGGCGAAATCCCTAGGAGGGGTGTCTAAGCCATTTATTATTATTATTATCGAGTTCCTCCAACAAAAGCTCTATGGAATTAGCATCTGGGCTTTGAGGAGGTCATTTAATATTTTCACAGATTCTAAATATTCGCGGCACAGTTTAGAGGTATGTTTTGGATCATTATCATGTTGAAATATAAAATGACCGATAATTCTCATTCCAAATGGTATAGTATTTGCTTCCAAAATTTCAGACAGCCTTTATGTAAGGCCTAAAAGGACGAAACGATTGCTCCTGCAGATTTTAACCTAAAACAAAAAAACACAAATCTTTTGGTAATACATGCTAAAAGCTACTGGATAGCGTAGGGAAATTTGAAAATGTTTTTTTTCGAAAAATGATGTACATTAAAAAAAGTTCATTTTACGCCTAAAAATTAGAAAAAGAAAGTGTAACTTATCGCAAAATTCGTACGCTATCCATTAAATAATGTAATTGAAAAGACATCCCCAAAATTTTGAGATTCGAAAAATTGTTGACTTGACATAACTCACAAGGAGAAGTCTAGGGGTCTTTAATCACACGAACGAGGGGGATAATTAACTGGTCCATTTCTGGAAATTATCGATTCACCGAACTTTGTTGCAATAAGTGAATTATTTAATGGGAACTGTGGCAAATGTCACCTGGTGAAACCACATGCACGACATGTAGTTTCAGCAAGGTGTCACAAACACTCAATTTGACCCAAAAAAATCAGTCAGCATTAAGCGATAACGATTTTCCTTCATAGTAACGGAGTTACTAGCATCGTCAACAAAAAAGGAAGCAAAAATGACAAATGACTCCTTCAACAAGAAATACGCACCAGACAGTCACTTTAAGAGAATGTAATGCTTTCTCATGCATTGCTTTCGGCTGACATTCAGACCAGATGCGGCAGTTTTACTTACCCACAAAACCACTGAGCCAGAAGTTGATTTGCTTATGAAATTCTGGATCATTTTCAGATTTCTCTGGAACCCAATTACTGAACCTGCGACGTAACAAATGATCGTTTGGTTTGAGTCCTCGAGTTAAAGCAATCTTTAAGCCACGATCTTTTCGCAAAATTTGCCACAAACGGTGTTAGCAATGTCCAATACCTGAGATCGCCGAGGAATTGACACATTTGCATCTTAACGAACATTCTGATGTGCAGCTGCAATTTTCTTTCGGTTCCTTGCAGTTTTTGCCTCACTGGCAAGAGAACATTATGAAGTGAATGTGTTGATTCGAATCCTTTTACAATTCGTTCAAATGTTCTTCGACGTGGACGATTGGAACGACCGAAAATGGGAGTTAATGCCACATACAGTAGCCGCGACTGAACGTTGATTTTGATAAAGATTTGAGTAATTTGTGAGCGTTGAGGACATGTGCAGTGCCCTATTATGAAATGGTATACACTGATAAGCACAAATGCCAAGACAAATTGAACATGGTAGCTTCTAATGGTAAACCTAGTACAAACGCGTTTTAAAACAAAATCCAACAGAGTGATGCTTACTTCAAATGAAAAAACAAAGAACATCCGATTCCCTTGAAGGTAACATGTTGGCATAGAACAATATTTGTGTTAATATTTATATTGGCTAAAATTAAGGTTTTTAGTTGGTATATTTCACCATTAATGCATTGAACTATGCATGTTCTACGATTTATTATTTATTTACAATTCATCTTATGCCTTATTTTTGAAAAAAGGATTTTGAACATTGTTCTTAATGGCGACGCCATCCTGTTACTCCTCCAAGAAGAGTAGCAAGCATTAAATTCCTTAAAAAGGGATTTTCTGCGCTCCCCTCGTTCTGCGAAACAAGAACGAAGCATTTCGACGCGGCGCGGCGTTAATCCAGTCACCTTGAAATGTTGATGCCATTTCAAGCTTCCATAATTCGATGAGAACGTACAGATGGTGTTGACAGTCGCTTACGCGTCCGTAAGTGGCAGTAAATCGAAATCGATACTTTTACCGTTTGGGTTCGATAGTGAATGGTGTCAATTTGGGGGCGATTTGTACGCGACAAGGGGAACGCGTTCGCATTTTGCCGTAATTTGGTATGTAAATGAGCGTATTTGTGACTAGGTTTTCTGGGAAATCGCCGCTGTTAGAGGATTTGATTTCTATATTATCGAGGTATTTTAATGGTGGTAATCTATTTGATTTACTGCATCGCAAATAGGTTTTTTGGTATTTACATACATGGTTTTCTAATTCTTTTTTGTACAAATTTATATCTTGAGCAATTATCAATTCATGATTTTGCATTTTGATATTTTTGCACAGATATGTTAGTCAAGCAAAGTCCATTCGACAATAGTGGTCGATGAATTGAACATACATTGAAATAAGTGGATTATTTTCTTCTGCAAAATAAAAGTATTAACTCGCCTATCAATCTCATTTTGGTTGGAGTTGGTATATTCAGATTATTTTGGTTGAATTAAATATTATTTTGGCTCGGTTGCCCTATGGTAGAAGGCTAGCTGCGATAAAGTTGGCGTTGTGCGTTCGAATTCCACTAGAGCCAAGTAGCAGATTTTCTGATGAATCCAGTACAATCCTGAGCCACCATTCGCATGTTGGGGTGCTTCATCGTTTACTGCGAGAAGGTGATAGTAACAAAGCTATAGAACACTTTACACGCACCACTTAGCCACCAAGCTTCTGTTTTTTTTAGAGAAAATAGTTAAAAATTTGATTACAGTAAACCCTCGTTACAGCGAACACCGATGCTGCGAAATTGTCAATTTTACGAACAATAATAACTGAAATGGAAACTTCCAATGTATTTCTAAAGCAGTTAATTTCATTATAACGAAATTTCAATTAAGCCAATTACGAACAATTTTAATCTTTCAACGCGCAAAAATTAATATAAAATTTTACCATTAATACGAACCAATATAATCTTACACCTACATAATTTAGAAACTGTGCGTAAACATTTTATTATTTTCGTTTCTGAGAGGTTATTTTAGAGTTAAGATGTAATCGTTAACATAAATTGTGCGAATACACATAATTTGCACAAAAGACTAGAGATTTCTTTAAAAAGAAAATTGGACATCTTAGAAGAGATAGAAAAAAAATTACCAATACTAGGTTCACGGAAAAATTTAACATTCCGAAATCATTATCTATCATAATAAAAAAATAAAGATAAAATTGGCAACGCTATTTTAAAAAAAATAGAATTATGTATTAATTTTTGCTATCGTACAAGGGACACGCTATATATTTTGAGATGCCACAAAAGTAGGGAAGTTAGAGCTGGCAACACTGCATTTCTAAATACCACCATCCTTAAGTAGTAAACTCTGATTGTCAGTTGAGTCGCTGCTGTCATAGAGTAAACGTGGTAGGTACGATTTGTCATCGAAACATGGACTTGTCAAGAGAACATGTACGCGCAATGATTTACTACGATTTTAAAGTCGGTTCAAGTGAACAACAAAGTCTTGAACGATTGCAACTCGTATTTGGTGACGAAAGTCCTTCACGTGCAACTGTGTTTCGCTGGTATAGCGAATTTAAAAGAGGACGGATATCGCTTGGTGATGAACGTACCGGTAGGCCCTGTTCTTCAGTTACCGCTGGAAACATTGAGAGTGTGAGACGTATGATCGACGAAGATCCAAGATGCACCTATCAAGTGATTGAGGCAACTCTTGGTTTTGGATCCGTAACAGTAAATTCAATTTTACATGATCATCTTCGGATGAAAAAAATTGTTACTCGTTGGGTGCCATACACGCTTACCGATTTCCAAAAAGCAGGGCGAGTAAGAATCGCTCGGGAAACATTGGAAATGTTAAATAATGGTGGACATCGTATTCTATCAAAAATAGTAACAGGTGATGAAACTTACATCCCATTTTACGATATTCCTACCCGCCAGGAGAGCCGCGTGTGGATTCACGAAGATGCACCAACACCAACAATGGCCAAAAGGCAAAGGGCTGTCAAGAAAGTTATGTACGCAGTTTTCTTCTGTAGTATCGGATTAGTAAAAGCAATGAAGCTGGAAAATCAACGTACAGTCACTACAAAATGTTTACCTGCCGTTCAGCCAACATTCGCGGGTTAATGTTGCATCACGACAATGCATCGTGCACACAGTGCACAGCAGACAGTTGAATTTTTACGTGAAAATAAGGTAAAAGTCATCGAACATCCACCCTATTCGCATGATTTGGCCATGTGTGATTTCTGGTTGTTCTTCAACCTAAAGAAACATTTACGTGGTCGACGTTTCACGATGGAGGATGAGATAGATTAAGCAGTTCGTCTATTTTTTGAGAGGATTCCAAGAGATGACTGGCTTCACGCTTTTACGTTGTGGAAACTTCGGTTACAAAAGTGCATTGATGCAGGAGGAGATTATTTTGAACTAAAATAGAATCATTTTCGTAAAAAGACTTGTAGTTTTCTTGTATCTCAAAATATATCGCGTGACCCTCGCATTACTTTAGAATATATAATATGCAATGAAATCTCATATAGTATGTAATACGTTTTTAATAATAAACACTTGAAACATTCTTATTATGTATGCACATACATAGATGCTATTATTCTTTGTAACGAACTAATTCGTACTAACGAAAATTCATTTATACGAATACCGGGATATAACGAACATTATCCTTTTCACCGTGCCTGTTCGCTATAATGAGTGTTTACTGTATTCATAAAAGATAACTGCTGATAAAAATAATAATAAATACAGTAAAGTAAGTGTCAAATAGCTTACATTTTCAATTTTTACAAAAAAAAAACCGCGAAAACCCAGTGAATGAACAGCTGTCCTAACCAATGAACTGTATTTTTCCAGTAAATGAACCCAGTAATTTTCAGGTACTTGTCAATTATTTTTTTTATATTTAGCCTAGTTCCCTAGGTATATTTAGGCTACGGATATCTAAAAAAAGTATTGTTCCACGAATATTCACTTTACTTAAAAAGAGAGAAACATAAACATATCTAATATTTTGTCCAATACAAAAACATGTCCTTATTTAATAGAGCTTATATTTAATCTACCAAATGAAAATAGTTCTTTTTATTTGCTAAGACACTTCTTGCAAATAAAAAAATCTTTATACAAATTGTGCTTTAATAAACAGTTATAATGGTAAACTCTAGTGCACTTTTGGCATTCAATACCAAACCTTAATAGTGTTATATTTGTAACACGCAAAGGGCATAATCCTTTGTTTTTAATTTTATTATCTTAAGGGAGAGACTTTTCTTCAGCTGCTTCTGATGAAGTGGAATTATTTGGGTCAGTTGTAATAATTGTACTTAGGTTTTCTTTGAAGAATATTCAGATTGCTCGAATTTTTTCTTGTCAATTTTCCCAATTGTGACATTCTTTTTGTTTGTGTAGTGGTTTCTGCAATTTTTTGTTGTCTATCTATCCTCACGTTTTTCTTTAGCCAATTTTCCTTTTTCCAAACGTTCTAACCCTCTTTGTTTTCGAATATCTCACCATTATTGTGTGGTTATAGCAAGTGGCTCGACAGTTTTGATTCTCTTAGATTTCAAAGTGTTATTGGCCGTGTTATTAAGCCTAGGCCACGTTGATTCCACAGATCCTGTAGTTGAAAATTATCCGCTTTTTGTGAAATTTTTTGAACTTCTAAATCCTTATCATTCATATTGCTTTTATTTTTTGATTCCCATAGTAATTGTCTCCACTTGTTATCTTTTCTAAGCGAATTATTGCTGATTCTTCTTGTCATTTAATTTCCCTTTAACTAAACTTCTATCTGATGTTGAATTGTTTTTTTTTCAGAATATTTTCTTTTCTATATTCAAAAGTATTTCAGGTACTGGCTCTTGTTCTTGGTTTCCTTACAAAAAATAGCTATTTACGTATGTAACTAGTTAGGAAATGCTTCATTTTGTGTAAAAAAATTGCATTTCATAACGAATTTCATACATGATTTTTTCTAATCTTGAAATATTTATCATTTTCTAAAGCTTCAACCGATGGCAGTATTCATGTTTTGGATTGTATCTGAAATCAAGCAGGTACGCTTATTGAAATCTTTCATCACCAGTTGGGAAATATTTATGGCTCTTGTGGTCATCTAAATATAATATAACCGGAAATTCGACGCCAGTTTTTGTTAAAAATGGATAAAGCACATTTGCTACATATTCGTAAAATGTACCGGAAACCATCCAACCAGTGTTGGATCTTCCGACGGCCCAGTCGTCGGGCATATTGTTTATTATCATTTTTCGAACATTTGGAACTTTATTGTTCAATTTATTATGAAGTGTACGTTTAGGTATACCGTAATTTTTACTAGCTACATTTAATGACATAGTGTCACTCTGAATGCAGTTCAAAGCTTCTTCTAACTGTTCTTCTGAATAACGAAATCCTATATAATTTCGTGAGCTATCCATCTGCAAAAGAAGTAAATTTGGTCTAAAGAGATTAAGTTTTCTAGACCAAAATCTTTGCTCAAAAAGTGTTTAGTTACATTACTTGTTCATTCACTGGTGGTTTATGCCAGTTAATGAACGTCGTATAACTGAAAGTTTTAGACCCCGTTCATTTACTGGAAATCATAGGTTTACACTCTAATGCGTGTTATAAAAAAAGAGAATAAAATGTAGTGCTTTCAATTTTCGTAATAAAAGAAAACAGTAGCAAATAGCATGAATACCAGTGAATGGATAAACTTAAAAATCGATTACCAATTACTTGAACAGGCATATTTTTTATAAGGAAAAGTAATAATCATGATTTCTGTATACAAAACTAATGCAAAAGCATATTTACATAACCCTAACATGTTGCCTACGGTGAAAATAGCGAAAATATATACTCTAAACCTTATTCTATAAGCACGTGTTTCTACTTACTGCAAAGAAATTAATTAATTTCTTAATATACATGCATGTCGACTATCATAACCCACAATATTGTGACGTCACAGTGACGTGGCAAATAGGAAGTTAATGCCTATTATACATTGTAGGTGACACTCTCATTCAAAATGTATAAGCTGCCATTTTAATTTTGAAAATGTTTAGTTATATGGCATGTGTTCATTCACCGGTGCGTGGTGTAGTCACCCTATGCCTCGTTTACTTTCCGAAATTGTTGTCTAAAATAAATAATTTCTATTGCATCACAAATTTTATTTCGTATCAAAACAGAAACCCTCAAAACGAGTATTATTAATTTAGCCTCTATGCTTTAAGCAGTTACCTAATATTCTTATGTTAGTTTCCATTTCTACCATCAAGTCTTGCTTTTTTAATTGCCTTTGATGAATTTCCTTTCTTTTCTTCCCTCATCGTTACTCAAGCAAATATTCGGTTCTTTCCTCGATTTTAACGAATTGAATCTATATAATAAAATGAATGGATAAATGGTAAAGTGCTTTATTCTCATTATTCAACGTCCCCTGCAGGTAGGTATAATTCCCTTTTTATTCCTATAAAAAAGGTAAAAAAGAACCGCAAAGGAAATCGGAAAAAAAAGACAACGGAATAAGGAATATGAAACAATAGGGAGCTGATAATTCAAAGTGATTTAAATTCTTCCATTTCCTTTCGAGCGAATAAGTCGGCTCGGTCGACCAGAACGAATGCTGTTTTGAGTGGCAGCGACGAAATCGACCGATCAAAGCTTGCAAATAATTAAACCAATATCCGTTTCGAGAGTAAAGAGGATGAGTTGGTTTCGACAAGCTTTTAATATCCGTTCGGCTCATTCCGAAGAGAATTAAGCCAGACACGGATTTTATATATAGAGCATATTATGTATTAACTGACTTTTCTTCATGTATTCGACTTCCCTCTAAATATGAAAAAGAACCCCCCCTAGCGCTAGATATAAAGTGTCTGCTGTAGATATAGAGCGAAAGATATTTTGCATAAAAGGGAGCGACGTTTGAATTTAAATTTGACTAGGTTGCAAAGGTAAATATGGATCTATTTACAGTTGAGAATGATGATGCGTATTACCAGCAAGTTTCAACTTCAGTATCGGTTCTAATAAATGCTCCTTTTCTCCGCAAATATTGAAGCAAATGTTCGTAGGTGGCGTTGCTTTTCGCTTGTTTACTAGTTGAATAAATAGAACCGAAGCTGGTTCTTTATACGTTAGATATCTATGCACATCCAAAGTGATTGAAATCTATTTCGGAAGTTAAGCTGTCTGATGTTCGCAAAACTAAGGAAGTTTATCGTATTTTATTCCAAGTCTTTTTAACAAATAAATTGTTTTTGAATATGTTAACAGCTATAAGAAGTGAACTCCCTAAAAGCAAGCTGTATGCATCTATCTAGCAGAAAGGTGTCATGCGGAAATAAGCTACAAGTTGACACGTCTACAGCAGAAGCTTGCTAACGTACTAAAATTTACTTACAGCTGTTGGAAGGTCCCTGTGTAAGTACAATTCTTCTTAAAATCCTCTTCTTTTGCTCTATGAACGTTGTAAATCCTTTTTGATCAGTCCTCTAGTGTAAAGTCCTAGATGAACTTCCAACATCTCTTTTCTGTGGATACCTAGTCGTGGGGGAATCAAAGGAAACGAGAAGGCCGATCAGCTTGCTAAGTTTGTTCGCAGCTTAGAGCCACTGCTCCAATTGGACCCTAGAAACTTTCTTAAAATCTCCAGAAAGCAAATGTTTTTAGAGTGACAATCACGGTGGGAATTTGTGAAGACAAAAGGAAAGACGCTGTTCGCCATCCAACCCAAAGTCAATGTTGTCCCATGGCATTTCCATATGTACGCTGCATCGGGGGAATTTTTCACTGCCCTCACTAGAATACGTATTGGTCCAGTCGAGCAACATCTCTGCTGTATTGGTGTTCTGGATTCACCTCTTTGCTTTTGCTCGTTGGAGAGCCCTTCCATGAGGAACTCGTCATTGATTCAAGCTGGGTTTTCCTACTCCTCACAACATCTCAAATTTATTGGTGGTCAACTCCTAAAGAGTTCTACGAATTCTTTTCAAGTTTATCGAAGAAAACGGCATCGGCTTATAATCATTTATTTTTGTCATATTTCTGTTATTGTGTCAATTTCACTTTTCATTTGCCTTAAAATTTGCTTTTCCTTATTGCAATATATTCATGCATGCCCATCACATCATGCTTGTACTGTAGTTATTGTTCATGCTTTACAACATATCCTTTCTTTATATCAACCTTCATTTCCCTCGCTTCCTTTTAGGAGGAAGTTATTTTATTTGTTTGTATTTACATTCGTAACCTGGTTTTAGATATGTTTCCATTCCCCTTGGAGGAACCAAAACCAACTCAACCTAGTAAAAGAAGAAGTAAAGTCCTCTTTAAGTCCGCTTCTTGCTGCTTTTCGATTCTACTTTTCTTGTTCATAGTTCCCAAATGATTTTTTTTATGTTGTTTAGTGAAATGATCGAAATACTTTCAATATTTGTTTTAAAATCAATTTCAAAATACTTTTATCGAAAGACTGTCAGAAACATTTTTATTATGTATGTTTATTTCCCGTCCCCATAGGAATGCCAATCCAAAGACGCGATCACAGATTCTTCCTCTTAAAAATGGTTTATCACAAGGAAGTGTTCTTGGTTCTATATTATTTAATATGTATGTAAATGATTTAAGTAATGTTGTGCAACGATCTGAACATATTGTAAACTATGCAGATGATACCAACTTACTGGTTCGAGGAAGTGGCTATACTGATTTGAACAGAGAATGACATAGATTTTGATGACTAGGTTTCGATGTAGATGACGGCGTTGCATGATTTTTTATGTTGCTTTTGACAAAAAATATTAAAAGGTAAATACCTTGGTTACTCCATATAAGTTAACTTTAATGGAGTCTTTTTTTTAATAAAGAATACTATAAATTATCAAAGTGCCTGAATTCGAATAATAATAAAAGGTTATCCAAACTCTAAAGATATAGTGTAATTTTGATATTAATTGAAAATTCAAATTATAATTATTTAAAGTAACAATATTAAGTGCAAGTGCACGCTCTTCGCCCTTATATCTGACTGCAATTATATAGCGTATCCATTTCGCGTGATATCGGCCGTTAATGAAACAGTATTAGCAGTGTAATCCGCCAAATTAAAAAAAATGCCAACTCTAGTGATGTGTAATCAACAAAACTTTTTAATTGCAGATGTAAGTGCTTGTTGTTGACTCTAACACACAAGTTGAGAATCTTTTGGTCACATTATTTATGCAATTTTTTTTACTCTAGGTATTATACGGTCTGCAATATATTGCCGGTCTCCACCCTTATTGGGACATCTAATACCTATTGTTATTACGTTCAATTATTTTTAAGCAGATTAATTTTTTTAAAAATCACCTTATGATATAAGGGGCTTTGTGCTGGTTAAACTTATGTGTGGTATCGACTCCCAAAGCTAACCCATCTAATAAATTTGACAATTTGTTTGTGATTGTTTTGAAGAGGTCCACGAAAGACTGATTCTTACCTTTCAGAAATTATGGTAAAATCTATTACTACATTTAGCAACAGTATTTTTTATAAATTTTGCAAAATGCCTGATCATGAAATGAATTTCTTAAACAAAGTTTATGAAAGTTTTCCATCTCCTTTCAACTTATATAAAACTTGCATATCTAAATTAGATATGTTATGCTGAAATGTATACATTTTTTAAATCAATTTGGTTCATTTATATTACTAAAAAAATCGTCCGCAAGCAACCCAAGCAACATTTGTTGCATAACATTGTATGCTACCGTTCATAAGAAGCTACATGCATCATTGAATTATAGCATCACTGCGAATGTAATATATACATTTACTACTTTCAACATTGCATCAAATACATTTTATTATTATATCGGATGCAATACCAAGATTATAGTACGTTATACGACCATAGTACGTTCCTTTAACCCATTCCTATCCGTTTCTCGTACGTTGCTACTGCAACTTTTATTGATCGTTAAAGTAAACAGAGACGAAGGTTTTGTTCCTACAAACCGGCTCACTGAATTATACGGAGATTTTCCGTCCAGATTCCGATCGAAAATAGACCAAATAACGAAAATGTTACGAGTGTTTTATTGGTGTAGAATAGGAGAAACTATTGCGTTTTCATCTAACAACGCCGAACTATATTAGACGGCGTTCCAATAACGGCTTTGTTACGCGCCTTAGGTGTATCTCGATCTATGTATGTAAATGAGGCAGATAGTGAGATAGAATGAAAATGCGGTAATACTCCGAAGGGCGGAAACGAAATGTGAAATAGGGTTAGTTATACTAAAAAAAAAGATACGCACGACCATTTAAGTACATTGTCTTCTAGCTAGAAATCTTTCTTCGTAAAAATCGTGCATTAAGATACTTCAGTAGGTAAACAACAGGCGTTCTGGGCCACTTCAAGGTCATTCGCGGCCGCGGATTTATTCGCGCCTTTAATCCGCGGGTAATTTCGCGGATTGATTCGCGGAAAATTTCGTGGTGACGCGGTTCTCGGAATTTTTCTAGCGCCATGGCCGATGACGCAATCTGTTACAACGGCCCCTTGCAACAGATACCTGTTGCAGGGGGCCGTTGTGAACGGCTTCTGAACGGTTTTTGAACGGCTTCTGAACGGCTTTTAAACGGCTACTGAACAGCTTCTGAACGGCTTTTGAACGGGCCTTGAACGACTGGCTGTCCATAAGGAATGGCTGGCCGTTCATTAAGGAACGGCTTTTCAACGGCTCCTGAACGGCTTTTGAACGGTTTCTGAACGGCTTCCGGTAATCAAAAAGTGCCTTTGGCTTCGATTCCGCGAAATTAAAGGCGCGAGCCGCTAATCAAAAGCGCCTTTGACTTCGATTCCGCGAAATTACCCGCGGATTAAAAGCGCGAATAAATCCGCGGTCGCGAATGACATTGAAGTGGCCCATAACGCCTGTTGTTTACCTACGTACTTCTGTGGGAATTTGCTTCCTATCTCTATTAATATGAGGGGAGATTTTTATATCATTTACCTAGCCATGATTTAGAAAAAGATTTAGGAAACAAACAAAAATATTTTGGGGCATACTCCGCTAACGGTCACACACTTATTCCAACGTTTCAACTTATACAATCAAAAAATCATTCCGTAGGTCTTCAAAAAACTTTCACCGCCTCCTTCATGCATTTATCTGAGGAAAAACGCCGTGCTCTCAAGTGTTTTTTCAGATCATCTCTATAAAACCGTAGTCGTTGGTTACTTTTTGGACTTGGTGAGCTTTGTGGACTCTGGCATTGTCATGAAGCAGCATAATCTTTGGTTTACAAGTTTTATTGAATTGCTTCAATTCTTTAATTGTTTCCTTATAGACTTTCTCTATTATTGCAGCGCCTTTCTCCATACATTCAACGAACAATATCTCTTCTACATCCCAAAATACCGTCGTCATCAGTTTTCCTGATAAAGACTGCGTTTTTGCTTTTTTTTTGTAGCGGTGATACCTTATGAACCCGTTGTATGTATTCGTGTTTTGTCAGTGGGTCCCAGTGATACACCCACGTCTCATCACCCGTTATATTTTTTGAAAAAAGATCTTTGTCGTCAGTCAATGTCGCCAAGTTTTCGTCACAAATTTATTGCCGATACAATTTTTGTTCTGGAGTAAGCAATTTCAGAATTCAACGTGCTGACACCTTATTTATTCCTAAATGTTCATGTAATACGTCCCTACTTCAGCAACAATCATTGAAACCCTTATTCTTCGATCTACTAAGACCGGTTCCCCAACTTTCTTGATGTTTTCATTGACTCTTGCTTCAACATGCCTCCCACATCTTGGATCATCTTAAATTGGCTTTCTGCCCCTTCGAAGTTGTTCATACCAAAACTTTGCCGTAAAATATGACGGCGCATCTTTCCCACAGACATTAATCATCCTGTCATAAATATTTTTGAGTTCACTTCCCTCCTTTATTGAAAGCTTGATAACACTTCTGAATTTCAATCATTTTTTGTTGAAAACAATCCAACCCTTTGAATCTGGACGAAGCTTAATCAGCTTGTATCAAAATGTCCCAGCTATTTGACAGCAAAAAGTTGCATCGTGGCGTTAGCCATATGAGGCCTGGCGTTGTCATGCAGAAGAATGACACTTCTGGCCGATTGCTGCTTCCTTTTCCTTCGAAATGACAATAGCGCGGCATCCAGTATTTCACAATAATATTGCGCATTAATTGTGCTGCGATCGCGGAGAAAATCAACGTGATGTTGGCCTCGGTCACACTTATCCTTGGGCGGCGATCATGCCTCTCGTTCTCGATCTTTCCACGCCCTCTAGAATTTTTTTTTGTGCCATGCAAATACACGGGTTCTTGACAGGGTGTTGTCCGCGAACTGTGCCTGTAATCGCCTCAAAATTTAGGTTGGGTTCACCTCCTCCTTGACCAAAAACTTGATGATAATTCGCTGCTCCACGGAGACACGCACTTCTTTCTCGCTCATGGTTTATTTTGATACTAAAGGGACCCGAGAGAGTTGCGGTCGGTTCTCTCCTCTCCCTAACGGTATAGGCTACCCGCGCATCAACTCCTTCCAGGTTTAGAATTTTTAAGAAAATCAATCCCGTTTATATTTGATACACCCTCGTATTTAGCCATTTTCCCGGAATTATCGTTGGTTGGAGATAGTTTTACCTAATAAAACCTCGGCAACAGAAAGAGGGAAGTCTCATGGCTATAAAGACGGCTGAGGAATTGAAAATGTGCCAAAAAAAATCACTCTGACGTAGGTTGCCGGACCGCAACTGGCTGAACGTCCCTCCCCGTGACGCTGATGACAGCAATTTTACAAGTTGTATTTTTAACATAAGAAAACATATTGGCCGATATCTCTGTATTAAACTCAATCTTTACGTGAACACGAGCCTTTTCTAGGAAAGATCTTCGTCATTGTTATGCTAGTGATAATGAAACTTTATGGTCGTTGTAGGTTTTTTGGTAGTTGTAGAAATGTTCCAGACAAGCTTGTAGTTATTTTTGCAGTTTTCGCTATGTATCTTTGGTATCATTTCCTTAGTGTATATTCTCTTTAGGTATTAAAGGTATTAAGAAAAATAGAATAATAGTGATTGTAGAACTTATAATCTAAAGATCGAAGTTTGTAACATTCGTAATCATTGATAACATTTTGGGCTTTTAAAAAAGAGTTATTTTAAGCACTACAGCATATATTACCGACAAGTTCTTGATGTTCATTTTTTTCTTTAACTCCATAAATCAGTCTCATACAAGTGTATGCATAATCCACGATCGTCGTTTACGAATAAATCAGTAAAAAAAGTTAATGAAGCCAACTTTATTCATACCTCATGGTCCTATATTCATTATTTACAAGTATTTATGTCATTCGCAGAACGAAGTCGCAAATAAATAGCGTATTTATTCAAATGAATCGATGCATATGCAACTGGAATCGATTAAACTGTTAAGAATTACACGGTTGTAGCTCATGTTTTGGTTTAAACCAGCTTTTTTACTTAATTGGTTCGACGTGGAAAAAACATTTCGAGCGTCTCAGATTTACGCTGTAAGTTATAAAAGAAAAAAAATAAAGCTTTGATTGCTTTTAATAAATAAGATAAGAAGAGGAAACTGTCCCCTAATACTAATATTCTGTGTTCTTTTTTTAATTGCGAGAGTATTGCTGCTTTTTTAAAATTGCTGCGCATGAAACTCTTGAAGTATAATAATATTTTTCAATTAAAAACTTTTTAACTTCAGCATTCTATTGAATTCCACAGTGTGCGAGTAATAGGAGCTTAAAAAATCAAAAAAAGCGGTATATAAAGAAACGAGAAATATTAATTAGAATCTCAAATTCCATCATCTAACCAGATCTTTTCATCTCGTTCTTTTTTTTTTACTATTTCTCTTTCTAGGCATTATTCATGATCGGCACCTTACCTTCTCGTTATAAATTGCTTTTTCGTCTTATACATGCTTTATTTGTAAACATGTCTTCTTTGCTGCGTTCTGTCTTTGAAAAGAGGAAAGCCTATTTTAAGGCGATCCGCTAAGAAAAAAGAAAAATGTGTTATTTTGACTGCTATATGCGGATACTTTTCCCTTTTTTCGTTCTTTTTTTCTTTTTAAAGGGAATATATTCTTATGAGTAAACGATTGCGACCCTTCTTTTTCGCCTATACAAATATTCCGCCGGGCAAGATTGGATTCTTTGAAAGGCCACGAAGGAAGGAAGCCAATTGTTCTGTCAATAATTGTTCCCTCGATCGACCTCTGGACTCATGTGTGTGTGTGTATGTCGATATATTTATGTATCTGCGTGAAAAATATCGTCTATATTGGGTTTAGACCTCTACATCAATTTTGTTGCGACAAAAAATCAATTTATACAACGAGAAGTCCGATGGTTGTAAATGGAAAAGGAAATATAAGGTTGTATTGATGTAAGAAGAATATTATGAGACGAAAATTATTTTTCTTTTGGAAGAAAAATGATTGATAAATTTTCCATCTTTACAACGTATTGAATCTCTTTTTGTCACCGTGTCTCAAATAGAGCAAAACAGCAAAATTTTGGAAACTAACTCCATCTCACAGAGGAAAAAAGCATTTGTTCTCATGTGTTCTCTTGGTAGAAATTCTTAAATGTTAATTCAAAGAATAGGGATATGAACAAATAAAATGGAAAAACCTACATATTTTATGGATTAATGTGTTTGAGATTTTAGTTAATTAATAGTAAATATGTAGCAACATCAATCACCTCTTTCTAAATTAGTAGCTGCAACTAGGACTATAAACATAAAAAATGATGCATATGGTTGGGACAGTACTCGACAGTGGGAAGTGGGAGGGAGACGGGGTTGACGGCCCTGAGCTGGAGCAGTGGACGCTACAACACCGCGTATTTGCGTACGATAGCTTTGTGAAAACCGGGGAGTCAGTGACAGCAACCCAACGTTTTTTCCGGCGTCATTTCAATATTGAGCGACACGATGCGGTCCCCAACCGAAAAACGATTTTGAGATGGATCAACTTAAGAAGAACAGGATCGTTGATGAAAAGAAAACCACCTGGGTCTGCTCGGACAGTAAGGACGCCAGAAAATGTGGAAAGGGTAAGAGCAGCGCTGTTACAGAGTCCAAGTCGATCTGCTCTTCGGCACTCGTTTGCTTTGCGCATGGGACGTGAATCGGCCAGGAAAATTTTAAAAACAGAGTTCATTCAAAATCATGTTCGTGCAGCAATTGAATGAACCGGACCATGAAAAGCGTGAAGAGTTTGTTGTGCAGATGCTGCAACTGTTTGAAGAAAACAGACATTATTTTCCAAATATAACTTCACTGGCATATATTTTACTGCATTTTTATGTCAATAAATAATTTTTCACTTCAACATCGACCGAGTATTATTTTTTTTTAACGCCCTCTTCCTCGTAGTTACCCAGTATACGAATTTTTTTATTTTTCAATATAATGTCCCCCTAACTTCAATACATTTATTACAACGATCAATTAATAATTCTATACCCTTGTAAAAATAATCTAAAGCTTTTCCCTCAAAAATGTTATATTACAGCTTTCTGGGACGAGGTTCATCGGGCCGCCGCCATTCCATCGATTCCTTTTTTGATAGAGGATCATAATATAAAACCATTGTTTCATCTTCTGTGACAATGGACTCCAAAATCGGTTTTGGGTTGCCTTCACACATGTTTAAAAACGAGCGCGCACATTCGACCCGATGTTTACGTTGGAGAGCAGGGCGAATACTTGTTTCAGAAATGTTAGACATCACTGCTAATTCCTTCACTTTCAAACGGCGATCTGCTAATAAATATCATTTCTGATGGAAATGTTTTGAGGCGTTATCAGTTCAATTGGCCGATCGGGGCTCATCATCATCAAGAGATTTTTGCCGCAAACGAAAACATTTTGCTCACTTTTTTACAGTGGAATATGAAAGAGATACATAAATCACCATAAACGCTGTTTAAACGTTGTTTCATGTGATTAGGCGAATGCCCTGGTTTTGTTAAAAATTTTATGACCGCGCGGTACTCAATTTTCGTTACCTGAGACATTTTCATGCACTAGTCACGTTGCCTGGCTGGCTATTACTTTTCGAGTCGTAATATATATATATATATATATATATATATATATTCCTGCCTGAGGAATTCGAGGTCCATTTTATTATATACTTGCGGAATCCGAGATCATGAGATCCAACGGCCGGATCTCCAAACGTAAGATAATGCTTTTCGCTATATACACGATGCGCAGATCTCAAAACCGAAGTTTTAGGCGGTACTCAAATTCCGCATTATTTCGTGATGTATATATATAATTAGTTCGCATGTACTCGTCTCAGGTGGCGCTCAATTCGTTTTTGTATATCGCCTATGAAGTAATAAGAATGAATACGAAATCCGAAAAAGGCAACAGCGCATGGATCTCGTTCCGTGTGATGATTACTTAGTTACTTTTTTTCGTAAATACGTACCGAGCTACAACTAGTGTATTAAATGTAGTAGATACTTGGCATTTTGATTCGTAACGTCTTTTTAGCGTCACCTCTCTTATGAATTTTAATCGTATCAAGTGAAAATGAACAATATAAAAATGCATAAAAATGTAAATATATCTTGCAGAACTGCAAAACTTGTATCCATGGCACAACGCAGGAGAAAGTATGATAGATTTAACATAATTCTGCAGTGCAAAGTTAGAATCAAGTAATTTCAAATTTGCAAGTTTTGGCTAGAACAATATGAAGGTTTTCAAAATGTATTTGCTATTAACTTTTTAATTTCAACACTAAAAGTTAAAATTTTACATCAATATACGGGATTTTTGATTTCCTTTCAATTAATAATAATTAACAGAGAACAACAAATATTCAACAGAGTCACTATTCCAGTACGCCGACTTCGTTGATTGCTTTCAAAGATCATAAAATAAATCGCAATAACAACCAAAATCATGTCTCTAAACAATTTCTTGCTTAAAAAACAAAATTAAATTGTCTCGTGTTACGTTTTTATTTCATTTTTTTAGCAACTAGCGATACTTCTGAGTCATATGACTCTGATAAGGATCCGGAGTATGTACCATCTTCTGTAGGAAGTACACCGGTGAATTATTGTTTAAACATTTAATACGTATATTGAAGCTAATATTTTATATTTATAGGGATATCTAGAAGTGTTAAGTCCCAAATTTGCTAAAAATGAGTATTTGGTAAGCATAATATGATTAAAAATCTGTTCGGTGCATTTATAGATTGTTTTTTGTTTGACTACTGCAGCAGGAATTAAATTGTGGAAAGTTTTCTACACCGTTCAATAATGATGATAACTATTCACATCTGAGTAGATTCCTCAATGACGTTGAGGTATACAATATTTCTGTCTTATGTATTCTTTATAAGATTTCATAAATCACTACAACCGTAGGACTTACCATCTGTATCAACATCACTACAAAGTGTGTCACAGACTTCAAAACCTACGGAAACACGCCGAAATAGTTCGTCTTTTAATATTTCCATTCAAGACCAAATTGTTTTTACTGATTCTGACATCTCAAAATATAATAATTTGCCCGAGGTATTTATTTATTAAATGTTAAAATCTATAACTTATTACACCACATGAAGTTTGCATCCAATAGCGACCATATGGCTTTGGAAGTACCAACTGCCTATTTAAGAATATGAAGTAAAATTTCTGCTAGATTCAAATTCGGACGTTTTATCTTCCAAGTCAAATTCCAAAAAAAGTCGGTTATGTAAATTATCGTAGTTGCCTTTTCTGTAATGATAATGACAACACTTCAATGAAACAAAATTAAAAATCGAAAACACCTGGATTCTCTATCTAATAAATGAAATGAATGCAAAAGAAGCAAACTATCCGAAAATTTTGTCTGATGTCAAATCCCGAAGTGTTGCCTGCTTAACACTGTAGCACTCACCACTTCTGTGCATTGTGAGCACCAAAGTCAACAATAGAAATTTGGATTATGCCAAAATTAAAAAAGCAAAACTACTGAGATTCCGTATTCCTAAAATAAAAAAAAAGAACAAATTATGTAGATGGTGACTGCGATAGTGCTAAGCAGATAACATTTTCCGGGATTTGAGAACAAAGATTTCCGGATGTTTCTTTTCTAGTTTTGAAAATATAGAATCCGGATATTTTTGTTTTTAATATTCGTTTCAATGAAGCATCTACTGTCAGTTTTTCTGGCATAATACACATTGGCGACTACGATAATTTCTTAAATAGGTACGTTAGTACTTCAAAACCCATGTGGTCGTTATTCTGGATGCGATATTCATATGTCAACAAATTTTTTTTTTCATAATTGTTGTGTTTTTAGCTTATTGGAACATCAATAATACTACACTAACTTTTAGAAAACTCATATTATTACAGCAAAATTGTTTATTTCGTTTTTCAACAAAATTCTAAAGTTTTGTAAAAAGTGTATACTGACTTTATTTATAATCTATACTAAAAATAAGTTATTTTTTTCAAAAATATATACATAACCGTGAATTTAGATAGATAACTTTCAGGTGTTTCAAAATAATAACCCAGAAGAAAAACAGAAAAGCTATAATAATACTGACAAAATTGTAGAAAAGATCTCAGCAACAAATCTTGAAGAAAATATAACCATTGAAAATGTTGAAACAGTAGATACATTCCATATGTCAGATTCTGGAAAACTACCTTTTAATATGCCTGATGTAGGTGATTTTTTCGCTCGGTGTTATAATAATAATAATAATATATTTGTTCCTTCATTACATCGCAATGTATAGAACACGTCAAATAATTAGTAAAAGTTTACATATAAAAATTAACTTGTCACATAAACAGTTTAAAATTTTATGTTAAAAAAGTCATTAATGGTATATATGGAATTTTCTGTTAAAAAGCTATATATGTACTTGTGAGTACAAACTGGAACGCCGAAGTCAGCAGTGTGGCTAATCAAGATTTAGTTGAAAATCAGTGGAAGAAACCCACGATAATACCATTAACATCTGATATTAAAAAACCGAATAACTTTGTTAAAGAGAAAGCGAAAGATTGCTTTGAAAAATTAAAAGAAAATGAAGAAGATCGTAAATCTTTTAATGATTTGCAAAAATGTTGCTACACACTATTAATCACTTTAAACAGACGACGAATGGGCGAACTTGAAAGATTGCAACTGGAGAGCTATTTAGAAGAACGAAATGATATTATATCTGAAGAGTTTAAGAAAAATTTGACAGAAAACGAAAGCATTCTTCTTAGAAAATACAAACGAATCCGAATCAGAGGTAAACGTCATAAGCCCGTGCCTGTCTTATTTTCAGAAGACGTACAAGAGTACATTACACGCTTACTAGTACTTAGAAAAAAATTTATACCACCAAAAAACCCTTTTTTGTTTGCGACCGTAAATAAAGATACATGTTTAGATGGTTACTCTACATTAAGAACGTTAGCCAAAGAATCTGGGGCCGAATATCCTCAAGCCCTGACATCAGGAAAATTACGAAAGCACATTGCCACTATTTCACAAATTGATAATTTAGATTGTTCAGAATTGGAACAACTGTGCACCTTTTTAGGACACACAATAACTACTCATCAGAATTTTTATAGGTTGGTACTTTTTTTTTAAAAGCCTCTTCTTTACTGAGCTAATTTCTAGATTACCCCAAGAAATATACCAAACGGCCAAATTAGCAAAGCTACTATTAAAATCACAAGATGAAACTTTTGAAGATGAAAACATGAACGAATACTTAGTTACCGATGAAGAAGACGAGAATGATGAAAATTACATAAATGATGTTAATACAATTCATGCTCCCGAACTAATAAGTTGTGGTAGGTAAAAGTGTAAGTTTTAGAACTGCCGATATCTGATAATGTTTGTAGAAAATGTGGCCAAACAAAATGATATAAAAGGAAAAAGAAGGTTTAGCAAGAAAAATAAATCTGAAGAAGTCCTACCTGATTCTGATAAGAGTAATGAAGAAGAAGGTATTACATACTACTTAATATAACATTTAAGATTGCTAATAATATATTTTGAAGATGTGAGTGCTCATAAAAAGAAACAACTACTAGAAACTAACACCAAAGAAGAGAAAGTGAAATATTCTAAAGTTAGATGGACGGAAAATCAAAAAAGGGTAACTAAAGTATATTTCAAACATAACATAGAAAATAAAAAGCCACCAACTGACTGCGAAATAGAAGAATTTAAAGAACAGTACGCATGCATGGAAAACAAAGACTGGAAGAAGATCAAGGCATTTGTTTTCAATCAATACCGCAAAAAGTAACAGTTTTCTTTATGATCATTAAAATAATATTAAGCACCATAGATTTTCTTATTTACATTGTTTTATTGTATTTATTTTTAATATTTTCTTATTTGAGTAAATAATTATTCTAATTTTTAGAAGTTTTAATATATTAACGATAATAGTAATTACGTTGTTATCTTCTCCTTTAAAACAAAATCCTATTAGTAAAGCAAAAATAAAAATTTGAAACAATTAGCTCAGATACAATCTAATTAGACAACAAAAATCATTTAAGAACCACGTGCGTATGTTGTTAATTGCTTCCTCTCGCATGTCAAAACAAGAAAATAACAGAAACGCAAGTGGTGCAACAATCAAGTATATATATATATATATATATACTCCTAAATGTGGAATCCGAGATCCATATAGACACGTACCATACGAGATCCATTCTAAAAATTCAAACTGCTTACATGTCAATTTAAAAAACCGTTAAACGGCTTAGATAACCAACTCAAAGTTATAAAACAAATGTAAACATGCTATCACAAGCAAAATTCTTTGATAAAATATGTATAGACCTTACGAGATCCATGCAGAAAGACGTATTTCGAGATCTCTTTCTATATACACATATATACTTTGAATGTTATGTAGAAAGTGAGATCCGTGCGATGTTGCCACATCATGGATCTCACATGACTTAGGTGACAATAATGTTTTACTGGTAGTGTAATTGTATATAAAAGTATAATTGGGCGGTATATTACGTAAAAACGTTTTAGATACTTAAAGGGAAGAACACTTTTATTATGAATAATAGGCAGACATGAGAACGATTGTTGCACCACTTGCGTTTCTGTTATTTTCTTGTTTTGACATGCGAGAGGAAGCAATTAACAACATACGCACGTGGTTCTTAAATGATTTTTGTTGTCTAATTAGATTGTATCTGAGCTAATTGTTTCAAATTTTTATTTTTGCTTTACTAATAGGATTTTGTTTTAAAGGAGAAGATAACAACGTAATTACTATTATCGTTAATATATTAAAACTTCTAAAAATTAGAATAATTATTTACTCAAATAAGAAAATATTAAAAATAAATACAATAAAACAATGTAAATAAGAAAATCTATGGTGCTTAATATTATTTTAATGATCATAAAGAAAACTGTTACTTTTTGCGGTATTGATTGAAAACAAATGCCTTGATCTTCTTCCAGTCTTTGTTTTCCATGCATGCGTACTGTTCTTTAAATTCTTCTATTTCGCAGTCAGTTGGTGGCTTTTTATTTTCTATGTTATGTTTGAAATATACTTTAGTTACCCTTTTTTGATTTTCCGTCCATCTAACTTTAGAATATTTCACTTTCTCTTCTTTGGTGTTAGTTTCTAGTAGTTGTTTCTTTTTATGAGCACTCACATCTTCAAAATATATTATTAGCAATCTTAAATGTTATATTAAGTAGTATGTAATACCTTCTTCTTCATTACTCTTATCAGAATCAGGTAGGACTTCTTCAGATTTATTTTTCTTGCTAAACCTTCTTTTTCCTTTTATATCATTTTGTTTGGCCACATTTTCTACAAACATTATCAGATATCGGCAGTTCTAAAACTTACACTTTTACCTACCACAACTTATTAGTTCGGGAGCATGAATTGTATTAACATCATTTATGTAATTTTCATCATTCTCGTCTTCTTCATCGGTAACTAAGTATTCGTTCATGTTTTCATCTTCAAAAGTTTCATCTTGTGATTTTAATAGTAGCTTTGCTAATTTGGCCGTTTGGTATATTTCTTGGGGTAATCTAGAAATTAGCTCAGTAAAGAAGAGGCTATTAAAAAAAAAGTACCAACCTATAAAAATTCTGATGAGTAGTTATTGTGTGTCCTAAAAAGGTGCACAGTTGTTCCAATTCTGAACAATCTAAATTATCAATTTGTGAAATAGTGGCAATGTGCTTTCGTAATTTTCCTGATGTCAGGGCTTGAGGATATTCGGCCCCAGATTCTTTGGCTAACGTTCTTAATGTAGAGTAACCATCTAAACATGTATCTTTATTTACGGTCGCAAACAAAAAAGGGTTTTTTGGTGGTATAAATTTTTTTCTAAGTACTAGTAAGCGTGTAATGTACTCTTGTACGTCTTCTGAAAATAAGACAGGCACGGGCTTATGACGTTTACCTCTGATTCGGATTCGTTTGTATTTTCTAAGAAGAATGCTTTCGTTTTCTGTCAAATTTTTCTTAAACTCTTCAGATATAATATCATTTCGTTCTTCTAAATAGCTCTCCAGTTGCAATCTTTCAAGTTCGCCCATTCGTCGTCTGTTTAAAGTGATTAATAGTGTGTAGCAACATTTTTGCAAATCATTAAAAGATTTACGATCTTCTTCATTTTCTTTTAATTTTTCAAAGCAATCTTTCGCTTTCTCTTTAACAAAGTTATTCGGTTTTTTAATATCAGATGTTAATGGTATTATCGTGGGTTTCTTCCACTGATTTTCAACTAAATCTTGATTAGCCACACTGCTGACTTCGGCGTTCCAGTTTGTACTCACAAGTACATATATAGCTTTTTAACAGAAAATTCCATATATACCATTAATGACTTTTTTAACATAAAATTTTAAACTGTTTATGTGACAAGTTAATTTTTATATGTAAACTTTTACTAATTATTTGACGTGTTCTATACATTGCGATGTAATGAAGGAACAAATATATTATTATTATTATTATAACACCGAGCGAAAAAATCACCTACATCAGGCATATTAAAAGGTAGTTTTCCAGAATCTGACATATGGAATGTATCTACTGTTTCAACATTTTCAATGGTTATATTTTCTTCAAGATTTGTTGCTGAGATCTTTTCTACAATTTTGTCAGTATTATTATAGCTTTTCTGTTTTTCTTCTGGGTTATTATTTGAAACACCTGAAAGTTATCTATCTAAATTCACGGTTATGTATATATTTTTGAAAAAAATAACTTATTTTTAGTATAGATTATAAATAAAGTCAGTATACACTTTTTACAAAACTTTAGAATTTTGTTGAAAAACGAAATAAACAATTTTGCTGTAATAATATGAGTTTTCTAAAAGTTAGTGTAGTATTATTGATGTTCCAATAAGCTAAAAACACAACAATTATGAAAAAAAAAATTTGTTGACATATGAATATCGCATCCAGAATAACGACCACATGGGTTTTGAAGTACTAACGTACCTATTTAAGAAATTATCGTAGTCGCCAATGTGTATTATGCCAGAAAAACTGACAGTAGATGCTTCATTGAAACGAATATTAAAAACAAAAATATCCGGATTCTATATTTTCAAAACTAGAAAAGAAACATCCGGAAATCTTTGTTCTCAAATCCCGGAAAATGTTATCTGCTTAGCACTATCGCAGTCACCATCTACATAATTTGTTCTTTTTTTTTATTTTAGGAATACGGAATCTCAGTAGTTTTGCTTTTTTAATTTTGGCATAATCCAAATTTCTATTGTTGACTTTGGTGCTCACAATGCACAGAAGTGGTGAGTGCTACAGTGTTAAGCAGGCAACACTTCGGGATTTGACATCAGACAAAATTTTCGGATAGTTTGCTTCTTTTGCATTCATTTCATTTATTAGATAGAGAATCCAGGTGTTTTCGATTTTTAATTTTTGTTTCATTGAAGTGTTGTCATTATCATTACAGAAAAGGCAACTACGATAATTTACATAACCGACTTTTTTTGGAATTTGACTTGGAAGATAAAACGTCCGAATTTGAATCTAGCAGAAATTTTACTTCATATTCTTAAATAGGCAGTTGGTACTTCCAAAGCCATATGGTCGCTATTGGATGCAAACTTCATGTGGTGTAATAAGTTATAGATTTTAACATTTAATAAATAAATACCTCGGGCAAATTATTATATTTTGAGATGTCAGAATCAGTAAAAACAATTTGGTCTTGAATGGAAATATTAAAAGACGAACTATTTCGGCGTGTTTCCGTAGGTTTTGAAGTCTGTGACACACTTTGTAGTGATGTTGATACAGATGGTAAGTCCTACGGTTGTAGTGATTTATGAAATCTTATAAAGAATACATAAGACAGAAATATTGTATACCTCAACGTCATTGAGGAATCTACTCAGATGTGAATAGTTATCATCATTATTGAACGGTGTAGAAAACTTTCCACAATTTAATTCCTGCTGCAGTAGTCAAACAAAAAACAATCTATAAATGCACCGAACAGATTTTAATCATATTATGCTTACCAAATACTCATTTTTAGCAAATTTGGGACTTAACACTTCTAGATATCCCTATAAATATAAAATATTAGCTTCAATATACGTATTAAATGTTTAAACAATAATTCACCGGTGTACTTCCTACAGAAGATGGTACATACTCCGGATCCTTATCAGAGTCATATGACTCAGAAGTATCGCTAGTTGCTAAAAAAATGAAATAAAAACGTAACACGAGACAATTTAATTTTGTTTTTTAAGCAAGAAATTGTTTAGAGACATGATTTTGGTTGTTATTGCGATTTATTTTATGATCTTGAAAGCAATCAACGAAGTCGGCGTACTGGAATAGTGACTCTGTTGAATATTTGTTGTTCTCTGTTAATTATTATTAATTGAAAGGAAATCAAAAATCCCGTATATTGATGTAAAATTTTAACTTTTAGTGTTGAAATTAAAAAGTTAATAGCAAATACATTTTGAAAACCTTCATATTGTTCTAGCCAAAACTTGCAAATTTGAAATTACTTGATTCTAACTTTGCACTGCAGAATTATGTTAAATCTATCATACTTTCTCCTGCGTTGTGCCATGGATACAAGTTTTGCAGTTCTGCAAGATATATTTACATTTTTATGCATTTTATATTGTTCATTTTCACTTGATACGATTAAAATTCATAAGAGAGGTGACGCTAAAAAGACGTTACGAATCAAAATGCCAAGTATCTACTACATTTAATACACTAGTTGTAGCTCGGTACGTATTTACGAAAAAAAGTAACTAAGTAATCATCACACGGAACGAGATCCATGCGCTGTTGCCTTTTTCGGATTTCGTATTCATTCTTATTACTTCATAGGCGATATACAAAAACGAATTGAGCGCCACCTGAGACGAGTACATGCGAACTAATTATATATATACATCACGAAATAATGCGGAATTTGAGTACCGCCTAAAACTTCGGTTTTGAGATCTGCGCATCGTGTATATAGCGAAAAGCATTATCTTACGTTTGGAGATCCGGCCGTTGGATCTCATGATCTCGGATTCCGCAAGTATATAATAAAATGGACCTCGAATTCCTCAGGCAGGAATATATATATATATATATATATATATATATTCCTGTATATATGTATTTATCTGTCGTAGAAATAATATGCTATTATTATTACTAACATTGCTTCTATACGTATTTTCAAAAGAGCACCTTAAACTTACAATATCTCAGTCCCCCTTCATTGTTAGTTATATCAAAAGTTGTCCTGCTAAAATTTGATTCCCCTATTCAATATTGGCAAAATAAAGATGTTTCATCTTTCGCATAAACTTACATTCTGGCCGAAAATACTTCCTTCCTTCGCATTATTGGTTTATTTCTAGTATACATTTTCTCTTGTACGCCCCATATAATATATCACCGCTTTGACCATGATGCGGCCCTAGCTGTATCACCTACACATAAATCTAAACACCAAAAACTCGAAGCAAGCTTTTGCTTCGGCATCACCAGGTGGAAATATCTACCGACCTATAAATCTTAACCCACATTGCTTCTCGCCGCCGTGAAGATATCGATGCGACATTACGGTCGCATAGAATAAGGTACAGCGCTACGAAGGAGTTCCCAATGAAAAATAGGGAAGAAATAGAAAATATGTTATGTCAGTTATAATAAAGGTTGTTACAGATACGCATGTCGTGAAAATATGAAGATAAAGTATAGATCAAAGGAAATAATTTCATTATTTACACACACTTTGTATATTCGTTTTTGTAGTTATTTTAAATAAAATAGCATTCCAACAAAGCAGCAACAAAGCAAAAATGCAGCAAGGTTAAGTTATAGCTTTATAACAACGCATTTAAATTTTATTTGTCTATCTGCATGTATGTATAACATACAGATACACTACTAGCTTTCATTAAACATGTTTAGTCTCTGTGTTCAGTAAAATGTCAGCATGCCCACCTAAAATAAATTATTGATTTCCTCCAATGTTTGGGAAAAATTGGTTTTTATTTGCAAACTACATGTATCATTACATATATGTTAAAAATATAACAAAAAATACATACATGCAAAATGTATCTACAAATAGCAGCTGCTTCAATAATTCATTTAACATGGTGAAAGTGCGCTTTATCGAGGAAAGTCCATTCGTGAAACATTTGTTTTTAATAAATCAATATTTAAAATATTATTTGCTGCATGTCAATATATCTTTCTCTTTTTAGATAAAAATTTACGAGGTAGGCGCCATAAATTCTCGGCCTCATATAGAAAAAATAAACTTCGTAAAATATAACAATTTTTATTTTTCAATATAATCTCCCCTAACTTCAATATATTTATTACAACGATCAATTAATAATTCTATACCCTTGTAAAATAATCTAAAGTATTCCTCTCAAAATGTTGTATTACAGCTGCTTGCAACTCACTATCGTCCTTAAAACGATGTCCCCTAAGGTCTTTCTTTAAATAAGAAAATAAATAGTAATCACTTGGAACCATGTCCTATGGTCCGGACAAGTAGAAATTATAAAAAATTGTCATCAAAATGCATGTTCGATTCTACAAACTCGTGAGAAATTTACGGTCAACATAATCGACCAACTAAACGCTCCATTTATCGTCTAGTTGTAAAATTTGAACGAAAAGTCTCACTGGCAGTCAAGTCTACATCTGTGCACCGCCGGCCAACGGAGAATATCGCTGCTGTAAGCCAGAATGTGAGAGGTCCTAACGTCTTCACGACGTTCTCAAGAACTTGGCCTTTTTCAGATGACCACATGGGGAATTTTGCGTCACGATCTTCTATCGAAGGCTTATAAAATTCAGTTTACTCAACAACTCAAACCTGCCGATCATCGTGTGCGTCGGACTTTCGCGATTTGACTTTTGGAGCAGTTGGAAATAGATCCAGATTTTCTCTCAAAAATCATCTTCTCGAATGAAAAGTATTTCTGGCTTAGTGAATTCATGAACAGACAAAATGGTAGGATTTGGGCTGATGAAAATCTTCAAGTGGTTCAAGAATTAGCTCTCCATACTGAAAAAGTCACTGTTGGGTATGGTATTTGGGCTCATGGAGTAATTAGCCCCTATTTTTTTTGAAGACGAATAGCGAAATCACCTTAATGGTAAAAACGAGCGCCACAGGAATATGATAACAGAATATTTGTGGCTGCAACCATTAAATATTGACTTAAACAATGCTTTCTTTCAACAAGAGTGCAATATTCCACAGGTATCACGAGACCATAGAATTGTTGCAAGAAAAGCTCTCTGGACGGTTTATTTTGAGAAATGGTAATGTGAATTGATTGTTACGGTCGTGCAATCTCTTACCTTTGAAATTTTTTTCCATGGATATATCTTAAATCTTAGGTCCATGAGAATAAATCACGAACGATTCGCGACGTTAAGCAGAACATCACGCGCACTATTGAAAATTTACCACGTAATATGTTTGAAAAAGTAGTCAGAAATTGGGGTACAAGAATCCATTGAGTTCGACACACCGGAGGAGGTCATTTGAACGATATTATTTTCGAAATCATTGATTGGTTTTCGCAGTAAAACAAAAATTACTTGAAAATTACTTTTCTGACGCCCTTAATGGTAAACCCTTTACATACTATTTATATATGGTTACACTAGAAATAGTTCTAAGACAGTAATTTTTATAAATACATTTGTTATTCCATTATTCAAGATTGGATAAAATTGTGACCATTTCAAATTATTTAAAATTGTCTGGATGTCAATGTAAACAATTTAAAATCGTCGCATGATAATCTAATGAAATTGTATAGTTTCCACTTTATTCCGATCTCAACCAGTTAATTATTCCAATATGAAAGAAAAAGTAATACATAAAACAATGTGATAATTTTCAAGATACCTTTTTAATATAATCAAAGAATATACCCGTCGGCACTCAAAACCTTTCAAAATTATTAAAAATACTGTGCCGCACACTTCTTTAAGTTTTGAACAACCAAGGAAACTTCGACCGTTGGAGCAAAGAATCTTTCTAGCTCAAAACCTCCATTCGAACTGAGAAGAGTGGAGGCGAAACAAATATTTTACGAAACTTGGATCAAGCGTGGGAAGAATTTTGCTAACTCAGGAACTGCGTTTTGGACGAACCGTGAATGGCAAAGAAAGCGTTCCAGAGATGACGATGAAGAGATTTCTAAATTTCAATTGACTGACTTAGATATGTTTCGCGTCGGAGAATGCATGTAGCAGAAGTTGTAATTTTATATTGTTGTAATGTACTTAAATTCTAGTGTTTCGTGTAATGAAGTTGCTGTATTCGTAGTGCTCCCAAACTGATATGAATTCATGTTCGAGGTAACAGGAAGTTCCATTTGCGGTGGCTTTAAAAATATATTATTAAAATTACAATTTTAAATTAAAAAATGCAAAGGGAAATATCCACACCAGTGTCTCTGCAGGTATCTAATGGAAATCAACATTTCCCAATCTTTAATCGATGAAAGAAAAGGAGAATATCAGATAACGAAAACGAAACGAATTGTTGCAGATTCTAACTTACGCAAGAATAAGAAGACGCCTTGGAATTCTTTGTGAGATAGCATAGAATTTGAGGTCATTTCGGAATAAAGTAGATCTTTCTTAGGGTAAAAACTGGCGAATTTTTTTGTATCACAGTACCTATCCCCTCTTGACTCTTTAGAATCGCGATCCAGGCAGCGTAGTGTACACATTTTACGTCACCGCCGCTTCCGGCATTTCCTCTCCCTTTACTCGCCATCCATGCATATCCTCGATAGGTGAGGTGAAGAGCTTCGCGGCGTTGGAACGCAAACTTCACTCACCACCACCGCTAAACTGGGAACGTCATGCGGCTGTCGACTTCTAGAGTTCGTGTTTGGGAACCCCGGCAATGCTAATGTTATGCCTGCGTAAATCAACATAATGTCCGGACGGGTTTTAGAGATGGGAAATCTTATTTCCTTCGCAAGTTTTACACGTCATCGTTTGAGAGCGTGTTGATTCCTTCTTGTAAGGATCCTGTAGCGTATGTATTTTACCGGTGGTTTGAGATAAAAACTCCTTTTTTCAACCCTTTTTTTTTGTCGTCATATCCTTTTGGAGTTTGATACTTTGGCGAAAGGCCCAAAGTGGTTTGGCTAAAGCCTCATCCAGCCCATTGCATTTAATCATTTTGGTCGTAAACGTTCAAAGTAAATCTTTTGAATTGATGGTAGAAGAGCTGATGTTGAAAGTTTTAGTTTCGCCTTAATTCTAACCATGATTTCAAATAAAAGCGATTTCTGGGAAGCGTGTTCACGAGCAGTTAAAACCTTTAATATAAGCTGTTCTTACGCTCACCAACAGTGGTTACTACCTTATAATAAATAAATTGTTCTTTAACTAAAGGGCAAAATTTTGTTTAAAATAGCATATTTTTGGACCTCAACTATTCTCCCAACTCACCCATTTGTTTTATATTAAAAGTCACTTCTGACTCGCTTTGTAATCCTCCAATCCTAAACTAACCAAATCGATCTACATCAAAGTTCTTTGAAATAAATGGGAGTAATTTGGCGAATGGTGAAACACAGTCTCGCCAACTCCCTTTTGTAAATGTAACCATTTCGTGAAGTTCGTAAAGCGGCATAATCCATAATAATCAACTGAATACACAATAGTATAACAACCCCATCGTCGTTCTTCGGGCACCCATTTAAACGCTATGAATTTGCGTCTCATACCACCCTTGACCTTGTGTCACATCAGCCATTATCCCTCATCATCGTCTTGCAAACGTTCTGACGCAAGCCTCGTTTCTCTACATCTTCCGATAAATTCTGCCTCTCTCTTCCTACCTTTCAAAATGCTCGTTTATTTATAGATTTTGGGAGCACATTATGTTCTATGTAGGCATATCGACAAAACTCCGGCTCGACAATAGTGTAAATCTGCTCGCCGAAAATGGCTTCCTTTTGCTCGTGTCGTCAGCGCAGCAGTTGGCCTCGTTTTTGCTCTAAACGACGAGTCTTGTACCAGCGATACGGCGGGAACGGTTTCAATAGAAAAGTTAGATAATTTCGTTCTTACGATCGCGAAGAGAATTGGGTCGAAAGTGGATGTGTGTGGACGATGAAAGATTGAATCGAATGTATGTATTATTATCTGTTTTTGAATATAAAAGAAGTAATTGATTTTTTTTTCTGTCATAAGTTTTTTTAAGAATGGTATGGAATCAATTCTAGATATATTGAAACGCACTTGAGATTCTTAGTTTAGCGAAAATATATTTATTACGTTTTAAAATTTGTTTGTTAAGTATAACTAACTAGTTTTTTAGATTTGGTCTCGTTCTTTTTTACGCTTTAGAAAATTGGGATTTGTGCCAAATGAAGTTTAATAGAGTCTAGTTGAAGCCTTTCACAATCGTTGTCTTTTATGCAAGGATTGACTATAGAATTTTTTTCCTTAAATCTCATGTAATAGTCATACTGTTCTTTTTATTATGACTTGTATTATACGAAATTTTTATTTTAGGAGTACAAAATCCGAAGAGTGCAATGTGCGGTAAACTTTGTATTTCATCATTCATTTAATGTGCAAAACAAGATTCGCCGTCGGAAACCTTTATATTTCTTAAATTCAAAATTAATTAAATAAACTTTGGTTGTTTTATTTCAAAACAAGAAAAGATGGGAAAGATATGTTTTAATTAAACGACAATCTTTCAGAATTTTTTGATAAAAAATAAATATTAAAGTATTATAGTATAGTTTTCGACCATTAAAGTATAAAACACCACATATTGAATCATTTTGGATCCTTTCATTTCAAAATTATAATGAGGATTAGAAGAACAAACACGATTTAGATTTGGATTGAGTGCTGCGTCGAAACAGGACTTTCACAAAGGACATCGAACTGCATCACTGTCACTAGAAGAACTACTTAGTTGGTCACTAAGTTCTGTCACAACCTTTATCATTATATTAAATAAAACAGAAAAGAAAATAAGAATCTTTTGATCTCCTCGTTTCGTTATACATGCGCTTAATCTGCGAGGCCGGTCATCGATCGCATTACGCACCATTTCCATGTCTACCTTCACCACTGTCTTCTTAAGAAATGCATTTAGCGAGTCCAGATTTCTATGGCGTTTAGCGCAGACTTTCTCCTCCAAAGCTTGCCAGATTTTATAAACCAGAGGATTAAGATCGGGACCAGAAAATGGTCAATCTTCATGCCTGATAAAGTCGATGTTATTCGCCTGTAATCAACACAGTGCTTTTGGTCTTGTGAGCAGGCGCAGAGTCCTGCTAGAAGACCCAATTCTGGTTTTTGAATAAGCTCAGACTTAGAGGTTTTACTATCTTTTCCAGGACCGTCTCTCGATAGACTTGGGCACTGGTTTTCACTTCTTTCTCACAGAAATAAACTTTAGTTGGTCCGAAATAATATACCCCTAACCAAACCATTACTGAGAATGGATGATGACCCCTTTGAACATGGGGAGCGACCACACCTGCTTCTTCACTATTGGAGGCATACACTCGATCATTTTGCCGATTAAATTGTTCTTCAACAGTGAAGATTTTCTCGTCGGAAAATAGAGTACGGCGGTGATCGTTGTTAGCGTACCGCTTTAATAAGACTCGGCATTTTTGAAGCCTGAAACCTTTCAGACATGCATTGAGCAAATGACCGCTTTTTCTTCTGAAAGCACGGAATTTAAGGTCTTCATTCAGGATATTTTTGATTGTACTTTTAGTCACACCCATCTGCCACGACAATAGTTTTTGTTTTCTGAGATGGGAGAGGATTTCGTCTGATGGGTGCCTTGACAGTTTTAATAACAGCCAGAGTGCGAACTGATCAAGGACGGCCAGATCTTCCCTTGTTCATTGGCACTGCCAGTTTCATTGTATTTTTTAATGGTACGATAAACAAACCTTTTCGTAATTTCATAGTTTGTAGCAGATTGAAAATTGTACGTGGCGAATGTCCGCAACGATATAATGCAATTATAGCAACAACGTCAAACGACTCAGAATAAATAACATGATCTCAATTAGTCGTTTGTTCTTATCAGTCGCATGCTATGCGTTTGAATTAAAAAAAAACTTTTGTGGCAGAACTTAGTGACCGAGGAAGTACAGGGAGCAGTTAAAAAATCATTAATTTGGCCAAATTTAACACAAAATTTGAAAACATTTGTATTAGATAAGTTTATAAAAACAGCTGTCAGTTAGAGTTTCATTTAAGAAACTGCATAACTTAAAAATTTTATAAAAAAAGGAATATAATTATTAGATTT
Organism: Dynastes maya; assembly: GCA_029619315.2. Classification (NCBI taxonomy): domain Eukaryota; kingdom Metazoa; phylum Arthropoda; class Insecta; order Coleoptera; family Scarabaeidae; genus Dynastes; species Dynastes maya. The sequence goes on along the minus strand of JAROYE020000004.1, from coordinate 50,890,443 downwards.
AATTAAACAGTTTTATGTCATTAAAAATGGTTTAATTTTAATTCAACTCTATTCAGAAAATAACAAAATGTTGTTGGATACCACGCATCCTACGCATTTAATATTTCAATTAATGTTTTTCTCTGAGAAGTTCAATTTGTTTTCAAACGAGTCTCATTACAATATTTTTTTTCTTGAATAAAATTGTGCACAAACATAATCATAGACGTTTGGACATCCAAAAGCAATATATTCCATTCTAGTTGCTGCCATACATAGGTACTCTATTAAACACAAACCTCAACGTAAATTCGAATTGTTCAGTTGTCAGTGTACCCTTGTCAAATTATGTAGTCTATAGAGCGAACCTAATATGTACTCCATTGTATACTCCCCAAACTTTAACCGGTTGTGTTTAATCTCTCTCCCTTCCAATAGACACCGAATAGATCATTCGCGATACTCTTGACGTTAGTAATTACGTCTTGGGGATGCGCCACAACACAGCCGAAACTCATTAGGAGACGTTCTGCACCTGTCCCTTAATATGGACCAGTTTCGTTGCCGCGTAGACGAACATCTGCTGCTGTAAGACGGTGTGCGCACACGCCAAGAAAGTTTGTTTAGTCCGTATTTACAGTGACGACAGATCAAACAATCGTAAATTTTAACAACTGCACGAGCCAAGCGTATCCAGATTTTGGAAGAAGTAAGGACACGAGTACCCGTCCGGCGTTTTCTCGAGAACAAAAAAAAAGTTATCTAAACCTAATTTATACATCTAGAGAAAATTTCAAATAAGACATAAATTCCAAAACGTATCGCTTTGGTATGTATAAATAAACGGGCTTTTTGCCTCGAATATATCAAAAAGTTTGGAGTTTCATAATCAAATAAATCTGTAATGATTTATGTTTGGATGTGGAATGTAGAAGATGTAGGGATTATGGTTGTTTGTTTGCCGTTTAAGTTAAGTTTGGGACTTTCAGAATTATTAGTACAGATGCTCACATTATCGCTGACGCAGTGGAGTGCTCCTGGGATAGTGGGGGCAGTTCGAAGAGAACAGACAGTCCGACCCGATCCACATTACTGTTTCTACCGCCCTCTGTCATCAAAAAATATGGTTATTTAGTGATTAAAATACGATGGCAGTTCTGGTAATTCCCTGCCACTTTATGAAAATTGCTCACTTCGCTTAAAACTCTGATCTAGTTTATTAATTGTAGATTGCCCTGAAATGAAATGATATTTAATGAATAATGTTAAGATGACATTAAACTCTCCGATTTACAAATTCATGTATATTGGAAGAATATTTGTCGTATAAACGAAAGATGAGAGATTTTTTTGAATACTGAGTATTATTAGCAGTAAACAAAATTATTGAATATACAGTATGCCCCTGAATTGAGTTTACAGAATGGAGAAAAATCTTTATTTTTGAAAATACGTAATTTTCTTGGTATTTCCGGAAATTTCAGAAATGTTCTTGTTTTTTTCATTGAACTGGACATGCAGGTATTGCTTTGTTAAATCGAAGAACTGTTAATGCTGAATGGTATACAACGATTTGATTGTCAGAAGTTATAATAATAATAATAATAATAATAATAATAATAATAATAATATCAATTGATTCCATAATACACAAATTGTATAAAATACGTCACACTTATATAAGAATAAAGTACATCGAAATATGCATGTATAAATTACACCATATTTGTCGTTAAACGTAAATAGAAAAAGTACATACAATATATAAAAAACACAAGCAACACAATCAAAACACATTAAAAAATAATTTAGTAAAGAAAATTACCCTACAAAAACTGTTTTAGTAAAGAATTCTCTAGTGGAGTAAAACGATTCACCGATCAAATGTTTTTAAATTTGTTTTTAAATACCATTTTTGTGTTGGTTTTAAGTGTTTCTGGAAGGTGATGAAATATTTTCAGACATTGATGTATGGTTTGCTTCTGCCTCTTAGTAAGTTGTGTTTTAGGCGGTATAATCTCTAATATGTAAATAGACGTCAAAGTAAGTATTTTGTTATTTTTAAATACTTCCCTGCACGAATCTCTATGCTTTAGCTGAAACACTGCTCTTATACAGGCTTTTTGAATAATAAAGATCCTAATATGGAATCTGGAAAAACAATCGATAACGTCGCGTCTTCCTCCATCATGACTGTACCAGTTCTCACACAGCACGTCAAACGATTGATTATTTGAAGGAGAGAACCATGGAATTAATATCTCATTGCCTGTATTCACCTGATTTATCGCCAAACGATTTCTTTTTGCTCTCAAATGTCAAACAAAAATGTGTGGACAGCGATTTTTATCACATCAAGAAGCTGTTGAAGCCTTCAAAAACTATGTTTTGGAGATACCACCTTCACAGTGGAAAAACGCATGCAAAAGTGTATAAATTTTAATGGCTAGGATTTTGAAAAACTATAAAACGATTTGTACCAATTGTTTTTCTTTCATTGTTTTATGAAAGTAGCCTATATTGCTGGAAGCTATAGTTTCGTTTATTAAACCTGTATAAATATGCAAATTGGGTGACAACAAAATTCACGAGCTCTAAATATTAAAACTTTTTTTTTGACCGGTGAAACGTAACACTATATTTAAATTATTAAATTACAAGTTTTGAGTAACTTTTTTTATTGCCTGACAAACATAACTTTAGCAGATCTTAACAGCGGTTTTGTGTACTTGAAATACCTTTGGTGACTAAATAAATTCTTCCAGAATAAGTATTTATAATTTGAACTTTGGGTGCTTCTCTTATAAAGCACTTCAAAGATTCATTAAAATTTCTGATAGGAGTTTCAATGCCAATTATATCTTCATCTGGTTCTTTATAATTAGGCAAGCAAGACTTCGAAGCTTTATTTAACATTAAACTAAATTCTTCATTATTAAGAGTTTTCAAACTTTGTCAAAAAAATATTTTTGGAAAACGCATTTCCCATTGATCATCAATTTATGGAATTTGTGACCCATTCTTCTCCTACTGGTCTTCTTTAAGAAAGCATTCGCATTGCTTTAGTTGTTTCAATTTATAAATCTCATTTTTTTAATGATTAATTACACGAATTATAAATAAATTTTTAACATATAAAACCTTATTATAAAAACCACTTTTTGTCTTAAAATCATTAAATTATAGAAAATATTTCCACTAATATATGCGAACTGGAGCAAGAATGCTTGGAGAAAACGAACACGCAATATCGGAAGACCCTGACCCGTCGGGCATAAAATATTCCAATTATTTTTAATTATAATTTAGCATGGCAGCCCTGTCATCAGAGCACCGAAAATCGTAGCCAATTCCTCCTCATTTTTTAGATGGTAATTTCAAAGATTTATTACCGAACTTAATTGTATTTTTTCTTATATATCACGGAAATAATGGGCACGCTTAAATTAAGAGAAATTAGCCAATTACAATATAAAACTGCTCACAACATATGATCGCATTGATCGCAAATACCATAGAACAAAGCGTACGAATTTGTAATAACTTCTTAGATTCTAAAGGATCAAATTAGAACATCTCGGTTACGTTGCTTGTGTCCGCATTTAATCCGCGTGTAAACTATTCACTTATGACGAGAGAAAATTACACTTAAACGACGTGAAAGACCCATAGAATCGCTCGCCTTTGGAGCGGTAAAGGTTAAACGATCATAGGTTCGGGGAATAAAACCTCTTCCTTTGTAACTACGGTTGTACGATGAGCGAGATTAAGGTCATAAGTAGACCTATGAATTCTTATTCTGTAACAGATCCGTATTCAGGGTGTACCGTGCACTATAAAATATAATATTGCGTTAAAAAAACTAGTGTATATAATAATTCGTAGATTATGATATTTAATTTAGTGAATAGGCGACTTAGCCTTAATATATATTGTTCTGTTAAATATTTACATCACCAAACGCAGCTGTCAATTGAGCACGTGTGTTCAGAATAGCACACGGTAAATATGAAATTCCCTCTGGCGGATATTAGTTATTTTTCGGAAGCCTCCTTTCCTCCCCGAGCCTCCAATCTTCGGAGTGGGGGGTACTAAACAATTTATTTAAGTCTAGCCAACGCCAAATGTGGGGTAACGTGGACAAAACTCCTCTTCTTTTCATTCTCCTTCTTTCGTAAATCCTCAAATTTAATGAAAAATTCTCATAAAACAAACAACAGCATAAATTCGGAGGATTCACATTATTTCGTATAAATATGTTCGTTAAGTATCTCATTGTGGAAGTTTATATTTTAGGTCATGGGGGTTTTGTATCACAGAGGCGTCTATTTTCAGTCGTCTAGTCGAGTCAATCCATTCGAACTCTCATGCTACTTCTAAAAATAACTTTATTCATCAAAATTCCTCGTTAAATTATATTTGGATAGAAATCATAAAATTTACTGTGGATAAAAACAATCGAACAATTGAAATAAAGGAGAAAAGGGGGGCTAATTAAATTAATTACTTCTGGTCAAACTTTCTTCGAGCTAACTCGTATTTTGGCTGCGCTCCTAGTTTAATGTGTCTCATATTCCAATCATAGAATAAATTCAAGGTAGAAGAGAAGGTTGGAGGTTAGAATAGGCAAGTTTCCTGTGAATGCCATAAGGAACAGAGAGTTTATATAACATCTTCGTAAAATCAAGGTTAATTTGCAATTTTTTCAATTGCAACTTTCGTTAATTTCCATTCACTGATATCAAAATTCGTTTAAAATTGTCGAGAGAGTGTGTAAGAATACTCTCGAATCTCACAGTTCATTTGAACATTTAATTAAATTAAATCCTTTTCAAATTTTTTGAACAATTTCCTTAAGTTAAAACATTTCAATATATTCCTGAACCGATACTCCATCTTGTTCTAGTACATTAATCCTGACTATCTCGGTGGTCGAACGGTTAGCATACTTGCTTTTCGATCTGAACGGCGAGTGTTCAAATCTGGCCGAGACCATTGGTTTTTAAGTACGGACACAGATCGGAGTATACCTTCTTCTCAGATAAGAAAGTAAAACCGTAAGGCCCGTGTCAATACAATGTTTGGCACGTTAAGCATTCCTACCGGAAGTTGAACACCTGGATTCGGCGAAATTCCAGGTAGTCTTGGCTAGTGAGGATAGTAATCGATGCCTGTGCGAAGTGTATTCCGTAACCTGTTGCTTCGCCCAATAATACAACAACAATGACAACACTAAAAAAGATAGATAGTACCTGCTATGAGAGATATAGTACCTTTTAGTACAATTTATTATACCTTTCATTATTTTGGGAGAACCAGATTCTTTTACAAGCGGAGTAACAATTCTAATAAAGATTATTAACATCGTGATAATGCTTATTAAAATCACTTTTGTTATCTATTGTTATTATCTATTTTTGAGTGCAAATGTTTTGTTATACAACACGCCCAAGATTTTCTATCACGAAATTGAAGAAGTTCTTCATTGTATAAGTTCATGCTAAATGACTTAACCATTCTTAAAAGACCTCGCATTCTATAAATTTACATTGTGATTGAAACAGGTGACCTGACAGCAACATAAAATAAGAAAAGTTCGATGGTATTCCGAAGGAAATAGCTTTGAACAAGATATGGTTATGATTATGGACAATGATAGAGTGAGATGAATCCCACAGCATTTAGCCCATAATAGGCCCCTTATGCACCCTCTCTGTGTTGGGGAGCCCGCTATGTCCCCAACCAACGTACTGCTTTGGCATAGGTTAGGATGTTGCCCAGAGGAATGGCCTTACTGGCGATAAGACGTTGCCAACATTGTCCTTTTAATTGATATCAGTGTAGGACACTTACAGGGAAAGTGTTCCATCCTATAGGGAAGCTTCTTTGGCCCAGCAATGTCCAGTCAGAATCGCAACAGGATGAACGAGATATAAATTATTGCATATAAAAAAATACAAATAATTTCTAAAAAACAACGTAGTAGTCCGATCCCAATAAAGTCAGCGGACATTAGTCAATCCCTTTACTATCCAATAAATTCTTGAAAAGGAATGGCGTTCATAATTAACAAAATAACTTGTAAAAATGCACACAAAAATACATAATACAATACATTAACACAAGCGACAAACTCAAGGAACAGCAATGGGTAACTTTTACGACATAACTTCTTTATGGGTAAATTTGAAACTGACCTTAAGAATACTTTGGCATATTTTTCAAGGCTTTGGATCAGATCGGATGATGACACGTTTTATATCTCTGACACTCGCAAATGCTCAGTAACAGATAATTTGGAACAACTAAATGCAAATTTTCTTTCTATCAAATTTACCCTCGAAGAAAGAAAAGACAACAGGACTACTAGTAATAACAGGTTCAGCTTACAGAATTCTAATCATTTTTGGGAATTCTTGACAATTACTTATTGGTACATCTTTTACCTAATTTTCCTTTAACTAAAGGCAAGTATAAACACGAGTTTAAAGTAATCATCAAACATTGCAAACCTTAACGGATTTTCTGAAGATGTAACCTGTAACACTGTTAGTAACCAAAAATTGAGCCCTAAATTCCAGCCTTTAGTCCTTGTTAAATCAAACATGACCACTGTCTGTCTACCGTAACGTTGAAAGTGTGTATTGCTTCTATCTTTCTTCATCACATTATTTTTGTAAGGAGTTTTCGAGGACACGTCGTTATATCCGAACTTCATTGTATCCTGATTTGATTTATTTGCAAAGTAATTTTTATTAATAAAAATAACAATATGGTACCTTTGATTAATAAAAGCAAATTATGCAAGGTGTCCTAGTCTGGCCAAATTTGCTGTAAGGACACCTGACGTAACTCTGAGCAGAATATCTTAAACAACCTATGTCCACAAACGAGCCATTTTTGAATTTTTAGTTATAAATAAAAACAAAAATTATTTTTAATATTCTTTATAAATTAACAAACAAATTTCTTCTGATTTAACATACAACAATTAAAATTCAAAAAAAAAAAATTTAATATGACCACCATCTTCCAAAGGTAACTAGGCGTCAACGCAGGATATATTTAGTGTTTGTAAATTATTTCTTAATCTCCCGCTGATTTATACTGTATTAATCTTTATTTCGTTCTTTATCCTGCCCTCCTAAAGATTAAATGTTTTTATTTACATCTCGAAAAGAACTTATTTCCGTACATAAGTTTATTCAGATATTTTGTTCAGTATTATGCCAGGTATTTCTACAATAAATTTGACGAATTGATACTGGAACATCCCATATGTATAGAATTTATTTGTTAGACTAACAAAAGAAATACAGAAATAAACTTCATTTAATTAATTCAAGATTGCATCAAAGTGGAATTAATTTCTAAGGAAAATATTTAAAAGCTCTCACGAGATATGTTTTCGTTTTTATAAGTAATTTTTCCATGGAATCCTTTATTTTGCTGTAGTGGATAGAATATTGTACTTTGAAGAATATTACTACAATTTAATACCTTTGAACATTTATCAAAGTATATTGAATACCGCAATCTTAAGTAATAAAACATAATATAACCGAACAAGAGTGCCAACTCTAATCATAAGAGTCTTTAGGACAAGAGGAACTTTTCAATTTGCTCTCCGATGGTAATAATGTAGGTCTATCTGTGTAAGACCCAACGTATATTAGGTTAATTAGTACCAGTCATGCATGATGTGAATGTTCTTTGAGAAATTCCTTCCACGTACAGAATAGCTAGTTAGTGTTTAGCGTAACATGATCGCGTGAGATCTATGCATGTTACACGTACATATGTATGTATATTTTTAACGAAACGAATTAGGTAATTGGTAAAAAATAAACTCAATTAGATGTTGAAATTCCATCTGGGAGAGTGATTTACGAAAGAAAAAGAACTAAAGTTAAACTATTTATTTAAAAGAAGTACTTATCTTTTATCTATATGTTAATACCGTCTTAATTTGTTTCAATATGCTCTCGTTAGATGGTACTGGCAAGTGTTACGTTCTACTCATTAACGTTACTGTATCAGGGTGAGAAGGTTAATATAATTTACCACTATTGCTCTTAATAGGAGTCGAACAAATACACATGCGTTTAATGAACACTAATAGGTTTTTAGCCCACTTTAACCTTGATTCTCGTTTGTTGGTTGCGGTATGTGTTTGAATATTGGTTAATAAAAGTACTTGAAATAAATTGAGTATGAAGCTGGTTCACATTTTCATGTTACGATAAGAAAGTAGAAATTCTAAAAAGTCTTTTTGTACAATTCAGAAAAAAAAATAGATAATAAACTGAGTGCAATGGAGATGAAATATGTATCTAAGAAAAATTTTTGGGAAGAGACGATCTTAAAAATGCTACATACGAAGCAACTAAACTGGTATGGGCATTTATTAAGAATGAATTGGGAAAGGACATGCAGGGAAATATTGGCAGCTAGGAAATTATAAAAAAGGAAGAGAAGTAGACCAATGAGAACATGGGTGGAACAAATCGCCGAGTTAAGAAGGATGAGAAACAACGCAGATGAACTGAAAATATTGGCAAGAGATGGAAATGGATGGAAACAACATGGGTCATTTGAAAAGGCAAAAGGACGGATGATGAAGAAGAAAAAGAAATCTCTTTGAAAGTGTTTCCTACTTTACTGTTGCAAAACTAATAAATATTGTTTTTAGTAACCAGGTTAATGAAAACTGCAAAATAGTTGTTTTTTTCATTAGTATGTTTATATTAGACCTATACAGGGTGTTTCACGAAACTCGTTAGTTAGAAGTTTTAATGTTGTTCTTATGAATGGAACTCTGAAATTTTGATATGGGCAGTTACAGTATCGGACCTATTAATTTAAAATATTTTCGCCTACGAAACACTTCTGGTTGAACCGGAAGTGGTTACCAACTTTATTATCTTTAATACTATGATATACATTTGTACTAGGGAACCTTAGACCTAAAGTCAACTGTTTTCGAGATATTTACGATCATGTTGAAATTATAGCATTTGCACTGCTCTTATTGAAATTAAATATTTGAGAATGTAACGAAGATTAAGGTATTTAGTTTTGTGAGACGAAATGGAAGGCAATGCGTACTACATTTTGTCTCTATCGTTACTAAATTTTATACAGGATGTTCATAAACTATTTCCAAATATAGAGATTTTCAAACTGAAAAACTCCTTTTTTTAATAGTTTTCAAAACATTAACGATTCTTTCTTTAAACTGCATGTAATTGGTTAATGTTTTGCGTGGCGATGGTGGTTCCCAGTCTTCTCTTTATATATATAATAAATAATAATCACTTAGAGCGATGTCCGGACTATACGATGGATGTTCCAATTCTTAAAAGCCACATTCGCGGATGGCAGCTTGTGAAATCGCGGCAGTATGGACGAGTGCGTTGTCGTGAAAATTTGTCAATTTTCCTCGACGTTTTGCACAAATATTGTCCCTCAATTTATGCAGCAAAGACGCATATGTACTATTGACAGATAATACCACTTCTTCCAAAATTGAAATGTGTTGAGGCGTTATTAATTCGATTGGCTGACCGGGGCGCCCATCATCTTCTAGGGATTCTTGCTCCAAACCGAAACATTTTGCCCACTTTTTACAGTGGAATATGAAAGGGATAAATCACCACAAACGCCGTCTAAACGTTGTTTAATGTGATTAAACGTATGCCCTTCTTTTGTTAAAAATTTAATGACCGCGCGGTACTCAATTTTCGTTACCTGAGACATTTTCATGCACTAGTCACGTTGTCTGGCTGGCTACTAAAAACTACTACTCTTCAAGCCGTAATATAAACACACTGGCAAATTTAAAGGAACGGATATAAAATGGATTTTTTCTCTCCATAACTTTCTTTTCTCATAACAAATTTGAATGGATTTTTTTTTATTGGAAAAATTAACTAATAGCTAGCTGTAGTTTGTTTTGTAAAGCTCCATGCCATTCTCAAGCCTCTTTAAAAACGTAATACAAAAAAGTAAAATTTTTGCAGAAAATGAATTGTACACTTTGACTTGTTTTAAACATTTAATGTTCAAGAAAAATTACATCAATTTTTTTTTCAATAACGGGTTTCCTCCATGAGCTCTTACAACTGCGGTCATCCGTCTTCCCATACTTCTAATGACGTCGAATATTTCTTGAGGCAAATGTTCCCATATTTCAATTAGAGCAGCTCTCACGTCTTCAGTGTTCTAGACTGCAGGAATTCTTGACCGAGGTCGTCTGCATAGCAAAACAAACATGTTCAATTGGATTCAAATCCGGGGAACATGCAGGCCGGATCGTTGTTGGTATTTGTTCTTGATTTAAAAAGTCAGTTACACAGTGAGCTACGTGAGGGCGAGTATTGTCGTGCATTAACATGAAATTTGGACCGATATATGGAGCGAAAGGTATCACATGGTCTTGCAGAACTTCCCTTACGTATGTATCGGCAGTTAAAGTGCCGCCATCAATTACCACCAACTCTGTGCGTGCCCCTAAACATATTCCACCCCACACCATAATTGACCCTCCACCGAAAGAGACTTTAGGAGTAAAATTAAATTGTTCATTTTGTTCTCCTGGGTGTCGATACAATCTATCCCTACCATCTATCGAATTTAAGCAGAAACGGCTCTCATCCGTGAACAAAATTTGACCCCACTGATTATTCCAATTTTGGTGTTCTCGAGCGAAGGGTAGTCGCGCTACTCGGTGATGCCTTTGGAGATTTGGAGCTTTTCTTGGCCTATACAACCCCAAAACCAACTTCTTTAAGTCTTATTCTAACTGTACGCTCACTTATTCTGGTTCCACGTACTTCTTCCAGTTCGTTTCGTGTTTGAATAGCCGTTTGACGCATATTTCTGAGCGTTTGCAACGCTATAAATCGATCATCTACAGGCATAGTTGAGCGTTTTCTGCCTTGACCTCGTCTTCTAACATATTCTCCAGTTTGCTTCCATCGTGTAACATTGCGATGGATCGTCGATTTTGATTTACCGAACATTTCAGCAATATCACTGTAGGATCGACCACTTTCAATCATTGCTACAGCCCTAGCGACATCAGTCGGTGCTAAATCGCCCAGTATGCCTTATTTCACAATCAACGTAGTGATAATTATGAAAAACAAGCCAAATTTGAACAATGGTTTAAGAAAAAAGATAACAAACTTTTATGAAAAGAAAATATGCCTTTTACATTAAATGCAACAACTAACGGATGTTTACACTTTCACAACGAATTACATGACAAAAATGTACGTAGTAAACGTCAATCAAACATCATAGCTGTCTAGGCCTACGCAACACTAAAAAGAAAAAGAAAAAAGAGGTGATTTTTTGAAATTTAACTCCGTTCCCTTAAATTTGCCGGTGTGTATATGTAGTGTAGGCCTCGCGCATGTGCAACTATGACGCAACGAAGTTTGAACATGCCTACCTCGTACCAATGTTCTAGTTTTAAAATTACGTAGGTGTGAAATAAATTATCCATGACTAAATTAATTTTTATAGGGCAGTGGTGAAGTATAAAACAAGAAATAAGTTCTTGAATTTTCCTTGAGAATGTCACCGATTTGAAGATGTTTAATAGATGATTATAGAACCTTGAGGAGATAGTGGATATTTGTTAAAAGCTATAATACTCATTGAGACTTGTTACGTTTAGTAAGTAAGCTGATAATTTTCAGTAATATTAAGTAGAACTTGGTAACTGATACTTAGATAAAATTAACACTTTCGAAATAGATTATTGTACTCCTTTCATAAACCACATACATCACGGCCACATCCATCAAAGTTTTAGATACATTTACATGAGTTTGGCTTTTAAAAATGATTGAGTAAGATAAAACTAAATTTAACCTACTCATTACATTTTCGTTAATTTTTAGGGTGTGCATTAGTATTTTAAAAAATTCTGGCCTTAACATTTACGCTACTTGAAGAATTTCTTCAGCAATTTAGGCATTTATTTGAGCGAAAAAAAGGCCATTACGTTTTCCCTAAGCGTCTTGAAATACTCTCGTATAGCCTTTAACTTGAAAAAGTGGAATCGAATCCGTAAAATCGATTACCCCTAAAATAGGGTCTCGTACCAGTCCTCTGGCCTATTTCCGTTGAAATATGAAGGAAAATCAAAGAGAAAATGTTTTTTAACCTACTAAAAGGATTCCGTTCGCATATTTTACTTTGGTATTTATTTATTCTGAACCATTCTATATATATTTTTTTCTAATATGATTTAAATTTAATTGCCGCATACTACATTATTGAATTAGCCCAAGGCAGCATTCTAAGTCCACTGCTTTACACTCTGTATACTTTCGATCTTGACCGTATCGTTGATGAACATTGCAAACTAATCCAATATGCTGATGATATATGCATGTACGTGAATAACTCTACATTAGATAATATCTATTATCATTTACACAATGGATTTAATCGACTAGAAGTTTGGTTTAATGAAAAAGGCCTCTCCATGTCAAATGAAAAATCTAGTACACTTACATTTACCAGAAGTAGACGTTTTCTACCTGATAGAATAAAGCTAGGCAAGGACTATTTTCCGCACACAGATAACACAACATTTCTAGGATTGTATATCGACAAATTTAAATTGGCAATACCACATCAAGTATGTAATTCAAAGAGCCGAAATATATATCAATATTCTTCGCATGATTTGTAGAGTTAAATAGGACGCAGATCCTTTGATTGCACTATTGTTCTACAAAGCAACTGTCCGCCCAATTTTTGACTATGGATCCACTGTTTATGGCAGCGCCAGTGATGCAGTCCTAAACAAAATCAATGTATGCCACCACAAATGTTTACGACTCTGTATAGGTTATTTAAGATCTACATCTATCAATGTGATTTTGGCGGAAACCTGTGAATTTCCGCTCAAATTAAGAAGACAAGTTTTGGCATCTAGTAATTTAATTAAAAACTCGTACAAAAATTGCAATAAAATCAACAAGGCCCGTAACTTATATATTGCTGACCCAACACCTAAATACTGGATTAGCAAGAAATCGCCTACACTAACATCAGCATATTATCTTTTGTCTGATTTAGGGGTTGATTTGAATAATCAACCCTATAGTATCTTTAATGTTACATTCAATAGGCTAGTTGCCCCGCCAAAGTGTTGGTTTTACGATCAATTTATAGTAACTACAGACATGCCAACAATAAATTTCAACTTTACATCATTAATATCAGAGAAATGGACATTTTATTATTTATACTGACGGTTCTAACAAAGCAAATTTATTTGGTTGCGCTTTTTATGATCCCCAGCGAAAACTGTCAAAATCATTTTACTTGGTAGGCTGTCAGTCAGTTTTTAATGAAGAACTAATCGCAATCTATGAAGGGCTGAAGTACTTGAATACAATAGGATCATTTTCTAACATATTAGAGGTAACTGACTGTAAAAGTATTGTATGCAAGCTATAAAGAACCAGCATAAACTCTAAAATTTCCTCATTGTTTATTAAAATTTATGAAGAGTTGGACAAGGCACATGATGTTTAATTCCTGTGGGTAAGAGGTTATATTGGTATAACGGGAAACGAAACTGTGGACAAGGCTACAAAAGAAGGATGTCAATCTTCAAATGTTCTAGAGTGCATATCATCTCCAAGTGACACGCTAAAACGCATTAACAAGGCCATAGCACGTGAATTCTCTGATTACTATCTACAAAAAGACACAGGTACCTTCCACAAGTCTATTCAACCATCTCCTACAAAAGAACTGTGGTTCAAGACTTATACTGTGCCAAGAGATTCTCTCAAAACCATATGCCGCCTTCGTTGTAATCATGTAGCAGCTACCTTTATAAAATACATAAAAACGAGAATAATTTATGCCCATGTGGGAAAGTTGGAACACATAATAAGACCGACAACTATTTCTAGAAAATGTATCCAAAGAAATTGACAAACTTTTCAACTATTCATCTGTATTATATTCCAGCAATATAGTCGTCAACCAAGAGATATACAGTTTTCTTCGCAAGGTGCAAGTGGTTGTATGAATGTATTACACGAATGTGTTTCCTTTGTTTTTATCCTTTGTAGGTTTTCCTATATACCGAGGTTCAGTCATGAATGTCTTGTTTTAAAGTCCTGGTGAACCCCTGGACGAGAAGAGTGTCCACCTGTCTTTCCTAATGTGTGAAAGTTGAAAATATAAATAATTAAAAGAAATCAATTTTGCTGGTAATGGCTTCAGGCTACAACCAAAGTAGAATGATAGATAGATAGATACATTATTGAAATTAAGCTTCATTTTACGAATATAAAACGGTATTTATTCGAGAATGTATAAAAAGTATTTCTTTATGTAACAGCACAATTGATTTGGCTTAAATGCAAGATTTTAAAACTATTTAATTCTGAAGTAAGAAATGTTTACGAAAAGAGTTACTAAGAAAAAATGTTCATTTCACAGTTTTTTTATTATCCCTAAAAGTTGTTTGTCAATGGTCTTTAGACCAGTCCTCTATATTTTCTATACAGAGCGTTATTGAAAAACTGCAGCGCACAGTACTACGCGATATAGCAGCTCAAAATAAAACAAAAGTCTCCATAAACGTTGACCTTTGTTTCAACAGTTCCCCAGTTATCACAATATAAACCATGTATAATGATGAGCATGGAAGCTCATGTACATACACAATTTTTGGCATGAACGAGTACTACTCCCGCTATTTTCGCACATTCAGTTATTTCGGTCGAAAAGTTTAGCATACATGCGCTCACACATTAACACCATCGTCATATGGTCACGCCAACATTTCCAGTTTGCTGATAATACCGACCAGCGATAAAAATCATCAAATGTATAGCGTCACCGAGCGAAATTATTGTTTGAATGTTTCGCCGGGCATATTGCACCTAACCGCAAAGCGTCGTATCTCCGTTTAATATCGTGACTAGTAATGTGCCAGATGGTCCGGTAAACGGCAAACAATATGCTTTTGAGAGATGATATTTACGGAGCTGTCGTATGTGTAAACGTAAAATATATGAAGGATTATCAACGCGGTCGACTGTGGAAATTAAGTCTAAACAAAATAAGATAAATATATTATTAAAAAAAGGTTTCCATTGCTTGCTAGTAATTTGATAATATTATAAAGTTTTGTTAATTGAATTTTTGATATAAAAAAATAACTTTGTTGGATACGATTAATTTTAACTTGTAATTTTATAATCGGTTAAAAGTATCTTTAGATCTGGAGATTGTGGTTCCCAGTATTTCTCTTTCTTTTTCTCGTCTATACTAGTAATGTTCTTAACTATCACTTGGAAATTGGAACAACCAGATAAAATCTTAGCATAAATTTGTCCATGTGGCATTCTCTTCAAGCAAATGGATAATACAGTAGAACCAAACAACAAATTCTCCGTTTTAACCGAAGCAATAAAAAAAATCTCCGCGTTATCCGAAATAGGGCGTATTATTTTCTTAGAAAACCAAAATATTTTTTAAATTAATACGGGACTTCCCCGACATTAGATCCGTTTACATGTATTGTACAATAATACCTGAATAGATCGCCTACGCACATGATGTTTATTCGAAACAGTTGAATTGCAGTTGACGGAAGAATCCAACATGGAATGTTCCGTATTAAGCGTTAAACGGTGTATTCGATGATCAATCTTAAAGCAATTAGCGTTTAGATTAAAGGTGAAATATTAAAGCAAGTAGAAGTGGTATGGGTGTCTACATACTTTGCAGGCTGAAAGATCGGATAATGAAATGTCTCTGAAAACGGCGAAATATCCAAAAGTGGATGATGCCTTATACCCATGGTTCACACAACAGCGAGAACGTGGAATGCCAGTTTCTGGTCCAATTTTACAACAAAAGGCAATAAGTTTAAACGAAGATTTGCCGATTACGGAAGCACCTGACACTTTTACAGCACGTGAAGGTTGGCTGCATAGATGGAAGAAGCGGCACCGTATACGCCAGCTAAAAGTTTGTGGTAAAAAGTTATCCGCCGACGAATCTTCTGTAACAGAGATTAAAAGAAATTTCAACAAAATGATGGAAGAAAACGGTTATGTACAACATCAAATTTACAACTGCGACGAAACAGGTTTAAATTATAAAATGCTACCATCCAAAACTTTGGCTTCAAGACAAGTATCTGCTGCTCCTGGATACAAACGTAGCAAGGAACGTGTAACTATTGTTGCATGCAGTAATTCCTCCGGTACACACAAACTTCCCTTATTGTGTGTCGGCAAATCAGCAAACCTTAGAGCCTTTAAACACATTCGTCCCAACGCTTTCCCTGTTGTGCATAAAAAGCAGAAAAGTGCGTGGATGGACGCGATCATATTTGAAAAGTGTTTTTTTGAAGATTTGTTCCTTGGAGTAGAACAATTTTTGAGAAAAGGAGGGTTCCCTAGAAAAGCTATTCTGTTATTAGACAATGCACCTTCCCACCCAAATGAAGATCAGCTCAAAAGTGGAGATATAATAGTCAAGTTTCTGCCCCCTAACGTGACTTCTTTAATTCATCCGATGGACTAAGGTGTGTTGGAAAATTACGAAATTACAGACGCTTATTATTGGAATTTCTTTTGGAACAAGTTAGTAATGGTGGTAATCTAGTTAACTGTTTAAAGAAAATCAATCTGAAGGATGTGATGTAATGGGTAGCAGAAGCATGGATTCAAATAAGAAGTTCTACTCTGCAAAAATTTTAGTCAAAAATAATTGAACAAGAGAGAGCACCCGACACAGACGCTGAAAATACTAATGAAAGTTTACATGAGATTATAACACAATTATCAGAATGCGAGGATGTTACTTCTGAAGATGTCGAGGAATGGCTTAATAGTGATGATTTGAACGAAGAATTAACAGATGATGATCTTATAAAAATTGTTAGTAATAATGATGACAAAATAGATTTGGATGTTGGAGACGATCAGCTAGAAGCAATTAACGATCTCCCTACGAAAATTTCTCACTCGGATGGATTGGAAGCTTTACAGAAAGCCTTAATGTATGTAGAACAACAGGAAAATGCAACAGCAATGGATGTTTTGCTTATCAGACGTTGGAGAGACATTGCTGCAAAAAATAGAGTCAGTGCCAACCGGGTACAACAAAAAATAACGTCATTTTTAACTCGCCAATGATTCATTATGTATATACATTTACCTATGTAGATTACATATAAATCATACGACATATTCCTAAAATAATAATGTTTAATTAAATTTCTTTAACCAATTACGAGTGTGTTATTATTTATCCAAAAGCTCCGCTTTAACCGAAATTTCGATTACCCGAAACCACTTGGGTCCATATTATTTCGGATAACCGAGGTTCTACCGTATCTTTGTTAACCGAAAGAGAATTAACTCAAGTAGTTCTGAGACATGCTCGACTCAGTTTCAAACGCCGTCTCTATCTTTTGCGGAATAAGGTGCCGGAGCAAATAATGTGAAGCTTCTTGTTATGTTAGAAATGTACAACTTAGAGAATCAAAATAGCTGAGCGAGTTACTTATATGACAGAATCATTTGAGAAACTAAAGAACCACATGAAAAATATCAAGACATCTCAGTTGTTTCTCACTTAGTTTTTGCATTCGTATGTATATTGCATCATCGGAGGGCAAATTTAGTGGCATTAGGTTAAAATTGTAGAAAACCCTTCATAATAATATTAAAAATGAAATATTGCAGGTGATATGAAAAAAAATTTTGTAGAGTAAATCACAAAGAAAGAACCTATGAATCATAAAGCAAATATGTCCATCCCTCCACAGTTGCAAACAGGAGAATCCACCAGATGTCGTCTGTACGAATGAACAAGGAATACTGAAAGCCAAAGAACTTTGAGAGAAACAAGAACATAACTCCTCTTTCCTCTATATTCGTTAGTTTTCTAACGTTGAAATTTAATGTCCCTTCCTCGGCGAAACACGTATAGAATGATTCTACTTGGTGCAAAGTCGTATTTTTCCAAATTAAATACGGCTAGTTAACAAGTAGTCAGGTTCCCTAGGGAACGTACACGTTTCAAGGTTGCAGATACGCTGCGATGACACTTTTCAGTAACACTAGACGGCAAACTCTAGCATAATATTGGAGTCTGCAAACAAATGTGTAATTTGAAACCATTTATTTAAATTAAATTGCGCATTTTTATTTTAAGAACAATCAATATTTTTAAAATAGAAAGCCCATCTTAAGTTATTATTGGCCAAAAATTAACAAGTGCTATTGATAACAGAAGAGCGAAGGTACGCTAAGATAATCGATGCTTTTTAGCGCTAGCTGTTGTAGGAGAAAGACGTGTTTAAAAGTGAGTTGTATTCAAAAGTAGTTTCATTTGCATATTTAGTGAGGAAAAATATTTACATCTTCACTACTAAAATCACAATTATAACATTACACAATGTACATTCTCTTACGACTGATTCATAAAGAAAGATGCAGTCAAAAAATTATATGGACTAATACATCAACGTCTAAAATGACTACATACATAGGAAACAGGCGTAACAATTTTACATTCTAATTGTATCGATCCTTGCTTTCAGTTTGTTTTCTTACAAATTATTTTGCACTTCTAACTCGGTTCCCATTCCACAAATAATTATCAGACTTATCGTGACATGATTTCTGCTCGTACAATCCGATATTTCCGAAATTACCTAGAAATTGGACGCAACAATCCCATTGATCTCGATCTCATGATTCCGCCACACACAACGATCAGAGAATACTACAGCGGTAATACCGTCTAATGGCAAGGTACTAGCAAACCTCGAACTTGTTCTATCTGAAATTACATCTCTTGGCGATCGCAGAGTGCAAATCTAACCGTAATAACCTTACGTGATACGGTTCAAAAATCCCAATTGCTTCATCCCATCTTCTTTCCTCTTGTGACGCAGAGAGGATATCTATTTTTTTCACTTTTTTCGATCTCGTCTGGCAATAAGCGGTAACAATCTAGTCGGATTTATAAGTGACAAAGTTATACACTTAACGTTGATACGAGGAATCGATTGCAGCTCTTCGGTTGGGCATCGTCTGGATTTAAAGTGAAGCATTACGGGTTGAAGACATTCCATACTTCACGTATAGAAGTAGGCTTTTCGTAACTCCTGACATTTTTGTGTGGAGGAGTTGAAGATGCTGGAAATCTTAAAGTGAAAAGCGAGGCTTGGTATTTTAGAAGTTAAGAATTCCTAGTATGGCTTGTTCGTGTATACCTTGGTCTTTGATGTCGTTTTCTAGAGGTATTTAAAAGCTTGCTGCTTGTTTTCTACGTAGCTCTATTTAATGGGAGAGTGAATTCTTATTGGCTACAAGAGTTTCTTTGCATGTATACCTTTAATAAGTAATCGTGCGCGTTATATTTCAAGCTAAGTTAAGTATTTTAGTATTTAATTTCAAATACAAAGATAAGGTTGGCCTGTTATAAGTGATTAGAAATGTTTGAGCAAGGAAGTGCATCATTGGTAAAATAAAAATTTTGCAAATTTCTACCAACACCACAAATCAAAGTCGATGGTCAGATCATCTTAAACATCATTGTATTTTAATGAAATGTTCTGTTTGCCAATAATTATTATTTGATAAGTGATAAGTAGTCTGGGCAAACAACGGTAACAGTCAGTGTAGTAGATATGTGGTGCGGAATCGGCGATTATTTATTTCACGCGTTCACAGCGCCAGTACTAAATCGATGCTGTATGCGAGTAGTTCTGTGTACATGTAGGCTGTCGTAACTTATTTCGTAATTGTACGCTTATGTTTGCTTTAAAATGTTGCAGTTAGGTACGTCGCAAAAACGACCAATGGCAGATACAGTTGAAAACTTTATAGTGGGCATGCCGGACTTGATTTTAGATGGAGCTACAATTCAATGTCTAGTATGTAAAATCCCTTTAATGTGTTGGTCCAGAAGCCATTGTCAACGTCACATCGAAAGCAAACAGCCTTCTTCTGCAAAAAGTGACATACGAAACCAAGAAAAATTTACATTTGATTTATGTTTATGTATTAAACAATTGCCGGCTTCTGTTAATGCAGTCAGTGAAAACTTTGGGTGTTGAACTGGATGGTGATCTGAGATTTAAGAAACATGTTACTTCGTTGCTCGGGCTGGCTTATGCAAAACTTAAGGTACTCTACGGTAGCAGGGAGTATCTGAGCCCTAGGCTGAAGAGAGTGCTGTGCGACGCATTGGTACTTTCTCATTCTAATTATTGTGACACTGTGTATGGCCCATGTTTAGACTCTATTGATACAAGACGAATACAGAAAGCGCAAAATGCTTGTCTTAAGTTCATACACGGAATAAGAAGACCTCATCCGATTTCACATATTCTAAAATATGGTCAGTGGCTCAACATGGCGCATCGCAGATCGTTGCATTATGCAGTCCTTTCACATAAGATTATTCTCTCTCGATCACCGCAGTATTTGTATTCCAAAATATCTTATAGAACTGATGTTCATAATCTTAACCTGAGGTTTAGAAGTTTACTCTCTCCCCCCATACATCGGACGGCTTTGTTTACTAGGTCCTTTTCATATAATATTGTTAAGATTTATAACGCTTTACCCAACCGGTTCAAGCGGCTGCCTATTCGAATGTTCAAAATCAGGGTAAAAACTTACTACTATGGGGGCCAGTGACTGCATCTGCTTTTGACTTGATTCTCTGCATTGCAACAGTTATTTTATTTCATTTTCTTACTTATATTCTATATACTCATTCTATGTGCGCAAACCTACTACCTACAGATAGTGCTTGTTACCTACGCGTGTGTGTGGTTCTCTGTATGCGGGTCTAGGGGAAGATCAGTAAACTTATTGCTGACCTAGATCCTTTTGCTCCAGTATTGCATTTTTCCTTATCTAACTGATACAATTAACACTATTATATATTAAGATACGAGTCCAATGTTTTTGTACAATTTTCTACTTTATTTCTAATACTGGCACAATAAACGAATATTATTATTATTATTATTATTATTATGTATTACTCTTATTTTATGTAATCTATCGTTTCGTTTACTAGACAAAGAAGCATTTGTCTCCTTCTGGAATAAATATGCGGACTGTAAATTACCTAGTCGGACATCGATACGAAATGTATATATAATGTAAATATAGAAAAAAGAATGAAAACGGAATTGAAAGATAAAAAACTGTGGTTGTGTGTGAACGAAACAACAGAGCGTCAAAAACATTCTGTGGTTAATGTAATGGTACGTACAATGGAACCACATCGACCGTCGTACTTGCTTCCAGAAGAGTTATAAATTGTACTGCCGATGAGATTTTAAAGGTGGTGTTGAACTCATTGAACGAATTTGAAGTTTCAACTAAGCAACTTTTAATGTTTTTTTTAATTTACTCAAAGTATTTCCCTTCCTTAAAAATTATGTAATAAGTTTCGTGGGCATCCTAGAATTCTCAAAGTTCAACTATGTTCGAATTTCACAAAAGAACTCTACTGCATGCTTTTTAAGATTCTTTTTTAATTATCCTAACAAAATAAAATACGCGGTTGAAGATCTTGTCGCGTGCTACAAAGCACTGGAACCATTCTTTCGTGCTACCATCTCTTTTCCCCCTTTTATTTTGTATCGGACAGGAGCAGATTCTTGCGTTACGAACCTTTCTGCGCGACTAATTAGTTCCCTTACTAAGAACTTCGTGGTCTTGCCGAGTACTCTTACTTCCAAGAAAACAATACGAATTAACTTTAACGCGAACGAAGATAAGATTGTGTGTTCCGCAAAATGCATAATTGTAAGGTGAAAAGCCGTTGTATATAGGTACATATATTGTACCCGATTGTGTCTACTTGCGGTTGTATACGTGCGGTTTACGGTTATGTCGTAAGTGAAAAGAGCGAAAAGGAATGCAGTCAGCATCCGCCGGCGATTTGACGACGTATGGCGCCTGCTTCTCCCCAGTAGAGATCTGAGAACGAGACCTGAGAACATGTGCAAGTCTATATGTTCATTTCAAATTCGGTACGTGCATGTTAACGAGGTGGTTGGTAGTGTGTATGTGTGTGTAGTGATTCTGCTTGCGTAAACACAATACCCACTGCGAGCTTCTATTATTATGTGCGTTGTATCATTTTACAAGATTCCTGTGGGCAGTTACATCGTTACATGCTTTTCCTGTTTTATAAGATGTACGAGACTAGTTCAAGATTTATGTTCGAAATGAAGAAAAGGATTATGTGGAATTGCAGTTGGTTTATTTAGCTTTGCTATTGTGCTGGGAATTTCTTAAATCTATGGATAATCTAAAAGTATAAGTGATTCAATTTGGTTTATTTTTGAATTCATTAATACATGGACAGTCATTTGTTATTACTGATTAAACATTAAAAGAGAAATGTTGCATGGTTAGACCACCTCGATGTTCTACATATTAATTTGGTCTCATCGACATGGATCTTACGATATGATTAATATTGTCTTGCGGTATCTTGTATTGGTGTTATAGTTCTTGCCGAAAAACTTTCACTGCCCGGAGGATGGGGTAAGTTTGCGAGGTTTCTGTGCATGATATTTCGTACGTGTTTAATGGACGAAAGATCTCGGTCACCACAGCAGCAAACTAATTTGCTTCTTTTGAAAATGATTCAGCGTTTCCTTAGCTATACGGAAAAAAAATCATGTACTATAATATTGTAGGAAAAATATTGTAGCAGTCATTAACACAATTATGGGATGTCATACGATAATTTTTTCAAAGTAAATAATATAAAATGAGTGAGTTTATAAATAAATCATCACTTATCTGTAAGGTTCGATAAATGAGTGCAACTTCAGAGGCGTATCCCGCAAAAGTAGTAAAATAATATATTCTTACCTTTTATTGACGTCTTGGGGCAGTAGTATTTTGTCGCAGTGGACATCAAGACGTCAATACAAGGTAAGAATGTATTAATTTTTAATAATACTGTATCTCCTAGTCCTATCTACCTAGTTTTGCGCGATACGCCTCTGACGTTGCATTCGTTTGTCGAACCTTACTTATCTGTATTCAATTATTTGATTCAATTATCGAAGCCGACCTAAATGTTTCCTGCCTTAGGATCAGACCCAGGTAGTACTGATACACCAATAATAAGTGGTTCATTTTATATATTTTTTTATATTTTCAACATTTTCAAAAATAAGTCTTTTAGAAGAAAAAAACATTTATTCCGACATTTCCTATCTAGTATTTCTTTAATTTATAAATTGTACCTAAAACTAAATGCTAGTACTAACAAGGGAAGACCGGCAACCCGCACTTCTTGATTTCGATGAAACTGCACAGACTGAAAGAGTACCTTGGTATAAGAACACAATTTTTTTCTTACCCTTTTTGTCGATTTGGGGGTGCAGCCCCCTCCAAAGGTTTTTGTTTTTTTTATTTGTGTAAATATCTCGGAAATTATAACAGATACCTTTTTCTTTTTAGAATATAATTTGAAGTAAATTACATAGCCCCAAGGATGACGCGAATTATTTTCGGAAAAAAATTATAACGCGGGACCGGGGACCCCACATCCCCCTTTTTTTTAATTTTTTTTTTCTTTATTTTTCACAAATAAAGTATATTACATAGTCTAAAGGATGACGCGAATTATTTTCGGAAAAAATTTATAACGCGGGACCGGGACCCCCCCCCCCTTTTTTTTAACTTTTTGTCTTTATTTTTCACAAATAAAATATATTACATAGTCTAAAGGATGGCGTGAATTATTTTCGGGAAAAATTAATAACGGGGGACCGGGTACCCCATACCCCCATTTTCTTTTTACATTTTTATATTTTATTTTTTCACAAATAGAGTCGATTTTATGTAGAATATGTATGTGGTCAAACTGAGACAGTTAATAATAAAGATATTAAAAGACGATAATAAAACATTAGATATCTGTTATAATTTCCGAGATATTTACACAAATAAAAAAAATAAAAATCTTTGGAGGGGGCTGTACCCCCAAATCGGGGAGATACGCTAAGTAAGAAAAAAATTATGTTCTTATACTAAGGTATTCTTTCAGTCTGTACAGTTTCATCGAAATCGAGAAGTGCGGGTTGCCGGTGTTCCCTTGTAAGTTACAAAATGTAAATATGTATAAATGAATAGTAGGCAAGCGACTCTCCCTACGAAGTTTTGCTTCGCTAATTTGTTGAAGCTTATAATTTTGTATATAATTATTGCCAATATTGTATATAATAAAATTGCCGTCTGGCAATTTTTCCCAGTTTCACAAGAAACTTGAGGTTAACTCGTTACTCGATCTGAACACTCTGCATTTTTCCGACACGACGTTAGCGTAAGGACTTGAACAGACGATTGCTACAGCGAGACTGAGCGACGTACAACCGTGTTCAAACCTGGCGTGGCATGTTCACTGTTTGCCGATAGTAGCACCAGTCCAGTTATTTATTTGTCACACCCGTATAGCTATTTCAAACTAGCTGTAATAACGTTATCGAAATTAATGATTAACTTTTGCTTAATTTTCTTTTTCCATTAAGCGTCAAGTTACGGAGTACACCTCGCGCTTCCGGACATCGATTATTGCGACCCCCTTTGGTAGGGATTTTTAACGTGCCAAATAATAGCATTGACACGGCACCCACAGTTTTACTTCCTTATTCGAGAAGAAGGCATACTCCGATTTTTATCCGTAATTAATGTTATTTACAATTTTCCAGACTGCACTTTGTTTGTAGAATTCTCAATTAAATAATTATAGTACAGTAACTTTTATTTTTAATATTATTACTTATTTGCTTTTTTAATGACCGGTATCTAATGTGAACGTCGTTGTTACCAAGAACCCTTCGCAACCAGCTCCCTCAACTAAAATTTTAGTTGTGGAGAAAATCTTAATATTGCGACGTCCTCAAGATTTTTAAATTAATATTTCTATGAATAATTTTAAATGCATCGCTAAAACATCTTACAACAATGTTAAAAAACCATCAAATGTTACGTCAACATTACAAAAATTAAAACCTATTACCCAGTTGTCAATATCAAAAATACAAAATACATTCAAAAAATAATGCTCTTTCATGATTGCTCTTCATAATATTAACTTGGAAGTTTTTCAGCATTCACCACGTCTTTTTTAAAATAAAAGGATCAATTTTTCAAGCAATAAAAAAGTTTAAGTGACTTTAAAAAAAATCTGCTCGAGAAGCAAAAAAAAAATTTTTTATCTAAAGGGGGCTTCAAGGAACGTATTAAAGGGTCAATACATGAAACGTATTGGCAACTTTTAGGGATACTATTGAAGAAAAATATTCTTGTATGTACAGAGTCCATCTAAAAGTTACTGGAAAATTTTTGCGAATGGTACAGGATTATGTGAAGTCATAAAGTTATTGTCTTAGTATTACTCTAGAAACCTTTTAATTTAGAGTTAGACGGTGTTAGTCTTCCTCTTAAAACGCTTGAATTCTACAGGTACCTTTTTCTGAACTTTCACTAGTACAATTCAATGGACTTAAATAAAAGACTTTTACATCATTTAATTCAGCATTAAAACATTTTTAGGGAAAAAATACTAAGAAAGAATATTCTTATCATAACTCTCTACCATCTCTAATAGTCTGTCGATGATTTTCAGATGGAATCCGTATATTAGTAGCAAGAAATGATGAACTATTACCAACTACGCTCACCTAGTTTTGTATTGATTACCACCTGATGATTCCTTGAGTTAAATTTGCTCATTTACTGTTCTTGTTTCAGTTGCCAATATCCTTGGAGGAAAAGAGGCGCCGAAAGTCTAAATACGTCACCTGGAGTTGACAGACGCACTTCGGTTAGTAAAGCACAAACTGCCCCTGTCACAGTAAGTTTTAATTCCTCTTGTTTCTACACACAAGCACACAACTCCCACTAACTAATCCAGCAGCAAACATTCCTTATCCCAAAACCAGTTTCTTTTGCTATTAATTCTATTCAAAAACTGAAATTGTAACTTGATTGATTTCGTAACCTCGAGAACTTCGAGAAAAAACAAAATATTTTAAATAGCTGAACTTTTTACAATCTACATGACGTGTATACGTAGATTGTAGATATGTTAGAAAAATTTATGAAAGTTATTTATGAGTGCTTAAGCTGCGTTAACATTTACAAATAAAAACGTGGAATGTTTTGCTTTCAATGTTAATTTTATACTCAAGTTATAATAAATTTCTTTTCTATCTATGAACAAAGTCTAAAGAACGGTTCTTTCTGTTATGCTTACATTCTCCTTAGAGTGCATTTAATGCATTAACTTCTTGCAGTTGGAGTTGCAAGGTCGACATTCATAACTTGATACTAAGTTCTTCGATTTCATTTAGACGAAAATAAAAATATAAAGTCAAGGGTTTTTCAGTAAACTAGTTCGTGCCAATGGTCTTATATTACAGAGCAAATGGTGATGTATATTTTCAATTCAGCGTTCGAAATATACATACATTTTACAATATGTGCATAGTAAATACAAGATTTGTTGAATAGCAATCGTCATCTTTTGCAGATACTTCATTTGGGCTTAATTTGGCAGTTTTCTTAAATCAAGAAAACTACAATTCTTTCCAGAATGTAAGCAAATAAACATTTGTGTAACGATTAAAGTCGCTCAATTTACGCCAACAGCCAGTGGCGGATGCATAAAAGTTTACACAAAATAAATGGTCAGAAATAAAATATAATACGTGCTCAAACACTTACCGTCTTAAGAGTCTTCCGTGAAATCACAAAGTGAATAATGTCTGTTAAATATCTGCAACATTAGATATCTTTCCATAGTTGTTTCGGCAAACCAAGTGTGATTGTTTCATTAAATGCACAACGCACTGCACTCTTGGTAATACCTAGACCCCGTTCAAGTTCTGTAAAATTCATTTTTAAACCTTCTCTCGCTAGCTGGTCTGTACCTTCATTGCCCGCTATACCCTTGTGTCCCGCACCAAGATAACCTTGTTGTGTTTAGACAGAACCATTAGGTTTTGCAGGCACTTCCATTCAAGTTTGGAGGCTATGTGATAAGATGCTAGTGCCTTTAAGGCTGTCTGACTGCCAGAGAGAATGCAGATCGTTTCTCCTCATGGTTTTCGATATAGACTCTGTTTGAAATACCGTGGTGTATCACCTAAGTGATGCACATACTTTGTATCCCTGGTTTTCCTCATAAACAGCAACGCCAGAACTAGTACTCGTTCATGACCCATCTGTGTACCAGATTTGCGTTTTCGGTTTTATCCCCTCTTCATTTCCCCATTCTCTCCAATTTAAGAAGAAAACTGAAAGGTTTGTCCATAGGGGATCCTAGAGATTGTTATGTCGCTACCCATATCACTTTGTTACTGCTGTTCTTATTCCGGTATGCTCCGACCCACTGTGGGTTCTCCAGTTAGTTGAAGAAGGATAATATCAACATTTGAACTTACTCTTATGTTTTCAAGCATAAGTTTGATAAGTTACTTTTCACCAAAGAAATAATCTATCCTATCTACTACACGGATCGCCCTGTACAAGATGTCTTTATCCAAAAAATACGGTGATAAAAAGCTGAAAGTTGACCTGCTTGAGCGTTTTTTATGGGATTTATTCCAACCTATACCATTTATTGTATAATTATAACATTTGTCAGAAGATAAATAATTAATTTATATTAGTAAAATGTGCAAAAGTTGTATACGCTTGTTATTTTGAATCAGGATCTACATTTTACGGGCATCGTATAAATACAGGCATTACATACCGCGTTCATAAGTTTCGTAGTAAAGTGAGCCGCTAAAGTAGACAGTGTTACGTTTGCCCGCTATGGAAGTATAAGGTGGGGAGCGCACGAAGCGAATCAAGGACGCTCATAGCACAAGCGACAACATTATTCGCGATATACATGGGACTCGCGCTTATAAATGAATCCTTACGTACCCTAGTATGTAAGGAAAACGTTTGCGAGGACTGTATATTAATCAAAAAAGCAATAAAAGGTTCTCATATCATATGAAGCTAATAATACCATCGAGGGATTCGTACGAAATAATAAGGATAAAACAAACAATAAATTGAACTCAGTCTATAAACTGGGATATTAATGTACAGGTCGCGCGTTGTAGGATGGCGAGTTTCGGCACTGTCCGAAGGTACTGTCGGACATCGTTCGGGAAAATTCAAGTCTGAATGCAACATGCAGTGGCGTAGCTCCATTTATTTTTTAAATTATTTTAGCATAATAAAAAACGACTATAAAATAAAGTCTTGTATTTCCACCGCGCATCTGAAGCGTTCGCCATCCTATAACGCATAAACTGTAATATAATGTATATAGGTCAAACTAAAAGAAACTTTGAAACCCGAATAAGGAACATAAAAGAAGTTACGCAGTTGAAAAAACGGAATCTACTTTTGCAAACCAAACTCAAAGCAAAAGTAAAAACCTTTTAGAATGTATGGAAATTATTAGATGTAATAAAGTAGGATTGGGTTTGAATAAAGAACTAGATTTATATCAATCCTCACCATCTTCTTTAAATTTGTAATTATTGCCCTCCTAGTCTATGTATCACTTAGCATTTCTCTTTGATATTTATCCACCTGATGAAACCAGAATATGGTGAAACAATATTGTACTGGAAACTATAATAAATCAGTCGAAATTTCCAGTTTTGTATAATTTATTTATAGCGTTATGGAGTTTCAATTAGCGTCTTTCTTATCAATCAATTACAAAAAAGGCCCTCTTAACCGGTGACCTAGAATGCATATTTCTACATCTACAAGAAGTCAACGTTTTATAATACAAAAATTCAATAAACTAAGAAACTATTAGAACAAATGTCTTCGTTTTTTTCATGTTCTAACGGCCCAACGGGGTATATAAGCTTGAAGCTTATCATAACCTTAGAAGCCTCCTTGCGGTAAAGGGTGAAGCGCAGATAATTATTCCTCGACATGCGAATGGTAACTTAGGATTTTACCGGACTCACCAGAAAAGTTTGCTACTTAATCTTGGTAAAACTTGAACGCATAGCGCAGGTGCAGGCCATCTGACTACTGGGCCATTGAAATGATCGCCTGAACTGAGTTTGTAGTTACATATAGCAATGGTGACCCATCGTAGTAAATCTCCGTCTTATCTTCTCTTACATCACTTCTTTCGAATATAATAAAAACTATTCTTTACAAATTGGTTCCAATCTACTAAAACACATCATTTCCTTTATTGTTAAAACTAATAAACTAAAAAGCGTTACTTTCATGTGTAACGTTCAAAATTGCTACTTTAATTTAGAACAGTATAATATCTTTTAGCATACAAGATTTTCTTTCCATTCCGCATTTCCACCTATGTATTTCTCTCACATTTGCACGTAAACGAGAGCCAGCACAATAAAAGCTATATATTTAAATTTTCACTGCATTTCAGAGCTGCTCCCGTAGGGTAAGTGCCAAGTGTATCAGGAAATTGCATTTGCGACCCTTCGAGCCTTGCAGCTAACTGACTGTAGGTATATACCGTGAAACCCGCTCTTCGCTACAATAAATTGTTCCTTCAGAGCAGGCTGGATTTTGTGTTACTCAATTTCGCGACGCTAATAAAACCAGGGAAATAATTTCCAGGCGACGTTTATTACGGCTAATGTGGGTATAGCGGCTGAAGCTAATAGTATTTGTGCGGCTTGTAATGATAAAGTAAATTATCCGTATGAAAGTTTATCTTTTAGGGATAAATACTTCAAAAGTTGAAAGTGGTTTATTCCTCATAAAAAAGTCTATGTGGAACTGAATGATCAAAAGTCTAAATATAATTCAATTCTAAAACATTCCAGAAAATTGGCCTGTTTTCCTTTGCACATCCATTTAAAGTTTATTAATTTTCGTGTAGCTTAGGTAGTAGTTTACTTATAATTGAAGACACCTGTGCAAAAAGGGGACAGCTTACGAACGCACACGAACTTCTTCGTTAATCCACACTTTTAAGTCTTCATATCCTCATAAAAGGTAATCACAATAGCTCAGGTCTGGCGATCGTGGAGGTTACTAAACATCTGCAATCCTACTAATGTGGCGTTTCAGGAAAAGGTCTTTCAGAAGGTTCATTGTCACCCTGGTTGTGTAACCAGTTGCCCCTCCTTGTTGGAAATTAGTGTTGTCATTCACAGGAAATCGTTGAAGTTCTGGAATGGGGAAGGTTTCCAGCATTTCAACATGGCGCGCTCATGTTACCGTAACTGCATGGAAGTAATCATCCTCTAAAAATACAGGCCATTTATTCTATTCCAAGAGATCGCACACCGGAGTGTAACTTTGGGCGAATGGAGAGGCCGTTCGTGAAGTTGTTGAAGGTTGAAGACCGCCCAATCCTAGCCAGGAACGGATTTGCAAAATTACTTACCCTCTCCCAACTGTATCGGAATCTTTTTACAAAAGAAGAAGTAAGCTGTGGAAGTCATTGAGATATAATTTGGCCTCAAAAATCGTCAAATTGTTCAAATTATATTGGGAGATTGCAACAGAAGCATTTGTGAGGTTATTCTTCTGATAGTAATAATGGACTAATGGCAAAATCGTCAAACGCCCAGTACCCAGTATATAGGGTACAACACAATTGATTTCACCATGTTACTACTCTTAAAACAAAAACATATAGGACGACACAAGTAACGGAAATTCCATTTGTGAGGTTATCTTCAACCTAACGTAGAAAATCTAAACGGATTATCAAAAAGGCACCACTTCCACATTTTGGTTTCGCATTTTCCAGGAAAGAGAGATACATTTTTGCAACGAAAACAAACATTGACGCTATCTAAATCGGCTTTTTCAATAAGCGATAACAGGTATTAAACGAAAATCAAGCTTTGTACTCAACTCGACAAAACATTTGGGCATGCACAGCGCATACAAACTATTCCATTTATTCGCTCTAATTCATTTCAAGGATATTGAGGATATTGATCGTTATCATTTTAGAATAATTAACGTTCGGCCCGAATCATTCATGAAAACTCCATTTCCTCCCCTCCCCATTACATCGAACCTGAAACGCTAAAAAAGGGTCATTGAACGACTATTTATACCTCGATTATGCATTTCGTGCACTTTAGCCATTGTGCAATTTCAGAACCCCGCGCCGCAGCGCAAATGGTGTTTTTGTTTCTATTTTGGGAGTTGCGCGCATATTATCGTGTGAATAAACTAGTAGATTTAGTGCATGACGTACTGCTAACTTTAATACTCTAGAGTAGATGCATTTCAAATTGAAGCGGAAAGTTTTAATGTGCATTATCAACAGATCTGAACTTTATTTTTTTTCTGCTTTCTGTAGTATTATGGAGTGGAAAATGGCCTGATATGGGCTAATTTTGGAAAGTCAGATATTTTCTACAAATAAGTGGTGTTACATTTCTACTACTGTATTATTTGGAATTGAATCTTTATAAAAATACATCAGTTTTACACTTAGGTAATTGATCTTGACAAACAGTATTTATTTGTGTGCTTTATAGATTTCATGCAGCGAATCCGTAGTTATGAGTAGAGTAACCTAAAATTGCGGACTCGCATAGGCGTCGGTATTACGGGTTAATATAAGAATACGAAAAATTCATAAATAAACTAAACCGGTAGAGAAGCAGGCATGTAGTGTCGACCTTGAATATAAATCATGTTAAACCGCGCTGAGAGAGATTTCGTTTTAGTACCGGTTGAGCTGTTGCAGAGATTAGTCGAACGGTCAAGGTTATGTACTTACGTGTCGCTTTTGAAAATATAGCTGGTGTTTTTTGTGTGTTGTAGTATTATACCAAGTACATAATTAGTGTATCGTTTCATATAGAACTAATATTTACATACCTAAGAAAACAATGCCTCGTAATAGATTTGCTACTAATGTACATAAGTATGTGTCACTTTTTCCCCATTTAAAATATGACGGTAGTGTAGTTTTTTTGCTTAATATGCAATGTTCGTTTGGCTGCATTGGACAGAACTGATTGCCAGAGGCATGTCAATGGTATTAAGCATATGAGAAATGCAAGAACTGAAATACCTTATACACTATTCCTCATACATTTATTAATTATGTTTATCTCTTGTAATTTTCCATTGTCGTTGGTGAGAAAAGCAGCTTTTAAAACGTTTTGGCGACAATACATTCCAAAGTACCCATTACCCTCACAAACACAATTACAGAATCATTTGCCGCGAATGAAAGAGATGCTAGAAAATGTGTGTAAACGTGATTTGTGTTCCAAAAAAATATGGATTACCGTGGATGAGACGACCGATATAAAGAAAAACAGTATTGTGAATGTAATAGCTCGCGTTTTATCTAGCGAGAACACAGCATCTCGATATTTGTTAGCTTGCAAACGTGTTCAACAATGTACCGCGGAGAGTAATCAAAAAGTGATAATGAACGCTTTGAAAAAATTTACAACTGCCCAAGATCAAGTTGTGATGATTGTGACAGATAGTGCAGCAACGATGTTAAGCGATCCTTAAAACATATATTTCCTAACTTAATACATATAACCTGCGTGCTGCATGCTTTGCATTTAGTTGGTGAAGTTATTCGACAACATTACGGAAACGTTGATCGGATGATTGGAAGTACTAAAGCAATGTTTCGTAAATCTCCTAAACGTTTAAAAGAATTTCGTAAATTTTGTCCAGGTATTCCAGAACCTCCTGAACCAATTTTAACGCGATGGGGTACTTGGCTAACACCAGCTTCTTACTATTTGATCCATTTTCAACAAATTCAATCAGTTATAATGCGATTTAATCGGAATGAATCCAAAGCAATTAGAGAAAGTCAAAAAGAATTTCAAATTCCTCAACTTTTAGAAGATTTAACAACAATATGTACCAATTATACAGTATTACTAGATGCCATCAGAAAACTACAATGTACTGAATTGTCATTGCAGGAATCATTAGACATAGTGGAGAGTGTAAAAAATAAATTACACACATTAAATGATACGCCTGGACTATGCGCTGGTCAAAAGTTGGCAGATGTTTTAAGGAAAAATCCCGATTTTAATACTTTAGAGGCCGTTTATAATAAGTGTAAGAATAGTGAACTTTTAAGTGATTTTGAAAAACAGTTTCTACATGCAAATGTAACTTCCTTAGATGTGGAGAGATCGTTTTCTATGTATAAGAATATTTTTTCTTGTCGACGCACAAGGTTTAAAGGAGTAACTGTGGAAACATATGCAATGATGCAAGTTTACAGTAGTTCACATCCTGATGCCTCTAATTTGTTGAATAATTAGCAAGTAAGTTTATTTATGAATTTTTCGTATTCTTATATTAACCCGTAATACCGACGCCTATGCGAGTCCGCAAGTTTTGGTTACTCTAGTTATGAGTCTATGTGAAACATATCACATTGTCAGATCACCCAAATGGACACCCAATAGATCCCCAACTTGATGATCCTTATATTAAAAACCTTTGTACTTTAACCAATTTTGCACCAAGTGGTAACATATTTGTAAGTTCTTTCTTGTCTTAAAATTTACGGGCATGAGGAGTCACCAAAGAAAACTAGTTATATCAAAGCTTTTTTCCTCTTTCTAGGACAGACACCTGAAAACTAACATCTTTAATGAGTTATGGAATCTGTACTTTGTTATGTCCTTTAGTAAAATAGGGGGAACTAAAACAGGTCCTTTTGTTAATAAGTGCACTGTTCATAAGCATAATAGATTTATTTCTGACTTATCCTTCAATTTCTTTGTGTGATACTGATTATAGAAAAACCTCTCTTTATTAGGCGACTTTCCTTTACCGTAACTAATTTGAATACATTCTTGGATGTATTTTGGAACTATTGAAGTTATGTGTAGCTTTCATGATATATGTAGATATATATTTTCTTGAGTTATGTACGTGGAAATCATCAGCCATTTTCTACCATTCAATAATGCATATAAATGGTAGACGAATATCTACCAAAAACTAGCAACAACTTTGTGAAGCTGTGACTCTTTCCTCATTTGCAGCCTGTCAGCATGTTATGAAGCTGTGCAAGTGGCGTATTGACTGCTCAAATAATTACTGAGTTATCCATGCTTAAATTCCATTTAAAAATATCATTCGTCAATTTTGACTCATTTTAAAGAGGCCATATCTCAAAAGCGACACGTCGAATTTGAATTTTCTTGATACCATTAAAAAGAGCTAATCTTATTTGACCAGGAAAAGTTTATCTCATTTTGAGATTATCCCGTTTGCTGTTTCAGGATTCACCACAACACTTTCCATCATCTATGAATGTACAACATCTTTAGGTGAAAATATCCAGTATTTTATGTATCAAAGTTGAAATCAAAATTAAGCGAAAACTAGAATTAAAGTGTAGCATTGGTTTTTCAGATAATTCTGCATGTCACTTAACAACTTATGCATCTCAAAAGCTCTTCAGAGAAATAAAAGAGTTTTCGGCACAACAGTAACAGCTACTCAACCGAAGAAGTGAACTATGCTTTGCCGAAAATACCCCAATATGCTGTCATCATATTCATGTTCAAATTCCATTGCAAAATTTCATTTGTCAATTTTGGCTTACTTTCAAGAGACCGTATCTCAAAAGGGTCACCTCGAATTAAAATTTTCTTGATACCATAGAAAAGAGCGAAAGGTCGGCAAACTAGTGTAATTTCGGCGCGGTAATATAATATATTGTTTGATTGTGACTTCGCAGAAAGAGTGCCCTTAGGATAGCTGCAAAAGTTGATCTTTGTTTTTACATTTCATAATTGGTTTTTAGAGCTAGATCTTTTATACAGAGATACAACGCCTGATGCGACAATACATTTCGAGAATGGGTGGTAAAACTGTGTGCGCCACTTAGATATCACAAGCATACGAGTCACATGCAAGCGTTCGATTGAGAATCATTAGCCCTTTAACCTTTTACTGCGCGGGTCCCATCTTCTCTTCTCACTACTGCAAGCCTTGCTCTCCAAGCTGTTTCTCTGCATGCAGAGTTACCAGTACGTTTACTGCTTTGGCGAAGTAAACCTATATATTAATTTTTTTTGTCTCTGTTTGCGTTGGAACATTCTAATACGATTTTTTTTCTTGATTTAATATTTTTATCGCTTGCACAGTAGCAAATTCAAAGAGGTCCACTCTGATGAAAGTCACATTCGCTACTTTCTAGTTGGTATTGATATTTGTGCTTCAATATGTGCTTGCGAAGTTGCACCGCTTCCTTGGAAGCTTTCTAGATTAATTTCTCCGGATCAATCTCAATTTCCATACCTTTACATCTTATTTATATTTCTCCAGAGTTCTCTATTACGTACCTTTTCTTTCCGTTCAATAATTTCTGTCTTCGTTAGATCTTCTTTAACTTCTAGAAACCATCTCAGTCTAGGTCATCCCCACACTCTTCCAATTCCTGATTTCCTCGCTAGCATCACACACGTTATTGGTGCTGTTCCTGCCGTTTACTTTACCGTTTGTATTTCATTCTAACTCAATATTGGCCAGTGGCGTCCGCCAAAGCCATTTAATAATAATAACTCAATATTGCTGGAATACTTTTCTTTCCGCGGTTGTAGGGTCTTCTTAATCTTTTACCGTCATTGTCATCGTTCCTCATTGTTCTGATCATGCTTTTATGAACGTTTAATTTTGTTTGCTTCAAATGTAAGTCACTTTTCAGTAATTTTCTAACTAATATGCTTCTTTAGCTACCATTATCTTTTCTATAGTTTCCATCCTTCTTTCTTTGCTGTTTCATATCGTGAGTCCTAAACGTTTAAATCTATCTACTTGCTCAAAATCGTACTGCCTTCATTACACGCTTTCCTTTCTATTCCTCTGGCACCTCCATCATTATCTTTTTTATCTAGTTATTATATATATTATTATAACTATGTCGTCGACATATAAGACTTCCACTTGTTAGTCTGACAATACCATTATGATAATATCAAAATCTACTTGAACCAATTTGAAAAATATGGATTGGGCTCTTTAAATAACCTTCAAAAATTCATCTTTTCGCTAACTATTTAATATCTTTAATTTGGAAGACCCAAACATTCTTCGCGTAATGATCTAATTGAGAATTTAAGATGAATTCCAAATCATCGGCATATGTAACCGTGCGAAATATTCCTCTTTGGTGTTACTCAGCGTCTTTTGATCGAATTTTTTACACTTACATTTTAAGAATCCAGCATAAGCGCCTAGGGTCGATCAAAAGGTCAAAAATTTTACGATCGGAAAAACAAAGCAGCTGATGATGTGTGAAAGGGAAAAAAAGGAAATCGGATATTTTCACCTCATTAGACGTTTGGTATCCAATGTAA
The DNA here is from genome assembly GCA_029619315.2 of Dynastes maya. Lineage (NCBI taxonomy): Eukaryota > Metazoa > Arthropoda > Insecta > Coleoptera > Scarabaeidae > Dynastes > Dynastes maya. The sequence goes on along the minus strand of JAROYE020000004.1, from coordinate 50,854,055 downwards.
CCGGTCGAACTATCTTTTTTAACGCGTATATCTCTTTCTTTCTTTCTCCAGCAAATAATTCTACAGTCCCGTATCGATTTTGTCATTACATCTTGACCAGTGATCCGCTAATTCTTCTTTCCGTTTTCTCACCTTACATCCACGTCCAGTTCTGTAAATGTCGGAGCCTCTGTTGGTGCGAGAAACGATCCCGAGACCGATTTTAACAAGTAGTAACGGGTTTATGCTCGAATATAAACACAAATTAGCATCGGAGCAGCGTACATCCCTCGTTCTACTATGTACACACACAAATCGTCCGTCAAAGCCAGACGTCTGTTAACAACAGTCTAGAGCTGGATTTATGGCGTTCGTTACTGACAGCGGAGACATTTTACTAGCGCTAACATGTTATAGACGTCCTAATATGTAATGAAACGGGAGGGCGAGAAGGCAGATGTGCTATTTCTGGAAATATACGCAGTGTTTGGAACTTAATTTAATGTTAATTTACATTTATTGACAAAATAAAACAAAGTAATGGACCTGTTAGCTACGGCAGTGTTCCAGTATATTGGAACAATTGCAATAGTTCGACTTGAATGGTATTGATGTCACTTCGAACTATTGAAAACTTGAAGTATACCAAAGGTTACATATAGAATTAGTACTATATAGAAAAGAGAAAAAAAAAATAACAGTCAATAATAGTCATTTATGTCATATAGTAATACTAAAACAGTAATTTACTTCCATGTTATATAGAAGTTTTTGATTTGAAGAAATTATCAAAAGTACAGCAGACCATAGACACCGAAACACGCAGTGATACATGCAACGACTCCTAGGTTTCAAGGCTCAAGTGTGCGAGGTAGGCGCCATAAATTCCTGGCATGAGAGACTTGTGTGAGGCCTATACTATATCCATATATTACGGCTCGAAGAGTAGTAGCTTTTAGTAGCCAGCCAGACAACGTGACTAGTGCATGAAAATGTCTCAGGTAACGACAACTGAGTACCGCGTGGTCATTAAATTTTTAACAAAGAAGGGTACACGCCTAATCACATTAAACAACGTTTAGACGGTGTTTATGATGATTTATCTACTTCATATTCCACTGTAAAAAAATGGTCAAAATGTTTCTATTTGGTGTAATAATCCCTAGAAGATGACGAGCGCCCCGGTTGGCCAATTGAACTGATAACGCCTGAAAAGTTTTAAATTATTGAAGAAATTGTATTAGCGTCAACACCACATATAATGCGTCTTTGCTGCATAAATTGAGGGACAATATTCGTGCAAAACGTCGAGGAAAATTGACAAAAGGTGTTCGATTATTGCACGACAATACACCCGTCCATACATCCGCCATTTCACAGACTGCCATCCGCGAATGTGGCTTTTAAAAATTAGAACATCCACAGTATAGTCCGGACATGGCTCCATGTTATTATTGTTTATTTTCTCATTCAAAGAAAGACCTTAGGGAACGTCGTCTTAAGGACGATAATGAATTGCAAGCAGCTGTAATGCAACATTTTAAAGGAAAAACTTTAGATTATTTTTACAAGGGTATAGAATTATTAATTGATCGTTGTAATAAATGTATTGAAGTTAGGGGAGATTATGTTGAAAAATAATATAATAAAATTTATGGCGCTTACCTCGTATTAGTGGTGTTCCTGACCGAACTTTAATCATTTCTAATTGCTATGCATAATGCTACTGCTTCTTCAAATGTTGCAAAGTTAAATATTGTTTTTAAGATTGCTTTTCAATCTCTTTTATGTGATCTATGCAAAAAAGGAAAAACGTACTTATTATAAAAGTGAAGTGCAACTTTATTTCTGCATTATTGTCATTATCTAGAGTTTTGAGACTTGGCTCTCAATTCTCAGTGTGTAATATTCAGGCGTCTAGCTGAGAAAAATATAATGACATAACATGTTTAATATATGTTTATCGTTATATTTGACAGTTAGAGTCGTATATCCTAAAATAAATCAAAGATTAGAATATATTTATGTACCCAAAGAAGCCAAATGGATTGATTTAACAAACTCTACGTTGTTATAAAAATTGTTATATTGGCAACAGTTTTATTTAAGTTAAACGAAATTTTTAACGTTATTTTCTTAATTTATCAGTATACGAGGGTGCTTTGAAATGTTCGCGAAATGAAGCACAGATGGCAGCATCAGTCCGATTAAAACATACGGAATGAATGGCGCCAATTGTTTTGTGCACAAATGTCAAATATGATATTGTTCTGTCAAGTAGTATCGATTTTGTGCCGTTGTGAATAAAGCTAATTGTGTGAGTTTTGCAAAATGGATAAAACTGAAACGCCCGCTGTTATCAAATATTTTGTGAAAAAAAGTTGGAAGGCAACGGAAGTTCATAAAGATATGCAGGATACTTTAAGAGATTCTGCTCCATCATTTACGACTGTGCATAAGTGGGTGACGGAATTTAAACATGGTCGTGAGAGTATAGAAGATGACCCGCGCAGTGGACGACGAAAAACTGCCACAACGCCTGAAATCGTCGAAAAAATCCACGATATGGTTATGCAGGATCGTCGATTAAAGGTCTCTGAAATTGCTAAGGATATACGCATCTCAGATGAAGGAACATTTCATATCCTAACTGTGGAATTAGGGATGAAAAAGCTTTCGGCGATGATGGGTGCCGCGCATATTGACAATGGATCAAAACCTTCAGAGAATGAGAATTTGTCAAGAGAGTCTAGACCGTTTTAACTCAAATAAAACCGATTTCATCCGACGATTTGTTACAACAGACGAAACTTGGGTTCATTATTATACCCCTGAGACCAAGCAACAGTCAAAACAATGGAGACATAGGGGTTCTCCACCACCAAAGTCCGTGAAATCAGCTGGAAAAGTTATGGCGTCTTTTGGGATGCTAAAGGAATATTACTAATTGACTATCGTCCCAAGGGCCAAACAATAAACGGAGAATATTACGCTAAACCAAGGGAATAAAAAAATTCATGAAAAAAGACCTGGATTGCGTAAGATCATTTTCCATCAGGACAATGCACGTCCCCATACAAGTGCGATATCAATGGGAAAATTGAATGAACTGAAGTACGATCTGTTGCAACATCCACCTTATTCGCCTGATTTGGCTTTCCGGTTTCCATTTATTCCCACGACTAAAAATTTTCCTCGGGGGAAAAGATTTTCCACAGAAGAAAAAGTAAAAGACGACTATTTTGGAGGACTTGAAGAATGCATATGCTGATGACATTAAAATCTATAAATCTATCTCTAATTGGGATGATATTATATGCCTGCAGAATAGTATTAACCATATTATTGCTTGGTACGACGAATTTAAACTGCACTTGGACATCAGCAAACGTTGTTACATGTCTTTTACTCGCAAGCTCAATCCTATTCCTTCTACGTACAGTATAAATAATAGATTTTTGAAGCAAGTTGAATTGATCAGAGATCGTGGAGTTTTGTTCGACTCTTCGATGAGTTTTTCCTCACAAATAACAGATCTTTACTTATCAGCCTCTAAGACCTTAAGCTTTATAATACGTTCATCTGTCATTTAGCGATGTTTAATTATTAAAGACCCTCTTCTATAGTTTCGTCATCAGTAAGTTGGAATATGCATCACAAGTGTGGTCTCCTCACTATGTTTACCTTCAGCTTTCCTTGGAAAAAGTTCAACAGCGATTTCTGAAGTACCTTGCCTATAGAGAGGATGGTGTATATCCGGAGCGAGGAATGAATTATTGCAGACTACTTGGTAGGTATGGTTTCCCATCACTATTGTCGAGACGGGAATGTCAGGGAGCCCTCTTTGTATGGAAACTAGTCCATGGTTCTATTGACAGTCCTTACCTCCTTTTCTCTCTTAATTTTCGTGTTCCTCGATTCTCCTCTCGCCTTTCCTCTTCCTTTTCTTTGCCACTCTCTAGAATGAATATCTTGCATGCCTCATCACTCGCTACAATGTGTCGGTCAGCGGATTTTCATTATTGGGATATTTTTTTATAATAATATGAATCAATTGTTATGAACTATGAATCAATTATTATTATTATTATTATTATTATTATTATTATTATTATTATTATTATTATTATTATTATTTTATTATTATTAATTATATTATTATTATATTATATTATATTATTATTATTATTTATTATTATTATTATTATTATTATTATTTTTATTATTATTATTATTATATATTATTATTATTATTATTATT